>CM057457.1:104439166-107020000 GCA_016271365.2 Neoceratodus forsteri
ACATGACTATCCAATTCCCAAGTGTTGCACATGACCCCCCCAAAACACACAGGTTCCCCAGTGCCCACTGTTGTTCAAGACACCCCCTATGCTCACACAGAGGTACCCTGGACATCTGTATCCCAACTCCCATCCTGCTACCCATGCAGATCCATTGGTGACCAGTGGCCCCCCTTCCATTCCCCCACCCCGTGGCACTGACAACATCCCATCCCAGTCCCTGTACTGTCCTAACATGCTATGGTTTGGGATGGCCAGTGGCATAGTCCTCCACAGACGTCCTCGGTCACCGTCCATCCAAGTGATGCTGGGAGCGCACCTCTATATATGGGCATTGTGCTCCCAGCACCACTTGGATGGCTTGCACCTCTGGAGGTGTGTGGAGGGCTGTGCCACTGGCTATCCCAAGCTGTGGCACATCAGGACAGTACAAGGACTGGAGTGGGATGTCGTCAGTAGTGGTGGGCAAAGTGGCCGAATTTCGGAGTGATTCGAGGAGTAATGCTGAATCCGCGATGTTCCCTCAATGTGAAGAGGAGTAGTTTGCGTTATAATAAGGAATGCGAAGTCCATTGAAACCAATGACTTTGCATTATTCCACCTTCCCCAAACCACTTCTCCACCAATTTTAAGGTGAAGTACATTGAAATCAAAGCACTTCACATCACTTCACCTTGTAATTGAGCTCCATGGCAAATTTTGCAGTGCTTCATGGGATTGCAGGTCACATGGGCTCTAGATTGTTCTGCACAGCCTCAGTTATGTGTAGTGTGTGTAGTGGAAGATGGAGACAGTTTCCTCTCAGAGCTCTGCGATTCAAATCCTCTAAAAGCTGTTAAAAATGCCTTTTTGAGACTTTTTTTGCTCACAATTTAGTACATCGATTGTAGGAAACCCTTCTGTGCTCAAATCATTTGAGTGTTTATTGTTTTTGTGTGAATTTTGAAGGTTAGTTTAGAACAGTCAGTCTGTATACTGGAAAGCGTGCTTTGGGGGAAGGGGCGTCTGTGGTGTAGGTAGAGTAACTGGGGGAAAAAGGCAGTCTTTCTGTTTTGGTTATATTTTTCTTGTAAAACTGTTAATATACACGTAGTAATATTTTCAGTAATTCTTGACTTTTTTTGCTGATTGTTGTGGTGCAGCAGTGTATAATTTCAGTTTGTTTAAAACATTTGGTCAAATTACTAAAGGTTTTCAATTTGCTACATATTACTTGTAGTGTGTGTGTGTGTGTGTGTGTGTGTGTGTCGTGCGTGCGTGCGTGCGTGCGTGCGTGTGTGTGTGTACGTGCGTGCACGATGCGTGCCAGTAAATCAGACACCTTTTATTGTGCCACAGAGTAATTGCAGCAGTGTGAACCTGCTATCCACCACACCTACATGAATTTTTTATACTGCTTTGTGGTAACTTTACTGGTAGTGGACTGTTACTGCCTTACACTACCCCACCCCCCAACTGGCAAAAGGTATTCTTTTACAGATTTGGATTTGTGACTTGTGAGCACTGGTTGTGCCTTTACGTCTGCATCTCTTCAGTGCGCAGCACAATCTTAATCTGTCTGTGCATTTGCACTTTGTAGTACGCCATTAATTCTGGGAGACTTTACATTTCTTGTTATGCTCTCATTTCACTTTGTCAGCGCTGGGGAATTTTCTGGACACAAGACAGTAGCATTTTGGAGATGCACATTAACTCTGGTGACTGTGTGTGACCACTGCATGCATGACTGAGTCTGCCATTAATTCTGGGAGACTTTGCATTTCTTGTTGTGCTATCTTTTCACTTTGTCAGCACTGGGGAATTTTCTGGACACAAGACAGTAACATTTTGGGGATGCACATTAATTCTGGTGACTCTGTGTGTGAGGGTTTGCCAATATTGTTGTCACTCCACCTTATTTTGTGTTAAGGTGGAATGACAATGCAAAGTAATAATTACAAGGTGAAGTGAGCTTTTTGTTTTGGCCACTCTTTGTAGCGGAGTGACAATGCAAAGTGGCCACTTCAAGTTCACTTTGCCAGCAGAATTTTATTTTGCTACATCTTAAGTCATCAGTGCTGTAGGGGTGGGAGGGGGCCACTGGCCACCAATGCATATGCAGGGGTACCTTGATGGAGGTCAGGATACCAATGCCCAGGGTACCATTGTGTGAGGGGGTATTGTACAACACAGGGCACTGGGGCACCTGTGTGTGTTGGGGGATCATGTGCAGCACTGGGGACTGGGGCACACATGTGTCAGAAGCATGGCAGGGTGGATGCTTTTACCACATGGGGACAGGGCACGGATGTGGGTCTAGGCCATTGCTGTGTAGTGGGAGGGGGCCTGTCTATTGGGCTGCTGGAAAAGAGAGCATGGATGTGCGGGTCCAGGTGCTATTCATGCACCTGGACCCGCGCCCCACATGCAAGTGATCCACTCTGGGACCCAGGATGGGCATCCAATTGAATGCTCATCTGGGTTGGCTACTCCACCCCCGGCTGCCCTGCACAGTCCTGTGTGTGGAGGGGTGGGACCATAGACAGATGCCCCATGGGTACATGCAGTAGTCAATACCGTGCACCCTGCACATGTGTGGGACCGCAGAGCTAGGCAGGCAGGTTAAGTACCTCTGGTGCATAATTTTTGCCAATTTGTGTATAGGCAACATAGTTTTTATTACATTACCATTTGCTCTGATAAAGTGAAATCATCATATAAAGTCACCAGTGTTTTGTATTGGTGGAAGAATAAATATATATTAAGCTGTGTATGAACAGGAGTTAAGATATGATATCTCATTTCTTTATGGTTGTTCAAATATTATGACTTGTCATCACTGACAACATATGAACATATGAAATAGCCAGCAAAACAAGACCAATTTGGTCTATCATGTCTGCTCAGTAAATGATGCAGGGTTCATGGCTTATGCCGATGACCATGCCCTCCCCTTCCCATGTCTTCATTTCCTTCCCTTCCTCCTCTCCTCAGTCCCATGGGTTCCCTACGTGTTTGTCTCAGGCCGTCTTAAAGGTCCCCAACGTCTTTACTGTGACCACCTCTTCTGGCAGCTCATTCCATTTGGCCACCACCCTCTCCATGTAGAAATGCTTCCTAACATCCTTCCTAAACCCCTTTCCATCAGCTTTAAGCAATGCCCCCTTGTTTTTCTGTTTTCACTCATTTTAAAGAGACCTTCTCTTTCCACTCTGTTTATCAGATGTTTGTCACAAGATCTTTCAACATCTGACAACCTGACTCTAAACTCCACTGTAGTGCCCATATAGAAATAATTAGCTTAATGAGAAACCTAAATGATCTATTGTTTAAATAAAGTAGAATTAGTATTTTCTTTCCTTGTGTACTATTTGACTTGTCTTCTTAGGTTTCATAAAGGAAGTGAAGGTAGGTTTCATTTATGAACCACGTTCTTAAATGACCAGGCCTACATTTAAGAAATGTGTTTCAGAGGTATCCACAATCTGTTTTGTACAGTATTCGCTAAAGTTTCATTATCCATCTAATTTGATGTGGAAAGCCAGCAAAAACCTGTTTTTGATAGATCTGATGAATTTTTAAAATATTCAGGTTGGCTCTGAGAATTTAAATTGACTCCAGATACTTCATTTAACAGATTTAATTATAAAAGTGCATGTGTTTTTAATTTTTCAGTACTCAAGCTAATGAGCAGAATTCTTGAGAAATAAGCATTACTGCTGCTTCATGGCAAGAGTGTTGCCCTTGAGAAATAGGGTACTGTAATAACTAATAAATATTGTGCTGCTGGGCTTCCTTTGTGAATAGAATTAGCTCAATGTTTTCCTTTTCAGTAAGGTCTACTGAATGTGATGAGAAAAACTTGTTCCTTAAGATTTTCCCCAACATGTTCCTTTGTGGAAATTTAGAGTTTCTCTCTGTCTTTGACTTGCAATTATATAGTAATTACTGAGGTAATCTGGGAGAATTTTAAAGATGCTAACTCTGCATGCAGCATATGTAAGGATCAATTGAAGAAAAAACAATTAAGCATAGTCTTGAACATTTACACTACACTGTATGACTTAATAATTACCAGACATAAATAATCAGTGAAACACGGCTTGATTTCAGAAAACAAAATGTCACTAAGAAATTTACAATTCAGGTCACCTAGGATAATTAGCTCAGAAGAAAGTATAAAGTATTTCTTCAGAAGCATGAAAACAAAAGGCTAAGAAGTCATGCCAGCATTACAGTGGCAGTGCTGCTGATTGCCACACTGAAGGCTCAAGTCTGTGTCCTGAGCTTGGTGTTTCCAAGGGTCAGCAGTGTCAGGATAAGTGAGAATCCCACAGGACTCTTACCTCCTCTAGAGAGGGAGGGTTCTTGTGCCCACTGCCCCCCCCATTCTGGCTGACCAAGGCTGGTGTTACAGCTGTTATCGGGCAAGTATAAGGACACTCTCTAGGCTGACGTGGCATGCTTCAGATTCCAGCACCCATGCCTCTTCATCAATAGAGGAAAAAGGAGACCCTTCTATTACATGTAGGATAACTGTAGGTTGCTTTAAAGCCTGCACTACTTATTGCTCTCCTACCAAGGTACTCCTGAAGGATATCCTCACTTAAGATCCCACCATGTACTGGGGTAAGCCAAGAGGAAATGGGGTAAGCAGCACAGAATACAAGTGTTTGTGTTGAAGGTTGCCTACATAATTGGGACAGTATTGCTAATCATGGGAATAAATTGTAGATTGAAAAAAGGAAAGTCTAAGAATTTAATTAGTCTGAAATAACGTGGTATGTTATCTGAGTTATGTTTTGCTAAAAAAAAAAACTTTTGTAAAGGAAGGAAAAAGGAATGGGATTTTATAGGGTGTGTATTTTATATACTTCCTGTATCTTAGAAAATGTTTCAGGCCTTGAACAATGGCTACAGCCATTAGGGATGCTCAGGAGGGAAAAATGACACAGACAGCTACAGAACAATGGTATGTCATTTTTAAAACTGATGCAGAGCAAAAATAAAATACAAACAAAAATGCACTCCAAGCCAAACATGCAGATTGTAAGATTGCCTCTTCCTCTGATCTGATCTGGAAATTCACTAAGGGCCTAAAATTATTACAAATGAACATCTGCAGCCTAAGGACAAAGATGCATAAACTCAAAACGTGGGTGGATCTTTACTCCCCAGACATCATCAGCCTAAGAGAAACCTGAATAAAACCATTTATATCTGACCAGAATTCGTACTTCCAGGGTATAATACATACCAAAAGAAAGGTGGAGGTGTACTAATTCATGTCAAGAGCTCCCTGAATGCCTTTGAAATAACCCCCTGGCATGGAAAATATGACCTCTGAATGGCTGCTAGTCAAATAGGTGTTTGGAGGGACCAAATCAATAACAATAGGATGTGTCTACAACCCCCCAAAGATGGCCAAATGTGCACTTGCCTTGTTAATTAACTTTGTGGCACAAAATCCCCTGGGTGAGATAATAATAATGAGGGATGTTAATCTAAACTGGTTGAGTAACATGGCTAACAAGATGGCCCTATCAGACATATAACTTACTCAGCTCATCAGTGAACCTACCAGGCTCAACCTCAAGTCTGGCAAACACAGATTGCTGGATTGGATATTAGTAAACAGGTCAGACAGGATTAAAGCAGCGGGCCTGTTACCTGACTCCCTGTGTGATCACTCCCCAGTCTTTTGCATATGGAGGAATAATGCACCCAACTCTCCCCCAAAGATCCTAATAGCCCAGGACCTCTCCAGGACCTCTCTAAGTTTGATAGGGTTGAATTTCTCAATAGCCTAGAAGGTAGTCAATGGAATGACCTAAACAACCTTTCAGACATCGACCAAGCACTGGACTTCTGCATTTACAATTTCCTCAGTGCCCTCAATAAACATGCTCCCTTGAAATAACGTAGGGTCAAGGATAAATGGCCATACTGGCTGGACCGCAAACTAGGGAAACTCATGAAACTCAGTGACAAGACATGGGGCAATTTAAACACTCTGGCAAGCTTTCAGATTAGATCAAATACAGGACCTTGAGAAACTCCTGTAAGAAGGAGCTGAAAAATGCCAAATGTGCATAGATCAAAGAACTCCAAACCACAAATCTATCAGACCCAAAACACTTTTGGAAGCAGATAAATTACCTACTAATAGGGGACCTGATGATGTAACTCAGATTGTCACAGTCAACGAACACTTGATATCTGAACCTGCTGCCCTAGCTAATGCCTTAAACAATTTCTTCACTAACCTAGACAGATGCATCAGCCAAAGACCCTGGAACTTGAGTGGCTCCATCTCCGACAACCAGCCCTCCCCCAATTTCATTTCTGGTTTGTCACCTGGAAAGATGTGCTCTCACTCCTAAGGTCACTCAAACTTGATGATTCCCCAGGTTTTGACATACTGGAACCTAAATATCTGAAACTAGTGGCCCCAGTCATAGCCACACCAGTCAGGAATATCATCAACAAGCCTCTTCTGCTTGGCCAGTTCCCCTCCAACTGGAAAACAGTGATGTTAGTCCCTATCCATAAAGAAGGTGCTAGAGAGTTGATAGAGATTTATAGACCCATATCTATTCTCGGTGCGCTTGCAAAAGTATTGGAGAAGCTGGTATACAGACAGATCCAAGACCATATAGAACTCCATCACCTACTTACTGATGTCCAACACAGATTTAGAAAAAAACATGGCACGGACACAGATCTCGTCAGATTTACATCAGATGTACTCAGGGCAATGGACAATGGTCTTGCTACAGGCACCCTTTTCCTGGACATAACAAAGGCATTCGACCTAGTGAACCATGACCTCCTCCTTACCAAACTTGGTCAACTAGGTCTGGACAACAATACTTGCAACTGGTTCCAACACTACTTATGGGATAGACAACAGCTGGTAAAGTGGAAGGCTATCACGTCTGATCTAAAACCTGTTACCCAAGGAGTCCCACAAGGGTCTATCTTTGGACCCCTGCTGTTTTCAATATTTATAAATAATATGCCTAAACAGTGTGAGGGCTAAGATCCAACTCTACACAGAGGATGCTGTGAATTACAGGTGCTCTAATGATATCAATTGATTTAATCTGGACCTATATGCTGACTTTAGAATTCTTGAAAAATGGATTGGGGATAACAAGTTAGTCCTCAACTTAAAGCAATCCAAGGCATTGCTATTTGGTCCCAGGCATCTAGGAACCGAGAGAAATAACCTCCTCCACATATTCTTGTCTAGCAGCACTAGGTTGGAAGTTTGTGAATCCGTAAAGTATCTATGAGTACATCTGGATCAGGAACTTACATTGAAAGTGCATGTGGAGGCTATTACAAAGTCTCTTCACCAAAAAATTGGTCTCCTATACAGACTCGGTGAATACATCACTAATGAAGCCTGGATTGCCATCGCCACTGGCACCCTACTTCCAGTCCTACTTTATAGTGTTTCCCTTTTGCAATCTTGCCGTGGTGCTCAATCAGAAAAGCTCAGAGTGCTCTACTACAAAATTGCCCATTGCGGAATACTCTCTTCACTTAATTTGCCATTTTTGGAAGCTAGACTAGCTTACCCTACTCTCTGCCTGCCTTTAGATTACTATGGCTGCTCCCAGCCTTCATGGACTATTACAGTTCAAAGCCAACATGAGGGAGCTTAGATCTTCAGCGTGTCCTACCTTAGAGGTTCCTAGGTCCAGAACATGAGCTGATGATAGGTCCTTTGAGATATCTGACCCCATCCTCTGGAACTTACAGCCACCAGCTGTGACTCATAGTAGCTCCCTAAATGCATTCAAGGCTGCCCTGAAATCACACTTGCTAGTGATTAGTATGTATTACTGAAGTTGATGTTTCAGAAGGGTTTCCATGCCTATTATCTACCTACTATTGGTTGTATTTGCTTTCTACTCAAGGTGTATTAACCTTGTTTGACATATTTACTACCAAGCTGCCCCTGCTGTCTTATAGCACATCACCTATACTTATTCCCCTTATATGGGACTGCCTGTACTTAATCACCTTTCAGCATCTGCTTGCAATGTGTTTATGTCTATTGTGTATCTGATTCAATTCATAAACTATGTTTATTGACTTACCAAAGTATGTTAACTTTTATTCCCTATATGTTTATTGATTCATTGATTCCCTGTCTCAATGTATAATCTGGCCCAGATATTCAAATCTGTGCACCAGGGTTAAATTAGCACTGCCCGGTGTGCAAACTTAGCCAGGAGCAAAAAGTAAGCTATATTCAAAAAGAATAGCCCAGGGCAAACAGCTTCCGAATATAGCATGGGAATGAGGCCAGGCAAACTGGGCTGGGAATGCAGGGCAAACATTGCCCTGGAATAAGACAGCTCTGAATATAGCAACCAGGAAGTGCAAACCACAACAGCAGCACAGTGCACAGTGATGTGAAGGTAGCTAGAGGTGAACTATGTGGCCAATGTTTGTGCCAGCCAATGCATGGACACAGTACAGCTGAAGACAGCAGCGCATGTGAAAGGACAGTGTGCAAAACTGTATAATATTCCTTGAACTGTTAGCGCCATGCTAACATGTTTGCATGGGTTTAGTGTGAAGCTAAGCCATTTGCCCAGTGCAAACACATTTGCCCGGTGCTAAACTTTGTCATATTCAAAAGTGACATGCAAATGAGCCTACTTAGGTAGTCTCTGGGCAAACATCCAGATTAGCATCTCAGTATGCCCTGATTTCCATGTAGTTTGCCCAGCGTTACAGTAGGGTCCCACAGCCCCACCTGTGGGTCAGTCTGGAAGTACAGGGGCTGGCCAGATCTGGCCGCAGCTCCACCTGTAGGTCAGTCTGACAGTGTATGATGGTAGCTGCAGGCTACATGTATGCAGTACAACATAGCATTGTGTACCCCAGGAGACAACACAGCATAGGCACAGGCAGTGGTGGTGATGCATGCAACTGTCATGCTGTAGGGCATGCTACAGTGCACAGCAGACAACACAGTAGCAAGGGGGCCAGTAGTGTGAGGGACACAGCAATGCCTGTGGTGTGTAGGGTAGTGATGACCACTGCACTGTACACAGTGACAAGCCCACCTTGCAGGTGTTTACTGACAGTGGACATTTACTGTCACACTATTGAGTGACCCACAGATGCTGCACCTCTGCCATGGGGTGCCCATAGTGACATATACATGGCCAGCTGTGTGTGCTGTGGTGTTTGTACAGCTGTGCGGTATGTGACTCGGGGGGCATGTACGATTGGACAGGCACACAAGTATTGGGGTATTCCCAATACTGGCCCATGTGCACTGCATGCTGTGTCCCAGCCTTGTGGCTGCACCTGGCCTGTGGGGAGGCCTGGCCACCTGTACGCCCTCCCCTCAACACCCACCATGCCCAGAATGCTGCATGTGTGTGCTGGCATCTGTTGGTCACCACAGACATATGGTCTGCAGGTGTGTGCTGTATTGCCACACCACCATGGTGGTCCCCGGGGGGCCAGGTCACCACATACTCTCTGGCATGGCTGCGACTGGTGGCAGCTGTTGGCATCATTGTGGTGCCATCAGTGAGCATCATGTTTCCTCCATGTCTGGCTTTTTCTCTGTGTCATAGTCATATGTTAGGGTCACACAAGCTGTGCTAATGCCACGCAATGCCAGAATGTCATGCAAAGCTGGATTTCCCAGGGTTAAGACCAGCTTTTCCTAGGCAGTAATTTGTACCGTGCTAAATTGTGCTACTTTGCACGGCACTAGTCACTGAATATAGCAGTATACCTGTATTTATGTTCAGGTTGCCCCTTGCATATATTATATTATGATTTTACCCGGCGCTAATGCGGTTTGCACGCACTATTTGGCCTTTTGAATATGGCAGACCCGCACTAATCCCACGTTAAGCCAGCACAAATGGTTTGCGCCCCACCCAAAGCTTTGAATATCTGGGCCTCTGTCTCTTACTGAATGTAAATCACTGTTCTGTTACTGAATGTAATTAATCACAAGACACCCCTGAAAAAGGGACAATAGGTCTCAGTGGCTTACCCAGTTAAAAAATTTCAATAAATAAATAAATAGGTGTGCTTAGGCATTGGTTTAGGCATTATGCAACATACATAGCATATTGCTCCTAACACATGTTCATTGGACGTAGGGATGTCCATATTCTGACTCAGTACAGACTGCACCATACTATGCTCATGCAGTTGTGTGAATTACTGCATGACAACTGAGCCAGTGCCACCTGAAGAAGACATGCCGTGTCTGTTGAGGTAAAATGGACTTCAGTTATGTACTTTCTGGTGATGGGGACATTTCAGATCCCAACAGAGGACACCACTGTGATCAGTCAGCCTGCCATGTCGCACCTGCTATCACAGTTCCAGAGTGGAATGCTACATGTGGCTGTGGACTACAGCACCTTACACAGCATACAAAACAGAAAGAAATGCTGATATGTAGGACTTTTACTGAGTTGCACAAATGCCAAAAATGTTTGGTTTTACTGAGCAGTTCCATGTCATCATCCATGCTCAATTAACCATGCTCAATCAGGGTGTGAGAGTGATGCCTACATCATTAGGAAGGGGATTCCACTCCTTCAATATGCAGGAGCTATGTAATGCCATACAATGAATCATATAAATATAGAATTTGTCAGCAGAAATTGACTGCTCAGCCCACCCAGTCTGCCCTGATGGCCCCTAATTAGTCTGTCTCAGCAGACCCTAACTGATCTCCGGCGATCCTGCCTTCTTCTCACTGCCTATTTACTAATATTCCTCCATGTCTATCCCACCCATGCTTTAATCCCACTATTGTTATCATCTACACCACTTCTGCTGGCAGTCTATTCCAGGCATCTACAACTCTTTCAGTGAAGTAGTACTTCCTCACATCCCTCTTAAACTCCCCACCAAGCTTCATTACATGCCATCTGGTCCTGGTGCTCTCTTTCATCTGAAAGGGATTCATCTCCTCTAATCTGTTTAACCCTGTGAGGTATTTGTAGGTCTCTATCATGTCCCCTCTTGCTCTCCTTTCTTCCAGGGTATATATGTTGAGATCCCTCAGTCTCTCCTCAAAGGTCTTTTGGCGCAACCACTGCACCATTTTAGTTGCCCTCCTCTGGACTGCCTCCAACCTGTCTATGTCCTTTCCAAGGTATGGCCTCCAGAACAGGACACATTATCAATGTTCTGTTATGGTATCCTGGAGGGGCCCACGATGCCTACATCTGGCACAAATTCACCCTGTGTCAGATGGTTGAAAGAGAAATACCACACAGCTTCTTTCTTAGTATGTACAGACAAAAAAAAAACAAATACTGCATAACTTACCATGTAATCCAGTTGTAACTGATAAGAACTGCTACTGATCTAAAGGAGGCAGTGAATACCCTCTGATGTCATGGAGGATGATACCGGTCTCCAGATCATGAATTTCCTGTCGAGAAGAGGAACAAGGCCAACATAGTAAGCAGAAACATTTCTGAGCCTGTGCTTGGCATTCAACTGAACTAGTGATACCAGACAATTACAGCTGTATGGACTTTTTAAATTCTGCTTCTGATAGAATTCCACAGATTCTTGAAAATTCTGCCTAATTCTGCACAATCCCATCAGAAGCAGACTTCCAAAATTCCAAAACTGGCATTTAAACTGTGGATTAGTAATTCATGGTTCACTATGTGGTTTATATAAACCAAAGATTATGTTTTCCCAAACCGCAGAAAGTAACCATTGTCTATGAAAACCTTGGCAAGCTAACCAAATTTCACATTATCGGACTTTTAGAATTCTGTGGAATTTAGTGAAAAATTACAAATAAGCAGTTCAGAAGCACACCAGGTATTCTGTCTGAAGTCTGCAGGTAGAATGTAGCATTCCATACATCTCTACCTGGAAAACAGAATGCTCTGCACTCATGGAGATCAGGAAATAATGCAATACAGGAAGGCATTCCCCAATGAAGACCCTGTGTGGATTGAAGCACTGGGGTTTTGTGTCTTAGTTAGTTGCGCCCTTGGGAGCTTGCATATATTGGTGCATATAATCTTCTTGTATTGCATTATTCCTTGATCTGCACAAGTGCAGAACATCGGTCCATTTTCTAGTAGCAGGTGGATTGCGGTCACTATGAAGTGATGGTTTGGCTTATTCAAGTCCCGGCTGAAATTTTATAATTAAGAACTCCTGTTTAAAGCATAAGAAGTAGAAATGAGAAAACAAATCCTCAATCACAGGCTTTTTAGGGCAGTTTGGGGGGGGTGCACACTGGACTTCACTTGATTACTGATATTCGTCACAACCAGGAGCACTCTGTAGAATGATAATTAAATTTATAAAGCTGGGGTTGAGCAGATCACACCCGGTGTACCTCATAAGACTGCACTTTTTAAATGTGAGATAAGAAAGCTGGAGAAAGGTCTTTGCAAACAGACAGAATGAAATGGCAGGACTTAACTCAGATCAGCAAGGTAAATTTCTAAAATGACTTATAGTGTAGGCCTGAACCGATTGGGGTTACCGTGAAGTGGTGGTTAGGCTTATTCAAGTCATGGCTAACATTTGATAACTACAGTAATAACCCCTGTTCAAAGCATAAACAGTAGAAATGAGAAAACAAATCCTACATTACAGGGTTTTTTAGGACAGTTTTTTTTTGGTGGGGTGTGGCACTCTGGACTTCATTTGATTACTGATATTATTTTATTCTATTCTTTTTTGATAACCGGGTAACGCCCACTAGGCACTGGTTCCTGTTTTTATGGGCAATCTGGGAGGTTAAGGGATTTGTTCAGAGTCACACAGTATGCAAGTGGAGGTTGTGGGAATCAAATCCAGGTTTGTCTGCTGGATGTACCATGCTCATTCACAGCTCCTTAATCTAACCTCTAGGCTATACTGTCAGACCAAACAGAGAGAATGAAACAGCAAGACTTCAGCTCAGGTCAGCAAGGTTAATTTCTAAAATGATTTGTAGTGTAGGACTGAACCGATTGAGGTCACAGTGAAGTGGTGGTTTGGTATTTTCAAGCCTGGGCTGAAAGTTTAAGAACTAAGACCCCTGTTTGAAGCATAAGCAGTAGAAATGAAAAACAAATCCTCCATCACAGGCTTTTTAGGACAATTTGGGGGGGTCAGAATCCAGCCTGGAGGTGGGTGCCTGGCCAACGATGCAAGGCCTACAAGAGGCCCTTGCCATCTTGCCACAGCAGTCATTTTCCATCCTTTTTCTGCACAGAGAACTGCCAGAGTGCAGTGATGTGGTATGCCTATGCACAGTGCTACACAAGCATGCACTGTCGTCCAAAACCTCTAAAGCAGCCTCCCCTGAGTGGTAGTAAAGCAGCAGAGAACAGCATCATCCCTCCACCAAGGGGATGAGCTGCCTAGCGGGACACTCATCACTCCTTCCCCCCGGCAGACCATGTGCTACATGACCCTGTTCCCAAGTTTGGGTCATTACAGTAGAATGGGATGGCCTACTGCTATGCTACCTGGCTGGCCTGTATACTACAGTATACAAAATCAGTAAGACATAACAGGGTGTTCGTTTCAGGGAGATTTACCCATGTATTGTATGGTGAATCAAGAGGTGCAGCCAAGTGACTTAACCACACAAGAAGTGGGTAAAGCCCCATTACCCATGTCCTGATGTTGCTTATTACAATTATACAATGGACTTATTTGTAAAGTAAATTTAAATTTAAATTTAAATTTAAAAATGAATTTATGTGTTTATTTTTTTTATAAATACCATTCCTCAGCTGTGGGATTGCAAGATTTACCAATGGTTAAAGACCATATTTTATCAATAAGAATACAGGAACTTCTGTGTCCATTTTATAATGTGCTGTATACTAACATTACTGAGGAATTGCTAGCATAAGTGATTATTTAGCAAGAATGTTTTAAGGCACAGTTCTTGTAGAAGTATGGCTATTTCTTAAAAGGTGCGTGGATGCAATGGTGCTCTGCACCATTCTCCAACAGCGTGCAGACACATGATTAAAGGCAATGCCTTTGTGCAAGGGCTACCTACTGTATAAGCAAGCATATGAGACTCCTCCATGATTATTCTGAAAAAGACAGCCATCTTCATCGAATGTTTGACTTGCCTCCTGACATCACCATACAATACAAAACCTATCCAATTCAGTATGCCCTTTCTGCACACATAAACTGACAAGATTAGCTTGACAAAAATGCCTTCATGGGAACTGACACCATTGCCATCAAACCAAGATGGTATGGCACCGGTGTACAGATTATAGAATGCCAGGTAGCATCAGTCAACATGGGGCATGGGCAAGTGTTCACAAGTCCAGCACCCATGACTTTTTGTGCCAGGCATGCCATGCCAGCTGCCCCAAATCACCCCAATGTTACCCCTGGTGATACACCCACACCACAGTAGCAAACCTATTTCCACTTAAAGGAGATCATTGCTCAGGCACTCATGCCAGCCACAGTGCTATAGGCCCCTATAAACAACAGTCGAGTAAACCACCTGTCACCAGTAATGGCCTCCAATAACTGCTGTCACATGGAACACATTATTCCCAAATTGCCATGTGCTATTCAGAAAATTTGCCATGGGGCAGCAGTACAAATGAAGAGAGACACTAGGTATAAATCCAGGCACTAGTACAAGGGAAGTAGTTGGGAGGGTAACTGTATTGGTGTACTCTACCATGCAAGTCATACTTCTGTATCCGTGGGTCTGCTTTGGGTTTAGAATCCAGTCCTGTGAAGGAGTCACAGAATGGGTCTGTCCACTTGGGTATGCTAAACATACATGTCCTAGATCCAAACATCATCAACAAAGTGGAGCTCATGCTGCCTCTGCTTCATGTCTTCTACATCACATAGTGCCTCTCCCACTACTGTCTTGGTCCATGCCCCATGTAGCACCAGTTTATTGATCGTGACAGCCTATGTCTTACTGTCAGATTTTGGAGCACATAGTATATGATGAAAGTCCTATGCACCTTCTCTGATGCTAGTATCATAGTCTGCTACCTGATCCAGGCTCAAAAATCATATCTTCAGGATACCAAAACTCCAATAAATCACTGGTTGTGTTGCTCTATGGCTAGTACACATGGTTTCATGTAGTCTGCTATGCAGCTCCTTGCCTCAGCTATAATTACATTAAACCATGAGTCACACATTGTGCTACTGCAGTGTGTTGTACTGCTGCATGTTTTCTCGTGTTGGAGACAGCCACTGGATTTATGTTTTGTGTGCCCTTAGCATGGTCTATGCCTACATACTGAGATTTTGAATATCTACAGTTACTGCACCTATGTTGCATGTGATTGTCAATGAGACACAAAACAAGGCTTGGCTATTGTCTTGTCAGCAGTGCTCCTTGTCTGGTCTCCCAAGACCCACATGCCAATCCTGCTGTGGCTGTCTGCACACGGCATGCATAGTACATTCTGAGGTCTGAAGCTGCCTTGCTGGTTATGATCCTGACCTGTATTCCTCCACTTATGGGCTGGATGAGCACAGAGGGTGATTGTGCACAATAACATGTACATTGTATCTCATTCACTATCGTATGGTCTATTTCTGCCATAACACTCTCTCTCTCTCTCTCTCTCTCTCTCTCTCTCTATGCTATATAGCTGTTGAATGTAATGGTTAGCTATGACCGAAGTTACCTGTAATTGTGTCTGACCAATGCCTTTCATAAGTGTAATGGGTGTTAAGGGATTGACAACTGCAAAAGTAGCAGTATAAAGAGTGGAAGTGGTAGGAGGGCAGCCAACATTATAGTGCTCATATTACTAGTATGAAAGGGCAGTGAATGGCTGCATCGAGGTGTGTATCAACTCCATAGGACCCAGTGGGGCAGAGAACAAGGACAGTGGAGGCCCTGCTACCCTTAGCTCTAGGAAGTGCATGATTCTTTTATGTGCACACTGTCACACTCAACAATGTGTGGTGTTGTCCCAACAAAGGGTGAGGGTAGTATTATACTGTATGTACATTATAACATTTCTCACTTAACTGCTGCCTTCTGATGGTGTGCTTAAGGCCATAGCTATATGTTGTCCTTGGTAGATCAATCAATTTAGTTTATTGTTCAGCTATACGCCTTTACAAAAATATAATGAAACATACAACATTATAAAATAGCAGTACATAAATACATTCCATGAGCGGATAATACGGCTCTTGAAACAGCATTATAAAACTATACAATTCAATCATTATTAAATCCTAAGTGCATCAGTATTATACAAATAATAATTCATAAATGAGACTGCCTATTTCTTAAATCACAAAAATGTATGTAGTATCATTCCAGATCCTTGATACTATCACCTCATAACTCTACATGTACTAAAGGCAAAAAAAACATACACTCTATTCAAAACATTCATGTCATATAAATTACATAAGCAATGAACCATTTGATCAGGGGGGAAGTTAAGATCCTTCAGCAAGCTGCTCAACCATTTCTGCTTCCCATTTACATAAAGAGGGCACATGAGTAAGATATGTTTTAAGTCATTTTCACAATTCATATTACATTTGCAAAATGTAGAAGTACCCAATCTTTTTTTGTCTAAGAAAATATATAATTTGTTCTACATAATTCCATTCTGAATCGTGTCACTGTACATCTTTTCAATGGATCAATTATTTTCCTTAGATATGGTTCCATATGTGATGTGGACAGCCAGTTCTGAGTGCTGTATCATTTTTTTTGATATAAAAATATATTACTGATTGTCTCTGCTGAGAAATCTGGTACCTAAAGTGACCTCACTCACCCCCTTCCAGGTTTCAGCTGAAAGATGAAAGCCATGAGAAAATGTTGAAACAGCATCTGACACCACACACACACACACACACACACACACACACACACACACATACAGAGTTTTAGATACCAGGTGTTACGTGGAAGGCCTGAAACTAATTATAGGGTGGAAGAAGCTTAAGTTGAGCATATCCATTTTTATGATGTTTCCAGAGGAAGAAAAGCAGGTTGTGATGTATTAGTGTGAAATCATAAAGATGCTTTGATGTCCTGGAAGGGGGAAGCTTATCATGAGATCAAAGAAATGTCATTTGAAGGACATGAGACATGCTGAGGATTACAGAATTTAATTCTTGAAAAAGACATCCTGTTTTTTTATTAGGTAAATTTTTTTATATATTCTGACAGAGGAGGAACTAGGTGACCTCACACAAAAAGGGGTTGGCAAATACAGTTTGCTTTAAGGAATATTCTGTTTTACTTCACTAGGACACTTTTATCTAGACTCTGACAACGAAACGTCTGTGAGCATTTTAAACAGGTGTTTAGAAAGATAGACAAATATAAATATTGTTGTAGGAATTTGCACTGTTTAAACCTTATTCTTTTAAAATATTTGCATGGCTTGTGATATAAGACTTCTGTATTTTGTGTTTTACATATTTTTATCTATTTTAGTAAAACTCTTTTTAGAGCATATTTGGTCTATCTTTGATTTATTTTCATCTGTAAGAAAAGTATATATGGTTATAGTAGACACTGGGCATAAGCTTGAATGGTGGTACCAAACTGGAAAGAGAAGCATTTTAAATCTGAGGTCTTTATTAAAGTTTTTAAGGGTTCATCTCTGTATACCTGGTTAGGTGCCCATAGGAAAAGATATCTGTCCCCCTGAAGACAGAAAAATCTGAGCCTGTGCATTGGGTACGCTAGCAAGACTTTCACAGTTTGAATCCCTCCAAGACTTGAGACCAAAGATTGATCTGAACTCACAAAACAGACAAGAGGGTTACTTTGTCCTGTTAAATTGTTCACAGGACTGCCCTCAGAGGTTGGCACTTTAGGAGTCGAGGGCCTGACCTGCTGAGTGGGTTTGTGTCAGATTGGTGGGCAGCGGTGGCATAATTTTGGTATCACAAGCTTGTATTTTTCTGTGTCAGCTTGAGACCATAAGCTCTTTTGCAAAGAAAGAAAAAGACAGAGACTTATTTTTTTTAAAAAGGACACAGAACTATATCACTTGGCATGCAGTCAAGTTCCTACCCATTTTATTTATTTTTTCTTAAAGTGCAAGTCAGAGTAGCCGTAGTCATGGAAGAAGAAGATGGCTTCTGACTACAGCAGACGCACTGTAGATTACTTGAAGAAGTTGTATGGGGACAGGGGTGTCCTATTTGAGGGGACAGCCAAAAAGCAGAACCTTAGAGAGGCCCTGATGGTAGCAGATACCCAGAGCAGCAAGTCACAGACCATGACTGAAAGGGACCAGACCTCAAGTGTGGCAGGACTAGTGGCCAGTGCAGAGTCTAGATCTGATGAGGAGGATAGCAGGGCCACTGTCAATGAATGGCCACAGCAGCAGGGAAAGGTCACCAGTATCCTGAATCTGGATGTACTCAGACTGCAAATTGAGTTGTGCAGGATGGAACTGGAGTTCCAGGAGAAGAGGGTGTGAGGGAACCAAGAGGCAGACCATGAGGAGTGTGAGCACCACCGAGCTACAGAGGAGAAGAGAGAGGAGATCCAGAGGCAACACAAACTGGAGAAGCTATGACTCCAACCAGTGGCACCAGAGCAGGTAAGTGGCTTGGGTTTAACTGGGACTGCAGGACTGGGTTACAAATTGAACTCCAAATTAATAGCTGAGTTTAAAGAGGGGGAGGATATGGATGCCTTTTTAAATTCTTTTGAAAAGTTTGTATTCAGGCTAAAATTCCTAGAGAGTCCTGGAGCTTCCAGCTATCCGCACTACTTACCGGGAAAACTCAGGATGCATTGGGTCAAATGGACAATGAGGACAGTAATAATTACAGCAGACTAAAAGCTGCACTGTTAAAAAAGTTTGAATTAACTGCTGAATCATACAGAGCTAAATTCTGTAAGCTCAGGAGAAGCCCTGATATGAGCTACAAGGAGCTAGCCACAAAACAACATCAGTTTTTGAAATGTTGGTGCAAAGGAATTGAGGCAAATTCTATTGATAAAATTGAAAATGTGATTTTATTAGAACAGTTTTATTGGGCTTGCCCAGCAGAGCTAAAAACCTGGCTAGAGGACCGAGATCCAAAAACAGTGCAAGAGGCTGCTGAACTCTCAGACTGCTATGTCAAGAGCAGACCTGCTCTGAGAGCAAATGGGGCTGGTGTGGCAGTGAAGAAAGGGAAAAGTGTGCCTTCAGGGCAGCTAAAACCCTCACTTCCTCCACCGAAACCAGTTAGCCCCAGGTTTCAGGGAAAAGATTTCTCTGTGAGAAGAACTGAATGTTGGCGGTGTAAGGAAACTGGGAATATTGCCAGACAGTGTCCCAAAAACATGAGCCAGAATACACAACCAAGTGCTAGAAAAGAAGTGGGTTGTTTGTGTGTCCCTCGAAGCATGCCAGTGAACATGAGGGAACACATGCACTCAGTCATGGTGAATGGTGTACAGACATAGGGGTTAAGGGACAGAGGGGCATCCCTGACCTTGGTAAAGGGGAATCTGGTACAGCTTGGTCATCTTATACCCAATAAATACGTCACTGTACAGGACTTTGCAGGTGGGAAGAAAACATTGCCCCTCGCTAGTGTTCTCTTAAATTGGGGTGAAGCAGGGGGAAATGTGCAACATGTGGCTGTAGCCAAAACATTAGCAGTGGATGTGATCTTGGGTAACAATCTCCAGCAGGGGATGGTATGTGCAGTTAACCATAGCCAAGTAGCAAGGGAAAATTGTAGTTCCCTGAACCCCACAGACACCATTGTGGAAACCACTGAGAGGCTGGTCCCCCAGCCTGTGTCTCCTGATGGGGAGACTAATGAAAAGGGGGTAGAATTTTCCCCAGTAGCAAGTACCCACACAGCTACAGAGGGTTAC
The DNA here is from genome assembly GCA_016271365.2 of Neoceratodus forsteri. Lineage (NCBI taxonomy): Eukaryota > Metazoa > Chordata > Ceratodontiformes > Ceratodontidae > Neoceratodus > Neoceratodus forsteri. Next base: position 104,459,001 of record CM057457.1, read on the forward strand.
TCCAAAGAGGGAGGGGTGACCCATTGTCAGAGGGTTGGGATTGACAGTGATCCTGAGTGCCCTGACGCTAGTGCTAGGGACCCTAGTTTAGCGACTGAAGGGGACCTGTCCCATGCTTTGGGAATGTGTGAGGGAGTTTGAAGCTGCTCAGATGGGTGACCCGAGGTTAGAGAAGCTGAGGGCTTGGACAGATTCTGATGGAGCATAGGGAGATGACAGCCGACATAAGGTTTATTGGGAAATGGAGTGATGTGAACTCAGGCAGTGCAGACAGAGGGAGAGATGCTAGGCAGGCAGCTTGTCATTCCCCAGGGGTATCGTAAGCAATTGCTCAAAATTGTGCATGATATTCCCTTGTCTGGTCATCTGGGAATCACACGCACAATGCAGCGGTTAGCCCAGAATTTCTACTGGCCTAACTTCACTCAACAGGTGAAACAGTATTGCAGGTCTTGTCACCAGTGCCAAGAAATAAGGAAGGCAGGCAAGAAAACCCATGCCGCCCTGATTCCATTGCCCATAGTAGAGGAGCCATTCCAGAGGGTGGGAATGGATATTGTGGGGCCTTTTTATACCCCCAGCTTCTCAGGGAAGAGATTCATCCTGACGGTGTTGGATTATGCCACCTGGTACCCAGAGGCAGTCACCCTATCCTCACTGAGGAGGGACAAAGTGGCAGATGCCTTACTTGGAATTTTCTCCTGTGTTGGGTTTCCACAGGAGGTAATCACTGATCCAGGGGGTTCCTTCATGTTGGAACTGATGAAATGTTTATAGGAGAAGTGTGGGGTGGTGCAGAGATGCAAGACACTGTATCACCCACAAGCCAATGGACTTGTGGAACTATTCAATGGTACCCAAAAGTCAATGCTCCAGGCATTTGCTGAACAGCATGGGAGGGACTGGGAGAAATACCTTCCCCCAGCAGTTGTTTGCATATAGGAAGGTGCCCCAGGAGTTCACAGGATTTTCCCCCTTTGAACTCTTATATGGACGCCGGGTACGTGGGCCCCTAGACTTGATCCAGAAGGACTGGGAAGGCAAGCACGCCACCCAAGGAACTCCCATTGTGGATTATGTCCTTAGGTTTAGGGAAAGGCTGAAGGAGCTTATGGGGATAGCCTAGAGCAACCTGGCAGCTGCTCAACAGAAACAAAAAGAGTGGTATGACCACAGAGCCAGAGCTCACTCATACATGGTGGGTCAGGAAGTCATGGTCCTTATTCCAGTCAGGAAAGACAAGCTGCAAGCTGAGTGAGCAGGACCGTACAAAGTGGTTAGAAAGGTAAATGATGTGAACTACATTTTGGAGTTATCTGACAGAAGACAGACAGAAAGGATGTACCATGTCAACATGATGAAGCCATATGCAAATAGGGCTGACATAGTGTTTGCAGTGTGTAGTCCTGGGGAGGGGATGGATGAAGGAGACCCCCTTCTGGATTTGCTGGAAGAAAGTAAGTGGGAGTCCTCTGTGGAGGCAGCAAAATTGTCTCCCCAGCTGGCCCCAGACCAGATCCAGACTTCAAGGGAGGTTTTAGTAGACTTTGCCCCATTGTTTAGCATCAAGCCTGGACTAACCCCCTTAGTGACTCATGATTTGGAGACAGAGACACAGACGCCCATACGGTGGACAGCATATCAGGTGTCAGAGGCTGTCCATAGGGACATTAGGAGGGAAGTGGAGGAGATTCTGGATTTAGGGGTAATCCACAGATCCCACAGTCCCTGGGCTCACCCATAGTACTTGTGCCTAAGCCAGATGGTTCTACTCATTTCTGCATGGACTATCATGGACTGAATGCAGTCACAAAGTCAGATGCCCACCCGATGCCCCAGACGACAAACTCCTGGACAAGTTGGGGGGGCGACCTACCTTACGACCATTGACCTGACCAAGGGGTATTGTCAGGTAGAGTTGACAGACAGAGCTAGGGGGAGGTCAGCCTTCATCGCTCCGATAGGCTTATTTGAGTTTAAAGTAATGCCTTTTGGAATGAAGAACACCACGGCCACTTTCCAAAGGTTGGTGAACCAGGTGTTAAATGGTGCTGAGGAGTACGCCGTGGTGTACCTGGATGACATTACCATATTTAGTACCAGCTGGGAGGAACACCTATCCCACCTTAGGGAAGTGCTGGGCAGGATACAGAGGGCCAGGCTCACTGTCAAAGGTGAGAAGTGCCAGGTGGCCATGGGAGAAGTGGCATACATCGGGCATGTGATAGGCCGGGGACAGCTCTGTCCTAACCAAATAAAGATAGAGGTGATCCAGGCATGGCCCAGACCAGAAACCTAGAAGCAGGTCAGGAGTTTTCTAGAGACAATAGGGTACTACAGGAAATTTTTACCCAATTACAGTGCCCTGCCTGCTGCCCTATCTGGCCTGACAAAGAAAAGGATGCCAAAGAAAATTACCTGGGACGCAGCCTGTGAGGAAGCCTTTGACAGACTGAAGGGGACACTGTGTACTACTCCTGTTTTAACAAATCCTGACTATAACAAAACCTTTATAGTTCAAACGGAAGCCTCAGATGTGGGTATTGGGGCAGTACTGAGTCAGACGTCTAGCCAAGGGACAGATCACCCAGTAGTGTACCTGAGTAGGAAGTTACTTCCCACGGAGCAAGCATACTCCACAGTGGAAAAAGAATGTCTTGCCATAGTGTGGGCCCTAAAGAAATTAGAGCTATACTTGTATGGGCAGCATTTTGTGGTGCAGACTAACCACAACCCCCTGGTTTGGCTGATGTAGATGGGGAAGAAGAATGGGAGATTGCTAAGATGGAGTCTTGCTTTTCAAGGGTATGATATGAAATTCGTACATAGGGCTGGAGCCAAAAATCAGAACTCAGATGGGCAGTCGGGGGTCTATGAGGAATGAACTAATTTGGGAAGCTCATCGCATGTAGGAGATAGAACCCTCAAATTCAGTCTAGGTGGGGAGGAATTGTGACATGGACAGCCAGTTCTGAGTGCTGTATAATACTTTTTTTTTAAATACAAAAATATATTACTGATTGTTTCTGCTGAGAAATCTGGTACTTAAAATGACCTCACTCACCCCCTCCCAGGTTACAGATGAAAGATGAAAGCCATGAGAAAATGCTGAAACAGCATGTGAGACCACACATACACACAGTTTTATATACCAGGTGTTACATGGAAGGCCTGAAGCTAATTATAGGGTAGAAGAAGCTTGAGTTGAGCATATCCATTTTTATAACGTTTCCAGAGGAAGAAAAGCAGGGTGTGATGTATTAGTGTGAAATCATAAAGATGCTTTGATGTCCTGGAAGGGGGAAGCTTATCATGAGATCAAAGAAATGTCATTTGAAGGACATAAGTCATGCTGAGGAATGCAGAATTTAATTCTTGAAAAAGACATCCTGTTTTTTTTTATTAGATATATATTTTTTTATATATTCTGATAGAAGAGAAGCTAGGTGACCTCACACAAAAAGGGGTTGGCAAATAGTTTGCTTTAAGGAATATTCTGTTTTACTTCACTAGGACACTTTTATCTAGACTCTGACAATGAAACATTTGTGAGCATTTTAAACAGGTATTTTAGAAAGATAGACAAATCTAAATATTGTTGTAGGAATTTGCACTGTTAAAACCTTATTCTTTTAAAAGATTTGTATGTCTTGTGATATAAGAGTTCTGTATTTTGTGCTTTACATATTTGTATCTATTTTAGTAAAACTCTTTTTAGAGCATATTTAGTCTGTCTTTGATTTCTTTTCATTTGTAAGAAAAGTATATATGGTTATAGCAGACACTGGGCATAAGCTTGAATGGTGGTACCAAACTGGAAAGAGAAGCATTTTAAATCTGAGGTCTTTATTAAAGTTTTTAAGGGTTCATCTCTGTATACCTGGTTAGGTGCCTGTAGGAAAATATATCTGGCCCCCTGAAGATAGAAATATCTGAGCCTGTGCATTGGGTACGCTAGTAAGAGGTTCACAGTTTGAATCCCTCCAAGACTTGAGATCAAAGGTTGATCCGAACTCACAAAACAGACAAGAGGGTTACCTTGTTCTGTTAAACTGTTCACAAGACTGCGCTCGGAGGCTGGCACTTTGGGAGTAGAGGGCCTGACCTGCTGAGTGGGTTTGTGACACCATAAAGTGTTTAGTTTTAAGTATTTTGTACCATCTGAAATGTGTCAAGTTCAAAAGACGAAAAAAGTTATTTGAGATTTCCACATCTTTAATCCTAGTTTTTAATTTGAAATTATGTCTTCCCTAGGTCTTATATATATTTCATTGAGCAAGTGACAAAGGCCTAATGGGAAAATCTTCCCCTTAATAAGTTGAATAGACAATTGATTGCAAGCCCATCGAGGAATAGTGAATTTCTTCTTTGAAGCAGTATCTGGGAATACAAGACTCTGGCAACTTGAAAATGTGGAGTAGAAAATGTTAACTATCTCTCCTTTATCAAAGTTTGGAGTGAAAATTGACCCAGATCCAATTTATTAGTTCTGAAGGAACTGATTGTGAAGTCATGGGTAGATAGGGATATAATTTATTCATAATTGTATTAAGGGGTTTAGTTTCAGTATGTCCCCAAATATTTGATGCATGTAAGATGCTGGATTGTCTTTTGCATCAATAAGCTTTACAGCTCCTTCCACTGAGCTCTTTCTTGTCTTTATAGTAAAGCTTTTAAATGCATTGACAGCAATTTTTAATTAGTTTGTAGGTATAATATCTGTATCTTCCACATACATTTTTCCGTAAACCTAACACCTAGATAGTTGTAGAATTTTGTTGTTTGCAATTTATTTTTATCTATATGTAAAACAGGTAGTTTCTTACTCTAATTACCGAACATAACCATCTTGGTTTCATCTCTATTGATCAGAAGTCTATTTTCTGTACATAGTCCAGAGAAATAGTCTACATTTCTCTTTAAACCGAACAAGGAAGTTTATATTAGAACAACATCATCAGCATAAAAGAGACATGATATCTTCTTACTTCCTACTGCTGGTGAATGAAAATATGGATTCACCAGGCTCCCTAGTATATTAATTATATATATGTTAAAGAGAGTCAGAGCCAACAAGCACTCCTGTCTGACTCCACAATTTGTCTTAATTAATGAAGTCATACCTCAAAATTGATTATACTGTACCTTGATCCAAGTATCAGAATGTAACCTTATTAGAGTGTCTAGTAAGACTGAGTCTATCCCCAAATCTTCTAGTTTCCTCCATAATAAGGATCTACATATACTATCAAAAGTTGAACTCAGGTCCACAAAGCAACAAAAAAGCCTTGCCTTCTTCACTTTAACATATTTCCATATAATGTGTGAAAGTAGGTAACAATGTTGTATAGTTGATTGCCCTGATCTAAACCCATTTTGATTTGCCAATCAAAACCTGACTTTCATTAATCGAGTCCTGTATTCCTTGTAAGTGTATACTAGAAAATATATTTTGAGAGGCATCAATCAAGCATATCAGATGATACATTTTAGGGTCCGAGGCATTTCCCTGCTTATATAATGGGAATATAATACTTTTAACCAGCTAGAGGGAATTTTACCTCCTCGAATAAAATAATTAAACAAAGATCTAAAAATAGGAATCCACCAATCCAGAAAGGATTTGTATATATCTACCAACTGATTTGGTCCTGGGGCTTATTTGCATGAGCCATTGCTATAGCTTCTCTGATTTCATTATCTCCTCTGTACATTGGATAAGGTGTACATATTTGGTTTTAATAGTGTTTTAACTCATAGCTGTTCTCCGAGTCTTGATTTTCACATTCTGTAGAATACAGACTTTGAGAATGTTCCTCCAGTTATTAGGTGGCATATATATATATATATATATATATATATATATATATATATATATATATATATATCCTCAATGGTTGTTGTATAACGCCTATACCCTTTACTCACAAGTGTCCAAAATTTCTTTGTATCTTTATCATATGTAGTTTCTCTTAGTTCCTCACACATTCTTTTATAATATTTATCTCTTTGTACTTCAAGTAACTTCTTGTATATCTTCCTTGTTTTATTTAATATCAGAATGTTCTATTTTGTTTTTAAGTTCTTACAATATCTCACCAGTTTCTGAAGATTCTTTTTTGCAATTTTACATGTTTTATTAAACCACATTTTCTGTTTCTTCTTGCATGGGCTTGTCATTCTCATAAAGGCTCTAATATATGAGTTCAGTAATGCCCAACTTTCTACTATCTCCTACCTTACATCTGGGTTCAGGATATTGTCCATAATATCAAGCACCTTTCCGCCACTGAGTATTTCTGTAAACATTGTCACATTTTGACTATTCCATCTAATACTCTATTTGTTAATCACTTCCAAACCTTCCAGATTCTTATTTGAGTGTTCTTGAATTTCTACAGAATTTTATATGTCCAGTGTTATCAATACTGGAGCATGTGAGGAATCTGAATGGTTTGTTATTTTTAAATCATAAATCATTTTCAATGCTTGCAAATTAGCCCAAGCCAAATCTATCATGGAAGAGCCCAAGGGGCCCATATAAGTAAATTCACCACGTTGGTCCTCAGATAAACATCCATTAAGCAGATAAAAATTATCATTTGACAATAATTAAAAAAAAGTTTTTGCCTCGTGAATTACATTTTTGACTTTTAGATCTTCGAATCCCATTTACTCTTTGGTTAATTATTTGAAAGATTGGTATTAATTCATAATACAAACTTTCTTGAGTCTTGTTTATATCAACCCTAGCATTATAGTCACCTACTATTAATACTTCCTCATTTTCATATGCATCTTTTAGTCTTTCCATTACTAACTCATATTGTAGCCATATATCCATGACTTGTTTATTATTTGGTGAAAAATATATATTTACAATTATAATCCTTAAATTCTCACCAGACAATCTCAGTATATATACTGATAATAAAGGAATGATTATACTACTCAAAGTCAGTGTTGTTTTAATGTATATGGCCAGTTCTGCCCTATTACATTCATATTTTTTGTCCCTTACTGCTGGGGTAATATATGCTGTAAATCCAGATATTAATGGTCTATTAGTGCACCAAGTCTATTGTAGGCAAAATATGTCATGTTTTATCAGAAATTCTTTTTTTTTTATTAAGTAAAGTCTTTCAATATTCCATAAAATGAGCTCAATTTTTCCTTTTGTCTTTTGTAGACTACAGTGCACCAGAGTTTCTTCCCTATGTCATTGTGAAGGTACTGTCTGCAGAACTAAATATCTATTGTGTTCCTCACCAACCATATTTTCCCTTTTATTAAGTGATTTTTCGAAAATGTGCATAGACTCCACGTCTGAAGTCAGATTACCAAAATTTGTTATTAGTATTCCCAACACATCCAATACTTGTAAAGATTTCAAGATCAAATCTGCTAATTTGGAACTTTTAAACATGATATATTTTTGTGGGGTATTTGAGATGTCCTTGTTAATTTTAATCCAAGCCATGGAACTGGGTGCAACATTCACCCCAAAAGACCAAGACAGAAATACTGCCAATTCCCGCTTCACTTTTCTGATAGCCTCATCGTTCACTATGTTCTATCCAAAACCTGACAGGGTTCTATTTTTCCAGGATAATTTATTTTTCATTTCATATTTAGCTATTATCTCTTGAACCCTGTTAATTCTATTTATATCCTCTTTTCTGATTCTATTTTGAACAATAACTTCTGGACATCCCCATTACTCCCTGAAGGCTTTGGAACTTTTGATGGACCTGAGATTCTAATTCCTAAAATCTGAAAAAAATGTTACTTGCTCTCCTATCTTGTGGGCCAGATGTTCATTTCTTAGATACAGTAGGACATCATTTTTGTATGTTAAATCAGTGGATGTGCCACACATATATCATTTTCCTCTACAGGTATATGCAGTATAAATTTGACCCATCTAACAAGTTCCCCGGTGTTTCATTTTCTATATGACCCACACCATGCAATTCTAACAAGAATTCATTAGCTCTGAATACATTTTCCTGCCTTTAATTATATGCATTGAATGAGACAAAAGTATCCAGTGATGTGATATAATGTCATCAGATCTCAAACTATTATTTAGTCCTCCATCTTTGTGTCCTGTTAATATTCCTTCAACTCCCCCGACAAAAAGCTCCTCAAGCACTGCAAGTATTCCATCCCCTTCTTGAACATTTAATTCCTCAAAATCACCCTGTTTATTCACCTCTTGCTGTTCAATTAACTGTGCCTCCTTTGGTAATTATTTTTGCTCATCCTGTTCACTCCTGTGGGCTGGTTCTACTATGTTTTCTGAGACACTGGCTTTTTTTGGTTTGATTATCAGCATCTCATTGAGTTTGTATTTGTTGAGACCCTTTTTTCTTTCCCATTTGTTTTTTAGATTCTCCTTTATGATCTTTATTAGATTTCTGCTTTTTTTTTTTACTTTTAGAGCCTTTTTATCTTTCATTAAACTTCTTTCCCAGTCTTAATTTCAGTTGTTTGATCCTGTTCTCTGCTAAAAGGAGGAGGTAGAGGCACCTTCATTAGTAAAAAAAAAAAATATTTGTTATATTGTATATTTGGAGGATTGTTCTGATGTCAATATTGTTTCCTTTTGTCTCTAAGCATATAAGAGGAAAAGGATCCCTTCAAGATTGGTCTGCCTTTTATGCTTGCTCCCATTTCAGGTGGAACCAATTTCTTAAGGCCAATTATGGCCTGACTACGGACCTAAATAACAGATGCTAGGTTATCTGGATTGCCATGGTTTTCCACCTCATTATCTTTGTGGAGCCTTTGATTTCTACATCCTTTCCCCCATTATCAGTATTGGAGAGTTTAAAAAATAACTTGTGCAACTTGTTTATGATAGTTCTAAGGAAAATGTTTACCAATCTAGCAACTCAAGATTCTGTGCAAAACCTGAATTATCTAATATCAATGTTGAATGATTATTAAATTCCCATTCTTGTGCAAATAAAGAAAAACCCTCCTCTGTTTGCCTTGTTGTTTTATTTTTAAGTATTGCTTCCAAATTTGGTAAGTTTCTAAACTGGAGTAATTTAAAAGAGTTGTTTTAAATTTATCACTGGTAGTCCCTATATACTGCATATCTTCCTCCTTTTTCCCCCAGTGATTGAATCCATTGCTAACATTGGGGTAGAGGTCGGCAATGAATCTTGTATTTCTTTCCTTTCTGGAGAGGTACCATTAAACAAAACATGTTATTTTGGATTGCTTGAGGGACCCATTCCCTTATTTTCCATGTTTCCATGCTTTCTATATTCTCTAAGTTTTTATTTACAGTTAGTAACTGTTTTATTGTTCTTTGTCTCCATTTTCCTCTCCGTGATCTGTTGTATCTCTTCTGAAATTGAGCTGTTTTTCCCACTTCATGTGGACACCATTTTTATTTTTTAAGGGCCTATAGACTCAATTAGCATCTAAAATGGAAGTCCTGAACTCAGTCTCTTAGACCTCCTTAAAAATATCAGAACTACCTGCATGATCACCAATCTATATATAAATCAGGTGCTTTTGCCCTAAATTAGGTTTTCCCAAGATAAATATAAATAATCAATACATACCTGTGCTTGTAAGCACCTTAAAATCTTTCCTCCAATAAATCTACCTTTGAAAAGTGCCTAAAAAAACAGTTTGCTGACTTACTATTAAATCAAATCAATCATAAGGGCCTTAGTATATACAAAGGGCACTGGGTCAGAACATTGCCAACCAGAACTGTGTGGTCAAGAACTGAGGGGAAAAAATGCTGTCTCTTTTGTTTTTGCTGGGGGATCTACCCCCCCAGGCTAAAGGATTCTCACTCCGGGGGGGAGATCACGGGGCAAGATGAAATTTGTGGGGCAGTGGAATACTGTTTCCATGGTGTCTTATAAAAAAAACAAAGTCCCAATTGTCAAAATCTAGGGAGACCAGGATTAGAACCCTGGTCTCCACTGTTGCCTAGCCAAGCTGCTCTATGCCTTTGCCCTCCACACCACAGGAGCAGCTCAGCCAGCCTCTTGAATTCTGGTGTCCTTCTTCACTGTCAGCACCATGGAGTGCTTACTTCAAGCTCTGTAAATCCCCCCTCTCTCTGTCTGTGGTAGTGCTATCCAGACTAACACTCAGTTGACTGGTGCTATTCTGGTAGTGCTTGTCTAGTGAATTACCATACAGGTTAGCTAAAAATAACCACTCAAAACAAAATCAGGTTAATTTAAACCAAAAGGAACCTCATAAAGTTCATTTAATCCTCTTTATACTTTAGGTATCCTAGATAGGCAGTTCCTTCTGAACAATCCTTATTTTAGACTTAATTCACTGTAATAGTTTTTCTTGTATTCCTCAGAGATCCAAAGAACTAATGCTGTGTTTTCACTTTTTTGTTTACAAAGTTCAGTTCTTATGTTCCCGTATTCTTTGCTTATTTATACTTTATCTTTTATCACACCACAGTCACTACCTGCAGACTGTGCAGATATCCTTCTCTGGCCTTTTCAAAAGGCAGTAAGCACAGCTTCTACCTGCAGACTGCCACCTGTCCAGATCTGGGAGCATGAAAAGAAATTAACCCCTACTCTGCTTGAGAGTTGTACACCAGTTGCAGCATCCTTTCTGTGTGTATAGCCAATAAGAAAACTCATTGTGTCTCCTTCGTAGATGTGACCTCCCATCAAGGCTGAGACCATACAAAGATGTTAAATCCTCCTGTAGAACTTTAAGGTGCTTGCCCCAATAAAATTATCAAGCAGCAGTAGCAGCTTATGACAGTGCTGACACTTTCTTGCACCTGTAAGCTTGGGACATCTTCTTTTTAACAGAATACTGTAGTCCAAAATAGCACTGCATGATTAGGTAGTGCTGTCATCATGTGCAACATCTTGCCTGCCTTGATGCCCTCCACACTAGCACATCCCCAATATTGAACCTTACTGCATGGTGATGACAGAACAGTTGTAAGTAAGTAAATAGACATGTATGGTACCAGTATTTGTCAAGCACCCATTCCCAAGGGCTCAGAGTGCTGTACAATACAATAAGCACATTAAGACAAAAAGAAAATCATGTACTAAAGTAAACCAATTCAGTATAAATATGTACAAAAAACTCAGATAAAACAGTTTTTTTAACTTAATAAACTTTATTCAAGTTTAAAGAGCACATGGGTGCAAACAAATACATCTACAAAACACCATTGCTTTGGAAAGAAGTATAAGGTGCAACAATAAGCACAATCTAAGTACTTAACATAAACCATAGGAAACAATAAGTGGAGCCTAACAATATGGGTGAACACTATCAAACTATTAAAGTTTGGTGTGTAATTATAATATTCAAAAAGTAAATGGCATAAAACATACACAAAGAGCAAAAACTAGAAAAACTCACCTAAATAATAATACAACCTAAAAGTGATCTAACCTGAAGAGCCTACTAGTAGAAATAAAAGGTAAAGTTCTTCCAGTTCTAAGTCAGCTGGAGAAGAACATCTACTTTCTCTCATCTTTTCTTATATGTAGAAATATTATGTCGTAAACTTCCTACTGACTTTTCAATCCTCAAAAAAGTCAAAATTTCAGCATACCATTCCCTACAAGTCAGGGCCTGAGTATCTAACAAATGTCTTAAGATAACTAGATTGGCTATTGCTGAAATTAAAGCCTTGTGACATCTCTGTGGGCCTACCACATGTCTAATACCTATTCCTAAAAAACATAATTCTGGAGTAAAACTCTCTTGAAGCCCTAAAAGGGTGTCTAGACATGACTTAATATAATTCCAGAAACCCTGTATGGGGGGCAGACCCATAAATATGTTTTAAAGTTCCTTCCTGAATATTACACTTCTCACACATCAGAACATCTAGCCTCCCAAGGACAAATAAACTCTGTGGTGTATAGTATGCATTGTGTAATATTTTATACTGCATCAATTGTAGTTTATCCATTTTAATATATCTATGGGTGAACTCCCAGGGAGCTGTAGTTTCAAAGATAGACAAAGATTTAGGAAATTCCTTTCCTAAGAATCACATTGTCCATTGGCCTTTACCCCCTCCCCATATGTCCCTATGGGATTTATGTAAAGCAGAAACTGCATGAGATTGGGTCACCAATTCAGCAAGCTTATGATAAGATGAGTCCTCTGAAAGGCACCATAGATGGGGGCCAATTAATCCCTGAATGGGATGCTTAATTTGGAGGAAAGCAAAAATTGTAGAGTGAGGGATAGAAAAACCTATTGCAACATTCCTCAAAAGTAAGCATCCTTTCCTCCTGTAATAGGTCAGATATGTTTTGGAGATTTTTATTAGCAATCTTTAAATTGGGATTTTGTCTAAGTGGTTGTTGGGGGGGTCTCTTTATGGGACATAATTCAGATGGCAGCAGAGCTGCATATTAATCCATACCAACCAGCTAACTGGGTTACTCTTCAGTTTTGAACGTAGCTTTGATCATTCTATATATGCCAGGGCCTGAGGCAAGATGCCATGGATGTTACAGTAATGTAATTCTATCTCCTATCATGGTAAATTTGTTTGGGCAGTGTTACATATCAGGAAGACACCAAGCCAAAAACATACTCACCTGCAAAACTAAATAGTACCAATAAAAGTTTGGAAGACGAAGCCCACCATGATATTTTACTAAAGACAACTAAAAATAAATGATACAAGGTTTTTACCTTTCCATGGAAATTCAGAGATGATACAGTGCAATTGTATGAACCAAGTTTGCAGTAATGAGACACCAATCATATTAAGTGGTTAAAGTACCCCCGATAAAATATTCATATAAACAACTAAGTTTCTACCCCATAGAGACAAGGGGAGGTTTTGCCAATGGGTGAGGTCTGCCTTAATGGTACTAACTAAGGGCTGTAGATTACAGTCTGCCAGTTTCTTTGTACCATGAGTTAGTTGAAGGCTCAGATATGTTAAGCTCATAGCAGACCAGAAATTTCACAACTCTAAAAGTATGTCTCTTTTGTGTGTCTCTGAATTAAGTGGGAAAATAACAGTTTTGGGCAAATTTAATTTGTACCCAGACAAGTGACCAAAATCTGTAATAGATTATAGAGTAGGGGGTAGCAAAACAGAGGGGTTAGTGAGATAGAGCAAAATGTCATCTGCTTAGGTAGACAATTTAAAAGAATGGGGACCAATATTAATTCCAGATATCAATGGGTGTTGTATAAAGTGTCTAGTAAGGGGCTCCAAATAAAGATTAAATAAAAAGGGGGATGGGGTCAACCTTGCCTCATACTCCTGTGTAGTCCGAAAGAATCAGAAAGGACTCCATTATAAATAGAGATGTTGTGAAATAAAATCTAAATTGCTATGAAATCAGCAATTTTGCTGTGCAAAATATTGAAATTCTGCCGTTCTGTGAAATATTTTGCAAGGTATGAACATGCAAAATGTAACCAAGAAATGCAAATTTTGGCACCAAAATGGTGAAATTTCACCCACAAGTGGCAATTTTCCCCACTCTACAGGTGAAATTTCACCATTTGCATGTGAAACTTTGCAAAGTTCAGGCAACATTTCACATATTTTCTGGTGACATTTCACATTTAGGGTGAAATGTCACATTTCACACCCATGAAATATTTTGTAAAATGTGCACATTTTGTGAACTATTTTGCATAATTAAATTTCTCAATTTCGCACAACACTAATTACAAAAAATGGTGGCCAAAGAGGCAGGATATAAAAGGCATATCCATTTGATAAAAGCTTCTGGGATCCCGAAGGCAGACAGAGTTTGAAATAAAATGGGTCATGAAACACTGTTGAAAGCTTTTTCTGCATCCAGGGAGACCAGCACTGTAGAAGTGTTGGACTCCCTGGAGGCCGAAAGTAAATAAAATATTTTTCTCCTGTGATCTGACACTAAACGCTTCTGCATAAAGCCTGTTTGTTCCCTGCCAATTAACGGCTGCCAAATACCAGCCAGTCTATTTGCTAGTATATAAGATAGTATTTTAATGATACATTTAGCAAGAAAATTTGGCAATAATTACCAACCTCTATGGGGTCCTTACTTGGCATAGAAATCAAAGTAGTACATGCTTATAAAAATTCTGCAGGGAAAGCATTATGTTGGTAACAAAAATTATAAAAGTTTGTCAGACTGGGAGGGGGGCAACTCTGTTTTTAATACCAAATAAAAAAGAGGAGAAAAGTCATCTGGGCCTGGAACTTTATCTGGAGTGAGGGAAGATATAGCCTGATCCAGTTCTAATCTAAAATTGGGGGCAGTCAAAAGTGAAGCCAGATCCGGAGCCAGGTGGGGGAGGTTAGAGGCAGTTAAGTAATCTTGTATGCGCATCTGCAAGTCTGGTGGGTCTGCCTCTACTCCATATAGCTTAGAATACAACTGTTTCAACTGCCTAACAATATCTCCTGGAGCAGTCAAAACTACACTATCTGAAATAGAGCAGATGTTTCTAAGTGAGTCATTTCAATGTGTTTAAGGCTCATAGCTAGTAGTTTACTATTTTTCCCCCCATACATCTCATAATTAAATCAGGTATGAAATAAAGCATACACAGCCTGTTCTCTATTCAGCTCTGCATAGGCTGCTCAGGCTTGATTCAAACAAATCCACTCATCCTCAGAGGAGGCCAAATTAATATTCTTCTCTAAACCATGGAGGAGTTCCTGAGCTTTCTTTTCCCTGCGCTTAATCTGAGTTGAAGCCAATTAAATGAATTCCCCTCGAATCACACATTTATATGCATTCCAACAGATGGCCAGAGATTGTACAGATGGGACATTAAGGGTGGAAAAATCAGTGGTTACCTGTCTTAGCTTTTTACAGCATCACTCATCTTTTGGTAAATGATTATTGAGTCTCTAACATCTGTCCCTCTCAATAGTAGGAAACAAACCCATCAACAAGGAAACTGGGGCATGATTAGAAATTAGTTGACTGAATGAATATAGGGCTTACCAAAGCAAAATCTATGTGGGAGTGGGTATTATGATCTGGGGAGAATAAAGTATACGCCCTATCAGAAGGGTGAAGAATACACTACATATCCACTAAACAACAATTATCTAATAAATCACGTAAGGCACTCTGTGCTGGGGAAAGACCACCGTGAGTGGTACCTGATCTATCCAAAGTGTCATCTATTGTGAGGTTCCAATCCCCATAACTATTTTAGGAGGCAAAACATAGGTGGATATAAGATTCACGAGGTTAATGAAAAAAGGGAATATTAGTACTGGGGCCATAAATATTACCCACCAAAATCTCAGAAAAAACAACCATTATACAGTATGGAGAAAAAGGTATTAGCCCTCTGGATCAGCATACTCCTTAAACAACTGGAAGGTGAGATGTTTATGGACCAAAATTATAACTCCAGCTCTGCAAGAGTTATTCCCAGCCCCAACAGAGAAACCAACCCACAACCTATGAATAAAATGTGCATTCTTGGCCAGCAAGTATGATTCTTGGAGAAAAGCCAGTTCTGGCTTAATGTTTAAGCACCTAAGTATGTTTCATGGGGGAACTGTCCCATTTGATATTCCAAGTAACACAAGTTAGGTAGGGTGTATCCATGGTGAAGAGTCAATATAAAACAATGGACACTGGTAAGGAAATGTCAAGTAGCCAGAAAAGCAAGGAACAGGCTTAATTACATAAAACAGTTTTAATAAAACCAGAATGGAACTTAGGTTGTCATTCTGTAAAGGCTATGGATGGCAGGCTTACAATGCTCTTTTGTATTTTCTCCTTTCTCTATCTGACTCTGAGTGATGCCAGTGACCTTCAGACACTATGGACTGTCCTAGCAAATGGTGTGCAGTCAGACAGTCCTTTCGTAATGACCCATATGGTAGGGAACACAGTAAAATAGTAAAATGTACTACAACTTACATTAAACTGTAGCTCCATCGAGTTGGTTTAACATTGTTTTTTAAAGTTGGCAATGCATTGGCAGCTAACATTGCACTGTTTTTCAACACTTAAGCAGCTTAAGAGCAACTTTTGGGACATTCTTCTGCAATTTATCTGGAATGCATCAGCAGATCTGTCATGATGCAATGTAAACCTGAGTTACAATTCTTAGGTGACAGTTTTCTAAGGCATTTTGTTGGATCCAACAACATATATATAGCCCATTTACAAATGCAAAAGCACCTCATTGGTGGAGCAGTTTAGTGTGAATTGTACCATAGCAATTTCAAGCCAGAAGACACTCGAGATCCATCAGACCATCCCTTGTATCATAAGCAGGGAATAAAACATATGAGGCCCGATATTCAAAATAGCACAAAATGGAGTGCAAAACCTTGCACTGCACCTTTACAATTGCCTCAGATCCCGAGGATGCTATAGTCAGTCAAAAAGTACACTAGTGCTATTGGACTGAATATAGGGCCTTGTCAGTGCAGTGCTAAGTCAAGTAGCACCCCCCGACATGGAGCACAAAATACGCTGCCAGAGAGCATAGTGCCAGAATGCTATCTACATTATTCAAAGGGACCCATGCAAATCAGCCCATTGGGCATGCAAGGCTCTAAAGGGATATTTGCATGCCCATTATGGGCTCATTTGCATGGGTAGTGAGGTAGATTAGCACAGCACAATCCTTCCAATTGTGCAGACATTCCTGGTGCTAGTGACCCCCCTCCCTCAGATCATCAGTCCATAATGAAATAAAACCCTCCATGGTTCTAGTGGTCCCCCTTTCTGATTGCTAGCCTGTAATGATAACAAAAACTGTCACTGGTGCTAGTGGCCCCCAAAAAATCTCCCTGGGGCTAGTGATCACTCCCTCTGATGGGCAGCCCATAATGTACAAAAAAACCACCCTGGAGCTACTGGTTCCCCTTTCCCCTCCCTTTGAGCAACAGCCATCAGTAAAATGTAAAAGCCTCCATGTCATCCAGTGGTCCCCCCGCGTGACCGATCCATGGTATCACCATTCACAATTCCATAATCCTTGGCATTTAGTCCCCCATCATAGCACCAAATACCCACCCCCTAGACACTTTACCAATACTCTCAGTACCACGGGTGTGCATACAAAGACCTGTGCAGCCCTCCTCACACCTTCTCTGCCAGCCACCGCATGTCCAGTCAGGGAGTATGCCTCTTATTTATAAGACAGGGCATGTCAGACTGTCCTATAAATAAGAGGCATGGTCCCTGCCTGGACATAAAGCAGCTGGCCAAGAAGGTGTGATAAGGGCTGTGCAGATCACCATATGCACAGCCATGGCACCAAAGTACTGGTAGGGTGTCGGGGGAGTGTTTGGTGCTACAGTAGGGGGGCAGCACAAGATGCCCAGGGATTATGGGATTGTGAGTGAAGGTACTGTGGATTGGAGCCTGGGGGGGTGAACCACTGGACACCAGGGATGGTTGTATGTTTTACTACAGGCAGGGAATTGGGGGGACCACTAGCAGCAGGGAATTATTTTTTTTTATTATGGGCTGGTGATTGGATTGAGGGGGGGACCACTAGCACCAGGGAGGGAGTGTTTTACAGCAGGCAGGCAATCAGAAGGGGAACCACTAGCACAAGGCAGGGTGTGTTTTACAGTGGGGTGGCAATCAGAGAGAGAGACCACTAGCACCAGGGAGGTTAGTACTTGTACTACAGGATGAAGAGAAGTGTGGGGTGCCATGGACCACAGAGAGCAGGTATGCTCCCCCTGCAGCTAACTGGCTAGGTGGCTGCATTGTTAGGAGGGTAGAACTGAAGGAGGGAGGGGAGAGGGAGGTAAGGTGCCTGCCTGGCACCATGGCTTGGAGAGACAGGGAATGAATCCTCAGGATAGCGGGAGCAGCTGTGCGGGGGAGGGAGCTGGTGTCATTGTCTACCTAGGGACAAATGACCTGGCTGGGAAAGGGATCAGAGCAGGGCAGGAGGAGTTTGTGGAGTTAGGGAGGGGCCTTAGACAAGTAGCACACATGGTAACCTTCTCAGAGGTGCTGCCTGTCTATGGCATGGGTTTGGCTTCATTGGAGACTGGGGGTCCATCTGGAGGGATGGAGGCCTATACTGGTGCAATGATCTGCATCTGTCCAGGAGAGGAACCAGAATCCTAGGTGATTGATTTAAATGCTTCATTGGCAAGCATTTAAACTAGCTAAGGGGGGAGGAACTGAAAAGAAGAAGGGAAACCCTAGCCCCATACAAAAATTAAGGTAGTTAGTGAGGTAAATACCAAGATAGAGAAACCGATAGGGAGAAGAGCAGGGGTAAATGGAGAAAAAGACAAAAGCAGTAAGGACAGGGATGGGGCAAAAAGGGGTAATGCCATCACAAAATGGAGGGTAATAAGTACCAATGCATGTAGTCTAGGTAACAAGCTCTCTGAACTGGTGGCCTTGATGGAAGAGGGATGCCTGGATATCATGGCAGTCACAGAAACATGGTACACAGAGAATCATGACTGGGATGTCAACATACCAGGGTACGCAATCTACAGGAGGGACAGGAAGGGTAGAAGAGGAGGAGAAGTAGCTCTCTATGTAAGGGAAGAGATCAAAGCAACAGAACTAAATGGTAAACAGGGAAGAGAGGAGGCACTGTGGGTCACCCTGGAGCCTGGATATGGCACTACAATCTGCACAAGGGTTGTATACAGTACAGACACCTATCTCATGGAGGGGAGAGGAAATGGACAAGAAAATGATAGAAGGCATCCTTAGAATGGCAGAGAAAGGGGAGATATTACTGATGGGAGATCTGAATATGCTAGATATTAACTGGAGCATCTTTGCTGCAGTCACATCCAAGAGCAGGGACATTCTTGATGCCCTACAGGGGGCATGCCTCAGACAGCTAGTTTTGGAACCCACTCAGGAGGGACCAATATTAGACCTGGTACTCTCAAATGGGGATGGGGAGAGGATCTCAGATCTCGAAGTGGATAGCCATCTGAGAACAAGTGACCACCAAACAGTATGATTCTCCATAAACTCAGCTGTAGAGCCAAGCCATACAAAAGTGAAGGAACTGGACTTCAGGAGGGCTGATTTTGTCAAAATGGGAGAGTGCCTCAGAAAAGCACTAGGAAACAGGCAAGAAGGAGGGGTGGAATAACAATAGGGAAACATCAAAACTTCCATCAGAGAGGCAACAAGCCTTTGTGTGAAGCAAATAAACAAAACAAAATGAATGGAAGAAAAAACACTATGGTTCTCAAAAGAGGTGGTAGGGGAAGGTTAGGGACAAAAAGATAGCTTTCAGGAAGTATAAGGAAACACAGAAGGAGCAGGACAGAGAACTGTACCAATTAAAGCAGAAGGAAGCGGGGAAGGCAGTCAGAATAGCAAAAGCCCGAACTGAGGAAAAGATAGCCAACTCAGTTAAGAAGGGGGATAAAACCTTTTATAGGTACTTTAGGGAGTGAAGAAAAACAAAGGGAGGGTTATTGAGGCTGAATAAAGAGGAGGGTGCATGAGAAGAGAGGGACAGTGAAAAAGCAGGGATACTGAATGAATACTTCTGCTCAGTATTCACAGAAGAGGAGGGGGAGGTGCCTAATCCAGTCAACAGCAGCACTCTGGATAGGGGGGTCAATATCAATCCTTTCACAGAAGAAAAGGTTCTGAAAGAATTCCTAAAACTGAAGGTGGACAAAGCAACGGGGCCTGATGGGATTCACCCAAGAATTCTAAAAGAACTAAGGGGAGAACTAGTAACACCACTGACTACCCTTTTTAACAAATTATGGGAGGATGGTGTGGTACCTGAGGACTGGAGGAGGGTGGATGCGATTCCCCTTCACAAAAGTGGGAGCAAGACAGAGCCAGGAAACTATAGACCTGTAAGTTTGACCTCAGTGGTAGGGAAAATGATGGAATCACTTCTGAAGGAAAGAGTTGTTGAGTACCGAGAGGCCAGTGGGGCACAGTTCCCAAGGCAGCATGGATTTATAGCAGAAAGGTTCTGTCAGATGAAGCTAATCGATTTCTTTGACTAGGTGACCAAAGTAGTAGACCAGGGAGGGGCTATGTACATGACCTACCAAATTTTAGCAAGGCATTTGACACAGGGCCACACAAAAGATTAGTAAACAAATTAGCCTGCCTGTGAGTTGGTCCCAGGGTGGTAGCCTGGGTAAAACATTGGCTGGACAATAGGACGCAGAGGGTAATACTAAATGGAGTCCACTGTGAAGAAAGGGGGTTACTAGTTGGATACCGTAGGGTTCAGTACTGGGTCCAGTCCTTTGTAATGTCTTTATAAGTGACATTGTAGAGGGACTAGGAGGAAACATATGTCTCTTTGCAAATGACACAAATATCTGCAAAAGGGTTGATACACAAGGGGTGGTGGAAAGGATTAGAAGGGACTTGGCAAGGTTGGAAGAATGGTCAAATGTATGGCAGCTTAGATTCAATGCAAAGAAGTGCAAAGTAATGTACCTGGAAAACAAAAACCCAGGGGAAGAGTAAACAATGGGGGTGAGATACTGACAACAACAGAAATGGAAAGTGACCTGGGGGTAGTTATACCAGATGACCTAAAGCTGTGCAGGCAATGTGAGAAAGCAGTAAGGAGGGCTGGGGGGATAATGGGATGCACAGGGAGAGACATCACCAGTAGAAAACAGGAAGTTGTCATCCCTTTTACAGACACTTGTTGAGACCCCATCTGGAGCACGACATGCAGTTCTGGAGACCCCATCTGTGCAAAGACATAGACAGGGTGGAGGCTGTCCAGAGGAGGGCAACTGAAATGGTGCAGGGCCTGCACCAGAAGATATACAAAGAGAGACTAAAGGAGCTTAATATGTATACCTTCGGGGGGGGGCATGATAGAAACGTTCAAGTACCTCAAGGGAATCAACAAAGTCCAAAAGAGTAGCATCTTTCAGAAAAAGAGATATGAAAGAACAAGAGAACACAATCTGAAGATAGAGGGGGGACAGCTCAGAGGTAATGTGAGGAACTATTTTTTTAATTAAATATGCTTTATTGAAATTTTCATATATACTATGTACAGACAACATTCCGGCAATATAACCGTTAACTGCCAATATAGTACATGTAAATGAAAGTATACTTATTTGTCTAAAGAGAGGCAATTATGAGGAGTACAAAATAAAGCAGATGTCTGTACACCCCCCAGCCCCAACCCTCCCCACTGCCACTTGGTTGTGAGACTAGGGTGGTTCTGGATATCAGTCATCTATGTCTCACTATTGGAGATGTTCTAAAAGGGGTCACTAACTCTAGGGATGTTCAGAGTTGGAGTGAATCAGTAGAAGGTTAAAGAGTGGATCCCAAACTTTCCTATATTTTTCCAACCTGTTGGTCATACCAGCAATGATGCACTCGGCTTGTATAGCAAATTTAATTTCCTTATACCATTCAGTTTGATTGGGTGTAATCAAATCCATCCAATGTCTAAGTATTACCTTTTTAGCATAGGCTGAAATTAATGCCATGTGTGCGCTAGTTGGGTATGGCCCTCAAGATTCGTGTAATCCTCTAAGATACAAATCTCAGGAGTGAATTTATCTGACAAGGTTAGTAATGGGTCCAGACAAGACTTGATGCAATTCCAGAATGGAGAAATTTTTTCACAGAACCATAGAATATGTAGGAAATCTCTAGGGTCTTTCAGACATTTTGTGCACTGATTAGTAGACAGCGATCTCATTCAATGAAGTTTAATCAGGGTATAATATAGGTTGTGATTGATCTGGAATTGCATATACCTGTACCTGCCCCACTTAATGTATCTATATAGGTGTTTCCAGATTCTTGGCCATGGTCTGAAAGGGATAGAAGATGGTAGAGACTGATCCCACCAATTGCATCTTTGGCCCTCTAACCCAGAAATTGTGATCAGTAAGAATTAACATGCATACATTATTAAATGGGATAAGGGAAGAGAATTGACATACGGAGCTAGAGTAGGCCAAAATGTTTTAGACCACAGTCCAGTACCAAAGTGTTTCATTAACATGTGAGATATTTGCAAGTATGTAAAGACGTGTGTGGGAACACTTATAAAGAAGACACGCTTTTTGAAATGGCATCAATTTGTAATTGTTGACAAGATCTTCAACTTTCTCAGCATCCATATTAGGCCAAAAAGGGTTAAGTTTAAGAGGTTTACCTGAAATTAAAAAGTTAGGATTATTTAATAGAGGTTGTACTATATCTCTGTATCCATCTATTTTAAGGAAGGTATTCAATTGGTGTTGTGTTTGAAGTATAGAGCCTAATGGAGAATCTTTCAGTTTATTGGGAAAATTCTTTTTAATTACAAAGGGAAGGGCTTTAGGATCTACGTTCTTGGCAGAATATAAGGCTTGTTCAATTCTTAGCCAGTGGGGACTATAGGAAGAATTGGAGGTGTTACTTGAGGGAAGTAACTGGAATCTAATCCTGGTTAAATGTATTGCAAGATAGTATAGGTAAAAATTAGTTGCCTGTAAGCAACCATCTATTTTTTGATGGGTAGGTTTTATATAGTTTCATCTTATTTTTTTCCCATCCCATAAAAATGAACTAATGATTTTATGTGCTTGGGAAAACCATGACAGCAGTAGGGCCCAATTATACATTTGTAGAGAGTATAAAATATGAGGTAGAATATTCATTTTTACGATACTCATATGACCCCACAGGGACAAGGGCAACTGAGACCAAGGCTTTGTGTCATCTTTTAAGGTATTTATAATAGTGTTAAAATTAAGTCTTTTCATGGTTTTGGGGTAAGGGTAGAGATTAATGCCTAGATATTTTAATTTATCAGCACACCATTGAAGACCCATGTTGTCTACTTCTGCTCTCTGGGATTACTTATTAAGAGGAAACATTTCTGTTTAACTAGGTTTAACTTGTAATTTGAGATGGAACCAAACTGAGAAATTATCTGGAAAGCTGCTGGAAGAGATTGCAAAGGGGATGAAATATGTAATAATATATCATCCACATATGCGGAGACTTTATAGTCTGAGCCCCCCTATTTCAATACCAGAGATAAGCGGGGATGTGTTTAGTTTTCTTATAAGAGGTTCTAGGAAAAGATTAAATAAATAGAGTGAAATGGGACAACCCTTTTGAGTTCCCTGATGTAGTGTAAAGGGTATGGAGAACACCCCATACGTTGGACATGTGCTGAGGGGGAAGAGTAGAGGATTTTAATTCATTTTATCAATTTGTTAGGGATATGATATTTGGGGAGTAAGAAGAAGAGATAGTCCCATGATACCCTATTTCTTTTACACCTTTTCTGCATCCAAGGAAACCAGGGCTGCAGATGGGGGGGGAGTCCTTGGATGCAGAAAAGAGATAGGCTATCTTCCTAAGGTGATCAGACGAGAGATGGCCTTTCACAAACCCTACTTGCTCTTCACTAATTAATGAATCCCAAGCATAAATTAATCTTGAAGCCAGTATCTTGGCCAGGATTTTTAGATCCACGTTAATTAAGGAGATGAGTCTATAATTAGGAATGAATAAGGGGTCCTCACTGGGTTTGGGAAGAACAACTATGGTAGTCTGAGTGAGAGAGACATCTGAGATACCTTTCTCGAAGAAATACTGAAATATGTTCAGGAGAATAGGTGACATTGTGTCTTTGAGGGATTTTTAAAAGTTGGTGGAAAAGCCATCTGGGTTGGGTGCTTTATCTAATGGGAGTGAGTCGATGGCATCAATCACTTCTGTTATGCCGATAGGGGCCTTTAAGCTGGCAATTTGAAGGTCAGATAAAACTGGGAGGTTAATGTCCCTAATAAAGGAGTCCAGCATTTGCGGAGAAAATGAGGATGTGGATGGTGTGTATAGGAGATTATAATAGTCTTTTAAAGCCTCCACAATTTCCTTGGGAGGGGTGAGGGGATTACCTGAGGATGAATAGATTGAGGTTTCAATTCTATCAGAGGTCTGGGTTCAAAGCTGAAGCACTAAAAGCTTCCCAGCTCTTTCACCCTGATCAAAGGAAGATATTTGGGAGCAAAACATGAGAAAGTCAGCTTTATCAGCCAGTAACAGATTATACTGGGCCCGAAGGGATTTGGCTTTTTCCCAATCCACCATAGGGGAGGATGAGGAAAGGTTTGATTTAGCTTTTGTGATTTGGTCAAATAAAGAAGAAAGAGCCTGTTTTTTCTGCTTCTTATGTTTAGATGCCAGGCAAATTAGTTCACCCCTTAATGTACATTTCAATGAACTCCATAGTATGTTGGTTTTGTGCATGGAGGAGGAATTATATGCCATGAAATTAGAGATAAATGTTTGCAGATGCTGTAAGTGGTCTTCTGATTTTAGAATTTGATTATTAAGTTTCAAAATTCTGTCTTTTTGAATGTTGGGTGAGAGATCCAAATGTAAATGAGCAATGTGATGATCAGAGAAGACTTTAGAAGAGTAGAAAACTAGGGTGACTCCAGGGGGAGATGATCAACACTCATGAGGAAATAGTCTATATGTGAGAATGATTGGTGAGGAAGGGAATGGAATGAGTACTCTTTTCTGTCTGGGTGTGCTATTCTCCAAGGGTTCGTAAGACCAAGAGAGTGCATTAACTCATGCAAGACTTTTTGTCCTGGCGATAAAGATTGTCTGGGTCGACCCGATCTGTCCAGATGGTTAGATAAGACTTGGTTCCAGTCACCCCCAAGGATTATTGGGATTGTAGTCCATGTGGCTGAATTAGCCATTAGGTTTGTAAAAAAATCTGAATCATCCAAGTTGGGTCCATAAATAGAACCAAGGATTACCTCTGACTGCTCTGGAATAGCCCTTAGTAATACATAGCAACCCTTAGGGTTGGCCATATCTTGGATTAAGTGAAATGGTATTCTACACGCAATGAGGATGGCAAAACCCCTTGCAAGAGTCTAATCCTGAGCCGAACAATGACCCATTCAAATTCTAGGAAAGTAGTGGATTTGGTTGGGTGAAAGGTGCGTCTCTTGCAAAAAGACTATGTCTGCTTGGAGGCTTCGCAGATGCAGTAATACCTTCATCCTTTTAGTCGGAGTTCGCACCCCTTTAATATTCCACATGCAGAAATTGTAACCCGACATATTAATTTTGGGAGTGGGTATAATATCCTAATTTGGAAAGAAACATTCAAACCCAGATATGATGCCTTAGTACAATAATCCCTATAAGTGTGGCGTCTCCCTTCCTAAAGCCCTTATTCCCTGCCCTCCCTCCAGAGCCCCACAATCCCCCCAAAAATCCTTAAAAGAACTCTTCCCTGAACCCCACCACTACAGGGTTGAAAAGCTTATTAAAGTAGGTCCCATAATGAACAAACAGTGATGGAGGTTCTAGTCCCCTGAACAAAGACATGACTGCTTCCTCGACAGTAACACAGCTCTATTCCCCCCACCCCAACCTAAAATGTAAGTCATGAACCACGTAATCTAATATGAACTTGAAGTAAAGGTTGGATCCCAAACTGTATCTCCACCCTTTACTCAAAGGCATGAACAAAGATAACTTTATAATTTCCTATAACGGCTATTAATACTGCCAACAATTTTTACCATTAATTATAACAGGTGGAACTAAGCTATAACAATAATAACAATCTCCAGTGCAACCACTTAAATTTTGACAGTGGTTAACTGAGGTCACCCCAATATTAACCTGGTAAGGAAGACCCAGCATGTAATACAAAAACAAAACAAAACAAAAAAAAGGGTGAAACGGGGAACAGTGACACTAATTATGTAGTCTGAATTTTGAAATACTGTATATAGAGATAATGTTTAAAAAATCTAAAAAAAAAGAATGAAAATGAGTCTAGTTATGAACATGTGTCAGGCCACTGCATGCACACTTGATACTGAAGTACAAAAAAGGAAAAACAAAATCCTAAAAAGATAAAAATGTTAGAAAAATAAAACGTTGGCTAGAAAACTTCAGATTTATTGCCATAGAGACTAGAATTCGCCTTTTTTTCTTTCTTGGGGGGGGGGGAATAAAGGTAAGCCATAGCCTGGTAAGTCTGCTCGAATGAATTAGCACTGGCTGTGAAGATTGCACATTTGAACAGCAGATTTAGCAGACATGCGCACATTTGAGGTGGAAAAAAGTTTGCACATTTGAGAGGGAGCCTGTTCAAACGAGTCTAGAAGCCAGCGATCTTGCGAGTGGGCACTCCTCGATAAACGGCGACCAAAGAAGAGGATTGAGGGTGATGAAAGGCCAGTGGGTTGTGCAAAAAAAACAGGTAATCCAAACTAAGGGAGCATCCTGGATATGCGGTGCTAGTTTTCTCTTAGAACAGGGCTCAAACAGGTCACCTTGTCTGGCAGCACTGCCAACAAGGAAAATCCCTAGGGAAGGCGGAAACAACTAGGCAACTTGCTAGGGTTTCAATCAAATAACAGCCAGACCTTTTGAATCAGAGGTTGGTGAATGTAAGATCTTTTAGTTGACCCCTTATACATATTGGGAACAACTTTGGTGAGACACAGGTTATGACTTCAACGTTGAGTAAGGAGGTTTGGGAACATGTTGGGAAGCTCTCCTGCAGCTTGTTCTGCATTATCAAATGACTTCCAGCTGTCCTGATATTGCACAGACAATTTGGCTGGGTAGATCATGCAGAACTGAATTCTGGCTGCTATCAACTTGGTCACCAAAGCATGGTATTCAGCCCATTTCTGTCGGGTGGCCACAGGCAGATCTTGTGAAACTCTTATCTGTGAATCCTCCCATTTAATTTCCTGCAACTCCTTGGTTCTTGCCAGGATATGTTGCCTATCTATATAGCTCAGGAGACATATGATGAGTGGCCTGGGTTTGGCATTGTGAGGAGGCCAAGGCTTTAAGGATCTGTGGGATCTTTCGACATGATGGGTGGTTGAATGCAGTGGTGGGCCTGCAATTTTAGTGAGGAGTTTTTGTGAAAACATCACAGGGGAAGTTCCCTTGGCTTCTTCAGGCAGGCCAAAGATAATCAGGTTATTCCACCTGTTTCGGCCTTTGAGGTCTTCCACCTTGAGCTCCAACTTATTTAACTTGTGCCTCAGGGATATGATGTCAGGATCAATTCGAGCTTGCCAGTCTTCTAGGGATGTTGTGCGAGTGGATACATCGGAAATCTTCTTGCTTGTTTCTTTAAGGTCAGTTTGAATATTTTTTAAGTTGGAGGCAAATTCCAAGAACACTGCTTTGAGCGGAGCTATTTCGGCCAAAAAATTATCTTCTGACAGTGGTGCCATGCTGGTAGATCATTGGGAGTTTTTTTCCACAGCCGCAGGTTGTGTTTTAGGCCTCTTTAACACTTTATCAGGTGTCTGAGGCGGCGTGTGAGATGGGAGGGCCTATCGCATGTTGACCTCCATTCTATTGCTTGGATTTTGTTTCTTCTCCTCAGAAAGTGATTGATGTCATCTCAGTTCTGTGAGTAGTCAATAGATTGGTAGTAGAGAGGTTTCTGCATCACAGATCTAGTAGTTTAAATGTGTTATATGACAGCAGGGGTGGGAGCAGGATTGCCGTGTGTCTGCTCAGAAGGAAGGCATCACGTGATATGCCATGAGGAAGTATTTTTTCATGGAGAGGGTTGTGGATGCATGGAATAGCCTTCCTGAGGAGGTTGTGGCATCAAAAACAGTGGGGGAATTCAAGAATGCATGGGACAGACAAAGGGCAATTCTGGGGGTGGGGTAGGAGGAAGTAGGCTGTTGGTTAACTTGGATCTGCAGCTTTAAACATTAGGTAGGGGAAATGGGCAGACTAGGTGGGCCTAGCAGTCCTTATCTGCCATCAAATTCTATGTTTCTATGTTTTTTATGTTTCTATTACCTCTGGCATCCACTAGAGTTGCCCATAGTAAGTCGTGGTTTTGTTTGGTGGTATTTACACTGCTCAAAAGGACCACACTAAACTCTTTTGCGCAGTGCAAAGCTGCTGAATATTGGGTAGGGTGGCTATTCATGGCCATGCTGCTTCTCTTGCCCACTCACACACATTACGTTTTGCGTGGACACTAACCATCTTTGCCCAGGCAACAGTTCCTTTTGAACATGGAGATTTAGTGCAACCCCAGTTTGCATAGGTAAAGACCCCTTAGCACCCATGCAAACTTTTGAATATTGGGCCCATGATGCGCAAACATGTCAAATTTATAGGTATACCTGACCGTATCATCTTGTAATTCTCTTGTCAATTGGAAATTTGTTCAGACTTCTCTTTAAAGATCTGTGCTGTCTTCATAGTGACTGAAAGTGCAAACTGAGGAGAGGGTAGCCCAGGCAATAACAAAGGGGACAAGACATTTTTTTTAGGTATGCAAGTGGAAAGAGGAAGACCAAGGAATGGACTGCAAGGTTAAAAAGGGAAGGGGAGAACTGTGCAAGGGGGACCAAGAAAAGGTAGACATCTTAAACAAATCCTTCTGCTCAAAGATCATAGAGTGTGGGGAAATGCAGGGACAGCAAAAAAGTAACAGGACCCTTGAAGTGGGGTAGGTGGACACTAGTCTCTTTTTAGAAGAAAAGAAGTAGCTGATGGTATAACTTAGAGGTTAGAGTAATGAGCTGTGAATGAGCTTGGTACATCCAGCAGACCTGGGTTTGATTCCCACAATCTCCACTTGCATACTGTGTGACTCTGAGCATGTCACTTATGCATCCCAGTGCTCCTGGGTCACCCCAGAATACAGGCACTTGTGATAGTGGGCCTTACCCAGTTATCAAAAGAATAAAATAAAAAAATAAATACCCAAGGGACTTACAAATCTGAAAGTGGACAATATTATTTATTTATTTATTTATTTAAAATTTATAACTAGGAAAGGCACTCTGAGCCAAGGCTTGTGTCCAGGTATGACCCATGGTAAAGGATAGAGGAAAACATATAGCAAATGCAATAAAATAGGTGGCTACAAACAAATAAAGTGCAAGTAACAGTACAGTAATGCAGTTTGACAAAAGGTACAAAATGTTCAGGGAATGGGTATCAGGAAGAAGAAAGCACTCACTTACTGAGACAAAAATCAAGCAAGTGGTAGGTCATCACAGTGTACAGGAATGGGAGCCAATACAATTATCACAAGGGAGGTGGCAGAAAAATAAGGCAGGAGAAGAAAAGGCAGATAAGGAAGTAACTGATGGATGCAAGAAGGAGGAGGGAAGAGTTGAAGTCGGTGCTTAAGGGAGGTTGGGGAGTATGAGAGATGGAGTGCTAATGGGAGGAGGTTCCAGAGAGAAGGGAAACAATAAGAGAAAGCTAACAGGTCAGCAAAGGAGTGAGGAAGGGGGAGGGAGAAAGTGCAGGTTCCCAGGAATGAAGGGGGTTTGAAGCAGATGGGATGGGAGAGATGAAACAGGATAAATACAAGGACAGTTCCTCAAACCAGTATTTAGAGATGAAGGAAGCACAGTGATTCATGCAATGAGAGGGAAGAGGGAGTATGGATAGGAAAGAGTGCAATGAGGGGTACAGGCAGGCGAATTAGAGGCAAAACAACAGACAGTGTCACAGAGGGTGTCCAGTCTGGCATGTGACAAGAATGGAGCCATACATTATACCACATCAATGTAGACAAAGACTGACAGTACCATTTTGGAAACCAGTACCCAGTAGACATGTGGGGCTGGGCAGTCTTTAATAGACTCCAGGGGCAAAGTTTAGCATGCATGGCATCAACGTGGGCAGAGAATTTGAGCCTGCTATCAAGCCACACACCAAGGTACTTATAGGAGTGGGCCACGTCAAGAGAAGAACCATCCAGCTTGGTGAAGGAAGGGAGGAAGGCAAGCCTGGACAGTTTCTGGCTCGAACCATAAGACATGGACACAGTTTTCTTGGTGTTGACAAAGAATTGGTTGGCTTGAAACCATATTGTCAACCTGCACTGACTACTGACAGCCCGAGAGGTAAGATCGAAACCACTCAACAGCGGAGTCAGATAAACCAGGAGAACTGAACTTATCCGGGAGATGGGGATGGGTTACTGAATCAAATGCTTTGGCTAGGTTGATAAAAATGGATGCCATATCTGGCCCAGTCATGTGGAGGACTGAGGTGCTGTGCGCCTTACCTCCTACCACACTGGTGACCTGGGTTTTGAAGCAGACTAGGGTCATCGAGGGTCAGTGGCTGGGGAGGGAGAGGATTGAGTGTTCATAGGATTGCTCTCCCTTTCCCAGGGAGGGTGGATTGTCATTCCTGTCTAATGATTGCCTCTAGGTTTAGGCCTGGTGGTAGTCTGGGTATGGGACAACAATAACAGATGAGAGGGTGCTATAGGACTCTTCACACGTGCATGCCTCCACATGCGCATGCTGATGTGCACACCCCAGCAATGGGAAATGGGAGAAAATGGAAAAGGGATGCTGGCAGGCAACATGACACCTTTAAGGGCTGACCGGAGCTCTCTCAAGTGAGAAAGAGATTAAGCCATGCTTGCAAGCCACCTGATGGGGGAAAAAGCAATATGGAAAAATAAAATGGATGCCATAATGTGCCCCAGATCCATCCTAGAACAGTGATGGGTTAAGTTAGAAAACTTTCCTCTGCTGAGAAATTCACAAATTTTACCTAATTAACAAAGCTCTCCTTTTAAGGCAAAGTTCTGCTTTGCTTTAATGGAGAACTTCTTGAATGGTGAAATCGTAAACTTCGCCTGTGAATTTTGGCTCTAAGGTGAAGTTTGCAAGGATCCATGGGATTGGAGGTCACATGGTGCTGCAGTGAGCTGTATCGCCATGTGTAGACTGGATTCAGTGCAGTGTGAGGAAGAGACAGTTGGCGTTAAGTGTATTCTGTATTTTTGTGCATAGAAATCTTTAGAAAGCATTTAAAACATCCAGTTCTTTCCAACAAATAATCCCAGTAAGTGTCTACAGTGCATTGTGCCTCAGTATCATCAATTATTTGTGTTATTTTTTTGTGATTTACAGTAGTTAGTTTAGAGTTGCAGTTTAATTTTCTGTACTGAGGCAGAGCTGTGTGTGTGTGTGTGTCTCTCGGGGGGGAGGGGGTTGCTTAGCTGCAGCAACTTCCAGCAAGAACAAACTCTGGCCAGTATACTAATGGTTTCCCGTGGCTGACTACCCAGACACTTACCTGGCCATTCACTACTGCCCAACAGCTGTACTTTCCTGACTGATGTAGTCCCGATGTCTGCATGCTCTATGGGGAGGAAGCAGATGCTGATAGTACTGCACTACAAGGTAGGGCAGGATGCAGAAGCTGGCTGAGCTGCTCCAGTGGAGTGGAGGGCTAAGCCATTGGCAACTCCACTACCACTAGTAGATCTGGGCTCTGTTCCCAACCTGGCTACTGCTTTGCTCTCAACTTCCACACACCCCACCCCGTAACTAATTTTATTGTGAATTCCAGGGTCCACTCTTCCTCAGAATTTATTTTAGTTATGGGGATGTGGTGGCCAAGGGGGGGTGTGCAGCCCCCCCAGATTGTGTTTTACATTACATGTTGCGTTGTTCCCAACATTATGTTCCAGGAATGTTTACTCAGTATTATGAGTGATGGGATAACGAGTTTCAGGATAACATAATATATCCCTCTGGCCAGAGCCAATCGAGCTACAGCTGAAGAATTTGGTGTAAAAATATTGTTAATTACCAGAGTTACAAGTGTGCATTTGCAAAATGTAACATAGGCTCATAAATGTGTTGGTTTGTAATATTTTTACACCAGCTTTTCAACATAGCCTTGTTATGACCCTGCCTAATCAAGACGGGCAGACAAAATGTTCAGCTCCTGGCTTAAACGTGTTTTTGAGCAGGAACTGCAAAATCAATTTTTGGGACATAAAAATACATTTTGGGCATGAGTTGAAAAATGACAGCTGTCACATTCATGAGGTACTGTACTGTGCTGTACTGTAAAGAAATGGCAATGTTGAAAATTCTGAGTAAAAATATTGACTATTACCAAACTTATGAGCCTGTGTTTGCAAAAATCAATGTAGGCTCATAACTTTTCTGTTTTTTTTTATCTTTTTACACTCCATTTCCAACATAGCCTTCTTATGACCCAACCTCATCAGCAAGGGCAGAGAAAATGTTCAACTCCTGACTGAAAGTTGATTCCATGCAGGGACCACAAAACCACCTTTCGGTATGTAAAAAAAACACATATTGGCCAGGGTAGAAAAAGGTGTTGCACGCACCACACCAGGCAGGATGCAAACAAAGGCTGCTTAAATCAAAATATTTGTATTGCAACATACAGCCAACAGCTGCACTCTGCTCTGGAATCTTATGTTTCAGCCCTAAACAGACGGTGCTTCTTTAGAGAATAACATTGCTAATGGCAATTGATCATTTATACACACCTTAATAACACTTACAACAATCAAATTCCTTCATTTGATTCAAATAAAATCATGTGTCACAAGTGTTATTAAGGTGAGAAGGCAAATAAAATGTTCAACTCCTGCCTGAAAGGTGATTTTGTGCATGGACTGCAAAATCACATTTTGGGACAGATTTGCCTAACAACAGTGACATTGTTCATGAGATGGGGTCTCAGAGAAGGCATGTTGAAATTTGGGCCAAAAATATTTAAAAATGTCCAAGTTATGACACTAAGTTCAAAACCCCATGGGAATACATTGAACTGCACACCTGTGTCTTCAGTTAACAGTCCATCTTTGAAGAGTGAAAACATGTCTGTGGTCCAGAGAGGATTACATCGTTGGACCCCCTGTTGAGTAAGTAAGGCTTTGTAGGGGTGCAGGTGGTGTATGCTCAGTGGGGGAGGGTTGGGTGGTGGTAGAATGGGCACAAGAAACATCAATGGATTTTTTACAGGCAAAAAAAAAAAAATAGACCTATGATACCCAATTGTGACACTGCTAGATTGGTCACCCCAGTGTCACAGTTATGTGGGGGAAGACATTGATGGTCATTTTTTTACAGGTGAAAAACAACAACAACAACAAAAATGACGATCCCCGATTGTGACACTGGAGGACTGGGCACCCCCAGTGTCAGAAAAAAGAATGACAACTCCTGATTATGACACTGAAGGATAGAGCACCCCCAGTGTCATTTCTACGTTTTGGGGGGGTTAAAAAGAACTGAGAATCCCTGATCACAACACTGGGGGATTGGGCAACCCCAGTGTCACAGTTATGTTTTGTGGGTGCTGATCATAACACTGCAGAACTGGGCACCTCCTCCCAGTGTCATTTCTATGTTTCTGGGGGGGGGTGTATGGTGGTGGGTGCTGAGAGGGAGAGTGGGGTGGGGAGAATTTCTATAATATAAAAAAAAAAAATAGAAATAAATAAGTGCCAGTGTTCACGGCGGAAACACAGCCCACTCTGCCGTGACCAAGATGGTCGCTGCATGCACAACTGCTAGCACATGTGCAGTACAGTGCAGCTGCTATCTTGGACTTAACAGAGTGTTATGTGTTCTGTCATGACCGCTGGCACTGTGAAACAGTGCAGTGCTGCGATCGGTATGGACAACATGGGCGAACTGCTTCACAGACATGGAGGTGACTGTAACGCAATCCAACCTGTTGTTCATTTGGAAGAAATGTAGAGTCCTTTTACTCAGTGACTATAAAAGATCTACTGGGCTCCATCCACTGCAGCCCTAAAAAAGCAGGTTTGACAGCCTTTTCTGTCTTAGCAGTATCAGTGCTGTTGTAGTCAGTGTTTTGTGTGAATATTTTTGCCTGTTTTCTTTGGTTTGTAATTTTAGTTTTGTAGAACAGTTAGGTGTGTTTTACTGAATTATTTTTGTTACAATAATTTGATTATATTGATTTCATTTTTTTTGTTGATTGAAGTTAGAGGTTTTCTGAGCCTAAAGTAACGTCATTATAATTACTTGACTTGTTGCATCTTCTGCGTGTCCCTTTAATCCCTGAAATCCCTGTCATGTATTGTTAATGAAAAAAAAAGAAAACAATCTGGTGGCAGTGATGGTGCTGCTGGTTCATGAGGAGGTTGAATTTCAACAGAGAGTGCAACTGCATCCACGGGGTGTGCCCACCACCCCATCATGACATGGGAACTTCCCTTTCATGCTCCATGAACCACTTCTGGCGTGGATGGTCCGCCACCTCTACCATCCCCACTCACTACTTCCCTTTGCTTTTTCTTTCACTTGGCCCAGTGATTTGCATGAGATGGGTCCTATGGCTCCCAGTACCAATGTGGGTTCCCTGCTTGCCCTGGGGGACACATATATTGCATAAGTTGCAAGTGACCACATTAACCCTACCCCTAATGTCCCATTGGATAACATTCCAACTTTAGCAAGATGCAACTCCATCAGTTTTTGAAGATTAAGAACACTCTATATATCCAAAAAAGGTCTCAATGAGTACTGCAATGGTAACACATAAAATCCCCAGACAAATTCATGGGCTATGCACAGCACCCAATACTTACCTCTCAAATTCACCATGGTGCCAAATGGACATTTTAAATCCCATAAACAACAAAAATTCACAAAACGTGCATCTCCTCTTGGACTACAGTTATATCTACTTTCAGACAAATGCAACAAATAAAATTACTTAGTTATGCCTAGAACAACCCAAAAGAAGTGGTTGGTGAAAGTGGGGTGGTGACATTCATGTTGCCAAATTATTTCCTGCCACATCTGTGGGTGAGTACTGGAGAATGTGGCAACAAGTGGATCGGTCCAAGAGGTAGCAAAATCTCTGACTCAGGAACACTGGTCAAGTAGGAGGTTGCTGGTGTCCCCTTGACTGCTGGTGGTGTGGTGCCACTGAACCTGATCTGGATAATAGGTCCCCAGTATAGATATACAGACCAGTGACCAAACAACAGGTAGATCCTTTTTTGTGCATTACAGTACATTAAGCATAGGTACCTGAGGTAGTATTCAATTCTGGATGGGGGAAGAATTGTACTAAGCTCAACTGCAGTCCAGGCAACACTCTGGGTATTTGCCAGCATGTCACACTGGCAATTAAGAGCGTAACTGGATCACAGACACATAGAAACATAGACTTTGACGGCAGATAAGGACCGCTAGGCCCATCTAGTCTGCCCATTTCCCTACCTACAGGATAGGCCGCAGATCCTAGTTAACCAACAGCCTATATCTTCCTGCCCCCCACAAGAATTGCCTTATGTCTGTCCCATGCATTCTTGAATTCTCCCACAGTTTTAGACCCCACAACTTCCTCGGGAAGGCTGTTCCATGCATCCACCACCTCCTGTGAAATAATACTTCCTCACATTGCCCCTGAACCGCCCTCCTTCTATCTTTAAATTGTGTCCCTTGTTCTTGCAAGTCTCTTTTCTGAAAGATGCTACCTCTTGGACTTTGTTGATTCCCTTGAGGTACTTGAAAGTTTCTATCATGTCCCCCTTCTTTCCTCAAGGGTATACATATTAAGCTCCTTTAGTGTCTCCTCATACGGCTTCTCTTGCAGACCCTGCACCATTTTAGTTGCCCTCCTCTGGACTGCCTCTATCCTGTCTATGTCCTTGCGGAGATGGGGTCTCCAGAACTGGACACAGTATTCCAGATGTCACCAACTGTCTGTACAGAGGGATAACAACTTCCTGTTTTCTGCTGCTGATGCCTCTCCCTATACATTCCAGTATACCCCTGGCCCTCCCTACTGCCTTCTCACATTGCTTGCTAACCTTAAGGTCATCTGATATGATTACCCCCAGGTCCCTTTCCTGTTTTGTTGTTGTTACTACCTCCCCACCCCTTGTGTATTCTTCCCCTGGGTTCTTGTTTCCCAGGTGCATTATTTTGCACTTTTTTGCATTGAATCCTAGCTGCCATACATCTGACCATTCCTCCAACCTTGCCAAGTCCCTTTCATCCTTTTCACGCCTCCTTGTGTATCAACCCTGTTGCAGATCTTTGTGTCATCTGCAAAAAGGCATACTTTTACTTCCAGTCCCTCTGCAATGTCACTGATGAAGACATTAAAAAGGACTGGACCCAATACTGAACCCTGCGGTACCCCACTGGTACCGCCACTCTTCTGAGTGGACTCCATTTACAATTACCTTCTGTGTCCTGTTGTCCAGCCAATGTTTTACCCAGGCTCCACCATGGGACCCACTCCCAGGTTTGTTAATTTGAGTCTTTTGTGTGGGACTGTGTCAAATGCCTTGCTAAAGTCTAGGTAGGCCATGTCCACAGCCCCTCCCTGGTCTACTTCTTTGGTCACCCAGTCAAAGAAATCTATTGATTCATCTGACATGACTTTCCCCTGTGAACCCATGCTGCCTTGGATCCTGTGCCCCACTGACCTCTAGGTACTCAACTATTCTTTCCTTCAGAAGTGTCTCCATCACTTTCCCTACCACAGAGGTCAAGCTGACAGGTCTGTAGTTTCCTGCCTCTGTCTTGGTCCCACTTTTGTGAAGGGGAATCACATCCGCCTTCCTCCAGTCCTCTGGTACCACACCATCCTCCCATGATTTATTAAAAGAGTAGCCAGTGGTTTCACTAGTTCCTTCCTTAATTCTTTTAGAATTTGGGTGAATTCCATCAGGACCCATTGCTTTGTCCACCTTCAGTTTTAGGAGTTCTTGCAGAACCCTTTCTTCTGTGAAAGGACTGGATCGACCTCTCTATCAAGAGTGCTTCTGTTAATTGGATTAGGCACTTCCCTCCTCTTTTGAATACTGAGCAGAAATATTCATTCAGTATTCCTGCTTTTTCACTGTCCCCTCTGCCCACCCACGTTCATTCTATTCAGCCTCACTATCCCTCCCTTTGTCTTTCTACACTCGCTGATGTACCTATAAAAGTTTTATCCCCTTTTAACTGAGTTGGCTATCTTTTCCTCAGTTTGGGCCTTTGCTATTCTGACTTCCTCCCTGCTTCTTTCTGCCTTAACTGGTACAGCTCTCTGTCCTGCTCCTTCTGTGTTTCCTTATACTTCCAGAATGCTATCTTTTCTTCCTGACTTTCACAGCCACCTCTCTTGAGAACCATAGTGGCTTTTTCTTTCATTTTGATTTGTTTATTTGCTTCACACAAAGGCTTGTTGCCCTGTGATGGCAGTTTTGATAATTCCCATTGTTGCTCCACACCTCCTTCTAGCCTGTTTGCTAGTGCTTTTCTGAGGCACTCTCCCATCTTCATAAAAGTCAGCCTCCTAAAGTCCAGCACCTCACTTTGTATGGCTTGACTTCGTAGCTGAGTTTAACGTGAACCACACTGTTTGATGGTCACTTGTCTCCAGATGGCAACCCACTTCTAGATCTGAGATCCTCTCACTGCCCCCATCTGAGAGTACGAGGTCTAAGATTGCTCCCTCACAAGTGGGTTCTGAAACTAGCTGTCTAATGTCTGCCACCTGTAGGGCATCAATAATGGCCCTGCTCTTGGATGTGGCTGCAGCAAATGTGCTCCAGTTAACATCTGGCATATTCAGGTCTCCCATCAACAGTATCTCCCCTTTCTCTGCCATTCTAAGAATGCCTTCCATCATATTCTTGTCCATTCCTTCCCTGACATGGGGTCTGTACACAACCTCTGTGCAGATTGTGGTGCCCTTTCCAGTCTCCAAGGTGACCCACAGTGCCTCCTCTCCTCCCTGTTTACTCTTTTGTTCAGTTGCTTTTATCCCTTCCTTTACATAGAGAGCTACCTCCCCTCTTCTCCCTGCCTGTCTCTCCTGTAAGTTATGTACCCTGGTATGTTAACATCCCAGTCATGGTTCTCTGTGTACCATGTTTCTGTGACTGCTCAGATATCCAGGCATCCTCTTCCATTAAGGCCAGCAGCTCAGGGAGCTTGTTGCCCAGACTACGGGCATTGGTACTCATTACCCTCCATTTCCTGATGGCCTTACCCCTTTGCCACATCCCTGTCCTTCTTGCCTTTGTCACTTTCTCTATTTACCCTGCCCTTCTCCCTATCGACACCTCCATGTTGGTGATTGCCACACTTACTACCATGATTGTTTGGGGGGTCTAGGATTTTCCTGCTCCTTTCCAGTGCTTCCCCCCTTGGCTAGTTTAAAAGCTTGCCAATGAAGCATTTAAACCTATCACCTAGGATCCTGGTTCCCCTCCCGGACAGATGCAGCCCATCATGCCAGTATAGTCTTGCATCACTCCAGGTGGACCCCCAGTCCCCAATGAAGCCAAATCCCTGAGCTCCACACCAGTTTTTCAACCACTGATTGAATCCCATGGTACGGAACACCCTAGCCTCTCCTATGCCATAGATGGGTAGCACCTCCGAGAAGGTTACCGTGCATGCTACTTGACTAAGGCCCCTCCCCAATTCCACAAACTCTTCCTGCACTTCTCTAATCCCTTTCTTAGCCAGGTCATTTGTCCCTAGGTGGACAATGACATCCAGCTCCCTCCCCTGTGCAGCTGCTCCGGCAATCCTGAGGATTCGCTCCCTGTCCCTCCAAGCCATGGCGCCAGGCAGGCACCTTACCTCCCTCTCCCCTTCCTCCCCCAGTTCTACCTTCCTAACAATGGTGTCCCCCACCAGGAGTTGTTTCCTTCCCTGCAGGGTCCCCTGCCACCCTCCTGTGGGTCTCCTTTGTGGAGGTTCCCAGCATCCTCCTTGGTCTCCACTGTGGTGCCTCCATCAGAGGAACCACACTTTGCCAGAATGGCATAGGAATTGTGGAGAGGTACAACTGAGAGGGATGTGTCTCTGTTCCACCACTCTCACCTCCCTGAGCCCACTGTGGTCCAACCGCCTCCTTTCTTGGCAACCTCGAGGCAACAGCAGTGGCACTGGTGGTCCCTGGATGGAAGAGGAGGTCCCACAAATCCTGGCCAACTCAGCCTGGAGATGAGCAACCTCCTCCCTCAGCCCAGAGAGGTGCCTGCAGATGGGACAACACCGCATGCTCCAGAACATCTCCCGAAGACTGCTGGCTCACAGCCACTGCACTGCACCACTCCAATCATGTCTTTATTTCTGGCCCCTTTAACTGTTTGCAATCCTTACTCTTTCCTCTGTTTTTTTTCTCTCTCCTTACTTTCTGCCTGTGTGCCCTTTAAGCTCCTGATTGTCCTGTTCTGAGACAAGAATATCCTATATTTCTCAGTAGACCACTTACTTGTTCAGAGGCAGACCTCCAGCAGCTAGAGGGGCCGGAGAGCTACTCTTGCCCTTCTAGGATGGTGGTTCCTTGGTGGTTCTGTGATCACTCCTTCCTGCCTAAACAGGAAGTTCCTGTTGTCAGTCAAATCCTGTGCCTATAAAAATAGAACTAGCTTTGGGTGGAGGGAGGAAGGAGGGCAATATAGTCCCAGTAGAGAAGTTCAGTCACACAGCAGTCCTTTCTCCTGGTGTCTTCTGCCAGCTATTAGCAGAATCTTTCTAAGGCAGTCTTTAAATGTAGCTTCCTTCTAGATAAGCCCTCCCCTACTTACCAGCTCTTTCTACAAGTAATTTAAACCTCACAGCAGTTAAGTCCTTTCAGTCACCTGAGATTTACACCTAGATGACTTTTCAGTTACCCATTCAGTTCAGTTAACCCAAACACACACTTTTTTTTTTGGTTTGTATGTTAGTTTTTTTACCCTAAATTAAGGGTCCAAATACAAAAGTTCTTCTACTTTAGTCCCAGCAGAGAAGTTCAGTCACACAGCAGTCCTTTCTCCTGGTGTCTTCTGCCAAGCTATTTCCTGACACAGGTCAGAAAAATGTTAGAATTGGTCCTGACTGGAGTGGATACAGCTTGTGGTGGTGGGGATGGAACAGGGTCTTCAAGCCGTGAATTGTGGGGGAGGCAGGTGACTGTTGACTCTAAGGCTTTTGTGTATCTGTAGCTTAATTTGGACCCAAATTCTCCTTGGTGTACCCCAAGGAGAAGTTACAGGTGAAGTTGCAAGTCAAATTTACCAATATCAAAGTTCCTATGCAACAGAAAAATGTTGTGAAATAATCCGTGGATGTGAACTTAATGACTTTGCCTTAACTTCACCTGCAAATTTAAACTTTGCAGCATCTCTAGCCTAGAAAGGGTGGAGTCTGTGACATGTAGGAGGGAGAGATGGTGGAATGGTGTTTTTGAAAACCACATTGGAATGGTGAGTAGAAGAGTTGGAAGAGTGGAGGAAATCAGATAATCATGAGCTGACTAATTTCTCTTGCAATTTTGCAAGAGACAAGAGGAGGGAGATAGCACAGTACAGAGACAGAGAGAGAACTTTGGCAGCTTCCAAGCTTGGAGAACAGTGCTTAGGGTGAAGAAGCAGCTTGGGAGATGAATGAGTGGGGACACATTGACAGACGCTGAGAGATGGAGGAGTTTGGGGTTCAGACCATTGGGACTAGATTTAGATGGATTAAGTGAAAGGAGAGCCAGCAGGGTTTCTTGCTCTGATACAGGAGGGAAGTGAAACCCTATGAATGAGGAAGATGAGTGGAGTGTGGAGATATGGGGGAGAGTGATGAATTGGGGGATGGAGAGGAGGGGACAGCACAAGTGGTAAAGAACCCACTCAGGTGAGTAGCAACTGAAGATGGATCAGAGATGAGTGTGCCATTTACTGTAATGGCAGGAGGAGCAAATTTGGCTGAGGGTTCAAATAGAGAGTGGACCACCTTCCAAAACTTGGCAGATTGGTTGAGATTGTTTTGGAGGTTTGATTTAAAGTACAAGGATTTAAAGGTTTGAATGGCCTTTCTGCATGGCTTCCTAAGCACTCTGTAAAGTTAAGGTTGGACAGCAAGTGGGAGAATTTGAACTGAGCCTCAGTGCTGTGAAGAATTTTCAAATTCCAGCAGAATTAAATTTCATGGAATTTTTGAAATTCTGCCAAAATTCCACTGGAAACAGAATGGTGGAATTCCACAGCAGAAAATGATTGTGAAATGATTTTCCACAGGAAAAAAATTATGTTCCGTGGAATATTATTCCGTGGATCTCAAAATTTTCCATGGAAATGGTTGTGAAAAGATTTTCCACAGGAAAAAATGCTGTTCTGTGGAATATTATTCTGCAGATTTCAATATTTTCGGTGGAAATGGTTGTGAAATGATTTACCATAGAAAAATGCTGTTCTATGGACTATTATTTTGCAGATCACAGCAGGTGGAATTCTACAGAAGAACCTGTGAAATTTCAGCAGATATTCTGCTGGCAGAATAATTGTTCCATGCTAATTTCACCAGAAGAATTCTGCATTCTGCACAGCAATACTGAGCCGACCTTGGTCCTGGGTTCAGCACAAATCAGTGAGGTCAGGGATGATCCAAGTATGATGGGAATATCTAATGCTAGCTTTCCAGACTGGGACATGTTTGTCACAGACAGAAATTAAGATCAAGTGGAAGAGGGAAAGGGCAATGCCTATATCAGGGCCATGAACACAGGTGAGCATTCAGTTACATACAGGTTGCTTAGTAAAGCATCTGTGTTTGGTGACTGTAAGAACTGAGACCATATGCACGGGGAGCAGATAAGGGACTCCAAACTTTTCAGACTCAGTAAGTCATACAGTGATCACTGAAAGAATCAGGAAATATACCTAAAGCACTTATACACTGTGGTAGGAGCAGATAACCCAATCCAGCAGGTTTTGATTAAAAGAATGAGGATTGAGCTGGGTGGGTTCAGTGATGAGTTGTGTGAAATTTAGGGACTCAATCATGAGGGAGGTAGAATTAGAGGCAGGAGAAAGTCAATTGATATTAAAGTTCCCTAGGAGAATTAGTTCACCGGAAGTGGAGTGAGTGGCAATGACAGAGAGTGAGTCAACAAGAGGAGGGAGTGATTTTGAGAGATGCATAAAAGACCCCAATGGATATGGGTAGAGTGGAGGGGAAGAAGATTTTGGTGAGCAGATACTTGTGAGAGGAGGGTAAGGCCTCCCTGAAAATGACAGTATAGGGGAGGATCTGTTGGACATAGAGGGCAACTCCTCCTCCATGCTTGCCTTTGTCCTACTTGAATTGGTGGTGGTCAGGAAGGGCCAAGTTTAAGTCAGGAATGCTGGAAGAGAGCCAAGATTAAGTAATGCAGGGGATGTTAGGTCAGGAGTACTATGGGAAAGCGATACCTTAAGAAGGTCCACTTTAGGAAGAAGGCTCCTAGCATTTGGGTGAAAAACACTCAGGCCTTTAGAGATAGAGGGCAGAAAAGAGGTAGAAGGGCCAGGATTGAGTTCCAGATTACCTGCAAGGATAGAAGCAGGCAGGGGGGCCATTTTGGCTTTCAATGGGGGAAACTGGTCAGAGGGGCTATGGAGGTGGATCCAGGTGCTGAAAATCAAGAAAAACAACAATGGCCTGCAGTGTGGGGGGGGAGTGCTCCCCCAATTGGCACCTCTGGAAGCAGGGTAATAGATGGTGGATATGGAAGGTCTTATGTCCCCTCAACCAGGGAGGAGAGAGAGAGGGGGAAAGGGACAGGAATTGGACAGGATAGATCAGAGAAGGAACTCCAGATTAATGGAAAATGATGGAAGGAGACCAGAGTGTACAGGGAAGGAGCGGAGAAGGGAGGAGGGAGGGGGATGGAGGGGAGAGAGGGAGAGTAAGGAGAAAGGGGGCTGAGGGGGGAGTTCATGGTAGCACAGGAAGGAGAAGGAGGCAGTGGAGAAAAAGGGGAGCATAATATCGTGAACGGACACCACCATAATAAACAGAAATTGAACTTTACAAAACTAGGTATAGGATAGGTAAAATATCTAATGTAATTTAGACTCTGACCTTGGTTAAAATTACAGTACACAGAGAACAGCACTTGATGCAGTGCCAGATAGGGTTTACAAGGGCTAGACAATCAATGAATACAATTATGGAATTGTTATATCATGGTAAACCGGGCAACAGTAATGGTAGCACCTGAGGTGATAGCTAATGAAATTTAGACTGTGACTTAAGTTAGGTTAAAATTTCTAATATTATGGTAAACCAGGCAACAGTAATAGTAGTGATCGAGGTGAGAAACTGGTACCAAAACCTAGACGTAAGTAATGCAAACACAGACAAATCATTTGATACACAGCATTAATGTGAAGCTAACAAAAGGCAGTTGCTCCAAAGCAGAAGGGCAGTAAAGAATAAGGATGACAGAATGGATACTCTAGCAGTGAATAACATAATGAAACAATAAGACAAATATGCTGTCAGTAGTATATTGGAAATACCCCTTAACAGATATGGTGCAACAGATATGATGCGAGTAAAGTCACATAAACTTAGTTATAAATTGGTATCTCCTTTTAACAGACACGATGCAACCTAGGAGCACACACCACCTAAACAGAGTCAGAAAATGAGACACCTAACTGAGCCCTTTGGACAGGCCTGCCAGTTCTACCATGTACCCCCACACCAAAAGTAGGTGGGGAATGCAATTGGAGTATGTTTCTTAAATGGCGGGCCGCTTTAAGCAGCCCAAGTATACACTGTTTACTTTTTAACTGATTATTTTAAATCCCATTAATCTTGATAGACAAATAATGGTTTATTAGTAGACCCCTTCCCCGTCTGCTGTTAAAGTTTTAACTCTGTAGCTTAATGCATGATAAAGTACTGACAATTTACAAATGAGCAAAACATGTTTGTTTGTTTTTTTGCTCTGCAGAATGCTCACTCAGAGCACCTGAAACAGCACCTTTGTGATGCTTGGAATGATTCTCAGCTCAGAACAGAGAAATCCACTCTGAGCTCAGAGACTTGCTTTCTCTCTAATAAGGAGAGACATTTTACTTTACCTTTTATGTGCACTGTGAGGTACAGGAATAAAAATTCCTTGCGTACTGTTTATTTTAATTTGATAGAAAACAAAACACACCATTTTGCTTTTCGATTGATTTATCCTTTCATACCTTAGCTTTCTCTATGCTAAACACTGCAGTTCTTTCTAGCTTGTGGGACCTAAAGCTCTGCCAGTTTCTCACTTGAGTTTTGATACAAAAATTACAATTTCAAATCTGCTCCCCACCAGAAGCTGCTCAGCCTCTTTCACTATTGAATTTTGATACAAAATAACAACTTTAGATCAGACCAGCACCTGTGTGGTAGCACATACTTTTTACTGTGCTGTTGATAAGTGGACCAAAGGATTTACTTGGCAATGAGGAACTTTTTGAAAGCAAGTTCACTAAAATTAATGTGGTGGTTTTGTGTGTGACTGTATTAGAAATTCAAAGCAAGAATAATCTTATGATTGATTTATCATATTTCATTTCCCCATTATTTATTT
The DNA here is from genome assembly GCA_016271365.2 of Neoceratodus forsteri. Classification (NCBI taxonomy): domain Eukaryota; kingdom Metazoa; phylum Chordata; order Ceratodontiformes; family Ceratodontidae; genus Neoceratodus; species Neoceratodus forsteri. The sequence goes on from CM057457.1 coordinate 104,503,094, forward strand.
ATTTTTTTGCTGTTTTGGTTATTCATTCTTTATGAAGGGGCTTGGGGTCATGTGAAGTATCAGCATGCATGATGGGATGATACTCATTGCTCTGACCGTGTGCATGGTGAATGGTGTATGGTGTCAGGTGTGTGTCAGATTGCATGTGGTTATGGGGTCATAATGTGCATCAGAGGATGTGTGTTTATGGTGTTGGTTGCTGCAACAGTGTGCATGCAGTATGGAGTTTTTCTGTGCGTGTGTGTCAGAGTGCACGGGTGCATGGTGTCAGCTGATGTGACAGCATGAATGGGGTTTAGTGGTGGGTTGTGTGCCAGCAGTCATAGGGTATGGTGTTAGGTGTTGTGACACAGTGCATAGTGGAATGGGGTGTAGAGGTATGTCAGCTTGCATGGCAGTATGATGTTGGTTTGTATGACAGTATGCATGGTGGTATAGGTTTGGATGCTTGGTCACACTGCATGGGCTGTGGGGCTGTGAGGTGTGTCAGAGTGCATGGGAGTATGTTTTTTTTTTTTTTTGAAATTCTCTTTTTATTCATTTTCAATTATTATTACACCAAACTGGTAAATACAGCATGAAGACAGAACGGTATTTCAAATCATTCCAGACAGTGAACATTACATAGAAGCATGAAGCAAACAAACCCCCCTACCCCTCCCCAAAAGGAAGGTGTCACCACTGAGGAAGAGAGAGAAAATAAGATTTTCATTCATTATTGAAGATAGGGAAAGAATACTAAATCCAGAGAAACAAACCAGGTAGTAACCAGACCATAAACTCAGAGGCGTAAGAGGTTCTTCTGAAACTAATTATTGGATAATGAAAGAGTGTACCAGAGAGACCAGAGAAAGGGAACATTTCTCAGAACCAAACAAATCTGGGTGCCCTTGGAATCTCAATCAGTGAAGATACAGAGCATACAGTTTGCCCCATTTTCTGTGAAAGGCCAGTGGAGAGAGTCTAGTATTAGCAATCAACTTCTCAATTTTAAAACACTGGGACATTTCTTCCACCCAGTCCATATACGAGAGCTCAAGGTTATCTGACCAGTGACGAAGCACTAGCCTCTTAACCGCCATTGAAATAAGAGCCATATGGTATCTTCTCTCTCTGACGTTAATACCTGAGTAAATGCCTGGAATGCAGATTTCTAGTGTGAAGAAATCTTTCAGACCTAGAATAGGATCTAGATTATCCCTAATGGCCTTCCACAGAGGGGCAACCTTAGAGCAATGCCAGAAAATATGAGGGAGACTACCATGATCTTCTCCACATCTAAAACATTTTGGGGAGCTGGTATGATCAAATTTCGCTTTTAGGACTGGCGTAATGTACATGTTATTGACAATAAAGTATTGAATTAACCTATTCTTATCTAAAGTATTGTATTTGTACAAATCCTTCCATACTTGACTCCATGTAAACAAAGGTCCTGAGGGAGGTAGAGACCAAGATGGGAGTATGTTGTAGAGTGGCGTACCAGCATGCATGGGGTATGGGGTAATTAGGTGCATCAACGTACATTACTGTGTAGTGTCACTGTGAATGTCATATTGCATGGGGGTATGATTTTGGTTTGTGTACCAGAGTGCATGGTGGTATGGTGTTGGGTGGTGTGGCAGCACGTATTGTGTCGAGTGATGTGACAGAGTGCATGGGAATATGGTGTTAGTTTGTATGTCAGAGTGCATGATGGTATGCTATTCAGTGGTGTGATAGCATGCATGCCGTATGGGGTCAGGTGTTGTGACAGCATGCAAGGGTTATGGTTCACCCCTGAGATGTGTTGGAAGTGGTGCTGCTCAAATATAACCCAATATATTGGGATTGAAGTGCCACTGCCAATACACCAGAGGGTAAGGTGCTGTAGTGCTGCTGCCATCACACCCGAGGGAGCTGTGATGCTGCTACATTCACCCATGGTAAATGCTGGGAGTGGTGCTGCTGCCATCAAACCCAATATGTGGGGATTGTAGTGCTGCTGCCAATACACTAGAGGGGAAGGTGCTATAGTGCTGCTGCCATCACACCCGATGGGAGGAGGGGGACTGTGATGATGCTACCTTCATCCATGAGAGGTGCTGGGGATTGCAATGCATGTGCCAATACACCAGAGGGTAAGGTGCTGTAGTGCTGCTGCCATCACACCTGGGGGGGGCTGTAAAGCTGCTACCTCAGCCTGAGAGTGGGGAAAGTGGTGTTGCTGCCATCAAACCCAATATGTGGGGATTGCAGTGCTGCTGCCAATACACCAGAGGGCAGATAGTGTAATGCTGCTGCCATCACATCCAATGAGGGTGAAAGGGGAACTGTGATGATGCTAGCTTCACCCATGAGAGGAGCTAGGGATTGCAATGCATGTGCCAATACATCAAAGGGGAAGGTGCTGTAGTGTTACTGCCATCACACCGGGGGGGGGGGGCTGTAACTCTAACTCTCCTACCTTCAACGTGAGAGGTAAGGGAAGTGGTGCTGCTGCCATCAAACCCAATATGTGGGGATTACAGTGCTGCTACTAATACACCAGAGGGCAGATGCTGTAGTGCTGCTGCCATCAGACACGGGGGGGGGGGGCTGTGAAGCTACTACCTCCACCCCTGAGAGGTGGAGACAGTGGTGCTGCTGCCATCAGACCCAATATGTGTGGACTGCAGTGTTGCTGCTAATACATCATTGGGGTGGATGTTGTAGTGCTGCTGCCATCACACCCGAGAAGGGGAATGTGATATTGCTACCTTTACCCATGATAGGAGCTAGCAGTGGTGCTGTTGCCATCAAACCCAATATGTGGGCCCATCAAGAAAGCTGACACAGGGGCTTACCAAGGCAATGATCCAAGGAAATGTGGTTTCACTGGGGGGAGGGGGATCTTGCCAGACAAATATGACCCAAATTCTTTGATTAAGTGACCAAGTAAGTGGATAAGGGGGAGCACTTGACATGTTCCACCTGGATTTCAGAAAGACCTTTGATACCATTCCACACTGAAGGCTGGCGAGCAAGCTGAGAATCCTAGCAGGAGGCCTTAAAATAATAAGATTGGTAGGGATCTTGCTAGGCAATAGGAATCATAGGGTGATGGTAAATGGTGTCCACTCTGGAGAAAGTAAAGTGACCAGTGGGGTGCCAAAAGGGTCAGTACTAGGCTCAGTCCATTTCAATGCCCTAATTACCTGTATTGCAGAAGGACTGGAAGGGAAGGAATGCCTGTCCATAGATAACACAAAAATCTACAACAGGGTTAACACATGAGGGGGGGTGTAAAGAACGATGGGTAATGTAAAAAAGCTGAAAGAATGGTCACGAGGTTGGCAGCTGGGTTTCAAAGCAGTAAAGTGTAAAATGATGCACTTGGAGCTCTGAAACCCAATGCAGCATTCCAAATGGGGAGGCAAAGTAGTAGCAGTCACAAAATAAGAAACTGACCTGGTGATAATCATTACTGATGACCTAAAGACAGCTAAACAGTGTGACAAGGCAGTGGGAAAGTCTAGCGGGATGCTTGGATGCATAGGTATAGGAAATACCAGTGGAAAGAGGGAGGTGACAATACCCATATTTAGATCATTGGTGGTGAGACCCCACCTCGAGTTCTGTGTACAGTTCTGGAGATCCCAACTCTGAAAGAACATTGACAGGGTGGAAATGGTACAGAAGAGGGCAACCAAAATGGTGAAGGGCCTGCAACAGAAGCCCTATGAAGAAAGCCTTAGGTAGCCAAATATGTACTTCCTAGAAAGAAGGAGGGAAAGAGGGGGATATGATTGAAAGATGCAAATACCATACAGGTATAAACAAGGTACAGGGAGAGAGCATCTTCAGTGTGGAAAAGCTGGCAGTTTGCCTCCGGGGCCCCAATTTTAAAGCATTGTGTGCACATACTCCCTGGGAGAAAGGAGGGTGGGGTGTTATTATGGAGAACTTTAAATACCTCATGGGGGTGTATAAGGTACATGAAGGGAGCATTTTTAAGAAAAGAAGGAGTACAGGTACTTCATGGCATGTAATGACACTGGAGGGGAATGTTTAGAAGGGTTATGGGTGTAATCCCCCCTACAAATGGGGGTTCCAAAAAGTCTTCCTTGGGCTTGCCTAAATGCCCACTGCCAGGCTGGTGTTCTGTGCCCTAGCAATTTAAAAGTGATTGCATGTGAGTGCCCTGTTAACCTCCATGCCTGTCTTTTTAAGAGTTGCCTATTTTGTGGTATAAAAAATTAATTTGGGTAGGGGCAAAGTAGCATCAGGCTCGAGTCCCACCTGGGCTGCAGTGTTATCGCTCCATTCTGCCATCGCTATTTGTTCAGAGGGAGCTCTGGTAGGAACTGTGACTGTTTATGGTTTATCTGTTTTGATAATAATAATATTGGGGTTTGTCTAACCTGCCTTCCTTTGCAGCCTGGACATTTCAGTATTGCACCACTATCTTGGTTCTGGACTGCCTATTGGGACCAATCAGTACCTTTGGGGACCTTAAATGGTATCTGTCACCAGGGGTCTTGTGGGAGTGAATTTCTGTAGGAATTGTAGTTTTTGCACTTTGTCGCCTAAATGAACCTGGAGGAGCTCTAACTGTGACAGGCAGATGGATCACCCAGCTGAACCTTTTGGATTTCTAAGGAAGTCCCAGTGCTGCCTGCAGCAGAAGTCAGTCTGGAGAGTGAACAGCTGTAGTGATTCAAGTAGGGCTCCTGTGTAGTTCACGCAGGAGATTGGTGAAAAGGCTGAGTTTGGCCTGTTTGCCTGCTGTCCCTCGAGAGGAAGCATTTGAAGAAACTGGATTATATCTGAAACTGAGTGTGACAAAGCCACTGAACTGTGACCAGACTTGAACCTGAAGAAGGCCAAAGATTTGCTGTATGCGATCGGACTGTCAGGGCATTCGTTTACCACAGAACTCCTGGTTTTGCTCGGAGAAACTGATATTGCTGCTGGACTGCTATCCACTTTGTGGTATGGTGATTGCTTTAATATAAATGTGCTGTGTGCTGTTAGTGGGTCGCAATTTGTTTCCCCACTATTTAATTGTGCCACGCTTGCTGGAAGCTGCATCCAGCCTTCCTGGACTGATATCCAAACTGTTCTACCTGGCCTAGGTCGTGCCACACTGGCCCAGCCAGCTACTTCGGGCACAGTGAATACCATCGACGAGAGACTCGCCCAGGGATCAGACCCCTGCTCAACATCTCAAACAGGAATGACACCTCAGTGAATCATGTGGGCCCTGCTTCTCCTGGCATGCCAGTTGTCAAACTGCAGTCTCCATTTCTTCCCTACTGTGTCTCGTGTGGGTAGCGTGAGTGACAATCAGGGTAGCTCCCTGCAATATCAGTTAAATCACAAGTGCTGTCACCTGATTGCATTGCTGTTTTTCTTTTTTCCTTTCATGAACTGAGCCTCCTAGCTCCAGATTACAAATTGTGTGTGGTTGTGCATGACTTTTCTTTTCATCACAGGGCCCCAACCAGCTGCAATGCTGGCCTACCCCAGGCAACGCTCCAGGTTAGCCCACTTTACTTCCAACTGGGTACCCAGAGCATGTGACTGTGCAGGGAATTAAAGTGCATGCATAATTGCCTGACTAGATCACTTTTAGAATCAATCCACCTAATTATGCCCCTCCATTTTTCAATTCCCTTGAATAAATCAGATCCAACTCTTTTTGCATTTAATCTAACTGTTGTTCAAGTTTGTACCAAAAACACTGTACTGTTCTTATTTGCTGTGCCTAACCTTGTTTTACAGGGGGTCTCCAGGGTTGAACTGGTGGAACCAGCCCTGGTGGTAAGTGCAAATAGTGTGGGGATTTTTATGCTGAATAGGGGCTACTGTGAAAGTGTTTGTTGCATATTGTCTTAGCCACTAGAGGGGAAAGAGGGGGATTTACAGTGTCCCAGTGGGCTGTACCCAGGTTAGCCTTGCTACTAACAACCCTGTCCTCCGGGTTGGAGGCACCTATTTCAGTAGCCAGGCCCTTAACCTGCAACTAACCAAGCAGGCAGGGGTAGTAGCCCTTGGGATAGCGCCCCCTTGGGGTTACATGAGGAAGCATTTTCTTCACTGAGAGGATGGTGGATGTATGGGACAATCTTCCAACAGGTGTGATCAGAATAAAAATCGCGGTTAGCTAAAAGCATGCATGAGATAGGTATAAAGGAGAACTGGTATCAACGTGTGTGTGTGTGTGAGGGAGGGGACTGAGACCAGGTAGGTAATAAGGAGACCAAATAAGCACAGAAAAGAAGGGCAGATTCAGCATTCTTTTCCTGCCAACACATTATATGTTTCTATGTGGATCATTTGCAGTATGCCTGTCTCCCAGCTGAGAACTGACACAATAATGTGACACCAGCAAATGCACCATTTTACTCAGATGCCCCAGGAGAGAAAAATGTAAGGAAAACCACTTGCTAGGTAGGATGATGCATGGCCCTTCACAGGCTTGGCACCACTGTCTGAGAAGGCCAGGCTTGATCCTGCTTTGGGAAACTTTCTAGTCCCACCAACCCTGGTGGTATCTAGGGGTTAATTCCAGAGATGATAGGTGACTAAGCTGGGAAGGGCCCATCCAGAACAGGAACATCAAGAGCAGCCACACAATAAAAAAGTATTGGTATACAAGTGCAATAGCATTTATTGTATGAGTAGCATTTCAACACATGTGAGCTTTTGGCCACTCACATTTAGTTACTAACCAAATATTGGAAACCAAGCCTCAGCCTAGTGTGTCTTTTCAGGCCAGAAAATGATTTGTCTTTTACAAAGAAGCTTGAACTTAGACATGCTGTTTGTATGGGCTCAGTATTCCTTTTTTGCATAAGTTTTGTAACCTTTTCTTTAATTGCTATGGTAACCCTGCTCTCCAAAATTCCAGGCTAAGAATGTTATGCTAAACATTGTATCGAATATGAGGCTAGCTGGCATATGCTTCTAACCGCCAGTGTGAACTTTTTTTAACCTCTTTCTCATCATCTGACCTGTGGTGTTACTCTTCATGTGTACTGATGAGCTGAACAAATTTATGCTAGGAACTTTTTAAATCAGTGTTATACTTTTGTGTTCTCAGATAAAGCTAACAGGCTTATTGATTTCAATTTATCAAAAGATGCATATACAACTAACTCCTAAGCAGTGAATAATCATGAGTGGTGTAGCATTTTTATGCACACGTTAGTTATGTGATCCAAGTATGATTATGCATACAAATGAAACATGAAGGAAAACACTGACATAATCAGATCTTTCTGTAAGATTCAAACTGTCTGCCAAACAGCACAACTTCACATTTCCAATAAATCTGTGTGACCCCCACTTCACCATGCCTGGGTTCCTATCACTACCTGGTGACTGTACAGGGACCACCTGGATGAGGGTGTAGGTTTCATTCTTTCTCTGTGGTAGGGGGTTAGTCCAGATCAAATAAAAAATGGTGAAGTGGCTCCTGCCAGAGAAAATAAGTAGGCCAGATATTGTGTGCGGTAACACCTCCTTGGATGCCATATCTACTCACCTTCCTACACTAGACTGGACCACCACCTAAGGTCCAATAAGACAGTTGTTACCTTTACTGATAAACACTCCAATCAGGTTATGCAAATGTGGCACCCACACAAAAGTAAAAATTCAACAAATTAACAGGAAGGGAGTACTCTTAACTGTTGTACCCCGGCAAGGGGCAAGGAAGGGGAGGCTGATGATGGTTGTACTCTGGTGGGGGGACTGGTGACTGTTGAACCTGGTCTGGGGTGGAGGGCAGGTGAGTGCTGCAGCTGTGGGAGGGAAGTTATGTGAGTGCTGTACCCAGGCTGAGGAGGTAGAGCTGGTGACTGTGTAGTGCCCCAGAGTTCTGGTGCCATCCAGATAGGGGCAGCCAGGTGCTTTGGGACTGGGGTGACAGAAAAGTGCCCCAGGGTGTAGGGAGGGCCCCTAGCCAGGTATCCCCACCCCAAATGTGAAGTCCAAGCAGGGCTTCATTTTAAAAATAAAGAATTTTTTTCCCCTGCTCATTTTCCCTGCCTGCAGCCCTCCCAGTTACCTCACACCAGGCACCTGCTCTCTTGGGCCCAGTTGTGAGGAAGTGCAGGCAGGGATGGGCTCATGAGGATTCTGAGATAGAATCCTCAGCCCTCTTTGAATGTCAAGAGCTGTTCAGTGTTTGGCCAGTAGAGCAGGAGCAGAAGAGGCAACAGCAAGTGTGAGAGGGAGTGCTAGGCCGGCCAGGGCCAGTTAAAATAGAAGGGGACTTACCTGACTGTTGTACCTGGTCTGAGGATGGAAGGCAGGTCACTTCTGCACTCAGGCCAGAGATAAAGGGCTGGTGACTGTTGTACCTGGACTGTGGGTGAGTTGCTGGTGACTGTTGTACTCAGGCCAGGGAGGGAAGGAGGGTAATAAACAGCTGTACTTGGGCCTAGAATGGAAGGGCTGGTGACGTTTGTAACCGAGCCTGGGGGGGACTGGTGACTGCTGTACTCAGGCTAGAAAGGGAGGACTGGTGATGGTTGTACCTGGGGGGCTGGTGAATGTTTTACCAGATCCAGCGAGGGAAGGCAGGTGACTACTATTCAGGCCTGGGAGTGGGGTGACAGACATCTTTGGTGCCAGGGTCAAGAGTGGACCATCTACGGTGGTCAGAAGAGGGCCTCCGCCATAGCAGTTTGCCCCATCTCAGACATCCTTAGTGCCGGGGTCAAGAGTGGACCATCTAGTGTGGTCAGAAGAGGGCCTTCCTGCCATAGCAGCTTGCCCCATCACAGGCATCATTGTTGCCAGAGTCAATAGACCGGATTCCCATAGTGATCGTGGTGAGCTAGCTTGTTTAGCTAACACTTCTGTGACTTTACAGATCTTACTTCAAGGGGGAGCTCTTGCCGCAGGCCTTAGGATCCACCAGAAAAAACTTAGCAAGCAGTACCCAGTGGGGACCACCCCCCGATGCCGGCTCTGCTCTGACATTGGTCATGCTATAAAAGGGGCTGACCCAGGCTCCACCTCAGTTCTCTTCCCACCGCAGACCCGTTCTCGTTGGGAAAGATTTAGTGCGTCCTACTGCAGTTCAAGTAAATTTTGTCGGATTTTTTCCATTTTTTTCTTCTCTTTCAAACTGTTTTATGCCCTTTCTCCTTTCTTCTGATCTTCTTTCCGGCATATGTTTTCCCTTCATCGGTCTCCTCCTCATACCTATTCAATATTTCACATGTATTTATCCATGTAAATAAGCAAAAGGTGTGTTTTGTTACTGTAAATGACAAGAATGTGGCCGCCATTTTGTTTTGAGTCATGTGACCCTAGGCATCAAGTCATTGGCCCATTCTATGTCTTGTTCTACTCCTCAACTACCCTGACAAGTATTTCTGCCTATTTTCTGCCATTACTTCATTGATTTAGTGACAAATAGCACATAGTGCCGTAGGTGGTACACCCCAGGCCTGAACTGGTCACAGCCCTGGTAGTGAGGTATGGTACCCTAGTTGAGACAAAGTGGGGGTGCAGTGTAATATTCCAGATCAGTAATTATATCCAGGCACCTGTAACTATAAGAAACACCTAAACATCACACCTATTCAACATTTCTCTTGTATTTATCCATGTAAATAAGCAAAAGGTGTGTTTAGTTACTGAAAATGACTATAAAGTGGTTGCCATCTTGTTTTGGGTCATGTGACCTGAGGCATCAAGTCATTTGCCCATTCTGTGGCTTATTTTACTCCTCAACTACCCTGACAAGTATTTCTGCCTATTTACTGCAATTACTTCATTGATTTAGTGCTATATAGCACATAGTGCCATAAGTGGTACACCCCAGGCCTGAATTGGTCACAGCCCTGGTAGTGAGGTATGGTACCCTAGTTGAGATAAACTGGGGGCGCAGTGTAATATTCCAGGTCAGTAATTATATTGAGGTACCTGTATCTATTACAAATAGCTGAACATCACACCTATTCAATATTTCACATGTATTTATCCATGTAAATAAGCAAAAGGTGTGTTTTGTTACTGTAAATGACAAGAATGCGGCCACCTTCTTGTTTTGGGTCATGTGACCCTAGGCATCAAGTCATTGGTTCATTCTATGTCTCGTTCTACTCCTCAACTACCCTGACAAGTATTTCTGCCCATTTCCTGCCATTAGTTAATTGATTTAGTGTCATAGATCACATAGTGCCATAGGTGGCACACCCTAGGCCTGAATTGGTCACAGCCCTGGTAGTGAGGTATGGTACCTTATTTCAGATAAAATGGGGTGCAGTGCAATATTCCAGATCAGTAATTATATCCAGGCACCTGTAACTATAAGAAACACCTAAACATCACACCTATTCAACATTTCACTTGTATTTATCCATGTAAATAAGCAAAAGGTGTGTTTAGTTACTGAAAATGACTATAACGTGGTCGCCATCTTGTTTTGGGTCATGTGACCTGAGGCATCAAATCATTTGCCCTTTCTGTGGCTTATTTTACTCCTCAACTACCCTGACAAGTGTTTCTGCCTATGTCCTGCCATTACTTCATTGATTTAGTGCTATATAGCACATAGTGCCATAGGCGGTACACCCCAGGCCTGAATTGGTCACAGCCCTGGTAGTGAGGTATGGTGCCCTAGCTGAGATAAAATGAGTGTGCAGTGTAATATTTCAGGTCAGTAATAATATCCGGGCACCTGTTTCTATAACAAATAGCAGAACATCACACCTATTCAATATTTCACATGTATTTATCCATGTAAATAAGCAAAAGATGTGTTTCGTTACTGTAAGTGACTAAAAAGTGTCCACCACCTTGTTTTGGGTCATGTGGCTCAAGACATCAAGTCATTTGACCATTCTATGGCTTATTTTACTCCTTGACTAACCTGACAAGTATTTTTCCCTATTTCCTGCCATTACTTCATTGATATAGTGGCATATAGCACATAGTGCCATAGGTGGCACTCCCCAGGCTTGAACTGGTCACAGCCCTGGTAGTGAAGTATGGTACCCTATTTGTGATAAACTGGGGGTGCAGTGTAATATTCCAGATCAGAAATTATATCCAGGGACCTGTATCATAACAAACAGCTAAACATCACACCTATTCAACATTTCACATGTATGTATTCATGTAAATATGGAAAGGGTGTGTTTTGTTACTGTAAATGACTAAAAATTGGCCACCATCTTGTTTTGGGTCATGGGACCCAAGCATCAAGTCATTTGTCCATTCTATGGCTTGTTTTACTCCGCAAGCGCTCTGACAAGTATTTCTGTCTATTTCTTACCATTACTTCATGGATTTAGTGACATACAGAACTCAGTGATATAGGTGGTTCTCTACATGCCTGAATTGGGCCCAACACACATATTTGTTTTTTTTTTTTTCTTCTTTATGCCCCACCTTACGTCCGGCTTCTGCTCCGGTCATGGACCCTGGAGCCCCGACCACCGGACATCACCGAATCCCCTGGCTATCTCTGGCTTACTCCCAGAGAGCGGGGCCACGATACCCACCTCAGACGGCCGCTGAACTGTGACTGGTTAGGGGAACGCCCGTGGCCAATCAGGGCAATCCTGGGCAGAGCGTCATTTAGATGCTAGGCAGGGATTTTATCCCCCTATACTTCCTCTCGAGGAGGCGGACGGCAATGACGCCAGCGTCCCCCGCCCCCCGCCTCCTCCTCGCCATAGGCGGTAGCGTGAGGTCTCCAGCCTCTGCTAGAGTCCTCATCGCCCGGATACTGTCGGACCTCCCCCGGAGAAGGAGAGCTGCCACGGGCGCCAATCCTTCTCCCCGGCCGCCTTCTGATGACCCAGGTCCGCTCTCGACCTGGCCGCCGGGCGCCGCAAGCGAAATTAACCGCTTCGCCGGTGGGCCGGCTCCAACACACTTATTTGAATAAAATGCAACAATCCACGAAAAGGCATCATTTATAGTCATACTTGCATATTTTCTTTATAAAACACATTTTTTGCCACTAAACCTGTATTTTGAAATTTAGATGTTACACCCGAGTATTCGCTGGGGGACATGGTCAGTGAGCTAGTAGTATTAGAGGGTATCATGGTGGCCATCTTGGATTTGATCATGTAACAATGACATTGTTTCCATACTATCAACGTATGGGTAAATTAAAAGAATAATAAGTTAGAAATTCAAAATTGTATAGTTTGTTGAGGTTTTGACTCAAAACAATACATGGAATACTTGCTCAAATCTTAATAGACCCAATTACAGGAAAATGCCTGACAATTATCATTATTCCATTGCCATTAATAGGGTTAAGGAGGGACTCATTCACTGCTCACTTCACTGAAATCTGGCTCCCATCATGCTGTAAAGCTAGAAGTGGGTATAGCTCTCTCAAATCAAATCATTCTTTATTTATATAGCACCTTTCGATATCAAGGCACTGCACACGTTGTAACAATAAGTATAAAAACAGAGAGCAGTATAATTATTAAAAATCATTCCGCCTGGGAAAGCCAATGAAAATAAATAAGTTTTAAGCATAGATTTAAAACTGCTGACAGTCAGGCATTCTCTCAACCGACGAGGTAGAGAATTCCACAGGGTTGGTGCAGCAAATGAAAATGCATGAGCTCTAACAGTTTTAAGACAAACCCTGGGAATCTCTAGCAATCCTTCATCAGCGGATCGGAGAGGATGATTAGGGGTGTAGGGAATCAGGAGATCTTTCAGGTAGTTAGGTCCCTGTCCATTTAGGGCTTTAAAGGTAAACAAGCCAAGACTGCCTTATAGGTGATCCACCACTGAACCAGCAGCCAGTGCAGTCCGCACAGCACAGGTGTTATGTGACTGGACCTAGTGGTACCTGTGAACAGCCTGGCTGCAGTGTTCTTCACTAGCTGCAAGTGGTGGATATCAACCCCAGACAGCCCTAAGTAGAGGGCATTACAGTAGTCAAAATGGGTAGTGATGAAGGCATAAACCAATGTTGGAAGGTCACCCAGCAGAACCAGGTGTTTCACCAGGGTGATATTCCTCAGATGGTAAATGAGGGTTTGAATACAGCTGACACCTGAGATTTCAGGGTCAAGCCATGAAGAAAACATAACGCCCAGGTTCTGCACCCTATCTGAGGTCATGAGCTGTACACCATCAAGCCATAGGCCAGACACTTGCCCAACCCCCAAACCCACCCCCGGGTGACCCAGGTCCACAACCAACACCTCAATCTTATCTGGATTTAATCTCAGCCAACTAGAGCCCATCCAGTCATTGATATCGGAAAGGCAGTTATTTAGCACAGAGATAGCATCAATCTGTCCAGGCACAAAGGTCATATACAGCTGAGTATCATCAGCATAGCAGTGAAAACTCAAGCCGTATCACCTGATGATGTCTCCCAATGGTAGCATGTACACTGCGAACAACATGGGTGCCAATTTGGAGCCCTTCGGTACCCCGCAGGACAGAGGGAGGGCATCAGAGGGATAAATTCCGGTGACCACCCTCTGAGATCTGTCTGTGAGGAAAGATCGAAACCAATTGAGGACTGTACCTAACAATCCACAAAGGAACCACAGGGTCTCCAAAAGCACTCCATGGTCCACAGTGTCAAAAGCTGCTGAGAGATCGAGAAGGACCAAGATGGTACAAGCCTCTTGATCTCTTGCCATTAGGAGATCATTTAATACCTGAACAAGGGCAGTCTCCGTGCTATGCCATTTCCTAAAACCAGACTGGAGGACTTCATAAACACTGTGAGTTACAAGTTGATCCTCCAGCTGCAAAGCAACCACCTTCTCAATAACCTTTCCCACAAAGGGAAGGTTAGAGACAGGTCGGTAGTTAGCTGGATCATCAGGATCCAAGGAAGGTTTTTTAAGGAATGGTCGAATGACCGCCTCCTTTAAGGGATCCAGAAAGATCCCCTCTTCCAAGGATCTCCATACAATTTCAGCTACGATTGGGCAGATAACATCTACACATTCCACTAAAAGAGGAGTAGGGCCCGGATCCAAACTACAACAGGTTGGGCGCAAAGTCTGGACAATCTTCACAATGTCCATGAGTTCCGGTCAGCTGAAATCCATCCAGACAAACTGGGTGCTCACCACCTCCCATCGACTTCTGCAACCCCTCACAGAAAGAGCTGGGCTTATTCCGGCCCTGATGCTGGCAACCTTATCTGCGAAGACCAGAGCTAGCTCATCATACTTATTCTGTGAAAAAACTCTTCCTGACTGGAGACAGATTGGATTGCACAATCTGTCAAAGGTTCAGAAGAGTTGAGCCAGCCAATTCTGCTCAGCGTAAATCTCCCTAGACAGGAACTCTGCCTTCTTATGGGTGATTTCTGATTGATGGCTATTATAACGTTCTACCAATCTAAGCCTGTCAGCATCCAGGCTGGACTTCCGCCAAGCTCTCCCAAGCATTTGGCCAACTCGCCTCAACTTCAGGACCCATCATACCAAGGGGACCTTGGGCAAAGAGTGAGTCGTCGAACACAAACAGGAGCAAGCAAGTCCAGGGCATCTCCCACTGCCTTATTATAGGCTAGTACAAGGTCCCCTGGACTTGTTCTTGCACCCTGCAATCCCGATAGGTTCAGAACCACTGATAGACCATCTGGGACAACTCCCCTTAAAGGGTAGTACTGAACCATCTCTGAAGGGGTAGGTCCAATCGGGGGGCCCCGAAGCTGAACCCTATGGTGTGATGGTCAGGCCAACTGACTGGTTCCACCCTCAAATCAGAGATCTCCATCCCCAGGAGGAACAGCATGTCCAATAAGTGACATCCTATATGGGTAGAGGAGGTAACCACCTGTGTGAGGCCCAGCATTGTCATAAGCCGGAGGAAATTTTTTTGACCAAACTTCGAGAGTTCATCTTTGATCCAGTCATTGAAGTCCCCCAGAATTATCCATCTGGGAGACTCCAGTACCATACTGATGATGAAGTCCGCAATCTCCTTCAGGAATAAAGCCCCATCACGTGGTGGATGGTAAATGAGGAATATCCTGCAACCTATACCCTCTCCCATAATACACTCAAAGGATCTGGTGGTCCCCACTGGAACATCCACAAGGCCCAGCTCGGTCTTACAAAAGATGGCTATATCCCACCCCTTTGATCCAACCTCAAGTGGTGAATCACAGAGAAGCCAGCTGGCACTGCAGAAGCCAGTACTGGGCTGGCGTTTTTGTCCAGCCAGGTCTCGGTGATACAAGCCAGATTCACCGTATTAACAAGATCAGCTATAAGAACCATCTTGTTTTTGATGAACCTGGCATCACATAATCAGCTCCTGACTAATATTAATTACTGGGCTCTTGGGTATGGAGACAAGGCAGGGATTACCTGTGTCCTGGCACATTTCACCCCAGGGTGTTGCCTGGTCGCTACCACCCCAATCCCCCCCACCATTCCTCCACCAGGCCCAGTTCTCACCCATTTCCTGTGCCTCCTAGCAATCCCCAAGGATTGACAACATCTATAGATTGCAGTCAGCAAATAAGGGCAGTTAAAGGGGTGTAAATCCCTGAGCCTGGTGAGGGAATACTGCCTCACCATCATTTGGCCTCCCCAACACATTCTTAAAATGATAAGTAATACACTAAATTAACTTAATTCTATCCAAACCCAACTAAATATAAAATACAAACTATGAACAACAACAAGCAAAAATAAATCACACTATCAAAATATACGTAAACTACATAAGCATAAATTACAAACTTAATTACACTGCAAATACTTTAAGTATTAAAACATGAATAACATAAGCATAGCTCAGTCTATGAAAAATGAATATAAAAGAAGTTTTAGTGCGCAGAGCTTCCACCTCCTAGGGCCAGACAACTGTCCATTTAATAGACCCAATGGACTCTCACTCCTGAAGGTCAACAGAATAAAACTAAAGTTTTTAAACCTCAGTCTTTGTGAATACCGGGGATATCATTTATAAAACTAAATGCCAGTAATCAGTTCTCCATGGGCTCTCGCCACCATGTAGAGGCTAAAGGCTGACCGAGTTCTCAGGTACCATAAATCAAGACAGCTTTTAAATATAATATTGAAGTCAAAGCGGCAAGGGAATACAAACCAACTCATGCAGCAACTCACGTTTTTTCCTTTTATTTGCTGCAGGTCAAGGGAAGCAACAATAGCACCACAACGATGACACAACTGTAGTCCAGGCTCCAAGCATAACCCCCAACCGGCAGTGATAATCAAGGGAATAGTGTCACTTTGCTTCAGTTCCGCTCTGAGTGATGTCTCAAGGCTAGATGACTGGCTTGTGGTCATTTTAAAGTCTGAGGGGGTAGGGTAGGTGAAAGATGAAAATTAAGGGAACTACTACTGAAGGAAATTATCATTAAATATCTTGAATCCAGTGGGCTACAAGACACAAGGCAGCATGGATTCATGGGGGGGAGTGATGTCAAATGAATCTGACAGATTTCTTTGACTAGATGACTAAGAAATTAGATCAGAGTGGAGTGGCAGATGTGGCCTAATTATTTATTTATTTGCTTTTGTTTACCGGGTGAGCGCACTAGACAGCCAAGTGACTATTTTCAGGCCCACCTAGATTCTGACAAGGCTTTTGACACCGTTCCACATAGGAGACTAATAAGCAAGCTATGTAGCTTAGAAGTGGGGCTAAAGGTGGTAAAATGCAGAAGAAATTGGTTAGGGAATAGGTGTCAGTGGGAGTTGGTGAACAGAGCTCACACTGAGTGAAGGTGGGTGAACAGTGGGATACTGCAGGGATCAGTTCTCAGACCGATCCTTTTTAATGTCATTATAAGTGACATAGCAGAGGAGCTGAAAGGGAAGGTCTGCCTCTTTGTGGGTGATATCAAAATCTGCAACAGGGTGGACACTCTAAGGGGGGTGGAAATGATGAGCAGACACCTGAGAAAACTCAAGGAGAGGTCAAGAGATTGGCAGCAGATTTCAATGTGAAAAAGTGCAAATAATACAATTAGGGCACAGAAACCCACAAAGAGGCAAACTTTCCCTTCTAGCTCCTCTGCAATGTCACTTATAAAGACAGTAAAGAGGACCAATCCCAGCACTGATCCCTGGGGGCACCCCCCCGGTCATCCTCCCTTCCACGTGGTAAACTCCATTTACCACTACCCTTTGTCACCTATTCTCTAATCCATTTCCTACCCTGTTAACCACCTTGGACCCACTTGCAAACTACCCAGCTTACTTACTAGTTTCCTGTATGGAACAGTGTCAAAAACCTTACTGAAATCCAGGTAGGCCACATTCACCGCTCCACCATGATCTAATTCCTTGGTCACTCAGTCAAATAAACTATCAGAGTCATTTGCCAAGACCAGCCCACCAGGACTGCGTGCTGCCTCAGGTCTTCTAACCCACCGAATCCAAGACATTCCACAATCCTTTCCTTTAGCAGCGATTACATTAATTTTCATACTACCAATGTCAGGCTGACTGGCCTGTCACTGTCAGCCTCTTCTCTTCTACCACGTTTGTGAAGGGGGACTACATCTGCCCTACTCCAGTCCTCAAGAACCACTCCTGTTTCCAGTGAGCTATTAAATATGACTGTCAGAAGTGCTGCCAGTACCTTCTTGAGCTCCCACAATACCCTTGGATGCCCCCATCTGATCCCATTGCTTTGTTCCATTTTCAGATTAGTGTGTTCCTTCAGGACTCTTTCCTCCAAAAAAGAACTAGTGTTGACCACCCCTCCTCCCCAAAGCTCCTGTTGCTTTTTTGTGGCCCCCACCCCTTTTCCATCCTCTGGGAATGCTGAGCAGAAATATTTGTTCAGGATGTCAGCCTTTTTCTGGTCCCCTTCTGCACAGTTCCCCTTCCCTTTTTAACCATATAATCCATTCCCTGGTCTTCCTCTCTTCACTATCATGCCTAGAAAATGTCTTGTCCCCTTTTGTTATCACCTGGGTTATTCTTTCTTCAGTATGTGTCTGTGCACTCCTTACTGCTTTCACTGCTTCCCTCTGTTTCACCTGATGCGCATGATACACATCCTTATCCTCCTCCCTCTCATACACTTCCTTATTAGAGATGTTGCAAAATAAAATTTTGTTGGCAAAATTGCTGCAAAATCAGCAATTTCGCAGTGCATCATTTTTCACGAAATTGTGGTGAAATGGTGAAATTTTGCTACAATTTCACCAACCCGCAAATAGTAATCTCCCTGTGGTGTCCGAAGTGGCCCCCACCCTCAGCCTCTCACTGGTCCACATTTTTTAAAAAGATTATTCTCCCTGATGTCTAGTAGTCCCCCGGCCCAATCACAGCTGAAATTGAATAAAGCCTCTCCCCCCGAGTCAACTCATGTGACATTGTTGCTCCCGACTTCCTGGTCTAACCTTGTGTTAAAAATTATATTCTCTCAGACTACTGGATTAGCACTCTTCGCCTTCTAGTATGCCCGATGGTTACTGGCACAACCTCCACCACTTCCATGCACGAGCCGACTGAGTATCATTGAATGAAGTGCATGCTTGTACAAGCATGCACTCACTCTCTTGATTCAGATAGCAGCACTCTCACTACTACTGGAGTGTAGTGAGAGTGCTGGCTGTCTGACAATGAATGAGCGCATGCTTGTACAAGCATGTGCTCATTCATTGAAGTGTTCAGTCAGGCTGCCGGTCATGGAGGTGAGTGGAGGGTTGTGCTGGTGGCCCGATCGGGTTACTGGGGGGAGCGAGGGGGTGCTATCTGATGCCAGGGTTGGGGGTCCACTAGACACCAGAAGTTGAGGATTTAGTTATTATTATTTTTTTAACACAAGGTTGAATTCAGGAATTGGGAGGAATATATTTTGCAAAATGTGTAAATTCCATAAAATATTTCATTGGAGGAAATTTTTCAATTTTGCACAACACTAATTTCTATCCTCCTCCCCTGGTGTCTCCTTAATCCTTTTGAATGCTAACCTTTTAGTCTTTATCTCTTTTGCTACCTCTTTCAAGAACCATAGTGGTCTCTTTTTCCTCCTGCTTTTTCTCACTTGCTTGATGCAGTGTTTTGTTGCCTAAACTATGCCCCCCTGCAGCCTTGCCCACTGTTCCTTCACACCCACTAGGTCATCCCCCCTCACAGGTCATCCCTGAGGTATTCACTCATCTTTAATAATATCTGCCCTACTGAAGTTCAGGACCTCACCCTTATTCTTCCTATACAGAAACATAGACCATGGAGTGATTATAAATGATTACACCATGTCTGTGGGTTCCTTTGTAAATGTCTTCTGCTGGACACACAATAAACTAATGGATTGCAAAAGATACATGTCACTCAGTTAAATTTTCCCCCACAAGGGTCTTTTCAGTGTAACTAGGCAGGATGGGCAGACTGGATGGGCTGTGGGCCTTTATTCTGCCATTGCTATCTACTGTATGTTTTCATGTGTGTCTTGTTTCTCCTTTTCCTCCCTGCCCTCAGCCCTTGTCTCTTGACTCTGTAGGCTGTTCCTTCCTTGCCTGTCTTATAAGACTTTACTAATCAATCCTTTAATCATTTCTTAACTCAGACATTACTAATGGCCATGTATTTAGGCCCAACTAATTCTGGTAACACAATAATAATATTTTATAAAATCTCTCACATTTACACCCCCAGCTTTCAAAAATTGTCTTTGTTTCTACTACATAACTAAATCAAACCCATAAGATATGTC
The DNA here is from genome assembly GCA_016271365.2 of Neoceratodus forsteri. NCBI lineage: Eukaryota > Metazoa > Chordata > Ceratodontiformes > Ceratodontidae > Neoceratodus > Neoceratodus forsteri. Next base: position 104,522,735 of record CM057457.1, read on the forward strand.
TACTAGGGTACAAAAGCTGTGTACAAAAATAATTTTGTCATTTGCTGAACACTGTCTATAGTCAATAGAAGAAAAAACAAGTAACACAAACATTATTAAACCTTAAATAAGAGGTTTACTAAAAGTGGAGTTCTTAGTGCATTACAGTCCTTATCAGGTCTCTATAGAGCACCATTTACTCACTTCTTAATGAAGGCATTTATTCATGAATTTATTAAAAGGTTTCATAGAGCAGGAAAGGTCATGAGTACTGAAGTCTTGTTTATCAGAATGTCCTGATTACATAAAACAAAAGCACATTATAATAAACATCACAAAATTGACTAATATATACATCTTAATTATAGCAATTACATACATCATTGAACGAAGGTTTCAGGATTAAATATGTTAAAAGGTTTTAATGCACAGGGGACGCTAAGGCAAAGTTGCCAAATTCACCTCTGTGGATCATTTCATGAAGTTTTTCTACTAAATAGAAAATTGGCAATTGGTAGCTTCACATTGTAACTTTGCCTGCAACTTCTCCTTGGGATACACCAAGGCAAAGTTGGGCCAATTAGTCTTGCAACTTCACCTGTAACTTCTCCTTGGGGTACACCAAGGTGAAGTTGGGCCAACATGAAGCTGTTCTCGAGCCAGAAATTTTGCTACCTCTCTTCCTGATCCTCTTGTTTCCACCTCCTCCAGCACCCACCCACCTACATGGATGCAAGAGACGTGGCAGAGAATAGTATGGCAACATGATTGCCACCAAACCACTTCTACCACCTACTTCTTTTTTGGTTTTTTAGGCATAACTCAGTCAATTTTTTTTTCACATTTGTCTGAAACCTGGTATAATTGTAGTATAAGAGGAGATGTATATTTTGCACATTTTTGATGATTATCGGATTGAAATTGTGGATTAGACACTGTGGTTAAATTAGGTGGAGATTCTGAATTGCTGTGCATACCCCAAGAATTTTCCAGTGGTATTATGTGTTACTATTGTAGCACTCATTGAGACCCTTATTTGAATATTTAGAGTGTCCCTTAACTCCAAAGACTGGTGGAGTTATGGCTCGTTAAAGTTGCAGTGTTATCCTATGGGATATTAGGGTGAGGGTTAGTGTGGTCACTTGCAAGCAATGCAATAAACATGTCCCCCACATCAAGCAGAGGACCCACATGAGTACTGGGGGCCAGAGGACCCATCCATGGAAAATCACTTGGCCAAGTGTAAGGAAAAGCAGAAGGCAGTGGTAAATGGGGGTGGTGGATGTGGTGGTCCATACATGCCAGCAGCAGTTCATAGAAGGCATGAGGGAAGTTCTTGTGTCTTGGTGGGGCAGAGGGCACAACCTGTGAAAGTAGCAACTCTGTTGAAGTTCCAGCTCCTCATGAACTTGCATTAACGACAGCACCCACACTGCCACCAGTATTTTTTTTACACAAACAATACACAGCGTGGATTTCAAGGACTAAAAGGACACATGCAAGACGCAACGACTCAGGTTATTATTATGACATTACAGTGTACATGAAAAACCACTAACTTCAATCAATAAACAAAAATGAAATCAATATAGTCAAACTATAGTGACGAAAATAATTCAGTAAAACACTCCTAGCTGTTCTACAGAACTAAAACTACAAACCAAAGAAAACAAGAAAAACTATTCACACAAAACAGTGACTATAACAGCAGTAGTGCTCATTGTTTAGGATGACTTTTCTTATTACTATAATGAACTATCATGCAGCAGACACTGCTTTTTGACCTTATGGGATAACAACTGCACATAAACAGTGAGGAACACTGACAACAACCTAGTTCAAACCATATTATGAAATTGATTCTAAAAAACAAAACAAAAAAAAAACTTATTTTAATTAAGCCACATACCATGCCTAAAAGTAACTTCTCCAGCTCTCACTCAGCTGCTAACCACCATGTCCCACTCACTTTCTCCCTCTTAACTGATGATCTGGACAGCAGTGGCAGAGGGTGGTGGCAGGCTCACATGTGCTCTACAGGTGGCTACCATCTTGGGCATGGCAGACAGCCAGTGTGCATGTGCCAGACCAGGAGCGGCTGCCATTTTAGATAGTGACAGCCATTTTTCAGCACTTGACCATGCAGTGACCAGGATGTGTTGGGGAGATGGGATTACCGAGATGCAGGGAATAAAACAGACAGAGACCGGAGGACAGATACAGGGACAGTGAAGGGTATTAATGGACATGAATGTCATATAAAAATAAACATTTATCAATGCTGAATATTTGCTTGCTGGTATTGGCATTGGTACTGCAAGAGTTAGAAAGCTGCATAATAAGAATGGCAGTGGAGTACTGAACTAACGCCAGTCCCCACCCCAACCTTGCAGAGACTGAAAGGCATTGGGGGTGTGGCTTTGGGTCATCAGACATAAAGCTCATGTCATTCCACCTAACCCAACCCCACCCTGCAGACACAGACAGGTGTCATGGTGTGCATTGTGGTCTTTGGCCCTTACGCTCACACTATTCCATAGGGAAATAAGCTGAGATGGTTGCAGTATAGGAAAATGGAGGGAATGTTAGGGCCGAAGACTCCAAGGTATACCTCAATGCCTGTCACTGGCTGCAGGGTGGGGGTGCAATGGCATGAGCATTACAGCCGACAACCCCAAGTCACATCCCCCAATGCCTGTCAGTATCTACAGGGTGTGGGGCAATGGTTAAAAACCGTAATGCCCCGGGCATTTGTTGGAATTTTCACTACAGTTTTCAACATGTGCTTTTTGGGACTGCACCTCATGAATAGTGGCACTGTCATTTCGTTACTGAATTCCCAAAGGTGATTTTGTACAGCGACTGTGCCATTTGGCACAACAGGTTTGAAAACACATTTCGGCTGGGATGTAAAAAAGACAGTTGTACTGTTCATGAGGAGGTGTGACAAAATGGCAATGCTGAAAACCTCGAGTGAAAATATGAAAAACTGGTGAAGTTACGGGCATGCGTAAAAACTGCATAACGCACATTCATAATGCAGTCATTTTTTTTAATTTTTTTACCAGTTTTTCAACATGGTCTTTTTGGGATGTCCCCTCATGAACAGTGGCACTGTGATTTCATTATTCTGTCTCAAATGTTGATTTTGCACAGTGACTGCACCATTCTGCTCCAGAGCTGCAAAAACACATTTTAACTGGGATGCAAAAAATGACAGCTGTACTGTTCAAAAGGAGGTGGGAGAAAATGGCAGTGTTGGAAATTTGAAGTGAAAACATTGAAAATTGGCAAAGTTACGGGCATACATAGAAACTGCACAATACACGCTAGCAGCACAGTAATTTTTTGGATTTTTTTTTACTAAATTTGCAACATGTCCTTTTCGGGACCCCATCTCATGAACAATGGCACTGTTGTTTCATTAATTGGCCCCAAAAGGTGATTCCACACAGAGAGCAAGAAATCACCTTTTGTGACTGAGAAATGAAATGACAAATCAAGCATTCATGAGGTGGGATCCCAAGAACCCTATGTTGAAAATTTTGGGCAAAAACTCCAAAAAATGACTGAGCTATCAACCTAAGTTGAAACCCCTCCATTAATGCCATTATAAAGTTTACTGTGATTTTCTTCATTTTGCGGTCGGCTTTTGAAGAGTTCAGACGTGTTCCCACTCCACAGTTGATCACAGTGCTGGACCTCCAAAGGTAAGCATTGGGTGAGGGGGTGCGGAGGGGGGTGCAGAGGTAGGGAGGGAAGGAGGGTGGGCATGGGGGAGAGGGGCCTGGGAAGACAACAAGGGACCATTTTTTCTCAGGTTTTAAAAATAAAAAAACAGGCATTTTTCTTCATTTACAGGATAAAACAATTTGTCACACTATGGTGGGCTCCCAGTGTGCCACAATAGTGGCTGGCAGGGAGGAATGCCAACTCGCGGATTGGGTACCCCGATGTTGGCAAAGGGTGTTGACGGGCTTGGGGGGCACACATCCGACACTAGAAGTGAGCATCCCAGTGTCGGAAATGAAAGAAGAAATTGTTTAACCAGGAAAGACACACTGGGGGGGTGCCAACATGGAGATCAGACACCCCATGTCGGCTTATGGGGACTATATGGCAGATGGCAGGAGCAGCCATATTTTGGCACACTGGGGTGGGCTCCCAGTGTGCCACTTAAAGGGCAGGAGATATGCTGACATGGGATTGTGCACCCTGATGTCGGCTTTCCTCAGGAGTGTGTGGCCGGCAGAAGGAGTCGACAATTTAAAAAATGAAATGCTTCATGAGGAAAGGCACACTAGGGTCGGGGGAACAGGGCAGCAGCTGACAAGAAGAAATCTGCACCCATGTGCATTACTATGCACTGTAATGCACATGGACAGAGAGTCTTGTCTGCTGCCTCTGTGTTCCTGGTTGCGAGGAGGGGGAGCTGCTGCTGCAGTCAGGGATGATGAAACTATCCCTGACTGGAGTGGCACCTTTCCTTTAAGTCCAGTGCTCTCTCTGAAACTGCCATCATCAGCAGTTTTTCGGTTGATTGGTAGTCAAGGGACGGGCCCCTGAAAGCGTGGGCTGCATTGGCCACACACTGCCACACCTCTGTAATGCTCTACTCACCTCAATATGTTTCTTGTGTGCTGCACGCACAAGCAAACATAAAAAGGGGGAAGATTAAAGCCATGCAAGGTGTCAAGTCAGAGTCAAGGGATTACCAGCAAGGTACCAGGCCATAAAACTAATTTGCAGAACTTTGAAAAAATTCCATGGAAGCCATATCTGTGATTTTTCCCAGCAATTTCAATGAACATTCCAAAAGGTCTTCATAGTAAAAGAAGCAGGGTAGTTGGAGGGGTGTTTGCAGAACCACAATGCCAGGAGTAGAAGAGGCAGAACGGGGGAGGCAGGGGATGGAGTGAAGGCAGCAGAGGTTCACCTCCCACCCTGGGTTATAAGACAAGGTGGAGATTTAAAAAATATGGGGGAGGTAGGTCGGGATGGGGTGAATTCAAGGACAGCATGTCAATGGTTTATCCTGATATTTGCTCTTCTTTTGAGCTTGACAGGCATGGCGTCAAAGAAGGGAAAGACCACTAGAATGACAGGAGCAGGCCACAGTGAGGACCCAGTGCAATAGGCAATGGAGATGATGCAGGAGGTCCAGACAATGCTGTAGGCAGCAAAAAAGAAAGAGTAGATGAAGAAGAAGTGGAAGGGAAGAGGAAGGTGCCAGTAGGGGACACTGGAGAGGGGCAAAATGTCTGCCTAGAATGGGGGGGGGGCAAAGGGAACATCAGGGCCTCAGAATAAGGATGATTTGATTCACCTTACAGTAGAGGGGAGTATGAATGAGTATACTGAGGGAATCAATGGGGCATTGGGGGAGAATGGGATGAGTATGCTGGAGAAGGTGCTACAGGGAGGCAGTATAGCACAGTGGTTTAAGGCTCTGAGCTGCAAATCTGGTGACATCCAGCAGACCAGACCTGGGTTTGAATTCCACAGCTTCCACTTGCATACTGTGTGACTCTGAGCAAGTCACTTAACTTCCCTGTACTCCCAGGTCACTCCTGTAAAAAAGCTTTCAGCTTAGTGTGCTACTCCTGGTTAAGCAACTAAAAAAAAAAAAGAACTAAAAGGAAAAGAGAGGGAAGGGGCAGAACGGGAGGCATGTGGGGAGGAGGACCATGTAAAAGCATCTATCCTAAATAGATACTTCTTCTCAACATTTACTGAAGAGAATGTAAGGCAGGGCCCACAGCTCAGCACCATGGACACAGGGAGGAGGAGGGAGGTTTGCACTTGTCCCTTCACAAAATAAAGGGTCCTATAAGAGCTCAACAAGCTTAGGGTGGACATAGCAGTGGGACCTGATGGCATACATCCCAGGGTACTAAAGGAGCTAAGGGTGGAACTAGCACAGCCATTAGCAGAACTGTTTAGTGAGTCTCTGAGCATGGGAGAGGTCCCAGAAGACTGGAGAAGGGCTTGTGTGATCCCACTCCACAAGAGTGGTAGCAGGAAGGAGGCAGGGAACTACAGACCAGTCAGTCTTACCTCAGTTGTGGACAAGATTATGGAGGCACTCCTTAAGGAAAGGATATTGCAACACCATAAGAGTACAGGATCCAAGACAGCATGGGTTCACAAAAGAAAGGTCCTGTCAAACTAATGTCATAGATTTCTTTGACTGGGTAACCAGAGTTGTGGACCAAGGGGGAGCAGTTGATGTCGCCTACCTTGACTTCAGCAAAGCTTTCGATACTGTTCCACATAGAAGATTGATTAATAAGCTGGGTAAGCTTGAGGTGGGTCAGAAGTTGGTCAACTGGGTGGCAAACTGGTTGACGGGCAGAAAACAGAGAGTGGTGGTAAGTGATATACAGTCAGAAGAGATGCAAGTCACAAGTGAGGTACCTCAGGGATCAGTCCTGGGGCCAGTCCTCTTCAATATCTTCATCAGTGACATTGCAGATGGACTAGAGGATAATGTTTGACTGTTTGCAGATAACACCAAGATCTGCAATAGAGTAGATGATCCAGATGGGGTGGGCAGAATGAGAAGAGATCTGGATAAACTGACAAAATTGTCAGAAGAGTGGCAACTGGGGTTTAATGCAAAGAAGTGCAAGATCATGCACATAGGGAAGAGAAACCCTGAAGCCACCTATAGACTGGGAGTGGAGTTGCTGGCAGCCACAAGGGAAGAAAGAGACTTGGGCGTCATCATTACCGATGACCTGAAATCATCCAAGCAGACCACTAAAGCAGTAGGTAAGACTATAGGGATGTTGGGGTGTATTAGTAGGGGTATCACAAGTCATAAGAGGGAGGTAATAATCCCCCTCTACAAGACACTGGTTAGACTCCATCTGGAGTACTGCATGCAGTACTGGAGGCCACACCTTCACAAGGACATTAACCAAATTGAGGCAGTCCAGAGAAGGGCAACCAAAATGGTGCAGGGACTGCATCAGAAAACATATGCGGACAGATTAATGGAGCTCAATATGTATACCCTAGAGCAAAGGAGGGATAGAGGTAATATGATCGAAACATTCAAAACCTTAAGGGCATTAACAATGTGAGTCTAATATTTCAATATAAGAAAAATAGCAGGACAAGAGGGCGCAACATGAGATTAGAGGAAGGCCCATTAAGGGGTAATGTGAGGAAGTTCTTTTTCACAGAAGGGATGGTGGATGCATGGAATGACCTACCTCAGGAAGCGTTGGCTATGAATACAATGCAGGGCCTCAAACAGGTATGGGATAGGCATAAGGGAGCATTACAGATGAGTGTGAATAAATAGGCCATTGACAGAGCAAAGGCCGATGACACATTTATAAGGTATAAAAATAAATGGGCAGACTTGATGGGCCTTGTGGTTCTTATCTGCCATCATCTTTTATGTTTCTATATTTCATTTGGACAGGTTCAGGTGTCTTGCGCCTGGGACAGCAGGCAGGAGATCGCTGGTCTCATCCCACCTGTGGGAGAATAGCTGGAAAGAGTCCAGCTGCTGTTCCAGAGCTCTTGGTTTGCAAGTATATTGAAGGCATACAAGGGATCATGGAAAGTATTCCACGAGTTCTGAGAGTGTGGTGTAATGGAGGTACAGTAAGTGGGCCAGTGACAAAGGGTTAGGTTATGAGGTTTATTGTACAGAAGTGGGAGAAAGGGGTAGTGCACTCCACCATTGGAATCCATTTGGCGGGTTTAGGTTTGATATGCAATCTAAGAGCTTAGGGGTAGACTTACAGGACCCTTGTGGTTAGAAGAATTGATGCAGAGTTGGCAGAGGCTGAACGGTAGAAGCTCTGACAGCAAACATCCCGTATCAGAGAGTTTTTGTGCAGGTTAATGGACCAGTAAGTAGAATTTGCCATTCTTATTATGAGGCAAGCTTGTTTGCAGCAGTCTTTTTAATAATGTTTCAAGGTGCATTCTGAGTGAGCAAAGTAATAATGCAGAGCAAGAGGTGTAGAGGTGGGAGGCTTCATTGGGATGAGGTATGGTGGTTCAATGAAAGGACAGAGCTTTGGTTGAGCAGGTCCTAGATGGATCAGGCAGAACGTGGAACGAGGATGGTGACAGAGAGGAGTGAGATGGGGAAAAGGTGTGCAGTGAAAGCTATGCAGGAATAAAGGGCAGTTAGGCCAACTGCTAGGGGCAGTTTGTTTATACACAGCAATGAGGACCTGTTCACCAGCTACCAGTTAATAGCAGTACTGAGGAGGGGTTTAGAATTCTTGGGAGATTTTGCATTTGGGTTTTCATCCCATTCATTCAGGATAGGGGCAGTTTTGGAGGAAGCTGCAAAAGTGGGATAAACCAAAGAAATAAAAAAGGTGGGGATGTGGAAGTCAAATTGTTATAAAACATATATTAGAGAACTGGGCAAGTAATGGCTTTTTGTTGGCACACTCCCCCGCCCCCGAATTCGGACCTTATGAGAAATGTATGGATGGTTGGCTACTTTTTTATTTATTGGGTGGAAAGGAGAGTGGTGGTGAAGCCCAGGGGGAGGCAATTACAAATGGATGTAGAAGCAACAGAAGTACATTGGAAAGGGATTCAAGGCATGTGATGGGCCCAGCTGTTGCCACTATTGTAGGATTTGATATTGAAGCTGCCAAGGCTGGATTTGATGATATTGCACTTGGGGGGCAACAACAAGGGGGAGTGACCATTGCTGGACATCATGCTGGAAATAAAAGTGGGCTTAGAATTAATTAAGACATGGTGGGCAGAGGCAGTCATTGCATTGTCAAAAATGATCCCAAGACAGATATGGTGGTAGGCTAGGAAGAGACTGAGTAAGAAAGTGGCAGCAACAGTAATGGACTTAGGTGGTATATATATTACACATAAGGATATTTTATACGAGTGTGTGGGGCTGTACAGGAAGGATGGGGTGCACTTACAGAGGCAGGGCTAGACATGTTTAATCTACAACTAGAAGGGGCTTTGGAAGACTGGAGTAGGAGTAGGCAGATGGGGGGACCATACTCCATCACAATAGCTGGAAATGGGATGGTAGAAGGAAGAGGAAAAGAGGAGGGGGAATAAGATTCACATGTAATGGATATAGGGGTCTAGGGGGTACTGGGCTGGAAAACCAGGACACGAGCTGGGTGTGCACCCAGTCTTGTTGGCACCATGTGGGGTTTGCATCCCAGAGGGCCGAATGTGGGTGTCAGGTTTGCATCTGAGTCTAGAATGGGGTTAATTGATTTGAGGTGGTCATGCAAATTATTACATGATGAAATGGATGTATATGTATCAAAGTATTGGTGATGTAAATAAAAGTTTGTGATGGAATTATGTAAATAAAAGTATGCCAACTATGCACCCAACAAGGTTTATGTGTGGAGTTTTAATTTTGGGAAGGGGATCCTATGACAAGGTGGGTTGGCAGTTTATAGTCAGCTCCTATTGTCAGGGGTTTCCTGAGTAAAATTTAAGGGAGGATGCCAGGTGGTATAGTAAGGACAGGACGAAAACTAGGGGTATGGGTGGGGGGGAAGGAAGAGAATGGAGAATCAAGGGAGGAAGGGCAGGGAGGAAAGCAGGATATTGGGAGGAATGGTGACACAAAAGGGGGAGGGGACAAGAACCTAAGACAGGGATTGGTGGAGGATAGCCAAGAGGAGGCCCACAAAAGAGGGATATATAAGGTGAAGGAGGACTAGGATCACCCTTCTTTTTGCTAGATAGCAATTTGCCCACCCCTCCCACCCAATAATTAAGCAAGGCAGATGATGAAGGGAGTTTTTTTACAGCAGGGTCAGCTGCTTAAAGTGGACAGCAGGTTTGTGGACCAAGAAAGATGTAAAGTTTGGGGCCATAGAGGGTTGCTGAAGGTGGACAGCAGTGAGTGGCTATGGTTTATGGGTACTTTCAAAGAAGGGTATGGAAATCTGAAGGGGTAGCCAAAGGAGGGGGGCAATAGGAGTGTCATAGTATGGTCAGGTCAGGGGTTTGGAAGAAAGAAGAAAAAGGGGTGAATACAGTGAAAGGCACAGGTAAAGGATATAGGGGGCCCAGGGGGTACTGGGCGGGAAAACCAGCACACAGGATGGGCGTATGCCCAGCCGTGTTGGCACCTTGTAAGGATTGCATCCCCATTGCTGAATGTGGGCATCGGGTTTGCATCTGAGTCCAGAATGGGGTTAATTGATTGGAGGTGGTCATGCAAACAATCACATGATGAAATGGATGTATATGTATCAAAGTATTGTTGATGTAAATAACATTTTGTGATGGAATTATGTCAATAAAACTATGCCAACTGTGCACTCAACAAGGTTTGTGTGTGGAGTATTAATTTTGGGAAGCGGATCCCATGATAATGGATTTTTGCTGCTAGTGCTGTGTTTTGGCTAAATAAATTGCATGTCAGCACCTGCTGGGTTATAAAAGATCTCAACTGATAAAGGGTAGTTGCAGAGTTTTGGGGAAACAAGGCATACCAGACTATATGGTAAACACTTGTCTTTCAAGTTGAAAGTCCTCCATGCCGAATTTGTTGTATCAGAGATTGTGCCTCTCAACTTTCCACACAGTAGAAAAACCTCTCATCTTCTGTCTCCTCTCCTTCCAAGTAGAATACACCATCATCTATTTTGGGAGACAGATTGCCTGTGTGGTGAAGTTCTGTAGGGTAGTGTGTTGGATTTATCACATGAGTTTGTAGTGAATCCAGTTTTAGCACACATGACCAAGAAACAGCCAGCCATTCAACATCAAGGTTTTATGGTTCCAAGAACCCTGTATAGGCTGTTCTCAACTAGTGGTACTAAGCTTGCAGTGCAGTGCATTTTACTGTGTGGAGGAACCACAGTACTTAGGACCTTTGATGTACAACATACTGGTGTGAGGTTACTGGCTTGTAACAGTGAAAAGTGGCAATGTCTGGTCATATGTACTGTATGAGAAAGTCCAACTCCTTCATCAACTGTGGCATGATGGTGATGAAAGAAGTGTATTTATTTATTTAAAAGTTTCACCAGGAAATGCATGCTGAGCTTTCAGCTCATTTCCAGATGCATCCTTGAGGGAAGGAGGAATGGTTAAAAAAAAGCATGATAGTTCGAGAGCACAAATGTAGTTAAAAGTTGGCAGTCCAATACAGAGCAGAAACAGTGCTCAAGTGTAAGATACAATAGGATAGGTACAGTAAATGACTTGATAAACTAGAGTAGTATACAGATACAGTAGCCACAAAATGCAGCAAAGTCAGAGCACAAGTGCCTAGAAACAATGATGTAACACTTGAAAATGGGTAGTCAGAGGAGGAACAGGAGGGGGAGGGCAGGGAATAATAGAGGAGGGATGAGTAATTAGGAGCAATTGCAGGACGGGGAAGTGAAGCCTGTGATGAAGTTGGAGAGGGCCCAAGGGGAAGGGGCTAACCAGATGTCATGAGGGGGGGAGTTCCAGATTATAGGGAAATGTTGGCTGAAAGCAGCTTGGCCAATGGTCATGGAGACATGGGGGACTACAAGAGTGCAATCACTGGAGCTTCTGAGGGCATGGGAGTAGTGGGGGAAGGGAGAGAGAGAGGCAGAGGGGTAGGAGGGGAGAGATCCAAACCAGAATTTGCTCACAAAGTTGGTGCCTGTCCTCAAGAAAGGGAAATGAGAGAGACCGACACATAGACCAGTAATAAGTGTGAGGGGGACAGTCAAGAGTATAATGGCAAAAAGACTGGAAATGAGTATTCAGTCTGGCAAGAGTAGTACCTAGGGCAGCACTGTAGACTACATCTCCATAGTCAAAGATTTGGAGGATCATTCTCTGGATGATAGCATAGTGGGCCAGCAGTGGAATGCAGTCACGGTTTCTGTACAGGGCACCAAGCTTGGAGTGCAGTTTTTGATTATGGTATCCACATGGCCAGAGAAGTTTAAGTGTTTGTCAAGCCAGATACCTAAATACCTAAAGGTGGTGACATCCTCCAAAAGGGAACCATCAAGGGTGTGGAATGAGGGAAGGGCGGGAAGCCTAGGGAGTCTCTGCCTCATGCCAATAGACATGGAAGCAGTCTTTTTGGCATTGAGGAATAGCTAATTAGAGCACAGCTTGAGCTGAACTTGATGAAAGTTGAGCTGTAGTCTGTGCACCACATCAGCGGTGGAGTGGACTGAGTTAAAAAGAACCATGTCATCTGCATACATGAGGATGAATGTAGACAAGCAGATGGAGGGATGATCACTGAGGAAGATGGAGAATAAGAGCAAGCCTAGCACAGAAACTTGTGGGACACTGGTGGTTATAGGCAAGGGAGAGGAGAGGAGAGGAGAGGAGAGGAGAGGAGAGGGCATTGCCAATTTTGATAGACTAGGACCTGCCCATGAGATAGGAGTAGAACCAGCTGATTGCCACTTCAGAGATGCCAGCAGCTCTCTGAATCTGGATAGTAATAGAGATTAGGAGACCGTGTCGAACGCCATGGCTAGATGGACAAAAATTGGGGTGGTGAAGAGGCCATGGTCCACACCATTGTGGGTGGAGTCAGTGAGCCTGAGGAGGGAGGTAGTTGCACAGTGGTTTTTCTGAAAGACAGACATGTAAGGGGTGAAGAAGGAAGAGGAGTTCAAGAAGGGAGAGTGTTGGGATAAGACAATACGTTCCTGTAGCTTGAATGAGAAATCCCAGCCTACTGACAAGGATTACTAACATTTTGGATAATTTGCACCTCACAGTGTAGAAGTTACTTGTCCAATTGAATTATAAGGGTGTGAGTCCCTAAATTATCCTAACACTCGCTTGTGAGTGACTTAGAATAACGTTTTTGGAAGGGATGGTCAGTGTGGCACGGGAATAGACATCTAAATTGACTGACCAATGAAACAGTGGAGCTAGGGTTCAGTAATATGTTGATTTCAGTGCCCTCAAAACAGATGTAACATAAACAGTGAAGTTTGCTTATCCTTCAGATTTATGTGGAAACTTCCATTGTGTCAGGATCTAGCATTTGAAAGTGTCTGCATTGACAAGATCGGGCATATCATCAGTCAATACAGAGACATTAACAAAATGTAATAGAGTTATGGAACTGTTCTATGAGGTAGGTGGTGGAGTACATGATCATTGCCCCACAGCATCAGCTAAACTGCTGATAGCCCTTTTCTGCATGCTCCCTTTTGTTGAAAAAAAAACATATTTAGAAGAAGGACTGGGACTCCCATGATGAGAATAAGGGTAATCAGAAAAGTGGCTATTTGGCAAAGTGATCCTCAGCTTCATCATTGTGTATGACTCAGCTACTAATCCAATAACTGTTATAAGTATCTATGATACAGTTAGGAGTGCCTATAGTAATCAAGATAATCATTATAGTAACTAGGATAAACATAACTCTGATATTGCTTGTGATAGTGATATGGTGACCTCTCATCTCTGGAGGGGTATCTGTTATACTGTACAGGTGGGGTGAGTAACTGTGAGGATAAGCACTTCTATGAGGTGACTGTTGATTTGCAAGGGGTAATTCACTGCTGTGCTGTCCTGTCATATGCATAGCTACTGTATAGGTAAGTTGATGGAGACATAGTATAATACATACTGTTATGCCTACAGTCTTTTTATTTACTTGTACCATGACAAATACATTTAGCCAATGGCGCAGATGCAATGTAGCCCTGGGGTATAATAATATTACTAACAAGTCAATAAGAAAATTATCTAAAGAATAATGACACAATAAAGGTTAACAAAATAACAGATTAAAATCACAGCAACATACAAAATGCAGTGCAGTACTGGTGTGTCTGTATTTTTGGAATGACACATCTGCAATATCTGCAGTTTCATAACTTTTTTGGAAGCCCAGTAAAGTATTTGATAGATCCTTAACCTTTAAAAAAGTTTGCATGGCACCAAATACAGAATTTGCTGACAGAGTGGGTAGAGTAGGAAGAAGAGCCAGTGCTGAATTTGCATTCAGTAAATGTGCTGAAATCTCACAAAGCAGGTCCAAAGGAATTTGTTTTCCTTTTTGTACTTTCTCATCATGATGCATAACTTTTTATAGGCAGCACACACTGAGCATAACCAAGTGGTTTGCAGGCCACATGACCTACAACAGGCAATCAGTGATGCTGAACATTAAGAACTCCATGTGCGGGGGGTCACGTGATGCAGCAGACTGCATAGCAGTGCTTGGCTTAAGCTTCTGCTACCAAAAGCCTTTATTTTATTAAAACTTGCCCAAAAAGAGGGCTTGTACTTTTTTACAGGCGGCTACTCGTGTCTGTACCTCTGCTAAGAGGGTGTTTGCTGGAAATGGAGGCCGAAACGAGATCTGCGCTGCCCTGACATACCCCACCCATCTCCCCAGAGAAATCTGGAAAACGATCCAAGGCCCAGCCGACGGGAAGCGGCAAGTATTCTACTACTGCGGTCTCTCAAGCGGCGGCTGTGGAAACTACTCCCCTTACGTTGGAACTCCTTCGGCCAGAATTGCAACCTTTTCGAGATGATCTTAAATCTATAGCGACCGAGATCAAGCAAATGTCCGGGGCACTGGAGGACTTGTCTACTAGGGTCTCTGATTTGGAAACCCGGATTGTTTCATTGGAGAAGGCCATAGTGGAGAGCCGGCAACGCATTAAGAAGCTTGAACAAAAAGATGAGTATCTAGAAGGCAGAAGTCGCAGAAATAATGTTGTGGTTCTGGGTATTCCAGAGAAAGAGGAGGACAATAATGCTGTTTTGTTTACCCAGAAGCTGTTCGAATGAATTGCTGGCCCCTCTCCTTTTGGACCCTCGTATACACTGAAAGGGCTCTTTGAGCGTTGTGCCCGATTCCCGCACCTGGCCAGCAACCCCGGCCCCTGATGATCAAGCTCCTCAATTTTCAGGAGAAACAATTCTTGCTATCAAAGATTAAAGAGCTGGAACAAGTTCTTTGGGAAGGCAAAAAAATCTGGGTAATTCAGGATCTCCTGACCACGGTGTGCCAGGGAAGGGGCGCTTTTCACCCATCGTGACAAGCTCATATGTGCAGAATAAAATTCGTATGGGGTATCCTGCCTGCTTTCTCCGTGTTAATCTCAGGGGTATGGACATCCTTTGAGGAAGTCGAACCTGCTATGAAAGCACTACAGAAGGAACATCCCAATCTTTTCAAGTCAAGCTGAAGTCAAAGAAAACCCGTTTCTGTCTTACAGAGAAGCACTTTGGATAGGGGGAGTCATGGCAATAAGGAGCATGAAGAACTCAGTTCTTTGCTTCACAAAATTTGTTGCCATTATCCTTAAGCCTTGTTGCCTGGTTTTCTTCCTTTATTAAGATTGGGAGTTGTAGACAACTGTTTATCGAGTTTGGAAGTTTCAAGGGGGAACTTTTTCAACTAGGATGGACACCGGGGATAATTCTGGTTTTATTCCTCCGGGTGGGTGGTGGTTTCATAGTTGGAAGCCATCATCTGGGTAGGGAAGTGCCCTTATTAGTGGATCTGGATAGGGGCACGGGGAGGCTGCGCTGTGAACCTGGGGCTCATGGTATGTCAATGGTGGTACCCATCATAAGGTTAGTGACAGATTATTAAGGGAACTCCAGAGGGTGTTCCTTATCTGTGTGGATATGTTCAGAGGCTCTAACCCATGAGCTGGGTAATTTAGATATCTTAGTCTTGGGCATGAAGTATTCATTCTATTATGCTATTCCGACAAAATTAGACAGGGCAGGGAACGGGTTCGCTGGGTAAAGCGAAAGTAGCTTCATAGCACGGCCCCCCCTCCCCTTGTTAGCATTTTAGAGATTTGGGGGTATTAGTGTTTGATTAGCATTGGGGCTAGCACCACCTGGTTTTTCTATGGGGATCCGAATTTTCTTGGGGTCTTTACTTCATTTAACTGGGCACAACCGCCTCATTGGCTTTGGGGTGGCGGAAGGGGAGAGGCCGTAGACTGTAGCAGGACCAGCTGCACTGCGAAACAATGATAGGAGGGAGATATAGTATGGATTTCCGGGTCATGTTGCTGCTTTATTGGTTGTATGGGGTTTTTATGAGGGGGAGAGGGTGGGAAGTTTTTCCGCTAGGTATCTATTATTAATGCTAAGATTGTAGAAGGTAACAGGTTTCTCGATTTGTTACAATGGCTAGCAGGGTGAATGTCGCGACGTGGAACATCAGAGGGGGCAGAAATAAAAAGAAGCAATACCAGGTTTTACACCATTTAAAGTTAGTAAATGTAGATATTGCGTATGTCCAGGAAACACATTTGTAGGATACAGAGGCATCTCAGCTCCGGAAAGTGCAATTTGGTCAATTTTTTAGTGCAGAGGGTCCCTCCAATAGTAGTGGGGTAATGATCCTTATTCACAGGAAAATTCCCTTTAATACAATAAAGGTTGTTAAAGACCCAGGGGGCAGGTATATTCTCGTGCATGGTTTACTTTATAATAAAGAAGTAATCTTTTGCAGTATTTACGGGCCTAATCTGGATAGCCCTGAATTTTTCACTCAATTTGCCTTGATTTTGCAGGCATTTATCTCGATTCCCATGATTATCGGGGTGACTTTAATTTAGTACTTGACCGGGTTATGACCAGTCTAGTCCTCAGAAAACTAGTTTCTCTCCAGCCCAACAGGCTTTCAGGGAGTTTCTTGATCATCTTGGATTGTGTGACATTTGGCGGGTGTTGCATCCCCAAGACAGGAAATATACCTTCATTTCTTCGGTGCATTCCTCTTCTTCGAGGATAGATTACTTGTTCTTGTCCCTTTCCCTGATTCTGGCCACACTTGACTCCTCGATCCTCCCTGGAGTTCCCTCGGATCATGCCATTGTTTCCTGCTGGATAACGATGGTTTCGCTTCCGAACAGGACCCCCAGATGGAAGTTAAATGATTTACTGCTGAAGGATGCTTCTCTTATGAAGCAGATACAAGATCAGATAGATATCTTTTATCATTCTAATAAGGCTTCCTCGAGTAGGCCCGATCTATTTTGGGGTGCCTTTAAGGCATATACCAGGGGGAATTTTAATTAGCTTGGCCACATATAGAAAAAAGGCATCCAACGCTAAACTGTCCCAGTTGCTCACCCAGATTAAAACCTTAGAAGATGATCCTTCCCTCCCCAGCGTAGAGACTCATCGACAGGAGTTAATTAAATTGAGAGCCACATATATGGAACTCCTCTGGGAAAAGACAGATTATTACATATTAAAAACACAGGCGTCATATACCGACCACGGGGAAAAGGCTGGCCGGCTCTTAGCCCTCAGGGTAAAGCAAATGGAAACTGCCCGCTATATTACCTCCATACGGTCTTTGAAGGATAATTCCCTTAAAACTCACCCCCCTGGAGATTATAAAAGAATTTACTAATTATTATAAGGAGTTGTACGGCCCCATGTCCACTCTCCCAACTGTCCAACAGATTCAGGGTTTCTTGCAGGACTCGCATTTACCTCGACTTTCCAGGGAGCAACAGGATGATTTGGTGGCTTCAATAACGTTGGAGGAAATTTCCACGGTCATTAAAGCCCTACCAATTAATAAAACACCAGGTCCTGACGGATACTCAGCTTTATTTTATAAAAAGTTTCTAGCTCAACTAATGCCAATGCGCCTTTCTCTGTACAAGCATATTTTATCTGGCGCGGATTCTGACTCTTCCTTATTTGAGGCGCTAATCGTTCTGATCCCCAAACTGGGTAAACCGCTAGACTGTGTTTCTAACTACCGCCCGATCTCGTTGATTAACCAGAACATTAAGATCCTGTCTAAACTCTTAGCAAACCGGTTGGCAAAGGTACTGAATGGCTTGATAGGGTCAGAACAAGCGGGGTTTTTGAAGGGGGGTCCTCGGTGGATCACTTGAGAATTCTCTCGCATGTCTTCTCAGTGTCCAGGGACGCACCCTATCCCTCCGTTTTGATATCCCTGGATGCCGAGAAGGCATTCTACAGGGTGCACTGGGAATATCTTTTTCAAGTTTTAGAGAATTTTGGTTTCCCTCCACTTTTTATTAATTGGCTACGCGCATTATATAGATCCCCCTCAGCCTGGGTTTCAGGAGACGGAGTTATCTCGCAAAGGTTTACTCTCCACACTGGTACCAGGCAGGGATGCCCCCTGTCACCATTATTATTTAATTTGTATCTTGAACTGTTAATTAGAATCCTGCAAAACTGTCCAAATATCCAGAGGATCCCTATTTTTCCCTGCGAGGTTAAGGTGTCCACTTATGCGGACGATCTCCTGCAGCTCTCCGACCCGGGCAGCTCTATTCCGTATATGCTGGATATTATTGCCTCCTTCAGTAGTATTGCTAATTACGAGCTCAATATTAGTAAACTACGGTATTCCCCCTAAACCATAAATCTTTTAAATCTGAGATTGAGGCTTATGGGCTGAAGTGGCAGCAGGGTTCTCTCCGATACTTGGGAGTAGATCTTGCCCATAGCAGTAATCAAGTTATTAGGTTAAACTTAGACACTCTGGTGAATAAGGTGGCTCAAGATTTAAATAGGTGGGCTTCTCTCCCCATCTCGCTGTGGGGGAAAATAAACCTCATTAAGATAAATGTAGTTCCCCATTTATTACATCTCCTGTCCATGCTTAATGTATGGCTCCCTATATCCTGGTTTAAGAAATTGCGATCCCTGTTCATTAAATTTTTGTGGTCTAATAAATCCCCTCGAATAGCTTACCACACTCTGGTGGCCCCTAAAGATAAAGGAGGCATGAGACTGCCCAATGTACTCTTGTATTTTTGAGCTGCCCATATTAACAAGTATATGAGATGGGCATCTCAAGGAGTTCCAGGCAAGACCCCTGTGTGGTTGCAGATCGAACTAGAACTTATACGTTCATTTGGTTTAAATCCCATGGGTCTACTGCATGTCGAGGAGAGTCTCTTGCCAGTAAAGCTCAAAAACTTGGTAATTTACACTTCACTCAAAATTCATACACAGGTTTGTAGATTCCTCAAATACAATCACTTCAAGGATCTTAATCAACCTATTGTAGGTAATCTCAATCTTAAAATTGGGGGCAAACCTATTGCTCCATATTGGCTCCCAATACCCATGGATTGGGAAGTTTCCAGTCTAATAGACGATAACCATGGATGGATGTCTAATCAGGAAATTACAGACAAGCTGGGTATTTCCAACAGATATATTTTTCAGGTTATTCAACTTAAACATGTTTTAGCAAGTTTCTTTGGTAATTCACCTTGCACAGACCAGCTTATACCCTTCTGTAAGGAATTTAGTGTAATAAGTGGTGGCCCTAGGGCGAAAGCTAAGATTTATAATTTCTTGATTGGTTGGAAATCACTAGATTGCTGTGGTCCAATGGGTCTGTGGGGATTTTTTTTCCTCCAGAAGGTGATTGACTGGTCGTCTATCTGGTATACCTCCCACAAACTTATTAAACAGGACAGGTTAAAGCTGATGCAACTTTTTATATTGCACAATGCTTACTACACACCCTGTAAATTGGTGAAGAGGGGGCTCAAGGTTTTCAATAGTTGTGTGAGGTGTCAGCAGGAGGAGGGTAATTTACTTCACATCTTCTGGGACTGTCAGAAAGTGGCCACATTGTGGAGGAAGATTAAGCAATCAGCAAATCCCCTTTTAGGTCTGGAGGAACTATTTACTCCCCAAATTTGCCTCCTAGGTGACTTATCGGGAGTTAGAGTTAATAACCAGGAATTTCATATTACACTCATTGCAATGTCTGTCAAGAAGTTGGTGTTAAGACATTGGCTTAATCAGCAAGAAATTTCTTTTGAAGAATGGCTGGTGGATATTTTAACTAACCTGCATACCGAGAAAACTATTGCTAATCTGAACAATACAATGTCTAACTTTAATAAGACTTGGGACTCTCTGTATACTCTCTATTCTCTGCAGGGTTAATTAAAGGGATACGGGTGAAACTGAATTAGATGAATAATACTGACAGAACAGATCTTAGCAGGACAAGAGGTTTTATATATTGTTATCCTAGTGGATAAGGATATGGGGGGAGGTGGGAGGGAGCGGAGGGGTTTAATGGAAGGGGGGAAGGCAGATTTATGTATATGCGACAGCATATAAAAGTGATTTGTCTGTTTGTATATCTGCCTGTGTAGTATTTTGGGTAAAATGATTAATAAATTTTAAATTAGAAAAAAAATAAAAATAAAAAAAAAGAACTCCATGTGCTGCACCCATCTCAATACCATTTCCATATCTCTGTCTCACAGAGAAAGGACCTGAAAGAGCTATATTGATGTGAAAAAGAGTAACCTCTGATAAGAAAACATTAGAAGTCATCAAAGAAACATTTACTATCATTCCAGCTAGTTAATCTACTACTTTTGCCTTTAGTTTCAGGCAGGTTAATGAAATAGATAAAAAAGAAAGGAGGCACACTGGGAACCAGATGCCACTGGAGAAAACATGCTAAAACAAAAAGGAAGAACGGGAGCACTCACCACCCAAAAAATGCCATAAAAGTCACAAGCTTGTTAGCAAACCTTTATTATGAAGCCATTAAAAAAACATTCAACAAAATATATGATATGTTTCACACACACCAGTCAATGTGTGAAACGTGTCAGACTCAGGCATTTTGTTGAATTTTTTTAATGGCTTCATGATAATGATTTGCTAACAAGCTTGTGACTTTTACAACATATTTTGGGTGGTGAGTGCCCAGTTTCTTCCTTTTTATTTAGGCTAGTCAACTCATGCTGCAGAGGAGAGGAGACTGAAGAGTGCAATCCTACACTGGCAGCTGTAGGCCATGCAACAGGACTAGGGCACTGTGAATTTAGCAGACTGGGAAAGGTGCAGCAGGTATTTTTAAAAGATTCTTTTGACAATTCTTTGTTACTCCATGCTGGTGGTGCAGGTGGCATTGACAATTATATTTTGGTTTTGACCCTTGTTACAGGAGCATTCCAGAGTGACTTTAGCTGACTGGAAAATGTGCAGGTAGAGAGGCACAGGGACTTTTGCAGGTGTTGACAAATTGTTTTTACTGATGCCTGGTGATGCAGCAGGGCAGAGAAACCATTTTTTTGTTTTCCTCTGTGTACAAGTCTGCCAGTCAGTCAGTGAATGAACTGTACAGTTCACTGTGAAGGGTTAAATAAGGCTCTGTCCCATTTGTTATGCTGTTATGAAGAAGGAGTTAAAAGCAAGAATCTGCTCTCTTCTATCCTTTCCTTTTCTGTCCATGTTCTGTCTGGTTGCACAACCAAATGTTCTTGTGAGACCTAGGAACTGATCACTCTGACATTCTTGCAATTCTCCACCTCTTGCTATATCTCTGCCTTCATTTGCTGTTTCTGTCTTTTCTTCCCCCTTGCATATCTGCAGTTATAAAAATATATGTGAATCTTTAAGTGATACTGGGATCACTTGGTGTGAAAAAGTATATAGTTAGATTGCTGAAATGATTGCAAAAAGCTATTTGGAACTCAAGTGGTTAAAATTGCCATGCAGCACACAATTTTGCAGAGCTGTCAACAGGGGGCCAGCTTGGGACAGTGTACTTCAATCAATCAATCAATCTTTATTTTATCAGGCAAAACATCATTGAGAGGCAAGCTCATTTACAAGATGGACCTGTGCAAATTACATAGGTCAAAGAAAAATAACCGTTGATACAAAAAAATGTACATAGCATCCAAATCATGACAATTGCGAGGGGTCAAGAGAAGGAGTGTTACAGCAATATTACAGAGGGCTCCCAGCATACACTATTTACAATATATACAAAAATGCACAAGATGCAACAGGTGAGAGTTTGAGCACTAGATACAGAGTACCCCAGCATGAACTAATTGCAATATATACATAGAAAGCACCAGGTGCAACAGGTGAATGGCCAAAGCTAGGCAGATAGTTAGGAACAATTCAGCAGGAGCAAGGGTAAGTTAAGGATGCAGAACTGTAGAACTGCAGTCATGAGTAGCACTTACATGATTCAGTGAAGGTGCGTGCAACCAGGGTTTTGAAGGTGGCCAGTTTGACAGATATTGATATTTTTGGGGGTTTTTTGGAGGTCATTCCACAAGACAGGCAGGGCATGGCTTATGGAGGCCCTGCCAAAGCATGTTCTAACTCTGGGTATGACAAGTGAGATGTGGAAAAGACTCCTGAGAGGATAGGTACTCTCAGTGCAGGTAGGAAAACAATCCAAAGTGTACCAGGGTAGCGTTTTGATAACAGATCTGTAAGTCCAGGTTACAGAATTTTTCTGGCGTCTAAGTTTGAGTGATAACCAAGCTAGCTTACAGTACAGATGACAATGGTGGGTGGAGTATGGGACACCAGTGATGTATCTTTAAGCTCTGTGGTATAGAGTGTTGAGTTTAGAGTACTACTGGGATCTTGACCATAGAGGAAGTCTGCTTAGTCTAGTACAGCTAGAAATGTCAACTGGGTCAATCTAATTTTGGCTTCCTGAGTCATAAAGCTTGATACGGAAAAACAGTCCAAGCTTCTGTTTTAGTTTTTTAGCTAATTTGTCAATGTTTTCAAGGAAAGACAATTTAAAGTTGACCCAAAACAACAGGTATTTGAATTTGGCCACATATTCCAAGGACTCCCCCAGGAGGGTAGTGATTTGAGGTATAGGGTAGGGGATAGAGGCATGGACTAAGGGTGAGAAAAGCATGGCCTTAATTTTTTGGTATTTAGCAAGAGTTTCAGATGCAGGAGGTTTTGTTGCAGAAGGATGAACTCCAATTGCAAGTTCTTACACGCCAGGTCAGGGGTGGGCCTATCAATATACAGGATCGTGTCATCAGCAAAAAGATGGATATTTGCTGATTTAATGCCAGAGTTGATGTTGTTGCTGTATAGTGTGAATGATAAGGGACCAAAAATAACCCCCTGTGGCACTCCTTTCAGGGTGGGTTTCAGAGGGAAGAATTCCCCTTCTGCTTTGACATGCTGATGACGCCACATTAGGTAACTGGTAAACCAACTCAATGCGGTAGGATCTAGGCCAATGATTTTAAGAGTGTGCAGTAGCAAATCATGGTGCACAGTATCACAGGCCTTGCTAAGATCAAGTAATAAGGCACATACATAGTGTTTGGCATCCAGGGCCTTTACCCAGTCATTAGAAACATTAGCAAGAGCATATACTATACTGTGACACAGTCTGAACCCAGATTGCTCAGGATTCAGCAGATTATTAGACTCCAAGTACTTTCTCAATTGGAAGTTGACTATCTTTCTGAGCATTTTTGATAGAACTGGGAGAAGGGATATGGGCCTGTAATTGTTCGGGTTGCTAGGCTCGCCAGATTTGAACAGAGGAATGACATGGGCGGTTTTCCAAACAGATGGAAGATCACCCTGTGCAAGAGATATCAATCAATCAAACATGTTTATTGTTGTTACAATTAAAATACATCACACACAGACATAAAAATTCATATAATCTTAATATTGAAAAACATCTAGTTTAACAGTTAATCAGTATCCAGCATGACCATTATATTGCACAATGAGAATTTGTACAATTCTTAATTTTGTCTTTATATTATTAATTACTTGAAAGTATTTAGTAACCCTTGTGACAGTCCTCATATCCTCAGTGTTTATTAGAATATCGGTTAAGGAATCTTTGTCTATCTGGTAGACATCACTTATAAATCGGGACAGCCAGTATGGTCTAGGCTTAGAGTACCGAGAGCAGTACCACAGTACATGATCCAAATCTTCAATACCTCCCTGATTGCAGTCACACATTCCTGATGATATACCTTCTTTTTTGTATCAATATAACGACACATGGAGATGTGTGAGAGATATAATAAAAAGGTGTATAATGGGGCAGACAAGACATGATACCCCACCCTAAGGTAGAAAGGGTCCATGTGGTCAGCACCCACACTTTACTTGGGGTGTAGTTCTAATAGAAGATCTTTAACCTCCTTTAAAGGAGACTGGGTCCGGAGGAGAAAGGGGCATTGTGCACAATGTGGGCCAGGGCAATGCTAGAAGTGCCCAGAGCACAGAGCTGTGCTGGAAGATTGTAGATGGGAGGAATCAAATGCCAGACAAGCAGTGGAGAAGTGGTTGTTAAGAAGATCAAGGCTAGAATGCTTATTGGTGGTGTAGGAGTCACCCGTGGAGATTTTTGCAGGGAGGGTGCTAGCCAGTTTATGCCCTTCAATGTCTTTTACGTTCTTCTAGAATGTTGCAGGGCAGCTAGAGGCAGGGGTCAGTTCAGTTACAAAATATTAGGCTTTTTCTGCCCTAATTAGCTTAGTGCATTGATTCCTTACTGATCTAAAGGCAGCCCAGTCAGCTGGGTTTTTAGTTTTCTGTGCTTTTTTCCATAGGACATCCCTATGGAGGAGTGTGGCTTTAAGGCTGGCTGTAAACTAGGGGCAGGATTTCTTCTTGGTTCGAATTGTGGCTTGTGGTACATGCCGGTTAATGTTTCCAAGTATAATATCATGGAAACGCTCATAAGCCTCACTTACAGTGGGGGCCAGGTAAAAGCCCTGCCAATTGAAGTACTGGAGATCTGCAAGAAAGGTGTGAGGGTCAAAGTTGCAGCAACTTCTTCTAAGGGTTAATCTGGAAGTGGAGGCAATATTAGGGATGATCCTCACACAAGCAATTGGTCACTTAGATAATTGAAGAAGGTGCCAGAGTGTGAGAAGTGAGGTTTGTTTACTAAAATTAGATCAAGTAAAGTACCATGGTCAGACATTTTGGAGTTAGGGTGGGTAATTTCTGTAATAAGTTGTGTGAGGCCATAAGTGTCACAAAGGTCTTTTAATAGTTTGTAGCTTGGCAAGCACCAGTCAAGACTGAGATCACCTAGAATGATGACTTCTGAGGACAGCTTGTCCAGGGTGTTGTGTAGATGATCTAGTAACTTAAGCCCCGTTGAGGGGGGTCTGTAACACCCAATGATGTTAAAGGATGTAGAGAAAGGAAGTAGGATTTTTAGAATCAGATACTCACATTCTTTAGGTAAGGTGGAAGCCTCAACTAAGGAGTCAACTAAGGAGTCAGAGAAGGTGCCATGAACATAGATTGTGACCCTTCCCCCTCTTGAAGGCCTGTCTTATTTGAAAACATTGTAGGAGGGGATATTGATTTCATGGTCTGGGGTTGAAAGCCTAAGCCAGGTTTCAATGACCACCATAATGTCAGGATTAGTATGGGAAGTCCAGGGTTGGATTGCCTCAATTTGTCTTAGTAGGCTGTAAGCATTTAAGTGGAGAATGCTTATTCCCTTTAATTGAGCCAGCTCTGAGGGCACAGCAATGGGGGAAGCAGGCCCTGGGTTCATCTCGACATTGCCTGAGCAAAGGAGAAGAAGCAGCAAATCTTTTTTCAGGGCACTGAACACTAGCTTAAGGCACTTAGTCCAACTTCTCTTATTGTAATATGAGTGGGGAAAGGAAAGACAATCTGGGTGATGCACAAGGGAACATAAAATAGTACCCTTGTTGAGTAGGTGACATGGTGCTTAGGAGAAGAAGAGAGTAAATAATGGGAAGCAGTGTGCCTGTAGTAAATGGATGACGAACTACCAAAGGAGCTTGACTGAATGATTGTAGGTGCATCAGGTGGCAGAACTAGTAATAGTGATGTGGTGCAAGGGTCCTGCAACTTAACATTCGTAGGTGCAGCTAAATGCAAGAGCTCAGCATCAGGATTAAGGGTGCTGAAGAAAAGGCCAGTAAAACAAATGAAACTGAGCAGCAATGACTGAATTATGGAGATTGGCAGCACACTGTGTGTTAGATTTGTGGAGCTCCCTAAAGGACTTGAGCAGGAGCCTGGGTTAGGAGTCCCTTTGGCTTAAAGTCTGTGTAGTGACAACCAATAGGAGGGTGGTTGGCACAGGGGGAGGGAAGGCAAGAATATTTAAAGTGTGTCGGGGTGGGGGTGTGTGGACAGGAGAAAATTCAAATACAGAAATAGGAATAAGAAGCACTACTTCCAGAGTAGGGAAGATAAAGCATTACTCCTGAGCCGAGAGCCCCTAGCCACCAGAAAGCAGAGGAGCTCAGCAGCCAGTTAGGAGTAAAGCTGCAGCCCAAGCTGCCAAGGGAGAGCTGTGAGTCAAGCAGCTTCCACCAACCCACATTGCAGCTTGTGATCTGGTCCAAGGATGCATTGTGTACCTGGTTGCTGGTCTGATTGGTGGGCAGGAGGGCAGGAGCTATGGCCAGCAGGCTTTCCAGCCATGGCACTGGATGAAGAGGAAAGCCCAATCAAGGGCAGAACCTAAGGGAGAAAGAGAAGTCATCAGCTAAGTACAAGTGCAGGCAAGCTAAATTGGGGGGTGAGGTTCAGGCAAGGGAAACACAATAGAAATGATTAAGTGGGTAGTTAGGTCAAGAGGGAGCAGGAGAGAGATAATTGTGCTCCGTTGATCGTTAGTCTGGTGCCAACTGAGCACATTCCAACTCAATATTGTTTTTTTGTTTGTTTGCTACAAACAGTTTGGGGGAGTTAGAACAACAACTACAGAAAAGAAATGGACAGGAAGTGGGGCAGTTAGGGGGAGAGGGAAACCAGCATAAGAGTTGCCAGAACAAGGAATCACAGGCTCCGAAGGGTAAAAAGAGAGATAACTCATGGCAGAAGGGAGGGCAGTATGGTGAGAGGGAAAACAGCACAGGGGTTAACAGAATCAAAGGCTCAGAGGAAGATAGGGAGAGGAGAACTCATGGTAGAAAGGTGCAACAAGAGCGAATCAGAAGAGGAGCAGGTTTTCAGTTCAAGAATAATAATAAGCAGGAGAATAAGAGGCAGAAGAGAAATAATTAAGAGAACAATCCATGGCAGTTTCAAAACTGTACATTAACAATGTCACACCATCACAATATACAACCCCTACAACCCCCTAACAGTAAAAGTTAATGTATCTATTTACAGTCCTCAAAAATTCAAATACTGAGATAGGAAGAAGAAGTGATGCTCCCAGAGCATGGAAGAAGAAGAAGCACTACTCCTAAGCTGACAGCCCTTAGCTGCCAGAAAGCAGAGGAGCTCAGCAGCCAATTAGGAGTGGAGCCACAGCCCAAGCAGCCAATGGAGAGCCATGAGTCAAGCGGCTTCCACGAACCCATTTTGCAGCTTGCAATCTGATCCAAGGATGTGGTGCATACCTGGTTGCTGGTCTGATGGGCAAGCAGGAGGCATGGCTGGCAGGCTTTCCCAGCCACAGCGCTGGATGAAGAGGCAAACCCAATCAAGGGCAGAACTAGGTTGCTGGTCTGATGGGTGGGCAGGAGGGCAGCAGTCATGGCAGGCAGGCTTTCCAGCCATGGTGCTGGATGAACAGGCAAGCCCGATCAAGGGTAGAACCTGGTTGGTGGTCTATTTGTTGCACCTGCAAGGAAACTGACAAGAACATTTTCAGAAAAACAGGATGTTTCTTGAGTTCCCAGGCAAAGACTTATAAAAACAGCAGCAATGCTTTTGCTAGAGTGAGAGACAGAGACTGAGATATGGAATTGAAAAGAAACCCTAAGATGAAGGACTTTTGTTTTCTCTTCCTTTGTATATAGCTATCCTGAAAATAATATTTATTATTTTACTGTATTGCTGTTGACAATAATAAAATGCTACTTGCAAATTTTGAAACTGCTCCCGGTTTTCTTATGCTTCCTGACCTATGCCTCAACAACACACAGTACACTGTTGTGTGAGACATTATGTCTCTGACTGGTGTGTGGTCTGTCAGTGGGGGTTGTGACTTGGTGGTGTTACTCTTCCTGCTCATGTCATGAGTCATGGAACTGTGACTTATGCATGCGCCAGACATGTATGTCACTTGGATATCTAAGAATCCTTTATGGCTATTTTGAGTCATCATTGTTAGTATCCAGTGACGGGTGTGCCATGTCATCAGCAGTCATGCACATGTTGGTGATGCAAGTAGAAAACATGAAGAGAAGAACTGGAGGTGAATGGGATGCAGGATGACGAAAAGCACAGATACATTTTCTGCAATGCTAGTTCCACACAAGTAAAAGTTCTGCAAGTTGTGATGGTGAAGATGGAACTGGTCATGGTGACACAATGATTGGAGTCATAGTCATGGAGCTGTAACAAGAAGTGCTGCTGAATGCATGACAGTACAGCCAAAGAAACAATGTTTCATTAGTCCCCAGAAACCCACTGATTCCACTCCAACTGCAGTACAAGCAACCTCTCCTGCCTGTTATCCAGTGATGAACCTGTCTTGAACAACCCAGAAGGATACCAATTTCCATTCTTCCTTTTTAAAGTCCTTCCAGTTCCCCTAATTGGCATTCAAGTGATGCATCCAGAAATGAAAAGTCTACATCCTATAACATAATAATGTTGCCTTCACTGCCCAGTTTCTCAAAGTCCACTCCCCTCCTAGTCAGTAGTTGGCTTTTGAAAATAGAATGAGGAAATAGTGTCCAGAGGCAAGCTCAGATTGTGAGTCACCGTCATCGTTTGTGTTTTCTTGGCACATAAAAATAATAATAATATTAAATAAAAATCATACTAAAGATAATATATCAAAAAAAAGTATCATATTTATATTGTATATAAAAGTGAAATTATCTTCTCATATATCATACAGTATGATATGAGATTATAGTATCTTCTCATATAGCATGTATCTTTTATCTGATTACGTTATCTTTTTATATGTCATATCTGTTGCCTTAGCCAATTCTATCTCAAGACACATCATTCCACAGTGGATGGAAAAAAAACAATCTTGCAATCACCTCCCTGCAGATGTACCACCACAGCCACCACCACCACCAATCCACTGTACCTAAACAACCACATATAGCCTCTGATGTGTGGGAGTATTTTGCAGATGACACCATGAATCCCGTGCAAGCATTTTATTATCAGTGTGATAATCATCATTTGAGATCAGTGAAGTTTACTCAAAATTTGGGAAGCAACATTCTGGCCAATGATTTAAAACATGAACATGGTATCTTCCTAACAGCCACATCCAGTCCCACCTCTTCAATCAGGTCAGACAGCAGCAGCAGTAGGAACATTCAGGTTCAGTTAAGTATGGGAGTGGTGGAAAAAGATGATTCATTCAAATAATCCAGTCACCATGGGTGACAGCAGACTGAGCCAATTTGGGGAAGATTCTGGTCTGGTCCTAGAGGTGGCAATCCTTGCTGGGCTCTTAGTTGTACACAAACTGAGGTTGGAGCATAGAGGTGGTGGGGTGGCCATCTGCTTTAGATCCAGCTTGAGGCTAACAGAATACCCATTGAAGGAGGTAGGATCATATGAATGTGCAACAGCAAAGGGAGATGTGGGTGTGAGGTGTAGGATTCTCCTTGTATACCACTCTGTAGATCAGGAAAAGAGGTTTCTATAGGAATTTGCAGATTTTATCATTAACCTATTGCTGAATGCCCTCAACTTAATTGTGCTGGGGGAGTTCCATGTATGGGTCAACAATGAAACCTTGCATTTTGCTAATCCATTCCATCGGCTGATGGATTCAGTGGGCTTCACTCGGATTGTTTCCACTGCTACTGTACCTACGAACATGGCAACAACTTTGATCTCATCTTCTCTCTGTGGCTGAACATCTTCAATGTCAGGGTGGATCCAGTGGAGTGATGCTATCACCACACTGTTATGTTTCTGGCAAGGGCCCCCAGGATACCATCCTTCCCTGCTGAGATGGTTTAATATCATCTGAAACATGCTTTGGTGCCAGAAAAACTTTTGACGGTGTTGGATATCTAGGGTACGGAGGCAGTACGTGATGGAGGGGTGGAAATTGATGGCTACAATTTGGCAAGAACACGAGACCATGGCTCCATGTCACTGATCAGTATCTGCCCACTGACCTCCCACCACAGCTGCCATGGCATAATGATGAGCAGAGGTGGGTGATCGAACAGGGCAGAGGATGGAACATTCCTGAAAGAGGGAAGGCACATTAATTGACAGGATGGCTCTGAGGTCCCATTATAATGAATGTCAAAGGGCAATAGAAACACAGAAACAAACAAAAAATAAATAAATTCCCCTTGCATTTACCAATAACACTTTAAATTTTAGTGGAGCTTATGTTGCTGTACTCTCATAGAAACATAGAACATAGAATTTGATGGCAGAGAAGGACCGCTTGGCCCAGCTAGTCTGCCCATTTTCCAACCTAACAGATAAGCTGCAGATCCCAGTTAACCAACAGCTTACTTCCTCCTACCCCCCACCAGGACTGCCTTATGTCTGTCTCATCATTCTTGAATTCCCCCACTGTTCTTGACTCCACGACCTCCTCAGGGAGGCTGTTCCATGCATCCACAACCCTCTCTGTGAAAAAATACTTCCTCACATTACCTCTGAGCCGTCGCCCCTCTATCTTCAAATTGTGCCCCTTGTTCTTGCACATCTCTTTTTCTGAAAGATGCCACCCTCTTGGACTTTGTTGAGTCCCTTGAGGTACTTGAAAGTTTCTATCATGTCTCTGCTCTCCCTCCTTTCCTCAAGGGTATACATATTAAGCTCCTTTAGTCTTTCTTCGTATGTCTTCTGGTGCAGACCCTGCACCATTTTGATTGCCATCCTCTGGACAGCCTCCACTCTGTCTATGTCTTTGCAGAGATGGGGTCTCCAGAACTGCACACAGTACTCCAGATGGGGTCTCACCAACTGTCTGTACAGAGGGATAACAACTTCCTGTTTTCTACTATTAATGCCTCTCCCTATGCATCCCAGCCTTCCTTACTGCCTTCTCACATTGCTTGCCCACCTTTAGGTCATCCGATATAATTACTCCCAGGGCCCTTTCCTTTTTTACTGTTGTCAGTATCTCACCCGCCCATTGTGTACTCTTCCCCTGGGTTTTTGTTTCCCAGGTGCATTACCTTGCACTTCTTTGCATTGAATCTGAGCTGCCATACATTTGACCATTCCTCCAACCTTGCCAAGTCCCTTCTCATCCTTTCCACTCCATCTGGTGTATCAACCCTGTTGCAGATCTTTATGTTGTCTGCAAAGAGACATACTTTTCCTTCCAGTTCCTCTGCAATGTCACTTATAAAGACATTATAAAGGACCGGTCCCAGTACTGAACCCTGTGGTACCCCGCTAGTAACCCTCCTTTCTTCACTGTGGACTCAATTTACTACTACCCTTTGCGACCTGTTGTCTAGTCAATTTTTTATCCAGGCTACAACCTTGGGACCCACTCCAAGGCTGGCTAACTTGTGTATTATTCTTTTGTGTGGGACTGTATCAAATGCCTTGCTAAAATCTAGGTAAGCCATGTCCACAGCCCCTCCCTGGTCTACTACTTTGGTCACCCAGTCAAAGAAATCTATTAGATCCATCTGACACAACCTTCCCATCGTGAATCCATGCTGTCTTGGGTCCTATGCCCCACTGGCCTCTACTCAACAATTCTTTCCTTCAGAAGTGATTCCATCATTTTCCCTACCACTGAGATCAAACTAACTGGTCTATAGTTTCCTGCCTCTGTCCTGCTCCCACTTTTGTGAAGAGGAATCACATCTGCCCTCCTCCAGTCCTCAGGTACCACCCCATCCTCCCATGATTTGTTAAAGAGAGTAGTCAGTGGTGTCATTAGTTCTACCCTTAGTTCTTTTAGAATTCTTGGGTGAATCCCATCAGGCTCCATTGCTTTGTCCACCTTCAATTTTATTAGTTCTTTCAGAACCCTTTCTTCTGTAAATGGACTGGTATCGACCCCCATCTTCAGAGTGTTTCTCTTGTTTGGTTTAGGTACCTCCCCCTCCTCTTCCTTTGTGAATACTGAGAAGAAATATTCATTCAGTATCCCTGCTTTTTCACTGTCACCCTCTACCCACATTCCCTCCCCTTTATTAAGCCTCAGTATCCCTCCTTTGGTCTTTCTTCACTCCCTAATGTACCTATAAAAGGTCTTATCCCCCTTCTTAACAGAGTTGGCTATCCTTTCCTCAGTTTGGGCCTTTGCTATTCTGACTGCCTTCCCAGACTCTTTCTGCTTTAACTGATAAAGTTCTCTGTCCTGCTCCTTCTGTGTTTCCTTATATTTCCTGAATGCTATCCTTTTCTCCTTAACCTTCCCTGCCACCACTTTTGAGAACCATAGCGTTTTTTTCCTTCATTGTGTTTTGTTGATTTGCTTTACACAAAGGCTTGTTGCCTCTGTGATGGCTGTTTTGATTACTACCCATTGTTCCTCTACCCCTCCTTCTTGCCTGTTTGCTAGTGCTTTTCTGAGGCATTTTCCCAAAGTCAGCCCTCCTAAAGTCCAATACTCTTGCTTTTGTATGGCTTGATTGTATGGCTGTGTTTATTGTGAACGACACTGTTTGGTGGTCGCTTGTTCCCAGATGGCTACCCACTTCTAAATCTGAGATTCTTTCTCTGTCCCCATTTGAGAGTACCAGGTCTAAGATTGCTCCCTCCCAAGTGGGTTCCAATACTAGCTGTCTGAGGCATGCCCCCTGTAGAGCATCAAGAATGACACTGCTCTTGGATGTGTCTCCAGCAAAGGTGCTCCAGTTAGCATCTGGCATATTCAAGTCCCTCATCAACAATATCACCCCTTTTACTGCCATTCTAAGGAAGCCTTCTATTTTTTCCTTGTCCATTCCTTCCCCCTGAGATGGGGGTTTGTATACAACCCCCATGCAGATTGTGGTGCCATTTTCTGTCTCCAGGGTGACCCAGAGTATCTCATCTGCTCCCTGTTTACTCTTTAGTTCTGTTGCTTTGATCCCTTCCTTTACATAGAGAACTTCTCCTCCTCCTCATCTTTTACCCTCCCTGTCCCTCCTGTAGATTGTATATCCTGGTATGTTGACATCCCAGTCATGGTTCTCTGTGTACCATGTTTCTGTGACTGCTACAATATCCATGCAACCCTCTTCCATCAAGGCCACTAGTTCAGGAAGCTTGTTACACAGACTATGGGCATTGGTACTCATCACCTTCCACTTTTTGATGGTCTTACACCTTTTAGCCCCATTCCTGTCCTTACTGCCTTTGCCTTTTTTTACATTTACTTCTGTCCTGCTCCCTAATGGCTTCTCTACATTGATGTTTACCTCACTAATTACTGTGTTTTGTTGGGGGAGACTGGGATTTCCCTGCTCCTTTTTGGTGCCTCCCCCCTTGGCTAGTTTAAATGCTTGCCAATGAAGCATTTAAACCTCTCACCTAGGATCCTGGTTCCCCCCTGGACAGATGCAGACCATCTCACTAGTATAGGTCTGCATCCCTCCAGGTGGCTCCCCAGTCCCCAATGAAGCCAAAACCCTGAGCTCCACACCAGTTTTTCAACCATTCATTGAATTCCCTGGTGAGGAGTACCCTAGCATCACCCTTGCCATAGACAGGCAGCACCTCTGAGAAGGTTACTGTATGCGCTACTTGTCTAAGGCCCCTCCCCAACTCTACAAACTCCTCTTGCACTGCTCTGATCCCATTCCTAGCCAGGTCATTTGTCCCTAGGTGGACAATGACATCCAGCTCCCTCCCTCATGCAGCTGCTCCCACGATCCTGACGATTCGCTTCCTGTCCCTCCAAGCTGTGGCGCCAGGCAGGCATCTTACCTCCCTCTCCCCTTCCTCACCCATTTCTACCCCCTAATGATTGAGTCCCCCACCAGGAGTTGTTTCCTTCCCCTGTGGGGTCTCATGCCACCCTCCTGTGGGTCTCCTTTGTGAAGGTTCCCAGCATCCTCCTTGGTCTCCACTGCAGGTGCCTCCATAGAGGAACCACTATCCACCAGAAGAGCAAATGAATTGTGGAGAGGTACAGCTGGAGGGATGCAACTCTGTTCCACCACCCTCTCCCTTCCTTAGCCCACCCTGGTCCAGTCTCTCCTCTTTCTTGGCAACCTCTGAGGTAGTGGCATTGGCCCTGGTGGTCCCTGGGTGGGGGAGGAGGTTTCACGAATCCTAGCCAGGTCAGCCTGGAGATGGGCAACCTCCTCCCTCAGGCCAGAGAGGTGCCTGCAAATAGGGCAGCATCGCAGCCTCCATAATGTTTCCCGGAACACTGCCACCCCACAGCCATTGCACTGCACCACTCTTATCATGTCTTATTTTGTGACCCCTCTCCTGTTTCTCTGTATACTTACTCTTTCTTCTCCTTACAACTTCCACCCTTCCTGTTCTGGGACAGCAACTTCCTATATTCTTCAGTAGCCTCCTTCTTCCTTGCTCAGTGTCAGACCACCAGCAGCTCGGGGGGAGAGTGAGCCACTTTTTCCTTTAGGGTTGACAAAGCCAATGTTTCTCTATGATCCTTCCCTTCCTACTGCCAAACTGCAAGTTCCTGTTGACAGTCAAATCCAGTGGCTATAAAAGTAGAACTGGCTTAGGGTGGGTGGGATGGAGGGCAATTAGTAAGAAAAAAGGCTAGCAACAGGAAGTTGTAATTTGAGTCACCTGCTTTTATAGTGTCTAAGCCACACCCCCAATTAAGCTCTCTCTCTGTCTCCTCCTACTGGTTTAGCAAAGTAAACTGATACAGTACCCTTCCCAGCACAGAACACACACTAACATTCTTTCTTCTCTTTCTTTTTTTAACCCTAAATAAGACCCCTTCTACTTCTAATAAAGTATCTGTTTGCTTAATCTCAACAGACTATGACTCCTGCTGAGATATAAGTGTTAAATTAATAAGAAAATGTAGCTTCTTTTAGTTAGCTGCTTTCTGCTCTACAAGCAAGGCTAGCAACAGGAAGTTGTAATTTGAGTCACCTGCTTTTATAGTGTCTAAGCCACACCCCCAATTAAGCTCTCTCCTCCTACTGGTTTAGCAAAGTAAACTGATACAGTACCCTTCCCAGCACAGAACACACACTGACTTTCTTTCTTCTCTTCCTTTTTTTAACCCTAAATAAGACACCTTCTACTTCTAATAAAGTATCTGTTTGCTTAATCTCAACAGACTATGACTCCTGCTGAGATATGAGTGTTAAATTAATAAGAAAATGTAGCTTCTTTTAGTTAGCTGCTTTCTTCTCTACAAGCAAGGCTAGCAACTCTCCTCTCATAGAAACATACAAACAAAGAA
Source organism: Neoceratodus forsteri (assembly GCA_016271365.2). Taxonomy (NCBI): domain Eukaryota; kingdom Metazoa; phylum Chordata; order Ceratodontiformes; family Ceratodontidae; genus Neoceratodus; species Neoceratodus forsteri. The sequence continues at coordinate 104,557,731 of CM057457.1, forward strand.
TTTGTCAGCAGATGAGGATCATTTGCCATACCTTGTCTTGTCCATTTTCCCTGCCTATTCAGTAATGGTAGACCCTAGCTGATTTCCAGCTACATCCCCCCCCACCTTCATACCAAGATTCCATTGTGCCTATCCCATGCATGCTTGAGGCCTGCCAATGTTTTCTCCCCAAGTACCTCCACTGGAAGTATCTTCCAGGCATCCACCTCTCTTTCACTGAAGAAGTACTGCCTCATATCCATCCTAAATTCTCCCCTTCTAGCTTCATTGCATGCCCTCTAGTTCTCGTGCACCTTCTCCTCTGTAAAATAATTCTCTCCTATACTGTGTTTACTCTGTGAGACATTTATATGTCTCTATTATGTTCTCCTTCTCCTTCCCATCTTCCAGGGTGTACATGTTGAGATACCTCAGTCTTTCCTCATGTGGCTTTTGATGCAGTCCCTGCACTAGTTTGTTTTCCCTCCTTTGGACAGCTTTCATTCTGTGATGTAGTCTCCAGAACCAGACACAATACTCCAGGTGGAGTCTCGTCAATGTCTATACAGTGGTAACACTACCTTTCTCCTTCTGCTGGTGATACCCCACCCAATGCACCCCAGCATCCTGATGGCATTATTGAGTGCCTTGTTGCATTGACTTGCTGCCATGAGGTCATCCAATATGATTATCCCATGGTTCTTTTCCTGTTTTGTGACCATCAAACCTCTTTCCCCTTTTTATGCTCTGCCTCTGGTTTCTATGACCTAAGTGCATGATTTTTCACTTTTTTGCATTGACATCCAGATGCCATACCTTTGATCACTCATTGAGTTTTTGCAGGTATCTGGTCATCCTCTTCACCTCTTATGGAGTGTCTATTCTATTGCAGATGTTGGTGTCATTAGCAAAGACGCATACATACACTTCCAACTCATCTTTATTTATTTATTTATTTTTTATTTATTTGTTCTAGGATCACAAATACCTTTGAGCCAAGGCTCTTTTACAAAGGTTCCATATCATTGGTATAATTGAGACAATCATAAGCAAAGATAACAGTTTATAAAATAAAATAAAAAACACATAGTCTTGTAGATGAAAAAAGAACAATAAGGTGAAACTTTGGGGAGGGGAAAGGGAAACGAGGAGGGTGAAATCAGGGAGACTATGTGGATGGGAGAAAAGAGGAGGTAGGTTGGGGGGGACAGAGAGAGGAGAGGTGGAAGGCAGATAAGAATAGAGGTAGTGCAGCCGGGTGGCATTTGTCATGGGCCAGCAGGGGAGGTGAAGATAGGAGGGGGGGTGCTGGCAAAGTGCAGGAGTAGATGTGGATCCAAAAAGTAATGTCAATTATAAAGACATTGAAGAGGACTGGTCACAGTAATGAGCAGTGAGATACCATGCTGGTCAGTATCCCCTGCTATGAGTGAGAGCCATTTACCACTGCCTTCTGTCTCCTATTCATGAACAAATTTTGAACCAGTTTACCACCTTGTGACCATCTCCAAACTCCCAGTTTACTTTTGACCATCCTATGTGATACAGTGTCAAAGGCCTTGCTGAAGTCTAAGTAGACCACATCCACCACCCCCACCTTGATCTACTCCTCTGATCACCCAGTCAAAGAAATTGATCAAGTTTGTCTGACATGACCTATTTCCATGTGCCTAAGCAGACTTTCCACAGTTAGGACTGAGGGGCTGGATGTGTAAATAATGGTGTTGTCAGCTTACATCTGGATATGCTAGTGGACACAAGCAGAGGACAGTTCATTTACAAAAATAGAGAGGAAGAGGATAAGGCCCAGGATATAGCCCTGTGGGAACCCTACCTAGATAGGAAGGGGGGGCAGGACACCTCCAACCATCAAGAGCGGTTAGTGGCTTGTGAGGTGGGAAAGGAACCTTTTATCAGTGGCAGCTGAGAGGACAGCAGATCTCAACTTGTTCAGGATAAGTTGATGGGACTCTGAATCAAAAGCTTTGGCCTGATTGAAGAAGATAGCCAGAGTGATGTGCACCTCATACAGTACATCCCAGTGAGGATGGAATCAGTGACACAGCAGGAGGGAAATGGAGGAGTGATCCTTCCTAAAGCCTGACTGGAAGGGTGAGAGGTAGTTAGAGACAGAGAAGAAGTCAGAAGGCCTCAGTAAACAAATTTCTCCTGCAGCGGCTTCCAGTTCCGGGAATGGTGTGGTAGCAGTTCTTTAAAGTGGCTCCCAGATCCCATTCAAATAAATCGGTCCCTGTGTAAAATTGGAACATCAACGAACCTTGAAAAGGCCGAAGTTCAGTGCGAGAGGGTCCCCTGCATCTTTCAGAGCCGTTCTTCTCTCCGACTTTGGTGGTTTAGCCGATGAAGAGAGAGTGCACTCGCCGCCTGGTTCTACCATGGGGGGGGGAGAGTCCTTTTCCACAGAGACCTACAGCACCCGGTCTGTCTGGCTCACTTCTAGCCCTCAGCTCCCCCACCCAGGTCTCTGTGTTGCCCCCCCTTTTCCCTCCGATAGTATTGGAGGGACTGGACTTCAGCATTTGGAGTGTGCTTGGCTGCTCCCCCGCATGGTTCGCGGGGTCGTTGCTCTCCAATCGCGTTGCTGGCCAAACTGAACCTCGCGGGGGTACTCTCACTGACAGCCTGTGTCCCCCTATCATGAGGAAAGTGTTCTCAGACTGCACGGCCCCTGCTGCGTGGAGCGAGTGGAGCTGACCACACAGGCACTCAGCGGAGGTTCAGCTAGTTATGCAAGAGAGCTGAAACCATTTCTTACTGCCAGATTTGGCTGAGAGGCAACAGACAACAGTTAATCTGGGGAAAACACAGAGGGGAGCACAAAAGGTTTAAAAGAGGGTCATAAATAAATTAATAAGAGCTGTTTCTGCCTACTGAATCCTGTGTATAAAATAAAACCCTTTTGATCATCAGCTTGACCCTCTGTTACTTCATTTGATGGAAATTTGCCTCCATAACAGATTTTCCTCATTGCTTGATCTCACTGCTGGAGGGGGAAAAGTAAATCCTTGTTCTTCTGAACAGCCTATCTTTCCTGCAGCTTCCTCCACTGGTCCTGCTGGCCCTACTCATTCTTCCCCTTCACAGATGGCAACTAAGGGTGGCAAGAAAAGGGGAAATTACACCCAAACAGCCCAAGCAGTCTGCTCAGCACAATTATCTTCTCAACCTGAACAAAATATTTTACGGGCCTTCACAGAATTTAGAGAGGAAATGAGGGACTCACTAAACCAGGTCAGGGCTGACCTAAGATCACTGCAGACTCGCGCTGATGAGGCAGATCAGCAGATCTCTCAAAATTCAATAAAAATTAATGCTTTGGAAACAGACATTTTCTCTCTTGTGGAATTCCAGCTACACTGTTCTCTCAGACAGGAGGATGCAGAGAATAGAGGGCAGAGAAAAAACCTTTGGATTTTTGGCTTGCCAGAGGGTGAAGAGGGCTTTGACCCCTTGGCTTTCGCAGACCAGTTCTTTAGGTCTATTCTCGACTTAGGTCCTGACTATCCTCTTTATTTTGAACAGGTACATCGTGCCCTGGCACCTAAACCCAAGGCTAAAGATGCTAGACCTAGATCTGTTGTCATTAGGATGCAAAGTTATCAGACTAAGGAACAGCTCCTCAAAAAATCATGGCAGAAAGGGAGAATCATGTATGCAAATAATCGCATCATCGTTGACAATGGTTATGCCCCTTTCACCCAAAGCCAGAGAAGGGCTTACGCCCCACTGTTTCCTATATTAAGAGCCCTACAGATTAGATTCCATACTCTTTATCCTGCCAATCTCATTGTACATCTTCCAGAGGGTCCTCTCCAATATACATCAGCTATGGAGGCCATGGAAGACCTGGTGAAAAAAGGAATAATTAAAGAACAACTTCTGACCCATTCCGGATTCCAGATGAACATTTCACAGAGACAAGTGCAGCAGAAGGCCATGCCTCAGTCCAATATGAGTATAGAGGAAACACTCCAGAAGATTAGTTTGCTGAAGAATCCTCTTGTGACGGCAGACCAGTATTAAGTCCTGGTGGTGGGTGAGTCTAGTGGTGCTCTTCTCTGGGGGTGGGGGTGGGGCTTGGTCAGGGGTGGTCCGGGTTCCCCCCTTCTGGAGTGCTGCCCCAACAGTCTAGCACTGTTATAAGGAGATATTAATTTAAATCTATTTCTAATACTCAGTAGCAGCTGTTGGTAAGTATCCCTCCTTGATAGCGAGCATCCTGCTTGGTTGAGGGGGTTCTTGGTGGTGCCCTTGTGGGGTTCCCGGGTTCCTCCCCTGATGTAGCCCCTTCCCCCCTCTCTGGGCCTTGGGGGACCCATGTCAGGAGACAAACTTTATCCTTGGTGGGCCCCTCCTGGGGCCCCCTCTTGGTGGGAGGGCCCTTGATTGGAGCTCCCCCCCAGATGAAAAAAAGGAAACGTTTAAACTGAGACCTGAGACAAGTATATTATGTTTCAGACTAGCAGAACTCATTTTTAGGACCTCAAAGCACAACTCAACCTTTAGAGGGAAGACATTGGTGTATCGGAAAGGGAGGGCCTCTGCTCTTCCTTCCTTGCTCCCCCTTTTTTTCCTTCTCTTTCCCTCCCCTCTTTTTCATCTTCTCTTTCCCTCCTTCCACCTCTTTTCTCTTTCTTATCCTCTCCCCTCTCAGGGGGGCCTTCTTACCCTCCCTCACTAGACTAAAATAGAGAAATTAAATATAGATGTCCAAAAGATACACTGGGAAGGAAATAGTTTTGGACTGAGATCATGAGTAACATAGGAAAAGACTTTTACTTTGATAGTTGAATTGGATCTCTTGATCCCCCCTTTTTGTCTTTTTCTCCTCCTTCCTTTTTTCTTTCTCTCTTTTCTCTCCTCTCTTGGAAAGGGGTAGTGGTTTTAGCCTAGATACTGGGGAGGGTTGAGGAGGAGGGAATGGTTCCTGACCGCTCTTCTCTTCTCCCATTACTTTGGGAGAAGGGGGATAACATCCCATATGGATCTTTGGGAGCCTACTTTGCCCATTCTAAGTGAACCCTTAGGGCGCATACTTGCATCCTTTGAGGAATCTCTAACACTAGAGATCCTCGATCAATACTGACTCCCCCTCGGGAATCAGATTGAGATTGTGGAGGGGTGGAACTTTATTCCCACCCAAAAAATGGAAGCTCTGACAAACCAAATTAGGTTAAGTTACGTTACTCAATTAATTGTGAATTGGTTAGATTCACAATATTGTTACTTATTTACAGTTATTTACAAAGTTAGAGTTGTTGTTGTAGTTAACTATTGTTCAAGAAACAAAACTGGAAGGAAACGCAGGAGACAGGTTGCAATATTTTATTGGTTTGCTTTATTACACAAACTTCAGAAATGTTCCAAAGAAACAGTCAGCTGACGTCTAAATGAGAAACTGATCGTGGTTGATAGATCTTCTCGCATCGTCGGGGGGGGTAGTGATCCGGGTGCAGCTGTACAGGAGGGTCCTGAAAAACAAACAAAGGAAAAATAGTAATCATAATAGTGAAAATTGGAAACCCAAAGAGACAATAAAGGTAAACAGTATCAAACTTAAAACAGCTAAAAAAGCAGGAAAAAATAGAAAACCAAAATGGCTTCTCAGCCAGTAAAGATCTACTCTATAAATGTAAATGGACTTCATAACCCCATCAAAAGATCCCGAGTAATGCAGCATCTAAACCAACAAAAGGCTGACATTATATTTATACAAGAATCTCATCTTTCAGATATAGAACATCAGAAATTGAAATGGGGAGGTTGATATACTATTTACTCTTCATCATATCCAAATGGGCGTAAACGGGGAGTAACAATAATGATTCCATCCACAACCCAAATTAAAATAAATAAAATACAACCTGATAAATTAGGACATTACATAATCATTCAAGGCCGTTTATACAATCAAGAAGTTACATTAGTTAATATATATTTACCTCCACATACTAAAACCTTAATAATTCGGCAAATATTCAATAAAATACTTGATTTCCATCGGGGACAACTTATAATGGCAGGAGACTTCAATATGACAATTACTCCAAGTCTTGACTCATCAAACCCAAAAGTCTATTGCCCTTCAACTCCAGTGAAGTTTTTCAAAACGCAACTGGAAAATTTGGGTTTGGTGGACGTTTGGAGAAAAAATGTTTCCCTACTGCCCCAGGCTTCACCTATTTTTCAGGGAGATTTCACTCATACTCCAGACTAGATTATTTCTTGACCACATGTGAACATTTCTCCTCAGTAAGAGATATAACCATTTTCCCCAAGATAATATCGGACCATCACCCTTTGCTATTAAAAGTAGATATGGGCAAAAAAACAAAAAAACTCTCTGGAGACTAAACCCCTATCTTCTAAAAGACAAAGAATTTACTGATCAAATAAAAAAAACAATCCCCTAATTCTACGAAGAGAATGCTCTATCGGCTGCTTCTGAAGCCATATTATGGGACACCATGAAAGCCACCATAAAAGGAGAGATTATTGCTTATGTTTCAAGGAAAAAAAAGGAAAGGGAGAGGAAACATAACAATTTTACTAACACCTTACAAAATCTTCAACTTCTTTATAGAGAAGGGGATAAAGAAACACAATCAAAACTTAGAACAACTAAATCAGTCCTCCAAAAAATAATAGATGAAAAGATCCAACTGTCCCTTATATACTTAAAACAAACAAACTACGAGGGTGGATCAAGAGGAACACGTCGATTGGCACAGAAATTGAGAGCAAGGAAAAATGCAGTAACAATATTAAAAATAAAGCATCCCCAAATGGGTAAAATAACTCATAGAGAGGAGGAGATAAGGCAATCCTTTGCTTATTATTACCAACAATTTTATGCCACACACAATTGCTTTTCCCATGAAGATAGACAAACCTTTCTTGACCAATTGCAACTTCCAAAAATTTCAATAGCACAAGTCCAGAAACTACAAGCTCCCATAACAATTGAAGAAATAGAGGCCGCAGTCACTAAACAATTCTCTGGCCGTTGCCCTGGCCCTGATGGATATAACAATGAATGGTATAAAACCTTCAGCAAAGAAATAATCCCAAGACTTTTAAAACTATTCAGAGAAGTGGCAGCTGGAAACACCGTCCCCCCATCTTGGGAGTATGCCACAATAGCCGCCATCCCAAAACCTAACGGAAAAAAACTAGACCCCTCTGCATATCGCCCAATATCAATACTGAATTCAGACCATAACATTTTTATGGCAATATGGGCCAAAAGAATAGAAACAATCCTCCCAACAATAATACATCCGGATCAAGCGGGTTTCATAAAAAATTGATCCACTACAGATAATGTTAGAAAATCCTTAATACTTATAGAATACATCCAGACTCGGAAGATCCCAGCTGCCTTTATAAGCCTTGATGCAGAAAAGGCATTCGATAGGGTAAATTGGCCCTTCCTTTGGGATACCCTAAAAACATTCGGTTTTCCGGACTCACTGCTGTGTTGGCTGACTCAAATATACCTTTCACCAAAAGCATACATTCAGATAAATGGGGCCTTTCCAATCTTGATAGGTCAGGCACAAGGCAGGTTGTTCTTCTCCTCTACTTTTCATATTATATCTTGAACCATTAGCAAGGGCAATAAGAATATTGGAAAAGGTGGAGGGTGTCCCATTACAACAGCCAGATAACAAGATCAGCCTCTTTGCGGATGACATACTTCTGTCCTTAATATCTCCTTCTGACTCGATCAAAGAAACATGGGAAATTTTAATTCGATTTGAAGAATTGGCTGGTTTTAAACTAAACATTTCAAAAACCAAGGCTCTCTTGTTGAACTATTCCCCCCCAAATGCACTAAAACGAAGCCTAGCAATTAAATGGCACTCTACCAAATTAAAATATCTAGGAATTCACATCCCCCGAGATCTTCAAGTTCTTGAACTAATACATTTTGAACCTATCACGATAGAAATCAGTAAAGACTTAGACAAATGGTCCACCCTACCTATATCTTTATTTCAATGCATTGAAACCATTAGAATGAATATACTACCCCGTCTGCTGTATTTGTTCCAAAATATTCCCTATTTCCCATCACAATATTATTTCAAGTCATGGAATAACATGATATCTAAATTCATCTGGAACAAACAAAAACCATGAATCCGTCTTTCTGTATTAAAACTATCACTGGCCCAAGGTTGTACTAATCTTCTGGACTTGAGAAAATATGCTGAAGCGGCATTTCTGAAAACTCTTTTATTATGGCTTTCTGACCAGTTTGACTCCCAATGGAAGAAATTGGAATTTCACTTAAATGATATGTATGATATTAAAAAAAATATTTTTTCTTCTCCTGGGAAAACCTCTCCCTTAAGAGATTTCATAGGAATTACCTCACAGGTCCTAGCTAATTGGTTTAACATGCGAGAAAAAGAGCCCCTCTAATCAGACTACGAATATTGCAAAATAATTTCAGAGGATGATCTCTTCATTCCATCCCATAATGACTTAACTTTTTCTCGTTGGCACAGACTAGGGCTGGAGCAGGCTTTTCAACTTTTAGGACCAAATGGGATCTTATCATTTGAAGAATTAAAACTTAAATTCAATCCTCCAAATGTAGATCATTTTAGATACCTCCAAATAAGAAACCATCTACTACATAATAGAATAATTCAGGTTAAACTGACTTCCCCCCTCCCCCCCTTTAAAACTATTCCTGGATCACTCGCAGGGGAAACACTGGAATCATTTAATTGGTCATCTATATAAAATGATGTGAAATGAATCTAAAGAATCTGCAAACTCAATATTAGCAAGTTGGAACACAGACCTAGATCTTGTAGTATCTGATGCAGAGTGGTCCTCCTCCTCCTTATGGGCGGTCAAGATCACCCAGTCTTACATTTGGAGAGAATACTCCTGGAAATGTAGATCAAGATTTTTCAGGTCCTCGGCTAATTTGACTAAATATCTCCCATTCGAATTCGGAGTATGCTGGAGGGGGTGTGGTGCCGAAATGGCTGACTTAGCACATATACTGTGGCAGTGTCCATATCTAATGCCTTTCTGGTTAGGCATTCAAAAAGAAATTGGGGAGGGTCTCGGGGAGTGTGTTGAGCTTACAACAGAAATGGTGCTTATGGCAGTTTACCCGGATCACTCTCCCCCCTGGACAAAAACTCTACTTCCTGTCTTGCTATTGGCTACAAAAAAGTCTCTAGCAAAGAAATGGATGACCAACGCAATACCGAACATCCATGAGTGGAGACGAATAGTGTATTATAGACACCAGATGGAAAATATTACAGCAAAATTAAACAACCAGGTGGACAGATTTGCCACCCTCTGGCAGAGATGGTCACTCCATCAGGCCAGGGTTGATCCTGATTATTGTCCATAGTAGATAGGAACTGGGTTAGTGAGAAAACGAGAACAGGACAAAGTTATGAGATTATTTATCTGCTAATAATAACCTGTATCAAACATAAAAGATATTTATGCAACGTAAACCTGCATTTTAACAATTTTGATGTAAGTATAGAAAATGATGTGATTGTAAAATGTCTCCTGAACTAAAAGAAAAGAAAAAAACCTCAATAAAAATATATTTAAAAAAACAATTTCTCCTGCAGCTTAGCCACAGTGCGAAAGAGGGAGATTAGACAGACGTTCACAGGGGAGGAAGGGTCAGCCCCTTTATAAAGAGGTAGAACTTTGGCAGCCTTCTACGACTTAAGGGCAGCACAGAGGAAAAAGTTGAAGTTAGGAAGGTGGGTTAAGGGAAAGGCAATGGCACGTGCAGAGAGAAGTAGGAGTTTAGGGTCCATCTCATTAGGGATGGACTTGGGTTAAGTGAGGAAAGGGCAAGTAAGTTTTCCTGAGGGGGTGGGGGAGTGACAGAGGAAAGTGAAAACCCTAAAAGGAGTATAGAGGGAGAAGGAAGAAGAAAAAGAGGATGGGGGACTAGGTGGTGGAGATGAGGGAAGAGAACAGGTAATTAAAGTGGTCAGCAACAGAGGAAGTACTGGAGACTGGTGAACCATCAACCATGAGGACAGGGGGAATGGACTGTGGAGGGGTGGACAAAAAGGGGTTGAATATCGTTCCAGAATTTCACTGGGGAATAAAGGTTAGTCTGGAGGTTGGGTTTGAAGTAATGGGCCTTAGTAGCATGGACTGTCTTGGTAAAAGAGTTCCTGAGAGACCTATAGGATAAAAGGTCAGGCAGGGAGAAGGAGGGTTTGAAGCAGTTCCATAAACTGTCTCAGGACTTGTACTAGTTGATCAGGTCAGAAGAGATCTGGATGGAATGTTGGGAATGTTTAACTTTTGATTCCCTTAGTATGGCATTCTTGTCCCACAGGGATGTTAATTTTGATTGTATTAGGAAACATAGAAACATAGAATTTGACAGCAGATAAGGACCACTTGGCCCATCTAGTCTGCCCATTTCCCTACCTAATGGATAAGCTGCAGATCCTAGTTAACCAACAGCCTACTTCCTCCTACCCCCCCACTAGAATTGCCCCATGTCTGTCCCATGCATTCTTGAATTCCCCCACTGTTTTCGACTCTACGACCTCCTCAGGAAGGCTGTTCCATGCATCCACAACCCTCTCTGTGAAGAAATACTTCCTCACATTACCTCTGAGCCATCCCCCCCTCTATCTTCAAATTGTGCACCCTTGTTCTTGCACATCTATTTTTCTGAAAGATGCTACCCTCCTGGACTTTGTTGATTCCCTTGAGGTATGTCAATGTTTCAATCATGTCCCCCCTCTCCCTCCTTTCTTTGAGGCTATACATCTTAAGCTTCTTTAGTCTTTCTTCATGTCTACTGGTGCAGACCCTGCACCATTTTGGTTGTCCTCCTCTGGACAGCCTCCACCCTCTCTATGTCTTTGTTGAGACTGGGTCTCCTGAACTGTACTCAGTACTCCAGATGTGGTCTTACCAACTGTCTGTACAGAGGGCCAACAACTTCCTGTTTTCTACTGGTGATGCCTCTCCCTATGCATCCCAGTATCCCCCCAGCCTTCCTTACTGCCTTCTCACATTGCTGGACCACTTTTAGGTCATCTGATATGACTACCCCCAGGTCCCTTTCGATTTTTGTTATCAGTATCTCACCCCCCATTGTGTACTCTTCCCCTGGGTTTTTGTTTCCCAGGTGCATTACTTTGCACTTCTTTGCGTTGAATTTAAGCTGCCATACATTTGACCCTTCCTCCAACCTTGCCAACTCCCTTTTCATCCTTTCCACCTCACCTTGCATATCAACCCTGTTGCAGATCTTTGTGTGATCTGAAAAGAGACATACTTTCCCTTCCAGTCCCTCTGCAATATCACTTATAAAGACATTAAAAAGGACCAGCCCCAGTACTGAACCCTGCGGTACCCCACTAATAACCCTCCACTCTTCACTGTGGACTCCATTTACTATTACCCGCTGTGTCCTGTTGTCCAGCCAGTGTTTTACCCAGGACACCATTCTGGGACCCACTCCCAGACTGGCTATTTCATTTATTAATCTTTTGTGTGGGACTGTGTCAAATGCCTTGCTAAAGTCCAGGTAGAGCATGTCCACAGCCCCTCCCAGGTCTACTACTTTGGTCATCCAGTCAAAGAAATCAATTAGATTTGTCTGACATGACCTTCCCACTGTGAATCCATGCTGCCTTGGGTCCTGTGCCCCACTTGCCTCTAGGTACTCAACAATTCTTTCCTTCAGAAGTGATTCCATTATTTTCCCCTACCACTGAGGTCAAATTGACAGGTCTGTAGTTTCCTGCCTCTGCCTTGCTCCCACTTTTGTGAAAGGGAATCACAGCTGCCCTCCTCCAGTTCTCAGGTACCACACCATCCTCCCATGATATATTAGAAAGGGTAGTCAGTGATGTTACTAGCTCTTCCCTTAGTTCTTTTAGAATTTTGGGGTGAATTCCATCAGGCCCCATTGCTTTATCTACCTTTAGTTTTAAGAGTTCTTTCAGAGCCATGTTAACATCAGGGGCAGTGAAAATGGGGGACAAATCTGTCACAGCAAGATCAACATGGGGGAAGTAATGCTAAGTTATTGGAGGGATCTAAACCAAGTATATATAGGTTCAGATGGGGGAGATCACACCTTCCTGAAAGAGTAGGTCATTCAATGGTCACTGAAGGCATCCAGAAGAATTCTTGCTATAGTAATGCAGTGGGGATGGGAGGGAAGCACCGGGTGCAGAAAGGAGTAGTTTGGGGAATGAGGATTGAGCCTGGTGGGTTCCATTATTAGCTGAATAAGGTTTAAGGTCTCAACCCAGTGGGTGGTGTGCCTAGTGGCCAGGGAGAGTCAATTGATATTAAGGTCCCCAAGGAGGTTGAGTTCTCCAGAGGAGGTGAAGGAGGTAAGAACTGAGAGGGAGTCAGAGGGGAGAGACATTTGATATTAAATGTCCCCAAGGAGGATGAGGTCTCCAGAGTCGGTGAGGGAGGTAAGAACTGAGAGGGAGTGAACAAGAGAGGAAGGGGATATTTTAGTGGAGGCATAGAAGACACCAATGAAGATGGGAACAGAAGAGGGGAAGGACAGCTTGACCAGGAGTAGCTCATGAGAGGAGGACACTGACTCACAGAGGACAGTGTAACAGGATAGGTTCTGGTGGGCACAGAGGGAGATACCACTGCAGTGCTTACCACAGTCTTACCTAAAGTGGTAGTCTGGGATAGCAGTAATGAAATCAGGAGTCAAGGAAGAAAGCCAGGATTCAGAGATACAGAGGCGGTCAGGAGACTGTTGAGAGATCCAGAGAGTGAGTAGGTTGAGTTTTTGAAATAGGCTCCTAACATTTATAAGGAAGATACTAAGGCCTCTGGGAGAAGCAGTGGGGGGGAGGTGAGGGGGGCAGGGTGACATCTGACATCACTAGGTAGTAGGAGAAGCAAGATAAAAAGAAAGAGGATAGGGGAGAAGAGGCAACAGAGGTGGAGTACCAGGTTCTCGATCAGTGGCTTGGAAAGGGGGGAAGAAAGGATTTCTGGTGCAGATTTAAACAGCAAAAACTAGCGCAGTGATGGTAAATGGATGGTTCGGGCTACTGTTGCTACACTACATGATAAGCCAACTATGTGAACACTAGAAAGGCAGCAGGAACTGTCAGTAGAGTACCACTAATATGGGCAACCTGAGCTACGTAGGATAATCCAGACTGTAAGGCAAATCAGCACTTAAAAAGGCAGTGACAATGATGGAAGCAGTATGACTAATGCAGGCTAGTTAAGTAAGTTTAGGTAAACAAACTTCAATAAGGATAATAAAGTGAGAAATGGATAAAATCCTTACTGGGAGAGGCAGCAAAGTAGCAACATAAAATAAATGAGTACCCCTAGGCAGGGACTAACCAAGTGAATAGCAAGCTACAAAGTTAAGCATAAGGTATCCCCAGATAGGGATAGCCATGTGGGAAACAAGTTACAAAAATTAAATATGAAGAACCGCAGACAGGGAGTAAAGAGAAGGCAGAGTACTAGTAGTTATTTGAAACTAGGGGATGCTGATTAGTAGGCAAGGAACCGAACTTACAGTAAGAGGAAGAGTCCAGTTTCTTGTGAAGTGATGGTCAGCCTGTCTAGCTGATGGCTGCTGTCTGGCTGACTCAGGGCAGACTTCACACCAAGATGTCCTTTGAACTAAGGTCTTTAGCACAGAGGACTGCAACACAGAGGACTTCTCAGAAGGTTGGAGGGTTAAGAACTGTTCCTGGACATCAGGTTGCAGAAGGCAGGTCCATATTGGTCGAAACTCATGTTGGAGGTGTGGTTTCAGGAAGCAGCAGCTGCTGATTGGAAAGATCCTGAAGTCCTGTAAAGCAGCTATATGCAAGTAGCTCCACAACTTGAAGCTGTAGCAAAGTCCATCAGCATGGTGCAGAGAGAGGTTTGTGCAGTTTGATTGTGCCCTACTCATCTCTGGAGGTTAGTGGACTGAAGCGGCAGTGGTGATTTAAGCAGGCTGGGTTTTGTCTGTGAGTTCACTGGATTTAGACACCAATGGTACAGCTTCTGGGCATTAAGTTGCAGAAGGCAGATCTGGATTGGCCAAAACTCTGGCTGGAGGAGCAGCATCATGAAACAGTAGATGTGGATTGGAGAGATCCTAAAGTCCTGGAAAGCAACTAGACGTAGGCAGCGCACCAGCTTGAAAGTGAAGCAGATTCCATCAGAGAGGTGCAGGGAGAGGGTTGTGCAACTCGATTGTGCCCTACTTATCCCTGAAGGTCCATGGAGTGGGGCGGTGGTGGTGATTTAAAGCAGGCTGGGTTTTGGCTGCTGGGTTAAACGGCCCTGTAGTATAGCTCATGGGCATCAGCTTGCAGAAGGCAAGTCAAAATGCAGGCTGAGGTGCGACTTCAGGAAACAGTGGCTGCTGAGTGGAGAAACCCTAAGTCCTGTAAAACAGCTAGATGCTAGCAGCTCCCCTGCTTGGAGGCACAGCACAGTCCATCAGTGAGGTTGTGGGAAGGACTATATCGCTCGATTATGCCATACTCATCCTTGGAGGTCTATGGAGGAGAGCAGTGGCAGTGATTTAGAGCAGGCTACTCCACCTTATTTGAGGTTTACACCACCTCATTTGTGAACCACTCCCTGTCACAGCTTTAGTGCCTTCTGCCACTCGGTGTATGTCTTTTTGCTGTTGCTGCCTTAGGCTTCTGTTTCACCATCTCTGTCTTCTAGAACTTGTGATTCAGTCTGTCAGTTGCCAGTGGCAGTTTCTATGTCCAGCTCCTCTGCTGGTCAACTTGGCCAATGGCACTTTTATGCATCATGCTTAACTCTTAACAATGTCGACCATGGGTTGGTGTCTTGCACACCTTTATTGTGCTGCCTGCTCCTTTACTGCATTGGATGTTTTTTTTGTCTCCCTGTGGTTTCCAGGTTCTGTTTGTGCATTCTGTGGCTCCCCCTTCCTGTTTTTACTGCCTCAAATCTGCTTGCGGTGCTATCTTCCCCATTTTTTGGCTCATGTTATTTGGTTTAGGTTGTGTTTCCCTTAGATGATTGCTCATCCTTGTATCATGATTCTGCCATGCACTGCAGCCTGATGGTCCCTGAACTGTCCCTACCTTTTGTGCTTTTTATGTGGCTGTTGCAACCCCCCCCCCATTAAGGGTGTCCACTCTTTTTCCTGTTGTCATGGGGTTTGACAGCGCACCATGTTCTTGATGGTCTTCCACATTGTTTTTTTTTTCTTGAATTTACTATGCTTTCTTGCATCTCCACCTGGTGGTCATTGTCCTTCTTCTCCCTCCCTGCCCCATCACCTTCTGTCCCTGGAAGTTACCTCTGACAAATCAGTGCCCCATGGATTATCCCCCATGCTGGAGCCTTCTAGGTTTTCCAAGTCAGAATTAAAGCTGGGTTGTGGTTGGGAACCTATTGAGTGGTGTGGGACCTGCGGAGGGGAGGAGGTGTCACTCTGCTGCAGGTCAAGGAGGTATTTGGGGCTTTTTTCCCTCCCTGGGGGAGCTTTGTTGGCTAGGAACTAGTGGATAGCAACATGCAAGCATGCAGATATCTGAGACAGGAAGTACCCCCTCCCTTTGCAGCTCTGCTGCACTGCCTTCCTGTGGTCACCCAGGAGGCAATAGAATAACAGAGCAAGCATCTCACCAGCCCCACAGGAGGAGAGCAACCTCTGGAGTGCTCAAACCTCCTCCTCCTTTTAGCTGTCCCTCAGCAATGCAGGCTTGTTCCTAACCCAGGACACTGACTTTTCAAGTAGTAGCCCTACTGTTGCACTAACAGGCCAGCCTGATGTTGCACACTGCCACTGATTATGATATGTGTGGCTGCCTTAGATATGGGTTTCTTCCCTGATCAAGCCTTTCTATGCTTCAGGCTTTAACTGCTGGTCACACATGCTGTTCACCTTGTAGGTCTTTATGACCCCTGTTCCATTATCCCTGTGCTCCTGGCCCTCCTCATTATCCATGCTGGTCAAAGATTTTCTGCAGCATGTAGTTTGCTGGGCTTTGATATATCTTGCCCCTCTCCTGGCTGTGTCCTTCATCCTTTGCGCTTAGGCAGTTTACTGCTGCCCCATGTAGCTTTACTCTTGGTGACTCCCTTCTGGTACAGTTCAAGTTGTGGTCCCTTCCAGTAGGGCCTCGTTCCCCCCTTCAGTACATGGTGCTTTATCTTCTGCTACTGGTAGCTTTCAAGACTTTCAATCATCATTCCATCGTGCCTGGTTCTTGCCACTGTGTGTCTGTCCTGCTCAGGTATTTCTCCTGTAAGCTTGGCAGGTCTTCTGGCTGCTTGGCCACCATATCCTTGACACCTGTGTTCACTGTTATGGCCATGTTTCAGTATTTGTTGTGCCTCACTCCCCAGAATATTCCCCTGTCCGGTCCAGTATGCTTTTGTTTCCCATATTCCTGCTGGATTCTGCCCTCCAGTGCTCTTAAATACAGCTCGACTCTATGGCCTGTTCTGCCTTTCTTATGCTTTCCAAGGGTATGGCTATGACTTAAATGGTATTCACTGCTGGTTCCTAAATGGTTATGACTCCCCTTATATGGGCTTTGTTGGGTCCAGCTGCCACATTATTATATGTTTCTGGGACGAGATCAGCTCCTTGCTTAACCAATGCTCTCATAACCCTGCTATTCACCTTGAAACCCCCTCCAACCAACTGACTGACCCTGCAGAAGTTGCAGAGACCTTCAATAATAAGTTTACAGACCTATCTGCACTTCTTTGCAAGCTGTCTACCTTGGCGTCACCTAACCCCATGCCTGAAACCTCTGCTCTAACTCCTGATAATTCCATCCCTCCCTCTTTCCTCTTCCGGACCATCACCTCAAAGGACACTGTCAAGCTGCTAAAGAGCCTGCCTAGCCAATGCAGCCCAGGCAGCGATGGTCTTTTTTCCTGTACTGCTCAAACTCTTGTCCCCGGCCATCCTCAGACCACTCACCTACCTCTTCAACCTAACCTTGACCACCTCCTTAGTGCCCAGTGTGTGGAAGCATACTAAGGTGGTCCCGATTTTTAAAACTGGTGACCTGCTATTTGCAGACAATACCCAGCCTATATCCTTGCTTCACCGCCTCAGTAAGCTCCCAAAAGGATCTTACACTGACAGTTGTCCAACCAAATTGACACTTAGAATCTTATGTCCAGACAGCAACACAGCTTCCGTAAGCATCACTCCACCACATCTGCCTTGGAACTTGGGAGAGCAATTGGTGCTATCTTTGTTGACCTGTCTAAAGTTTTTGATTTGGTAGACCACACCCTGTTGCTCTCCTCCCTCCATAACCTTATCTGCTCGACCGAGACCACTCAGTGGTTCCAATGTTACCTCTCAAAAAGATCCCAGTCAGTATGTGCTGGTCCTGCCACCTCCCTTGCCCTCCCAGTTACCAACGGTGTACCACAGGGCTCCATTCTTGGCCCATTATTATTCTCACTGTTTATTAACACTCTTCCCTCTGACTGTCTTATTTGCAAAGCCCTACTATATGCCAACAACCTTGTCCTCTTCACAAGTGACATGGCTCTTGAGAATAAATCCACAGTTTTATCCAGTAACTACACTTCCGCTCACACCTGGTTCCAGACACCACCTACTTGTGAATGTCAAAAAAAAACAAAATCCATGCTGTTTGGATCCAAACCCTTTCTATCAAAGGTTACCAAGGCTGGGTCCTCCATCTCAGTAATCACCCCAGATGATACTATGCTAGAAATGTGCCAACTTTTAAATATCTGGGTATGAGCCTAGACCCCTCCCTCTCCTACACAGATCATGTTACCTCCGTCATCCATCGTGTAAACCAGAAACTTGACATGGCTTCTCGTATTAAGCCATTCCTGACCAAGGAAGCCCACATTGCCATTGTGTTAGGCAACTTATTGCCCATTATTGATTATTGCTCCCCCATTTACTCACATATAGTGGTGGGTGAAGTGGCTCATTAAGCTCCAGCGGTGATTCGAGTGAAGAAGAATTCTTGAGTGCTCATAGCGAGCCGGAGTACTTCGCATTATAATGGGTAATGCGAAGTCCATTGAAAACAATGACTTCACGTTAATCCGCCTTCCCAAACCACTATACCACTAATTCTTAAGGCAAAGTACATTGAAAACAATGTACTCTGCCTCACTTCGCCTTGTTTTTAAGCTCCAAAGGTGAATTTTGCAGTGATTCATGGGATTTCAGGTCACATGAGCTCTAGATTGTTCTGCACAGACTCAGTTTGGGGTAGTGTGTGTATGAAGCTGTAGGAGACAATCTGCTCTGAGAGCTCTCTGCAATTCAAATCTTCTAAAAGCTGTTAAAAAAGCCTTTTTGGGTCATTTGTTTTGCTGAAACTTTAGTTCATCGACTACAGAAAACCCTCCTGTGCTCATATCATCGAGCGTTTATTGTTTGTGTGTGGATTTTGAATGTTAATGTACAATATTCAGTCTGTGTACTGAGAGACAGTGGAAGTGTGCTTTGTGGGAGGGGCGTATCTGTGGTGTAGGCAGATTAACTTTGAGAAAAAGACAATGCTTTCTGTTTTGGTGATATTTTTCTTGTATAACTGTGTTAATGTACACACAGTAATATTTTCAATAATTCTTGCCATTTTTTTGCTGATTGTTGTGGTGCAGCAGTGCATAATTTTAGCTTGTTTAAAATATGTGGTTATATTACTGAAGTTTTCAATTTGCAACGCATTACTTTGTGTGTGTATGTGTGTGATGCATGTCATCAAATCAGACACCTTTTATTGTGCCACATAATTTCAGCAATGTGACCCTGCTATGCACTGCAGCTGTGTAATTTTTGTACTTCTTTGTGGTATCTTTACTGGTACTAGTACTAGTGACTGTTACTGCAGCAGTGTATTACACTGCCCCCCCCCCCACGGCCCTCTCCAACTGGCAAAGGAAATCTTTTCCAGATTTGAATTTCTGATGGTGAGCACTGGTTAGGTGTTCTGCCTTTGCATCTGCATCTCTTCAGTGCATAGCACAATCTTAATCTATCTGTGCATTTGCATCTCTTTAGGGCCCAATCTCCATCTATAACTTAAGTCACAGTTGTTTCTTTGGCTTCCCTTCAGAGTACTGTACAGGTGTGGTACATAATTCTGCATGAACATTGTACTCATTAATATGCATTTTAAGTCAGGACCATCATCACGAGTCAATCATGATACAAATCACGTTCTTCATCATCACGGTCACAAATGCAGTCACAAATGACAATTTATGATCACGTCACAAATCATAACATTAATTTTTTTTAATAGTTACTTGGATGTATTGTAAGCCTGTTTTGTAGTATCTCTCCATGTTTCACCACCCCACCATTGTACTCATTAATGAGTGTTTTTAAGTCGGGTAGTTTTGTGCCACAACTAATTGGAGTCCGGGGAAGTACAGCCATTGGCTTTCGTGTTTCTTCATCATCACGGTCACAAATGCAGTCACAAATCATGATTTATGATTATGTCACGAATCACAACATTAATTTTTTTACTAGTTACTTGGATGTGTTGTAAGCCTGTTTTGTAGTATCTCTCCAGGCTTCACTATCCCACCATTGTACTCATTAATAAGTGTTTTTAAGTCAGGGATTTGGACAGTGTCTGCAGGACGTACACAGACTGGAAAGAAGACAGGCTGCACACATGCAGTTTAGCACAGTATACATGCACTGCTCAGAATACAAAGTGTCACGCATACGGAAGACAACAAAAAAGGGCATAATTACATACAAGGGTAGAGGATGGTGGAGGAATACATTTTATAACACAGCAAGGCAGTTGTGGGGGGCACATGGTGTGAGGAAAAAAAAACTAATGTGGAATCCCATGGTTATCCAGCAGCAGTACCAGCATGGACATAATTTTCAACTGATGTCCCTCTATGCGATCTAGCCGCTGCTCCACAGCATTCAGCCTCTCATTGTTTTCCTCAACAGCACTCCAGAGAACTGCCAAGTCATCCTGTGTTACACGCAGTTCTCTGAGGTCCACAAGTTCTACAAGCTGACCTGCTGGTGGTGGTGGGGGTGGTGTTGGTGAGCAGCAGGTGCTGCTGTGGCCCTCCTCTTCTTAGGAATGCCACCATGCACAGCTGTACCCTCTGCCACAGAATGGCCAGCAGTTGCAGGCATTGTCCGTTCTGTGGCAGCCTGCCACTCCAATTGATGGTGATTGAGCATGTGGGTGTGCTGGCCCCCAGTCCCCAGGTGAGTCCCCAAGGGGCCACGGTGCACCTCCACCTCACACAGGCGGCACCTAACCACACTGCTGTCCCCCCAACACAGTCAAAAAACTGCCAAACAGTGGAAGTGCAGGGAGGACTAGACACAGGCAGGGGTGGGCCAGATGAACTGGCAGCTAACTGGTCATGGTGCTGAACAGGGATGGGATCCACACCTGGGCCCAGGGGAACAGGCACATCCTGCTCCAGAGGACCTGGAGCTGGACTTGGTGGTGGTGGTGGTGGTTCAACTGCCTCAGAGTCAGGATAGGAGCCGGTGCTGGTCCTGCTTCCGAGGGGGGGGGGACAAAACAACTTACTACTTATAAAGGTAAGAAAAATAAAATTTACAGAAAGAACAAATTAAGTAAAAAAGAGTAATGAAAAGACAAAAAAAAATAGCTTTTAAAAAAGCTGCTGGATCTAAATCAAAGTTTAAATCTCCTTCTTGCTCTGATCTCAAAGTACCAGCAGTCACAAAACACACTCCTCTCTCTCCATCTGCACAGGAGAAACTAAAAGTGTCTGCTTGTATGACTCACTTCTTTCCTGCCTAGCTAAAGAGCATGTGACTTACAGTACTGTAAGCCATGTGATGTGTTGGGGGGGCTGCCATATCTGAAACACCAAGTGGATCACTTAGAATCATAACGCGAAGTCCATTAAAAACAATGACTTCGCCTTACTCGCATTGCCATTAGGTCTTTACACGAAGTGGTAATGACAAGGCTAGTGAGCACTTTGCATTGCCCACTCCACGAGTGATGGCAAAGCAAAGTGTCACTCTGTTTACTTGGCCATGGAATTTCAATTTGCTGCATCTCTACTTGCGTACATCCTCAGCCATGCATGCGCACTTTTGCTCGACATATAACAATATTTGTTGTTTCACTCTCCTGGTGCCTTACTCCACACACCACTGCCACCTCTACCAGATGCTAGGTTGGCTCCTACTACACCAGAGATGTGACTATGCACTTGGCTACATCTTGGACAGTGCTATCAGACTTGGCAATGTTTCTCCTTATATGTCCCTCCTTAACAACAGAACTTCCTCAAGATGTTTGCATGCAGCCTCAGTCCACCCCTCCAGACCTCCAGACATCCCTAAAGTCTCCTTGGCCATGGGAGAAAAAGCATTATCTGTAGCTGCTCCCACTCTGTGGAACAGTCTTCCTGCGCCCATCCACTCCTTGGACACCCACGCTATCTTCAAATCACACCTCAACTCCTGGCTGCTTGATGAAGCCAAGTGCCATTGCTCTACCAGCCAACCCCCCCCCCCCCACCGCTGAGCACTCCAATTCAACTCCAGTTTAGATAGCTTGGCCACCCCATGTGCACTTTTCCAACATCTTTGTGCTCTGTCTAATTTCCCTCAACACCTGTTTGTGTACTCCCCCCTCCACCAGTGTCCCACGTGTCTCCTATGTTTTGCACTTGCTCTTGTTATGTATAATGCTGTAAATAGTGCATATTTAGTTTTATTTTTCTTTAAGTTTATCCTGATGACCTGATTGTTAGATTTAATTTGTACAGTCTCCATTATTTGCTTTCTCCTGTTGTACCTTACTCTGTATATGCATTTTGTTTCTGGACTCATTGTATTATACATTTTCTCCTTCTGTATTGCCACCTACTGTGGCCCGGGTCATGCCTGAAAATGGTCCCCTGGATCAGTGTACTTACTCAGTTACTAAAGACTTAAATAAATAAATAAATAAAATATGAGTCTCCTTGGCTGTGTGCCACGGTAACCCATGTATGGGTGAATGCATAACAACGAGCCCACATCACGGTGACTACACTACAGTGAGGACCAAAATGGCAAAAATGATTTTCCCCTTCCCCGATGGTGTTATGACCTCAGAGTTGGTTAATTTAGTAACAGGGGTGTGGGGGGCAAAGACCCCTGCAAAAGGGGGTGGGGGGATGAATTCCCCTACAGAAAGGCATGTTTGCCATTTTGCTCCTCGCTGCAATATAGTCGCTGATATGGGCTTGCTGTTATGTGTTTGCCCATATCACATGGTGCCATTTGCCACATTATCTATTGCTGTTTTCCTGCATTTTTCTGTATTCCCCTTGAGCCTTGTGGTGCTCATTTGTTCCTTGGGTGGACTGCACACAGTCCTGATTTTTTTTCACTACCTGGTTGGTGATCATCTCTGTTTCTGTGTCCTACCAGAATGGTTGGTATCTTGAATTTTCATTTTGTTTCCAGAAACCTGACATAGTGCTTCCTAGTCTTTTCCATGGTTGTCCCACTCATGACATAACTCTTCTATGTCCGTTTTTCATTCCATTTTGACAGCTGCCATCTGCTCTGCCACCATGTGTACTTTGATGCATCCTGTCATGAAATACTGCTGTTTGGATCTGGTGTTCCATAACTGCACTGGCTTTGCCATTCTCCCTGCTATTGTGGGAGTCCTCTACACCCCTCCTGTCTGGCCTTTCTCATGCTTTCCAGTCTTTTACAACTTGGAAATAACTTAAATGGTGTGGGCC
The DNA here is from genome assembly GCA_016271365.2 of Neoceratodus forsteri. NCBI lineage: Eukaryota > Metazoa > Chordata > Ceratodontiformes > Ceratodontidae > Neoceratodus > Neoceratodus forsteri. The sequence continues at coordinate 104,580,480 of CM057457.1, forward strand.
TATAGAGAGAGAGAGAGAGAGAGAGATGTTATCAAAGAAAATAGGTTTGTTACTTTCCACTAACAGAAAATATTTGAGATTACAATATTAAGAAAGAATGCTGGCCTGTGATTGGTCAGTCTGGGGCTAGACCTGGGATGTTATCCCAGCATAACATTCTGCATCTAGTCCCAGCACACTTATGACCACAGGAAAAGTTCAAAAAAGATCGCTCTACAGCCGTCACATCCCTGCGAGTAGCTTCACTGGTCCCTGCTCTGCTCGAAATTGACGCTTCCTGCCCCACTCGCAGTATTCGCTCCCCGCCCACTGTAAACACACTGAGTATGTGTATTACTTTTATTTCCCTGCACAAAAAGACAAAACTGCACCTGGAGAACAATAAACAAAATGCTGCTCTGAAGAATAAGTGGAGTTGCATTGATAGCTGACCATGCAACTCCCTAAATGAAAAAAAACAAAACTTGCACAAATGAGCGGGGTGGACAGCTACTGTAGCTGTGTGACTTTCCTACACAAATGAAAAACAGTTACTCGCTGTGACAGGGTTGAGTAAGGTCCTGTCCCATTTGTTATGCAGAAAGAGTTTAAACGCAAGGGTCTGTTCTATCCTCTCATTTTCTGTCTCTTCTCTATCTGGTTGTGCAACCAGATTTTCTTGTGAGACCTAGGAACTGATCACTCTGATGGTTTTGAAATTCTCCAGCTCTCGGTATCTCTCTGGCTTCCCTTGCTATTCTCTCTTTTGTTCCCACTTGCATATCTGTGGGTATCAAAAAATATATGTGAATCTTTGTCTGGAAATGTCACTGATATTGAGATCCCTTTGTTTAAAACTGTATATAGTTATACTGTTGAAATGATTGCATAAAGCTATTTGGAACATAAGAGATGCAGTTTTTAACCCCTTTGCAGAGTTGTGAACAAGAGATCAGTACTGGGACACCATATACTGTTTTACTGCACCTGCAAGGAAAGAAACTGACAAGCACATTCTGTAAACTTACAAGAGCACTCTGTGAGAAGCAGACTTTCTTAAGGAGTTCTCAGATAGCCAGTCCGGTGGCACTGAGGGTTGAAACACTGGCACTACACCTCACACCATGCCGGTGACCCGGGTTTGGCAACGGACTTGACAGCCAGGGGCTGGCAGGAGGAAGGAAGTATTCAGCATTCCCCGACTGCTCTCCTTCCTTCAGGGTGGGTGAGGGATTTGTGCCATGCTGTTGCGACACCTAGTGGAGGCTGAGTGCTCCAAAGACATGGACATGAACAAGGGGGAGGAGCTCGTCGGGTGTCTGCACATCTGTGTGTCTACGACATTGCACATCTGGCTCCTCAAGGGGTAGAATTGGAGGATAATCTGTGGGGGCACCTCAATGTCTGATGGCCAGCCCTGTACCCCTGGAGTTGTGTGGCATCTTCACCAGTTGCAAGCTGCAGATCCTTATTGGGGGAGATGCTGCCATTGGCCAGGCAGTGCGATGGGGCATATCGATTCACACGCCTGTCCAACTCCAGGGGTGTGGGTGCTGGTGGCCCGGGGTTGAAGGGGACCACTCTGACCCAGGCAAGTAAATAATGACATGTTAAAAAAAAATGAGGAGTTCTCAGACAAAGAGTTATAAAAAGAGCAGCAATGCTTTTGCTAGAGACACAAGGAGAGTGCAAGACTGAGAGACTGAAACTTGGAATTAAAAGAAACTCTCAGAAGAAGCACTTAGTTTTCTCTTTTTGTACTGCCTTTGTAAATAGTTATGCCGAATAATTTTTATTTTTATTTTGCTGTTATTGAGAAAATTAAAACGCTATTTGCGAATTTTGAAACTGCTCCTTGTTTTCCTATGCTTCGTGACCTGTGCCTTGACAACAGATGGTATCAGTCTAAGCATGATTTATGCAATGCATATGGAGTTTTATGCATGGGTACTTGATCTGGTACCAGGGGAAGCATAGAAGAAAGGTATGGATTCTGCAGCAGCAAGCCCAGAAGTCATTACCAGAAAGATGGCAGACAAACCAGAAGCAGAAACAAAAGTCCAAACGGAGACTATACAGGCTGCACCAGTAATGAAAAAAAGAAAAGAGCAGGCAGTGACAGTACCAGAAAGCCTGACTGCCTTTTTCAAATGGTGGGCTACACAACAACAAGAGATGGAGAAACAGAGAAAAGAAAAGATGCCGTGACTGGAGCAGTGACACCTGGATGCCTTGCAAGCGATCAAAGCTAAAGGTTCTGGCTTATGTCTAGCAGAGACCACAAAAGCACCAACAACTTAAAAGACCTTAAACTTAAAAAGTCATATCCCTCGGATGATATCAAAGTATACTTGACAACTTTTGAAAGAGTTGTTTCAGCCTGCCAGTGGCCAAAGCAGCAATGGGCAATCAGACTGGTACCTTACCTGACAGGGAAAGCCCAACTTGCCTACAGCAATATGGACACTGCACAGTCAGAAAACTATGACCTGGTTAAAAGAGAAGTCCTTAAAAGATATGACATCACAGGAGATACCTACATGCAGATTTCAGTCTCTAAAGTACAACTCAGTAGACAATCCTCGAGAAGCCTTCACCCAACTCAGAGAAATCCTTATGAAATGGCTCCAACCAGAGGGCAAAACACTCCCACAGATCATCAAAATATTTGTAATGGAGCAGTTCATCAACATCCTACTCACAAACGTACAGCTTTGGATAAAGGAACACTGACCAGAAAGTGGGGAAAAAGCTGTTTCTTTGTCTGAAGACTACCAAATGGCCAGACAGTTGCCACAGCAGTGAGGTAACAGCCAAGCACCGGTAAGACACTCTTTTTCTCTTTTAAATTCCAAGTCTATTAAGAACTCATTTAGGGTAACAAATCTGCACCCAAAGACTTTATTTGCTATAACTGTAATAAGCCAGGTCATATTGCAAGAAATTGCCATAGTAACAAGAGTGACACTGGATCAGGTTTGTTCTTAGCAAATTGGGGCATATACTTAATAGATGTGAAGGTGGGAGATAAGACTGTGAAGGGACTTACAGATTCAGGAAGCAGACAGACCCTAGTGCATATTAAAGTGCTGGGAAAACAATGTCCAAAAGGACCAGGTATTGGTGTCATCTGCATCCATGGGGAAACTGGAAAATATCCCACCAGCCAAGTGACTCTGACTATTAATGGGGTGTCACACCAAATGAAAGTGGGATTAGCACCTAAGTTACCTGTACCTGTGATTATTGAAAATTACTTTCCAGGATTTACTGAGTTAACCAAGAGGGAGTAAATCCTGATGTTTCAGCAGCTCTGGTGACAAGAGCTCAGGCAAAGAAACTCTTGGACAGTGGAGACTCTTTTCCTTTCTCTGATTTTGATTTGGACTTGTTTGAGCACAGCTCCAAGATTCAAAAGTCCAGAAAAGAAAGATGATGCCTGAAGAAACAGTGAAAAACTGATGACATATGGAGTTAACATATAAAAATGTTGAAACTAAACTGATGACTGATTGTGATTTTTTTTCAGAAAAAGCTAACAATGTTTCTCTCCAGGGTTATTTTAAACAGCTGGGAGTGAAACCAAACACAGGGTGAACCTATGTTTAAAAAATGTAATGGGCTACTGTACAGAGTTTGGGTTAAATCTCAGACACAGGACCAGGTAGAACAATTGGTTATACCACAAAAGTATAGATCTGAGGTGTTACAGATAGCACACGATTGCCCTATGGCTGGTCACTTGGGGAGGGATTGCACCCTTGCCAGGTTGCTGTACAGATTTTACTGCCCTGGAATTCATGGAGGTGCTACTACCTTTTGCAGTTTTTGTGCTGAGTGTCAGAAAGTAGCCACAGTGACTTAAAATGACAAGGTGCCCCTGGTGTCACTACCCTTGATAGATGTGCCTTTTGAGAGAATTGCAATGGATGTGGTTGGCCCCTTAGACAAAAGTAAAAAGGATAATTGATTAATTTGGGTAGCATATGACTATGCTACTCGATACCCAGAGGCAGTTCTAATGCTTACTGTCACAGCCCCAAAAGTGGCAGCAGAGCTTGCCAACATTTTCAGCGGGGGACATACCTAAAGAGATTATTACTGATCAGGGTAGTCATTTTATTACTGCACTACTGAAGGAGCTGTACCGACTACTAGGTATCACTGCCATAAGAACCTCCCCTTATCACCTTCAGACAGATGGTCTTGTTGAGCGTTTTAATCAAACCCTAAAATGCATGTTAAAAAGGTTTGTAAAAGGGGAAGGGGAAGACTGGGACCAATACTTACCTTACCTGCTTTTTGCTTACAGAGAAGTGCCACAGGCATCAACAGGTTTTTCACCATTTGAAATGCTGTATGGTAAAAAACCTAGAGGGCCACTAGATGTAATAAAAGAAACATGGGAAGATAGCCCCCATCAGAAACAATCTATTACATCTTATATGTATGCCCTGAGAAAGAAGCTGGCAAAATATGTTAAAATCACCCATAGTAATCAGGAAGAGGCCCAAAACCAGCCAAAGTTGTATTATGGCCATGGGGTAAAAGAAAATGTTTTTGAGCCAGGTGAAAAGGGTCTTGCTACTGTTACTAACTACAGAAAATAAACCGTTAATGAAGTGGCAAGGGCCTTATGAAGTTCTTAGATGTCGTAGGGTGGTGGGTTGTGTTTTATTTTTCTTTATCCCAACAGTTTTCCTTGTTGTACTACACTGATTGTTCTCTTGGTTTTATTAAAACAATAAAGCTTTTTTCAATGTTAACAGGTTCTTAGACATACTGGTACAGTTAACTATGTGACTGAGACCACTGATAGGTAAAATCTTACTAAGATACACCATGCTAACCTCCTCAAGAAATGGGTTGAAAAAACACCAAAAGTTGTTTTGCTGGTTTTACCAGAAACTGATAAAGAAGATATAGATATCACCTATGACAGAATGGAACAAACTGTAACTGCTGATGCTGTAAAGGTGAATGTTTCCTTAACCTCTGAACAAACCGCAGAAATGTATAACTTGCTAAAGACATTTAACAGTACTTTTACAACAGTGCCAGGCTGAGCAAAAGGAGTCGAGCACATAACAGTGACAGGGAATGCTCATCCTATCAAACAAAAGACACACAGATTACCAGAGCAGTTAAGAGCAGACGTGGTTACGGAAATACAAAAAATGAAAGATGTGGGTGTCACAGAAGAGTAAAAAATGCTGATTGTAAATAAAAAAAGAAGGGGTGAAAGAATATGCCTTGATTTTAGGAAACTTAATCAAGTGTCAGAATTTGATAGTTACCCTATGCCCAGAATAGATGATTTTGTGGACAGACTGGGGAGTGCCAAGTATATTGATATACTTGATCTCACCAAGGGTTACTGGCAAATCCTCCTAGCTAAAAAATTGAGAGACAAAACTGCATTTGCCACTTCTATAGGATTCTATCAGTTCACCACCATGCCATTTGGTTTACATGGTACACCTGCTACATTCCGATGGTCCATGGATGTCATTTTATCCCCTCACACTGGTTATTGTGCTGAGTACCTGGATGATGTTGTGGTGTACAGCACAGACTAGAAAAGCCACCTGGAACACCTACGAGCAGTTATCCAATCAATCAAAAAGGAAGGTCTGACAATTAATCCTATCAAGCATGCATTGGGCATGCAGGAAACCAGATATTTGGCCTATGTTTTGCATAATGAAGAAGTCAAGCCAGAGGTTTCCAAGATAAAATCTGTAACTAACAGCCCTGTTCACAAAACCAAGAAACATGTCAGGTTATTTTTAGGGCTGGCTGGTTATGATCAGAGATTTGTTCCTAACTTTGCCCAACTAGCTACTCCCCTCAATGAACTCACAATAAAAATTGTGCCCAAATACTGTGAAATGAACCCCAGAGTGTGATGAGGCTTTTTGGGACATTAAGGTTGCATTATGTTCATCTCCTGTTTTAAGAAGCCCAGACTGAAATGTCAACAGATAAGCCCACTGTGAGTGGGAGACAATTAAATGGGTCATTGGCCTACTTTGTCTATACATACTAAGTTACTTTCAGAAACAGTTTTTGTTACTGACAGATGCATCAGAGACTATACAGAGACTACCTCTGATGCATCTGTCAATAACAAAAACTGTTTCTGAAAGTAACTTGGTATGTATAGACAAAGTAGGCCAATGACCTAGATGCAGTCTTGAGTCAGCATATAGATGGAAAAGAACATCCTATTCCATACATAAGTAGGAAACAGCATGACAGAGAGAAAAGGTACTCCACCACTGAAAAGGAATGCCTTGTGGCAAACTGGGCCATGGATTCCCTTAAGGTTTACTTACTAGGAGCTGACTCTGTACTTGTAACAGATCACAGTCCTCTTTGTTGGCTTAACCAAATGAAGGATAACAATTCTAGAATCACACGGTGGTACCTGGCACTACTGCCCTTTAAACTTAAAGTGATGCACAAATCTGGGAAAGAGAATGTCGATGCTGATTTTCTGTCAAGATATGTATCAGGAATTAAGAATTCCTTAGGTTGAAAACATGTGAGTTGAAACTTCTCTGTTTGCCATGTTGCATGTGCACTGAACTGTAAAGGTTATAAGCTACTGATCGATGAGAATTAATGGACAGTTGTGGAAACATGTTTTGTAAAACAGGTTCCCTCTTAAAGTGAGGGGTATGTGAAAGGGTTGAAAAAGATCAAGTCCCAAATTTTCTTGTGAGACCTAGGAACTGATCACTTTGACGGTTTCTCCATTCTCCACCTCTCACTGTCTCTCTGTCTTCTCTTGCTCTTCTGTCTTTTCTTCCCCCTTGCATATCTGCAGGTTTAAGAAAATATATGTGACTCTCCATGTGGAAATGTCATGGATACCGGGATCCCTTTGTTTACAACTGAATATAGTTATACTGTTGAAGTGATTGAAAAAAGCTATTTGGAACTCAAGGGGTTAATCTGAGATGCAGTTTTTAAGCCATTTGCAGAGTAGGAAGGGGAAGGGGAAATTGTTTAACCAGGAGAGGCACACTAAGCCGAAGCTTGTTTCCAGGTGTGACCTGGGAGCACAAGACAGTTAAGTGACTTGCTCAGGGTCACACAGTATGCAAGTGGGGGACTGAGGGATTTAAACCCAGGTCTCCATGTTTGCAGCTCAGGGCTTTAAACCACTGCACCATACTGCTTCCCATTGTGAACAAGAGGTCATTTCTGGGATATCATGTACTGTTTTGCTGCACCGGCAGGGAATAAAACTGACAAGAACATTCTGTAAACTTACAAGAACATTCTGTGAGAAGCAGGCTCTCTTATCAAGTTCTCAGATAAAGACTTATAAAAAGAGCAGCAATGCTTTTGCTAGAGACACAAGGAGAGTGAGAGACTGAGAAACTAAAACTTGGAATTAAGAGATATCCTCAGAACAAGAACTTATTTTTCTCTATTTGTACTGCCTTTGTAAATAGTTATACTGAATAATTTTAATTTTTACTTTGCTGTTATTGAGAAAAATGAAACACTGTTTGTGAATTTTGAAACTGTTCCTGGTTTTCCTATGCTTCCTGGCCTGTACCTCGAGAACACTCGCCTATTTAGTCATCTTCTCTTCACTTAGTTTTCTTCTCCCCAAAAGACATGCCCAGCAGCTATAGTTTAAACTGTCACTGAAACATTAAGGTGGGGAGGTGGAGTAGGGGGAGGCTAGTGGAGTACTTCTGGTTTCACAGACATCAAAAAAGAGATGGAAAAATATACAAATGTAAGAAAATACAGAACAGCAGAGTCACTTTTCAAAGTGAAAAAGAAAAAACAAATACTAAACAACACACTCTCTCCTGTTTTCTTCTGCCAATTGTACTATGAGAACAACAGGGTGGGGTGAGAGACAAAGCCACTTACTAAACAAAATATATAATAAACACTATTTTTTTACTATGAACCTACCTTTTCCAAAAATGACTCAAAAATGTAGTTTTCATAAACCTTTAAATATTTTTCTCTGTTCGTTTTCAATTTGAGCAATTGTATAATAGGAATAATGCACTCCAAGGTGGGTGTTATGCTCGGATAACATCCCTTCTCATGTGTTGCATGCCCTCAAGCTCAACCACATGAAACAGGATGTAATCCCAGCATAACACCCACCCTGTCATACATTATTCCTTGATCTTCTCCATATGGCCACAGCTCACCCTCCCTTCTGCCACTTTACATATTTTAGGTAGTATTCTCATGAAGACATGCGCCTTACTGTGCAGTTGGTCTTCTAATTTCCAATACACTTTCATTGTTTTTTTTTCCCTTCCAGAACCTGTACCTCTCATTTCAGCCTGTCCAGGTTCTGGGCTCCAGTTTCCTGCTAGTGTACTAAAGCTCCACATTTGTTTCTTTGGTGATGCTGAGCAGACACAGTGGAGCCCACCAGGATGCATTGCAATACCACATCATTCTGCAGCAGAGTAACTGAAGGAAACAAGGCAATTTCAGTAGCAGTTAACATCTTTAGTCTAGCAGTAACCTGATACACTGCATTGCATACCTAATTGGCTCCACCATATGCCATCTGTGATATATAGGTGCCATCGGTGTACAGTACATCACAGTGTGTGGCCCCAGCTTGGCAAACATTTCTAAATGGTCTTGACACATAAGGCTTACAGTTTCAAATATGTGACTACATGGAGATTCTCTTACTGTTATGTGTAAGTAACAAACCTTTTTTTGCAGACAGGATGAAGACAGGTTTGACAGTATTATCTCAGATGGGCAATAAGGCATAGCAACACTATTGGATCCCAGACATAAAAATGTGTTAATTCTGCATGGGTGCTTAGACTATATCAAACAAACTGCTGTGTACTCTTGTTGAGAAGCAGCTAACACAGCTTGAATTAGCCAACAACAATGTATATACACACCCTGTTGGCTGTACTCCTCCTTTTCCTCTTTTGCTGGTTTCATTTTAAGGTTAGTTCCAGAGAATATTGAATTCTTATCCCTTCTAAAATTCTACATCCCATGGATCAACTTTGACTATTCAGTCAATTAGTCACATGTTCATTATTGGACATCTACTACTAGTCCCACTAAACTCATAAACTTAAATAATAAACTTCATGGTGGCAAGTCTCAACAGATTCCTTCCACTTGCACTGGCATCAAAGCCCATCTTCACACTCCCAGCAGTAGTGGTGCAACAACACCTCTTAATAATACCTACAACAACTTTCAAATTGCCATCACAAACAAGCTCAATATGATCAGGTGTGCCACTCAGAACACAGAGCACACAGATTTGGTTATCAGTTAAAGAAGATTTGGGCAATTTGATGCCCTACTTTTAATGTCTTTTTCTGTATTTATGTTACTTGGTGCATAACTTTTTTGTGGGGAGATTCTTATATAACCTGAAAATCAACAGGGCCTGAAAGACTATACTAACTGGCAAGGAGGTAAAGCAGAGACAACAGAGGGGTATACACATGGTTCTCAAAAGAAGTGGCAAGGAAGGTAAGGGAAAAAAAGATAGCATTCAGGAAGTATAATGAAACACAGAAGGAGCAGGACAAAGAACAGTACCAGTTAAAGCAGAAGGAAGTGGGGAAGGCAGTCAGAATAGCAAAGGCCCAAACTGAGGAAAAGATAGCCAACTCAGTTAAGAAGGTGGATAAAACCTTTTATAGATACGTTAGGGAGCAAAAAAAGATGAAGGCATGGATAATGAGGCTGAATAAAGAGGAAGGTGGTTGGGCAGAGAGCAACAGTGAAAAAGCAGGGGTACTGAATGAATAGTTCTGCTCAGTATTCACAATAGAAAAGCAGGGGAAGAGACCTAATCCAGTCAATAGAAGCACTCTGGATAGGGGGGTTGATATTAGTCCTTTCACAGAAGAAAGGGTTCTGAAAGAACTCTTAAAACTGAAGGTTGATAAAGAAATGGGGCCTGATGGGATTCACTCCAGAATTCTAAAAGAACTAAGGGAAGAACTAGAAACACCACCGACTACACTTTTTAATAAGTCATGGGAGGATGGTGTGGTTCCTGAGGACTGGAGAAGGGTGGATATAATTCAACTTCACAAAAGTGGGAGCAAGACAGAGACAGGAAACTACAGACCTGTCAGTTTGACCTCAGTAGTACGGAAAATGATAGAATCACTTCTGAAGGAAAGAATTGTTGAGTACCTTGAGGCCAGTGGGGCACAGGACCCAAGTCAGCATGGATTCACAGCTGGAAGGTCATGTCAAACAAATCTAATTCATTTCTTTGACTGGGTGACCAAAGTAGTAGACTAGGGAGGGGCTGTGGACATGGCCTACCTAGTCTTTAGCAAGGCATTTCACACAGTCCTGCACAAAAGATTAATAAATAAATTAGCCAGCCTGGGAGTGGATCCCAGGGTGGTAGCCAGGGTAAAACACTGGCTGGACAACAGGACACAGTGGGTAATAGTAAATGGAGTCCACAGTGAAGAAAGGAGGGTTACTAGTGGGGTACCGCAGGGTTCAGTACTGGGGCCGGTCCTTTTTAATGTCTTTATAGGTGACATTGCAGAGGGACTGGAGGGGAAGGTATGTCTCTTTGCAGATGACATAAAGATCTGCAACAGGGTAGATATGCAAGGTGGGGTGGAAAGGATGAAAAGGGACTTGGCAAGGTTGGAGGAATGGTCAAATGTATAGCAGCTTAGATTCAACACAAAGAAGTGCAAAATAATTTATTTATTTATTTGCTTTTGTTAACCGGTAAGCACACTAGACAGCCAAGTGCCTATTTTCAGGTGCGACCCGGGAGAATTACAGAGGACAACTTTACATAACCATTGAGGAATCAAAAGAAATACATAGCATAACAACAGGCAATTCAAGGCAGGTTCTAAGAACAACAGGCAAATTCAAGACAGGCATTAGAGGACAGTAGGCACAGAGTACATTCATGGACAGCTGAGGAATTGAGTAAGTTGCATAGGGAGTAAACGGGGATTTCAAGGCTGACTCTAGAGCGAGGGAGGCACCATGTTCATAGAAGGACATTTGAGGAGTCTGTAACAAAAAATACCAGAAATAACAGGCATTTGAGGCTGGCAGCACAGTGCATTGCAATAGAGAGGGGTAGGTGGAATGAAATGGGAGGTAGACAGTGGAGTAAAAACAGAAGCAGACAGTGGTAAGTGCCTGTGGGGGGAGGGGAGAGGCCCTAGGTGGGAGGGCTAGTCCAGGATTCCTGGTCAGTTCCCGAGAGAAGTGCAAGAAGTGCTGAGGCCTCCACCCCACCAGATTGAAGGGAGGAGAGGGGCAGAGGAGTAGGGCTACAAGGAGCTGGAACAGGGGGGAGGGAGGTTTCAGGAAGTTCCAGAGGGAGGTTTTAAAGCTAGGATGGGAGGAGGAGGACCGAGTGGACTCGAGGAGCAAGTTCCAGAGTATGGGGGCATATGTGAAGAAGGCCCGATCCCCTGCAAGGGTGTGGGTTCTGGGAACCAGGCATTCCTGGTTTGTCCCAGATCTTAGGTGGTAGGAAGGGGCGCCTGGTTTAAGGGGAAGGGCTAAGGCAGGAGGGGTGCCAGAGCGGATGATATTGTCGATGAAGTTACCTAGGACAAAGGAATGGTGCTTTTCGGGGGGAAGCCGTTCCAGGAGGCTGTATAGGTCACATCGGTGGGTGAGGGGAGGGGCGGAAAGCGCGAAGCGACAGACATTATTGTAGGCCATGTCCCACTTTGAGAGGTTGGATTTGGGAGCTGGGGCAAAAGCTACGAGTCCGTAGCAGAGAGAGGGGAAGAGGACCCCCCTAGCTAGGGCTAAGCGAGCAGCGGAGGTGAGGCAGTTATTGGCTCAGTAAGCAAGGCCAAGCTTGCAATTTGTGGCCTTGCAGACATTGCGAATGTGTGAAGTAAGGTCCAATTGTGGGTCCAGGGTGACGCCCAGGTACTTGGCAGAAGTTACCATCTCAAGGGGCGAGCTGTCCGCCCCGAGGATCAGCATGGGGGCAGGGAAAGATTTTATTTTGTTCAGGGACCCAAACAGCATGGATTGGGTTTTTTTGAGATTGAGGGTGAGCCTGTGGTCCCACAGCCAAGTTTGGATGCGTTCAACGTCGTAATTCAGGTGGGAGTTTATATTTGAGATGTCCCAGGAGCTGACCAGGAGAACTACGTCGTCCTCGTACAGGGTGGTGTGACCATGGACGGTGACGGACGGTAGGTCGTTGATGAATAGTGAGAATAGGGTTGGACCAAGGACTGATCCTTGAGGGACCCCACAGTGGACTGGTAAGAGGTTGGAGGTCGTCCAGCTGAAGTAGGTGAATTGCTGTCGGTTGGAGAGGTAGTTATGAACCAGGTGTGGGCAGAGGAGGAAAATCCAAGGGATAGGAGTTTGGAGCCGAGGACCGAGTGATCCACCCTATCAAAAGCTTTAGAGAGGTCCACAAAAATGGCTCCAGTGAGGTTGCCTAGGTCAGCACCAGTCCGGATCAGTGAAGTGACCACTGCAAGGGCAGTAGACGTGCTGTGTCCTCTCCTGAAGCCATGTTGAGCAGGAGAGAGGATGTTGTGGTCCTGGATATACTGGGAGAGCTGGGAGGCAACGGCTTTCTCAGAAGTTTACTAGTGGTGGATAGAATGGCTATGGGATGATAGTTGCCAGGATCCTTGGGATTTCCTGGTTTTGGGACAGGAATGACCTTGGCCACTTTCCAAAGGTTGGGAATGAGCCTAGAGTTAATAGAGGTGTTGAATAGGTGCGAGATGGGCCTAGCAAGGAGGTGGGCCCCCAGTCTGAGCAGTTTAGGCTCGAGTCTGTCATATCCTGCGCCAGTGTGAGGGGAGAGGCCTGAGAGTAGCCTCTGAGTCTCCTTTGGTGAAACTTGTCTCAGTTGGAAGGGGGGCAGGGGGTGGAGGCTGGTTGAGGGGGCCCTGGGCGGAAAGGTGACTGGGGACTGGAGGGGGGCAGGCAGGTTGGAAAACAGGAAATTGAAAGTGTTTGCTATGATGTGGGGGTTATTGCAGCTGACCCCATCAACAAGTAAGTCAGTTACCTGAGCCTTGGCTGACCCCACAATAGCGTTTTTAATGATTTGCCAGAAGATCCTCGGGTTGCTTCCAGAGGAGAGCAAGGTGGCTTTGCAGAACTCACTTTTCGCTGAGCGGATGGCCCTTTTGCAGGAGTTCCTGAGGCGTTGGTAAGCCATCAGGTCACTAACGTTTTGGGAGGCCTTGTATGTAGCCCAACTTTTGTCCCTGGCCTTCATAAGGGAGAATAGGTCCCCATTTAGCCATTTGGTGACAGTGCCCCCCACCCTCCTCTTAGTCAGGGGGGCGTGTTTATTCTGAAGGGGGACAGACTTGGCTAGGAACAATTCCAGAGCTCGAGAGGGGTCGTTGGAGGTAGTGACCTCTGTCCAGTCAATAGCTCGGAGGTCAGACAGGAAGTCGTGGGTATTAAATTTGGAGTAATCCCTTAGTTCAATCACCTTGCTAGGGATTTTGGGCTGGGAGGTGCCCCAGACACAGTAGGTAGGGGAATGATCAGAGATGGCGTCCGAGAGGGTTCCTGAGGATATAATGTTGGCAGGCCTGTTGAATAGGATCCAGTTGATAAGGGAGCCTGAGTTCCCTCGTGAGAAGAGCCTAGTGGGTTCGGTTATGACTTGGGTTAGTGCAAGACTGGAGAGCAGAGGCTCGTACAAGTTGCGGTTTGTACCGAGCCAGTTGAGGTTGAAGTCGCCTATTAGTAGGGTTTCATTTGGACCCACTTTGGTACCGATGCAGTCAAGCAGTGAGGAGAGACCAGTCAGGCCATCCTTAGGTGGGACGTAGGTTCATACCAGGTGGATTTTCTTTGTATGGCCCAGCAGAAGGAGAGCGTGCAGAAACTCATATGCAGGTGGGGTGGCCGGTGAGTGGTCAATGGTGGTCAAGTTTAGGTGCGTTTTGTAGTAGAGGATTACCCCACCGCCTCTCTTCTTACCTGGTCTGTCCTGTCTAAAGTGGTTATCGCCTGGAAAGGCACACTGGGTATCAGGAATATGGGGCTTGAGCCAGGTTTCTGAGAGGCCCAGGATATCAGACTTATGGTAGGCGACCCATGCCGTGAGTTCGGTTTGGTTGCGTAGGAGGCTGCGCACGCTCAAGTGAGCAACTTTGAGCCCTTTGAGGAGAGCCATGGGAGGGGGGGAAGGCAGAGGGGAGGATAGCGTGCTGGAGAGGGAGGCCATAATCCTAGATAGGTCCTGCTAGCTCTGGTTAGGGATATGTAAGGACAGTAGTGAAATTCACCTTTACAGTTGGGCAGGATGGAGAAAAGGAGAAAAGAATCAGAGAAATGGGCTGGAAGTTAGGGATTTGTCCAAGGAGGGCGGAAAGAGAGGGAAAATTTATGTATAGGTGCCCAGGCAGAGCCCAGGGAGTTTGGTAGCACAAGGGAAGAATAGTAAGAGGCTGAGCTAGGTGTGAGTGGATTTAATAAAAGGGTGAAGAGAATGCAAGGCTGATAGTACGGCCACTAGTGGTGAGAGAAAATAACCTGCAAATGGCAAACAGGGCTGATAGGTTATTTTCCATACATCACGTGGCAACTCACACCCTATTTAACAGAGAGCCGATCAAGGGTGGTGGTGGGGCGGTGGTGGGAGCCAACGCACAGCCGCTCGTGTGGGCTAGTGCCTGGACGCTGACCGAAGAGGCGTTCAGGCGCTTTGAATTTGGCGCCAATGAAATTCCGCACCGCGGCAGGGAGTGAGTCCGGGAACCTTTTAGCAAATGAACCGCAGCTCAGGGAGAAGGCTCTGTTCTGCTGATTTTCATTTATCTGGCCGTTAGGAGGGAGTGCTCCGCAACACTGTGACTGTGTCCTGCTGGGCTGGGGGAGGGCTACTGGACCAAGCCCTCGTGACCCCCAAGGGACCGGGGGTATTCTGTGGAGAGAAAGGAGACCACATGGGATTAAATAAGGTGAGGGTAGGGCTGGTTGCTATAGACAAAGGGTAAGGCATGGGGGGGGGCTCCTGCTAGTCAGGCAGACACTTTTCCCCGGTGGAACCAAGTCATGCACAAACTAAGATCAGATAAGGGGAAAGCAAACTTAGTAGAATAAACACTAAACGTAATTTCTGAAGTTCCACACAGTTTTACCATTAGGTATGTAACCCCTAGATGGCGCTATCCCAGGGGCTACTACCCCTGCCTGATTTGCCACTAACAGGTTGAGGGGCCTGGATCCAATGGAGGGTGCCTCCCCCCAGAGGTCAGGGTTTGCAATAGTTAAACTAACTTGGTCACAGCCCTCTGGGACACTGCAACTCCCCTTTCTTCCCACTAGTGGCCCACACAATATATTAGAATTACCTTCACAGTATACACTTACCCCAGGGCTGGTTCAGGCACTGGGACCTCCTGTAAAATAAGATACAGTGCAACAATCACAGTACAATACTTTAACATAGACAAATACCTCAGGCAGTATAACTTTGCTGAAACAAGCAGCTCTGATTTATTTAGGGGAATATAACAAGAACAGGGGGAAATCAGGTTAATTAGCTTATCACTTTACTATTTACCTATGGCTCTGTGCACAGGCCTATCCCTACCAGTTACTGTCCTGGGTACCCAAGCCCTAGTGGCTAGTCCAAACTGTGGCAGTTGGTAGGGGCCCTTTCACACAGTGAAAGAAAAATAGTTTAAACAGTCAGCAGTACAGTGATTCCATTTGGATTTAATGTATAATTCAACAGGAGCGACCCTGAATTAGTACTCACGACTCCAAACAAGATAGGGTCCTTCAACGTCAGCAGGGCTACTCTTGAGCTCCACGAGACTCTTCACACATTTATATGGTAAACAGTCACAGGCAAAAGTCCTTTAATGGCAGCAGGATTCACTTGAGCTGCACAAGCCTCCTCACACATTTATATGGTAAAAAAGAAAGTACTATACCAGGCAGGCTGCTTCTCTATCCCGATCGCAATTACTGCACAATACCCAGGAGAACACACAGCAGATTCAGTTCCTGACAGACCGAGTGCAATTCAACAATTTCTCCAGTCTTCTGCAGGGTGAGCCTGGTTTCTACTCTTCAGAGATCCTTTGATTCTCTTCACAGGACGGATTCAGTCCTAACAAGCAGTTACACAAGCTGCAGACCGGAACTCTGGGCCTTACACACGTTTTTTTGACTGAAACTGTGCACTGAAGGAGCACAGAGTTTCTTTTCCCTTCACTGCCAGAGCTAAACTGAAACTCCAACAGACAAAACCGGGCACTTCCTTTGAGTTCCTCCCAGTTCTTGACTGGATTGGCTGTCACTCACAATAGACTGCTGCTGTTGGTCCAAAAAGGCGCCGAAGTCTAAACTACATCTCCCAGAGTCACTTGCCCATACAATCCTCCTGTGGCTGGCTCAGATTATGAGTCCAAGTTCTGATTCGTCCAAGGCACCATTTTAGAGCTAGCTTACCCCACACTGATTGGTCCAGTTCAGCAGTTCAAAACCAGAATGGGGAACTAGGCAGACACAGTTCTGACTGCAAAGAAAGCAGGTTAGACAAACTGTAATTTCATTATTACTCTAAATGATTTCTGGCAAACAGTTACATCTTTCAGATAGGTTCCCTTTGCACTCCTAGTGACTGCAAAAATGGAGTGAATTGGCAGCAGTTCGAGTGGTACTCAAACAGAGAAACACACAGTCCCCCCATACAACTAATTATGTCTGCAAGCAGACGGCTCTTAAAGAGACAGTACCAGAGGCTCTAAAAACACTCACTGATAAATGGCTTAAACGCCAAACACCATTCAGGCTTGGAGCATTCAAGCAAGCTCCTGGAAGTCTTTTGGGAACCCCCATTTGCAGGGGGGTTACAGGTAGAGTACAGAAGAAAAAAAAATAAAAAAACAAATCATTTAGCATGCTAGTCCCCCGGCTTCTCCGGTTGTGCTGTATAGCTGTGTGGAAGCAGAGCATGAGGGGCACAGAATGGAGGTAGCAGTTCCTTTTTTGCTCAGACGCCGACCGAAGAGGCGTTCAGGCACTTTGAAATTAGCGCCAATGAAATTCGGCACCGCGGCAGGGAGTGAGTCCGGGAACCTTTTAGCAAATGCACCGCAGCTCAGGGAGAAGGCTCTGTTCTGCTGATTTTCATTTACCTGGCCGTTAGGAGGGAGTGCTCCGTGATGCTGTGACTGTGTCCTGCTGGGCTGGGGGACGGCAACTGGACCGAGCCCTCGTGACCCCCAAGAGACTGGGGGTATTCTGGCCGTTAGGAGGGAGTGCTCCACGACGCTGTGACTGTGTCCTGCTGGGCTGGGGGAGGGCTACTGGACCGAGCCCTCACGACCCCCAAGAGACCGGGGGTATTCTGGGGGTATAATGCACCTGGGAAACAAAAACCCAGGGAAGAGTACACAATGGGGGAGTGAGATACTGACAACAACAAAAATGGAAAGAGACCTGAGGGTAGTCATATCAGATGACCTAAAGGTGGGCCAGCAATGTGGGAAGGCAGTAAGGAGGGCTGGGGGGATACTGGGATGCATAGGGAGAGGCATCACCAGTAGAAAACAGGACGTTGTTGGCCCTCTGTGCAGACTGTTGGTAAGACCACATCTGGAGTACTGTGTACAGTTCTGGAGACCCCATCTCTGCAAAGACATAGACAGAGTGGAAGCTGTCCAGAGGAGGGCAACCAAAATGGTGCAGGGTCTGCACCGGAAGACATATGAAGAGAGACTTAAGGAGCTTAACATGTATACCCTTGAGGAAAGAAGGGAGAGAGGGGACATGATAGAAACTTTCAAGTACCTCAAGGGAATCAACAAAATCCAAGAGGGTAGCATCTTTCAGAAAAAGAGATTAGCAAAAACAAGGGGGCACAATTTGAAGATAGAGGTGGGACGGCTCAGAGGTAATGTGAGGAAGTATTTTTTCACAGAGAGGGTTGTGGATACATGGAACAGCCTCCCTGAGAAGGTCGTGGAGTCAAGAACCATGGGGGAATTCAAGAATGCATGGGACAGACATAAGGCAGTCCTAGTGGAG
The DNA here is from genome assembly GCA_016271365.2 of Neoceratodus forsteri. Classification (NCBI taxonomy): domain Eukaryota; kingdom Metazoa; phylum Chordata; order Ceratodontiformes; family Ceratodontidae; genus Neoceratodus; species Neoceratodus forsteri. The sequence goes on from CM057457.1 coordinate 104,598,492, forward strand.
GGTAGGAGGAAGTAAGTTGTTGGTTAACTAGGATTTGCAGCTTATCTGTAAGGTAGGAAAATAGGCAGACTAAGTGGGCTAAGCGGTTCTTATCTGCCATCAAATTCTATGTTTCTATGTTTCTGCACCCCATATTTTGTTTTATATAATTTAAGGGGTTGTGTTTTTTTGCTGACTCCCGTCTGCCCCTGTGTATGCTCTGAGGTGTGGGAATAAAATGTTTTTATTTTGATCCAGGCGGTCAGCACTTGGCCAGTGGTGCTACCACCTACTCACTGCCCCAGCTCGGGGTGAAGTTAGAAGAGGAGGAAGAGGCAAGAGATGCTGGCTGGCGAAGGGCGCTAGAGACAGACCTGACGGAAAGTGTGAGACTGAGTGTTTGGTTTCCCTTGTGTGCCACCCTCAGAATTGTGTTCAGGTACTGTAGCAAATTGATCATATACACGCTTTTCAAGAATTTGTAAGTTTTATTATGAACAGGCAGTCACTGCTTCCCACCAGTACAAATGATTCCATAAAGACTATAGGTTCCATTATCAACATTTTATCAGTAGCACAATAAACCAAAAGATTACAACAGATACGGATCACACCATTTACTTTCTCTACCTTCTCTTTCCTCTCTCTCTCTCTCTCTCTCTCTCTCTTTCACTCTCTGTCTCTCACACACTCTCCTCAGCCCCCATCTTATAGCTCTGCAGGCAGTTCCCTTCCTTGCTTGTCTTGTCAGACTTGAGTAATCAATCCTTCTATCATTCCTTAACTCAGACATTAATAATGGTCTTGCACTTAGGCATAACTTCAGTAATTCTGATAGCATAATAACCATATTTTTATAAAATGTCTAACAACACAATAACAAACAAGTAGTCAGCACCATAGCAAATGAGCTGTTCATTAGCTGGTATCCATCTATAAACCCCCTTTTCCCAAGAAAGAAAGCACAGACACCGATCTTGGAAGAAATGGCCACGGCCATGCATTTATTGATTACAGACTAGACTGAGAGCAGCATGAGCACATGGGAGGATCAACGGTCCAAGGTTGTAAGGGCCAAGACTGCTCGGCCTTCCCCTGTCAGGTGCCGTTGGCCTTGCAGGATAGCTGTACCTGCTGGAGGTGGACCTCGACCCTTCCCCTGGGTCAGGATACTCAGTTTCTGCCTCCATGCCAACCACAGCGGGGGGGCCATGAGCCTTTCAGCAGAATACGGCTTGTTGCCACCCCTAACAACCATTCAATGTCATCATCATCCTCCTGAGACACCAGAGGATTGACAGCGTCCAACTCCCCAAGCCAACTGCTCCCTGACTTCCTCCAAGACCGGCATCTGCCTCTCCTAATCCAGCTCTATCCCACTTTTGGGTCCAAAGCACATCTCGGCTACATTACTTTGACTGAAAGCCTGTATCTGGCTATGTCTTTTCTGTGGTCCTCAGAGCTCATGCCTGCTCATGCTCATCCCCTGAGCCGATCCTAAGGTGGGCCATACTTGAGAGGGACCACCGCTCCCCCTCTGGCCTGGTAACTACCGGATCTATTCGGCCAGGTGAGCAAGGCATGCCGTGGCTCCTTGCCTATGGTTCACCACTTCATGCCCCCCACAAGTCCATGCTCTTCCTCCTTACAGCCACTAGATGTGATCCTTCAGAAGACCCCTTTCACCAGAGCTGCCTCCTTGCCCCGATGTTCTTGCAGCATGAAGACCTGACCACAGACCAGCTCGAACTTTCCACCTACAGGGACCCTGGAAAACACAAAACTGTTATTGCAAATGTGGGCACACATACCTAAAAATTACTTCTGACTTCCATCACCCAAGCACCTGAATCTGGCCATCTGCCCAACCCAGATACCTAGCGTATGTGACTGCCCCAATTCTGAATGAGTGCATCCCTTACACCTTCGGAACCATTCCTGCCTTCTGGATTGCCCTAGCCAATATGGCTCTAAACTGATATGCCATGAGTGGGGCCCGTCTTTATGCCTGAAAAAGGCACCCCCATGCTGGCCCAGTGGCACTGAGGGCTGAGGCGCTGGTCACCTTACCTTGTGTCATGCCGGTGACCCGTGTTCGGGAGCGGACATGGGGCATCAGGGGTTGGCAGGGTGGAGAAGGATTGAGCGTCCTCAGAACTGCTCTCCTTCTCCAGGGAGGGGGGATTGCAGGGCTCTGCGTTTGCCTGCCACCTAGCAGAGGCTGGGAGGTAGCACTTCGACTCTGGAGACTGTGGGCAAGAGTTGTAGCAGGCGCTTGGCAGGGGTTCACATGACAGCATGCGCCCTGCCACTGCTGGCACCATTGCACGTTGCAATCTCGGGGGATATAGGAACAAGGGAAAATGGAGAGTCCTCTATGAATGACAATGGTTCCCCTCTGCTATGGCCCGGGAAGGCACTCCCCAAATACTAAATCCAGTCTGGTGGGTCAAGTCGCTCCCCACCCCCTGCCACGAAGTGTAAATCATGGGGTATAGGGGAGAGGACCTCATACCAGGTGCTCGAGTGGGAGGGGAACATCAGATGTAGGGCAGAGGACTCCAGGATGCAAAACTAAGTAACCACAAAAACAAAAAAAAGAAAAAGGCACCCCCCATTCTGGGCATAGCCACCATATAGGCCCACACCCTGTCCTGGACTTCCCAAGCCACCCCAGGCGGGGCCTGCATGAAGCACTAGCAGCCCTTGTGCCCCTGGTCAGTCTTGCTCATCCAGAGCCTCACTCAGGCCCCCCCATGCCGACACCAGCATGTCTCCCACCTGCAGCCCAATATGCTTGGCTCTCCAGGATGACTGGGTAACCTCCTATACCCAGAATGCCTCACAGAAGGTCAACAGAAACATGGTATCAAACAGGAGCAATTCAAAAGGGGTCCAGCAGACCCTTGGGAAGATCACCCTAATGTTCTCAAGGGTCGCGGGGGTGATTAAGCGCCTCATGTCCTGATGAGGGGTGACTGACTTCACCCACCCTTCCAGGACCTTCCTCACCTTAAACACCTTTGTGGTATCCATGACCCCCAGGACCCTGTAAACCCAGAACAAATCAGCGAGGTGCCTAACCACCACCCCCGGCATAGCACCCTCCTGCTTTGACTATATGATGAACTGGCACAGCTGCTCCCCGGAATGGGCCAATTCTCCGGCCATGCCACCTGTGCCCTCATGCCTATAAAATGCTCCACTTCCCTCTGGTACACATCCCTTGTCCTAGGTGCGATGGAGTTACCTACACATTTCTAAGGTGAGATGTCACTACCCACCACAAGAAGGGGGGGTCCACCCATGGCTGCTGCTCTGCTGCTGGAGCCTGCTCCCAAAACCGTTGCCACTGTGAATGAGACAAAGCATCAGCAATCCCGTTATCGATCCATGGTATGTGAACGGCCTTAAAGGAGATGTTCAAGAGCAAGCATTTTAGGACAAAGATGTGCAAGTCCCCTATTGGGCCCTTCAGTCCCAACTGCCCATTAATAGTGTGCACTACCCCCATATTATCTGACCTGAAGAGGACCTTGCCATCCTTCAGCTGCGATCCCCATAAATGCAGGACAACTACTGTGGGAAAAAATTCCAGCAGAGTGATGTTTTTTAAACAGCCCCACCACCTCCCATTCTGGCATCCATTGCCCTGCACACCACTCCCACTGGAAGTATGCCCAGAACCCTAATGACCCCGCTGCATCTGTGAACAGCTGAAGCTCATGCTCTCTGCAGTCCATCTGCCATAGCGCAAAGCCATTGAAGTGCTTCAAGAAGACCTTCCATATTCGTAGGTCCTCTTGGAAGTCCTCTGTGATCCATAACCTGTGATGTGGCCTGATGTACCCTCCTCCCAGCTTAGCAATGTGTTCAAGAAGGTGCTCCCTATGGGGATGGTCTGGCAAGCAAAGTTGAGGTGCCCCAACAGCTGCTACAACTGCCTCAAGGTTACCTTCCTGGCCCTTCCATACAGTCAACCAGGTTATTTAGCACCTCCACTTTCTCCTGAGGCAAGTGGCAGAGCCTGTTGATGGTGTCAGTTTTAATCCCCAGGAACACTACAGTCCTGGCTGGGGCCTTGACCTTACCCAGGGCTAAGGGGACCCCAAAGTCCCCACAGATCACCATAAAGGTGGCTAATATCTTCTCATAATCTTTTTTCCTCTCCACCCCAGCTAACAAAAAACCATCAAGGTAGCAGACCATGAGCCTATTCCCTGATTGCTTCTCTGTCACCCGGTGCAAAAACCTACTGAATGTCTCGAAGACTGCACATGCTGTGGAACACCCCATGGGCATGCAGTTGTTGATATAAAATTGACCCTCAAACATCTTGCCCATCAGTTCTGTGTCATCTAGATGAATGGGTAGCAACCGGAATGTGGACTCGATGTCTGCCTTTGCCAGGAGTGCCCAAGGCCCTGCCTCCTGCACCACCTGGACCGCCCTGTTAAAGGATGCATATTGCACCGCCGTATAGCCTGGGTCAATATGGTCATTCACTGAGTCACCTTCTGGGTAAGACAGATGATTTATCATCATGTAGTCCCTAGGTTTTTTCTTTGGCATGAGCCCAATGGGTGATACCCTTAGTGCCGGGCTTGGCAGGGCAGCAAATTGCCCGCTAGTTTTCTCCAGTTGCCTCTCTTTCTCCAATTTCTCCTGGACTACATGCAGGTGATCCCGGGCAGATTTCAGGTTCTCTGCCACCTGGCCGTCCTGGGGCCTTCATACTGGAGCCTGATGCACACCATGAAACCCTCCCTGAGCAGGTTGGCAGTCTTCCTGTCTGGGTATTGGGCCATCCATGGGCTAATCCTGTCCACCCTTACTGGGGTAGGCAGGTCTGTCGTCTTGCTGATTCTCTGTCTTTTTAGCCGCTCCACTGAATCCCCCCTTGAGGGCTGCAGTGACGTACACTGGATGAAGAGATGCTACCACTCGCAGGCCATGCATAAGTGTTGAACGCGACATGTTGCCCTAGCACACTTTGCTTCGTTGTACATGTAGCAAGTCTGCACCCCCCCTCCCCGGGACACCTTCAAGTTTTGGTAACTGCAGTAGCCTAAGCATCAAGCCACTGTCAGTGTGTACAACTCCTCCTCCATGTATGATATCCACCAACAGAGTCATGTCAACTGTCCCCCACCCCAGGGACCTGTCTTCTTGTCTATGCCTAATAAACTCCTCATCGTACTCCAGCCACGCCATTGCTCCCTCCCTATGGTACATGAGCGTGATCCTATTCTAATACATGTAAAGTCCCAGTCCCTGGTCCTTCTCTGCTAACAGGATGAAGCCTGCATAGTTGGGGAAGGTTGCTATCCAGTTTTCAAAGGTGTGTGGAACCTTCGTTTTTTTTTATCTGTCTCCTCCCCTTTTTCTTTCTTCTTGTCCTCATGCTCCACCAGTCTGTTCAACAGGGAGAACATGTCAGTGCACTCCCTGTTCCTGATCTGCTGCCTGACCTTCTCTGTGAGATGGGACACCAGCTGCTTATCTAAGCCAGTATATGAGTTGGGGAAAGGGGGAGGGGGCTCTGAAGCAGACAGTGCCATTGGGGCCACCGCCCCCATAACTGCGTCCTGTAACCCCGCCTTCTCTAACATCACTGACATGAGGTCCAGCAGCTTGTCCAACTTGGCCTCTGCCAAATTGGCCAAAGCAGCTCACAGCCCCCTTTCTCCGCTGTCTGTGGCCTGCTCCCGGGTCATGGAGAGCCCTTCCTCCCCTGCGATATCAGGCTTCTGCTGGGTTTGCCCTCCTCTCCCTAACACCATGTGCAGGACTTGCTGCACTTTGCCTTTGGTCAGCACCCATACCTTGTTACTCTGCTTACCTCTCCCCGGTGTCCTAGGCACCTTGGCCGGAGGTGCCACCTTCTCTTTCGCTGGCCACTTCTGTGGTGGCATCCCCATTGGCCATCAATGTCGATGGGCCCTGTATCCCCTCCAAGCAGGCTTCCAGCAAAGCATCTCCCTTCTTCTTATACATCTCCTGAAGCTGCCCTTCCATGCCCTCTGTGGCTTTTTTCGATGAAGTTCTCTGCCGGGTAGCCATAACACCTGAAAAACATTGAGAGCCTCCCATACCAAAGAAATCGGTTTGTGGTGCAACCCAGTTTGAATCTGAGCAGGGAAGCAGAGGGGACCCCCCTAATTGGCGCTTCCACAGACAAAGCCAGCACCAGGTCCCCAAATGCACAAAACCCCTAATCAAAGTTCAAGGTACAAAAAAACACAACCACAAGAACCGTTTCTGAAAAAGCTTTGAGTAGCAAAACTTGTCCTGCTCCTTTCTTGCCAACATGCTTGTTTGTAACATTTGTTGAGTGAGAATTAACTTACTGCACTTGCACCTTTTTATTTTTTTAATTGTAGTTCTGCACCTTAAAATTACAATCAAAATCCTGCCAATTCATAAACCTGGCGCTGGCCTCTGCATTATTGACATTTTCTGCTGGCAGCACAGGCGCCCCAGTGGAGCATCTTCTGTGCTGCCTATTCTCACAATTACCAGGGACAGAAACCCTAGAAAGTGTTGTGTCAGAATCTGATACCAGCCCTGTGGCAGGTAATTTTTACTTAATGAGATACAAGTATGTTTTCAAACCTGTCACTTCCAGTTATTGAAAGAATTAAATAAAGCATTACCACAAATAAAATGTGACTGCTTGTACAAGTTTTGACCATAGTTCTCAATGTGTTGTTAAAATTGTACTGTAAATGCGAAGCAATGAGGTTTCGGATAGGCCCAAAGCAGTCTGCAAGCCCAAGCAGAATGGCTGCCACCATTCTCGCGAGAGGCCACGTGGCAACCCCATGAAAAAGGCCCTAAGACACTATGGTGGACCCGCTCTCGCAAGAATTGCATGAGAATCCACCACGGCCATAGCGGAAGAGCCTGAGCCCTGAACAGGCCCTACCACAGTTGTGGAGCCACCCGCACACTGTGGTCATCTGTACCAGCCCTCAACATTTGTGGATGGCCCCTTCCACCAGTCCAAGTGAGCTGCTATCCCCGGGAGTCATTACGCCTCTTTCTGCCTCCACGGCTCCCCAGGGATCACTGGACCCTTGTGTGGACTGTTCGCCGATATGCAGAGTCAAGGCTCAGAATCGATCCATGGGCTCCCACACCTCGAAGTCCCAGGAAGAGCGCCACCACTGGCCCAAGTGCCCAGAGGATCAAGTATGGAGCCTGGTGGCTGGATCCCCTTAAGCGGCTCTAATCCCAGTGCAGCCAGCTGAGGTAGGGACCATTCGAGCCATAACTGTCAGTGAAAGCGACAGACCTTTTTTCTAAAATAACTTCTTTATTTATTTATTGCTTGCTGGACACCGAGGAAGATCCCGCTTAGTATGCCTCCCAGCCCTGGTCGACTAAGGAATCCTGCATTTGCTACTAGTATTGCCAGACCTGTGCAGCCTGCACCCTGCCACCAGTAATGCAATGTTTTATATATTACATGCTATCTGATATCATTTAATGTTATGATTATCGTTACTCAAAATTAGCCGACTATCCAACCCTCTCCCCCCTCTCTAGGCCTCAATCCCACTCCAGCCCCAGGGCTGAGTGCCCTAGACCTCTGAGGCTCTTACCTTGCTATCCTGGCTGTCCTGGCTGTCTTGATCCTGCAAGGGAGAAAGGAGAAAGAGGAAGGACTGCTGGGTAAAGTCCAAGATATCCCCTCTCTCCTCTCCCCCCATAGGATGTGATCCCCCCTTTCCCTGGTGGGAGGCATTGGTGGTCCCTGTGTCCAATCCCTGGACACTCCTCAAATCTCCCCCCTCGGGACCACCTTCTGTTCTCTTCCCTCCCCGACCTCTTCCTGAGTCCAGGGGAGGATATTCCCAGACAAAATACAGCTGCTGCCATCTGTTGCAACCTCTGTAGTGTGTCAGAGAAATGCAATCATTCACAGTGTAACAGAGAAGCCCACTCATGTGCAACCTGATGGCCAAATGCAGTTGTTTGTACTTGTACTGAGGTATACCTGGATATAGTGAGGCAGAATCACATTACAGTCAATGCAAATTAGCCTCAATTTACTCAGGTATACCTCAGTACTGAGCAACTTTTCTGTGACTACCACTGTAAGTGTTAAACGTGACCAGCAGCTATAACGAATCTTGGTGTGTGCTTAGAAAATCTTATCTTTTGTTCTGCTGTATGTAAAATACAAATTCACCATCATTTGAAATGTAGCCATCGGGAGGGGGCAACTGTAAACAAGTGGTACAATGCTGGGAGGTTCCCTGTAAAGTGTGTACCTGGGAAGAAGAAACAATATTGTGGTTTCTGAGTTAAGCTGATCTGTTTCTGTCTACTTCAGCTTCATTAAAGCACTGAAATATCTTTACCGTTCTCACTAATATTTTGAAATGCCCCAAATGATCTTGCATGAAAATCAGACAATAGCATGGTACCAGTAAAAGTTGGCTGTGCAGATTTTTTTCTCCTACAGTATTACTACAGCATGAAGCACTTTTTTTTTTTTAAGGCAGTTCTGTGAGAATGGCTCAATCGCAGTGCCAGGTATCCCCAATGAAACCATACACATGTAAACATAACCTAACCAAAAAGCAACTCACATACCAACTGAGCAATTGAACAGTGCTAAGTGGCCATCAAATCTTTCAAAGACTACTGAACCATAACATTAATTTATTAGCATGACAGTGGTTCTATGGGAGGAATCCTTCACAGAAAAAAAATAATATTTTCCTGTATCCTAGCTAAAATGTGGGTCTAGAATATCTTCATTGTGGGACCCAGAGACCCACACCTGAAAGAGTAATGCAGCACACATCAAACTTTACTTATACTGTAAAAGTTCATCCATATCCAGTATATGTCAAGGCCAAGGATCTAGTTCATTCAGTATTACAAAAGTCACATTCGCTGTACTTTAGTAAGGGTGATTCCATTAGCTCTGCACCTCATTTTATCAGGTCTAAGGTTCCACCAGCCTTGCATTAGACTCCTCCAGCATTGGAATCATTTATCTTCAAGGCATCTCACTGGGACAAGTGAGGCCCAGGGCTGAAAATACATGATAACCCTGTCTTGTCCTCAGACCGTCACACATTCTTTCTTCTGCTATACCTAGCAGGCTATCAACATTATTAGTTTTATGCAGCCAGTGACCTTTAGGCTGTCTCTTTTCTCTCAGCTTACAAATCAATCCATAGACACCTGCACATCTCTGAGTTATCCTCTCTGGGCTTAATGTTATAAAAGCCAGAACTGCACTACATCTGACATAAAGGTGAGAAGCATTTAGGGACCATGATGCCTCACCAGTAATGGCATCCCTTCCATCTATTCACAAGCATTCTTTACACTCAAAGCACCATAAATGTCAGGCTATAGATAAATTGTTGCTTAACACTGCAGTTTACTTTAATGGCACCAGGGTGAATAATAAGCCATTCAGGCATCCCAGACCACATTCCTTTCTTCTGCAAACAGATAGGTTAGGCCACTTGCTGCATACAATATCACACCCCAAACATCACGGCAGCTTCATGACCTGTGTCCCTTCACCTCAGGTTTCCTCGGGTCAAGAGACCGGGCATCTCCTAACTTAATGCAACCAGTCTTTGTTTAGATCCTCCATAGGATCTTCATGTGCCATCTTCCTTGGCAAGAGCTCCCACTAACAATCTATCCAACCAGGGTCTCCCTCTGAGCTTCAGGAGAACACTTTTTTAAGTCAGCTGGCCATCATGATGCTCCATTTGAGTATGATCTCAATCTCACTGTCCCCACACCCTCCCAGTGGTCCCACTACATACTAGCTTTAAACAAATCCCAGCTGTGAGTCTGAAAGACTGCGCCCCTTTGGGCTGCTCCCTTGGTAGCCAGTCCTGTCTGTCTTACTCCCAGATCTGAACTGTTTTGGCTGTCTGACTGTCTGTTCCAGACTAAAACAATATCAAAGCTCCTTCCACTTACATGAACCCCTGCGAGAAAGAAACAGACATGCCGGTCCTAGCATGGTACCTTCTAGTAACTAACCACATTCTCATTTATTTATTTTATTTAGTTTTTGTTGACCGGGTAAGTGCACTAGACAAATCCTGCCTATTTTCAGGCACGACCCAGGGGAGGGGGATACAGATGAATGCCAACTGACCTTGAACCAGATTAAGCTGTTGGTGGTACTTTTAGTGAATGAAGGAAATTTGGCCAGGACACCGGGGAAATTCCCCTACTCTTTTCGATAAGTGCCATGGGATTTTTAACATCCACCTGAACTACCACCAATCCAGGCAGATGGGACCTCAGTTTAACGTCTCATCCGAAAGACGGCACCTCAGAAGTGCAGCACCCCTACCATGCTGCACTACAGTGTCAGTACTGGGATATTAACCCAAGTGCCAGATGTGGGAACTGAACCCACAGCCCTCTGATCTCCCAGCCTCAGAGGCGAGTGTGCTACCTACTGAGCCACTGACACTGCTGACATTCTCATACTTTAAGAAGGGGTTGATACAGCAGCATATGGGAATAAAGCCAAATCTTATTTATTTATTTATTTATTTATTTTTTATTTTAATGCCGGGTTGGCCAGCTGAGACAACCAAGTCACTTTTTCAGTGGCGACCCAGAGAACTAAATGTTCCAGTTATATTGATAAATACATAGCATAGTAAAGCATATAGCATTGGGAGATACATAGTTTAAGGTACAGTGTAGTGTAACAAAGTCAACAGAATAAAATGGATCAAATATACATCATATTAACATCTTATGCAGGTTCGTTCATAATAACATCTTATAGTCATCATGTAGGTTCATCATGCCTGAGATATACCATTGGAGGAAGAGGGTGTGTCTAAGAGGGAGTAGAAGTAAGGGTGGAAGGGAAAGAGGTGTGTGAGTGTTAGAAAATACCAAAATGTAGACTAGCAAATTAAACCATACTCAAAGTATAAAACATAGTAAACATGTGGAGAAGCCAGCCACAATGCAATGCAGTAACTTGCAGTAGATGGCATGTCACAAAATACTACAGAAAAATGGGCTTAATTGCCATTGAATTACATTGTTCCTTGTGGCATACTGCAGAATTTTGTGATATTCTGCAACATTATTGCTTTAATCCTGGCTGGAACTGCTGTATAATGGCTAGTGGCACACTACTAGCTACCCCATTGCATTTTTACAGACAATGAACACTGCTGCTTTAAGCCAATAATGAACCTTGCTCAAGCCTACTTCTTTGTAAACTACTTATATTACATGGTTGACCCTTATAACCCACTGATTTTGAGTTACTGATAAATGTCATAATTCACTGCTAGTAGCAAAAAACAACATGTGAATAATAAAGAGTGAATAATATCTCAAAACAAAAACTCTTACTCACTGCTAGCACGTATCCGATTTAGATACCACAGAGTAAATAGTGTTGCACAAAACTGCACGGTAAAAATAATGTCTGTGAAAACAGCGACAGGAAAGTACAGCACAGACATAATATCACTATCCCTGCAGCTGTTTCACCTTCAAAATGGTTGCTTGCCAGGGAGCCATCACTGTGGCTCAGCAGATACTGCAACAGGTTGTGGATGGCAGTAGTGCCTATAGCTGTCCCAGGTTCGGGTCCCAGCTTGTCACATTTATTTTGTGTTCTTTTTTCCTCATTTGCCATCCAGCTGCCTCATTTGCCTTCCCTCCCACATGCAATGCATTAAATTCCCCTGTCCCTAATCTGTTCCACCACCCAACTTACCCCGTGTCCTCTCTCTCCCACCCAAGTTGCATCCACCACGGAGTTCCTCCAGTGACTCAGCCCACCCACCCAAATTATGCGCATTCCCTCAAATATGTCCACCTTTAAAGTTGATTATAGTAGGGGGGGAGCACATGGATCAAAGCCCCCACAAACAGGGTATGTGTAGGCCAAAGTCCCCTGCAAAAATTACTTTTTGCAGGAGATGTTGTCAATGCTATTTTGCATAAGTGCGGTTTGTGCCACGTTATTCCTTCCATGCGATTATGATAGTGTTCCCTGCTAGCAGAAGATACCAACACTTACAGAACTTGAAAAAAATCACAACATTCTACTCCCTCTAGGAAACACCTCATTCACACTCCCAAATATATTCCCAAATGAAAAAGCTACATAGTCATACACTAAACACAAATCCAGTTCTTTATCATGTAATATAAGAAAGTGAACATAGGTACCTGGGAAAAGCTCAGTAGTAATTTCATCTTGTGAAGTTGGGGTCGGTAGAAGTCACTTGTTCTACAGTCTCATGGCTTATCTTCCCCTGCTTCACTTAATGCAATTAGTGTCTTCTTCTTTACAGGCACCTGCTGTACAGTATGCATCATTCTATATGTATTGTTTTAGGTACTTGCTGTTTGAATGGACCTACTGTATAAAGCTGTATCTGCTGCTGTTTTTACTAGGATACTTATAAAAATTAGATGTTACATCTGATGAACCATTCAAATACCTGAATAAATACTGTTTATTTTAATCTGGAAAATGGAATGGAAAGAAATTGAAGAGGATATGACTTTTAACCAATAAAAAAGTTCAATTGTTTTTGATATTCTGTTTATTGACCTACTCACCAATGCTGTGCAACTCTACAAGGCAGCCCCCCCACATCCCCGTTATAACTTCTGTGTTTTCTGTACTGTTTCTCTGTCTGATCTGTCTGCTTCTGGGAGATTCCATTGCAAATTGTTTAAATTGTTCATAACATTGGTGGTTGGTTTATTTATTGGACTCTAGGGAGCTATCAGTGGGGCTGTTTGTGTTAAAATAAAATGAAAGAGAAGGCAGTAAATGTCTCCCTGGAGACAGGAAGTGGCACCATAATCAGCACAGGGGTTATATACTTACCCCCATCTCTGGTAGAGGAAATGGACAAGGAAATGATAGAAGGCATCCTCTTCTTGAGCTGGAAGAAGCAGAGGAGGAGGAGCTACATCTGTAGCAGATCTGTAATGGCGACCTCAGCTAGCATCAGGATGGCATACACTGCTCGTCTATGAAAATCTGTTTGCCTGGATTGTTAATAAACGATTGTTCACAGACTAGTTATACTTGCAGCATATGACTCGATAACAGCGCTTAGCAATTTTTCTTAAAACAATTATCTTAGACTTGCAGCCATGCTTGTGGTCTTGCTCCATCACTCTGAATTGCAATTAACCAAAGACTGTTAAAACCCAGAGCAGAGTACAGATGTTGCATTTTGACTTTTAACTACGGAGTATGTCTGAACTTGGAAATGAACGATTTTTGCAGCTTAATCCCTACATGATATGCAACAAGAATCAGAGTAAAAAAAAGAGAAAAAAATAATTCAAATGAACCTAGAGCATGAGCTCTTAAAATCCCTCCACCCACATAGCTCTACAGTCTGGCTGCACCCATTTACAGCAGCAAAAACTAAACATTCTTTTTGGTACCACTACCACATTTTCCGGTAAACCTCTTTCCCCTTACCTATCTCACCACACATCAGAACTTCTGCTCCCTCCACAATGGAGAATTTGGATGCCAAACAAGACGAATCAGGCTACACAACAGTGGTAGATGAAGGCACTGATCGTTTACCTGCTTCATCTGAAACTATTCCAGAAAATAAGGTCAGTGCTGATTTTTGCCAAGAAATGTGTGAGTCAACTTGTACACTAGCACAAGGTACACTGGATGCAGCATACTCTGAAATGAGAATGGTGCAAAAGGGACTACTTGAACAGGAAACTAGTGGGTAGACATCAGTAGAAAACCCTGCTCTGCATTCTGTTTCTAATACTACATTATTTACAAACAATGACTTCAGTGGTGAAGAAATGAACCAGAATTGTCTAAAAGGTGTGAATCAGTCAGAACTTATTAGGTTTAAGGAAGAGATTAAGAATGAGATCAGAACTGGTCTGGCAAATGTTACATCTGCTTTGAATGATGTTTCTTCTTTACTTACCAGTCTCCAGTCTAAAATGAACACTTACTTTGTGAACTACAGAGGCTGAGAATAGAATAAATGTTTTGGAGGATAAAGTAATACCTACAGTATGTCTCAGCAACAGCATTTGTAGGAAAAAGAACTGCCAGAGTTAAGAGCTAAAGCAATTGATTTAGATGATCAATCTAGACACTGAAATATTAAGCTTCTCAAAATCTCTGAAGGTCTTAGAAACAGAAACATAGACTTTGACAGCAGATAAGGACCACTTGGCCCACCCAGTCTGCCCATTTCCCTACCTACTGGATAATCTGCAAATTCTAGTTAACCAACAGCCTACTTTCTGCAACCCCCCACTATAATTGCCTTGTGTCTGTCCCATGCATGTTTGAATTCCCCCACTGTTTTAGACCCAACGACCTCCTCAGGAAGGCTGTTCCATGTATCCACCACTATCTCTGTGAAAAAAAATTTCCTCACATTACCCCTGAGCCGTCCCCCCCCTCTATCTTTAAATTGTGCCCCCTTGTTCTTACACATCTCTTTTTCTGAAAGATGCTACCCTCCTGGACTTTGTTGATTAACTTGAGGTACTTGAATGTTTCTATCATGTCCCCCCTGTCCCTCCTTTCATCAAGAGTATACATATTAAGCTCTCTCAGTCTCTCTTCATATGGTTTCTGCTGCAGACCCTGCACCATTTTAGTTGCCCTCCTCTGGACTGCTTCCATCCTGTCTATGTCCTTGTGTAGATGAGGTCTCCAAAACTGCACACAGTACTCCAGATGGGGTCTCACCAACTGTCTGTATAGAGGGATAACTACTTCCCTTTTTCTACTTATGATGCCCCTTCCTATGCATCCCAGTATCCCTGTCTCTCCTTACTGACTTTTCACATTGTTACCCACCTTTAGGTCATCTGATATGACTACCCCTGGTCCTTTCCATTTTTGTTGTTGTTAGTACCTCCCCTGTTATTGTGTACTCTTCTCCTGGGTTTTTGTTTCCCAGGTGCATTACTTTGCACTTCTTTGCATTGAATCTAAGTTGCCATATGTCTGACCATTCCTCCAACCTTGCCAAGTCCCTTCTCATCTTTTCTACCCCCTCTTGTGAATCAACTCTGTTACAGATCTTTGTGTCATCTGCAAAGAGGCATACCTTTCCCTCCAGACCCTCTGCAATGTCACCTACGAAGATGTTAAAGAGGACTGGACCCAGTAAAGTGGTTTTGAGGGTCCGTGAGACTCTCTGCCTTTTTTCAAAAAAATTATAACCTTGGTCTTCAATAGAAAATTTCTGGAAGAGTGGATCCCTCTAGATCATGCCCATAGACACACAAGATCAATCAATTCACATAACACAAGTGATCCAATGCCTCCACCAGTGTTTATTAAGCACCATTACTTTAGAGACCAGGAATTAATCCTTCGACATGCTCGAAGTGAATAAGGGCTTATCGTACGCACAGCTGAATTTTTCCGCCTTCCCTGATTTATCATTTAATACTCTGCAGGCCAGGCTGGCCTTTGATAAGTCCAGAGAACTGCTTAAGCAACATAATATCAACAGTGTAATCCTACACCCAGCAAGGGTCTGCTTTTTCTTACATGGGAAACCTTGGATAGTTCAAGACCCTAGAAAAGCAGAACAGTTTTTGCTATCTCAGAACTGGGAGATTAACGATACTTAATCTGATGAAAGTGCTTCTATAATAAAAGAACCAAAATAACTGTGAGATCAGAATGAAACATTTAGAAAAGATGGTGGAGGGAGGAGGGTGGGGGGCATAGTTTTTGTTATCAGCAATTAACAGTAGTAAGCTAACACTCTAGATGGTCCTAGCTAAGAATAGACTGGTTTAATACTTAAATTATTTGAAACAATTCAAGCAGTTCTAGATGCCACAGCTGGTTAATGAGTGTGAACATTGGGATGAGGAATTTTGGGGGCTGGTGTGGGGGGTATTTGAAAATCCATTCCAAGGTATTTTATGTACTGTGCCTCTGTATTGGGGGAATAATTAATTCTCTGGTATGTTTCCACCTATTGCTTTATATGATCTTACCATTCTGGATAAAACCAGTAAAGCTACTCTCACTACTATAGCATCTGAAAATTGGTGTTTTGGTTTGGCCCAGACTCTTGCCACTGTTATATAGAAATTTATTCTCCATATGTTTGATACCATTTTTGTGCATCAATCTTACATGATATCTTTAGATGGCACATCACTATAAGAGACAGATTCATGAGGCTCAGAGTAATAATACGTTTGAATATCTGTTGCCTTGGATGGGCATAGGGGGAATGAATCTTATAGTCATATTTTGCTTGTGTGATGGGGTACAGAAATTCAAGTTAGAGTATGGCTTAAACTGGTTAGATTTTTTTTTGTGCTGTACATTTGTATACTGGTGGAGTCTATCTGATATTCATATATGTTAATATCTGCTATTAATCTTATTGTCACATCTGGAATATATGGATGCTCTTATTATCTATAACATTAAATGGCCACTTTCTTAAAATTAATCTCATGAAATGTTAAGCGCATGCTAGAGAGATGTAAGGCTAAAAAAGTTTTTCATCACATAGATAGAATGGGGGTCAATTGTGCGCTAATTCAAGAATCCCATTTGAACTACTCAGAAATTATTTATCATGCTACGCATTGGGGCAATGGTCTGAATGCTCCTCAGACAAACATATCAGCTGAGGTGGTGATATTTTTTAAGAAATCTCTTGCTATTCAAACAGAAACATATACTGATGACCCTAGTGGGAGCTTTTTAATATGCCAGTCTAAACTGAATGGTAATAATGTTACAATATGTAATGCATACGGTCCAAATGACAACTCAGCATAACTTTTTATTCATTTTTTTCTGGAATTGGTTAACTATTCCCCCCCACACATTATAGGTGGTGATTTTAACTTAGTATTTGACCCAGGATTAGATAGGTCTGGCATGCACCCTGAATCAAGTAATTGTGCTAAAATGGAAATTAAACAATTCATGGTAGATTATAACTTAGTTGAAATTTGGAGATATAAATATCCCACTGTAAAACAATATTCTTTTTCCTCACACCCTCATTCAATTTACTTTCAAATAGATTTTTTCTCATTTCTCAAAGCATAGTTCACTTAGTACATAAGGTTAAGTACAATAGCATTGTTATTTCAGATCATGCTTCTATACAACTAGTTATTCAAATTCCTAATTATAATACAACTCCCATTTTTAATTTTGACCCTATACTCCTTAAAGATGCAGCATTCATACAATATATATAAATGCAGAGATTTATCTTTTCTTTGAAGCAAATATTTCTAAACAACCTGCCATAATAAGCATCTAGGAAGCTTTTAAGGCTTTTATATGAGGAAGCATTATTGCATACACTGCCAAATGTAATAAAATTAGAAAACAAAAATTAATGACACTTGAAAAATCCATTTTAGAATTGGAACAGAACCACATGGAAATGAATGATCCAACAGTCTTGGCCAAATTAATTCCATTGAGACATGAATATACCAAACTGGTAGCAGAACCTGTCGAAAGACAGACCTTTTTTACCCAATCTAAATATTGTGGCACTGCAGACTGTTCACAGAAACTGATGGCTTGGCAATTAAGACCAGCCCAGCAAAAAAATATGGTCAATCAAATTTCTGATTCTAATGGACAATTATACACAGACCCAAAAAGAATCAACCAGATTTTTAGGGACATTTACCTATCCTTATATTCATCAGAAACCTTGTCATTGGAAGTGCAGTCCAACTGGTTGAATAATATTGCCTTCCCCACAGTCTCATCCAAACATGCTCAGCTGATAGATAGTGATATTTCAATAACTGAAATTATAGATGTCATTAAATCACTACCTCCTGTAAAGCCCCTGGACTGGATGGATAACCAATTGATTTTTTCAAAACCTTCAGTTTGAAACTTGTGAAACATCTTAAATATGTTTTTGATGATATATTTATTTCTCAGATTTTAGTACCCTCCTTTAAAGAAGCTGATATACTACTGTTCTTAAAAAAAAGGGAAAGATCTGGTAAAGCCATCATCCTACCACCCTATTTGACTAGTCAATACTGATGCAAAAATTCTGGCTAATATCCTGGCTGACAGACTTGAGAGAGCACCATCCACCTTGATACATTCTGATCAGAATGGTTTTATTAAGGGGCACTCACTAAAATCTAATGTACAATGGACTAATAACATTCTGGATGCTACTATCTCTTCAGATTTGCCATTAATGTTTATAGATGCAGAAAAGGCATTTGACTACATAGAATGGCCATATATTAAATATATTATTTTAGTTATGAGTTTTTCTCTCCCCTCTGCCGGCTTTCTCAGGAGGGTGTCCCCAGCCCCGTCCCCTGGTGTCTACCAGCCGATGCTGACCTGACCCCAGGGCTTGTCCCCCCTGGCAGAGTCAGTGGGGGGGGGGTTCCCAACTCCCCCACCGAAGTCCGGATATAGTTCACCAGTGCCGTGGCTAGCCAGAGGCGGAGTCTGCAAGGCGCCCTCCACCATCCTGCACGGCAGACTGTTTCCCCTAGTTTTTCTCCCTAGGAGTCGGGACCATGCACTGTCACCAGCGGAGGGGGGCGCGCACGCTTCCGCATGCACTTCTTCCTGGTGTCTGGCCCGACTGCTCCCAGCTTGTGATATAGAGCCCTGTCCTCCAGCCTCCACTGGGGGGCGAGCAAGCGCCGACCATCAGGAACCCCCCTCCCCAGAGAAGGAGAGCAGTCCATAGGATGCTCAATCCTTCTCCTCCCCTGCTGACCCCCGACGGCCCGTGTTCGTTCCCGAACAAGGGTCACCAGTGTAGCATGAGGTAAGGTGCCAGTGCCTCAGCCCTCAGCACCACCGGCCTATATTAAATATATTATGAGAAAATATGGGTTGGGCCCTGGATTTTTTCAGATGGGCTGATGTGCTGTATTTGGGTCTGATGGCCAGGGTCATAACAAACTCTGATTTATCACCTTACATTCATTTATAGCATGGCACATGACAGGGGTGCCCCCTGTCCCCCTTAATGTTTGTCCTGGCCATAGAGCAACTAGCACTTGCTATGGCAGCATCCACAATAATTCAGGGCCCTATCATTAATGGGATTGAGCACCATATCAGTTTTTATGCTGATGTTTTACTATATGTAACTGATTTAAACCATTCCTTCCCACATATTATGGATATTATTTCACAGTTTAGAATGTTCTCCATATAAAAAGTGAACTGGACCAAGACAGAGGTTATGGAAACTCCCTATCACTCTAATCCATTTGTTTTGCCTCAACATTTAAATATACAGAAAGTAACCCAAATTATCTATTTAGGTGTAAAAATTGATAACAAGTTGGAAAAAATTGCCTCTCTTAATTTTGACCCTCTGAACATTGAAATTAGGACAAATCTTGACCACTGGGCAACATTACCTTTTACGTTGACTAGCCAAGTCAACATTATTAAAATATCCGTGCTTCCAAAATATATGTTCTTCTTTTAAACACTTCCCATCATTTTAAATGATACATTTTTAAGGGACTCAATATGATTATAAGGAAATTTCTATGGAAAGGAAAAAAGCCATGTATTAAACTTGAAAAACTATAATCACCACTTTCAGAAGCTGGGTTGGCTTTACCCCATTTCAAATATTATTATTATGCTGCCAAACTTAGCACTCTGGCTACATGTTTTAACATTGATTTGAATGATCCCTCATATGCCATAGAATCTAATTGTTCTCCACTGAAATATCTTTTGCATCTATTATATATCAGCCCATCAAAAATTAGATAATTAAATCTAGCACTGTGAACTAGGGCCCAGATCTTCAGAAATGCACCAAAGACCGGTGCAAGTCAGGCACAGCAGAAATCTGATGCACCATGGTGCAACAGGAGCCATATTCAGAGGTTGCACAGGCTGAACTACACCAGCTCAACCTGGCTGAATATGGCAGAGTTGCACCATGGCACAAACACAGTTGTGCCATGGCACAAAAAGAGATGCTCCAGCACAACTGTGAGAGCAAAGCAACAGAGGGGGGAATGGCATAGAGAACAGACCCAGGGACACAGCCATGGAAGCACGGTGACAGGCCATAGGAGGCCTTCACCAGCAGGGCACCCACAGGCACCCAGACACCTGACCCCAGAACACAACAGTGGCAGAGAAAGCAGGTAACAGGAACTGCCAACAGCCAACAGAGGGCCACCAAGGGAGCCCCCCCCGCAAGCTGCTGGCCGTACCCCCCAGACCATAGAAGGCCACATCCAGGACCATGCAGCCAAACATGCACACAAACCACACAGGCACACAGGAAGCCCATACAGTAGGCACTGAACATGCCAGGTGGCAGGTAGCATGGCAGATCACATGGGACAGGCTACACAATGCCAAGCAGGGGCCCAAACACAGTGTGCGGACAGTACCTGACCAATGACCATGGCTGTGTTCCACCACCACACACACAATCAACACACACCCCTAACAGCTTGCCCATGGGCACCCCAAGGCATAGCCACCAACCCAGGGGATTGACACCACCACAGTGGGACACACCACAGCACACAGCAGTGAACCGTGGAAGCACAACACATGCCTCTTCACATGCACACCAGACAGACAGACACTGGGCCACTGCAGCATGGCTCCTCATGCCACCTGCAAAGCAGACACAGACACAGGCAGATAAGTCAGAAAATATATATTTGTATGAAACTATGTACAATAACCAGGGGCTGGGAAAGGGTAGGTATAGTGAGAGAAGGGGATAGGGAACAGGGACTGTACAGTGGAAGGGGGGACTGTAGCAGGAGGTCCATCAGGGGAAACAGGGGAAAACAGGATCAAAACTTATGGTGGCCCCATCCGGCCACCCTGGCACACAGACATTGCCTCTGGTCCGCCACCAGCATCCTTCAGATCTGTACAACCACCTCCAGCATTGTGGAGGAGACAAGAAGAGTCTGGCACAGCAGTCTGGAGAGCACGGAGCGAGGCAGTCTTCACCACCTGACACCTATACCAAGGGACAGGACAGATGATCAATGCAATGTCCCAAGGAACCATGCCCACCCACAGTGCACAATGGGCAGTGGGAACACACACCCCTGGAGGGCCCGTAATGGCCATCCACAGGGGGGTGGACCAATGCTAGCCAGCAACTTGGAACACCAGGACATTGCACAGAGGTGGTCCCTGCTGCACAATGGCCACATGACTGCACAATGGCAGTCATATGGCACAGTGCACCAGCAGCACCACAGCAACAACAGTGGCAGCCGGGCACATGCCCACCCCACCAACAGATGGCACATGTGTCCAATGGATGAGCCACAGTGGCATGCACCACACACAGTGTGACACAGCTGCCATGGCACATGGCACAGGCGGATGTGCCCGCACCCATTCCCCCCATCACTCCCCATGTACAGTGTAAAGGACCATGATAGTGCCTACCTGCCCTCTGCAGCCCTGCTGGTGCCAGTCCTGCTCCACCACATCACACTGGGCCTGCTGCACTACTGTAGCCTGGGCTCTCCAATGGTCCTCAGGTCCTGGGAATGGAAAGAAGCCAGGTGACATCAGAAACTGACCACAGCAGCTGCCCCCAACTCATCCCTGTGCACAGGGTGTACCACTGCCTGACATGTCCCTCATGGCTGCATCACAATGCAAGCAGTAACTGGCAATGTCACCCCTTGATGTGCACGATGACAGTGTACCCCCTCTTCAGGGCATGGCAGGCAACCAAGCCAACACCACAGTACAGCACCAGGGCAGACATGCAACATGGGATGACTTACCTGGCTGTGACACAGCCCCTCACCTGGCATGTGCCTGTAGCCTCCTCAGGCGCTCTGGGTCCCTCTGCATGAGGTCTCCATAGTGGTGGTGACATTGTTCTCCTGTCCTGGGCACCCCCATCCTGTGCTCCATGCTGTCAGCTATATCCCGCCACACGGTGCCCCTGGCCCGCTGCAGGGGCACCTGCCCAAAGAGCAGGGGGGCGTGGGGCTCCATGCAGGCCACCAAAGTTGGCCATCTTGATCTGTGACCAGTTCTTGGCCCTCCTGTGTCTTGCCTGCACCATGGTCAGCTCAATGTGTTCGGTGGTGAAAATGGCAGCAGGAGGTGCTCGTCTCCACACCATGCACCCACCATGCAATGCGTGGGAGCATGCACATTGCACACCCATCACACAGTGCCAGAGATGTGTGGAATGAGCATGGCTACGTGGGGCCACAGGGTCAGAGGTCTGACCCAGGAGCCAGGGGTTGACTGGCTTTGCAAATGTGCATGATAGGGCATGGCACCCCATGCGCGGCCATGCGTGTAGCTGGCCGATGCACAACATGCGCAATGCCATTGCATCATGTTGTCCATGCACAGTGTGCAATTGACACTATGATACTGTGACATGCATGTGCACTGCTGGCTTGTGCACTGTCGCAACTTGCTCAGGTGCAATCCTATTGCATATGGTGCAATATCATGATATTCAGACACCACATGCAAATGAGCTCATCAGCCAATGCGTGGTGTAGTGGGTGCATTAGCATGTCATTACTGTTGTGCCTAACCTCATTTGCATACATTGCGCCTTATAAGCATCACGGAACAGCACAGGCCATGGACCAGTATTGCAACCTTGATAGGTAAGTTGTACATGTAGCTGCAGCTCACTGGGAGCTGACAGCACTGTATGGTGGGATAGACTAGGGAGATGCTGCCACTGGCACACTGTGCTGTCCATGTCCACAGGCAGCAACATGTCAGCACATGAGGAGGATGAGGAGCGGTGGCCTACATGGAAGTGCAGGCCCAACTTCACAAAGGCTGAGACTGATGTCCTGTTTGAGGCCTAACTGGACAGAGAGCCCCTTTTGAGTGGTGCCATGGGCACACCACAGGCCAAGGCTGGTGCATGAGAGGAGGTGGCAGCCTACATCAACCAGCATGGCAGCCACCAGTGGTTGGTGCAGGAGGGCCGAAAGAAGGTGGGAACAGACAAGTGGTGGATAAAGGAGAAGGTGGCAGCCATCCAGGAGTTCTGTACCACCACCGGAGGAGGGCCAGCAGATGCACCCACACTAACACTACAGGAGGAATTGGTGGCAGCCACCATGTGCTGCACCAAGGTGGAGGGTGTGCCTGGAGGAGGATTCCAGATGGGTGGCAGCCCATCACTGCATGGTATGTATGTCAGCCACACACAGCTGGTGGCATGGAGGGTGCATACATGGGCATGCTGGCGTGCATGTGGTCGGCATGCCTGTCATGTGCATGTGTGTGCACCCACATGCATGCTATGCTGCAGGACACATGCAGCGGCAGTGTACAGGGGGGACACATGTTGGCATTGCATCAATGACACACCTCTATTCTCTTGCAGCACCAGCATTCCTCTGTGCAGATGGTGGGGCACCGGCAAGGGCTGCAACTGTGGACGGTGGTATGGTCCCGGAGGTCCGGCACCCTGCCAGTGGTGGAACAGCTGCCTACCACCACTGTGGGTGCAGCGGTGTGCACTGCCCTGGTTGTGCCCTGCAGTGGTGGTGGTGTGACTGCGTAGGCACTGGGTGTCATACAGCGGCTGGACGGGTGACAGCAGCAGGCTACGGGTGCCACTGGGCAGCCGGACACAGAGTCCACCACTGGTGTGCCTGCTGTGCCCATTCCCCCTGCAGATCCCACTGTGCAGTGTCCACCAGAGTGGGGGCTGTGCTGCATGGCCAGTCAACACAAGAAGATTGGTGTCCCACCTGGAGCCCCAGGATGCCAACTGGCTGGCTGAGCTCACTCGCCTGCTGCAGGCATCCATTCAGCCACAGGTGCTGTTTGCCACTGGGGTGCATGCACTGCATGTGGAGGTGTGCCAGTTAGCTGAGCAGCAGGAAAGGGTCACTGCACAGATCCTGGTGGGGATGCAGCACATGCAGGAGGCTACGACTGCATCCTTGGATCACACTGCCACTGCAGTCATGGATGGCTTTGTATTGCTGGCTGCCACAGGGCATGGCCATGCACTGGTGACCCCCCACAGTGTGATGTTCACCCCACAAACCCAACATCAGGTGATCCCAACACAGTCGATGCCAGGCTCTGATGTAGGCATCCCAGGCATGCCCAGGGCTGGCCTGTTTGGGTGCCTGCACAACCCCATGTGGGCACAGTCATGGTCCATGTTTCAACCCCTGGAGGGCTGTTGCAACCCCCTCCATGGCTGATGTGCAGCCTGTGGCTTCCAATCGGCCCCAGTGCAGCCACCCCCATGGCCGTGGTGGCCATAGTTCCGTGCAGCTGCCCTGATGTGTGGGCCTCCCTGACCATAGTCTGCAGCTGCTGCCCTGTGTTCACGTGGGTGGTGTGTGTGTGTGTGCCTACCACTGGCATAGCACCTGTGTGTCACACCACATGCTGCCTGTGTGCATGCTTGCCTGGCCACTGGACCATGTGGCATGCACATGATGAGAGCAGTCTAGCACCGGTTGTGCCTGTGCACCAGTGCAATGCATCTGATCCATGCCACATACAAACACCTGGGTGTGTAGGTGCATATGTGTGTGTGTGTGTGTGTGTTGCTGTGTGTGGTTGTGTGCCACTGACTCCCCTACCCCTGCCTCATGCCTCTGTGTGTGCATGCCCATTGCTATGCATGCCCTTGCATGTGTGCTGTATCTGTTTGTGAGGCCCATGCATGTGTACCACACCACCTACCTGTGTGCACCATAGGGCTCCCGTAGTGGTGGTGTTCCAGTGGCCATGCCTACTGAGAAGTCAGGGGTCCCTCCACCCAGAGGATGGCTGTCCATCACCCTCAGGCCCATTGCCCCCATCAACCCCACTACTGATGCCCTCATCAGCTTTGACAGCTATCCCATGGTCAATGGCCATGTTGTGCAATCTGCAGCAGGCCAGGGAATAGGCCACAAGGCTTTTTGAAGGGCTGTACTATGAGGCACCACCCTGACCTGTCTAGAGCAATGGAACCGTGACTTTCAGCATGCCAAAGACATGCTCAATGATGTTGTGCATGCTGGCACGATGCCTCATTATACCGTTCCTGCTGGGACAATGGGCGCTGGTAGGGGGTGAGCAGCCAGGGCCTCAGTGGATACGCCGGCCTCACTCTGTGTGAGATTGACATGGTTAGCCCTCTGCTATTCTCTGCTGCACCCTTGCCTGTCCCTGGCACCCATGCCACCATGCATACCCCTGCCTACCCCATCCCCAGGTCTGCTCTGCCCATCACCCCTTGTCCATGCAATGCTCACCTACTATGTGGCCCATGGGATGTCCCCAAATTCAAACCTGTGGCACAGCACAGAATTGTGCCAGATGAATGCATCATGTGCACTCCCAGGGTGTGTGGTCACAGACATTGGTGATGCACCCCATGGCATCACACACCACCTGGCAGTTGACACTCAGGCTCCCCTTTCAGTTGATGTATGCCATGCCCTCAGAGCCAGGTGGCATGCAGATGGCCATGTGGGTGCAGTCAATGGCCCCAATCATGCCAGGCATACGTGCCACCCTGTGGAAGTCTTGCATGGTTTCTGTATGCTCTGCCTGTGTGCTGGGGAAATGGATGAATTCCAATGCACATAGCAACAGAGAATTGAGGAACTGTGTGAGGGGTGAGACGTGGCCAACTGGGTGATGTCTGTGGTGTCCCCTGTTGGTCTCTGGAAGGTGTTCATGTTGAGCAGGCACATTACGGCAATCACCTTCATCTCCAGGGACATGGCATGACTCTGTCTGGTGGGTACCTGCATTCCTCACTGCAGAGCTCACAGAGCTGCCTCAGAATGGCCCTGTTCAGGCAGTACCAACCCACAATCTCAGTGTCACTGTAGTTCTCAAGGTGATGCCAGCACGGTACCACCTGTGTCAGGCATACCACCGATGGCCCTTCCTCGGCCACGCTGTTGTTCCTCCTGCCCCCTCACACTCCTCATTACTGCCTCCATCATGAAGGGTACACTGTCCATGACCCTTGCTGTCCACTGTCCCCCTGGGCAGTTGACTGATGGCTGTGTGCCACCCTGGTGCACTGCTTGTCTGTGTGTGTGTGTGTGTGTCTCTCTCTCTCTCACTCTCTCTCTGCCTCTCTCTCCTCTCCAGTGCCACCTCTGTCCCTCTCCCTCTGTGTGTGAGCTTTGATCTGTCTGTCTGTGTGTGTGTGTCTCTTTCTCTCTCTCTCTGTCTGTCTCTCTCACTACCTCTCACTCACACCCCTAGCGCAAGTGTTGTCTGTGTGTTTGCGCCCTGTATTTATAGGAACAAGTCTGCTCAGAGCAACTTCGATTTGCTCCAGACTTGCGCCATGGATTCATGGTTGAATATGCCACTGCGCTGGATATTTATGGGAACACCCCCTGCTCTTGCACCTGCATTCATTATAGTTGCGCACTGGTGCAATGGATTTTGCACTGCACACTGGCTCCCGCTGAATATGGCTCCTTGGCGCAATACCACACTTGCACCATGCACAACTGCTCTGAATATCTGGGCCTAAGACTACTCTATATATATGGTATAAGATTTTCTCTCACAAAAAATGCGATCTATATTTCTCAAGCTATTCTCCAATATATTTTAACAATTGCTTATTTCCATCAACTAGGGAAACAACTTTTAAAATTGGTATTTTAAGGGCTTGGTGAAAACTGGGCAAATCTGAAGTCAAGGACAAATTGTGGATTTCGCCTCTTTGAAAAGCCTATATAATTTCCCAACTCCCAGTTTTTCCGCTATTTACAGATCCAGGATTTTATTAATAAAATTGTAAAGCAGCAAATAAAACATTGCAAATGTGGAAACTATCTTGAATCAGCCCAATATAAATTGATCTCACAAATTTACAAGTCTATTCTGCCTAAACATTGTGATTTTGTTGATAAACTCAGACTCGGTTGGGCTCAAAAACTGAATATAAATATTTTTTTATAGGCATGGAAAACTATTGTTAACATAAAATCATGGGGCTATAAGTCTATCAGACTGCAGCAGATCATGTTCAATATTTTACATAGAATTTATTATACTCTACATTATTTAAATAAAATGAACCCTACAATTCCACCAAATTGTTCAAGGTGCACTAATCAAACTGGTACACTTGAACATATGTTCATAAACTGCACAAAATTAGATCAATGGTGGGAGGCAATTCTTACTTTTATCTCTGTAACCATACACTATCAAAAAAGTGGTCACCAACATGGAACATGAGCTGTTTAATGTGTCAGAGAAATGGAATCATTCACAGTATAACAAAGAAGTCACTTATGTGCAACCTGACAGCCAAATGCAGTTATTTATACGTGTCAAATCTGACCAGCAGCTATAACTAATCTTGTGTGTTTAGAAAATTGTATCTTTTGTTCTGCTGTATATAAAATACAAACTCACTGCCATTTGAAATGTAGCCATTGGGAAGGTGCAACTTTAAACAAGTGGTACAATGCTGGGAGATTCCCTGTAAAGTGTGTACCTGGGAAGAAGAAGAAACAATATTGTGGTTTCTGAGTTAAGCTGATCTGTTTCTGCCTACTTCAGCTTCATTAAAGCATTGAAATAACTTTACAGTTCCCACTCATATTTTGAAATGCCAAAAAATGATCTTGCATAAAAATCAGACACTAGCATGGCACCTGTAAAAGCTGGTTGTGCATATTGTTTTTCATCTACTGTATTACTAGTGCACAAAACAAGTTTTTTCAAGGCAGTTCTGTGGGAATGGACTCAAACACAGTGCCAGGTATCCCCAGTGAAACCACACAAATGTAAACATAACCGAACCAAAAAGCAGCTCACATATCAACTGAGCAATTGAACAGTGCTAGGTGACCATCAGATCTTTCAAAGACTAATATAGGAGGAATCCTTCACAGAGAAAAAGAATAATATTTTCCTGCATCCTGGCTAAAATGTGAGTATAGAATGTCTTCATCGTGGGACCCAATGACCCACTCTTGAAAGAGTAATGCAGCACACATTAGACTTTACTTATACTGTAAAAGTAACCACATACAGTGCAAATCAAGATCCAAGGATCCAGTTCATCCAGTACTACAAGTTTGTCAACTAAGTCACGTTAGCTGCACTTTAGTAAGGGTGACTCCATCAGCTCTGCACCTCATTTTATCAGGTCTAAGGCTCCACCAGCCTTGTTTTAGACTCAACCAGCATTGGAAACATTTATCTTCAAGGCTTCTCACTGGGACAAGTGAGGCCCAGGGCTGAAAATACATGAGAACCTTGTCTTGTCCTCAGACCCTCACACATACTTTCTTCTGCTATACCTAGCAGGCTATCAACATTATTAATTTTATGCAGCCAGTGACCTTTAGGCTGTCTCTTTTCTCTCAGCCTACAAATCAATCCATAGACACCTGCACATCTCTGAGTTATCCTCTCTGGGCTTAATGTTATAAAAGCCAGAACTGCACTACATCTGACACAAAGGTGAGGAG
Organism: Neoceratodus forsteri; assembly: GCA_016271365.2. Lineage (NCBI taxonomy): Eukaryota > Metazoa > Chordata > Ceratodontiformes > Ceratodontidae > Neoceratodus > Neoceratodus forsteri. The sequence goes on from CM057457.1 coordinate 104,626,953, forward strand.
CATTTAGGGACCATGATGCCTCACCAGTAATGGTATCCCTTCCATCTATTCATAAGCATTCTTTACACTCAAAGCACCATAAATGTCAGGCTATAGATAAATTTTTGTTTAACTCTGCAGTTTACTTTAGTGGCACTAGGGTGAATAATAAGCCATTCAGGCATCCCAGACCACATTCCTTTCTTCTGCAAACAGATAGGTTAGGCTACTTGCTGCATACCATATCATACCCTAAACATCGCAGCAGCTTCATGACCTCTATACCTCCACCTCAGGTTACTTGGGTCAAGAGACTGGGGCATCTTCTAACGTAATGCAACCAGTCTTCTTTTAGATCCTTCATAGGATCTGCATGTGCTATCTTCCTTGGCAAGGGCTCCCACTAAAAATCTGCCCAACCAGGGTCTCCCTCTGAGCTTCAGGGGAACACTTTTTCAGGTCAGCTGGCCATCATGATGATCCACTTCAGTATGATCCCAATCCCAATGTCCCCTCACCCTCCCAGTGGTCCCACTACATACTAGCCTTAAACAAATCCCAGCTGTGAGTCTGAAGGACTGTACCCATCGGGGCTGCTCCCTTGGTAGCCAGTCATGTCTGTCTCACTCCCAGATCTAAACTGTTTTGGCTGTCTGTCTGCTCCTGGCTGTCTGACTGTCTGTTCCAGACCAAAACTATATCTAAGCTCCTTCCACTTACATTAACCCATGCTAGAAAGAAACAGACATGCCAGTCCTAACACGGCACCTTCTAGTAACTAATCACATTCCCATACTGTAAGAAGGGGTTGATACAGTAGCATATGTAAATACAGCTAAATCTTGGTGTTAGATGATACCAAAATGTAGACTAACAAATTAAACTATACTCAAAGCCTAAACACAGTGAACATATGCTGAAGCTAGCCACAATGCAATGCAATAACTTAGTAGATGGCATGTCACAAAATACTACAGCAAAAAGGGATTAATTGCCATTGAATTACATTGTTCCCTGTGGCATACTGCAGCATTTTGTGATATAATGCAGCATTACTGCTTTGCATCCTGGCTGGCACTGCTTTATATTGGCTAGTGGCTCATGGCCAGTTACTCCAGCACATTTTTACAGACAATGAACACTGCTGCTTTTAGCCTATAATGAACCTTGCTCAAGCATACTTCTTTGTAAACTAGTTATATTAGATGATTGAACTGTATAACTCACTGATTTTGAGTTGCTGATAAATGCCATAATTCACCGGTAGTAGCAAAAAAAAAGCATGTCAATGATAAAGAGTGAATAATATCTCAAAACAAAGACTCTTACCCACTGCTAGCAGGTATCCGATTAAAATACCATGGAGTTAATGATGTTCCACAAAACCGCATGGTAAAAATAATATAAAAAGCAACAGAGAAAGTACAGCACGGACATAACTTCACTATTCCTGTGGCTGTTTTCATCTTCAGAATGTCTCCTTGCCAGCATGCCATCACTGTGGCTCAGCAGATACAGTAAAAGGCTATGGACCGTGAAAGTGATACAGCTGTCCCAGGTTTGGGTCTTAGCTTGCCGCATTTGTTTTATGTCTTTTTTTCCTCAGTTGCTATGCAGTCACCCCTTGGTTTCCTTCCCACATGCAATGTAGTAAAGTCCCCTTCCTTAATCTGTTCCACCCTCAACTTACCCCCATGTCCTTATTATCCCCCAAGTTGTGGCCACTGCGGACTTCCTCCAGTGACTCTGCTTACCCACCCAAATTATGCCCATTCCCTCATGTGTCCTGCCTTGAAGGTGATTGTAGAAGGGGCATGGGTTGAAAGCATCCTGAAAATGGGGGTGCATAAGGCAGAACCCCCTGCAAAAAATGTCTTTGTGCAGTAGATGTTGTCAGCACTATTTTGTGTGAGCCCAGTTTTGTGCTGCGTTATTCCGTCCATGCAATTATGACAGTATTCCTTGCTAGCAGCAGATACCAACACTTACAGGACTTGAAAAAAATCATAACATACTACTTCCACTAGTAAACTCCTCATTCACACACCCAAACATATTATCAAATGAAAAAGCTACATAGTCGTACACTGAACACAAGTTCAGTTCTTTACCATGTAATATAAGAAATAGATTATAGGTGCCTGGGAAAAGCTCAGAAGTAATTTCATCTTGTGAAGTGGGGGCTGTAGAAGCCACTTGTTCTACAGACTCATGGCTTATCTTTCCCCTGCATCACTTGTTGCAAATACTGCATTCTTCTTTAAGGCACCTGCCGTACAGTATACATCATGCTATATGTATTGTTTTAGGTACTCACTGTTTGAATGGACCTACTGTATAAAGTCGTTTGTCTTCTGCTGTTTTACTAAGATCCTTATAAAAATGAGATGCCACATCTTATGGACTATCCAAATACCTAAATAAATACAGATTATTTTAACCTGGAAAAATGGAATGCAGAGAAATGGCAAAGATATGACATTTAACCAATAAAAAAGTTTCAATTGTGTTGGATATTCTGTTTATTGATCTACTGACCAATGCTGTCCTGCTCAATGAGGCAGCCGCCCCATCCTCATTTGCATCACTTTTCTGTCTTTTACCTAGTATCATGGGGTCTATGGGAGGGCTTTCCTTCCCAGGGATGGAATGACCCCTATGTGGTGGACTCCCTCAGTTGAACTGACAAATGTGGTCTCCCTCACACCCATACAGTGTGAGAACCAATGGGCACTCAGAATTGGTGGGGCCCCAAAGTGCTGGTCCCACTATACTGTGCAGCAGGGTCTTTCCTGGTTTCTGTTTTTCTCACAAGTACACTGCCATCTAGATTTCTCAGGTGTGTATGCCCATGTATGTGCATGACAATGCACCATACCCTGGCAGTAACCCTCAAATCACCTGCTTACACAGATTCATAATAGGGAGATGCATGAGAGGCATCACAGTTGAAAACAGGGGTCACTGTTGGGACTGGCCCTGTTCCAAATATTTATTTTGGATATTACCAAGGCCCTGCTAAACCATTCTGTGTAGTATGCAGATGATATAAAATAGGTGGCCCTTGTAATTCCCTTACTGATATACAAGATATTCAGGATGATTTGCATAGTATCTCATCATGGGTTGCTAAATGGGGGATGAAACTGAACTCAGATACATGCAGAGTTATGTATTTGGCTAAATCCAACCCAAAGCATACCTGTTTATTAAATGGAACTGTATTAAACACAACAGACAGTGAAAAGGACATGGGCATCCATATATCTGATTATCTTACCTGTACAGACATCTAAACCCTGCAATTAGTAAAACAAATAAGGTTATATGGGCAATCAGCTGAACATTAACTCCAAGAAATCCAAAGTATGAATGCCATTATATAGGGCTTATGTCAGGCCTCATCTGAGTATGCAGCCCAATTATGGTGCCCATACAAAAGCAAGATTGCCTACTAATTGAGAAAGTGCAGTGGAGATACACCAAAAATATATATGATCTAAGAGATAAGATATATGAATAAAGAATGCAAATGCTAAACCTCATGCTCTTAGTGGTCAGAAGACTCAGAGGGGATCTATTATTCATGCATGGCATAGTAAACAATCTGTACTTTCTGTGTGAACTAGGTATGCAATTTAAAAATGATACACAAAACATTGGAGGTCACCCTTTGCAAATCATGGGTAGGAAGTTTAACATGTAAATCGAAAATACTTCTTTTCATGTAGAATCATTCGCCCATGGAACAGCCTGCCATTAGAAGTGGTGGTGAGCGAGAGTAAGGAAATATTTAAAAGACAATTGGATACTTTTATTCTGTCCAGTAATAACCTAAAATACTATATTTATTAGAATAGAAGCAATTATAAATAAAATTTCCTTCTAGCTTCTCACAGCACTTAGTAAGACACTTCATATTGCTATCCCTCTGTACAGATAGTTGGTGAGACCCCATCTGGGTTGCTTCATGTAGTTCTGGAGACCCCATCTCCACAAGGACATAGACAGGATGGAGGCAGTCCAGAGGAGGGCAACTAAAATGGTGCAGGGTCTGCACCAGAAGCCATACAAAGAGAGACTAAGGAAGTTAAATATGTTTACCCTTGAGGAAAGGAGGGGGGGCATGATAGAAACTTTCAACTACCTCAAGGGAATCAACAAAGTCCAAGAGGGTAGCATCTTTCAGAAGAAGAGATGTGCAAGTACAAGGGGGCAGAATTTGAAGACAGAGGGGGGACAACTCAAGAACAACATGAGGAAGTATTTTTCAAGGAGAGGGTGCTGGACACATGGAATGGCCTTTCTGAGGAGGTCATGGGATCAAAACAGTGAGGCAATTCAAGAATGAATGGGATAAACATAAGACAATTCTGGTGGGGGTTAAGAAGAAGTAGGCTGCTGGTTAACTAGGATCTGCAGCTTATCCAATAGAAAGGGAAATGGGCAGACTTGGGGGGGGCAAGCGGTCCTTATCTGCTGTCAAAGTTTATGTTTCTATGGATGTTAACATAGCCACATTGAAGCACTTCAAATTGTGGTACTACAGAGTTTTTTTTTTTTCACACAACCAAACGAAATCAGAAATTGCAGTAGCAGAGATTAAACACTTGTGGCAATACATTTATTTTTTGCATTAAAGTTAGGGGTGTTCTGCAACCATTTGCTAAATATAATATAGTAAACCACTCTTTAAGAGTGGTGCCAAGCTCGGGGCTAAGTTTGCTGTTAAATATTAGCCACCCACTTGCTGAATGTAAATTTTAGACAGCAAGCAGAGAGAAGTGTAGCACAGTTTCAGCTTTTTATTAGATTGGCCATAAGTCATTACAAATTATTTAAAATATGTAAAAATTAATATTAAGCATAACATTCACAATATATCACGTAAATATAAACATCACCGCTCATAACATGAAATAACAGCAATAATATTTACATGCCTTTTGGCAGTTTCAGCAAATGTCACTAAATTTCTTACAAACTGATAATTTTTAAGATTGATCAAGATAAACATACCATCAGTGAGTACAGTATTACACAGTCATAGAATGTGAAAATGTTTAGTTCACCATTTTGTGTACCATGGACAGTTAAATAATATATGCTACACATCTTCTACATGGCCATTTTTACAGTAGCATTCTAAGTATCTTTTGACATTTTATTTTATCTTGCCTCTAATTTTGTTAATGGTAATAGTTCTAACCCACCAAGAGTGACAGATCTATTTTCTCTTTGATCTAATTGGAGTGTTAAATATGTCTTACAGTCATGCCATATTTTGTGTTTAGAGACCCATGTTTATATTTCTGAGCTGGCTATTACATGCATATATTTCTCTTGATATATCAAAACTAATTTATTTTTAAATATCTGGTTATAAATATATGACATCATTATTCCTTTCTTGAGGGTTAGCCATAATGCATACCAATCCATTTGTCTTAAAGAGCTAGTGTATTGTCTGAAAACTGTCTGGAATTAATTTTAACTTTCAGATGCCGTCAGCTATCACTTTTTATATCTCAAGTATTTTTTTCTTTTCTGTTCGCTAATTACAATATTTTCCACCTTGCTGTACTAGGGTGATGTGTGGAACAGCACTCAGTCTGGAGGTTAAAAAAAGTCAGTTCTGTTTCTCCCACTACATCACCACTGAGACCACACTGACTGTGACATCACTACTAGCCAAGGAGAACTATTCTCACTGCCAGATTATTCTCTTTCACGTGAAGCAGCATGGACTGGCTCTTCTTGGTTACTAGTGATGTCTCAATTTGCTGCATTTTGGTGGAGGACGCGTGATGCAGCACATCGGCTAGCAGCTCTCTTTCACTACTCCAGCCACCCGACTCTATCCACATATAATTTTATTGGTAAAACCAGCTAAACAAATCTCAAACCTTTTCTAGGGCAATTGAGAAGGTATCTAATCAAAATTTTGTCAAAATTCAGCTCTGTGGAGGTGGTAATGTGGAAAGCTCCACCAAAACATACGCCTCCGGTTACCCCGGAGAAGGCCCCCCCAAAAAAACAGGTCCTCCAGTAGTGCAGACGCGCCAGCATCTGAATCTACCTCTCCTCATCAGGAGCCTCTTACCTTGCAATGATTCCTCCAAGAATTCAAACTGTTTAAAGAGGAATTGCACTCCATAACATCTGAAATTAAACATCTGACTCAAGCGATGGAAGATTTACATCGACGAACCTCGGATAATGAAGCCTGTCTTTGTTCAGTGGAAAAATGGATTGACAAAGTGAACCCAGAACTAACTGCCACCCATCAGAAAATGGCCCATTTGGAGTCCAAAACTGAAGACCTAGAGGGCCGCAGCTGCAGGAATAACGTGGTCATCATTGGTCTTCCTGAAAAGGAAGAAGGCTTAGACGCTATCAAATTCATTCAAAAACTAGTTGAAAAACTTGCTGGCCCTTCACCTTTCAGGCCACATTATGTCATCAAATGGGCACATCGATCCTTCGCCTGATGCCGCTGGCAGGGTACCTCCTCAGCCGCTAATTTTTCAATTTTTGAATTTCTTGGAGTGTCAGCATTTCATTTTTAAAGTAAAAAGAACTGCAAGAAGTAAGATGGGAGGCACTACAATCAGGGTAGCACAAGATCTGCCAGCTTCTATATGGCAAAAAGAGCCATTTTCCACCCTCTGGTCTCCAAGCTCATTGCCGAGGAATTAAGTATAGGATGACTTATCCTGCAAAACTCAGTGTCCTAATTGCGGTAATTGGATGTCATATGAAGACCCTGACATGGCATCTAAGGGTCTTAATAGTGCCCTGCCTGATTTATTGAAAGATCCCTGATCTAGTATTCCATGTGATGTGGTCTCCGCGATAGTGAGGCAAGAAATCAAAACAAAGTAAGAGAAGATCAGGTAACAACATTAAAACAACTGAATATTGAAGAGCCAGCAGGATTATGATAAGCAACCAGTTTAAAATGACTTTTAATATGTTTGGTTTGCAGTGTTGAGCTCTACTGGACTTCCTCCCTGTTTCTACCAATTCTCAACATGGTTTGAGTTTTATTTCCTCATCAAGTAAAATCGCCTCTCTGCCATTGATCGAATGCCTGGGACTTCTATTTGCATTCCACCCTCACGGTTGAATGTGAAGAGGTGTTTTAAGTTGTTGGAAGATTGAGGGATCCAGGTTAGCTCGTCTAGTAGATTTACCTAAAGGTGCGAGTCGCCACCAGTCATTTACAGCTCTCGTCACTAGAGGTAGTGCGGAGCTTATTTTTTGTTGTGGATGCCTGAAATGCACCTATGTCATCAAAAGCAGTGTGGACACTGGATTAAAAGGACTAAAATCCCTGAAGTAGAAGAATGGAACTGCTGAATTTAATTTTCCTTTTGGACTTCTTCTACACTTCTTATGTAGGTTATTCGGCTTTTGGGCAGTAACATTGTCTCAAAGTTGTTTTATTTTATAGAACCTGATGCATGTTAAAGGTTGAATCAGTCTCACAATATTATTAAAATTAGAATTGACTAAGGTTTTTACCCAGAGATAGCTGAATTAATTTTAGCAGTGCAATTATATTGAACACTAATAACAATTGTTTCGGCTATCCAGTTTCTATCCTAGTGAGGAATAGGACTAGAGTAGATTATTTTATCAAGTTTCTTATGATGTTACTCCTTGATTTACAGTTATGCATTTGTTTACATGTTGAACTAATTAATGGTCCTCGCCTCACTAATTTGGTTTTTAGGGCGAGGATCTTGTGGTGAGGTTGAGATAGGTGAAAGTAATGTCTCTACCCAGCTCTTCCCTGCTTTCTTTACTTAGTAAGATTACTGTTATAAGTAGAATGAGCTGAGTTGGGATGGCTGGAGGGTGGGTGAATGGAGCAAGGTGCAATGCTGACCGCAGTTCGTAGCAATAAGGGTAGTAGGGAGGGTTGGGAGGTTATTATTATTAAGGGTTATTTTCATTTTAGATGTTCATTGTGGGGCCTTGGGATTGGGGGGAGGGATAGGAGAAGGGAGTGGGGGGGTACTCTTGCACGGATAAGCTAGTTATTATATTATTGAAGGCAGTTTCTTATTTGTATGGTACCTAAGGGCTTGCACATGCAAATATCCGGGGTTTATGGCTAGGGACTTAGTGTTTGCCACTTCGAATGTTAAAGCAGCCCGGCAGAAGCTGATGCAATACCAAATACTGAAACCTTTGCAGTTATTAAAGAAAGATATCACATTCATACAAGAATCCCATTTATTGATATTGGAGGCTCTTAAGTTGAGAAGGCAGCAAATAGGTCAAATATTTCCCTCTCAAGCAAGCACTCAGAGTTGTGGGGTAATGATTTTAATAATACAAACTGTCCCATTTGCCCCAATTAAGGTTATTAGGGATACTCAAGTTAGATTTCTATTCATCCACGAGAAATTACAGACCACAGAGATCTTGTTAGCCAGTATTTATGGGCCAAATAGTGACTCTCTAGGGTTCTTTATGCAATTGATTAATATTTTAAGCCCTTTCTTGTCCATTCCAATGATTTTAGGCGGAGACCTAAATTTAACTTTTGATCCAAATATTGACCGTACAGGTAACAAGTTTAGAGGTCTCTCTCCAGCCCAAAGGGCATTAAGAGGCATGATGGACCAGGTAGGTTTATGTGATGTTTGGCGAGTTCTTCACCCCTCCGATAGATGCTACACATTCACCTCCCTGGTCCACAAGACCTCCTCTAGAATTTATTATATTATGATTTCACATGGAATATTTGAAGGGGTCTTAGACTCGTCCATCTATCCCAGACCCCCTTCTGACCATTCCCTTGTTATACAGTATGTCAGCTCTCTTTCTCTTTTCTTTCTAAAAATGGAGGGCATTGGAAAGTCAATAATCAGTTTCTAAAAGACCCAGGTATAGTGAAACATATTGTAAATCATATTACTCAATTTATGTATGTCAATTACAATTCTATGAGTAAACCTAATATAGAATGGTGTGCTTTTAAGGCTTACCTACAAGGTTTGTTAAATGGCTTAGCTTCCAAATTAAAGAAAATGAGAGAGCAACAGATGATGTACCTTCTTTCCCAGATTAGAGCCATTGAAGCTAAACTGTCCCCAAATATGTCAGAACCAGTTAAACTGGAGCTCATAAAACTAAGGGAAAGTTATTTAGATCTTTTAGGGGAGAAGGCAGAATTTATGATTCTTAAATCCGTTGCATACACTGATCAGGGTGAGAAAGCAGGTCGTCTTTTAGCTTTAAGAATTAAACAACAAGAATCCTCAAGATTTATTGCTACTATTCGGTCACCCAGTGGGTCCCTGAAAAATACTCAGGCCAACATTACAGCTGAGTTTTCGCAATACAATCAGCAACTATATAACCCCATGGCAAATTCTCCCTCTCTGGAAGATTTGGATAAGTATTAAGTTGAATCTCACCTGCCTTCCCTCTTAGAAGTGCAATAAACCTTATTATGTGCCCCCATATCAGAAGTGGACATTTTAAAATCATTTAGGATCTCCCACGGACAAAACCCTGGGACTGGATGGCTTCTCCTAGTTTTATAAAATATTTGCAAAACAATTGGTTCCTCTACTTCTTCCCTTATCCCAACAAATGATCTCTGGGTAATGTTGATAAAACATTATTTGAAGCTTTGATTACTCTATTACCTAAATCTGGTAAAGCTCTCGAATTAGTGACAAGCTATAAGCCAATTTCTCTGCTTAATCGAGACATTTGAAATTCTGAGTAAATTACTAGCTGACTGTATCAGCACAGTTCTTCCCTACCTTATAGGGTTGGAGCAGGTCAGTTTCATGAAAGGTAGGTCATCAACTGACCATCTACACACTCTTACCCATGTCTTCTCAGTGTCCAGGAATGCAAAATTTCCAGCTATTCTCATATCCCTGGATGCTGAGAAGGCATTTGACGGAGTTGACCGGAATTTTCTTTTTCACACTTTACACACTTTCGGTTTTCCTTTAGAGTTTCAAAAATGGGTTCATGCAATTTATAAATCCCTTTCAGCCTGGGTCTCAAGTAACATAGAAACATAGAAGTTGATGGCAGATAAGGACTGCAAGGTCCATCCAGGCTGCCCACTTTTTTTTCTACCTTATAAATGTGCCATCGGCCTTTGCTCTGTCAGTGGTCTATCTATTCATACTCATCTGTATTGCTCCCTTATGCCTATCCCATGCCTGTTTGAAGCCCTGCACTGTATTCATAGCCACCACTTTCTGAGGTAGGCCATTCCATGCATCCACCACCATTTTTGTGAAAAAGAACTTCCTCACATTACCCCTTAATCTGCCTTACTCTAATCTGATGCTGTGTCCTCTTGTCCTGCTATTTTTCTTATATTGAAACATGCCAGACTCTTTCACCTTGTTAATGCCCTTAAGGTGTTTGAATGTTTCAATCATATCACTTCTCCCCCTCCTTTGCTCTAGGGTATACTTATTGAGCTCCATTAATCTGTCCTCATGCGTCTTCTGATGCAGTCCCTGCACCATTTTGGTTGCCCTTCTCTGGACTGCCTCAGTTTGGTTAATGGGCTTGTGAAGGTGTGGTCTCCAGTACTGCATGCAGTACTCCAGATGGGGCCTAACCAGTGTCTTGTAAAAAGGGATCATTACCTCCCTCTTATGACTTGTGATACCCCTACTGATACACCCTGACATCTCCCTAGTCTTACCTACTGCTTTAGAGGTCTGCTTGGATGATTTCAGGTCATTGGTGATGATGATGCCCAAGTTTCTTTCTTCTTTTGTGACTGCCAGCAACTCCCCTCCCAGTCTATAGGTGGCTTCAGGGTTTCTCTTCCCTATGTGCATGATCTTAAACTTCTTTGCATTAAATCCCAGTTGCCACTTTTCTGACCATTTTGCTAGTTTATCCAGATCTCTTCTCAATCTGCCCACCCCATCTGGATCATCTACTCTGTTGCAGATCTTGGTGTTATCTGCTAACAGACAAGCCTTACCCTCTAGTCCATCTGCAATGTCACTGATGAAGATATTGAAGAGGACTGGTCCCAGGACTGATCCCTGAGGTACCCCACTTGTGACTTGCATCTCTTCTGACTGTATACCATTTACCACTACTCTCTGTTTTCTGCCCATCAACCAGTTTGCCACCCAGTTAACCAGCTTCTGACCCACCCCGAACCTACCCAGCTTATTTATCAATCTTCTATGTGGAACAGTGTTGAAGGCTTTGCTGAAGTCAAGGTTTGCGACATCAACTGCTCCCGCTTGGTCCACCACTCTGGTTACCCAGTCAAAGAAATCTATGAGATAAGTTTGACAGGACCTTCCTTTTGTAAACCCATGCTGTCTTGGATCCTGTGCCCCTATGGATTCCAGATGTTGCACTATCCTTTCCTTAAGGAGTTCCTCCATAATCTTGCCCACTACTGAGGTAAGACTGACTGGTCGGTAGTTCCCTGCCTCCTCCCTGCTACCACTCTTGTGGGCGGGATCTCATCACCCTTCTCCAGTCTTCTGGGACTTCTCCTGTGCTCAGAGACTCACTAAAAGTTCTGCTAATGGCTCTGCTAATTCCACCCTTAGCTCCTTTAGTACCCTGGGATGTATACCATCAGGTCCCATTGCCTTGTCCACCCTGAGCTTAATGAGTTCTTGTAGGACCCTTTCTTTTGTGAAGAGAGTAGTGCTCACCTCCCTCCCCACTATCCATGGTGCTGAGCTATGGGCCCTGCTCTACCTTCTCTTCAGTAAATACTGAGCAAAAGTATCTATTTAGGATTGATGCTTTTTCAGGGTCCTCCTTCTCAGTTGCCATCTTTTCTCCTTTGAGCTTAGCGATACCCCTCTGGACTTTCTCCTTTCACTAATGTATCTATAGCAAATCTTGTCACCTTCTTTTACTGTTTGTGCTAGTGTTTCCTCAGTTTGGGACTTTGCCTGCCTTACTGCCTTCCCTGCTTCCCTTAGGGCAGTTTGGTATGCCTCCCTATCTTCATCCCACTGTGTTCTCTTATATTTCCTGAAGGCCAGCCTTTTGGCTCTGACCTTTTCTGCTACTGTGTTTGAGAACCAAAGTGGTTTCCTTCTTCTTTTGCACTTCCTTTTCTGTCTAACACAATGGGATGTTGCTTCAAGTATTGCATCCTTAATGCTTGCCCACTTTGCCTGTACTCCCTAACCTGTGTTTCTTTTTGCCAGGGCTAGCTTAACTCTGTTGGCCATATTATCAAAGTCAGCTCCTCTGAAGTCCCATATTTTTGCCTTGGAATGGGATGATTTAGTTGTAGTGGCCAAATTGAACCATACCATGTGATGGTAATTGGCCCCCAGGTGACCTTCTACCTGGAAATCTATGATCACTTCCCTGTTAGTCAGTACTAGATCTATAATAGCCCTGTCTCTTGTGGGTTGTTGTACCAGTTGTTTAAGGCCATCTCCCTGAAGGTAAACCACCATGTGTCTAGATCTGGTAGATGTTCCTGCTGGTATTGACCAATCTGTATCCAGCATGTTGAAGTCTCCCATTATCAGAACCTCCCCTTTAGCTGTCATGTTTTGTATATCTTCTAACAGTAATGTGTCTATGTCCTCCCCCCTGGTCTGGGGGCCTGTAGACAACCCCAGTTCTTATGGCTGTCCCATTTCCTGTTTCCAGGGTGACCCACAGTTCTTCTGGCTCCTTATGTGTATTTTGAATTTCTGTAGCTTTGATATTTTCATTGACATACCGTGCCACTCCACCCCCTCCCCTTTTTGCACCTTGATCTCTTCTGAACAGTATATAGCCAGGTACTGAAGTCTCTCAAGTGTGGTTACTTGTAAACTGCATCTCACTAATTGCTACTATGTCCAGTTTAGCCTCTGACATTATTGCCTGCAGGTCTGGGATCTTATTTCCCAGGCTGTGAGCATTTGTGTACATGATGTTCCAATGGTCAGATTTCAGTGTGTTAGTTGTTGGGTGAGTTCTGGCATTTCCCCTGTGTGTCGTATGGGGAGACGGACCTTTTTTCTTACCTGGTAATGCAAATGAACTGCAAACATGCTGAATCCCTGTTTGACCACTAGCTGAGAGGGGAAGGGTGTTCTTCCCATTTGACATATGGGGTGCTGGGCCCCTCTCCACATTTGCTAATTTAAATATTCTGCAAAGACATCAAACTTCTGCCCCAATGCTCTGACTCCCTCCTTAGTCAGATGCAGTCCATCAAATTGAAAGAACTTTCGCTCCCAAAACTGTTGCCAGTTCCCTACAAATGTATGTCCTTTTTCCTGGCACCTGCCCTTGAGCCACAAAATCATGTCAGACTTATTTTCTTTACATTCAGGAATGAGGCAAGGTTGTCCCTTGTCCCCTCTTCTTTTTCATTTATACTTGGAACCTCTTATCCATAGATTAGTTACTTGCCCTAGGATTCAAGGCATTAGCATACAAGATTATGAAGTCAAAGTCTCAGCCTATGCTGATGATCTACTGCTCCAACTATCCCATCCTGCATTACCCATTCCTCCAATGTTGGAAATTATTGAGGACCATAGTTCCTATTCCAATTATAAATTAAATGTAGATAAGACCTCTATATTTCCTCTTAATCAATAGGTATTAAAGCAAGAAATTACGGCCTTGGGATTGTCTTGGGAAAAAGAATCTTTGAGATATCTGGGAATTTTTCTCTTGAGAAGTCCATCTCTTCTCCAAAAAAAAAATTTAGATTCTATATTACTTACTATTACTCAGGATTTAAAACGGTGGTCCCTCCTTCCTTTTTCTTTATGAGACAACATTAATCTTATTAAAATGAATATTTTTCCCCATCTTTTTTATCCACTCAATCTTTTGAATTTATGGCTTCCACTGTCATGGTTCAAGAAAGTGCAGAGTCTTTTTACTGATTTTAGCTGGGACAGAAAAAGACCTTGTCTCGCCTTTCATAAACTGGCGGCTCCCAAAATCAAGGGAGGCCTTCAGCTTCCAAATATTAGTCTTTACTATTGGGCTAGCCATGCTAATAAATATCTTAGGTGGCTCACTCCAGGAGACCCAGCATTACCATCCCTCTATAGACCTGTCTGGCTCAAAATAGAATTAGCTCAAATCCAACATCACGGCCTTTCCTCTTTAGCACTTCATTCTACACCAATAGGTCTTTCTATCAGAGTACATTCCCAATTCTGTAGCTTTATAAAATACAATCACTGTAAGGATTTAGCACAACAATTACTAGATAATCCCAATTTCAAAATAGATGGTAGGGTCCTCTCTTCTTATTGGCTTCCACAGGCAAAAGATTGTAATCCTTTATACTTTTGGAATAATGCAAGTGAGGCCTGGTTTTCATGTCCTCAGATCCTAGCTAAGTTGGGTATCCCAAACTCCTCCATTTTTAAAATTTTCCAATTAGTCCATTTGCTAGTGAAAGCCATGGGGTAACTCCCTCTCCTTCCTGGGGTCCAGCTTCAGATCAGAATTGGCTCCTTGGCTGCTTTTCCCCTTGCTGTTTCCAAGATATATAATGTTCTATATGATTGGATCTATCCAGAATATTTTGGTCCTTCCACTTATTGGGCCTCTCTCCTTCCAGAGATACCTATCTCTTGGTCCACTCTTTGGCGTGGATGTCACAAGTTTATTACGCAAGATAGGCTCTGTCTTATGCAGTTCCAAATATTACACAATTTATATTACACACCCCAAAAATTGGCTAAATTTGGAACTGCTTCTTCTGTTTGCACAAGATGTACACAGGATGAAGGTAATTTACTTCATATTTTCTGGCTCTGCCCCAAGATAGCTCCTTTATGGTCACTTATTCAACAATGAGTGGTTCCTCTTGGGTCTTAATGACCTGTTCTCAGTTAGAATTTGCCTCTTAGGGGACTTCTCTGAAATCCCAGTAACTAATCATAAATTTTATATGGCTTTAATATCAATGTCAATTAAAAAATTAGTACTTAGACACCGGAAAGATAGTGAGGAAATACCATACACTGAATGGTTGAAGGAGCGCCTAGCTAATCTTAGATCTGAAAGAATGATTGCAAGCCTATGGAACAACATGGTCAGATTCAATCGAATCTAGGCCCTTACAAACTCTTTAGTCTCTTCAATCTGCCTAAAATAAAGATTACACTTTAGAAATTGTACTGTTAAGTTTATGTTTTAGCCATGCAAGACTTGGAGGAATAGGGAGGGGAGGGAACATATCTTACAGTTTGCTAGGTTCGGATTTGTTCCATATGATTGGGCAAGGGGATGAGGAGGGGGGAGGGGGGAGAGAACACATCTTACAGTTTGTCATAGTTTGAACTGTTCTGTATCATTTGTGATATATAATCCTCAGTATGCTGAAAATACTAATAAACTTTGAATGGACAATTTCCTGCATTTTGATTGGTAACTTGTGAAAGTCACTGCTCAGACTTCAAGGACTGTGGTGCTTCAAGGTGTTTGATCACATGTCTGACAATGTAGTGGGAGGAACAGAACTGACTTTTTAGATTCTAAACAGAGTGCTCCTCCACACATTAGCCCAGTGTTGCCAGGTGGAAAATATTCTAATTAGCAAACAGAAAATAAAATATATACATATATTTCAGATATAGGAAGTGATAGTTGACTGCATCTGAAAATTACTAATAATTCAAGGCTGTACACTAGCTCTTTAATAATTTCTGTAGTTTTATTAGCCTTGGGGAACCTTTCACTCCTTGCTCTCATTTGCTTTTTTCTAACAGGCATAATTTAGGCTATATATTTACTGAATTATTAATTATATATAACCAATAGGGTAACTTGTTAAACAAGAAAAGACTTCCAGTGGAAGTCTACCTAACTCCACCCTCACATATTTGCACTGGATAGGATCTATTTACTCTTAATATAACTCTAAAGAACAACACTGGAACGTCTAAAGAATGAAGCAGGTAATAACCCCATACTTATCTATGCTATTGGGTTAATTTTTGCTTCACATGCACACAGAGTCAGAATAGGGCTCTGCCTACCAAACAAAGAATTACATTTCATTATTACTTGAATATTTTGTCTTATTTTTTTCCACCGAGTCAGAGCATATCTTGATCATCTCCTGTTATGCATGAACTTTACTCCAAATTACACGTACTCCTTTACCATCTCCAATTATCTGATTACACATAAAGAAATGATATGGCTTTTTCCTTCCAAATATCATGGGTGTGTTTGTGTGCTTCTTTTTTAAATTAATGTTGAGCTTATGGTGAACACTTAATAAACATTATTCGTCTTACACCATAATCCAACTTGGCATAGTAATACACAGTAATCCATTTGGGCATAATAAAACCAGTATCATTTTATAGGTGTTTGCTAATGGAGAACATGATTTAACTGTTATATTTGGAGAGTGAAAGTTCACAATGTTGGTGTTCCCCAAGATCACATTTAGTGTAGCTCAGGAAAAACTGGTTTCGTGAAAACAGGAAAAAAATGGTGAAAACAGTCTTTTGAAGGCTATGGCCTGGACATCTTGTAAGGAACCGAACTCATTCCAAGAAGCTAGTGGACAGAAACCATGCTGTAAATCATATTTTGAGTTACTGGTTATCTTCAAAGAAGTTGTGAAAAGTCTGTTTTATCACTCCCCATGTGCAAGATAGAATTCTTGATTAAGATAATTTGTTTTTTTCTTCTTCTGCATGAAGGGTCTTGCCTACTACTGAGTGTTGTTGCATACACAGTCTTTGTATTTGGTAGTGACAATGCTCAATTGAAAAGTTCTGAGATGAGCAGTTGAAATAGTGGCTGCTAGATGATCAGCAAATAACAAATTCATATGATTTTTTGTTACAGTCTTTCAGAAGCCATCAGTGTAGTTTGTAGAACCACTTGTGATGTGTACTGTTTCCTGCATTTACTAAAGGTTAATGTTATGTACAGTCTGAGAAATTCAATTTTGTTGATTTCATTATCAGGATCATTGTAGGTTTGCAAATAGTTAGTCCAAATTAGTTCAGGCTATGTTTGTATATATGTATATAGGTTTTTATAAAATGGGTTTCAGAATCCTAGAAAATTCATGAACACATCTCTGTTGATTATTTCCCTACTGAAGCAGTAGTTGGGTTGCTGGCATACTTTCTAGATAATAGTGACTTCATCATAAACAATAACTCAGTATACTGCCGTGTCTCTGGCAACTCAGTCTGTTCCTTAATTACTTTGCTGAATGTATTCTGTGAAGGAATCACTCAGATAGCATTGTTGGCTTCCTAATTATTGAGCAATATACCATATGTGCAGGTACAGTAGTCTGAGATTCTAATAGTAGGGGAATGGGGAGGGAATCTGCACAAAATTAGAACTGAAATACAGAACTGGGGCTCCGAAATGACAGTTGAAGGCTGAGGACACTACAGGTGGATACACAGCAAAAATACTGGAAACAGAGCTGGATTAAAAAGGGGACAAATGGGGCAAATGTCCTGATCCCACTAATTACAGAGTGGCCCTGATCGCAGTAAAATATCAAGGGGGCAACAAAAGGGCTGCTGACTGTTTCTGACTGTTTTTGTTCCTTTTCTTTTTTGTTAAAGTTGAGGAATTGACTAATGTATCCCCTGTTCAGCAACTGGCCAGATACTGCCACAGCCACCTCAGCTAGGCTCAGGATGCTGCCACCCATATGAACTGATTGGCTTGTGTGAAGCTGAGCCCTGCAGAAATTGGCCAGTTAGTAAAGAGGTGGCCATGCATCTGCTGATTGACTGCTTGAAGCAAGTCAGTGGGAAGTTTAAATTGGCATCCTTTTCCAACAGAGCACCATTTTTTTTCACTTTGTCACTGTGTGTGGATTCATCTTGCAAGAAGACTGTGGCATGAGGAGGAGCACCATGAAATGAAGAGGTGGAACAGTGGCAGTGGAGCCATCCCGGGCAGGGAGTCAAGGGAATGCTGACTGAAGAGCTTTTATAGACTGAGCCCATTGAGGACCAGCAGCTGTGTGGATGATAGACTGAGGGGAGCCAACCAAATGCAGAGGACTCAGCCTTGTGTGTGTACCATTGGAGGTCAGCCAGAAGAGAGAGAGAGAGAGAGAGAGAGAGCGCCTATGGCCTATACAACATTGGACTTAGATTGATCTGAACCTCAGTTCTTCCAGTGGCTGAGCCAGCAGGCACAAGAGGAGCTAAGTCATCCCTTCCCCCACCCTGCACAGGTACATCCATTGGGTTGTGGATCAGGAGCCCGAGGACCTCCCTCTAACACAAGGGATCTTTCATTTTAGAGGACCAGACCCATGAGTCATCACCATCCAGAGGACCCAAGATCACTGGCTCGGTGGCACTGTGGTTTCAGGGCTTTTGCAGGCAGTGGGAGATGGGATGAGTGTGCCAGTTTAGGAGGTAAGGGGAAAGGGAGAGAAGAAAACAGTATGGCTTTGCCCAAAATGATAAATTCCAGAAAAATAAATAGCCACCAATGCTAAACAGGCCTAGGCAACTGGGAGCAAAGTTAGAGGGCTTGCTGCAGCCTGGGTGGGAAAACAGTGGCAGAGGTGGGTGGCAGGGGCAGGCTGGGGTGGGCTTGCAAGAAGTTGCAGCATTGAGAGACAGGATAAGTGGCGGGTTTATGAGTGGGAGAATGGACATTGGAAAAGAGTGCCGTTTGGATTTTGCTTGAGAGGCATACTATGTTTTAAAGCAGAAGTGCAATAGAAAAAACTGTCCGCCAAACACTAAACATGCCTGAGTAACTGGGAACAAACACCAGAGGTCTTGCTGCAGCCTGGGTGGGAAATTGACAGCAGAGGTAGCAGGAGCAGGCCAGGGCAGGCTTGCAAGAAGTTGCGGCAGTGGAAGACAGGGCAAGTGCATGGGTTTACAAAGGAGAGGAGAAAAGATTTTGCATCTAACAGAAATATCAAGGATGTTTTACATGGGCCCCCAGAGTTTGAGTGCCCCAGACCCAAAAATACTTGATCCAGACCTGGCTGGACAAGATATCTATCTGCAGTGTAGCTTGAATATACAATCCTAAAATGTAAAAGTGAGAAAGTGATCTGCCAGAGCACTAGATACACAATCTAGTAGGAACAAACAACATGGGAACAGATGGAGAATAAAAGCCTGGGCAAGTAAGGACAGAGCTAATGTACTCTAAGTCATCTTTCATATTCTTTAAACTAGATGTATTAACATAACATTAGTTCTTTGGTAGTCCTAGCTTCTCAGCCAGCCATGCTAGGACTGCATTGCCTTCCCTTCCCTTCAGTGCCCTCCGATAATCCAATTATCCAAACAGTTGATTGGCAGGCTCTGTTTTCTTGATCCTCAGCTTGCAGCATTAGTCTCTCCACCTGGGATTTTAGTACACTATTGTTCCAATCCAAGTCACATACCTTGTCCTCAAGTTCACCCCCTCATTTTTCAGTTTTCTTTAATATAGCAGTATGGGACGTTGATGTCTCTGCCAGTTCGGTAATCATCCCTTGGATGTAGGCAATTTGTGCTGTCACCTTGATAAATCCAGTTGTAACTTCATTTTGAAGGTTTGTTATAAGTCTGGGCAGTGCTGCTATAGTAGCATCTTGTTGGTCCTTGCTTGCTGCCACTTTCTGCCATCTGCTATAATCATGTGCAGGCCTCCGCCATATGCTTGGCTGTTTCGTGCCCTTCAAACTGGATTGTAGTTATTTTTTTGTTGATTTGTGCTATGAGGATGCCATGCTGTAAATAATTATGCCAACAATTATTTGTAGTTTTCAGTCTAATAGTGCAAAAAAAGCTATTTTTATGCTGGTGTCATGAGGAGCATAGCTAGCACATGTCTTCATTGCTTGCCAACTTGGCCACACACAGCCCCTGTGAAAAATGTGAAATACAAACAGCACATAGGAATGGACTACAGTCCAAGCCTGGAGAGAAACCCAGACACTATTTAATCAAGTTTTTGAGATTTCCAGCAAAGACAGGGTTCTGCAAGCTGCTAGAGCCCATGGCCTTATAACTGTCATTAGAGGGAAGGTCTCAGTATTTCAAGATTACACCCCAGACCTGCAGCAACAGAGGCAACAATTTTCAGGAGTGAAACATACCCTGCAACTGAGAGGATGGATCTTTGCACTTCTATAGCTGGTCAAGCTTAAAATTACAAAACTGGGGTGCCCACCATTCTATTTTACCAAGCCGAAAGTCAAGATGCAGAGTATACAAACAGAGAGGAAGCTGTGAAGCAGCTAGAGCTCGGGCATGGGAAACAGCTAGCCTGCCAAATCAATGCTGATAATGGATTTCTTTCAACCAGACATTGAAAACTATCTCTGTCATGATTCAGAGGAATTTGAGGGACACTACAGGACTTTACCATAGGTGACAAAATGCATAAATGGAACTGAGAGTGGAGGATCAGTATACCAAACTATCTCCTTTAATTTTCCAGGGAATGATCCCACCGCTCATTGGGCTGGACTGTTCAAAGTGAAGGTGAGAGGGCCGGCAGGGGTGATATAAAAATCAGAACAGTTGATTGGATTAATTGCAATAGATATGTAATGGAAAATTTGCTGCACCTCAACTTGCCCTGTCAAATTTGGCCAACTAAGTTCGACTGTGGGACAAATCACCCTAACAAAATGGCCACTTGGCAGCTTTTGATATTGACTAAAGTAATAATATGCTTTGTGGGCATGTAGATAGCTGTCACAGTCTGAAATGTACAAGGTTTGCACTCCCTGATAGCCAATGGGGGAAAAGCCAGACTTCTTCATGACAGCTTGCATGCCCACAAATTAATCAAATGATATACCTTTGGGGTATAGGTTTGCACCAGCGGAGCCAGTGATCGAGAACCACCAGGTGGCTAAAAGCTGAAGAAGTAAACACAATCCAATATAACAATTTCAAACACATAATGGCCCAAAAATAATTAGTGCAAAAGAAGTCAAAATGTTGATCCTATGTCATACCTTCTTTTCTCAATGCTGCGAGGGATCCCAGACTCCACCCTACTGCAGGGGACCACCAATCAGAGAGTCTTTGTTGTCGGAGTTCCAGATGATTGACGTCCGACTGCATGGGGGGGTGTGAATGTCTCCAGATAATTATCAGCCAGTGGAGTGTGATCTGTGATGCCTGCTTGTTTAATACTGATATTTACTCACCTGGTAAAGGTGATTATACCTGCAACCTTTGCAGTGCTCATAAATCCTCACAAATGGGTTATCTTCTGTTTATCCCCTTGGCCAATGCACGATCATAAATCTTTCTGGTCTGTTACAGGCCAATCCTCCAGCTCCAACCAGAAATATCAGTATGAAACTGCCCTAGCAGAAAAAAAAGGAAACAACACCCCAAGAAGAAAAAACAAGAGGCAAAAGAAAAAAACAGTGAAATGACCAACACCAAGTGTCTGTAAAATAGGAAAAAGCAATGTCATTTAGTTAATGGAAAAGTCTAGTAACATAATAACCAAAAATAATGCTGGAATGTGTTTGACACAGACATTGAGTAAAAAAAAAATGGTTAATACATGGCATGCCTAAAGAATAATGCATTACACATAGAGAAATTGCATAAACAAGAAAAATTAGCATATACACGAAAAACATATTGGTTGTGTCTAGCAACGGTAGAACAAATGACCCACAGAATACAATACATAGCATGGCCCACTAATGTCTAAGCAATTTGGTTGTGGATACAAAGTAATACTTATTCAGGCCCACTGAGGTCGAAGCACTATGGCTGAGATGCAGTGATTCTGGCTGCCGCAGTGTCTGAAGTTTGTCCACCTTGGGAGGGAACATAATCACTGTAAAAGTTGCAGATATAATCATCTTTACCAGGTGAGTAACTAATTACCATTATACCCTGCAACCTTTCAGTGCTCATAAATCCTCACAAATGGGATTTTATACCAGTATACCCAGAAAAGAAATATGGGAGGGTAAAAGATGAACCCCGCCATCCGCCCAAACCTGCCACAGCCTGAAGCACAGCCCTGCCAAATGTGGCTCTGTCAGCTGAGGTGACATCCAACCTCTAACAGTGCACAAATGTGTGAACAAAGGACCAAGTAGCTGCTGCAGAGATTTCCTGTATGGAGGCACCTCCCCTCTCAGCCCAAGAAGCTGACAAAGCCCTAGTGGAATGCGCCTTAATACCTTTCGGGGGAGCCTGACCTGCCCCTTGATAAGCTGCAAGTATTGCCTCTCTGATCCAGCTGACAATGGCCTCCATAGAAGCCAATTGTAACCTTTTCCATCCAGAAAAGAACACAAACAATCTATCCAACTTATGAAAACCTTCAGACATTGTAAGATAAGCTTTTAGAAGAGAGACTATGTCCAAAGGGTTAGGGTCCCCATCTGGGTCCCCTTGTTCCCCCTGCATGGCTGGTAGGTGGATTGCTTACTCCATATGAAACTTTGAGATCACCTTCAGGGCAAAGGAAGGAACAGTCATCATGGAAGGTCAGGAATGGTTTCTGGCAGGATAGTGCTTGCAGCTCACCCATGTATCTGCCAGAGCACATGGCTGTGAGGAACACTGTTCTCAGGGTGATCCAGTAAGGTGAATGGGAATCAAATGGAGGCTTATGTAGGCCATCCAGCACCAAATTAAGCTGCCTAGGAGCACAGAATGGGTAAACTATGGGGGAAGCAATCTGCACTGCCCTGAGTTAGTGAGACACATCAGGATATGACCCCATGTCGCCAACGCTGGGGAGGCATCTCCTCACAGCTGTGATGTCTGACACCTGTACCTATAGGGAAAGAAATCTTTGTAGGTCAGGTCACTTTAAGGATTAAAAGGAGATGTTTTAAAAAATATAACAATGATGTTTTTTTGGCCAGACTAGCTTCTATAAAATGGCAAAGATTATTTTTAATTCCTTCTATAGACCTGGCAATTAGGGAATTTTCTAAATGGTTTCTTGAGGTTTGTAATGAGCTGGCTTCTTTAAATCAATGGTAGAGAGGAAAACCCATGTTCCTTGGATAACAGAAAAATTTAAAAAGTTAATTAGAGGGAAAGATAGGTTATGGAAAATTGCAGGAAATCATATGCAGAAGACTGGATAAATATAAAAGCTAGAAACTCTTTGAGATTTCAAATAAGGAAGCTAAACAAAAATATTATGAAACCAAAACAAAGAGACTACTGATCCAAAAATGTTGGACCTTGTTAAAATCCTTGATCCTTCAGTAAATGTAAAATCTCCAGTTCAAATGGTAAATAGGGGTATTTTACAGCCCATTAGACAATCTGCAAATATTTTAAATAATTATTTTGTAGACTTGCCAGATTTAAATATTCCTCAGTCTATTTTAGGAAAACAATATTAAAAATAGTAATGTATCCAAATTTAGATTTAAATACTTTTCATGTAAACAGATAAAGAAAGAAATAAGAAAACAAATAAAAAAAGAATTTGG
The DNA here is from genome assembly GCA_016271365.2 of Neoceratodus forsteri. Lineage (NCBI taxonomy): Eukaryota > Metazoa > Chordata > Ceratodontiformes > Ceratodontidae > Neoceratodus > Neoceratodus forsteri. Next base: position 104,650,342 of record CM057457.1, read on the forward strand.
TCTGGATTATACAGAAAATCGTTTTCTCAGAGATTCTCTTCAGGTTACTGTCCCGGTAATAACTAAACTTTTTAACTGGAGTCTAAAGGAGGGAATATTCCCTAGTACATGGAAGAATGCAAAGATTATTTCTATTTATAAAGGGAAGGGGGACATTTTTGTGCCTACTAATTATAGGCCTATTGCCTTACTATCAGGACTCTCTAAGGTTATGGAGAAATTGGTTCAGAAACAACTCACTGATTATTTGGAGCAGTACTCCGTACTAACAAAATATCAATCGGGATTTTGCAAGGGATACTCCACGGGCACCATGCTCACCGACATGGTGGATATTATAGCTTCTAAATTGGAGGACGCCCTGTCGGTGGGTGCAGTGTTCGTGGATTTATCCAAGGCCTTTGACACAGTGGCCTATGACCTGTTGGGGGAACGCCTAGAAGAAGTAGGTATGGGGGAAAATTCACTAAATTGGTTTAAATCCTATTTGGGAAATAGAACTCAACAAGTGTATATCGATGGCATATTTTCAGATAAAGCCCTGGTAAAGTGGGAGTGCGCCAGGGCTCAATTTTAGGGCCAACCCTTTTTCTTATATATATAAATCAGTTAGTTGACAATGTAAAAAATTCTAGTGTTTGTTTATATGCAGATGACACTATCCTGATTTCTGGTGGTAAAACCCCAGAGCTTATGGAAGTGTACCTTCAGGAAGATTTTACTAGGCTGTGCACATGGCTATCTGACTCGGGGTTAATAGTAAATAGTAAAAAAACTAAATTTATGATATTTCAAAAGGAGGGAAAAGATTTGAATGAAAGAAATAAACAAATCCAAATTAAAACATCACAAAATGAAATATTGACCCAAGTTTTGGCATTTAAATACCTCGGGGTCTGGTTTGATAATCAGTTAAAATTTGATTTTCATATAACTAATACATTATCCAAGATAAATAAAAAACTAGGGGCATTTAGGAGGTCTAGTTTTTGTATAAATAGAGTACTGAGGGAGACTATAATAAACCAACTTATTCTCCCTGTGTTAGAGTACGGTAGCCATGTGTACGGTCTAGCTACAAAGGGTTTGTTATCCAAAATTTATATAATGTATAACCATTTAGCTCGATTTGTACTAAGAAAGGACTATCGTGAACATCATTGTAAATTACAAGAGGAATTGGGTTGGTTGACTCAGGAAAGTAAAAAGAAATTATTTTGGGCAAAACAGATATATAAAGTGGTAAATTAAAACAACCAGTGTATCTTTATGAAAATTGGAAAAAAATCATATATTTATAACATGAGAATTTCGAGTATAGAAGTTTTGAGTTCCCTAAACTGAAAAATAAGTATAGTCATATGCGATTCCAATAATTATGAATAGATTATAGAGTTCCTTAAAATTAATTATAGAAAACAGTATGAAAGCATTAAAGTGCTTTCATCTATTTTAAAAATAGAATTAAAGACAAATGTGAGTGTTATGGATAAAATATTTGTCTGACTACAGTGTTCTTGTATTACTGGACTGTAGGACTAAATTTAATATTTGTTATTTGTGTGTCGTGGCATAAGATGTTATGTGATTTTGTAATGATGTTATTTATACTGTATATTTGTTATCCTGTGGAATGGTGTTATGTGTATATTTTGTTTTTGAAATAATATTTTAAATCACAGGACCATCTTGAAAATAGGACTTTGTCCTAATGATGTGAATATTGTTAACTTACCCGGTTAACAAAAACTAAATAAATAAATAAAAATAAATTGACCATCTACTATCCTGTATAAAAATAAAGGTTTTACTACTACTACTACTACCTGTACCTGCAGGGAGGAGTAAACTAGAACCTTGTCAGCACCATCATTGAGGAAATCAAGAATTTGAGGTAGGTCCGCCACCGAAGGTGACAAGACCTTTGCAGTACACCACTTGCAAAAAAACATGCCAATGTCTCTGGTAAGTCTTATTTGTTAAGACCTTTCAGGATTGCAAGAGATGGTCCACCACTCTAGGAGGGTATCCCTCCTTCAACAGTCTTGTCCTTTCAACATCCAGGCCATCAGTTGAAGCACCTGGGGGTTGTGGTGTAGAATCAGTCCCTGAATCAGGAAGTCCAGCCTGTTTGGCAGATCCAAGGAGAATCAATCAATATCACCTTGAGTAGTGAATACCATGCTCTCCTTGGACAGTCTGCAGCCACTAGCAGTACAGTTGTCCTCATGGCCCTTGTCTTTAGAAGCACTTTGGCAATCATTGAAATGGGGGAAAAATGTATGCTCTTTGAAACGTCCATGGCACTGTCATTGTGTCCACCTCTTTGACCTGACTGTTGGGAAGGCATGAGTGAAAATGTGGCAGTTGGATGTTGTGTCAAGAAGCCATCACAGCCACCTGAAAAGGTTTCCATCTGTGAACCAGATTCTGAAACAACTGAGAATGCAGTTGCCACTCTGCCTGGTTGAGGGCCACTTGACTCAGCCAGTCAGCCTGGGAGTTTAGTTTTCCAGCTAAATATGTGGCAGATTATCATCGGCAGGTGACCCTCCGCCTAACGCAAGGTCCGTAGTGCTTCCCTGAGCATTGCCCTGCTGCGGATTCCACCTTGCTTGTTTATATAAGCCATGGTGACCTGATTGTCAGTTTGAATCAGCACCAGTTGACTTGTTGGCCATGGTGCAAAAAACAACAGGGGTCTGTACACTGCTCTCATTTCCAGAAAATTGATGGGGAGGAGAAACTCCCGTGGGGACCATTTTCCCTGGGTAACATGCTGACCTAGCATGGTTCCCCAACCCTAAGAGGCTGGCATCTGTCATAACCATCACCATTGGGGTTAATGATAACAGGGTTCCCCTGGACAGGTTGCTCCAGTTTGTCCATCAAGTAAGGCTCCAGAGTATATCCCAGCTGGCACACTCAAAGTCCTGGGATGATTGATCCCATGTGTCTAGGATGCACCTATGGAGTGACCGCATGTGCAGCTGAGCCCATGGCAGGATTGTTATAATTGAAGCCATAAGGCACAACAACTGAAGATTCATCCATACAGGCCTGTGGGGCTGTAACTGATAGACACTAGGAGCCCAGAGCATGTTTTCTACTTTTTCCTCCAAAGGGAAGACTCTGCCCATGCTGGTGTTGATCCTGGTCCCCAGATGGGTGATTTCTTGTGCAGGAATCAACTGGCTCTTGTTCCAGTTCACAATCCAGCTGTGCTGTTGTAGGCACTAGACCATAGCCTCCATGTCCTTCTGGGCTTGAGCTGGAGACCTGGCACGTATGAGCCAGTCATCCAGGTACAGGATGACATTATCCCCTGTTGCTGAAGGAGTACTGCAATCACTATCAGTGTTTTCGTGAAGACTCTTGGGGTGAAGCCAGGCTGAAAGATAGACAGGTGTACTGGAAATTACCTCCGTTGATTTGGAACCTGAGGTAGTGGTGGTGGCTAGGGTGAACTGGACTGTATACGTAAGCATCTTTTAAGTCTACTGAAGTTAGGAAATCCCCCATCTGAATCACCATCAGTGTTGACTGGAGTGTTTCCATTTTGAATTTTTGTAGACCACAAACCTGTTTAGGAACATCAGGCCAATAATCAGTAGTCCCCTGCCTTTTGGGGACCATAAAGAACACAGAATACACTCCTGCGTTCCTTTCTTGTGGCAGCATGGACACAATGGCCCTGATCTTGATGAGGTTGTGTATGGCCTGCTGGATTGCTGCTACTTTTTGAGGCTGTCTGGGAATTGGAGATATCATCAGTCTGTGTGGAATTATCTTTTGTGTGAACTCTATGGTGTATCTGTGAGACACCAATTCCCATACCTGCTTGTCCTTTGTGGTGTGGGCCCATTGATTGGCAAACAGTTGGAGTCATCCCCCAACTGGAGGGCTGTCCGCCGGGGCTCTCCTGATTTCATTGGCTTTTTCCTGATGAGCCTCCACTGGCTCTCTTGCCGTGGGAGGCTCCACATTTTCCAGAGTTACTCCAGAACCTGTATTGTGAAGATCTGGGCTGGAACCAAGACTTGGTCACTCCATCTCTCTGGGAATTATTCTGTGCTGACTTTGCTTGGCCCTTGTTGCCTCTGAACTTGGGACAAAAAGGGTGGCCTAATGGGAGGTACAGATCTTTCTTTTCCACCTTTTGTTTTGCCCTGCCTTATCTCTGAGAAATGGGATCAGGGTGTCACCGAAGAGGTGGCCCCCTTCACATGGGTGCTTCATTAGCATTGCCTTGCACTCAGCATCTGCCTGCCACAGCTTGAGCCATAGGGCCCATCTGGCACAGTTAGTCAGGACTGTGGCCTTCATGCCAAACTTAAGATGTCCAAAGATGCATCCATTAGGTAACAGACAGCTTGTCCTGTAAGGTGTGACTCCTCTGGCAGTTCATCAGCGATGGCCTCTATCCATCATAAACCGCTCTGCTGGTATACCAGACTGCCATACCAACTGACAGGGCCATTCCTGTCACCTCATGGATTTTCTTCAGCCATTCCTCAGCTTCTTTGTCCATTGGGTCTTTTAGAGCTGCAGTGCTTTCAACCAGGTATGACTGTGCACTGGCCAAGGCAGACACTGGTGTGTCTACCTTTGGACCCGTGATGTCACATGGTCTTATGTGATCTGCGAAGTGATTACAGTCTATGAATGGATTTCTTCTCTGGGATCTTCAATGTTTTCAGCGCCTTCAGTTCTTTGTCCAGGACAGTGTTGAGGGCTATGCACATGGGGAAGACTGGACCCACTGCCTTTGACTGTGCTGACAGAAGGGGGTCCATTGAGGTATGAGGTGCTTCTGGTTCCTCCAGGACCTGCAATACCTCCTGAATCAGTTTCACCAGTTCGGCTACATCCTCCTGCAGGCATAGCCTGCCTGTAGCCTGACCAGAGTCCTGTTCAGCATCTTCCTCCTCCTAGGAGTCCTTGGTCTCTTCTACCTGCCTGTTCCATTTCTTCAGCTGAGGCAGGGCTTGAGCAGACTCTGGGCATTTTGTGGCTGTGTTCTGCAGCTGCTCCTGTTGCTGTTGTGATTGCATCTTTTCCAGCCATTGGAAGAGGAGGCCCACCTCAGTGGCATTCAATGTCAAGGATGTGGGGAGCTGCCTCTCCCTGGGCTGAAACCAAATCCATGCTGGGGCTCTGCTGAGCCACAGTCTCTGACACTGTACAGGCAGCACAAAGGGCCTCCCCACATGATTATCTGGGAGCACAGAGCCACATTCTAGGCAGATGGGCATGGCAGTTTTTCGATGTGAGCTGGCAGATCTGTATAAAGAAGACAGTAAAAAACTGTGTCTGAAACATGGAAAGGGAAAGGGAACAGTAGCACACTAAGTCGAAGCTTGTTTGCAGATGCGACCTGGGAGCACAAGGAAGTTAAGTGACTTGTTCAGGATCACACAGTATGTACCTAAGTGGTTGTGGAATTCAAACCCAGGTCTCCAGATCTGCAGCACAGAGTCTTAAACCACTGTGCTATACTGCCTCTTATGGCTGTCTATGTCTTCTCTTACAATACAGCAACAGATCTAGCAGGAGACGTGGCGATGTAGTGTACATTTATTGTATCGTGGCCCTTTAAGGGGACTGTGAGCCACTCACAACATGGCCGCCTGGATGTACCATGATACCATTTTGGTGTTCCTGGGGATGCAGCCTATTCTCAGCCCTTAAAAAGGTGGCCACCCTTGAAACTCCAGTAAGATGGCCACCAGTCTCACAACAGTCCATGAGAATTATGCAGCAGGTCGGCCAAAGTCTTGTGGGAGTACCCTCGTGATGAGATTTGGCTGCATTGGGCATATGCGGCCTTTTAGTCAATTTACACTTTTATGGTGGCTCTTTTTTTGCCACACACTGCTGTCTGCCCCTGCAGATATTATAAAACAAAACCCCATTTGGTCATGGGCGATCCTCCTCCATCTTGCTGTGTCTCGCGAGATCAGCCATATTGCCAGGTGGCCACGAGACTGAGGAGCAACATGGCGACTCCAGGAATTTGAGTGGAAGTGAGAAGAGGACTTGTAAATAGTGTGAACTCTCTCTGGACCCCAGAAAAAAGAGAGGAGTGGAGTCCTCACAGGATTACTGATCGGAGTGTTGGGGGAGGCACTGGACCACCGATGGGCTGAATACTAGGGCGTGACAGAGGCGGCAGCTCAGTTTACCTGCAGATCAGGAAGAGTTCTGTGTGTAGGAGCAGAGAGACATGAGGGGGGGTCCCGGAAAGAACAGCTGGTCCCCCGCTGGGCTGTTCTTTGGTTCTCTTGCCATTAGTGCCTTACCCCATGTTATGCTGGGTGCTTGTTCTCTCAGCACTCAGCTCACTGCCGCATGTACAGTACCACTGGAGTGGATGCTACCAGAGGGACCACCCACAGTACACCGAGGTTGTGGATGCTACTAGAGGGTTTCCAACTGAAGCAGGGGTGCCAGCCAGATGCTATTGGAGGATCTGGCTCCACCTGTGCCCTGCTCCTGCTATTTTGTTCAAGGTATTTGCTCAAATATCTTGTCTCTCTCTCTTTTTTTTTTTAACATGTGGCATGCAAAGTTTGTTGAGGAAGCCCTAAGCTAAGACCACATTTATGCCTGTCAACATGCCTGACTAGATAGGGAGCCCAGGGTGAAAAAATACAAAATAATTACCCAAGTTTGGGAGTGATCTAGATCATGACCAACTTCCAGGAGATGCACAAAGTAAACTGGTATTTCTGGCTGCAGCTGGGGATTGGCCTCTGCAGACCAGAAAGGCTTATAATCATGTACTGGCCAATGGGATGATGGAGGATACCATTTGTGGGCTCTCGGACCTTGTAGATTGCATAAATAAGGATGGATGTTAATTCAGAGCCACTCATGTTTTAGTTCCACCTGGTCCACTGGGTGCAATTCAGAGCAAGAAAGGTGTCCAGGAGAAGATGCAAATATACTGTGGAGAGCTTAGTTCTTCAATAAATGGGCAGCAGGGGACCACATCTTATTTATTTAAATATTGGACAAAGTCTTGGAATTGACTGATGTGATGTGCCCTGGAGCCTATTGTGGTTGATGCAGCTCCCCATCTGACCCTGGCAGAGGCCATGGGTAGGCGGTGGGGCAGGGGTAGCCTATTTGAAATTATTCTCCTCCTCTTTGCTAGCATTTCAAGAGGCCCTTCCCGATGTAAATAAATGTGTGCATGTGTGTGGGGAGGATTAGAAGAGCATTCACCTGTCATACTCCTGACCATGGCTAAGGCTGTGAGTAATGGCAGGAGGGGTGGCAGAGCGATAAAAGGGACAGCGAATAAAGACACAAATAACAGCCTCACTAGAGGATGGTCTCCAACATCTGAATCTGTTAACTAATTGTTACCATTAGATTAGTTAGTTGTCATGTATTTTATAATAATAAGAGAAGGTTTATTTAGACCAGTCCCAGTTCATGAGGGCAAATGGTCCCCAGTGGAGATATTCCTCCAAGATAAAGCCCCTGGTGCTGGGGGAGAAGGATGTCTCCCTCCAGTTCAAGGTAGGGAGATGACAGAGATGGCCAGGATGCAAGATTCACAAATAAAAAATATTGTATATTCAGTCAATAACACTATAGCAATGGAATAAGTTGTTCATGTTATCGTTCATTATATGAGATTAGCCAATCAGAAACCAGAACCACTGTCATTTATAGCACTACAAATCTTTAAAAATACCTCAGAGTCGTTTATTAAGAAAAACACTGCCCACAGTAATTTAATCAGACACACAAACCACGCCTCACAGTCATTTAATCAGATCTCGAGCATCCAAAGCCGGAGAAAAAAATGACATTGGAACAGCCATCCACCTCAGCACCAAACACAACCCTTGCCCCCTCCCTCCGCACCTCATATCACTAATCCTTGTCCACCAACTACACTCAACAATATACTTAATTTAAAGCTCAAAAACCTTCTTTTATTTTGCTGTGTTACAGCCTGACCACGCCCCCTTCACTCACTCCCATTAGTGACATCAACAACTGCACTTATGGTTGCATTTCATTCTTCCGACATTGCCCACATGACCAGCCAGCTCACCTCCATTCCTTAACCTGAAGAAGACTCTGAAGTTCTCATAGTCTGACACAACATATTACTTCTCCATGTTTCTCAAACCTCTGTCTTGCAGTCTCAGTTCTTCATACATAGACCCCAAAAGCCACACGTGGTCGCTTGTACTAATGCTGAAACAGCAACCAGACCCAAAAACACAACAAGAACTCACACAGAATACAATAAGTTCTTCTTTGCTCTCTGTTTCTACGGTGACCTTACAATACTGGAACATTATAATAATTTTTAAACACACTTCAACTCATATAATAGTCATAACATCTAGCGAGTTTGGAGTATACTGTAATAACTCTGCTTGTTTGAATTAAACGCCCCGGCTTCACCTCAGCGCCAACTCTGCTGAGCAGCTCGTGTTAGCTGTTAGTATATTCCAACTCGCTGGATGTTATCACTTAATTAATCTATAAGATCTAATGAGGTGCTAACCAGCTATTATATGGCAGACAGGTCATAGGCAGAGAGACACATATCTTTATGGTATGGGGGCAGGGGTTAATGGGAAGGATGCTTTGTTACTCCTAGTAATAGGTGTGATCAAAAATGTTTGAAACTGGCTTAGTTATGTTTGTTGGGCCAGTTCCATTAGTTTCTTGTTACTATGTTAAGTTGTTTATATATTGCTCATTTCTGGTTAGTGTTTAAAATGCTTCAATATGTCAGAAATAGGACATTTTGTTTAGATATGCAGTCTACCAACTATGTAGGTTGGAAGAGGGTAGACTAAGGGGATCACAGAAAGGGTGGTGGATGTATGGAATAGACTCCCAGTGGAGGTGGTGGGGCAAACACAATGGGGATTCAAGCATGCATGGGACAGGCATAGGGAACCCAAGCAATAGGAATGATGAGGTAAAGCCAAAGATTAAGTAGGGTCTGCGACTTTTATAGTAGGCAGGGAAAATGGGCAGACTAGATGGGCCTAGCGGTCCAAATCTGCCATCAATTTCTATGTTTCTATATCTAAAATTTCAAAATGGTTAATGAACTGAATGCCTGTTCCTGGAACATAAATGGTCTTAAGTCACACACAAAATGAAAAAAAAAATACTAGGTAATGTAAAGCAGCTGAAGGCTGATATTTTGTGTGTACAAGAAACCCATATAATGCTGAAAGAAGGGTTACACCTGTAAAAGGGGGAGGCATACAGCATACTTTATATCTAAAGCAAGAGGTGAAGTTGCATGGCTGAGGTCTAGATTTCTGGGAACAGTGGTGCAGTTTAGTGTGGATACCATGGGGGGCAGATACACATTGGTTCAGGTGCAGTTAAACTCTGAGCAGAAGCTAGCCATTGAGTCCATATACGGTCCTAATGTTGAGTCCCCAGAATTCTTTACAAGGTTTGCCAAGGAGATGTCCACCTTTGAGGGGCATTGGATCTTGTGTGGGAACTTTAACTGCATTATAGATAATATAATGAACTGCACATCTAGGGCGGGGGGGGGCATATCCAAGAATGCTAACGAACTGGGTTCACTGATGCAAGATCACAGATTAATAGATTCCTAGAGGTACCAAAATCCTGGTGAAAGGGAAAATAACCACTATTCATACTCCACTAAAACCTATGCAAGGCTGGACAGAATACTCATCTCACATCCTTTATTGGCTGAACTGAAAGTAGTAAATCATGAAACAATGGTTATCACAGATCATGCCATAGTCCAGATGTCCCTGATAGGCATGGGAATAACAGTGGTGAACAGGGCATGGAAAATGGATCCTACTCTGTTAGAAGAGGGACTTCAGCTATATATAATGGTAGCCCAACAAATAAAAACATATTTAATCAATAACCCAGAGGGTCAAACCTCTGCTGCTATAAGGTGGGATGCATTAAAGGTTGTTTTGAGGGGGTGCTACAATTTCATTCATAGCGCATAAGAAATGGATAGAGGAAAGAAGGGAGGCAGAGTTGAAAGACAGAATAAAAATGGTGGAAGAACACAGTAATAAACCCTCACTTAAATTGTACAATCAGCAGCAGAAGCTAAAATGGGAGTACAATTCTATTCATAATATTAGAATCAAAAGAGCCCTATTACTGACCCAAGCAGGTGCATACTTTGAAGGGGATACAGGAGGGAAACTGTTGGCCTGACAGCTACAAAGCAGAGAAGGAGCAAAAAATGTAGCAGCGATCCAAAAGCCACATGGGGGAATTGTCCAAGAAGACAGTAGCCATTAGCCAGACATGCTTCACCAGTAACCACCAGTAACCACACTTGGGAGACTTCAGTACCCAGATATGTACTGTTCAGAACAGACTGAGGTGCAGGGGTGGGGTGGAGGCCCTTTATGTCAATGAAGATATCAAAGTTACAGAAATTCAGAATACACATAAGGAGCCAGAAGAACTGTGGGTCACCCTGGAAACAGAAAATGGGGCAGCCATATGAACTGGGGTTGCCTACAGGCCTCCAGACCAGGGGGAGGACATAAGACACATTACTGTTAGAAGATATACAAAACATGACAGCTAAAGGGGAGGTTCTGATAATGGGAGTCTTCGACATGCCAGATACAGATTGGTCAATACCAGCAGGAACATCTGCCAGAAGTAGACACATGGTGGATTCCCTGCAGGGGGGAGGCCTCAAGCAACTGGTACAACAACCCACAAGAGACAGAGCTATCCTAGATCTAGGACTGACTATCGGGAAAAGATCACAGATCTCCAGGTAGAAGGACACCTGAAGGTCAGTGACCATCACATGGTATGGTTCAATTTGGCCACTAGAACTAAATCATCCCATTCCAAGGCAAAAATATGGGACTTCAGAGGAGCTGACTTTGATAAGATGGCCAACAGAGTTAAGCTAGCCCTGGCAAGAAGAACTACAGGTGAGGGGTACAGGCAAAGTGGGCAAGCATTAAGGTTGCAATACTTGAAGCAACATCCCATTGTGTTAGAGAGAAAAGCAAGAGCAAAAGAAGGAGGAAACTACTTTGGGTCTCAAAAACAGTAGCAGAAAAGGTCAGAACTAAAAGGCTGGCCTTCAGGAAATATAAGGGAACGCAGTGGGATGAAGATAGGGAGTCATACCAAACTTTCCTAAGGGAATCAGGGAAGGCAGTAAGGCAGGCAAAGACCCAAACTGAGGAAATGCTAGCATGAAGAGAAGAAGAAGGGGACAAGACTTACTATAGATACATTAGTGAATGGAGAAAGTCCAGAGGTGGTATTGCTAAGATCAAAGGGGGATAAGGGGGAGTGTGTGGAGGAGAATCAAGGAAAAGCAGCTATCCAAAATAGATACTTGTGCTCAGTATTTACTGAGGAGAAGGTAGGGTAGGGCTCACAGCTCAGCACCATGGAGACAGGGGAAGGGAGGTGTGCACTAGTCCCTTCACAAAAGAAAGGGTCCTATAAGAGCTCGCTAAGCTCAGGGTAGACAAGGCAATCAGACCTGATGCATACATCCCAGGGTACTAAAGGAGCTAAGGTTAGAACTAGTAGAGCCATTATCAAAAGTGTTTAGTGAGTCTCTGAGCACAGGAGAGGTCCCAAAGACTTGAGAAGGGCTGATGTGATCCCTCCCACAAGAGTGGAAGCAGGGAGGAGGCAGGGATCTGCAGACCAGTCAGTCTTACCTCAGTAGTGGCAAGATTATGGAGGCACTCCTTAAGGAAAGGATAGTGCAACACCTGGAATCCATAGGAGCACAGGATCCAAGACAGCATGGGTTTTCAACGGAAAGTCCTGTCAAACTGATCTCATAGATTTCTTTGACTGGGTAACCAGAGTAGTGGACCAGGGGTGCAGTTGATGTTGCTTACCTTGACTTCAGCAAAGCTTTCAATATTGTTCCACATAGAAGATTGATTAATAAGCTGGGTAGGTTCAGGGTGGTTTAGAAGTTGGTCAACTGGGTGGCAAACTGGTTGGCAGGCAGAAAACAGAGAGTGGTGGTAAATGGTACACAGTCAGAAGAGATGCAAGCCACAAGTGGGGTACCTCAGAGATCAATCCTGGGGCCAGTCCTCTTCAATATCTTCATCAGAGACATTGCTGATGGACTGGAGGGAAAGGCTTGTCTGTTTGCAGATAACACCAAGATCTGCAACAGAGAAGATGATCCAGATGGGGTGGGCAGAATGAAAAGAGACCTGGATAAACTGGAAAAATGGTAGGAAGAGTGGCAACTGGGGTTTAACTCAAAGAAGTACAGGATCATGCATATAGGGAAGAGAAACCCTGAAGCCACCTATAGGTTGGGAGGGGAGTTGCTGGCAAGGGAAGAAAAAGACTTGGACATCATCATCACAGATGACCTGAAATCTTCCAAGCAGACCACTAAAGCAGTAGGTAAGGCTAGTGGAATGTTGGGTGTATTAGTAGGGGTATCGCAAGTTGTAAGAGGAAGGTAATAATCCCTCTTTACAAGACACTGGTTAGGCCCCATCTGGAGTACTGCATGCAGTACTGGAGGCCACACCTGCACAAGGACATTAACAAAATGGAGGCAGTCCAGAGAAGGGCAACCAAAATGGTGCAGGGACTGCATCAGAAAACATATGAGGACAGATTAACAGAGCTCAATATGTATACCCTGGAGCAAAGGAGGAGAGAGTGATATGATCAAAACATTCAAACATCTTAAGGGCATTAACAAGGTGAAAGAGTCTAACATGTTTCAATATAAGAAAAATAGCAGGAACAGAGGACACAGCATAAGATTAGAGGTACTGTAGGCTGATTAAGGGTAATATGAGGAAGTTCTTTTTCACAGAAAGGGTGGTGGATGCATGGAACGACCTACCTCAGCAAGTGGTGTATATGAATACAGTGCAGGGTTTCAAACAGGTATGGGATAGGCATAAGGAGCAATACAGATGAATATAAATAGATAGGCCATTGACAGAGTAAAGGCCTAGGGCGCATTCATAAGGTAGAAAAATGGGCGGTCCTTATCTGCCATCAGCGCCTATGTTTCTATGTAAGATAGTGTAATAGGGAATGCTTTAAAGAGTTTTATGTAGTATTCCTTACTCCTCTGAAGTAGTGTCTCGATCCAAAATGGAAAAGTTTTAAACAAAGTAGAGTTACACACTATTTCAACAGCACAAATACAAAACTCAGAAAAACAATCACCTGAGAGGAAGTCAAAGAGGTGATTACACACCTCAAAGGGGTAAGGCTCTGATCCGAATGAGTTTCTGGTAGACTTTGTAAAAGTATTTCTGGCTCACCTTCAAGAGCCTTTAATGGAAATGCTGGAGGAGTGTTTAAAAATAGGAGAAATACCATCCTCCATGTGTTCAGCTACTATAGCAGTGCTCCCCAAGCCAGAGAAGGATCCCAAAATGTGTACCTCATATAACCCTATATCTTTATTAATGGCTGATTATAAGATATTGTCTAGGGTGGTGGTGGGGTGCATTCAGGAATTCCTACCGGATATTATCCACCTGGACCAAACTGGATTTATAAAGGGCTGGCAAGGTAAACACAATGGCCCAGATATTCAAACTGCATCAGGCTGTGGTGCAAGCTTGAGCACAGCACAACTTGGCTGCGCAGGGGTGTGGACTGAGCGATATTCAACAGAGCTGCGCCATGGCTCAGCAGCATTGAATATCGCATCCTGGCCACCCCCAGTGTGCATGGCGCAGTGGCACTGCGACAGCGCAAGTGGCCAGAGTGGAGCATGGGGATGTGCTAGCGCAAGTTCCATTGCGCCATACACAGCAACCGCGATATTCAAAAGTTGACATGCAAATGGGGCCATAATGTATGCAAAGCGCACATGGGGCCATTTGCATGTCATTATGGCCCCATTTGCATGCAGGTGCACCGATTCCAGACTACTTGCACCTGGCACCCTGCCAGGCAGCAGCCATTGGGGACCGATGCCCCCTGCAGCCCGATCCTGGGCATTTGAAAAAAAAAAAGAATTCTGTCCAATATTACTGGTGGTCCAGTTGACCGCCATCTCGCGATCATGGGCATTTGCAAAAAATAGAAGAATGCTTTATGTCTTCAGGTCCAGGATCTACACTGATCGATCGTGGGCATACCATAGGCCAGCAGAGTTATTCACCGATATTCGGTGGTTCGCGGACCGCCATCTGTCTGATTAGGCGATGTGATGAACACTCAGCCATGGTGGTTCAGTGGTACCCTCATTTTGCCCACTGAGCCCCACTGCCCAGCCGTCACCGGGTGATGGTAGCACTCATCCACTGCTGTTGCTCAGCTGCCGACGACTACAGCTGCAAGCCCATTGGTTCACAGCGAGCCAATGGGCGGCAGCCCTACCGAGGTGTCAGTCAGCAGGTGGCAGGGCAGCAGGCGGGTAGGGTATTGCCACCCACTGGCTGACCGGGGAAGCGGGGTGGTGGGGCTCAGTGGGTGGGTGGGGCTACCACTAGACCACCAGGGATATTGGAATTCTTTTCTTTTTACACATGCCCGCGATCGGGCAGATAGCGGTCCACTGGACCACCAGGGATGTAGGACGGAATAGCTTCTCTTTTTTTACAGATGCCCATGATCGGGCAGATAGCGGTCCACTGGACCACCAGGGACACAGGACAGAATAGCTTCTCTTTTTACAGATGCCCGCGATTGGGCAGATAGCGGTCCACTGGACCACCAGGGATATAGGACGAATTCATCTATTTTTTTACAAATGCCCGGGATCAGGCAGATAGTGGTCCACGGTTGGAATTCATGTATTTTTTTACAAATGCCCACAATCAGGTATGGGCGCTGCAAGTGCAGCTGGAACTGAGTGGCCACCATGGTGGCAGCTGCCGTATGTCTTCGTAATGCGGCAGCTCACCTGTGGGTGGCTATCAGTTGTTCCTTTTTTTGTGTAACTTTGTGCTGGTTCAGGTAAGGGTTGCCTATGATGTCTCTGCATCCCGGCTGAATATCGGGCTGTGCAGAGTATGCATGGGCACCCCCCACCTGTACCTGCATACATTACTGATGTGCTCCGGCGCATCGGGATTTGAGCCGTGCACTTTTCCCTTTTGAATATCGTGCCAGGGTGCATCAGTGGGTTGCTCATGGCACAACACTGTGCACCATGCACAACCCTTTTGAATATCTGGGCCAATGTATGCAGAATCCTGAACATTTTGTATAAATATGGTACCACAGCACTGTGGGGAGGTGTTGCTGTACTTGGTATAGATGCTGAAAAGACATTTGACAGGGTGGAATGGTTGTATATGTTTCTTGCACTTAAAAAGTTTGCAATGGGGGAAAATATTATCAACTAGATATGGTCAATATATGTGAAACCTACCGCACAAATCTTAGTGAATGGAGTGCTGTCCTCGCACCTTTAGCTTGCTTGAGGGATGAGGCAGGGTTTCTCACTTTCTCCTTTACCTTATGTAATGGTACTGGAACCACTGGCTGCAGTAATCCAACTGGAGAAAAAGGTAAAGGGTGTGATGGCTTCGGGGAAAGAACATAAAGCAGCTCTATTTGCTGATGACTTTTTGGTGTATATGTCTGACCCCAAAACTAGTTTATGCGGTCTTCAAGATATACTAAATGAATATGGGGAAATATCTAGTCACAAAATACATTGATCCAAAAGCTAAATTTTATCCCAGAGACAGAAACAGTTAAATTTCCAGTTGGTTTAGAGCTGCAGCCAAGGATTGTATCATCACTTAAACATCTAGGAATCAATATTCCTAGGAAAACTACACAGATATTTGGCATAAACTACATCAGATTGTTGGACAACATCAAAAAAGACTGTGAAAAATGGATGGGCCTTCCACTTAGCTTAATTGGCAGAGTGACTACTGTCAAAATTAATATTTTGCCGAAATGTATGTATCTATTCCGGTGTTTGCCAATTAGGGTACATGAATATTTCTTCAAGAAAATTAATAATATCATAAATAGATTTCTGTGGGTAGAAAAACAGCCAGAATTAAGTGTAGCATATTGCAGTTGCCTTTCAGCGGGGGTCTTGCAGTACCCCACTTCAAATTCTATTACTGGGCAGCACAGCTTTAGGCCTTATACTGCTCCCCCAGCTCCAAAAAAACCTGTCTGGATGGCTATAGAAGAGGAGCAACTCCCTGGAGGTTTGCTGCAAGGTCTGGTATCTCCTAGCTAAAGGACCCAAAACCACAAAAGATAAGGAACCCTTTTGCTCATCAGGTCACAAGGATTTGAAAAGGCACTTACCAGATCATTGGGTATCCTAGGGTGCTTTCCTCCAACTCCATGATTATAGCCAGTATTAGGAAAAGAAAAGAAAACAAAAAAAGAAAAGAAAAAGAAAAGAATATAATGTGTTTCTGCACCTGGCCCCTTTGAGATGGGAGAGAGTGGGCTTAAGATGTATAAAAGATCTGTATTATGGAGGCAATGTTAAACAGTACTCGGAATTGAGGGAGCAGTATGGGCTTCAGGCTGGGGATTTCTTTGCTTATTTACAAGTTAGGAGTTGTTTGGAGAAACACTATGTATGTCCCCCATAGAAAAGGCTCTTAGTAGACTACCTCAATTGGTCTATGCACTCACTAGTATGTACAAACTGTTGCTCAGGGCTATCCCAGACCCAGACGTAAAGGCCAGATGTGATTGGGCTCAGAAGCTTGATACTACTGTGGATGGGGAAACTTGGGGAGCAGCTATCAAGCAAATCCAACAGTGCTTGAGATTAAATAAACTGCGGAGAATACAACTAAATTTTGTCCATAGGACTTACCTAATACCATATAGGCTCCACAGATTTAACTCAGAGAAATCAGACAGATGCCTGCAGCTAGCTTTTGGAAGACAGAAATCTGGCTTGTAGAGCAGGAAGCAGCTAACTAAAAAAGCTACAATTTTTCTTACTAATTTAACACTTCTATCTCAGCAGGAGTCATATCGTGTTGGGTTTAAGCAAACAGATACTGTATTAGAAGTAGAGGGGGTCTCATTTAAAGTTAAAAAAAGAAAGTCAGTGTGTATTTCTGTGTTGGGAAGGGTACTGCATCAACTTACTTTGCTAAATCAGTAGGAGGAGAGAGGTTAATTGGAGGTGTGGCTTAGGCAGTAGAAAAGCAGGTGACTCAATTACAACTTCTGCTGCTAGCTTTTGGAAGACAGAAATCTTGCTTGTAGTAGAAAGCAGCTAACTAAAAAGTTACGTCTTTGTTACTAATGTAACACTTCTATCTCAGCAGGAGTCAGTGCCTGTTGGGATTAAGCAAACAGATACTTTATTAGAAGTAGAGGGGGTCTCATTTAGGGTTAAAAAAAAGAAAGTCAGTGTGTGTTTTTGTGTTGGAAAGGGTACTGTATCAACTTACTTTCCTAAATCAGTAGGAGGGGAGAGAGGTTAATTGGGGGTGTGGCTTAGGCAGTAGAAAAGCAGGTTACTCAAATTACAACTTCCTGCTGCTAGTTTTTGGAAGACAGAATCTTGATTGTAGAGCAGAAAGCAGCTAACTAAAAAAGTTAGCATTTGTCTTACTAATTTAACACTTCTATCTCAGCAGGAGTCAGTGCTTGTTGGGATTAAGCAAACAGATACTTTATTAGAAGTAGAGGGGGTCTCATTTAGGGTTAAAAAAAGAAAGTCAGTGTGTGTTTCTGTGTTGGGAAGGGTACTGTACCAACGTACGTTGCTAAATCAGTAAGAGGGGAGAGAGGTTAATTGGGGGTGTGGCTTAGGCAGTAGAAAAGCAGGTGACTCCAATTATAAATTCCTGCTGCTAGCTTTTGGAAGACAGAAATCTTACCTGTAGAGCAGAAAGCACCTAATGAAAAAAGATGCAATTTTTCTTACTAATTTAACACTTCTATCTCAGCAGGAGTCAGTGCCTGTTGGGATTAAGCAAATAGATACTTTATTAGAAGTAGAGGGGGTCTCATTTAGGGTTAAAAAAAGAAAGTCAGTGTGTGTTTCTGTGTTGGGAAGGGTACTGTACCAACTTAACTGCTAACTCAGTAGGAGGGGAGACAGGTTAATTGGGGGTGTGGCTTAGGCAGTAAAAAACAGGTGACTCCAATTACAACTTCCTGCTGCTAGCTTTTGGAAGACAGAAATCCTACTTGTAGAGCAGAAAGCAGCTAACTACAAAAGCTATTGTTTTTCTTACTAATTACCCTCCATCCCACCCTAAACCAGTTCTACTTTTATAGCCACTGGATTTGACTGACAACAGGAACTTCCTGTTTGGCAGTAGGAATGGAATGATCATAGAGAAACATTAGTTTTGTTAACCTTGAAGGAAAAAAGTAGCTCTTTCCCCCCCCCCCAGCTGCTGGTGGTCTGACTCTGAGCAAGGAAGAAGGAGACTACTGAAGAATACAGGAAGTTGCTGTCCCAGAACAGGAAGAGTGAGAGTTGTAAGGAGAGGAGAGAGGAGCATACAGAGAAACAGGAGAGGGACACAAAATAAGACATGATGGAGGTGCAGTGCAATGGCTGTGGGGCGGCAGTGTTCCAAGAGACATTCTGGAGACTGCAATGTTGCCCTATTTGCAGGCACCTCTCTGGTCTGATGGAGGAGGTTGCCTGTCTCCAGGTTGACCTGGCTAGGATTCCTGAAACCT
This sequence comes from Neoceratodus forsteri, assembly GCA_016271365.2. Lineage (NCBI taxonomy): Eukaryota > Metazoa > Chordata > Ceratodontiformes > Ceratodontidae > Neoceratodus > Neoceratodus forsteri. Next base: position 104,668,981 of record CM057457.1, read on the forward strand.
TCTCCCCAACCCAGGGACCACCCAGACCACTGTCGCTACCTCAGAGGTTGCCATGAAAGAGGAGCATCTAAAACAAGGTGGGCTCAGGGAGGGAGAGGGTGGTGGAACAGAAGTGCATCCCTCCAGCTGTACCTCTCCACAATTCATACTCTGCTCTAATGGATAGTGGTTCCTCTATGGAGGCACCTGCAGTGGAGACCAAGGAGGATGCTGGGAATCTCCACAAAGGAGACCCACAGGAGGGTGGTATGGGACCCCACAGGGGAAAGAAACAACTCCTGGTGGGTGACTCAATCATTAGGGGGTAGAAATGGGGAGGAAGGGAGAGGGAGGTAGGCACCTGCCTGGTGCCATGGCTTGAGGGACAGAAATCGAATCCTCAGGATCATGGGAGCAGCTGCACGAGGGAGGGAGCTAGATGTCATTGTTCACCTAGGGACAAATGACCTGGCTAGGAATGGGATCAGAGCTGTGCAAGAGGAGTTTGTAGAGTTGGGGAGGGACCTTAGACAAGTAGCGAACGGTAACCTTCTCAGATATGCTGCCTGTCTATGGCAAGGGTGATGCTAGAGTACTCTACACCATGGAATTCAATGAATGGTTTAAAACTGGCATGGAGCTCTAGGTTTTGGCTTCATTGGGGACTGGGAGCCACCTGTAGGAATGCAGGCCTATACTGGTGCGATGGTCTGCATCTGTCCATGGGGAAACCAGGGTCCTAGGTGAAAGGTTTAAATGCTTCATTGTCAAGCATTTAAACTAGCCAAGGGGAGGCACTGAAAAAAGATCAGGGAAATCCCAGCCTCCCCCCACAAAACACGGTAATTAGTGATGTAAACACCAAGGCAGAGAAGTCATTATGGAGCAGGACAGTGGTAAATGCAAAAAAAGGCAAAGGCAGTAAGGACAGGGATGGGGCTAAAAGGGGTAAGGCCATCAAAAATTGGAGGGTGATGAGTACCAATGCCCATAGTCTGTGTAACAAGCTCCCTGAACTAGTGGCCTTGATGGAAGAGGGATGCCTGGATATTGTGGCAATCACAGAAACATGGTACACAGAGAACCATGACTGGGATGTCAACATAGCAGGATACACAATCTACAGGAGGGACTGGGTGAATAAAAGAGGAGGAGTAGTAGTTCTCTATGTAAGGGAATGGAGTAAAGTAACAGAACTAAAGAGTAAACAGGGAGTAGATGAGGCACTCTGGAGACAGAAAATGGCACCACAATCTGCATGGGGGTTGTATACAGACCCCCATCTCAGGGGGAGGGAAAGGACAAGGAAATGATAGAAGGCATCCTTAGAATGGCAGAAAAAGGGGAGATATTGTTGATGGGGACCTGAATATGCCAAATGTTAACTGGAGCACCTTTGCTGCAGGCACATCCAAGAGCAGGGTCATTCTTGATGCCTTACAAGGGGCATGCCTCAGACAGCTAGTATTGGAACTCACTCGGGAGGGAGCAGTCTTAGACCTGGTACTCTCAAATGGGTATGGAGAAAGAATCTCGGATTTAGAAGTGGGTAGCCATCGGGAAAAAAGCGACCACCAAACTGTGTGGTTCACGATAAACACAGCCATAGAGTCAAACCATACAAAAGCAAGAGTATTGGACTTTGGGAGGGCTGACTTTGGGAAAATGAAAGAGTGCCTCAGAAAAGCACTAGCAAACCAGCAAGAAGGAGGGGTGGAGGAACAATGGGGAGTAATCCACACAGCCATCACAGAGGCAACAACAAGCCTTTGTGTGAAGCAAATCAACAAAACACAATGAAGGAAAAAAATGCTATGGTTCTCAAAAGAGGTGGCAGGGAAGGTTAAGGAGAAAAGGATAGCATTCAGGAAATATAAGGAAACACAGGAGGAGGAGCAGGGCAGAGAACTTTATCAGTTAAAGCAGAAAGAGGCAGGGAAGGCAGTCAGAATAGCAAAGGCCCAAACCGAGGAAAGGATAGCCAATTCTGTTAAGAAGGGGGATAAGACCTTTTATAGATACATTAGGGAGTGAAGAAAGACCAAGGAAGGGATACTGAGGCTTAATAAATGGGAGGGAATGTGGGCAGAGGGTGACAGTGAAAAAGCAGGGATACTGAATGAATATTTCTGCTCAGTATTCACAAAGGAAGGGGAGGTACCAACCAAACAAGAGAAACACTCTGGAGATGGGGGTCGATGCCAGTCCATTTACAAAAGAAAGGGTTCTGAAAGAAAAGTAAAATTTAAGGTAAACAAAGCATTAGAGCCTGATGGATTCACCCAAGAATTCTAAAAGAACTAAGGGTAGAACTAGTGATACTTCTGACTACTCTCTTTAATAAATCATGAGACGATGGGGTGACTTGGGGACTGGAGGAGGGTGGAAGTGATTCTCTTCACAAAAGTGGGAGCAGACAGAGGCAGGAAACTACAGACCAGTTAGTTTGACCTCAGTGGTAGGAAAATGATGAAATCACTTGAAGGAAAGAATTGTTGAGTACCTAGAGGACAGTGGGGCCACAGGACCCAAGGCAACATGGATTCACAGCAGGAAGGTCATGTCAGATGAATCTAATAGATTTATTTGACTGGGTGACCAAAGTAGTAGACCAGGGAGGGGCTGTGGACATGGTCTACATAGATTTTAGAAAGGCATTTGATACAGTCCCACACAAAAGATTAATAAACAAGTTAGCCAGCCTTGGAGTGGGTCCCAGGGTGATAGCCTGGATAAAAAATTGGCTGGACAACAGGATGCAAAGGGTAGTAGTAAACGAAGTCCACAGTGAAGAAAAGAGGGTTACTAGCGGGGTACCGCAGGGTTTAGTACTTGGACCGGTCCTTTTTAATGTCTTTATAAGTGACATTGCAGAGGAACTGGAAGGAAAAGTATGTCTCTTTGTAGATGACACAAAGATCTGCAACAGGGCTGATACACAAGATGGAGTGGAAAGTATGAGGAGGGACTTGGCAAGGTTGGAGGAATGGTCAAATGTATGGCAGCTTAGATTCAATGCAAAGAATAGTGTAATGCACCTGGGAAACAAAAACCCAGGGAAGAGTACACAATGGGGGTGAGATGCTGACAACAATAAAATGGAAAGGGACCTGGGGATAATTATATCAGATGACCTAAAGATGGACCAGCAATGTGAGAAGGCAGTAAGAAAGGCTGGGGAGATACTGGGATGCATAGGAGAGGCATCACCAGCAGAAAACGGGAAGTTGTCATCCCCATGTACAGACAGTTGGTGAGACCCCATCTGGAGTACTGTGTTCAGTTCTGGAGACCCCATCTCTGCAAGGTCATAGACAGGATGGAGGCAGCTCAGAGGAGGGCAACTAAAATGGTGCAGGATCTGCAAGAGAAGCCATACAAGGGGAGACTAAAGGAGCTTAATATGTATACCCTTGAGGAAAGGAGGGAGAGGGGGACATGATAGAAATGTTTAAGTACCTCAGTGGAATCAATAAAGTCCAAGATGGTAGCATCTTTCAGAAAAAGAGATGTGCAAGAACAAGACGACACAATTTGAAGATAGAGGGGGGATGGCTCAGGGGCAATGTGAGGAAGTATTTTTTCACAGAGAGGGTGGTGGATGCATGGAATAGCCTTCCTGAGGAGGTTGTGGGGTCTAAAACTGTAGGAGAATTCAAGAACGCATGGGACAGACATAAGGCAATTTTTGTGGGGGGTAGGAAGAAATAGGCTGTTGGTTAAACAGGATCTGCAGCTTATTCTCTAGGTAGGGAAATCTGCAGACTAGGTGGGCCAAGCAGTCCTTATCTGCTGTCAAAGTCTTATGTTCTATGTTTCTATGATAAAAGAGTTGTGGGAGAATGTTCATTTTCACCAAATGAATATGTCCCCAAAGAGTTAGGGATAACATCAGCCAGCGGGTTAAGTCTTGTTGCTCTATCTGCAGTAGCGCATCCAGATACAGTTGTCTTCATTTTTTATCACTCCTGGCCAGATGTCTGCCTAGATATTTTAATCTCTTTGAAGCTCAGTTTAGCCCGTATCTATTATCTTACTTTTAAGAGTTCTGGGGTTTAATGGAACACCGAGGTTTTGTCTGGATTAATCTTATAATTTGAAAGCTGACTAAATTCTCCAATTGTCTTTAATGCAGCCAGGATGGAGATCCGGGGACATGAGAGGTGTAATAGTATGTCATCTGCATATGTGGATAATTTCACTTCCTGAGTCCCAAATGTAATACCATGGATTGTAGGGCTCTCCTTCAGTTTAATAAGTAAGGGTTCTAAATAGAGGTTAAATAATAATGGTGACAGGGAACATCCTTGTCTAGTACCCGAATACAATGGGAATGTGGAGGAGAAAACCCCATTACAATATATCCGTGCACTAGGATTCAGGTACAGTGCTTGTATCCATTTTATAAATTTGGTGGGAAATCCAAAATAATGGCGCGATCTAAACATAAACTGCCAATCCACCCAATCAAAATCTTTCTCCACATCCAGGGACACAAGCACCGCTGGGTAACTGGAGTCCCTGAGCTCAGACAAAATGTGGGCTACTTTACGAAGGTGGTCTAAAGAGGACTGTCCCCTTATAAAACCAGCCTATTCTGGGCCTATTATTGGTGGTAACACTGCCAATTCTGTCTGCTAGGAGATTAGCCAGAATTTTTATATTATAATTTAAAAGTGAAATCGGTCAATAGCTAGTGACTTTTTTAGCTTCTTTCCCTGGCTTGTGAAGCATTATTATCGAGGCTTCAAACAACTTGTCATCCAGAGGGCCCGAAGACAAGATGTGCTGAAACAGTTTGTGTAGCCAAGGGACCGTTTTTTCTGCGAATACTTTGTACAAATTGGATGAAAACCCATCAGGGCCTGGGGACTTATCTAGTAGCAAAGCCTTTATCACCCCATGTATATCAGCCTCTGTATATGGTACCACCAGTGAATTTTTCTACACCTCTGTCAGAGTGGGGAGTAGTATCTCTGAGAGGTAATCATCCCCGAATTGCTCAGAGGGAGGGTCGGGCATTGGGCTGTAAAGAATCCGGTAATACGACTCAAACTCCTGTGCAATATCTTTCAGATAGGACTTAAGGGATCCATCTACTGCTGATCTGATTGTGTTTATCACTCTCGATGCTTTCTGTTTTTTGATCCTGAGGGCTAGTAACCTCACAGCCTTCTCATCCTGATCTACATAGGTTGCTTGAGCTTGCAGTATAGTAAGTTCAGCCTTCCCATGGAGAAGTTAACTATACTGGTCCCAGAGTTTAAGGAGCTCCTGACGGGCCTTCTCCCCTGTGGTAGGTGAAAGACGAGATTCTCTAACTCTAATTTGTTCTATCATATCTAAGCCTTGTTTGTCCCTTTTGCGCTTCCTAGTGGATTCTATCCTTATCAATTCCCCTCTAATGTAACACTTTAGTGCACTTCACTCCATGTCAGGTTTACCGATCGACTCCAGGTTGTCTACTGTAAATTGCTCTATACATTTTAATACCTGTTTTATCACCCGTTCTTCCTTTAAAATCTTGTTGATTTTCCAGATAGTTTCTTTTTGGTGAAGGGGAGAGTACGCTATCTTACATGCTACCAAGGAGTGATCCGAGATCACCCCTGGATCCATCCCACAACACAATATCTCCTTCAATAGTGATTGGCTGACCAAGAAGTAATCTATATGGGAGAAGGAGCCATGAACTGCAGAGCGCAATGTATACTCCTTAACATCAGGATGCAACATCCACCAGGGGTAATATAAGCCCAAATAATCTGTCAGGTCACATATAGCTCGCTGTGCAGGGGCTAGTCTGGACTGACACCTGTCTGACCTATCCAGATCCAGAACAATTGGTAGATTCCAATCCCCTCTTATAAAAATAGGCAGGAAAAGGAAGGGAGACAACATGGATGTCAGTTCCATGAAAAAGGAGGTAGTATCCATGTTTGGACCATATACACACACCCCAATAAAATGTCCACCCTATTAATGGTCTCTCTGAGAAAGAGAAATCTATCTTTTGGGTCACGGATACATTATGTACTTACAAGGTGACTTTCCGGGAGATCAGCACTGCAACACCTCTACTCTGCTTGTTGTCTCCTGGCTAGAAAACTTGGCCCACATATTGTCTCCTGAAAAGATTGGCTTCTGTTTCTAACATGGGTCTCCTGTAATAGGAGATAACCCTTTTATGTGCTGATGAGGTCTAAGGATTTTATACCTCTTGGTTTTGTTTCTGGCCTCAAACATTTCAAGTTGCAATGTTTAGGTAGCTAGCCATTCTTGAATCTAATCAGCGTAGTTCTAGTACCATAAGACAGGGAAATCATGAAAAGTTTACCTCATCTACCCAATAAACCCTCTGATGCTGAGTTCCTGTATTACAATCTCTCCCACAGCTAACCACCCACACACCGCCTCCGCCACTCTACTATCTCATGATTTGTAAGACAGGTATAATATACTGCAAAGACAAAATAAACCATCACACCTTACCTTCTATAGTATTTAAACATGTCATTTGTAAGATAATACCACAACATAATAACCCCACCCTCCCTCCCATCCAACTTTTATGTTTCATGGTCCATGATGAACAGTCTTTCCGACCTTTGTCCAGTTCCTCCAACCACTCCAATTTTGAAATGATGTTCAGGGAGTGTACCCCTTCCAAAAATGAGACAACAACATGTATAAACACTGAACATTAACCATTTTTCCCCCTTCTAATCTTTACTGATTTTAACCATTCTACCATCACCTGCAAACATTGAACTCTTAACAGCTAAAGGTGAGGGGGTAGACTAAAGAACTTCTTATGACAATAATCCTAAAGCTTCCAGTTAATTAGGACCCATTGGTTTAAAAGACTTGACCATAGTAACCCTTGGTGAGGTCTTTCCTTAAGTGAGGTAGCATGTATCAAGTAACAGGGATTAAGGAAAATTAGAACTGGATAAACAAAGAGAGCCCAATTAAATGAAGTAGGGTTCTTAAAGCACAGATGTCCACTCCAGTTCCCTTCCCTTGCCAAGTACGGTTAACTGTAACAGCTCCCTGTCTTTATTCGTGGAGTGTTCGAGCAGGGCCAAAGTTCGTTGACCTTGTCCAACAATGTCTCCACAGATCTGTTTCTATATGACCCAGATGCGGGTTGAGTCCCCGAGCAGATTCTACATCTCGCTAGTTAAATGATCCCTAGTCTGAGATGCAAAGCCCTTAATTTTTTACAGTCAGGTCCGTAGTTGCAGTTCTATGTGATTCTGTACGATCTGCAACTTCAAAATTTCAGTAGTGCCAATCCAGTGCACCGGTTACCTTACCAGTTCCTTTCACAGTGTAGTTATGTCCCCCTCCCCCGAGTACAGTTCCCTTAGTTCCTGAGTTGTTGTTTACTTGCTGTGTGCCTCTCCTTGGAATCACAAAGTTACTTAACCACTGTTACAAAAGACCTAGTTGAATCGGCTCTCATGCAGATGACAGTCAGCATCAAGCACCATTCTCCAGTGTTAATGAGGGAAGGAGAAGATCACCAAAAACATTGTAGGAAGGGACGTTTGGAAATTTCACCCTCTTAAGGAAGGAATCCTTAAATTACTCTTCAAGTCCAGCAAAAATCCAGAAAACTAGGTCCCGTGTCTTAATCCCAACCTGATTACTCAGGAAGTCAGCGATCCTTAAATAGGTTAGGCAGGGCTTTCTGCAGTTCAGTCGCCACTGTATCAGTATCTTCAAAGGTGCACCATGCTCCAGATAACTGGACCTGAAAACATGCAGGATACCCCATCTTAAACTTGATTCCTGCAGCAATTAGTTTGGTAACTATAGGGTGGAACGAGGCTCTCCTTTGGCGAACTATAGATGATAAGTCTTGAGCCACCCACAATCTGGTGCCTTCCCACTGTAATTCTTGCAGTTCTCTGATTTTACTGAGAAAATGCTACATTTCAAGGAAATTTAGAAAATGAAAGATTAATGGGAAAGGGGCTGCACCAGTTGCTGGCATGGGTCACAAAGCCCGATGCGCTCTCTCTATAGTGTAGTTGGGCCTGAATGGTGAGGGTCCCACTAGCTTCATGAAAAATTCTTGCACAAATAGAATTGGGTCGGAGCCTTTCTCTTTCTCAGGTAGACCAATGATTATGTATTGTTTCTTCGGCTTAGACCCTCAAGGTCCTCAACTTTAGATTCTAGCCAGGCCATTCTCTGGCGAGTTTAAACTTGCTCAGGATCTACTCTATCAGCCCATTTTTCTAGTGGAATCAGTTGGGCTTCATTGTTGCCTGTATGTTTAGAAAGGTCTTCTAGTGCCACCGCTATTGATTTAAATTCAGAGGTGTGCAACTGTAGCTCTTCTCTGAATGGTTGAAATTCCACTAAAAATCTCCCCACCGTCAGTAGTTTGGTCTTTGGCATGGTAGTAACAGTGGTGCGCCTGCTTGAAGAGACCTGGGCCTTAGATTTCTTGCTGCTTTACTCCAGTGTTCGTGGCGGGCTGTGTTTAGGCAACGCCGCTTTCATTTCTGCTTCCATTCCTCCTGTTTTCTCCTGTCACAATGTTCTCTATATCTCCAACACCCTCCGGAATTAGTTTGATGTCAAAATTGTGGTAGGAGAAGTTAGTAAAATGTAATTTTAATTGGAAATAGTTGGAGCTGAACAATGGAGCTTCTAAGCACTAGGCTGCATCACGTGACCTCAAGCCATCAACTTTTCTGCCATTAGGCTTTTTAGGGTGATTCAGATGTTGGATAGGGGTCAAGGGGTTGGTGCTGATGGGTTAGGTTGGGGAGAGGAAATGTCATTTTCCAACAGAGATCAGATCAAGAAGTGGTACCCCTGGACTACAAGGGTAGTTTCTTTTCAGAATGGATTCCTCACCCCCACAGCTAAAATGATAAAAAATGCACCCCTTCCCCCAAACTGTGGCAACCCCTCTCTCCCTCCTCCCAAAGCCCAAGTAATAAACAAATGCACACACCACTCTTCACTCCAACCCACTTAACACTCAATTCCCCCCACATTCCTTATAATTATTATGTTGCTTCCATCCCTAACCAACTAACCATGCCAAACACCCACACTTCTCCCCTAAATGGTGCACTTATTGTAAAAAAAAAAAAAGATGAAATTTAGCTGTGGTCACAGCAATTGGAACAGCCCTCCACACACCACCTTAACCAGCCAGCATATTTTACTCTCATTTATTCAGACAACAGATAGCCTAGTGGGTGTGTGGATGGTGGTGCCTGTTGCCATCTCCCAAATGCATTTCTTCTTTTTTGCAAAATCAAGGCACCTTAGTATGGGAAGGAGGGTGGGCACTGGGTTGCAAAGGGGGTTGGCAGAAGGAGGTATTTAATTATTGGGAACGTGGGTGAGGGGGTAACTGGGTACTATGTATGTCTGTGAAACAGTGGGTGTTACATTGGTTTATTACTTGGGCAATGAAAGAGGAATATGGGTGTGGGGGGGAAGGGTGTATATATTTTCACTACCTGAGCCATGGAGGGAAGATTAAGGGGGAGGTACAATGCAACAAGGATGGGCAGCCAATGGTTTACACATTTTTTATTTTGTTTTTGAGAAGCAGTTAGCTTCTGCATAACCAGTCTTCCAGCAAAAGTGCTGGCCAAGGTGAACTGGCTCATCATTAAGGGCAAAGTCCATGTCGTTTTTCCATGTGGACTTTGTTTTTAGCAAAGGTTGAACTCAAAAGTGTTTGTTAGCTTTGCTGTGAAGAATAAGCAAAACATAGTTTGCAGACTTTGCTCGCCTCTATAAGGAAGGCATGCTGCACTGAGCTGTTTGGGTGCCTTTATCAATTCTCCAGGGTAGCTCTTTTACCCCTTTGCTCCAGCTCAACCCAAATGAACTGTGTGGCATTGCCCCCGATATCCCTCCTATTATTTCAGAGTAACTTCCTCCTTATGAAGAAACACAACACTCCTTTGTCCTCAAGCATATTTCATCAGAATAGTATGTATCCCACTATAATGGTGTACCAGTTATTTTCTTCCCCCACCAGGTCTCTGAGACTGCCACCAAGTGCAGGCATTAGGTAGTATAATAGTCCACCGCTTCTTCTTACTAACTTCAGGATTACGAGAACTTGAAAAAGATTATCCTGGATACTTTTCTATTCAAGAAGTTCCCTAGTAGTGCCGACCTACCGGTGTAGCAGTAGCACTACTGCGATGCTAGTGAACTGGGTTTATGAACGAGTATGGTGTGCCATAGGGCCAGCTGGGGGGGGGAGGTTGGATGAGCATCCCAGGGACAGCTCTCCACCACTGGGGGGGGATGGTTGGTGGCACCTGGTGCTTGGGAGACACCCAGTGGAGACTGGAAGTACACAAAGCTAGGACCACACAAAAGACATCAGGCAGTGGCAGACGTCTATGGGGTATGCACAGAAGTTAACATGTCCGTGCACTGACGTCATTGCATGTCGACATCTTGGGGGGAAAACAAGAGGAAAACCCAGTGCTCTGAGGAGAGTGAAATCCTCCGACCCCATGCAGAATGATGCTGCAGCCAGCCCCAAGACCAAAATTGATTGATCTCAGTGTTCCTTCGGGCACTGCCATGAGAAGCAAGCTGCAGCCTTAGGTTCCAGGGTGGTTGCTAGGATGCCAATGCTGGGCATGAAGGCACTGATTCAAGGTATGTTCCCACCAGCAGTGTAGAGAATAAAAAGGGTTAAAAAAAAAAAAGAAAAGAAAATCCCTAGTTTTATGAATGACCTTCTCATGTCCCTGGGACTTGTGCTCTCAATATAATTCATGCCAACATGGACATTGACAGTCAGCTTCTCACCAAACTATAGTACTTGTCCTTTGATAGCACTCATCTAATCAGTGTTCTAGGCAGGCAACTACTTTACCTGAGTTACCATCTTGGTCAAACAATGCCAGCTCCACCTCACCCACTGCCCTAATTATGGAGTCATCAATGACTACTAACCTTCCTAGATCTCTACCCAGTCTTTTCCATCCCCCTAAATGGCAGGACAGGTCTCCTGGTGCCTGCACTGCCCTTCAAAGCTTAGTCATCTGTTGATCCCCAGCAACCTGGCTAGCAACATGTTGTTACTGTTTCTGGCATCTACCGGTGGTGGTGGTGCTGCTTTATGAACATGCTTGGAACTCCCTTCTTCACATCAACCTTCCCATTTCTACAACTAAAGGTTATAGCTCCCGACACCCTCCTCCCTAACTTACCTGTCACTGCAATCTGCTTACAGGCCTAGTGCCAATGTATTAGTCTCTTGTCACTCATCCTTTCCAGCTGCCTACTCATATCTCTGTCCCCCATGGGACCTTGAACTGCCGCTCTAGCCTGGCAAATATACTACACCTCTTGAGATCATTGATCACCCTGCAGGAACTACAGATTTATCACACTTGCCACCAAAAGACCCAATGGTATATATCACACAGCCCTGCCCTGGACACACACCAAGTGTGCTTCTCTCCCAATGTCCTGGATGCTGCCCTCCCAGTCAAGCCCCAATCAGAGTTCCCTCCAGCTGTCAATAATCTCCAGTTGCCATTCCAGTCTTGAAATATGCCTCACCCTCTCCACACCAGCAATCAGTCTGTAACTGCTGTGAATCTACCTTCCCATAAAGCAACAGAAATAAAATATGCTACAATAAATCCAGGTGCTCACAATCAAACTGAAGCCACTCCATGGCATGGTGTCATACCTGCATAGAATCATAGCATGGCAACAAATGCTGCAAGCAAAATGGTGTACTACAATAAGGTTGGGAAATACAGCTCTACAATGCCAGTTAAACAACAGTTTTATCCCTTCATGGCATCACAGTATAATGAATTTATATCGACCACAAGTTGCATCTGCATAAATCCGATTGACTCCTTGTCCATGTTTCTATTGGGGGCTCTGCCCTCAACCCCCATGTGGGGACTCTGCCTCCTGCTCCTCCCATTCTAAATATAATCAACTCCTAGTTGGAGTTGATTCAGGAGAGTTGTAGGACCGGAGACAGTGTGTCCTTGTCTCAGGCACACCAATACAGTGACCTGTCGATAAAATGTCGATTTTGTCAGGCAGCGATGTAGGTCACTGTACTGGTGTTGCTGTCAGGGGGTGGGTATACTGAGCAATACATAACTAACAGAATGAGCGCATAACGTTGAAATAAATGGGCTACTCTTTTTTTGTGGGGCGCTTTGCCCCCTGCACCCCCCTGATGTGGGAGGCTTCACCACCCACACCCCTCGGAAATGAAATAACAAACTCCAGGGGTGAGTGTGCTCAAGAGATGGGGAGAAAGTTGGGAGGGGGAAACTTTTTTTTAAATGACAGATAAAGTAGTAGCACGGGAGCACCTGCAGGGAATCGAACTACAGACACAGGTCTCAATAGTATGCCATGTGCTGGTGCCTTAACCGCTCAGCCACAGGAGCGGCTGGACCAGGCACCCAGAACATGGTAACTTGATACCTTCCCAGTAATTCATACAGCAACAGGGGTAGCAGTAATTCCCTAATGCTATTGTACCCCTATTGCTGTAATTCATAGCGTGCTCTTCACAGTGCGGATAATACCGCATTATATTCCATGTGCGGTATTAACCTGGTAGGAGCCACTAATGAGAAAAATGCAGCACACTTCCACAAGTTGTGCAATGAAATCTCAAATTTATATTGCTGATAAAGCACAAGATGAAGTATTCTGAAACTTGGAATATGTACAAACAAGCTACCCAGAACTTCAAAATCTGTCTCTTCTTCATGGGGCATAGGCAAGAAGCACTCAGTAGCTAGTTTGCCAGTTTCCCATGCCTCAGTATACTTTGGCTTCTGCTTTATAAGAAAGTCAAACAATGTTTGAAGTTTCAGTGCACTAAGTTTGAGGTGCTTATTTTTGTCTTGGTGTGTACAAATCTACCGTCTCTTTCCTACATCCCCCAACAGCATTATCATGCAGTCCTAGCAGTATTCCAAGCGCACTAGCATCCTTCCTGGTACCCTACAGTTTTAGAAACAGTTATTAGCCATCTGGCCAACTTCCACTCAGCCTACTCGGTTTTATTTTATTTGTATTCAGTCTAGGAATTACAACCCTTTGAATCAGGGACTCATTTACAAAGGCTCCGAGTCAATGACATTAGTTAGGACATACACAGAGAAAATACTATACAGAGGCAACCATGGCTAAGCAAATTCAGGGCACCATTGGTAGAGCAAAACAAATCTATTACAATATTATTTACAGAGTTTTGATAGTAGCAGAGAGACCAAAAACTATAGATAGTAGTATAGGTTTAGCAGTCACAGTTACTGTTTGACAGGATATGGGTGCGCAGCATTGGCTTAAACTGCCCTATTCTAGGGATTTTGAAGGCAGCATCCGGGAGGGAGTTCATCCAGTGGGAGGTCCAGTAGGAAAAGGACCTTTGGCAAGCAGTGGTCCTTGTGACGGGGATGTGAAAAGTAGAAGTGCTAGAGCTTCTAGTGGCCCTTGTCGGCATGCACTCTTGAAGGAGCGATAGACAGCACGGGGCAGCTAACCCTAGTTGTATTTTTTTTGGACATTAGGCAGGACTGATAGAGAAATCGCCCCTGGCAGTTTAGCCAGGAAGACTGCAGGTAGAGGTCACAGGTATGTGTAAGGCGATCGCAGTCAGTGGCCAGTCAGCAGGCTTTGTTGAGAGTGTGTTTTATGCTGGACAAGGCTGTGTCGGAGACGGCACCATATATAATTATGCCATAGTCTACTAGGGGAAGTATGGAGCTAGAGATGGCAAATCGAAGGGCAATGGGGGGGAGATAGGGCCTATATTTGTAGAGGAGGCCAATTCTAGTGTTAATGGCAGAGCAGGTCAGTGCAATATGCTCACGGAAAGTGAGGGCAGAGTCAAGAGTAACCCCTAGGTAATTAAAAGTGGGGACTGCTTCCAACATGGCACCCTGTGAGTTAAGTATGGATAGTTTGGTCATGCTGTTTTTATGCTGAGGGTGGACAAATAGCATGACCTTTGTTTTTTCGTAGTTAAGGACAAGTTTGTGGGAGATGAACCATGATTCTATCGCAGTGAAGGAGCCCTGTAGGGAGTTTTGAAGCTGGGTCAGGTTGGGGTGCCGGCTGAAAATTACAGCATCATCAGCATAAAGGAGCAGGCACTCAGTGGAGGCTAAAGGGAGGGAGTTTAAGTATAGGGAGAAAAGAAGAGGGCCAAGGATGGACCCTTGAGGGACACCCGAGCGGATGGGGAGGCTGGCAGAGAGGGTGCTATTTATTTTTACTTGCTGGGTACAGCCATTTAGATAGCTGGTGAACTAGACTGCAGTTTCTGGGGAGACTCCAACAGAGAGGATGGTGTTTACTAGCAGGCTGTGGTTTACGGTGTCGAAGGCCTTGAACAGATCAATGTAGACAGATCCAGCCAGGTCACCCTGGTAGAGTGCTTCATGGAGGAAGGATGTAAATTTGAGCAGGGCAGTGGTGGTATTGTGCCCTTTTCGGAAACCATGCTGCTAATTGCACAGTAGGCGATGTGTGTCCAAATATTCTATGAGTTGATCTGCAGCTATTTTTTCCAGGGCTTTTGAGAGAGGGGGAAGTATTGAGATAGGCCTATAATTACTGGGGGAGGTGCGGTCACCATTTTTGTGGACCAGAGTGATGATCGCTTTTTTCCATAAGGTAGGAAACTGTCCAAGGCATAAGGACATGTTCAGTATTTTTGTTAGAGTGGTAAGGACTGCATCAAGGGTTAAGGAGAACAGCTTGGCATCCAGTGAATCACCACTATGTCTTGACTTACCAAGGAATTTGGTGAGATATTATCGAGCAATACTTGGGGAGATTGTTTTGAAATAAAAAGGTGGAACATTTGGGGCGGTGGAGAGTGTCCGGGGGGGGGCATTAAAGAAGTCCAGTGAGAGCATAGAGTTGAGGTCTGAGAAAGAGACATTTAAGGCATTAGCTATTTTGTCAGGGTCTTGGGTGGTGACACCTTCAACAGTAATCATGGAAGGAGGCGGGCAGGGAGACTTTCCACTTAGTTCCTTCATATTGTCCCAGAACCTCTTCCCATCTCCCCAAGTGGCAGTGAGGTTGGATTGATAGTAAGCCACCTTAGCCTTGCAGATTGTCCAGGTGCATGAGTTTCAGGCAGCACGGTACAGTTGGCGGTCAGAGGGGCGACCAGACTTGATGGCATGGTACCATAGGTTATCTCGAGCCTTCATTTGGTCAAGTAAGGAGCGGTTTACCCAAGGGAATCATTTTTTTTTTCTAGTTTCTTGACGGAGGGGGCAAAGATGTCACAGGCAGCTTGGTAGGAGCTGAAAAAGAAGGACAGGGTGGCGTCCACTGACGTCTGGTGGTCATGAGGGGACCAGTCAAGGTTGAGAAGATGATTTTGAAGATGTGTCAATGACCCCTTCTTTTGCTGGCGATGCAGGGAGATCCTGTGGGGGGCTTCCAATTATTTGACCACTGGCAGGTGACAGGGGAGTGATTGCTGAGTGCATCGGGGAGGACCTGGATATCATGGAGGTGCTCAGGGTGGTTTGTAAGGATGAGATCAATAAGGGAACTAGTGCCCTCAGCGGCTAATCGAGTGGGGCTAAGGACCATTTGTGAGAGATTTTGGCAGTGGCTGCATCCCTGATAGGGGATGTGGGAGGAGAGCCAGTTTGTGTTGAAGTCTCCTAGGACAATGACCTCTGACTTTTTTGGGAGTTGAGCAATGAGGTTCAGAAAGGAGGAGAAAGCCTCCTTTTGGTGGCGGGGGGGTATGTAGACTGACATCAGGTAGAGAGATTTACCCGATTTTCCAACTGATATCCTAAGGGTGAGGGATTGGGCATCTGCACCAGGGTTTTGTGCAGGAATTTGGATACCTTGTAGGTGATCCAGAAGGTAAAGCTGCCTCATTACAGTTCATCCAGGCCCATTCTTTTATGATTTAGCAGGTGGTATTTTCTTCTGTCATTTTGGAAGAAAATAAAAAAAGTTATTTTTTTATCACAGTGCACAATAATTGTAATGAGCAACTCTGTGTCTGGCTTTGGTTAATTGTACATGCTGTGCATTGTAATATCAGGATTCTTATCCACTGATTTGATGCGCCATCAAACAGCTTTTTATACTTTTTTATATTCTCCACAACACTCACTTCTGGTTGAGACCTTTTGTATAAGCAGGAATGGTGCAATATTCAAAAATGTACTGTATCTTGAAAGCCCATTCATAACTGGGCTCTCATTGCATTTCTACATTTTGATTCCATGGCCTGGTACTGGTCCTTCCCTATAGTCCCTGCCACTGCAGCTCCTGGTTTGTGATACACATTTGGACATGGTTGGTAATTTTTATTTATTTTTTTTTTCTTTTTGTTATACTGGAGGCAAGATATAGCTAGATAGCCCATTTTCACAAGTGACCAGCTTTACAAAATAAATACAGTCACAAAATACAGACATAGAATCACACTCCTGTACATATTGTATTTGGCGATCTACAGGACAATCCTCTCCCCACTACACAAACTCATTATGTGCCTCAACTTTGCCAAAATAGATCAGACTCAGTTTCTGAGTGCAGTCTCTATGGTCGACTGGTGCTGCTTCTATTCAGCCAATGACGATCAGGCAGCCCTCGACTACTATCTAACCATGTTTGGAACACTCAAGGACATTCACACACCCTTAATCACACATCAAATAGATGGCACACCAAGTAGGTGTCTCCATAAGGACCTACTTGCTCAAACCAGGGCTAGGGACAAAAGCTGGAGGTGTTTCAAGATCTCTGATCTTCCATGTGATTAGAATGACTACAGGGCATGAAGAAATGCCTGTAAAAGAAATATTCAGTATACAAACAGTTCATTTTGCAAAGGTCTATTGATCTCTGCAGGTGACTCAAGGAAATTTTGGTCTCATATAAAGACATTCCTTGGAGCCAAACACTCCCAGACTACTAATTATATGGTACTAAATGGTATTCACTGTAACAATCCTGCCATCATTGCTAACTCTTTCAACCTCCATTTCTCGGATTTATCGAAGTATACGCCCTCGATCCCTTCCGCTCAGTCCATTACCCCCTCACTGAAACCAAATCCTCACACTCACACCCACCTTTCTGGTTTCAAGCTATAACTAGGCTTGATGTACTTAACATGCTAAACACCATCACTAAGACAGTCTTTCAAGCAACAGAGGGAGGTGGATCTAGCTTTACTTTTGTTTCAATTCTTAAGATTTTCAGTGCAGAAAGAGTTTAAACCCTGGGCTAAGAATTTGTCATAAGTCCTGAAGTAAGTCGCCTCCCTCCTTCTCTACTATCTCCTTGCACCCCAACCTATCGTACCCTCCCTCCGTCCCCATCTAGCTTCCTCCCTTTGCGCCTACGGGCAACTTAGGGTACTAGCCTGCCCATCCTGTTCCTCTTTGCCCACTCCTTGTGTCCCTAAGCTCTCCCATTCCTGCTATATCGCTCAACGCAAAAATGCCTTCCACACCCCTCGACCAGGGCTGTACTTCTACTCCTACTCCTGTCAGGGAACATTCATCCCAACCCTGGCCCAACCCACAATAACTCCTTGACTAGATCCCCTGGGCTTCTTATTGCTTCTATGAATATCTGCAGTCTCCTGAAGAAATTTGACTCGCTCCGATGTTGGGTCACTGTCCACAATCCTGACATCATCTCCCTAGTTGAAACCTGGCTATCTGACTCTACCCCCGACTCCTTTGTCTCACTCCCTGGCTACTCCCTTTCATGACCACCAGAGAGGACCATGTAGGAAGACGGGGTGGAGGCTGTGCTATTTATATCAAAGACTCCCTTCCTGGAATAGCCCTCCCAGCCCCTGTCTTTAACCATAGGGCCCAGGCCCTTACCCCCATACCTCTAGAGGCCCCCTCTTTCTAACCTCTGCCTATATTCCCCCAAAAAATCAAACTCAGGCCCTGGTACCACTAATAGAGTATCTCACCTCTCTACCACACTTCCCTGAGCATATCCTCATGGGTGATCAAAACATCAACTGGCTTAGCCCCTCATCCTCCTCCACCTGCGACTCCTTTACTTCTATTGACCTAACACAACTTGTTACCCAACCAACAAGAGTGAACCCCAGAAAAGGGTTGAGCACTCTTCTGGATATAGTCCTTACCAACTGACCTAACCAAGTTTGCAATTTACAAGTCCTTCCTGATGGAATCAGTGACCACTCCCCTGTTCTTTTCCGTTGGATCACGTCCCTTCCCAAACCCACTGTACAGGCCACCCTACCGCGGCGGTTGTGACCGGGTGACTGAGAGGCTTGAAGCATGTCCAAGCCCAAGTTGACCGGTCTCCCATTGAGACCGCCCCCAACCTTGATTCGGCCCTGGCCTTCTTCACCTTAATGTTTAACAAAGCTTGTGATATCTTCGCACACCTAACCAAGTGTCATTCCAAGGCACGACATGCTCCCTGGATTACTCCTTCCCTGCTCCAACTTCTTAGGCACAGGGAAAACCTGTGGCATAGAGCCACGGAAACTGGCCACCCTGCCGATAGGCAGGCATATGCTGCCCGAAATAAATGTACCTGGGCCATACGCAAGGCAAAGGCCGATCATTATCGGGCCTCACTTACCTCATCCTGGGGGAATGCCAGAACTTTCTGGGATAACCTCAAACAACTAAATGGTGGTACATGCTCTCCTCCGCCTTCCCAAATCAATATTGAGGGTACTATCTCTACTAATCCTACCCTCATTGCCAACCATCTCAATAAATCCTTTACTTGACCTTAACTCTGTACTGCCTAGCAACTTCTTTGACCCTTCCCCCACTTTCCTGACCCTGTTCTCTCACACCCATCTTTCCACTTCTACCGGGTTACTGTTAATGAAGTCACACCATATCTGATCAAGGCCCTAAGGAGCAATACCACTGGCAGTGACTCCTTGGACCCCAGACTCCTCAGCCAGGCATTGGACCAGGTCATTGCCCCAATCACCAACCTCTTCAACAAATCACTCTGTCTAGGGCAATTCCCATCTGCCTGGAAAATTGCCACCGTCACTCCCATACATAAGGGTGGAGATAAGGCCCTTTCTGGTAATTATCGTCCCATCTCAATCCTCTCACCTCTCTCAAAAGCCTTAGAGAAAGTAGTATCCTCCCAAATATCTGAGTTTCTTACCAAATACAGTATCCTCTGCCCTGAACAACATGGCTTCCGTGCTGGTCATAGCACCAATACCGCACTCATCGAGTTCTCTAACTTCCTCCATTCCTCCCTGGACTCAGGCTCTCTAGCTGATGCAGTGTTCATCGATCTGTCAAAAGCCTTTGACACCGTATCCCACCCTCTCCTGCTGGATGCACTCAGCCACTCTGGCTTTGCTGCAGGGCCTGTCTCCTGGAGCTCCAGCTATCTGTCCACCCAGTCCCAGCGTGTTAAAATCAATAGCACACTCTCTGACCTCTGCCCTATCCGATCTGGGGTTCCCCAGGGCTCTATTCTTGGGCCCCTGATCTTTTCCCTTTATCTCAACACCCTGCCAGGTGCCTGTACTGGTAAACTCCTCCTTTATGTAGATGATGCTGTTATCTTTGCTTCTGACCGTAACCCCACCACCCTCCAAGATTCCCTGCAATTATCCTATGAAGACACGGAAGCCTGGTTTAAAGAACATAGACTGGTAATTAATCTTAAAAAGACCAAATCTATGATCTTCTCCCACCCCCAAAACAAAGCTAGTAATTTCCAACTTCAAATCTTCGCCAGCTCTATGTTCCCACTCAAACAAGTTTACACATACAAGTACCTTGGGATAACCTTTGACCCTGCCCTCACTTTCCATTCCCACATCTCCGCCCTAGCCTCAACTACCAACATTAGGTTGGGAATCCTTTACCGCCACAAACACTGTCTCCCTCACGATGCCCTCCGACTCGCAGTTATGTCCTCCATTCTATCACTAGTAGACTATGGCTTACCAGTAAACGGGGCTGCTGACCAGACCTCGCTAAACAAAATCCGACTCACCTTAAATAAGGCCTGTAGACTAATCTTATGTGCTCCCAGACTTACACACACCTGCCATCTTTATTCCCAGGCAAATCTGCTCAATCTTGACGAACGTCTTAGGTACCAAACCTGCATCCTCACAAAAACAACTCTACTTGGGCTCTCCCCTCCTGGTTTGTCTGCCGTTATCTACCATGCAAACTCGCTAGCTTCAACACGGTCCTCCTGTAATACCAAGTTGAAGGTACCCAGGGCGAGGACCTCTCATGGACAACGGGCCTTCCTCTACCGTGCCCCTTCTTGGTACAATAAACTCCCTGCCAGTATCTATGACACCCCCACAATCTCCTGCTTTAAAACTACCCTCCAGAACCACCTTTTCAAAACTCGCAGCTGCTGCTGTTTCTAAGCTATCTTGCTCACTCTCTGACAAAGCCAAGAATGGCTGCTCAAATCCTCCACCTTCTCTACCCTTGGTTCCTGTTACCTCCCTGTTGACACCGCTAAAACACACTGTATTGATATCCTATGTTTTTGCTTGATGTTCTAGATATTTCCCTCAACGTTGTTAACTTCATCAATCCTGTATGTTTTAAACTGTTGATCTCATATGTTCTCCTGTTTCCTCTAAAACTGTACACTGATTTTCTACCAATCTTTTATTACTGTATTGTCCTCTCTGTGACGAAGTACCTTTGTAAATGAGCCTCTGGCTCAAAGGTTGTAAACTGATGCTTAATAAAAATATATAAATAAAGTGCAGGTACAGGCTGTGTATTTGACCCAGACAAGTGCCCCAGGGGGTAGAAATTGTTTTTTGTGTTTATCTGTGTGTGCCTTAAAAGGCCAGGCCAGACTGTGTCAGGAAGTGCTTACATCATAGCTACTTATCAGCAGGGACCCTGGTTTTCCATTTTTACCGGTAACACCGGTAACAATCACAGAATCCTGCTTGGTTTGCGGATTTTGAATTCTTGTACCGGTGCCTCACGGAAATTGCATGTCACTGCACAGAATCTCTAAGATTTCAGCATCTTTTTAAATTTTTTTATTTTCTCTTTCTATATCACCTTTTCACAGCATCAGTCTCCACTTTTCAGAGATCCCTAGGCTGGATATCCCCTAGTTTCACCCCAGGTAATGCTCAGGAGCTCCTGTGGGCCTGCCCTTATCCTGCCTGGGTTGTACCCCCCCAGGTGGGAAGGAGGGGACCCCAGATCACCCCTCCACACTCCCTTAGTGTGTGTCGGGCAGCTTAGTGGGTCCCTCATGGAGCCTGGTTGTGAGGTCTGGGGCACCTGGGTTCCTTCTGCCAGTGGCCGATGTGGGGTGATTGTTCCTGGTTTTCTGTTCTCTGTCCCTCATGGCACTGGCACTAGAGGAGATCCAAGAAGGTAGGTCACATAGAGACATGCCACTGATCCAGAACCTGGCTAGCATCCTCCCCTCCTAATCACTCTGCAGCACCATTGCACCATCACCCATGGTCACACAGGTGGTGGTAAAGCTGCAGAATCTGCAGCCCACCATACCCAGAGGAGGAGAGCAGTCCTCAAGGTGCTTGCTCCTACTCCCCTGGCCAGACCTCCAGCAACCCGAGTTCGCTTCTGACTCTGGGTCACTGGCATTGCAAGCAATAGTGCTACCACAGCTCCAGCGGGCTGACCCAGATTTCAGCATCTTAAAATGAATGCTGCTGTGCTTTGTATTCTTTCTGCTTTGCTGCATATAGAGTCAGCAACTAAATCACCTGCACTGCTTTGCTGTAATCAGCCATTCAGTTTAACCACCCATGCCTAGTGGGTAGAGTAACAAGCAGTGAATGAACTGGGTATATCCAGCAGACTTGGGTTTGATTCCCACAACCTCCACTTGCATACTGTGTGACTCTCAGCAAGTCACTTAACCTCCCCAGTTCTACTAGGTCACTCCTGAAAACAAACAGTCCTGCTTAGTGGGCCTTATCTGCTTTACAAAGAATATAGAAAAAATACCAACATATGTTTACTACATTATAGAATAGTAGTCAGGGTACCATGTAATTTATCCGAGTTTTATTTGGGCTACAGTGATTTTTTTTATAGATAAAGATACATGTTCAGATACATTTTATGTGTTTTATAAGCTTGTTTTTAGGGTTCAGTCATTTTTATTGTATTCTTTGCATATAAGCATCTAGGTTGTAGATTGCTAAACGCAGGATCACTGTTACCAACTAGCATATTCAAGTTTATAATCAGTAGGGCCATACAAAATCCTCAGTTGTTTGAATGAAAACTAGTCTGAATGAAAGTATGTTCACAAAGAAGAAACGGCATTACTAATTATGAAAAGACTTCACAGTCAGCACCCCATTTAGGTGAATGGGATCATTTGCACTTTTTCTCCCACCTGCTGTTTCAGTTTCTGTGACAACAAAAAGTTTTCTGATAGACTGCTTCAACAAAAAGCAAATGTTAAGTGTTTAAGTGTACTTATGTTTGCCCAGTGGATTTTGAAAGCACAGTCAATGACATACAGAAGGTAAGACCCCAGGGGCTATATGATGCTGGTGGGCAGAGTGGTGCTCAATTCACATCTGAACAAAGACATGAAAACTGGGAGACAGCCTTTTCATGGACACCAAGTAAAAAAAAGCATCCACATGTCTGGGATGCACGAATCCATTGGAAAGTTCTCCACTAATCACTTTTGGACTTTTTAGGTAAAGACACTTTATTTCAAAGAAGCAAATTCAGGCAGTTTTTTTTTTGCTCCTCCTACCCCCTGGCCATCCACTCCTTCAGGCCTGCCAAGGCCCCCTACCATCGCTGCTGAATCCCGGACACCATCCACTGCCCCTTATTGCTGTGCTACCAGGTAACCCAAAGTAACTCTTCACTGAGTGGTCCCCTACCCCTGTAGGAGGCTACCAGGGAAGGATAATTACCCCAAAGAGCTTCCTGTGTATCCTGGACATGGCAGGGGTCAGACTGGACACATGTCTGGGGCTTCTGGCTTAAGGAGGAGCCAACAGCCATCCTTCAGTTGGTCAGCAGGTGCTTTCCCATTTTCTTGGCAGTGTGACAGGCCACATGATGTCAAGGCACAAGCCGACATCCATCACGCTCCCTCCTGCAGTGAGGGCTGACATGTTGTTGTGCCTCTGGCATTCACCAGGGGCCAGCAAATGCTGAGCCATGAACCCACCTTAGTGCTGTTGGTGCTGCCATCGCACCTGAGGGATGGGGCCATAGTGCCGCTGCTGCCATCACATCTTGGACCTAAAATAACTTTAAATTGGTACAAGGATGGAAGGATGTGTAATAGTGGAGGTCAAATTACTAAATGCATGTCAGCAGAGTTAAAAAATGTTACATAAAGTACACAAAACCAAACACCGGTAAAACCGGATTTTGGCTTAGCAGACACCGGTGACAATACTGTTTTTCACAATGTGCAAATGGAATATTGCCCTTTCTCAATCCTGGTAAACCAGTGTCCCTGCCTATCAGCCAATAGCTTTGGAAGAGTCTTACAGACCTGAGAACAACAGTATTATAAGCAAGTGTTTTATAGCAAACTCATCAGAACAGCTAATATTCTTCAGGTGAAGCTACTTCTGGCTGGAAGCTGCAATACAGAACATAGGATTTGCAAGAAAGCGAGTTGTGCTCACAACAGAGGGAGGTGAACCTTACAGTTGTCTTTGGTTTGTAGCAGATATTCGGCAGGTGGAGGCTACTTCTAACTGAAAGGTGAAATAAGGAACTTAGAATTATCAGGAACGACAGTCTTTCAAGCAACAGAGGGAGGTGGATCTAGCTTTACTTTTGTTCCAATTCTTAAGATTTTCAGTGCTGGAAGAGTTTAAACCCTGGGCTAAGAATTTGTCATAAGTCCTGAAGTAAGTCACCTCCCTCCTTCTCTACTATCTCCTTGCACCAAAACCTATCGTACCCTCCCCCCATCCCCATCTAGCTTCCTCCCTTTGCACCTACGGGCAACTGATAGTACTAGCCTGCCCATCCTGTTCCTCTTTGCCCACTCCTTGTGTCCCTAAGCTCTCCCATTCCTGCTATATCGCTCAACACAAAAATGCCTTCCACACCCCCCGACCAGGGCTATACTTCTCCTCCTACTCCTGTCAGGGAACATTCATCCCAACCCTGGCCCAACCCACAGTAACTCCTTGACTGGATTCCCTGGGCTTCTTATTGCTTCTATGAATATCTGCAGTCTCCTGAAGAAATTTGACTCGCTCCAGTGTTGGGTCACTGTCCACAATCCTGACATCATCTCCCTAGTTGAAACCTAGCAATCTGACTCTACCCCCGCCTCCTTTGTCTCACTCCCTGGCTACTCCATTTTTCAAGAGGACCATGTAGGGAGTCGGGGTTTAGGCTGTGCTATTTAATTCAAAGACTCCCTTCCTGGAATAGCCCTCCCAGCCCCTGTCCCTAACCATAGGGCCCAGGCCCTTACCCCCGATCCCTCTAGAGGCCCCCTCTTTTTTGACCTCCACCTATATTCCTCCAAAAAATCAAACTCAGGCCCTGGTCCACCTAATAGAGTATCTCACCTCTCTACCACACTCCCCTGAGCATATCCTCATGGGTGATCAAAACATCAATTGGCTTAGCCCCTCATCCTCCTCCACCTGCGACTCCTTTACTTCTATTGACCTAACATAACTTGTTACCCAACCAACAAGAGTGAACCCCAGAATGGGGTCGAGCACTCTTCTGGATATAGTCCTTACCAACCGACCTAACCAAGTTTGCAATCTACAAGTCCTTCCTGATGGAATCAGTGACCACTCCCCTGTTCTTTTCCGTTGGATCACATCCCTTCCCAAACCCACTGTACAGGCCACCCTACGGTGGCAGTTGTGACCGGGTGGGCTGAGAGACTTGAAGCATGTCCAAGACCAAGTTGACCGGTCTCCCATTGAGACTGCCCCCAACCATGATTCGGCCCTGGCCTTCTTCACCTTAATGTTTAACAAAGCTTGTGATATCTTCGCACCCCTAACCAAGTTTCTTTCCAAGACACGACATGCTCCTTGGGTTACTCCTTCCCTGCTCCAACTTCTTAGGCACAGGGATAACCTGTGGCATAGAGCCACGGAAACTGGCCACCCTGCTGATAGGCAGTCATACGCTGCTGCCCGAAATAAATATAACTGGGCCATACGCAAGGCAAAGGCCGATCATTATCGGGCCTCACTTACCTCATCCTGGGGGAATGCCAGAACTTTCTGGGATAACCTCAAACAACTAAATGGTGGTACATGCTCTCCTCCGCCATCCCAAATCAATATTGAGGGTACTATCTCTACTAATCCTTCCCTCATTGCCAACCATATCAATAAATCCTTTACTGACCATAGCTCTGTACTGCCTAGCAACTTCTTTGACCCTCCCCCCCACTTTCCTGACTCTGTTCTCTCACACCCATCTTTCCACTTCTACCGGGTTACTGTCAATGAAGTCAGACCGTATCTGACCAAGGCCCTAAGGAGCAATACCACTGGCAGCGACTCCTTGAACCCCAGACTCCTCAGCCAGGCATTGGACCAGGTCATTGCCCCAATCACCAGCCTCTTCAACAAATCACTCTTTCTAAGGCAATACCCATCTGCCTGGAAAATTGCCACCGTCACTCCCATACATAAGGGTGGAGATAGGGCCCTTTCTGGTAATTATCGTCCCATCTCAATCCTCTCACCCCTCTCAAAAGCATTAGAGAAAGTAGTATCCTCCAAATATCTGAGTTTCTTACCAAATACAGTATCCTCTGCCCAGAACAACATGGCTTCCATGCTGGTCATAGCACCAATACCGCCCCTCATCAAATTTTCTAACTTCCTCCATTCCTCCCTGGACTCAGGCTCTCTAGCTGGTGCAGTGTTCATCGATCTGTCAAAAGCCTTTGACATCGTATCCCACCCTCTCCTGCTGGATGCACTCAGCCACTCTGGCTTTGCTGCAGGGCCTGTCTCCTGGTGCTCCAGCTATCTGTCCGCCTGGTCTCAGCATGTTGAAATCAATAGCACACTCTCTGACCTCTGCCCGTTCTGATCTGGGGTTCCCCAGGGCTCTATTCTTGGGCTCCTGCTCTTTGCTCTTAATCTGAACACCCTGCCAGGTGCCTGTACTGGTAAACTCCTCCTTTATGCAGATGATGCTGTTATCTTCGCTTCTGACCGTAACCCCACCACCCTCCAAGATTTACTGCAATTATCCTATAAAGATGCGGAAGCCTGGTTTAAAGAACATAGACTGGTAATTAATCTTAAAAAGACCAAATCTAAGATCTTCTCCCACCCCCAAAACAAAGCTAGTAATTTCCAACTTCAAATCTTCGCCAGCTCTATGTTCCCACTCAAACAAGTTTACACATACAAGTACCTTGGGATAACCTTTGACCCTGCCCTCACTTTCCATTCCCACATCTCCGCCCTAGCCTCCACTACCAACATTAGGTTGGGAATCCTTTACCGCCACAAACACTGTCTACCCCCCAATGCCCTCCGACTCATAGTTATGTCCTCCATTCTATCACTAGTAGACTATGGCTTACCAGTAAACGGGGCTGCTGACCAGACCTCGCTAAACAAAATCTGCCTCACCTTAAATAAGGCCTGTAGACTAATCTTAGGTTCTCTCAGACTTACATACACCTGCCATCTTTATTCCCAGGCAAATCTGCTCAATCTTGACGAACGTCTTAGGTACCAAACCTACATCCTCACAAAAAAAACTCTACTTGGGCTCTCCCCTCCTGGTTTGTCTGCCATTATTCACCCTGCAAACTCACTAGCTTCAACACGGTCCTCCTGTAAAACCAAGTTGAAGGTACCCAGGGGGAGGACCTCTCATGGGCAACTGGCCTTCCTCTACCGTGCCCCTTCTTGGTACAATAAACTCCCTGCCAGTGTCTATGACACCCCCACAATCTCCTGCTTTAAAACTACCCTCCAGAACCACCTTTTCACAACTTGTAGCTGCTGCTGCTGTTTCTAAGCTATCTTGCTCACTCTCTGACAAAGCCAAGAATGGCTGCTCAAATCCTCCACCTTCTCTACCCTTGGTTCCTGTTACCTCCCTGTTGACACCGCTAAAACACACTGTATTGATATCCTATGTTTTTGCTTGATGTTGTAGTTATTTCCCTGAACATTAACTTCATCAATCCTGTATGTTTTAAACTGTTGATCTCATATGTTCTCCTGTTTCCTTTAAAACTGTACACTGATTTTGTACCAGTCTTTAATTACTGTATTGTCCTCTCTGTGACGAGGTACCTTTGTAAATGAGCCTCTGGCTCAAAGGTTGTAAACTGATGCTTAATAAAAATACATAAATAAAGTGCAGGTACAGGCTGTGTATTTGACCCAGACAAGTGCCCCTGGGGGTGGAAACTGTTTTTTGTGTTATTTGTGTGTGCCTTAAAAGGCCAGGCCAGACTGTGTCAGGAAGTGCTTACATCATAGCTACTTATCAGCAGGGACCCTGGTTTTCCATTTTTACCGGTAACACTGGTAACAATCACAGAATCCTGCTTGGTTTGCGGATTTTGAATTCTTGTACCGGTGCCTCACGGAAATTGCATGTCACTGCACAGAATCTCTAAGATTTCAGCATCTTTTTAAATTTTTTTATTTTCTCTTTCTATATCACCTTTTCACAGCTTCAGTCTCCACTTTTCAGAGATCCCCAGGCTGGATATCCCCTAGTTTCACCCCAGGTAATGCTCAGGAGCTCCTGTGGGCCTGCCCCTATCCTGCCTGGGTTGAAACCCCCCAGGAGGGAAGGAGGGGACCCCAGATCACCCCTCCACACTCCCTTAGTGTGTGTCGGGCAGCTTAGTGGGTCCCTCATGGAGCCTCATTATGATGTCTGGGGCACCTGGGTCCCTTCTGCAAGTGGCCGATGTAGGGTGATTGTTCCTGGTTTTCTGGTCTCTGTCCCTGAGGGCACTGGCACTAGAGGAGATCCAAGAAGGTAGGTCACATAGAGACATGCCACTGAGCCAGATCCTGGCTAGCATCCTCCCCTCCTAATCACTCTGCAGCACCATTGCACCATCACCCATGGTCATACAGGTGGTGGTAAAGCTGCAGAATCTGCAGCCCACCCTACCCAGAGGAGGAGAGCAGTCCCCAAGGTGCTTGATCATACTCCCCTGGCCAGATCTCCAGCAACCCGAGTTCGCTTCTGACTCTGGGTCACTGGCATTGCAAGCAATAGTGCTACCACAGCTCCAGCGGGCTGACCCAGATTTCAGCATCTTAAAATGAATGCTGCTGTGCTTTGTAATGTTTCTGCTTTGCTGCATATAGAGTCAGTAAAGAAATCACCTGCACTGCTTTGTTGTAATCAGCCATTCAGTTTAACCACCCATGCCTAGTGGGTAGAGTAACAAGCAGTGAATGAACTGGGTATATCCAGCAGACTTGGGTTTGATTCCCACAACCCTCCACTTGCATACTGTGTGACTCCAAGCAAGTCACTTAACCTCCCAGTTCTACTAGGTCACTCCTGAAAACAGACAGTCCTGCTTAGTGGGCCTTACCTGCTTTACAAAGAATATAGAAAAAATACCAACATATGTTTACTACACTATAGCATAGTAGTCAGGGTACCATGTAACTTACCCAAGTTTAATTTGGGCTACAGTGACTTTTTTATAGGTAAAGATACATGTTCAGATACATTTAATGCATTTTATAAGCTTGTTTTTAGGTTTCAGTCAGGTTTTTATTGTATTCTTTGCATATATAAGCATCTAGGTTGTAGATTGCTAAACGCAGGATCACTGTTACCAACTAGCATATTCAAGTTTATAATCAGTAGGGCCATACAAAATCCTCAGTTGTTTGAATGAAAACTAGTCTGAATGAAAGTATGTTCACAAAGAAGAAACGGCATTACTAATTATGAAAAGACTTCACAGTCAGCACCCCATTTAGGTGAATGGGATCATTTGCACTTTTTCTCCCACCTGCTGTTTCAGTTTCTGTGACAACAAAAAGTTTTCTGATAGACTGCTTCAACAAAAAGCAAATGTTAAGTGTTTAAGTGTACTTATGTTTGCCCAGTGGATTTTGAAAGCACAGTCAATGACATACAGAAGGTAAGACCCCAGGGGCTATATGATGCTGGTGGGCAGAGTGGTGCTCAATTCACATCTGAACAAAGACATGAAAACTGGGAGACAGCCTTTTCATGGACACCAAGTAAAAAAAAGCATCCACATGTCTGGGATGCACGAATCCATTGGAAAGTTCTCCACTAATCACTTTTGGACTTTTTAGGTAAAGACACTTTATTTCAAAGAAGCAAATTCAAGCAGGTTTTTTTTTTTGCTCCTCCTACCCCCTGGCCATCCACTCCTTCAGGCCTGCCAAGGCCCCCTACCATCGCTGCTGAATCCTGGCCACCATCCACTGCCTCTTACTGCTGTGCTACCTGGTAACCCAAAGTAACCCTTCACTGAGTGGTCCCCTACCCGTGTAGGAGGCTACCAGGAGAGGATAATTACCCCAAAGAGCTTCCTGTGTATCCTGGGCATGGCAGGGGTCAGACTGGACACATGTCTGGGGCTTCTGGCTTAAGGAGGGGCCAACAGCCATCCTTCGGTTGGTCAGCAGGTGCTTCCCCTTTTTCTTGGCAGTGTGACAGGCCACATGATGTCAAGGCACAAGCCGACATCCATCACGCTCCCTCCTGCAGTGAGGGCTGACATGTTGTTGTGCCTCTGGCCTTCACCAGGGGCCAGCAAATGCTGAGCCATGAACCCACCTTAGTGCTGTTGGTGCTGCCATCGCACCTGAGGGATGGGGCCATAGTGCCGCTGCTGCCATCACATCTTGGACCTAAAATAACTTTAAATTGGTACAAGAATGGAAGGATGTGTAATAGTGGAGGTCAAAATTGCTAAAATGCATGTTAGCAGAGTTAAAAATTGTTACATAAAGTACACAAAACCAAACACCGGTAAAACCAGATTTTGGCTTAGTAGACACCGGTGACAATACTGTTTTTCACAATGTGCAAAACGGAATATTGTCCTTTCTCAATCCCGGTAAACCAGTGTCCCTGCTTATCAGCAATAGCTTTGGAAGAGTCTTACAGACCTGAGAATAACAGTATTATAAGCAAGGGTTTTATAGCAAACTCATTAGAACAGCTAATATTCTTCAGATGAAGCTACCTCTGACTGGAAGCTGCAATACTGAACATAGGATTTGCAAGAAAGTGAGTTGTGCTCACAACAGAGGGAGGTGAACCTTACAATTGTCTTGGGTTTGTAGCAGATATTCGGCAGGTGGAGGCTACTTCTAACTGAAAGGTGAAATAAGGAACTTAGAATTATCAGGAAAGACAGTCTTTCAAGCAACAGAGGGAGGTGGATCTGGCTTTACTTTTGTTCCAATTCTTAAGATTTTCAGTGCAGGAAGAGTTTAAATCCTGGGCTAAGAATTTGTCATAAGTCCTGAAGTAAGTCGCCTCCCTCCTTCTCTACTATCTCCTTGCACCCCAACCTATCGTACCCTCCCTCATCCCCATCTAGCTTCCTCCCTTTGTGCCTACGGGCAACTTATAGTACTAACCTGCCCATCCTGTTCCTCTTTGCCCACTCCTTGTGTCCCTAAGCTCTCCCATTCCTGCTACATCGCTCGATGCAAAAATGCCTTCCACACCCCCCGACCAGGGCTGTACTTCTCCTTCTACTCCTGTCAGGGAACATTCATCCCAACCCTGGCCCAACCCACAATAACTCCTTGACTAGATCCCCTGGGCTTCTTATTGCTTCTATGAATATCTGCAGTCTCCTGAAGAAATTTGACTCGCTCCAATGTTGGGTCACTGTCCACAATCCTGACATCATCTCCCTAGTTGAAACCTGGCTATCTGACTCTTCCCCCGACTCCTTTGTCTCACTCCCTGGCTTCTCCCTTTTTCGAGAGGACAATGTAGGGAGACGGGGAGGAGGCTGTGCTATTTATATCAAAGACTCCCTTCCTGGAGTAGCCTTCCCAGCCACTGTCCTTAACCATAGGGCCCAGGCCCTTACCCCCGATCCCTCTAGAGTCCCCCTCTTTCTAACCTCTGCCTATATTTCCCCAAAAAATCAAACTCAGGCCCTGGTCCCACTAATGGAGTATCTCACCTCTCTACCACACTCCATGAGCACATCCTCATGGGTGATCAAAATATCAACTGGTTTAGCCCCTCATCCTCCTCCACCTGCAACTCCTTTACTTCTATTGACCTAACATAACTTGTTACCCAACCAACAAGAGTGAACACCAGAATGGGGTCGAGCACTCTTCTGGATATAGTCCTTACCAACCGACCTAACCAAGTTTGCAATTTACAAGTCCTTCCTGATGGAATCAGTGACCACTCCCCTGTTCTTTTCCGTTGGATCATGTCCCTTCCCAAACCCACTGTACAGGCCACCCTACGGTGGCAGTTGTGACCGGGTGGGCTGAGAGGCTTGAAGCATGTCCAAGACCAAGTTGACCGGTCTCCTATTGAGACTGCCCCCAACCTTGATTTGGCCCTGGCCTTCTTCACCTTAATGTTTAACAAAGCTTGTGATATCTTCGCATCCCTAACCAAGCTTCGTTCCAAGACACGACATGCTCTCTGGGTTACTCCTTCCCTGCTCCAACTTCTTAGGCACAGGGATAACCTGTGGCATAGAGCCACGGAAACTGGCTGCCCTGCCGATAGGCAGGCATATGCTGCTGCCCGAAATAAATGTACCTTGGCCATACGCAAGGCAAAGGCCGATCATTATCGGGCCTCACTTACCTCATCCTGGAGAAATGCCAGAACTTTCTGGGATAACCTCAAACAACTAAATGGTGGTACATGCTCTCCTCCGCCTTCCCAAATCAATATTGAGGGTACTATCTCTACTAATCCTACCCTCATTGCCAACCATCTCAATAAATCCTTTACTGACCTTAGCTCTGTACTGCCTAGCAACTTCTTTGACCCTCCCCCCACTTTTCTGACCCTGTTCTCTCACACCCATCTTTCCACTTCTACCGGGTTACTGTCAATGAAGTCAGACCATATCTGACCAAGGCCCTAAGGAGCAATACCACTGGCAGGTACTCCTTAGACCTCAGACTCCTGAGCCAGGCATTGGACCAGGTCATCGCCCCAATCACTAGCCTCTTCAACAAATCACTCTGTCTAAGGCAATACCCATCTGCCTGGAAAATTGCCACCATCACTCCCATACATAAGGGTGGAGATAGGGCCCTTTCTGGTACTTATCGTCCCATCTCAATCCTCTCACCCCTCTCAAAAGCCTTAGAGAAAGTAGTATCCTCCCAAATATCTGAGTTTCTTACCAAATACAGTATCCTCTACCCTGAACAACACGGCTTCCTTGCTGGTCATATCACCAATACCGCCCTCATCGAGTTCTCTAACTTCCTCCATTCCTCCCTGGACTACAGGCCCCCAGACCAGAGGGAGGACATAGACACATTACTGTCAGAAGATATACAAAACATGACAGCTAAAGGGGAGGTTCTGATAATGGGAGACTTCAACATGCCAGATTCAGATTGGTCAATACCAGCAGGAACATCTGCCAGAACTAGACTCATAGTGGATTCCCTGCAGGGGAGGGCCTCAAACAACTGGTACAGAATCCCACAAGAGACAGGGCTATCCTAGATCTAGTACTGACTAAAAAAGAAGGGATCACAGATCTCCAGGTAGAAGGTCACCTGGGGGCCAGTGACCATCACATGGTATGGTTCAATTTGGCTACTACATCTAAATCATCCCATTCCAAGGAAAAATATGGGACTTCAGAGGAGCTGACTTTGATAAGATGGCCAACAGAGTTAAGCTAGCCCTGGCAAAAGAAACACAGGTGACGGGTACAGGCAAAGTGGGCAAGCATTAAGGATGCAATACTTGAAGCAACATCCCATTGTGTTAGACAGAAAAGGAAGTGCAAAAGAAGAAGGAAACCACTTTGGTTCTCAAATACAGTAGCAGAAAAGGTCAGAGCCAAAAGGCTGGCCTTCAGGAAATATAAGGGAACACAGCAGGATGAAGATAGGGAGGCATACCAAACTTCCCCAAGGGAAGCAGGTAAGGCGTTAAGGCAGGCAAAGTCCCAAACTGAGGAAACACTAGCACGAACAGTAAAAGAAGGTGAAAAGACTTTCTATAGATACATTAGTGAAAGGAGAAAGTCCAGAGGGGTATTGCTAAGCTAATGGAGAAAGGGAGCATGTGAGGAGGAGGACCCTGTAAAGGCATCTATCCTAAATAGATACTTTTGCTCAGTATTTACTGAAGAGAAGGTAGGTAGGCCCACAGCTCAGCATCATGGACACAGGGGAGGGAGGTGAGCTACTACTCCTTCCCAAAAGAAAGGGTCCTACAAGAGCTTGCTAAGCTCCAGGGTGGATAAGGCAATGGGACCTGATGGCATACATCCCAGGGTACCTAAGGAGCTAAAGGAGGAACTAGCAGAGCCATTAGCAGAATTGTTTAGTGAGTCTCTGAGCACAGGAGGTCCCAGAAGACTGGAGAAGACCTCATGTGATCCCGCTCCACAAGAGTGGTAGCAGGGAGGAGGCGGGGAACTACTGACCGTTCAGTCTTACCTCAGTAGTGGGCAAGATTATGGAGGCACTCCTTAAGGAAAGGATAGTGCAACACCTGGAATCCATAGGGGCACAGGATCCAAGACAGCATGGGTTTACAAAAGGAAGGTCCTGTCAAACTAATCTCATAGATTTCTTTGACTGGGTAACCAGAGTGGTGGACCAAGGGGGAGCAGTTGATGTCGCCTACCTTGACTTCAGCAAAGCTTTTGACACTGTTCCACATAGAAGATTGATAAATATGCTGGGTAGGCTCGGGGTGGGTCAGAAGTTGGTTAACTGGGTGGCAAACTGGTTGACTGGCAGAAAACAGAGTGTTGGTAAATGGTATACAGTCAGAAGAGATGCAAGTCACAAGTGGGGTACCTCAGGGATCAGTCCTGGGGCCAGTCCTATTCAACATCTTCATTAGTGACCTTGCAGATGGACTAGAGGGTAAGGCTTGTCTGTTTGCAGATGACACCAAGATCTGCAACAGAGTAGATGATCCAGATGGGGTGGGAAGAATGAGAAGAGATCTGGATAAACTAGCAGAATGGTCAGAAGAGTGGCAACTGGGATTTAATGCAAAGTGCAAATCATGCACATAGGGAAGAGAAACCCTGAAGCCACTTATAGGCTGGGAGGGGAGTTGCTAGCAGTCACAAAGGAAGAAAGAGACTTGGGCATCATCATCACTGATGACCTAAAATCATCCAAGCAGACCTCTAAAGCAGTAGGTAAGGCTAGGGGGGTGTTAGGGTGTATTAGCAGGGGTATCACAAGTCATAAGAGGGAGGGTAATAATCCCTCTGTACAAGACATTGGTTAGGCCCCATCTGGAGTACTGCGTGCAGTATTGGAGGCCACACCTTCACAAGGACATTAACCAAATTGAGGCAGTCCAGAGAAGGGCAATCAAAATGGTGCAGGGACTGCATCAGAAGACATATGAGGACAGATTAATGGAGCTCAATATGTATACCCTTGAGCAAAGGAGGGAGAGAGGTGATATGATCGAGGCATTCAAACACCTTAAGGGCATAAACAAGGTGAAAGAGTCTAACATGTTTAAATATAAGAAAAGTAGCAGGACAAGAGGGCACAGCATGAGATTAGAGGGAGGCCAATTAAGGGGGGAATGTGAGGAAATTCTTTTTCACAGAAAGGGTGGTAGATGCATGGAATGGCTTACCACAAGACGTGGTGACTATGAATACAGTGCAGGGCTTCAAACAGGCATGGGATAGGCATAAGGGAGCAATACAAATGACTATGAATAGATAGGTCACTGACAGAGCAAAGGCCGATGGCACATTTATAAGGTAGAAAAAGAAATGGGCAGACTGGATGGGCCTTGCGGTCCTTATCTGCCGTCAGCTTCTATGTTTCTATGTTTCAATGACTCAGGCTCTCTAGCTGGTGCAGTGTTCATCGATCTGTCAAAAGCCTTTGACACCGTATCCCACCCTCTCCTGCTGGATGCACTCAGCCACTCTGGCTTTGCTGCAGGGCCTGTCTCCTGGAGCTCCAGCTATCTGTCCGCCCAGTCCCAGCGTGTTAAAATCAATAGCACACTCTCTGACCTCTGCCCTATCTGATCTGGGCTTCCCCAGGGCTCTATTCTTGGGCCTCTGCTCTTTTCCCTTTATCTCAACACCCTGCCAGGTGTCTGTACTGGTAAACTCCTCCTTTATGCAGATGATGCTGTTATCTTCGCTTCTGACCATAACCCCACCACCCTCCAAGATTCCCTGCAATTATCCTATAAAGACGCAGAAGCCTGGTTTAAAGAACATAGACTGGTAATTAATCTTAAAAAGACCAAATCAAAGATCTTCTCCCACCCCCAAAACAAAGCTAGTAATTTCCAACTTCAAATCTTCGCCAGCTCTATGTTCCCACTCAAACAAGTTTACACATACAAGTACCTTGGGATAACCTTTGACCCTGCCCTCACTTTCCATTCCCACATCTCCGCCCTAGCCTCCACTACCAACATTAGGTTGGGAATCCTTTACCGCCAGAAACACTGTCTCCCCCCCGATGCCCTCCGACTCGCAGTTATGTCCTCCATTCTATCACTAGTAGACTATGGCTTACCAGTCTACAGGGCTGCTGACCAGACCTCGCTAAACAAAATCTGCCTCACCTTAAATAAGGCCTGTAGACTAATCTTAGGTGCTCCCAGACTTACACACACCTGCCATCTTTATTCCCAGGCAAATCTGCTCAATCTTGACAAACGTCTTAGCTACCAAACCTGTATCCTCACAAAAAAAACTTTACTTGGGCTCTCCCCTCCTGGTTTGTCTGCCGTTATCCACCCTGCAAACTCGCTAGCTTCAACACGGTCCTCCTGTAAAACCAAGTTGAAGGTACCCAGGGCGAGGACCTCTCATGGATAACGGGCCTTCCTCTACCGTGCCCCTTCTTGGTACAATACCCTCCCTGCCAGTATCTCTGACTCCCCCACAATCTCCTGCTTTAAAACTACACTCCAGAACCACCTTTTCACAACTCGCAGCTGCTGCTGTTTCTAAGCTATCTTGCTCACTCTCTGACAAAGCCACGAATGGCTGCTCAAATCCTCCACCTTCTCTACCCTTGGTTCATGTTACCTCCCTGTTGACACCGCTAAAACACACTGTATTGATATCCTATGTTTTTGCTTGATGTTCTAGTTATTTCTCTGAACATTGTTAACTTCACCAATCCTGTATGTTTTAAACTGTTTATCTCATATGTTCTCCTGTTTCCTCTAAAACTGTGCACTGATTTTGTACCAATCTTTTATTACTGTATTGTCCTCTCTGTGATGAGTTACCTTTGTAAATGTGCCTCTGGGTCAAAGGTTGTAAACTGATGCTTAATAAAAATAAATAAATAAAGTGCAGGTACAGGCTGTGTATTTGACCCAGACAAGTGCCCCAGGGGGTGGAAACTGTTTTTGTGTTTATCTGTGTGTCCCTAAAAGGCCAGGCCAGACTG
Source organism: Neoceratodus forsteri (assembly GCA_016271365.2). Taxonomy (NCBI): domain Eukaryota; kingdom Metazoa; phylum Chordata; order Ceratodontiformes; family Ceratodontidae; genus Neoceratodus; species Neoceratodus forsteri. The sequence continues at coordinate 104,705,582 of CM057457.1, forward strand.
TGTCAGGAAGTGCTTACATCATAGCTACGTATCAGCCAATAGCTTTAGAAGAGTCTTACAGACCTGAGAACAACAGTATTATAAGCAATGTTTTATAGCAAACTCATCAGAACAGCTAATATTCTTCAGGTGAAGCTACCTCTGGCTGGAAGCTGCAATACTGAACATAGGATTTGCAAGAAAGTGAGTTGTGCTCACAACAGAGGTAGGTGAACCTTACAATTGTCTTTGGTTTGTAGCAGATATTCTGCAGGTGGAGGCTACTTCTAGCTGAAAGGTGAAATAAGGAACTTAGAATTATCAGGAACGACAGTCTTTCAAGCAACAGAGGGAGGTGGATCTAGCTTTTCTTTTGTTCCAATTCTTAAGATTTTCAGTGCAGGAAGAGTTTAAAGCACAGCTGACTTATTTGGGGGCTGACTGCTTTCAGAGCACAGACAACCAGGCTGTTTTGGGGCTGTGGAGGTTTACCTTTGTCTGACTTGGATGTCTGGATTTTTCTCTGTTTGATTAGCAGAGTATTTTCTCTGTCAAATTGTAGTGTAGGGTATCTTGCTGACAGGAAGGCACTCATCGCAGCGGTGGGTCAGAGCTTTTAGCTGATTGTTTCATGAGGACACAGTTTAGGCCCAACCCCTGCCCACCCCTCACCCCACCCACCCTGGAAATAGTCCTTTATACCTGGGGTTCTGACATCATTTCCTCAAGAGTGCAAGGTGCATATCACTGTCATTTCCTCTCTAGCACACTGCACTGACAATATAAGCATACACATTGTATAATATATATATTTCTATATAACAAACCAATCACACACACAGACACAGACACACACACAGACACAGACACACACACACAAAAAAAATTTGATAAACATTTGGGGAGTAGTGCAATGTAATGGCTGTGGGGCAGTAGTCTCCGGGAGTCTTTCTGGAGGCTGATATGCTGCCCTATTTGCAGACAACTCTCTGCCCTGAGGGAGGAAGTTGCCCATCGTCAGGCCACACTGGACAGTAATAAGGAAACCTTCCCCTAGGCCACACTGGACAGTAGGAAGGGAACCTCCCCCATCCAGGGAGCACCAGAGCCACCACCACTACCTCAGAGGTTGCAAAGAAAGCACAGCAGTTGGACCACAGTGGGCTCAGGGAGGGTGAGGATGGTGGAACAGAGGCACACCCAGTCAGTTGTTCCACTCCACAATCCATACAGCATTCTGAGGGAGTATAGCTCCCATATGGATGCACCCACAGAGGAGACTAAGGAGGCTGAGGACAACTGTCACAACGGAGTCCCACAAGAAGGAGGCAGAGGACACCACAGGGAAAGGAAGCAGCTCCTGGTGGGGGACTCAATTTTAGGGGATAGAACTGGGGGGAGCAGGGAAAACTGAAGTAAGGTGCCTGCCTGGTGCCATGGCTTGGAGGGACAGGAAGCGCATCCTCAGGATCATGAGAACAGCTGCATGGGAGTCTGAGCTGGACGTCATTGTCCACCTAAGGACAAATGACTTGGCTCATCATGAGATTAGAGCAGTGCAGGAGGACTTTGTAGAGTTGGGGAGGGGCCTAAGACAAGTAGCACACACAGTATCCTTCTCAGAGGTGCTGCCTGTCAATGGCATGGGTGAGGTGAGGGTACTTTGCACCATGCAGTTTAATGAATGGTTGAAAAAATGGTGTGGAGCACAGGGGTTTGGCTTCATTGGGGACTGGGGTTCCACCTGGAGGGACACCAGCCTATACTGGTAGGATGGTCTGCATCTGTCCAGGAAGGGAACAAGTCTTTTGAGCAATCGGTTTAAATGCTTCATTGGCAAGCTTTTAAACTAGTCAAGGGGGGAGGCACTGATAAGCAGCAGGAAAATCCCAGCCTCTCCCTACAAAACAGGGTACTAAATGAGAAAAAGATCAAGGTAGAAAGGTCAGTGGGGGATGCTGTAACAGAAGGTAAAGCCATCAAAAAATGGAGAGCAATGAGTACCAATGCCCGTAGTCTGAGTAACAAGCTTCCTGAATTAGTGGCCTTGATGGAGGAGGAACATCTGGATATCGTGGCAGTCACAGAAACATGGTACACACAAAACCATGACTGGGACATAAACATACCAGGATACACTATCTACAGGAGGGACAGGGAGGGTAAAAGAGGAGGAGGTGTAGCTCTTTACATAAGGGAAGGAATCAAAGCAACAGAACAAAAGGGTAAACAGGGAGGAGAAGAAGCACTGTGGGTAAATTTGGAGACAGGCAATGGCACCACAATCCGCACAGGGGTTGTATACAGACCCCCTTCTCAGGGAGAAATGGACAAGGAAATGATAGAAAGTATACTTAGAATGGCAGAAAAAGGGAGATATTGCTGATGGGTGATCTGAATATGCCAGATGTTAACTGGAGTGCAGTTGCAGCAGCCACTTTGAAGAGTGGGGTTATTCTAGATGCCCTACAGGGGGCATGCCTTAGACAACTAGTATTGGAGCCCACTTGAGAGGGAGCAATCTTAGACCTGGTTCTCTCAAATGGAGATGGAGAGAGGATCACAGATGTAGAAGTGGGTAGCCATCTGGGAACTAGCGACCATTGAACAGTATGGTTCACAATAAATACAGCAATAGAGTCAAGCCATACAAAGGCAAGAGTACTGGACTTTAGGAGGGCTGACTTTTCCAAAATGGGTGAGTTCCTAAGGAATGCACTAGCAAATGGGCAGGAAGGAGGGGTGGAAGAACAATGGGAAATAATAAAAACTGCCATCACAGTGGTAACAAGCCTTTGTGTGAAGCAAATAAACAAAACAAAATGATGTAAGAAACCACTATGGTTCTCAAAGGAAGTGGCAGTGAAGGTTCAAGAGAAAAAGAAAGCATTCAGGAAGTACAAGGAATCACAGAAGGAGCAGGACAGAGAACTGTATCAGTTAAAGCAAAAGGAAGCTGGCAAGGCAGTCAGAACAGCAAAGGCCCAAACCGAGGAAAAGATAGCCAACTCAGTTAAGAAGGGGGATAAAACCTTTTATAGGTACATCAGGGAGCGAAGGAAGACCAAGGGAGGGATAGTGAGGCTTAACAAAGGAGAGGGAGGGTGGGCAGAGGCAGAGATACTAAACAAATATTTTTGCTCAGTATTTACAAATGAAGAGGGGGAGGTACCTAAAACAAACAGTAGAAACACTCTGGATACAGAAGTAGATACCAACCCATTTACAGAAGAAAGGGTTATGAAAGAACTCTTAAAACTGAAGGTGGACAAAGCAATGGGGCCTGATGGGATTCATCCCGGAATTCTAAAAGAACTAAGTCTAGAACTAGTGACACCACTGACTACCCTCTCTAACAAATCATGGGAGGATGGGGTGGTACCCGAGGACTGGAGGAGGGCAGATGTGATTCCCCTTCACAAAAGTGGGAGCAAGGCAGAAGCAGGAATCTACAGACCTGTTAGTTTAACCTCAGTGATAGGGAAAATGATGGAATCACTTCTGAAGGAAAGAATTGTTGAGTATCTAGAGGGCAGAGGGGCACAAGACCCAAGGCAGCATGGATTCACAGCGGGAAGGTCATGCCAGATGAATGTGATAGATTTCTTTGACTGGGTGACCAAAGTAGTAGATCAGGGAGGGGCTGTGGACATGGTCTACCTAGACTTCAGCAAGGCATTTGACACAGTCCCACACAAAGATTAATATACAAGTTAGCCAGCCTGGCAGTGGGTCCCAAGATGACAGCCTGGGTAAAGAATTGGCTGGAGAATAGGACACAGAGTAATAGTAAATGGAGTCCACTCTGAAGAAGGGAGTTCATAGTGGGTACCGCAGGGTTCAGTATTAGGACTGGTACTCTTCAATGTCTTTATAAGTGACATTGCAGAGGGACTGGAAGGAAAAGTATGTCTCTTTGCAGATGACACAAAGATCTGCAACAGAGTTGATGCACAAGGTGGGGTGGAAAGGATGAGAAGGGACTTGGCAAAGTTAGAGGAATGGTCAAATGTATGGCAGCTTAGATTCAATGCTAAGAAGTGCAAGGTAATGCACCTGGGAAACAAAAACCCAGGGGAAGAGTACACAATGGGGGGTGAGATACTAACAACAACAAAAATGGAAAGGGACCTGGGGGTAGTCATATCAGATGATCTAAGGTGGGCAAGCATGTGAGAGGGCAGCAAGGAGGCTGGGGGGATACTGGGATGCATAGGGAGAGGCATCACCAGTGAAAACAGGAAGTTATTATCCCTCTGTACAGACAGCTGGTGATACCCCATCTGGAGTACTGCATGCAGTTCTGGAGACCCAGTCTCCGTAAAGACATAGACAGGATGGAAGCTGTCCAGAGGAGGGCAACTAAAATGGTGCAGGATCTGCACCGGAAGACATATGAAGAGAGACTTAGGAGCTTAATATGTATAGCCTCGAGGAAAGGAGGGAGGGGACATGATAGAAACTTTCAAGTACCTCAAAGGAATCAACAGAAGTCAAGAGGGTAGCATCTTTCAAACAAGAGGTGTGCAAGAACAAGGGGCACAATTTGAAGATGGGGCGGCTCAGAGGTAATTTAAGAGTATTTTTCACAGAGGGTTGTGGATGCATGGAGCGGCCTTCGGAGGAGGTTGTGAGTCAAAAGTGGTGGAATTCAAGCATGCATGGGACAGTCATAAGGCAATTCTAGGGGGTGGGGGTAGGAAGAAGTAGGCTGCTGGTTAACTAGGATCTGCAGCTTATCCAGTAGGTAGGGAAATGGGCAGACTGGGTGGTCCAAGCGGTCCTTATCTGCCATCAAATTCTATGTTTCTATGTTTCTATATAACTGCACTAGCATTGGCTCACATGGTCTTGAGCCTAGGCTTTTGAAACTTGTTGCCCCCTTTATCGCCTCCCCCCAGGCAAAAATCTTTAATCTGTCTCTCTGGCATTGCACACCCCCTAGCATCCAAAGATTGCTAGGATTACTCCGGTTTTTAAAAAGGGTGATCCCAAAACCTTTGCAAACTATGGACCAATAGCCAGCCTTTCAGTTCTTGGCAAAATATTGGAGAAACTGGTAGCCAAACAAACCATCTCCTTTCTCCATGATCATAACCTCCTCTCTGACTCCCAGCATGGTTTCTGCGAAAGGCATAGCACTGCCACTGCCCTCCTTAAATTCACTAATGATACCTATACTGCCATGAACAATGGCTTTTTTGACAGGTGCTGTTTTTATTGACCTAACCAAGGTGTTTGACCTTGTTGACCACCCCTTCTCCTTACCAAGCAACTGTCTCTTGGCTTCTCCCCAGATGTTGTGGCCTGGTTCAACAGCTATCTGTCAAACAGGAAGCAGGTAGTAAAATTCAACTCTGCCACATTCGACCAAACTACCATAAATATTGGAGTCCCCCGTGGATCTATTCTAGGCCCCCTACTTTTTTCCATTTTCATTAACAATCTCTTCACACACCCCTTCTTGCTCATCCCTGCTGTATGCAGATGACCTGGTTCTTTATTTTAGCTCCAGGAACATCTCAGACATCAATCACATTCTCTCCTCTGACTTCTTCCACATTCAATCCTGGCTATCCAACAACAAACTTGTTCTTAATGTTAGAAAAACACATGCCATGCTCTTTGTTCCTCCACCAGGCTTAAAGCAAACTGTGAATGACTTGAAATCTCCTGCTTGGATGGCTCCCCATTGGACTGTGTCAGTTCTTTCAAGTACTTGGGTGTCATGACTGATGCATCCCTGGACTTTGTTCAGCATATCTCTGCCATCTGTAAGTCAGTTAAAACCAAAATTGGGATTGCTTACAAATCAAGCTATGGTCTAACCCCCTCAGCTAGGCTAGCCATTGCACAGGGCATTCTGCTCCCAGCTCAGGCCTACGGTTCAGTCACATATGTATTGCATCAAAAGCTACTCTCCACAAGTGGGGCACCACTTACAATAATATTTGCCACTACACCTCATAATACCATCGCTGCAAGCACCACTGTCAGCTCCATGCTGTCCTGAAACGGCCATCCCCCACCACTCACAATCTCTCCTCATTTGGATCTTTAATAGGTTGCATTGTCAGATCCAGAACCCCCTATCCCTTACCTGAATGCTGTACCCACAAACCTCTTTGTATGGACTTAGATCTATTGACCAAACTCCCCTGCATATCTTAAGGTGTAAAACCTCAATGGTTGCTCGTGCTTTCTCTTATGTTGCCCCACAAAATTGGAACTCTCTTCCCCTAGCCATCTGACTTGCTCCAAGTCATGTCGGCTTCAAGAGCCTACACCGGAATAATCTAATTGACTCAGCCCCCTGCATATGCTTTCACCCACCTTAAACCTCCATCCTCACACACATGACACCTGTGTCACTATTAGGCTTCCTCACTTACTGCCCCTTCCCACACTTCTCTGCTCACTAACACCCTTTCCAATGCCTCGGCCTCCTGCCTACTCCCCAGCTCCCCTGGCCCATGACTCCCCCTTGCCAACTTCCAGGCTCTACCTCCTCACCTTCCCCTCCACTACATAGACCTAACCGTTAACTACCTACCAACCTGATATTTATTCTTGTCACATTGTATGTCCTACCCTCTAATTGTTATCGATTACTAAATTCTTTTTTCTGTTAATTAACCGTTCCATTCGCACCCTGTAGCACTGGCCTTTTCCCTAATTGAATTTATTGTATTTCTATTTGTCCAATTAATGTATTTTTATCCATTTACACATGAAATGCTATTCTCTACTGAGTGTATATGATATTTGTGAATTTGCACTTCTTATGTGTGCTATTTGTTACACCTTGCATTACTGTCCAGTGATGAAATGTACCTTATTTATTTATTTATTGAAGGTATCAGAATTACAATCCTTTGAGTCAGAGACTCCTTTTCAAGGGCACCATGTTAGAAATAGCACAATGACATTACAAGTTGAGGGGTAATAACATGTAGGTAACATGATGGTACAAAAAATGGGTAAAATAAGAGGATATACAATTGTCAAACAAATATGTGAGGTTCAAATACAATATATATATATATATATATAACACTATATATATATATATATATATATATATATATATATATATATATATATATATATATATAAGGTAGAAGGTGAGATGTTCCATAAGGGAGCAACAGGACTGAGGGCAAGGTAGGGAGGTGCGAGAAAGGAAAGATGCAGGGACGAGCCCATTGTCATACTGGGGGGGGAGAGTTGTATGCCAGGAGGCCTGTGATACAGGATTATACAGGATGTATTCCATTGTCGGGGAGGCAGGGTTGGAGTGGGTGGGGAAGCTAGGGGGAATTGCAAGAGCGGGAGGAGATCAAGTGTGATCGGAGTAGGGATTTAAAATAGCCGATCCTAGGTTCAAGGGAGATGTACAGATGGAGGTAGTTGAGCCAGGTAGGGACATGATAGGGAAAGGAGCTTTGGCCATGGGAGGTTTTTTGGTGAGGCACTAGGTACGTTGGTTTGAGTGAGCTATGTGTGGACTTAGTGGTGGTTGGAAGTGGCAGGAAGAAGGAGAGGCTAGGGGCTGTTAGGCCAGCAGTGACCTTTTTAGCTAGAAGGCAGGTATGGTATTGGAGCCTGCTGTCAAAGTCAAGCAGTTTTGATTAGCTGTAGAGGGTGCAGGTATGGGTACTTTTGGGATGGCCTAGGGATAGGTGGCAGGCCTTGTTTAGGACAAGCTTGACTCTCTGTAGGGCAGTATTATCAGCTGCACCATAGAACATAATGCCATAATCAGTCATAGATAGGACAGATGAGGAAATGGTGAGTTGAATAGCTTTTGGGGTAGGCAATTCCAATGGTGATAGAGAAGGCCGATACAGGAGTTAACAGAGGTGCAGAGGAGGTGGATGTGTTCATGGAAGATAAGGGATGTGTTGAAAGTAATTCCCAGATACTTGAAGGTACAGACTTGTTCGAGGGGGAGCGAGAGGGTTGTATAGACTTGGAGAGGTGAGTGCTTGAGTTTGTTTTGGTGGTGAGTGAAAAGAATGACCTTGGATTTTTTTTGTTTCAGGACAATCTTATGAGTGGAGAACCAGGACTCTGCTACAGAGGGAGCATTCCATGGAGGCAGGGTTGGTGTGGGAAGTAAAGAGGATGGTGTCGTCTGCGTAGAGTAGGATGCCCCCAGGACAGGTCTTGGGTAGGGTGTTCAGGAAAAGGCTGAATAGTAGGGGCCCAAGGATTGACCCCTGCGGAATGCCTGAGTGGACAGCAAGGGGTGATGAGAGGGTGCAGCAGATTTTGACCCTTTGTGAGTGACCCATTAGATAATTTGCAAACCAAGAGTTGGCATCCTGGGACAAGCCAAGATGGGAGAGTGTAGAAAGAAGGTGGGTGTGATTGACGGTGTTGAATGCCTTAGATAGGTCCAGGAAAACAACACCTGCCAATCAACCTTTGTCAAGGGCCGAGTGGATGTAGGTGGAAAATTCCAGGAAGGCAGTGGAGGTACTATGGCCTTACCGGAATACATGTTGTTCAGGGCAAAGGAGATTATATTTGGTGAGGTAATCAGTGAGTTGGTCTGAGGCAGGGACACTGGTTTACCAGGGCTGAGAAGAAACAAATTCCATTTTGTACATTGTAAAAAATGGTATTGTCACCAGTGTCTGCTAAGCTAAAATCTGGTTTTACTGGTGTTTGGTTTTGTGTACTTTATTTAACAACTTTTAACTCTGCTAACATGCATTTTAGCAATTTTGACCTCCACTATTGCACATTCTTCAATCCAATTTAAAATTATTTTAGGTACAAGATGTGTTGGCAGCAGCAGCACTACAGCCCCCATCCCTAAGGTGTGATGGAAGCAGCACTATGGCCCCCATGCCTCAGATGCGACGGCCATACCAACAGCACTTCATCCCCATCCCTCTGGTGTGAAGGCAGCAGCAACAGCACTATGGACCCCCCTCCCTCAGGTATGATGCAAGCAGCAGCACTGTGGCCCCAATCCCTTAGGTGTGATGGCAGAAGTACTACGTTCCCCATTCCTTAGGTGTGATGACAGTATCAGCACTATGGCCTCCATCCATCAGGTGGGACAGCAGCAGTACTACATTTCCCATCCATCAGTGGTGATGGCAGAAGCACTATGACCCCCACCCCTCAGGTGTGATGGCAGTAGCAACAATGCAGTCCACATCCCTCAGGGGTGATGGCAGTAGTGACAGCACTGTGATCCCCTCTCTTCAACACCCATACCCCATATGCACAAGTTACTAAATACTTGGTCTCTTTGCTTGTTAGAACTCAGATGTGAATTAATATGAACCACCACCACTAAGGTGGACTACCTTTGTTTTTCCTATCATTTAACTGCCAGAACTGGATTTCTGCCTGTGACACCACTGACCATGGTTTGGGAACAGACTTGGGTGTTGTAGGGCAGGCAGGGGCGGTGAAGGCTTGGTGTCCAATGACCACTTGCCTTCTCCTGGGAGGAGGGTGGGTTCATGGCTCAGCATTTGCTGGTCCCTGGTGGAGGCCAGAGGCATGGCAACACATCAGCCCTCACTGTGAAAGGAGCTTGTACCTTGACATCATGTGGCCTGTCATGCTCCCAAGAAAATGGGAAAACACCACTGGCCAACCAGAGGACAGCTGCTGGTCCCTTCATAAACCCAAAGCCCCAGACACAGGTGTCTGTTCTGACCCCTGCCATGCCTGGGATACACAGGAAGCTGTTTGGGTGATTCTTCTCCCCCTGGTAGCCTCCCACAGGGGAAGGAGCCCACCCAATGAAGGATTACTTTGGGTTACCTGGTAGCATGGCAATAAGGGGCAGCGGATGGTGGTCGGGACTCAGCAGAAGTGCTAGGGGGCCTTGGCAGGACTGAAGGAGTGGATGGCCAGGGGGTAGGAGGAGCAAAAAAAAAAACTGTCTGAATTTGTTTCTTTGAAATAAAGTGTCTTCACATAAAAAAATCCACAAGTGATTAGTGGTAGACCTCCAAATGGAAAACCATGCATCTCCCAAACATGTGGATGCTTTTTTTACTTGGTCTCCATGAAAAGCGTGTCTCTCAGTTTTCATGTCTGAGCTCAGATGTGAATTGAACACCACTCTGCCCAGCAGTATCATACAGCCCTTGGGGTCTTACCTTCTGTATGTCATTGACTGTGCTTTCAAAATCCACTGGCCAAGCATAAGTACACTTAAACACTTAACATTTGCTTTTTGTTGAAGCAGTCTATCAGAAAACTTTTTGTTATCACAGAGACTGAAACAGCAGGTGGGAGAAAAGGTGCAAATGGTCCCATTCACCTAAATGGGGTGCTAACTGTGAAGTATTTTTGTAAGTAGTAAGGCAGCTTCTTCCTTGTGAACATACTTTCATTCAGACTAGTTTTCATTCAAACAACTGAGGATTTTGGATGACCCTGCTGATTATAAACTTGAATAAGCTAGTTGGTAACAGTGATCCTGTGCTTAGCAATCCACAACCTAGATGCTCACATACAAAGAATACAATAAAAACTTAACTAAAGTCTAAAAACAAACTTATAAAACACATAAAATGTATCTGAACATTTATCTTTACCTATACAAAATCATTGCAGCCTGAGTAAAACACAAATAAATTACAAAGTACCCTGGCTACTGTATGATGTAGTAAACATATATTGGTATTTTTTTTTATTTCTTTGTAAACAGAGTAAGGCCTACTAGGCAGAACTGCCTGTTTTCGGAGATGACCCAGGAGCATTGGGGAGGTTAAGTGACTTGTTCAAAGTCATACAGTATGCAAGTGAAGGTAGTGGAAATCAAACCCAAGTCTGCTGGATGTACCCAGTTCAATCACTAGGTTATACTGCCAGCCATAACACCATATATAATGTTTTAATATATTGATTTCAATAATAGTCCACAGTACCTACAATGCATATTATGAACATTAAACATTTTACATTTTACTAAAACCAAATTATTTGCCACTCCATCTGCTTATTTTTGCTTACACCGAAGTGGTGAATAGTTGACAGAACACTGTAAATAGCTTTTGATCAGGCTTCATTATTCTACATCCAGACACAGATAATGTTTGTTTATTCTGGATTTATTTAATATTGATCTTCTGTGACTCACTAAATAGAATCTATTTAGCACTGCATGAGGCTGATGTTTTCACATTTTGGAAGAGGGGCAACACATCTTATCCGTTCTGGATTCATGTTAGAAACATACATTTTTCTTCATATTTAAAACATATTCAAGTGTCAGTGTATTCATTTAGTAGTTTATACTGACTATTATATGCTGCAGAAAACAGTAAAGGATTTACTTGTAAGCACTCAGGATCTATAGTACAACTCCTACAATTTCCCAGTAAGTTTTGTAAAAAAATCTCTGCAATTTCGGTTACTTTTCCTGCTATTTTCCAGTGGCCCTGCACGTGTGCTGATACCTGTATTTTTTTGCATCATCCAGTGAAATATGAACAGTGAAAGATATTTAGGCACATACTAAATTAAAACTGTGGTTTCAGGAAGGAAAGCAGTCTTCAGCTGATGGAAAGATTGGTGGGAAGCATAGGTGGTTAAACTGAATGGCTGATTACAACAAAGCAATGTGGGCAGTGGCGTCATGCCCATAGGGCCCGAGGGGGCATGTGCCCTCCCCAATATCATTGCTCAAAACTGGTATAAAATACCCATAAATATATTTTATTTTCCAGAAAATCACAAGGTCTAAAACAATATTGACTTTTTTGAAGTCATAAGTGGTGGTGGCGGGGATCTGTTGATGTCGCCACACATCAAAGAGTGGATTTTCAGGCACCATCTTACTCTGTGCGCTCAAGGAGGACAGACCGAGGAGAAGACCGGTATGAGAAAAACTACGCAAAACTGCAACCAAGAAGGGTAAACGTTCACCTGTGGCGGGCCACGTTATTGAGTGAGATTGGTCATGGGTGTATATGTGCCGCTGCTACTTCCCAGGAGAGGAGTACTAGCAGTACCAGCAGCAATAAGAGGCGGGTGAGTCTGAATGTCTTCATTCATCAGTCTGGGTTGGCTTGTTAAAGGGCTCTGTTCTTGGAGGATGTTGTATGTGACAGGGGGATGGGGCAGAATGGGTGAGATAACAAGCCTAATTCTTCTGAGCTGTGCCCTGTGCCCATCAACTACTTGATGAGCCAGCGTCAGCCCACAGACAATGATTTCTATGTTTGGAAGGCTGAGGAGTGGCATCCACCTGGAATGTGTTCTCCGTCACCCATTTTTTTTTTTTGCAGGTACCTCTTCTCCAAATTGTGAATCCACTCCCCTTCCCCTTCCGACTTTCAGGTTTTGTTTTTCCTTTTCTCAGGTGATGGACATGTGAGCAGAGTTTTGTTTCATTTTCTTTCTGAAGCATCATGGAAAGGAAAGGAAGTGAAATTCTGCTCACACGTCCATCACCTGAGAAAAGGAAAAAATTCATCAGACATGCTACTGTCTCTCCTTTGAATGGTTAGCTTTTGTTCCTTTTCTCTGAAAACTCAGAGACAAATTATAACTTAACCAGGTAAAAAGAAACCTGAATTTGACTTGGTGAACTCAGTTTTTAGCTTTGGAGTGTAGGTAAGAATGCTCATGGAACACAAAACTATGCCATTTTTTTTGTAACTCTGCCATGCTGGATTTTGACTTTTCTTTCTTGGCATGTCTCCTTATTAAAGATAATATATAATGAGCAACAGGGATCCAGGGTTCTCATTGACTGTAACAACTGCAGCCCACATAATTATTTTCAGAAGCTTTTGTAGGCATACAGTGCCAATACACAGTGGCTCTTGGGGGCCAATATACAGTGGCTGTTGGGGGTGATGGACTTTAGGGGCACACAGAGGTTCTCCATACTGCCATGCCATAAAAGTGCTTTACACAAAGCTCCCACTTAGTGGCCAGGTAAGGAGTGTGTGAGTGTGTGTCTGGGGGGAAATGGTGAGAGTTGTCACTATTAGTGGCCAGCAGGGATACTAGGGTGGGGACATGGTGTTGGAGGGGCTGCCTCTGAATGCCACAGATACTTGGGCATGAGGCAGGGTGTGTTGGGGTAACACCATACACCTGGGATACTTGGACATGGTGTTGGCGTGTCACTGGACTGTGCAGTCCCACTGGGAAAGTGGCAGGTGCCACAGTGCTGGAACCCAGAGCAACAGGAGTAACGGATGTCCCCCCCCCCCGAAAAAAGCAACATACTTAGTGGAAGTGACCAATGCAGATCAGCCTCCAGCATCTGCAAAAAGACAGTGACCTATGCCACAAGCTGAGCAGTTGTGGGGTCTGGGGAGCAAGAGAATCAGAGGGAATACTAGTGATAAGAGTTCTCCTGGGTTCAGTGTAGGGGATACAGAGGGACATGACTGTTGGACCACCCCAGACACCAACAGAGAGCTGTAAAAGTTTGGTTTTCAGGAATGAAAGAATACTGTACTCAGCTGGAGCAGCAGGAGTGAACTGTGTGACATTCACCACAGCTTGATCTGCCGGGGATGCCCTGTGGTGCTGAGAGGCAGGCAGAGGAGCTGACCACCTACCACCATGGACAAGCCAATCAAAGTGGGGCAGATGTTCATGCAGCAGCAGAAGTTCAGTATGGTCTGGGTTGTCAGTCTGTGTTGTATTTTATTGTCATTCATCTGTTTCTGTTTGGAGGGTTTGCAAGAGGAGGTCGCTCATCTGGGTGTAGTGTTATCACAAATACCACCCCTGTCATTTGTTAGTGTTGGAGGGTTATTAGTAAAGGCATTAATTTGTTGTTATTAGGCTTGCTCTGGTTTGAGAGCCAGCAGGATGTGGTTGTGCTCTTGAATAGAGTGCAAACTGTGTGACTTAGAGTGGGTGATCGTCCCCCACCAGGGCAGTAGAAGTTTTACAAGTAACATTAATTAGTATGATCCTTTATTATGCTGTTCTGACAGTTTTACTTTTGTTAGAGATACTAAGTACAGTGTATTGCAAGCTGGCTTGCTCTGTTTGCAGTACTTCATTTGGAGGTCCTGTTGGTAGGGAGGTGGTACTGATGTTTATTTATTTTTTATTTTAGTCTTTGGTAACAGGGTAAGGCCCACTAGGCTCAAGTGCCTGTTTTCAGGGGTGACCTGGGAGCACTGGGCGGTTAAAGCGAGTTACCAACTTTTCCTTTGTAGATTTAGCAATCATTCACCAAGTGCATATATAACTAATGTACAATGTTGTTCCTGATTGTACCAGCTGTTTTTGTGCAATAAAATAATTCTTGCAAGTGGTGATCACAGAACTGTCAGAGTATGTACTGAAAGCTGAATCTGGTGACCTTTGACACAGGGTACCGAAGCCACGTCACCACAAGTAGTTGTATGCGGTATACCTAGTGCTTGCTGCTTATTCTGTGTGCCCGTGTTTCACAGTACAGTTTGGCAATGGCAGACAGTTCCTTTTCTTGGTCCGAGGACAGTCTTAGTGCATCCGACTCAGACAGTGTGTTTTCAGATATTGAGTCAGTGCCAGTCGTTGAAAATATCTGCATCCTGGACCCTTATAGAGACGACCCCTACGATAGCAGTGATAGCAATGGTGGCAGCTCAGGCAGTAGCAGCAGTCCCGATCCTTTTGATTATGGCAGCAAAAACAGACTTGACAACACAGACTGGTAATGGAATGATCTTTGTCTGATTTATGCGGTTTGGCCAATTCTTGTCTCTGGTTTGCCAATGATTGCAAACATTTACCCTTGCACCCAGGCTACGCACTGATGGTTCTTTTCCCTGTCTCTGATGGCATTTACTGTCCTTTGTGCCCCCTGCAAAACTAGGCATTGCCATCTGCAAATTTTTGCCAGACTATTATAGTGTTGGGAAATTGATCATGTAGCTCTGTGCCGTACTTGCCACCCCTCGCCCATCGTAACATATACTAGCCACCCAGTGAGTATATAACCACCCCATAATCGCAAGTTGCAGCATATATTTGTACCCGTACTGACAGTATCTGCAAATGGTAGTTTATAAATATTACTATCAAGGTTTTTTTACTGGTGTCAGGCTGTGCAATCAATTGTGATCATGGGAAACAGTGTGATACTTTCACCATTATTCTGCAATAGATCACATTTCTGTTTGCGTTTGTTACTGTACTGGCATATGCACTATCTTTGCAGTCTGCAGTTAAAACAGTGGTGAGCACAGCGCGGAATGAAGTGGTTACTCCTTCACCAATTATTTGGCACATGTCTACAAAATACTCTCCTTCTGCATTGTGCATAGCAGCTGAAGCCCGGTAGTGATGGCCTGCAGCACCTCAGTATCGGTGCAAAGCAATGACAAACACTATCTGTACCTGCCAGGCACCAATCAGTGGCAATTGTTGTTACTAAACATGTTCTCAGTGTCACCTCACAAACTTTCTTGTGTTGAGTTTCATTATCCCAAACTAAAATCTGTGTCGGTCTGTGCAAATGTGCGTGGTGGTCCAACATAATAAATAATCTTCATTTTCACCCCACGATCAAGGATATCATCTCCACCATCACCAATATTCCCCCCTCGATCCCATATTCTGCCCCATCTATCCTATAGTTACCTTTGCCAATAGATAAATGGCATGCTCAGAGTTGGTTCCCCATTTCTGCCTAATGAATTTTTTTTTCACTTTATGTATAGTACTATGCCACATCCCTCGTTCTGCATCTGACTGATCATATGTCTTATGCAACACCGCTATGTTTGAGGTTCTTTTTTCTTGGCAGTCCCGTTGTGCTGTATGTGTGTGGGGGAGGCATGATTGCACTTTGCTTAGGCACAGCTGGTATCAGGGTCATTGGCATGTGTTCTCACCACAAGTTTCATGTTGCCAGTCTGACCGAGCTCCACAAGCGACTGTTGCGGCGAAATAAGTACTGTGGGGGGCATGCCTTCCCTGGGCTGATGTCAGCAAGGCAAGTTGATGTTGTGTGCATGCGCAAACGAGGGACAAAGAAAAAAACAGGGGGTGGGTGGCTGCGTCATGAAAATTATTTTAAAATACACGCTGAGCAAGGATTTTATTGCAAATGCATAGCGGATCAGCACCGGAACGGCTGGGGAACCAACTAACAGGTATATGAAGAAGATCAAGAAAACCTGGTGAGTCGCTTTAAGTGACTTGCTCAGAGTCACACAGTATGCAAGTGAAGGTTGTGAGAATCAAACTCAGGTCTGGTCTGCTGGGTGTATCATGCTCATTCACACCTCATTCCTCTAACCTGTAGGCTATACTGCCAGCCCAAATGTGATGGATTATTCTCACCTACATTTGTTTCTACCTTGCATTGCTCATCATGATCTCTGTCATGCCATTTCACAGTTTTTCTGGGTTGTTTGCAGTTTCATAATAAAAATTAACTTTTATTGAAACATACTTTGGCAATTAGCATAAGAAACCCACTATTTGTATATTGATTAAGAATGTGCTACACTTTCAGACAGTTTGCTTGCAATTTAAAGACAAGTACTGACATGATAAGATGAGAGGTATGGTCCAGACTTCCGAGGTTAAACAGCACTTGTGCAGATAAATAATTTATCTGACATCTCACCATTGTATATTTCCTTTATACAATAAGGGATGCTTTCTGACACTGCAGGGACATTTGCTTTTGATGTTTTTTAAATGATAGGTTGTGTGACTTTTTGTCAACTTTCCAACTAGCACAGTGGTTGCTGTTAAATGAAACACCACTCATTTTGTAGATAGTTTTGTGTTGAACAACTTGTGTGCTCAAAGTACCATGCTGTGATTTTTTTTGTTTTAAAGTTATCTGTATTTGTTTCTTGCAAAAAGTGAACAAAATTGAATTTTCTGCTATTTTTTGCTAATTATAGAAAAAAACTAAAAGGTAACTATAAATGAAACACCACTCATTTTGTAAATATCTCTCTGCTGAACACCTTTCATTCTCACAGTGTTATGCTATAATTCTTCATTTTAAAGTTATTTGCATTTGAATACGGGAATACGTGACATCACTACTATGCAGATAAATGATAATGACATAAATAATGTGTGGATAAATGGTGATTAAATCACTACTGCACAGATAAATTTGATTTATTCAATGGCTGTGCAGATAAATGGATTTATTAAATGGGTTTTGTGTCCATGTAGGGTATTAAATAATCCCAAAAAATTGATTAGCAGTTTCACATGTGAAAGTGCTGATTGGCTGCAAAAAAGGCATAGTATATGGCACAGACTGGTTAGCAAAATGAAAAATGCTTTGTTTTTAATGTGTTTTGTATGTGTAAACTTGAATAAAAAACATAAAAAATGTTTAGCAGTCTAGTGCAATACAATTCAGAAAATGGATAGCACCACCCTCTGATACTGAATAACATTATGCTATGCTATACTAGCTGTTTAATACCCTGCCATGCCTATTGCATGAATAAGGGTCATGCGGGGGGCGACTGTGTGATAAAGCGGTTATCCTGTGAAGTTGCCATTGACCTCAAGTAACCTCACGAGTGGTGGAGTGTGATGTAATAACTGTGTGTATAAATGAAATTTATACACACAGTAATTTATACACACAGTTACTCAAATAAATGGATTAATCATACTCTGTTTATTGTCATCCCTATTGCATATATGTAAGTACTACATGGAAAAGATTACACAGTAAACAAAGTATCAGCAAGAACAGATGACCTGTGCCATTATTTTTCATGCAAAACATTTATAGTAGATGACTGTAATAATTTGACTATTCAAATGGTGCATTTCTGGCTTTTAGCAGGTAATTAATTAGTTAGGAATGGACTGTAAGTAGTTAGCTGATTCACTGTATGGTAAAAGCCACCAAAATGCACCACTTCAGTTCAGTTTTTACAAAATTGCTTTGAAAATACAAGAGGTCACTGTCACAGACGGAACAAAGAAAAAAAGTATCATTGTGACAGCATTTAGCGTGTTAAGGAAAAGCTTCATGGCCTTCTAAAAGTCACCAAAATGCACCATTTGACCTCAATTGTTCAAAATGTTCCCAGGGGAGCATGCCCCCAGACCCTCTAGAGAAATTTTGATTTTGTGCCCCTCCAAAATTTCTGGTTGCATGACGCCCCTGAGTGCGGGTGATTTCCTTTACTGACTCTATATGCAGCAAAGCAGAAAGAATAAGAAGCACAGCAGCATTCATTTTAAGATGCTGAAATCTGGGCCAGCCCACCAGCACTGCAGTAGCACTGCTGCTTGCAATGCCAGCATCCTGGGGTCAGAAGCAAACTTGGGTTGCCGGAGGTCTGGCAAGGGGAGTGAGATCGAGCTCCTGCAGAGCTGCTCTCCTCCTCTGGGGAGGGTGGGCAACAGGTCCTGCTGCTTTATCACCAACTGGGTGAACTCGGATGGTGGTGCAACAGGGCTACAAAGCGATTAGATGGGGAGGACACTAGAAGGGATCTGGAGCAGTGGCATGCCTCTATGTGCCCTACCTCCTTGGATTTCTTGAGTGCTGTTGCCTTTTGGGACAGAGACCAGAAAATCAGTAACCATCACCCCACATGAGCCACTGGCAGAAGGGACCCAGCTGCCCCAGACTTCATAACCAGGCTCCATGAGGGACCCAGTGGGCTGCCCAACACACAAAAAGGGACTGAGGAGGGGTGACCTGGGTTCCCCTCCCTTCTCACCTGGGGAGTACAACCCAGGCAGGATGGGGCAGGCCCACAGGAGCTCCTGAGCATTACCTGGGGTGTAGCTAGGGGATACCCAGCCTAGGGATCTCTGAAAAGTGGAAACTGATGCTGTGAGAAGGGGGCATAGAAAGAGAAAATAAAAAAAATTAAAAAAGATGCTGAAATCTTAGGGCTTCTGTGCAATGAAATGCAATTTCCGTGTGGCACCGGTACAAGAATTAAAATTCCACAAACCAAGCAGGGTTCCATTATTTTTACTGGTGTTTCCCTGGTCTGAGGCAATGTGTTCTAGGGCCCTGGAGAAGGGGGAAGGATGGAAATGGGGTAACAATTTCCAGAGTAGAGGTGGTCACCTGATTTGAGTATAGGGGTAATGATGCCCATTTTCCATGTGGAGGGGAATTTTTCGAGTGGGAGCGAGAGGTTAATGAGGTGGGGGGGGGAGGACATTATCTAACACCAAGCCCAGTATCCGAAGATCAAGTGAGTCACTACTGTGGCAGGAGCCACTTAGGGCTTTAACGATTTAGGGTTTAATCTCTTGTGGGGTGAGGACCCGGAAACGAAAGTGGGGGTTGGCCAAGGGGGGGGGGGGGTAAGGTCAAAGAAGTCTGGGGGAAGGATTGAGCTGAGATCAGAGAATGAGGTGTTGAGGGTGTCAGCGATCAGCTTTGTGTCATTAGTGATAGACCCGTTCACAGTGATCTGGGCTGGGGAGGTGGATTTGCCATTGAGTGATTTCATATTTTCCCAGAATTTGTGACCAGAGCCCCAGGATGAAGTCAGGGAGGCCTTATAGTGTTCAGCCTTGGTCTTCTGGTCCAGGTACACTGATTTTGGGCAGCTTGGTATGCTTGGTGGTATGCTGGGCTACCAGAATCAAGGGCTTTTTTTTCCATAGGTCATCATGCCGCCACATAAGGTCCAGGATTGATGAAGAGATCCAGTGGGTGTCAAACCTTTTGTCCATCTTCTTGGTGAGGGGGTCAGATCTGTTAAAGCCCCATTAAAGGTGTGAATGAAGTAGTCTAGGGCTACATCAAGGTCCAGAGAGCAGAGAAGTGGAGACCAGTCACAGCAGGAGACATAGGCTTTCAAGTGACTTAGCATGCCGGGTCAGAGCTGTCTAGTGAGGATAGATTTAGGAGGTAGCTTCTTTACCAGATAGGACCAGGTGCAGAGAATGGGGGAGTGGTGGCTAAGCACATTGGAGAGGACTGAAATGTCTGTGAATTTGTTGGAGCGATTGGTCAAGACTATATCCAGTAGGGTGGCAGTGCCAGTTTTGTAGTTGAGGTGAGTGGGCAAGTAACCAGTTGGGTTATTTCAAGAGTTGCAATGGCATTGCAGTAGTGGGAGGCAGAGTAGGAGAGCCAGTTCATGTTGAGGTCACCCATCAGGATTAGCTCAGCTTTTGGGGGGAGCTGGGAGGGATATTCAATGAGAGATTGGAAGGTGGGTTTCTGGTCCAATGGGGTAATGCAGGCCACAGTGAGAATTAGCAGGGCCTTTGAGGGTCCAAGGGAGATATTGAGGGATAGGGCTTGGGCACTATTGACAAGTTGAGGAGTGGGGAGGACGTGCGCATTGACGGAATCACAAAGATAGATGGCACAGCCACATCTGCATTTGCCCACTCTGTCATTACGGTAGAGCTTGTATCCTAGGATGGAGATTGAGGAGTCAGAGATCATTTTGGATAGCCAGGTTTCTGCTAGGTGAGGAAGTCAGGTTGGTGCTGGGCTATCCAGACCTGAAGATCAGTAAGTTCTTTGGGGAGACAGCAGATGTTAATGGAGGCAATGCTCAACCCGGATGCTGCAGCACTTCATTGGGCACAGGTAGCAGGGGGTCTGGGGTTTGGGTGGATGTTCCCTGATATAAGGAGGAGCATGGAGAGAGTCCTAAGGAGCTGCCAGCATAAGGCATTCCTACGGGTGGATGCGGTAGAACGAGTAGGGGCCAGTCGGGGGGGTAATTAGGGATAGGTAGGGCTCAAAGACTAGCAATGGTGAGGACAAATGTAAGCCAGGCAGGGCCACAGAATGGGAGAGGGGGATGCAGTGTGGGAGGGGAGGTGCTGGGGAGGGAGAAGGGAGAGGGTTGTGTGTGGGTATATTGTGTGACGGGGAGAGAAGGGGTGGCTGGGGGGAATGGGGAGGAAGGTGAGTAGGATAAAGAGGAGAGAAGGAGATGAGGCAGGGAGAGGGCCAATGGTGGGCCAGAAGGGTGGAGAAGATACTTGGGTAGGCAGCAGACACAAGATGTTAGGGCAGCCAAGATAGCACAGTGGTAGAGTGCTTGCCTATCAGGTGGAGGGTGCAAGGTTTGAAACCAATGTGAGGCAGGAGGGAGATAGTCCCCAAAAGGAGAAGACTTGTACTTTCTGTTAGCCATTGTTGTACTGCATTTCACTGTTGATTTTCTTGTATTCCAACTTGTACCCTCCCAGACCGTGCCTGAAAATAGACATTTCTATGTCTAGTGCACTTATCCGGTTACCAAAAATAAAATAAATAATTAGAAACAATCACAGTTCAGATTATTTTTCAGATGTTGTTAGAGTGTGGAGCTGAAGAAAGGAATGTGGTCTCCCTCAGTGATTTGGGAGGGTAAGAGGTTGTTGGGTTACCAGACTCCTCTTGTTGTTTGCCAGTCTTGGCTCCTCCTCCTGGCTTGCACTATGCCAGGCACTCAGACAACAGCATCCAACAGTGGTCTTGAACACTTCTAGCTCCCTCCCTGCTCATGATGGGCACTTTGACATTAGATGAGATGTTCTGACATCAAAGTACAAGTTGCAACCATGGACAGATACTTCCTGAAAAATATGTGATATCTGTAGGGAAATTCTGTGCCTGTCTGCAGTACCACTGTCGGCTACCAGAGAGAATCTATTTAGATATATCATGAAATAGCTATAAATATCTGAGAGTATCTATGTCTACAACTGTACAAGAATTCTATTGACTTTTTTATACTAGCAATTTGAAAAATAAAGGTGAAACTGACTTCTTTCACTGCACAAACAATGTTATCATTATTAAAGCAGAGAGTCTCTGAGCCACACATTAAAACACAATTAATACAATCATTCATTAATTTATCATGTTAATAGTTGGGACCATCTGCTCTTTAACAACTACTTATGCCCAAGGTCATTTTTGTCCTCAGCATCAACCTGAGGGCAGCACTGCCCCATTTGCAGTGTATTTGTCCCACCCACTCCTTGTGTCGATCGGCTGAATTGTTCCACTCAGCTCTAGTCCCTTTGGTTAAAGACTGCTGCAGTATCATTTGTCAGGGACTATGTGGTCTGCAGTGCTACCCAAAGTGTACCTGGTTTCTTTGATTTCTGTTATTCATACTTTGTTCCAGCTATTTCTTCCCACTGTATTTTTGCATATTTTTTGGAGTATTGCCCATTGCTTTAACTTGTAATTTTGTAGATTTCTTGCAAATGAGTGACAAATAGTGTTATATGTGTGTTGTAAGCCAGATATTAAAGTGGATTTCCAAAGAGCACAAGTGTTGTGATGTGCATCATAATAAGCAGTTCTGCCCCCTAGTTTTTATGATTCCTTTTCTGCCAACCTTGTTTCATTGATTGCTACCTAGTTTGTTTGTTTTTCATACTTTTTGAGTATTGCTCATTAGTTCAACTGAACTACTTGCTCATTTTTTCAATGCTCTCCCCTACAGAGCCCATATTATTTTAACAGCCCCCACCTTATTATTATAATCAGTTTCAACCATCTCAGGTACATAACCTCCAATGTTTCACTCACCAGTTTGCCCTGAGTGCTGTTCCTTCTGTACTGGTTGCCTGTTTTGCAGTTCATACTGCCCATGTTGCGGTCTCTTAGGATAGTGAAAGATGCTGCCTTTGGGGTATCACTAAGTTCTTTGTTTTTGCCCCAAGGTAGGTGGTGCCCTCCGAGTATCCCTTATTCCTGATTTTCTGTATGTAGTCCAGCTGTTCCCTTGTGGTATCACAAAATTATTATTTCTACCCTTAGGGCAGTGGTGCACTCATGGTGTCACTTTGTTATTTGTTTCTGTCTATAGCCAAGGTGTTCCCTCGTAGTATCACATAATCATTTGTTTCTGCCCTTAGGGAAGTGGTGCACTCTTGGTGTCAGTTTATTTGTTTCTGTCTCTAGCCAAGCTGTTCTTTTGTGGTATCACTTAGTCATTTGTTTCTCTCCTTAGGTATTTAGTGCACTCGAGGTATCACTTAGTCATTTGTTTCTGCCTTAGGGAAGTGGTGCCCAGGGTGTCACTTAGTCCTTTCATTCTGATCTTAGTCAAGGGATGCCCTCAGGGTATCACTTTTTTAATTTTTTTCTTCCATTGGGCAAGCTGTTTCCTGGGGATATCACTTAGTCATCTGTTTCTGCCCATAGGTCTGGGTAGGAGCTGCTTGCCTAAGGTGAGCAAAAAATTACTAAGTGATACCCCCAAGGAACAGCTCAGCTAAGGGAAGAAATAAAATGACTAATTGATACCCCCAGGAAACAGCTTGTCTTAGGGCAGCAACAAATGAGTAAGTGATACCCTGAGACCACTTGACTAAGGCCAGAAATTAATGACTAAATGATGCCCTAGGCACCACTTCCCTATGGCAGAAACAAATGACTGTGACACCCCGAGAGCACTGAGTCATTAAGGGTAGAAAAAATGACTAAGTGGCACCCAAGGGTACCACTTTCCTAAGGCAGAAACAAATGACAAAGTGATATCCCAAGGGCACTGATACCCCAAGGGCACTGATTCCTAATGGCAGAAGCAAATGATTAAGTGATACCCCAAGGGCACTGTTTCACCAAGGGCAGAAACAAATGACTATGTGATACCACAAGGGAACAGCTTGGCTATGGGCAGAAACAAATGACTAAATGACACCCCAAGGGCACCACTTCCCTAAGGGCAAAATCAAATAACTATGTGATACTACAAGGGAACCACCTGGCTACATGCAGAAAATTTGGACTTAAGTAATATCTCAAGGCACCACTTGCCTCATGACAAACAAATAACTCAGTGATACATCAAAGGAAACAAATCTTTCACTATCTTAACAGACTACAACATGAGCAATAATACCGGCAAAGTGATCAAACCAGTACACAAGAGACACCACTTAGGGTAAACTGATGAATGAGAAAACTGGAGGCTGTCTACCTGTCATAGTTGAAGCTGATTATAATAATAAGAGGAGGGGGGAGATGGATAAAATAACTTGGGCTCTGCAGTGGACAGTGTTGAAAAAATGGGCAAGAATTTCCATCAAATCAGTGGGAAATACTCAGAAAGTATGAAAAAAACCTGGGTAGCAAACAAACTCAGAAGCAATCACTGACACGAGGGAGGCAGAACAGAAATCCCCCCAAAAAAGCAGGGGCAGAACTAATGACTACAGTGCATATCACAACATTTTTTGCTGTTTGGAAATCCATTTTAATATTTAGCCTACAACACAATTCAAACAGTACTCACCACTCATCCAAAAGTAATCTACAAAATTACAAGTTAAAACAATGAGCAGTACTCCAAAGAATATGCAAAAACACAGTGGGAAGTAACAGCTGAAACAAGGTATAAAGAACAGAAATTGGAGAAATCAAGTGCCATCTGGGCAGCGCTGCAGACCACAGAGACTCCGACCAATGGTATCGCCAAATTCTTTAATCAATGGGAACAAGAACTGAGTGGAACAGTTTAGCAACTAGACACAAGGAGTGGGTGGGATGAACACACTGCCCATGGAGTAGCACTGCCCTCAGGCCGACGTGGAGGAAAAAAAAATTACCTTAGGCACAGCTCATTTAGCCATGACACCACGTCCTGTCTCAAGTTTCCATGATATGGCTCTTGCCTTGACTTAATACATGGCTAATTTAATTATGATATGCCCATACTTTAGGCACATA
The DNA here is from genome assembly GCA_016271365.2 of Neoceratodus forsteri. Classification (NCBI taxonomy): domain Eukaryota; kingdom Metazoa; phylum Chordata; order Ceratodontiformes; family Ceratodontidae; genus Neoceratodus; species Neoceratodus forsteri. Next base: position 104,730,165 of record CM057457.1, read on the forward strand.
CAGCCCACTACTTCCATGAAAAGAGTTTTTCTGGTGCTTTTTAAATTTTAAAGGGACCCTTTATACAGTACTTATCTTCCCCTTTAATCATATATAATTGCTTCTTTTGTTCAAGAAAATGATACTAAAATAGACTCACATCACTAAGTGCTAAATATATATTAAAAATGACCTTTTAGTTAGAATTGTATATTAGATGTAGGATTACAACCTAGGTCATTAACATGGTAAATAGAGCACTTATGAATGGCCAAAAGCCAGTCCAATACTGCAACATATCTAGGAGGTGTAATGAGGGTGAATCTAATTTCTGAGTGTGTGTGTGTGTGTGTGTGTGTGTGTGTGTGTATGTGGTTGAGGATGTGTATCTGTGAGAGTGTACATGCACATTCCCATCTGTAAGAATGCATGATAAAATTGTGTCACTAAGCCAACATTGTACAAACACAGATATTGTTGGGTCTAGCAAGACTTGCTTTTTTATGTTTGCTTGCATGCATGCGCAAGAAACATCTTGTGACAGTGCGACTCTTGGAGGTGTGTGCATGCCCTGGCCAATGTAGTGCTTGCTTGAGCGGGCATGTCTCAGTTGTGCCAATGGATGGGCAAGCTGTGGATGACAGCACTTTGGCTGCAGTGGCTTTCACTTCAAAGGAAAGACCCGCTGCAGTCTGGAGCGGCATGCTGTCTGTACGCAGCATATTAAGGGTACAGTGTTCTGCAGTGCTTGTATAGTTAGCATATTAACGCTGCGGTGCTGTCTGTTCGTGGTCCCGTTCTGTTGTTCTCATGCGTAGTGCACATTTCTTTTTTTTTATCGCGACCATATTGCAAACTGACAGTGTGACATGAGGAGGCAGGGTAGGCGACCAGCTCAGTCAATTACTCAGTGCTGCTGTAACGGTGTAAACCAGTACATGGCAATTAGAAAACCTGTTTTTACGGGTTTCTTTAATCAGTACATGGCAATACAAAAGGCAGAGTGTTACTTATTCATTCCAGTATTGTACGCCTAGCGCAGTGGAGTATGTGCTATCACAAAAGGGGAAGCAGAAGCTTTGTTTCCAAAACTATTTGTACACAAAAGAAAAGGACAGTAGTGATGGCAAGATCATTTGGAGCTGTGAGCAAATAACCTGCAAAGCCAGAATGCACACTGTTTGCGACCCAATCACGAAGGAGTCCTCTCACTGAGCACAACCATGCACCTCAACATGGTCGTGTCGAAGTGATAAATGCGAGAAGAAAAATGAAGCATAAGGCATGTGAGTCAAAAGAATCCACTCGCAATGTCATGCATCAGGCACTACAGGATGTTGCAATAAGCCACACCCATTTGCTGCCAAGTATTGCAGAATTAATAAAGTTTTTAAGTCAATATGTGATGATGTGTGAAAGAGAGAACGTAAACAATATCTGATGGACATTGCCGTAGTCATTGAAATTAACATTGCCTGATTATGTGTTAAGAGAGAGCCTAAACAATATACAGTAGCACTTTTCATTATTTAGTAACTCCTCTTTTTAATTAGGATATTTAGTAGCGCTTTTTAAGTACAGTTCATATTGTTCGTCCTTCAGATGTGAGCCGTTCTTTAAACTTAACTAGCCACTGCTTTTATTTTGCTCTTATAATCTGTATTGCACATGTGAGTCATCCTTTAAATTAATGCACTAACAGAACTGCTCTTTTAAAAGCCTCATGAACTTTCATAAATAAAGTTTTGACTACAGTGCTTCCTTTGTTGAATGTGACTTTTTGTCCAGTTACAATCAATACCAGTGAAGTGTTTTTCTACAACTAATTCAGCTAAGGACATATACTGCAACAATCAATTGACTGCGTGACCAAAGTTGCGCAATCTGTTGTCTGCGATCAAATGCCAGGGAATGAAAAGTCCTTACACGCATGGCACTGTTGCTAAATAGATAAGTGTCTCTCTTTAGCCCCCACCCCATCCATGGTCTGTCCTGCTTTCTTCTGCCTTTCATCACTGTTTGCAAATACTTTAGGACATTTTTTTTTAACAATAGCAGCTGCAAGTTGGACTGAGAGCAGCAGTTGTGAGTGGGACCAGGAGAAATGTTACAGTGACATAGGTGCCACACGCTACACATGCAAACTCACCTGCCACCTACATGTCTTTTGTGAATGTAAAAAGAAAATAATTATCCCCCAACTCCATGAAGAATTATATCAACATGAGGACACAGGGTAGGCGACCAGCTCAGTCAATTACTCAGTGCTGCTGTAACAGTGTAAACCAGTACATAGCAAATAGAAAACCTGTTTTTATGGGTTTCTTTAATCAGTACATGGCAATACAAAAGGCAGAGTGTTACTTATTCATTCCAGTATTGTACGCCTAGCGCAGTGGAGTATGTGCTATCACAAAAGGGGAAGCAGAAGCTTTGTTTCCAAAATTATTTGTACAAGAAGGAAAAGGACAGTAGTGATGGCAAGATCATTTGGAGCTGTGAGCAAATAACCTGCAGAGCCAGAATGCACACTGTTTGCAACACAGTCACGAAGGAGCCCACTCACTGAGCACAACCATGCACCTCAACATGGTCATGGTGAAGTGATAAATGCGAGAAGAAAAATGAAGCATAAGGTATGTGAGTCAAAAGAATCCACTCGCAATGTCATGCATCAGGCACTACAGGATGTTGCAATAAGCCACACCCATTTGCTGCCAAGTATTGCAGAATTAATAAAGTTTTTAAGTCAATATGTGATGATGTGTGAAAGAGAGAACGTAAACAATATCTGATGGACATTGCCGTAGTCATTGAAATTAACATTGCCTGATTATGTGTGTAAGAGAGAGCCTAAACAATATAAAGTAGCACTTTTCATTATTTAGTAGCTCCTCTTTTTAATTAGAACATTTAGTAGCGCTCTTAAAGTACAGTTCGTATTGTTCATATTGTTCATCCTTCAGATGTGAGCCGTTCTTTAAACATAAGTAGCCGCTGCTTTTATTTTGCTCTTATAATCTGTATTGCACATGTGAGTCAGCCTTTAAATTAATGCACTAACAGAACTGCTCTTTTAAAAGCCTCTTTTAAAGCTATGTATTGTACATGTGAGCCATCTTTTAAATTAATGCAATAACAGTACTGCTCTTTTAAAAGCCTCATGAACTTGCATAAATAAAGTTTTGACTACAATGCTGCCTTTGTTGAATGTGACTTTTTGTCCGGTTACAATCAATATCAGCGAAGTGTTTTTCTACAACTATTTCGGCTAAGGACAGATACTGTAACAATCAATTGACTGCATGACCAAAGTTACGCAATCTGTTGTGTGCGATCAAATGCCAGGGAATGAAAAGTCCTTACACGCATGGCACTGTTGCTAAATAGATAAGTGTCTCTCTTTAGCGCCCCCAACTAGATTTGAGTTGCAATGACGACATTTCACGCACAAAACTGTATATACAGTATGTATATGGTCAGCTTTATTGCTTGTCCTATTAAGTGTGTCCAAGATGAGGATGGGTAGCTCAATTATTTTTTTCTTACGAAGTTCTGAGTGCTATAGTAAAAGCAGAGCATAGTGAGAGATGGGGACAGATAGGCATATGCAGTGTCGATCGTATTTCTCTTCATGCTTTTTTGGTGTTTGCTTTAGAGTCGACTACAGCAGGTTAGAGATCCATTTTCAGAATAGGAGACGATATGGGCCAAGTTTGTAAACTGGAAAGGGGGGGGCAGTCATCTACACATGGTGTGAAACTGCGGACCAACAGACAGTATGCCATAATTGAACAAGTTAATACAGCTGGTTAAAGGGGTTCCCTTCCCGATTGACTATTTCAATCTGTATTCAGTTCCATGCCAGTCTGTGTATAGAATCCAGTGTTTACTCCTAAATATTCATTGAAAGCTGGAAATACTGAAAGACGGTAGCTTTTACTAATCTCTCTTTTCATTGCTGCACACTTCTTGCCACACCTGCAGACAGCATCTGTTGTTCAGACGAATTGGGATACGAGCTGAAATAGTAACCCCCCCCAATAAACTAGCCTTATAGAGTTTAATGTTTGAAACTAGACTTCCTCAAGATCCAAAGAAACTTTTGAGAACTGGTTGCTGTGCATGCGGCCCAACATCTTGACCAGAACAGCAGTTAGGCTTACGTGCGCCGTGTGTGTGTGTGTGTGTGTGTGTGTGTGTGTGTGTGTGTGTGTGTGTGTGTGTGTGTGTGTGTGTGTGTGTGTGTAAAGTAATATTTGTATCAGTACCACCTAGCTGCATGGCAAACCTAGACATTCTTCTGTATGGGCTTTTAAGGTTAATACATTATAATGAAGGTGCATTCTAAGTTACGCCAGTAATAGGATGTGCAGACGTAATTACCAGTAAGCGTACAAAAATCCAGGGAGTAGCTGGAATGAACACAATTACAGAGCTCAGTGGAACTGACAGAGCAGATCCAGAGGAGCAAAATGTTACAGAATGCAATTAATGTACAGGGCTGTTTAGAGATGTAGGAAACAAATGCAATTAACCAGTTAGCTGGAACGACAAGAGGAAGACATAATTTATTCTAGTTCTTCATGGGGAACATCACTGGAACCCATGTTTGGAGTTAAAATTCCGCAAAGGGAGCGGCGGTGGTGGTGCAGCTAACCCTATTGGGTCAATAACTCGCTGCAGCTAACCAGGTACCCCTAGACATTGTTTTGGGTATACCAGCAAAACTAGCCATTTGACATTTCTAATGTTCTCTCACAAAACGCGGTTATTAAGGTGGAGCACGATATAAGAAAGGGTTATTTATGTATAAGTCGTTGCAGCCTCCCTACCCTTTCTGCGCTCATGCTGAGTAAAGTGCGTATACACCCCTTTCCTGGCTTGGTTGTTGCAAAATATGATCTATAGCCCCAGTTTATATGTGAGCTGCTGCCATGTGTGAATAAATACCCTGGGGAGGAGTCTTATTAGAAGACCTGAGCCCCCCCTCCCCTGCACAATGCTTGCTGCATGGGTTAGTTTTTTTTTTTTTCTTCTCTCACTACTTTTTTAGCAATCCATCCAGATGGTGGTGTTATTTGTACCAGAGTTTTAGTTTCAAAGAAGTGCTTGCCATTTTTAGCAAGGGTTGCACCAAGTCTCTCGAGACATCTATAGTAAGGAGGGTAGTAAAGTATTAATGTTTACCCAAGTGCTAATAAGGCTGCAGTTGGAAGCAAGGCACAAATTTTTTTCATAGCGATAATCATAATTCTGTAACAATATTCACTTAAGGACATATGCATTTAAGCAGATCTGATGGCAACTCTCATTTTTTTTTCATCTCTCTGTAGGGTGACCCCCCACACACACACACACAAACAGACGCCAGTTTTTAATCGGTACAATTTTAGTTCCAGGCACAACCTCCAACCTTTATCTAAATACTGCAAGTTCCTCTGTCTGCAGTTCAGATCAGCAAGGTGCAACAATACGCAGTAGGTACTGATCTGGCAGGGAAAGGTTTCTATACACCAAAACTGAGATGCTTATGGTTTCTGTTTTGGTACAAAGAGCAATTCTGAATGCCTGGTATATGGTACCTGGTAGCGCCCCACCCCTTTGAAATGGAAGTGCAACAGGAAGTAGTATATAAAATGGCATGTTCAGCATGTTTTCCGTGTGTATAAAATGAGATCACACGTCATTAAGCCGAACATAGTCCCCAGTTCAGTTCAATTAACCTTCACTAATGCCAGCTGATGAAGAGAAAAATGTATTTAGGGGGGAAATCAGGTTGCCCGCATCCTTCAGCAGTTCTTTTTCATGCAAAGTAGAGTGCTAGTACACAAAATCCTCATCTGATGGTAACAGGGCTACTTTTTACTGCTGTGAAAACTCCAGGAGCTAAGAGTCACTCATGAGAAGTATCTTAATGATACCATCAGCTCTGTAATTGTGAATCTGGAGCCTTAATATGATAATGTATTCACCATTAGGATGCCTGGTCTCTAATTAAAACAAAATACAGTATGACCTTGATTATCCGGATTCGTTGGGGGACTTGATTTTTGTCCGGATAATCGATCGTCTGGTTAAACGAAAATCAACCTAACTACATTGTGCATTTTAGAAAACAAGGCACACGCTTCCTTTAAGACTGAAAATCTATTTTTGTTTATTTTAGTATCATTAACTCACTCATCAAAAGACAGACAAAGCTAGAATAGAAACAATAAATAAAAACAGTAAAAAAACAGTACAACTGTACTGTACAGTGCAGTACTGTTCTACTTTAAGCTTTAAAAAGCTACACTCTAAAACAGTCAGTTTGTTGAGCAGAAGGATTCATAAATTCTCTCAGTGGTGGCTTCATCCCAGCGTTCACCTATCATGTAGTCTACATCTTTTAAGTTAATTTTTTTCAGCAGGCAAACAATTAAGAGCGAGGATCAGTGTCTGACAGGATGCACCACAAAAGTCTCTTTCGGTATCTTTTTTTAAGACCCTCTAAAATACCATGATTGAAAGGCTGGAGCACTGAAGTCATGTTAGGTGGGAAGAAATCTACTTTAATTATCCCGTCATTTGATTTCGGTCCAAGGGGTGTATGTGGAGCAATTGTCGATAAGGAGCAGTGCTTTCAGAGGGAGTTTATTTTGCCTCAGATGTTTTCTAATGGCGGCACAAAAGTTTCATGGAACCAGTCCACAAACAGATCGCTGCTGTTATTCTTGCCGGGTTCATGGCACAGCTAGCAAACCTCAGTGAATATGTAACCTTACTACCCCTGTCATATACACTATGCAATTTAATATTTTGAATATAAGCTATGACATTGGTATAGCACTGCATTCCTTAGGCACTGAAGTTGAAACACACAAAATTAGCATCCTCAGCTTTGTAAACAGCTCAACCCCTCCAGATGTGTGCCACTAGGCTTTCAACTTGCATGTTAATAGTTTATGTTGTTCTCTGCCTTGACATTGTTAAGATGATTGTTATCATCAATAATATACTCTTATGCTTTGTAGCAAAGTCAGTGACCACTAAGTCAAAATAACTGGCAATCACAACTGAAAAAAAAAAACAGGGCTTGTAATGGTCAGAATTAGGAATGGCTGAGTCATGTTATTAATGTTGGTGGTCACATAGTCTCTACAAATATTTTGGTGGCCTGTGATCCATTTCTTGGGTGGTCAACGTACCCTGGATTGTTTCACACTTTGGACAGATCTCAGCTTCAGAGCAGCTGCAATGAAATATTCTTCATAGAAGGGCTAAATGTAGATGGAACAAGTACAGTAGTTACACCACATCAGAAGGCAAATGAAATTAAGATATCTAGAAATATTTGGGAATGGGAGGACAAATGGCACATAAATGTCAACACTGAGAAATTCAAGGTGATACAATTGGGGAAAAAAATGACATAAATGCAAAATACTAAGTGAATGGACTGACAATTATTGAAATAAAGCAGGGTGGAAAAAAAACATGAGGTACTAATAAGCTGTAATTCTACATGGGAGCTGCAGTGCAAGGTAGCAACTAGAAAAGCAAACAAAGTCATGGCTTGTTTTAAATAATCGCTGCTATTGATAACGATTGGTGCCCTTATCGAAAACTGAAAAGTTAATAACAGTTAGGGAAAAGGGCACTAACACAAATACACAGTGTTTTACATAGTTTACTCACATGCATGGATATATACAGTACTCCACGTACACGTGCATTGGCTTGGCCTATCACACAATGTTGAACTTTTCATATGATGTCAGATTCAGTCAGAGGTGCAGTAGATCTTTGGCATTTCTACCCCTGAGGCATTAATACATACCTACTGCAATGCGGTCAATTAATCTTCATCAATACCATGTTTTTCTTCTTCTTCTTTTTTTTTTTTTGTTAGCTCGAATAATGTAATTTACAGTTTGGGGGCATTTGGTTTCTTTTTTCCTCTATATACTCCTGGGAATTTTAAGATTTATTTTCGACAGGAACTTTGTTTTTCATGAAGTCTCTCAAAAAGATTTAAGCCCAACCCCCATCTGAAGACGTTGCTTTTGCCGTGACACTTGCCTTAATATTTACTTTCAGCAGTGCACCTGAATTACAGAAAATAAAACAGGCGATTCTTATTTGTATTATTTTGTCTTTGCCTGCTTTATCTAAAACAGGAATTTTGTCTAGTTTGCCTACCCATTCAACAAAAGTTAAATAAATGAATAAAATCTACAGTATGAAAAAAACTTCCCTAAATGGGGTTGACAATCCTGCTCAGTCAGGGTTTTGAGGTTCCATTGTTATTGCTGAGCCTGTCTCCCCGTTGGATGACACACAGTAAAAGCACTCTAGCACTAAGAAAGGTGGGTACAGGGCATATACAGTACATTGCAAATGAAACGTGGTTTGAAGTACTGTAATGGTCTATACTGTATAAATCAACGGTCTCAGCTGACCACCAAGCATTGGGAGTGTACGAGAGTTGGGCTTCATTTCTGAGACCTGCAAGTATGAACTGCAGTTGAGCAGTAACTGCCCATAAGATAAGGGGAAGGAGATATGTTACCCCCCCAAAAAAAAAGTTCCATCAAGGTAGTGCATTCTGACTCAGAAGAAGGTTTAAAAGTATAATTTGGTGTTCTGTGCCTGCCCTCACACCCACACATTAACTTGGCATGCTGCCCCTTACATTTTATTGTCAGCTGTATACTTCCTCGTCCTCTGTTAATGACTGAGAAGACAGTTAGATCCTTTTCAATTCTTCGACAATTCCTCAGTAGGATTTGTTGCAATGTAGTGCATCCTCCTCATGTTTTGAGCACATTATTTTACAGTTAGGTTTAGTTTTTTTTAAATAATCGCTGCTATTGATAACGATTGGTGCCCTTATCGAAAACTGAAAAGTTAACAACAGTTAGGGAAAAGGGCACTAACACAAATACAACTTTAACAAATAAGGTTTAAAAGCAACACAATGATTCAGTGAACATTTACTGTTTCTGAGATAGGAGTTTCGATCCCGTATCTTTTAAATACATTTTGCTCTAATATGTGTATCAATCACATTGTAGCAGTTAGGTTAAACTGCTTCCAAGTTACAGAAATACATTCTGTAAATGGACAGTGTGCATGTTGCTTCTTTCTGGGATCCATTGTAATTGGCATTATAGGCACAACACTGTTGTGTTCTGTTATTTGTTCTGTTTAATTTTACTTTCCATTTACATAATGTTTATTCCTTAAAATGTTATCAGTCTAACCTCACAAGCTCAGCTACATGGAGTGGAACACACATTCTACAGCAAAATGTATTCATATATATATATAACGTATGCATGCATCAATGTCACATTGCAACAGTTGCCATGAACATTATAAAAGTAGCTTTCATCTAACATAAGTACTCCTCGGCCATCATGCGTAAGTGGGTCTGGTGGGGGTTGAACCAGGCATTCATTTATTTCAATTCAGGTAGCCATATTTTTGAATTCCCTTAAGGGCTGATCTGTCTAGTTACCCGATGCTCCTGGTCTGAACCCTTATGTTGAGTTTGAATGTGCAATTGACCTGGAATTTGCATGTCACTAGTTAATGGACAATTTCTGCAAGAGAACTAAGCTACATGGATGGAGCAGGGATGGATGCTCTCCTATTTGGACCCAGGATGACCCTGGAGAGGGAGAGAAGACACCAATGCTGCAACAACTTTTTTTTTTTAATTAAATGCAAAAATCCCTGAGGGATTGGAGTTTCCTTTGGAGGCAGCATGGGACAAGAAAGTTTGCAGAATGCCTCACAGCTCCTTGGTACAGGGAAGAAGGAAAAGTTTATAATGCAATGCAGAAAATAAAAAATAAAACATGTGTCTCCCTTTTCTGAATACTCCAAAGCTGTCTGGTGTGTATGTGTGTGTGTGTATGTGTGCGTGTGCGTGTGCATGTGTGTCGTGTGTGTGCCAATGTGGGTTTCACTGCAAATGAAAACTGGAAAGTGATCCCCCCCCCACACACACACACTCTCTCTGCACTATCAATGTTTACTGTATGTTTCCCTGGATAGATTAGAGCAGCAGATGAGATCCAGTTTTTGCAAACCTTACAGCTGCTTTGTGCAGTGCAGAAGGGAAAGTGTATAATGCCACTCAGAAATTCAAAGTGTGTCTCTTCTCTGAATACTCCAGAGTCGTCTGCCATTTGAAAGATACAGATCTGAGTAAGGGGAGTTTGAATGTTAAAATTAATTGTATAATTACAAAGGTTTGAATCATGAAAAATTGCTACACATGGCTAATTATTAGAAGGCATTTTTATCTACCATCTTGACCTAATAACCAGGGTATAATAACAGCCAATATCAATTGATTATTCAAAACACTCCTACACTGCACCCCTAACTCAGCAGTGGAGTGCAGTGACTTATCCTGGAGAACATCACACTTAAACACTTCTGACTCATGAATATTTATTTGTACATCTCAAAGCCTCATTAATATGTTAAGAAAAATAAACAAAATAATGCATGTCTAAAGTACAAAAATACCAATGAATAACACACATTTTTATTAAATGGACAATATTTGATGCAGAGTACACTGTCAATATACTTCCTACATGTAGTTCAAAACCATATTGTCAGCAGTTTTCATTATCAATAAAACAGCATTTTGTGCATTACAGAGTGTGCCTTTTAATATATTCTATAGGAATGAAAAACATAAACAAAATGAAAATCAAAAGGGAAAATCACAGAGTTCAATTACTAAGTCCATAGTTTACTAAAAATAGATTGAAACAAATGGGGACTCCATGTCAATTTATATGACACCAGCTTCTAACATAGGTTGACAGACACAGTAATAGGACAGGAAAGGAGAAATTGTTTAACCAGGAATAGCACACTAAGGTGAAACTTGTTTCCAGGTGTGAACTGGGAGCAAAAGTAAGTTAAGTGACTTGCACAGGGTCACACAGTATGCACGTGGAGGCTATAGGATTCAAACCTAGGTTTCCAGATTTTCACCTCCGAGCCCTAAACTTCTGCAGTGGCTCAGTAATAGTTCCAATGAAAATTTAACTTTTCAAAGTAGCCAACAATAGGGAGGATTTATAATGCATCAGAGGTGCACCATTTGTAATGAATATTAAGTTCCAAATGAAGTGGAACAATCATGGATTGCACATCAACTGAGGTGACTCAAACCACTAATGTGGGCTGGCACATACATAACTAAGTAAATGAAGCGCAGTAGCTGTGCTGTAGTTCTGTTATAAATTTAACATAAAAAAAACCCCAGCTAAGAATAAGAAAAATATATGACAAAAGGGCCACTGCTTGTGATGTACAACATAAAAGCACCACTATCTTGACTTTAACAAACAGGTCATGGCAGTGTAAAGTTGTGATAGTAGTTTTCTAAACACAAGATGCATTTTGGAGCAGAGACTCCGAGGACTCAAGCAAATGCAAATGAACCTGCACATTTACATATCTGAATGATCTATTAAAAAGAACCAAAGGGACAATAGTGTGTGCAACATTTATAAACAGGGCAAGAAACTTCGTAAATACAAGCACCTCTCATTTAATTAATTACACAGCTGATGCTTAGTCGAAATGCACATAGCTTGAATCATTAACGACTGAGTCCAAGGTCTCATTACCATTAAAAATATGAGAGTTACTATGACTTAAAATAAAACAGATGATGGTAGCACACCAAATGAAATGATTCTACCAACCTTTAGATAAGTCAGAATGAAGAAAATAGTTAGCTCTTATCTCTCATTGCTTTTAAAGGTAATGTAACTGCATTTCAGTAGCCTGTCACCTTATAGTACACTATACCGAATGCGTGACACACGGAACCTCATACCAAGTTACTTTATTATTATGTTTGTTTGCACGCAATGATGTCATTTTTTGCATTACTCTAAAATGCAGTAGGATACCTGCAGTTTTCCCAGTGGCAGAAACAGCCAGTTACCTTTAGCAACTCTTTGTATGTTCATGCATACATACATTGTGTTTTCACAGTAATGAGGCTGAGAAACATATAAGCCATGATATAGGCTGATAATATGACATGTTGCTAATTGTCTTACTTACCTCTACTGTCACTATGTCCTGTGCGAAGACATGTCTGTCATACTAACGTTGCACCACTCCACACTGTTGTTGTACACCTCCTTCAATACATTGTTCAATAGATACAAAATACATCAAAACCACTACAGTACATGGCAGCTCTTCTGTGATTGTTATGTCTTTATGACTTACTAATGCTATTCATGTTTTGCACTAGGCTAAGACAGAGAGACCCCCTGCTGTGTGTCAAATGCAGACCTCAACAGATCCAACAGGAGATAGAAACAGTGTGGCCATAGACTGCCAGTCTGATAGCATGTCATAAAACATACAAAGTATCACTCTCTGCTGCTTTTCAATGCTACAAAGTGCTCTATGGCAATAACAATTCTAGAGATAAGACACATCAAAGTACACCACTGGTCTCAAACCATGTTTACAAACTTAGAAAGCCAAAAAGAGAAAAGGAAATCCGCTACCCTGAATCACAGGGCTGCTCAGCCACAAAAAAGAGCTTCAGGTTCAGTGCTTTTTATTAATAAATACTACTGCCAACTGTGTTAATGGTGAGCAAATTCATGGGTGGTCAAATGGTAGGGGGGAACCCAGAAAAAAACTTTCCATGGCACTTTAAATAATGCAAAAATGAATTCTCACCACTGCAGCTTCCTGAGGGGCTACGATTCCATATCCCTTTCATTCTTCAATACTCAAAGGGCATGTGCAACATAATTAGAAAATCCTAAAATTTAACAACTACCTTAACTACTTAAATGCAACTAAATTTATCAACAAAGTGGCCATTAAAGCTTATGTTCCATTTATATGTAAAACATTTATATTGCAAATAAATTTAAACATTGCTCGAAGTTCTAAAATAAGACTGCTCGCATCAAATGTATTCACAGCATATGCAATTCAAGAACCTATGCTCTGCTATATGTATGACTGCATTCTTATACACTTTAGGTTCACAATGTGTATATAACAATATATATGTGTGACAAGATGTCCCATTCAATATAGCCTCTTACAAAAATGCAGTGCCATGCCATATCAATCCATTTAAATAGGCAGCTATGTTAATTCTATTGTTCCTAATTCTAAAACAAATACTAAACTCCAAATTCACAGTATCATAGTATACCTGCCACTCAATTCAATTTACTAATGTTCACCACTGAATGGGTTTGCCCATAACAGATTCAGACTGCACTCATTATTCATGCTATTTACTCACTGAAATGAGTCACATGCAAATCTTATCCAATTCATTTGCAGACCATTAAGGCTTAAAATTAATATTTATCAATCTTGACAGCAAAAGACAAAAAAAAAACTCAGAACAAAGACAGTCAGAAGTAATACAGGATGAGAATAAAGTGATTTGATCCAATGTTCAGCATGTCTTGCATTTTAAATGTTATGCTTCAGTTCTACATTAAATTGTATGTGATTTATTGAAAAGAAAAACCAAAAATGCTTTTTCCGCCAATTGTTTAACCAGGAGAGACACAGTAAGCTGAAAGCTTGTTTACAGATGCGACCTGGCAGCACAGGGAAGTTAAGTGAATTGCTCAGGGTCACACAGTATGCAAGTGGGGGCTGTGGGATTCAAACCCACGTCTCCAGATTTGCAGCTCAGAGCCTTAATCCACTGTGCTATACTGCCTCCAATGTAAACTATTTATTTGTATATTTGGCAATTTAGTTAATTGTCCAGCAATTTTAGCATAATCGAACACTATGCATTGTTAGTAATAGAGCCACACTACACCCTAGCAACTTTGCGCTTTGATGACAGATCGATAAATATAAATTTGAAGCCTTAATTATGGGCTGAAAATTACTTGGATAAAATTTGCATGTGATTCATTTCAGCGAATAAATACTGTCAATAACGAGTGCAGTCTGACTGTGTCATGGGCGAGCCCATTCACTGACGCACATCAGTAAACTGAATTGAGTGGCACTTATACTACTACACTTTGCACTTGGAGTTTAGTATTTCTGTTAGAAATAGAAACAATACAATTAACATAACAGCTTATTTAAATCAATTGATACGGCATGATACTGCATTTCTGCTAAGACTGCTATATTACATGGGACGTCTTCTAACACATATGTATTTTATATACACATTCTGAACCTAAAGTGTATAACAATGTAATCATACATTTAGCATAGCATAGGTTCTTGAACTGCATATGCTGTGAAAACATTTAATGTAAACAGTCTATTCTTTTACAACTTGGAGCAATGTTTAACTTAATTTACAATATAAATGTTTAACATGGTTTTACCAAGTAAATACCGTCAATAATGACTGCAGTCTGACTCTGTTATTCACGCGGAGGGAATGGGCTGACAGCTGATTTCTTACTATACCTGCACACTGAAGCAGACTTAGATAGGCCAGGTGATCTGTTTCTGCTGACTCTTTCTTAGGTTTGTATGTTCTCCATATACTGCAATAAATATGTCTATATGGTATCACAACATTCTTAACATTACTATCTTTGTCATACCTCTGCATCCTTATGCTTTCTATGGCAAGCCCTACTCTGCACACCCTTCCCTTTGTCCCCTCATAAGTGCCCTTCCCACCACCCGCCCCCTCAGTTGTTACTATCTCCCAGCACCTATGAACACCTGAAACTCTCTGCCATAACTGTTACAGCCCATGTCACAAAGGCACACACTCCAACACCTCTCACTTTCTGTAAGGTGGGGTGGCAGTTGGCATTACTACAATACCTCACTACTAGTCCTATTATGCATCTGTCACTCCTGCACTACCAATGACAATACCAGCAAGCAAACACTCGGCATTGACAAATGCTTCTTTTTGTTTGTTTTGTTGTTTTTTGGGGGCCATAACATACATTCCTCGAATATAGTCATCTGACTCACAAAGTGAGAAATGCACACTTTTAATAGCTATGTTTGTGGCTCAACAGGCATTGAATTCAATTTACAGCAATTCAAGGATGAATGTGATAATACGTTTTTTACCAGTTAAAGGATGTGAACTCTCTCCCTTTACTTCAAAGCCCAACTCCATAACCACTACATTAGTAAAGGTTTAGCAAAGCATATTTAAAATTAGTTCATTTTATTGTGAACATTTTGTCCTGTGTTCCTTGTTACTAGGTAAATGTGAATAGAGCAATATCCTTGCCCTCAATAGTACATTTGTTTCTGCTGTTTAATCCTTTTCTGAAGCCCGAATCCTCTGTTTATGGCATCAGAATTTGTTGCTCTGGAAATGATTATGAATGATGTCACAGAGGACCTTAGCAAAGGATCAAACAGCAGAAGCAGACTGTCTTTCAGGACAAGGATCCTTCCTTCATGTAAACGCCTAGTAATGAAAAATAAAGGCAAGAAAAATACAGAAAATCTATTAGAAATATGCTGAATGTTGTCTAATTATGTTTTTCAATGTTTTCAGAAAAGGTACAACCTGATTAAATATTGGAGGATATTAAAACAAAACATCACAATCACTAAAATATAATAAAAGAGCATTAACTTGTTGGCCCAGTGGCGCTGAGGGCTGAGGCGCTGGATGCCATACCTCGCGCTGCGCTAGTGACCTGTGTTCGGGAACGAGCATGGGTCACCGGGGGTTGGTGGGGAGGAGAAGGATTGAGCATCTGTCAGACTGCTCTCCTTCTCCAGAGTGGGGGTCCTCACTTCCTGATGCTCGATTGCCCCCTGGCAGAGGCTGGGGGGTCAAGGCATTGGGTGGCAGCTTAGGGTGAAGTCTGGGCAGATGCCTGGGGAAGGAGCATGTGGATGCATGTGCCTTTGCCCCCGCTACCATCATTGCACACCCAGGACTCCAAACAAGGGTGGGGCCAGAGTGAAAAGAGGAAAAGTGGTACCTCGCATGCGGCTTGATGGCCATCTGTGAGTGTTCATCGGGAACTGGCACCCGAGCTGGATCTGTGAAGGGTAGGGAGTTAGGGGGCTCCCTGCCACCCTGCTGTGGGGGGCAAACCACAGGAGTTTCAGGGTGCCTACGGTCCTGGTTGAGATGGACGGCGGCCAGATCCCTGGCAGGATGTGAGGAAATAATTGGGGTGCAGAGAGGTGGCCAAGGAGGATAAATAGTAAGTAAATAAAAATGTATAAACAGAGCATTAACACTAATGGAAAACTTATTAAAGATTTTCATTGTGTCTACAGAATCCATAAATTGTGGATTTCTTAGTCTATATACAATTCTGCTTCCATGAATATATGACCTCTTCTCCCCAGAGTGGTTACAATACTTGCTGAGAGAATGATTGAGGGAGGATTCAGTTCTGGAAAAATATACTAACCATAGGCAGAGGTTCAGCACAACTGGAGGTTTACACTTAAAACAGGTTTCAAAGCCAAGTAATATGGGGGAAAATAGATGAGCAACAGTGAATAACAACACTGTGCTCATTTCAAGAGGTTGTCATGACAACTTAGTAAACCTCGAGGGTGAAGTTCAAGAGGTTTACAGTTGTTATGCCACCTCAAGAAGAGAACTCAGCATGGTTGTCTAACTTTTGCCCATTCATTTTCTTTTAGTGTATGGGCAACATCAAAACAAATGCTGAGCATTTCTTGAGTGTGGCTGTACATTGTGCTGTTTAAGACCCCCCCCCCCCAACCACAAGAACAAGCCCCACTCCATCAATGGTCCCCCTAGGTCACAGACACATTTAAAATTAAAAAATAACTACTGCAACACACACCTTCTGTAGTGCATCAGGAATGTGTCATTAAATTTCAAGTTTTTATTGGTGCTGCTTACTTTCGGTGCTGGATCTCGCCTCCATATCCATTTCTTAATATGCAGGAAGTTTGTGAGACACACATGCTCAAATACGTTCATATTGTTATGCTTTCATTGTGACATACTCAAGAGGGTATAGCAACCTCTCGACATCACAACGATAACATAACAATGCCAGGAATTCATTGAATTTCATAAATAATAATCCTCTCCCATACACTATAAAGTCATTGTCCACAATGTGAAATCATGAAAGCATTGCAGCAAGCCATCCTAAGGCCTCGAGGGCAGCACATCATGCTCCCACACTGGTGTTCAGGTTTGGCAGTGATTTGACAGCCAGCTGGGCAACCTGGGGGGCTGTGGAGGCACTGCCATACATCAACACTCCCACCTGGGGAGGGTCTGTGCCACATTCTGCCACCGCAGCAACACCTGTGATGGGCTGGGGAAGCTAATCTCCACAGGGGTACACTGCATGGATGCAATGCCTGGTGCTGTGCAGGTGGAGGGTGGGACAAAACACAAGGTTAAATCCTTTGTACCCCATGCTGTCTAAATGATGGTCACTTGCACTCTTGGATCACACCCTGTATTGATCCGTACTGGTCACGACAGCATGAGGAACAATGGAGCTGGGAGTGGGTCTGAGATCTGAAGGGAACATGTTGGTGGTGCAGGTAGAGGAGCTGGATGGGAATATAAACATATGAAAATGCCAGTAGAAACAGGCCTCACGGTCTATCAAGTCTGCTCGAGGGCACAGTTAGCACCTTATAATGCTACTGTCCCTCCCTTCCCCCCATCCTATTAACCCTTCCCCTTTCCCAGCCCATCTTCAAGCTGTCTACCATCTTGCAGGCCACTACCTCACCAGGCAAGGAGTTCCACTTGTCCACCACTGTTTCTGTGAAAAAATGTCTCCTGATCTCTCTCTCCTGAATCTTCCCCCCTCCAATCTCAGTTGGTGTCCTTTCATGTCCCTCCCCTTTCTCCTATGGAAAATCCTCTCTGTATTAGTCTTGTTTATTCCCTTCAGGTACTTAAAGGTCTCAGTCATATCTCCCCTGTCCCTCCTTTCTTCCAGAGAATACATATTCAACTCTCCCGGCCTTTCCTCATGTGGCTTCACCTTCCAATCACTGGATCATCTTTGTAGCTGTACGCTGTACTCTGTCCAACAATTTATTTATTTAAAAGTTTAACCAGAAAGGCACACTGAGCAGAGTACTGCTTGATTCCAAGTGTGTCCTGGGGGAAGGGGACATAAGGAGACAGACACGTACAAGCAAGTACAGTAAAAGTTCAGATACATTGCTAGGTTGACATATCATTTGGAAAATTTGAACATACATACATGTTTATATTTGGGCATTATCAATGTGACTTGCAGCTATTGACAATCATCAGTTCATACAGAATGAGGCAAGCCTGCAATTAGAACTGAGGTGACTAATTCAGTTCTGTAGTGGGATGCAGGGGCAGAGTACTGAACCTGTACTGCTATAAGCATGTGCAGGGTGAGTTGCAGTGCACGTTTATGAGGTGTCGGAGGCGAGTGGGTGAGGGCACTTGTCGAGTGCTTGCAGGAAGGGAGTTCCACAGCTTAGGCATACGGTGTCTGAAGGCTGCTTGGCCAGCTGATGAGGTCATGCATGGTATTGTTAGGAGAAAGGTGTTTGCGTTCCTCAGGGAATAAGAGGCGGTGGGAGGAGAAGTTAGCACTGCATTGAGGTATTGGGGTGGGACTGGAACGAATACTTTGCTATGAGTATCACGCAGTATGCCTGCCACCGGTCATGGAGAGGGGGCAGCTTTAGGGCCCGATAGAGGTCACAAGGGTGAATCTTCAGAAAAAGAGTGGAAGATGGGGTCCTGTCTGGATAGGATGGATTTGGGAACGGCACTATAGACTACATCGCCATAGTCAAAGATGGGGAGAATCATTTTCTGTACTAGTGCCCTGCAGGCTGGCAGGGGGATGCTAACACAGTTGCGGTAGAGGGCTCCCAATTTAGGATGACATTTTTTTGTGGATGGCTTCAACATGTACAGAAAAGTCGAGATGCTGGTCCAGCCAGATTCCGAGATATCTGAAGGAAGTGCAAGCTTCCAGAGTGGTCACTTCCAGGGTGTGGAAGATGAGGAGGGATTTGAGCAGAGAGAGTCTCTGCCTTGTTCCAAAGGTCATGGAGACCATTTTCTTGGCATTTAGGAATAGCTGGTTTGTACGAAACTAGTGATGGACTTGATTGAAGTCCTGTTGCAATGTGGATTCAACTTCAGCAGTTGAGGGGCCAGAAGCATACAAGACTGTGTCGTCTGCATACATAAGTATGGAGGTGTGTAGGTAGGTAGTTGTCAGGTCATTTAGAAAGACAGAGAATAAGAGCGGACCAAGGACAGATCCTTGGGGGACACCAGTGATAACTGGGAGGCAGGGAGGTGGATCCAGTAATTTTCACCGACTGGAATCGTCCCCCCAAGTAGAAGCGGAACCAACTGGTGGCCTTAGCAGATAACCCAGCAGAGGAGAGCTTATCTAGTAAGAGAGGATGGGAGACCTTGTTGAAGGTCATTGCTAGATCGACAAAAATTGTGGAGGTGAGATGGTCCTTGTCCATGCCATCAAGGATAGCATCGGTGAGGTGTAGGAGGGAAGTGGTTGTGGAGTGGGACTTCCTGAACCCTGACTGGTAAGGTAAGAAAAAGGAGGAGGAGTTAAGGAAAGTGGAGAGTTTGGAGAGGACAAGTTTCTCTTGGATCTTTGCCAGGATAGGGAGGAGGAAGATATGTCGGTATTTACCAGGTTCAGAGGTGTCACCACCCTTAGCGAGCGGGATGACAGTAGCATGTTTCCATTCTGTGGGAATGGAGGCTAAGGAAAATGAGAAGTTATAGAGATCAGCCGGGGGGCAGCTATGGCAGGAGTGGCTAGGTGGAGCATCTTGGCATCCAGCCCTATAGGACATTTGCCTTTGTAAGTATTTAAGGATATCAAGGCTTCAAAGACTTCAGAGGGTGTTGTATGGCAGAAAGAGAAAGTAGGGGGAAGAGAGGAATGAGCTTATGCGGCGGCAGCTACAGCTTTGGGTTTTGGCTGTAAGGGGGGGAGGGTGGACAGCAGGACTGAGATGCAGCTTGTGAAGTAGGAATTAAAAGCAGTTGCAGCAACTAATGGGTCAGCTGTAGTGGTTCCATCCACATTTAGCGTAGGAGCGGGGGGGCTGAGACGGCGGAGAGAAAAGTGATTTGACCACTTTCCAGAAATTAGTTGGTTTACTTAAGGTTAGCCTGGAAGGAAGCTTGGAAGTAACATGCCTTTGCCTGCCTGATTTGCCTAGTGCTGGTGTTGTGCAGGGAATGGTAATTTGCCTCATCAGCAGGGGATGTGTAGATCTTAAATGATATCCAAGCCTGGGCTCTTTCTCTGATAAGGGCCATGATGTCCGCAGTTATCCAGGGCAAGTGGGCCAAGATGTCCTTCTTCAGGAACAGGTGCCAGTATTGCATGCAGTACTCCAGGTGGGACCTGACCAGTGACCTATACAGGGGCAGGATAACCTCCCTACTTCTGGAGGAGATCCATCTAGCGATACACCCCAGCATTTTGTTGGCTTTTGCTGCCATCTTCCTTCATTGAACAGAGTTGTTCATGCTACCATTATGATCACCCCAAGGCCCTTCTTTTCTGTGGAGCAACCCAACTGAACCCCATTTAAGTGATAATCCCTTCCCTGGTTCTGGGATCTGAAGTGCAGAACATTGCACTTCTTGGCGCTGAGCTCCAGTTGCCATTTATCTGCCCACTCCTGCAGCTTATTCAGGTCCTCCTGCAACCCCTTCCCCACCTCCGTGTCATCTACCACAGCTCCCATCTTGGTATTGTCTGCAGACAGACTGATTTTGCTCCAGATCCCATTAGAGATATCCTCAATGAAAATCCCGAACAATACTGGTCCCAGCACAGATCCCTGTGGTACCCTGCTCATCATCTCTCTCGGTGTTGAGAGTTCCCCCCTACCACCACCCTTTGCTGTCTCCCCTCAGCCAGTTCCTGATCCACGTCACCATGTTTGGTCCTGCCCCCACATACTTCAGCTTCCCCCCAAATCTCCCATGCGACACTAAATCAAAGGACTTACTGAAGTGTGGGTACAGGACGTCCACAGCACGGCCCTTGTCAGTTTCCATGTCACCCAGACATGGAACTCTACCAGGTTTGTCTGGCATGATCTGCCTATGACAAACCCATGTTGCTAGTCATCCTGGATACTGTTTGCCTCCAAGAAGCTCACGAGCCTCTCCTTTAGAATTGTCTCTGTGAGTTTGCCCATGATCGAGGTGAGGCTCACTGGCCTGTAGTTCCCTGGTTCATCCATTGGCACACTTTTATGGATGGGCATCATGTGGGCCTTCCTCCAGTCCTGTGGCACACATCCTGTGTCCAGGGAGGTATTGAACAGGTCTGCCAGTGGCTCCACAAGGACCTCTGGCAGCTCCCTCAGTCCTCTAGGGTGAATGCCATCCGGCCCATGTGCTTTGTCCACTCTTAATGACCTCAACCCCTCCAGCATCCTGCCCTCTGTAATCTCTACATCTGTCATCCCCCGCTTAGCCACCCCCCACTTGCACTAAGGTATTTGTCCCCACTTCTCCTTCGTGAACACAGAGCAGAAGTTCTTGTTCAGTGCCTCTGCCTGCTCCTCCCCCTTCTCCAGCCACCCCCTCATCTTTCTTGATCCTCACAAGCTAGTTTTTACTTCTTCTTTTCTCAATATAACGGAATAAGTATTTTCTCCTCTTTTGACACCCTGCATCAGTCTCAGCTCTCTAGATGCTTTGCCCCCCCCCCGACCAGTCTGGTGACCTCCCTAGACTTTTTCCTGTATATATTTTTATCTTCTCCCCTCACCGTTTTCTTATACTTCTGAAATGCCACAATCTTGGCTCTTACCCCTTCCCTAACCTTCACTGACAGCCAGCTGGGTTTCTTTGCCCTGCCATTCTTGTTTTTTTTTCCTTAGTACAGCTCTCTGTTGCCTGCCAGCCCTCCCCTTATTATATTCCATTTCTGATCTGCATCCATGTGTTGTTGGATGTCTGCCATGTGCTTGCTCAGAATTTCCCCCATCATCCTAAAGTCCATCCCCTTAAAATCAACCACCCTTGTACCCATGCCCCCTGTGTCCCTCCCCATGTTTAGCGTGAACCACACCAAGTAGTGATCATTCCAAGCAAGCAGTTCACCCACTTCTAGGTTCCTTACAGCTTCCCTATTATCCAGTACAAGGTCCAAAGTCCTTCCCAGCCATGTCGGCCCCTGCACCAGCTGTATCAAGAAGTTGTCCTTAAAGGCTTCCAACAGAACCCCCTCTGTTGCACTCATGTTGGTAGGTGTGCTCCAATCCACCCCCGGTAGGTTGAAATCCCCCACCACCATTATGCTTCCCTTCCTGCTTACTCTTTGAATTTGATCTGCCAGTTCCTGGTCCAGGTCACAACCCTGTGATGGTGGCTTGTATATTATCCCTATCCTCAGTGTCCTATTCCTCGCATCCTGGAACTGCATCCACAGAGCTTCTGTCTTCCCCTCCTCCCCTTCCTCCTTTATGTACTTAATCCTCTCCCTCACATAGATCACCACCCCCCATTCCCATTGGCACCATCCTTTCTGAATAGCCTGTACCCTGGGGTACTGAGTGGCCCATGTTTCCATGATGCCTGCTATGTCCACCAATTCCACCACTAAGAGAGCCTGTAACTCTGCGGTTCTGTACCCTAGGCTTCTTGCTTTCAGTCAGACCACCTTCCAGCCTGTTGCCTCCCCAACATCACTATTCCTCTTCCCGTCCTTTGGTTCTTTCTGTTTCCCCTCCTCACTGCCTTCATCTCTAACTAGAGGGGTGAGCACCCTATGATCCCCTTTCGGGACATTGTTTCTAACAATGGTCCCCTCACCACCCCCTTCCTAGTTTAAATCCACCCTTGTTGAAATATACCCCTCCATTCCCTGTTTGAGTATGCTCTTCTCCTCCTTGCTCAAATGTAACCTGTCTCCTGCATATAGGTCACTGTTGTCCCAGGTCCTACCCCAGTCTGACACCAGTCCGTATTTTCTGGTTCAGCTCCAGTCTCTCAGCCACCCATAGAACTCCTCTATCCTTTTTTCTTCCTGTACCTGCACATAGTACCAGTAGCACTTCAGAGAATGCCACTGATAACCCCACCTCCTCACACACTGCCTACCCAATTCCCTGAACCTCCCCTTTAACACCTCCACTGTTTCCCCGGCCAAGTAGTTTGTTCCCATTTGCACCACCATGTGCAATTTCATAACCCCTCTGCTTTTGCACTTGAGAAGTGCCTTCCCTGTCCTGTCTGCAGTCAATCCCGGAATTGCCTCAACCCAGATACAACTGTGCCTTCCCCCTTCCTCCCCATCTGATCCCCTTCAGTATGGAGTCCCCCAAAACCAAGACCCCCCATCATTCTGATCTTGACCCCTGCTTCTACTGTGATCCCTGTCCACTCTACCCAGAACCCCACTGCCTCCCTCCCTACATCCCTCATCTGTACCTTTTGTGCTCCTTGCATCATTCCCCCTTGCTGCCTCCCCTCCTGTTACTGCCTCTCCCGCCTCCTCTACTCTCCCCTTCCTCTCTCATCTCTGTTTCCATTGTAATTCCTGCCTCTTGGACCTTCCCTACTCCTCTCCCACCATCTCTCACAGCTCCAATACCTACCCTTCCTCTGCCAACACTACAAACATATTGCTTGATAACCCCTCAATGGTGTCCATTGCCTCCTTCCTCCTTCTCTGATCCTTCCCTCCTCCTACTGCACCTCTGCTCACCTCCCCCCATCCTCCTTATATCCCCATCGTTAACTCTGCAGTTTCCTCTCTATATCTCCCCACTCCTCCTTAGTGGGGTCACTCCTGCCTCAGCTCCCCCTTTCCTCACTCTCCTTAGTTCCGTCCATAAACCCATTACTTCATCCTCCAATTTTCTTAGCCTGCAGTAAATTGGACAGCCTCCCAGTTTCCATAATAAATTCACTCAAACAGCCAGACCACATCCATTGCAACTCACTATCATCCCTGTGCCTGCCGCCCTCCCTCCATGGCACCATCATTCCACCCTCTATTCTGCAGCCTCCACCAACCCTTATCCATATCTGTCCACTTCCACTACCCCTCGTGTTCCCCCCCTTGCAGCCCTTCTTTCTACACCTACTCTATTATTTGCATTTAAGCCATGGTCCCCGCACTGTCCCCAGTCCTTACTCTTATACGATATGCTCTATTACTAGTCCAATATCAGTCCTTCTTTAACCCCCTGGTCCTCATTTGAAGGCCTTTACTCAGTAACACATTAATACAATCCCCTCAGTGTACTACATTAATACAGTAACACATTAGTACAATCCCCTCACTGTATTGCAGCTCTTATGAACCCTAAATGCTTATCGCAACCCGAGTATGCTAGATCTGTAGCTTAGTAATACATAACCACCTTAGTATGTATCAAATCCAAATAAGACATCACATAACAAGGCTAGCTTTCATACAGTATCATAACAATCATTGCAAGAAACCCTGTGGGCTTGGTAAACCTTTCTATCCCAGCCACCTATACCCCCTGTGTTTGAACTTTTGTCACTTGATTATTAGCTTTAAGAGTTAGTTCATATGGGCAGTTTGGTTCTCCACAAGCTTCTTCCTCACAGCCTTCAAGACCAAC
Source organism: Neoceratodus forsteri (assembly GCA_016271365.2). Classification (NCBI taxonomy): domain Eukaryota; kingdom Metazoa; phylum Chordata; order Ceratodontiformes; family Ceratodontidae; genus Neoceratodus; species Neoceratodus forsteri. The sequence goes on from CM057457.1 coordinate 104,754,741, forward strand.
TTCCAGTGGCTTTTCAGTGTTTAAGAAAGCCTACAACACAGGGTGAGTGAGACGCTTTACCACTGCAGCAACTGTTCCCACAACCAGCACACACACCACCAACAGTTACAGTATCACAGCTAAGTAACAGTTGAAACTCAGTACTAATTTAAAGTACAAACTATTCAACTATCAAAATTAAACAGAAGAAAATATAAGCAGTGAAACAATTGTACATCTCCACCTCCTCCATCACTGTCAACAGTTTACCATACCAGCACTTTTCCAGAACTCTCATACAGCTGCAGCAATTTACATGGTCAGATATTTACTAACATTTCAGTGATATCTCCAGAGAAACTATATGCCCGCCTACAAAACCACTAAAGGGCCATCAGAAAGTATCTCTTTAGAAATATTGCAAAATAGTTGGAAATATCTGAACATGTCAATTGCTGCAACTGTACTGACAGACACACATAGTTACTTTAGACAAGACATGGCAACAGAACCCAGAAAAGCCCCTAGGAGTTATCCATTAAAAGGTGCTCCCCAGTCTCTCACCACCTTCTCCTCTCCTTCACAAATTCCTCCTACTCCACCAGTTACACCTTCTCTCTTCTCATCTTTCCATTCCTCCACCACTTTCTCTTCTCCACTCCCCCTTCCTCAAAATGGATGCCGACCATGCTTTTATATGCAGAGAAGCCAGACCCATTTGGCACAACTTCCCTGCTGCACATTAGGCCCTTTGTGGCCAAGTTCACATATAGTATGGAAGAACAACTGACTCACAACTCACTAGTGGTGGTGGTGGTGGGTACATGTGTATAAATGGAACTTCATTTACTGTTTATTTTTCTTATACAAGCAGAACAAGAATGAGAAGACAAATGAGAACAAGAAAAAAGGCAATTTCTTTAACTGTAACATTCTCTGAAATGAAGTCAACTGCTGTATGTAAATGATTTTATTATCTGATGATAGAATAGCTAGACCTGTGCAGAAGCACTTCAGGAGTAAAGTTGACAGCTGGCCTGGTGGTGCTGAGGACTGAGGTGTTGGATGTGACACCTTGTGTCATGCCGGCAACCTGAGTTCGGGAATGAGCTCGGGTGCAGGGGGTCGGCAGGGGAGGCAGATGATTGAGCATCCGATGGACTGCTCTCCTCTCCCTGGGGAGGGATCCAGAGTATCTCCAGTGCAGTAGAGACCCCCAGTGGAGACAGGGGGTAAAACTAGTGTGGAGAAGCTAAAGAGCTAAGGGAAGGAGCACAGCGGATGTCTACGGCTTAGCTGCGTTGATGTCATTGCACGCCCATGCTCCTGTGGGAAACAACAAAGAAAAATCCCGTGCTTGGATAGGTGACAGCTCCCATCTGGACCACATCACCACATTCCCAATACTGGGCCCTTCTCTCCACCCCTTCTGTCTATCCACCACCTCAGCTGGCACACTAGATTATAGATAGAGTGCTGGAGTGAAGGCGGCCCTACTTAAGGGGGCTCAGAGCTGGGCAGTCTGCTGGCAGGTGGTTGGTGGAGGGAGGCTACCCTCTGAGGAGACAGGGCATCAGATGGGCAGAAGAGCAATAAAAGGTTAGTTGGGGCAGAAGGAGTTCTAGGATGTGGTGCAAAAACAGAGTATACAAAAAGAAGAGTAAAGTTGGTACCCGATTATAGGAAGTTGTGGTAAAGTTCTCTCCATACTTCTGTGCTGGTGCCCACTCATCACTTCATCATGAGACTATATCTGAAAGGATAAAGTTTTAAGCTTTTTCTAGTGGTTATTTGAATAAAGTTTGTCCAGATTTGTGCAAAGACCTAGCAATAAGGGATACTATACAAATAAGAAGGAACAGGCAACAAAAAGGCAGCACTCAGGAAACTTGCACCATAACTTTTAAATAAATAGACTTAACACACCCAGTAATTGAAAGTAGAGAGGATACAGGACACTAACCCCAGTGTTTCGAGTCTTCAAGTCAAAGAAGAGTTACAGAAAGACTAGAAGTGCTGGGGTTAGTGCCATGAATCCTGTCTATTTTCTATCACTAGATGTGTTAATTCTATTTATTTAAAAGTTATGGTGCAAGTTTCCTGAGCACTGCCTTTTTTTCCCATTCTGTCTCTTTTTTAAGGCAAGCACCCGCTTTGTATCTGAGGTGAGGTTCACTTGTTTTGTTTCTTATACATATAAGACTTGGATTTATTCCACAAACAAGTCAGGTGAGTATATCATATCGCCACTATTGGTATTGAAATCCTAAACTAGAATTCAAACCCTGGTCTCCACCAAACTCAAGGAAATGCTAATAGGATATTTACCAGCTTGCCTTGCCACAACTTCTGTTTGGATCTCTTTGAGCCTTTAATACATTTCTACAAAATGCTTTAGTATTCTCGTCACAAACTTTTTTTTCTCTTTGAATTCTGAAGCAGCTTCTTATTTTAAAATCAATAAACCTTTGGAGCTTGAAAATGTCCCCTCTATCTTCTTCAGGTGTTGTATTGATCATCTTTTAAATGGCAGTAGTAATGTCGTAAATTGCTATCACAGGCTACTGCATACTTATCCCACTTACCACCTAACCTCTTTTGCTACCTGAATTAAACTCCCTAGAAAAAATGGTCTCTGTAGCTGGTTGAATTCTTACAGAAATACACAATTACCACTATAAGGTATAAAGCAGATCAAACCCCCACCTCATGCTTGTTTTTTTATGTATGTGTGTGCTTTTTATTTGTTCAGATACTTTATTTATTTATATACAGTATTCATTTGTTTACTTACATTTTATTTATGTAGAGTTTAGACGGACCTAAACTCTCTTTCTGGTCATTTCCAGTTAACATGCTGACATCTTTGGCCACTAGTATCTATGTTGCTTCTTTGTGCTTCTTTTTGACTTCTGGTTTTGTTTTTAACATTTGATACATTAAGGATGAGCATATTCTTTACCGGGTACAGTAATCAAGAATCATCTGCCATAAATGCTTTAACATGTATTATTTTTTTTATAGATATACTGTGTATCTCTGCTTCCATTTGTAAAGAAATGTACGTCAATCAATGAAGCTTCACTCAATCACTTACTGTACTTACAGGGTAGCAAGTAAAACATTTCTTCTTTCAGTTTTACCCTCTTTAATTGGTAGTCAGTTATGGTTACATATACAGTTCCACCCTTGGTCACATTGATAAAGAAAAACAGAATAACATTGTGGTATTATATAACTGGACTCTTAAATCCAGCATCCAGCTTGGCTGTGACACATGTAAATACTACACAGTATTCACATGGGTCATGTGCATTCTGCCATTGCTTGAAGCAGGGCCCATGCACAAAAGCAAAAAAAGTTAGTTTTTTTGTGTATTATATTTTTATTACTTTCAGGTTTTAGCAAGTGACAGAAAGAATATACAGTACAAGATATTTACAAAGTTCATGCACATGTCAGCACAGTTATGGAGTTATATACACTTCATACAGGAAGGGGACAGTGTGGTGTATTACAGATTTCATTATAAAAATTACATGCAATCTAATGGCTGGTCCTCCCAGTCCAGTGAGGAGGGATAAGCAAAGGATACACCTTGAAAGTTTTTTTTTTTTTTTAAAAATGCTGCTGAGTCACCTTACTGTGTTTCATAATACTGGTATGGCAACTTGGAGGAGGAGGAGATTACCAAACAGTAATTGAACCATTGCAGTGAGCCACACTGTCCTTCTGCTTACATGGTTAGATGCATGGGGATAGGATTACCTCACAGTAACCCAAGCCCCCCCCCCACCCAGTGCCTTACTAATTAAATATAAAAATACATTTAAGTTGGACACTGATATAAGTGCTGGCCCTGACAGGACAATCCTGCTTAAGTAAATTAAAGCTAGTACATGGTAATTCTCTATTACCTCTAACATGGATTTATTCATAGGAGCTCCATTTTTTAACCAGCATGCCTACTAAAACAGCAATTTAATTCACTTTTCTCTGTTTTAAGTTTAAATCATTTTGAAATCATATACTGTAGATGATGATATTTCTTGTTTCAGTTAATTTAACCATTCATTTCAAGGTCAATTACTAGAAGGGTATGCTATAATCAATAAACAATTCACTGGTCCAGTGGGCAACTGTGTAGGGAGTAACTAGTGTAGCTGATTGGTTGGAGTGGTGTATTTGTGCAACATACTGTGTGGATTTGAAGCATGATTAACATTTAATGCATTTTGCCTTCAACGCTATCTGCTTATGATGAACTACCACCCTTTCAGGATACCGGAGGCACAGAAAACCTCTTGAGCAGGTTTCCACTCCTACAAGTAATGCAGGGCTGCAGCACGTTGGCTAAAGGTACTTTGGGGAAGAAGCTTAAAAGGACAGAGGCATGCCACTGGCAGAGACAGGAGGATAGTGGAAGCAAAACATCTTGCTTGAATCATACATGATTAAGTAGCTCTCAGGGAGGGGCATGGTGAGTGCTCCCCACTGTCCTATCTAATCCTAGGCTTAGCCTTCAAATTCACTGGTTCAACAGGCAGCTATGTATGAAGCAATTAGTGCAGTTGATTGCCTGGAGTGTTATTCTTGTGCAGCATGTGCACTTGAAGCATGATTAGCTTGTTGTTTATGTGACCTTTTATTCATGATGAACTACCACCCTTTCGGGATGCTGGAGGCACAGGAAGTGTCTTAACAAGAGTTCAAACCCTAGAGATGCCACAGGATGGCAGTCATGTGACTAAAGGTGCCTTATGGAAGATGCGGAAGGAGTTAAAGCCAAAGGTGTGTGTAAAACTGACAGAACATTGACTGTTGCTAAGGAGAGAATAAAGACCAATGATGCTGAATGACCAGTAAAGACTAGATGAAAGAACTATCATCTACATCCCAATTAATTCAGCAGATCATGACTAAACACTAATAGGCTAACTAGGTTTATGTCCATCAACATGGAGGAGAAAAGAATTCCCTAAATGGAGGAAACCTCTGGAGAACCAAGGCTTGAGGTTGCTATCCCCGAGGTACCACAAAAGGAAAACACGATTAACAGTCCAAGCATGCCAGGGTTGATACACATACTACCGAATTCTAAGGAATATGCAAGCTTCTTCTTCCAACTTTAGGAATTCCACCAGAGAGGAGCTAAAATCGTGCCCTCTGGAAACATAGCTGGTATAAAGGCAAGGAACACTGGGGTTTTAAACACACCAAGGGAAAGGGGAAGACTTAAGACAGCTGCTTCAGTCCTGGAAGTCCAATATGCTCCTGATGAGCTTCCTAGAGATAAGAAACTGATCCCTTGAGTGGTTCAGTTAGGTACAGAATAGTCATAGAGGGCAAAAGTGTTCCTATAATTGCAGTATGAAGCCATAGAGGGAAAAAAAAAACATTTCTGGTCCTTGAGCTGCAGAGAGAGAGAGAGAGAGTATATACTGAGCTGTTGAAGAGGTGTGTGCTAATATGACTCTGGGGCATGTGCCCATTGATGATTGTGATGACCTTTGCCTGAAAGTAATAGGAAGTGCAGGAATGGTAGATGGCATGAGGAAAAGTGAACCCTGAGGAGGGGACTGGATAGCTGCCTGGGCAAACTGATGGGAATTATGGAGAAGCAATGCATAGGCCCACAGCATGCCCACAACAAGTCTGGTAATGGGTGTGAAACAGCAGTACGAAGCTGAAAATGAAACATACTACGCCCTTGAGGAGCAAATGCAGGGTGGATGCCCTAACCAAAGGGGCAGTAGGAAGGCCCAAGAAAGCAGAAGGCAGAGCACAAATAGAGCTACAGCTAAGAGAATCCCAGAGAAAGGCAGGGCACAGGAGGGAGTGCCAGACCTGCAGCACCCCTCAGCAACAGGCAGCAAGGGTGAGGCAGAGATGATCACTGGGCAACTCCTAAAGTGAAGGAGTAAGAAAAGGTCTCCCTGGTGAGCAGTCCCCACTCACAGAACAAGAGAGACATGTGGAGGGTGACAGAAAGGCAGCCAGCAGGATGACAATGAAATAGAGCACACACAGAAAGGCTTCCCACAGCACCAGCCTGTGTAAGCAGGAATGGGGGCAGGGAGCCCTGTGAAGTAGACAATGTTGAAGGCAGCCAACAAGAAAAGCAGAAAAAGGAACAGGTAATGGTGCCCAAACAGCACAGCAGAGGCAGCTTGGTAGAGCTGGAGAAGAAGGAACAAGCATGGATGACTGTCACACAACCAGGAAGGAGCGGTGTAGCACAAAAGCATTGCACAGCAAAAAAGAAAGAGCAACAAAGCTGCTGTGGCACAGGAAGGTAATTGTCCAGCTGGCCTCATTGACCCCTACACAGGGCTAAATGCACCAGAACAGGAGCAAGAATGTTCCAAGCTGCAGCCGAGGGGACAAGCAGGTAGCAGCTGGAGAGGAAGGTAGGGTGAGAGAGATGGCAGCCACATGGTCACAGGAAAGCCACGAGCATTCAGATGCTTTGGCCATGCACACTTAAGCAGCACTCAGTGGAGGACTTGGTGAGTATCAATGACTGCCCCACCAAACCCCTTGCTTTGTCTAGCAATTAGTAGAGTGGGGTAGACTTCTGATCCTGAGGTTTTAAGCTGAGGAAATGACATTCCCCAAAGTCATGGATATTTCACAAAAGCACTGCTGGATTTCTAACTTAAAAGTTTGATGTTCTATATTTGATATCTGTGCTTTGACCATTTGACTATCTATTACATGTTTGACATAAGTTTATAGGAACAGACAGTGCATTATGGCAAAAGTTAAAAGTGTTAGCTAGTCAGCTGTTAAAGTAATGTAGATGAGAGGGATGAGACTTTGATAAGGGAGGGCTGTTAGATCAATATTAGACTTAATGGGCACTCAATCAAGATAAACCCTGCAGGTGCTTCGCAATCACAAAATAGTCAAAGTGACATAAGGGAAACATACTAGATTGGAAGCATTAGGAATAAGAAGCCATGCACCCACATTGGATTTTTTTGGGCAGTTTATTTACTTAGAATAGCACAGATGATGTGCAACATTTCATTGCCAGTGGTATCCTGGTTTTACCAATTTCCACAGCTGGGGTACTTGAACAGTGAGAGATTAAGAGACTTGCCTTATATCATGCAGTGACTATTTTTTCATTTTGATTTAATTTTAGTTTTCTTCACCAGGTAAAATCAACTGGGATACATTATCTCATTTACAATGAAGACATTGGCCTAAATGCCCAAGACAATGCAGTCATACAAGATAACAAAACATACAGCATGAAACAGATTTGGCTTTAGTGGAGATTGAGTCTGTGATCTCCTGGTTCTCAAGGCTGTGCTCCAAACACTAGACCACACTGCCTCAGGAAAACTCTACAGAAAAAAGCACATATTATTTGGAAGGTTCCTTACTCCACACAAGATGCAGCTGTAATAAAATGGATTCAGTTCAAGCAACAATAGCAGTAGCAAGTCTTGACATCATCTCTCTCTCTCTCTCGAAGACAGGGTAAATCAGAACAATAGCTGGAATTTAAATGACCCAGAAATCATTCTATTTATGAAAAAGTATTCTAGAAGAGCTAAGGTGGCAATGAATGTGAAGTGGACAGCCAGTTCTGAGTACTGTATGATAATTTTTTTGTAATATAAAAATGTGTATGGACTGTCTCCCATGAGAAATGCTGAAACAACATGTGAGTTATCACACACACACACACACACATGCACACACACACACACACACACACAGGTTTCAGATACAAGGTGTTACCTGGAAGGCCTGAAGCTAATTACAGACTTTTCTAAGTTAATTATAGCTTTCGCTGCTTAGAAGGAAATCAGTATCCCTTTTATGATGTTTCAAGGCGGAAACCAGGTTTAGTACACTGGTGAGAAATCATAAATTCTTTGATGTCTGTGTGTGAGGGGATACTGCCCACACATCAAAGAGAGTCATTTGAAGAACATGAGTTGTGCTGAAGTTGCAGAATTTAATACTTGGAAAAGACATCCTGTTTTTATATAGATATATATTTTTTTATATATTCTGACAGAGAGGAGCTAGGTGACCTCGTGCAAATAGGTGGGGAAAACCAGCTTTTAAACATTATTCTGTTTTTCTTCGGAGGCTCTTCTATCCAGACTCTGACAAAGAAACATCTTTGGAGCACTTTAAGTGGGTATTTAGAGAGAGAGAGAGACAAATCTAAGTACTGTAGTAAGAACTGCACTGTTTAAAACCTTGTTCTTTTAATAGATGTGTATGTCTTGTGATATAGTAGTTCTGTATTTTATGTTTTACATATTTTTATCTATTTTAGTAAAACTCTTTTTAGAGCTTACTTGGTCTGCCTTTGATTTTGTTCCTTTGTAAGTAGAGTATATACAGTTATAGCTGACACTAGGCATAAGCTTGAATGGTGATACCAAACTGCAAAGATAAGCATTTTAATCTGAGGTCTTTTATTACAGTTTTTAAGGGTTCATTTCTGAACACCTGGTTAGGTGCCTGTATGCAAAGATATCTGGCCCCCCAAAGACAGAATTATCTGAGCCTGTGCATTGGGTATGCTAGCAAGAGGTTCACAGTTTGAATCCCTCCAAGACTTGAGACCAAAGGTTGATTGAATCCACAAAAACAGACAAGAGGTTTACCTTGTTCTGTTAAATGTTCACAAGACTGCACTCGGAGGCTGGCACTTTAGGAGTAGAGGGCTGGCCTGCTGAGTGGGTTTGTGACAGATTGGTTGGCAGCGGTGGCATAAATTTGGTATCACAAGCTTTTATTGTTCAGCGTGTCAGCTTGAGACCGTTAGCTCACTTGCAAAGAAAGAAAAAGGCAGAGTTTTATTTTAAAAGGAAACAGAACTATATCACTTGGCATACAGTCAAGTTCCTACCCATTTTATTTTTTTTCCTAAAGTGCAAGTCAGAGTAGTAGTGGTGAGGGAAGATGACTTCCAACTACAGCAGGCACACTGTAGACTACTTAAGGTAGTTGTGCGGGGACAGAGGAGTCCTGTTAAGCTGAAAGCCAGCAAGCAGAACCTCATAGATGCCCTGATGGTAGCAGATACCCAGAGCAGCGAGTCACAGACCGTGACTGAAAAGGATCAAACCTTGAGTGTGTCAGGGCTAGCGGCCAGTGCAGTGTTCAGATCTGATGAGGAGGGCAACAGGGCCACTGTCAGTGAAGGGCCACAGCAGCAGGGGAAGGTCACCAGTATCCTGGATCCAGAAGTACTCAGGCTGCAAATTGAGTTGTACAGGATGGAGCTGGAGTTCCAGGAGAAGAGGGAGCAAGAGGCAGACTGTGAGGAGCATGAACACTAGCAAGTTGCACAAAAAAAGGCAGAGAGAGAACGCCAAGAGGCAGAGCGAGAACAGAGGGAGGAAGACCATGAGGAGCATGAGCACTGGTGAGCTGCAGAGGAGAAGAGAGAGGAGCGCTAGAGGCAACATGAACTGGAGAAGCTATGACTCTGACCAGCAGCACCAGAGCAGGTAAGTGGCTTGGGTTTAACTGGGACTACAGGACTGGGTTAGAAATTGAATTCCAAATTAATAGCCAAATTTAAAGAGGGGTAGGATATAGATGCCTTTTCAAATTCTGTTGAAAAAGTTTGTATTCATTCTAAAATTCCTAGAGAGTCCTGGAGCTTTCAGCTATCCCCGCTACCTACCGGGAAAGCTTGGGATACATTGGGTCAAATGGACAATGAGGACAGTGATGATTACAGCAAACAAAGCTGTACTGTTAAAATGTTTGAATTAACTGCTGAATCATACAGAGCTAGATTCTGTAAGCTGAGGAGAAGCTCTGACATAAGCTATGAGGCACTAGCCATGAAACAACATCAGTTTTTAAAATGTTGGTGGGAAGGAATTGAGGCAAACTCTGTTGATAAAATTGAAAATGTGATTCTGTTAGAACAGTTTTTCTGGGCGTGCCCAGCAGAGCTGAAAACCTGACTGGAGGACTGAGATCCCAAAACAGTGCAAGAGGCTGCTGAATTCTCGGACCACTTTGCCAATAGCAGACCTGCTCTGAGAGCGAATGGGGCAGTCGTGGCAGCACAGAAAGGGAGAAGCATGCCTTCAGGGCAGCTAAAACCCTCACTGCCTCCACCGAAACCAGTTAGCCCCAGGTTTCAGAGAAAAGATTTTTCTGAAAATAGAAGTGAATGTTGGTTATGTAAATAAACTGGACATATTGCCAGACAGTGTCCCAAAAATGTGAGCAATAATATTCAAGATGGTGCTAGAAAAGAAGCATGCCAGTTAACATGAGGGAACACATGCACCCAGTCATGGTGAATGGTGTACAGACACAGGGGTTAAGGGACACAAGGGCATCCCTGACATTGGTAAAAGGGGATCTGGTACAGCCTGGTTAGCTTATACCCAATAAATATGTCACTGTCCAAGGGTTCACTGGTGAAGAGAAAACATTGCCACTGGCCAGTATTCTCCTGGACTGGGGTGAAACAGGGGGAACTGTGCAACAGGTAGCTGTAGCCCAAACCTTAGCAGTGGATCTGATCCTGTGCAACAATCTCAAACAGGAGATGGTGTATGCAGTTACCTGTAGCCAAGTGGCAAGGGAAAACTGTAGTTCCCTAAACCACACAGAAGCCATTGTGGAAACCACTGAGAGGCTGGTTCCCCAGCCTGTGTCTCCAGATGGGGAAACTAATGAAAAGGGGGTAGAAATTTCCCCAGTAGCAAGTAACCACACAGCAACAGAGGGTTACTTTGAAGAGGGTGGGATGACCCCTTGTCAGAGGGTTGGGACTGACAGTGATCCTGAGTGCACTGATGCTAGTGCTAGGGACCCTAGTTTAGCGACTGAAGGGGACCTGTCCCATGCCTTGGTAATGTGTGAGGGGTTTGCAGCTGCTCAGAGAAGTGACCCTAGTTTAGAGAAGCTGAGGGCTTGGGCAGACTTGGCCGAAGCACAGGGAGGTGACGGCAGACATAGGGTTTATTAGGAAAATGGACTTATGTATACTCAGGCAATACAGACAGAGGGAGGGATGCTAGGCAGGCAGCTTGCCATTCCCAGGGGTATCATGAGCAGTTGCTCAAAATTGCACATGATATTCCCTTGTCTGGTCATCTGGGAATCACGCACACTATGCAGTGGTTGGCCCAGAATTTGTACTGGCCAAACTTCACCCAGCAGGTGAAGGAGTATTGCAGGTTTTTTCACCCATGCCAAGAAATAGGAAAGGCAGGCAAGAAAACCCAAGCTGCCATGATTCCATTGTCCATAGTGGAGAACTCAATCCAGAGGGTGGGAATGGATATTGTGGGGCCTTTAAATATCCCCAGCTCCTCAGGGAAGAGAGTCATCCTGACTGTGGTGGATTATGCCACCCGGTACCCAGAGGCAGTCACCCTAACCTCACTGAGGACAGACAAAGTGGCAGATGCCTTACTTGGAATTTTCTCCAGTGTTGGGGTTCTGCAGGAGGTAATCACCAATCAAGGGGGTTCCTTCATGTCAGACCTGATGAAATGTTTATGGGGGAAGTGTGGGGTGGTGCAGAGATGCAAGACACCGTATCACCCACAAGCCAATGGAGTTGTGGAAAGATTCAATGGTATCCTAAAGTTAATGCTTCAAGTGTTTGCTGAACAGCATGGGAGGGACTGGGAGAAATACCTTCCCCACCTGTTGTTTGCATACAGGGAGGTGCCCCAAGAGTCAACAGGATTTTCCCCCTTTGAACTCTTTTATGGACACCAGGTACATGGGCCTCTAGACTTGATCTGGGAGGACTGGGAAGGCAAGCACGCTACCCAGGGAACTCCCATTGTGGATTATGTCCTTTGGTTTAGGGAAAGGCTGACAGAGCTTATAGGGACAGCCCAGAGCAACCTGGCAGCTGCCCAGCAGAAACAAAAAGTGTAGTACGACTGCAGAGCCAGAACTCGCTCATACATTGTGGGTCAGCAAGTCATGTTCCTTATTCCAGTACAGAAAGACAAGCTGCAGGTTCAGTGGGCAGGACCATACAAAGTGGTTAGGAAGGTAAATGATGTGAACTACATTGTGGAGTTACCTGACCAAAGACAGACAGAAAGGATGTACATGTCAACATGATGAAGCCATATGCAAATAGGGCTGACATGGTGTTTGCAGTGTGTAGTCCTGGGGAGGGGACAGACGAAGGAGACCTCCTTCTGGATTTGCTGGAAGAAAGCAAGCTGGAGTCATCTGTGGAGGGAGTAAAATTATCTCCCCAGCTGGCCCCGGACCAGATCCAGAAAGTAAGGGAGGTTTTAGCAGACTTTGCCCCCTTGTTTAGCACCAAGCCTGGACTAACCCCCTTAGCGACACATGATGTGGAGACAGGGACACAGACGCCCATACATTGGGCAGCATATCGGGTGTCAGAGGCTGTCCAAAAGGGCATTAGGAGACAAGTGGAGGAGATGCTGGATTTAGGGGTAATCCAGAGATCCCACAGCCCCTGGGCCTCACCCGTAGTCCTTGTACCTAAGCTAGATGGCTCTACTCATTTCTGTGTGGACTATCATGGACTGAATGCAGTCACAAAGCCAGACACCCACCTGATGCCCTGAACGGATGAACTCCTGGACAAATTGGGAGGGGTGACCTACCTTACGACCACTGACCTGACCAAGGGGTATTGGCAGGTAGAGTTGACAGACTGAGCTAGGGAGCGGTTGGCCTTCATCTCTCTGATAGGCTTATTTGAGTTTAAAGTAATGCCTTTCGGAATGAAGAACGCCCCGGCCACTTTCCAAAGGTTGGTGAACCAGGTGTTAAATGGTGCTGAGGAGTACACCATGGCGTACCTGGATGACATTGCCATCTTTAGTACCAGCTGGGAGGAATATCTATCCCACCTTAGGGAAGTGCTGGGCAGGATACAGAGGGCTGGGCTCACTGTGAAAGCCGAGAAGTGCCAGGTGGCCATGGGAGAAGTGGCATACCTCAAGCATGTAGGTAGGCCAGGGACAGCTCCGTCCTAACCAAATAAAGATAGAAGTGATCCAGGCGTGGCCCAGACCAGAAACACAGAAGCAGGTCAGGAGTTTTCTAGGGACAGCAGAGTGCTATAGAAAATTTTTACCCAGTTACAGTGCCCTGGCTGCTCCCCTATTTGACCTGACAAAGAAAAGGATGTCAAAGAAAATTACCTGGGGCCCAGCCTATGAGGAAGACTTTTCCAAACTAAAGGAGGCACTGTGCAGTACTGCTGTTTTGACAAGTCCTGACTATAGCAAACCCTTTATAGTTCAGACTGACACCTGAGACATGGGTATTGGGGCAGTACTGAATCAGACATCCAGCCAAGGGACCGATCACCCAGTAGTATACCTGAGTAGAAAGTTACTTCCCATTAAGTAAGCATACTCCATGGTGGAAAAGGAGTGTCTTGCCATAGTGTGGGCTGTCAAGAAGCTGGAGCCATACTTGTATGGGCAGCATTTTGTGGTACAGACTGACCACAGCCCCCTGGTTTGGCTGATGCAGATGGGAAAGAATAATGGTAGATTGCTAAGATGGAGTCTTGCTTTGCAAGGGTGTAATATGACAATCGTATATAGGGCTGGAGCCAAAAAAACAGAACTCAGATGGGCTGTCTAGGGTCTATGAGGAGTGAACTGATTTGGGAAGCTCATCCCATGTAGGGGATACAGCCCCCAAATTCAGTCTAAGTGGGGAGGATTGTGACGATGACAGCCAGTTCTGAGTGCTGTATGATCATTTTTTTGCAATATAAAAATGTGTATGGACTGTCTCCAATAAGAAATGCTGAAACAGCATGTGAGATGACACACACACACACGCACACAGGTTTTAGATACAAGGTGTTACCTGGAAGGCCCGAAGCTAATTACAGACTTTTCTAAGTTAATTATAGCTTTAGCTGCTTAGAGGGAAATCAGTATCCCTTTTATGATGTTTCAAGGGGGAAACCAGTTTTAGCAAACTGGTGCAAAATCATAAAGGCTTTGATGTCTGTTTGTGAGGGGATACTGCCCACAGATCAAAGAGAGTCACTTGAAGAACATGAGTTATGCTGAGGTTGCAGAATTTAATACTTGGAAAAGACATCCTGTTTTTATATAGATATATTTTTTATATATATTCTGACAGGGAGGAGCTAGGTGACTTCGTGCAAATAGGTGGGGAAAGCCAGCTTTTAAACATTATTCTGTTTTCTTCAGAGACTAGACTCTGACAAAGAAACATCTTTGGAGCACTTTAAGTGGGTATTTAGAGAGAGAGAGAGAGAGAAATCTAAGTACTGTAGCAAGAACTGCACTGTTTAAAACCTTGTTCTTTTAATAGATTTGTATGTCTTGTGATATAATAGTTCTGTATTTTATATTTTTAACTATTTTAGTAAAACTCTTTTTAGAGCTTACTTGGTCTGTCTTTGATTTCTTTCCTTTACAAGCAGAGTATATATGGTTATAGCTGACACTAGGCATACGCTTGAATGGTGATACCAAACTGGAAAGATAAGCGTTATAATCTGAGGTCTTTAATTACAGTTTTTAAGGGTTCATTTCTGTACATCTGGTTAGGTGCCCGTAGGCAAAGATATAGGGCCCCCCGAAGACAGAATTATCTGAGCCTGTACATTGGGTACGCTAGCAAGAGGTTCACAGTTTGAATCCTTCCAAGACTTGAGACTAGAGGTTGATTGAATCCACAAAAACAGACCAGAGGGTTACCTTGTTCTGTTAACTGTTCACAAGACTGCGCTCGGAGGTTGGCACTTTGGGAGTAGAGGGCTGGCCTGCTGAGTGGGTTTGTAACAATGTACAGTATAAAAAAAAGGCATAAAGGTAAAAGAGAACATGTAAACTGAGGGCAGTGAAAGGGATGAAGCACCCTGGCTCTGGTTTGCAGACAATAGGTGGAAGAAATACACAGCCAGGATACTGTACAGGCCACAAAATCAGGAGATAAATAGGGATGAAGCAATGGAGTGGGGAACTACAAAGGCAACAAACCAGGTCAGAACAGTACTCATGGGGTCATAAATGTCCCTGACACACAATGGGAAACTTACTCAGCAGACAGCCAAAAAAAAAAAAAAAAAAATGTAAAAGTGATGGATACACTCAGGCACAATTTTGATGGAATGGTTAAATCCTTTTTTCAAACGTTGAACCCAGAGTAACACTAGTACCACTTTGGAAAGTCGGAGTCTATGCTCCTCTGGGCTCATCTTTTGGATAAATGATTCATACATTGCAATGAAATTGTGCCTGAGTGCATCCATTCCTTTTATTTTTTTGATTTGCTGCCACTTCACTGCAGGCACTGACTAGAGAGACTGAGTGCAGATATTGCAAATAGTTGTTTAAACCAAACAAGTCAGAGGTTCCTAGAAATGGTGAAAGAATATTTGCTCATGCAGTGGGTGTACAGTCCCACCAGAAGGGAGGCAACAACACAACCAGTACTGTGCAACCAGGCCATGAGCAGAAACATTCCTAACATGCATCTTATATTGTATTTCAGCTTGAACAGAACACCATTAGATTTGGCAAGTGCTGGGAATTGAGCAGAAAAAAATATAGTACTGAACTCCCTGACATTAGAAAAGCAAACAGCAATAATATAAAAATAATTGTAGAAAGCAGCTGGAGAGAACCTGCACGCAGTAGACAGGGCAAATGATAAGTGGATACAAATAAAGAATGTAAAAGCAGAAGCCACATAATCATGTGTGCAATCTGTATAAGAAAAAAGCCAAGAATGCAACAAAACTGTAGTGGTTAAATAAACGACTGACTGAAGCAGTTGAGGGCAGAAAAAAAAGCCTCTAAAGTATATATGTAGGAATCAAATGAGATCACAAGGTTTAACTAGTTAACACTAAGGGTATTATGATAATACAGTAGGACTATATCAGGATACTTACCGTATCTTCAGTTACAGTGTAACCCAACTTATCACTGAGCACTACTGTAGTGTGGTGGTCTTCCTGGAAGAAAATAGAAAGACAAAAACATAGACAATGATGGCAGGAAAAGTCCAAAGCTCCATTTAGTCTGCCCAGAGTTCCCTATCTGCTCTGGAACCTATTATTCATATAGGGCGTTATCCTTCCAGATCAACCCTTCCCTCCACCCACCCCCCACTGCTACTGACCTGAGCACCCACCAAACCTTTCACTCTGTCCCAGCCATACTTGAACCCATTTACATTCCTAACACCCAGCACCTTTACTGGCAGACTGTTTCATGGCCCCATCACCCATTCCATAAAATAAAACTTCCTCACATCCCTCTTAAATCTCCTGCCTGCCAGTTTCCACTCATGACCTCTGGTTCTTGACTCTGTACTGTACTAAACAGTTCCACATAGATCACCTTAGTTATACCTTTCAGGAACGTCAATGACTTTATCATGACTCCCCCCCCCTCCCAACTCTCATCTGGTCTCCAGTGAGTACATGCACAATGCATTAAGGTGATCCTCAAACGATCTGCCCTGCTGGACCTGACTCATCATGGTCACCCTGAATTACACCATCTCCAGCTTGTCCCTGGCCTTCCTTAGGTGAAAACTCCAAAACTGAGCACAGTATTACAGGTGTGACCTCACCATTGGATTATATCATGGTAGCAATACCTCTTTGTTCCTACTGCCAATACCCCTTCCAGTTAGAGATGTTGCAAAGTTAAACTTCGCCAGCAATTTCAGGTGACGTCTCTCAAATTCACTCTTTGCAGAGCTTTGAGAAGCCTCCCAGTACCTGGGAGATTTCAGAATGTGATGTTTTTCCCAGAAATTTCACCACAAAATGGGGAATTTGTGGGTAGAACTTCATGATTCGTGGCAAATTTTGTGCAAATTCACATCCGCAAATTGTCAAATTTCGTGAATTAATTCACAATGTGAATTTTTGGAACTTCACCCATCTCTACTTCCAATACACCCTGTCATCCTATTAGCCTTACTATAGGCCTTGTTATCCTGGCTTGATTGTTTTAGGGTGTCACTTTTGATGACACCCATGTCCCTTTTCTTTGCTGTAGTGCTCAGTTTAATCTATTCCAACCAGTACACTGTCCTGGGTCATTTCCCCAGATACATAGTCTTGCATTTTTTTGTCTTGATTTATAACTGCCAAACCTTTAACCACCTTTCCAGCCTTTGTATATCCCTCTGCATCTCCATGAGCTCTTTGTCACTATCTGTATTACTGCAGAGCTTTGTGTCACCTGCAAAGAGACACAACTTGCCCCAAGTGCCATCTCCAGTGTCACTGATGAACACATTGAAGAGGACAAGACCTACAAGAGATCCTTGCAGCACCCTACCAATGACCTCCTTCTCTTTCAATTTGACCCCTTTTCCACCACCCTCTGCTGTCTTTCCATAAACCAGTTTCCTATCCGTAAAACCATGTCTATAGCCATGCCCAGGTCCTCCATCTTCTTCAGTAATCTTCTGTGTGGCTCCAAGTCAAAAGCCTTGCTGAAATTGAAGTAACTCCACAGCATGGCCCTTATCTATTACCTTTGTTCTGCAGTCAACAAAAACTATAAGGTTGGCCTGATAAGTCATTCCTGCCACAAACCCATGCTGCTTACTATCCTGTAGACTGTTGCTCAATAGGTAGTAGACAAGATCCATTTTTTATCAGTGACTGCATTAGTTGAGCCCCTAGAGGTAAGGCTGATAGGTCTGTAATTCCCAGGTTGCTCCTCATACCCCACTCCTTGTGCAGTGGGACTACGTCCACTACCCTCCAGTCTTTCAAAACTACCCCTGTCTGAACTGAGCTGTTGAATAGCACTACCAGTGGCTCAGCTAGTTCCACAGCCAATTTCTTGAGAACCCTTGTGTGCGTCCCATCTGGAACTTGGGCTTTATCTACCTTTAGGGCTTCAATCCCTTTCTGAACCATTTCTCTTTTACATATTGGCTGCCTCATTTCAGGACTGACCAGGACAGCTGCCTTATTGCTACTGTCAAGCAGGAGCCCACTGTCTTCCTTATAACAAAATGGCCTCAAGAATTGTATTTAATGTTGATTTACAAAGGAAAGATCATGTCAGACTAACATAACAAGATGTCTGACACAGCAACACAGATAGTGGATAGCATCCAAGCAGTTGACATATATTAACACAGCTTTATTTGGGTTTCCATTTGGCTCTTCACAGATGACATCCAAAATATAGGAGAACCAGGACTAGGAAAAAAATAAGAACTGTAAGAAGATTAGTAACTAGTTGTCTGAAATGACCCAGAGAGCTGTTCTAAATGCAAATTTTCAGATGTTAGGAAGGCTACAAATAGGGTACAGGATCAGTACAAGGACAGATGCTGATCAGTATGTTTAGGTCTACACTCGACCGGGCGTGTGTGCTCCAATGGCGGCATGGCATCAAACCAGCTGCAGTCCGCCCCACCTACACTGCTACTCCTCAGGAACTGAGCCAGCTCTCCTGACCACAGGTCTAACCTTGGCCCTCGACCAGGTGTGTGTGCTTCAATGGTGGAGTGGCATGAAACCAGCCACAGTCCACCCCACCTCCACTTCTACCCCTCGGGAACTGTGCCAGCTCTCCTGACCACAGGTATGGACCCGGCTTTCAAAACGGGTGCCTTACTGCTGTCTCTTGCTTGACTGGAGGAATGATTCCATGGACTGCAGCTGACTGGGTCTGCACTTAGTGCAAGACCAATCAGTTTGCTGGCTTGGTCCAGGCTTAGCTGCCTGATTGTACCGCAGCTATGCAAGCTTTCTCGGCCGCTCTGTGGAAGCCACTGTGCCTGCTTCTTGGGCCGGACTGCTGCTCCTGCCTAGTTGCTGGCACAATTTTTTTCTTAGCTCCAGAACACTGTTTAAACTGCTTTTGCTGTCTGAAACTAGCTGGCCAGGATTGCATCTACACCTAGTTGTTCAGGGCACACTAATTTGGTTATCCATAATTGAGATTACTTACTACTGTTGCCCATACTGATTGCTGAAAAGGCTCCGCTGCTGTGCTGAATTATTGTAGATCTGTTAAATCCTTCTCTTATTAGATTAGCCTTAATTGTGATTACCTGCTACTGATGCTTATGCTAAAAAGGCTCCAAATTCTGTACAGAATTATTACAGTTCTATTAAACTCTTTCTCCCTAGTTAATTCCTTTTCCATAAACTGCAATATTTCTATTTTTTCTCATCCATAATTGTATTTATTACTGCTGCCTAGGCTAGAGAGACTGCTAAAAACTGTTCTAGTTTTATTTCCCACAGACTGTGATCATTCCCCTCTAAGGCAATGCCCTTGCCCTCTCCTCCTTTCCAATTAAGTCTCCTGTCTTTTCTCTTTCCATCCTCCTGCCTTTCAATCTAGCCACCATCTTAATCCCCCTCCTCCTCGCCTCATCCCCCTCCTGCTCTCTCACTAGCCTCTCTCTCTCTCTCACCCCCTCCCCCCAGACTGATAGCTCTCATATGTTTCAGTCTTAATCACCCTTCTTACAATCTATTTTTTCACCACTTGCCCAACCCCCCGATTTAGCCAAGCACCACGTCCTGCACACAGACGGCCTTTCATTGTTTCACCAGCTCTTTACACACACCCTGCCTGAAAGCCTACTAATCTCCCTGTTTTTTTTTTCATCTGCCTAGATCTAATCTTGGCCCGTGACTGGGTGCATGTGCTCCAACAGTGGCGCGGCATCCAACTAGCCACACTCCTCCCCACCTACACTGCTACCCCTCGGGAACTGCACCAGCTCTCCTGACCACAGGTACGGAACATTTCTCCTGGCACGGACCTGGTGTTCAAAATGGGTGCATTACTACCATCTCTTGCCTGACTGGAGGAATGATTCTATGGACTGCAGCTGATTGGGTGTACACTTAGTGGGCAACCAATCAGTTTTCTGGCTCGGAATCCAGGCTTAGCTGCCTGATTGTACTGCAGCTCTGCAAGCTTTCTCGGCCACTTTGTGGAAGCCACTGTGCCTGCTTCTCGGTCCAGACTGCTGCTGCTGCCTAGTTGCTAGCATGAATTTTGTTACCCAGCCACCCATCCCCCCACCCCCAACCTTTATTAAATATGTATCCTCCCCCCACAGGACACTTCCTCATCTACTCCTGCCCGGTGGTCATCATATAAAGGCACTCCTCTTATAGGAACCCCCACTATCAGTATACTTCTGCTGAACTTCTCCAATCTATCCTCACAATATCTACCCAACTTAGTGCAGTTCAAACCATGTAGCACCCAGTGATAGATCTTAACATGTTGCCCTACCCCTTCTGGCTCCTCACAGTAGTTTTTGCCTCAATACTGGGCAATTCCCCAAACACATAGGAACTATGTCCCTTCACAGGGACAGCTGTCCCAGTTCTACATCTGTTCCGGCTAGCTCTCCATTCTCTGAAAGTCAGTGCTACTGTAATTGGCCACCAACAAAAATTGACTCTACATACCTCCCACCCACTCATCATCTACACTATCCCCATATCTGGAAAGCTCACCAAGCGATCCCCTACTTGTTGCCGCCACACGCGGACCCTGAAACAATATACACCCCAACCCTGGACCCAGAACATCAGTTCATAGCCTAAAAGACAATCCAGGTAAAATCTCTATTGCGACCATCAACATTTGCAGTCTCTTACCAAAGTTAGATTACCGGCAAACCTGGGTTGTGCAGCATAACCTAGATATCATCTCAGTGGTAGACATGTGGCTCACACCTAGGACTGCAGATAGAAAAATCCGACTACCGGGATATGCTTCCTTCCACCTGAATAGGCTAGGAAAAAGAGGTAGTGGATGTGTACTCTGTATAAAAAACACTTTAAGGCGAGCATCCTACCTCATATAACCACTGGGAAGAATATTCAAATCCTAGCAGTTAAATTGATCATCGGTTCCCAGAGTAAAGGCTTAACCATCATTATAGTTTGCCTACCACCTAACGAACAAAAGACAGGTTTCAATATGCTCATTGAATACCTAGTGAGCCTTCATACAAATATTGAGCTTCTAGTACTGGGACTTCAATATAAACTGGCTGTCCCCTGGTGCAGTGCACTACAGAGATACAAACGCCGCACTAAACCTACACCAGATGGTAGACTCACCCACATGTGCTAACTATCGGTCAGAGAATAGCACACTAAGAGATTGGATCATCACAAATCACACAGAGATGATCACACACACTAATGTACTACCGGATTCTGTGAGTGACCATTCCCCTTCATCTGTACCAGGACAAATAAAGCCCCCAAATCCCTGGTAAACATTGTCACAGGTAGAGTACTAAAAAGAGGCCAACTAGGAAATCTCAAACTGCAACTTCAGCAACAAAGCTAGATAGACATCTTCTCTGCAGCGAATATAAATGTTGCACTGGAAACCTTCAGAAAAATCTTTTACACCATCTGTGATGCCTTTGCCCCAGTCACCAAGCATAATATTAAAGGCTCACATAAGTCTAGGATCACCCCCCCCCACTCTTAAGCCAACTTCAGACCACAGATCATCTGAGGTACAAGGCTCAAAGCACAAGGGCCAGCTCTGACATCCAAAAGTATAAGGCAGTGCATGATAAGTACACACAGGCAATCCGCCAGGTGAAAGCACAATGTTTCAGGACCGAATCAGACATCTCCTGGGGTGACAGCCACATTTTTAGCAGAATATAAAAGTGCTAACAGGCAATACAGAAAAGACAACCCCCACAGTGCTCAATCTAAACAGTAACATAACCCAGGACCCTAAAGAAATTGCTAATGCATTCAGCAATACCTTCAAATACCTGACCAGGGTCCTCCCCCCTGACTTCCTAAAGCCAACACATGCTGAGCTACTTCCCCCCACCAAAACCCCATCATCAAACACCACCCCCCTTTCTACCTCAGAGTCATTACTAAATCAGAAGCAAAGAAATACATCATAAAAGTGCTGGGAAAGTCCAGGCACAGCAGTGATGGTCTTGAACTAAAGCTAATATCACTTACCCTTGAAGAAGTCCTGGCCCCCCGACTAGAAAAATTAGCCTCTCCCTAACATCAGGTATATTCCCTGAGATTTAGTAAGCAGCAGTAGTAACTCCAATTTTCAAAAGTGGGGATAAACTACTGCACATCAACTACAGGCCTATTTCTATTTTACCGCCCATTTCCAAAGCGCTGGAGCGAATAGTCTATGACCAGCTGATAGACTACCTAGACAAGCATCAGCTACAGTGTGCTCAGCAACATGGATTTTGTAAACAACACAGCACTACAACAGCACTGCAAGAGTTTATGGGCTACATACATGACGCACTGGATTGAGGGCACTCGGTGGGCGCAGTATATATTAACCTCACCAAGGCCTTTGATACAGTCAGCCATTGTCTCCTCCTTACACAACTAAGCAGTATTGGAGTATCAGCTGACTCACTGCCATGGTTCAGTAACTACCTAACTGGGAGGGAACAAAAGGTAAAAATAGGCAAAACTCAATCCAACAGCCAAAATGTCACAACCGGAGTACCTCAGGGCTCCATCCTAAGGCCTCTGCTATTTAGTTTATTCCTGAATCAACTCCCCCAAGTATGTAATGAAGAAATCCTCCTGCATGCTGATGATGCAGTCCTATACACAAGTCACCATGATCCTAGCATCATTGAACAACAGCCACAGTCACAATTCCAAAAGATAGATTGGTTCCTGAATGCAAAGTTGCTACTAAATCATAAAGAAACCAAGACCATGTTATTTGCCTCCACGCATAACAAATACAAATCTGCAAAACTAACAATAACAAATAGAAAGTGGTAATCACTTGAGATGGTCAAGCACTTCAAATTCCTTGGCATCATTTATTTATTTATTTGTTGACCTGGTTAGTGCGCTAGGCAAATCCTGCCTATTTTCAGGCACGACCCGGGGGAGGGGGATACAGATGAATGCTAACTGACTTTGAACCAGATTAAGCTGTTGGTGGTATTTATAGTGAATGAGGGAAATTTGGCCAGGACATGGGGGAAATTCCCCTACTCTTTTCGGTAAGTGCCATGGGATCGTTAACATCCAACTGAACTACCACCAATCCAGGCAGATGGGACCTCGGTTTAACGTCTCATCTGAAAGACGGCACCTCAGAAGTGCAGCACCCCTCTCATGCTGCACTACAGTGTCAGTACTGGGATATTAACCCAAGTGCCAGATGTGGGAACTGAACCCACAGCCCTCTGATCTCCCGGCCTCAGAGGCGAGTGTGCTACCTACTGAGCCACTGACACTGGCATGCTCGATAGCACACTCTCCTACTCCCTCCATATCAACAAAATTGCAAAAAATGCTAACAGGAAACTTGGACAACTCTACAGTAGTGTTATGCAAAACTGGAATATTTCGGCAAGCAAAATATTTCGCATAATTAACACATTACGCAAAATATTTTACTTGGCGAAGTGCTCACGGGCAAAATTTCGCAACCATGGGTGAAATTTTGCAATTTCACCACCTATGGGAGAAATTTTGCCTCCCACGGTGAAATTGTGTTCAAACTTCTCCCTGGTGTCTAGTGGCCCCCTCAGCCATCACTGGCCATAAACATTAATAAGCACCCTCCCCCCCAAAGTTACCCTGCCACCTCCATTGTTTGTTTTAAAAAATATATATATGGCTCTATAAACAGTAATGGGGGACATAAGTGGGACATAACTGGTGAAAAATAAATGTTGCCATTTCTGTCTTCTCTCATTATGAATACATTACCCTTAATGTCTTTTACTGAAAGTGTAAACAGGAAGATAATATCACTTGCAGTTTTCTTGGTACAGTGCCTACTGTTAGGAAACAATAAACATGTAATGTATGCAACAGGGACAGAGAATATTTTAAATAAAAAAAAGTTATGTACATATATTTATGTCTCTCTGCATGAATTTGTAGTACTTTAACTCATTTGGTTAATTCACTAAGCAACTCCAAAATATTTACATGCAACTGAGTGTGATAACCATCAATGTTACACATGGCTGAGAAATATGGGGCAAAGTAATTTTAAAGTTTTTCCTCACCCAACTTCATTGGTTAGTCATAGATTAAAATGCATTTGTACATAACGGGGGATAAGAGCAGATGACATGTAAAACATTTTTCCATTACTTTAAAAATTAAACCCATGAAATCAGTGAAAAAGTGTTACATTAACGTATGTAACAGGACAGAGAAAAATCCAAAAACTGCTACTAATCACAGAAAACATTGTGGAAAACAGCAAATCAGGCAATTTGAGTCCTTTATTTGATTCCAATTGATATGTTGTATGTGTAAAGCTATGAATCAAGCAGTGTAACCATTCTACTGTTGCATATTACCCCCGCCACCACTACCACCACCACCACCACGGAAGTTCATGAAACAACAAATTCACTATTAACTAGAAATACAATACATGGACAATAAAATTAACTGGAACCATAACCATAACCATAACCATAACCATAACCATAACCATAACACCTGACTACAAAATATGGCTTATTACAGCCGTAATCTCTCCAAATGTTGCTTATTTCAGACTCCAAACATACAGTACATCTTGTATTTTGCACTTAAAAGTACTTTATTGCTTCAGTTTTTTTGAAGGTTTCATTCACTGTATGTATGTCTTCAACCATATAAGGCCCATCCCCAACAACAACCAGTGGTCCACATATCACATATTTTTCCTCAACAGTGTGTATGTCCTTCCTCCACGGCCGGTAAAATGTGGCATTTTTGGAGGCTGATCACTGTCTATTCATAAAGGTAAATGTGTACTTGCAGTCCTTCACAGCGATCACCTTCCCAATATAATATTCCTTGTTTTTTACACTGCATAATACGATTCCAGTCGTATGTTGCTGTCCCTCTGTGGTGTATCCCTAGTTTCCTGAGGGGATCCACTAGGGTGAGAAGGCACCCTACCCCCAAAAAGGAGGATAAAAATTAAGTATGACAGTTTCATGATCTGTTTTGTTTTACAGGTGTCGCTGGTTTGCAATGAACAGAAGGTTCTACAAAGGTCATTAATAACTGTTGAATAACAATGACCTAAAATCTTGCCTGCTTGTTGTCATTTTATGAATACTGTCAACTCTATGGTGCCTCTCAGTGGGGGGAGCATTTTTGCAGCCTGGTTACCTGGATGCATCATGCCCAGTCCCATGATGCCAGATGTGTTGGCCAATAGGGCGAGCCACTCAGCTCGGGATGCTCTCCCCCAGAGGTCTCACTACGTGCCACAGAATTAGTGGCACTAGTGTAAAGCTGCAAGTGTTAAGTGACAGTGTAAAAATACCATGCAGAAAGCCCGCCTGGTATCATTGATTTGTTGCCAGCTTGGTATGAGGTAAGGCACTCTTCAGCACTTCAGCCCTGTGCCCCCCTTCCCCGAGTGACCCGAGTCAGTTGCTGAACTTGTGTTGCCAGTGTGGGACAAGGTAAGGCAGTCACAGTGCCTCAGCCCTCTACTCCACTATGCTTGCTAATACAGGCACTCTATGAAGAGAAAAGTAGTCCTGGGGTTTTTTTATCATGGGTATTGCCTCCCCGAGGTAGCGTCACGAAAAGACTCTGTTCCTCCCCACCCATAGCAATATATCTAGATGCCCCCCAGATTCAGCAATAACCGGGCTGACTAGTTGCCAACAAAATAGCTTTATTAACCCTTCCATCCATGTGCTGCACTCTATTTTCTCCTTACTGGGCAGTGCAGAAATGCACTGACCACAAGGTATGCGCTCTCAACTCCACAAAGATGCCCCCAGTGCTAGGAATGTGTGCCCCTCCCACGTATGGGACTTGCTCATACTGCCATTGGGCCTCCTGTAGACCACAGTCAAGCAGTGAGACGTGGAACCCCCTCCCAGTGTGGAGAGCCTTCCTATGGAGGCTCAATCCTCCCTCACCTGGCCAACCCCTTAGTGACCAAAGCACATTTCGGAACTTGGATCGCCAGCTTCAGACAAGGTAAGGTGCTCATGGCACCTCAGCAACCCGCAGCAGTAAGTCAGCTTACATGTGCAGTCTGGCAAGAGAAAAGTTAGCCTGGAAGGTTTACACTGCAATCCCCCTGCCCAAAATGTGACCACAGGTTGCTCGCTATGAAACCTTCTTCCACAGACTGTTCACATTTACTTACATTCCATCTGTTGGACTCTGTTTTCCATAGGTATCCAAATCTTGCTCAGTGGTATTAAGATCCTTAGCATGGATACTTGAAAGATCGAGCTCTGAAGAAGGATGAAATGTAGATTATTTAGTGAATATTTCCACACATTGAGCAATATGACCCAAATATTACGTACTCACCATCATGGTTGACCTCATGATCATCTACTGTGGTGGATTCTAGTGGTACAAGGTTTAAAACAAAGGTTTCTTCTTCTGGTTCGGTTTCTTTTTCTGGTTATCTGTGTTTTACTTTTAAATGCTTTTCCTCCCAGGTAGTGGCAAAATCACATTTCTCACAAGGTACTTCATTGCTTTCACGTGAGGAACAGAAACATGTCAAGCAATGAACTTTGATGTTGTATGGGTTTAAACCAATGGTAGCATGTATCTGCCGTGTTCCAGGTAACATGCCAACTTCTGTTCTTTCTGGCCATTCTCTGATGACCTCACCTTGACTGACCAGAAAACAAGATCTCCGAGAGTGATTGCACTCTCCAGCTGAATTCAGTGTCCCTGGTCAGTCTGTCTGAGAGGAACATATAAAAACTGACCGCCCCATTAATGACACGTTCTGGCTCTGATTTCGCTGCTTTTGTGGCAGCATTTTTTACCACTCCACCTTCACCATCACACAGATTTTTCCCATGATGGGAACCAAAGTAATGCAGATCAACTGTTGTGATGCCCAAGTCATGAGCTGCAAAAATTAAATCTGTCAATGGTGTTCTGTATTTATATTGTGCACTACACCTGTCGCTGAACTGAATCAGTCTATTAACTGTATGAAGTCTTACTTTTTCAAGGTGCTGCATGGCAATCATAACAAAGTGCTTCACTGCATGTGCATCATGCTGATTGTCATCTGATACGATGATTATTGCCTGTCTTACAGGATCCAGTCTATTGCATGTATTGCAGTTGTAAAATGCCACCATGGGGTGTAATGTGACCTGAAGTTTGGTCCAGTACGCACTCTGCACCTCATTTTGCATTATGCAGCTGTAATTTTCTGCAAAATCCATTACTATCACCACAGATGTGATCGGAGGACTTTTTATGATTCTTGCAAATTGTGTCTGCTGCCATCTTGCCATAAACAGATGTGCAGAAAAGCATGCCAATTCCTCCTTCAGTTCATCGATTAAATTGGTTATATTCCTATTTCTTGCTTGAGTGCTTTTTTCTTCTGTTCTTTGTAGGTTGTGTATCCCCATGTTCTTCATGATATCTGGTTATTTCCAGCTGCCTGGATTAATGGTTCCAGGAAAGTCTTAAGTTGGTGCACTCCACATGTTGGGCACTGTCTGTCAATGCATTTTAATTGTGCATATTTTGTTTCATGTGGACAAAGTGACAATGGAGATGCATGATATCTATCTGTGATTAGGCACTTTGCCTTTTTGGGTCGTGCCAACTGATTATTTTTAATTTAAGATCAATATTGGTGCAATACTCACAGATGCACTGAAATGCCATGGCCTTACTTTGCACCACGACATGCCTAGGTCTGAGCTGTGCAAATTTAGATTTGCTAACAGTCCCCATATTATTTTCCTTTATGAAGGATAAATATGTCTCCATTATGAACCTCTGCAGAACATATTTAGGAGTTACATAGCAACTCCCTTTTTATTGGGCATCATGGTACTCACATTAGGGTGGTGACAGTGCTCCACAATTGCTTCCCGTATCCCGGCACTTAAGGAGTCAGCTTCTGTCACTGGCAACTCTACATCAACATACCTTCTTCTTAAAGCACAGTACTTGCTCAGATATTTACAGCTCAAAACCAGTTCACTGCAGGCTTTCTTCTTTAGTCCATGCTTGTGATCCAGATGTGCAGCTAAGTGGCTAACAAAAAATCTTTTTCTTTTTCTGGTGAAGGTTTTGCACATTTCTGTAATGCATTGCCACCCACATGCGCACCCACCAGGGCCCCATGACAAATTCACCAGGGACTTGAAAGACCACAGGTAACGTAGCTGAATCCACCAGATGAGAACACGGTCAATGGACTACAGTAACTCACTCAACAGGTGTGCACAGTATACCACATTCGCACCCACCAGGGGCCCATGACATATTCAACAGGGACCTGACAGACCACAGGTAATGTAGCTGAATCCACCAGATAAGAACACAGGTGACAGACTACAATGACTCACTCAACAGGTGTACACATACACCAGATGCGCACCCACCAGGGCCCCATGACATATCCACCAGGAACCTGGCAGACCACAATTATGCAACTGAATCCACCAGACGAGAATGCAGGTGATGGCCTACAGTGACTCACTCAACAGGTGTGCACAGTACCCCCCTTCCCCAACGCATGTGGATGGTCATTATTAAACCACAGGCTGATGTTACACCACCAAAACAAATGCACACTGGAAAAGTCTATAAAGAATCACAGTTTAAAAACAAGCTACATGTAAATGTATAGTTTGTAACAGGGACCGACTGCTGTTTTCAGCCATTTAGACCTCTCAGTCCCACTCCAGCAAAACATGTAGATGGTCATTAGCACCCCAGAAGCCTAGGTTAGAGCACCCAAAGAAATGCACAGTGAAATAAAGCACACTAATCTCAATTTATAAGCAATTTACAACCAAAAGGCAAGTTTGTAACAGAGACCAGTGTTTCCAGAAGGTCCATGTTACAAACAGGATTGAACATGAAAGGAGGCATCTATGGCAACCTTTAAAATGTATAACATGGATATAAGGCTCATTTAACTAAGAAGGCAGTAGTACATCACTGTAGGTACCACATTTTACTTTCACTCTTCATTTAAAGCAAATATTACATTTAAAAGTAATTTTCAGGGGTGCTGGCTGCCCCCACTGCTTTCCCCAAATCATGTAGAAGGCCATTTTCACACCAGAAACATTGGTTAGAGCTCTCAAAGAAATGCATAGTCAAATTAAACATACATCTATTAATGAACTCAGTTTAAAAGCAATTTACCACCAAAAGGATTGTTTGTACTGTAACAGGGACCATTGTTTCCAGAAGGGCCATGTTACAAACAGGATTGAACTTGAAAGGAGGCATCTAGGGCAACTTTTTAAATTTATAACATGGATATAAGGCTCATTTAACTAAGAAGGCAGTAGTACATCACTGTAGGTACCACATTTAATTTTCTCTTCCTTTAAAGCAAATACCACATTTACAAGTAATTTTCGGGGGTGCTGACTGTCCCCACCCTTCCACCAAACCATGTAGAAGGCCATTTTCACACTAGAAACATTGCTTACAGCACCAAAAGAAATGCAGCGTCAAATAAAACATATATATATATATATATATATATATATATATATATACACATTTTCATAAACTCAATTTAAAAACAATTTACCACCAAAAGGCTTGCTTGTAACAGGGACCGCTGTTTCCAGAAGGTCCCTGTTACAAACAGGATTGAATATGAATGGAGGCTTTTGGGGCAACTTTTAAAATGCATAACATGAATAGAAGGCTCATTTAACTAACAATGCAGTAGTACATCACTGTAGGGCACCACGTTTTATTTTTTTTGCATCTTGAAAAGAAAATATTTCATTTAAAAACAATTTTCTAGTAAGCTAGCAGCTCTTGTACCCTCTCCCAAAACATGTGGAAGGCCATACACACACCAAAAGCTTTGGTTATAGCACCCAAACAAATGCACACTCAGATAAAATACAAATCTATTAAAAATCACATTTTAAAACAAGTTGACACCAAAAGGCTTGTTTGTAACAGGAGTAGTGGTTTTCTGAAGGTCCCTGTTACAAACAAGACACAACATTTAAACCACTAAAAACATATGTTGCAATGCACCAATCAGACACACACACCAGAAATTACATAGGCTTAGACCCCTGTTTAGTACAGTTCAAAATGCCAAGTTAAAATACTATTTGGCATAAAAATGGAACTGAAGTATTAAACCAGCTGCCGTTTCAAACTTGAAATTTCATATACTTGCCATTTCATACCATTTCTCACCATCAGATTGTTGCTTGTAATGCCTGTCATGAAATACATAACATTCCCATACCTCTCAACCTTTTGTCCCCCAAATGTGGAACATTGTATCTCAAAATGTGGAACAAATGAGCAAAATGTGGAACACTTAATCAAATCTTTACCTAAGAATCTCAGAACACTGTTAACATGTTTGCATTTATGTTCAGAAAGTCTGTTATTAATTGAATAATATATTTGTTGCATCATTTACTAAAGATTTTTGCTTTCAAATGTTGACACTGAATGTGGGACAAGTCCTCACAATGTGGAACAGGGAGCTTTTACGAAGTAAAATGAGGAATGTTCCTCGCAATGAGGTACAGTTGAGAGGTATGAACATTCCAGACACCCACATTCCTTTAATTTTGCTTTAAATTACATTACTACGAAACACAGTGTTGCAGTACAGTAACAGGCACTGATACCTTAACTTGGTCCCCATTATAAACAGGATTCACTTTTGCTTGGTCCCAAAAATGATCAGCACACTGTCATTGCATGCCCACGCTATACTGGTCATTACTTGGGAGCATTTATACCTTAAAATGCAAGGAAATACATCTTGCTGCAGCCCAATGTGTAGCTAGATCCCCATTTTGCATCGCACACAAAAATATCCGCCACTTAACATACCCGCTCATATCGGGTCATCCTGTATGTAACCTGGCATCCGTGGATTTGCAGAAAAAAAAACTTGCTGTGCAGGGGTTAAGCTTCTATAGACTGGAAAAATTCACTTGATGAGTTGAATATGCTTCAATTTCTTTTAAATAGAAGCACATTCAACTCGTCGTCAGGTATCCTTCAATAGAAGCTTAACTCCCTGCACAGCAAGTTGTTTTTTTCTGCAAATTAACATTGCACCTTCAAGGGAGTATCAGTATCAATCATTTCCCAGTTGCTGTTGTGTTTTCTGGCGTCCGTGGAGACAGAGAAAGAGCTCATGCAGACTTCGAGCTTGAATGGGAGCATTCGCGCAGTAAAAGAACTCAAATGAGTACAGGAGGGATATGATTGGCTAGCAAGATGTTTTTCTGTGCAGCCACAGCAAAGCTGGCATGAGGACAGCGTGAAAGGGTGGGTTACAAATGTAGTTGGGGCGGGACAGAGAAAGACAGCCTGGTTTGTAACTACAGTGGGAGACATCAAGAGGGTTCTGACAGACAGAAATGGAATAATTCATTATTAAAACTACAGGCAACTTCAGCTTTCATATTTATATTTATATATTTTTATATTTTATTCACTTTGTCATTATAATTCCTTGTACAATTTTCCCTCACTCCATGTAACAATGTGTATAATTCCTTGTTGCAATGTTTCCTATGTTGCTCCTACTTCATGTTTCCAAGGTGTCATACTTGTGTTCCGATGTGTAATTCATTTGTGTAATTCGTTTCCATGTACAAATGTATACAGTTGCTCTCCTCTGTAACCCCCCCTCCCAGGTAGCACCATGAGACGAGCATCTGTTTGCTCAGTGTGCCTTTCCTGGTGAAACATTTCAATAAATAAATAAATAAATTTTGGGGGTGGAATGCGCAGATGTTTGCAAGGCTCATGATTCAGCACACATTTGTAACCTGTGGGGACAGAGAAGGTTACAAACAGGATCAGCATTTTAAAACACATTTCTGGGGGAAAATAAATGAAATAATCACACACAGACACATGGGTTTGAAAATCAGGTTTATTAACAAACCACAGAGATCCATTTACAACTGGCAGTGCATTGTGGCAGTGAGAAGGAAAGCCTGCAATTCTAACTGCTCTGAAATGTCCCACCTAGACACTGAAAAAAGGGGACAAATGTGGGAATTGTTAAATTACATTTTAATGGTTATTCCTGCAAGGCTGAAGTTATTTATACTATCTCCCCAACATATTTAGCAGGCTGCAGTGCATTTTGTTCATATTTAAAATAAATATTTTTGCAGTTACAGACCTACAGCGTGCATATGCATTAAATCTACCCATTTAGTGCAGCTTGAGTCATATACCCTTCACTTCCTGGTGTCTAGTGTACCTCCCACCCCCACCCCATCAGTATATAGCAGCACCCACCCAGCTCCTCCCCCCAGTTGCACAACTGGGCCACTGCTGACCTCACTCACCTCCATGGCGGCAGCCCAACTGAGCATCAATGAGTGCTTAAATGAATGGCGCAGTATTCAAACCCTCAGTGGTGCTCAGTTGGGCTGCCAGTGCTCAGAGGTGAGAAGGCAGTGCCAATGTGAGGAAGATCGGGCTACTGGGAGGCTGGTAGTGCGTCTCTCTGTAGAGGTGGAAGGTCCAGATGTCGAGGAGAAGGGTGTATATATGTGTGTGTGTATATATATATATATTATGGTAGCATGGTAGTGCTACCATAGTTAGGGTTGAGGAGCCATTTACATGTTAAACCTAAAATTTTGCACCTTAATAACTTTGCAACCGTTCAACAGATTTGCCTGAAATTTGGAATACATGATCAAGAACCATAGATCTTGGGATCTGTCTACTTTGTACTGTTCAGATATACAGCTGCAGAATTCTTAAGCATGATCTATGCACGCGTTTATGCTTTTTTGGAATATTTTCGTCGTTTCTAGAGGTCGCACGGTTTGCGCGACCGGTCCATAATCTTCAGGGAACGTGAACCCCATTCTCCTATACCTCTGCTTCCAAACACATCTGATGGGGTGAGTGTTAGGGCCGGCAACCCCAATGTGCACCCCGATGCCAGTTGGGGGAGTGAGCGGGGGGACCCAAGGGAACTTTCAACCCTAACACCGAATTTCCTCACTTTTGTTGCTGTGGAACAACCCTAACTAATGCATTAAACAGAGTTTTTTGCCTCTAATATATATATATATTTTTTTTTTTTCTTTTAAAACAAACAACAGGCGGCAGGTAACTTTGGAGGAGGGGTGTGCTTATTATTGTTGATGGCCAGTGTGGGAGACCACTAGATACCAGAGAGGAAGAGTATTTAAAAGAAAACAAAAAAAAAAAAAAAACAACAGAGGTGTCAGGGTAACTTGGGGGTGCTTATTAATGCTTAAACCAGTGATGGCTCAGGGGGACCACTAGACACCAGCGAGTATAGAAGGTGATTTTCTTTTAAATAAAACAAATGGGGTACAGGGGCAACTTGTGTGTGTGTGGGGGGGGGCAGTTTATGGTTGTGGCTGGCGGCAATGGGTGAAATTGCAAAATTTTGCCACAATTTCACAAAACATTTCGCCCGGTGAAATTGCCGATTTCGCGGCAGTTTCACCTCTGAAATTTGATTTCGCTGCATCTCTACTCTACAGGCATAGGCACTGCCTAAATGATACTGCCTTAACCTAGAAATTACCAGTTTGGTTTTCTCATCCATTGACTATGGACTCATCCTATACAGTGCAGCCTCCGATACAACCCTAAAAAGTCTTCCCACCATGCTAAATAAGACGTGCAGACTTTGGCTTGGTGCCCCTAAACTAACTCATACATGTGACCTTTACTCACAAATGGAGTGGCTGGACCTTAACAGTCAGATTCTGTACCAAAGATGTATCCAGGCTAAAAAAGCAACACTCGGGCTAACCTCGAGCGGCACCCAGAACATGTTCTGACCAGCAACAACAACCAGGCCAACCAGAGCTACTAATAGAAGTAACTTCAGAATCCCATTCCGCAAAACCTTGCAGGGCCAGAGATCTTTTGGATTCCGGGCCCCACTCACTATGAACTCTCTTCCCCTGGACCTGCTAGAGATCCCCAGCATTGACCTATTTAAGTTAAAACTCTGCTCCCACATAACCAGCCAAAGAAAGTGTTCCTGCTTCATTTAAGCTAGCAACCACTCTGAAGGCCTAGCCCTACCCCAACTTGCACTTTGTTATAGCGTCTGATGATGATGATGATAAAAAGTTTATTTTTATACAGGATACAAATTGTTGGATTGAAACCCTTTTTCAACAATGTCCTGTGAATTCATACATTCATTTCAAACAAACATCAGACTCACTTTAAACATACACTGCACAACAGAACCCCTTTCTCTTACTAATATACAATCACACTATTGCACATATACATTAAAAATATAATAATGATACCTATCTACCAATAATGATACCTATCTTTTTCAATTTTCTCACCTTCCTCTCCTTTGTACTGCCTCCCACCCACTATTCCTCACTGCTCTCTCTCTATCTCCTCACTCTACACCTTTCACAAACCCTTTCTTGCTCAATGACTCATGTCCCATTTTGCCTCCCCCTGCTCTACCTGTAACCCTCTCTACAATGCTCTCCACTGCCCCAGCATCTACAAACTGTCCTTTCCCCACTCTACCCTCTGCTCCTCATCTGATTCCCTTCTCTCCTTGTCTAGAAGTGTCCCCTGTTGCTCAGCCCAAATTATGTCACTTCGATGTATTGACTCGAATTAGGTACTTTCTCAGCTGTTACAGCAGTGTCTACTGGATTTTCACATTGTCAAAATGTACAAATCGATGTATGTTACCTTATCAACAATATGTAAAATGTGTAATGTTCCTGATACTATGTTGCCCCACTTATGCTAATGCTTATCGTTAGTAAACCCATATTTGTCATTTGTCATATGTACTTGAAGTGGAACCTATGTAAATGAGCTATGAGCTCATAGGTTGTAAACAGACTCCAATAAATTAAAAAAAAATAAATAAATATTAGTGGCATGGGGTGGGATAGCATGGTAGGGTGAATGTATTTGCAGATTACATAAAACTCTGCAGTGGTGTAGACAATGATGAATGAATTAGAATTATAAATAGAGAGATGGGGAGAGTTTTGAGCAGTGGTCTAGTACATGCCAGTTAAAATTCAATACTAAAAAATCCAAGGAGATGCATACAGGTAACAGTAATCCATGAATCGAATATAGCATTATTAAGTCACTGTTGAACTCTCAAAATAAGAACTCAGTTTAAATCGAATAATAAACAGCAGTATGGCATCCTCATTTCACTATGAAAAGCATATGTAAAAGCAAATAGTATACTGGGGTACTATATAATTCCTAGGTCTTCACTAACCAAAACAAGGAGGTGACCTTGCCACTGTAAAGGTCATTGGTTAGGCTACGCCTGGAGTACTGCATGAAGTTTTGGTATCTTTATCTGAAAAAAAAATATGAGGAGAAACTGGAAAATATCCCATGGAGGGTAACAAAAATGATTCACTGTCATTGAGACAGAAGATATCAGGAGTGGCTGGAGAGCTTAAACACTTTAGGTACTCACCGAAAGACAGATGAGGGAGAGGGAGAGGGAGAGAGAGAGAGAGAGAATCATAGAAACTTATAAATACTTGGAGGGACATAAAAAGGTAGACACCAGGGTCTGCATTTTTTAAAGTTCTGCCACAGACAGAGGACCCATTTGTGATGTACACTCATGCTAGGGTAAATGCAGCAAAATGCCTAAATGCTATTTTCAAATATTCTGCTGCATTTATGGAAGTTAATCTTCAACATATGAAATTGCTAGCAGAAAAAGGCCCACAGGTCTGTCAAGTCTGCCCAACTTTGCAGCTCTTAGTTTCATATCAGTGCAGCAGCCCCACCCCAACCCAAACCCTTCCCTTCCTCCTCTCCTCTTTCCCCCTTTGTGTTCTTTTCTGTACTAACCCTGCCCTTGACTCGATCCCAACTC
Source organism: Neoceratodus forsteri (assembly GCA_016271365.2). Taxonomy (NCBI): domain Eukaryota; kingdom Metazoa; phylum Chordata; order Ceratodontiformes; family Ceratodontidae; genus Neoceratodus; species Neoceratodus forsteri. The sequence goes on from CM057457.1 coordinate 104,790,575, forward strand.
AGCTTAAAGCTATCCACTGTCCTTTGAGCAATTAAGTTCTCTGGCAATGCATTCCAACCCATCACCACTCTCTCTCAGTGAAGTAGTGCCTCCTCATCTCCCTCCTAAACCTTCCCCCTTCCAACTTTAGACTGTGCCCCCTAGTGACCCTTACCACCTTTAAGTGGAACACTCCTCTCTCCTTATGTTTATGCCATTCAAGTACCTAAAGGTCTCTATCATGTCCCCTCTTTACCTTCTGTCTTCCAGCATGTACATGTTGAGCTCCTTCAACCTTTCCTCGTAAGGTAACTCCCCTAGTCCCATAATCATTTTTGTAGCCCTATGCTGCACTCCCTACAGTAATCTCCTATCCTTTTAGAGTTATGCTGATAATGTTAATAAAGAAAAATAATGCAAGCATCAAATATTGATGCGTATGTCATTACAGGGCTCCCAAATGTGCTGCATTGAGTAATTGATGTACACATAAGTTAGATCTTTTTCTGTGATCTAACTTATGGCTGTAAGTGTTGGGGTTGTGGTACGATTGTACACCAAGTCCCCAAGGCACTGCTTAAAGTCCTGCCCCATGGATTTATTTTGTATAAAAGATCACACAGCCTTTAGGGGATACAACCTCAAACTAGCATGAGGGAACCACAAGAAAGACATCAGGAATGAAAATAGAACAGGCTTCCCAGAAATGTGATTAAACTATGGTATTAGCTCAGTGTGCAAAACACAATGGGTTAGATACAGAGGGGTAATAAGAAATGCACTGGAGATGAAAACATAATTTTAAATCTCTGAGTTAATTAAGAATAGTAGTGCAAAGTAGATGGACTTTTGACTTTACCTGTCCTTCAGTGCCTAGTATATGTACCCACATATGTATGTATCTATTCTGGGTGTGCAAATACCTTTTTCTGAATATTCAGCCAAATAGTTGGTATTCAGGCATAAATATTTGGTTATTCAGTAGTCACTACCCCACATGCTCCTCACCACCTCCAGTTGTTCTCACTGTCCATAATAAAGTAAAAGCCAATGCATCTTCTCAGAACTTTTTAAAGCAACCCCACCCATTCCATTTAAGTAATCAAGGGTTGCAAAGACAAAGGTAGGCACATTAAATTTCAGATGCAGATTGCATTTAAAATAACTTCGTCAACCTCATGTCTATCCCCACCTCTAGTCTGACTCAGCAGATCAATCTTACCCCTCCCGTATACCTCCAACCTGCTAGGAGCCAAATCCAACCTATTCTACCTCCTTCACCAAAATAATCAATTTCATAGGTCTCATGGGAGCCAGTACACTGTGAGATTATAGTAATCACCTGATTATCTGCGGAAAGGTCAATCCTCAACATGGGAAAACTGTCTTTTGTGGAGTTTTATTTTTTATGGAAAACATTCAAGATGGATTTTTTCCCATGAATGGTCAAATCACACTGCAGCAGGACAGTTGTATCCCCACAGCAAAAGGCATGTGTGCCACATGGATTTCAGCAAATGTGTCAACAGATTATGATAGGATTATAAAATGAGGAAAATGGAACCTGAGCAATTTTTATGTACAATAAAAGGAAATGCAACACACTGAAGTTCTACTCCTAACCTACAGTATGAAATACACCTAAGTTGAACATTTGCAAACCAGCATGGAGCTGTGAACATGGTCATTTTTATTGAACTTTCATTTATATGTCATAATGTAATGTTTACAAAACTATATGTGTGATGCCATTGTTAATGAGCCTTGGCTCCATCAGTCTGTGTGATCTTGCCTGTTTATTTTACATTATAAAACAAGTACAATATATATTGCAAGCAAATCAGAATATAGGAACACTGTCATTTAATACCACACACACTACTACATCCACTCCCTGATATGATTATCCACATTTTAGACATGCCCATGCTAGTTTATCAATATTTGAGACCAGAACACTATAATTTTATTACATTTGAGACACATCAATGAGAGTTTATTCACCTCTAGTCCTCAGACAAAGGAAAAAAGGGTAACTTCCACTTCACCTACCACAAAGCTTATAAAATCCTGGTTTCAAAACTTCTAGTCATATAATAGTAACAGCATTCTATTAAGAAACATAGAATTTGATGGCAGATAAGGACCGCTTGGCCTACCCAGTCTGCCCATTTCTCTACCTAATGGATAAGCTGCAGATTATAGTTAACCAGCAGCCTACTTCTTTCTACCCCCACCCCTAGAATTGCCTTATGGCTGTCCCATGCATGCTTGAATTCAACCACTGTTTTTGACTCCACAACCTCTCTCCGAAGGCTGTTCCATGCATCCACAACCTCTCTGTGAAAAAAATACTCTTATATTTACCTCTGAGCCACCCCCATCTTGAAATTGTGCCCCCTTGTTCTTGCACACCTCTTTTTTTGAAAGATGCTACTCTCTTGGACTTTGTTGATTCCCTTGAGGTACTTGAAAGTTTCTATCATGTCCCTCCTCTCCCTCCTTTCCTCGAGGCTATACATATTAAGCTCCTTTAGTCTATCTTCATATGTCTTCCGGTGCAGACCCTGCACCATTTTAGTTGCCCTCCTCTGGATAGCTTCCATCTTGTCTAAGTCCTTGCGGAGATTGGGTCTCCAGAACTGCACACAGTACTCCAGATAGGGTCTTACCAGCTGTCTGTACAGAGGGATAACAACTTCCTGTTTTCTACTGGTGATGCCTCTCCCTATGCATCCCAGTATCCCCCCAGCCCTCCTTACTGCCCTTTCACATTGCTTGCCCACCTTTAAGTCACCTGATATGACTACCCCCAGGTCCCTTTCCATTTTTGTTGTTGTTAGTATCTCGCCCCCCATTGTGTACTCTTCCCCTGGGTTTTTGTTTCCCAGGTGCATTACCTTACACTTCTTAGCATTAAATCTAAGCTGCCATACATCTGACCATTCCTCTAACCTTGCCAAGTCCCTTCTCATCCTTTCCACCCACCTTGTGCATCAACTCTGTTGCAGGTCTTTGTGTCATCTGCAAAGAGGCATACTTTTCCTTCAGTCCCTCTGCAATGTCGCTACAAAGACATTGAAGAGGACGATCTAATACTGAACCCTGCGGCACCCCACTAGTAACCCCCCTTTCTTTAGAGTGGACTCCATTTACTATTACTCTTTGTGTCCTATTCTCCAGCCAATTCTTTACCCAGGCTATCATCTTGGGACCCACTCCTAGGCTGACTAACTTCTATATTAATCTTTTGTGTAGGACTGAGTCAAATGCCTTGCTAAAGTCTAGGTACACCATGTCCACAGCCCCTCCCTGATCTACTACTTTGGTCACCCAGTCAAAGAAATAAAATATTTAAGATCATAATGAACATCAGTAATAAATATGAAGGTTTTTTAAGTGGTAACATCCATTGGCTGGAGTGTTGGAAATTAGCCAGTGTATACTAAAAATAACTGGCTTCTGCACTTAATTAAATACCTCGGCCTTGGGCATTTAATCACTCACATCAGCCAGTTATTCCTTTCCAACACTCCAGCCAATGGATGTTACCACTTAAAAAAACCTTCATATTTATTACTGATGTTCATTATTTATTCAACCTCTTAGTGTATAACCTTGTCTAACACTTTTTCTGTACTTCATCCCTGGAACTTTGCTTAACCTTCTTTGGTCTTGCTTAACTTCACTCTTCATGCTAATGACAGCATTAGTGGCTCAGTTGGTAGCATTTTTTCCCCGGTCCAGAAAGTTCAGGTAGTAATGGGTTCAACTACCCTTCCAGGCACTTGGAAAAGTACTAAGGGTTATGCATTCCTCAAATATTACCTCCATAAAACCACAAATAGTATGGCACTCAGGGCTGGTTATTTTGGAATAAATATTGAGAGCACAAAAAAGCTCCAAAGAAGCCTCTTCCCTCCCTGGGTGGTCAGCTTTCCATTCATTCTCCAAGAGTAATTTGTGTTTCTTTTTTTAGTGCAAGAGCTCATCCTATCTTTAACAACATTCCCTCTCCCTGACACAATCCCCCCCCAATCAACCTGCTGCAGAAATGTGTGGAAGCAGGACCCCACTGAAAATTAGTTGTTGCGTCCGAGATGTGCTATCCTTGATAAATAGATTGTAAAATAACAAAAAATCTTAAAATGCCACTAAGTCAATGATGAACCCACTTCTCCTTACCCTGATCCATGATCCATCATTATACAGTTCAGTGCTAACCATTCTTTTCCCTCTTTCCCATTTGCATGCTGCACTCACACTATTATAGTCAGAAGTCTGTAACAGATAAAATGTACACATAGCAGAAGGACAGATGAATTGAACTAGTCAGACATTGCATATTACTGGACACCAAAATCATGGACTGGGGTTAAAGATGCAGCAAAGCTTTACAACAGCAGCAAATTGCTGGCAAACTGCAAAACTTTGTGCTATATGTATGTAACTATATGAAGCTCTGGCATTTTTCCAGTACTATGTGACACAAAGATTTGTTTAAAACACAGATAAAAAGTAGAATTTCCTTACACTCACTCATATAGCTCATTATCTAATCATCATTTCTCAGCTCAGCCAGTAAAACAGGCATCTCCCTTCCCCCAGCTCACTATCACACCATTCCACTGTCCTCCCCCAGCCAGTAGTAATTTTGCATGGTACCCAGTTATAATAGTGCTACAGGAATAGTGCAACTCAAAAGAGTGCTAGTCCGTATAGCGCTACCATGGACAGCGAGCGGGGATATACAGGGCTTCCTATATGTGCTCCCCTGGTTGCTGTCCATGGTGCTGCCAAATGACAAGGGCAGCCAAATACCAGGGACTGGCTGAGCTGCTCCTGTGGTGTGTAAGGCTGGGGCATAGAGCAGCTGGGCAGGGAGGTGGTGGAGACAAGGATTCTAATCCTGGTCACCAACATTTTTGCAAAATCGAGACTCGTATTTTGTAAATGAGGCCATGGAAACAGTATTCCACAGCCCCACAAATGGTATTTACTCACCTGGCAAATGCAATTATACCTGCCACCTTTATAGTGCTCAGAGAACCATAACCGCTTGGTATCCTCATCCATCCCATTGGCCGATGCATAATCATAAATATTTTGGCTGCCAGAGGTCAATCCCCCTGATTCCAGTGGAAAACTCCAGTCTGACACATCCCTAGCAGAAAGAAGAAGCAAAGACAAACCCCCAACCCCAGACAAGTCATGCAAAGGACAGAATTTTCCACAAACAACAACAACCACCAAATGTAGCGTGAATATAATATACGTTTATTCAAAACAGGATTATACAATACAGGGAAAGCATAACCATACAGCTGGGTGCTTACAATCCAAATCCCAGGCCCCAGACATCAAGTGTAACATAAAGTAATCAGGAAGATCTATTATCCCCCCGTTAATAACACTTCAGTCACTAAAATACACAAGTGAGTGGTTCTAAACGTAAAAAAATCAGTATCAATATAAAAGATTTCCACCAAAAGACTGAGGGGAGACAGGTGATTCCAGCATCATAAGGCAAACAAAAGGTCATATATCCAGGGAGGGACTCTGAGCACTATAAAGGTGGCAGATATAATCTCCTTTACCAGGTGAGTAAATACCATTAACCACTGGGTTACTTGTAGTAGTACCCAGGTAAAAAACCCTGGGTGGGTTAACAAAAGATGAATCTTATTAGGAATGACATCCTATTGCAGACTGAAGCACTGCCCTGCAAAACCAGGCTCTATTAACTGAAGCCACATCTAGCCAGTTATTGCAGACAAAGGTATGAAGAGAAGACCAAGCGGCCACAGCACAGATGTCTTGCATAGAAGCATCATCTCTCTCAGTCCAAAAGGCAGAAAGAGCCCTAGTGGAATACATTCAAATTCTGCTAGGAAAGTCCTTACCAGCAGCCTGGTAAGTAGCCTCTATAGCCCTCTGAATCCAGGCTGCAATAGCAGCTTTGGAAGCTGCCTGTCCCATCTTAGTACCTGAACAAATCACAAACAGACAGTTTGATCTCCTGAAAGCCTCAGTCATCTCCAGATACCCCTTCAGCAAAGAGACCATATCCAAGGGACGAGGAACCCAGTCTGGAATCCCTTCTACCTCTGGCATAGTTGGCAAATGAATGTCCTACTCCAAATGAGCCGATGATACAACTTTCAGTATGAAGGAAGGAACTAGTACCAAGGATACCCGGTCATTATAAAAGATGAGAAAGAGTTCCTGACAGGAAAGTGCTTGCAATTCCCCCACTCTTTTGGCTTAAAACATAGCCATGAGGAACACTGTTTTAACAGTAATCGAATAAGGGGATACGGGAACAATTGGAGGCTTGTCCAGTCCATCCAACACCCAATTAGGTTGCTATGGGTAACAGATGGGCTGAGCCCTGGAGGCTGAAATCTACACAGCTCGCAGAAGATGGACAAAATCAGGATGGAAACCCATGGACCCCACCTTTGGCAGGGAACCCCATATTACAGATATCGCTGAAGCCTGTACTCTCAGGGAGGAATATGTTGGGCCCTTCTCAGCCCCATCATTGAGGAAGTCCTGAATTTGGGGAATGCCCACCACCGAAAGGGATAAACCCTTTGCTGCACACCATTTACAGAAACTCTGCCAGTGTCTCTGATATGTCATATTTGTGGAAGACCTCCTGGATCTCAGCAAATGACCCACCACCCTAACAAGATAGCCTTTTCTAACAATCTTGATCTTTCAGCATCCAAGCTATCAGCGATAGGTCCTGTGGGCTGTGGTGTAATATTGGACCTTGTCGTAACAAGTCCAGGTGAAAGGGTAGGCACCAAGGTGTGTCTATCAGCATCATACAAAATATTGAGTACCACAATCTCCTCGGCCAGTTTGGTGCCACCAGCAGAACTGTGGATCTCATGTCCTGGATCTTGAGTAACAATTTTGCAATCATCGGAATTGGTGGAAATATGCAGGCTTTTTTGACGTACCATGTTGCTGTCATTGTATTGACCTCTTCAGTTCGGGTGTCTGGGAAGCATGAGTGAAACCAGGGCAGCTCAGTGTTTCACCCCAAGGCCACGAGATCCACCTGAAATGGTCCCTGCCTCTGGTTGATTGTCTGAAAAACCTGAGGGTGCAGCTGCCACTCTGCCTGGTCCAGAGTCACTTAACTGAGCCAGTCTGCCTGCAGATTGTGTTTTCCCACCAAATATGTGGCCAAGATGCCCTGTAGATGATTCTCCACCCAGCACAGGGTCTGAAGCACCTCCTGAAGCATGGATCTGCTCTGGGTCCTGCCTTGCTTGTTGATGTATGCCACGGTGACCAGATTGTCCATTCTGACCAGAACTGACTGGCCCCGAATCTGAGGTGAAAAGAACAGAAGGGCTCTGTACACTGTCCTCATCTCTAGCACATTGATAGACAGATGGGACTCTGCCTGGGACCACCTACCCTGCATCACATGGCGGTCCAACATTGCACCCAGCCAAATAGGCTGGAGTTCATTTTAATGGTCAAAAACTGGGGTAGTGCTTGCAGCACACCAATCATCAGATTCCACCATTCTATCCACCAGTTAAGACTCCATAGCTTGTCTGGATTTGGGGTGATGTGGAACTCGACATCCTGTGTGTTCAGGTCCTATGCGTCCAGGACATACCTTTGCAGAGGGCACATATGCAATCGCTCCCATGGCACCATGGTTATTGTTGCTGCCATGAGGGCTAATAATTGCAGGTATGTACAGACTGGTCTGTAAGGTTTGTTCTGCATGGAACCCAGGAGCTGAGCTATGCTGTTTGTCTTGTCCTCTGTCATGTTGACTCAGCCTGCTGCCATGTCTATGTGGGCGCCCAAGTGTGTAAGTACCAGCGTGGGCTGTAACTGGCTTTTCTCCCAGTTTATGACCCAGCCGTGACTTTGCAGGCACTGGAGCACTGTTTCTGTATCTTTTCTGGCCTTGTCTGGGTTCCTGGCCAAATGAGCCAGTTGTCCTGATATGAGATGACATGTATGCCCCTTTTTCTAAGTTCTGCAGAAAGCACTACTAGTGTCTTCATAAAGAACCTCGGCACTGGTGCCAGACCGAATGGGAGGCAAGTGTATTGGAAATGATGTCCATAAATCTGGAATTGGAGAAAACGATGGCATCGGGGACAGATTGGAATGTGCAGGTAGGCATCCTTGAGGTCGACTTGAGACCAAGAAGTCGCCTGGCTGATAGGCTGCTAGGGTCACTTGGACTGTCTCCATTTTTAACCTTTTGTAAGTGACAAACTTGTTGAGGAATTTGAGATGGAGCATGGGGTGGAGACTTCTGGTCCTCTTTGGGACCATAAAAAATGTAGATTACACCCCTGTGTCCCTCTTATCAGCCAGGACTGGGGCTATTGCCCCACTCCTGGTGAAGTCGGTCAGAGCCCGCTTTATCACTTCCAGCCTGGCCAGGTTTATGGGCGCTTTGGAGATCATCGGTCTGTGTGGAATTGTCTTTTGAGAAAACTCTATGGCGTATCTGTGGGATACAAGTTCCTAGACCCAGTGGTCCATTGTGGTGTGGGCCCATTGATCAGTGAACAGCCTTACTCGGTCCCCCCCCAAGGTGGCACAGTCCACTGAAGCCCCTTTCCCATCATTGGTTGTTGGAGGTGGCACCAAACTTCTTGTCCTTATTTCCCCCTCTCTTACCAAAGGTTCCCTTGAATTTGAACTGCTTGTTCAAGGACTGAAACTGGGACCTCTCTGCCCTGCCTCTCTGGGTCTGGGCTGCCACCACTTTTGTGCGGTTGTGAACTGCTCTGAATCTGGATCAAAGTTCTGACTGAAGAGGAGGAAGAGGTCCTTTTTTCTCTGCCTTTTGCTTAGTCCTAGCCTTGCCCTTAAGGAACAGGGTGAGGGCTTCCCCGAATAGGTGGCCCACCCCTACAAGGAAGTTTCATCAGGGTCGCCTTTGATTCGGCATCCGCCTGCCATAACTTAAGCCATAATGCCTGTCTGTCCCAGTTGATCAGGACAGCAGCCCTGGTACTGAATTTGATAGAGTCTGAGGAGGTATCCATGAGATAGTGTGCTGCCTGTACCATGCAGTCTGCCTGCTCTTCCAGTGGGGAGTCTTCCTGGAGGCCATCTGTGATGATTTCCACCCAACGCAGAAGTGCCATGCTGGTGTACCACATCACTGTATCTGTGAATAAGGCCATACCTGTTACTTTGTGGACCCTATTGAGTGACACCTCCACCTTTTTGTCCATTGGGTCCTTTAGTGCTGAGGTGCTCTCTACCGATATCACCGTATGCCCGGCCAGTGCAGACATCTGGGTGTCCACCTTCATGGCTGAGTGCCAGCCAGTCTGATAGTACTCAGTAAGGGGGTAACATTTCTGCAGGGCCCTTTTCTCTGGGATTAGGGCCAGCTCCAAGGCCTCCAGCTCCTTGGACAAAATGTCATCAAGGGCTGGGCAGGCAGGGAAGCAATGCTGCACTGATATGGATTGTGACAAGAGGATGGTGTCCAAGGAGGTGTGGAGCTCTTCCTGCTCCACTGAGATATGAAGAACTTCCTGGACAAGTCGAATTAGTTCCACCACATACTCCTGTGGGTACAGTCTGCCTGATGTCTGGGTCGGATCCTGATCCACTTCCTCTGAAGTGCCTGACTGGTCTTCAGCCTACTTGCATTTCTTCCTATGGGCTTGGTGTTGTGCCTGTGTGCTTTTTTACTACTGCTTGGGACTCGTCTGCTGGCTGTTGGTCTTGTAAGGTCTCCAACCATTGGAACAGCAGGTCCACCTGTGCAGTGTTCAAGGTGAGCAGTGCTGTGGGTGGCATTGGTTCTTCCTGTGTGTTCACCACTTCTATGGAGTTGTGTGGAGCATCAGACTCTGAGACGGAGCACACAGCACACAAAGCCTCCCCCACATGTGATTCTGGGAGCTTCGTCCTGCACTCTATGAAGATAAGCATGGTGATGAAGTAAGGTGGAGCAGTCGATCTTTGAGGAGCAGACAAGAAAAACTGGATCAGAATCATGTCCAAGCCTCCTTTAATAAAAAGCAGCAGTAGCAGCCAGTTTGCACATCCTGGGCAAACAAGTGCTCGAAATAGTGTCTGTGCATTTAATGAGGTGTAGAGCCCTGTACAAAATGGCCACCCACATGGTGGGCAATCAGATGTTCCCCTGCATTGGGATCTCCTCTCAAAATTGTGGTCTCCTTAGCTCTCCACCAACATGGCCACCGATCTCATGAGATTTTGCTAGAGTACTTTGGAAGAGCCATGAGACTCATCAGCAGTCTTGTGCTATCAACCAGAACTCTTGCAATTGTGGATCACCTGAAAGGCTGGGACCTAGGTTGGGAAGTGGCCGATTATCCGGGATGCCCCTTTCAGTCCCCCCCATGTGCCAGTAGAGTCTCCTCAGGCTACCTGTTTCTTCATGCTGTAGTCGGCCTCACCCATGGTCTCATGGGAGCTGCCATATAGCTCCCTGAGACTTGGAGCACATGGGAAGCAATGGCGTCACTGGACTGTGGGGGATGTGGAGAATGAGTAGCTGTCTATGGCTGGCATGAGTCTGGAGAATGGTGCCAAGGTCTGCATGGCTTGCCCCCCCTCTGCTTCCTGTCCTGGGACTGGATTAGGGCAGAGTGATGAGGAGACATCGAGACATCAACAGAGCCATGTCCTGAAGTCCCAAGTGGCTGCTGCAGGTACATCTGTGGGTGATGGCTTCCCTGGAATTGGAGGCTTGGGGGAGTACTGGCTCTCAGTGGGTAATCGGCATCACCATTCCATGTTGGTGACACTACTGGATGGTCCCAAACCTAGGCAGGAGGGTAAGGCGGATGCTACATGAGGGTATGTCTCCTTAAGTCCTGCTCACGGTGAGCATTCAAGTGTCGTAAACCATTTTGCCTGCAAGCTGACTGCTGCTCCTTGCCTGTTCCCAAGCTAAATATGGCTCTGTGCCCTGGTCCTGAGAGGTGCTTGGCCTCCACAGCAAAGTGGGCATACAGAGAGCATAATATCATGCTTGAATTATCAATTTCTTACTACATCTGTTATTCTTATTATCATTATTACTATTATTTTTGAAAATTACATAGAACAGTAAAATAGCCTGCCTCAGAAGCAGTGTGCGTGCAGATGATGTGCCTAGCTAGATAGAAAGAAGTAGAATACTGAATATGAGGGTAATACCTGTAATTGTTGAGGGAACGAGGTTGATCGTGACCAGCTCGCAGAGATGCACGAGATAGACTGGAGTTTTTGGCTAGAGTCAGGGTGACTGACCTCTGGCAGCCAAAAGATTTATGATCGTGCATCAGCCAATAGGATGGATGAGGATACCCAGTGGTTATGATTCTCTGAGCACTAGAAAGGCGGCAGGGGATAATTGTAACTTTCTCCATGACCCATCCCCCCAAGTGAGGATATTTAAATCCAGGGGTTATGGGGCGGCAGTGCCCCCCACAAAAATAAAAATGATGACATTTTTGCTGTGCTATTCTTGCTGATGGCATTGTGGTTGGCTATGTTCTGACCCAGTGCCATTTTGCACCATAGTTAATAAAATTACTTGTCCTTCCTCTACCACATAACACCCATCCCACACCCATCCCTCACTCCTCTCCCATACCCAGTAACAATTATATTCAAGGTACACCCTTCTCCAAGCCCACATAAGTACATCCTCTCACCCCTCATGGCACTCCAATTTAGTGGCAAGAAGTTAGCGGCCCAAACAGCCCTCTACTCACATTCTCATCTGGCCACCATGTAAATGAATGAAATAGTATGTGTGGTAATATAAAAGCTAATTACTATAAGCACATTCACTCCCATTCATTCTCATCACAGCTCTCCAAGGTGTTGAGAGAAGTACAACACCAGTTGCCATGGTTGTACTGCCAAATTTGGCATCAGTGTAGGGTAGGAGGGTAGGGGAGGTGTAATGTGGGCTGAGGGAAGTGGGCACTTTAACTGTAAGTGGGGCTGGGTGAGAGGGTGAGATGGGTTCCTCGAGGAAGGGGTTAAATGGAAATTAACTTTATTCATCAAGGTGCAGAATTTCCACAGGCTTTGGAAGGAGGATGGGATGCAATGTTAGTGGGCTGGAGTAATTTTTTTTTGTACTAGCTAGGGGTGGGCGGAAGACAGTGGGATAGAGTACTCCAAGTGTGTGGGGAAGGGAATCTTTTTTTTTGTAACAGCACTTTGTAAAGTGACACTTTACTAGTGACATGCCTCTTCAGTGGGCAAAGTGACCACTTCAGCAGGTGAAGCACTTCAAATGGTGAACTGTTCACTAGCAAAGCACATTTAAAGTCTTCACTGAGATAAATAGAGTTTACCAAGTAAAGAACAAAATGAAGTTTCACTTTGTACTACATGAAGTAGAGGCACTTTGCATAGTTCTGTGCAAAATGCAGTTTGCTGACGTCACACATGCAGGAGGGGGCCTACCATTGATTTGATGGCATTTTGGATACTTGGAAAATCAGGATAAGGATGGGAAATTATCTTTTTGGTTTTTTTGCAATTTGGCCAGGAAAGACACATTGAACCATGGCTGCTGCTTTCCAGGTGCATCCTGGAGGGTGGGTTCACGGACCTTTTTTATTGACAAAGACAACACCAAGGAAAATCCACTACCGAGTAGTGGAGCAAAAATATGTCTCCAATTCATGACTGCTGTGATTGGTGGTGGGTGCTTTGACTGATGTGAAAATGCAGTATATCCATTCCTTTCCTAGCTCCTTCTTTAGACAGTTTTGTTATAGTATGTCCTGAATGTGTGAATGAGGCTTAAGGAACCAGGGAGTATCTTTGAGGGTATCTCTCCTCTGGGATTGTTTTGAGAATGCTACAAGAAAGGAAGGGGTGGAACCTGGTTTCTTAACCCAGCATCAAATCTCAGGCTGAAAGCTATGTACTGTGGAGGGGTCCCCCTTAATAACACTAACAGTCAAAATAGCTTAGCAGAAGACACCAGGAGAAAGGACTGCTGTGTGACTGAACTTCTCTGCTGGGACTATATTGCCCTCCTTCTCTCCCCTCCACTCCCCCACCCAACGCTAGTTCTATTTTTATAGGCACAGGATTTGACTGACAACAGGAACTTCCTGTTTAGGGGCAGGAAGTGAGTGATCACAGAACCACCAAGGACCCACCATCCTAGAAGGGCAAGAGTAGCTCTCCGGCCCCCTCTAGCTGCTGGAGGTCTGCCTCTGAGCAAGTAAGTGGTCTACTGAGAAATATAGGATATTCTTGTCTCAGAACAGGACAATCAGGAGCTTAAAGGGCACACAGGCAGAAAGAGAGAGAGAAAAAAAAAAACAGAGGAAAGAGTAAGGATTGCAAACAGTTAAGGGGCCAGAAATAAGACATGATTGGAGTGGTGCAGTGCAGTGGCTGTGGGCAGCAGTCTCCAGGAGATGTTCTGGAGGATGCGGTGTTGTCCCATCTGCAGGCACCTCTCTGGGCTGAGGGAGGAGGTTGCTCATCTCCAGGCTGAGTTGGCCAGGATTTGTGGGACCTCCTCTTCCATCAAGGACCACCAGTGCCACTGCCGTTGCCTCAGAGGTGCCAAGAAAGAGGCCGGTTGGACCACAGTGGGCTCAGGGAGGGAGGGTGGTGGAACAGGCGCATCCCTCCAGTTGTACCTCTCCACAATTCCTATGCCATTCTGGCAAAGTGTGGTTTCTATGGAGGCATCCACAGTGGAGACCAAGGAGGATGCTGGGAACCTCCCACAAAGGAGACCCACAGAAGGGTGGCAGGGGACCCTACAGGGGAAAGAAACAACTCCTGGTGGGGGACTCCATTGTTAGGAAGGTAGAACTGGGGGAGGAAGGGGAGAGGGAGGTAAGGTGCCTGCCTGGCGCCATGGCTTGGAGGGACAGGAAACGAATCCTCAGGATTGCTGGAGCAGCTGCACAGGGGAGGGAGCTGGATGTCATTGTCCACCTAGGGACAAATGACCTGGCTAAGAAAGGGATTAGAGAAGTGCAGGAAGAGTTTGTGGAATTGGGGAGGGGCCTTAGTCAAGTAGCACACACGGTAACCTTCTCGGAGGTGCTACCCATCTATGGCATAGGAGAGGCTAGGGCAGGGATTCTCAAATGGTGAGGTCAGCCTCCTTGGGGAGGCCCCAACCTGTTCCAGGGGAGGCTCAAGCAAGTCTTAAAAAGTACAGTATTTAAATTTTGAGTTTCATGTATTTTGTGTGAAGAGATGAAGCAAACTGAAAGAGGATAATAGTAGGTGAATTTTATGTATTTATTTTCTAATAGGTGACAAGGGAAGGTGAATGAGCCAAGGCTTATTTCAGGTGTACCCAGGGAAGGGTAGGTAGTGAATACATTTCAAAAGGTAACTGCAAAACAATCAAGAAATACACAATGAACGATAGTGCAAACAAATATGAACAGTAAACTAATAATGAGTGGTGGTGACTGATCAATTTGTAGACTGATGGCAGAACAGTCCAAATACAAGGGTTGAGCAGAGAAGTGCTAAGAGCAATAGCAGGAAGGAGCAAAGTAATCTCAGAGAAGTTGCTTAGGAGCAGGGAAGGAGGGGGAGAGGCAAAGTATGTAGGAAGGCTATTTTATGTAGAGAGGAAACAAAGAAAGTAGTCTGACCCATGAAGGTACAGCAACAAGGGGTAACAATGGTTCAAGAATGAAAATAGCGGAGCAAGTAGACTGGCCTGTGGGGGGGGGGGTTACAATAAACTGAATAATAATATTTGTTTATTTTATTTATTTGTTATTCAGATAATATCTGTGAGCATAAGAGTTCTTTTTCAAAGGTTACACATCAGTGTAAGACAAAGAACTGAATGAAAGAACTGAATGTGAGCCAAGTACTCAAAGGGGTTTCAGTTTATTCATGGTATACTGCGCAAAGTACAACATGTTATTTTTCATTGAGGAGACCCAAGATTATTTCAGTTTTTGGGGAGGCTCAAAATCTTTTCCATGGATTTGGGGAGGCTCACTGTGACAATGTCTAAGAACTGTTGAGCTAGGGTGTTCCGCACCATGGGATTCAATCAGTGGTTGAAAAACTGGTGTGGAGCTCAGGGATTTGGCTTCATTGGGGACAGGGGGTCCACCTGGAGTGATGCAAGCCTATACTGGCATGATGGGCTGCATCTGTCCGGGAGGGGATCCAGGATCCTAGGTGATAGGTTTAAATGCTTCACTGGCAAGCTTTTAAACTAGCCAAGGAGGCACTGGAAAGAACAGGAAAATCTAGCCCCAAATAATCACAGTAGTAAGTCACGAAACACCAACATGGAGGTGTCGATGAGGAGAGGGCAGGGTAAATGGAGAAAGAGACAAAGGCAAGAAGCACAGAGATGGGGCAAAAGGGAGTAAGGCCATCAGGAAATGAAGGGTAATGAGTACCAATGCCCGTAGTCTGGGCAACAAGCTCTCTGAGCTGATGGTCTTAATGGAAGAGGGATGCCTGGATATCGTAGCAGTCACAGAAGCATGGTACACAGAGAACCATGACTGGGATGTTAACATACCAGGGTACATAACCTACAGGAGAGACAGGCAGGGGAGAAGAGGGGAGGAGTAGCTCTCTATGTAAAGGAAGGATAAAAGCAACTGAACAAAAAGTAAACAGGAGGAGAAGAGGTACTGTGGGTCACCTTGGAGACTGAAAGGGCACCACAATCCACACAGGGTTGTGTACAGACCCCCATGTCAGGGAAGGAATGGACAAGGATATGATAGAAGGCATTCTTAGAATGGCAGAGAACGGGAGGTACTGTTGATGGGAGACCTGAATATGCCAGATGTTAACTGGAGCACATTTGCTGCAGCCACATCCAAGAGCAGGGCCATTCTTGATGCCCTACAGGTGGCAGGCATTAGACAGCTAGTTTCAGAACCCACTCATGAGGGAGCAATCTTAGACCTCATACTCTCAAACGGGGGCAGTGAGAGGATCTCAGATCTAGAAGTGGGTTGCCATCTGAGGACAAGTGACCATCAAACAGTGTGGTTCACGTTAAACTCAGCTACAGAGTCAAGCCATACAAAAGTGAGGGTACTGGACTTTAGGAGGGCTGACTTTGGCAAGATGGGAGAGTGCCTCAGAAAAGCACTAGCAAACAGGCTAGAAGGAGGTGTGGAGCAACAATGGGGAATTATCAAAACTGCCATCACAGAGGCAACAAGCCTTTGTGTGAAGCAAATAAACAAATCAAAATGAAAGAAAAAGCCACTATGGTTCTCCAAAGAGGTGGCTGTGAAAGTCAGGAAGAAAAATATAGCATTCCGGAAGTATAAGGAAACACAGAAGGAGCAGGACAGAGAGCTGTACCAGTTAAGGCAGAAGGAAGCAGGGAGGGAAGTCAGAATAGCAAAGGCCCAAACTGAGGAAAAGATAGCCAACTCAGTTAAGAAGGGGGATAAAACCTTTTAATAGGTACATAAGCAAGCGTAGAAAGACAAAGGGAGGGATAGTGAGGCTGAATAGAATGAACGGTGGGTGGGCAGAGGGGGACAGTGAAAAAGCAGGAATACTGAACGAATATTTCTGCTCAGTATTCACAAAAGAGAAGGGGGAAGTGCCTAATCCAATTAACAGAAGCACTCTTGATAGGGGGGTCGATCCAGTCCTTTCACAGAAGAAAGGGTTCTGCAAGAACTCCTAAAACTGAAGGTGGACAAAGCAATGGGTCCTGATGGAATTCACCCCAGAATTCTGAAAGAATTAAGGAGAACTAGTGAAACCACTGGCTACTCTTTTAACAAATCATGGGAGGATGGTGTGGTACCCGAGGACTGGAGGAAGGCGGATGTCATTCCCTTCACAAAAGTGGGACCAAGACAGAGGCAGAAACTACAGACCTGTCAGTCTGACCTCTGTGGTAGGGAAAGTGATGGAGTCACTTCTGAAGGAAAGAATAGTTGAGTACCTAGAGGCCAGTGGAGCACAGGACCCAAGGCAGCATGGGTTCTGAGCGGGAAGGTCATGTCAGAGCAATCTAATAGATTTCTTTGACTGGGTGACCAAAGTAGTAGACCAGGGAGGGGCTGTGGACATGGCCTACCTAGACTTTAGCAAGGCATTTGACACAGTCCCACACAAAAGATTAATAGTCAAATTAACCAGCCTGGGAGTGGGACCCAGGGTAGTAGCCTGGGTAAAACATTGGCTGGACAACAGGACACAGAAGGTAATTGTAAATGGAGTCCACTCTGAAGAAAGGGGGGTTACTAGTGGGGTACCACAGGGTTCAGTATTGGGTCCAGTCCTTTTAATGTCTTCATCAGTGACATTTGGAGGGACTGGAAGGAAAAGTATGCCTTTTGCAGATGACACAAAGATCTGCAACAAGGTTGATACACAAGGAGGCGTGGAAAGGATGAAAGGACTTGGCAAGGTTGGAGGAATGGTCAGAGGTATGGCAGCTAGGATTCAATGCAAAGAAGTGCAAATAATGCACCTGGGAAACAAGAACCCAGGGGAAGAATACACAATGGGTGGGGAGGTAGTAACAACAACAAAAGGAAAGGGACCTGGGGTAATCATATCAGATGACCTTAAGGTTAGCAAGCAATGTGAGAAGGCAGTAGGGAGGGCTGGGGGTATACTGGGATGTATAGGGAGAGGCATCATCTGCAGAAAACAGGAAGTTGTTATCCCTCTGTACAGACAGTTGGTGAGACCCCATCTGGAGTACTGTGTCAGTTCTGGAGACCCCATCTCCTCGCAAGGACATAGACAGGATAGAGGCGGAGTCCAGAGGAGGGCAACTAAAATGGTGCAGGGTCTGCAAGAGAAGCCGTGATGAGGAGAGACTAAAGGAGCTTAATATGTATACCCTTGAGGAAAGAAGGAGAGGGGGACATGATGGAAACTTTTAAGTACCTCAGTGGAATCAACAAAGTCCAAGAGGTAGCATCTTTCAGAAAGAGACTTGCAAGAACAAGGGGACACAATTTAAAGATAGAAGGAGGGCGGTTCAGGGCAATGTGAGAAGTATTATTTCACAGAGAGGGTAGTGGATGCATGGAACAGCCTTCCTGAGGAGGTTGTGGGGTCTAAAACTGTGGGAGAATTCAAGAATGCATGGGACAGACATAAGGCAATTCTTGTGGGGGGTAGGAAGAAATAGGCTGTTGGTTAACTAGGATCTGAGGCCTATCCTGTAGGTAGGGAAATGGGCAGACTAGATGGGCCTAGCGGTCCTTATCTGCCGTCAAAGTCTATGTTTCTATGTTTCTATGTAAATGGATGCTATGGCATATATAAACAGATGAGTTAAGTAAACTTGTTGAAATAAAAGTATATTCACGAGGGTGTGTGTGAGGGTTGGAGGTTGTGGAAATATGACCTCCTTGGTGTCATGAAATCATTATCAGTTTGTCCAAAGAAGTCACTGGAACCAAGTTCCAGTAAACTTTATATTCCAAAGATAAAACCCACTATTATAAAAAAAAAAAAAAGATCATGTTTAACTGGGAACTTGTTTTTTTATAAACATGTCAGTAAGCTATTACAGAACAATATTCCTCTAGATGTGATATTCTTAGACTTCTGTAAAACTTTTGATAAGGTACAACACATTTTAATAAATAAAATGAGAAAACAACAAATAAATGACACAATCATAAATTGGGTAGACGCATGGTTATACAAGCATACACAAAGAGTATGTGTTAGGGGACACTTATCTGAATTAAGCCTAGTGAGTAGTGGTGTCCCACAGGGGTCAGCATTGGGACCATTGTTGTTTTCCATTTATATTTCAGATTTGACCGAGAACCTTCACAGTATCATAGTAAAATTTGCTGATGACGCTAAACTGGCAGCACAGGTAAAAACAGAAGAGGAGAGAGTGATGCTTGCCAATGACCTTAAGACATTGGAAATTTGGGCATATACCAATAAAATGATTTTCAACACAAGTAAATGTGTCATTATGCATTTTGGTACAAAAAATGTTCAAAAACAATTTACTCTTAATAACCAAGTACTCTAAGCTGTAGGGATCCATGGTGATTTAGGAATACAAATTTCATAGGATTTGATCTTTTAAAATTGCTATAATTATGTAATAAATAAAGCAAATAGATTACTGGGATGCATAAAGAGTAGTTTTAGTTCAAGGGACAGGGCATATGTGAGACCTCATTTAGATTACTGTTCTCCTCTGTGGAGTCCTTACCACAGGAGGGATGTGAACAGACTGGAGGGTGTCCAGAGAAGAGTAACCAAAATGGTTAAAAATATGCATGGCATGGTGTGCGAGGAGAAATTGGAAGTACTGAAGTTGTACTCCTTGGAACAAAGGAGAATTAGGGGAGATCTGTTTTTAATGCAGAAGCTTGCAAATGATACTGAAATGCTGTCACACTTAGGCATGACTTTTAGCAACTGGGATTACAACCTCAGAAGTCATGACCATCAACTGTCTTTAACATATCCAAAAAACAATAAAAGCCATTCCTTTTTTAATCAACGAATAATACCCTTATGGAACACCCAGCCGGACACAGTAGTAGACTGTACTAACCATACAGATTTTAAATACAAATTAGACCAATATTTATTGGTTAAGTGATGTTGAACCAGCTTGGCTGGAGATGCATTTATATGGACTTCGGCCTTCTGTGCACCTACTTTCTTTTAGTATGATCTTTAGTATAAAGCATATGAAAAAGTAGTAAAATATATAGGACAACAAAAAATGAATTTTAATATATTTTTATCACAACAGAAATAAAGAAGAAACAAAGAAATAACAGAAATATCTGGATATGGACATAGTTTAAGTAGTCGTTGGTCACTTTCAGGTACACTTTTAACATTGTTTAACGTTTGTTTATTTCTGGAAACCAGTGATGGAAATGCCAAGTAAACTAGTTTGAAAATGTTTCTTTAGCCATAATAGAAGAAGAATTGTGGGAATAGTTATGATCTAGCCAGTGGTTTTAAAAGCAATCTTGATAATACAAATTCTGTTAGTCTGCTTGGTGCTATAATGATCTTACAAAATTACTTGAAAGAAGCAGATGTTATATTTTTGGGTAAATGTATGATATTGGTTTAGTACAATTTTGAACATTGATTCACTAAGATGGCACATACACATAGATGAGTTAAGTAAACTTGTTGAAATAAAAGTGTATTTAGAAGGGTGTGTGCAGGGTTGGAGGTTGGGATATATGAACTCCTGGGTGTCAGTTGGGTGGTGCAGAGGTAGGGCCGCCAGTACAAGGGATAGAAACAAGCACAAACTACAGTTATCACAGTTACAACTAGTTAGACAAGGTCTGGCTCAGAATGAATTGTATTGGGTCTTATGAAAAGTATTAGTATCTAATAAGAATGATAAGATAATGTTGTTTTTCTCTGTTTTACAAAACAGGACCACCATGGGTCCCGAGGAAGTGGTCCCCTTGGCCAAAAAATGTTCTCTGGACCTATTAGCTGGCTTTCACCCATACTGTCATTATTAAATACATTTTTTTGAATCAAGATTCTTTGAAGTTGGCTGGCCCGGTGGCACGGAAGGTTGAGGTGCTGGACGCCACATCTTGTGCCATGCCAGTGGCCTGGGTTAGGGAACAGACTTTGGTTGTTAAAAGCCTGGCATGGGGAGGTAAGGATTGAGCATCTGAAGAACCGCTGTCCTTCCTTGGGGAGGAGTGAACATGTTGGGTGCTGTTGTCTGACACCCAGCAGTGGCTGGGTGTCAGTGCAATTATCCACACACAAGGGGTTGGCCCTACATCCAGGGTGCCAGGCTGCTTCCATGGAGGCAGAGACAGCCATTGCACCCATTGTATGAACAAGGGCATGGGAGAAAAAGCAGAGGAAAAACCAGGGCCCTACAGGACTCGTGATGGCTGATCACCTTCGCAGCAGCCCCCAAGTTCTGGATTATTGTCTTCGGTGGTGGGAGTAAGCCAGTGCTCCCAGACTCTGGCCCTGCTGTGGGAGAAAGCCATGGGGGAACGCTGGGGGTTGTAGGACAAGGAAACCAGCCAGAGGACGTATCCCTCTTTAAAGGGGGGGGTCATAGCCCCTATCGGGTTGGGGGAATAAAGAGTTTCTATAAAAAACAAATAAATACATTTGGGGGAGTTTCAGAGCCTTCCTTACCACATAGCATCAATTTTAACCATCCATTAGCATCCATTTTAATGTTATTAAGGAAGACTTCTCCACAGTATGTAGTTTTCAGCCCAAGATTTGAGCCTGCATTTAGGAACCAGATTCCACACCTTCCTTTCTTGAAGCATTTTGATTTGGGAAGGTTAAATTACTTCCAAGAAACCTGTGGCTTCCAAAATAAAACATCTTTTTAAGCTGTATTAGCCCATAAAAAACTGAATAAGACTAAATTTCCATGCAAGGGACCTATACAGTTAATGATCCAGGGATATTAAAAAAACAATGATGTACATATTTCTGTATACTGTTTGTGAGATTAAAACTATAAATACAATTTTTTTTTTTTTTTTATTTAGATAGCACCTTTAATAGCAGTTCCTATCCAGTTTTTTCTTTCCCTTTCACAGGGGCTCAGGCCCAGTAGCCCACCCTACAGACCCACTTCAACTACACTTTAGCTATAAGAAGAAACCAGTGATCTGGTACAACTTTAAAACAAACCTGTCTGGTCACAGACTACCACTTTTTGAATATGAATCCATTTTTGAGACACCTTTCACCACAGATATAATTGCCCCAATGTCTGCATACACAGAAAAGCAAATCAATCAAGTGTTAGCACACATTTTGTTAGTGGAGCACTGGACATAGAGAGTCACAACTAAAAATTTGTTTAATAAGATAGAACATATTTTACAAAATGATAAAAAACTACATTGGCATTCATTAACATTTGTTCAGTATCTCAGAAATAAATGTATTCCAAGAGGACTACAGGATCTAGTGGAACCTAATTTACTGTAGAGATTAATTACCAGAAACTTTCTGACAGATTACATAGAATTCATAATAAGTGCTCCCATGATTTGATGGTGGCACTCACTGAAGCCATTGTAGATTAAAGAAATTAGCTCAGTAGAGAGATGCAGAATTACAAGGATGACTACAAAAACAAAGTAGAGTTTAATGAGTTTAAGACCATTGTGTATAAGATAGAACTGAACTGAAAGAATTTGAACAGCAAATAAAAAATACCAAAACAAGAAAATTTCCGAGAGATCTGAATGACTACAGAGACAATAAAGTATGTACATATAAAAAACTATGAGTATCTTCACACTATTGCAGAGAAGAATATTCAAACGGTGAGAGCTCAGGGAGTTTTCTAACAAGTCAATTACAAGAACCACAGATCAATACTGAACAGGGTCCTTTTTCAGAACAAGGTCAGAATATAACCCCACAGCCAGCAACATCAAGCCATACCGGGGAACAAAGCAGGGAGCCAGTGAGGTGCGATCTGTGATCAAAACAGGCCCATACAGATGTAGTGGAAACAGAGGAGGACAGGAGGAGGAGGAAACAGAGTGTACAACAACATCCAACACAGGGATATTACAGGATTTGCAGGAGGTAGTTTTTATATTAAGTCATAAACCACTGACACCAAAACATATTGAAGTTTCAGCACTAGGCCTTTCATTATCCCCAATGTCAAAGATAATATTTTTTGACTTAAGGATAGACTTAGAAAAATGTTATAGCAAAATAAGACCCGAGTACCAATTTGCAGAATCGGATAGAGGGGAGAGCCAAAGAGAAAAGGACCTCAGGATAGCTGTAGGAGTAAAACCAAGCTACAACCCCCAAAAAACTGTTTACAAGCCATAGAAACATTTGTAAAACATGTAAATAAAGAGATAGACCAGTTGAAAAAGACAGCATCTTCACAATCAAGGGGAAATTTTACAAGGGCCTAAAAGGAGGCTTATATCAATTGGGGAAAATATAGAGACATTATTATTAAACCAGTTAATAAGGGCAGAGGTGTGTTTGGTGATTAATTATGTGGACTACAAAACAAGAATGTGTGAGTCTGTTAAAAATAGAGACCTCTCACCAGAGATAAGAGTGGAAATCAAACAACTGTTGGACCAAGCCATAAATATGGGGTGGATTTCTTCATGACAGGCAGTAATCTTGGATAAAATACATCCCCAGACTCCTGCCTTTTTCTGCATTACAAAAAAATCATAAAAGTTTACAAAATCCTCCAGGCAGATGTATTGTTTCTGGCATCCATTCAGTGTTGGAACCTCTGTTTTCATATATTGATGACTTTATGAAACCATTAGTACTACTACTTCAATGTACATCAAAGATGCTAAACATTTTCTAGAATAATAGAGAACCTCAATAACTGAGTTGTCGATTTAAGTAAAACTTTATTGGCTACGTTAGATGTGCAGGATTTATATACCTGCAACCCACATGAAGACGGATTACATTTCTTATTGCTAGCCCTTAAAAAGAGACCCGTGGGAAAAACCTTCAAAAATGTTTCTCATACAATTGGCAGAAATAGTTCTATCAAGAATGTAAGTTTCATTTGAAGATACCTATTATGCTCAAATGAGGGGAATAGCAAAGGGGAGCACATTCACTCCATCATATGGTAATCTCTACATGGAACAGTTCGAGTCTGAGTTTATTTTGACAGAAGTAATACACCTGTACTTCTGATATATTGCTAGTTGTGTAGCTTGGTGATATATTGACAACATTTTTGTCTTATGGACAGGAACAGACACAGAATAGATGAAGTTTTTATAACCATATAAATGAGATACAAGGCAATCTCAAGTTTACACTGAACTTTCATGAACACCAAATTCCTTTTTTGGATATTTTAGTTGCAAAGACAGAACACAATTTGGAAACTACATTATATCACAAACAGACAGACCGAAACTCTCTTTTACATGATAAAAGCTTTCATAGTGCTAAACTAATTGAGTATTCCTTACTCGCAGTTTTTAAGAGCAGTAAGAAATTGCAGTACACCAGAATCTTACAACAAAGAGGCAAACACAATTTACAACAGATTTAGAGAAAGAGGATATGGGGAAAGTGTTTTAAAGGCAGCTATTGAAACAGTGGATGGGACAGACTGTCAGGAACCACTTAAAGAATGAACAAAACAATCAGGCCTTGAAAGGATAGTGTTTCGCACCTGCTACACCAAACCAACCAATAGAATAACATCTAAAATCAACAAACACTGGCATATTTTCGAAGTCTATGACCGACAGATACCTAAGTTTAAGCAGAAACCCCTGGCTAGCCTTGAAGAAGAATCCTACATTCAAGGATAAAGTAGCACACACCATACACCGAAAATCAGAAGAACCAGATGGACAACAATATCTTCTGCGTCCCTTGAAAAAAACAACAACTACCCATGTGGAAGATGTTCAGTGTGTTCACACACTTCCAGAAAAACATCTTTTACAAATGCTTTTACAGAAGTTTTCCACATTAGAGGTCACATCACCTGCACCAGTGACTATGTGGTATATGTAATTACCTATCCTTACAACAAAATGCACTGTATATTGGGAAAATAATGAAGCAACTTAAAACACACATTCAAGAACACAATAGGAATATCAGCAGGCAGAACCCAAATTCTTCCATAGCAAAGCCTTCAGTTCTGCTGGACACAATGCCACTTCACTGAAGTTTTGTGCCTTAGAACTGGTTAAGAATTCTGGATGTGGCGCAGACTGGGACTTATAACTGCGACAATGGGAATTGTGGTGTATTTATACACTTGGATCACTAGAAACTGATAGTAGCATGAATGAGGAAGAAGATTTGCACCTTTTCTGTTAACACGGTTATTTGCCTTGGACATTGTAACTGAACACTAAAAAATGTTTTTTTTTTTTTATTTCATTTTTGTTGACCAGGTAAGTGCACTAGACAAATCCTGCCTATTTTCAGGAATGACCCGAGGAAGGGGGATACAGATGAATGCCAACTGACCTTGAACCAGATTAAGCTGTTTGTGGTATTTTTAGCGAATGAGGGAAATTTGGCCAGGACACTGGGGAAATTCCCCTACTCTTTTCGATAAGTACTGTGGGATCTTTAACTTCCACCTGAACTACCACCAACCCAGGCAGATGAGACCTCGGTTTAACGTCTCATCCAAAAGACAGCGCCTCAGAAGTGCAGCACCCCTCTCATGCTGCACTACAGTGCCAGTACTGGGATATTAACTCAAGTGCCAGCTGTGGGAACTGAACCCACAGCCCTCTGATCTCCCGGCCTCAGAGGCAAGTGTGCTACCTACTGAGCCACTGACACTGATCGCACAAGTTCTATGTGACATTAAGGGACTTAAACTTTCTCTTCTCACAAATACAAGTGGAAACACAGAGTACACATTACGATTTATGAAATGTGTTTTGTTCTCTCATAGGTTAATGGTTTTCCTTTTTCTCTTCACTGTTTTTCCTTGAACCACTGCTGAAACATAAAACTCTCAGTTTTCATTAGAGTTTTCCAAAAATAATTAAAAAAATTCATATTAATTCTTAACAGAAAGGGTCTTCTGGGGTAAGGAGCAATAGGATAAAAATATTTTAATTACATTGCTAATATAACTGTTTAGGTCCAGTTCATTTATTACTTAATCATTATTTTATTTAAATGTCAGTACATGGTGTCAGTCCACAAAATACAATCCTAGTTGATTACAAGGACTTGTCATTTTGATGTTTTACTACCAGTCCTGCCCCCCCCCCCCAATTGATCTTCATGGTAACACATTTCTTATTTTTTAAGTAGCATAAATCATCAACCAGTTGCAGTATGTATAATTCCATAGTAACGTTTTCCATACACTTGCATATTTAATTTTTGTAGCATAAGGTGTGGCAGACACTGATCACTGTCCTTCTGCCTTTTTCATGCACTTAATCAAAAGTAACACCTTGAGCAGACATCTCCCAGGGAAAACGTATCTTATCACTGAGCCACAAAATCTGCCCCTTTCATTTGTAGTGGATCAGCTCCTGTGAGAGGCTAGCACTAGGCAAGGTTGCTGTTTTCCTTGAGCTAGTGAAGTTTTATGTAGTACATCACTCAGCTTAGTAACACCACTGGGACAGAATACCAATATTTTAATAAGTGAATTTGAGCATACTGCTCACTACTAGACTAGATGGAGTAGTGTAGCCACATCTTTTTAACATTTTCTAAACCTGAGATAGGAGGACATTTTTTTGTTCAAGACAGCTTAACAATGTAAGGTTCATTTAATAAAATATTAGAGTGGTAACTTTTATGCACAGTTACAAGACAGCCATAAAATAAAGTCCTTTGGTCAGATTTTAAAACATGAAGTATGCTGGTGCAGGACCGACAGCCTGCCTATCCTCCCCTTTTTTTTCCAAATAGAAAAACATATTTAATTTCAGGATATTTTATCCTTTCAAACAAGCAACTTAAAACTATCAGTAGTTTGTCCAAACAAGTCACTTGAACCAGGTTCCAGTAAACTTTATAATCTAAAGATAAAAGTCACTACTTAGTAAAGGGTATGAAAAAGTAATATATTCAGGACAACAAAAAACGAATTTTACTATATTTTTATGACAACCAAAATATAGAAGAAACGAACAAGAGAAATATCTAGATATGGGCATGGTTTAAGTAGTCCTTGGTCACTTTCAGGTACACATTTAACATTGTTTAAAAATGTGTTTATTTCGGGAAATCAATAATAGAAATTCCAACAAAACTAGTCTGAAAATGTTTCTTTAGCCATCTTAGAAAAAGAATTGTGAGGAAAGTTACCACCTAGCCAGGGGTTTTAAAAGCAAGCTTGGTAACAGACATTGTGTAAGTTTGCTTGATGTAAAAATCACCTTACACAATTACTTGAAATAAGCATGTGTTATATTTTTTGCTAAATGTATGATATTGGTTCAGTAGAATTTTGCACATTGATCACTAAGGTGGTGTATATACATGGATGGTTAAGTAAACTTGTTGAAATAAAAGTATATTCACATGGGTGTGTGTGAGGGTTGGAGGTCGGGGATATATGACCTAGGTGTCAACAGGGGGCATGGGTGGGCCCCAGTATAAGGGATAGAACAGGCACACATTACAATTACCACAATTACAATTAGTTATACAAGTTATACTAGAAACAGTAGACAGTAGGAGGCCACTAGTGCCCTTCAAGACTGTCCACCCACAAAAAGGGGCTCATATAAGGTTGACTATCTGGCTTAGAATTAATTGTATTGAATCCTATGAAAAGTATTTTATTAAAAATATCAAATAATGCTGTTATTTTTTTCTGCTTTACAAAACCAGATAACCATGGGCCCTAAGGAAGTGGGCCCCTCCACCTCAAAACATTGGCTGGAATGTTAGGAGGCAGTATAGCACAGTGGGTTTAGACTCTGAGCTGCAGATCTGGAGACCTTGGTTTGAATCCCACAGCCACTGAGGTGCATACTGTGTGATCCTGAGCAAGTCACTTAACTGCCTTGTGCTCCTAAGTTGCATCTGGAAACAAGCTTTGGCTTAATGTGCTACTCCTGGTTAAACAATGTTCCCTTACATACATACTGTCATTGATAAATACATTTTCTGAATCAAGATTCTTTGGAGTTTAAGAGCCTTCCTTACCATGTAGCATCCATTCTGACCTATTTGAGAATTAATATGGTTTGGGTGGGGTGGCCTAGTTTGGGAATGGACTGTATGATTGTTAAATTTATTTTCTACAGCTTGGGGTCTATGTTGTGGGCTACTGGTTACTAAAGGTTATACTAATGGTTCTCTGCCCTGAACAACACGGGTTCAGAGCAGGTCATAGTACCAACACAGCACTCCTGGAATTTTTCAACTTCCTCCATGCCTCCTTGGACTCTGGTGCCCTGGCTGGTGCTATATTCATTGACCTGTCTAAAGCATTCGATACTGTTTCGCATCCTCTTTTGCTCTCCACCTCGACCTAATAGGCTTTGCCTCAGGACCTGTTCCTGGTGCACCAGCTATCTCTCCGCCGCTCCCAATGTGTGAAAGTCAACGGTACTCTCTCTGAGAAACATGCCCCATTCGCTCTGGGGTGCATGAGGCTAAATTCTTGGACCCTACTATTCTCACTCTTTTCAACTCCCTACCCAGCAGTTATACGGGTAAGATGCTTCTCTATGCTGATGATGCTGTTCTCGTTGCCTCCCACAATGACCCCATGCTGCTACAGAACTCCCTCCAACTAGTCTTTGACTCTGCAGCTACCTGGTTCACTGAGCACCGACTGTTATCAACCTTAAGAAACAAAACGATGCTCTTCTCCCACCCCAAAATAAGTACAGCAAGTTTCCTTAGCTGTCACTCCACACCAATCTCGTCATTGACCAGGTGCAATCCTATAAATATCTTGGTATAACCTTTGACCCTGCCTTTCATTCCATGGACATATATCTGCCCTAAATTCTGCCGCCAACTCACGGCTAGACATTCTTCACCGGCACAAGAAATGCCTCCTCCTGATGCCCTCCCTCTGGCTGTCACCTCCTCTGTCATGTCTCATTGACTATGGCCTTCCGGTCTATGGCTTAGCAGATCAGACATGCCCTCAACAAGGTTTGTCTCACAGTAAATAAGGCCTGCAGACTTATCACTGGTGCTACCAGACTCACTCACACATGTGAGCTGTACACCCTAGCTACCCTACTCAACCTGGAAGAGCGACTCATGTATCAGACATGCCAGCTCACCTTTAAAGCCCTGCATGGCCTATCCCCCATAGGCCTATCCAACTCCATTCGCCCGTGCTGCACCGACCCTGATCGCGCGCAGCTGCCGTCAAAACTACCCTAGATTATTCGAGCCAGGACCTCCAAGGTCAGAGGGCATTCCCTACCGTCGCCCCACTGGTATAACTCCTCCCCTGCCAGTGTCTCAAACTCTCTAACCTTAGCTTGCTTTAAGCCCAGGCTCAGAAACTTCCTGCTTAGCTCTCTCAAATGCAACTGCCGCTAGCCTAGTGTAAAAAAAAATATATATATATATATACTCTGTTTGACAATGCTCACTGAGCTCCCCCCTTCCTTTCCCTACTTATTCCTCCTCCCCTATCTCCCTCCCTTCTACCCCCACCAGCTCTCCCCCGACCATAAGTTTTTGCACCTTTTGTTATCTTTTGCTCGTTGGAGATTGTACTCTATTGTAACAAAATTGTAATTGAACTGTAACTTTTTTGTTTGTAAGTACTGTGTCCCTTGTACTACTGTTCTGATGTTCTCTTTGTGACGAGGTACTTTTGTAAATGAGCCTCTGGCTCAAAAGTTTCTAAACTGATGTTTAACTAAATAAATAAATAAATAAATAAAGGGGACTGCTGCCTCTGCTTGTACAGTAGTAGTAGTCACTTCATTGTTTGATCATAACAAATACAGATCATTAAAAGCACAATATAAAAACATAGAATATAGGGCAATATAGTTTCATGAAAAAGTATACTGTGTGAAAGAGTCATTTTGTTTAGTTACAAGTAATTTTGTTTAGTTACAAGTAGGTCTTAGAACAACACAATTTGCACCTTGCAGACTCCAAAACAAATCTCCAGTTAATTGCACAGAAAAACTTTATAGACAGCTAAATTATTGCACTACCCTAATTTTATCATGAATACTTGTTAAAATTTTCTGAATCATGAATACTTGTTAAAATTTTCTGTATGAAGTATATAAAATTAGCTACACATGTTCTGATGACATCATCTTCAGTTGTCAACTGTAAAATAAGTATAAATTCCTTATCACCACCGTGAAAGTATGAGATTGGTATAAGCTAAATATTTTTTGCTTTATTATACCATATACAATGGAATGTTAGATGTAGGAGATCCTCCTTCGTCCCCTTATTACAGCTACAGTAACTATATTTTATTTGCCAATACTTTGCTATATCTGACTTTTTAAACATTACTTCAAAATGTTTCAAATCTGTAACTTGTGTTTGCCTTTCTTTTTGCTGGATCCTCTAAGATGTCCAAGTAATACTTAAGACTGCATGGAATCATATTTGCCGAATCAAGGTGAAAACGTGGAAAAAATGATGAGTGATATCTCTCTGTTTACTGTAATCACAGACTTTTTTAGCTATATAATAGACTTCTTGTATTTAATACTTAATATTTTCCTAAACATACCTCAATATTGGTTCAACATCATCAATTTGAAGAGTTTCAGCAATCTATTTTCTGCCATTCTTGCAACCATTAGCAAGAAATTAGTTTTCTGTACATCTGCTCTAGCTATAAGGCTAACTATGCCTAACTCTGCACATACACATGCAGATGAGGTATCTTTATTTACTCCCAAGACTGATTTAAAGATCTGTATAACAGGCTTTGATTATTTCACAGCTCCTGGACTAGCCCAAATTTCTACATTGTACAGAGCCTGCATATTATATTCTGCCTGTATCATTGGTCAAACTGTATTTCCTCTATAGCCGTAATTAAATCTTTTGTGATAAGGGAGGGCCTGGTTTATTTTCCCAGAAATACAGTTAGTATGATTCTTCCACAGACCATCTTGACTGTTTCAATCTTGAAATTTACCAGATTTCAAACATGACATATCTTGTTTTAACCAAATACAACAACTTTATGTATTGATGCATTTACAGTTAGAGATTGGTGAAGTTGGTTAAATTCACTCTGCAAATTAATCTGCAAAGTTAGGACAATATGAGAAGTGCAGCACAATCTGCAAAGTGCTACATTTTGCCTCAAATGGTGAAAATTCACTTGCAGATGGTGGAATTTCACCCACAAATGGCAGAATTGTGCACTTTCACATTGAAAACTTTATGATTTGGGGCATATCTGAAGTTGCTGAGTGCAGAGAAAACTTTGCGAAACTCCACAGATGAGAATTTTGGCCACTTTGCAGCAACTTTACCGGTAAAGTAAACTTCACTGCAACTCTGTTTACAGTAAGTTTTAAATTGTTGGTTTGTATTTCCAAAATTCCTAATTTGCTTTTGAATGCTTATCCATGACAAGGAGAATAGAACCTGGTTGCCTGCATATGTTAGCAGATCATTACACCTATGTTTGGAGAATCTGTACTTTAGTTTTTCAGCAACATTACTGTACACGTTTACTTATGTGTATATAAAACAAACTAAGGGCAAGAATGCATCCCCATTCAGACTCCTCTGTTTATGCCCCTTGTCCCAACTCTTACCTCAGCTTAGGTATTGATATGCAAGTCTCCTACTACATTTATTAGAGCAGGATCGATTCCCCAACTTCTCATCTGTCCCCAAACTCTTCCCTGGACACAGTACTGAATGCAGAACTAAAATCAATAAATGACACAGATTTTTCTGTCTACATACTGTACATTTATATACTTCTCAAAGAGATGTTGTAAAATAAACCAAGTATCCAAAGTTGAAAATCCAGCTGTAAATCCTGCCTGAAACTAGGAAAGCCCCCCAGAATCTTGAACTGTTACAATAATCTACATAAAAGAACTCTAGTATAGGTTTTCAAACAGAAATATAGAAGGCTTATTGGCCTATACATGTCAGGGTCCTGAGATCCCTTTTTACAGCTGCAGTGGGCAGAGCCTGCAGCTGTCCTGTGGTAGCTCTAATAATGAGCTCAGATTGACACTGAAGAGCATTTCCATTTTGGAGTTGCAGTACAATCATTCTGCAACTGCAAAAACAGTCTGGTCACCCCCCTTCCCTCAGGTGAACTATTTCATTTGCCAGTTGCATGCCATGCTCAAGATGTCCACTGATATGTAGCGCATGTATGCAAATAGTTGCTCATGTGTGATTGCACCATGGCCATCTAGGACCTGGTGGACTGTTTTGCCGTGAACTCGGAAACTGCATCTACAGCCATGTGGTCTCTGGCCAGAGTTTGTTTATATACTATATAGGCACTCTTTCAGAGCCTTTACACTGGAGGATCAAAGTTATCTGTAATTTTACAATGGCAAGAAAGGATCCTGGACTCTGATTGGTCAGTGTGTGCCTGAAACAGTGATGTTATTACACAATAACATCACTGTATTGATATTCCACTAGAGATACTCTTTTTACATTATAAAAATCTACTAAAAACATTTTAAATTTTTTTTTTTTATTTTGTATAACATCGAGCCATTGTATAATTGCAATAAGACACTTCAAGGGCTGTGTTATCGTGTAATAACGTCATCCCTAGGTGGTGGAAGCACTCGGCTTCCACTCGTGTTTCAACCCACCCCAGGAGTGACGTTTTTACACAATAACACACCCCTTGTCATGCCTTATTGCTTAATGCACTTATTAAATAGGACTACAAGCAGATTAGCCCAATGTTTAGCCATACAGGTATACATATCCGTGAGCATACAGTCTGGCCCAGGGGCTTTTACAGGATTTAATGAGCAGATGACCACATAAGCTCCCTTCCTTTCTTTCAGTAAAGTGAATGTTACTTCTAATATCCTTTGACTGGATAAAAGGGGACCATTAACAACATCTTTATTGAAGAACAGGCCAAAGAAATGATGAACCAAGGTTTGTGCAAGAATATATGTATTTAGCTCCATTTTATCATTATTTGTACCTACTGCAGCCATTTTCCAGAAAGCTGGAGTATTCAACTCTGTAATTGTCTTCAGCACTATTTCCCTTTTTAATGTGTAGTGTTTCTTTTTATTCTGTAAGAACTTTCTGTAAACCTTCCTGTCCTCATTTAGTTTAATAACTCTGTCTCTTGCTTTTGAATTCTTAGCAAACACATATGTAGGCCATTAATTGTTCTTTTTTGTAATCTACATCAAACCAACTTATAGTATACTGACTTTCCCTTTACTACTGAATGTGAGCTTCCTTTAAATAAAGATTTTGTTAAGGATACAACAGA
Organism: Neoceratodus forsteri; assembly: GCA_016271365.2. Classification (NCBI taxonomy): domain Eukaryota; kingdom Metazoa; phylum Chordata; order Ceratodontiformes; family Ceratodontidae; genus Neoceratodus; species Neoceratodus forsteri. The sequence goes on from CM057457.1 coordinate 104,823,441, forward strand.
TTTCCCAGCACATTAAAGCATCTTGTGCCATCTGACTCAACAATAATTAATCACATTTCCATACAGGTATCTCTTCCCTTATTGCCAATTCCAGGAAACTGTGTCATCAGACCCTTCTAGCATATGTAATCTGTAGAGCAATTTTCTTATCCTGGATATTATTACATTGCTTAGATAAAGCCAAAAAGCCACACTTAAGGGAGACTGGGAAATGATAGCTTTCACTTCTGACTAATACAGTTAGTGAAGTCCAACAATCTGGTGGTCCATTCCATGATGCCAAATCTGTGACAGAGGCCCTCATAGGGGAAGAAAGTGGCCTGGCCTCAAATCTTTTATGATATTTGTTAGCTTCTGACCATTTTCGTTAATTTTATTTATCTTTTGGGTTCCCCTGAAAGCTATGAGCTTCCAGGAATAACAAGCATGGAATTTTCTCAAAAATGATCACATCCACCAGACCATCAACTTGCCCTATTCTGGAACTGGAATCAGCAACTAATAATATTCCCAAATTTGGAAATGTTGCATGGGCCTCTAGAATGTCACCTATTACATATTCTAAGAATTGTTCTTGATAGAATTTAGATGTGATCAAAGGACTGTGTATATTAAATAACATCTCAATTGTTGCTTTTAATGTAAAATAACATAGTATAATCAAATTCATTGATAACTTCTCTAAAGAAAAACAACCCATTTTTATTTTTTTATTTTTATTTATTTCTGATCATGGATTAACCATTTGAGCTCAGAGCTCTTTACATAGGTTCCACGTTAGTACATTTAGAACAAGTAGGTGATTATACAGAGGATTGAGCCAAACATGGCAATAGAATTAGAATGAGAACATGTAGGTACATTTAGTCTTTAAACAAAGGAATGGAAAAAATACAGTGAAAACTAAAACTGGAATAAGTAAACACAGTCAGATACATTCAGGAACAGACTAAATAACTGTGCTCAACAGGGAGCCAGTTACTTGTCAGCAACACAAGGGGGTTAGTGCATAGAAGTGCTGGAGAGATGAGGTGGGGGGTTGAGCCCCAAGTGCAGGGTGTATTTTAAAACAGGATATAAGACCACCTGAGTATCTCCCAAACACAGTTACTTTTCTCATGGGCTTATGAAATGGCTTGTATGCATTTACAGTATTTCAATTTTCTGAATGTCATTATGCCAGACTTCCTGTAGGCAAATGATTTTCAATATGGAAACCAAGGAAATGTAAACACAACACACCAACTGGAACTTCTCCCTGCAATACTCCAAGACAACAGGAAACTATCATCCCCTCATGTAGCTCCAAAATCAGCCATATCTTATTTTATCTGGCATGTTTCATGAACTTGTAGAGGATAAGCTTTTATCCAATTATAACCAGTTAAAATCAGAAATCCAAGAAACATAGAATTTGTCAGCAGAAAAGGACTGCTTGGCCTAGTCATTCTGCCCAGATAGTTCCTGCCTAGTCTGATTCTGCTGATCCTAACTGGTCTCCAGCAGTCCTCCCTCCTCCCTGCCAATTTACTAGTATCATCCTATGCCTATCCCACACATGCTTGAAGCCCCCTACGGCCTTCACCTCCACCACTTCTGCTAGCAGTCTTTTCCAGGTGTCTACCACTCATTCAGTGAAGTAGTTCTTCCTCATATCCCTCTTTAACTTTCCCTTCTTTAGCTTCATTGCATGATCTCTGGTCCAGGTACTCTTCCTCTTTTGAAAGGGACTTCCTCTTTCACCCTGTTAACCACCACGAGGTAGTTGTTGGTTTCTATCATGTCTCCTCGTGCTCTCCTCTCTCCCAGGGTGTACATGTTGAGATTCCTCAGTCTCTCCTCATAGGGTTTTTGGTGCAACCCCTGCACCATTTTAGTTGCCCTCCACTGCACTGCCTGTGTTCTATGTCTCTTCTGAGGTATGGCCCCCATAACTAGATACAATACTCCAGGTGGGATCTCATGAGTGAGCTACACAGTGGCAACACTGCCCCCTTCCTCCTGCCAGAGATACCTCTCCCAATGCATCCTAGCATCAAACTGTCCATACTCACTGTTTGTAAGACTGCCCTGCTACTTTGAAGCCATCAGATTTGCTAACCCAAGGTCCCTTTACTGCTTAATGACTCACAGTACCTCCACCTTATGCTATGCTCAGGTCCTGGGTTCCTATGCCCTAAGTGAATAATGTTTTACTTTTTACATAGAAACATTGAAACATAGACTTTGATGGCAGATAAGGACCACTTGGCCCACCCAGTCTGCCCATTTCCCTACCTACAGGATAAGCTGCAGATTCTAGTTAACCAATAGCCTACTTCCTGCCACCCCCCACTACAATTGCCTTGTGTCTGTCCCATGCATGCTTGAATTCCCCCACTGTTTTAGCCCCAACAACCTCCCCAGGAAGGCAGTTCCACGCATCCACCATTCTCTCCTTGAAAAAAGATTTCCTCACATTACCCCTGAGCTGTCCCCCCTCTATCTTTAAATTGTGTCCCCTTGTTCTTACACATCTCTTTTTCTGAAAGATGCTACCCTCCTGGACTTTGTTGATTCCCTTGAGGTACTTGAACATTTCTATCATGTCCCCCCTGTCCCTCTTTTCATCAAGGGTATACATATTAAGCTCTCTCAGTCTTTCTTCATCTGATTTCTGATGCAGACCCTGCACCATTTTAGTTGCCCTCCTCTGGACTGCTTCCATCCTGTCTATGTCCTTGCATAGATGAGGTCTCCAAAATTGCACATAGTACTCCAGATGGGGTCTCACCAACTGTCTGTACAGAGGGATAACCACTTTCCTTTTTCTACTTGTGATGCCCCTTCCTATGCATCCCAGTATCTCCTGGCTCTCCTTACTGACTTCTCACATTGCTTACCAACCTTTAGATCATCTGATATGACTACCCCCAAGTCCCATCCCATTTTTGTTGTTGTTAGTACCTCTCCTGCTATTGTGTACTTTTCTCCTGGGTTTTTGTTTCCAGGTGCATTACTTTGCACTTATTTGCATTGAATCTAAGTTGCCATATGTCTGACCATTCCTCCAACCTTGCCAAGTCCCTTCTCATCTTTTCTACCTCCCTTGTGTATCAACTCTGTTACAGATCTTTGTATCATCTGCAAAGAGGCATACCTTTCCTCCAGACCCTCTGCAATGTCACCTATAAAGATGTTAAAGAGGACTGGACCCAGTACTGAGCCCTGAGGTACTCCACTAGTGACCCCCTTTCTTCAGAATGTTTCCACTTACTATTACCTTCTGTGTCCTGTTGTGCAGCCAGTTTGCATCCTCAGACTACCACCCTGGGACCCACTCCCAGGCTGGTTAACTTGATTATTAATCTTTTGTGCGGACTGTGTCAAATGCCTTGCTAAAGTCTAGGTAGACCATATCCACAGTCCCTCCCTGGTCTATTACTTTGGTCACCCAGTCAAATAAATCAATTAGATTCATCTGACATGACCTACCTGCTGTAAATCCATGCTGCTTTGGGTCCTGTGCCCCACTGGCCTCTAGGTACTCAACAGTTCTTTCTTTCAGAAGTGATTCCATCATTTTCCCTACCACTGAGGTCAAACTTACAGGTCTGTAGTTTCCTGCTTCTGCCTTGCTCACACTTTTATGAATGGGAATCACATCTGCCCTCCTCCAGTCCTCAGGTACCACCCCATCCTCCCATGATTTGTTAAAAAGTGTGGTCAGTGGTGTCACTAGGTCCTCCCTTAGTTCTTTTAGGATTCTGGGGTGAATCCCATCAGGCCCCATTGCTTTGTTCACCTTGAGTATTAGGAGTTCTTTCAGGACTCTTTCTTCAGTAAATGGACTGGTGTCAACCCCCCTACCCAGAGTGTTTCTATCAGTGGTGTCATGCCCATAGGGCCCGAGGGGGCATGTGCCCCCCCCCAATATTGTTGAGAGGGCTATAAAAAATAATTTAGTATTTAATTTTTGTACTGCAGGCTGAAAAAATGGTGTTTTTCAATTTCTTTTTGGTGGGTGCTGGGGGGTGGGGGTTACAATTCTTCTGAATCAATTGCTGTGTGGGAAGACTGAGTCTGAGAACTTCAGAACAGTTTAAAAAAATGCTTTTGCTCACACTGTGCTGGCGACTAGCTTTGGAGCTGAGTGCCTGTAAACAGACAGAGAGAGACAGTCACAACAGGTGCTGTGATTGGTTGCTGCCTGGCAGTTACCACCAATTAAGTGTCTGCACATCGGAGGCATGAAAAAATAGCTTACGTGGCAAAGTGGTTCATCCCTGATCCTCCCTCGGTTGAGCAGCAAGCGATATTTTCAGTCTGACCTCCCTCACCTGACAACTGGATTCGAGAGACGCACGCAGACCTGTTATCATTTAGCTGTCGGCTGTAAGAGAGCTCGGTCGGTCAGTGGGTGACTTTGTCCTTCTGAGACCACAGTGAGTTTCTGGCTGCCTGCTTCCTAGTTTAAAAAGATCAGTACCCCTACCCACACTAGCCACAGGGCAACTTGGCAAGGTCTACTGTAGGTGATCGGAGAGGGGGTCAGGGAAGGTGTCTTTGTGGAACTTAGTAAAACGGAGCAGGAGCTAGGATTCCTTACAGAGCACAGGCTTGGATTAACCACAGGGCAGAAGGGGCAGGCAGGCAGTTGAGGAAGTTTGAGGGGTCATGTGGGGGAATAGGATGTTAATATTGTTGCTTATTTTAAATACAGACAATATTAAAACAGCCTATTTCCCCCACAGTCAACCTTTCAAATTATGACAGTAAAACAAAGCTAAAAGTAAACTTAATTAGCCCATAACATTCAAAAAAGAAGAAACTACAGAATAAGTGGGGATCTTCTCTGAACCTCAGTATTTTACCACAAGAGTTAAAGATAAAGCGCCCCAATGCGATCAGTCCTTTTCTTTATAGAGCTATAAAGCTTTTGATATACTCCTGCATACAATGACAGTAGTGAGTAAATGTCCGGTTTTTGAAGAAGTTTCAGCCAGCCTTGAAGAGGTCAGGGAATAACCGGACTAAGTGCTGGTGAGCTTGATCGGCAAATTTAAAAGAATAAACTTTCCCATCTTTTTGAATGGACAGTTTAGTGGGATAAATCGTTCTGCGTTTAACTCCGGCCACTGTTATCATCATCTGTCTGCGGTTAACTTGCAGAATATATTTCACAGGAAGGAAGCTAGAATCAGCAAAGCAAACTGACTCTTACTTTCCCCTTTAAGAGATCCAGTTTACTACTGTACTATTGTCTCAGAATGCTGGAGTGTGGGTTCCCTGCTTGCACTCACGTTTATTTCCTCTTAATGTACCCAGATCAATTTAAAAAGCCTGTTTGGGACTGTGAACATGGAGTAACTGGCTGTTAACCTCTGCATGAGAAAACAGTGGTTGGCCAGCAGTCTTTTTACATTTCCACAGGCCATAGAAAATACTGAACACTAAAAATTTCCAGGAAAATACCATTGCAAAACAGTTGATAGTTTTTTTTTGTTACATATTTTATAAAGATTCTGTACCATGCCCAATCCACTGTGCTGCACCTGCTATGAGAGTTACCAGCTCCATACTGGTATATGTAGTACCACCTTCACCCCCACCCCAGTCCATTCATTCACTGATCACCACTGCAAATAGCTCAGCACTGTCTGGTCCTCTCTAAGTGATCTGGGTAGAGGGGAGGTGGTGGACCTAAAGAAACCATCGGAAGTCACTATACTAGATGCTCTACTGAGTAAGGAGTCTGATAATAGTGGCTCCACAGTTTTTTTTAGGTCTGCCAGTTCCTTTAGTAACCAGGTCACTCAGGGATGACCGGGGGCTGTTGGACTGTTTGGGCTACTTGCAGTGATGATAACGAAATGATGGACTTCGGTTGGGAAGATAATTGTACCACTGCCTGTCCAGAGTGGACCTGGTCTCTCTCTCATTTCAGGTGAGCACAGTGGAGTGGGGACTCTATTCTGGGAGTTTCTGGAATAACGGAATGGGACCATTGGGGGAGTTATTGGGGGGGCTTGGCATTGAACAATGGGGTACATGTAATGGGTTGTTATACTGTATGTTGAGGCTTTGTTGAGTATGGAATTCCATACTCTGTAAAACGTTGCTCTGCTTCAGCAGTGATGTTCATACTGCAGCAGAATGCTTTTTCATTCTGCTGCAGTATAGACGTCATCCAACAATAGTGCCCATCAGTGGAATGACATTGACGCTATAGCTGGTAGCGCTATAGCCAAGTACACGCTCTTGTCATTTAAAAAAAAAGTAAACAGTAAAGGCACTCAGTCAATAGTAAAAAGGATGACTGTGACCCAGATTTGTTGCAGGGTAGGTCATTGGGGGGCACAGTTCAGAGGGCAGAGGGTGGTTGCAGTATCACCCAGAAACAAGCAGCAACTGAACGGGCAAGCAGATGATGGTGTAGTACAGATGGCAGAGGGTGACTGCTGCAATCACAAACTGAGTAATTATGATTTTTTTCCCCATTCATCAAACTGCATTTGCTCTAGCAAACTTAAAAGAAAAAAAAGACTTGTAGCATAGTTTCTTTCACTATACAATATATATGTAACCCCTAGATGGCGCTATCCCAGGGGCTACTACCCCTGCCTGATTTGCCACTAACAGGTTGAGGGGCCTGGATCCGGTGGCGGGTGCCTCCACCCAGAGGTCAGGGTTTGCAATACTTAAACTAACTTGGTCACAGCCCTCTGGGACACTGCAACCCCCCTTTCTTCCCACTAGTGGCCCACAGTATATATCAGAATTACCTTCACAGTATACACTTACCCCCAGGGCTGGTTCATGCACTGGGACCCCTGTAAATAAGAAGATACAGTGCAACAATCACAGTACAATACTTTAACATAGACAAATACCTCAGGCAGTATAACTTTGCTGAAACAAGCAGCTCTGATTTATTTAGGGGATATAACAAGGAGAGGGGAAATCAGGTTAATCAGCTTATCACTCTAATAATTCATCTATGGCTCTGTGCACAGGCCTATCCCTATCAGTTACTGTCCCTGGGTACCCAAGCCCTAGTGGCTAGTCCAAACCGTGGCAGCTGGTAGGGCCCTTTCACACAGAGAAAGGAGAATTAAACAGTCAGCAGTACAGTAATTCCATTTGGATTTAATGTGGCAATTCAACAGGAGCGAATCTGAATTAGTACTCACGACCTCCAATAAGATAGGGTCCTTCAATGTCAGCAGGGCTCACTTGAGGTACACAAACCTCTTCACACATCCATATAAAAGAAAGCACTATACCAGGCAGGCTGCATCTGTATCCCGATCGCAATTACTGCACAATACCCGGGAGAACACACAGCAGATTCAGTTCCTGACAGACGGAGTGCAATTTTCAGCAATTCCTCCAGTCTTCTACAGGTTGAGTCTGGTTTCTACTCTTCAGAGATCCTTTGATTCTTTTCACAGGACGGATTCAGTCCAATGCTGTTACACAAGCTGCAGACCGAACTCTGGGCCTTACACACGCTTTTTGACTAAACTGCACACTGAAAAAGCACAGGGCTCCTTCCTTCTTCACTGCCAAAGCTCAACTCAAACTCCAACTGACAAAACCGGCACTTCCTTTGAGTTCCTCCCAGTTCTTGACTGGATTGGCTGTCACCACAATAGACTGCTGCTGTTGGTCCAAAAGGCACTGAAGTCTAAACTACATCTCCCAGAGTCACTGCCCATACAATCCTCTTGTGGCTGGCTCAGATTATGAGTCCAAGTTCTGATTCGTCTCAAGGCACCATTTTAGAGCTAGCTTACCCCACACTGATTGGTCCAGTTCAGCAGTTCAAAACTAGAATGGGGAACTAGCAGACACAGTTCTGACTGCAAAGAAAGCAGGTTAGACAAACTGTAATTTCATTATTACTCTAAATAATTTCTGGCAAACAGTTACATCTTTCAGATAGGTTCCTTTGCACTCTAGTGACTGCAAAATGAAGTGAATTGGCAGCAGCTTGAGTGGTACTCAATCAAAGAAACACACAGTCCCCCATACAAACTAATTATGTCTGCAAGCAGACAGCTCTTAAAGAGACAGTACCAGAGGTTCTAAAAACACTCACTGATAAATGGCTTAAATGCCAAACACCATTCAGGCTTGGAGCATTCAAGCAAGCTCCTGGAAGTCTTTTGGGAACCCCCATTTGCAGGGGGGTTACATATAAAACCTATAGCTAGCCCAGAGCAGGCAGAACAGAGACCACAAAGACACTAACTCACCTCTTGGATGCCAGCAGGCCAGGGTCGGCAGCAGCATGGTAGGCGACATACAGTAAAAGCAGGGGAAGTTTTTTTCTCCTGGCCCACTAAAGGGCTTCTTTGAGTTGGTACTAGATGGGGGGGGAGGGGGTTTCTTGTGTAATCACATGCAGAGTTGGATGCGGAATTGGAACTTCTGATTCCAGTGCCTTAGCTGGTGTTGGAATGGAATAAGGAATTAGAATCTGAAGTTCTGATCATCTGACATAGCACAACAGAACCGAATTAGTAGGTTCTAAGCAACCCTAGTTTGATGACTTTGAATGTATTTCATGTTTAAAAAATGGGCCTTTTTATCTTAAAAATGGATGCCCCTCTTTGAAAAGTGAAACTTCCCACTACTTCAAATGCTGGTTATAAGGCCTGTTAAGATTATGAGAGGTCCTCGGTGTAATGAAATAATTTTTTTGGCAGTCAGAGGCAAGTGACAGCAAGTGTAATCTATTATGTAGCATGCCCACTGCATTTAATCAGCAGTGCAGACAAATGTAGTCAGATCAAAGCATATTGGGATTGTTGTGATCTGACCAGATTCTTTGCCACCGGTTGAATCATGTGTTATTTTTATTTATTTATTTTTATTTTATTTTTTTAGAGGAACTTTTATCCTTCCAGTCAGTGGTCTCCGCTCTGGCTTTGGCTACCACCCAGTCCTGTTAGCCTGCCAACCCCAAGTCCTCTATGGATTTACCCTCATGGCAGGGGTGCCCCCTCTGGGTAAGGCTCTTGTATGGGAGCCCAGCAAGTGTCATAAGGTCCAAGTGTACGGGCAATGTCATTCTAGCCAGCTGCCATTTTCCATCTGCATTTTTCTCTTTCCCTTTATAGGGTATTACCAGGGTCCACAAGCGTGTGTTTACAGTTAAATTTAATGTACTTTAATGACCATCTCTCATTCAAGATAAAGACAGAGATGACTTCTGACCCCAAAAATTCCATTTTGCTACAAATAACTTTTCGATTAGGAGCATACATACGTGGGGTCAAAGAAAGGTCAGGTCCCAGTTTGAACCCATTTCCAGGCTCCCAAATATGCAGGGATGCCTGAATTTTACAAGGGTTTGGAGCCATCTACACAGAAATTCTTCCCATAGATTTGCATTGGTTATATAAGGAAAACAGATCAATTCAGCTTCCATAGGAAATAATGTGATCTACAGGGAAAACATGGGAACATCACCCTGGAGCTACAGAAAAATGCAAAATTAATTGAGGAGCACTGCATTTCTCTGCACTGCTGCTGTAAAACCATTTTTTTTTTAAAACACAGTAAGGTAAATATGGCTTGTAAATCAAAGCTGAATATATGGAAAGCATTAAGGTTTACAGATAGTTAAGGACTCAAACACATGGTAACTACAGCCAAACCTACTGACGATGCTAAAACTACTTCCTTCAGTGTTTCTTTCCCATGCTCAAAAGTGCTTATTCCAAAATAGGTCAGAGGATCGCTGCTTTATTCTATTAAAATTTGTATTCTCTCTAGCTGGTTTCGTGTGAAAGATTGTGTATGAGTAGTCATACACAAACAAGGATATTCTTGTATCTCGAGGTTCCCTTGATAACAGAGCACCTCTTGAGCTGTGCTCTCGAGGTCATCTGTTACCAAGAAAACCTCTTGATACAAGAATATCCTTGTTATGTATGACTGCTCATACACAATCCTCTATATTATTATTTATGTCTTCTTACTTACATTACCGTGACTGTAATTGTATACTGTGAACTTTTTATTGTTAAAATCTACCCTTCCCATAGTCGAACCTGGGAATGAGCTGATGTTCATTCACTGTGCTTTTCCAAAGTACAGAATTTTACATAAATAAAAAAACCCACAACAGATAAAGTGGCATTATTATTCAAATATAACATTTATAGTTGACTATAATGAAATGAAAATTGAAATGGTGAATTCCTATCATTTAGAAGTTAATGGATCAGCTACAAGTGGACTAAGTAGTTGTGTGATTTATATATGGTAAAACTGAACTTGTGCATTTTGTGAGTCTTTTATGATAAGACTCACAACATGCACAAGTTCTTACTTTTTGTATTAATTTTTTTTTAAGAATTAGTAACACTGTAAGTAGAGTGATCAAAGGACAAAACAATTGATCATTCCTCTAACCTACATCAGTATTATAGCACTTACAGTAGCTTGTTGGGGAACAGCTTTCTGGACTGCTAAAGATCACCTAAATGCACCATTTGGCCTCAGTTTTTCAACATTTTCCCGGGGGAGCATGCCCCCGGACCCCTCTAGAGAGACTGAGATTTTGTGCCCCTCCAGAATTTCTGACTGCATGACGTCCCTGGCTTCTATTGTCTGGTTTATGTAACTCCTCCTTATCTTCTTTTGTGAATACTGAGCAAAAGTATTCATTCAGTATCTCTGCCTTTTCACTGTCTCCCTCTGCCCACCTCCCCTCTCCCTTATTATTCTTCACTATTCCTCCCTTAACCTTTCTATGCTCCCTAATGTACCTATAAAAGGTATTATCCCCCTTCTTAACTGAATTGGCTATTTTTTCCTCAGTTTGGGCTTTTGCTATTCTGACTGCCTTCCACTTCTTTTCTGCTTTTAATTGATACAGTTCCTGTCGTGCTCCTTCTGTGATGCCTTATACTTTTTGAATGCAGCCTTTTTCTCCTTAACCTTCCCTGCCACCTCTTTTGAGAACCATAGTGGTTTTTTACTCCGCTTTGTTTTCTTTATCTGTTTCACATAAAGGCTTGTTGCCTCTATGATGGCAGTTTTGATTTTTCTCCATTGTTCTTCCACCCCTCCTTTTTGGCCATTTGCTAGTGTATTCCTCAGGTATTCACCCATTTTGCCAAAGTCAGCCCTTCTAAAGTCCAGTATGCTTGTTTTTGTATGGTTTGTCTCCATGGTTGTGCTTATTGTGAAGCACACTGTGCAGTGGTCACTTGTTCCCAGATGTCTACTGACTTCTAAATTTGTGATCCTCTCTCCATTTGAGAGTACCAGGTTTAGTATTGCTCCCTCCCGAGTGGGTTCCAACACTAGCTGTCTAAGGCCTGTCCCCTGCAGGGCATCGAGAATGACCCTGCTCTTGGATGTGGCTGCAGTACATGTCATCCAGTTAACATCTGGCATATTCTGGTCCCTCATCAACAGTATCTCCCCTTTTTCAGCCAATGTCCTCTATAATTTTCTTGTCCATTTCCTCCCCTTGAGATCGGGGTCTGTATACAACCCCTGTGCGGACTGTGATGCCATTCCCTGTCTCCAAGGTGACCCAGAGTGCCTCTTGTCCTCTCCCTTTACTTTTTAGTTCTGTAGCTTTGATCCTTTCCCTTACAGTATGTACAGAACTACTCCACTTCCTCTTTTGCCCTCCCTGTCCCTTCTGTAGACTGTGTACCCCAGTATGTTGACATCTCAGTCATGGTTCCCCGTGTACCATGTTTCTGTGACTGTCACAATATCCAATTGTTCATCTTCCATCAAGGCTACTAGCTCAGGAAGCTTGTTTCCCAGACTACGGGCATTGGTACTCATTGCCCTCCATTTAATGTTGGCTTTATCCTTTTCCCCCATGCCTGCTCTTTTTGCCCTTGTCTATTTTTCCATTTATCCCTGTCCTGCCCTCTGTTGAGCACTGTACCTCAGTGTTTACCTTACTACCTATCATGTTTTTTGGGAGAGGCTTGACATTTCCTGCCTCCTATTAGCACCTCCCCCAATGGCTAGTTTAAAAGCTTGCCAAGGAAGCATTTAAACCTGTCACTTAGGATCTGGTTCCCTTCAAGGACAGATGCAGACCATCGTTCCAGTATAGATCTTCATCTCTCCAGGTGTACCCCCAGTCCCCAATGAAACCAAAGCACCAGTTTTGAAACCATACATTAAACTGCATGGTGTGTAGTACCCTAGCCTCACCCCTGCCATGGACTGGCAGCACCTCTGAGAAGGTAACCATGCTTGCTACCTGTCTGAGGCCCCTCCCCAACTCTACAATTTTATCCTGCACTGCACTGATCCCATGCTTAGCTAGGTCATTTGTCCCAAGGTGGACAATGATATCTAGTTCCCTCTCCTGTGATGCTGCTTCTGCAATCCTGAGGATTCGCTTTGTCCCTCCAAGCCATGGCACCAGGCAGGCACCTTACTTCCCTCTCCTCCCTCTCCTCTCCTCTCCTCTCCTCTCCTCTCCTCCTCCTCTCCTCCTCCCTTTCCCAGGTCTACCCTCTAACAATTGAGTCCCCTATCAGAAGCTGTTTCCTTCCCCTGTGGTGTCCCTTGCCACCCTTCTGTGGGTCTCCCTTGTGGGTGTCCTCAGCATTCTTCTTGGTCTCCACTGAGGGTGCCATCATAGAGGAACCTTGCTCTGCCAGACTGACATATGGTTTGTGTAGAGGTACAACTAGGGGGCTTCACCTCTGTTCCACCACCCACACCCTCCCAGAACCCACTGTGGTCCAACTGCTCTTCATACTTGGCAGTCTCTGTGGCAGTGGTGCTCTTTGGGTGGGTGAGGCCTCCTTAGTCCTTGCCAGTTCAGCCTGGAGGTGGGCAACCTCCTCCATCAGAGCTGACAGTTGCCTGCAGATAGGACAACAATGCAGTTTCCAGAATGCCTCCTGGAAAACTGCTGCCCCACAGCCAGTGCATTGCACCACTCCCCACATGTCCCTCTCCTTATAATATACAACAAGTAATATGTAAATATATATATATATATATATATATATATATATATATATATATATATATATATATATATATATATATATATATTCTTCCTTTGTGGTGTGTACTTACCCTTTATGCACTGTGCTGGGTTATTAAGAACATGACAGTTCTGCCCCAAGACCTGCTGAGGAAGTGGTGTCAAAGGCAGCTATGCTCAAAGGAAGCGCCATGCCTGGGAGGTGTGGGAAGGGTGGGTGGGTAGTCCACAACCACTGGTGACTGTTAGAAACAATCAAATACACCACTGCTCCACCACCCTGGTGAGTACTGCCCTTTATAGTAATTCAGCTAACCTCCAGTAATTGATTTGTCAACTATTTAAAAGTAATTTGATGCAAACTGGCACAGAATACTAGTAGACAGTTCAGTTACCCACAAAGGAAAATCAAATATGCAGTTATTTTAACCCTTCTGAAGTTGCTCACAAGATAAGCAGTTTTGAAAACCCCCTTCCTGATTTAAAAACGAAAATAATTAAACACAAAGCAATACCAATGTAAGACTGTAAAGTAAGGAAAACTTCCCTCAGATATAAGTAAGAGAGATTTGTTGCAGATTTCTAGTCCAATATAATATATCCCATGCAGCTTCTCAGTTGTTTCAAAGCACACCCTGTTACACAACTTGAAGAGATGGGTTTTGTCATTGAATCTCAACTGCCACGTATTTGACCACTCCTCAAGTTTCCCAAGATCCCTACGTATTCTTTCTACTCCCTCCAGATTGTCCACTGTATTACAGAGTTTGGTATCATCTGCAAAAATGCATGCCTTCCCTTCTAGTTCATCTGCAATGTCACTTATGAAGACACTGAAGAGGACCAGCCCCAGTACTGAGCTCTGTGGTCCCCTGTTGGTCACTGTTCCATCCTTAGACTGCTGTTAAACACCACCCTCTGTTGCAGATTCATTAACCTGTTTCTAACCCAATTCAAAATTTTGGATCCCACTTCTAAGCTGCTCAATTTGTTAATCAGTCTCTTGTGTGGCATTGTGTAGAAGGTCTTGATAAATTCTAGACAGGTCATGTCCACTGCCCTCCCTGGACTATTTCCATGGTCACCGAAGGAAATTAATGAGGGTCATCCGGCATAACCTCCCCCAGTGAATCCATGATAACTTTGATCTTGCAGCCCATTGGATTCAATATACTCTGCCAGCCTTCCACTTAACAGTGTTTCCATTAACTTCCCCCACCACTGAGGTGAGGATCAGTGGCCTGTGGTTGCTAGCCTCTTTCCTGCTGCCACTCTTATGTAGTGGGACCATGTCTACTTACCTCCAGTCCTCTGGAACCATACCCGGTTTCAGAGATCTGTTGAATACGGCCATCAGCAGGGCAGCTAGCACCTCCCTGAGTTATTTTAGTACCTTTGGATGTATTCCTTCTGGTCCATTCACATTGTCCACTTTCAGAGCTGCAATTCTCTTCAGGAGTCATTCCTTTGAAAATGGACTTGAGTCTACCTCCCTCCCTTTGTTCCTGTTGCTTACAGGTGGTCTCTGGTAGAAGACTTGGTTTGCTGGCCAAGGCACCTAGCTTCACCTGAGCTCTTTCCTTCCAAGACTGCTTGAAAGGCAGAGTAGAGAACCTTACCAGAGCAAGGGAAAAGGATTAAGACTTCTTTTGGCTAAGCAGATTTACTGTGTGGTGTTGTTTTTATTTTTTACTCACATGGATTGCTACTGTTTGTTGCTAACATTTCATTGCTTTATTTTACTCTGATTCAAATTGTTGTTGCTGGTATACCTTCTTCTGCATTATTACAAGGTGTGCCTACAGGTGTGTGCTAACAGATTACTGATGTAATCTTCTGATTCAAATTGTCTTTTGCAAGGTATAACTTCTGTTATTGCTTTATTTTTCTCTGTAGCAAAGTGTTTCTTACGGGGTATATCTTCTCTGAAATTATTACAGGTGAAGCTTACACTTTTGTGACTTTTTAATCATTGGGCTAAGCAAAATTATTGTTTGACACTGTTTTATTTTATTCTTGTTTTTTTTTGTTGAAAAGGTTTGTTGTCTCAGAGGTGTTTCAGTCTCCTTCTCACACTGAAGGAGCTAATTGCTTTCCTCCCACAGCTCTTCCAAAGGATTAGGTGTGTATGTGAGGGGTGGAGCTGGCAAACTGTCAGTAATTTCCAACAGAAAGAAGGGTTAAAAAGTCAGGTTAGTTGATATCTTAGAGGTAGAAGACTTGGTTTGCTGGCCAAGGCACCTAGCTTCACCTGAGCTCTTTCCTTCCAAGACTGCTTGAAAGGCAGAGTAGAGAACCTTACCAGAGCAAGGAAAAGGATTAAGACTTCTTTTGGCTAAGCAGATTTACTGTGTGGTGTTGTTTTAATTTTTTACTCACAGGGATTGCTGCTGTTTGTTGCTAACATTTCATTGCTTTATTTTTCTCTGTAGCAAAGTGTTTCTTACAGCGTATATCTTCTCTGAAATTATTACAGGTGGTGCTTTACAGGTTTTACAGTTTTATCTAACATTAGGATAAGCTTTCAGGGTTACTGCATTTGTTGTTGACTGATTGTTTCTGCTCTTACCTCTGTTCTTTTGTCCGTGGTTCTTCTTTTTCGGCAGGGGAAGGGCCTAGCCACCCACGCCCACCCCCATCCCAAATCACCCCACACTACGCTCCTTTTATAGGATACCACAGTTGTGACATTTCCTGTGGCAGAGCAGGAAGGGGTGGATCAGTGGGGCATCCACAAGGTGAGCTCATTTACAGGGGCACTAGTAATTTAACTTGTTATACCAAGTTAAACAAAAACAAAACACAATCAAACCATTACTTGCATTTTTTTCCTTCTAATTACTCTGACTAGGTTATAAACCCAGCAGCTTATCTGGAATGGATATCATTAACTGCAGGTACTGTGGAACAATTTTCAGAAGGACAGTCTTACAGGATTTAGGACACTGTTCTACATGCTGGGCCATTGGAGATCTTAGGGCTCAGCTCTGGGCAGCATGGGCAGAGATTGCATGTCTCAAATTTCATATTCAAGAGGAAATACATTATAAGAACTACCCACCATTTCCCCAGCATCCCACAGAAAAACCTCGACCGCAGAGGGTAGTTGGACCAGGAAGTTGGCAGGTGGTTAGAAGGGGCAAATTGGGTGCCCCATCACTCTCTGCTCTCCAACATATTACCTCCAAAAACCATATAAACACTACAAACAGGTATCTGCCTCTATATCTGAAATCAAACAAAGAGGCAGAAGACACTGCAGAGCAGGACACTGTGGCACAGGAGCTAACACAACAAAACTCACCCAAATTAGGAACCAAAACAAAAACAGCAAAAAGGAAATCCAAAAAACTTCTGATCATAGGAGACTCCATGATTCAGGGAGTTGATACCCATCTCCAGTCAGGGGTAATGGTCAGATGTCTCCCAGGTACATCAGCCTGGAGAGACAATGACCGCATTGTTAAAATTGTTCACAAAGCAGGAGAAAACATTGATGTCCTAGTACACATAGGGACTAATGATCTCACCAGCCGGTCAGTTGTGGAGACCAGGGAACACCTGACCAGGCTGGGTGACAAACTATCATCCATTTCGTCCGGCATCTCCTTCTCTGAGATCCTGCCAGTCTGGGAGAGGGGGGCAGATGGACGGAAGGTCAGAGAAGGGGAAATAGGGGAGCTAAACATGTGGCTCAAGGGCTGGTGCCAGGAAAAAGGACACAGGTATGTAGGGAACTGGCAACAGTTCTGGGAGCGAAAGTTTTTTAAATTTGATGGACTGCATCTGACTAAGGAGGGAGTCAGTGCGTTGGGGCAGAAGTTTGACATCTTTGCAGAATATTTAAACTAGCAAATGGGGAGTGGGGTGCAGCACCCCATACGTCAAATGGGAAGAACACCCTTCCCCCCTCAGCTAGTGGTCAAACAGGGATTCAGCATGTTTGTAGTTCATTTGCATCTCCAGGTAAGAAAAAAGGTTTGTCTCCCCATACGACACACAGGGGTAATGCCAAACCTCACCCAACAACTAACACACCAAAATCTGCCCAATGGAAAATCATGTACACAAATGCTCACAGCCTGGGAAATAAGATCCCAGACCTGCAGGCAATAATGTCAGAGGCTAAACTGGACATAGTAGCAATTAGTGAGACGTGGTTTACCAGTAACCACTCTTGGAAGATTTCAGTACCTGGCTATGTATTGTTCAGAAGAGACCGTGGTGCAAAAAGGAGGGGGAGGAGTGGTCCTGTATGTCAATGAAAATATTACAGCTACAGAAATTCAGAATACACATAAGGAGCCAGAAGAACTGTGGGTCACCCTGGAAACAGGAAATGGGACAGCCATAAGAACTGGGGTTGTCTACAGGCCCCCAGACCAGGGGGAGGACATAGACACATTACTGTTCGAGGATATACAAAACATGACAGCTAAAGGGGAGGTTCTGATAATGGGAGACTTCAACATGCCGGATACAGATTGGTCAATACCAGCAGGAACATCTGCCAGAACTAGACACATAATGGATTCCCTGCAGGGGGAGGGCCTCAAACAACTGGTACAACAACCCAGAAGAGACAGAACTATCCTAGATCTAGTACTGACTAACAGGGAAGGGATCACAGATCTCCAGGTTGAAGGTCACCTGGGGGCCAGTGACCATCACATGGTATGGTTCAATTTGGCTACTACATCTAAATCATCCCATTCCAAGGCAAAAATATGGGACTTCAGAGGAGCTGACTTTGATAAGATGGCCAACAGAGTTAGTTTAGCCCTGGCAAAAGAAACACAGGTGAGGGGTACAGGCAAAGTGGGCAAGCATTAAGGATGCAATACTTGAAGCAACATCCCATTGTGTTAGACAGAAAAGGAAGTGCAAAAGAAGAAGGAAACCACTTTGGTTCTCAAATACAGTAGCAGAAAAGGTCAGAGCCAAAAGGCTGGCCTTCAGGAAATATAAGGGAACACAGAGGAAGAAGATAGGGAGGCATACCAAACTGCCCTAAGGGAAGCAGGGAAGGCAGTAAGGCAGGCAAAGTCCCAAACTGAGGAAACACTAGCACGAACAGTAAAAGAAGGTGACATGACTTTCTATAGATACATTAGTGAAAGGAGAAAGTCCAGAGAGGGTATTCATGCTTTAATGGAGAAAAGGGAGCATGTGAGGAGGAGGACCATGTAAAGCATCTATCCTAAATAGATACTTTGCTCAGTATTTACTGAAGAGAAGGTAGGGCAGGGCCCACAACTCAGCACCATGGACACAGGGGGGAGGGAGGTGAGCACTACTCCCTTCACAAAAGAAAGGGTCCTACAAGAGCTTGCTAAGCTCAGGGTGTATAAGGCAATGGGACCTGATGGCATACATCCCAGGGTACTTAAGGAGCTAAAGGTGTAACTAGCAGAGCCATTAGCAGAACTGTTTTTACTTAGTCTGTGAACACAGGAGAGGTCCCAGAAGACTGGAGAAGGGCTCATGTGATCCCGCTCCACAAGAGTGGTAGCAGGGAGGAGGCAGAGAACTACAGACCAGTCAGTCTTACCTCAGTAGTGGGCAAGATTAAGGAAGCACCCTTAAGGAAAGGATAGTGCAACACCTGAACCATAGGGGCACAGGATCCAAGACAGCATGGGTTTACAAAGGAAGGTCCTGCAAACTAATCTCATAGATTTCTTTGACTGGGTAACCAGAGTGGTGGACCAAGGGGGAGCAGTTGATGTCGCCTACTTTGACTTCAGCAAAGCTTTTGACACTGTTCCACATAGAAAATTGATAAATAAGCTGGGTAGGCTCAGGGATGGTCAGAAGTTGGTCAACTGGGTGGCAAACTGGTTGACGGGCAGAAAGCAGAGAGTGGTGGTAAACGGTATACAGTCAGAAGAGATGCAAGTCACAAGTGGAGTACCTCATGGATCAGTCCTGGGGCCAGTCCTCTTCAACATCTTCATCAGTGACATTGCAGATGGACTGGAGGGTAAGGTTTGTCTGTTTGCAGATGACACCAAGATCTGCAACAGAGTAGATGATCCAGATGGGGTGGGCAGAATGAGAAGAGATCTGTATAAACTAGCAAAATGGTCGGAAGAGTGAAAAGTGGGATTTAATGCAAAGCAGTGCAAAATCATGCACATAGGGAAGAGAAATCCTGAAGCCACCTATAGGCTGGGAGGGGAGTTGCTGGTAGTCACAAGGGAAGAAAGAGACTTGGGCATCGATCATCACCGATGACCTGAAATCATCCAAGCAGACCACTAAAGCAGTAGGTAAGGCTAGGGGGATGTTAGGGTGTATTAGGAGGGGTATCACAAGTCGTAAGAGGGAGGTAATAATCCCTCTTTACAAGACACTGGTTAGGCCCCATCTGGAGTACTGCATGCAGTATTGGAGGCCACTCCTTCACAAGGACATTAACCAAATTGAGGCAGTCCAGAGAAGTGCAACCAAAATGGTGCAGGGACTGCATCAGAAGACATATGAGGACAGATTAACAGAGCTCAATATGTATACCCTTGAGCAAAGGAGGGAGAGAGGTGATATGAACGAGGCATTCAAACACCTTAAGGGCATTAACAAGGTGAAAGAGTCTAACATGTTAAAATATAAGAAAAATAGCAGGACAAGAGGACACAGCATGAGATTAGAGGGGGGCCGATTAAGGGGAATGTGAGGAAATTCTTTTCACAGAAACGGTGGTGGATGCATGGAATGGCCTACCTCAAGAAGTGGTGGCTATGAATACAGTGCAGGGCTTCAAACAGGCATGGAATAGACATAAGGGAGCAATACAAATGAGTATGAATAGATAGGCCACTGACAGAGCAAAGGCTGATGGCACATTTATAAGGTAGAAAAAGAAATGGGCAGACTGGATGGGCCTTGCGGTCCTTATCTGCAGTCAACTTCTATGTTTCTATGTTTCTATGTGGTCTGTCCCCACTCCCTCAATTACAGCCACTCCAACATGTCCATCATGGTCATCTCCCAGTGACTGAGTGGAACAGCAAAGGAGTAGAACAAGTTAAAAGACTGGCATCTTAGGCACTGGCAGGTATAAGCAGGGGAAGTGGAAAAGTGAGGACTCTGCCGTAGACTAAAGTAATGCACCTGTATGCTCCAGTACTTACACTCACTGCTGGGAAAGGCAGGAGGTAAAAGGTAGGCCTAAACTGGGAATAGAAGAAACACCCTATCTATGGTAGGAGTATAAGTGGGTTTAAGTCAGGCACATGAGACCACAAGAAGCAACAAAGAAAAAAAAGGGAAAGCTAGAAACTCCCCATCAAGGGTAAGGGTACAGAAGTGATTCCTGGTAACACAAGTATAATAGACGTTGGGAATGCTGGGAGTGGCGCAATGCAGCGGCTGTGGGGGAAGGTTTTGGAGCAACCTTCGGGAGACAGCAGTGCTGCCTCATCTGTATGCACCTCTCTGGGTTGAGAGAGAGGTTGCTATACACTAGGCTGAACTGACCGGGATTTGAGTGACCACTTTCTCCACCCAGGGGCCACTAAGTCTGCCACCATTGCCTCAGAATATGATGAGGGAGAAACAGCTGGACTATGGTGGGCATGTGAAGGGTTGTGTTGGGCAGAGGCAGATTCCTTAATCACTATCTCTGCAATTTCTACACTCCTCTGGCAATCCAAGACTGCCAGGAAGAGGCCCCCACTGTAGAAGCCAGTGAAGATGTGGGGTTTTCCATAGCAGATACCCCAAGGAGGGAGATAGAGCACCCTAGAAGAGGAGGAGGAGAAAGCAACTTTGGGTGGGGGACTCAGCTGTGAGGGGGATAGATTTTGGAACAGGATAATGAGGAGAGGGAATGCTAGGTACCTTTTTGGTGCTGCAGCCTGGAGGGATGGGAAGCAGTTCCTGAAGATAGGTAGTACAGTAGGATGGGAGGAAGAGCTGAATATCATTGTTCACCTGGGGTCTAATTACCTTATTAGTGATGGGGTGGGACAGTGCAGGAGGAGTTTAGGGAGTCGGGGAGGGTCTTAGTTAGGTAGTATACTCAAATAGCTTTCACTGAGGTGCTGCTTATCTACAACAGGGGAAGGAGAGGGATCTCCACACCAGGATCTTCAACTCATGGTTGAGGGAATGGAGTAGAGGGGAGGGGTTCTGCTACACTGGGGACTGTGGGTCCACCTGGATGGATTAGGGTCTTTACAAGGATGATGGCCTGTATCCATCCAGGAGGGGAACCACAGTCATAAGTGGATAGTTTTAGATATTACTTTGACAAACATCTAAACTAGCTGAGAGGGGTTGTGGAAGAGATGGGGGAGTCAAAAGCTGCCCCACACACACGCTGAAGTAAGGAGTAAGGAGAATCAAAGAGGAGTGGAATCCCCTTCAGTGCAAATTAATACACGAAGGAGGAGGGAAGAAATGAAGTGGGATTGGGTGGAGCATTAAAAAGAGGGGGAAGGAGGGAAGGCAAAAAGGAGTGTAACAAACAGTGGTAACAAAAGCTGGAAAGCTATGTGTGTGAATGCTCGAAGTCTAGGAAATATGGCTCCAGATCTAGAGGCCATCATGACAGAGGGTGACCTGGATAATGAGGCCATTACAGACTTATGGTGCACTGAAAACCATGACTGGGACTTGGCCATATCTGGCTGTACTCTGTTTAGGAAGGACAGGCTGGGAAGGAAAGAAGGGGAGGTGGTAATTAATTTGAGGGAGAATATAAAAGTGACAGAGATATAGGGAATATGGGGACACTGTGGGTCACCTTAGAGGTGGGGAATGGAGCCCCTATTGAAACTGGTGTGATCTACAGACTTCCAGCACAGGGGGAAGGAGTTATATTAGGTACTGTTGGAAGCCACTGGCAAGATGACAGAAAAGGGGGAGGTGCTGCTTTTGGAGGACTGCATTTGCCA
This sequence comes from Neoceratodus forsteri, assembly GCA_016271365.2. NCBI lineage: Eukaryota > Metazoa > Chordata > Ceratodontiformes > Ceratodontidae > Neoceratodus > Neoceratodus forsteri. The sequence goes on from CM057457.1 coordinate 104,845,314, forward strand.
GATGTAGATTGGAGCCTCCCAGATACAGCTTCGGCTAGGAGCAGGGAAATCCTGGACTCCCTGCAGAGGGTATTCCTCAGGCAACTAGTCAGTGAACCCACACATGATGGGGCAATACTGGACCTGGTACTCACCAACAGAGACAGTGTTGCAGATGTCAAGGTGGAGAGGGGGAACCTGGGGACCAGCAATCACCATACCATGTGCTTCAATATGAGGACAACCGCAAAATCAAACCACACAAAGGTGAGGGTCCTTAATTTCAGGAGGGCAGATTTTAAAAAGATGGGTGCATCCCTCAGTTATGGATTGGCAGGAGGGGATGATCTAGGTGGGGTGGTGGAAAATTGAGGAAAACTAAAAAGGGCCATAGTGAAGGAAACAAACCTCTCTCTCAAGTAAGTGAGCAAAAGCAAGATGATAATGAGACTGCTATGATTCTCTAAAGAGGTGGTGGAAAAGGTAAAAGCAAAAAGGGCGACATTCAGAAGGTACAAGGAGACACAGAGGGAGTAGGATAGGAAGTCATGTTGGGGAAACAAAGGGAAGCAGGGAGAGCAGTAAGGAGAGTGAAGGCACAAAGTGAAGAGAGAATAGCCAACGCAGTAAGAAAAGGAGACAAGACACTTTTTAAGTATGTACTGTAAGTAAAAAGAGGAAGACCAGAGGAGGGATTGTAAGGTTTAAAAGGGAAGGGGAGGACTGTGCAGAGGGGAAACAAGAAAATGCAGACATCCTAAACACATACTTTTGTTCAGTATTCACAGAGGGAAGAGATGGGTAAGGGTCACAAAATGCAACAGGAGCATGGGAGGGAGGGAGGGAGGTGGACTCTAGTCCATTTTTGGAGGAGTGAGTCCTGAAGAGAAATACAAATCTTAAAGCGGACAAAGCAATGGGGCCAGACAGGGTCTACCCAGTGTTATAGAAGGAGCTCAGGGATGTACTGGCTACACCTCTTACAGTTCTATTTAACAGCTCATTTGTAAAAGGAGAGGTCCTATGAGACTGGAGGAGGGCAGATGTAATCCCATTTCACAAAAGTTGTAGCAGAGAAGATGCCAGCCAACTTGACTTCAGTGGTGGAAAGATAACGGAATCACAGCTGAAGGAAAGGATTGTTGAATATCTTGAATCCAATGTGTTACAAGATCCGATGCAGCATGGATTCCTAGGAGGTAGATCATGCAAAACAAATCTGACAGATTTATTTGACAGGATGACCAAGGAGCTAGATCATGTGGGAGCAGTGGATGTAGCCTACCTAAATTTCAACAAGGCATTTAATGCTGTTCCACATAGGAGTCTAGTAAGCAGGCTGGGTAGCTTAGAAGTGGGTGCAAAGGTGGTAAACTGGGTAAGAAATTAGTTAGGGGGTAGGCAGAAGAGGGTGGTGGTAAACTGAGTTCACTTGGAGGAAGCGCGAGTGACCAGTGGGTGCCTCAGAGATCAGTCCTGAGATCGGATATCTTTTTTTTTTTTTTTACTCTGTATTTTATCTATCTTACTGCCCTCTGTCACCACTCTTTCAGACTCCCTCTGTTGTGTGGACCCTCTTTCTTGCCAGGGTCTGCCCCTAGAGTACCTGGTACCACAAAGCCCTTTGATGGCTGGATTACCCCCTGGTGTGGGATGGGGATGAACGCCAACTCCCCAACTATCGATCATGGACCGGCACAGCAGAGTCTGCCCTGAGGATTTGAAGGCACACACACAGTGAGGAGTCATCACCTAGGTGAGACGAGGGTGTTTTTCACTGTGTTCTTTCCCTGACATCGGTATGCAATGAGGGCCAATGAGCGAGGAGATGTGATGAGACGTGCCTCTGCTCCACCCCTCTGCCGACGTCTGCCCAGTTCCCACACTGCTACCTCCCATCTACTGCACCTACCACCCGAGCTCCCCCAGGTGGCGGTATTGCGGTGGGAGCTTGCAGGATGCCCTCTCCAGAGAAGGAGAGCTGCCATCGGGCGCTCCATCCTTCTCTTCCCCGGCCTACCCCTGGCGGTCCGTGCTCATTCCTGAACACGGGTCGCCAGCGTGGTGCGAGGTAAGGCATCCAGCACCTCAGCCCTCAGCGCTACTGGGCCAGCTGGATTAGACATCTTTAATGTCTTTATATGTGCCATTGCAGAGGAGCTGGAAGGAAAAGTCTGACTCCTTGCAGATAACACCAAAGTCTGCAATAGGGTGGATATTGTGGGAGGAGTGGAAAGGATAAGCAGTGAATTGAGTAAACTCTAGGACTTGTCAAGGGTATGTTAGCTGTGTTTCAATTCAAAAAAGTGAAAAATAATGCACTTGGGGCACAGAAACATATGAGTGGAGTATACAGTGGAAGATGGGTGGTATTGACAACTACCAAGCAAGAAAGAGACATTTGGGTGATCATATTGGATGACCAAAAAGTGGCCATGCAGTGTGACAAGGCAAATGTGAGGGCTAGTGGAATGCTGGTGTGCATAGGGAGGGTTATCACCTTATCACCAGCAGGAAGAGGGATATGGTATTGCCTTTGTATATATCACTAGTAAGACCCCACCTAGAGTATTGTTTCTGGATCTGGAGACCACATCTCCAGAAGGACATAGACAGAGTGGAGGCAGCCCATAGAAGGGCAATTAAATTGGGGTAAGGCCTGCATCAGAAAGCATACAAAGGGAGATTAAATTACCTAAATATGGACAAGCTGGAAGAAAGGGGGGCATATGACCTAAATATGGACAAGCTGGAGGAAAGGAGAGAGAGGGGATATGATGGAGACCTTTAAATTTCTCCCGGGGGTGGGGGGTAAACAAGGTACAGGGATGAAATACTTTTCAGAAAAAAAGGTGCTCAAAATCAGGCGACATGCTATGAAGCTGGATGGGGGTAAATTCAGGTGAGATGTAAGGAAGCACTTCTTCACAGAAAGAATGGTGGATTCCTGGTACAGCCTTTCAGCAAAGGTGGTTTGGGTGAAAACAGTGGTGTGGTTCAAGGACGCAGTGGATATGCATAAGAGAATCTTATAGGAGAGGAAAGGGGGAAAGAAAATGGGTCAGAGATCAAGCAGGATCTACAGTAATACTGTAGGTAGGGAAAAAATAGGCAGACTGGGTGGGCTAAGTGGTCATCATCTGTTGGCAAATTTTATATTTCTATGGAACAAGATGGCAACAATGACGCTCCACTCCTCATTTTCCTCTCAGCCAACATAGGCTGTTTTTCTGTTTTTGCCACCAGTGCTAAAGTTTCCTCCTTTTAATGTAGTGAAAGGTTTTTTTTTGTTTGATTGGATTGTGCGGCACCCCTCTTTATTGAATGGCCATGATTTACAGCTGATTTGGGGGAGTTAAGTCGGGAGCGCTGTGGTCCGCTGTGCCAGCTGCATGCTGGGGTGTGCATTTGTCCCAGTCCTGTGTTGTAAAAATGCTTAACCTGGTATGATTTTTCCTCTCTCTCCTCGTTGGAGCAACTAATAGCTAGAGATTGGATTGGAGATTGAAATACTGCATGTTTGAGCCGGAAGAAGATGCAGGAATGCTTGCATTATAATGTGCTACTATGCATACTTATAGATTTATACAGGTATGACAACTTTGCCTGGGAGAAATTCGGATTTGGACTGCTTCTTTAACATTATTTACTGTGCTTAAAGAGCGATTTGTTTGCCTTACCTACAGTTTTGAGGATTAATGTTCCAGGTGAGAGGTACCTGAGAATGGGAGCAGAGTGGAGGTTTGTTGGAAAAGCCGGTGTAGCCTGAAAAAACCTGGACACCCTGACCTGCGAGGACATGTTAACAGTTTTATCCTGCATGGATTATGCCTGCAGGCTCAGACTTTTGGAGGATGATATGCCACAATGAAGCTCAATTAAAATCACGTAGGAACTGGGAACTGGGTCACTAAATGAGGCCTCCATGGGAGATTGGATTCCCGTACCCACAGACAGAAAATGGGGAAAAGTTTGGTGGGGGTCTGACTGTGTTTTTTGCCCTGTTCATTTGCACAGAGACTTGTTGTACTGTGTAATGACACTGTTCAGTGACTGTGGAGGCTGGATATGGAGCCTTTAAGAGGTATTCTTTGATTCATTTTTTTTTTAAATTCTGCACTCTATAACTGGCCTAGCAAGAGAACCGACTTTGAAAATGTTGGCTCTGCTTATTGGATCACTTACGGTTCCAGAACTCTTAACCCGGAGTCTGAACTTCCAATTTATTGTTTGATGTTTTAATGTCTTTACAACTGATTTTCTGCCAAACTTGAATTTGTGTGGCTCTTTTGCAAAAACTCTGTGTTACCAATGTACTCTGGTTTGGGGAAGAAACTCCCGAAAGAGGGTAACCTTGATAGAAAATATAATAACTTGGCGGGGAGATCACGTGATGCAGAGTGCTGAGTAGAAGTTCCTCCGTTAAGCTCCTGCCTCCTGATTATTAAATCGTCTTTTTTAGACGCTTAATTTTCTCTACTTCCTCTGCTTTTGAATTCTTCTACTGTCTAAACATCTTGTGTGCCTGTTTTGTGTGCTAGATTGGTGGATGGAGGCTTATATGAAGAAAGCCCCGCAGAAACACAACCCCCAGCTACTCCTGAAAAGGCCCCAAAGAAATCCTGGGCCTCAAGTGGGCTAGATAAGCCTGATCCTATAAGTCAAGCTGGGGAACAAGAACCTTTAACACTTAATAGGTTCTTAGAAGAGTTTAAACCTTTTCATGAAGAGATGAAAGAAATGGCGATCGACCTGAAAATTCTCTCTAGAAAACTGGATGAAGTCTCGTTAACGGTTTCTGATAATACAGCTCAAATAGTCTCGATGGAGAGGAAGCTGGAGAGTCTGGATCCTGAATTGGTGTCTATGCGACAGAAGCTGTCTCGTCTCGAGGCTAAACTCGAAGATTTGGAGGGCAGTAGCCACAGAAATAATGTTGTGATACTAGGGTTACCAGAGGGAGAAGAGGGCCAACATGCTGTAGCATTCACACAGAAGCTAGTGGAACGGGTTGCTGGCCCCTCTCCCTTCGGCCCAGTATACATTATAGAGCAAGCTCATAGGTCTCTGCGACCAAAGACTTCTCCGGATGATCCCCCCCCCGTCCTATTATTTGCCGCTTTTTGAATCACCTGGAAAAGCAGCATTTCTTGCAGAAAGTGAGAGCTTTTCAAGAGTTTTGTTGGGAGAATACAAAGCTGAGAATTGCACAAGATTTCCCTGGATCGGTTCGTCTGAAGCGGAAAGCGTTTCATCCCATCGTATCTAAGATCATTGCAGCGGGTTTGAAATTTAGGATGAGATACCCTGCCAGGTTACAAGTCTCTGTAAATGGATCTTGGTTTAATTATGACGATCCTGAAGTTGCCCTGTCAAGCCTTAAATCCATGCTACCAGACTTGTTCCGAGAACCCTGAGAGGCCTTGTTCATGTGTTGAGAAGCTGTTGGGAGTCGTCTATTCGAACTGTTATTTTTCTCTTTCTATGAGGAGATAATTTCAGCGAGCTGTATTTGGATGTTTCCGTTCTCTCATCTGGACTGGATTGGGCTGTTTAGTGCATGGCCTACCTGCCAACAACCTCTCAAGCCCTAACTTCCTAATGTTAACTTCTGCTCAGGGCAAAGACTTTTTGGGTTTCGGGGTTGGCCTAATTAGGAATATAGCTTTAGATTCCACTGTATCTAGCTTTGTGGGTTGCATACAGAGGGACAGTTTGGGTTATTGTTTCTAGGACTAGTGTTCATATTACAGTTTGCTGGGAATTAGAGCAGTCTTGGGCTTTCTCTGTTGTTCATATTTACCCAGTCAGGATCAGATGGTGGCCACAAGAGGGCGTACCAGGCATAAGTAATGCACACCAGTGTGGTTCTTAATTTCTAGAAGGATCTCTCCCAGTCTTTTCACCATTTCAACTTTTTCAAGGGGAATTCTCGGAATTAAGGGCTGGTAGTCTCAGGGAAGACTTGTTTTTTTCAGTTTTCTTTCTTTAGGGTTCTTGATCTCAATGTTTTTCTCAGTCTCTGCTCTCAGTTTGAGGATGGGGCTATTCCCCTTCATTAGTTTCTTAACCCCTAATTTTCATTCAGGTTTTCGAGGTTGCCTGGCACATATATGAGTTCGGCAGTTCACTCTACTTTCTCTTCTATTATCAGGTTAATATTCATGCGTCTGCATGCATTGGAAGCCCAGAACCACTCTCTAGTTGTTTGGGGTTAGCTAATACCGTTTGCAATTTAAACATTTACCTCAGGATATAAGTTGGACTGTCATTGGCAGAGGTGCATTATCGGGATGCGGGAGATGGGGAAAAGACCCAGTACTGTGCTAAACATTGCTTGTGGCAGTGTGGGGTTGGGGTGGGGGCGGGGCTTGGGGCTTTGTTGGGGTAGTGGGGATTGTTAGGGGGAAGGGAATGAGTTAATTGTGGGGGGTTGGGGTGGAGGAGGGCTTTACAGCAGCAACTCTTGGAGTATGGGTGCATGTATTATGTATCCTGAGTGCAGGACTGAACTTATTAAGTTTAATAATTACTATTAACTGGCCAAGGAGGTGACTTTTGCTACTTGGAATGTTAAAGGGATCAGGAAAAAACCCAAACAATATCAGGTTCTCAAACATTTAAGCTTATTACGTTCTCAGATAACTTTCCTACAGGAATCCCATTTATTAGAAGCGGAAGCTTTACAGTTAAGGAGACAACAGGTGGGGCTGGTTTATGATGCTCACGGTTCTACTAATAGTTGTGGGGTCATGCTTATTATTAATAGGGGTATTCCCTTTGTCTCTACACAGGTCATTAAAGACCCCGAGGGCAGGTTTATCCTAGTTAAAGGCACTCTCTGGTCAGTTCCACTTTTACTTGGTAGCATATATGGCCCTAATATGGATGATCCAGGGTTTTTTATGAGACTCATAAATATTATCCTGCCAATGCTTCCCATTAGGATTATTTTGGGGGGCGACTTTAATCAAGTAATAGCTTTCAATCTTGACAGGTCAGGTAGTGGACCGAGAGTGGTCTCCCCAGGACCGAAGGCTTTTAGGGACTTAATGGATCAGTGCGGGCTCTGTGATGTCTGATGCGTCCTAAATCCTGATACTAGGGAGTTCACTTTCAGGTCAATGGTGCACGGCTCACAGTCCCGCATTGATTATATTCTTATTTCTCAGGCTCTCCTACCGGGGGTCAAGACCTCCTCGATTCAACCTGGCCCTGTCTCTGATCATTCACTGGTGTTATGCAAAGTAGCATTCCTTAATTTACCGAATAGGGAAACTAGATGGAAGCTTAATAAACAACTTCTTAAAGATTCCAAGTATTGCAAGCTCCTAAGGGAGCAAATTGAGTTCTTTTTCTTATCCAACCCTTTAGACAGTGCAAAACCGGATATTTTGTGGGGGGCCTTTAAGGCTTACATGAGGGAGATCCTCATTAGTATGGCGGTGAGTAGGAAAAGGGCAAAGGAGAAGGAACTATTATCATTATTGTCCCAAATTCGATCACTCAAAATTAATATTTCAGTTAGTGCCCCAGATGAAGACAAGAGGAAGCTTTTAGTGCTAAGAGACAGATATTTAGAGTTACTTTGGGAAAAAGCAGAATTAGCTATTATTCGTACAAGAGCTAGTTACACGGCTCAGGGAGAGAAGGCGGGGCGACTATTGGCACTGCGTAATAAGCAACAAGAATCTGTGAGATTCATCCCTCCAATTAGGGCAGTAGCTGATGGGTCTCTGAAAATATCTCCTACCGAGATAGTGCAAGAATTTGCCCTATACTATGAAACATTGTACAGTGATATGGAGTATCCTCCCTGTCCTGGGATTATGGAGAAATATCTGAGGGATTCCCATTTACCCTCCCTTTCAAAACAACACAAGGGTTTTTTGGTCACCCCTATATCACAGGAGGAAATTGCTGAGGTTATTAGTGGATTACCCTCAGATAAAGTCCCAGGCCCTGATGGATTCTCCTCCCTATTTTACAAAGTGTTTCGGGATCTTCTATTACCAGTACTTAATTGCCTATTCCAATATATTTTAACTGGGGCAGAGGTAGACCCTTATTTCTTTGAGGCTTTGATTGTACTTCCCCCTAAACCAGATAACGACCATGAGCTTGTCCAAAGCTACAGACCTATATCTCTTCTAAACCAAGATATAAAAATTATTTCGAAGATTCTAGCCAACAGGTTAACTGTAGTTCTCCCTGAGTTAATAGGTACGAACCAGGTAGGATTTATGAAAGGGTGCTCATCATCTGATCATTTTATATTTCATCTCATGTCTTCTCGGCTACCAAGGGATGCTGAGTTCCTGCAGGTCTGGTTTCCTGGATGCCAAGAAGGCATTTGATCATGTGAATTGGAATTTTTTGTTCAGAGTTTTGGAAGCTTTTCAATTCCCTCCTGTATTTGTATCCTGGATTGCTACATTATATAAAACTCCTACAGCAAGGATTTCTGGGAACGGGGCTTTCTCCAAATCCTTTCCACTCCATTTAGGGACTAGACAGGGTTGCTCTTTATCTCCTCTGTTATTTAATTTATATCTGGAACCTCTCATCCAAAATATTCTCAATAATGCCTCTATACAAGGCATTTGGGTTGGGCATCATGAAATCAAAGTCACAGCATATGCGGATGATTTGTTGATACATTTATCCCATCAGATATCTTCTGTACCAGCTTTATTTAATGAAATAGCAAGATTTAGTGACCTGTCCAATTACAAAGTGAATGCCAGTAAATCCTCATTTTTTCCATTAAACCATAAAGTATTCAAGAATGATATTAGTCCCTTAGGTTTATGCTGGACTCCTAAGTCATTTAAATACTTGGGCATTAAACTATCCCATAACCCCCTAACATGGTTTAAGGAAAATCTTGAATCCCTCTCACAGCTAATAATCCATGACCTTGATAGGTGGTCCAAACTTCCCATATGATTATGGGGCTGGATTAACACAATTAAGATGAATATATTCCCTAGAATTTTTTACCCTTTATCTCTTCTTAATACTTTTATCCCATTACTCTGGTTTAAAAAGTTACATGACATATTTACTAGATTTATTTGGGCCAATAAATATCCTCGTTTGGCCTATTACAAACTGGCAGCTCCAAAACTTGAGGGGGGGGTTGCGGATTCCCCATCTGGCTATATACTATTGGGCCAGTCATTTAGCAAAATGTTTGAGATGGATATCTCCCAGCCCAGAAAAAGAACAGCTGGTTTGGCTTAGGATCGAATTGGATGTAATTAGGTCTAAGAATCTGGACCCCCTAACCTTATTTTATCTTAAAATCTCCAGGTGCGTATGGTTGAAGAATGCCCTACTGTAGTTACCTCACTAAGGGTATATGTACAATTAAGTTCATTTTGGCATTATACCCCTCAGATGGACTTAGCTCAGTCTATTTGGAAGTCCCCATCTTTCACTATTAACAAGAAGTAGATTTCCGGTAAATGGCTGTCCCAATTGGGAGATGGGAAGCTACTCTCTTTAGTGGATGAAGGGGGGCATTGGCTGTCCATAGGAGATATTATTAAGACATTTCTTATTCCGGTTCCCTCTCATTTCAAAGTTATGCAGTTAAGGCACTTACTCACAATAGTTTTTGGTAATACCCCCCCCCAGACTGTCCCAGCCCTGATACCTGAGGTTTCTTCACTTATTGGATCTTCAGGTGTTATATCTAAATTATATCAGGTTCTGTTTCACAAAAGACATGGAGACTCTTTTGGACCCACAAGATTCTGGAACTCTATTCTTCCTCAGTATCATCTGGATTGGCAATCCCTGTGGAGATCCTGCCATAAATATGTTTCTCAAGACAGATTGCGTCTCATGCAATATCATATATTACATAACATGTATTGTACTCTGGTAAAATTAAAGAAATGGGGTCTCTTGAACTCCAATATATGTATTAAGTGTTTGTGGGAAGAAGGAACACTTCTTCACATGTTCTGGTCCTGTCCCAAAATTTCCCTTTTATGGGATTCAATCAAGACTTCCCTGGTTCCTTTACTGTGCCTTCAGGAGCATTTTACGCCTGATATTTGTTTTTTAGGGGACCTGCTTTCTGTCAGAGTTAGAGTAAGAAAATTTCATATTTCTATGATTGCGTTATCTGTCAAGAAGCTCATTTTACATCACTGGAAACACAAGTCCATCCCAACCTTTTAAGAATGGGTGTACGGAATTCTTGCCAACCTCCGAACAGAAAAAGCGATTGCCAGTCTTCACAACAGATTGGCAGTATATACCAAAATATGGGATCCCCTTCACTCCTTAATTTTATTGGTTCAGTCGTAATCATATCACACTCTAAAATGCCCTACAGGTTCTTAGGAAAGAGCTCAGTACTTAGGGGATTCATGGATTAGTTGCTGCTGTAAAGGGAGGGATGGGAGGATTGGGCAGTTATGTCTTCATAAATGGCTGTATTGCATCTCATTCTTAATACAACTGCCTTTTATTATGGAAAATGTATTAATAAAGTTTGAATTGAAAAAAAAAAAGAAAATATAATAACTTGGCATATTGAACCTGAAACAATTTTATGTTTAAAAGTGGGCCTGTACTTTACATAATACATGACATTTTTGCAAGAACTCTTCTTTTTGGGACACTTTACCCAGGATGGAATGAGAACATATTTATATGTCATATTATATCTTTTTAAAAAATATATTTTTAATTTTTTTTTTGTGTGTTGTTAAATATAGTTCAACAGTGAACTGCCCTAATTGGGGAGATGCTACTTTGGACATTTAATGCAGGTGGCATGATTTTAACAGGCAAGAGCCTATTAAGCAAATATTTATTAGCTGTTAAATGCTTGCATTAGTTGAGAAAGTGTTACTAGCCCTGTTTTTAAGGTGTTCTTTTGATTGGGGTAACTTTATGATACTGAGAGCATATCTTATTTATAATTATGTAAATGGGAACATAGTTGCTGAAACTTGTGTGAGCTTTCAGGACTTGATTGAGTATTCCTTGCCTTTGAGGCTGAAATAATTAATGTTCCAGGTTATTTAGAACACTGGGCCACTGATTTTGATAAACCTGTTAGACATTTCTGCTGCTGTATAGGGTTGGCATGGTTTTTCCAGAGTGGTTCAATAATTTTAACAGTAACAGGAGAGGTATCCTTCAGATGTTACTGCAAGTTACATTCACGTTTACTAAGTGTGGGCATTCTGGGGATAACAAGTACTAGTGGCCCAGATAGGTATACTGGGACAGGATCAATGATAGCCCACATTTATTTATTTATTTATTTATTCAATTTTGATGATGGGGTGAGCCCACTGAGCCCCGGAGGTCCCTTTTTCAGGGGCGACCCAGAATTAGTTACAAAAAGGAGACAAATTCAGCAGTGTACAAAGAACATGGATAAAAAATACAGCAGAGACACAATACATCATACATTGAGGTTGACATGAGACCAAAGGGGGCCAACCCATTCAGGTTATAGTCAGGCCAGGCCACCAGAGGAATTTGTTACTATACACTGGATGGGGTTTAAAAATAGGGGAGTAGATTGCAGGGTACCCTATGTGCAGAACCTTTATGAATAGGGGAACATTGTAGGATTGATTAAGGCTAGCACAGGGGAGCAAGGAGGTGATTCACAGAGCTTGGAGGGGATCAGGGAACTGTAAGGGTATAGGACAGGATAGTAGGTTAAGAACTACAAAAGATAATTGCTTGAGTGCAAGAGTATAGTAGATTTGTATTCAGTAGCAAGAGCAGACACTGGCATCTAGTAAGTGAGCATGGAGCCCTTTCCTGAATATTCCTAGGGAGGGGGCATCCTGTAGGTGGGGAGGGAGCTTGTTCCAGAGGAGAGGGGTGGCCATGGCAAAGGATTTGCTGCCAGCCATGGTCGGCACCCTAGGTATATCCAGGAGGTTTCACCCAGAAATGTGGAGAAGCCTTGTTCGGTGCTTGGGAACCAGAAGACCAGGCAGGCAGTCGGGGGATGGCTGCATATGAGCTTGTAAGAGTTGCATAGCAAGGGGTACTGAAGGTGACCATCCAAGGAAGGCCAATATAGGGAAGCAAAAGCTTCACAGTGGTGTTGCTATTTATGAGACCAAGAGGGAAATCAGGCTAGCTTGTTGTATAGAACTTGAAGTCTATTAAGCTCTTCTTTTACCAGTCCCTGCAGAATAGGAGCAGCAAAGGTTAGAGTTGGGAGGAGAATGCTGTTAGCGAAGGTTATCCTGGCCTCAGAAATAAGCTAGTCATTCAGGTGGTACAGCAGGCCGAGCTTGTGGTGCACCATTTTTGTTTTCTGATCTACAGGAGATTTCAGTGTAAATCACTGGTCCAGAGTTAATCCCAGGTATTGTAGGGAGCTCACCACCTCTATACAGCCACCAGATGTGGAGATCAGTGGGAGTAAGGAACTCCTGTCTAGGCCTAGGGTTCTTTATCCAAAAAAACATAGCCTTGGTCTTGGTGTTAAGACCAGCCTGTTCTCAGTGAGCCAGGCTTCCAACCCAGCAAAGTCTGCCTGGAGCTGGGGCCCCAGGTCAGCTGGATTGTGCAGAGGTCTGTATATTACAGCATTGTCTGCATATTAGATGACCGAGCTGTTCCCACAGTGGTTACTCAGGTCGTTGAGGAATATTGGTGTAATGACTTTTCAGGACCTTGAATTCCAAAGTGAGGCAAACTTGGGCCATAATTGGTTTCAATGGAATATCCCCAGGCTGTGCGGCCAGGGTGGAATGGTACTCAGAATCTACAATGGTGTAGTGGTGCCTTGTGGTAAAAAGGAACCCACAGAGTTATCGCCATTGTAGACATGGAGTGGGGTTGATATGGTGGAGTCCCAGTAAAGTGCATAAGGAATACAAGTTAGAGTTGATCCTAGATAATACCTGAAATGTGTTAAATGTAATTTATAACAGGTGTTGGCACTGAAGGAGGACCCAAGCCTTGGAAAATAAGAATCTTGTATTTTCTATCAGTCCTAATGAACTACCACTGCCAGATAGTGTGAAGAGATTATATGGGTGTATTTATTTATATCACCAAATGTGTCATCAGTGGGAATTTAACACTGAGACTGAGGTTAGCTCAGAGTGTATAGTTTAAATTATAAATGAAAATTATATTGCAAAGGGACAAGCTAATTTAGAAAATCCTGAACTAACTTTGGCTGATTCAACCCAGTTAATATTCAGTATACTGTTGCTTGATACTTATTGTGGTATTTGCCTTCATGTATCATTTTATGTGTATAATGTGAAGTTTTTATTTAAAGTGTTGCTCTGTGTTTTTTTTTTTCTCTGTAATAGTATAATAACCTAAGATCAATCAATAAACAACTCTACCTACCTACCCAATATATTTATATGTGGACAGAGCAGAAGTACCTGTTAAGCCCTTACCAAAAATTGTAGATTGATGCTGACTTACTTTTACCTTTTTCTTAAGATTTAAATTCACTTGAAACTGTATTTAATTCAGAAAAATTCTCATGGTAATTTCCTATCTTACAAATGTCTTAGTTTTGGCTGTATACATGATGAAATATGCTAATTTTCAATCCTCTGTATTTTTGGCTGAAAAAAACTGCTTTTTTTTAATGGATTTAATTTTTTCTTTATTTTGGCTTTATTTGAAGAGAAATATGCAAATGTTCAATCCTGGATTACATTTGGATTTTTAATAAATCTATAAGAAATGTTTTTAGTTTTAAGCCAAAAGAAATCCTAATGGAGTCTTTATGGCTTATCTTTGGCTGCATACGCTGTGAAATATGTAAATGAGCAAGTTTTGCTTACATCTGGATTTCTTTTAGAAAGATTCTATTTACACTGTAAATGCATTATCCATAAACTGAATGCATTTCCAATATAAAGAAAATGTTTAAAAAAATCCAAATGTAGGCAAAACATGCTCATTTACATATTTTGCTGCATATGCAGCTAATTGTAAGTCATAAATGATCCATTGTCATTTCTTTTCTTAAAACCCATATCTTCAACCTGGTGGCACTGAGAGTTGAGGCGCTGGATGCCACACCTCACATCGTGCCGGTGACCCGGGTTCGGGAACAAGCCTGGGCAGCCAGGGGTTGGCAGGGGAGAGAGAGAGGATCGAGCATCTGGAGGACAGCTCTCCTCTCGTGGGGAGGGATTCAGGCTTGCCCGGGATTGCAGCTGCCCCAGGTAGTGACTAGAGGCACTGCGCATGCCAGGGCAGTAAGTAGTGGGGCAGAATTGTGGCATGCATCACCAGACGCCATTGCACATCCGAGCTCTGGGGGGAGGAGGATTGAGGGCATAAACAGGGGGAAAAAAATCCTGCTGACTGGGTGAGGCAACAGAGAACTCCAGGAGCAAAGGCCCACTTGCACAATGCTGGCTGCACCCCCCCAAATCTATCCTCTGGGGACTCCCGGCCTCTCCAAGGGCCCAGGGGAGAGACAGGAGTCCTGATACCAATTCAGAAGTTGGGGGAGCTGCTGTTCAGGCAGGCAGTCAAGAGCTGCAGGTCGAGAGAAGGAACCTGAGATATGCCAAAGAAGGTAGGTGAGAGAAAGAATGAAAAAAAAAATCTTCAATTTTTCCCCCCACTTTATTTAATTAATTATTGTTATATTAAATTAGTTATTTTGGATGGATAGTGATCACCACATGAAAATGTGTCAAATTTAAAAACATCAACTGAACCCAAGTGTGTTGCTGTTACTTTGCTAGTGAAATAAGTACTTTGTCTTTGTACTCAGTTTTGCTCAGCCTGACATACATCAAGATTCTGAGCCCAATCATCTCCATCTCTTCTTGAGTCCCTAATATCCTTGGTGGGCTGAAGGCATCACTGGCATAGGCTGAAGGATTTATGAAACTAAATATTAGTGCCTGTATGAAGTCCTGCAGGATGGCTGTATCCCACCATAACCAACACAAATTTAATCGCACTCCAGAGTAACGTGCAACATATGTTCAGGATAAATATTCCAACACAGATAAGTGACTTGGGAAAATCCATAAATGCTGCAAGCCCACACAAACTGTTCAGGCTATAGCTACTTATCTGTTTTGGAATATTTATCCTGAAAATATGTCGCATGTTACTCTGGAATGCGGTTAAATTTTGTGTTGGTTGTCTTCAAAGTGGGCCACAAGCCCTTAACCTGCACCACACCACATTTCCCTGGCACAGTTGTTTTTTCATCCACTGCATTTCACCATACCCTACACCATATTGAGGTAGGGATTCGCTTGTGGACTGGTACTAGTGGACTCGTAGCCCATGGTCTGGACCAGCTTTAGCCAATGCTGCCACTCCTGCCCCTATGCATGGCTCTTCAAAAGTGGCTCACAGGGGCAGGGGTGGATGCAGACAGCATTAACCATGACCTGCAGGGCAACATACCCAACATATGTGCAAGTTACTTGTATGTGGAGTACCTTTGAGGACTGGGCCCCAAGAACCATTACAGTCTAACCAATATTTTGCATAGTCCCTTAAATGACTGAAGAAATAATAGCACCATTGTGATGTGGAGCCAGAAGGCTGATAGCTCGAATAAATTTTATTCACACTAAAACACAGAAATGTCTGCCTTGCTCTACCTATAGTATGATGCAAATATCCTAGTGGTCATTCACTCCCCCTCCCTCCCTCCATGTCTTCCTCCCCAGATACCCTTACTAGCCCCATAAACCTGTCACCCTTGCTTGAATCTTTCCACTAATCTGAGGTGGACCACACATTCTTGCAACCTGTTCCTAAATGCTTTTTTAGCATCCTTTCAAAATCTCCCTCCACTCGCTGCATTCACTCCCGCCACCCCCCCCGTCTGCTCTTGAACAGCTCACACTTTTTGTCCTGTGAAGAAACTTTGAATAGTTCAACAATATTCTCCCCTTACCCTCCTGGTTTCCACTGTAAATATGTTGAGGTCCACTATGCTATATCCTCTCCATGTAGGACTTTTCTTGCTGCCCCACACTTATTTTTGTTAACTTCCTCTGCACCATTTTAACTCCATCCCTGTCCTTTTTTGAGTGTGGATCCAGAACTGCATGCAGGATTCCAAGTGTGGGCACATTGGAGATCTGCCCTGGGGTAGGATAATCACATTCTTTATAATGGGAAGCCTCTGCCTTTGCAACCCCAGCAACCGATTTGTCTTCTACTCTGCTCTACTGTACTGCATTGATTATTTAAGTTATTAAAGACCCCCATCTCCATCACATCTATAGTTTATTTCCAACACTTCTACCACCAGTATTTCAGTTTTAGTTTCTTGACCCCCTGTGGGCATAACTTTTCTTTACTTTTTTGCTTTGAATTTTAGTTGCTAGACCCTTGGCCATTTCTCCCATCTTCAGACTCCTTCATTACACAGTCTACAGTGTCAGCATTGGATTTTAAAATTAAGGGATAGACCCCCCCGGCCACTGCCTCACACTCCAATTCTTTTAGGCCCCGGCCCCTGTCCCATGCTCCAACTCTTCCCACCCTGGCCCTGCCCTATACTCCAACTCTCCCTCCCTCCCTGGCTCCTGCCCCACACTCCAACTCTCCTCTCCTTCCATGGCCCCTGCCCACTCTACAACTCTCCCTCCCTCCCCAGCCCATGCTCAACATTCCAATTCTCCATCCCTCCAGCCCCTGCCCCAGATTCTAACCCTTCCCAGTCCATGCCCCACACTCCAACCCTTCTCCCAGTCCCTGCCCCACACTCCAACTCTCCCCTCCAGCCCCTGACCCCACTCCAACTCCCTCCCCACCAGCCCCTGCCCTACTCCAACTCGCCCTCCCTGCCCACATTCCAACTCCCTCCCTCCCGGCTCACTGCCCCACACTCTAACACTCCCTCCCCTGCCCCACAGTCCAATCCTCCCTCCCTTGGCCCTGCCCCACACTCAAACTCTCCCTCCCTGGCCCATGGCCACACTCCAACTCTCCTTCGCCCCTGCCCACATTCAAACTCTGCCTCCTCCCAGCCCCTGCCCCACACTCTAACTCTTTCACCCCGCCTCTGTCCACACTCCAACCTCCCTCCCTCCCTGGCTTCTAACCCACACTCCAACTCTCCCTCCCCACACTCCAACTTTCCTCCCCCTTCCCAGCTCCACACTGCAACACTCCCTCCTCCAGCCCCTTCTCCACCCCAACTCTCCCTACCCACACTCCAACTCTGCCTTCTCCGGCCCCTGCACCACACTCCAACCTCCCTCCTCCCCTGCCCTCCAACTCCCTCCCGACACTCCAACTCCCCCCTCCCACACTCCAAATGTTCCCCCCGGTCACAGTACCACCTGGCCCTCTGCCCCATTCCTACCTGGCTCCCTTGCCCACTTCCCCTGCCTCGGTTCCCACTTCCCAGGCAGGCATCACAGAAAGGTATGGATTATTTTTTGGGTATGCCTGTCTCAATTTGGTTCTGAAGTATGCAGAGCAGAGATAATAGCATAAACTTTGCTTTTTTTAGTCAAACCAGTGGCAGTCATTCTCCTGGTTCAACCCTCCTCCTGCCCAGCACCAGCCAGCTTGTCTGATCTCTCGCTCTCTCCAGACCCCACAGGCGAGTGGAGCTAGTAGCTACAAACAGATCATCGCAGAGGAACGTGCCTGCTCAGCACTTATGTTTTGTTAAAAAGTCTCTTGAGTAACTGATGAGCACTACTGTGTGATGCTAAGCCCCCTCCCTTGGGTGGAATTAAGAAAGCCAGGATTCCTATGTTTGTGAGCCCCCCATGCAAATTAAATTGGTTCCCTTCATTCTCGTTGCTGCAGCTGAACCCAATACCACACTGACCTACCCTGCCATGTCAAAGTACCAAAACTGACCTCGCCACATCACTCTCCGCCATTGGCTGACTGCGGCCCAGGTCTTTCTTCTGGAGACCCTCTCTCTCAGAGTCCAGCGATGACTTCAATTTCAGGCCAAGCCAGATGGCCCAGGACAGTTCAGCAACTCACATGCTCCTGACCCCAGCAGGCCAGTCAGTCCATCCAGCCATAGCCCGGTGATGACTTGATCGTATGGATTGTGAAGCATGGATCATGCACTATTTGTCTAGGTCGCAGGCCCCATAAGCAGTACATATAAGCGCTTGCTGCCTCCTCCAGCCTCAGCAACAGACCAGTGAGTTACATCAAACTGCAGACCAGCAATTATTTTTTAGCAGCATGGATGGTATTATCTTTCAAATCAGATCAGAACTGTACTCCAACACGAGTCTTGCAGCTCGGCCCTCTCGCTAAAATTATTCTGCTTTATGCAGAAAAAAATCTAAAACGGATGACGCAGTTTGAAATGACATGCTCATCCCATGCTTCCTGCTCTCTAATGACGTCTCCAACCATCCCTTGCGCATTTACGGTGTGGCTTGGTCCAACTGCACGGTAAACTGGGACACTGAGTCTTCATAGACGGCCAACCCAAAAATATAGGATTTAAGGAGGAGAGGGAAAGAAAGAGAGAGAATATTCAGTGTCAGAAAGTGGGAAAAAATTGGCACCCCAGTATATTAATAGTGCATCTGGGCTAAAGAGTACATAATTCAAACAAGTAAAGACCTCACACACAACTCTGGATCCCCAAGTATATAACCGAGACCTCGCCGTGAATGGAGTAAAAAAAAAAAAAAAGCCACATTCATTTAATATAAAGCATTAATAATAGATACAGTGTACAAAAATCTTTCCCCACAGTGCAAAAAAAATTAGCAATGTGGGGATCAAAATGTATGCCTTCACTTAACATAGCGGTTAACCATAGCAATATTTTAGTATGAAATTAGGTTTAAATTATCATTAAAACTACTTTTGTGATGTTTAACAGTCAGTTGCATTACAATGGGCCATCGCAATGTCCTTCACAGTCAGAAGCCTTGAGTTAGCCTGCTAATAGCACAAAAAATTTAAATGAGATGCAAATTAGAAGGCTAAGATAGCAGTTTTCACAGTAATCTGGATGATGTGCTTGTACTGCTGATGAATACCTTGAATTCCTACATGACTGTTATAAGTAAGGTTAAAAATATTGCTTAGGACTGGGCTTTTACTGTTAAGTGAATGTTTGGTACAATGCTGTTATACTGTGTGGGAGAGACTAATAAGGGTTGAATTTGATGAATTCCTACACTTGTTATGGTATCACTGTGACACCAAGAGGTTCTTATATCCTTTTGACTATGTCACAATGATGCCATAACATTAATGCATTTACACATGTGAGACTCCCAGATTTTGTGGCTGCTTGTTTTGGAGAGTATTGCTGACAAACAACTACTATGAACCCACATAATTCTATGGATGACCCAACAGGTACACAAATCGAGGAGGCATGGACATGATTAAAATAGCTCTTAGATGTCAATGGGGCTTGAACATGGTGTGGGGAGAGGGCACAGTCTGTTGTCAGAAGCAAGGCAAAGCGTAACAGGCAAAATGGGTTGGCAAAGGCAGTACTGTTTTGAATACTGTCCATACACTATAATGATGTATGCCAACAGGAGGGTGACGCCATTACTGCAAAGACCAGCACATCAACAGATTTCTACTGAAAACATCAAGTCACTGTGCTGGTCCTTGCAGAGAGTGGTGGTGCAGCTCCCAGTGTTGCACCACCTCCCTGATCCAACTTCAACTGGGAGTTGGATATCTAGAGACCGGCGAGTTTGGGGGGTGCAGCCCCCCGATTGCAACACACTGACACCCCGACAGCACAATGCTGACACTCAGCATTGTGTCTGTTGCTGTCTGGGATGTCAGTGTGAGCACTGTAAAACCCTATGAAGACCAATGAATTAGGAACATTTAACAACAACGCTATGTTCCCTTTATCAAAGTTGCTATGCCAACTGTAAACCTCTTGAGCTTCACACTCAAGGTTTACTAGGTTGGCATAACAACCTCTCTAAGGGACCACAACGTTGTTATTAACTGTTCCCCATTCATTACCTTTATATTTGTGTTGCCATGTTAATCCCAAAGCTGATTTCAATTTTTATGACATATACTTATTTTATATAAATTAAATACACAATATAGAGACTAAAAATATACTTATTTACACAGCCTGTCTGGTTTATTACCCTATCAACATAATGCAGAGTCTAAGCAATAATAAATGTGTGTTATCTGATAACAGTTTTCCCCATGAGGCATGATGTGTTTCCACCAAGTTCCTTTTAGCACATGAAGTGCTCTTATCTGGCAATAACCCAGATCTCAAAGTGTCTTATTCCAACAGAGTTGGTAAGATTAAGAGAAGAAAATGTTAGTGCTCATCGACAGAGTGATGACAATTCAGTCCCGCTGTAACTAGTACCTTTCTGATTGTGCTTGAAAGATATTAAAAATGTTATCTTCATGGGTAGTATCCATCACATCAGACCTCAATGCATCTAAAAGGATGACATGGCTCAGTGTGAAGATAGTGATAAAGTACCCGGAAATTAAAGTTTTTACAACAGAACTGTAAAAAAATATATAACTGAGCTTTAAATTACATTTTTCTGTCCCATCCACCTTCCACTAATATGTGTAGCCCCAGAGGCTTTCTGGGGTGGGAACATCCAGCAGCATGTGGTCACACACTGCCAAGGACATTGCTGCACCCCTTCACCGGAAGCTGTTGTGAAGTTCTGCAGCAGAGCCCTTCCCCAGGAGGGAAGCATCCAAGGGAGGCTCTGAACTCCCTTTCTGCTGGCCTCTGCTTCTGACATCTGGGCTCGTGGCATGACCCAATGTTGCCAGTATATCAGAGTGATGAAATATTGCTCAGTGCCACAAAGCTGGCTGAATGATGCTTAACTGTGATGCTTTTATTTTGATAATACAAAACAGGGTGTGTGTCTGTTATAGAACATACACATGCCTGAAGTGGTTATAGGTATGAGAGTCAGTAAAGTGCAAGACATTTTAGGCATGTGTATATTCTGCAACAAATGCACACCTGTTGTGTACTATTGCTCTTATAAAATGGCTGAAAATAATCTGACTCACATTTCCATTATTTTTAATATAGCTTATTTGAAGGACTTGCACTGTATAATCCTTCTAATTCATTAAGTACTCACACTATTGCAGTCTTACTAAGGAATACCAAACTCCTATTTATGTTTAAATAGTAATTTGTAAGTAATAACAAGACATGGTATGCATTATGGTGGTATAATCACATGCCTCAGGTGTACTGTTAGTCACGAGGCACAGCAGAGTGCCATTAAATGCACCTGAGATGTGAGATTACTATTATCATGATAGCACACACTGTTGGGTCTTATTGTTTACATCAAATCAAATTTCTATTCAGTAGAACACAACCAGAAAGCACTGCACATATAAACAAGCATTTGTCAATGCCAAATGTTGTAGTGCTGGCATTGGCTTTGGTAGTGCAGTGCGGAAAAACATTTTGGGCAGGATGTGAAAAATGACAGCTGTATAGTTCATAAGGAGGTGTAAAAAAATGCCAGTGTTAAAAATGTGGCATGTAGGTATTGCAAATTTCCGAAGTTACAAGGGTGTGTGGGAAATGTGCAATGTACGCTTGTAACACAGTCATTTTTTGGGCATTCAGCACCAATTTTTCAACATTGGCATTTTAGCACCTCTGCTCATGTACAGTATCACTGTTATTTCCTCAAACTTTCCCAAAAAGTGATTTCGCACAGCGACTGTGCAACTGTGCGCCGGAAGTGAGAAAACACATTTTGGGCAGGATATTTGAAATGACAGCTGTACTGTTCATCAAGAGGTGTGGAAAAATGCCAATGGTGGAAATCCAGAGTGAAAATATTACAAATGCAAAACGTTATGAGCGTGTGTGCAATCTGCCAATGCACGCTCGTAACACAGTCATTTTATAGAATATCATCACCAAATTTTCAACATAGGCATTTTAGGACCTCTGCTCATGAACTGTGTCACTGTCATTTTCATAATCTTGCCTGAACACTGATTTCGCACAGCAACTGCGATGTTGTGCGCCAGAAGTGCGGAAACACATTTCGGGCAGGATGTGGAAAATGACAGCTGTGCTGTTCACAAGGAGGTGACAATGTTGAAAATCTGGTGTAAAAATTTTGTGAATTCACAAACTTATGAGCCTGCATAGCAACTGTGCAATGCACGCTCGTAAAACAGCAATTTTTTGGATTTTTTCCACCAAATTTGCAACATAGGCTTTTTGAGAGGCCACCTCATGAACACTGGCACTGTCATTTCATTAATCAGTTCCCGAAAGGCGATTCCATGCAGTGACTATGAAATCACCTTTCAGGGCCGATAAATGCTGGTACAGTGATATAATTCATGAGGAGGGGTCCCAAAAATCCCATGTTGAAAATTTGGTGCCAAAATTCCAAAAAATGCCTGAGATATGCAGTAAAGTTGGAAAAACCCTATTCATTCCATTATACAGCTTACTGGCACTTCCTCAGTTCGCAGTCAACTTTGAAGAGTGCAGACGTGGGTGGGTGTGGGTTGTGGAAGGGGGGCCAGGGAGACCGCTGAGGGACTGTTTCCTTCTTTACAGGGGAAAAAAAAATAAAAAACATCGGGGGACAGTTTTCATTGTTAATAGGTGTTTTGGCATGCTGAGGTGGGCTCCCAGTGTGCCACCTGAGTGTGTGTGGGTGGGTGGGTGCTTTAGCCAATGGGGGATTGGGCACCCCCATCAGCAACAAGGAAAGGAGGGGAGCCGCAGGAGCAGAGGGGGATTGGGCACCCCCTCGGCAAACAAAAAACAGAAGGGGGATGACATTATACTGATGGGGAGTGGGCTCCCCCATCAGCAAAATTCAAGGGGAGGGAGGGATACATGCCGACAGGGATTGGGCACCCCCATCGGTAAAGAGAAACTGTTGGGGGTGCACATGATGCTGAGGGGGATTGGGCACCCCCTTGGCAATCAAAAAAGGAGGGAGGGCTTTACATGATGCCGACAGGGATTAGGCACCCCCCTCGGCACACAATAAACGGGATGTTGACAGGCAACAGTGGCAGTCACTGCCACCATGTTGCCTGCATGTAGGGGGAGGCGTGTTGTGGTCACTTTCTTGGCTCTGACTTGATCAGATTTTCTTGGCTGTGTCTCTGGACTCCCGACTGCTGGGCGCCAAGTTAAATCGGCCCCTTTGTCATGTAGATTTGCTCTTGTTGCTGGAGTGAGTGGCCTCTTGTCTCCAGCCAGTATTTAATTACCTCCTATCTCCGCTCTCCTCAGCCGAGACCCCACCAGGGCTCCCAGCTCAGACTCCAAGGGAGACTCAGGCCCCCGGGTGGACAGCAATTCCACAGCCACCACCTGAGATCACAAGTCTGGATGTGCTCAACTGAAAGATATGGCAAAAGCCGTTAGCCAACCGGAACGCGAGCTCCTTTTCCAGCCTCGCCCCGATTGGTCCTCTGCCTGATACTGCCTTGTCCTTGCTAAAACTTCAGGAAACGGGCTGTAATTGTTGTGTTTTTGCCTGGAAATGAATGTTAGTAATTACTGTTAGCCTGTATCCTTATGTTTTATTGTGCCTGCTAATTCAAAACTCTTGAAATGACCACAGCCCTTTCTTGGCTGTGTCTCTGGACTCCCCGACTGCTGGGTGCCAAGTTAAATCAGCCCCTTTGTCATGTAGATTTGCTCTTGTTGCTGTACTGAGTGGCCTTTTGTCTCCGGCCAGTATTTAATTACCTCCTGTCTCCTCTCTTCTCAGCCAAGACCCCACCAGGGCTCCCAGTTCAGACTCCAAGGGAGACTCGACCCCTGGGCGGACAGCACTTCCACAGCCGCTGCCAGAGACCACAAGCCCAGACACTCTCAACTGAAAGGTAGGGCAAAAGCCATTATTTTCCGCCCGCCCACACATCCTCCACCCACACCACTTATTAAATACGCTTGCGCCCCGCCCCTAGTTATACCCACGCCCCTTCAGTCACTCTTTCAGGACAATTAGGCTTCCGAAGTACCCTTCATTGCTCCCCAGTTCTGGATGGCTCAAGCTCACCTAGCCATGATCAGTAACTGCTTGTATCCTGACCCATTAACACTGTAGGGATTCTAGTGTTACTGGTCCTACTAAATATCCAGTGAGTTAGTAAAACTCTCAGTGTCTGTGGCACTCTGCCTCTGGGCACCTTACTCACCATGTCAGCGGCCTAGGTCGCAAATGCCTGGCTCAGGTCCTCTGAACTAGTCCCCCAAGAATTACCAGGCAGTGCCTTGTTACTGCATTATTGGAGATTCCTACATCTCTTCTCCAGTAAATCCCCGAGATAGTGGTGTAGGCTATTAAGCAAACTTAGTCTGTAAGAACCAGCCAGTTCAATTGTATCTGCTACTCACAAGGCTTCACCATGCAGGTGCCTCTTTGGTTCTGCATTTTGCTTCCCCTCCTTCTTGGTACCTAAGCTCACTCGATTCACTTGTAGGGGAGACTATAGCCCCCCAGTGGACTGTCATGTATACCGTTTCTCCTCATATAATTACCTTTGTGCCCTCAGACTTGCTTATTTGCAGCCTTTTATCAAAACTATGCACACCGCAGAGTATACTCACCACCTCCTTAAGCAATTACCTCCCTTTTTGTCTCCCAGCCAGGGTCTTAGTATCTGCGGTTCTAGTATGGTTCAGATATAATTATGAGTCACTTCTTACTCGGCCTAATACCTGCATCAGACTTTCATGGCTAAGAAAACTCAAAATGTCTCTTGCTTCCATTAGGAAGCTCCTTCTCCTCCTTCTGCTTTGCTCTGGAGACGTCGTGCTTAATGCTGGTCCAGCTAAAACTCTTACCTCACCTTCGGACCTAGCAAACCTGAAAGGTATGCAATTTTTGCATATGAACGTATGCAGCCTGTTAAAAAAGTTCACACTGATTCAGACCTGGGTCAGTCATACCAAGCTGGATGTATTAGTTATCTCTGAATCTTGGCTCAGACCTGCCACACCTGATAGAGAAATTAACATCCCTGATTACTCCTAATTTAGAGCTGACAGGCTCACCAGGGGGGAGGAGTGGCCATATATGTTAAGGATAAATACACGGTAACATGTCTAGAAACGACATCCATTGCTAACCAATTCAAATGCTTGGTTCTAAAGTTGGAGATACCCTCATCTTCCGCACTACGTGTTATAGGTTATAGGTTTATATAGGCCACCCTCTGCTGGATCGCAAATCCTTACCCATCTAGCTAATGCTATGGAGCATGACTCCCTTGAAACAGTCATCCTTGGGAACTTAAACTTTGACTGGCTGTCCCAAGCCATGGCACCACTCAAGGAGTTTTGTGACACCCTTGGGTTAACGCAACTTTCTTTTATCATGTAAGATTTCATTAAGTTTTCCAGGTATCATAAGCCGTGAAAATGGCCCTCATACACCAAGCATACAATACAGTCAGATGTGCTTAGTACATAAGTAATTATTCTCAGGGTATAGAATGTTACCTACAAATTTTATACTTTAAACAGGTATCTCCTAGGGCAGGTATGAAATATACACCCCTTCAGGCTACATGATATAAATCTCACATAGTAGGGGAACTAGCTATCATGGTCCTTCTATCTAAACCAAATAGTTGCTCCGGTCTGGTCTCAGTGTTCTGAACAGTGTCTCCTGCCATCAAGCAACAAGGGCATTTATAGAGTAACAGCTAGTTAACGGGTTAACGCAACTTATCGGTGAACCTACATGTCCTAACAAAAAATGTCCTGCCAATAGTACACTGCTGGATGTCATTCTAGTAAGCAAACTGCACCTTTTCTCCCAGGTAGGTGTATTTTTCTCTGATGTTAGTGATCATAGCATCATTGCTAGCATAAGATTGGTCCAGAGTCCACGGTCCATGTCAAGGTTCTCTATCAAGAGGTCCAGATGCAACTTTGATCTGTCTGCCTACCTTGATGATTTAAAATCTTCAATGCGTTGGCAGGATTTTTACTTAGCTAACTCAGTCCAGCTGCCTTACAAAATTTTTTCAGAAATTATGACCGAGGCCTTAAACAAGTATGCCCCCTTAGTTAAAACTAGGGTAAGAGGAAGAACTTGTTGCTGGTTCACATCTGAACTCAAAGCAGTATTACTAAACAGGGATAAGCGTTGGAAAAAAGCACGGTCTACTAAGGCCCCAATAGATTGGTGTAATTTTAGGAAAGCTAGGAATGCGTGCACCAAAATGATAAGAGATGCTAAGGCATCCTTCTACCGTATGGAATTGGATTCTGCCTCTAGGAGCTCCGCCAAATTTTGGAATTCCATCTAGGATATGTCTGGGCATACCCCAGGTAACTTCTTGCCTGCAAAGATCATCTCTGGTAATGGCACCATCTGTGATAAACTGGAAATCCTGGATGCTTTCAACAACCACTTTGCTATGACAGGTCCTGCCTTTGGTAACTAACCTGCATGTTCCCTATGATCTCAATTCGATGTGCAAGACTTGGAACCTCTCCTAACCAATTCAGTCTTTTCCCTTCAGCATACTTCGTTGAGGGAGGTCGAAGAACTCCTACTAAAGTTGGATGATAAGAAAAGTACCTGCGCTGACTCTCTAGATCCCTTCTTCCTAAAGGTCACCTTCCATGTCCTGTCTGTACCAATTACCCACCTATTCAATCTTTCTCTGTCCCATGGAATCCTCCCACCTTTATGGAAATAACTCACATTATACCTTTGTTCAAATCTGGGAACCCTTGTGACTTAAATAATTACAGACCAATTTCATTGCTACCTATATTGTCCAAACTACTGGAAAAAATAGTAAGCAAGCAACTTATAACATACGTTGAGAGTATGAATCTTCTAAATCCTATGCAATCCGGCTTTAGGGCACAGCACAGCACTGTCACAGTCCTTGCTAAAGTGATCAATGACTGGCAACAGGACCTGGAAAACAAGAAATTTGTCTGCGTAGTGTTCTTAAACTTAAGCAAGGCCTTCGACACTGTTGACCATGACCTGCTCCTCTCCTCCCTCAAGGCTATAGGACTGGATACACTGTCCCTTCATTGGTTTGCTGAGTACCTCTCTAACCATTGGCAGCAAGTAAAGTCAAATGCTGAACTTTCTCCTCTTAAACCCTTGCAAAGAGGGGTCCCTCAGGGATCGATTCTGAGCCCACTATTGTTTGCAATTTACGAGAACAATTTAGACAACAACATAACTAAGGCCAATATTCATCTATGTGCAGATGACACAGTCCTCTATCTAAGCCGCTCCTTGCCTGAAATAGCCTATAAAGACCTACAATTGGAATTTAACCTTCTTCAGAGCCAACTTCTAAACAAAAAACTGTTATTAAATGCAAAAAAAAAAACCAAGGCTATGCTATTCTCACCTTTCCTCTTGGATGCAAACCCAGCCACTGCTGGTTCCATCCCTCAGATCACTACACTTTTGGGAGAAAATTTAGAATATGTTAGCAAATTTAAATATCTGGGGGTGTGGCTCGATCACAAACTTTCTTAAATGGAGCATATTGAAGACCTCCTAAAGAAATTAAGACAGAGGCTTGGCTTCTTCTACAGGATAAAGAACTACCTCACTAGTAATGCCAAATGGCGGCTGGTACAAACCACGTTTCTCTCCTTGGTTGACTATGACAACTTTCTTTATAGTCACCACCCTGCCTCGCATCTTGCTAAACTTGATACTTTGTATCACAGGGCCCTGAGATTCATCACTGGACTGCCTCATGGCACTCACCACTGTGCCCTTTGCACAACCATGGGGTGGCCCTCCCTCCACTTCAGAAGACACAGAAATGCTGTACTCTGGACCTTCAAAGCCATTATCAAGAAACTTCCCCCGTATATCTCCGATTGTCTACCGCTAAGCAAACCTGGTACCTATGCCTTGAGAAGCTACTCCCTTATTTATCTGAAGGTACCTAAACTAAAAACACGCCTCGGGAGAATGGCTATAAGTTTTGCACTGCCTTCTTTGTGAAATACTTTACAAAAAACACTGAAGCTTAGCTCTCCGATCAGCATATTCTCTTTTAAGACCTTAAACGACCGTTCAGTAAAAGAACTCTGCAACTGTTTTCCCCGTCGATAAAACCTGCACTTTGGCTGACTATGTCACCATGGGCCCTGCATTTCATCCTAGCTTATGCGGCCCTCCCTGCTCCTTCTCCATTCACTAATGGTGTTATATGCCCACTGCTGCGGGCCTCGCCAGTGGCCTTCTGTCCTGTTATATCCCCCTTCTACTTGTTGGTACCCTTCCTGCCACATCTCCTACCCCAACCCCTGCTGCCCTGTTTCTGTCCTTATCCCTCCCCTCAGTCTACTACCCTCCTGGGTCCCTGAGGACAGGCATGTGTCTTCTGATTGTGTATATGTCACCATTCAGCTTATGAAAGGTCATAATTGTCCCTCACCAAACTGACCCATGTCCATGTTATCCCTATTCACTTGCATACGAGTACTTTCATTGCTAAATTTGCAATGTACTATTGTTTTTTTTATGTTCATAACTGTGCACTTGTACATTGTTTGGATTGTATCTGTTATTTCTTACTTTGTGTAACAGGTCCATCTTGTAAATGAGCATTCTCAATGGTTATCGCCTGTATAAATAAAGACTTTGATTGATTTGATTGATTGATTGTTTCTGAAGCCCTCCTTCTAGTTCCCCTTAAAGGTGTAGCTCTCCTTCTAGGTCCTTGTGTTTGTTTTTTTGGAAGTATTTTTACTTGATATCAGCTTTTTTTTATTCTTATTTTTTTTTTTTGTAATTTATGTTATGATTGCCCCCAAGTTGACTGCTCTTCTATGATACTGCAACTTGTTGTGCCAAAGGCGGGCCTACTCCTCCTTATGCCCCTCCACTCCACAGCCCCTACTATTCCCTGTGCTTGACTCCTGTCAATCAGATTTAACAGGGCATTTAATTAACAGTGGGGGCAGGGGTAGGGAGGAGGGCAAAATATTGCAGCAAGTATAAAGAGCAAGGAAATAACAGCCCCACTTAAATCACACCAAAATATTTTTCAAATTTTCAACAGCAAGTAAAAACAGCAAGGAAATAACAGCCCCACTTCAGCCATGATGTTGGGCATCCTCTCATAAGATGTTTTTATAGCAACCAATGACTGATTCTGAGATGCTGGAAGAGCCTCACAGAAGGTAAGAAAGCCCACCCATGTAAATGATAGAACCACTGCCCACCCACCTCAATGCCACAAAATGCCAACATCTTCTGCACTGCCATCAATTATTATGACTGCTTCTCACCTACTGACTGCATGCAGGTTAGTCACTGAAGCCCTTTTTTTCTTTGGTATGCTTTATGCCCCCTTACATCATCTGGACCTCGATCAACCATACTGCCCCACCCAGCTCCATTGCCTGCCATCTCTGAGACTTACCCAACTCCATGTTCCCCATCTGGATGATGCCCATGGGAAGGGCCACCAGAGGCCACAGTGTTTGGAGCCCTGCCATTAGTGGCAAGCAAAAGAGGAACTTGGAGAATGAGGCAAGTCTGACTTAAACAAAAAGCAGAACAACAGCACACTCTCATCAGAAAACTGAGGAGGTCACCCAAAATCAATTTTAAATGTGTTTCTTTCTCAAACAAATGTGGCTTATATCTTCTACATAAAAGGCAGCAGTGCTCAAATGTAAATCTGAACTAGTAGATATGTGTTGTTTACCATTTTCACCACAACTTGTTACAAGTGGAAAACTGTCCCAGTTTTTGAATACTGTTGTATCTTTAGCAACACTGCTCCTACTGCTCAAAAGATGCTTGTCAGAATCCAGGAGCTGTGTGATTGAGATAGGTAAGGACTCCAGCTGAGGGCATGGCACAGCACTTCACATTTCATTCTGCCTCTGCAATAATTGTAGCACGAGATTCATTATGTGCTTAAACAGTATTTGACAATGCACAATGCTGTGCACCCACTTATCCATGATGAGTAGATTGCTCTGGACACTGTTCTGGTCCAGTGCTGTCATCTGCTCATCTGTGACTTACTCATAATTTAATTCCTTGCACTTATGGAGAACAGTGTAGTTAGCTGCATTGTACATGTCTGTCTCTATATAAAACCAACACCATACAATCATGAACAGCCACTTCATGAATTTTCCAACAGAACAGTACTGTACAATCTCTGATGCCCAATTGCTGTAAACATACAGTTCAGTGCCTTACCTAGAGTAGCAAATGTTTCCACCCCTGTACTGCATGTCCTGTATTATCCTACTGTAGGTGGTAAGGAACGTGACTAAAGCATCATCACAACTGAGTCACTTCATGAAGGCATTTCTTGGCCAGCAAGGGTAGGTATTCCACACATTCATTCAGTGCCAGTAGCTACTGCCATATGTCAGAGTAAGTACAAGTAAACCATGTTTTGAATTTGTTGTAATACCATCAGTTTGTAAACTGTGTGCCAATATGTGATGTACTGTATAAAACAGCAGCCTCCCATTTATCTTGTTACTTGATGAGTGGAAGAGAATCGCTCTCTCTGAGGTCTTACAGCAAGCAGAGTTTGGTGGAAGGCAACATTATACTTTCTTCAAAGTAGCACACCACTTCTTCATCCCCTGACCTAACATGAAAACCACTACATTGACCCCTATGACAAGAAAGGAGTGGTGGTAGGGCACCAAGTGAGCAACTACAAAAAAAGTTCATATTAAGCATACTAGGAGCATTACAGATCAGAAAAAACATGTGAAGCCTGCCATAAGATTGCATACTAAAACTTTTTGCACTTGTCTTTCAGATTGAAAATAATGGGAAGGAAAGCTGGCCACTGTGACACCAGAGAATAGCATAAACAGCACTGTACTAGAGTAAAGAGAGCGGTTACAGAGAAGTAGGGGGTTAAATTTTAAGTACTACAAATAAAATTCTGTAGTTAAAATTTCTCATGTGTAAATGTCATTTTGCCTCTTTTATTTAGTCAATGGGTTTAGACAGATACATTTCAAGGACTCCAGTGAGGACCACTACACGCTGGGAAACTTGTTTTGAGTGATCCACAGTCACTGTTGTTTGGAATCCTGAAGCATGCCATGAGCAATATTAAACTGCAAACACAGTGTGCAAAACAGCAGTTAGCAAAGTGCCCATACCCTAGACATTTCTTTATATATTTCTCCAAATTCCAGATTAAGGATCACAGAATGATTCTCTGAATACCACTACATGCCCAGGTTTAAATGGAAAAGGAAAGTAGTTTTCAAGGGTACAAGGTTACTGTTGTTTCCAACTGCAGGACTTCATTTACTTTGAAACAAGGCACACAGTGTGATAAACTACAGTCACTAAAATGCACATGACTCAGACATTTCTTTATAGTTCTTCCCCAAATTCTGCATACGGAATCCCAGAGAGGTCCTTTGATGACCACTACATGCCCAGGTTTAAATAGAATGGGAAAGTTGTTTTGTGTGTACAATATGACTGCTGTTTACCAAACTGCTGAACTCCATTTGCTTTGAAACAAGGCAATTTGTGTTTAAGAACAGTTACCAAAGTGCACATAACCTGGACATTTCTTTATGTATTTTCCCCGGATTGCGGGCACTATATCTCAGACAGGTCCTCTGACAACCTACTAGATGCCCAAGTTTAAACTCCACAGGAATGGGTTACTTTCAAAGGTGCCAGATTCACTGCTGTTTGAGGCCTGAAGCATTTCATGAGGAATGTTCAGAAACTGTGAACACAGTACACCAAACTGCAGTTGCTAAAGGGCACATAACCTGGCCATTATGTTATATATTTTCCCCAAATTTCAGGTACAGGACCCTAGAAAGTTCTTGTGATGATCAGCACAAGCCCGGGATTAAATAACCTTTACAGTGGCTGCTAATAACTCATCGGAAAACTCCTTGTTTCAAAGTAAATTGTTCTCTGCAGTTTCACAGACAACAGTCATGTTGTACCCTCTAGAAATAGTTTCCCTTTCTGTTGGGCCCTGGACATGTAGAAGTCAGCTGGCTTATTTCAGGAGACAAAATACATGGAGGGATTGGTGCTGAGCAATGCTGCCAGCTTGTTTTAGGAGCTGAAACACTTGGAAAAACTGATAACGGGGCGTCTGTTCTGCATGGTATGTTTCTACTGTATGTCTCATGAGCAAAACTGCTTTGACATTTATGACTAAAATGTCTGGTTTCACTCAGACATTGAAAAATAATAAACATGTAATCAAAATCATTAGCCTGTTTTACTATAATGCACAAACTAATGAGAAACAACACAGTGTGACACTCACATGGCAAAGGACGAGCCCTTCATTAAAAGTTTTGTAGAACAATGGCTACTAAGCATGTGATTACACAGCATCCCTGAAGTGGTAATATGATTATAACATACACTGTACTAATAATTTATGTTTTCAAGATGACATTTTTGAAACAGGTAAAATGGAATTATCAAGTAAATTGTGTTATATCATACAAGAATATATTAATCATTGCAAAAGTACCGGTAATGAAGCAGGGAAGGCAAGCTAAGACTGTCAACATCATGGGGGGAATTAGATCACCACCACTCCTATTGGGGGCTAGCAGCAACAGAAGTACCACTGTGTAGGTAGAGGGGCTAACAGTAATAACTGAGTGGGAGCAAAGGAGTACCACCAGCACACTTTGTAGTGTTGGTATAGCAGGTTAGTAACATCAGCAACAGTGGGGGGAAGTTCATCCAAATTTGCTGGTGAGGAAGTGCCACTTGTTCATTAGAGTGTGACAGGGCAGGTACCCCCCCAACCCCGAGAATGTAAATATTCACCCCAGGACATCCCATCTTCTCTAAAACCCTTTGTCTTAAGCCTACTGCAGTAGCATTTTGTCTTTCTATAAGCCTCACTTGACCTTTTCCCCTTTCTACTCTGAGGGGGTGGCCTCCATATCAGAGTACCTTTTTCTATTCTACCCTCCTTTTATTTTCCATCCTTGTGGGATGCACGCAGGAAAAGCTATGAATTAGTTCCTGGAAAAGAGCCTTAGGTTAGTGGGTAAATAGTCAGCTTTTGCCCCACTATGATTTAAAGAAGTGGCTTCATTTGAAAAGTACCTAAGATCTGCCCTATTGAATGGTATTATGGGGGCTAGAACAAGCATTTGTCAATGCCGAATGTTGTCCCTCTGGCATTGACATTGGTAGTGCAGTGCGGAAACACATGTTGGGCAGAATGTGAAAAATGAAAGCTGTACTGTTCATAAGGAGGTGTAAAAAAATGGCAGTGTTGAAAATGTGGCATGTAAATATTGCAAATTTGTGAAGTTACGAGGGTGCGTGGGAAATGTGCAATGCAAGCTTGTAACACTATGAACTTTTGGCACCAAATTTTCAACATAAGCATTTTAGCACCTCTGCTCATGTACAGTGTCACTGTCATTTCCACATACTGTCCCAAAAAGTAATTTCACACAGCAACCGCACTATTCTGCACCGGACGCGCAAAAACACATTTTGCGCAGGATATGTAAAATGACAGCTGTATTATTCATCAAGAGGTGTGGCATTTTAGGATCTCTGCTCATGAACAGTGTTACTGTCATTTTCATAATCTGCCTCGAACACTGATTTCCCACAGCGACCGCACTATTGTGCACCAGAAGTGCGAAACACATTTTAGCCAGGATATGAAAAATGACAGCTGTACTGTTCACAAGGAGGTGTAGAAAAATGACAATGTTGAAAATCTGGCATGAAAATATTGTGACTTCATGAAGTTACGAGCGTGCATAGCAACTGCTCAATGCACACTCGTAACACAGTCATTTTGTTTGTTTGTTTGTTAATTTGTTTAATTTTGTTGACCCGGTAAGCCCACTGGGCCTAGAAGTTCCTTTTTCAGGGGTGACCGGGGTGGGGGGACACAGATGGTAAGCAGCTGAAATTGAACCACATTAAGCTGTCGGTGGTGTTTTTAGTGAATGAAAGAAATTTGGCCAGCACACCAGGGAGATTCCCCTACTCTTCGATAAATGCCATGGGATCTTTAACATCCACCTGAACTACCACCAATCCAGGAAGATGGATTTTATGGAGTATCATCACCAAATTTTCAACATAGACATTTTAAGACCTCTGCTCATGAACAGTGTACAGTGAACATTTTCGTAATCTGTCCCAAACACTGATTTCCCAAAGCTACCACGTTATTGTGTGCCGGAAGTGCAGAAACACATTTTGGCCAGGATGTGAAAAATGACAGCAATACTCTTCACAAGGAGGTGTAGAAAAATGGCAATGTTGAAAATCTGGCGTGAAACTATTGGGAATTCGCGACGTTATGAACGTGCATGGCAACTGTGCAACACACGCTAGTAAAACAGACATTTTTTGTTTTTTTTCCACAAAATTTGCAACATAGGCTTTTTGAGAGCCCACCTGATGAACAGTGCTACTGTCCTTGCGTTAATCGGTCCCAAAAGGTGGTTCCTCACAGTGATGGCAAAATCACCGTTCGGGACTGATTAACGTCATATCAGTGACAGAATTCATGAGGAGGGGTCCCAAAAACCCCATGCTGAAAATGTGGTGCAAACATTCTAAAAAATGCCTGAGATGTGCAACAAAGTTGAAAAAAACCCTATTTATTCCATTATACAGCTTACCGGCATTTCTTCACTTCACGGTTGGCTTTGAAGAGTGCAGACGTGTCCCCGGTCCACCGAAGATCATCATGCCAGACTTCAGAGGTAAGTATGGGGTGAAGGGCTGTGTGGGGAGGCAGGGTGTGCAGTGGGTGGGTGTGGGTGTGGGGTAGGGAGACTACGAGGGACTGTTTTCTGTTTACAGGTGGTTAAAAAAAAAACACCGCAGAATGTTTTCTTGTTTTACAGGTGTTTTTTTGGGGGGGTACAGTAGCCGATGGGGGACTGGGCACACCTGTCGGCACAAAGGGAGTGGAGGACAATAGCTGAGGGGGATTGGGCACCCCCTCAGCACAGAAGAATGGGGGGACATCATGCCGATGGGGAGTGGGCTCCCCCATCGGCACATTAAAGTGGGAAAGGGGGGACAGATGCTGACGGGGATTGGGCACCCCCTGTCGGCAGACAACAAAAGCAGGGGGGGTGCATGAGCTGAGGGGGATTGGGCACCCCCTCAGCAAGCAAAAAAGAAGTGGGATGGGACACATTATGCACATGGGTAGTGGGCTCCACGTTGGAACATTCACGAGGGGCAGGGTAAGCCGACCAGGGGATTTGACACCCCTGAAGTTGGCAGTTTAACGGTCACTGTGCCGCCATGTTTGTAGCTGGCGAAACACGTAGGAAGGTCCGCTGTGTGTGACGAGCTTTGCTCACATTGCAGTGGACCTTTCCTTTGATAGGAAAGCCACATTAGTATGTATGGTGTGGCGCCAGCATGCAGGCTGATTGGGGAATGAGGGACGCACCTACTGGTGCATGCCCCGCATTCGCCCAACAGCGACCGCACCTCCAAATCTCCACTACCGCAAGATGTTGGCTGCGCAAGCTCGGCAACATAAAAAGGCAGGACACTTGCTGATGAACAAGCCCTACTTTGAGGGACCATGGTTCCCTAGCTAAAATAGTCAGGGGTTTATAAAGATGCAGGGACACCTGCAGATAGTTTCTGCAAGATGGCGGCTGAGCTGAGCCTGCCAGAGCACTGGTTTCTGCTGTTTGTTTGTTTATGGATTGCGTTTTGCTTGTTTTTATTATTTTTATTCATTTCTTTTTGGTTTTTAGACTAGTTCAGGGCTGAAGCAGTGAGTTAGACTAGGACGCCTTTGCCGAATATCGGAGTATCGAATTAGTTTAGCCCCCCCGGTGATATTGTGCTTCTTTGCTTTTCTGATCGTTTCTCTGACCACAGCATGAGAGGCTGTGGAGTCGGGGAGTTGTGAGAGCTGTAGCAAGGAAGATCTTTGCTTATGCTGGATTTAGGAACCTCAACCATTGGGTTTCCTATAAAATTTATGAGTGAACTTTATTTTATGTGCCTAAATATTACCTGGCTGTTGCGAGTAGACTGTGAAGTTGGGGACTAGCAAAGAGAATCCTCTTAACCTTTTGAAAGTGTCTGCAGTGTTATTGCCACAGTTTACTCTGAGTTGTTTGTTGTTTGATCTGCCTGCCTCCTCTCCTGGACTCAGTGGATTATAGGATCGAACTGGAAATCAGAATACTGGAGAAACTGAGTACCTGGGTCTGTCTGGTTACTTGAGGTTTTAACTGGCTCAATTTTGCGTGGGTATTTTGAAGACTTTCACTGAACTATTGGCCTTTCTGCATGGTGGAGTAATGTTGGAGAAGGAGGAGGAGAGGTTTGACTGGCCTAGCTTTTCCAGAGGTGGGTGCGGGGTGTTGCTGTCTGTCCCTGGGAGGGACGGGAGTACCTGCCGGTGGGTCGGCGTTCTCGGGGCCTCCTGGTGGTGCCGGAGTTGCCCGGCAGAGGCTGGGCTTCTTCTGGCATCCCAAGTAGGGAGATTGGTCGCATAAACACACCTTCCTAGGGTTCGCTGGTTAGGAGCTTTACCTCCTTAATTTTTGCTGGATAAACTCAAATAGAATCTGCAGTGGCTGGAGTGGAAGACCAGGAATATGAAGAAAATGTACTGAGCATTTAATTTTCGATTTTTGGGATTATTTGGACTTTTGCTGTGTGGGGCCTGAGACTAGTATTACCATCTCCTGTATTCTTTGTTGGAGGCTTATAAAGTCTGGCAGTTTTAGACCTGTGCTGCTTGTCCTATTGTGATCATTTGGATCTAAGCGTGTCTGGATTTAAATGATGTGAACCTATTTTATGATTTTTTTTTTTTGTAGAACGATTTCTTTTCCCCTGGTGGTGAGAGGACCAGGGTGTCTAAATTTGTTTTATTTGCATTATATTTTGAGTTTTTTGTTTAGTTATTTTGTTTTTTGTTTGGTTTGTTCTGTTTATCTTGCAGTAAGAGTGCTAAGATATTTTTTCCCTTCTCTCTACTTGGCTGTGACAGAGCTAAGGTGTGGGGGTAATTTTTGTTGTAGGGTGGTGAGAGTACCTTACATTATATTTGTTTATATTTATTTATATTTATTTGTTTATTTTGTTTTTTGTTTATTATTTTATTTTCTTCTTTTTATTTTATTTTTGTTTTATTTCGTATGGGCTTTTAGATTAGTTTAGATTTGATTGCATTTGGAATATATTGTTTAGTTTAAGCAGTGACATGTGCTGGCCTTCAGGCTCCATGGCAGTGCACTATTCATCCTCTTCTCTTCATGCCCTCCACCTTTTATACTCCTCCCTACAATTTGAGACTTACCAGTGCTGTAGAGCACTGGGGATTGTTCGTAGGAGAGAGAGGAGGGCGGGGGTGTGAGAACAGGAGATGATGAAAGAGCGGGGCCACCGTATTGGGGTTATTATGTCCAGAAGGCACCCTGGGGCAAAATGGAATCCAGACTGGGGTCTCCCATGTCTGGTGCCCATACCCAAGGGCACTACTGAATTTGGTGGGCTGATGGGCTGGACATCCTCCGAGGTTTGTCCAACTTTTGCGGTGTTATGCAATGCCAGGTCTGTTAGGAATAAGACAGCTATTATTGCCGATCTTGTTAGTTTGGCTGACCTGGCTTGCATCACCAAGACCTGGCTGGATAAAAACTCAGGGTCCATATTAGGGCCATGACTCGGTTGGGTACTCGGTGATACATCGCCTGAATTGGACCTTGAGGGTGGGGTTGCAGTCTGTTTTAAGACTGAATTGGGCCTCATGAATGTAGTAGTAGGTGAGGCTGTATCCTTTGAGTGCACAGTTGTAGCTGTGTAGCGTTTGAATCGTTCTCATCTACCGTCCACCCGGAGATGGGAAACGCTTCTTACAGGAAGTAGCAGACTTCTTCGTCGATATGTCATTTGAGTTGCCCAGATTGATGGTTCTGGGTGACTTTAACGCCTGGGTCGACGATGAACTCTCACAATTTGGTAATCACTTCCTCCAATTTATGTCTTCTTTGGGCCTTACACAGGTAGTTTCCACTGCTACACATAAATCTGGGCACTCTCTTGACTTAGTCTTCCTCTTAGGGATTGGTTCATCCGATGTGGGGGTGGAACCAGTCACCTGGTCTGACCACTACACCATGAGGTTCAATTTTTGCACCCCCCTGAGAAGGCCTTCCCCTGTGGAGATGGTCAGGTATCGCCCATTACAGAATATCACTTCCCAGGGCCTTGCGGCAGTCCTTGATCTCTTATCCCCTGTGTTGGCTAGCAGTAATCCAGAGGCACTGGTGTTGGCCTATAATATGGCTGAATGGTGGCCCTGGATTTTATTGCTCCTGTTCATGAGTGCCCCCTATCCCTGCACCCCAGGTCCCCTTGGTTTGATGGGACACTGAAGGAGTTGCAGAGATGGGGCGATGGTTAAAGACAGTTGGCTAGTTCAGTCCTTGATGCCGACCACCTTAGATTGATGGAACATTATTCTATCTATCAATCTGCAATCACCACAAGAAGGCAGAATTCTGTCCAGGGAGATTGCAGTTGCACAGAATCGACCAGCTCAGTTGTTTTGGACTGTAGAAAGACTGTGCAACCAGCCTGTCTGCAAGTTCAAAAAGCTTTTTCACAATTAGTGTGCGAGGAGCTCACTAGTTTCTTTTAACTAAGGTGGCTGACATCAAGGCGGACTTGTGTCTAGCAACTTCTAAGGGTGATATTGTGGAACAGTATGAATTCACAATACCTCAGTTCCTTGGAGTTCCTTTTGCCGACCTGAGTTTGTAGATATTATGAGGATCATCCATAGTGTGCAGCCCACAAGCTGTGGTTTGGACCCTGGACCAACTCCCCTAATTTTGGGTTGTTCTGAGATCATCGGTCCAGTCCTGGTGCAAATAGTCTGGTGCTCCTTAGAGTCAGGTGAGTTTCCTAACTCCCTGAAAGAGGCAGTGGTGACACCCCTCTGAAGAAAGCTACTTTGGACCCAGACTGTTTCTCAAACTACAGACCTACCTGTATCTCTAACCTTCCCTTTATTGGGAAGATTATTGAGAAGGTAGTGGCAGCCCAATTGGAAGACCATTTAACCATCCATAATGTCTACAAATCCTTCCAATCTGGTTTTCGCAAAAGACACAGCACCGAGACTGCGCTGGTTCGGGTGCTTAATGATCTTCTGAGGGCGAGGGATCAGAAGAGAGGTTCCATTCTAGTTCTCCATGATCTCTCATCAGCTTTTGACACTGTGGATCACCTGGTGTTGTTAGCATGCCTGAGGCTAATTTGTGGAATGTCAGGAACTGTTTTAAAATGGTTCACTTCATTCCTCACTGGTCAAACTGCTTATCTTGTCAGCATCTTCAGAAGGGCTGAAATAACTGCATATTTGATTTTCCTTTGTGGCTAACTGGACTGATTACTAGAATCCTGTGACAATCTGCATCAATATATTTTGCAATAGTTGGTGGTAGTTGTGTGATTTAAAATAGCAAAGGCTGCAGTTTGTAATTGGATACCAGACATAGCCTGAGGTGGGGGAAATTGTCTTCACAAGTCAGAGAGGTCTGCATCACAGCCAATTGTTCTAGCTTGACCATTTCAGCATTGATCAATTACTATAAACTACTGGTGTGATCCTGTTTCAGACAGAAGTCCATCTTCTTCCAAGTTGTGTACTGGGTGTGCTTTGAAACAACTGAGAAGCTGCATGGGATATACTATATTGGACTAGATATCTGTAACTAATCTCTCTCTCTTGCTTACATCTGAGAGAAGTTTTCCTTACTTTTACATCGGTATTGCTTTGTGTTTAATTATTTTAGTTTTTAATTCAGGAAGGGGGTTTTCAAAACTGCTTATCTTGTCAGCATCTTCAGAAGGGCTGAAATAACTGCATATTTGATTTTCCTTTGTGGCTAACAAACCACCTGGCTGTTTTGGGGCTGGAGAGGTTTACCTGTGTCTGATTTGGATGTCTGGATTTTTCTCTGTTTGATTAGTAGGGGTATTTTCTCTGTCAAATTGTTGTGTAGGGTATCTTGCTGACAGGAAGGCCTCTCATCGCAGCAGTGGGTGAGAGCTTTTAGCTGATTGTTTTGTGAGGGCACAGTTAGGCCCAACTCTTCCCATCCCTCACCCCACCCACCCCTGGAAATAGTTCCTTTATACCTGAGGTTCTGACATCATTTCCTCAAGAGTGCAAGGTGCATATCACTGTCATATCCTCTCTAGCACACTGCACTGACAATATAAGCATACACATTGTATAAGATATATATTTCTATATAACATACCAATCACATGCACACACACACACACACACACACGGACACACACACACACACACACACACACACACACACACACAAAACAAACAAAAAAAGTAGATAAACATGTGGAGTAGTGCAATAATGGCTATGCAGGGCAGTCTTCGGGAGTCTTTCTGGAGGCTGGTACTATTTGCAGACAACTCTCTGCCCTGAGGAGGAGGTTGCCTGTGTCTTCAGGCCGCACTGGTCAGTAGCAAAGAAACCTTCCCCAGGCCACACTGGACAGTAGGAAAGGAACCTCCCCATCCAGGGAGCACTAGTGCCACCACCACTACCTCAAAGGTTGCAAAGAAAGCACAGATTGGACCACAGTGGGATCAGGGAGGGTGAGGATGGTGAACAGAGGCACACCCAGTCAATTGTTCCACTCACAATCCATAAACCATTCTGGGGAGCATAGTTCCCCATGGATGAACCCACAGAGAAGACTGATGACAACTGTCACAAGGGAGGCCCACAGGAAGGAGGCAGAGGACACCACAGGGAAAGGAAGCAGCTCCTGGTGGGGGACTCAATTATTAGGGGGATAGAACTGGGGGGAGCTAGGAAAACTGAAGTAAGGTGCCTGCCTGGTGCCATGGCTTGGAGGGACAGGATGCGCATCCTCAGGATCATGAGAACAGCTGCAAGGGAGTCTGAGCTGGACGTCATTGTCCACCTAGGGACAAATGACTGGCTCATCATGAGATTAGAGCAGTGCAGGTGGACATTGCAGAGTTGGGAGGGGCCTAAGACAAGTAGCACACAAGTATCCTTCTCAGAGGTGCTGCCTGTCAATGGCATGGGGGAGGCGGGGTAATTAGCACCATGCAGTTTAATGAATGGTTGAAAATGGTGGAAGCACAGGGTTTGGCTTCATTGGGGACTGGGGTTCCACCTGAGGGACACCAGCCTATACTGGCAGGATGGTCTGCATCTGTCCAGGAAGGGAACAAGTCTTTTGAGCAATCGGTTTAAATGCTTCGTTGGCAAGCTTTTAAACTAGTCAAAGGAGGCACTGATAAACAGCAGGGAAATCCCAGCCTCTACTACAAAACAGGGTACTAAATGAGAAAAGACCGAGGTAGAAAGGTCAGTGGGGGATGCTGCAACAGAAGATAAAGCAATCAAAAATGGAGAGCAATGAGTACCAATGCCCGTAGTCTGGGTAACAAGCTTCCTGAATTAGTGGCCTTGATGGAGGAGGAACATCTGGATATCGTGGCAGTCACAGAAACATGGTACACACTAAACCATGACTGGGACGTAAACATACCAGGATACACTATCTGCAGGAGGGACAGGGAGGGTAAAAGAGGAGGAGTAGTAGCTCTCTACATAAGAGAAGGAATCAAAGCAACAGAACAAAAGGGTAAACAGGGAGGAGAAGAAGCACTGTGGGTCAATTTGGATGCAGGCAATGGCACCACAATCCGCATAGGGGTTGTATACAGATCCCGCTCTCAGAGGGAGGAAATGGACAAGGAAATGATAGAAGTATACTTAGAATGGCAGATAAAGGAGAGATATTGCTGAGGGGTAATCTGAATATGCCAGATGTTAACTGAAGTGCAGTTGCAGCAGTCACTTCTAAGAGTGGGGTTATTCTAGATGCCCTACAGGGGGCATGCCTTAGACAACTAGTATTGGAACCCACTCAAGAGGGTCAATCTTAAGACCTGGTCTCTCAAATGGAGATGGAGAGAGGATCACAGATGTAGAAGTGAGTAGCTATCTGGGAACTAGCGACCATCGAACAGTATGGTTCACAATAAACACAGCAATAGAGTCAAGCCATACAAAGGCAAAAGTACTGGACTTCAGGAGGGCTGACTTTGCCAATGGTGAGTGCCTAAGGAATGCACTAGCAAATGGGCAGGAAGGAGGATGGAAGAACAATGGGGAATAATAAAACTGCCATCACAGAGGTAACAAGCCTTTGTGTGAAGCAACAATACAAAATGATGTGAGAAACCACTATGGTTCTCAAAGGAGGTGGTAGTGAAGGCTCAAGAGAAAAGAAAGCATTCACAAAGTACAAGGAATCACAGAAGGAGTAGGACAGAAAATTGTTTCAGTTAAAGCAAGAGGAAGCTGGGTAGGCAGTCAGAACAGCAAAGGCCCAAACTGAGGAAAAGATAGCCAACTCAGTTAAGAAGGGGGATAAAACATTTTTTAGGTACATCAGGGAGCGAAGGAAGACTAAGGGAGGGATAGTGAGGCTTAATAAAGAGGAGGGGGTGGGCAGAGGGTGACGGTGAAAAGGCAGAGATACTAAACAAATATTTTTGCTCAGCATTTACAAATGAAGAGGGGGAGGTACCTAAAACAAACAACAGAAACACTCTGGATACAGAAGTTGATACCAGCCCATTTACAGAAGAAAGGGTTCTGAAAGAACTCTTAAAACTGAAGGTGGACAAAGCAATGGGGCCTGATGGGATTCATCCCAGAATTCTAAAAGAACTAAGGTTAGAACTAGTGACACCACTGCCTACCCTCTTTAACAAATCACGGGAGGATGGGGTGGTACCTGAGGACTGGAGGAGGGCAGATGTGATTCCCCTTCACAAAAGTGGGAGCAGGGCAGAAGCAGGAAACTACAGACCTGTTAGTTTAACCTCAGTGAAAGGGAAATGATGGAATCACTCTGAGGGAAAGAATTGTCGAGTACCTAGAGGCCAGAGGGCACAGAACCCAAGGCAGCATGGATTCACAGCAGGAAGGTCATGCCAGATGAATCTAATAGATTTCTTTGACTGGGTGACCAAAGTAGTAGATCAGGGAGGGGCTGTGGACATGGCCTACCTAGACTTTAGCAAGGCATTTGACTTAGTCCCACACAAAAGATTAATATACGAGTTAGCCAGCCTGGGAGTGGGTCCCAAGATGATAGCCTGGGTAAAGAATTGGCTGGAGAATAAGACACAGAGAGTAATACTAAATGGAGTCCACTCTGAAGAAAGGGAGGTTACTAGTGGGGCGCTGCAGGGT
This sequence comes from Neoceratodus forsteri, assembly GCA_016271365.2. Taxonomy (NCBI): domain Eukaryota; kingdom Metazoa; phylum Chordata; order Ceratodontiformes; family Ceratodontidae; genus Neoceratodus; species Neoceratodus forsteri. The sequence continues at coordinate 104,888,539 of CM057457.1, forward strand.
TCAGTATTAGGATCAGTCCTCTTCAATATCTTTGTAAGCGACATTGCAGAGGGACTGGAAGGAGAAGTATGTCTCTTTGCAGATGACACAAAGATCTGCAACAGAGCTGATGCACAAGGTGGGGTGGAAAGGATGAGAAGGGACTTGGCAAGGTTAGAGGAATGGTCAAATGTATGGCAGCTTAGATTTAATGCTAAGAAGTGCAAAGTAATGCACTTGGGAAACAAAACCTAGGGAAGAGTACACAATGGGGGGCGAGATATTAACAACAACAAAAATGGAAAGGGACCTGGGGGTAGTCATATCAGATGACTTAAAGGTGGGCAAGCAATGTGAGAGGGCAGTAAGGAGGGCTGGAGGGATACTGGGATGCATAGGGAGAGGCATCACCAGTAGAAAACAGGAAGTTGTTATCCCTCTGTACAGACAGCTGGTGAGACCCCATCTGGAGTACTGTGTGCAGTTCTGGAGACCCAGTCTCTGCAAGGACATAGACAAGATGGAAGCTGTCCAGAGGAAGGCAATTAAAATGGTGCAGGGTCTGCACTGGAAGACATATGAGAGAGACTAAAGGAGCTTAATATGTATAGCCTTGAGGAAAGGAGGAGGAGGGGACATGATAGAAACTTTCAAGTACCTCAAGGAATCAACAGTCCAAGAGGTAACATCTTTCAAAAAAGAGGTGTGCAAGAACAAGGGGGCACAATTTGAAGATGGGGGGTGGCTCAGAGGTAATGTGAAGTATTTTTCACAGAGAGTTGTGGACATGGAATGGCCTTCTGGAGGAGGTTGTGGAGTCAAAAACAGTGGTTGAATTCAAGCATGCATGGGACAGCCATAAGGCAATTCTAGGGGTGGGAGTAGAAGAAGTAGGCTGCTGGTTAACTAGGATCTGCAGCTCACCATTAGAGTGGAAATGGGCAGACTGGGTGGGCCAAGCGGTCCTTATCTGCCGTCAAATTATATGTTTTTATGTTTCTTATGTTTTGATTTCATCGTTTAATATTTCATTCCAATGTGCTCTCTGCTGTGCTTCTAAGTTCGATTGGAAGGTTGTCGTCCTTAGCCTTTTCATCTCTCTTCTAACTGTGGACTGCAATAGATATTAACTTTCCTTTTGAATTGTTTTAAGTATATCCCATAAAATATGTGGCTTGGTGTGAGGCCTGTCATTGCATTCTATAGCAGATTTCAATGTTGGTTTTAGCTTGTGGATTAGTTTGGGGTCTCTTAATAGGGAAACATTTAGTCTCCAGTGGGTTGTCTCCTAGACAGGTTAACATCCACCTCCAGGAAAACTGACTGGTGATCTGAGGATCTGAGTAAGGGTGATCCCACCCACAGAGATGAAAACTGGTGTAATCCTCTTGGAAAGTCAGGTAGAAGTTAAGCCTTGAGTAGATGACGAATCTGGGTGTATAACAAGTGAATTCTTTGACCAGAAGATATCTGGAATGTCATATATCTACCAATCCTAATTCCTGAAGAAGGAGTTTAAATATTTTAGCTGTATAATTATTTGAAATAGAATCTGGGAGGTAGTATTCAACGACCTATTGAGTATCAAACTTCAGTCTCTAGCAATGAGTATGCCCTTTTTCTTGGCTATTATTTTAAGTAAGAAAGCATAAGAGGGGTATGAGGAGCCTGGGGCAGTGCAGATGTTTAATAGAGTGACTGCTGTGTCCTGGATGGATGCAACTACTATAACATATCTGACAATGGATCTGCTATGACCTCCATTTCTTCAAATGGTATAGAGGCATGGAAAAATATCAAGAATCTGTGCTATTTCCCTTTTTCCAAGGAAGCATGGCAGATTTAGTATAACTCAATTTCTTAAATGTGAGTGCCTCATGAGGAATGAGATGCATTTCTGCAGGAGTACTTTCTCACTTTTCTGGGCTTTAAAGTGTTTAAGTAGGTGTTTGTGTTTTCTTGGGCTGTTCACACCTTAATAATAAATTATAAATGTATATCATTATAAAATGCTAAATCAGCAAATTTGTGGACAATACCAAAATTCCATCAGATTTGGACTTTGAGGACAACATCAAAATAATCAAATATGATCTTATACTTAGAAAGCTGAGCATTAGCACATGAAATCACTTTTAATTTAGAGAAATGTTCTTTTATACATTTGTAGTCAAAAAATCCAGATACTGATTATACACCAAATGGCATTCATAATCATAATTCATAATGCATCATAAGGGTGATCACCTCTAGGAGCAGGGAAGTGATTCTGCTGCTGTACAATGGACTGGTTAGACCACACCTTGAGTACTGTGTACAGTACTGGAGACCACACTTGAAGAGGGACATACAGCTCCTGGAGAGGGTACAGAAGAGGCAACTAAGATGATACGAGGACTAGGGGATTTGACGTATGAGGACAGACTTGAGGAGCTCTGCCTGTTTCCATTGGAGAAGAGGAGAGACAGGGGGACATGATGGAGGTCTTCAAGTACCTCAAGGGAATAAATAGGGTAAACATGGAGGGATCTTTAGACTAAAGCAGGGAGATATCACCAGAGGGCATGGTTTGAAGTTGGAAGGTGGAAGGTGAGGGGAAAGAGGAGAAGGTTTTTCACTGAGAGGGTGGTGGATCCTTGGAATGCACTGCGTGGTGAGCTGGTTCAGAGATCCACAGTGGAGGGCTTCAGAGAGGGTGGGACAGACACAGAAAGTGGATGTATCAGATGATGGCATGGCTCGGGGGGGTGGGGATGGATGTTAGGGGTTTCTGGAACACAAGGGAGGGGAGGTCCTCGGTACCCAACTAGGGATCTGAGGTTCGAGCAGACTCGATAGACCATAAGGCCTAGTCTGCTGGCAATTAATATGTTAATGTTTTTATTAGAGTGGAAAAAGATTTTTGTTTCTTAAGAGGAGGTGGAAAAAAAGATATCTAGCTTCAAATGGTCATCTGCATTGGTTCAAGGTCCTGAGACTAGATCTGTGGTGTTATTCTGGGATAACGCCATGGGTCCAACCCAAACTGACCAATCACAGTCCAAGATTCTTTATTGCCATTATAGAATGCCCATAACTCACACCCTGGAGTGAGTTATTGCGAGTATACATTGGACCCATGTGTAAAATAAATGTAAAATGTGTTTACTTATGTTTTCTATAAATGCAATTCATCAGCAATGGATACTGCGGTATTTATCAACAGACGGTTAATGTAACCCCTGATCATGCCTTATTGCTTAATTTACGTGACTTGTTACATGTCACCATTGTAAAGATATGCTCACCCTGCCACCATCAGGTTGACCAGCATCACTGTTGAACTTTATCCTTTATTGCATTATTTTATCACTTAATTTTTTTGATTGCTGTCATATTATTAAAAATATTTTTTATCTATGCACAGGCATTACATGAAGTCCTTTTAAAGATTCCACATTTCACAGAACAAACCAATACAGACACCGCTTCAACATCTTATGCTGTCCCCATGTCACCATCATTTCATTCAGTGGAGAACACTGTGGACATGGTACAATGTGATGATAAAGTTGATGAACTGCACACTACTGTCAATGTTCCAGATGTTGGCAGTCGTGAATTGCCAATGAATATGATGGCTGCAGTACCGGAGCAGAACGCACTACTTGACTTGTCTGTGCCTCGCAATCTATGTTATATAAATGTAACATCTATTGATGAAACTATTATGTATGAATATGTCACTTTAGACCTTCAGGAAGTTAGTGTTGAAGACATTGGTACAGGTTCTCTTAATGTTTCAGCAGTTTCTATAACAGATCCTCAACAGTCACAGTTCGCGAGACAACGCTACACCTGCATCAACCAGGAGCATCAAGTGCTAAGCAAATCTCAAAATGAAGTGTTGCTCACGTGGAACACAAACTGACAAGTTTAAAACAAAATGCCTGTGCCCCTACATTTGTACAAACATATGATGCGGTGATTCAGTGTAATCTGATACAGAAATGGGCACAAATTCAACTGATGGAAGCCTAACTTTGGCGATCCTTTTCTTAGTAGTGATGACAGCTTATCTTCAAAGGATCACATCATTTCGGACAGTGATTCAGACTATCTTCCTAATATACATCTGCCACATCGATCGACTGAGAGACCATCTGCATCACTATTGTCTTCAGAGTCTATTCATCCAGCTGAACAGAAATATTTCATGGTATCCTTTAAATGCTGCTCGAACGTAACACCCAAAGTGAAGCAAACTGTGGGGACAATGATAATTATATCATGCGAGTGTCCAAAGGGACATAAATTTGACTGGCAAAGTCAAGATTGCAGTGGAACAATGCCATGGGGGAACATCATAATGTGCGCTGCCATTTTTACGTTCACTTGTGCGCATGCGCAAGGAACGTTTTGGGAGAGTAGCACACTTGGAGGTGTGCCTCTCCCACCCAATGCACTGCTCCCTTGAGCAGGTGTGGCGGTCCTGCACCAATGGGTGCAGGAGCTCAGTATGACAGCGGTGTTCCTCTGCTTCAAAGGAAAGCACCACTGCCATACTGGCGCCGCCCCCTCGCTCATCGCTGCCTCCCCCGCATGTCACGCCGCCCCCAAAGCTTTGGTGCCACACTGGGACCTGACTCCCAGCGTGGCAATGTTGTTTGCCGCCGGGGGTGCCCAATCCTCGCCGGCTCCTCGCCCCTCCTGCATAGTTTGCTGGCGGGGTGCCCAATCCCGTTGGCTCCCTCGGCCCCCAGCCATCTTCTGCCATGCTGGGAGCGCCACCCAGCGTGGCAAATGTCCCACGTCATCTTTTTATTTTTTAACTTGTAAAACAAAAGCGGTCCCGCGCGTCTCCCAGCCCCTCCCACAACCCGCACCCACCCACTGCGCACCCAGCCTCCCCACACCCCCACCCCATACTTACCTCCAGACTCTGGCGTGAAGATCTTCGTGGACGCGGAACACGTCTGCACTCTTCAAAGCCGACCGCGAACTGAGGAAATGCCGGTAAGCTGTATAATGGGCTACATAGTGGGGTTTCAACTTTATTGCATATCTCAGTCATTTTTTAGAATTTTTGCACCAAATTTTCAACATGGGGTTTTTGGGACCCCTTCTCATGATTGATGTCACTGTCATGGCGTTATTCAGGCCCAAAGGGTGATTTTGCAGGCACTGTGCAGTCACTGCGAAATCACCGCCGATAAAAAATAATGCCATGACAGGCAATCATTCATGAGAAGGTCCAAAACCCATGTTAAAATTGGTCGCAAAATCAAAATAAACTGCTTCTTTGGCGAAGCGCTACGCAGTTCCCACGCAGGCTCGTGAGTTCTCAAATTTTCAATATTTTCACTCCAGATTTTCAACATTGCCATTTTATCACACCTTCTTATCAGCTGTATAGCTGTCATTTTCACATCTCACCCAAAGCGTGTTCCACCCATGTAGCGCGCAATGACGCGGTTGGTGTGCAAATCAAGTATGGAACACATTAAGAAAAATCACAGTGACACTGTTCATGAGCAGAGGTCTTAAATGGTTATGTTGAAAATTTGGTGAAAAATTCCTAAAATGACTGTTGATCTGCGCATTGTCGCAGTTCCTACGCACGTCGTACATTTGTGAATTTTCAATATTTCACTCCAGATTTTCAACATTGCCATTTTACCACACCTCCTCATGAGCAGTACAGCTGTCATTTTTCACATCCTGCCCAAAATATGTTTCTGCCCATGTAGTGCACAATGGCGCAGTCTGTGTGCGAACTCAATGTATGGGACACATTAAGAAAATCACAGTGACACTGATCATGAGCAGAGGTCTTAAAATGGCTGTGCTGAAAATTTGGTGAAAAAATTCCTAAAAATGACTGTTTTATGACTCTCGTTGTGCAGTTCCTCATGCAAGCGTAAGTTTGAATTTCAAATATTTTCACTCCAGATTTTCAACATTGCCATTTTACCACACCTCCTTATGAGCAGTATAGCTGTCATTTTCACATCCTGCCCAAAAATGTCTTCACTTCATAGATAGTACACAATGGCGCAGTCGGTAGTGCTGAAATCAATGTATGGGACAAGTAAGAAAATCACAGTGACACTGTTCATTAGCAGAGGTTTAAAATGGCAATGTTGAATTTGGTGAAAAAAATCCTACAAATGACTGTTTCTGATGCGTTGCGCGAGTTCCATGCAGCTCGTGGGTTTACCAATTTCAATATTTCCACTCCAGATTTTCAACATTGCCATTTACCACACTTCCTTATGAGCAGTACAGCTGTCATTTTCACATCCTGCCCAAAACGTGTTTCCGCCTATATAGCGCACAATGGGGGTAACAGCAAGGTCGTTTGACAATTTATTGTGCAAATACCAGCAATCGCACAGGGCATCAGGGTAAAGCACCATACATGCCAAACACCACTGCAAATACCTGCAAGCGAACGTTTGGCATTGACAAATGCTTGTTTGCAGTGGTATAACTCATTCAAGGCTCTTCGACTGATGAAGTTTCTCAATATGCCAGATCTATCATTAGTCACGTACTACAAGATTCAGCATTCGGTACGTTATTCTTGTGGTGAACAATGTAAGGAAGCATGAACAGGATGAGATGCTGACTGAGGTTCAGGGAAAACAACTTATTTTGGGTGGTGATGGGCATTGTGATTCACCTGGCCTTTCAGCTAAATATGGACTTTATATATTAATGAATCTGGAAAGCACAAAAGTTCTTTCATCGAGCTGGTCCAGGTTAGTATCCATAAGTTATTAATATCCAAACCATATTCTGCGATGGTATACTGTGTTATCAACACGTTGTTATTCCTGTTTACAGAGTTCACAGGTCAAAATTCCACTGCCATGGAGCTGGAAGGCCTTAAGCATGGCATTCAATTTCTACTACATGATCGTGGCTGTAAGATAGCCAGTATCATCACGGACCGTTATGTACAGGTTAAATCCTTCATGAAGAAGAACCATCCAGCAATCAGTCACCACTTTGTCATCTGGCATATGGCCAAGAGTACTAATATCACAAATTTCATCACAATACTATTGTGTTCATTGAGCACAATAGTAATGTATTTCCATGCTTTTGACTTTGTAGCACTTGTGTAAACAAATCTGTGTGACAGTGGTGTTTCACACCTTGTAGTGCCCAGTGCTTCACTGTGCAAATTGCACAAGCTTTTCCCTGACAGTGTGAGTGTGTGTGTGGACTTCATTTCTGTTCTGCTATGGTGTGATACATTTATCCCAAACCATTAATGAAAACAAAAAACTTTACTCTGATTTTTGTTTACCAGGACAGTAGTCTCAGACACACATCTCATAAAAGGTATGCTTTTGAAAAAGCACCCAGTGTCACAAACATGTCAGGCAGGATGTGTCTGTGTTGCATGAATAAAATAAATGTAATGTGAAATATTGTTCTACAGCATGTCTCTTATGATATGTGTGTGTGACAAAGTGTCCTGGTCAGCACAACCATCCTAGATGGTTTCTGTGGTGTTAGTACATTAAGATTGTGTTTTCCAGTCAGCCCAGTGGCATAGAGGGATGAGGAATCTTACCGTACTTTCTGCCATGCTGGTGACCTGTGTTTTTGGTGCCAGCGTGTTGTTGGGGGTTGGCAGGGGTGGAAGAGGATCGAGCGGACAGAAGACAGCTATGCTCTCCCGGGGAGTGGTGGGAAGGAGTCTGCTGCTGGAGTGACCCTAGCAGTGGCTGGGGAATGATGCAATGGAACCATACAATGTTGGTGGAAAAGAGCTTGGCGCCATGTGTGCTGCGTATGGAACTGAGCGCTGCTCTGCCATTGGCATCATCGCACGCTTTGTCTCCATGCTTGGGGGCAAACAAAATCGGAGGAGAAATGGTGTTGACTGGCAGGATGAAGTTGGTCTCCCACTGCACTGGGACAGCTGGCACCTCAACTGGCAGAGGCTATGGCCAGTTGATGTCCATTGGCAGTGATGGGGTGGACGGTGGAAGGAGGCGGTGCATGGCGGGGTGGGAGTATAGAGCAAAAAAGAATGGATTGTGCTTTTGTTTGGCATGGTGTCACAGGTTCAGGTTTCCTAGCAGTGAATTGGTGACAGGAATGGGCACAGAACGTTGGCAGGACATCCAGTGGCCAGAGGATTGAGCATCCAGTACTGCTGTCCTTCTCGTGGGGCATAGTGTCCAACAACACTGACATTTAGCAGAGTCAGGTTGTACCAAACACAGCGATGCAAATTTGTCAGTGGGGTGTGGAGGACAATGGTTTATACTCCAGAGGCCAGGATATTCACACTGTGCCAGGCAGGGTCGCAAGCCTTGCGCATGCAACTGGTTTGATCCAGGGCATAGTTCAGGCGATATTCAGCAGGCGCGCCATGGCTCCACACTGTTGAATATGGCACTGGAGGTGCATGCACAGTGCATGGCACAGTGGCATTGTGCCAGTGCAAGTGGCAGGTGGGGAGCAGGGGATGCGCCGGTGTAGCTGCGGGTGCACTAGGCACATCAACCTGCGATATTCAGTGCTGGGCATGCAAATTAGGCCATTATGTATGCAAGGTGCAAATAGAGCCATTTGCATGTCATTATGGCTCCATTTGCATGCAGTTCACTGATCGCCAGTGACTTGTGCCTGGCCCCTGTAGTTACTGCAGCCATTGAGGACTGATGCCCCCTGCCGCTTCGCGAGCAGCATGCCCATTGCCCAATCACTGGCATATGTTTAAAATATCCCTGGTGGTCCAGCGAGCCGATTATGGGCAAAGTAATAAATGTCCTGGTGGTCCAGTGGTCCCCTTCCCCACCCTCCCAGTGAGCCCGCCAACCTGAGCCCCCAGTCAGCGGCATGTGGCAGCTCCCACTGCATGATTCGCCCAGCCACCCACTTCACTGACAGCTTGCTGGGTACATTTGGGACTGTGTAGTACAGTATGGTCTCGTACGCCCATTGGCCCATGATCAGGCAGGGATCGGGTCCACTGGACCACCAGGGCTATTATATTTATATGCCTTTGATCATGCAGTGGAGGCACGATGCACAGACTGTGTCCCAGGAGGCAGGGTGGCCACCCACAGGCAGTTGCCGAGTTGAACACATTAACATTGATACAGTCCCACGTAGGTGTCCCATAGAGATCACTCGTGCTGCGCCGAGTCATCCATATGGTTATTTTCTGTGTTTCCTATTTTTACAGGAGTGAAGATGGTCATCACCAAACAGAAAAAACAATTAAGCTATATGACATGGCAGGGTGTGTGTAGTGGTCAGTTTCTGTGCACGCCTAGGGTGTGTCATGAAGCATCACCGAGTGCCTTCACTTCAACACCCTGAGAAGTGCTGTTACCCCCACAATGTACACCACCTGGTGTCACCGTGCTTGTAAAATGTCAACAAGATTTTTTTTGTGGGGTGGGTTGAGATTAAATGCCCAAAATCAACAAAGTCCAAAAGTGTATCATCTTTCAGAAAAAATAGATGTACAACAAGTGGATGCAATTTGAAGATACAGGGTAGATGGCTCATGGACAATGTGAGTAACTATTTTTTAACAGAGAGGGTGGTGGATGCATGGGACGTCCTTCCTGAGGAGGTCATGTGGTCAAACAGTGGAGGAATTCAGAATGCATGGGACACACATAAGGCAAATCTTTCTGGGTAGCAAGAAGGATGTGCTGTTGGCTAGCTAGGATCTGCAGGTTATCCAACTGGCGGGAAGTGGGCAGACTAGGTAGGCCAAAGGGTCTTATGTGTCATCAAAGTATATGTTGCTATGTTTCTATTATTTCCTGAGTGTTGTGATTTAACTTATGTATTATGCTGTCCACATAGGGTTGGAAAAAACTGGAAAATCATTCAAAGAAGAAAAACTGTGGAGACATTACGATTGTGGATCAAGTCCATAACAAACCATATGTTCTGGTGTGCACAACAAGTGGAGGTGACTCAGCCATTGTTTATTAAAAATGGGGAGTGTACTAAATCATATCTCTGGCGTTTATATATCGACATGGGCATCTATTTCCATCATGCTTACACGGTCCCTAGAAGAGGACAAAAGAATGGATTAGACAAGGTAAATAAGCAGCTAAACACATTTATAATGTTAATCATTGTGGCATGCATTAGTTGCATCATCTGGCTGTACATTCAGTTCAATCTGGCTGTTTTGTGGTAACGAATTTGATGATATTGACCGATTATCAAATGGTTACAAATGGCGTAACTTTAATTGCACCAAATACATGGCATAAGCATCAAACTATGCCACTATTTGGACATACAGCATTCTGCAAAGCAGTCTTGTGACATGTGTTGCTTACAGTGCACATGCCACGAGAATTACAACTTCACTCCACCCACCTGATGCAAGATTGCCCAACACTGCCAGCCTACACAGCCAGTGAGTGGCACAGCCCATCTATCAGCACCATGGCCATGCTGCGAATGCGATCCATCTGAGCATGTACTGTACATGGCATATGCTCAATAAATGAATGACAGTTCATTCATTGAGCACATACTATGTAATTTACTACACACTAAGACATCGGTCAGTCTGCAGCTGCCGTGGTGGTGACCGGTGTGGTGTGCCAATGCAAGCTGGTATGGATGGTGGGTGGGTTTGTTCTAGTCTTCCAGGTGGGATGCCATGCTGCACTAGTATACCATGGAAATAATTCCATATGTTCAACATGTGTGGTATATGAGGGTGTGGGATGGCAAGGTGTGCACAGTGTCAAGTATGTGGTATCACCTCACATACTAGTACTTGGATGATCATATTATGTTTTTTAAAATGCATAGACAGTTTTTATTTACACTTAATCATTGTTGGTACCAGGCCACACAAGTTGATAAGTGGTGTTCCAGCTCCCTACCTACTGTGTGACCTGAGACAGGTGTCACCGATTTATCAAACTTATGCTCTTGAAGTATTCCACAGCGTGGTTTGTCACTTCACTTCCAAGTTTTCTCACTTTTTTTCCTGCATGAATGCTTGTAAGAAATTTATTTCAAAAAGAAACACATTTCATGCTTGGCAACATATTTCTGTGACATCTGATGTTGATGAGTATTCATTGGTGATGAGAATATCTTACAACCATTGAAGATCACATAGGTGAATCATGGGAGTATATAAGCAATAAGGCATGAAAGGGTTGGTGTAAACCATATTTTACAGCGTGCTCGAGTGGTGTAGTAATGCACAAAGCCAAAGGATGAGTGAACTCGGCCACTGTCGCATGCTGTAAAACTTATGAACATCTCCTGACAGCCTTATTGGGTTATAAATTGGCTCCTTTTTTTTTTACTTTTCAGTACTGTTGAAAAGCATTTTATATGTAGAAGACATAGATTTGCTTGTGTGCATGTGTGATAAAATAATACTTCCACCCACTACTGATGTCACTGATCAAATATATGCTGTTGAAGTGTTTCACAAGCATGGTTGTAACTGGACAAAGTACATATGATTAGTCCTGATTGTACATTCACTGTAAATGGTGCTCTAAATGGTTCTAGATGATGTGAAATCCAATGTCATTGGTGGTCACAAACCAATACGTGCATTTTCATAATTGCTGAGGTAATGTGGTTCTAATCGACTGTTGCAATGGTGCCGGGTTCAATTGGCCAACAATCAGTTGTGGATTTGCTATGGAAGCAATATGCAGGAAGCAGTGATAGACTTGGGCCATGTTGATAGTTGCCAGTAACACAGTAGCAACAGCCAATAATGGTGTCAGTACTTTTATGTTGCTACATGCTATTGACAGCATTCACATATGTCATACCAAACATGACTGTAGGTCAAGTCTATTGTTTAGTATCCAAATAGACACATGACAGCTGCCCTACATTTTAATGAAAATGTAACTCGTGGCGTGACCTCTGTCGGTGCTCTTCGGTTCAACGTCGCATTTCCAAAGGCTAAGAAAGGGAGGAGGCTGTTAAACCAGTTAAAATAACATATGGGTGTTTTACAGAATTGTGAAATGTGATGTACAAGTTCGTAACAGATCACATCATACTTATGTTAACGTGAGCAAGAAGTTGTAATGGTCACCCAGGGTTGGTAAATTTATGAATGTACTCTCGAACACCGGGACTTGGGTTAAATCTGAATACTGACACGTTGTACATATGGGTATGTGCTTCCGAGTGTTACTTCAGATAAGATGTTAAACTGAGTTCCCATTTGTGGGTTGGTGGTAGATCAGTTGTTGCCCAAGTCCCGTGCGTCACCACCACCTGTATTTGCAGCCTTAGGGTACCGGAGTAACCTTTGTAGGATTGTCCCCTCACCTCCGGGGAGATAACGCCAGTCGGGACTGCAGCACGCGCTAGTTTCATGGTGCTGAGGTGGATCTGGGCTGCATTGGGTGGTCAGCATCAATGGGAACAGACACCTGACCAGTGGGGGCGTGTGTTTGTTCCCACAGCAGGTATGCTTGAATTCTCAGTGCTAGTGGGTAAAGACTGTCCTCTGTATATCATACTTGACAAATGTATGTACTGTACATCCGCTATTTGTGCAAGTCCGTTAATCTTACCACAGTCCTCACACTGTTCTTTACAGGTACATGTAATGGCTTTTCACTGTGCAAGCAACATTTATGGATAGTTTATATCAACTGTCTTATCTGTGAATGTATTAGTTTCAGATTACATAAACAGCTATCATTACCTCAGACTCTGCTAACAACTGTGAGGTATTTGAAACGCCTCTCAGTGGTGCTGGATGCCACTCTGCGCCACCGTGACAGGTTCGGGGCGAGCTCGTTGGGAGCGGCAGTGGAGGGACTGCCTCCTGTCCCGTGAGGAGGAGGATTCATCTTGTGGCTCTGGGACTCCAGCAGTGGCTGGAGTACAGCAGCCTGACCTGGAGTTAGTGGGGACTGGTGCAGCAGCGACTCTATAGACTCTTTGGTAGCATGCGTGAATGTGGTGTTCTCATGCACAACTGAGCCAATAGTATGGGAAACCAGATTATAACAATTGTGTCAGATTATAATGTGTCTCAGAAATGCTGCAACTTGATTGGATGTTAGATTCAACTGCCTTACATTAATCCATTATACTGTCATGTACAGCATCATCAATATACATGGTTATTTCTATTGGTATTCATCCTCTTGCACTGCCAAGTCACTGGAATGTTTCATTGTGATTTGAACCACATTGTTAAACTGTTGTTTAAGAACTATTTTATTAAATGTCCTGTGACGAAGAAAACATTTAATGTATACTTTTAACACTTTTCTTTGTGTGTTTTTTATAATAGCAATAAGGCCTCCATAAGTTATATTAACAGTCATTAAGATTGAGGCAAAATAGCTATTTCATGCCTCTGTTTGAAATCACCTCAGTAATGTTGTTTCTCATACCCAATCCCATGCTGTGCTCTCCTCCTTTCTGCAAAATTCCTAAAGAAGGTTTGCCTCATTGCCTGCTAGCTATCCTCTCAGTGGCCTCCTTATCCCTCCTAATCTTTTCCCTCCTGTCTTTTTTCCCTGTGGGTTTCCTGTCCTCATCCTTTGTGCCTTCTGTGCCTCTGAATGCTCTAGTCTTCTCTGGCCCTGGCGCCACCTATCTAGTGAACCATGAGGTTCTTTTCTGTCTCTATTCTTTCTTCCCTTCTTATACATGGGTCCATGGCTTTTAATACCCCTTTGATGCTTACATAATTCCTCCATCCCTTGCATCCCTATCCTCAACATTTTTTCCATGATACCTTCTCATTCCATGAAAGTCAGCCTTCTGAAGTCCATTACCTTGGTTTTGTCCTAACCTCTTCCTGCCCACTGTCTTCCTGAACCACAGCCTGTGGTCGCTGCCGGTTGTCCCCATTTCCACCTCCCTACACTGTCCTGTTTGAGGACCACATCCAGAGTTTACACCCCTAGTGGGCTCACTGACCCTTTGCTGCATGAATGCTGAACAGCATCTAAGATTCCCTGCTCCTCGGAGTTTTCGTCTGGCCTCCCTTGATGTCCAGAAGGTTTAGTCCCCAACTAGTACACCTTTCTGTTCCATCCTTGCTATGGATTCCACAAAGTGTCACCCCAGTGCAGGTTTTCCCCTGTCCCTGTGTCCGGTGACCCACAATATCTCTGTTCCCTCCTCATCAGCATGGCCTATGCCCCAATCCTTCTGACATCTAATGCCCCCTCCCCCTTCCCGATCTTCCAACAAACGATACCTGGGATCACCATCTCCCAGGTGTAGTTTGTCCACAAGTCTCCTCCTGCTACAATGTGTAGTTGTCCTCCCAGTGGCTTCCAGTTCTCCATTGTGTTGAAAAGTTTAAAAAAATGTATCCAAAGTCTGAAAATGATAGTTATTGCTTTTGCTGACTGAATAATTTTTAAAGTAACATTTTCTGTCACAGGATGTGTTCGCACTATTTTACATGGGTGGTCACCCTACAGCAGCAATTCCCTTTATGTGGCTAAAACGCTGTTTGAGGTATGGACATTCATCCTGTCGCTTCTCGGTTCAACCACCCAAGCAAACAGAACTCTTGCAGAAACATCATTCCCGTTTTACTGAAGGCAGCATGATGATGCTATCCATCAATTGGGAAATTAATTTGTGGTGATAACAGATGGAAAGATCTGTGAGTGATGAAGACCCTTATTTGAAATATAATCTGACTGTGATATTGTCCTTTTATTATCATTTTGAACTACATTCAAGTTTTACAATGACTTTACAGGCGTTAACAATTGTGATGATCTGCTTATGGTAACAGTCAGAATGACATTTATGTTCAGTTTATTGTACTGAAGCTGTTCATTCTCTTCAGTACCAATTTTCTGGCAGTGTATTCAAAGTGGCAACCACACTTGGACTTCAGCAATATCTGTGAGTACCCCACCATTCACACCCCTCCCCACACTCTGTGCCATCTGTCGCCAGTTACTGTTCTTTGCAGGTGATGGCGCAATGTGTAATCAATACTGTAGTGTGCCTTCCATTCACTTGTGAGGTGGTAGGACCAGGTGAAGACCTGGGGAAATGTTGTCAGGACATGGCTAATCCTGTCTTGTTCCCATACCCAAGGCACAGCAGATGATGCTGTTGTGGGTGGAGGTCTTCTCATCTCATCCAACAAGGGCAGTGGAGGTGGTCAACACCTCGTCTGTCTGATGATTCCAGCAAACGTCAATTCATGGACGTTGGGAAGATTGTAGACCCTCGCCTAACCTGTTGATTTTGTCCGCGCAGAGGCTGGGCTTCTTCTGGCATCCCAAGTAGGGAGATTGGTCGCATAAACACACCTTCCTAGGGTTCGCTGGGTTAGGAGCTTTACCCTCCTTAATTTTTGCTGGATAAACTCCAAATAGAATCTGCAGTGGCTGGAGTGGAAGACCAGGAATATGAAGAAAATGTACTGAGCATTTAATTTTTCGATTTTTGGGATTATTTGGACTTTTGCTGTGTGGGGCCTGAGACTAGTATTACCATCTCCTGTATTCTTTGTTGGAGGCTTATAAAGTCTGGCAGTTTTAGACCTGTGCTGCTTGTCCTATTGTGATCATTTGATCTAAGCGTGTCTGATTTAAATGATGTGAACCTATTTTATGATTTTTTTTTGTAGAACGATTTCTTTTCCCTGGTGGTGAGAGGACCAGGGTGTCTAAATTTGTTTTATTTGCATTATATTTTGAGTTTTTGTTTAGTTATTTTGTTTTTGTTTGGTTTGTTCTGTTTATCTTGCAGTAAGAGTGCTAAGATATTTTTTCCTTCTCTCTACTTGGCTGTGACAGAGCTAAGGTGTGGGGTAATTTTTGTTGTAGGGTGGTGAGAGTACCCTTACATTATATTTGTTTATATTTATTTATATTTATTTGTTTATTTTTTTTTTGTTTATTATTTTATTTTCTTCTTTTTATTTTATTTTTGTTTTATTTCGTATGGGCTTTTAGATTAGTTTAGATTTGATTGCATTTGGAATATATTGTTTAGTTTAAGCAGTGACATGTGCTGGCCTTCAGGCTCCATGGCAGTGCACTATTCATCCTCTTCTCTTCATGCCCTCCACCCTTTTTATACTCCTCCCTACAATTTGAGACTTACCAGTGCTGTAGAGCACTGGGGATTGTTCCGTGGAGAGAGAGGAGGGCGGGGTGTGAGAACAGGAGATGATGAAAGAGCGAGGCCACCGTATTGGGGTTATTATGTCCAGAAGGCACCTGGGGCAAATGGAATCCAGACTGGGGTCTCCCATGTCTGGTGCCCATACACAAGGGCACTACTGAATTTGGTGGGCTGATGGGCTGGACATCCTCCGAGGTTTGTCCAACTTTCGGTGTTATGCAATGCCAGGTCTGTTAGAATAAGACAGCTATTATTGCCGATCTTGTTAGTTTGGCTGACCTGGCTTGCATCACCAAGACCTGGCTGGATAAAAACTCAGGGTCCATATTAGAGGCCATGACTCGGTTGGGTACTCGGTGATACATCGCCTGAGATTGGACCTGAGGGTGGGGTTGCAGTCTGTTTTAAGACTGAATTGGGCCTCATGAATGTAGTAGTAGGTGAGGCTGTATCCTTTGAGTGCACAGTTGTAGCTGGTGTAGGCGTTTGAATCGTTCTCATCTACCGTCCACCGGAGATGGGAAACGCTTCTTACAGGAAGTAGCAGACTTCTTCGTCGATATGTCATTTGAGTTGCCCAGATTGATGGTTCTGGGTGACTTTACGCCTGGTCGACGATGAACTCTCACAATTTGGTAATCACTTCCTCCAATTTATGTCTTCTTTGGGCCTTACAGGTAGTTTCCACTGCTACACATAAATCTGGGCACTCTCTTGACTTAGTCTTCTCTTAGGGATTGGTTCATCCGATGTGGGGTGGAACCAGTCACCTGGTCTGACCACTACACCATGAGGTTCAATTTTGCACCCCTGAGAAGGCCTTCCCTGTGGAGATGGTCAGGTATCGCCCATTACAGAATATCACTTCCCAGGCCTTGCGGCAGTCCTTGATCTCTTATCCCTGTGTTGGCTAGCAGTAATCCAGAGGCACTGGTGTTGGCCTATAATATGGCTGAATGGTGGCCCTGGATTTTATTGCTCCTGTTCATGAGTGCCCCTATCCCTGCACCCCAGGTCCCCTTGGTTTGATGGGACACTGAAGGAGTTGCAGAGATGGGCGATGGTTAAAGACAGTTGGACAAGTTAGTCCTTGATGCCGACCACCTTAGATTGATGGAACATTATTCTATCTATCAATCTGCAATCACCCAAAGAAGGCAGAATTCTGTCCAGGGAGATTGCAGTTGCACAGAATCGACCAGCTCAGTTGTTTTGGACTGTAGAAAGACTGTGCAACCCAGCCTGTCTGCAAGTTCAAAAGCTTTTCACAATTAGTGTGCGAGGAGCTCACTAGTTTCTTTGCAACTAAGGTGGCTGACATCAAGGCGGACTTGTGTCTAGCAACTCTAAGGGTGATATTGTGGAACAGTATGAATTCACAATACCTCAGTTCTCTTGGAGTTCCTTTTGCCGACCTGAGTTTGTAGATATTATGAGGATCATCCATAGTGTGCAGCCCACAAGCTGTGGTTTGGACCCTGGACCAACTCCTCTAATTTTGGGTTGTTCTGAGATCATCGGTCCAGTCCTGGTGCAAATAGTCTGGTGCTCCTTAGAGTCAGGTGAGTTTCCTAACTCCCTGAAAGAGGCAGTGGTGACACCCCTCTTGAAGAAAGCTACTTTGGACCCAGACTGTTTCTCAAACTACAGACCTACCTGTATCTCTAACCTTCCCTTTATTGGGAAGATTATTGAGAAGGTAGTGGCAGCCCAATTGAAGACCATTTAACCATCCATAATGTCTACAAATCCTTCCAATCTGGTTTCTAAAAGACACAGCACCGAGACTGCGCTGGTTCGGGTGCTTAATGATCTTCTGAGGGCGAGGGATCAGAAGAGAGGTTCCATTCTAGTTCTCCATGATCTCTCATCAGCTTTTGACACTGTGGATCACCTGGTGTTGTTAGCATGCCTGAGGCTAATTTGTGGAATGTCAGGAACTGTTTTAAAATGGTTCACTTCATTCCTCACTGGTCAAACTGCTTATCTTGTCAGCATCTTCAGAAGGGCTGAAATAACTGCATATTTGATTTTCCTTGTGGCTAACTGGACTGATTACTAGAATCCTGTGACAATCTGCATCAATATATTTTGCAATAGTTGGTGGTAGTTGTGTGATTTAAAATAGCAAAGGCTGCAGTTTGTAATTGGATACCAGACATAGCCTGAGGTGGGGAAGATTGTCTTCACAAGTCAGAGGTCTGCATCACAGCCAATTGTTCTAGCTTGACCATTTCAGCATTGATCAATTACTATAAACTACTGGTGTGATCCTGTTTCAGACAGAAGTCCATCTTCTTCCAAGTTGTGTACTAGGTGTGCTTTGAAACAACTGAGAAGCTGCATGGGATATACTATATTGGACTAGATATCTGTAACTAATCTCTCTCTCTTGCTTACATCTGAGAAAGTTTTCCTTACTTTTACATCGGTATTGCTTTGTGTTTAATTATTTTAGTTTTTAATTCAGGAAGGGTTTTCAAAACTGCTTATCTTGTCAGCATCTTCAGAAGGGCTGAAATAACTGCATATTTGATTTTCCTTTGTGGCTAACAAACCACCTGGCTGTTTTGGGGCTGGAGAGGTTTACCTGTGTCTGATTTGGATGTCTGGATTTTTCTCTGTTTGATTAGCAGGGTATTTTCTCTGTCAAATTGTTGTGTAGGGTATCTTGCTGACAGGAAGGCTCTCATCGCAGCAGTGGGTGAGAGCTTTTAGCTGATTGTTTTGTGAGGCACAGTTTGGGCCAACCCTTCCATCCCTCACCCCACCCACCCCTGGAAATAGTTCCTTTATACCTGAGGTTCTGACATCATTTCCTCAAGAGTGCAAGGTGCATATCACTGTCATATCCTCTCTAGCACACTGCACTGACAATATAAGCATACACATTGTATAAGATATATATTTCTATATAACATACCAATCACACATGCACACACACACACACACACACACACACACACACACACACACACACACACAAACAAACAAAAAAAGTAGATAAACATGTGGGGAGTAGTGCAATGTAATGGCTGTGGGCAGCAGTCTTCGGGAGTCTTTCTGGAGGCTGAGGTACTGCTCTATTTGCAGACAACTCTCTGCCCTGAGGAGGAAGTTGCCTGTCTTCGGCCGCACTGGTCAGTAGCAAAGAAACCTTCCCCAGGCCACACTGGACAGTAGGAAAGGAACCTCCCCATCCAGGGAGCACTAGTGCCACCACCACTACCTCAAAGGTTGCAAAGAAAGCACAGTAGTTGGACCACAGTGGGATCAGGAGGGTGAGGATGGTGGAACAGAGGCACACCCAGTCAATTGTTCCACTCCACAATCCATAAACCATTCTGGGGAGCATAGTTCCCCATGGAGGAACCCACAGAAGACTGATGACAACTGTCACAAGGGAGGCCCACAGGAAGGAGGCAGAGGACACCACAGGGAAAGGAAGCAGCTCCTGGTGGGGACTCCAATTATTAGGGATAGAACTGGGGAGCTAGGAAAACTGAAGTAAGGTGCCTGCCTGGTGCCATGGCTTGAGGGACAGGATCGCATCCTCAGGATCAACGAGAACAGCTGCAAGGGAGTCTGAGCTGGACGTCATTGTCCACCTAGGGACAAATGACTTGGCTCATCATGAGATTAGAGCAGTGCAGGTGGACATTGCAGAGTTGGGGAGGGGCCTAAGACAAGTAGCACACAGTATCCTTCTCAGAGGTGCTGCCTGTCAATGGCATGGGGGAGGCGAGGGTAATTAGCACCATGCAGTTTAATGAATGGTTGAAAAATGGTGTGAAGCACAGGGTTTGGCTTCATTGGACTGGGGTTCCACCTGAGGGACACCAGCCTATACTGGCAGGATGGTCTGCATCTGTCCAGGAAGGAACAAGTCTTTTGAGCAATCGGTTTAAATGCTTCATTGGCAAGCTTTTAAACTAGTCAAAGGAGGCACTGATAAACAGCAGGGAAATCCCAGCCTCTACCTACAAAACAGGGTACTAAATGAGAAAAGACCGAGGTAGAAAGGTCAGTGGGGATGCTGCAACAGAAGATAAAGCAATCAAAAAATGGAGAGCAATGAGTACCAATGCCCGTAGTCTGGGTAACAAGCTTCCTGAATTAGTGGCCTTGATGGAGGAGGAACATCTGGATATCGTGGCAGTCACAGAAACATGGTACACACTAAACCATGACTGGGACGTAAACATACCAGGATACACTATCTGGGGAGGGACAGGGAGGGTAAAGAGGAGGAGTAGTAGCTCTCTACATAAGAGAAGGAATCAAAGCAACAGAACAAAAGGGTAAACAGGAGAAAGAAAAGCACTGTGGGTCAATTTGGATGCAGGCAATGGCACCACAATCCGCATAGGGGTTGTATACAGATCCCGCCTCAGAGGAGGAAATGGACAAGGAAATGATAGAAGTATACTTAGAATGGCAGATAAAGGGAGATATTGCTGAGGGTAATCTGAATATGCCAGATGTTAACTGAAGTGCAGTTGCAGCAGTCACTTCTAGAGTGGGTTATTCTAGATGCCCTACAGGGGCATGCCTTAGACAACTAGTATTGGAACCCACTCAAGAGGGAGCAATCTTAGACCTGGTCTCTCAAATGGAGATGGAGAGAGGATCACAGATGTAGAAGTGAGTAGCCATCTGGGAACTAGCGACCATCGAACAGTATGGTTCACAATAAACACAGCAATAGAGTCAAGCCATACAAAGGCAAAAGTACTGGACTTCAGGAGGGCTGACTTTGCCAAATGGGTGAGTGCCTAAGGAATGCACTAGCAAATGGGCAGGAAGGAGGGATGGAAGAACAATGGGAATAATAAAACTGCCATCACAGAGGTAACAAGCCTTTGTGAAGCAAATAAACAATACAAAATGATGTGAGAAACCACTATGGTTCTCAAAGGAGGTGGTAGTGAAGGCTCAAGAGAAAAGAAAGCATTCACAAAGTACAAGGAATCACAGAAGGAGTAGGACAGAAAATTGTTTCAGTTAAAGCAAGAGGAAGCTGGGTAGGCAGTCAGAACAGCAAAGGCCCAAACTGAGGGAAAAGATAGCCAACTCAGTTAAGAAGGGATAAAACATTTTTAGGTACATCAGGAGCGAAGGGAAGACTAAGGGAGGGATAGTGAGGCTTAATAAAGAGGAGGGGTGGGCAGAGGTGACGGTGAAAAGGCAGAGATACTAAACAAATATTTTTGCTCAGCATTTACAAATGAAGAGGGAGGCACTCAAAACAAACAACAGAAACACTCTGGATACAGAAGTTGATACCAGCCCATTTACAGAAGAAAGGGTTCTGAAAGAACTCTTAAAACTGAAGGTGGACAAAGCAATGGGGCCTGATGGGATTCATCCCAGAATTCTAAAAGAACTAAGGTTAGAACTAGTGACACCACTGCCTACCTCTTTAACAAATCACGGGAGGATGGGGTGGTACCTGAGGACTGGAGGAGGGCAGATGTGATTCCCTTCACAAAAAGTGGAGCAGGGCAGAAGCAGGAAACTACAGACCTGTTAGTTTAACCTCAGTGAAAGGAAAATGATGGAATCACTCTGAGGGAAAGAATTGTCGAGTACCTAGAGGCCAGAGGGCACAGAACCCAAGGCAGCATGGATTCACAGCAGGAAGGTCATGCCAGATGAATCTAATAGATTTCTTTGACTGGGTGACCAAAGTAGTAGATCAGGGAGGGCTGTGGACATGGCCTACCTAGACTTTAGCAAGGCATTTGACTTAGTCCCACACAAAAGATTAATATACGAGTTAGCCAGCCTGGGAGTGGGTCCCAAGATGATAGCCTGGGTAAAGAATTGGCTGGAGAATAAGACACAGAGAGTAATACTAAATGGAGTCCACTCTGAAGAAAGGAGGTTACTAGTGGGCGCTGCAGGGTTCAGTATTAGGATCAGTCCTCTTCAATATCTTTGTGGCGACATTGCAGAGGACTGAAGGAGAAGTATGTCTCTTGCAGATGACACAAAGATCTGCAACAGAGCTGATGCACAAGGTGGGGTGGAAAGGATGAGAAGGGACTTGCAAGGTTAGAGGAATGGTCAAATGTATGGCAGCTTAGATTTAATGCTAAGAAGTGCAAAGTAATGCACTTGGGAAACAAAACCTAGGGAAGAGTACACAATGGGGCGAGATATTAACAACAACAAAATGGAAAGGGACCTGGGGGTAGTCATATCAGATGACTTAAAGGTGGGCAAGCAATGTGAGAGGGCAGTAAGGAGGCTGGAGGATACTGGGATGCATAGGAGAGGCATCACCAGTAGAAAACAGGAAGTTGTTATCCTCTGTACAGACAGCTGGTGAGACCCCATCTGAGTACTGTGTGCAGTTCTGGAGACCCAGTCTCTGCAAGGACATAGACAAGATGGAAGCTGTCCAGAGGAAGGCAACTAAAATGGTGCAGGGTCTGCACTGGAAGACATATGAAGAGACACTAAAGGAGCTTAATATGTATAGCCTTGAGGAAAGGAGGGAGAGGGGACATGATAGAAACTTTCAAGTACCTCAAGGAATCAACAGTCCAAGAGGGTAACATCTTTCAAAAAAGAGGTGTGCAAGAACAAGGGGCACAATTTGAAGATGGGGGTGGCTCAGAGGTAATGTAAAAGTATTTTTCACAGAGAGAGTTGTGGACGATGGAATGGCCTTCCGGAGGAGGTTGTGGAGTCAAAACAGTGGTTGAATTCAAGCATGCATGGGACAGCCATAAGGCAATTCTAGGGGTGGGAGTAGAAAAGTAGGCTGCTGGTTAACTAGGATCTGCAGCTCACCATTAGGTAGGAAATGGGCAGACTGGGTGGGCCAAGCGGTCCTTATCTGCCGTCAAATTATATGTTTTTATGTTTCTTATGTTTTGATTTCATCGTTTAATATTTCATTCCAATGTGCTCTCTGCTGTGCTTCTAAGTTCGATTGGAAGGTTGTCAGGTCCTTTAGCCTTTTCCATCTCTCTTCTAACTGTGGACTGCAATAGATATTAACTTTCCTTTTGAATTGTTTTAAGTATATCCCATAAAATATGTGGCTTGGTGTGAGGCCTGTCATTGCATTCTATAGCAGATTTCAATGTTGGTTTTAGCTTGTGGATTAGTTTGGGGTCTCTTAATAGGGAAACATTTAGTCTCCAGTGGGTTGTCTCCTAGGCAGGTTAACATCCACCTCCAGGAAAACTGACTGGTGATCTGAGGATCTGAGTAAGGGTGATCCCCACCCACAGAGATGAAAACTGGTGTAATCCTCTTGGAAAGTCAGGTAGAAGTTAAGCCTTGAGTAGATGACGAATCTGGGTGTATAACAAGTGAATTCTTTGACCAGAAGATATCTGGAATGTCATATATCTACCAATCCTAATTCCTGAAGAAGGAGTTTAAATATTTTAGCTGTATAATTATTTGGAAATAGAATCTGGGAGGTAGTATTCAACGACCTATTGAGTATCAAACTTCAGTCTCTGCTAGCAATGAGTATGCCCTACTTTTCTTGGCTATTATTTTAAGTAAGAAAGCATAAGAGGGGTATGAGGAGCCTGGGGCAGTGCAGATGTTTAATAGAGTGACTGCTGTGTCCTGGATGGATGCAACTACTATAACATATCTGACAATGGATCTGCTATGACCTCCATTTCTTCAAATGGTATAGAGGCATGGAAAAATATCAAGAATCTGTGCTATTTCCCTTTTTCCAAGGAAGCATGGCAGATTTTAGTATAACTCAATTTCTTAAATGTGAGTGCCTCATGAGGAATGAGATGCATTTCTGCAGGAGTACTTTCTCACTTTTCTGGGCTTTAAAGTGTTTAAGTAGGTGTTTGTGTTTTCTTGGGCTGTTCACACCTTAATAATAAATTATAAATGTATATCATTATAAAATGCTAAATCAGCAAATTTGTGGACAATACCAAAATTACATCAGATTTGGACTTTGAGGACAACATCAAAATAATCAAATATGATCTTATACTTAGTGAAAGCTGAGCATTAGCACATGAAATCACTTTTAATTTAGAGAAATGTTCTTTTATACATTTGTAGTCAAAAAATCCAGATACTGATTATACACCAAATGGCATTCATAATCATAATTCATAATGCATCATAAGGGTGATCACCTCTAGGAGCAGGAAGTGATTCTGCTGCTGTACAATGGACTGGTTAGACCACACCTTGAGTACTGTGTACAGTACTGGAGACCACACTTGAAGAGGGACATACAGCTCCTGGAGAGGTACAGAAGAGGCAACTAAGATGATACGAGGACTAGGGATTTGACGTATGAGGACAGACTTGAGGAGCTCTGCCTGTTTCCATTGGAGAAGAGGAGACAGGGGACATGATGGAGGTCTTCAAGTACCTCAAGGGAATAAATAGGGTAAACATGGAGGGATCTTTAGACTAAAGCAGGGAGATATCACCAGAGGGCATGGTTTGAAGTTGGAAGGTGGAAGGGTGAGGGGAAAGAGGAGAAGGTTTTTCACTGAGAGGGTGGTGGATCCTTGGAATGCACTGCGTGGTGAGCTGGTTCAGAGATCCACAGTGGAGGGCTTCAGAGAGGGTGGGACAGACACAGAAAGTGGATGTATCAGATGATGGCATGGCTCGGGGTGGGGATGGATGTTAGGGGTTTCTGGAACACAAGGGAGGGAGGTCCTCGGTGCCCAACTAGGGATCTGAGGTTCGAGCAGACTCGATAGACCATAAGGCCTAGTCTGCTGGCAATTAATATGTTAATGTTTTATTAGAGTGAAAAAGATTTTTGTTTCTTAAGAGGAGATGGAAAAAAAGATATCTAGCTTCAAATGGTCATCTGCATTGGTTCAAGGTCCTGAGACTAGATCTGTGGTGTTATTCTGGGATACGCCATGGGTCCAACCCCAAACTGACCAATCACAGTCCAAGATTCTTTATTGCCATTAGTATAATGCCAATAACTCACACCCTGGAGTGAGTTATTGCAGAAATACATGGACCCATGTGTAAAATAAATGTAAAATGTGTTTACTTATGTTTTCTATAAATGCAATTCATCAGCAATGGATACTGCGGTATTTATCAACAGACGGTTAATGTAACCCTGATCATGCCTTATTGCTTAATTTACGTGACTTGTTACATGTCACCATTGTAAAGATATGCCCCTGCCACCATCAGGTTGACCAGCATCACTGTTGAACTTTATCCTTTATTGCATTATTTTATCACTTAATTTTTGATTGCTGTCATATTATTAAAAATATTTTTATCTATGCACAGGCATTACATGAAGTCCTTTTAAAGATTCCACATTTCACAGAACAAACCAATACAGACACCGCTTCAACATCTTATGCTGTCCCCATGTCACCATCATTTCATTCAGTGGAGAACACTGTGGACATGGTACAATGTGATGATAAAGTTGATGAACTGCACACTACTGTCAATGTTCCAGATGTTGGCAGTCGTGAATTGCCAATGAATATGATGGCTGCAGTACCGGAGCAGAACGCACCACTTGACTTGTCTGTGCCTCGCAATCTATGTTATATAAATGTAACATCTATTGATGAAACTATTATGTATGAATATGTCACTTTAGACCTTCAGGAAGTTAGTGTTGAAGACATTGGTACAGGTTCTCTTAATGTTTCAGCAGTTTCTATAACAGATCCTCAACAGTCACAGTTCGCAGACAACGTCACACCTGCATCAACCAGGAGCATCAAGTGCCAAGCAAATCTCAAAATGAAGTGTTGCTCACGTGGAACACAAACTGACAAGTTTAAAACAAAATGCCTGTGCCCCTACATTTGTACAAACATATGATGCGGTGATTCAGTGTAATCTGGATACAGAAATGGGCACAAATTCAACTGATGGAAGCCTAACTTTTGACGATCCTTTTCTTAGTAGTGATGACAGCTTATCTTCAAAGGATCACATCATTTCGGACAGTGATTCAGACTATCTTCCTAATATACATCTGCCACATCGATCGACTGAGAGACCATCTGCATCACTATTGTCTTCAGAGTCTATTCATCCAGCTGAACAGAAATATTTCATGGTATCCTTTAAATGCTGCTCGAACGTAACACCCAAAGTGAAGCAAACTGTGGGGACAATGATAATTATATCATGCGAGTGTCCAAGGGACATAAATTTGACTGGCAAAGTCAAGATTGCAGTGGAACAATGCCATGGGGAACGATCTTAATGTGCGCTGCCATTTTTCACGTTCACGTAAGCATGCGCAGGAAGCGTTTTGGGAAGTAGCACACTTGGAGGTGCCTCTCCCACCCAATGCACTGCTCCCTTGAGCAGGTGTGGCGTCCTGCACCAATGGGTGCAGGAGCTCAGTATGACAGCGGTGTTCCTCTGCTTCAAAGGAAAGCACCACTGCCATACTGGCGCCGCCCCCTCGCTTCATGCGCTGCCTCCCCCAGCATGTCACGCCGCCCCCAAAGTTTTGGTGCCACACTGGGAGCCTGACCCCAGCGTGGCAATGTTGTTTGCCGCAGGGGGTGCCCAATCCTCCGCCGGCTCCTCGCCCCTCCTGCATAGTTTGCTGGCGGGGTGCCCAATCCCGTTGGCTCCCTCGGCCCCCAGCCATCTTCTGCCATGCTGGGAGCCCACCCCAGCGTGGCAAATGTCCCACGTCATCTTTTTATTTTTAACTGTAAAACAAAAGCGGTCCAGCGCGCCTCCCAGCCCCTCCCACAACCCGCACCCACCCACTGCGCACCCAGCCTCCCCACACCCCACCCCATACTTACCTCCAGACTCTGGCATGAAGATCTTCGTGGACGGGAACACGTCTGCACTCTTCAAAGCCGACCTGAACTGAGGAAATGCCGTGAAGCTGTATAATGGGCTACATAGTGGGGTTTCAACTATTGCATATCTCAGTCATTTTTTGGAATTTTGCACCAAATTTTCAACATGGGTTTTGGACCCCTTCTCATGATTGATGTCACTGTCATGGCGTTATTCAGGCCCAAAGGGTGATTTTGCAGGCACTGTGCAGTCACTGCGAAAATCACCCTTCGACCAAAAATAATGCCATGACAGTGAATCATTCATGAGAAGGGTCCCAAAATCCCATGTTGAAAATTTGGTGCAAAAATTCCAAAATGACTGCTTTATTTAGCGCAAGGCTACGCAGTTCCTACGCAGGCTCGTGAGTTCTCAAATTTTCAATATTTTCACCCAGATTTTCAACATTGCCATTTTATCACACCTTCTTATCAGCTGTATAGCTGTCATTTTCACATCTCACCCAAAACGTGTTCCACCCATGTAGCGCGCAATGACGCAGTTGGTGTGCTAAATCAATGTATGGAACATCATTAAGAAAATCACAGTGACACTGTTCATGAGCAGAGGTCTTAAAATGGTTATGTTGAAAATTTGGTGAAAAATTCCTAAAAATGACTGTTTTGGCGTCGTTGTCGCAGTTCCTACGCACGCGTACATTTGTGAATTTTCAATATTTTCACTCCAGATTTTCAACATTGCCATTTTACCACACCTCCTCATGAGCAGTACAGCTGTCATTTTCACATCCTGCCCAAAATATGTTTCTGCCCATGTAGTGCACAATGGCGCAGTCTGTGTGCGAACTCAATGTATGGGACACATTAAGAAAATCACAGTGACACTGATCATGAGCAGAGGTCTTAAAATGGCTGTGCTGAAAATTTGGTGAAAAAATTCTAAAATGACTGTTTTATGACTCTGCGTTGTGCAGTTCCTCATGCAGCGTAAGTTTAAATTTTCAATATTTTCACTCCAGATTTTCAACATTGCCATTTACCACACCTCCTTATGAGCAGTATAGCTGTCATTTTTCACATCCTGCCCAAAATGTCTTTCCATGTAGTGCACAATGGCGCAGTCGTGTATGAAATCAATGTATGGGACACAGTAAGAAAATCACAGTGACACTGTTCATTAGCAGAGGTTTAAAATGGCAATGTTGAAAATTTGGTGAAAAAATCCTACAAATGACTGTTTCTGATGCGTTGCGCGAGTTCCATGCAGCTCGTGGGTTTACCAATTTCAATATTTCCACTCCAGATTTTCAACATTGCCATTTTCCACACTTCCTTATGAGCAGTACAGCTGTCATTTTCACATCCTGCCCAAAACGTGTTTCCGCCTATATAGCGCACAAGGGGGGTAACAACAAGGTCGTGCTGACAATTTATTGTGCAAATACCAGCAATCGCACAGGGCATCAGGGTAAAGCACCATACATGCCAAACACCACTGCAAATACCTGCAAGCGAACGTTTGGCATTGACAAATGCTTGTTTGCAGTGGTATAACTCCATTCAAGGCTCTTCGACTGATGAAGTTTCTCAATATGCCAGATCTATCATTAGTCACGTACCACAAGATTCAGCATTCGTACGTTATTCTTGTGGTGAACAATGTAAGGAAGCATGAACAGGATGAGATGCTGACTGAGGTTCAGGGAAAACAACTTATTTTGGGTGGTGATGGGCATTGTGATTCACCTGGCCTTTCAGCTAAATATGGACTTTATACATTAATGAATCTGGAAAGCACAAAAGTTCTTTCCATCGAGCTGGTCCAGGTTAGTATCCATAAGTTATTAATATCCAAACCATATTCTGCGTATGGTATACTGTGTTATCAACACGGTGTTATTCCTGTTTACAGAGTTCACAGGTCAAAATTCCACTGCCATGGAGCTGGAAGGCCTTAAGCATGGCATTCAATTTCTACATGATCGTGGCTGTAAGATAGCCAGTATCATCACGGACCGTTATGTACAGGTTAAATCCTTCATGAAGAAGAACCATCCAGCAATCAGTCACCACTTTGTCATCTGGCATATGGCCAAGAGTACTAATATCACAAATTTCATCACAATACTATTGTGGTCATTGAGCACAATAGTAATGTATTTCCATGCTTTTGACTTTGTAGCACTTGTGTAAACAAATCTGTGTGACAGTGGTGTTTCACACCTGTAGTGCCCAGTGCTTCACTGTGCAAATTGCACAAGCTTTTCCCTGACAGTGTGGTGTGTGTGTGTGACTTCATTTCTGTTCTGCTATGGTGTGATACATTTATCCCAAACCATTAATGAAAACAAAAACTTTATCTGATTTTTGTTTACCAGGACAGTGTCTCAACACACATCTCATAAAAGGTATGCCTTTGAAAAAGCACCCAGTGTCACAAACATGTCAGGCAGGATGTGGTCTGTGTTGCATGAATAAAATAAATGTAATGTGAAATATTGTTCTACAGCATGTCTCTTATGATATGTGTGTGTGACAAAGTGTCCTGGTCAGCACAACCATCCTAGATGGTTTTCTATGGTGTTAGTACATTAAGATTGTGTTTTCCAGTCAGCCCAGTGGCATAGAGGATGAGGAATCTTACGTACTTTCTGCCATGCTGGTGACCTGTGTTTTGGTGCCAGCGTGTTGTTGGGGGTTGGCAGGGTGGAAGAGGATCGAGGCGGACAGAAGACAGCTATGCTCTCCGGGAGTGGTGGGAAGGAGTCTGCTGCTGGAGTGACCCTAGCAGTGGCTGGGGAATGATGCAATGGAACCATACAATGTTGGTGGAAAAGAGCTTGACGCCATGTGTGCTGCGTGCGGAACTGAGCGCTGCTCTGCCATTGGCATCATCGCACGCTTTGTCTCCATGCTTGGGGGCAAACAAAATGGAGGAGAAATGGTGTTGACTGGCAGGATGAAGCTGGTCTCCCCACTGCACTGGGACAGCTGGCACCTCAACTGGCAGAGGCTATGGCCAGTATGATGTCCATTGGCAGTGATGGGGTGGACGGTGGAAGGAGGCGGTGCATGGCGGGTGGGAGTATAGAGCAAAAAAGAGAATGGATTGTGCTTTTGTTTGGCATGGTGTCACAGGTTCAGGTTTCCTAGCAGTGAATTGGTGACAGGAATGGGCACAGAACGTTGGCAGGACATCCAGTGGCCAGGGATTGAGCATCCGAGTACTGCTGTCCTTCTCGTGGGAGGTAGTGTCCTGTACAACACTGACATTTAGCAGAGTCAGGTTGTACCAAACACAGCGATGCAAATTTGTCAGTGGGGTGTGGAGGACAATGGTTTATACTCCAGAGGCCAGATATTCACACTGTGCCAGGCAGGGTCGCAAGCCTTGGCGCGCGCAACTGGTTTGATCCAGGGCATAGTTCAGGCGATATTCAACGGTGCGCGCCATGGCTCCACACTGTTGAATATGGCACTGGAGGTGCATGCACAGTGCATGGCACAGTGGCATTGTGCCAGTGCAAGTGGCAGGTGGGGAGCAGGGGATGCGCCAGTGCAACTGCGGGTGCACTAGGCACATCAACTGCGATATTCAGTGCTGGGCATGCAAATTAGGCCATTATGTATGCAAGGTGCAAATAGAGGCCATTTGCATGTCATTATGGCTCCATTTGCATGCAGTTCACATCGCCAGTGACTTGTGCCTGGCGCCCTGCCATCTGCAGCCATTGAGGACTGATGCCCCTGCCGCTAGGCAGGCAACATGCCCATTGCCCAATCACTGGCATATGTTTAAAATATCCCTGGTGGTCCAGCGAACCCGATTATGGGCAAAGTAAATAAATGTCCTGGTGGTCCAGTGGTACCCCTTCCCCACCCTCCCAGTGAGCCCCCAACCTGCAACCCCCAGTCAGCGGCATGTGGCAGCTCCCACTGCAAGCCACCCAGCCACCCACTGACTGACAGCTTACAGTACATTTGGGACTGTGTAGTACAGTACGGTCTGTACGCCCATTGGCCCATGATCAGGCAGGGATCGGGTCCACTGGACCACCAGGGCTATTATATTTATATGCCTTTGATCATGCAGTGGAGGGCACGATGCCAGACTGTGTCCCAGGAGGCAGGGTGGCCACCCACAGCGGCAGTTGCCGAGTTGAACACATTAACATTGACAGTCCCATTTAGTGTCCCTATAGAGATCACTCGTGCTGCGACCGAGTCATCCATATGGTTATTTTCTGTGTTTCCTATTTTTAACAGGAGTGAAGATGGTCATCACAAACAAAAAAACAATTAAGCTATATGACATGGCAGGGTGTGTAGTGGTCAGTTTCTGGCACGCCTAGGGTGTGTCATGAAGCATCACCGAGTGCCTTCACTTCAACACCCTGAGAAGTGCTGTTACCCCACCACAATGTACACCACCTGGTGTCACCGTGCTTGTAAAATGTCAACAAGATTTTTTGTGGGGTGGGGTTGAGTAAATGCCCAAAATCAACAAAGTCCAAAAGGGTATCATCTTTCAGAAAAAATAGATGTACAATAACAAGTGGATGCAATTTGAAGATACAGGGTAGATGGCTCATGGACAATGTGAGTAACTATTTTTTAACAGAGAGGGTGGTGGATGCATGGAACGTCCTTCCTGAGGAGGTCATGTGGTCAAACAGTGGAGGAATTCAAGAATGCATGGGACACACATAAGGCAAATCTTTCTGGGTAGCAAGAAGGATGCTGTTGGTAGCTAGGATCTGCAGGTTATCCAATCAGCGGGAAGTGGGCAGACTAGGTAGGCCAAAGGGTCATTATGTGTCATCAAAGTATATGTTGCTATGTTTCTAATTATTTCCTGAGTGTTGTGATTTAACTATGTATTATGCTGTCCACACATAGGAGTTGGAAAAAACTGGAAAATCATTCAAAGAAGAAAAACTGTGGAGACATACGATTGTGGATCAAGTCCATAACAAACCATATGTTCTGGTGTGCTACAACAAGTGGAGGTGACTCAGCCATTGTTATTAAAAATGGGAGAGTGTACTAAATCACATCTCTGACGTGCATATCGACATGGGCATCTATTTCCATCATGCTTACACGGTCCCTAGAAGAGGACAAAGAATGGATTAGACAAGGTAAATAAGCAGCTAAACACATTTATAATGTTAATCATTGTGGCATGCATTCGTTGCATCATCTGGCTGTACATTCAGTTCAATAAGCCAGTTTTGTAGTGGCGCAATTTGATGATATTGTGACCGATTATCAAATGGTTACAAATGGCGTAACTTTAATTGCACCAAAATACATGGCATAAGCATCAAACTATGCCACTATTTGCGACATACAGCATTCTGCAAAGCAGTCTGTGACATGTGTGCCACAGTGCACATGCACCACAAGTTACAACCTCACTCACCCACCTGACAGTGCAAGATTACCCAACACTACCCAAGCCTACACAGCCAGTGAGTGGCACAGCCCATCTATCAGCACCATGGCCAGCTGCGAATGCGATCCATCTGAGCATGTACTGTACATGGCATGTGCTCAATAAATGAATGACAGTTCATTCATTGAGCACATACTATAATTACTACACACTAAGACATCGGTCAGTCTGCAGCTGCGTGGTGGTGACAGATGTGGTGTGCCAATCTGAAGCTGGGTATGGATGGTGGGTGGGTTTGTCTAGTGCTTGCCAGGTGGGATGCCATACTGCACTAGTATACCATGGAAATAATTCCATATGTTCAACATGTGTACATATGAGGGTGTGGGATAGCAAGGTGTGCACAGTGTCAAGTATGTGGTATCACCTCACATACTAGTACTTGGAATGATCATATTATGTTTTATAAAATGCATAGACAGTTTTATTTACACTAATCATTGTAGGTACCAGGCCACACAAGTTGATAAGCGTGGTAGTGTCCAGCTCCTACCTACTGAGTGACCTGAGACAGGTGTCACCGATTTATCAAACTTATGCTCTTGAAGTATTCCACAGCGTAGTTTGTCACTTCACTTCAAGTTTTCTCACTATTTTTCCCTGCAATGAATGCTTGGTAAGAAATTTATTTCAAAGAAACACATTTCATGCTTGGCAACATATTTCTGTGACATCTGATGTTGATGAGTATTCATTAGTGATGAGAATATCTTTACAACCATTAAGATCACATAGGTAGATCATGGGAGTATATGTAAGCAATAAGGCATGAAAGGGTTGGTGTAAACCATATTTTACAGCGTGCCCAGTGGTGTAGTAATGCACAAAGC
Organism: Neoceratodus forsteri; assembly: GCA_016271365.2. Lineage (NCBI taxonomy): Eukaryota > Metazoa > Chordata > Ceratodontiformes > Ceratodontidae > Neoceratodus > Neoceratodus forsteri. The sequence continues at coordinate 104,921,691 of CM057457.1, forward strand.
CAAAGGATGAGTGAACTCGGCCACTGTCCATGCTGTAAAACTTACAGAACATCTCTGACAGCCTTATTGGAGTTATAAATTGGCTCTTTTTTTTACTTTTCAGTACTGTGAAAAGCATTTTTATATGTAGAAGACATAGATTTGCTTGTGTGCATGTGTGATAAAATAATACTTCCACCCACTACTGATGTCACTGATCAAATATATGCTGTTGAAGTGTTTCACAGCGTAGTTTGTAACTGGACAAAGTACATATGATTAGTCCTGATTGTACATTCACTGTAAATGGTGCTCTAAATGGTTCTACATGATGTGAAATCCAATGTCATTGGTGGTCACAAACCAATGCATTGCATTTTCATAAATTGCTGAGGTAATGTGGTTCTAATCGACTGTTGCAATGGTGCCGGGTTCAATTGGCCAACAATCAGTTGTGGAATTTGCTATGGAAGCAATATGCAGAAACAGTGATAGACTTGGGCCATGGTGATAGTTGCCAGTAACACAGTAGCAACAGCCAATAATGGTGTCAGTACTTTTATGTTGCTACATGCTATTGACAGCATTCACATATGTCATACCAAACATGACTGTAGGTCAAGTCTATTGTTTAGTATCCCAAATAGACACATGACAGCTGCCCTACATTTTAATGAAAATGTAACTCGTGGCGTTGACCTCTGGCGGTGCTCTTGGTTCAACGTCGCATTTCCAAAGGCCAAGAAAGGGAGGAGGCAGTAGTTAAACCAGTTAAAATTGCAACAACATATGGTAAGTTTAGCAGAATTGTGAAATGTGATGTCACAAGTTCATAACAGATCACATCACACTTATGTTAACGTATTAACAACACAGTTATATGCGTCACTCAGGGTTGGTAAATTTATGAATGTACTTCTCGAACACCAGGCACTTGAGTTAAATCTGAATACTGACACGGTAGTACAGCATGAGGATGTGCTGCTCTCCTGAGGTGCCATCTTTCAGATAAGATGTTAAACTGAGTTCCCATTTGTGGGTTATGGTGGTAGATCAGGTGGTGCCCAAGTCCCGATGTCACCACCACCACCTCATATTTGCAGCCCCAGGGTACACGGAAGTAACCCTTTGCCAGGATTGTCCCCCACCTCCGAGGGAGATAATCGCCAGTCGTGGGACGGCAGCACACGCTAGTTTGCCATGGTGCAGCTGAGGTGGATCTGGGCTGCATTGGGTGGCTCAGCATCAATGGGAGACAGTGACACCTGACCAGTGTGGGAGCGTGTGTTTGGGTTCCCACAGCAGGGTATACTAACAATTCTCAGTGCTAGTGGGTAAAGACTGTCCTCTGTATATCGCATACTTGTTTGACAAATGTATGTACTGTACATCCACCATGTTGTGCAAGTCAGTTAATTCTGATTACCACAGTCCTCTACACTGTTGCTATACAGAGCACATGTAAGTGCAGCACCACTGTGCAAAAACACAGCATTTATGGATAGTTTACATCAACTGTCTTATCTGTGAATGTATTAGTTTCAGATTACATAAACAGCTTAATTATCATTACCTCAGATCTCTGCCTAACAACTGTGAGGTATTACAAAGGCTAGCCTGCTCAGTGGTGCTGGATGCCACATCTAGCGCCACACGGTGACCCAGGTTCGGAGCGAGCTCGGGAGTCGGGAGCTGGCAGTGGAGGGACAGAAAGGACTGCTCTCCTGTCCCGTGAGGAGGAGGGATTCATCTTGTGGCTCTGGGGACTCCTAGCAGTGGCTGGGAGTACAGCAGCCTGACACAAGGAGTTAGTGGGGACTGAGTGCAGCAGCGACCCTATAGACTCGCACAGTAGCATGCGTGAATGTGGTGTTCTAATGCACAACTGAGCCAATAGTATAGGGAAACCAGATTATAACAATTGTGTCAGATTATAACAAGTGTCTCAGAAATGCTGCAACCTGATTGGATGTTAGGATTCCAACTGCCTTACATTAATCCATGTTATACTGTCATGTACAGCATCATCAACATGCACATGGATTGTTCTCTGACGGATTCCATCCTCTTGCACTGCCAAGTCACTGGAATGTTTCATTGTGATTTTGAACCAGCATTGTTAAACTGTTGTTTAAAGAACTATTTTATTAGAAATGTCCTGTAAATGAAGAAAACATTCAAATGTATACTTTTAACACTTTTCTTTGTAATATTTTTATAATAGCAATAAGGCACTCCCATAAGTTACATTAACAGTCAGTTAAGATTGAGGCAAAATAGCTATTTCATGCCTCTGCTTTTGAAATCACCTCCCAGTAATGTTCCATTCCCCCATACTCCCAATCCCATGCTGTACTCTCCTCCTTTCTGCAAAATCCTAAAGAAGGTTTTTGCCCCTCATTGCCTGCTACGCTATCCTCTCCTCAGTGGCCTCCTTATCCTCCTAATCTTTTTCCCTGCCTGCTTTCTTTTTCCCTGTAGGTTTCCCTGTCCTCATCCTTTTGTGTCCTTCTGTACCTCTTGAATGCTCTAGTCTTCTTCTTGACCCCTAACGCCACCTATCTAGTGAACCATAGAGGTCTTTTCTGTCTTCTATTCTTTCTTACCCTTCTTATACATGAGTCCATGGCTTTAAATACCCCTCTCTTGATGGCTGCCATAATTCCTCCATCCCTTGCACTCCCCTATCCTCAACATTTTTCCATGACTACCTTCCTCATTCCATGAAAGTCAGCCTTTCTGAAGTCCATTACCTTGGTTTTGTCCTAACCCTCACCCTGCCCACTGTCACCCTGAACCTGACAGCCCTGTGGTCACTTTTGCCAAGGTTGTCCCCATTCCACCTCCTCTACACTGTCCCCATTTGTGAGGACCACATCCAACAGGTTTACACCCCTAGTGGGCTCACTGACCCTTTGCTGCATGAATATGCACTGAACAGCATCTAAGATGCCCTGCTCCTCGGAGATTTCTGTCTTGGCCTCCCACTTGATGTCAGAAGGTTTAAGTCCCCAACTAGTACAATTTCCCTTTCTGTTCCATCCTTGCTATGGATTCCACAAAGTGTCTACCCCAAAGTGCAGGTTTTCCCCTGTCCCCTGTGTCCGGTGACCCACAATATCTCTGTTCCCCTCCTCATCATCATGGCCTTCCATGGCCCCAATCCCTTCCTGACATCTAATGCCCCCTCCCCCTTCCCCGATCCTTCCTAAACAAACGATACCCTGGGATCACCGTCTCCCAGGTGTGGTGCTGTCCAAACAAGTCTCTCTCACTGCTACAATGTGTGAGGTTCTCCTCCATCATGGTGGCCTCCAGTTCTCCATTGTGTTTGAAAAGTTTAAAAAAATGTATGCCAAAGTCTGAAAATGATAGTTATTGCTTTTACTGACTGAATGAATTTTAAAAGTAACATTTTCTGTCACAGGATGTGTTAGCACTATTTTACATGAGGTGGTCACCCTACAACAGCAATTCCCTTCATATGCAAAGGCTAAAACACTGTTTGAGAACATGGACATTCCATCACCTGTTACTTCTCGGTTCAACCACCCAAGCAAAACAGAACTCTTGCAGAAACATCATTCACGTTTCTCACTGAAGGCAGCATGCAGTGATGCTATCCATCAATTGGGAAATTAATTTGTGGTAATAAAAGACAGATGCAAGATCTGTGAAGTGATGAAGACAGCTTATTGTTGAAATATAATCTGACTGTGTGATATTATCCTTTTATTATCATTTTGAACTAACGATTCAAGTTTTACAATGACTTTTATGGCGTTAACAATTGTGATGATCTGCTTATGGCAAACAGTCACCAGAATGACACATTTATGTTCAGTTTATTGTATACTGAAGCTGTTCATTCTCTTCAGTAACATCAATTGTTCTGGCAGTGTATTCAAAGTGGCAACCACACATGGACTTCAGCAAGTTATTGTGAAGTACCCCACCATTCACCACCCCTCCCACCACCACCTCTGTGCCATCTGTCGCCAGTTACTGTTCTTTGCAGGTGATGGCACCAATGTGTAAATCAATACTGTATATGTCACTTACCATTCACTTGTGAGGTGGTACGGACCAGGTGAAGACCTGGGGAAATGGTGCCAGGACATGGCTAATCCCTGTCTTGTTCCCATACCCAAGGGCACAGCAGATGATGCTGGCCAGGAGGGAGGTCTTCCTCAGCATCTCATCCAACAAGGGCAGTGGGAGGTGGTCAACACCTCGTCTGTCTGGACAGATTCCAACAAACAGAATTCATGGACATTGGGAAGATTGTGTAGACCCTCGCCAACCTGTTGAGTTTTCATCCATGCCCTACCTCCCTTTAGCAGGTTGTGTAGATATCATCTGCCTGATCCTTGACACTCCGTAAAAATCTTCCTTGGATCCCATTGATCCATCCAACTGGGATCTCCATAACTGCACAAGTACTCCTGATGGGGTCTCAACAAGTGTCTGTACAGAGTGATAACAACTTCCTATTTTGTACTGGTGATGCCTCTCCTATGCATCCAAGTATCCATAAGCCCTTCTTACTGGCTTCTCAAATTGCTTAACTACCTTAAGGTCATCTGATATGACTACCCCAAGTCCCTTTCCATTTTGTTGTTGTTATTATCTCACCACCCATTGTGTACTGTTCCCTGTGTTGTTCTTTTTCATGTGCATTACTTTGTATTTCTTGGCATTGAATGTAAGCTGCCATACATTTCACCATTCCGCCAACCTTACCAAGTCATGAAAGAGGTACCCCATTAGAAACCCATTTCTTCAGAGTGGACTCCGTTTACTATTACCCTATCGTCCACTGTTCCACCAAATTTTCACCCAGGTGACCACCTTGGGACACACTCACAGTGTGGCTAACTTCTATAGTATTCTTTTGTGTGTGACTCTGTTAAATGCCTTGCTAAATTCTGGGTAAGCCATATTTACAGCCCTCCCTGGTATACTGATTTGATCACCCAGTCAAGTAACTGTACAACATTTGTCTGACATGACCTTCCAGATGTGAATCCATGCTGTAGTGGCATATTGCTAATGGCCTCTAGGAACTCAACAATTGTTTCCTTAAAAGTGATTCCACCATTTTCCCTACCATTGAGTTCAAACTAACAGGTCTGTACTGTCCTGCACTCTGTCTTGCTCCCACTTTTGTAAAGGGAATCACATCCACCCTACTCCAGTCCTCAGGTACCACACCATCCTCCCATGATTTGTCATACTATACAAAGAAGACAAGGGTGATTAACTGTGACTTAACTGAACATACCATTTATTGGTTGCTTTACTGACAGAATGACCAACAGTATGCCAATATGCTACTGAGAGAAAACCTTCAGTTCAGAAATAACTAGGAACTAATACATGAGTATCATGTCATGGTTTTAAAGACTGCTGCAGGTAGCCATGTCATCATTTGCAACATTGTTTTATTATGTTAAGGAAGATGTGTAAGTAAACATTTTCTTCTGTTATCTGTCTGGTTACAAATTGCTGTTTTATAGAGTACAAAAGCAAGAAGCACATTCATGTTCTGTAAGTTTATAAGGGGAGGATGACTATTACTTTACTGGTGAGAAAATACATTTACACTGAGGACATGCAACACGTATAGTGCTGCCTTAGCTGCCTTACCAATGCGTAAATCATTTGCTACATATGGTATAAAAATGACATAGTAGTCATGCTGCCAGACTGCTCGTAAAAGTGTGTTTACCATGTCTTGCTTACTTCATGGTACATACACCTGCCAACTCCCAGCAACTCCAAACAACCTCTGACACTGACCCATGTACTCCGGCATTGCATCACAACATGGCTCGCGTACATGGTCAGGAGTTGTGGCTCTATATACAGGTAGTGAGCAAGACCAATTAACACAATTTTACAGAGTATTGTTACAGCCAAATAAATGTGTTATGTTGTGGAACATAAGCAGAAAATGGTTGTTGAACGGTTAACAAATAGATCGAGGAGTGCTCATGACCGGAGTACTCCTTTCCTCTGCACATGAAGGAACTCTTATCGTGAAGAGCATCTCAAGCGCAGATGCCCTGGAAGCAGTTTATTTTACAAAAATATATTATTTATGGGTCGATCACTAATAAATTAATACATCCCCTGTCACCAGTCATTTCTGAAAAGTGGTTTCACTTGCCTTCAGCTTCAGCCAGAACAGCTCATCTTGGATTCGCTGTTCTCTCTCCAGCTGAAGACATGTGAAAGCATTCATTTTCAGCAATGAGAAGCAACAATGAGGACATATTAACACATAGTATATGTCTTGATAATCAACAGTACTAGCAGGAACTGCGGAGCTGAGGTTGAGTGCTGGACACCACACACTCAATGACATCCGGCATTGGGTTTCTGCAGTGTGCATGATACATCCCTGCTGCAAAGCAACGTGGAATGGCAGGGCATAGGGTTGGAGCTGTGACTGGGTCCAGGGCAGCAGTGGAGACAAAAGAAGCTGGAATTAGGAACCATAGGAACACCACCCAGTAGAGGAGGTAAAAGAATTAAAAAGTAAAAGAAAATCTACAGTACTGCTCCAAGGTAGAAATAGTACAGTACACCTTGGAAGACAAAAGTTGAATGTGATTGAGTAATGTTCTGTTTACTGTCAATGTATAGCTTATAAAGTATCACATTGTGCAGACTAGAAAGTGTTACACATGGTAGGTGGTAGGTCACCAAATTGACCATTACCTGCCTTACATAAGTCAAAAAGTGGGATGTCCTTACAGGTGATCCAGAGGTTGGAGGGACAAATTTCACACTGTGCAATGAGCCGATGGGGGCTCTTGACTGCCACTGCCAGAACATAATAGGGGCCAATATGCCATCAAATGAGAAATACACAACTTGGTGCATTGTCGTCCTGTGCCTACGTGGCCCTAGGTGAGTACATCCGGTGTAGATGACATTGTGAGCTTGGAATAAAATGGACCCTAAAATGACACAGTGTTATGTGTCAGTCATTGAGGTGTACCACATTGTTAAAAAAGTAGCAATCACCTTGTGATAAAGTATCAATTGACACACCACCGACTTCTTTAGAAATTTGCTTTTTCATTTGTATTCACAACCATATCTACAAATATGAGTCAATGAAACCAAGATGGGTAATTGTAGCATGATACTATTCATAAACATCAACAGAAACATGAAACTGTTTAATCAATAATCATGTTTATTGACTTTGAAAAGAAAGGTAACATTTTTATTGGGGTGACTGTAAACTCAAAGGATTCCATTATACATGATGCTAATGTTTGTGTTGATGCTGCTCTTGTACTTGTTGATGTCCTGGTGCAGGGTGAAAGCCTGTGTAGTAGTCTGATGGAAATGCATTTCTAATGGCCGTCATGACACATGATGTCAAAATCTTCCGATTCCAGCATCCAAGATGTTTCCAAATCCAGCAAACAAAGTGCCTATAAGCAGCATGATGATAGGACCGAGATAAAGATGCAAGAAGAAGAAGATATTAGTTGATGCAATAGTTGTGAGTCATTGTACTCTATGTCACTGTGAATTAAACTATCAAAATTTAAAAAAAAGGTATAACAGGCACACCTTCAAAAGTGACTGCAAGCACAGAATTCCCGCCATCGATATATATGCATAGTATAAACATATGGTAGGCATTGGTTTGCACTATTCCAAATTATACAATGCTGTGTGAAAATCCTGTAACCTCACTGGTAAAAACATGTCACATGACCGTGGGTAAATACTGTATAACCACGGCTGAGGAATAGCATTTATAAAAAACATGGGTCCATTGTATAATCATAATTAGGCACTCTAGGGTGTGAGTTATTTAAGCAATATACCATGACAGGAGTGGGTATATTGGTGAGTTTACCACGCCTGGTGTGGTTCAGTCATGGGGCACAGACAAGTTACCTAACCACACTAAAAGTGGTAAATTCACCCATATACCCACTACTTGTCATGGTATATTCTATTAGACAATGTTCAATTTGTTTTTTGTTTTTATAGTGACATAAAAGTTTTACAGTGGGCATACTGGAGGATTTACCACAGTCATGTGATCTGTTTTGACCAATGAGGTTACAGAATTTTCATACCCCATTGTATAATGGAATTTATCCACTTCTTGTGTGGTTAAGTCACCGGATGTGCCTCGTAACACACCAGACAAGGCATGGGTAAATCATCATTATACCATGTAGCTCGAACTACAACCAATGAGATGGGCAGGCTGGCACCCTTACCTGCATTGTAAATGTACTGCTAATCAGCAAAAAGGTGCCAGCCGCATCTGTAAAAAAACAACATTCGATACAGAAATAACGGAACTGCGCTCACCATCTTGTTTCCCTGCTAAGCAGAGAGCATAAAACAGCAGTTCCCTACAGCGGAAAAAGCAAAACAAAACCTTTAAAAAACAATGATTGAAACTAGAAAAACCCTGTTTCCCCTTTAAAAAAAAAAAAGTCTTGGTTTAATCACAATAAGCCACTTGGGGATCTGGGTTATCAGGGATTTACCAGCAGTGAGGGTTTACCCACTTGGCTGCGTCTCATGGGCAAACCACTCCAGCCATGGTAAATCCCTGATAACCACACACCTCAGTGGCTTATTCTAAATAATCCACACCCTGTTGTGCCTTATTGCTTAAATCATTTTTGTTTTACGGTTGTACTAGGAGACACATACAGTCACTTAATCACCCTCTACTAGCATGTTTCCCTATGATAGGCCTACAGGGTGTAGAGGACAAAGTAACGTTAAGGGTCACTTCATGAAGCACAAGCGACCGGTGTTTATAGTGATGAACAATATGCAAGTAAATGTAATAATAGTTGTACTGGTAGATGAAAAAAACATAGAATTTACTGGAATGCGATCAATGCAGTAGTGATAATGCATGACACTGAAACACGATGTAATCGGACCAATCTCGTGTCCCTGTTTTGCATGCGGTGTAGGGGAGACATGATTTTGCGCAGTGCAGGCTACTGTGTTCGACAGGGTAGTGTGTCCTGGCCAGCTCACCGCCTTAATGTCGAAATGGAAAGCCACATGTGGTGGTGCACCATGGAAGCATGTGTCAGCAGTGATGGACTTAGGCCTTGGCGACTGGTGGAAACACATCTAGAACTGCATCGACTACTTTGATCACCTTCTGTGCTGATTAACATTTAACACATGGCAAAAAAAAAAAAACACCAGAAATCTGTACAGGTGACCATGCGGTCCATAGCCTGTACAACAGGGATAACAGAGGGCAGGTTAGATGACCAAACACAAAATCACGGTGGTAGGGTGGGGTAATGAAATTTTCCCATACATGCCTGCCCAGGGTGTAAACAGTGGCAGGATGCTGTTAAGGTGTGTAAGTGCAACAGGGGACTTACCCATGGCTCAGCAACATGAGCGCACAGCCTAGTGCTTCTAGAACAAAGTAGGTTGGTGCGTCGAGTACTGACTTAAAGATTGTCATAGGATGACATGCATTAGGAACAAAATGTGTATCTTTTGAAAATGAAGATTATAAGTGAACACGGTTATTTGGTTAACCAAAATACTATGACTGCTAATGGCTCTATGATGATGGTTCAACAGCAGTGCTGTCAACCATCAACACAGGAGACGGATCTATGTTGACTGCAATTTGCAGTTCACATAAATCAGACTGCAGAACATGGCTGTTGACTCAGTGAGGGTGCAGGACCAGTAGACAGAGTGCCTTACTATGGTGAGGACTGTTACAACTAACATGTTGATATTGTCGGCATCGACGTATTGGCTGTAATAGTGTCACTGTACAGGGTGCATACCATTCATAACTTGTTTTATACGGTGCATGGAATGGACTTCATGTGCTGTGAAAAAAAAGCGTAATCTCAATATTGTACTGACACATTTACTAAATAATGCATAACCAGAACTTACTCATTCAGTGGTAAGTCATCATCGAAAGGACCCTCAGATTCATAATACTAGTAGTATGAGACAGTTATCACATTATGATTTAAGCAATTGTCTTGGAACATTTCCAGTTCAGTTATGCAGGAGACATCATCATTGTCATCAAAGTGTGCTTTCACAATGGCTATTTCAGTGCAGCACAAACATTCTGCCTCTGTATCCATGACTTCACACCACCACATTCACACCTGCATAAGGAGAAGTAAAACAAAGTACACATTTAATATCAATGTTACACAAGAAGAACAGTACAACAATAAATGCAGCTCAACTGCTAACAAAGGCATAGTAATAAGCTACAGCAGACGCCTGGTAGTGAGCTAACTAGGCATGAATGCATCACTCAGTTGCATTGTGATGCATGAGGGTGCAGCTCGAGTGACTTCAAGCCACCTGTGGCATGCTTTAATGCCAAGTATATTCACAGCTGGACGTGTGCGTATGCACTCATCAAATAACAGCCCAGAAAAAAGTAAAAAAAAGTCTTACAATTTACTTTACATTGGATGATTTCTACAGGTCACAGTAAAACACAAAAAGTTCCTGCTGGCGCGTTGCTGCATCAAAAGTGTTGATGCTTGCTATGCCATCAAGTCTGGTTGGTGGTGAGCAAGGGTTCATGGAGGGCTGGCAGGGGATAAGCATTGAGTGCATGATGGGATGCTCTCATTTTCTATGATAAAACAACCTAGGTGACCACTGGTGGTAGTGGTGCAGTCAGAGGCAGCAGATGCGAGGGATTGGCAGACAAGGAAAATCACACGTGCATTTTCTTATATTGGACCTTGTACCACGCCTTTGTCTGCGGGGTGTGACAAGAAAAAGAAAAACAAAGAAATTGCAGTTGGTAGATGGATCACAGCATCAACAATTGGAGGAACCAGATGAAGGAGCTGAAGATCGCACTTCCACGTAAGTCTGGAGGGATGGGGACAGTCCTCAACCACATGCAATCTGCAAAAATGTTGTGGTTTTCACATTTACCTACCTACACCAACTCCTTGGGCCTGGTATATGCTATATGGCATTGGAATCATCCATTGATGAACCTGACTCAGAATGGGACCACGGACTCAGTGAGTTGATTCGCTAAAGCAATGCAACAGTCAATGTATGGGGGACATTAATGCACACCACAACTGGTTTACCTCAGTCAGGCAACCCCTTGTGCCTTACAATTCAGCCATGGTGCACATCACTCCCCCAATATGGCCATGTTATGATGTAGGTCTTAGGCGTATCACATGTACAAAACTATGAATAAAGGATATAACATTTTGTTTTATAATTCTGTCTCTCCTGCTGCCTGGGCATCCTTCAGGAGTACTCACGAGGATGTTCCTCACTCCCTGTCTGAACCGTTGCTATGCCCAGGACATCCCCCAGATGACTTGGTAGGCCCAGCCCGATTCACTGTCCATCGTGGGTTCACCCTCCATTGGTGAGCAGTACCAGGATTATAGTGACCTACCTTGTTACCGAGTCACCTGTGGGGATTCATAGGTGCACAGGGCCAACGTTGGGATGTGGGCATGCCTCAGGGTCTCCATCATCTCACCTGGCAGTCAGAGCATTTTCTGCATTAGCAGATCACAGAGGAACTGGGACATGCAATCTCGGCATGCACAACAAGTGCCAGCTGCCAGGCTCCTCCCCAAATGTAGCCCCACAAGACTGTGCTGCACCCGACAGATGCCAGGTGCTCCCTAGGAGGAGAGCTGTCCTCCAGATGCTCAGTCCCTTCCCTCACCTGCCGCCCCAGAATAACCATGGCTCGTTCCGAACCAGGCTTGCCAGTGTGGCGCAAGGTGTGGCGTACAGCACTGCAAACCTCAGCACCACCGGTCAGGCCTAAGGATATTAAATCTAATCAAATTTAATTATTACCATAAATCAACATCCTCTCTTTGATTTTCACTGTGTCCATCTTCACTACTACTGCTGCTGTCAGAGTCAATGGAATCAGCATTGGCTGGCGGATCCTGGCGACGTGGGGTTCAAACATATAGGTTTGTATTAAAATGACATGTTTAGATGAAGATCAGGTAGGTCAGCAGCATCTGCCTGAGTATCCAGTGAGTATGCCACCTTGACTAGAAGTACCATCAGCACCTGCACATAAAGTGCATAACATTGATTAGAAATATGATGATAGTACTGGAACCAGCATTCATATAGTTTTCAACGTTGATTAAAAATTAATTACAAAACCAGAAAATGTTTTAATCAACAGGATTGGTTGTAAGTGGTTCGTTTACAAGTGTATAGCAAACAGCTCGGACTAGAAAATACATTTATAATACACATTATACAATGAGGTATGGAAATCCTGTAACCTCATTGGTCAAAACACATCACATGACTGTGAGAAAAATACTCAGTATACCCACTGTAAAAGTTTGTATCACTATAAACACACAAAAAAAATGTGAACATTGTATAATATGCAATATACCATGACAGGTGGGTATATGTGTGGATTAACGACATGTGGTGTGGTTAACACTTAGTTGTGCCATACGACCAAAGCCACACCCTGTGTGGTAAATCCACCAATATACTCACTCCTGTCATAGTATATTGCTTAAATATACAATGGGGTATAAAATACTGTAACCTCATTGGTCAAAAAACTATACGTACTTGCTTATAGTGTGGATCTGTGTATTATAAGTGGGGATTGTAGTTAGTGTGTTACACAATTACACATCACTAAATACAAGAACTGTAAAGGCATGTCCCATTTTGTGATGTATACATAAACCACAGCACAGCACAAGACAGTTACAGGGACAATACACCCTATCAATATGCTGTCTTCACTGTGTGATACACCAATCCCTTCTGAATACTTGAATCAGCATTTTGTTTTGCACTTTGTAGTTCTGTTGTGTCTTTCTCATTGACAGTCCAAATCATTATTGCATTGTTCAATGGATACTTGGGAGACATCGTGAGACTGTCTCTGTCAACAATAACAACAATGACATTGTCACTGTAAGTGTCTAACAACTCTGTGGGACAGTGACACTGTATGACTCCACAACCAGAAAGAAAACAGAAGTGGTGTGGAAGACACAGTGAGACATTGCCTTGTGGGAAGGAGGGCAAAATTAGTGACAGTATCCAAAATGTGTCCTGCTAGGTGGGTACACATAGTGACAGACTACTTGTGGTTGTAAAGTGACAAGAGTAATGGGTCTTGATGAGGTGAGTGACACAAACACTCACAGTGTCATAGTCGGGAGGTGTACACACACAACAACACTGTCATGTGCACTGTTATGACAATAACATGGGGTGGTACTACAGTATCCATAATACAACATGACATGCCACAAAAATGTGAAAAAGCCATCACTTCACCATGATGTAGCATGGTATACAGATGAATTCAATAGCTATGACACATTATTGTACTATAAAAAGTTTTCAAACATCAATAACAAATTACAGTTGCAGACACTGAGGTAACATAATACAGAAAACTGCCCCCCACACACACATTGATGACTTTACTTGACCAAGTAAGATCCAACGTCTGTTTTATTGATGGTAACAAAAACAAAATGTGTTGCTGTCCATGGACTACTGCTAAATAATACCATAGTTTCTCCCTCACGTATGCACATACTTATCTGCTATTCAATGCTAATGAAATGTATGTCTACCAATGTTAGCCAATGGTGATAAACATTTTAAAACCAATTAGATGTATTTGCTTTGCTTCTCATTCCAAAAACAGTTTTATGCAACACTGCATACGAAAAAGGACTAAATAGAGGCATTACAGCTTCAAGTAATAATCATTAGTTGCCCACTGTACCACATTGACATGAGGTATGCATTAAACTGGTTCTATCCAGGTTAGGGAATGAGCTTGGGGCACTGGAGGGCCGACCAGGGGTAGCTTGAGCATCCCATGACTGCTCGTTGCCTCAACAGGAGGTAGGGGGTCGTAACCGGGACTGGAAGCAACCACTAGGCGGAGGCGGTGGTAGAGCAACCCTTGTCCCGGGTCATTAGAGGTGGTGTGCTTTGACAGACATCGACTTCGCCTTGGCGATCTGGACATCATGCACCTCAAAAGCCAGGAAAATCACTTGCTGGCCTCCGGATGATGGCTCTCTGTTCCTGGGAGCCTCAGTGCCTTCCGGTGCCTCCTGTTCCCCAGTAGCATCCCCAGGCCCTAGAAGTATGTGCTGGGCTATCCTCCCCCGGTGCCTTCCCCTTGGAGAGGGACCCACGAGTGAAGGATACACGGGATATCCCGGGGTTGGCTGCGATCTGAGGAATCAGAGGAGGGCTGGGCAAGGACAGAAGAGGTCAGGGAAACTTGGCAGATCCGAAGGAGTAGAGGACCAGCAAGCACAGGCGGAAAAATAGATCATACAAAAAAAATAGTTCTATACCTCCTCAGTGCCTACAATCAAAATGAGCTGTGGAAAATTATGCTTTCAATATTAAAAATTAATAGGAACCATACAGGGAGTGAGCAATATCATTACAAGTATTATAATGATGTACAGAAAAGGGGAAACGTACACGTTTCCAACAAGAAGCAGGCTGCAGACGAGGCTTCTGTAATGGGCAGGCTGCTACTGTGACTCTGATTATGTAATCATGTTCAGATTGACTCTGGCCTTACTGGCGCTTGCAAAGGTCACAGAAGCAGCCACACATGAAAGAAAAACACAGACATGGGTTGCCAGAAACATGGGAAAAGTTCTAAACATGGGCGGTGCAATGGAGTCAAGGGAAACACAGCCAAGAAATAAATGAACATGACATCACTACTGACTTTCTTCTACCAACAGGCAAGGTACAAAAGTCTGTAAATTGGCAATAAAAACTTATTTAGGTGTCCTTTAAAGCTAATGTTGGATTTTGCATTTACAACTTTTTAGGAAGTGTATTTCATAATCTATCGCAGTCCTATTTAGGTATGAAAATTGCCTATTACTTCTAGCTGTATCTATTCTGATCTGTAACCTGTATCTTCTTGAGACCTTCAGGCTTATCCTGAAATGTTATACCCATCTCTCTCATCAAGCTTGGATCTTTCACAAATTTATTGAGCGTCAATATATCTTCCTGTATTCTTCTTTGCTTTGGGAGAACAAGCCAGTTTTTGTAGTCTAATGTTTTAACTTTTGTTTCAAAAGAATTTTACAATTTTATATATCTTCATTGAACCCTCTTCCCTACCATTCTCTGTTTTTATATATAAACTCCAAATTTGGGACGCATAGAGATACATGTGATCTTATATAAGTTTTATAGAAAGTCAACATGAATGCCATATTTTATTTATAAAGCTCCTTTTGATGTTTTTATCATTACATTTGTTCTCCTAATTATGTTTGTTCTATGTTCCTTAACTGATTGCCTGTTGTCAACAAGAACTCCACAGTCTTTCTCTAGTGTAGCAATCCTTAGTTTTTTTTCCATTTAAAGTGTATGGCTAAGCTACATTTTGTATTCTCAGGTGCATAACTGCACATTTGTTTTATACTCGGGTGCATCCCATTCCTCATAGCCCACTCTTCTATTTCTCTCATATTCTCCAACATCTCTGTCCTTTGCTTGTCATTTGATACTGGAAATTACCTTGTTTTAATATTTAGATGAAGATCACTTATCTTAGGTGGTGGCAGCTGAAACGGTGGATGGGTTCAAGAGGGCTTGGGATGGATTTAAGGGTTGGGAAGAGGGTGGAAACATAACAGATGGTGGGAGGTAGGGTGTTGGGCAGACTAGATGGGCTGAGGGCCTTTCTCTGTCTTCACATTTCAGTGTATCTGTGTATATAGAAGCAGTAACACAAGACCCAGAACAGAGACCTGTGGCACACCACTGGTCACACCAACCATGTCTGAATATTCCTTAGCGTTTTACTTTCTGTACTCTGTTATTAAGCCAGTTCAGAATCCATTGCATCACTCTGTCTATCCAATCTTTTCCATTTCTTAACTGGACAACTGTGCGGTACTTTATCAAAGCTTTCATAATGTCCAGGTAGATTATAGCCATTGGCATAGCATTATTTACATTTTTACTAATGTAGTCATAGAAGCACAAGTTAGTTTGTATTACAGACCCTATTCTTTTAAAAGCCATGCTGTTGAGCATCATCCCATCCAAGCATTTTGAAGTTCTCCTCTATTTTGTTTTTAATTACTGTTTCAGTTAACTTGCCCATTATGGAGGTTAAACTCACAGGCATATAATTTGATACCAGTGCTTTCACATCCTTTTTTGTACAAGAGGATTACCATGGCTTGCCTCCAAACCTTTGGAACCACCCAGTTCTTAGTGATTCATTTATTATTTTAGTTAGTAGCTATTGTATACTTTCAGCTAAGTGTTTAACAAGCATATGACTTATCTCATCAGGGCCTGCTGATGTATTTACTTTACTTGTTTATTAGATCCTTTAATTCCATCTCACTAGCTGTCAAGTGTAGTTGTTCATTAATATTTTTGTCACATTTATATCACATTTATCCTAGCTTTGTACACAGTACTGAAATATTTATTAAAGCATTTGCCATTTATTTTGGTTCTTGTATTTCTTTACTTTTTATTATTATGCTATTCATATGGATCCCTTTTTATTTTGTACATTTATATAGGCAAATAAACTTTTTTTCCATTATCCTTCGTGTTAATTACTGTATATTAAATGTTGCTTTACCTCTTTCTTCCCTTATTGTTTTCTTTAACTCTTTCAAGATTCTCTTATATTGTTCTCTGCTTGTTGCAGTGTTGATTTTCATCATAAGCTTTCTTTTTTGTGAACAGAGTTTTAGTATTTTATTCATGCACAAGACTGACATTTTACCCTTCCTGTTATATATTTTCTTTTTTGGCACATACAGTTTTTCTAAGATTATCAGTTTATTTTTTAATAGAGTCCACATATAATTTACACTTTTATCCTCAAATTATTTTACACAGTTCCATTTTACATTTTATTTTAACCAGGAAGACACACTAAGCTGAAAGCTTGTTTACAGGTGTGACCTGGGAGCACAAAGGAAGTTAAGTGACTTGCTCAGGGTCACACAGTATGCAAGTGGGTTGTGTAAGATTTTTTAAATCCACTTTCCTATAGTTCCTAATAATAGTTGAACCTTTCACTCTACCTAAGGACACCCTTTTAGTAAAAAACTCTATTATGTTATGATCATTTTTCCCAGGCTCTCCCTCATCTTGATTTCACTGATCACATCTTCTCTATTTGTTTTAATAGATCTAGGATGTTCTCACCTCGTGTGGTTATATATCAATTAGTTCAATCCAGAGGTCATCATATCAACAAAGTTATTTTTTGGTGATTATTTACTTGTTTCAATCAATATGTGGGTAGTTAAAGTTGCCTGCTACTATAATATCTTTGTCTAGTGCCATCCTTCAATCTCTTTTCCAAAACTTCAACCATTTCTCTGCTGGTTCCAGGATCTCTATAATACAATCCCAACTATATATAATTCTCAGTTATTTCTTGTAGTTCTAGCCACAGAGATTCTGTATATAATTGAGTTTGGTGGTTATACAATCTTGCTTTTTTGTTTCATTTAATGTAGACTGCCACTCCTCCCCTCTGTAACCTACCCTCTTCCTTGAGAACAGTTGATATCCAGTAATTTTCCTATTCAGTCCATGTCCTGCTCAACCAGGTCTCAGTTATCATGCATATATCTACCATTTCTGTTAGTAGTAGCACTTCTAATTCTGAGTTTCTGTGCTTATTCAAACTTCTGGCATTCAGGGTCAAAATGTTAAGCTCATTACTCCTGTTCTTCCTTTGCATTCCAGATTTTTTTAAATTACTGCCTTTGGATGCATGTTCTTGTGCACTAGATATCCTTACCCCTCTCCCTGACTGGTCAGTTTAAAGCCTCACTAACTACTTTTTCAGTGTAAATCCTAATTTTCTACTGCCTTTTTGCTTAAATGTAGACCATCAATACCAAAGTAATCATATCTGCTCTGAATTCCTCCCAATTTGCTATGCATCCTATCCCTTCCTGGCATGTCCATTGTCTCAGCCAGTTATTAAGCAAGCAACAATGCCCGACAGGATGGGCAGTATTGGGCAATACCGGACCGGCCAGGGGCATAATGAGGCCCTGGCGCTGCAGGCGGAGGGCCTTATATCCCTGGCTGGTCTGGTATGCCATACCGCCCACCTGGAGGGCAATATTAGCTAGAAAATGGGCACTGTAAAAAAAAAAATAAAGAGGTAAAATTGTTAATAAATTGTTTAAGATTAATTTTGTTATTAAATAGTTCCTCTGCCTAAATAAGCTTCCTATAGTAGTCTGTTTATAACTCCCTTAACAGTGCAGGTGTCAACCCCCACACACACACATCGCACATCCACCTTCTCGAGACTGTAAAACACTTACATTTTATGTAAAGAAATGTAAGTGCAGTTTCTTTCTTTGTTGTGCAGCAGCATTTCAAATGGAAGCAGAACAGAGTGAGACGCGTGTCTTCCGTATGAGAGGAGCTGAGGTGGTGGGCAGGTGGCAGCGATGTACAGTAGCCGAAAATGGACTTCATGGAAGGTCCGTTGATTTGGTGGGAGGAGGTCGAACCAGTTACTTTTATTTCTTTTAGGAATACAGTGCTGTAATTTTTAAAATTACTGGGAGATGTGTGTGTGTTTGGGAGAGGGCTCTCACTCGGTCTCTGTCTCACTAAGCGAGTAAAAAAATGGCGGTATTTTAAAATTGTGTGCCTACTGCTTCAGCCAATGATGAAGCAGGCTGGGCCTGAGGATATATCTGGCTGGGCATCAGGCAGGTTTGGGTTGGGAGTTTTATTTGGTGGGCATCTATTGAAAGTTAATGTACCCTGTGGAATGGGTACTAGCCAATCAGATGCCTCCAAATAAAAAGCCATTTCTAATTCCTTTTATCCTGTCTTCATAATGTGTACCTTATTTTGGTGCTGGGGTATCTTGGAAAAACAGATCTTGCAGTTTAGCCTTTTCACCTCTTCCCATATATCCCTGGATTCCCTTTTTATCCTAGTTGTAGTTTAATTTCACAAATTGTTGTTACCTACATGTAGGATCAATGATGCAGACCAATCTCTTTCTTTGACAATGTCATTTAGCATCGCTCTGATATCCTCTATCTTGGCCCTGAAAATAACTAGATGTAACTCACTCTTTATTGGCACTTGTTGTATATCTATCTGTATACTTAATGATAGAATCATCCAACACATAGATAATTTTCTCTGCTGCCCCTCATTCATATCATGCTCTGCTTCCATAATTTCCATCTCCTCATTTGGCATTGTCCTTACAGTTTCTGCCAATGTTTCACCCATCTGTTCAGGATTCTTACCTTGTGTCCTTTTGTCTCCCTAGCTCCCTTTTTGACAGTTTGTACTTGATCTGTATTAATGCTAACTGGTTCTGCATAAATACTTCATTACCCTGCGGACCTCTCATTATAATCAAATTATTGTTTATGGCCTCAGTGCCAGGTTTGTTGTAAGTGCTTGATTCCAAATTATTGGGAGTTAGTGCCTGTTAATACTTGTGTTATCCTGCCTAATAGATATTTTCACTTGTTTCTTCAGTGTTTGATGCTTTTATTGTGTTTTGTTCTGAAGTTGTCTCTACATCAAGCTGCAGTAATGGCTCATACTAATTTTCAAGGAGGAGTTTAAATTCCATGCCTCTCCTCCTCCTTTTGTATCTCCTTATGTTCTATTTCACAATTTGATTCATCTTGATCAGTGTCTCTCACTATTTTTTAGTCTCATATGATGTACTCCTCCCATTTATGGTAAGTGACCCTGCACATTTGAACTCATTTAACATGCCATTCTGTCTTATTGTCAAAATCATCATTTCTGCTTCAGGTAATTTCTGTTTTAATTACTTTATTTCATTACACTCCTTTAAGTATATATTAACATTGCATTTGCTACCTCTGTACTAAATGTGTTACATACAATACATATGAAAGCCTATCATACCTCCTTCCAATCTTACTACATTTGAATCCATTGCTCTGTGTTCTTACCTTTCCACCTTTATTTATTTTGTTCCCTTTCCTCTGCTCCCTCTGCAGACACCTGCAGACACACACAGATGAAGAAAGAAAAATATTTGTTAAGCGAAGGTACTAACATACATTGTTTACAATCAGCACTCCTGAGGTGCCGTCTTTCAGATGAGATGTTAAACCGAGGTCCCATCTGCCTGTTCTGGTGGTAGTTCAGGTGGATGTTAAAGATCCCATGGCACTTCTCGAAAAGAGTAGGGGAATGTTGTTAGAGAAAATATACAGTACATCATGAAATGAAAGAGTAACAAGAACAGTGCAAAGAAAAAAATCACAATCATAACTGAAATGCAGTTCAAAATGACAATCAAACTGGGTCACAAGTAAACTAATCAGTTCCTAAGTACTGTATTGAAAAAAGGTCAGATCATGCTATCCATGTAATATGTTTCCAATAATGTCAAAAGTTGTCTCTCAAGGTTGTCATAGTCCCAAATTTTTGTCTCACAATGGCTTGTTCAATCTGTTTAATTACAACATTATTAGGAACACTAGAATGCTGTATAGAAAACTGACATCTAGTTTGCCACATATAATATTTGATGCAAGCAAAATCAGAGTCAATGTATTCAAGTGATACCTCCCAAGAACCCAGAATAATCCCTAAAACTAAGCATTGATAGGAAATATGTTGAGCAATATTCCATTTCAATGAAAAGCTAAATCTGCCTAAAATCTCACAGCGAATGAACACTGTAAATAAAAATGTTCTTGTGTTTCTATTAAACCAGTGCACTCAGGTATAATACATTGATGATCAGCAGTGGTTTCTGATTCTCATTTCCTTTGACCCCACGCTTGCCATGACATCTAAACCGTTGTACATCACACATTTGCAATGAAGTCTACTATCAGTAAGGTTTGTAAAGCCTGTGGAATTTTAGAAGGAACACACAGCGGAAATTGAGCAGTACAAAAAAATATTTCCCATAATCTCAGAATAAAAATAATTTTCTAGAAATGCCCTATAATTGAGCTTTCCCCAACTTCCAATCTCTTAGTTTTTATGGCAAAAATTGTGAAACTTGGAACATCAAAAGTAGATGTCAGTTTTGGTATGTCTCCCCATTCCATTTACTCATAAAGGAATGAAATAAATGTTGAGTACAAATTGTCCAGGGTGACACACAGTAGAGTCAGATATTTGAAAGGAAGACACCATAAAAAGGAATGGTAAAACACCACAGGGTTAATCATCCCTGTCCCTCCCGTGAAATGAGCAAATATGTGAAAGCATGCTTTATGGGGTTTAACGACTTCCCAAACCATTTGAAAGAAATAGCTAAACAGTCTAGTTTCCAAAGAAGTCGGAATGGGAAAAACATAACTAATGTATGAAAAAACAGGGAGTAGAATTTTTTGATTAGCAAAACTCTTTTTCTTTTGAAAAACCCCATGTTTTCCATTGTTAAACTTTCCATTCTCCACCTCTATCTGCCTTTCCCAGTTTTGGTGAACTATATTTTGTCCCCCAAATGAAATACCTAATATCTGAGCCGTATTGAAATTGATACACCCCAATAGTCACATCAGGTGTAGCACCCCTATTGCAAGGCCCACACACATCTCAGAATTTAAAATAGTGCCATTTATGGCAGAAAAGGAGTCAGATTTTTGTAATGTAGCCTTTCCTGAAGAGACATCTTTAATTAATAACCAAACATCATCTGCATAAGCTGATATTTTTGTTCAGGAATAGATACTGAGGAGTCAATCCTCAGATTTGGGGATCAGAAGCAATTTCTCTAATAACAGGGTCCAGTATGAAAGTATATAACAAAAGAGCTTATAGGGCATCCTTGCGAACTCCTTGTTTCAGTTTAAGCCCTGTTCCCATTAGGTTATTCACAAGAGGGTGACGTTGCATTAGCATACAATAATTTGATATAATTAATAAATTTGAGGAAATACCATATTTAGATAAAACTTGAAATAAAAAGCATGTGAAACCCTGTCAAAAGCCTTAGGTTGATCCAAAGCCAACACATACCGAGACAGTTTATCTTGGTTTCTGTATTCACAAATGTCCCATCATAAATGGATATTTTGATGTATTGATCTCTGAGGTATGGAACAAGTTTGGGCAGGATGAATCAATGTCGAGCAATGGTCTGCAATTGTTTACAAAGAATTGAGGAAAGAATCTTGTAATCAGTATTAAGAAAACTGATCAGTCTCCAATTTCCTAAAGCAAGTGCCATCATCTTTTTGTACAAAAAAAGTAAAAGCAGAATTAAAACTGTGGGCTCCTGTTCCAAATTATAGAATATCATTGAAAAAAAAGGCAAAATGTCACAGAGATCATCTTTAAATACCTTATAAAACTAATTTGTAATGTCATCCTCTCAGGATATTCCATTTTAAAGCATTCATGGCGGAAAGGACTTCAAGTCTAGAAATTGGGGCATCAATGTACTTATACTTGAATCAGGAATGGTGGGAAAGGAAAAATGAAAAACATCATTCCACACAGCAGCTGAAGAGTAAGGGGTACTAAAAGTGCCATCAAATATTGATCAATAATGGCCAACATTTCTACATCAAATGCGGACCTGGCCAGAGGAATCTTTTAGACCTGTCATAAGTTTTTCTGCAATTTCTGCTTACAAGCAGTATATGGATCCTAAAAAGTTGTTGCTGTGTTCCAAACCACATCTCAGCAAACATTGAAGCAGCCCTATCATATTGATAATGTCTCATTTTTTTTTGGTATCTTTGAGTTGCTTTTGAATGTTGGCGTCTGCTACCTGAGGGTGTGACAGTAATTTATAAAACTGATTCCGTAACTGTAAATATATCAAATAATCTGCATTGCTTTTATATATACCATACTTAATGAAAAAATCTCTTATGATAGATTTTGTGTCAAACCACCAGGAAGACCAGTCCCATTACATACCTGTCCACAGCCAACTTCCTGGAGTACAATAAATATCTCAGTTGTGTTAAAATAGTCTCATTAACCAATAACTGAGAATTCAATTTCCATCATCTCTGGTATGATGAAATCTAAATGAGAATATGACTGAGGCCCAGCTGACAAATTAATACCTTATGATCGGAGAATTCACAAGGATGGAGTGAAAAATCCTGTGCTACTAAGTGTGAAGAAATAAAATAATCAATCCTAGTGGAAAAGAAGCTCTCTGATAAGTGTTACCTCCACTCTTGTGTAAAGACCTAAAGCCATCTACAAGTCCTGCAACTGAAACAGTGTTCTGTAATGCATGGGAATCATAATAACTTTTTGTTGCATATTATCCTTAATGCACAGGTCTAAATTGCAATTCATATCACCTCCCAAATTGCATGTTTGGAGGTAAAAGATAGGGCTTAATCAGGTGAAAGGGTCGACCCTAGCTGTTTTAAGTTGTGGAGTATAAGTATTAATTAACCTAAAGGGAATATCCTTTATAAATGCAATAAAGAACCAAGGCCCTGCCAAAAAACAAATCAATGAGCTTAGTGACCTGTACAGCTGTGTGATTAAAGAGAACTCCCACCCCATCTTCGGTATCTGGGCCAAAGACCAGAAGAAGGGCCTTTCCACCAAACCTTTTTGACTTGAGTGACGTCAGATAGTTTGGAAAATCTGGTTTCTTGTAAAAAATTGTATCTGCTAGCAGATTTTTACAGTACATCAAGCAAACCAGTTTTCTCTTGTAGTTCTTGATGCTACAGCAATTTAAGCATAACATTTTAGACAGGCCATGAAAAGTTAAGGTGGTAGCAAGGGTTTATCCTGTTTTCTTTTTACCTTTCTTTTTCTTAGTGTCAGGAGGTCTTTGTCACTCTCCTCTTCTAACTCCATGTCCAGATAAGACTTCTGACCTCAATGAGGCCTCAGAGCCAGAATCCCCATCTAAATCTGCAAGGACTCAGAAAGTATTTTGAGTAGTGCAGTAGATGTACCCCTTTTAGTCTACTGGCAGCCCTAGTTACTCATCTAGAGTGAGGTGTCTGAAAGTCTGAAACAGGTGGTGGCATAGTAAGAGGGTGGGAAGTTAACTGAGAGGGGCCTGATGCAGAATGCACATCCTGATTCAGGGTATCTTTAGGTGTGTCTACTTGAAGTTGGGCCACAGGACTAAGCCTTAGTACCCCCCCTCCGGAGGTTGTGAGGTGGAATCCTGGGGAGCTGGTTCAGCTCCCATATGCTCCTGACCCCCAAGGTCTGTCTTCTCAGCTGAGGCGTCTGGTGCATGAGGCCTACATCTCTCCTGAGCCTTATTTATCAGATTCTCTTTATCAAGGCCTCCCTGTCTATTCTGTCCTGCACAAGGACACTGATGATAAGTGTGTCCTGTCTCATCACACAAATTACATTTAAAAACATTTCTGCAGTCTTCACTGCCATGATCCATTCCCCACATAAGGCAATTTAACTTTATCACAGGCACTGCTTAATACTCCTGCTCCCACATTTATAGCAAGCCTTAGGTTGCCCAGGGTAAAAACAGACACCTCTGTCCTTCCCTAGAAAGAAGCTATTAGGGATGTGAAGAACATCATTCTCAATTATATGTAGCTTAACCTTAAAATGACAAGCTCCTGTCCAGATACCCTCTGTGTCAATGATAGGTTCAGGAGGCCAAAAACAGAATTTTTTTCCAGCCAATACTGTATATCCCACATTGACCCCTTCATTTGGAACATCACATTAACTGTTTTAAATAATGGTTTAATTATGGGGCTTGCCCAACATAGGAGCCATAAAGGAAAGATTTACAGGACTCATTTATGCCAAAACCTGTCAAGTCCTGAAAAATGTTTGAAACTTATATCAAATGTGTCCTCTCCCATTATGTTAATCAGCATAAACATCTGATGCCAAAAGTTCATTGATTCTTTCAGAAGATGCTTTGCAACATAAGCTCTATCTGGGTGCTCCAACAAGCCACTCCAATATCATAGTCTGACAGCATTCCAACGAGGAGCCTGCTCCAGTTTGTTATTTCAAAAAAGTCTGAGAATCAAGGACCTTTCCTAGTGTCATCCCTCTGCTGGGAGGAAGGTGAAGAAGATAGTGGTGGGGCCTCAGAAGAGGAAACTCATCACAATTTGGTGCCCCCATAGGAGCAGTACCCACATCATTCAAGTCATGAGAAATAAAGTGCTGACCTGATGTGGGTGATCCTATTGTTCTTCTGAGGAAATATGGTTGTCCAATGACAAAGGTGATGAAAAGATATCCAGTTCGGGTCTGGGATCCAGTGGCCAACAGCTAGCTGCAACCACCCTGCTTGTGTCAGTGCAGTTTCCTTTGACCATGGCCTTTCAGCGTCAGAAAGTGGTGGTGGTAGTCAGAGCTTCACCAGGCGTCTCAGGCTGTGGCGAATTTCTGCATTCTGGCAATCAGCTGATGGTATGGCCGACTCAGCATCAGAGGCTCGATGGTCACTCAGCAAGCGTAGCTGGGAGATTCTGAGGAGTAGCAGCCCAGTCCAGTGGTACTGCAGGAGAATTTTAGCCCCATCCATGATCAGGATCTCACCTTCCTCAATTCAGTTTGCAAAGCTCCTGTTGCGCTCTCGGGCATGCAAATCACCATGTAGTTTCTCCAGTTCCCTCTGAGGTAAACAAATCCCAGACAGCTCCATCTCGCTATCTGCAACAATTTGCAGAGCTGCAGTCTGCACAACCATCTCCTCTGCTTGTCCGACACCATCTGCCATCACTGCAAGCAGCACAGCATCTCCCCTACAGCTCAGTAGTGGAATTTCCCTGGTGTCCTGGTCAAATTTCCCCCATTCTCTAAAATACCACCAACAGCTTAATCTGGTTCAAAGACAGTTGGCATTAATCTGTATCCCCTTCCCGGTCATGCCTGAAAATAGGCAGAATTTGTCTAGTGTACTTACCGGTTAACAAAACTAAATTAAATTAAAATTAAAACATCATATCAGTTTAATATAAATTTGAAATCAGTTAAATATCAGCCTTTTAAAAGCCTTTTATCCTGACATTTGCTTCAGTAAAAGTCTCAGTAATATTCAGAACAGGAATCAGCAATTATGGCAGTTTAGAAATATAGCACATATGGTAGCAGCACTTATATTACCACATCAGCTATGTTCTGCATGTCCTGTTTACCCCATCCATTAAAGTATGCCACAACACTATTACTGACTGTAAGTGAATGGCACATCAAATTATGAACAGCACACTGAGCTCACTGGAATATTGCTCACAAAAGATTAGTCTCCCAAACAAAGGAATCAACAATCAGATGAGCATTCTCAATGTTACAGAATATCATTTCAGTCTAACAGGCCAGCTAGACTTCAGTTAGTGTTTTATGTCTTAAATAATCACTGCATTAATTACATGACCTCAAGGCAGATCAAAAACTGCATAGGATGGCTATAATTGACTAAAGAAAAATGATCAAATATTCAAACCTCTCAAATAGAAGATATATATTATAAGGATGCGGTAGTGCCCATATCGTTAGGGTTGAGAAAGGTGCTCAATCTTAAAACCCTAACTTTACAGTTTAAGAACTTTGGCTGGGTTTGTAGGAATAGCCCACAAATTTGCATTTTCCATTGGCGTGCAATGTTGTGAAAACTTGAAGAAGTTCATGAGAGGCATCTTGTGTGCTTTCTGAGATCTGGATACCCTTTAATTAGTAAAAGTTCCTATTTTTCCTATCGTAACATTATTTTTTGCTTTTTTTTGCTCTCATGTACAGGCTACATGGTACTGAACTTCTGCAGAAAACATTCAGGTATATGAGGTCTGTGCTGAGGTAGTGCCATTTGAAGGTTTGGTAAAAAATAGTAAATGGTTACTGGGTTATAAGGATTTAAAAATAGGTGCCAACTATGAACCAGATGTTTCTGGCTCACAAAGAGCGCTTCTTGGTTCCTAAATTTGATGAATCACAAACCAAAAATAGGTCTCTAAACCACTTTTTTTTTGGTTACATAATAGCTGCAATCTTGCTCCTCTATTTCTGTTGCAACAGAAGTTGGAAAACACTTGAAAAGGGATAGTTTTAGCAAAACTAAAACATTTCTAATGTACAATGTTTTCCCCAAGCAAGATTTCATAGTCTGGTTTATAGAAATTTGCTAAATTTTATATTTCACACATTCTGGTTCAAACCACTTTTTGGTTCAAACTAAAAAATTTCTAGATCACGAACCACAAAAAGTGTTTTGAACTTACAAACAGTAAAAGTACATACAAACTATGTATTTAAAAAATAAACACCTGAACCTACTGTAGCTAAACAGGACCTATTTAGCAAGATTCCCTTGTTTGTTTTTTTTTGTTACTGTTGCAGAAATACCTTTCTGGGCACCCAAAATCCAGGGTCCCCAGCTTAACAAGAGAGAGCCCTTCAGCCCTATTTTCTGTATGAGAACAGCCAGACTTTCTTGACTTCTGCAGCCACAACTGGGAATCATGCTGCATACTTCAGTGAGAGAAGTGAGAGCAGTGCGCTACTGTTTCTCTTGTGTCTAGTGGTGCTCCTCGCCCATTGCCATCCCTTTATGTATGTAATGTTGCCCTGGTGCCTAGTGGCATCCCCAGCCTCCAGTCACCATCCCCTAATTTTGTCATGCTTCCCTGGTATCTAGTGGCACTACCCTCACCCCTCTGATTGCCTTCCTGTAATTTTGTACAGTTTCCTTGATGTTTAGTCGACGCCCACCGTCTGATCACCATCCTTGTAATTCTCTTATGTTTCTATGGTGTCTAGTAGTGTTCCCCATCCTCTGACCACCATTCCCATAACTTTGTAATGTTTTGCAAGTGTCTAGTGGCACCCACACCCTCTTATCCTGTCCCCATATTTTGTAATGTTTCCCTGATGTCTAGTGGAACCCAAACCCTCTGATCACCATCCCCATAATTTTGTTATGTTTCCTGGTGTCTAGCAGAACACCCCACCCTTGATTTGCAGCCCGTATTTTCCAATGTTTTCCTGGTGTCTAGTAGAACCCCACCCTCCAGTTGCCACCCCATAATTGAATGGCCTGTAATAAAGAAAACCCTCCCTTGATGTCATTTTATTTTTTTTTCTCACCTGTAAAAAGAAAACAGTCCCTAGCCAATCCAACCAACCCAACTCTGACCTCCTACTGAGCACCCACCACCCTGCACCCTCCTGCACACACCCCAACACACACACCCTCACTCACTTGAACAGGTCCTATGGTAAACATCTACTGTTCCATCAAAGACAAGTCATTCTGCTGGAACCACCAGCTTCAATATGAGAAACTAAGGTCAGTGCAATTCAATTTATTTCAAAGGATTTTGAACTTTGATTCATAACTTAGTAATTTTGCATATTTTGACCCCTCATTTTCAACATGACCTTTTGGGACCCCACCTCATGGCCAATGGTGGTGGAATTTTTCTAATCAAGCCAGAAAGGTTATTTCATGGTTGTTTGGTGAAATCACCTTTCAGGTGTGATCTGAAAATGTTCACCATCCTTGTTCATTAGGTGGTGTTATAAGAAAACTATGTTGAAAATTTGAGGTCAAAATATGTAACAATGGCAAAGGTATGCACATCTGTTGAAATTTGACTATGCTGGCTCATGTTTGCAATTTTAAATATTCTGCCCCAAATTTTCAACATAGGCATTTTTTACATCACTTCATGAATGTGACAGCTGTCATTTTTCAAATCCTGGCCAAACTGTGTTTTCACACCTGTGACATGAAATGACTTTGTGGTGGCATGAAATAATGTTTCAGCAGGGATCTGAAATTTTCAGTACCGGGTTCATGAGGTGGGATAATAAGAAGGGTATGCTGACAATTTTGCTTACTGTTTTCGCTACGAATGCAAGCACAAGTTCTGTTCTTCCACAGACACATGTGGATTCAATTATACTATCTCAGTAAGTAAGAAATTAATAAAAAAAAAAAACTTCATTAATGCACTAGATAGGGTTAGACCATCAAAATTAGGGAAATGTGGCAATAGGGTTTCCAACCATAACAACCCACCCCACCCTGAAGACAGCAACAGGAAAAACGTTACTTTTGACCTCTCCGCATCTTCACAAATCACTATGTGGGGTGTGCCTCAGGGTTATCAGCCCTAAACTCAACCCATTGCCATATACTCTACACATCTCAGCTTCTTTACTGATGGAATGGGGTGAGTGTTGTGGTTGGCGTTCCCAAGGCACACCCACACCTGTTTGCAAAGAAGGAGAGGTCAAACTCCTAATAATTTTCCTGTTCCTGCATGCAAGGTGGGGCTGGGGTGTTAGAGTTGGAAACCATAACTTTATTTCCCTACTTTTGGCAGTCTAATCCTAATAAGTGCAATAACAAATATTTTGCAATGAATATATATATATATATTAGAGGCAAAAAACTCATTTAATGCATCAGTTAGGGTTGTTTCACAGTGGCAAAAGTGGGAAATTTGGTGTTAGGGTGAAGCCCATGAACCCCAGCCACCCCAACCTGCATTGGGGTGCACATTGGGGTCATTGGCTAACTCTCACCCCATCACATATGAAAAGAAGCAGAGGTATAAGAGAATAGGGTGAGGAGTTGGGACTGATGACCCCAATGTAACCCGATGCCAGTTGAGAGAGGTGAACTGAGGGTCAAGGTGGCTTTCAACCCTAACATTGAATTTCCTCACTTTTGTCACTGTGGAACAACCATAACTGATGCATTAAATGGAGTTTTTGCCTCCTAATTTCCCTTCTTTTGAGAATGATAACAAGAAATAGTGAATGTAATGTGGCGGCGGTGGGGCGGGCCCTTAGGGCCCAGCTCCCACTCATGTGATGTCTTGTCACATAGTAAAATGGTGCCTGCAAAGGCAAATGGTAATCGATGGTGATGCAAAGTGAAACAGAAAGAGAAACAGTACTGTAGACACAAATGGTAAAAATAATGCAAGCAGCGCAAATGAAAATGCAAGGAGTAGCATTACATGGTGGCGTGAAGCAGGATGCGGTAAGTGAAGCGGTGCGGAACCAGAAGTGGAAGCAGTAACAGTAATGTAGCGCACAGGCTGGTTTTCCCCAAAAGCTGCATAGAGAAAGACAGTGAGTACAAAGACTGATGCATAATAATGGGTCTCAGAGCAGAAAATGAGGAGTTGGAATACTAAATTGCTTATATCTCAGGAACCATAAGATGTACAAAAAAATTTAAAAGTCATATGATTTATGACTTTCCTGGCTAGTTTTGTAGTTAGCCCCATTGAGGTAAACATTTTCAACAAAAAGTCCATATCTCGCACCGTTTCCAAGATACAGGCCCTGAAAGGGCGGCAAATGCGTAATGTTATCCTAAGGGAAAAAGAAGTTGAAGTGCCAGAACTTTGCCGCCCTGTAATATTTTTACCAAACCACCAAAAGGCACATCTGTGGGATATTGGCTTTCTTCCTTCAAATTTCAGTGTAAAAGACTAAACCGTTATTTTGCAGCAGGGTGGCAAAGAATTCCTGTCATGGAGTGGGCACGTAATGTTAGTCTATGGGAAAAAGTGTCAAATGCAGAGTACCATAACTTTGCATCCATGCAATATTTTGCCACCATAGGCACATCTGTGAGATGTTGGCTGCCTTCCTTCAAATTTCAGCTCAAAGACCAAACTGTTCATTTGCAGCAGGGTGGCAAAGAACTGTTGTCATTTAGCCATAGTCTGAAAAAGTAGTGTCGTGATTTGCAACAGCTTTTGCAAGCATTTGCGACACTTTAGTGAGTCGACACTACTTTGTGAAACTTCTTTTCCAGAAATTGTAAAACATATTTCTAGGGTGTTTAACCTCAAAATAAAGACATGCCTAGCATCCTCAGGGTCTGACTAGGTAAACACAAGAATTGTGTTGCTAGGGGTCCCAAATTTAAGCGGCAAGCATTTTCTGATCACTAACTGAAAACAAAATGGCAGATTTGCGACACTACTAGAGCCATTTGCGACACTAAAAGTGCATTTGCGACACTGTCAAACTTTTTGTTAACTTTTTCCATTGACTTATAATGGGAAATTGTTTTTGAATAACTTTTGAACCGTTTAATATTTTTTATGGAATCTTCAAAAGGCACATCGGGGACCCAGCTGCACATTCCTGAAGTTTTGGACTGGTCACACAAACCATGTGATCTGTAAGGGATGAGCAAATAATTCCCAAAAAGCGTAAGCGTTGGCGACAGATCACGCTTAATAACTCTGCAGCTGTATATCCGAATAATACAAATGTTGGCATATCCCAAGATGTACAGTTCTTGATCATGTATTCAAATTTTAGGCAAATCCGTTGAATGGTTGAAAAGTTATTAAGGTGCAAAATTTTAGGTTTAACATGTAAATGGCTCCTCTACATAATGTATATATATATATATATATATATATATATATATATAATAGATACACACACACATATACACACATATATTAATACAATGCCAGTGAGGATAAATTATTGGAAATTTTGTCAAATCTACAGGGTTATCAGACCTACAGTGAGGATATCATGCTTTATCCTCACTGTAAGTCACCATGCTAGAATTTATCCACTGTAGATCACCATTGGCTGGAGCCAGCAGCACAAGCAGCCCACTTTCACTTTCTCTCACCCCCAGCTAACTCGTGCACTGGCTCCAGAACAGCATTTTCAGTGTCAAACTGTTTCTCACACTGAAAGAATCTCCCTAGATTTTTAAGCAATCTAATCATTAACAAATGTATTTTTCTAAATCACTCCCAGACCTCATTAGCACACTGCCACAAAACATACCACCCCACCTTATTGGCATTAACACTTTACCAACACTTTATGTGTCACACTGGCTCTGTACTTCTCTCCCCAACATGCTACTTCCCAGAGCACACTCTTCCTCAGAACAGTTCTACATCCTGGCTTGGTACCCCAGCATGCCACAAGTTTGCCAGCAGTAGCTGTCTGAGCTTACCCAGGAGAAACAGTGACACAATGACACAGCACTCAGAGCATTACCACATGCACGTACTTCACTAACTACTCAGTCATCCAAAAAGAAACAAGCTAAAACAAAACCTGAAAACTAAAATAAAAGTACCATGCAGGGTTGAAAAACACAAAGTGCACAAAGTAAACAAATGAAAACCATCAGTGTTTGGAGTCTTAGAAGTATTGGTGAATTGGTAATGTGGTGTTCCTTGGGGTTGTAAACCCTAATGCTCAGCCACTTCCCCAATCCCTGGCCTCTGGTCTGAAGCACGAGGTACAGCTCCAAGCCAGTGCCTCACTGGCATATACTGCACTCTTTGGAAAGAGAAGTATGTCTCATCACATGTAACCAAAAAATCAACAATTGCTTTCTTCTGCTTTGACCCACAGGCCCTGCATGTAGCAAGAGATGATGTTAGTTTGCTCAGTGGGCATTAAGGTTGACAACCCTAGGAACACCACACCACTGAGTCTTCAAGATTCCCAAGACTCCAAACCCTAATGCTTTTCATTTCCTTACTTTGTCCACTTTGTCATCTTTACTCCTAATGTGTAGATTAACATACTTTTTTGCTATGAATTTACTTTCTTTTTGTGAAAGCTAAACATAACCTTCTTCACACAGGTTCCTTCAGGATTGCATGAACATATATTAATGTGCAGGGCCCTCTGGGCCCTGTTCCAAGAAAAAGTCCAACTGCCTCTGGAAGTACTTGCCTCCAGGCCCTACACTGCTGTGCAGCCACAGATGCAAACAATCTGTTGGACTGTCTTGGGGATGCAGAAGCACATAGCTCTCTGAGCCCTGCACTTCCATGTGGTTACTGATACAAATGTGCTGGGCTGAAAATCCACCTGGCTATAGAAGTGCAGGTCCCAATGGACTAAGTGAAGTTCTCTTCACTATATTGTTACTTATTGCCAATCGGCCAACACTGGACCAGCCCTCCCTGGCTGGGGTGGTGCCACATGACAGTGCCTTACTCTCTGCCTCAGCCTATCCAGCTAGCTCCCTGAGATCACCCCAAAATCAGCTAGCTGGCACAGGATTTCAACACAGTACCCACTGTCCAATGGCCAGCCCTGAACACAAAGTTTCTTCATAACTTTGTTTCCTTCTTGACCCCAAATTTTGAACATAGGTTTTTAATGACCCCGACATGATAGGTGTCATTTATGAACTACTGGCTGAAACATCATTTTGCACTTCAAGTGTGAAAACACTTTTTGGGCAGGATTTGAAAAATAACACCTGTCACATTCATGAGGTGTGTAAAAATGCATATGTTGGAAATTTGGTGTCAAAATATTAAAATTGCCAATCTTATGAGTAAACATTAAAACATGTCATTGTTCACTCATAACTTGATCATTTCAAGATATTTTGTAACCAGATTTCAAGATAGTCTTTTTATGTTTCCAATCCTGCACATAAGGTAATTTTGTTGAGCAGCTGAGGAATCACCTTTTGGTACAGGTTTAAAGCTGCTATATCCTACGTTCATAAGGTGGTGTCAAAAAAGGCCATGCTGAAAATCTGGGATTAAAATATTGAAAAATAGTGAAGTTATGAATGAACATTGAACAATGTTTACATTCACTCATCACTTGATTATTTTAACATTTCTTTTCACCAAATTTTCAAGCGTAGTCTTTTATGGCAACACTACAAAATCACCTTTCAGCCTGGATTTGAAACATGTTACCTTGCTTTATCATGAGGTGGGGTGTGAAAAAGGCCATGTTGAAAATTTAGTGTACAAATATTAAAAAATAACTAAGTTATGAGCTAAAGTTCAAAACACATTGAAAGTACATTAACAGCATTACCGCATCTTGTTTCTTCAGTTCCCAGCCAGTGTTGAAGGAGAAGGACATGTTTCTTGGTGGAGTGGCAGTGGACCCTTTCTAGTTGAGTGAGGGTGTGGGATGGTTCATGCAAAGTGAGTGTTTTATATGGGGTGGGTAGGAGTGTAGGAGAGTCAGGATCAAAAGACATTGATGGATGGTTTTCTTTGTTTCAGGGTAACAAAAAGAAAACAAAACAATGTGGGACTGTTTTCTTTATTGCAGATATATTGGCTGGCTGTTCAGCCACATGGAGTGAACATCCCAATGTTGCTACATGGGAGGACTGAAAAGACACACAGAGGGGTTCATGTATAGTGACACTGGGGATGGGCACCCCAGTGCTACTAAATATTGGAGGGAGAGACTATAGGCTGGCACTGGAGGTTGGACAACCCAGTATGAAAACAATTTATGCATATGGTGGCAGGATTGGGCACCTGTGTGGGGAGGAGAGTGGACAGCAGCAAGTTATTGGGCACAACTGACAATTCTTTACAGAAAGACAAGGGTAGGGTGGGAGGGTAAACTTGCTGATGGGATTGGGCAGCCAATCACCATTTAAAAATATGTTGGAATACTTTTGGGTGTATAGTTTCTTTTGGGTTGCATGGATACTGTTTGAAAAAATGGGGATATGGATATCCTATAGTAAGTAAATTTTTGTGTCATGTCAGCTGTTAGTATGCAGTCTATGTTCTGTGCTGGGGAACTGTTTTCAGTTTCTAACTGTCATTGCTATATCATGATCTGTATTGCTTTCAGTATCTTACATAAAAGATTACACCCTACTATTGGTATGTTTCATGGGAACTTCACTATCTACCTAGACAGTCACTTTGTTTAATGTCTTATTCAAATAATGGCACCTCAACAGCACTGCACTACACTGTAAATATAGGGTAGAAGGCCAAGATCAAGGTATGTGCTAGACCCAAGAACTTTGTGATTTTCTAGCCCCAGATGTGAGCATGGGACCTACTGAGCTGCAGTTACCTTTAACATTGTTAGAAGATAGGGTGACTTCTGTCAGAGTGCCAGGAGCCAGCTTTGTTTTTAAATCACCTTGGGAGAAAGGAGAGGTGATGCTTACAAAATGCTTGCAGTGACCACATGACTGTTGTGATGCTGGACTGGTACTTTCAATAAAAAAATCTTTCAATTGACTGTAACTTATTTTAATTATTTTTATAGTTATGTATATATTCCCAGTCAAAGTTTAGAAAAGCTTCCTTTATAAGTATGATAACACACATTCATCATCTAGAAGAGATGGACACAGGTTTTATTATAAATATGTTTTATTAAATAAACCACACACTACAGAAGATTGAAGAAGGTAATAGGGTTCACACACACCTATATGTTGCATTGTAGACAGTACGATATTTGACATTTCAATATAAGTCCTTAGATTAAGGCTCCAAATGAACAGAAACATTTCTGTCAATGTAACACAAAAGTTTGTATCTTGGCAGACCTAATCAGAAGAACCTGTTGGAATATAATGTATGGCCATTATGTTTCATTAAAATTAAACTGCTCTCCACCCCAAAGCTACTCCCAGCACATGCATTTGAGCAAATGTACTATAATATACATACTTAGATTTATCAATTAGCATGAAACATCTGTATATGCAGTTTTAGCTGGGAAGCAGGAAGCATTTGTGGTAAATGTCTGGTTCACAGATTTAATTCTGGTTCTGTTTTCCATGAAGCATGGTCTGTTAGCTGACATCAGTTATCAGTCCCAACTCACCCTTTCAGGGTTTTCAAGCAAAAAGTACAGAATTCCAGAGTTTCTGTTGGAATTTCACAGCAGTGTCAAGAATCCTAATTTTTGTTTGTGTTTACCATCCTACATGTAGTCCAAATGGGAGACATTTCAGAGTCTTTGTCTGTCCATGTGCAAGGCAAAAGTACGCTGAGCAGTGTTTGTCCTGTTTTCAAACAATAAGTCCAGCACACCATTCATTATTCATGAAGTGGCTGCATGCCTTTGCAGTAATGAATGTTTCAGTATTTTTATAAAAGTTCCACCACTCCATTACCAAAATAAACAAACTGTGCCTGCTGCATCTTCAGGTTCCTCAGCATCACCTGATCCAGCATGGCATAACCTCGTGAAATCTACATACTTTTTGTTTAAATGGATTGTTAAACAGAAGCAAGCCCCACATGGGCTATTCATGGACTCAGATATCAGGGATGTCCTCAGCCAACAGGACTGGGTAGTCATTGAGGGTACTGTCAAGCACTACACCTTTTAAAAGGAGCACATAGGACCTGGATTTTCCACAACCAGTTCATCCTAGCAGTGAAGATCCTCAAAAAGTACTTAAACACCTTGAAAGTCAAGTACAGAATGATGAAGAGCATGCTTTGCATGCATGCTGTAACTGAGCTTGCTGAGAACCTCATCCTTGAGCTGGAGATGGTACACAGAAGTGTGCAGTAGCAAGCTTTACATAATTCCAACCAGGCTTGACCCACACTTCCGGTGCCAGGTTCTACATCTGCTCTTGCTGCCACACAGAGTGGATGAGTACAGGCAGCAGTTATGCTCAGAGTTCAATTTCTATATGCTGTACATGGTGATACCTGCAGATGGCCATGAAGATACAGAGTCAATGAACTTGAAGCATTGGATGAGAACACCCCAATGAAACCAATTGTTGGACAGAGTTCTGTTCCTCCTTGCAGGCTGAGCAGAGCAAAGAATAGTAGAGCAGCAGCTGTCTGCAAGCATATGTCTGAACTGCTACTTTACTATAGCACTGGCTCCATTTTCAAGTAATCTTTTGGATTATTGGATCCAGAGGCTGAATTCATCCCTCAGTTGGTACAGCTGGCCATAAAGTGCCTTAGCTTCCCCCAACCATGTGCTATTAGAGCAGATGTTCAGCATGGTTAGTGATTTTGTGGAGTCTCACTGGTCAACACTGGGCGCTCACCATGTGAAGCAACTTTTTATCAAATTGAATTTGCCCAATCTCATATCCTTCTTCTCTCTGATCACTCAGGCAGGAGGTGCTAACACCCCAGCAATGGTGGTTACCATAGACTTTGAGAGGTATTTGATTCAGTCGGTGGGGTACCTTCACCTGATTCTGGACAGAATGGGTCTTGGTCCTACTTTCAGTGGATGGGTTCACAACCTAGTGCCAGATTTTTGACAAGCTCTATACTGTCCTCTCCCTTTTTCTTGTACTGTGACACACACCAGGGCTGCCCCATCTCCACTATTCATGTTAGCTATTGAGCCCTCTGTACTGGCCATTCATCAGCACCCAGCTCTTAAGGGTACAGAGGTGGAGTCTAGGACTTCTGTACATTTTAGATGCAGACAATTGCCTGGTGCTGTTCAGAGATTCAATTCCAGCTTCCCAGTGTTCTTGGAGCTCCTATCCCCTCCCAGTCTATCTTGAGCCTTAAGAAAATCCCTTTGAATATGGAAATCCCTCACAACCCCACTTAATCTCACTTGCATTCAATCTGGGGTGTCAAGACTGGGGCTCCTGTGGATGTCAAATGGTACTAAGTATTTAGGAATCTGTATTCTCCCAAAAACATTGGAGGTGCTCATGAGAAATCTTGGGATGCTGTTAAAGGCGTTGCGGGAGGTGTGATCACTGGAAACAATTTCTCCTGTCCCTTGTCGGAAGTTCTCAGCTATAAAATGGTCAGTCACTGCCCTCAAATTGATCCACTGCCTTGATCTCCTTGCCTTTGAGATTCCTGCTGTGTTATTTAACAAAGTAGATAGGTTAATCACTGATTCCTTATGGGAAGGATGCCCTAAAGTATAGTAGGAAAAGCTCTGGGTGCACTGGCATGGGGTGATTGTTCACTACCCTGGTGCTCTGCATACTATACCACCTTCAGGGTGTGTAAACCCTTCTGTGGCTGCTCCACATTTTGACTTGCCACACATGTATTGACATAGAAACAGGTGTCTTGCAAGGGATGTGGCTGTCATCTCTACTTTATTTCCCTTCAATGGGCTTTCTGTGAAAAGTCCCACTTTCTCCCCATTACTGAAGGCATGGCACAGATTGGAACTATGGTCTCACCACCCTCTGACCCCTGTGTTGCTTATACCTTTCTGATCCAATCCTCTGATACAAGTGGGTGGGTGCACTGTCCCTTGGATATCCTGGTAGGAGAATGGAATATCCAGCATTGGATACCTTTTGCAGCCCTCTTGTTCACATCTTGATTCCTTTGCAAACATCAAGAAGCTACAGCCTCCCATCTGGGGAGTTTTGGAAGCTCCTCCAGGTCCACAGTGTGGTTGAGTCCACATTGAGAAAACTGCCACATCTTTGCACCTTAAGCCTCACCTAGTGCATAGGAACATAGGAATCGTGTCAGCAGATGGGGACTGATTGATCTATCTGGTCTGCTCATGTTTCTGCCCCTCACTATTTAGACTGCACCCTGATGTATTCACAATGTCTGTCCCTTGTGAGTTTGAACTCGCGTATTGTCTTGGATTCCACCACCTCCTGAGGTGAGGCTGTTCCATGGGTCTATGACCCTTTCTATAAAGAAGTACTTCTGATGTTGCTTTTGAACCTGCCTCCCACCAGATGAAGTTGTGCCCCTTATCGTGCATCCGTTTAGCTGTAAGAGGTTTCCTGCTTGTGTTGTGTTGATTCCCATAAAGTACTTAAAAGTTTTGATCATATCCCTCTGTTTCTTCTCTGACTTAAAGGTGTACAGATTTAGCTCCTGAGTCTTGCCTCATATGGCTCACAATGCAGTCCATGCACCATCATTGTAGCTCTTCTCTGCTGCCTTCAGGATTTTTGAGGTGGGGCCTCCAAAACTGACCACAGTACTCTAAAAGTGGCTTCACCAAGGTCCTGTGAGAGGAATGATAAACTTGCTCTTTCTACTTGTAATTCACCTACCAATGCATCTAAGGATGCCACTTGCCTTCTGTGCTGCCTTTTCACACTGTTTTCCAACCTTTAAGTCATCAACAATGACTACTCCAAGGTCTCTTTCTTTCTTTTCTCCTCTAACTGATGCCCTCCCAGTGTGTACTTTATCCAGGGTTTCTTTTTCCTATATGCATAACCTTGCACTTTTGGCATTAAACCTCAAGTGCCAATCCCTGGACCATTCCTAAAGTTTTTCAATTCTGCTTCCATACTTTTTGCTCCCTCAGCATCTCTACTCTGTTGCAGAGTTTTGTGTCATCTGCAAACAGGTAAACCTTCCCTTCAAGTCATTTGCAATATCCCTGATAAATATGTTAAAGATGATAGGTCCCAGCACAGACCCTGTGGAATGCCACTGGTCACTTTGCCTTCCCTAGTGCTGGAGTCTTGACTATAATCTCCACAAAGGTCGAGGTAAGATCTATAGACTCATTGTTAATGAGGTACCAGACACCTCAAGCAAGGCAAGGCAGACCTGGGAACAAACTATGGGTATTCCAATCACTTGGGGGTAGCAAAAGTTGTGGCACTTAGTTCATAAAGCCTCTTGGGTACCCTCGATTCCTGGCACCTGTCCACATTTGACACCTCACTGTTCACCAAAGTCCCCTTGATTTGACAAGACTTTGAAGGCGTTGAGGTGTAGGGATCGAGGTTGGAGCAGTGTTGGTAGAAATTGGGTCTGGCTAGTGACAAACTTAGATTGATGGCCCATTATAAGACTATCAATCTCAATCTCTTGTAAGAAGGCAGGTTCCTGTCCAAAGAGATTGTGGCAGCGAGAATCGACCTGCTCAGCTCTTCCAAACTGTTAATAGACTGTGCAGTCCAGGCTGTCTTCAGTCACAGGGAGCATTTTGCAGGTTAAGTGTGATGAGTTTGCTCAATTCTTCGCTGATAAGACTACTACTATAGGTCCGACATCTGCTCAGCACCCTCCATAGGGTGTTGCAGCAGTCGACTGGAGGTTACAGGCCCAAGGTTTGCCTAGTCTGACTTCAGTCAGCCAGCAGTCATGGACATTGTGTTGGTCACCCAGGAAATGCACCAAACCAGTTGTAATTTGGACCTGGGCCCAGCCTGCATCCTTATGGGGCATGTTGAAGTCATCAGTTTGGTCCTGCCTAGGATTGTCTGGAGCTTGCTGGATTCAGGGTATTTCCTGACCCCTGAAGGAGGCAGTAGCAACTTCCCTTGACCTGGACTGCTAGCCAACTACAGACCTGTCTCTAAATTGCTCTTTGTGGCAAGGTTATTGAGAAGGTGGTTGCGGTGCAACTGGATGTCCATTTAATTTCTCGTGATGTCTATGATCCTCTCAGTCTGGTTTCAGGAAGAGGCATAGTACCGAGACAGCCTTTGACCGGGTGCTTCATGATCTCCTGATAGCGAGAGATCAGAAGAGTTATTACATCTTGGTTCTCCTTGATCTCTCTGCGGTGTTTGACATGGTGGACCATGGGGTGCTGCTCAAACACCTGCAGATTCTCTGTGGACTGACTGGTACAGTCCTCAGATGGTTTCAATCATTCCTCATGAGCAGGACACAGAGAATGGTGTCAGGGATGTATTCCTTGTCCCTCTCCCCTGTCAAGTGGGGTTCTGCAGGGTTCTGTGTTGTTCCCCATGTTGTTTGCTCTGTATATGCTGCCATTGGGAGACATTATTAGGTGGTATGGGCTGAGTTTTCACTGCTACATGAATGATGTAGCTCTACATGTCCTTTGTCGTGCCTGGGCAGGATGATGTAGTCTCAGTTTTCAATAACTGCCTCTCCGAGATCCAGGACTGAATGAGTGCCAACTGGTTGAAGTTGAATTCAGGCAAAGTCAAGTTGCTGGTTGTGGACCCTGGTCACCAGGGCATGGGGTTGTTGGTGAGTCTTCCCTCTTGGCTTTGGCTTGGGGGGGACCAGCTACTTACCTCAGACCAGGTGCAAAATTTGTACATTATGTTTGACAGCGGCCTGACTGTAAAATCTCAGGTGTCTGCTGTTGTTAAGTCCTCATTTACCAACTGATGAATATCGCCAGATCAAATGCCTGGTCCCCCTGACAATCTTCAAACTTTTGGTCCATGCCTTTGTGATCTCCTGCCTTGACTACTGCAATGCCCTTTACCTGGGGCTACCAGGGGTTGATATCTGTCAGTTGCAGCTGGTGAAGAATGTGGCAGCCAGGTTGTTGACTGGTTTATCGAGATCTAGCCATGTCATGCCTGTGCTTCATGAGCCGTACTGGCTGTCTATATATTGACGGATCACCTTCAAGATCAGATTACTGACCTACAAAGCCCTACATGAGCAGGGACTGTGCTACCTGCAAGATCTCCTTCACCACTACTGCTCCCTCCATTTACTCTGATCCTTTGACAAGGGACTGGTAGAGATTCCCAGGGTCTGTTTGAAGACCTCTGGTGCTCATTCATTTGAATTTGCTGCATCGACCCTGTGGAATGCTTTACTGCATCGGCTTAGAGTGCCCAACTGCCAAGGGTTTAAATCTGCCATAAAATTCATCCATTTACCCTGCTTTTCCTAGTTGATCAATCTGATTTTACTGTAGGGGTATTATTTTACTGATTTATATATGCTTTTATTTTATATATATATGTACAATGCTATGATCATACTTTTGGAACAGCATTTCATAAATAAAAATTGCTTGTTTGCTTGTTCTACTGATCTGAGAAGTGTTCTCATCTGAAATAAAGTGATATATTACTGGTATTGCACCCCTCAAAACTCAAACAGTTAGGCTTGCTATCTACTGATCTTTGCTGGGTGACAACACTCAGGTGCAGACATTTTCCATATTCTCAGATTTTGTCAAAATATTGCCTCTTTTGTGGACTGTCCATTGTTATTGCTCCTTTTGTAACTGACCTTCCCATTTTATCCTCCACTGTACCTCCTGGTCATCCCTCCTACACATACAGCTTTGCATAATCCACACTTCAACTGGCTGTTCCTGGTCAGCACTGAGGCCAAAACAAAGATTAATCCTGCAATGTTGGGGAACTGACTCAGTGCCCTCAGGAGTTCATTGGCTGCCAATGATTTGCACACTAGCCAGTATGGCCAGAAGTCTTGTTTTGCTAAAATCATTAACAACACATCCAAGGGTGTGAGCCCTGTTAATGAGCTCTCCACTTGCTTTATCTGATCCCTCCTGAACAGTGCAGTAGCCTTAGACATACCTTTTGTTGAGTTTTCTATGTATTACTCTTATTGTTGTACCTGTGTAAAGATTACATTGGTGGTATGACTTACATTTTCTGGATTACAGACTTGAGTTGTGTATTTGAGATACCTTGTTCTGTTGTATTGTATAGACTCGAGGATAATGTATGGTCTTTGGTTAATAACCACACTGTAAACACTTTGAGCAGTTGCCATGACATCATTGTAAACCTCAAGGCACAGCTCGAGAGGTTTTCAGATGTCATGGCAACCTCGAGAAGTGTTTTCAGTGTGGTTGGTAAACTGAACCATACATTATATTTTATAGCTTATGGGCTACCAAGATTGTGTAATTTTGGATTGAATTACTTTACTGAATTACTTTGCAGAGCATTGATTGCTCTAAGCATTACATTTTGTTAGAACATTGATTGTTGTGAGCATTCTGTTTTGTTATACCATTGATATGGCATACTCAAGAATGGTTAACAACAGAGTGATGTCATAATGATGGCATAACATAGAGGATAATGTAAGGTCCTCTATTGGTAACGGTCTGTTAACCATTGAGAGGTGGCCAGGAGACCATGTAAACCCCTCGAGAGCGAAGCTCTAGAGGTTTGAGCATCACCTGGCAACCTCGAGATGGTTAACAGAAACTGGTTGTTGATAGAAGGACCATACATTATTTTTATAGTGTATGGTCCCAAGAAAAATGAAAATGGCTCCTTATTTTTAAAATAAAGTCACTGCCGCTGCCGTTCAGTCATTCCCTTACCGCTGCGTGCATCTGTCAGTTCCAGTGAAGAAAAGGCACGCTACATGCACAGCCCGATCCCCATTGTTAACCTATCTATGTGATGTAGCATCGATAGGGTAACAGCAATTCTACATCAAGCGATGGTATAATAACTTGGAAATGATGATTTCCTAAGGTTAA
This sequence comes from Neoceratodus forsteri, assembly GCA_016271365.2. Taxonomy (NCBI): domain Eukaryota; kingdom Metazoa; phylum Chordata; order Ceratodontiformes; family Ceratodontidae; genus Neoceratodus; species Neoceratodus forsteri. The sequence goes on from CM057457.1 coordinate 104,964,594, forward strand.
CAGTGTTTACCATACATTATGTAAGCAATAATACCCAACAGAATTGGGCATTATTTGGAAACACCAGAATGCTTCAGGGGCATAATGAGGCCCGATGCCACAGGCGGAGGGCCCATAGCCCCGAAGGTCTGGTATTTCTCCCAATAATGCCCACCCTGGAGGGCATTATTGTGCTTAGAAAATGGCCGCTAAAAAACACAAGTTTAAAAAGAAAAGTTATGGAAAAATGTTTTAAAGTAGCTATTGTTATGAAATAGTTCCTCCGCCTGCATTAGAATTTTTTATATTGTCTGTATATTGGTATTACTGACACTGGAGGGCACTGTATCCTTTATGTTGCCATGGTGAGTAGAGGTCAGAGGTAACAAGAAGAGCCTTTTAGTTATTTGGAGAGGAAACTGTGTGTTTTTTGTTTTATACATCACTGAGATCAGCGAGCTGTCCCCAACCACCACATAAGGAAATGCACTGACGATTGCGCATGCTGTTAAAGCGTAGAGAAGACTGCATTAAAAGAAGATTTTAAGATACTGGATTGTGAATAATAAAGAAAATTAATATTGTTTTGTTGGTTTCTGTGTCGAGCTGAGTTGGGAAAAGCCATAGTAGCATACGGCTTTCATTTACTTTTTGTCCACCACGGTAGTGCAAGAAGTCCGTAGTAGCGCAACAGCTTTCATTTGGATTTTGTCCAGCGTGGTAGTGCGGGCGGAGGTTGGGAGAGTTATGCCATAGTAAAAAACCGTACTTATTTACTCTCCCGACCGTAAAATGATTGTGTTTTCTTTCTTTTATTGAGGCAGGCAGCCAGCACTGAAGTGTTTTTTGGGAGGGGTGGACCAGGACCTGTAGCTCTCGCTAAATGAAAGAAAAACATGGCGGCATTTAAATCTTGTGGGTTGCTTTCAGCCAATTACAAAACAGGCTGGGCACCCTTGGAGAATGCTACTCGGTGAAGTGGCACTTGGACTGGCTCTTATTTTTAGCTGGGCATCTATTGAAAAATAAATGCCCAGCTTGGAGATCTGTCTGAGACAATCAGCTTTTAGAATTGATTCTTGCCATTTTCTAAAAGGTTGTAGTCTGCTTGATTTCAATTAATAATAAGGGCTCCCCATACATTATATAGAATACTGGATGAGCAACTATGCACAACCAGTGTGTTCTGCCACAAAGGGGTTCTGATTCCTTCTGACCTCGAGAGCAAGCTCGAGAGGTCCATGGAAATCAGAACCCCGAGTATAGAACAGACAGGTTGTACATAAAGTTGCTCATCCTGTGTTTTTATAGTATATAGTAGTACTATGTGAAATGTGCGCTTTGTGTTTTCTCTCTTTTCATAATGAAACTGACTTGAAAAGTCTCTAGAGGTTCTAGAATACTGTCACCACAGAATTAAATAGAGGAAAGCAACAATGTACCAGGATTCCAAGTGGTTCTGCTGCAGTAGTGACATCACTACTGCAGCAGAATAACATAATGACATCACTACTGCAGCAGAACAAGCATATTCCAGGCATGGAATTTCACGCACAGAATTCCACTATACACTATATATAGAATAGTGCATTGGGAACAGTTGACAAGGGCTATTCTTTCACCGAGTTGGCACTATGGCGACGGATTACCTCGAGATCTCAGCTCGGGGGTAATCCGTCATCATAACGAGCAAGCCCTGTTGTCAACATTCTCTTCGCTACTCATATTAATAGTGTATGGTGGAACGCTGCTTTTTGGGGAAAATCACTGGCATGTTTCTGCTTCAAAACATTTTTACTGGGTACTAGAAGAAACAAGAACTTTACATTTGAACATTTCATGCTTGACATTTTAACTGTTGAAGAACTTTACATTTTGAACATTTTAATGCTAAACATTTAAACTGTTTAAAAACTCACATACAAGCAGCACCGAACAGCAATTCACAATCTGCGGGGAAGAGCAGAGAAAAGGGGTCAGTAGTGAGGATCACTTTCATCATTCAGAAACTATGTAATTGCTGCATGTCATTTCTAGTTTTTTGCCTTTTTTGTTTTCCTGGTCGAGGATGAATCTATCCCATTCCGATAGTGGCTTTGACAGTACTGCTGCCAACATTGCTGCTTTAGCTATGTGTACTGTCTATGGAGTGAGCTAACTGTCCAAATGCTGCTTGAGGACACAGTGTGTGATGATGTCGCAGTGCAGCAGAACAAAAAATCATTCTGCTGCACTCACGGCAAATCACTAGTGCAGGTGAACAACATTCGACAGCGATGGATTTCGTGGAGAAACCTATCGTCCACCATCCACTATATAACAATTATTAATTGCAAAAAAAATGTGCCTAACCTGGTGTACTAGTATGAGCAGTCTGATACTTCAATAGGTACTCTGACAAAATATTCCCAGTACTGTAGTTAACATCAGGGCTTGTGATGCATAGGATTTATTGTTAGTTTCCCCATGGGCCTGAAATTGCTCACACACTCCAAATCTGGTGATGCTCCACATCCATACAGTTATTTTAATTTTGTTTATGTACTCTGAGTTGGAGGCAACGAACACCTGTGCCACTAGTGTCAGCAAGAAAGCAAGGTCCAAAAAGCCCAATTGGTGGACTGCGGTAGTGCAGGAAAGAGTATGTGAGAAGATAGCAGCCTTCAAGACATATAAAAGGACTGGAAAGGAGGCAGATAGGGAGGACCTTGTCACAAGATCTAGGGAGGTGACAAGGACTGTGAGGGCAGCCAAGGCCTCAAAAGAACTGTAGCTCACTTAAGGGTTAAGGAAAGGTGAGAAATAATTTTTAGGTATATCAGTGAATGGTGGCCCACTCTGGGCGACACCATAATGGTGAAACCTGAAAGCAGACCATTACAGTGACAGTCGCTATAATGATCTGTTTTCACCAATGTGGCTTGTACTGGTGCTCTGCCCTCCCTGAAACAACTCTGACTTGGAGTTGATTATATTTAAATGCAGGGGTGTGGGGAGAGTCCCCACATGGGGAAGGTGCAGGTGGCATAGCCCCACAAAAACACTTTCTTTGTGATGGCACAATACTGGTGTCAGTATTATGCCATCACTGGGCAGGACATCGACAAATTTACTGTTGAACACAAGTGGTGCTTCCATCAGGGAAAAGAAATGTAAAGCAGCAGATAACTAGAATCAGGAATGGAGGAGGGTGGACAGAAAAGAGTGCTGAACAGGTCAGGTACTAAATGAGTACTTCTGTTCTGTTTTACAAGGAAAGTGATGGACCAACTCCACAGACAAAGGGACGGATGGGAGGAAGGAGGGAAGTATAACTGATTGTGACATCTCAGTAGATAGGGTACTTGAGGGCCTGAAATCAATATGGACAGATAAAGCACCTGGGACAGATGGATTACACCCTAGGGTGCTGACTGAGCTTGCAGAGATACTGGCAATATCCTGACTGATGTTTTCAACACCTCCCACTAGGACAGATGTGTTCCAATGGATTGGAGGATGGCTTATGTGGTACTGATTTATAAGAGTGGAGCTAGAAACAAATCAGAGAATTACAGGCCAGTCAGCTGGAGACAATCATGAAGAGAGATTAGTAACATTCCTGCAGGAGGACAGTCTACAGGATGACCAGCAGCATGGGTTCATTCAGGTGAGATCGTGCCAGGCAAACCTTATAGGTTTCTTTGATTGGGTAACTAGGGCACTGGATGGAGGCCAGGCAGTTGATGTCCTGCCTCTGGACTTCAGCAAGGCCTTCGACTTGGTACTGCATGGAAGATTGGTGGGAAAATTGGAGTCCCTGGGGGCTGAGAAAAGGTTGACTGGATAGATAGCAAACTGGCTGAAGAACAGGCAACAGAGAGTGCTGGTTGGAGGAGAACTCTCAACACCATGTGCAGTCATAAGTGGGATATCACAAGGCTCGGTTTTGGGCGGTACTCTTTCACATCTTCATCGATGATATATAGAGATATATATATATATATACAGTATATTTTTTTATCTATTTATTCAAGTCTCAGAATTACAATACATTTGAGTCAGAGACTCATTTACAAAGACACCATGTCAGAGGGTGCTCATACAGAAAATAGAATACACAAGGTTTCGGGAAAGGAATACAAAATTGGAGCAATGATATACATAATACAAAGTGAATATAATGGCAGTAAAATACAGACTGGCAGGAATCACAGCAACACACTAACTGCTACAGAAGTAGAAAGTTTGAGGAAAACACATTGAATGGCAGTTGGACATTGTGAAAGCAATTGAAAAGGACTTTGTTAAATACAGAGGATTAAGGAATAAAGATGGACAAAATGTAGGAGATAAGAAAGGAAGTACTAGGAAGAACTAGAATAGTCAGTGCACAAGGTAGAGTAGGGAATTACCTGGCTAAGCAGAAACTGTCTTAGTTGACTTAGTCACCATGAACAAGTAGAGGGCGAAATGGGGGCATGGTTGGGCACGCACCAGGCTAGAGACAGTCACAACTGTTAGTATCAAGTAGGTGCTGATAGGTTTCAATTTAAAAGACAGGCCTTGGGTTCTGCCAGGGCATCAGAAGGAGGCTAATTAGCCAAACAGGTGCTCTATACATGAATGCCCACTGCCTTGGGTAGTCCTACAGAAAGGGACTTTGTATAAGACTTTGGTGGAACTCCTCATACCATGGGGGTAACAGTCCAAGTAAGGAGTTCTGTGCTGAAGGAGGAGTGAGACCAAGGCATATCTTTTTAGCCGGTGAGCAGGACTAGTAGGTAAGCCTGCCTTGAAGTTTTAGCCAGCAAGTTTGGACATAAGCGTCACAGGTGTGGAGTGAACCTGGCAGGCTTTGTTTAGGGCAACCTTAATTCTATTAAGTGTAGTGTCAGTTGTAGAGCCATAGATGACAATCCCATAATCAATTATGGAAATGACCGGCGTGTTACTGCAAGAAGGGCAACAGTGGTCATACAGTTCCTGTGCCTGTAGAGGGGGTTGAGAGCAAGTTGAGCCTGTTCATGGATGATACAAAATTGGTGCAGTAGTGAATGAGGGGAGGAGGTGAAGGTGATCCAAAAAGATCTGAACACACTGGAAAAGTGGTCAAAAACATGGCAGCTGGGAATCAATGTGGAAAAGTGCAAAGTCATGCACTTGGGATTGAAGAACCCAGGTACAGCTGCCATTTAGGCAAAAAGGTTGAAGGTCACTGAGGAAGAAAAGGATCTTGGGGTAATGGTAACAGAGAACATGAATCACACTGTTCAGTGCAGAAGGGCGGCTGCTAAGGCAAACATGTTGCTGGGGTGTATAAGAGTAATCACCTCAAGACGTGAGGACATGATCCTGCCACTATACACATCACTGGTGAAACTGCACATAGAGAACTGAATGCAGTTTTGGCACCCCTATTTGAAGAGGGACATCAAACTCCTAGAGGGGTCCAGAAAGGCAATCAAAATGATTAATGGGATGAAGGAGAAGACCTACAAGGATAGACTGAGTGAGCTTATCATGAACTCCCTGGAGGACAGATGGGATGGGGATATTATTGAGACCTTTAAATACCTAAGAGGCATAAATACTACTGGTACAGAGGCCATGTTCTGGCTAAAAGGGGATGGGGTCACTGGGAGGATGGTATGAAACTGGAGGGGGAGGTTCAGAAAGAAGATGAGGATGCACTACTTCACTGAGCATGTGGTGGAGACATGGAATGTACTCCCAAAGGAGTTGGTCTCTCAGAAGACAGTGGACAGCTTCAAAAGGGGTTGGGATAGAGTCAAGGGCAAAATAACTGCAGGTAGTGGTTTGGCTCAGGAGAGCTTAACCAGATGAGGGAAAATGGTGGGGTGTGGCAGCAGTGGAATAAACCATGCTGCAATTTCAAGCAGACAACATAGACCATTTTGGCCTGTATCTGCTGGCTTATTTTGTATGTTTGTATGTTCATATGAGTTCCCTCCTCACACACAGTGGTACTGGTGTTGCTTCTTAACCTCTCTGTAGGAGGGTGAGGAATAGACAATACCTGTCACAGCATAAAAGTGTAAAACACACAGATCTCTTGTGTGACATTTATTTATTTTCTTTTGTTTAGATATTGAAAAGATTTATTCTTAACTCAGAATAAAATATACAAATAAACAAAAGATTATAATGTAAAATAAGAAATAATAGCTCTTCTGAGCTCCAGTATTGTTCTCCCTAACACAGCTACCATAGAGTGGAACAAGCATTTGTCAATGCTGAATGTTGATTGTTATATGTACTGTTTAGGTATTTGGAAGTGAAAGTATCATGCCTGAGAGCTGTCATGTGCCAACCCCAGACATCCACTGTGTCTTTCTGTTCAGTATTCACAGAAGAGGGGAGGGCAAGGGCCACAACAGTACAGCAGTTGCAAAGGCGTGAAGAAGCAGACAATAGTCCATTCACAGGCAGAAGAATCTTGCAGAAGAGGAGTAAATTGAAGGTGGACAAAGCGATGGGACCAGATGGCATACACCCATGGATATTAAAAGAACTGTGAAGGAATTGCAGTACCTCTGGCAGCCATGTTCACTGAGTCATTCAACACAGGGTGGTACCAGAGAATTGGATGAGGGCACATGTGGTACCTCTATAAAAATCCAGCAGTAGGGAGAAGGTGGAGAACTATAGGCTGGTCAGCCTCACTTAAGTAGTGGGAAAGATCATGGAGACATTGGTTAAAGAAAGGATAGTGGGGCATCTAGAAGCTGTCAGAGCCCAGGACCATAAGCAACATGGATTCACAGTAGGAGGTCATGTCAGACAAATGTGGTTGATCTCTTTAGAGAAACATAGAAACGTAGACTTTGATGGCAGATAAGGACCACTTGACCCACCCAGTCTGCCCATTTCCCTACCTATTGGATAAGCTGCATATTCTAGTTAACTAACAGCCTACTTCCTGCAACCCCCACTATAATTGCCTTATGTCTGTCCCATGCATGTTTGAATTCCCCACTGTTTTAGACCCCACAACCTCTCCAGGAAGGTGGTTCCATCGTTCACCCTCTCCATAAAAAGAATTTCCTCACATTACCCCTGAACCATCTCCCTCTAACTTTAAATTGTGCCCCCTTGTTCTTACACATCTCTTTTTCTGAAAGATGCTACCCTCCTGGACTTTGTTGATTCCCTTGAGGTACTTAAAGTTTCTATCATGCCTCCCCGTCCCTCCTTTCATCAAAGGTATACATATTAAGCTCTCTCAGTCTCTCTTCATATGGTGTCTGATGTAGGCGCTGCACCATTTTAGTTGCCCTCCTCTGCACTGGATGACAAAGGAAGTAAATCAGGGTGGGGCAGTGGACAACACTTACCTTGATGTAAGCAAAGTCTTTGACAGCGTCCCACATAAAGGCTGATAAATGAGCTGAGTAGGCTGGGCATGGGGAAAAGGGTGGTAAACTGGGTTAGAAACTGGATAACAGACGGGAGGCAGAGAGTGGTGGTAAATGGGGCACAGTCTGAGGAGGGTGACCAGTGGGCGCCGCAGGGCGTGGTCCTGGGGCCAGTCCTGTTCAATGTCTTTATTAGTGACACTGCAGAAGGGCTGTAGGGAAAGGTCTGCCTGTTTGCAGATGACACCAACATGTGTAACACAGTGGCTACCCCAGAGGGTGGAGAAAATGAGGAGGGACCTGGGAAGCTTGAGAAATGGTCTAAGGACTGGCAACTGAAGTTTAATTCAAAAAGTGCAAAATTATGCTCCTGGGACACAAAACCCTGGGGAAAGGTACAGGATGGGGGAGTTGCTGACAGTCACAAAGAAGGAAAGGGACATCTGGGTTCTTACTTCAGATGACCTGAAAATGTCAAAGTGGTAAGGCAGCTGGGAGGGCCAGTGACATGCTGGGGTGCATAGGCAGGGTATCACCAACATAAGGAGGAGGTAGTGATGCCATTATATAAAACCATCGTCAGGCTTCACATGGAGTACTGTGTGCAGTTCTGGAGTCGCACCTTCGTAAGGATATTAACAGGCTTGATTTGGTCAAGAGAAGGGTGAATGAGATGGTAGAGAGCTTGCAATACAAGACTTGAGAGGAGAAATTAAGGGACCTCAATATGTACTCACTGGAAGAGAGGAGGAAAGAGGGGATATAACAGTAACATGCAAGTACCTCAAGGGTATAAATATAACTACTGAGAAGCAGGAGAAAGCTGCTAAGACATATGTGCCAGCTTCTGTGTGATATTCTTTAGTTCTTATAAATCTGTAATCTCCAGTATTTCAGTAACCACATGACCACTGCCTTCTTTAGGCAATTTTATGCTGGTTGATGCCTGGTGTCAGATGGCAGACAGAGGCTCACCAGATTGTGTTGCCATTTGAAATACTTCATAGAGTGTTCTTTACTGGCTAGCATTTTGAAAAGCTGGTGAAGGTCTCACAATTTATATTATGATTTTATCTCATTATGTCTGTCCCTTTGGTCCCCCATCTCCCCATCCCACACCCAACAGTCATCAGTGACCACAGCTGCAGCCTTCTTGCCAAGATGGTGGGTGAGAAACATAGAATTTGACTGCCGCTGGCCCACCTAGTCTGCCCATTTCCCTACCTAATGGATAAGCTGCAGATTCTAGTTAATCAACAGCCTACTTCCTCCTGCCCCTCAGTTGAATTACCTTATGTCTGTCCATGAGCAGCTGCCTTCACAGTCTGTGAAGCCTGATGTCTTTCAGTGCCACTTATTGGTCATCTTCCAACAAAGGGGTGCTACCAACCCAAAACTAACTCAGGACAAGCAAGTTTCAAAGTGGGAAGAAATGGAGTGAGCAAGAATCAAGTACTCATTCAGATATGGTGTCGATTTTAAGATCAGCATGCTGGTGTGGACACTGCAAATAGAACCACAGCTCTTTAAGCAGCCTTATGAAGTAAAGGCTTCTCGAAGCACTGGGATTCTGTTTATTGTACTGTAAGTGGGCTGCATCTAATTCAATAATTTACTGTACCTTACATCTGGATGTATGGTAGCCCAACTTTAAATAAACACTGCACCTGAAGTAGCACATGGTGCCATAGAAAAATAGAATCTGTCAGCAGAAAAGGACCGCTCAGCCCACCCAGTCTGCCCAAGTGTTCTCACCTACTTGTAACTCCTGCCTGTATATGTTACTGCATGTCTTATTCTGCCTCGTCCATCAGAACCTCCTTGTGAATGAGCTTGCTTAATGGATTTTTCCTGCAATGAAATTGAACCTTCTCCACTTCCATAGCCCTATTGATCTCCATGATCCCTCCTTCCACTTTTTCTAATATACCCTATATGTATCCTATGCATACTTCACCCCCTACCATTTTAGCTCTCCACCACTTCTCCTGGCAGTCTGTTCAAGGCATCTACCACCCTTTCAGTAAAGAAATATTTCTTCACATCTATCCTGAATGCCCCCAGCTTCATTGTATTTCCCTTGGTTTGGGTGCTGATCCTCATTTTGAAGGAAACTCCCCAACTGTATCCTCTATACCCCTGTAAGGTACTTTTGTAGGTCTTGATCATGTCACTCTCACCCTCCTCTCTTCCAGAGTGTACATGTTGAGATTCTTCAGCATTTCCTTGTAGAATTCCTGTGAAAATGTTGAACCATTTTAGTTGCTCTCCTCTGGAAAACCTCCGTATGTCTTTTCTGAAATGTGGACTCTAAAACTGGACACAGTACTCCAGCTGGGGTATAGCAGGGGTGATACAATGGCAGCACAACATACCTCATCCTTCTACTGGAGATGCCACTCCTAATCACCCCAGAATCCAATTTGCCCTGCCCATAGCCTTGTCACACTGTATTACCATCTTGAGGTCCTCTGATATAATAACCTCAAGGACCCTTTCATGTCTAGTGAGTATCAGTACCACACCCCATTCTATACTCAACATTGGGGTTCCTATGCCCTAGGTACATGATTTTACACTTGTTGGCATTGATCCTAAGTAAGTAAGAAAATGGAATTGATTTGAATGAATTGCAAGCTTTTAAGCAGCTTTTGAGCGTCTGCGAATGTGTGTGAGTGGGGGGCTCTGCTACTATAACTATTTGCTTTTGATTTGGTATAATGTGCGAACAGACTAACCTGCTCCCCACTTCATGTGCTATATCGGAGATAAAGAGACCAAATAGCATTGGGCCAAGCATTAAGCCCTCGGCACCCGCTTGTCACTGCTCCTGGGTGCCAGAGCTACCCCCCCACCACCGCCCTCTGCACCCTCCCTTGTAACCAGTTCTCTATCCATTTAGTCAGACCACCTTCCACCAGTACCCTCCTTCTCCTCCTCTTTCTCCTCCTTGGCCTCTGTCACTCCTCCCAGTACTCACACACTTTCACCTCCTTATTCTTATTGGGTGGTGGTGCCTTCTGTATTAGACCACTCTGCCTGCTCACTTTCAGGATTACTCGCCTCGCCTTTACCTATATCTAGGGCGGTGACCTCATCAGGCTCCCCTGTCCGGACCTTTCTACCAACCTCAGTCTTTTGGCCACCCCCAATTTGTTTAAATCCACCTTAGTAGAGATATACCCCCGTAATCCTGCCTTTTTATTTTATATTTTCTCACTGGGCTCACGGTCGGCTTGGTCATCCCGACGACCTCCTAACCCTGCCCCTGACATCAGGCAGACCTGCTCACCTCCATGGATTTCCCCATGGTGGAGTGGTGAGGATCTTCCCAGGTCGACCTACAAGAGCAGGATCAGTTGTGGAGGCACCATTCAGGGCAGGCGGGCGGGTCAGAAGTTCATGCTGCCTGACTGTAGCCCATTTCTACTTTCTTCCTTTTGCATAGTACGGTTCAATGACACTTGGGCACAGCAGGCAACATCCGCCACCTCACCACCCTTTACTACACTGCTGTAGTAGCGCCTGTGGTCATCACAAGGGGCCACTACAGAGCAGTCAGTCCCTGGATCCCTCCCTGGGATAGGAGGCAGTCCTCTGGACACTCAATCCTATCCCTCCCTTGCCAACCCCTGGAGCCAGGGCTTGCGTCGAACCGGGTTGCCAGCCTGGCATGAGGTGTGTCATCCAGTGCCTCAACCCTCAGTGCCAATGGCCCAGCAGCAATGCTGCCTTTAATACTCCCTCCCTTCCTGCTTCAGTATACCCTGTCCTGCATACCAGTCACTATTCCCCCAGACCCTACCCCAGTTAGTCACTGACCTATAATGTTTCATGTGGCACCAATCCCTCAGCCACTCAAACTCCTCAAGCCTACCCTTCCTCACCATGCTTGCACATGGTACCGCAGTACTTCCAAGAATGTCACCGACTTCCCACCCCTCACACTGCCTGCACAAGTACTCAAACCTCCCCACTATTTCCACAGTGTCTCCGATAAGATCATTTGTACTCACATGCAACAGTAAATGAGGTTTCTTCCTCCCCTCGCTGCACGCTTGAGCAGTGCCCTGCCCTCCTGCAGTCAACCTGGGGACAGCTTCATCCCAAATATGACTGTGCTTTTCCCTTTCTGCCCCATCTCACCCAATTCAGCATAGAATCCCCAGGACATGTACCCCGCCCTTACCCCTTTTCTCTTCTAATGCCCTTCCACCACCCCAGTATTCGGTTCTTCCTGTCCCTTACCCCACCAACTGCACCTCTGTGACTTCTGTATCTGTACCCCTACTTCCGCCTGATCCCTTTTCTCTGCCTTATTCCTCCCATCCCCTTGAACCCCTTCCCAGCCTGACTATTTCCTACTGGGCTTCCATATCGACCTCCCTCCTCCTCTGCTGATTTCCAACCCCTCTCCTATCCCAGCTATTGTTGATTTAGAGCTCCATTTCCTTCTACCCGATAGTGATGCCCCTCCCATCCTTCCCCCTTCCTGTAGCCTTCTCTACTTCAGTCACCACCCTCCTTCCTTACTAGCCCCTTCTACCCTTTTGTCCTCGCTATCTCTTCTCCTACCTGTTGCCATCCCTCTCATGCCCGCTTGACCTCCCCTTCAGTATGTTCCTGTTCCCCTCTCTGTCGCATAGCAGAGGTTCAAATCTATTGTAGTCAATACCTGTCTACATCTCTTCCCCTATTGGTTCCCCTCCTACCTGTTCCCCTCTGTGGCACCCCTGCTCCCTCCCTACCCAGCCATCTGCTCTCTCCCTGGTACTCCTTGTGGTCTCTTCCTCTCCCAACAGAGGCCCCCACCCTCGCCCTGGGTGCCCTCCCTTCTTCTCTCTTTTCTGCTAGTGCCTCTGATACTGGAGTCAGTTTCAGTCCCTAGTTATTCTTCCTCTGTCCCCTTTGCCATCCTCTATCCCCCAGGATACCTACCATACTCATCTGCCCTGCCACTTACACTCCTCTCTAACCTCCACAGTTCCTCCCTCAAACTAGCCAATCATCTACAGACCATACACCCCCTTCCTCCAAGTCCAGTCCAGGATCATGGCAGACCCACACCCTGTTCACCCTCCACCCTTCCAAAGATGCCCGCCCTATTGCATGTGGCACCTGCTCCATTTGGCCCCCATCTTATGTTATGGGCTCTTACTCCCAGGTTCTGTACCCTACTACAACTGTTAGGCCCCTATTTATTCAAATTCCTGTCCCCCACACACTAGTCCCCTACTGACCCCTTGTTGACCGGTAATTCAGTCTCAAATCTCATCCATTAGATACTGTATTACTGTAGCAATCCTAAAGCCCCTTGTTCGTTTTTCACCCTCAGCTACCATACTTTTTATTCTCGGCTCTCATATAGTTTCACTTAGCCCAGTTAGAAATCCTGTTGCACTCTAAGTATTACTCAGCTCAGTTCAGAACAAATAAACATGTATTATTACAGCAATCATAACAGTATAGCTCAGTACTTAGCTCAGTTAGAGAAAGAAACAGAACAACTAAGTCTCTGTATTATTACGGCAATCCTAAAGTATCCAGTCATTGCTTTGTCTCCACTCCAGAGACCCTGCTGTAATATAGGACCACAGAGGAACTTGGGTGGGAGGGTGGGCAACTGTAAAGTCCAGTAGAGCTCCATTGAGCTTGCTCACTACATTTCTCTCACTCACTAGTTCTGTTTCTCCAGGAGCTGCCACCTACCCTTTTGTACTGGGCTCCTGCCTGCATAGTACCTTTTTCTGCCACAGAGAAATCTGCAGCAGTCCTGACACAGGTCCGTTGAGCTTGATCACTCCCCTCTCTCTCACTCCACTTGTTCTGTTTCTCCCAGTGCTGCAGGCTGCCCTTTTTGTACTGGGCTCCCTGCCTGCATTGCTTTTCTGCCCACAAAGAAGTTCACAGCTGTCCCGACAGAGCTCCGTTGGTCGCTCACTCCCCTCTCTCACTCGCTCATTCTGTTTCTACTGGCGCTGCAGGCTGCCCTTTGTGCCTCAGCTCCTGCCTCCGATGGTGCCTTTTCTGGCCACAAAGAAATCTGCAGCAGTCCCAACAGAGCTCCATTGAGCTCTCCTCCCCCTCTCACTCACTCATTCTGTTTCTCCCAGAGCTGCAGGCTACCCTTTGTACTGGGCTCCTGCCTGGGTGGCACCTTTTTCTGCCCACAAAGAAATCTACAGCAGTCCCGACACAGCTCCATTGAGTTTGCTCATTTCCCCTCTCTCTCACTCGCTCATTATGTTTCTCTTGGCACTGTAGGCTGCCCTTTGGCCACTCGGCTCCTGCCTGCATTGGCATGTTTTTCTGCCCACAAAGAAGTTCACAATGTCCCAACAGAGCTCCATTGAGTTCGCTCCTCCCCTCCCTCACTTGCTAGTTCTGTTTCTTCTGGCGCTGCAGGCTGCCCTTTGTACTGGGCTCCTGCCTGTGTTGGCACCATTTTCTGCCCACAAAGAAATCTGCAGCAGTCCCAACAGAGCTCAGTTGAGCTCGGTCCTCCCCCTCTCTCACTTGCTCGATCTTAATCTGTCCCAAACACGATTTCCCAAAGCGACTGTGCTATTCTGCACCGGAAGCACAAAAACACATTTCGCCAGGATGTAAAAAATGACAGCTGTACTGTTTATAAGGATGTGTGAAAAAATGTCAGTGTTGAAAATCTGGGTGAAAATATTACAAATTTGTGAAGTTACAAAGTGCGTGACTTCATAACACACACAGTTGTGACACAGTCATTTTATGGACTTTCATCACCACATTTTCAACATAGGCATTTTAGGACCTTTGCTCTTGAACAGTGTCACTGTCATGTTCTCAGTCTATGCCAAAACTGATTTCCCACAGCAACCACACTATTCAGTGCTGGAAGTGAAAACACGTTTTGGCCAGGTTGTCAAAATGACAGCTGTACTGTTCATAAGTAGGTGTGGAAAAATGGCAATATTGAAAATCTGGAGTGAAAATGTTATAAATTCGCAAAGTTACTAGTGTGTGTGCAAACTGCCAACATGAATTAAATAACACAGTCATTTATGGACTTTCATCACAGAATTTCAACATAGGCATTTTAGGACCTCTGCTCATGAACAGTGTCACTGTGATTTTCTTAATGTGTCCCAAACACTGATTTCCCACAGCGACTGCACTATTCCACCAAGTGCAAAACACATTTGGCCAGGATGTTAAAATAACAGCTGTACTGTTCATAAGGAGGTGTGGAAAAATGCCAATGTCGAAAATCTGGAGTGAAAATCTTGCAAATTCACAAAGTTCGAGGTGCCTACGCATCCACGTAACATACGCTCATAAAACAGTCATTTTGTCTTTTTCCACCAAATTTGCAACATAGGCTTTTGAGAGCCCACCTCATGAACACTGGCACTGCCATTTCATTAATCAGTCCCGAAAGGTGATTCTGTGCAGTGACTGTGAAATCACCTTTTGGGATGGAATAATGCCATGACAGTGGCTGAATTCATGAGGAGGGGTTCAAAACCCCATGTTGAAAATGTGGTGCCAAAATTCAAAAATGCCTGAGATATGCACCAAAGTTGAAAACCCTGTTTATGCCATTATACAGCTTACCAGCATTTCCTCATTTCGCAGTCAGCTTTGAAGAGTGCAGATGTGTTCCCAGTCCAGCGAAGATCGGCACACTAGACTCCGGAGGTAAGTATAGGGTGAGGGGTTGGGGAGGCAGGGTGCACAGAGGGTGGGTGCTGGTTGGGGAAGGGCCACTGGACTTGACAAAGGACCATTTTCTTGTTTACAGAGGTAAAAAAGCATCATGGGACATTTTTCTTTTTACAGGGACATTTGGCACACTGGGCTGGGCTCTCAGCATGCCACCTGAGTGTTTTTGGGGGCTGTAGCTGACAGGGATTGGGCACCTCCATTGGCACTTACGGGGTGGTGAACTAGCCAAGGGGATTGGGCATACCCCTCTGCAGACTACACATTGAGGGGTATACATTATGCCGATGAGGACTGGGATCCCCATTGGCAAACTAGGTTGGGGCATGGGGACCGCCCTGCAATGACGGGTTGCTCCCACATTGCAGCAGAATAGCTGATGCTGCAATGATGAGGTGGACCCTGATTGCAGTGGCTAAAACATTTCAAGGTGGTGGCACGCTGGCTGAACTAGTGTCAGCAGCAGTATGCCACCACATTGGAAGCGGGCCAAACTCAATAGGCAGTGGGGGCATTGGCACAACACTGCCACACCTCCACAACCTGCTTCTGCAGCAAGCTGCCATAACATGTTTCTTGAGCATGCATGCAATCAACATAAAATGAATTACCAAATAGCAATTTCCACAATAGTCTGTGCTATGCTGCTGTATCTGCTCTCAGTACAACTCTCAAGCTCTACTGACTATCTGTTTTCAGGAGAGGTTTATATAGTCATGATGACATCAGATAGTCAGCTGACCCACCTTTTCTCTAACACACGTTATCTATGCTAGTACAAACATGTGGGGTCAGACTGACCAAAAATATCCTTCTAGTTGTCCTCTATAGACTTCATTCATTAAAATACATCTTAGTGGATTATAACCTTCATTTCCAGTTATCAAATGCTTAAGGACCACTTAGGAAATTAGGCCCTTCTTCTTTCTGATGTCATAGCTTGCTTGGTTAATATAAATACGGCTTAGTTTGGGCACACTGGCCCTAAGGAGCCCATTTAAATTTTCTTAGGAGCCACAAGGAAGCGATTAGAGTTTGGGGTTCCTTTCCTCAATAACATCATTGATTTAAGTCACCTTTCCTGGGCCATAGCACAATACACAACTAAACAAATGCTTTCTTCCTGCATCAGTTCATTATGGCATAGTACTGGTATAGACTGAAAATGAATCAAAAGTCCTTAAAATCTTATTTCCTTAGGATCTTTCTTGTTAGTTACCTGCAAGGAATACATTTTCTTATGCCTGCAAGCACTATAAAGCAAATGCTTGGGGGTGTCTGCAAAAGAACCTTTGTTCATTTGGTCTAGTCAGCTGAAATTGTCAGCCAGCAGGTTACTTTTCATTTGGGCTCCTTTTCTTCTGTCAGTACTCACCTTTGCACTGCCTCTTTCATTTGGCCCATATTTCCTGTTTAAATACAGCAGGGCCCCTTCTTGAGGTCTGGAAAGGTTTACTGACCCTGTTTTGACTAAGCACTATATGAAAACCTGTAGCGCTATTCCAAAGAAAAGAAACTGCTTAAACTGCTACATGCAGTATGTGAAGTGAAGCCTGGTAATTTCAGTCCTGCTGCTCTTTCTGGGGCTCACAAACGTTTTATGAGCATGCCTGCAATGCTTTCTTCATTATATCTCAGCACCGGTGGGTGCTTCTTTATCTGCCCGCTAGTCTCCCTGGCATTTCCGTTCATGCCACCATAGGAAGCGAACAGCGTCGCATAGTTATTTAATATTTCAGCAAGCAACAAAACAAGAAAAGAAACCAGACTCTTTATTAGCGGCTGATCTTTCTAAAAGCGACAGCAATTTTATCTCTACCTGGGATTCTTTCTCTTGGGAAGGGCATCTCACTATATGAAGGGCAACAATATAATGTATGCTTTTCTCCCACAAAACGGATGGGGTATCATAATATACTCTTATACTAATAATGATAATAATAATAATTTTATTTTTAAAGCGCCTTTCAATATATCAAGGTGCTGAACAGATCAAAACCACAACATACAATACCAATCAATAAAACATATCAATAAAATTATTTCATAACAGCATCACATATTAAAATCAAACTATAAAAATCCATAAAATCAAAACACAGTATTTACATTCAAATTACATTAGTCCTCCAAGAATGCCATTTGCCACAGGTAGGTTTTAAATTTTTCTTGAATACCTCCACAGTGGTGCACTCCCTTAACTGGCATGGTAGAGAATTCCAAAAGTGGGAGCAGCATAAGAAAATGCTCTACTGCCGGAAGATTTTAAACTCACTCTTGGAATCTCTAACAACCCCTTGTCGGCAGAGCGGAGTGATCGGCGGGGCAGTAAGGCACCGAAGTTCTTTCAAATAGGTCGGACCCTGATCTTGAAGGGCTTTGAAAGTCAATAAAATGACTTTAAAGGTGATCCACCACCGTATAGGAAGCCAGTGCAGTTTGCGCAGTACCGGGTAATATGACTGGATCTCCTTGTCCCAGTCAAAACCCTGGCTGCCGCATTCCTGCACCAGCTGTGGTGACGGATTTCAACCCCAGAAAGCCCAAAGTAAAGGGCGTTGCAGTAGTCCAAGCGAGGACACAAAGGCGTGGACCAACATTGGCAAAGAGTCAGATGGAACAAGGTGGCGCACCCTGGCAATATTCCTAAGATGGTAAAAGGAAGTCCTGGCAGCCGACACTTGAGATTGAAGGGTCAGCCTGTCGAGTAGGACAATCCCAAGGTTGCACACCCATTCAGAGGTGGAATTGACACGCTACCAAGAAAAATTCCAGAGGGCGTGCCATCATGCAACCTTCTATCTGACCACCTGGGTCCACCACCAACACCTCTGTCTTCTCTGAGTTCAACTTTAACCAACTAGAATCCATCCAACCTTGGATTTCTTCCAGACAGTTATTAAACACCGAGAGAGCTCCATCCTGGTCAGGTGCAAAGACAAGTATAGCTGGGTATCATCTGCGTAGCAGTGAAACCTCAGCCCATACCATCTTATAATGTCTCCAAGGGCAGCATATACACTGTGAATAACATGGGTGACAGCACTGAACCCTGAGGCACCCGCACAACAAAGAAGTTGGGCAAGGACATTAACCAAATTGAGGCAGTCAGAGAAGGGCAACAAAATGGTGCAGGGACTGCATCAGAAAACATATGAGGACAGATTAACGGAGCTCAATATGTATACCCTAGAGCAAAGGAGGGAGAGAGGTGATATGATCGAAACATTCAAACAGCTTACAGCATTAACAAGGTGAAAGAGTCTAACATGTTTCAATATAAGAAAAATAGCAGGACAAGAGGACACAGCATGAGATTAGAGGGAGACCGATTAAGGGGTAATGTGAGGAAGTTCTTTTTCACAGAAAGGTGGTGGATGCATGGAACAGCCTACCTCAGGAAGTGGTGGATATGAATACAGTGCAGGGCTTCAAACAGGCATGGGATAGGCATAAGGGAGCAATACAAATGAGTTTGAATAGATAGGCCATTGATAGAGCAAAGACCAATGGCACATTTATAAGGTAGAAAAAGAACTGGGCAGACTGGATGGGCCTTGTGGTCCTTATCTGCCATCAACTTCTATGTTTCTATGTTTCTATGGCTCCTATCCCTGGTAATTGGGGTAAGCTAACCTTCATCGATGCTGCCAAGCAGAGCTAGGGACAGAGGATGTCAAGTTGGTAAGTAGGAGGTAGTGGCTTGTCCCGTAGATAGAGAAGCCAACCTTCACTCAGCACCTCAGAAGGCGCGAGTTAAGGATGGAGTCCAGAGCACTGCTGGTATGTGCTGGCAGAAACTCAAAACACTGCTCTAGAAAGAGAGTAGAATAAGGAAACTGAGATGAGACAGGCATGATGTGGTAAACACAGGTATGGGAGGATACGATAGCATGATGAGAATGATAGACATAGAAACAGGGATACTGTACAGAAAAGAGTCGGCCAAAGAAGCATTAAAAATGCAGGGGTAGGAAGCCTTAAGGAAAACTGAGGCAGGAATAGGGGAGAAAAGTAAGCAAGCGCAGGCAATCAAGGATGTAGGAGTAGCAGAGTGTATTACACTGCAATTCTAGTGCTGTTAAAATTATCAACATCTATTATAATTCTAATTCTACCCCCACAGTACTCTCACCACTGCAGGAGAGGAGCACACCATCTAAAACTACTAAAAAAAATTACCCTATATCTCTAAAACTTATCTAACCATACATTCATTTAGTACAGAAATAGTGCAGACTGACAGCGGAAGGTTAACTAACAATGTTCAAAGTCCTTTTGATTTTGAAGTCACACTTTGTGCTCTCACCACACCATATGTCCTCAATGTACATCAGACTCCTCTCACGAGCCCGATGTACCCAAAATAAACTCAGAACAGTTAGGCTTCACAGTCATCTTCCACAGTCTCCCAGTACCAAACACAGCAGCTCACCGAAAAATAAATAAAGATACTTCACCAAATCCTGCTCTATGTTTTCGAAACTTCGATCCCAATTTCCAAGTTCCCAGTAGCGAGGGCGTAGAGGCATCAAATCAACTTGTGACAGATTTGTAACGACTCCTCACATCCACAAATATTAACCACTCCAGCTCCCCGACCCTTGCTGAAATGAGAAGGCAAGACCACCCTCCGATGGCCCCCTGCCCCACCCAGGAGCAAAGCAAGCCCCACCACCCTCCGGAGGCAGAACAAACCAGCCCCCATCTGGACCAGGAGCCAGACCTCAGGTTATGTGGAGGTACAGTTTCCAGCTATCCACCGCCAAATTCCTCTGTCGATTCCTCCAATAGCCACTTCCTTGGCAAGAAAGTCCACACCAACACAGTCCGACAGCCTCTCTCCTGGTCCGACAAGAAACCGTCCCCGGACCGAAACCACAGCTTTACCCCACCAATTTCTGGACGAATACTCTCCATGACTCCAAAACCTGCACACACCTACATCCAGGGGAAAAAGGAAGCCACCGCCGAGCCACCAAGGCTCCCAGTCACAATCCCAGCCACAGTCCTCCAGTCATCACAATCTGTCCGAAGACTTCAGCCTCAGTCCAACACCCGGACGCCCTGAGCCGACCTCCTCGAACCTGCGATCAGGTCAGTGCCTAACAAGTGGTCGCCAAGCTAAACAGCGATTAAAACACTTGTACACCAGATCTCTCTGAGTCCTTGGCCAAAACACTATGGCTCGTCCCAGATTTCCATGATCGACCACGGACAAAGTCCCAGCCTGCAAGCAGGACAAAACAGGCCAAGTCAAACGGAGGAAACAAACGAGAGTAACCGAAAAGCAAACGAGAAGTAATGACTATAAAATAATGCCGCTACACGATTAAAAGAACCGCAAAATTACAACAGATAAAATAAAATAAAAAGGCAATAAACAAAACAAAACAGCAGAGCAGAGCAGAAGCAATTCAGAGTGGCTAACCCAGCGTGGCCGCCATCTTGCCTCTGAGTCCTCTTATACAAGTAGCATGCACTGTAGCTTTTGCAGAGGTGCTGCCTGTCTCGATGTAGGGAAGGAGGGAGCTCCACATCAAGACTTTCAACTCATGGTTGAAGGAATGGTGCAGAGAGGAGAGTATGGCTACAGTGGGGTCTGAGGACCCACTTAGAAATAAAAGAGCCTATACAGAGATGATGGCTGTCTTCATTAGTAATAATGCGGAACGTCTGAAGGAATTTTCACCAAATTTTCAACATAGCCATTTTAAGACCTCTGCTCATGAACAGTGTCACTGTGATTTTCTTAATGTGTCCCATACATTGATTTTGCACACCGATGCGCCATTATGCGCTACATGGATGGAAACACCTTTTGGGTGAGATGTGAAAAATGACAGCTGTACTGCTCAAAAGGAGGTGTGGTAAAATGGTAATGTTGAAAATCTGGAGTGAAAATATTGAAAATTCGTGAACACAAGCGTCGTAGGAACTATGCAATGCATGCTTGTAAAACAGTCATTTTAGGAATTTTTCACCAAATTTTCAACATAGACTTTTGAGAGCCCACCTTATGAACATTGGCAGTGTCATTTCATTAATCAGTCCCAAAAGGTGATTTCACGCAGTGACCGCGAAATCATCCTTCGGGCCCGAGTAATGCCATGACAGTGCAAGAATTCATGAGGAGGGTCCCAAAACTCCACATGTTGAAAATCTGGGCCAAAAATTCCAAAATGCCAGAGATATGCAACAAAGTTGAAAAAACCTATCTATCCCATTATACAGCTTTCCGGCATTTCCTCAGCTCGCGGTTGGCTTTGAAGAGTGCAGGCGTGTTCCCCAGTCCACAGAAGATCGTCCGCCAAGCTCTGGAGGTAAGTATGGGGTGAGGGGGCATCGGGAGGCAAAGGTGCACAGTGGGTGGGTGCAGGTTGTGGAAGGGGAGCAGGGACAAGCGCCGAGGACAGTCTTTGTATTTACAGTTTTTATTTTTAAATAAGATGACGAGGATGTTTGCCATGCTGGGGTGGGCTCCCAGCATGGCAGCTGGAAGGCTGTTGGGGGCTGGAGCCGATGAGATTGGGCACCCTTCAGCCATAACATCATTTGCCATGCTGGGGTGGGCTCCCAGTGTGGCACCAGGATGCTTGGGGGCATAGCACGAGGGGATTGGGCACCTCACAGCCATAAAACATTTTGCCACACTGAGGTGGGCTCCCAGCATGACACATGGATGCTTTGGGGTATGGAGCCGATGGGATTGGGCACCCCCGCCGGCCGTACAGTCTGGGGAAGGGAGGGCGCATGAGCACGCAGTGTGCGTGCGAAGGCAGGTGGAGGGGGAGTCTGCTCACTGAAGCGGAGCTCTCCCTTCAACTGTACGACCACTGCATTTTCAACTGCTGTCCAGACAGCTGCAGCAGTGATTGGGGAACTGGGGCCGCGCCTGAAAACACACTGACTGCATTGGAAGATGGGTGCTACACCTCCGAAAACTCGGATGATGGCACTATGTTTCTTGCACATGCGTGCAAGCAACATAATAAAAATAGAAACAACAAATAAAAACAGCAACTGTATTCATTGAAGTCTTATTTATTACTTATCAAACATAAAAGAGACTGTGATATTGACTCTGATTATAAACAAGCATTTGTCAATGCCGAATGTTGTCTTGCTGGCATTTGCATTAGTAGTGCAGGAGTTAGAGAGATGCATAATAGGAATGGCAGTAAGTATTGAACTGATGGCAACCCCACCCCACCCTACAGAGCTGACAGGCACTGGGATGCGCCTTTGGATCATCGGCCATAGCGCTCATGCCATTTCACCTCACCCTACCCTGCAGACACCAACAAGTGTTGTGGTGTGCCTTGGGGTCTTCTGGCCTTACTGTGCAGGACCAGTGGGTGACACCAGGGTGGGGGTCCACAGGATATGGCAGCCCATGCCAGTCCACCAGAGGCTGCCATTCCCCTTCAAAACAAGCCAGAAATGTGCCATAATATCAGACCAGTGCCAGTAACACCCCAGCCCATACCTCTTCACCCAGGACTGGGGCCAGTGGAGAATGGGCTATACTTGCCCCAGTATGAACTGGACAACCAGTCAGAGGGGGTACATAGGTGGTACGACAGCACCAAAGTAGATGCCCTGTGCACCAGCTGCACTTGCTCCCTGGCAATGTGCAGGATCATGCAGTTGTTCGTCTCCTTGCCTGCCCCCCAGCCCGCCACAGAGATGGGTCCTGTGACCATGATTTGGGCATGGAGTAAGCACACAACAATGGCTCTGGATGCTGGGGTGCCCCAGGTGCACATCCTGCATGGAGCTCTGCAGCTGTCCACCCCTTGCAAAAGTGGGCAGCTGCAAGCATTGTGTGGAGCATGCCCTTATTTCAAAGCATATTACATATAGAATAATGCATGGGGTGGCATGTGTAATGAGAATTTACACATACCTGAGGTGTGGGATGCTACATAACTCCGAGGCAAAGCCCGAGGGGTTTAGTAAAGCATCCCACACAATTATTGCGACGCGTTAAGTTTCAAGCGCATTGGATGAACAGTTGCTATGCACCTCGAAACAGTCATTTTATGGAGCATTGTCCCCAAATTTTCAAAACAGGCATTTAGGACCTCTGTTCATGAACAGTATCACCGTCTATTTTGCAATATGTCCCAAACACTGATTTGAACAGCAACCACGGTATTCTGTGCCGGAAGTGCGAAAACACATTTTGGCCAGAATGTGAAAAATGACAGCTGCACAGTTCACAAGAAGGTGTGGTAAAATGCCAATGTTGAGAATCTGGCTGGAAAATATTGTGAATTCACTAACTTATGGCGTCGTTGCTCAGTTGCTACGCACGCTTGTAAAACAGTCATGTGCTGGATTCTCCGCCAAATTTGCAACATAGGGTTTTTGAGAGCCCCTCACTGACCAGTGGCACTGTCATCTCCTTACACAGTCCTGAAAGGTGATTCTGCACAGTGACTGCGAAATCACCTTTGGGACTGAATAACGCCATGCCAGTGCAAGAATTCATGAGAAGGGTCCCAAAACTCCATGTTGAAAATTTGAATAAAATTCACAAAATGCCTGAGATATGTACTAAAGTTGAAAAAACCCTATCTATCCCATGCATTTCCTCAGTTTGCAGTCGGCTTTGAAGAGTGCAGACGTGTTCCCAGTCCACCGATGATCATCGTGCTGAGCTCGGAGGTAAGTATAGGGTATGAGGGTTGGGAGGCAGGGTGCACAGTGGGTGGGTGGGGTGGGGGCAGGGGCACATAGAGACTACAAAGGACCATTTTCCTTTACAGGTAGTAAAAGGTAAAGAAAACATTGGGACAGTTTTTTTCCAGGGGTTTGGCATGCTGGGATGGCTCCCAATGTGCCACCTAACTGTTTTGGGGTCTATGGCTGACGGGGTATTGGGCTGCCCAGCCGACAAACAACAGCGGGGTGAATTTATGCCACGATGGGGATTGGGCACCCCGTCCAGCGCCTAAAGAAGAAAGGGATGCAAACCAGGGGGATTGCATTTTATGGCATTAAACAATTGAGGGGTTATTTCTGCCAACGAGGTGGGCTCCCCATCAGCACACGAGAAATGGGGCGGTAACAGCCGAGGGGATTGGCACACCCTCGGCATTACACGATTAGGGGATGCTTTATGCCAATGGGGAGTGGGCTCCCTCTCAGCACATTGACAGGGGCAGGGGCAGCCAACAGGGGTAGGAACCCTAGAGTTGGCAGGTCTATGGCCGTAATCTGTCATGCATATAATGGCGGACGAGCACAGCAGAAAGGACCACTGCATCTGATGAGCTTTGCTCGGATTGCAGTGGACCTTTCCTTAGATGTGCTAGCTGCAATTATGTAGGCATGGTGTGGTGCCGGCATGCAGACTGATTGGAGAATGAGGACGATCTACTGATCGTGCCCTGCATTACCAACAGTGACTGAGCCTCCAAATCTGCACTACCATAAGATGTTGGCTTGCGCAGGCGTGGCAAGCCAACATAAGAAGGAAGGAAAATGGCAGTTCTTCTTTTTTTTTTTTTTTTTTGCTGTTATCCCCAACTGCTTTATGGTCTGCCCTCAACAGGAGACATTGTACAAATAGCAATACTGAGCATTTTAAATATATATAGGTGTTTTGACTAATGAAGGAAGGTGAAGAAAATGAGACTGTAAATGCAAATCCAGCAGAATCAGAAGAGCCAGGTACTTGCTAAAAGAAAAGTGGCTAATAAAACCTCCCATAAAAATCAAATATATACAAAGAACAATATTTAACACAAGTGATAAACAAGGAAAACAGAAGAAAAATCAAGTAAAACAAATACAGGATCAAACAAAAAAGTCAAGAATGCATCAAACAAGCAACTTAAAATGTCAAAAATGAATGTTTATAAATGGCCAGCCATGGGGCCAAAGACTCAGGGCCAGATATTCAAAACTTGCCCCAGGGCAAAATTAGCACTACTTAGCGGAAAACTTAGCCCGAGCACAGAGCACGCTATATTCAAAAGGAATAGCCCAGGGCAAACAGCTTCCGAATATGGCATGGTAATGAGGCCATGCAAACTGGGCTGGGAGTGCAGGGCAAAATAGCCCAGGAATAAGACAGCACTGAATAAAGCAACCAGAAAGTGCAACCCACAACAACAACACAGTACACAGCAACATGAGGGCAGGTACAGGCAGAACTACGTGGCCAATTGTGTGCCAGCAAATGCATGGACTCAGTACAGCTGCAGGAAGCAGCAGATGTGAAAGAACAGTGATCAAAACTGTATAATATTCCCCGTACCGTTAGCGCCACGCTAACACATTAGTGCGGCATTAGCCGAGCTAAACAGTAGTTCGAGCAAACATATTTGCCGGGCTAAATGCCATATTCAAAAGTGCCATGCAAATGAGCCTACTTACATAGTCTCTGGGCAAACAACCGGATTAGTATCTCATTATACCCTGATTTGCATGCAGTTTGCCCAGCGTTACTGCAGAGTCCCACAGAGCCACCTGTAGGTCAGTCTGGAAGTACAGGGGCTGACCAGGTCAACCGCAGCTCCACCTGTAGGTCAGTCTGGCAGTGCATGATGATAGCTGCAGGCTACATGTAAACAGTACAGCATAGCATAGCATATTATACCCCAGGGACAGGACACCATAGGCACAGGTGGTGGTGGTGCTGCATGCAACTGTCACATTGTGAACTGCTACAGTGCACAGCAGAAACTACAGTAGCAAGGGGCCAGTGGTGCGTGGACACAGCAATGCCTATGGTGTGTAGGGTAGTGATGATGACTGCACTATACACAGTGAGCGGCCCAACCTGCGGATGTTTTCTGACACTGGACATTACTGTTACGCTGTTGTGTGACCCACAGATGCTGCACCTGTGGCATGGATGCTCACAGTGACATGTACATTTCTGGCTTTGTGTGCTATAGCAGTTGTCACAGCTGTGAGTATGTGGCAGAGGCATATATTATCCGAAAGGCACACTGGTGTTGGGGTATTCCCAATACTGACCCATACACACTGCATGATGTGTCCCAGCCTTGTGGCCACACCTGATCTGTAGCACAGCCTCGCCACCCATATATGTTCCCTCAACATCCTCCATGCCCACAGTGCTGCATGTGTGTGCTGGCATCTGTTGGTGTCACGGAAGTGTGGTCCACAGGTGTGTGCTGTATGACCACACTGCCGTGCTATCCACTAGTGGCAGGGTCACCACTTACTGCCTGGCAAAACTATTGTTAAAACACAGAAAAAGTTACTAATGAAATTAATGAATCTACTGGACCTTCCAACCAAGATGAATGAGATGGGCCAGGTTATTTATAACAGGGATGTAAAACATTCAAAAACAGTAGGATAAATTAAAACATCTGCCCAAAATGCATAGCAATTTCAAACTACCTTAGAGTATGAGATTAAAATTAACCAGAGTAAGCGTTTAAATGAACAAAAACAAAGGCAATAAGAAATAGAATATAAAGTTAACCCAGTAGAAAGAGAAATTCAAAGACTGAAAAAGAGCAAGAATGGATAACAAAAAAAAGCAAGAAGATGTGGAAAACTATTCTAAAAGAAAAACAAAACAGATTTTTTTTAATTTACAAGAGTTGGAAAAGCTAACAATTTAATGGACATTTAAAGAACTTTCAAAAACCTTCTTGGATCAGAACAAGAGATACTGTAGCTGAAATGACAGATCTCATTAAATAAAAGCAAAAACATCAGAAAGAGATAAAAACAGAATGATACCACTAATAGTCAAACTTTGAGAAGTGAATACAGAATCAAAAGTATTAAAATAATACATCTAATAAAATATTTAAATTCAGAGAACAAGTTACTTCTATCAGACTTGACTTTTCTTCTGAACTATGAAAACTAAGGATACAATATTCATAAATTCAGCAAACTGTATGGCAATAGGAAATAAAAGCAATAGTGATATATCCATCCAAACGTAAGGGCCAGAGATTCAAACTTTGCCCAGGGGCTAAATTAGTACTGCCAGGCGGGCAAACTTAGCCGGAGCACAGAGCAAGCTATATTGAAATGGAAATAGCCCGTACTAATCCTGCTGAATAGTGCAGGCTAAGGAAGCCAGGCAAACTGGTCTGGGAGTGCAGGGCAAAATAGCCCGGAATAAGACAGCACTGAATAAAGCAATCAGGAAGTGCAACCCACAACAACAACACAGTGCACAGCAACGTGAGGGAAGGTACGGACGACCCACATGGCCAATGTGTGCCAGCAAATGCATGGACTCAGTACAGCTTCAGGAAGCAGCAGATGTGAAAGACCAGTGATCAAAACTGTATATTATTCCCCGTACTGTTAGCCCAGCTAACACGATGGTCGGAGCTAACAGTTAGCCGGGCAAACACGTTTGCCCGAGCTAAATGTGCCATATTCAAAAGTGCCATGCAAATGAGCCTACTTAGGTAGTCTCTGGGCAAACAACCAGATTAGTATCTCATTATACCCTGATTTGCATGCAGTTTGCCCAGCATTACTGCAGGGTCCCACAGAGCCACCTGTAGGTCAGTCTGGAAGTACAGGGGCTGACCAGGTCCAACCATAGCTCCACCTGTAGGTCAGTCCGGAGTACAGGAGCTGACCAGGTCAACCGCAGCTCCACCTGTAGGTCAGTCTGGCATTGCACAATGATAGCTGCAGGCTACATGTAAACAGTACAGCATAGCATAGCATATTGTACCCAAGGGACAAGACAGAATAGAGGCACAGGTGGTGGTGGTGCTGCATGCAACTGTCACACTATAGGGCATGCTACAGTGCACAAGAGACACTACAGTAGCAAGGGGACAGTAGTGTGAGGACACAGCACTGCCTATGGTGTGTAGGGCAGTGATGCTGACTGCACTGTACACAGTGACAGGCCCAACCTGCAGGTGTTTACTGACAGTCGACATTACTGTTACACTGTTGTGTGACCCACAGATGCTGTACCTGTGGCATGGGATGCTCACAGTGACATGTACATATCTGGCTTTGTGTGTTGTGGCAGTTGTACAGCTGTGTGGTATGTGGCTGGGGGGCATATATTATCCGAAGGCACACTAGTGTTGGGGTATTCCTAATACTGGCCTATGTGCACTGCATGATGTGTCCCAGCCTTGTGGCCACACCTGGTCTGTGGCACAGCCTGGCCACCCATACACGCCCCTCAACATCCTCCATGCCCACAGTGCTGCATGTGTGTGCTGGCATCTGTTTTTGTCCACAGATGTGTGGTCCGCAGGTGTGTCTGTATGGATACACTGCCATGCTGTCCACTGGTGGCAGGGTCACCACTTACTGCCTAGCATGGCTGGGACTGGTGGTAGATGATGGCATCATTGTGATGCCATCGTTAGCAGCATGCTTCCTCTACGTTTAGCTTTATCTATGTGTCATATTCATTTGTTAGGGTCGCAAAACCCACGCTTAAACCCGCGCAAACCCGCGACAAAGTCATTATGTCGCAAGAAAGCTGATTGCCCAGGATTAAGACCAGCTTCTCCTGGCGGTAATGTCACCGCACTAAGTGTCGCGCTAAGTCGCTATGAAACCACTTAGCGCGGGCGCTAGTCGCTGAATATAGCATTGCGCCTGTATTCATGTCAGTTTGCCCCTTGCATACATTATAATTTTGCCTGGCGCTAATGCAGTTTGCCCGCACTTATTTGGCCTTTGAATATGGCAGACCCCGCTAATCCTGCATAAACCTGCGCAAATGATTTTGCCCAGACAAAGTTTTGAATATCTGGCCCAAGGTCTTTTAAAACATTCAGGCACTTTTAGAATAACAAAGATGAAGCTTACAAAGATCTTTTTTCTGAGATTACCTTAACTCTTTGTATAATATAAACATTATGATACTTTTGAAAGGATAGTTTCTGATTTGTCTATCAAAGGATAATTCAGGTTCTGGAGACTAACATATATTACTGTTATGAAAATGTGGTTGGTAGAATAGAAAAATACATGCACCCAAAAGTAACTGTGGTGTGATTCTTTTTTTTATGCATGGAAGTGTTGAGAGGTGGCCGATGGGGCAATTCCTCAGCATAGTGCCAGCAGGCTAAGGAGCACTCAAGGGATGCCTGGATTTACCATTAGCATAATTGGGAGGAGGAGGGAGAGACTTTGGGAGATAACAAATAACACTGAGGGCCAGATATTCAAAACTTTGCCTGGGCTAAATTATAACTGCCGGTGGGCAAACTTAGCCAGAGCACAAAGCAAGCTATATTCAAAAGAAATAGACCGGTGCTAATCCTGCTGAATATAGCAGTCTAAGGAAGCGGGCAAACTGTTCTTGAGTGCAGGGCAAAATAGCCCGGGAATAAGACAGCACTGAATATAGCAACAGGGAAGTGCAAACTGCAACTGCAGCTCATTAGACTCTGTAGCAAGCCAGTGTTGCAGGTGGAGAACATTGTGTGTGATTGCACAGAGATGTCTCATAGCTACTGCAAACACACCTCTCAACCTCCTGCCTGATAAATCAGGACAAGGCTTAAAACAAAAAGGGACAAAGGTTTAAAACCATTGACACACCTTAAAAATTGGTGATATCCACTCAGAAAGCTGGTAGAATAAGTGGTGTAGTGTAAAATGCATTGTTTAAGGAAGAACACGTCTGTAACATTAATAGTCTGACATTATGTTATGCCTACAACCTCCACTGTTTGGTCCTGGAAACACAATTTGTAGGAGGGACAGAGTAAAAGTTTGAGGCAAATCAGGAGACGTCCTGAGAAAATCAGGGACAGTTGAGAGGTATGACTGCAAACAACAATATAAGCCACACACTGCAGAACTGCGCTTAGTGTGCTATGCTAAAGTGAGGTCTGCCGGGGCTAACCTGATTGCACAGTGCTAACACATTAGCCTGGTGCAAACTGGTCAGCCAGGGGCAACGAGAGCTATATTCAAAGCTCTCATGCAAATGAGCCTACTTAGGTAATCTGTGGACAAACAAGCACATTTGATCTCATT
Source organism: Neoceratodus forsteri (assembly GCA_016271365.2). NCBI lineage: Eukaryota > Metazoa > Chordata > Ceratodontiformes > Ceratodontidae > Neoceratodus > Neoceratodus forsteri. The sequence continues at coordinate 104,994,614 of CM057457.1, forward strand.
ATGTGCTGCTTAGCATACAGTACCATGCAGTTTGCCTAGTGCTACTGCATGGTGCACACAGCTCCACCTTTTGGTCGGAATGGAAGTACAGGCTGGATGCTGCAGGCCAAGGCATGCCCACAGCATCCCCTGTTGGTCGGAATGAAAATACAAGCTGGAAGCAGCAGGAACTGTGTGCTGGCAGGCACAGTCAGTGCATACAACACACCCATGCAGCTGTGTAGGCAGGACCTGTATATATGTATGTGCATATATTTATGTATCCATATATATATATATATATATACACACATACATATACATACATACATATACAGATCGATAGCTAAACAGATGCACTGCCCATGGCCATACATGCCCTGGAGGATGCCTCCCACAACAACATAGGTACCCCAGTGCAGTAGTGGGTGAAACATAGTGGGGGACGCAATGCATGGGACAGGCATAAGGCAAACCTGGTGGGGGCAGGAGGCATAGGCTGTAGGGTCACTAGGATATGCAGCATATCCAGTAGATGAGGAACAGGGCAGACTGGCTGGACCAGGCAGTCCTTTCTGCCATCATGGTCCCTGTTCCAGTGTGTGCCTGTTACGCCCTGGAGGCTAGTGTCTCCCCACCATGATCCCTGACCCAGGTAGCCCCAAAACTCACTGAAACCCCTCATGTGCCAGTGGTCCCCTCACCCCAAGCACTGCTCCCGACCCCCGCTGAAATTAAATATAAATATTGTCCCTGGTAGTCTAGTGGTCCCCACCCCCAAGCACCGCCTCCGTCCACCATTGAATATAAAATAAATACATTTACCCTGGTAGTCTAGTGGTCCCCAAGCATGGCTCCCAACATCATTGAACTACAAATAGAGAATTTTCCCTGGTAGTCTAGTGGTCCCCCCAAGCACAGCTCCTGACGTCCATTGAACTACAACAGAGAATTTTCCCTGGTAGTCTAGTAGTCTCCCCAGCATGGCTCCCGACATCCATTGAACTACAAATAGAGAATTTTCTCTGGTAGTCTAGTCTAGTCGGGGCAGTGGAGAGGACAAGGGCAAGGACTTTTGGATGAGGAAAAAGGTTCTGTGGGAAGGCAGGAGAGGGGCAGAATAATGGGTGTAATGAGTGTGGGCACCGTGTTCATGGAAAAATTATGGAGGATGGGGTGTTGTCCAATATGAGCCAGGCTGGGGCAATTGGAGGAGGTGATAAACAATATAAGGAGTGAAATGGTGAGGAAGTGGAAGGGACGAGGGAGGGAGGAAACTGCAACTATAATGGCAACAGAGTGCTGCGGGGGGCTGGTGAGAGAAAGATGGAGGAAGAAACCAGCTGGGGTCATGCAGCAATGGGGCAGAGGCAGGAATGGTCAAGGAGGAAAGGGTCCCAGACCAGGTGTTAGGGGAGAAATGGCTGGCAAGAAGTGATGAGTAAGGGGGGACTCGAAGGATTCAAGGAAGGGCACATACCTCAGCTGCAGATGGGGGCATTACAGTGTCCAACAGGTACAAACCTCAGACAGACAGGACTGGGGAGGGAGTTCTAAAAGGATCGGGGAACAGCAAGTAGGGGCCAGGAAATGGGGATAGGCAGAAGGAAAAGAGATAGAAGTAAGGGTAGGAAGGTGGAAAAGGGAGGGAGTCCTAAAAGGATCAGTGGAACAGCAAGTAGGGGAGAGGAAAGGGGATAGGTAGAAGGAGAGAGAGAGATAGAAGCAAGGGTAGAAAGGCGGTTAAAGGGAGGGGTAGAAGGAGAAGGGTTGGAGGAAAAGGTTAAAGACACAGAAAGGGAGCGGAGGGGGAGATGAACAAGGAAGGAATCAGGAGATGCAGGAAGAGCAGGAGGAAAGGAAAGGGAGATAAGGGATAGGAAGGTAGAGAGGTGAAGGCAGGAGGCAAGCAAAGGAATACAGGTACACAGGGAAGGTGAAGAAGGAGAGTTAGGGGACAGGAGGGGGATTGGGAGAGAAGGCACCAGAATCTTTAAGCAGGAATAAAATGAGAGGGGAACCAGAGATGTCAAGTAGACAGTGCAGAGTGGGGGGTGGTTGGGAGAAGAGGGCCCAGCCAGAATAAGGCCAGATCTACTAGTCATGGAATTGGAGATTATGCCATGGCATTTGGGGACTCATCATTAGGGGATACATTGGATCAGGAAAGGTCCTACATTCAGGCAGAGGCTGGTCTTTTGAACCTGGGATGAAGGTGGGGAGGGCAATGCAGAAAATCAGGGAGGCACGGCTGGTGGGAAGCCACACCTTATCATTCTTTGGGGACAAATGACCGGCAGGCAATGAAGTGGAGGAGGTCAAGAAGAGACTCAGGGCACTGGCATAGGGATGTCTGGAAGTGGTTAAATCCTTAGATTTTCAAGTCTTCAATCCCTTGTGCCAGCATTGCTAGACAAAAAAGAACCAAGAAATTCAACGACTGGCTCCAGGTATAGTGCAAAGAGAAGGGTTTGCATGTATAGGAGAGTGGGGGACACATGGGAGGATGAGGATTTGTACTGATAGGATAGACTACATCTGAGTGAGAGGAGAACAAGACTACTGAGGGATTTACAAGGATACATTGATAAGGTCTTAGGGGGTTTAAACTGGTAAGAGGGGAGTACAAGGCTAGGATGGGAAAGTGATCAACAGGAGGTGAAGATGGACTAGCAAACACTCCCCAGCAAAAAAGAGGGCAAAGACCAGACAAGGTGGGAGGGAGGAAAGGTGGGGAAAGGGGTTATGGTGGAAAGGACTTTCCACAAAGACAAAAAGTCTGGGGAATAAGATGATAGACTTAGAAGCAATAATAGAGGGGAGGGAGGGCTGGCTATTTAGCCATAACAGAGCCTGGTGGTCCGAGCACCAGGCCTGGGAAGTAGCTGTGCGGGTACAGGTTATTCAGGAAGGATAGGCTGGCAGGAAAGGAAGGGGAGGGGTTGCGTAGTACATCAGGAAGGGCATTAAGGTCATGGAAGGGCAGGAGGAGCTGAGGGAAGTAGAAAGCATGTGGGTTACATTAGAGAAAGGCTGGGGCATCAGTAAGCCTGAGAGTGGTGTACAGACCCCAATGCAGAGCGAGGAAATGGACATGCAGATGTTGAGAGAGGTTCAACAGATGGTACAGAAGGGAGGATTCTGCTGGTGGGTGACCTTAACCTCCCAGATATAGACTGGGATATCCCAGCAGCAGCTCAGGAGCAGAAAGATCCTAGGGTCCCTCCAGGTTACAGGGGGTAACATATTTGACGTCCTCAAAAATGAGGATAGTGTGGGGGAGTTGGGGTGGGGATTCAGCTTAGGAGAAAGTGACCATAACACAGAAGGCTTCGGGTTAGAGCAGTGTATGAAGTGAGTCAAACCAGTACAAAGGTCATGGACTTCAGGAGGGCAAATTTTCTGAAGATGAGGGAGGTATTCCAGAATTAAATGAAAGGTATAGGGGGTGAGGAACTATGGAATAAGATCAAGGGGGCTACTTAATACAACGGAGAGCTGTACAAGGAAGGTGAGTAAGAGCAAAACAAGGAGGAGGTGCAGTGGTTCAACAGGAAAGTGAGGGAGGCACTAGGGAAAAGAAAGGCATTCAGAGAATATAAGAGGACACAGGGAATGAGGACAGGAAACTTAGAGGGAGAAGCTGAGGGTGACAGGGCAGAGGATTAGGAAGGCAATGGCAGAAATGGAGGAAAAATTGCTAGGCAGGTCAAAATGAGGGACAAGACTTTCTATCGGTACATAGGGAAAAGAGGAACACAAGGCAGGGGATAGTAAGGGTAATTGGAGAGGGTGATTACAAGTGGAAAGGATTTTGAGAAGGCAGAGGTGCTGAGTAGATACTTTGGCTTGTCTTCATGATGAGGTGAAGGAAGGGGACCAGTGCTACATGGAAAGAGAAGGGAGGACGTGGGAGTGGATCCTAGTCCAATCAGTAAGGGCAGGGTAAGGGAGGAATTGGGTAAGTTGAGGGTAGACAAGGCCATGGGCCCAGATGCCCTGCAACCTAGGGTGCTCCGAGAGCTAAGGGAGGAACTGGCAGCACCACTAATGAGATTAGTTTACTTGTCCATAGATACAGGGTAGGAGCCAGAGGACTGGAAGAGGAAAATGTGGTGCCACTTCATAAAAGTGACAGCAGGGAGGAGCTGCCAATTATCGCCTGGTCAGTCTCACATAGGTGGTGTTTAAGGTGATGGAGGCAATATTGAAAGAAAGGATGGTTAGCTACCTGGAAGATGAGGGACTGCAAGACATTCATTGGCATGGCTTCACTCGGGGTGGTCATGTCAGATGAACCTGATTGAATTATTTGATGGGGTGCTGAGGGTGATTGATTAGGGAATAGTGTGTGGGCCTACCTGGACTTTGGTAAGGCCTTCAACACTGTGCCCTCAGAAGATTGGTTAATAAGCTGGAGAGTCTGGGTGTGGGACAGAAAATAACAAGGTGGGTGGGGAACTGGCTGGCGGGTAGAAGCCATTGGGTGGTGCTCTATAGTGAGCATTCAGGAGGTAGGGTGATGAGTGGGGTCTCCCTGGGTTGATGCTGGGGCCCATTCTGTTTAACATCTACATCAGTGACATAGCAGTGGGGCTGCAGTGAAAGGTCTGCCTTTTGCAGATGGCACAAAAATCTGCAACAAGGTGGACACCCCAGAGGAGTGGAAGCTATAAAGAAAAATCTAAGGTTGCTGGAGGGTAGTCAGAAACATGGCAGCTGAAATTCAATTCCAAAATGCACAGTGATGCACATGGGGCAGAATAATCCACAAACCACATACACACCGGGGTGAGGAATTGATTGCATCTGAGCAGGTGAAGGATTTAGGAATTATTATCACCAACAACCTTAGGGTAGGGACCCAATGCAGCAAGGTAGTGGGCAAAGCAAACAGAATGCTGGCATTCATTGGGAGGGATAACTAGTAGAAAAGGAGGTGCTGATGCCACTCTACAGTTCAATGTGAGGCCACACCTGGAGTACAGAGTTCAGTTCTGGAGACCCCACCTACGCAAAAAGACATAGATGGCATGGAAAGGGTACAGAGAAGGGCCACTAAAATGGTGAACGGGCTAAGTGGGAAGACATATGAGGAGACAAGAAGGGATGGGGGCATGTAGAAATATTCAAATATGTGAGGGAGATCAAAAAGTGGGGAGAGCTTATTCTTAGGGAAGGTAGATACAAAAAGTGGGGGCTTGGACTGAGGGAGGATGGGGTAGGTTTAAGAGAAACCTTGGGGTCATTACTTAACTGAGAGGGTGGTAGCACTATAGAACGGTCTGCCAGAGGAGGTAAAGAAGACCAGAATAGTTGAAGGATTCAAGAGGGCAGCTGGCATCTCTTCTACTAGCCAAAAGATGGCACACTCTGATGGACATACTAATATAATAATTACTCATGGATTGTATGGATGTTGCTTTTGTTTGTTAAATCATTTTCCAGATAATATAAGAAAGCTGTGCATGACTTAACAGTTCAGGGAGATTGTATTTAGTAGTTTGCTTCCTCTCTAATTCAGTTCTTGTCTGAATGCAGTTTTGCTTTTTAATGTGTCAATCCCTTTTTATGTTTATTTCATTTTACTTTATAATTATCACATTTATTCTTTATGGAATTGTACTTGACAGTGCCTGTTGTTAACTGTAGTGTGATTTGTTTGTTTTATTATACAGTAAATAGAAACTTCCCAACTCTTTTGAGAAGTTCAATAGAATCTTTAATATCCAAAGACAACCAAAAGCACACTCAAAACCTTTGCAGTGCTCACAAAATGCAATTCATATTTCTGGTGAAGGTGCTGCTGGTGTGTGGCATCCAGTGCAGCCCCAAACATGGCACACATTCAAAATTTTACAATTTAACTACCTATTGGCTTTTCTCACTTTAAACTCCATAAGAAAGTAATCTTTAATATCCACCTGAACAACCACCAGAACAGGCAGAGAGGACCTCAGTTTAATGTTTCATCTGAAAGAACATGAATGCTTCAATCATTTTGCCCATCTTCCTTCTGGTATCCAGCAAGTACATGTTCAGTGACCTGACCAGATCCTAATAGGATCTGCTCTGTTGGACCTGAATCTCTGGTCAGAAAAGTAGACAGAGTAGGGTGAAGGGACAAAGAGTGAGTAGGGACAACAAGGAGAGAGCTGAAACAGTACTTGAAGATCATGGTGGCACAGTAGGAGAACAACTGGGTGTTGAGTAAGTGGAGGGAGAGGCTAGAATAGAGAACAGTGGTATATATGAGGAGGTAAACATTCCATGAAGCAATGTTTTGAATACTGAATGAATGACACACTGGGAGAATTGTTTCTACCATGTAAACTTGATGCACAAGCACTGTGGTTGTTTCTACTTCCATTCTTATCAGTAAAATGAAAATGAATGTTTTAAAACCTGATTCCAGAGTCTTATTATGCAACAACTATAAGGGTAGGTGCATATGAGGAGGCCGTTAAGGCCAAAGCAGTAAATGGAATGGAAAATGGAGTCCAGTCTGGTTAAGGAGGATTTGGGAAAGCAATGTATGCCACATCTGCTTAGTTAAATATCAGTAGGATTATTATGAGAATGGAGTTTGCCCTTTAAGGGCAGACAATGTTGTCCTGGTGCACCTTCCTCCATTAGGGAATGGTTGTGCTCGGAAGGAGAGGGAAGGAAGGAGGGCCAAGGAGCCCAGAACAATGGGCAGGTAGCAGGAAGGGAGGGAGAAGGGAGGTACATAAGGGTCAGCACAAGGGGCCTCAGCCACTTTTTGCTGGAGTTTTGATTACAAACAACTGCAGCACATCAGATTGGCATAGGGATTAAGGTTTGTTCATCAGGACAGAAAGGTAAGGAACAAATGACTAATTTAGTGAAGGATAATTTGGAGCTGGCTACAAAAAAAAAAGAAAAGGGAAGGGATATAATGCATTAATAAATATAGTGGGGTAGACTAACATATAAGAGGATGATAAAGGAGAGAGGACAGTTTTATAAGAACCAATAGAAGCAAAAAAAAAAAGAAGGTAATGAGCTGAGGTGGTTTATGGCTGTGATATTTGTCCAATTTATCCATTTTTGTCTGGGGGTAATGATGGTAGCACATGGTCAAAAGGGCTTAGCAGGCATGTGAAGGATATAAAGGCAGGAATTATTGTGGCAAGTTTGTGGAGTTGTTAGGAGTGGGATGTGTTAGTTGCGATAGAAATCGTGAGGTGCTGGAGCAACTTTGGAAAGGATGTTATGGATCCAGCTTACGCTTTTTTTTTTCTCAGCAAACAAAGAAACTGTCCCGGGAGCTTGGAGGCCCAGCCAATGCAAGTTGTGACGATAAGAGGGTGCATTTTGTTCAATGAGTTTGTGACAGTGGCACAGCGCTGCTGTGCTGTGGGGGTACTGTAGAAGCGCAATGGGAATCGCACCAGAATTGTACAGGTGGTAGCAATGTAGACCGAGTAAGGTAGAAAGGAGGATCATAGTACAGGCGAAGGGGTTTTGTGCAAGTTTCTGCGGTATGAGCCTGGAAGAGGCCCTGAAGCGAGTGGGGGATGAGAAGAGCAAAAGCATGACCGGGGTACATCGTGGCATGCGTCCACACACTGCGTGGGTAGTCACGTAAAAACCTCAGCTTGTTTTTCATGCCATTTACTGCCTGAGGTATGGGCCTGGGACCATGGTACAGGTAAAAGGGGCTGCAATTTTCGTTTGATGAAAAAGGGTGCAGAGGGAGGCTAGTTAGCTTTGGCATTGTGGCAGAATTCAATATAGAAGGGGGGTGTTGGTCACTTGGTGCTGGGAAAATCCCAAGGGAACAGGCGTAAAAGGCCAGTGGGGAGATGCCTTGCAGCAGGAGGAGCAGAAACAAGCTATAGCGACCCGGCGGTGGTGGCACATGCCACGCTACGGTCGCCAGGCCGGAGGAAGGGAGAGTGAGAATGAGCATCGGGGATGTATGGAGGCCTGGAAGAGGCCCTGAAGTGAATAAGGGATGGAGAGGAGCAGGAGCACGACCTGAGGAACACGTGGCGTGACGTCACACGCCGAGTGGTAGTGCGGTGAACCCCAGCCTGTTTGTGCTATTTACTGTCAGGTAGGGGCCTGGTACCATGGTACAGGCCTATGAGGCTGCATCTTTCTTTCGAGGAAGGCAAAAGGTGGGGGAGGCGGGTGGGTTTGCACAGAGGGGCCTGGATATGGGAGAATGACCAACAGTAAAGGGGCGAGGCGCACGTGATGTCAGATGGGTCATGGGGAGAAGCGGCACTCCCTACCCCAAGGAACCTCGTGGCTGCCTCAGTGGTTTGTTTTGTTTTGGAGGAACTTACCCCTCAGAGGAAGAGGCTAAATCTGAGGCGGGTTTTGGTCCCACTTGATCCAGGGTCAAAAATTGGAGTCTGCTCCCTTATAAAGCTTCCAAGTTTAAAAAAAAAAAAAAGGAAAGGAGGGATAAGGAAAGAAGGGGCACACAAAAAAAAGTGAACCCTGTAAAACTCGGTGTGCAAGAATGCCAGGAAAAGGAGGCCGTGGACACAAAGGGGGAATGGAGCAGGAAGGTGGCCAATTAGCGGACCACGAGGTGTGTCCATGTTTTTTCCTGGGGGTTCTGAGGGGTGCCTTGGAATGTTTGATGCGGGTGGTCTAAGAGACAGGAGGAAGGCTTGCAGATGGGTGCAGATATGCAAATACCTGATTTTATCTTCCTGTAGTTGTCTTTACAGAGCAAAGAAAGAAGGAAATGGCACCCAAGAAGAGCAGACCATCAAAGAGGATGCTTTCAAGGCTATAATTGAATTGGCGGAAAATGCAAACAGAAGGTGGGAGCTGGTAGGGGAGGAACCAGGGAGATCTGGGAGAAGAGAAAAGCGGGCCAGGGTAAGGGGCAGCAGGCACCACCAGTCAAAAGGCCAGGTAGTCCCGCTTAAGGTGGCACTGGAAACAGTGGGGCCCGCTAAGGCGGTGGATCCAGTACTTCTGTGGCCTGTGGACCCAGCGACGCGGTACCCCACCTGATCAAGGTGGGATCTCCTCGTGAACCCAGACACGAAACCCAGAACGTGGTTTTCCTCCGCGACCCCAGTATTTCCCCATCCTCCTCAACCGCAGGGGAAGCAAGGAAAATGTGGAAGACCCAGGCAGCACGCCTGGACAAGGTTACGGGTAACACACCCAGTGCAGTGGGTGACAGTATAAAAGAATACATAGGGAAATTGTGGCAGCTCTGGGAGCAGGAGGTTTAGGGCAGATGAAATCAGCCCTAGCGGACATTAGGACGAGAAAGAGGGCCAGAAAACAGTGAAAAGGGAGCAGAGAGAGAAGGAAGAGGTACAAGGGAAATAGGAGCACCTGGGATGAGGATAGGCGAACATGTTCCACTGGCTACAAAAGAAAAAATATGGAAAGGAGAATATGTGGATATATTCGCTTTGGTGAGTCGGAGGCAGCTGCCAAATCGAGAAACTGAGGGCATAGGCAAGAGTGAGATGCAGCGGCCATAGTACTTTTAGGAAAGAAGGAGGATGACAAGTTCACAAAAGGAAGACTTGGGATGGATGGTTCCTAGGTTTTGCCACCTTTTCAGCCATCATTCTCAAAAAGGCCGGAGCTAGGCATCCGCTCATTACGTATTCTCTGATAATATGGAGAGCAAAAGCAAAAGGTGGGATGGGGTGGTTATACTATGATGAATTTTTCCGCAGAGAATGGCAACATTTGGGAACGAGATGGGACACCAAGCAGATAGATTTGTGGACGGATTACGTAACTGATCAGTCCACGCCCGATGGTGAGTGGGCAAAGGGGTTTACACCCCAGAGAGGTTGCTGGGCTTACAATAGGGCTTTTTGCTCATGGCTCAATGTCGATTCCAGCATGCTTGCTCAATGTGGAGGGGGACACCAGCAAGGAAATGCAGAACGACATGGGCACTAGGGACACAAGGGCAAGGAGGCCAAGGCTCAGGTCATCAGTTTTTCTAGAAGGCCAGGGATTTAAAGGGCAAACATGGAATGAGGAGGGCGGGGTAGGGGGAACATGAGTAGGGGGTCAAGTCAATGAGGTAAAGGGCATAAAACGAGAGGGGGCTGGGGAAGGTAGTGGGGGCACGACAGGGAGCAGTTTGGGATGGCCAGAACCCCATCAACTTGAAGGTATGGACAGTCTGCCTGGACAGATACCCGGACATGAGGTGGGATAGGATTATAGGGGTTTAACACAGGTTTTTCACTACAGTGCGGGGGCCCAGACAAGCGAGAGAGGCCAGCAACCTGGGGTCAGTAAAGGAAAGGAGGAGATGTTAAGACAGAAGATAGAGAAAGAAAAGGCAGCGTGGTGGGTAGAAGGCCCATTTAACACCCCCATTGCTAAACATGCGAATTTCGCCATTGGGTCTGGTACCCAAGAAACAAGAGGGGAATACAGGTGATACACCACTTGTCCCATCCAGAAGGGGACTCAGTGAACGATTTCATCAGGGAGGAACACAGCAAGGCAGACGAGGCGACACTCAGAGGATGCAGTCCGGATAATCAGGCCACAGGAAGACGATGATGGCAAAATCGACATTGAATCGGCTTTCAGTACTGGGGCACCTGAATTTTTGTGTGCAGGGTCATTGGACCAGGAAGGGCATTCACAAGGAGGTTAGCTAGGGATACAGCCAGGGTCACTAGGCCACATCACTGGGTGGACCTGACACAGAGGTGTCAGGGAGGACACTAAAATAGGAAGAATTCCTTAGGGAATATAATGGGTGCTCTTTCTGGCAAGAGGAATGGGTGTACAACACAGACCTCAAGCTGTACATAGGCAGCTGCTGGGGGACTAGGCATGGGGGTACCTGAGGGGCAGGTGGTTTGCAGAACCCTGGCCTGCCAGCTGGGTAAGGGACAGCAAGTAAGAGACATCACATTGCTGGAGATCATGCCCATATTGGCATGCACCCTGGTCTGAGGGGAATTGCAGGATCAAAAAGTGACATTTTGGTGTGACAATAGAGCAGTGGTAGAGGTCCTACACAACAGGGAGCCAAGTAAGAAACAGTCATGCAAGTATTGTGACATTTAGTGTTAAGGGTTTGCAGCTGAACATGTCATTCAGAGTAAAACACATAGAAGGTGCCACACACGGGCTGACAGCTTTTCCCATCTGCAGCTGGACCGCTGGAGGCTGGCACCAGCAGCGGAGGAACAAAACACCCATACCAACGAACATCTGAGATGTTGGCAAGAAGGAACAGAACTTTTGTTTCACAGCTCATGGGCACCCCGGACTCTGAGGGCTTCGAGGGCTTAGCGGGTGTTTCAGACATTCAGGGCTGAGCACGGATGGAGGTAAGTAGGCAGCTCACAGAAGAACAGTTGGGTATGTTCACCGTGGAACAGTGGCAGAAGGGACCGCCCACACCACAATGGGGGTTTATCTGGCAGGGATTAGCATTATTTGCAGCCTAAGGTTGGAAGGACCTGACAAAATCACTGCTCATCAGGAATGGCCGGCTGGGATGGGGCAGGTTGGAAGCGAGGCCAGGAGACAATAGGAGGCCAATAGGGAGCAGTGGCTAAGAAGGCTAAAGGAGGTGCTCGGTAATATGCAGATCAAAGGCAGAGGCCCAGCTATTTCACGATTTACATGATAATGTTTGCAGGGGCTATGAGAGTGAGTGAGGTGGTAGGCCTGGGGAAGAGGACAAAGAAGGGTTTGGAATGGGAGGACGTAAGTTGGTGGGTGGAAGAGATACGGATCAACCTCAGGAGGTCTAAAATGGACCAGGAGGACAAGGTTGCATGGTAACATTGAAAGGGCGGCTAGAGGTTGCATATGCCCAGTGCAGGCTCTGTGGGCTTTCACCGCTGAGCAGGTGACCAGGTTGGGACAGCTATTTGTGCAATGTGATGGGAAAAGGTCACAGTCTATCAAGTCACAGCAGTACTGAAGAAAGGCATGCAATTTATGGGGAGGACCCAGCTAATTACTCATCCCATTCCCTACGGATGTGGGCGGCCTCACAGTGGGCAGCAAGGGGAGCCGTGAAGGACATTTTGGAAAAGGGCGCTGGCGGTCAGCCAGTTTTAAGAGATATATCAGAGCACTGAAATAAAAAAAAAAAAGAGAGTGAGAAGGAGCAGTGTGGTTTTGTCAAAAAAAAAAAAAGAAGGGGATAATACAATGAGGGCACTTGAGAGTATGTGTAAATTAATTAATTTTCTTTGCACCCCATAGGTAGAGGAGGTGCACAGAAGTCTGGATCTGCCCATTCCTATATTTACTGGGCTGGTAAGAGAGCAGAGAAAAAGCTGGGGGAAAACAATTGTACCAGGATGTAAGACAGTGTCGGTTGGTATGCACGACCTGCGGGGGATGAGATGGGCACAGCTCTGCCGGCTCAGAAAGAACTCAAGGGACATCTTGCGATCCAGACCTAATCATTATACACCTAAGGGGCAATGACCTGGCAGACAGACCATGGGTGCACACATATTTACAGATAAAGAGGGACCTAATGGCAATAAGACAGTGGTGGCTCCAAGTATGCCTTGCCTGGTCGGATATGATACCACGAAGGGTATGGAGACAGGAACACAGCCACAGGGCGGTGGAGAGGCCAGGAGAAAGATGAATAGACGGGTGGGGACATTGATAAGGCAGCTGGGAGGACAAGTGATACTGGGGAGTAGAAGAATGGGTGGATGACTACAGGTCAGATGGGGTACACTTGTCAGATATAGCAATAGACACGCTCAATGCGGAAACAATGGGTTCATAGAGGAATGGAGGAAACAGACAGAAGCTGGGATATAAAAAAAAAGAAGGGACTTAAGGAAGTTTCATCCCTGAGGTAAGGGAGAGTAATACCCTAAGTTAGGGAAGCTAGTCATCAACGCAAGCTGGAGACTGGCTAGTGGGGAAAAAGGAGGGGGGGAGGGGGAAGAAAAGGAATAACACAAGAGGAGGGAAGAAGATGAAGGAGAAAGCAGTCTCGGTTTCACCGTTACCTAACAGAAAAGGAGAAGAAGAAGGCACCCAGGTTTTCGCTTGGGGATGGATAATCAGAGAGTGATATATGGATGGAAATAAATGGAAATTATGGAAATATGATGATAAATAAATGGAAATGGAATATGGAATTATGGATATAAATAAATTAATTGCCAATCTGAGCACAACAACAAACAGTGGTCTCTGTGTTTTGTGTGGGAAAGGGAATCCGGACAATGGAGTTTGCCCTTTAAGGGCAGACCAGGTTGTCCTGGTGCACCACTTCTCCATTAGGGAATGGTTGTGCTCGGAAGGAGGGAGAAGGAAGGAGGGGCCAATAGCCCAGAACAATGGGTAGGCAGGAAGGAGAGGAGAAGGGAGGATAAGGGTCAGCACAAGGGGCCTCAGCCACTTTTTGCTGAGTTTTGATTCCTCCCACCCACCCTACTAGACAGTACGAGGAGAGACAGTCAATTTGGGGCTGTGTGGTGGGTCTGTCAAGGTGGAGGACAGATGCGTCCGTAGGACAATGGACTGCCAAAGGTGAATGGCAGGTGATGATATGGTTATGGACTGCCAAAGGTGGATGGCGGGGATAATATGGAGATGGACTGCCAAAGGTGGATGGCAGGTGACAAAATGCTTGAGGGACTGCCAAAAGTGGATGGCAGATGATAATATGGCTATGAATTGCCAAGGTGAATGGCATGGGGAAAAGGGGGGATGGGAGGGGAAGAAAAAGGAATAACAGAAGAGGAGGAAGAAGATGAAGGAGAAAGCGGTCTCGGTTTTCACCGTTACCTAACAGAAAAGGAGAAGGAGAAGGCACCCAGGTTTTTGCCTGGGGATGGATAATCAGAGAGTGATCATGGATGGAAATAAATGAAAATTATGGAAATATGATAAATAAATGGAATATGGAATTATGGATATAAATAAGTTAATTGCCAATCTGGCACAACAACAAACAGTGGTCTCTGTGTTTTTGTGAGGGAAAAGGGGAATCGGGACAACAATCTCAGTGAGCAAGAAGTGGAAGGTGAGTTTATTGGTACAGTATTCAGTGCTCCATATTTGTTGTGAAGCTTTCATCCATGGCACTGATGTGAGTAGAAAGGTTGAGGTTGCAAACCAACCAAACACCAAGGTAAAGCAAGTGAGGGACTTCTTCAAGAGAAGATCAGCCAGAGTCTTGAGGACATGACTTTTGTGAAGTGAAAACAAGTCTTTTCTTACTCCTGATGGTCATGGAGACATTATTTGGTTTCATGTGAGAGTCAGTTGAGCATATCCAACATGGAACATTGTCAATGTTACACTGGAAGAAGATTTCCAGTTTGGGGACTGAGAAACCACAGGCAGAAAGTATTGTGCTGATTGCATAAATGTGAATGTGCATGAAGATACAGACTAAGGAGAGGTAATTTAGGAAGATGAAAATAATTGGACCCAGGATAAAGCTCTAGGAGCACCTGAAAATATAGGGAGAGGAGATGATGGAAAAGGATGTGGGACAGCATCACATACATGGACTGATTGAAGCCTCTCTGACAAGAAAGGGATGCTATTGAAGCAAGAAAGTTGGAGGCTATTAGACAAAACTGTAGCAAATCAGAATCCCTGTGGGTTCTGATTGAGGGCAAGCAAAAAAAAAAATATGTTAGGGTTTGCTACAGATGGCCTGACCAGGGCGTGATATAATGTACACAGGGGACTGTGGGATGGAATAAGAAGTGCAGCAAGTAAGGAGAGTCTTGTGTCACGATAACTTAAATCTCTCTGGAATTAAATGAGATATAGGCAGTACCAATGTAAGGGTAAGATCTGACTTCTTGAACAATTAAAATGACTTATGTAGTGCAATTAGTAAGAAAGGAGACAAGGACGAAAGATGTACCAAACCTGATGATAAGTAACAGGGAAGAATTTGTTTCTGAGGTAAAATCAGCAAAATCCTAAGAAACAGCGACCACTATATGATTAGATTTCAAATCAAAGAATTGGAGGAATGAGAAAATTGGTTCACAGATGTAGAATTTCAGCAGGGTCAACTAGGGCTGAGTGAAATTTATCTTCTGTCAGTGAAATTCTGGTGAAATGCTGATTTTGCTTCTGCAAAATTTCACTAAATTTCCATGAACATTTTGTGAAGTTTTGCCAAATTGTGATTTTGGTATTTCCATCTACATTAAAGAAGTATTTGTCCAACTTGCACCACATTTGATATGGTGACTTTGCCAACACCAGTACAGAAGTGTAGCAAGTTTCTGTCTCTGTCTTTAAAGCTGACTGAGTACAAGCTCCACATGTTCAGAAATTTTAAAATTATGGTTAACAACTACATAAACTAAAGGTTTTGTCAAATTGCACCAAATTTGGTATGATGACTTACCAATGCCCATACATAGGTGTGCAAGTTATTGATCTCTGTCATCAAAAGTGACTGAGTTACAAGCCTTCAAATGTTTAAAATTTTAAAGTACATTTTGTAATTATAGAAACTGCCAAATTTTAAGCCCCTATATTTTGAAAGCTAGAAAATGGAATATCACCACTTTAATTAAGTTCACTGACCCTAAATATAATGCTTTATGGCATCCTATCCTCCATGGCCCAGCATCAGAGCATCATGCTGCCATGCTGATAACCAGGTTTGGAAGTGCCCCAGGAAGTCATAGTAAACTAGGAGGCAGGTCATGGCTACAACTTACAATTTACATAACCATTACCTTTCTATTTAGCAGTTTTATGACTCTTTTCAAGAAAGTATGCATCTAAGTTTTCAATTATCTAGCTCCAAAGGTGGCTAAACTGTAAGCATAGAATTATTTTCTGAAATGTTCCTAAGAATATTAAATTGCCAGACTTTGAGCCCTGTAACTTCCCTGTCCTTCATTCAAATGTTATGAAGCTTAGCCTGCTATCAGATCTCTAGCTGCAACACCGACTGAGTTATAGCCAATTCAATTTTTTGAAAATTCCAGAAAATGTCATGACATTTTGTGGAATTTTGTGAAAATCAGGAATTTCATGAAATTCTGTGAATTCAGAATTTGCTAATTTCACCCAGCTCTGGGGCCAACTTTTACAAAATGATGGTGCCACATAACCAACAAAGATCCCTGGGTGGTTCACCAACTGGTGTGTTTAACATAGAAACATAGAATCTGTCAGTAGAAAAGGATGACTTGGCCCACCAGTCTGTGCAGATGATCCTTGCTTAGTCTGTTTGCATAGACCCTTAACTCATCTGCAGTGACCATTCCTCCTCCTCCTTGCCTATTTACTAATATTCTCCTATGTCTAGCCCACATATGCTTGAAGCCCCTACTTTTCTTGCCTTCACAACTTCTACTGGCAGTCTACCACTCTGTCAGTGAAGTAATACTTCCTAACATCCTGTTAAACACCCCCCCCCATCCAGCTTCATTGAATACCCTCTGGTTCTGGTGCGCTTCTTCATTCAAAGACAATCTCTTCCTGTATCCAGTTCAAACCCTTGAGGTCCTTGTAGGTGTCTATGTCCTCTCTTGCTCTCCTCTCCTCTCCTCCAGGTTGTACATGTTGAGATCCCTCAGTCTTTCCTCATAGGGCTTTTGGTGCAACTCTCACATCCTCTTTGATGCCCTTCTCTAGACTTTCTCCAACCTATCTCCTTTCTGAGGTGCAGCCTCCAGAACTGGATAGAATACTCCAGACTAGGTATCACCAGTGGCGATACAATTGCAACGCCACCTCCATTTTGCTGCTGGAGATGCTCTTCCAATGCATCCCAGCATTGCAGTGGCTCTACCCATTGCTTTGTCACACTGTCCTGCATCTTTGACAACATCGAATATAATAACCTCATGGTTCCTTTCCTACTTACTGACTGGCAATACCTCCCTAATCCTATACTCAGTTTCCTGATCCATATACCCTAGGTGTATGATTCTGCACTTTTGGCATTGAACCCCAACTGCCATGTTCTTGATCACACCTTGAGTTTTCCAAGATCTCTATGCTTTCTTCGCACCCCTCCTGATTGTCCATCCTATTATAAATTTTGGTACCATCTGCAAAAAGCCATATGTTCTCTTCCAGTTCATCTGCAATGTCACTTGTGAAGATATTGAAGAACAGTGGTTCCAAAACTGAGCCCTGTGGACCCTGTTGGTCACTCTTCCATTATTAAAGTGAGCACCATCAGCCACCACCCTGTATTGCCCTCTGTTAACTAGTTTCTAACCAAGTTTATAACTTTGGATCCCATCCTAGGTTGCTTAACTTCTAAATCAGTCCACTGTACAGCACAGTGTCGAAGGCCTTGCTAATCTCCAGGTAAGCCATGTCTACTGCCCCCATCTATTTCTCCAGTCATCCAGTCAAAGAAATCAATCAGGTTAGTCAGGCATGTCCCCCATAAATCCATGCTGCCTTTGGTTTTACAATCCATTGAATTCAAGGTTATTACCAGCCTTTCCATTATTAGCATTCCCATTAATTTTCCCACCATTGAGGTGAGACTCACCAGCCTATAGTTGCTAGACTTTTCACTGTTGCCACTCTTATGTAGATGGACCACATCTGCTCTCTTCCAGTCCACTGGAACCACATCCAGTTCCATTGAGTGGTTGAACTATGCTATCCTCAGGAAGCCAGCATCTCCCTGAGGTCTTTTAGTACACTTGGTGTATGCTGTCCAGTCCCATAGCCTTGTCCACAATTAGCTGCAAATCCTTCAGGGCTCTCTCCTCTGAAAATGGACTTGAGTTCGCCTCCCTTTTTTTTTCTTCCCTGCTCCCTGAGATCCATCCCACCTTTCACTGTGCAGACTGAGCAGAAGTACCTCTGTCTGCTTTTTCCCGATCTCCTGTGCAGTCTCCTCTCGACCCTCCAAATCCTCACTACCCCCTTTTGCTTTCTTGTTCTCACTTATAGTACTTGATGAAAGACATATCCCCATTTGCTACCCCTTTGGCTATACTTTACTCTTTTTCTGCCTTTACCCCTGTCTGCCTTATCTGCTTCTTTATGTTTTATCTGGTATGCTTCCATCTTCCTCCCTCTGCATTTTCTTATACCTCCTGAATGTCTCCTTTTTTCTTCACCACCATGGCAACTTCCCAAGAGTACCATAACAGTATCTTTTCCTTATGATTTTATTTACTTCCTACATACAGAGGCTAGTTGACTTAATTATGTCCTTCCTCATTTTCTCCCATTCCTCTACCCTTCCTTGGCAATCTTCCCTACTAGGCAGTTTCTAAGGCAGTCTCCTATTTCTTTAAAATTTGCCATCCTGAAGTCCAAGACCCTCATCCTCATGTGGTTTGCCTCTGTTCCCATCTTAATGTTAAACCACACTGAACAGTGATCACTAGCACCTAGGGGACTTCTCACTGTGATGACTGCAATGCTGTCCCTGTTTGTAAGCATTAGGTCTAGCAGTTCCAAGTGACACTGACTTACTGCCTGAAAAATCCTTGTCGGAAGTCAAGGATGGTCCTTCTCCTTGCGAAGCTGCAGCTGGAAGGCTCCAGTCCATATCTGGCAGACTGAAGCCACCACCTAGCAGTGCCTCCACCTTATTTACCATTCTGATGATGTCTTTCCTTCCTTTAAACTCCTCACCCCATGCTGGAGGTCTGTATACAATGAAGCCCACAAGGATGAAGCACAGGAGCATAGTATAGCTTTGTGGTTTAAGGCGCTGAGCTGCAAACCTGGATAGCCTGGGTTTGAATCCCAGAGTCCCCTCTTGTATACTGTGTGACCCTGAGCCAGCCACGTAACTTCCTTGTGCTCCCAGGTCGCACCTGGAAACAAGCTTCAGTTTAGTGTGCCTTTCCTGGTTAACAATTTCACATTTCCTTCCCCATTCCTTTCACAGTTCCTGCATGATAATAGGATTAACTCTCATTGAAATTGCCTTGTTTCCTGCAGCACCTCTGCTGCAAAATGCTCCAGGATTGTGTTTCATTGCTGAGCTAACTGTACCACTCCTGTACAGAGAGTGGCCTCAGCTCCTGTCTCCAGGATAACCCACAGCACCTCAAGTCCTACCTTTGCCGTGGGTGCCCCTGTGCTTCCATAGCCTTGATTCCCTCCTTATATAGTACAATTCCTGTTCCCTCATCCCTTCCCTCACCTGTCTGTCTTGAACAAAGAGCAGACTGGTATGACCATATCCATTCATGGCTCTCAGTGCGCCATAACTCCATTATGGCCACCAAATCCAGACTATCCTTCTCCATGATGTCTCCAGGTTTGGAATTTTATTACTCAGACTCCTTGCAATGGCACACATGGCTCTGTATACCTTACACCCTCCTATCTGACTCCCTGATTTTTCCCTCTCCTGCCTGTGTTGTTCTCTGAAGCTGCCCCACCACATCTTACTATGTTACCCTCCCTGTTATCTGACTTCTCTCCTCTCTTCTTGCTTTCCAGATTTATGGCCTCTTCCTCTGCCTTGCCCCCAATCCTTATCTTCTTGCACCCCCTACCCTGGGGAGCTTCCTCCTCCTCAGGCACTCCTTCCTTCTTGCTTCATCATCCTTGAGGCCATTTTTCCTCCTTAGCATTACAGCCTCCCCATGACTAGTTTGGATATTCATCCAAGTAGCATTAAAATCTCCCACTATGGGCAGCTGTCACCCTTCTGAGAAGATGAAGGCCATCTCACCTATAGAGGTCCATATCCTCCCACACTGGCCCCAGTCCCTAATGTAACGAAAGTCCTCTTCCATGCACCATGCCTTCAATCAATTGTTAAAATGCTGGGGTGAGAGCACCCACCCTCTCAGTCATACAGAGGTAACACCTGCAAACACCATCATGCATGATACCTGCTAAGGCCCTTTCCAGCCCCTTAAATTACTCTGCACTTCCCTACCCTATACCATGCCATGTCATTTGTCCCAGGTGGACAATGCATCTAGCTCCCTCTCATGTCCTGTTGAATTCTTGATCCTCTGATCCGCCTCCTTCCTCCAAGTTGAAGCACCAAGGAGGCACTTGACCTCCCTCCATTGCACCTCCTGCTCCCATGCCTATTACCTTAATGATACAATACCCAACCAGCAGCTGCTTCCTCCTTGACTGAGGACCTCTTCTTCAATCCTCGGGGCCTCCCTTATAAGGACTCCAAATCGTCCCTTCCAACTGCTGTGAGTGCCTTCTACCAGCTGTCCCATACCACCGGTATAACAAATGAATTCCACACTGCTACAGGCTTAGCAGTGCATACCCTTCCTACTAACCCCATCCTCCTGACCCCACCAAGGTCACACCACTCTGTCTCTGCCTGTGCCATTCTCATGGGAGTGGCAGAATAATTGGTGGCCCCTGGATGGGACAGGAGGGTCTCGCACTCTTACCAGTTTGTCCAGGAGTCCAGCAAACTCTGCCCTCAACTCAGAGAGATGAGTGCAAGTAGGGCAGCACCTCACTCTCCAGAATGTGTCCCAAAGACTGCGGCTCCACACCCATTGCACTGCACCACTCCTCGCTGTTTCCTTCCTTAACCTTTTTATTTGTTGAACCTTTCTTGCACCTGCCCTTCCCTTTCTATGCCTGTTAACTTTCTACCTCTTTGTTTACTTGTCTGAAATGTATTTGTCACCATACCCTACACTGGGTGCCTCCTAATTCCCATTTTAACCCTCCTGCTAGTAGCTACCTTTTCCTGATGTCTACTATCCTTATCTCTTAGTTGCTACCCTATAACCTGATGCTCCACTCTTGTGCTGTTCCACTCCTGTGCTGGGACACAAGCATAATGGGGCACACTGGGCAAAGGCATCTTTGCAGTATTCTTGTTAGAAAGCACTAAACATCTGTTACCTCCACCCCCAATCACACATGTGGTTCACAGGGCTTTCTTAATCAACTCAACCCCATTACTAATTTCCTGAGCTACACAATAGGTTACCCATGCTATCATTTACAAATTTAAAGACAAGTCACAAATTACTTTAAGCATTGACTATAAATCTCTTTTCTCCACCTAGTTTTTGCTAGTTTTAATATGGAGAAAATATTGATAGATAGATACAGACAGAAAGATGCCCTATGTTAAAGTTGTGCTAACTCCCTTCTCCGTCAGCAATTCCAACACTTCCAGGCGACCCCAGAAGTGGATCAATAGAATAGCCAATAAAATAGATTGTCAGTTTACAATGCTGCCACCACCAACCTGGTTATGACTCACTTAGACTGCTCCCTTTTTGTCTCACAACAGGCCACTGCTCCCACAATACAAGGCATATCTAGATGGTATAGGTTAAAATGCTGAAAGCATAATAGCGCAGGTCAAAATAACTACGTCAAAACAGCTAAAGATAAAGCCACTACAGGGACATAATAGCGAATGTAAATAATAGCTACAATATAGTTAGCACTGCCCCAGTAGCTATTCGGGATAGGGAGAAAGCTCCGTGGCAGGGAGTTCTTGTTGAGCAGCTGCAATGGCTGAGAGGATAGGGTCACAGACAGCAGAGGGTGGTGGAGGGTCGGTGGACTGGGGTTTGATTCCCGGTCCTGGAACACTTTTTTGTTGTTGTGAGTGTTGTCCCCCCGACTTACCCTCTGTATGTTTCTGTCTCCCACCTGCATCTTTTGGACCCTTCCTCAATGTCCTTCTGGTTCCCTTTCCCTTCAGAAAAATTCTGTCCATTCCCAGATTTCTCCCTGTCCTGGAACTGCCTCCCTCTGGTAGTAGTTATTTTAGTGGGGAGCTATGGACAAGACTCGTATTGGGGTGCAGGTGTGAAGCCCCCACAAACAAGTTAGTTTGTTTTCTTGTTTGATGGTAGTGGTTTTACCGCTCACTGTTTTTATGATCACTATATTTGTTTTATTCTTTTTTGCTGTGGTGTGTTTGACCGCGCTGTTTTTGTTTTAGCTGTTTGACCCCATGCTTATGGGACATAGGAACAACCTTTAATCACTTCCAGGTACTCACCACCCTGGTCTGTTCTGTATCACAATCAGGTTTATTTGTTAAGTTGGCAATGCTCTAGAGGTGGATGAATGGATTTGCCAATAAAATAGATCACCAGTATTATTAAAACAATGCAGTGACAGATATACATTATATATAATATTTCATATTTGCACACAGTATACAAGATATGCAGTAAACTAATTGAAAATACAAGCACACTAGGAAACATAAAAAAATCATATTGTAAACTCAAAAGTACATATACTGT
This sequence comes from Neoceratodus forsteri, assembly GCA_016271365.2. Lineage (NCBI taxonomy): Eukaryota > Metazoa > Chordata > Ceratodontiformes > Ceratodontidae > Neoceratodus > Neoceratodus forsteri. The sequence continues at coordinate 105,016,756 of CM057457.1, forward strand.
AGGAAAAACTGTAAATGAATTAATAAATTCTAAGCCATTAACCTAAGTACTTAAAAGAATTGTATCCATACACACAGAGACAATTCTCATTCTATTGAATAGCAGGTAAGGTTTGGTCCTTGTCTTATTATAAACAACCACCTTGGTTCTCCAGTGTCCTGTCTTTCCAGTACTTGAAAGAAAAATTGACTGAAATCCCTTCTGCACTCTACTTAAAACACATGCTGAGAGCTCCTTGATGCAATAGGCACTGTCTTATTCCACTGCTTTCTATGAAATTCTCCCTTTGTTATCTGAAACAACAAAATCACTGGTTCATCCTCACCTGGAGTACTGTGTGCAATTTGGTGCCCATATTTAAAGAAAGATAGGGCAGAGTGGAGACACTGCAAAGGAGAGTGAACAAGATGATCTTGGATGGGAGTAGCAGGAAAGGGTGTACACAGAGATTGATGGACATAACCATGTACACTCTGGAGGAAAGAAGGGAGACAGGGGACATGGCTTGAGAAATACAAATACCTCAGTGTTAATAAAGTGGGTAGTTGCTCTAACTGAGTGGCACACAAACGACAGGTGCAAAGCTGGAAGAAGGCATATTTAAGAGGGAGACCAGGAAGTACTTTTTCACAGAATGGGTGCTAGGTGAGTGGAATAAGCTAGCAGAGGAGGTGGTATAGTATGTACGAAATCAGTGTGGGGATTTAAATAAGAATTGGACAGATACAAGGGCTTGGTAAAGACCACACTAGAAAGGGAGGTGGAAGGAGAGTGAAGAGCCTCTAGGTGTCTCTCATTCAACAGTAGTTAGAAATGAATGTGCAGACATGCTAGGCCAACAGGCCATTTTCTTCTAATAGATTCCATATTCTTTGAGAAGTTACTGTATACTTTGGGTGGGCTTTAAGCCGTGGTTTGATAGGTGGAGCAATGATGTCAGTCCCACATTGAGTTTAAAGGTCACAACATCCTGGGTCTCGCAAGGATTCTTTAACGCTGCAGCCGGTGGCTCCATCGGCTGTTTCTCCCACTGCAGCATTTCTTTCATTTTACCTTCAGCTTCTTCTCTGTCTTCTCCCTCCCTTTGCCCATTCCGTCATTCTACTTCTCTTTCTTTTGTATTTAGCCCACCTGTGTTCGTCCCACGTGGGGTGGGTCCGCCAGCTCCCTCCTTGTTCTGCCACTCACTTCCCACTGTCCTCACCATCAGCTGCAGCCTGCCCCCCCTTCGCACCTCTGGATTTATTGCCATGTCCCTGTGTGGTGCTCTACTCGCATTTTCCTTCTTGCAGCATCCAATCTGCCTTCCTCTGGTGCACTCCGTGCTTTCTTGCATTTGCTTGCCTCTCCCAATCAGTTGCTCCCCGTGTTCCTTTTCCACCTCTGGGCCTCACCCGCCTGCTCCTCCATGCCATCATCACGCTGGTGCTTCGGTGCCTTCACCCCTGTGATCTGCTGCAGCATTCCCTGTTCTGGTCGGCCTCGTTTGTCCATTGCATGTGCGCGGCAGTTTTCCACTGCCAGAGTCTCATTGCACTGGTCAATGCTGATTCACTGGGTAATTCAAGTTTTTCTTAGCTGGACAGTGTTATATATTTTACTTTTACAGCTTTCAATGTCGGACATATCTCAAATTCTACTTCTTTGGCGTTTGTAGTGCTGGTGTGCCATAAAGTTAGGAGAGCTGCCATGACTCCTGCATGTCACGGAATCTCTAGCTGCTTGCCTCAATCGTATTTCCAACTTTGGGCTACTACAGTCTTTTTGAACTCCATGCCAAATCACACATAATTTCATTCAAAGCAACATTGGCATTTTTTGGGGTGGGCCTCCTAGAATTCTGACACGTTGCTTACCTAGGAGACTGTACTAGATGTTTTATTATAAAGTTTGTATCCTCCGTAACCTGCGAATTCCTTTACTGATTCATGTTGTGCATGTACTATTTCTCAGCAAGCTGATAACGCCTCTTTGCACGCTCTTTTCATCGAATATAATTTACTGCAGTTTTCATTCAAAGGGACGCATATGATTCACCCATGACAGTAATCTATGCTACTTTGACTGTTCTCAGGGGTTACCTAGTTTATTACTGACTGGATCGACTCTTAGTTATCTGCTCACAGTAACTGATCCTTTATATCCACAGGCCTCCTGACCCCTTGTCCTTGGGAGAGCAAATTATATATATATAAAAAAAATGGCACTTACCCTTCCTGTCCCATCTTGCAGTTCCTATTTGGGAGTTTCCTGCCATACCATCCTTGCTTGATTCCTGCTTCCTGTATTCCTGGTTTCCTTCTCTGTCCAACCTCCATTCCTTCTCGACCTCCTCACCCTATTCAGGTCCACAATCTCATGCCCTCTCCGGTCCACTATACCTCATCTCGACCTGCTCATCTCTTTCCATTGCTCTATCAGTGAGCAACTCATCGACTCCTCTGCTCATGGATTCCCTCCATCTTCATCCTTTCATCCATACAGGCCATATCGTGAATTCACCCTGTCACAGACTGCACTGTTCTTTCTTCTGGGCATTCTATCATGAATCCTACCCCAGCTATGTATCACCCGATCTGCTCATCCAGTTCAATCCCTGCTGTCCTGCGTCCTTTCCTACCTCGCTTTCCAGTACCTGCCTTCATGGAGTCCATCCATCATCATACTTCATCCATTCTTATGTAACCGGGTTCCTACCTTCTGTCATCATTCACTCAGCCTTACCTCAAGATTTATCTTTTACATTTACTCAAGCATTCACCTCGGAGTATATCTCCTTTCGAGAGCCTCATTACTGCATCACTCTGTTGAGTCCTATGTTAATTCATCATTCACAACATCAAGGTATACTCATTCCTATCTTATAATCATGCCTTATCTGCCTTAGCGTCCACTTCTTCACCTTGCTCACTCTCCTCAGTCTTCAAAAGAAAAACAGGATTCTTGCCTTCTTTGCTTCGACCTGTTCCTCTACTTCAGTCACTCAATCTGCTCATCTCAGCTGCCTCTGTCTGGCCTGTTCTCGATTTTTATTTCGGCATCCCTATCACAACTCATATGTCCCTCATCGATCTATGGCCCTCCTGCCACATGTATCGAGCTCCTAACTCTGGTCTTCCTTACCCTTTTTCTTATCTCATCGAACTTATGCCTGCCTTCTTCTGTCATCAGCCCTGCCCCTTCTCTCCCTGGCATTCCCTTTTCATTCCCGCCCTCATTGCTCAGTTGCTCTGTTTGGGTCCTGTGCTATTCCATTGACCTTCCTACCCTGCCAACCTATATCTGCTAACCTTGGACCGCTACTGCTATTCTCTAGCCCATTACTGCCCGAATCTTCATTCTCAATCTATTCCCCTTGCCCTCACTGCTGATCTTCTGCAGTTCCTCATCCAACTCACCCTACTGCCACCATCAGGGTCTCATTCCCATCGTGTCCTGCATTCCAATATTTTTTTTAGGCATGCCTATCATGGCTACTATGCCGCCTATCTCCATGCTACCTCAGATCATTTTGATGTCCAGTCATGGACGTGTGGTCCCTCGACACGCTACCTCACTCTGCCTCGCCTTTTCCTGCTCAACTGGTATGCCTCGGCTGTCTCTTTTCTGGCCTGCATTCGTTATTTCTTTGTGTCACCTCCCATTTGGTCCCATGCTCCCTAATCCACCTACTGTGTTCCTGCTGTGCTCATTATCACATGTATACATCTTCCTTAGTGACCTCTATTCAGTTCTCTGCTCGGCGCAGCCTTCTTGTCCATAGCCATTGCTATGGGCTGGCTGACTGCTCTCCTAACATCATTCCCATTCATATGCAGTCTCCTTTTTCCCGATTGGCTCATTTGAACCGCTGCACTCCTGCTTAATTCATCGTTTTCTTTGAATCATTCCTGTCTTCCTCCCTCATTCACTCATTCTTTCTTCAAGGTTTCTCCTCCTCTAGCCACTGCTCTTTCTGGACTCCCTCATCTCTGCTCTGCTTCAAGCATTTCATGGCCTGCATTCATTGCTTAAATTGGCATCCTTCTCGAGTCTTCGCATCGACCCAACCTGTGCATTTCTTCTGAGGTTTTTCCTATTCTACCATCCCTTTCCCCACTCATACTGCCTCCTTGGTGCTTATTCCTATGCTTCCTCATTGAACCACTGCTCTCTCAAGTTCTTACTGACTGCCTTCTCTCATTCTACTGTCCCCATCATTTGGCTATCTCTGGCCCTGTAGTTCTCATCCAGTCCTGGACATCGAGGATTCACTCCAATCCTGAACAGTCAGTATCTATCCACTGGCTCCATCTGGCCTGCACCCGATATTTCATTTGGGCAGCTCTATCATGACTCACGTGATATCTCATTGCCCCGTGGCCTCCTGCCGCATACATCAGGCTCATACTCCGTCATCATTAACCACCTCATTGAGCTGTGGGCACACCTCTCATGACTCATACCTCACCTTCCTGTTCTAGCCATCGTGGCTTCCTGTCATTGTCTGATTAGCCTCTGAGTCTCCTTACTCATCACTCTATCAAGCTCATTGACCTATAGCTTGGCTACCTCAAATCAACTCGATATCCATTCACGACATGCAGATCCATCCATATCTTTCCTCATCCTGTTCATCTATTTCATTTGCTCATTCAGTTGTCTCGATTCAACTCTATCTCTGCTCGTGGCTATGCCTTCCTGTCCATCGCCTTTACTGCAGGCTGGCTGGCTGCTCTCTGCCATCATTCAAGTTCAAGTTTCAGTGCTTCATCAATCCATGGCCCTCACATTTCAAGTATTAGGTTCCTGATTCCATCCATCATCAGCAGTCACGGCTTCAGTCTGGTCATATCTTCTATATCTCATCATGCTTCAGTTTTCTCTTGGCTTGCTCTGCTATTACGCATCATTGGGCCATCTATGGCTGACTGCATGTGACCTTCCATTGACCCTGGCCTGCTTGCCTCCTCATCCAGCTTGCCCTGTTGCAGTTCTCATTCTGTATCAGCTGGGTCCCACGCTGACCCATTAACCTCCCTCCGGCCCTTTGTCATTTCCTCACCACTTCCTCATAATGGCCCCCATGGCTTCAGTCCCTCATCATGCCTCATCTGTTTCCTTTGTTTGCATTCCCTGTTCTAGCACCTTTTCTAGTACCTGCTATCATGGCTCACTCTGCTCTTAGCTTCCTCTTCATCTTACTTCATCCAGTTGTGATTCTTGATCACTCCACCTGAGTTGCCTTTGGTTTCGATCTCCCTTCTTGGCCTCTGACTCTACCTCCTTCGAGGAGCCTGCTTCCTTTCATTCCTTCATCCTGGTTCATTTTCAAGTTCATTCCAGTCTCTTCCTATTCCAATTCTGTATCGGCAATCCAGGATTCACTCCGGCCAGGCCCGCTTTGATATTCTTTGGGTGTTCCTACCATACCTCCTATGCCACCTATCAACCGCTGCTATCCTGACACTCATATCGAGTTATTAACTCCAGTCATATCGAGTTCATATATCTAGTCATCATTCACTCAGCATTACCTCAAGGTTTAGCATTTAACTGTTCTCATTGCCTATTCCACTTGCATCGCTCACCTCAGCATTACCACTGAGTTTATTTATTTGCATCTGTTACTCGAACATTCCTATCACTAAATTCCATAACTACCGACTGACTACAAAATCAGGGTCTAATTATTCAGAATCTAATCATTTACATCGCATAATCAAACATGTCTCTTCAGCCTCAGTGTCTGCTCATTCGCATTTCTCCATCAAGCATATTGTTCAATCAAGCCAGTCTGCATTATCATCTCTCCTCATCAGCATCTGGAATCTCCTCTTGACACATCTGGATACCTTGCTCTGACTTATACATGAATCTATTTCTCCCATCCTTGCTTCTTGACATATTATGCTCCTCTGATCTGCTATCTCTTATCAAATACTAGAGCATACCCTCCTTGGGTCCCTGATACCTCATGTTCCTTATTTTAATCTGTGCTTCTTTCGGTTTTTCCTATCCCGTCGTCATCCTCCCTACTTGTATCCCTCATCTATGAACCATTCTTTACTAACATATGTCCTCAAATCAAACATTGTCAGCCTGGAGGAAGGTGACCTAGGCCTTGGATCCCCAGAGGTTTCCTCCTAAAAGGGGGGTCCTCCTCCATGCCAATAGTCATAATACTAGTTAGAGTTAGTGCTTTATTCTTGTCAGTTAGTTAGGTTCTGCTGTTGGATGGAGGCAGATGGTGGCCCTGGCTTTCCCTCTCCTTAGGAAGTTAGCCCTTCTCTCACAGAAATTATTCATCATCTCGCCTCTTCGATGCTTGACACCTTTAGGTATTCTTTTTGGGCTTCTTCCTACCCTATCTTTAGCCAATGCATTAATTCCCGGCATCTGTGGGGGGACCCTCCTCTAGGGTTCCTAGCGTCAGACTCCTACAGGGTGGTATATCCCCGGATAGAGAGAGGGGTGGAAAGCCACAAAGAAAAACTCAAGATACACAAGCATTTTCATATTATCTCATTCAGTTGCATCAGCACATTGAATGGGAGGGCTTTAAGTCTGGTTCGATGGGTGGAGCAACAATGTCACTCCCCAGTTTAAAGGCCACAACATCCTGGGTCTCGCCAGATTCTTTTTCATTGCCCACCATCCTCCCCTCCTCATCCAGCAGCACATCTCTAACCCATGGACTCTTTGTACTCTACCTTGGCCAACGATTCATTCCCAGCACCTGTAGGGGGAACCCTTTAGAGTTCCTTGTGTTGTACTCCTACAGGGTGGTATATTCCATGGATAGAGAGGTGGAACCACAAAGAAAATTCAAGTTCCACAAGCATTTTCATATTATCTCATTCAGTTGCATCAGCACATCGAACTGAATTTTCTGGAGAACCCTCATCTCTGTTATCCTTGCTTTTACTGAGGCTGGATCTTCAAAACATCCACAAACACATTTACAGTGATTGCTGACTTCCTGGTTAAAACTACACTCTTTTCTATCCGGCTTTCTGCTCCTCAGGCCCTGGCCCATCGACCTTCTGGCTGCACCCCAACCCAATCAATGACCTTCTCATGGACTTACAGGTTAACCATGACTTACCCAGTACCACTGTGATTACTGGCCTGCCACAATTGCCTTGTGTGGGCCTGCAGGGCCTTGAGGGGATGCTGGCATTGACTCTGATGGACTGAGGCTTCTTCTACCATATTTGCTCAGTGTGCTAGTGTGGAATTACACTCACTCTTGTGGTGTAATGGAATGCATACATGTTGGTGTCTGGCAGTGGTCCTTCTCCTGCAATGTGCATCTGCTGTGTTATTAACTGGCTCCACCAGGAAGCAGTCAAGCAGTGTGATGCAGCACTCCCTCCCAATGGAGGAGAGCTAGCCCTGTCATGCTAAAACCTCCTCCCTGTTCAGCTCTAAAATGGCACAAATCTTTTCCTGAGGTCAGGTTACCAGTGTGCCATGCGGTAGTACTACCAGTGTAGTACCAGGCTGGCCAAAACCTAGACTCCTTAACTACAGTGTTCTCTATTCTGAGGTAACTTCTAACACATTTACAGTGATTGCTGACTTCCTGGTTAAAACTACACTCTTTTTCTATCCGGCTTTCTCTGCTCCTCAGGCCCTGGCCCATCCACCTCCTGGCTGCACCCCAACCCAATCAATGACCTTCTCATGGACCTTACAGGTTAACCTGAGATAACCTCATAGTCTTCAGGTGAAGCTACCTCTGGCTGCAAGCTGCAACACTGGACTTAAGATTTGCAGAAGTGAATAGTGCTCACAACAGAGGGAGGTGAACTTTACAATTTACAATTGTCTTTGGTTTAAAGCAGATTCCTTAGGAAAGTTAATATTCTTCAGGTGGAGGATACTTCTAACTGAAGGGTGAAATAAGCAACTTAGAATTATCAGAAAGGCAGTCTTTCAATCAACAGAGGAGGTGGACTTTGCTTTACTTGTTACAATTGTTAAGATTTTACTGTTTTCTGTGTTTCTGCCCTTCTGACTTGATTGGAGTTAGTGACTGACTGTTTGCATTGCAATATTTGTAATACTGTGAGTATTCACTGGGCTAAGAATTTGTCATAAGCCCTGAATTGAGAGCAGGTTACAGGCTGTGTATTGGACCCAGACAGTCCCTAGGGGTGGAAACTGTTTTCTTTGTTTACCTCAGTGTGCCTTATAAGGCCAAGCCAGACTGTGTCAGGAAGTGCTTACATCATAGCTACTTAACAGCCAATAGCTCTGGAAAATCTTACAGACCTTGATAAAAGTACTAATTTTAGCAGGCTCATCAGATAACCTCATAGTCTTCAGGTGAAGCTACCTCTGGCTACAAGCTGCAACACTGGACTTAAGATTTGCAAGAAAGTGAGTAGTGCTCACAACAGAGGAGGTGAACTTTACAATTTACAATTGTCTTTGGTTTAAAGCAGATTCCTTAGGAAAGTTAATGTTCTTCAGGTGGAGGATACTTTAACTGAAGGTGAAATAAGCAACTTAGAATTATCAGAAAAGGCAGTCTTTCAATCAACAGAGGGAGGTGGAGTTTGCTTTACTTATGTTACAAGTGTTAAGGTTTTCAGTGCAGGAAGAGTTTAAACCCACATAGGCTAAATACTGTTTTCTGTGTCTGCCCTTCTGCACAGCTGACATGTTTTGGGGCTGACTGTTTTCAGAGCACAAGTCACCAGGCTCTTTGGGGCTGGGGAGGTTTACCTGTGTCTGACTTGGATGTTTGGATTTTCCTCTGTTTGATTAGCAGGGTATTCTCTCTGTCAAATTGGTTTGAAGCAGTATTACAAATTGTCGTGTATGGCATCTTGCTGACAGGAAGGCACTCATCGCATCGGTAGGTCAGAGCGTTTAGCTGATTGTTTCATGAGGGCACAGTTTAGGCCCAACCCCTACCCACCCTCACCCCACCCACCCCTGGAAATAGTTCATTTATACCTGGGGTTCTGACATCATTTCCTCAAGAGGGCAAGGTCACATCACTGTCATATCCTGTCTAGCACACTGCACTGACAATATAAGCATACATTATATAAATACATATATTTCTATATAATGCACCAATCACACACACACACACACACACACACACACACACACACAAAAACAAAAAATGAAACAAGGTGACAGTTATGTGGGAGTAGTACAATGTAATGGCTGTGGGAAGCAGTCTTCCGGGAGTCTTTCTGGAGGCTGAGATGCTGCCCTGTTTGCAGACAACTATCTGCCCTGAGGGAGGAAGTTGCCCATCTTCAGGCCGCACTGGACAGTGGCAGGAACCTCCCCATCCAGGAGCACCACAGCCACCACCACTACCTCAGAGGTTGTGAAGAAAGCACAGCAGTTGGACCACAGTGGGCTCATGGAGGGTAAGGGTGGTGGAATAGAGGCACACCCAGTCAGTTGTTACACTCCACAATCCATACACCATTCTGGGGAGCATAGTTCCCCTATGGATGCACCATGAGAGGAGACTAAGGAGGTGCAGACAACTGTCTGAGGGAGGCCCTCAGGAAGGAGGCAGAGGGCACCACAGGAAAGAAAGCAGCCCTGGTGGGGACCCAATTAGGGGATAGAACTGAGGGAGCAGGAAAATGAAGTAAGGTGCCTGCCTGGTGCCATGGCTTGAGGGACAGGAAGTGCATCCTTAGGATCACGAGAACAGTTGCACGGAGTCTGAGCTGGACATCATTGTCCACCTAGGGACAAATGACTTGGCTCATCATGAGATTAGAGCAGTGCAAAATGACTTTGTAGAGTTGGGGAGGGCTTAAGACAAGTAGCACACAGTATCCTTCTCAGAGGTGCTGCCTGTCAGTGGCATGAGTGAGGCGAGGGTACTTTGCACCATGCAGTTTAACAAATGGTTAAAAAATGGTGTGGAGCACAGGGGTTTGGCTTCATTGGGGACTGGGTTCCACCTGGAGGACACCAGCCTATACTGGCAGGATGGTCTGCATCTGTCCAGGAAGGAACAAGTCTTTTGGCAATCGGTTTAAATGCTTCATTGGCAAGCCTTTAACTAGTCAAGGGGAGGCACTGATAAGCAGAAGGAAAATCCCAGCCTCCCTACAAAACAGGGTACTAAATGAGAAAAGACCAAGGTAGAAAGGTCAGTGGGGTTGCCACTACAGAAGGTAAAGCCATCAAAAATGGAGAGCAATGAGTACCAATGCCCGTAGTCTGGGTAACAAGCTTCCTGAATTAGTGACCTTGATGGAGGAGGAAGATCTGGATATTGTGGCAGATCACAGAAACATGGTACACACTGAACCATGACTGGGACGTCAAACATACCAGGATACACTATCTACAGGAGGGACAGGGAGGGTAAAGAGGAGGAGGAGTAGCTCTCACATAAGAGAAGAAATCAAAGCAACAGAACAAAAGGGTAATCAGGAGGAGAAGAAGCACTGTGGGTCAATTTGGAGCAGGCAATGGCACCACAATCCGCACAGGGTTGTATACAGATCCTCTCAGGGGAGGAAATGGACAAGGAAATGATAGAAAGTATACTTAGAATGGCAGATAAAGGGAGATATTGCTGATGGGTGATCTGAATATGCCAGATGTTAACTGGAGTGCAGTTGCAGCAGCCACTTCTAAGAGTGGGTTATTCTGGATGCCCTACAGGGGCATGCCTAGACAACTAGTATTGGAGCCACTCAAGAGGGAGCAATCTTAGACCTGGTTCTCTCAAACGGAGATGAAGAGAGGATCACAGATGTAGAAGTGGGTAGCCATCTGGGAACTAGCGACCATCGAACAGTATGGTTCACAATAAACGCAGCAATAGAGTCAAGCCATACAAAGACAAAGGTACTGGATTTTAGGAGGGCTGACTTTGCCAAATGGGTGAGTGCCTAGGAATGCACTAGCAAATGGGCAGGAAGGAAGGGTGGAAGAACAATGGGGAATAATAAAAACTGCCATCACAGAGGTAACAAGCCTTGTGTAAAGCAAATAAACAAAATGAAATGAGGTAAGAAACCACTATGGTTCTCAAAGGAAGTGGCAGTGAAGGTTCAAGAGAAAAGAAAGCATTCTAGGAAGTACAAGGAATCACAGAAGGAACAGGACATAGAATTGTATCAGTTAAAGCAAAAGGAAGCTGGAAAAGGCAGTCAGAACAGCAAAGGCCCAAACCGAGGAAAAGATAGCCAACTCAGTTAAGAAGGGGATAAAACCTTTATAGGTACATCAGGAGCAAAGGAAGACCAAGGAGGGATAGTGAGGTTTAATAAAGGGAGGAGGTGGGCAGAGGGTGACTCAGAAAAGGTAGAGATACTAAACAAATATTTTTGCTCAGTATTTACAAAGGAAGAGGGGAGGTACCTAAAACAAACAGTAGAAACACTCTGGATACAGAAGTTGATACCAGCTCATTTACAGAAGAAAGAGTTCTGAAAGAGCTCTTAAAACTGAAGGTGGACAAAGCAATGGGGCCTGATGGGATTCATCCCAGAATTCTAAAAGAACTAAGGATAGAACTAGTGACACCACTGACTACCCTCTTAACAAATCATGGGAGGACGGGGTGGTACCTGAGGACTGGAGGAGGGCAGATGTGATTCTCTTCACAAAAGTGGGAGCAAGGCAGAAGCAGGAAACTACAGACCTGTTAGTTTAACCTCAGTGGTAGGGAAAATGATGGAATCACTTGAAGGAAAGAATAGTTGCTTATCTAGAGGCCAGAGGGGCACAGGACCCAAGGCAGCATGGATTCACAGCGGAAGGTCATGCCAGACAAATCTGATAGATTTCTTTGACTGGGTGACCAAAGTAGTAGATCAGGGAGGGCTGTGGACATGGCCTACCTAGACTTTAGCAAGGCATTTGACACAGTCCCACACAAAGATTAATATACAAGTTAGCCAGCCTGGGAGTGGGTCCCAAGATGACAGCCTGGGTAAAGAATTGGCTGGCGAATAGGACACAGAGGTAATAGTAAATGGAGTCCACTCTGAAAAAGGGGTTAGCGGTGGGTACCACAGGGTTCAGTATTAGGACCGGTCCTCTTCAATGTCTTTATAAGCGATATTGCAGAGACTGGAAGGAAAGTATGTCTCTGCAGATGACACTAAGACCTGCAACAGAGTTGATGCACAAGGTGGGTGGAAAGGATGAGAAGGACTTGGCAAGGTTAGAGGAATGGTCAAATGTATGGCAGCTTAGATTCAATGCTAAGAAGTGCAGGTAATGCACCTGGGAAACAAAAACCCAGGGAAGAGTACACAATGGGGGGTGAGATACTAACAACAACAAAAATGGAAAGGGACCTGGGGTAGTCATATCAGATGACCTAAAGGTGGGCAAGCAATGTGAGAGGGCAGCAAGGAGGGCTGGGGGATACTGGGATGCAGGAGAGGCATCACCAGCAGAAAACAAGAAGTTATTATCCTCTGTACAGACAGCTGGTGAGACCCCATCTGAGTACTTGCAGTTCTGAGACCCAATCTCCGTAAAGACATAGACAGGATGGAAGCTGTCCAGAGGAGGGTAACTGAAATGGTGCAGGGTCTGCACCGAAGACATATGAAGTGAGACTTTAGGAGCTTAATATGTATAGCCTTGAGGAAAGGAGGGAGAGGGGACATGATAGAAACTTTCTGGCACCTCAAGGGAATCAACAAAGTCCAAGAGGGTAGCATCTTTCAAAAAAAAAGATGTGCAAGAACAAGGGGCACAATTTGAAGATAGAGGGGGCTCAGAGGTAATTTAAGTATTTTTCACAGAGAGTTGTGGATGCATGGAATAGCCTTCCAGAGGAGGTTGTGGAGTCAAAAACAGTGGTGGAATTCAAGCATGCATGGGACAGTCATAAGGCAATTCTAGGGGTGGGGTAGAAGAAGTAGGCTGCTGGTTAACTAGGATCTGCAGCTTATCCATCAGGTAGGGAAATGGGCAGACTGGTGGGCCAGCGGTCCTTATCTGTCAAATTCTATGTTTCTATGTTTCTAACTTGTGTCACAGTAGGAATTCATTTATTTGCTGTTCATGCCAGACAATGACGCTCTCATCACTAACTTTAAATTGCCACTGTTAGACTATTTTTACTTCCATTTAGTCTTACAGTAAAACAAAATTACATTTTCTCGCATAGTATTTTATCAATCAAAGGAAAAGAACAGAAAAATATATTTTATACATTTTGGGTCAAATCTGCACCGATGAAAATAGTTGCAATTGAACTAAAGCAGTCAGGTGGAAAGGAGACAGTTGAGAAAATATGAACTAGCCTAAAATCAATAATAGAAAGGCTGTGAGGGAATGTGTCCTCAGAGGAACAAGAAAATGAGAACAAAAAGTAGGCCATTTTGATGAATTGGGCAATGAGGGCACAACATACTGTAAGAGCAAAAGGAAATTCTTTAAAGCAATGAGACAAAGCCATCAAGCAACACCAGGGCAGAGTATAACATTTTACAGAGAGAGACAGTGCAAGAATTTTATTAGGAAAGCAAAACAAGAATGTGAATTTAGCATTGCTTAAGAGGAAGGAAGGAAGGAGGGTGGGAGGATATTTTAGGTATGTTACAGGTAATTAGGTACAAAATAATGTATACCCATAACACCAGGTGTAGCAATAGCTTGTTTAACTGGGGTGAAAGAGATTACAGAGGAAATTGACACTTATTTTACATGAGTCTTCACCAAGGGACCTGGAGAGAAACTGACAGTAGTTGGTCAGTTTGAAAGGGGACAGAATAGGTAATCAAGTGACTGTTACAACAGTCAGTGGCACAATATTTTGATACAGTATGTAGATGCAAGTAAGACACAGGGCCAGACAGTATACACATCAGGATACTGAAATAACTCAGAGGGGACTGGCACAACCACAGGGACATATTTTAGAAAACACCTAGAAACTGGGCATGTACTGAGAACTTGAAGACAGCATATGTGATCATTTTGTTCAGAAGGGACCTTGGGGAGATTCTGGGAACTATAGGCTACTTAGTTAAATATCAGGTGTAGGTAAGATGTTAGAGCCTATTAGTACAGTTATTGTGGTGGCACATTTGGCCAAACACTGAAGAGTGATATCCAACATTGTTTTTTGTGGTAGGCCCGTCAAACATATTAAATTATATCTGTCAATAAGATAGGAAACACAAATAGAGGGTGCTCTAGACTTGGTATGTTTGGATAATGCACCAACTGGGAAACTGTTACTTGTTATGCATAATTAGTAAAGATGGAGTTGGATGGAAACTATTAATATGGATTAGAAATTAGCTGAGTAACAACAGACAGAGTATGATGGTGGTGGTGGTGGGATGGGGGCTAGTGAGACTGGAAGACAGTGACAAGATGAGCTCCACAGCGGATGTTTTTGACTGTTTTTTTTCCATTATTGATTTTAGACTTGGGGTCTTGTTGGTATTTAGTCAAGTTTTCAGATAATATGAAGTTACAGTAGCTAGAGTTGTCAACAGTAAAGGGTGCATGATAAATTACAGCAGGCTCTAGCTATACAAGATTAATTCTCAGTGTCACAATTTACAGTATGTCTGACTGTCTAATGATTGCAAATGAAGAACAAAAGGATTTTAGCCCCCACCATCACATATCACTTTCTTCATGTTGTGTTTTTGTAAAGCGAAGATTTGCACTTAATGCTACTGCTCTCCTTGAACTGCTACTATTCTCACTCACACCTCATGTAGGCACAGATGTTGCATTTCCTGACTGTGCCAGCTGTGACAAAATGCTACACTGCAGACTGCAGAATCCATCTCCAGATGGAGATTCACTCCCACTGCTATGCTATTCTCATAGCTGTCTTAAAAGAAAACAGCTTTAAAAACAAAGTCACAGATTCCCCATGAAAAGGCATTTTTTTTTAAAAGCTATCTCTCACAGTACCATTGTAACCAGTCTGCTTATTACTGCTACCAGCAGCACCCCCACGGGCAATGCACCAGTGGATGGACTATTTTATTATATTTTACTAACAAAAAGTCAGATTTTAACAGTTTCTTTTACTTTCTTAAAACATTTCATACATGCTAAGCAAAACCAATTTTAAGCACAATAGCACTTTCTCCGTGGATGTTGTTGTCTGTACCTGCTCTTCCAGTGGCTGTAAAACCATTTTGCCTTTGGTGTGGAGCCTCACTATGCCTTGGTGGGTATAGCCCAAAACTGTAGAAGTTGTTGTGTATTATTCCTTACATACTATCTGTGCAGGTCTTCTAATCAGGTATTCTAATAGCAAGGTGGGGGATTATGCACTGAGTTAGAACTGACATATGTAATTGGGAGCTTCAGTATGACAGTGGGAGGCCCAGAGGCCAGAACACTACAGGCTGATACACTGCAAAGAAAAGACAAAAGACAGAAGACACAATTGAACTGGATTGACTGAAAAAGTATAAGGATAAGAAAATCAGATTTATTTCCTGGAACATAGCAGAACTGGAAGATTTTTATTTATTTATTTATTTATTTAGTGATTCGAAAAGACCTTTGAGCACAAGCTTTTTGAAAAGGTTTCACATCATAGATTGCAAAACAAAGAACAATAGGAGAAAGCAAAGGTACATTACAATGAACGATACAGCTTGGATTCAGTACTTACAGAATAACTCAAAACATAGGTACAAGTTAAAATAAGAAGAAAACACTTTATGAGGGTGGTGGGTGGGGATAAGCAGCCACAGAGTGCCTTGTCAGTAGTTCAGAGGAAACGGGATAGCTGGCAGTGGTGTGAAGAAAGGAGGTACAAGACAGAGAGGTATGTAATGCGTGGAGGTGAAGGGTGAGGAAAGAAGGGCTATAAGGTATAGGAATAAATGATGGTGTGAGGGAGGCTGAGTGAGAAGACTTACAAGTAAATGGTGGGGTGTAGGGGGCATGGTCAGGCAGCCTACATTAGTCGTGACTGTTAGGGAAAACTCATGGGACTGTGAGTTTTGGGAGGGTGGGGTGGCAGGTGCAACAAGCATGATGCAGACAGATTGCTGAGGCAAGTCACAGAAGGGACAGAGAGAGGACTACCTGAGGCCTGCCTAGTGCTTGCTGCGGGCAGAGAGAGCAGGTGTGGCTGGACTCAGGGCAGATACACTTAGAGAGTGTTATTAGGTGATGTGATAAATGAGGATATTGCATGGAAGGACAAAATATTCATATGAAATGATATCACTACCAGAAATGTGTTTTATAAGAAAGCAATTTTATGTAGAGGGTTGTATGTGTAATTAACTCGCAGCTACCACATACAAGCAAATTGGACAAGAAAATGTGTTCTTGTTATACTGGTGCCTTTGCCTACCTTTAAGGATGCTATTCAGTGAGACATGGAGGAGCCATGTTTCCTGTACATACTATATATGTGTTAAATGATGATGTCTCTGATTTTATAGTTTTAAACTTATACATTCCCATTAAGAGAGTTAACTCTCTCATCTTAACCCCTTAAACTTATAAAATATGACCATTCAAAAATTATTACATTATTACCCAGGAGAACAACATTAATCATAGGGGAATTCAGTATAAAAGGGGGGATCTACATGAAGTTCAGGACAGTAAAATGCATTGGGAAAATGTTTTAAATATTCTGTTAGTGAAATCTTAAGTCTCCATAACTGAAGGACCCTGTCTGCAGTTCAGTGGGTGGGATAACCTCCTTAAAAGCACCAACCGCCAGCCTTCTCTGCTTAGCAGTTTAGACGCTGGGCCCGCGTGAGTTACTCCTTGCTGCTTCTGCTCTTGCCTTCTTACCTCTGTACTCCATTGCTGCTTCTCTCCTGCTGTCTACAGCTCTGCCGCTCCTCCACTCACTTCTTCTCCCTTCTTGCTGGTTTGCCGTTGCCCCTCCTTGCCGGTTCACTGGTGATCTCCCCCCGGTTCGCCAGTGCTCCTTGCTCTCCCACCTCCTCCTCCTTCTCCTCCTGTTTTGTTTGCTTTCCTTTTTTTGAGGGGAGGCCTTTCCTTCATCTCCTTGCTACTACTGTCCTCCAGTTTACTTTGATGTTGAGTCCGCCTCGGCTATTCTGCTTCACTTACTCCATAGCCTGGCCTGTCCGTTAAGGACCATCCGTGTACTTTATTTTATTTATTTTTTATTTTTATTTATTCCAGGATTACAAGTACCTTTGAGCTAAGGCTCTTTACAAAGGTTCCACATCAGAAATAACAAACAACAAGGAAGCAACAGAAATAACAGTAAACAATTCATGTTACAACAGTGCTATTGAAAATGGTCAATTATAGGAAGAGTAAGGTGTAGCGGAGGAGGAGAAGTGTAGTAGTTAATAGAGGCAGCTATAGTAAAATGGCAACACAGGTAGGACCATGTGCCCACAAGGGATGGGTAGGGTCAGGTGCCTGGGGTGGCAGAGAAATAGGGATGAGAGGAGAGGCGGAGGATGAAGATGCAGCCGGAGGCATTTTAGCCGAAAAATAAATGGAAAGGAGTGATAGGCGAGAAAGGGGGCAGGTGAGGGGAATAAGTGCTATAATGGGACAAGGAGAGACTAATGAGGTGGTATGAAGACCTGAGATTTGAAGTGGTGCCTCAGGAGCTGGGGAGGGACGGGGCTTGGGGTTAAGCAGTATATAAGTTAGGATTAAAGCTGTAGGTCATCATCTAGGAGAGGCAGTCACAGGAGCTAGAGGCAATGAGATGATCCCGGAGCCTGGTTTTGAACAGACCTAGTGTTGAGGCAGAGGGATGGTGTGGCTGAGACCATTCATCCATAGAGGAGCCCTATAGGTGAAGGAGGCTGGCCTCTGCATAGTTCGACAAGAAGGAACTTGTAGAATCTGGGTTGTCAAGCTCCCTGGTGTTCTGTCAGTTGGTGTTTTGATGTATCAAGGCAGTAACACCGGGGTGTGAGGCCAAGGTTGATTCTTCCCACCATAGCACACGAGATACTTTATACAGTTGGAGAGTTGGAGCCATCCAGATTGTTCATAAAGGGCACAGGTGTGGGTGAGGTGGTGGGCACCAGTTGTGAGTCGGCATGCTTTAAGTGCAGTTGTTATAGTCAGAGGCGGACATCATGGTGAAGCCATAGATAATGAGACCATAATCAATAATTGACACCACAGAGCTCTGGAAGGCAATCTTCAGGGCCTCTGGGGTGAGGTGCTGCCTGTGCTTGTAGAGTAATCCAAGGCTAGTGTTGGCAGCTTTAGTCACACTGTCAATGTGGAGCCAGATAGGTAGATTGGGGTCAAGCAGAACTCTAGGTATTTGAAAGAGTAAACTTGTTCGAGGACAGTCCCCTGCTTGGTGGAGATGGCAAGGGCTGTTGCTTGTAACGTTATGTGAACTACAGAATAGCAAAGACTTGGTTTTCTTGTGATTGAGGACTAGTTTATGATTGGAGAACCATGTTTCAATGGCACTGAATCAGAGTTGGAGGCTGTGTTGTAGTGGTGAAAGGTCCTTGTGCGAGAAAAGACAACAGCATCATCTGCATACAGGATGATTTGTTCCAAGCAGGATTGTGGTAGAGAGTTTAAAAGAGGCTGAAAAGGAGAGGCCCAGTATGGACCCTGAGGTACTCTGGAGTGGACAGGCAAGGTGTCCAAGATAGCATTGGCAATTTTACTCTTTGAGAGCGGTTGTCAAGGTAGCTTCGAACAAATGGCTGAGTCCAGTGCGGCCAGCAAGGAGTGGTTGGTCATACAGCAGCCGATGATGGACCATGTCAAATGCCTTCGAGAGGTCGATGAAGACAGCCCCAGTAAGAAGTCCTTTATCAAGGGAACTATGCACTGCACCAGTAAATTCAAGCAGGTCAGCTGTGGTACTATGCCCTTTTCTAAACCGTGCTTTTGTGTGCACAGAATATTATATTTGACCAAATAATCAGTGAGCTGGTCCACAACAATATGCTCTAGGGCCTTGGATAGTGGTGGCAATATGGAGATTGGGCGGTAGTTAGAGTGGCAGGTCTTATCCCCAGTTTTGTGGACTGGGGTCACAGTGGCAGTTTTCCATATTTCAGGGAATGTACTGGTGTGGAGAGAGAGGTTAAGAATTTTAGTTAGGGGACTGAGGACCTCGTCAAGTGTAAGTGATAGCAACTTAAGTTCCAGGGTGTCACTGCTGATTCTGGAAGTGGAGATGGATGAGGCAATGTGTCAATGAGCTTCTTTCATGTTAATCTCCTGAAGTAAAAATGAGGGTGGTTTGACAGAGTGCAGGGTGCGTTGGGGGTGACTGTCTGTGAAGAAATCAGGTGGTAGAACAGAGCTGAGGTCAGTAAAAGCCGTGATAAAGGTATTTGCAGTGACCATGGGATCAAGGGTAGTGGACCCTTCAACAATTAACATGGATGGAGGGGACTTTGATTGTTTCCCAGTAATGTCCTTGATATTGTCCCAGAAAGCACGGCCATTTCCCCAGGTGTTGGTGAGGATGTCCTATAATACGAGCTTTTCGTGACACGAATGGATTTTGTGCAGGCATTATGGGTATGTTTGTATTTTTGGACATCAGATTGTTTGCCTGTGGCTTTAGCCACTGTCCACAGGTGGTCCCTAGATTTCAGCTGGGAAAGGAGCTCTGCAGTTATCTAAGGGTTACAGAGGGCTTTGTTTTCTGTTTTTGAAGGAGCGAAGAGGTTACAGGCCTTAGTGAAGGTGGTGATGAAGTAGCCAAGGACTAGATTAACATCCGTCGCCTTTGTACATGGACAGCCAGTCTTGCAAGGATAGGTACTGTTTGAGATGGGTAAGTTGACCACGGGGAGGATCTACTGGTAATGATTATAGCGGTGTCTTTAGAAATTTATTAGACCATTCATATATAACAGGTGAGTGGTCACTGAGAAGTACGAGAGATCCTGGTAGGGTGATTGGTGAGAACCCAGTCCAGCAAGGTACTGGTGCCAGTTTTGTAATTTATCCGAGCTGGTGTGGTGACCAATTGTGAGAGGCTGGCAGCTGCAAGGGCATCACTTATGAGTGTAGACATCAGATGTGAGCAAGCTTATATTGAAATCACCAAGCAAAATGTGTTCAGAGCCAGAAGGTTGGAGCTGACAAAGTTAAGAACTTCTTTGATGCAAGATCTTGATCTCGAGGTGGAATATATACAGAGACGATGGTGAGGGCTTTTTGATTGGGACCTAGAAGAATTTTAATGGGTAGAAGCTGGGCCTAGGAGGCAGGGGCGGGGTTGGAACAAGGTGCCCCAAGAGATTATCCTTAATGTAGATGACACAGCCCCTCCCCTTTAGAGACATGGTCCAGTCTGAAAACATTGTAGCCCTGTAAGGTAATTGCCAGATCAGGAACCTTTGGTGTCAGCCATGTTTCAACTCAAGCAAGGATGTCAGGATTATGTTGGCTGATAAAGGCTTGGAGTGCATCAAGCTTTGGTAACAGGCTGCAGATGTTAATGGTTGCGATGGTGAGGGCTCCTGCCTTTTTCAGAAGGCTTGAACAGCCCGGGCCAGGGTTTGGATGAACGTTGCCCGAGATCAGTAGGAAAAGTAGAAGGAGCTTCACTGAACAGAGGCACAGGTCCCATAGTGATAATTTGTGTTTTCTTTTAGCGCACGGGCAGTAGGTAGCGTCCATATGACAGCCCCAATGATATGCAATGTGGTACAGTAGGGATAGGCTGGCATTAAGTTTAATCTAATGGTGCAAGAAGCAGCCAGATATTTCCAAGTGGAGGCCCATGGGGAGGACTGTCGAGAAGTGGAGCATTCCCAAGGTACTGCTGGTATTAATTAAGTAGATAGTGGGTATGGGGTGGGGTGGCAGGGGCCTGCGAGACAGAACAAGGTAGGAAGGACAAGGAGGGAGAGAAGGGAAGGAGCAGGTGGAGGAGGAACTCATAGCAGTGTAGGGCGAAAGATAAGAAAAAAAGAAACAGGAAGGGAGAGGTAGTGAAAGAGAAATTTCGGCAAAATAGGATTTAGTAGGGAGGCAGTACAAGGAAGGTATATAGCAAGTAAAGTAACTGTGACTTTAAGAGGGTAGACTTTTAAATGAAAGAACAAGATCCCTCTAGTGGCAGATCTGTATAACCTGCTAATGGAAAACTAGCCAAAAAAAAAAGAAGAATTAGCCAGGGAAAACCACTCAAGATGCAGCAACAGAGGGCAGTGTCCAATCAGGATGTGGCTGTGGAACGTGCCAAAATTGAACCTGATGGCTGGAGTCCTGTCATACCTTTGCAGGGTAGAGGAGCTTTCTTCCAGGCAGACCAGCTCAGCAGTGAAGGTTAAGGCTTAGTTAGAGTGTACTGCTTCCAAGAACGGGTTCCTTGGCAGTTTTGACTTGGCTGCATTCCTGGATGACTTCTTACACCTCATATAGGCTGCACTTGGAGGACAGTTCTTTCATTTCTGAAGGCAGCTACACCCTATCTAAGTATTCACCATTTACGTCTTGGGATGCCTCCTACTTTACTTGGCTAGCAGAACTTAGATGGGGTTCTGTTAACCTTGGCTTGTGTAGTGCCTACATGCGACATTTATTCACAACACACTGCAGTCCTTGGCTAGCAGAGCTTACGGAGTTCTGTTGTAGCCTTGGCTTTTGGTGCTTGTGGGCATCTCATTCACACCACTACCATTCTTGGCTTGCAGAACTTACATGGGGTTCTGTTTAACCTTGGCTTTGGTGCTTATGTGGGCACCTTCATTCATAACCCTACCAGTCCTTGTTTGCCTAAATTGACTCCATACCTGCTAATCACTACCTATGCCTATTAACTGACCATGACATCTCCAGTTCCACAGTTCCACCTCGAAGGACCATCTCGAGTACTTCCTGGCCGAGAAAACGACTGCCAAAACTAAACATTCCCTGAAAGACTGGACCGTCCTTGTCTGACGGCTGAATTAAAGAAACTGGGCATTCCTTCCATGCTAATGCTAAGAAACAAGAACTGTATTATTTATTGCTCAATCATCAGAATGTAGTTCCCTGCACCTCAGTTCCTCCTGCAAGTCCAGATACTGATGCCTTTGCTGAATTAAAGGATATTCTCTCAGCTAGCTACATCCATGGTGGATATCTCCAATCGGCTTAATGTGCTTGAAAACAACATGCACCCTTCCTGTGTTGCCGCAGCCCGACACTCCAGCTACTCCTATACCTGCTTCCAGCTCCTGCCTGAGCCTCTACCACCTCTATCCATTCCTGATGTTCCCCATGTCAAGTACACTAGGTTCCATACCAGCAGTGTCCCCATTCATCTAGCACCTAGTCATCTCTGCAGGATATCATAGATAGGAAAGATGTCAATCTTATTTCACTTCTCATTTCCTCCTATGATACCATAGAAAACAGGGTCATATCTTGTGGTGACATCTCCGATGTTCACGGTCCAAAGATCCTAGACTTTCCGAGAAAATAACCATTCCCAAATCTGTTCTGGCATTTAGCCTCTACAGAGATAACATTTGTTCCACCTTTCCTACTCACAGAGAAGAACTGGATGCCTACCTCTATCTGGTGGTTGATCTTGGTGACCACTATGCGTACTCATTTTTCGATTACACAAATCCTTTTCTGCCAAAGCTGCTGCTGCCTGTCTCACTTCAATGTGCACTTGCACTGGGGCTCCCTTGATAACGAACAGTTCTGCTATCAGTTTGCCAGACAACAAGCACTGACCTGTCAACTCTGTGGCTCCTTTCCCCATGGTGCTACATTTTGCCCTTTATCTGTGCCTAATACATCCATGGCACGCCTTCCGACTTCTTCTGGCTCGACTGTTACTCAAACACTCCACAATCCTACTGCTCTTCCTCATTTCTCACTTGACTGGTATGGTCGCCTCTGTCATCTTTATTGCTGGTAGACCTGTATGTAACAACTTTAACAGCATGGTTGCAATGTACAGGGCTGCCATCTTTTCACGCTTGCAACCATTATGGGATGCTCACTCTAAATTGGTTTGCCCTGCCCTGAGGAGTAAATCCTGACTATTCATACATCCTTCAACTCCTATAAATGACAAAGTTTGTCTCAACTGCTTACTGGTCACCCATTTCAGGTATTGGTCCGTATCTCGTTCTTGAAATTACTTCTGATTTCACACTGAGTCTGTTCTCTTCAAGAGTCCTTCAATGTCCTAATCTACTAACTGCAGTATCCCAACTAGATGTGGTCAAGACACTCCTGCAGAACGAACTGGACAAGGGCTATCTCATTGGAGCTTTTCACCATCCTCCATTCCCCATTTTCCATGTCAGCTCCATTGGCATTGCTACTCGCAAATTTTCAGGAAAAACAGGCTCATTATTGATCTGTCAGCTCCGCATGCTCCTCATATTCCTGCATCAACTCACTTATTTCTTCTCAAGACTTTTCCTAGCTTATGCTTGAATAGATGATGCTATTGTCACCATTAAACAACTGGGCAAAGGTGCTTGACTGTCTAAGGCTGATATTTCAGACGCCTTCAAATTGCTTCCTATTCACCCTTCACTCTGGCACCTCTATGGTATCAAATGGGAAGTTTTGTATTATTTTGCTGTGCTGGTTACTTGGATGCAAAAGCAGTACAAAATTGTTTGACATATTCTCTACCACATTATGCTGGCTATTATTGAACCATTGCCGTGTAACTTGGTCATCCATTTACTTGATGGCTTCCTTCTCATAGAACCTCCATCAGCACCTCCAGCAGCAGCAGCACTTACTTCATTGTGTCATCTGTTTTGTGAATTGGCAGTACCTCTTCAGAAGAAAAGACGATTGGTCCCATCACTGCACTAGAATGTTTGGGCATTACACTTGATTCAGCACATGGAAGGCAGGCTTCCTTCTGATAAGCTGCTTCGATCAAGTCCTTAGTCTTGTCATTTTCAAACCGATCATCTTGTACCAAACATGAACTTATGTTCCTGCTGGTTACCATAATTTTGCTACTCGATAATCCCACAAGGCTGTACCTTCATATCCTACTTGCTCAACTTACTTTCTGCTGTTCTGGCTTACATTATCATACCTCCTTACTGCTGATGTGAAGTCTGACCTCTTCATGTGGTACCTTTTCCTGGATCAGTGGAATGGATTCTTCATGTTTTATAAGGACATCTCCCTGGGTATTCTCCTGTGTGTATGGATGCATCTCCTATTCACGGATTTGCTGCCATCTTCCAACTGCCTGGATCGCTTCACCATGGACTTCTGACTTTCTTCAGTTACCTGCAGCTATGACTTCCTCTCCGTTATTTGAGATTTATCCCGTAGTCGCAGCAGCTAGTACGTGGGGACACTCTGGTGCTTAATTACTATATCAAAATACACAGATAATCAAGCGACAGCTGATATTATCAACAAAGGCAGATCATTGTCTCCACAGTTATGCTATTCCTACAGAGATTGACATGGTTTTCTCATTCATAACTTTTGTATTCAATGTTTCCATATTCCAGGATATCTCAATACAGCCGCTGATCATCTTTCCGCTTTAAATTTCAGGACTTCCATTCCTTGCTACCTCACGTGGACCCACTAGCTACTCCAACTCCTCCCTTCCGAGACCTAATAATCTCAAAACTGGTTACCTCAAGATGGATCAAACCCTCATGTGGTCTACCCTGTCTACCAGCACGAAATCAGTCTATACTACAGCTTGAAGGAAATATATCTCCTTTTGTTCCATGACGCCTTCTCCTGCAATACCAATCTCCATGACCAACATATTTACCTTCATTACCTACTGCCATACAACCTGTAAGCTATCACATTCGACCATCTGTCTATATCTGGCAAGCATTCAGTTTCACTTTTGCCAGACTGACTCATCTTCCATTCTCTTTGTGTCTCACTCAGCAGTCAAATTACTACTAACAGGCATCCGAGTTGTCAATCACGCGACTTCCATCCCGCTACCAATTGACGACATCATATTCAAGAAACTAATTGACCTACTAAGATCAGAGCATCCAACTTCCTTCTCCACTATTGTTCTTTCAGCAGCTATTTGTCTCACATTTTATGGATTTCTGCAACCAGGTGAATTCACTGTTGCAAGCCCTTCTACAACTCACTTCTTCAGGGTTAAACATCTTATCAAATGGTCAGATCATTACATCCTTCACCTTTCTTCATCCAAAACAGACAGAATTCTGAAGGGCATGGACATACCCTATTTTCCTACTGCCAATGCTTGGTGCCCTATTCACATTTTAAATCAGCTGCATCTTCTCCATTTGTGAGCTTCCCCAGATTTTCCTCTACTACCTTCCATCAAACATCTACCTCTAATGACTGGAAAATTCATGGACTCAGTCTGACTGCTTTAGCAATGGCTAGGATACAACCCTCTGGCTTATTCAGGACACTCATTTCGGATAGGAGCCCCAATGCAGCCTCAAGGAAGAAAGTACCAGCTTATGTAATCAAACATCTAGGACAATGGACAACATCTTGTTTTGAGACCTACATTCCCAATCATGAACTGGAGCTACTTTTGCTTTTCTTTCCATCTCCTCTTAGCATGCCCGAAGGAGGTCAACTTGGCAGCCATGGTTCCTCAAAGGTTTCCTCCGGTAAAGGGTTTTTCCTCTCCTGAGTGCTGCCAGGTAAACTCTCCGTGAGTTGGAGGAGGTGGATTCTAATCTTCATTTTGGGCCTTTTCAGCTATCAGCTCAAAACAGATGGGAACGAGTAAGTCCAAAACCCATATGCTACATCAAGCACAAGTGGCATCAAATATTTATATCTGCACAGTAAATTGAAGGGCCCACCAGAAGTTCAGTGGGCGGAGATAACCTCCTTTAAAGCACCAATACACCCAGCATCCTCTGCTTAGCAGTCAAGTTTCTTCCACCTCCCTTCTCTTCTCCGCACTCTTCCCATCCATTGGACCTTTTCAGCTATCAGCTCAAAAACAGATGAGAAAGAGTAAGGCCAAAACCTATATTACATCAAGCACAAGTGGCATCAAGCATTTATATCCCGAACAGTGAATTAATAAATATGAGAAAACATATGTAAGTTTCAAGCCAAAAATCTATTAAGGGTCAGAAATGGAAGAACTAAAGGGATAGAGAAGGATGGTTCATATATCCCAGGTCTTCTGGAGGTAGTCTCCTCGATCTTAGTGTAATAGGCATATTTAGCTACAAGAAGATAAAAAGCAGGCCTGTAACGGAGACATGGTAGAGTGATTACTTCCCTTTGTTATGAACCTAGAATGATTTTATTATAAACAGAAAGTAAAGATAAGAAATGCATTTTTGTTTCAAATGGGAAGATGTTTATATATAATAAACAGAGAATCAGATGGACCCCTCTAATGGAAAAAAAAACTTGTCAAGAACTATTTAGCAGACATTTTGGAAACAGGGCATATTATGAATTACAATACAATATAACCAAATAGGATGCCACACCCCAGCTTTCTAGGAATTGTAATAATATGATAAAATGATACACTGCTTTAATTAATCAGGTATTACAAAAGAAAAATAAATAAATAACTCCATAAACTCATTACAGACCAGGGAGCATGCATAAGTTAAATATATGGTTTGACAGAACTATGAGACCATGAGGAAAATGGTTCACAAGTTAGGAAACAAAAAATGATGGCCAATATAGAATAGCCTATATATTGTGTCTACAAAGCTGGAATGTAGAACTAGTGTTTCAGAAGGTTGGAAAAAGGAACAATAGTCCCACTACTTAAGAGAGGTGACCCAAAAGACCCTCATAATTATAGGCCCATTACTACCTTGTGTATTACTATAAATATTTTTGAAATGGTCATATAAACAGAGTTAGAGACTTGGGCAGATAATCAAAACATTTCCTTAGACTTCCATGCAGGTTTCATAAGAAGAAAGAACAACTGATAATGTATTTCATTGTATCTTGTGTAATAAATAAACATGTTATTGGAGAAAAACCCAGAAAATTCCAGGCCGCCCACTGGCACAGCAGCAAGGTGTCTGCTTGCAATGTTGACATCCCGATTCAGTGACGGACTCAGAAGTCAGAGAGCAGGCAGGAGGAGAAGGATTGAGCATTCCAGGACTGATCTCCTTCTGGGGAGGGAAAAGAGTGTCCAGTGCTATGCAGGCCTCTAGTGGAGGCTGGGGTTACTCACTGTTGGCCCCACATGTTTGGGGGCTGGGCAGATGCTGGTGTCATTTACATCCCCACTCCCAGGGATCCAGCATACAGTTAAAAATGCCGGCTCCGCCCATGACAGCCTCCACCTCCGTGCTGCTCCTGTTGAGACTAATGCCACCAGGGGGTCCTACTCCTGTGGCCCCTCCCTGGGGTAAGCCAGGCAACAGACCATATTCCTTGGAGATGGGGCACCTGCCCTGCAGTCCCATCCAGGGGGTAAATCCTGAGCATGGGGGGCAGCAAGCACAGTGAGGGAGCTGAATCCTCCATTAGAAGAGGAGGGAAACCAGAGAAAAACGAACAGAAAATTCATGTATGTATTTGGACATCCCTAGTGCATTTGACAAATATATATTATTTGGGCCCTCCTAGAAAAATTTAATCTAAATAAACACCTGATCAAATGTATTCAGCTATTACACAATAATAATGTGACATGTATTGTATAAGAGTTAGGGAAGATGGGACATTCATCAGTGAAATCAGACTGGAGAAGTGGATCAAGCAAGGATGCTTGTTGGCCCCTTTATTTTCAATATGTATGTGGAATCCTTGATTTCAGCTTTATGTGAAATAGATATGTTTGTCCCCTTAATAAAAGACGCTGAAGTAAGGATACTATGTTATGGTGAAGACCTAGATCTCCTTTCCCAAACTCCTTTGGGCCTGAGAAAAGCTTTATTAGCAACTAGTAAACAAGGAGGAGGAAGCACTGTGAGTCACCCTGAGACAGGAAATGGTACCACAATCTGCACTGGGGTTGATTACAGAACCCGTCTCAGGGGAGGCAACGGACAAGGAAATTATAGATGGAATCCTTAGAATAGCAGAAAAAGGAGAGGTATTGTTAAGGGGACCTGAATATGCTAGAAGTTAGCTGGAGCACCTTTACTGCAGCCACATCCAAGAGCAGGGTCATTCTAGATGCCCAACAGGGGCATGACTCAGACAGCTAGTGTTGGAACCCACTCAGGAGGGAGCAATCTTAGACCTGGTACTCTCAAACGGGGATGGAGAGAGGATCTCAGATTTAGAAGTGGGCAGCATCTGGGAACAAGTGACCACCAAGCAGTGTGGTTCACAATAAACACAGCCATAGAGCCAAGCCATACAAAAGCAAGGGTGTTAGACTTCAGGAGGCTAATTTTAGCAAAATGAGGGAGTGCCTCAGAAAGCACTAGCAAAAACACAAGAAGGATGCGTGGAAGAACAATGGGAAAAATCAAAACTGCCATCAGAGAGGCAACAAACCTTGTGTGAACAAATCAACAAAACAAAGAAGAATAAAGCCACTATGATTCTCAAAATGGTGGCAGGGCAGGTTAAGGAGAAAAGGATAGCATTCAGGAAAAATAAGGAAACACAGAAGGAGTAGGACAGATAATTATATGGTTAAAGCAGAAGGAGGCAGGGAAGGAAGTCAGGGTAGCAAAGGCCCAAACTGAGGAAAAGATAGCCAACTCTGTTAAGAAGGGAATAAAACCTTTATAGGTACATTAAGGAGCGAAGAAAGACCAAGGAGGGATAGTGAGGCTTAATAAAGGGAGAGGAAATGTGGGCAGAGGTGACAGTGAAAAACAGGGATACTGAATGAATACTTCTGTTCAGTATTCACAAAAGAAGAGGAGGTGGAGGTACCTAAACCAAACAATAGAAATACTCTAGATAGGGGCTGATACCAGTCCTTTCACAGGCAGAGGGATCTGAAAGAACTTATAACTGAAGGTGGACAAAGCAATGTGGCCTGACGGGATTCACCCAAGTATTCTAAAAGAACTCAGGGTAGAACTAGTGACACCACTGGTTACCCTCTTTAACAAATCATGGAGGATGGGGTGGTACCTGAGGACTGGAGGAGGGTGGATGTGATTCCACTTCACAAAAGTGGGAGCAAGGCAAAGGAGGAAACTATAGACTTGTTAGCTTGACCTCAGTGGTAGGAAAATGATGGAATCACTCTGAAGGAAAGAATTGTTGAGTACCTAGAGACCAGCCGGGCACAGGACCAAGCACCATGGATTCATAGTGGAAAGGTAGTGTCAGAAAAATCTAATTGATTTCTTTGTCTGGGTGACCAAAGTAGTAGACCAGGGAGGAAGTGGACATGGCCTGCCTAGACTTTAACAAGGGATTTGACACAGTCCCATACAAAGATTAATACACAAGATAGCCAGCCTTGGAGTGAGTCCCAAGGTGGTAGCATGGTAAAAAATGGCTGGACAACAGGATGCATAGGGTAATAGTAAATGGGTCTACTCTGAAGAAAGGGAGGTTACTAGTGGGGTACCACAGGGTTCAGTACTGGGACCAGTCCTCTTAATGTCTTTATAAGTGACTTTGCAGAGGACTGGAAGGAAAAGTATGTCTCCTGCCGATGACACAAAGATCTGCAACAGGGTTGATACACAAGGTAGGCTGGAAAGGATGAGAAGGGACTTGGCAAGTTTGGAGGAATGGTCCAATGTATGGCAGCTTAGATTCAACATAAAGAAGCACAAAGTAATGCACCTGGGAAACAAAACCCAGGGGAAGAGTACACAATGAGGGGTGAGATACTAACAACAATAAAATGGAAAGGGACCTGGGGTATTCATATCAGATTACCTAAGGTGGGCAATCAATGTGAGAAGGCAGTAAGGAGTACTCAGGGGATGCTGGGATGTATAGGAGAGGTCACCAGTAGAAAACAGGAAGTTGTTATCCCTCGGTACAGACAGTTGGTGAGACCCCATTTGGAGTACTGCATGCAGTTCTGAGACCCCAACTCACAAGGAGCTAGACAGGATGGAGGCTGTCCAGAGGAGGGCAACTAAAATGGTGCAGGGTCTGCACCAGAAGACATATGAAGAGAGACTAAAGGAGCTTAATATGTATACTCGAGGAAAGGAAGGAAAGGGGGACATGATAGAAACTTTCAAGCACCTCAAGGGAATCAGCAAAGTCCAATAGGGTAGCATCTTTCAGAAAAAGAGATGTGCAAGAACAATGGGGCACAATTTGAAGATAGAGGAGGGACCACTTAGAGGTAACGTGAGGAAGTATTTTTTCATGGAGAGGGTTATGGATACATGGAATGGCCTTCTTGAGGAGGTCATGGAGTCAAAATAGTGGAGGAATTCAAGAAAGCATGGGACAGACACAAGACAATTCTAGTGGGGGTAGGAGGAAGTGGGCTGTTGGTTAACTAGGATCTGCAGCTTATCCATTAGGTAGGAAATGGGCAGACTACGTGGACCAAGCAGTCCCTATCTGCTATCAAATTCTATCTTTCTATGTTTCACTAATAGTCACCTGAAGAAATTCAAACTGAACATACAGTAAATGAATAGTAATCCAAGATATCATTGACCCAAACTTGGGATTGGGGCATAACACGCATACATAATCTCCATCAGTTTCTAATAGAAATAACTTTAAAACTTTTCCTGAGATGCAAGTCACATTTGGCCTCCACCAAACAGACTTCTGCAGATTCTTCCAGCTATGTCATGTCTATTCCACCTCCCAGTAGGAGCTTGGACACAGGAGTTCCACACTTCCATCATTACTATGCAAATCTCTTGCTAAGAAACAGAAACATAGAAACATAGAATTTGACGGCAGATAAGGACCGCTGGCCCACCCAGTCTGCCCATTTCCTACCTACTGGATAAGCTGCAGATCCTAGTTAACCAGCAGCCTACTTCTTCTTAACCCCACCCCCAGAATTGCCTTATGACTGTCCCATGCATGCTTGAATTCCACCACTGATTTTGACTCCACAACCTCCTCCGGAAGGCTGTTCCATGCATCCACAACCCTCTGTGAAAAATACTCTTAAATTACCTCTGAGCCGCCCCCTTTATCTTCAAATTGTGCCCTCTTGTTCTTGCACACTTCTTTTTTGAAAGATGCTACCTCTTGGACTTTGTTGATTCCCTTGAGGTACTTGAAAGTTTTTATCATGTCCCCCCTCCTCCTTTCCTCGAGGCTATACATATTAAGCTCCTTAAGTCTTTCTTCATATGTCTTCCGTGCAGACCCTGCACCATTTTAGTTGCCTCCTCTGGACAGCTTCCATCCTGTCTATGTCTTTGCGGAGATTGGGTCTCCAGAACTGCACACAGTACTCCAGATGGGGTCTCACCAGCTGTCTGTACAGAGGATAATAACTTCCTGTTTTCTACTGGTGATGTTTCTCCCTATGCATCCCAGTAACCCCCAGCCCTCCTTGCTGCCCTCTCACATTGCTTGCCCACCTTTAGGTCATTTGATATGACTACCCCAGGTCCCTTTCCATTTTTGTTGTTGTTAGTATCTCACCCCCATTGTGTACTCTTCCTGGGTTTTGTTTCCAGGTGCATTACCTTGCACTTTAGCATTGAATCTAAGTTGCCATACATTTGACCATTCCTCTAACCTTGCTAAGTCCCTTCTCATCATTTCCACCCACCCTGTGCATCAACTCTGTTGCAGATCTTAGTGTCATCTGCAAAGAGACATATTTTTCCTTCCAGTCCTTCTGCAATGTCGCTTATAAAGACATTGAAGAGGACCGGTCCTAATACTGAACCCTGTGGTACCCCACTGGTAATCCTCCTTTCTTCTGAGTGGACTCCATTTACTATTACCTCTGTGTCCTATTCTCCAGCCAATTTTTACCCAGGCTGTCATCTTGGGACCCACTCCCAGGCTGGCTAACTTGTATATTAATCTTTGTGTGGGACTGTCAAATGCCTTGCTAAAGTCTAGGTAGGCCATGTCCACAGCCCTCCCTGATCTACTACTTTGGTCACCCAGTCAAAGAAATCTATCAGATTTGTCTGGCATGACCTTCCCACTGTGAATCCATGCTGCCTAGGGTCCTGTGCCCTCTGGCCTCTAGATACTGACAATTCTTTCCTTCAGAAGTGATTCCATCATTTTTCCTATCACTGAGGTTAAACTAACAGGTCTGTAGTTCCTGCTTCTGCCTTGCTCCCACTTTTGTGAAGGGAATCACATCTGCCCTCCTCCAGTCCTTGGGTACCACCCCATCCTCCCATGATTTGTTAAAAGGGTAGTCAGTGGTGTCACTAGTTCTACCCTTAGCTCTTTAGAATTCTGGGATGAATCCCATCAGGTCCCATTGCTTTGTCCACCTTCAGTTTTAAGAGTTCTTTCAGAACTTCTTCTGTAAATGGACTGGTATCAACTTCTGTATCCAGACTGTTACTACTGTTTGTTTTATGTACCTTCTTCATTTGTAAATACTGAGCAAAAATATTTTAGTATCTCTGTCTTTTCACAGTCTCCTCTGCCCATCCTCCCTCCTCTTTATTAAGCCTCACTATCACTCCTTTGGTCTTCCTTGCTCCCTGATGTACCTATAAAAGGTTTTATCTCCTTCTTAACTGAGTTGGCTATCTTTTCCTCGGTTTGGGCCTTTGCTGTTCTGACTGCCTTCCCAGCCTCCTTTTGCTTTAACTGATACAGTTCTCTGTCCTGCTCCTTCTGCGATTCCTTGTACTTCCTGAATGCTTTTTCTCTTGAACCTTCACTGCCACTTCCTTTGAGAACCATAGTGGTTTCTTACATCGCCTTGTTTTGTTTATTTGCTTCACACAAAGACTCGTTACCTCTGTGATGGCAGTTTTATTATTCCCCATTGTTCTTCCACCCTCCTTCCTGCCCATTTGCTAGTGCATTCTTAGGCACTCACCTATTTTGGCAAAGTCAGCCTCCTAAAGTCCAGTACTTTTGTCTTTGTATGGCTTGACTCTATTGCTGTGTTTATTGTGAACCATACTGTCTCGATGGTCGCTAGTTCCCAGATGGCTACCCACTTCTACATCTGTGATCCTCTCTCCATCTCCATTTGAGAGAATCAAGTCTAATATTGCTCCCTGTCGAGAGGGCTCCAGTAGTAGTTGTCTAAGGCATGCCCCTGTAGGGCATCTAGAATAACTGCACTCTTTGAAGTGGCAGCTGCAACTGCACTCTCTTTAACATCTGGCATATTCAGATCACCCATCAGCAATATCTCCCTTTTTCTGCCATTCTAAGTATACTTTCTATCATTTCCTGTCCATTTCCTGCCCCTGAGAAGGGGGTCTGTATACAACCTATGTATTATTAGTGCTTGTTTGCCTGTCTCAAATTGACCCACAGTGCTTCTTCTCCTCCCTGTTTACCCTTTTGTTCTGTTGCTTTTATTCCTTCCCTTATGTAAAGAACTACTCCTCCTCCTCTTTACCCTCCCTGTCCCTCCTGTAGACAGTGTATCCTGGTATGTTTATGTCCCAGTCATGGTTTTGTGTGTACCATGTTTCTGTGACTGCCACGATATCCAGATGTTCCTCCTCCATCAAGGCCACTAATTCAGGAAGCTTGTTACCCAGACTACAGGCATTGGTACTCATTGCTCTCCATTTTTGATGGCTTTACCTTCTGTTGCAGCATCCCCTCTGACCGTCCTACCTTGGTCTTTTTCTCATTTAGTACCCTGTTTTGTAGGGAGAGGCTGGGATTTTCCTGCTGCTTGTCAGTGCCTCCTTTGACTAGTTTAAAAGCTTGCCAATGAAGCATTTAAACCGATTGCTCAAAGACTTGTTCCCTTCCTGGACAGATGCAGACCATCCTGCCAGTATAGGCTGGTGTCCCTCCAGGTGGAACCCCAGTCCCCAATGAAGCCAAACCCTGTGCTCCACACATTCTTTTCAACCATTCATTAAACTGCATGGTGCCAATTACCCTCACCTCCCCATGCTTTTGACAGGCATCACCTCTGAGAAGGATACTGTATGTGCTACTTGTCTTAGGTCCCTCCCCAACTCTGCAATGTCCTCCTGCACTGCTCTAATCTCATGATGAGCCAAGTCATTTGTCCCTAGGTGGACAATTATGTTCAGCTTAGAATCTCTTGCAGCTGTTCTCGTGATCCTGAGGATGTGCTTCCTGTCCTCCAAGCCATGGCACCAGGCAGGCACCTTACTTCAGTTTCCCAGCTCCCCAGTTCTATACCCCTAATAGTGAGTCCCCACCAGGGCTGCTTCCTTTCCCTGGTGTCCTCTGCCTCCTTCCTGTGGGCCTCCCTTGTGATAGTTATCATCAGTCTTCTGCGTGTTGCATCCATAGGGAGCTATGCTTCCCAGAATGGTGTATGGATTGTGGAGTGGAACAATTGACTGGGTGTGCATCTGTTCCACCCTCCTCACCCTCCCTGAGCCCACTGTGATCCAACTGCTGTGCTTTCTTCGCAACCTCTGAGGTAGTGGTGGTGGCACTAGTGCTCCCTGGATGGGGAGGTTCCTTTCTACTGTCCAGTGTGGCCTGGGGAAGGTTTTCTTACTACTGTCCAGTGCGGCCTGAAGACAGGCAGCTTCTCCCTCAGGGCAGATAGTTGTCTGCAAATAGGGCAGCATCTCAGCCTCCAGAAAGACTCCCAGAAGACTGCTGCCCCACAGCCATTACATTGCACTACTCCCCACATGTTTATCTATTTTTTTGTATTTGTGTGTGTGTGTGTGTGTGTGTGCGTGTGTGATTTGTTATATAGAATATATATATTATACAATGTGTATGCTTATATTGTCAGTGCAGTGTGCTAGAGAGGATATGACAGTGAAATGCACTTTGCACTCGAGGAAATGATGTCAGAACCTCAGGTATAAAGGAACTATTTCCAGGGTGGGTGGGGTGAGGGGTGGGAAGGGTTGGGCCTAAACTGTGTCCTCACAAAACAATCAACTAAAAGCTCTCACCCACCATCATGATGAGTGCCTTCCTGTCAGCAAGATACCCTACACAACAATTTGACAGAGTAAGTACCCTGCTAATCAAACAGAGAAAATCCAGACATCCAAGTCAAATACAGGTAAACCTCTCCAGCCCTAAAACAGCTGGGTGGTTTGTTAGCCACAAAGGAAAATCAAATATGCAGTTATTTCAGCCCTTCTGAGGATGCTGACAAGATAAGCATTTTAAAAACCCTTCCTGAATTAAAAACTAAAACAAACACAAAGCAATACCACTTTAAAAGTGAGGAAAACTTCTCTCAGATGTAAGCAAGAGAGAGAGATTAGTTACTGATATTTAGTCCAAAATAGTAGTATATCCCACACAGCTTCTCAGTTGTTTCCAAGCACTCCCTGTACACAACTTGGAAGAAGATGGACTTCTGCCTCAAACAGGATCACACCACTAGTTTATAGTAATTTGAACAATGCTGAAATGGTCTAGCTAGACAAATGGCTGGTTGCAGACCTCTGACTTGTGAAGACAATTACCCCCACCTCAGGCTATGTTTGGCATCCATTACAAACTGCAGCTTTTGCTATTTTGAATCACACAACCCCACCAAAAGTTGCAAAATATATTGATGCAGATTCTCACAGAATTTAGTAATCAGTCCAGTTAGCCACAAAGGAAAATCAAATATGCAGAAGATAAGCAGTTTTAAAAACCCTTCCTGAATTAAAAACTAAGGAACTGGAAACTCTGCACAGATGGTCTCTTTCCTATGTAAAGCTTTTAGTAGATACACATGGAGACTCCATGCAGGATACATGGATATGGTGGCAGGAGGAGATGGGTTCGTGATTTCTCCAGAGGAGTGGCACAAGATGTGGCAAAAGTAACCAAGGTAACCAACTCACACCAATTGTAAGAATACACCTGGAAACACCTCATCAGATATTTCTGCACCCCATCTGTTACTGGTCACTACCTCCTACCAGAGATACTTCTTGCTGGACAGGCTGTGGTGAATTATAGGGCACCTCACACATGTAATGTGGGATTGCCTGATTCTGCATCCTTTCTTTCATTCATTTACTGAAATTGTAGCTCACAAAGCTCTTTGGGAGGACATTTAACTTGACCGCTTAGAGTTTCTTACTTTAGAATATACCAGGGGCTCTCTGATCCACACACATGTTGCCTGTTGGGCATACTGTGCATAGCTGCCAAAAACTGGTCATGAGGGAATGGTTAACTCCACAAATCCCAACATTGTGGTGTGGTGTAAAGCAGTTAATGACATATACAAAATGGAGAGAATGACCCACTGGCCTAGTGATAAGGTCGAGCTTTACATGTCACTCTGGACAGGTTGGCTCCTGCACATGATGGGAAGGACAAAAATTTGTTCCATAAATATCCATTGGATTTGGAAACCAAGTACACTTACTGGGGAAGCCCTTGCATTCTTTATATGAATTTTCTCAATGTCAGTGGGGAAAATGACCCTCCAGCCCATCATTAGGGAATGGATGGACAACTCGCGACCAGCTATGATTGGGATCTCCTGCCCTCCTCCATAGGGTGTCAGCAGAGATATTCCTAAAGTTGGAACTTAGGTAGGACAGTTCTAGCCTTCATCTAGCATAAGCCTCATTTGCCCCTGTGCTGAACCAAATGGGTGGTGACTCTTAAGTTTCTGTAGACCCAGTTCCCATAATGGTAGCATGTAGCAAGGATGCTGGACTATCATTGATGTATAAATGTTCCGTATTCATGTACAAACTGGATCATGTAGAACTTGTGAAATGTTTAATAAAAATTATATTTACAAATAAAATTAAAAAAAATCCAAAATAATGGTCCTGGGTGAAAAGACAATCTGATCAAGAAGATAGTTGGCATGTATGTCCCTTGAAACTAGAAGTAGTTAATGAATATAAATACCTGGGTATAGTTATGGACAGACTTGATAATTGGACCCAAGATATTGGTGAAACAAAAAGAAAGCCATGCATACTGTAAAAGGAATAATGAGTATTGGCAGGCAATTTGCAGGAACTCTTTGAAGTATTAAAAACTTTGATATAAAAATCAATAGCTAGATGCTATATGGATAAAAAATTTGGTTTCTATTGGGGGAACAAAACATGTAAAATTTGGAAGTCGTTCAAAATGTATTTTGAGAAACATTTTAAAACTGCCATGGAACACACAAGTTGTTATTTTATGTTTAAACAAACAAAATGTCATTGGAAGTAATTCCAACAATTAGAGCAGCTCGATGCTGGAAGAAGATGGCATTGGTCCCATCAGATTGCCTCTTGCACCTGATTTGGAATGAGTCTTGAGTAATTAAGAACAAGGACAGTTGGATCTTAAGGCTCAGTTAGATCTTGCTAGGTATGGCTAGCCAAGCTTTTATAATTAATTTCACTGTGTATCACCTAGAGGCATATGCTAGCAAAGAAGAACAAGAACTGTGGACACATTTTATTAAACACATACTGTATGCCAGCTGATAGATAATCTGGGTTTGAGGTTATGCAGATAATTTAAATTATACAGGAGTGCTGAACTCTACCTAAGATTTTGTGAGAAAAGAAACAAAAAGCGGCACTAATCAGGCTCAGATAAGGCATTCTAGAAAATGGGAATGTATCATTTGGAAAGGGTAAAGTAAACAAGGACAATATGCAATGTAAATGCAATCATGAAACCAGGTTAACACTACAGCACCTGATGTTAGACTGTAATTTATTAGAACAAGAGAGGATGTCCTGATGAACCCTCTAGGAATTGACAGACTGTAAGGGATAGAAACAAGACAATTGAATCTATTAATTTCTGACCCCCAAAAAGTCATCTTTGGGATAACAAAGTTTGTGTTTCATGTGGTCACGGTAGTAGTGATGTGCTAAGTGCAAAGAATTTGCTCTATGAATTCATTTGCAGATTTTCCAGCAATCCGCAAAGTATTCCGCTTTTGCGAAGTGTGACTTTGCCATTATTTGGAACTTTGTGGATTTGCAGAAAACTTTATGAAATGTGGATTTTATGAACTTCACTGGCAAAGTTTAGCTCAAAAGATGAATTTTGCAATGCATTTTGAGTTTTAGGTCAAATATCATGTGTAGGCAGTTTCTAGCACAGTTATCATCAAGAGAGTCGGAGAGCAGTCTTGTGGTGTGCATCACAGCAAAAAACAAACTTTCAAAACCCTTAAAACTATCTTTTGAGAGCCAGTCGATCCCAAAATAGTCAATTTGTCCTAGTGCTGCTAGGGATCATTTGTTTTTGTTTAGGTCTTTGCACAATTTTAGTTTAAATAAATATTTCAGTTTTGTCTATCTCTGTGGTGAAGTTGATTGGGCGGGTAGGTGTATAAAAGCAGGGCAGGCAAGTTCTTAATCTTTAAAACAGATTTCTACAAATTTTCAGTGAGATACTGTTATTTTTGTAGTCTGTCAGTGATTTTTCATTTTTTTTCCTGTGGTTTTGGTGTGATTATTAAGTGATGTGTTTCACCATATTTCTGTCGCTGTTCTACTTGTTTGTATTATTTTTCTTTTATATTGACATTTTTGTCACTTTATCTTAAAAGTTACTCCTCCTGAGCCCTGTTACCCTTTGGAAAATCATTCATTCCTGTTCTTCTGGTTAAAAATCAAAAGTTTTGCAGACACAGTTCTGATCCCCGATTTTGTTTGTTCGTGGTCAATTCTGTCTGCTGTTGTGTCAGTTAAAACGTCTTACCCATGCTGTGTTACCCCAGTTGTTTATTCAATTTTCTGTAAAAAGAAATTGTATATATTTTTGTATTGTAGCTGCTAGTAGAGTAGTTGTCCAGACACACTGTTGTGCTGATTCCTAAATTTCTTTTATTGGGCGAGGTGTCATCTGCAGTGCAGTGTGCC
This sequence comes from Neoceratodus forsteri, assembly GCA_016271365.2. NCBI lineage: Eukaryota > Metazoa > Chordata > Ceratodontiformes > Ceratodontidae > Neoceratodus > Neoceratodus forsteri. Next base: position 105,055,458 of record CM057457.1, read on the forward strand.
TATTATTCAGTTAAATTTGCATACCTGTGCCATGTTACACTGTTTTGAATCCCATTCTATACAAAAAGTACATTTTAATAAAGTAGTTGCCCAGAGACTGCTAGTCTTGTCCAGATAGGGGAAGTGTTGTCTGTGTTTGTTTGGTTTGAATTTGGTTACTCCTGCTCTGTTACCCTGTGTTGTGCATTCCCTGTTTTATATAAAACAAAATTGTATTAACTTTTATAACATTACAGTAGTTGTCCAGACATTGCTGTTCCTTTTGATGAGATGCGCCTGTTGTTTTGTTTAAATTTCTTATGTTCTTTAATTCCTGTTTGGGAAAGAAAAATTGTGTTGTTTTAATAGAATAAACTATTGTAGTTTTACAGAGTGCTGATACCTGATTCATAGTTGGCAGTATTGTGGGCTTTATTTCCAGTTAGTAACTGATCATCTGAAAGCAAGACAAATGTTGGTGTAAGCCAGGTGGGGGTAGGAGCAATCCTTTGCTCTGTCTAGCAGTGGGCATACTAGCAGTAGTGGTGCCACTCCCTGAGTCAAAAAGTACAACACCACAGCAAATGAGGGTGGGACTTATGGGCAGACTAAATGTACCTAGCTTTCCTTATCTGCCAACAATATCTGTTTCTATGTTCTATATAAAAATACCATGAAGAAATGGTCTAGTAAAGTGAGAGGTGCTAGGAGGATGAGGCAGCAAAGAAGTCTATGGAGGAAAGTAGTACTGCAGTTCCACTTCCCAAACCAAAAATACTGTATGTCTACAACAATGTCTTCAGTGGGCTCCAGTCCAATGGCAGGTATCAGCAAAGGAGTAGTAAACAGAAGTGCCATAAGTGTGGTGAAATTTATTTCAGTCAGATCTGTTGCACCCATGCTGGTGGGGGATGAAAGTGAGAAGAGGGAGACACAAGTACAGGAATAATGGTCCAGGAGGAGGAGGAGAAGAATGTTGGTGTGACTGTCCTGGTTTCTGGTGGTGGTGGTGATAGTGTTGAGCTGGGGTTGGTGCATTAGGGAGATATGGAAAGTCAGCTCCCCAGAGAGGGTTATAAAGCAAGAAAAAGTTGCTGAGGAAGAAGACAGGGCTATGGAGGAAGAGGAGGTCATCACAGCAGTGCTGCTGCTGATGATGATGATATGTTGGCTCCCTATGGAGCCCAAGGAAAAGCACAAGGGTGATGCAGCCCATTCAGATGATGAAGGTCACTGTATTAGCATGTCTCCAAGCACTCAAGACACCCTGCCCCCAATATTATGAAAGTGATGAAAAAGCACAAAAACACAAATTTCCATGCCTTCTGCTCAGCTCTCCCAGTCCCAGCACCATGTGAAGTCCAGAGGTGAAAAGTCCCTAGTTTGGGACTTTTACATGCTTGATCCAGCTGCTAAGACCATCTCAATATGTCAGCTGTTTCAGGCACATGTTAGTCAGGTTAAAAGGGCAGCCACCTAGGCACGGGTGGCCAACACACACACTTGAAGAACATACACCCATAATGCTGGCAGCAACACCAAAAGGAAGCAAGAGCAGGAGATGCCAGTTCCCCAGCAAGTTAAACATTACTATCAACAGTGCAATCAAACAGGAGGAGGGATAACTGAGTAGGTGGGAGGAGGAGGAGGAGGAGGTAATCCTTTGCTCTCTCTAGCAGTGGTTTCATGCAAGCTGCAATCCGCAAGAGTCAACTAGTACCCCAACAAGAACAACAATGCTGCCACGAGTCCAGCGGTTTGGTCGATCAACCCAAAGACTCAGCCCACACTAAAGAGCATCTTTGAATGCCACTCAAAGTACCCCCCAATCATGCCACTGCACAACTTAAATGCAGCCACTGCTGAAATGCTGGCCATCAATCTGTTGCCATTCTCTTTGTGGAGAATACTGGATTCCGTGAGGTTAATGGCCCGTGCCTGTCCCAAATGGCAGGTTCCATTTTGAACCTATTTTTCAAAACATGCCATGCCAGAACTTTATGAAAAGTGCCACAGTCCATAATACATGCCCTTCATCAAATATATCCATCTTAGCATGGAATGTGGACCAGTGGCCACCATGGACACATGGGTGGCCTAGCGCAGGCATGGTTACCACTGGTGGGAGTCAACCACTGCAGGGATGATTCCTCAGCCCACAAGTGTATGGACACATGTGACCATGACCAAGCGCATGGGGGGTCATAAACAACTGACCAGATCCAGGAGTGTCAGTGAACAATGTTGCAGGGAGTGGCATCTGTGGCACTATGGTCATCGCGCCACCTTGGTGTGGGAGTGCTTGTGGCACTGCATGGTGTGCGGTGGGTACTGCTATGGTCATGAGGTGCCAGTGCTGCACATCCCACCTCAATGGCCTGTGCAATCCTCCTATGGCCAGCGGTCATGTCCGCCACATGAGGCTAATTTTGCCACCATTTCCTTGCACAGATGGTGCAACTCAGCACATGACTTGTGCATGCCTTGCAGCTGCATGCTCATCTGTGTGACCCACTAACACCTGCAGGCCATGTATAGCCACCCTGTGCATAATCTGTGCTTCCACAGAGCTCCTTGAGCCTGTCAGTGGGGGACATGGCCTGTGGGGGGTGCTGACGGGCTGGGGGTGTACCAGGCTGCTGTGCCATGTCCGCAGGCTCTGGACATCACACAGTGGTCTGCTGTTGGGACAGGGAATGCGCGAATAGGCAATGCAGGCCCTGTCATGGCCTGACTGTGTGCCTGTGCAGACAGCCACTGCACTGTGCCCTGCAGAATGGTGGCCCACACACAGACCCCACAGCAGCACTGCTGCCCTGCCACTCCACAGCCAGTGCAGCAGCAACTGGTGTATGGTGTGCCTGGGAAGGTGCAAGTGAGGCCTCGGGACAGGTGACACTGCCCACCACTATCTGTATATGGTACCTGGGCCACTGTGGGCAGTGGCCATGTGTGCTGGTTTTCTGCAGCTGTGTGGTGTCATCATCAAATTCCTCATCTGTGGCTGATGCCAGCATGTTCAGGTCATCCAACAGATCTAGACTGGGCAAGGGTAGGGATCAGCCAGCCCCAGTAGAGCTCCCAGATTGAGTGTGGCATCCCCATCCACAGTTGCAAAGATGTAGCAGACATGGAGGCTGTTGTTACAGCCTCCCCTGTATGGCTGCAGTGGCACTGACCCGTGTCACCCCTGAGGTGTGATGGAGCTATAATGGAGGAAGGAGGTGCATGGTCAGTGAGTGTTGTCCATGTTTGTGCATGACATGTGCAGACATGGGATGCATCTGTGTGTAAAGTTGCTGCTGGTGGTGCCACTGGGCCCATGGGTGTCTGTGGGAAGACATGTGTCATACACATGCTCAGCATATGTCTGCACTCTGGAATGTATGTGTGTGCACCGAGGGATGCTGTTGGACACTGGAATGAGGGCACCAGTCGCACACCTGATGACCCCACTTGTGGACTGCTGTGTGCAGCGTGGCTGCAGCATGGGTGGCCATGCACACAATACCCATGTCCCCGTGTCCCATCCATGGGACATGGGCAGGTCACCTGGCAGGTGTCATGGCCACGATGTGGTGCCCTGAACACTTATTGTGACACAACCTGACACTGTGTGTGACTGCCAGCAACAGCATCTACATATGGTGGAACCTGGACAGTGTACCCTGGGTACACAGTGCCATGTGGCATGTATTTCGTGCAACACCATGGCACACATGCGCACTCTGCTGTTACCCACTATATGCATACTTATAGTGCAGTGCTAGGTCACCTCCTGTGTCAAGTCCCCACCTGGGACTCCCTCAACAGCTGTGAGGTTCAGTGTGCTGGCCACCAGGGCCTCCCATGGCATCAGGTCAGGCACTGTGAATGTCCCCCAACATAGCCCACTGGGATTCCTTAAGTGCAGAAAGCCTCTCCTTGGTCCTGGTGTGCTCACTTTTCATGCTGTTTATACATTCTTGGGTGTCCTATTGAACACCCTCATGGGCATTGACTGCCCATGCAACCTCATCCCATCCTGTGCCCCTCCTGCTGGTTGCCAGTCTTGTGTGTTCACAGGTCCTCATGCATGAGGTAGGCCTCTAGGAGGGCCTGCAGCTCATCATGTGTGAAATTTGCCTCCACTTCTTCTCCTCCTCTGCTGCAATGCTGGTGCCTGTGGAATGCAAAGACATACATGAACACAGGCTGTGCAGCAGTGGCAGGATATGAGAAGCCTGCCGATGCAGTGCAGCAAATAATAACACAGAAAGCAATATGTAAACACTCACCTACAAGGTTGCAGTTCCCTTCATCGCTGGTGTTCCATTTTACACGCCCAGCATATGCGAATGAGGGTTTCGATGGGATGCAAATGCTGAGATAAGCCAAACTTGGGCAATGAGCTCATTTGCATATGCAGGCTGAATACTGCAAACTTGCGCCTGGCTGTTCTCATTCTGCATCTCGCATCTATTAGGGTGCCAACATCGTCGCACTGTGCATTTTATGCACATGTGCGATAGTATATGCCATCATAGGGATGTGTGTTGTGGAAGTGTTACATCAGTTCTGACACATCAAGCATGTCCCCGCACATCACCCACCCATGCGTTGTACATGCACTGTGCATGTCCAGCATGATGCGTGGTGCGGATGGCCCCTGTGGTGGCAATGCACACCACACACAACATGGCAGACACACGCAGCTGCACATGCACAGCACATTGGTCATGATCTTGTGCTCCCGCCAAACATCTGCAACCATGCATGCACCACAGTGCACCATTATGCCACTATTGCACATCCCTATGGTGCAAGTGTATGCTGTGTGAGCATTACCTATCACGCAACCAGCACAGCATGCACACAAACAGCAAGTGCAGTCGAGAGCAACACCTGCTTCAGTGTTGGAGAAGATGGCAAGTGCAGCACCATCCAAGCCACCAGACCCAAAGCCCAGAAATGGGGGAGCTTGAAATTGCAAACCTGGTGGCATCAATGGAGGGCCAGCTCTTGGGCCTGTGGATCTGGGGAGGACCTATCGAGGTGTGGGCCAGGGTGGCATTTCACCTCACATGGTGCACTGGAGTGCCAAGGATGGGGAGCAGTGCTGGCACAGGTACAGCGACCTGAGGAGGAGGGACCAGGCACATCTGCAGTGTCTGCAGGAACAGGCATGCAGGGGTGAGGTGCAATGCCCAGCTATGTTACCACAGTATGCATGACAACATTACCTGGTTCAGGGGGCTTGCGGGTGCAGCAGGGTGTGCAGCACTGCACATGGGTGGGCATCACCAATTGTGCATGGTGGGGCACACCACACCATTTGCCTACATGGCTGACAACTGCTGCACTGGTGTCACTATTGCATTGACCATGTTGGGCACCTGTGTGCAATGCTGGCACATGGCATGCATTGTGCCATGCGCTTCCCATCTAATCACTGTTGCACCTCTGGCTGGGTGGGCAGCTGCCTGCGCTGCTACACACAGTAATGCTCCATTCTTGTACTCTCCGCAGGTTGGGAGGAGCTGCACCAGGCCAGGCACCTCGAACTGTGGCTAGCCCATGATGGGGATGTCTCCGGGACAGGTCAATCTGGGACACAGCATGATGTTGCACACCAGGCAGGAGGTAAGTTTGCTGACAGCGCAGTGTGTTCCTATTTTGTTTTGGTGGGTCATTCCAACTGTGACCCTTTGGTCTGCATGCCGTGCATGCCTCTATGTTGCCAGACTCACACTCTTGGACCAGTGTCCTGGCAATGTGTGCATCCACACTGTGCACCTGTCTCCTATGTGTCTTGTTCCCTATCCATTGTGGATGTACATATCCTCAGGTGCCTCTTGGTGCTCACACAGGACACACACTGGGCCTGAGCGACTGGTGTGATCAGTGGCAGGTGTCACACACTGTGAGAGGCATACCTGCATGTCTCAGGACACTGCCTATTGCATGCACATGCCATTCTTTGCTGTTCCTGTGCTACAGTACATGCCAGTCACTGTGTGGCACTGTTGCACTGCCTGGTGCTGGGCTGCCTTGTGCTGGATGTCAGTGCAGCCCTGGCAGGGGCTCAGATGGCATCTGGCATGCATGTCCTCAATTTCCTGAGGGGGCCATGCCTGGATGGTCTGTCGCATTGAGGTCATGTTCTGTGTCCCCATAGGTCATCAGCAAGCAAGATTGGGTGCCCAGAGGAGGGTATTTGGACCTGATCAGAGAGTTGTCGGTAGCAGGCTGTTGATGGCTATGGACCTTTTGTGAGCATGTACCAGAGCCAAGGGCAATCCTACATGCTGTGCAGGCCATTCTCAGGGAGGTACTCAGGCCTGGACAGCAGGGCCATCATGACCCTGACAGGGACAGGCCTGTTAAAACTTTTATGGCAGCACCATATGTATATAGACCCTTCCGCATACACCCACACCCACTCTAGCCCCATGTACAAAGTTGCCTCCCATTCCATGCACCTGTCACCCTCTTTATTGTATATAGTTGTTTTTGCCATTTTGTAGTGCTGCTTTTGCTGTGCTTTTGAATATTGTTTGTTCTGTTAAACTTGTTGTTCACCTGACAGTACAAGTGTTTGTTGTTATTCTATTGCTTCTCATGCCAACAGCTATTCTGTTGCATTTTGGTAACACTGAACCTGGCTACACTTCACCCATATGTGTATGTTCCATTGTGCACACAGCCACCATGTCCCACTCATGTTGGCCCACACATTGCCTTAGGTGGTTAACTTGGTTTGCCTGTAGGTGTCCTTCCTGTCATACATTAATGGTTCTGACACCATCCCCTGGGCATGTCCTCCACCTGCCTCTGCTGTTGTCTTGTCCCCATGGTGCTGTGCATCTGTTTACAGCCCTGAGTTGCAGAGGCACCTGTGGTCTTGGGAACCCTTCCCTGTGTGCCGTGCACATCTGGCAAGGTGTGGCTATGGTCTGGTGGGCACATTCGCCCTGCATGGACATCAGGCTGGATGTCACAGTGCTGTGCCAGCCCATGCCACCATTGGCTACACCATTGCAGTACCACTCCTACCTTGCCTGTCTGTGTGCCATGCACACTGTGGTACATACTCCCTTGGATGCTGGTTACTGTGTGTTGCTTTGTACTGTGCCCACTGGTGCTGTGTCAGTACCCTTATTGCACTGTCTCTGTGACTCTGGACTCACCTAAGTTTGGGGGTGGTCTGCACTGCAAGGATTTGCTGTTGTGCACTGCTCAGTTTCCTTGCACAGTACTGCACTGTTGCAGCACTGCCCCAGCCTGACTTGCTTCATTTACCATATTCAGTCCCTGCCCTTCTCGCAGCCTATGTAGTGTTGTACCACTGTACATTGTTGCAATATCAGAACACTTTATGTTGGCACATCCTCCAGTGCATTTTCTGAATATTGCATTATTTTGGGGTGGCACATCTCAGTTCCGGTGGGCACAGGCACTTGCAACGATTTTCCTATGCAGTTTTCAATATGGGGCCAGAGGTTTTTTTTCAATCAAATCATTCCTTAAAGTTTTTAGTGTGCATTGTGCCTCTAGATTACCTGTTATTTGTGGCATTTTTACTGATTTAGTTTCATTAAAATTGTAGTTCCTTTGGGGGTGGTGGCAGGGAATTAATTACCTAGCAGCAAGAAGATTATATGAATGAGAAAATTGAGAATACATTTTCTGTTTGCATATCCATTCAGTAGCCTATTTAACTATATTTACAGAGAAAATACTTTACAGTTTTTATCTGAGAAAATCTGGAGTATCCTCAGATTGATAAAGAAAGATTTATTTACTGCAGATATTTGAGGGTTTCAATGTATGTGGGGAGCTGTGCTTTTTGCATTTGATTCTGTATTTGATTAAAACATTTGCATGTGTTAATCCATTATATTAATCAGTAATGCTGGGATCCTTGTGCTTGTTTTGTGGGGTTTTGTTCCTAAAGCTGCTGACTGTTGTTTAGGAAAATAGCTCCTTACATACTTTGAAATAATTTATATTTGCTTGGATCCTGTTTGTTCATAAACTAATTTGAGGTGGGTGGGAAAGCTGTGCTTTTTGCATTTAATATTGTGTTTGATAAAACTTTAGCATATGTAAATCAATTACATTAAATTAAATAGTAATGATGAGATCAGTGTACTTTTTTTCATTTGCTGAAGACTGCTGATTATGAAAATCTCTCTTTATGCATACCTGTGGAAGAATTTCTTGAGTAATGTTCCTGTTTCTGAAAAGCATGCCTTTTTAACTGATTCTTTGAATCCATGTAGCTCAGTTTGATGTTATATTTTGTATGTTACTGTCTCACATTTTATTTATACTATGTTGAGAGGCATGGGGTCCATGGTTGTGGAAGAGTGATCTAGGAAGGGGTCTAGTTGCAGGAGGGTGGTCTGGGGAGGTTCTGCTCTGGAGGGAGGATGAGTCCATCTCCTGGGAAGGGTGGTTATCTGGGTGTCCAGTTCCAGAGAGGGTGCTCAATTTGGGGGGCAGTCTATGGGTGGGAACAAATCCAGAGAGTCCAGCTGCAGGTAGGGTTTTCTGCTGGGAGGTGGTCTAGGGCATGAAAGAATGAGCCAGCAGCAGGTAGGGTGGCTGGGGGTTGACTAGTTTGGGAATGGAAGCAAGGTCCAGCTGCAGGGTGGGTGGTCAAAGGACGAGGCTGGTATAGGGGCCTGTGTTTGATCCAGCTCTAGGTAGTTCAAGTTTAAGTTTATTATTTCAGGAATTACTCCATTGAGCAAGCTCATTCACAAGGAGGTCCTGGAGATTTCAAACAATACAATGACTTACATGATCTTATACAAAACAGATTTGGATAGCATGAGTAAACAACAATGGCAGTAATAAGGTACAACTTGGATTGTTGCAAATAATTGATACATTACATACAAAAACTGACTGCACTAATGTGCATGTAGATGATACACATAGAGTGAGACAAGTCTTCACTGGGGCAGTAGGAAAAGGAAAAAGTGAAAACTTGGGTCAGTAGATGACATCGCAGAGGAAGATAGTAGGTTCAAAGGGCAGGAATATTGTACACTGAGATGGGGGTACAGGGAGGGGTGTCAAGGGAGGGTGGTGACTAGGTGGGGTGGCAGGGAATAGGAGACAGGAAGGTGGGGAAGGGAGGGTGGTAGGTTCAGCAAGACAGGAATATTTTGCACAGAAATGGGGTACAGGGAGGGGTCTAGGGAGGGAGGTGACTGGTTATGGGAGGAGGGGTAGGAGACAGGAGGTGGAGGAAGGGAAGACATGCTAGAGGCAGAATGGGTAAAGGGGTTGGGGTAGGAATTTAGGGTAGGGGAGGAGGGTAAGGAGACAGGGAGGTGGAGGAAAGGAAACGAGTGCTAAAGGCAGAATGGGTAAAGGGGTTTGGGTAGGAATAAAGGGATAGGTGGGGCAGATGGGTGAGAGGATAGGCTGGGTGGTTGGTGGGGAGACAGGGATAGGGTGACAAACAGAAGGGACAGTGAAGATTCATATATTAGCTTAGCATGAAGAGCAGCAGACCACTTCAAATGCTTTATTGGCTAGGGACTTAAAGCAATTTAATGTGACTATCTCAGTTAGCTTCATTGTTTTTTGCAGCTGGTTCCATATAGATGGGAGGATGAAACTAACTGCACCTCTGCCCTAGGAACACAAAGTCTGAGGTGTGCAGTGCATACACATTGTGAGACTTGTGCACTAGGGGCATATGTACTGAGGTAACTTGCCAGGCAGCAGTTTTAGAGTCCATTGCCCAATATGGAACATACACCTGGCTGATAGTGAGGTCCAGTTCAAATTAGTGTAGAGGGTACAATGGTGTGTCCTGGCTGGAGCATTTAGTATGAAACGAATGCACGATGGTACAGGACATCAAGTTTGTGAGTGTGAGTTAGTGCACTGCAATTGTAAATGATATCCCCTTAGTCAGGAGTGGTAGGAATGTGGCCTGAACCAGTCTTCTTCTGCAGTTGAGTGTAAGTAGGATCTGTTCTGAAGAAGAACCCAAGTCTGGCTTTTAGCTTGTTGACAAGGCAGCCGATATGGGCACTAAAAGTTAGTTTACTGTCTAGCCATATGCCAAGATACTTGAATTGATCCACAATCTCAAAGGTGTCCCCAAATATAGTAGTGATGGGTGGTGAGGTACTCTGAGTACGGAGAGTAGAGGGCATATGGTTTGATGAAAACAACATCACCTTTGTCTTCTTTGTGTTTGGGATAAATTTTGAATGGGCCAGGTTGAACTGTAGCTGATTGAAATCAGATTGTAACTCGGCACAGGCTTCGTGCAATGAAGGTCTAGAGATGTAGAGGACCGTGTCATCGGCAAAAAGTGCAGCTTGGATTGTTGAATGTTTTGTCCAATGAGTTGATGTAAATAGTGAAGAGGAGGAGCCATAGAATGGATCCCTGAGGGACTTCTTGTGATGGACACGTGTCTGACATGGCTCCATCAGCCTTGATTCTTGCAGCCTATTTGAGAGGTAACTAGAGAACCATCTTATCTGGGAAGAGTCTAGGCTAGTGGAGGTGTCTGAAGTGACTACGGCGATCTTATAGCTGAAGCACTTCTTGTGAACTGGACCCAGCCCGATGCATTTCTTAATGGGATATATCGAGGCTGTTGGCTCGGTGTTTGCCAGGATTGCCAGGTGCTCAATGGTGGAGGAGGTCTTCTGCAGCTTTGAAAGAAGCGCGTGAGGCCCCTCTTAAGAAATCTCCCAACCATGACGTCCTGGCGAATTACTGTCCTATCTCCAACCTGCTCTTTTGGGCAAGGTTTTGAGAAGTTAGTGGCACATCAGCTCGAGGATTGCCTGGTGTCCTCAGACATTTATGAGCCATTTCAGTCAGGTTTTTCGTCTAGACACATCACAGAAACAGCTTTAGTGAGGGTGCATAAGGATCTGCTCAGGCTCCTCGATCCTCCTCAGTATTTGACACTGTGGACCACATTGTGCTTCTTGATTGACTCTGTAAGTTTTGTGGACTCACCGGTACTGTCATCAGGTGGTTTGAGTCCTATCATTCAAACAGAGTGCGGCGGGTAGTGATGAAGAATTTCTCCTCCTCCCAATACCCTGTCTTGTGGAGTGCCACAGGGCTTGGTCTTGTCACCAATGCTGTTTGCAGTGTACATGCAGCCCCTGGATGAGATCATTCGACAGTACAGTTTGGAGTTTCACTGTTATACAGATGATACCCAGCTGTACTTGTCCTTTGTCCCCAGAACATCAGGAGCGGTTAATGTGCTTAACAACTGTCTGATTAAAATCAATGACTGGATGGCTTCCAGCTAGGTGAGACTTAACCGCCAAGACAGAGGTACTGGTGATCGAGCCTGGTCATGGATGTGATGGGTTGCCACCTGGAGCTGACTCTGGGCTTTTCCTAGGTTCTGCTCCATTGGTGGCTGCCCTGAGGGTGTGAACTCTGGGCATGGTCCTTGATAACAGATTGATTTTTAAGATCAGGTGTCATCTGTTGTCAGTAGTGGTTTCTATCATCTGCAGAACATTGTCCAGATTAAGCCCTCATTCCATCTGAGGAACTGCCAACACTAGTGCTTGCTATTGTGACCTTCAGACATGACTACTGCAACTCTCTATACTTCAGGGTCATGAAATGGTCCCTCCATAGATTTCAGCTAGTGTAAACATGGCAGCCTGGTTACTGCTGGGACTCTTGAGGTCCAGTCATGTGACTCCGGTCCCGCGGGCTCTGCACACGGCTGCTGGTCAGGTGAAGTGTCCTTTTCAAGGTGGTCATCTCATCTTAAGGCCCTATATGGACTGGGTCCTTATTACCTGTCAGAACTCCTGACACCAGTGACCTCTGCTGGCTTCCTCTATTCTCTTCGAGGTGCCTCCTGGACATTTCCAGGGTTCAGCTCAAGACCTCAGGAGATTGTGCATTCAGCATCTCTGGGCTGACCCTGTGGAATTCATTACCACCATCTGTCCAGGAAGTTCCCTCAATTGAGGTGTTCAAGTGGAGGCTGAAGGCCCACTTCTTGTCCTGGCTTTTCCAGTTTTCTGAGTACATCCTGTTCTAGTCCCTGCTGTGAGAAGCTGAAACCCTTTTAATTTATTTTAGATTGTTATATTTATAGTTAACATTGGTATTGTGTTACTTATTTATGTTGTTTCTCATTATGTCTTGTTTTATCTCTTTTAGGTGCCCAGAGCCTCTGGGTTTGGGCGCCTACAAATAAAATTGCCTTGCTTGGTGTAATCTTCAGGTGAACTGAATTAAGTTTAATGTATATAATTGATACCCCAAGCAATGCCAGTCTCTGTCACCTACACATCCACCTTGGACCATGAAGGGTAGCAAGGTGCCATCCACTGACCACCAGACCTCACGGCACATCAGGAGGTATGGGGATACCCTCATGCCATGATGGAATATCCACTGCTTTCAGGGTACATACAGCAGGATGCCTGCAGGCAATAACCTGCCCCAGGCACTGGCACTGTATACAGACCATATGCATGCTGGTGCTTACTCAAATCCTGTCCCTGTAAGCTGCACCTAGGTCAGCTGAAAGCATAGCTGAGCACAGCACGCAGCCTAAAGCTGCACAAATTGCATATATGGCCCTATATAAATACTAATCAAGTACACAGTACTACTGCTTTACCACTTTTGCAAAGTATTCAACTTGTCTTCATTAGTCTTCATTGGTATTAACTTATACAATTCAGAATTAATCATTAAGTAATCATTTAATCGTCACAGCACTGCCTTAATTTGCATATAGACTACCCAACTACTAACCAATACTTACTTACTACTAAGTTAGTCTTCAAATAGATAACTGATTAAAATATTTCAGCTTGTGGGCAGACTACTTTACTACTACTACTGAATAATAGCCAAAATTATCATAACATTACTATTTCAGTACTAGCAAAGAAGTCAAAATGAAGACAAAAATAGTATTCAGACTTTGGCAGGATCTACCTCCTCCCTGCTGTGTGTACATCAAGCCATTTAGTGTAACAGCTTTGTCCGCCACACTGATTCAAATAGTACTGCCTAACCATGCCAGTACACTACCAGGTACAACTGGTCTGCAACAACTACTAGGTGAATCATCATGCATGCTCCAGTCAGGAATAAATTTCACCACCTCCTTGTCCTCCAGCATGTCTATGCCAGACAGTGTAACAGCATGGGCCTTCTCTGTCATATTGCCAAAAGGATGTAAAAACTAACTAGGCAGATGAGATGATGCTTGCTCCACAATAAACAACCATTACATCAATGCTGGCTCCACCTCCTCCTCCTCTTTCTTCTCTTCCTCCTCCTCCTCCTCCACTGTGCCTATAACCACTCAGCCATGATGTCAGCACACTATGGGCCAGTACCTCCAGAACATTGATGCAGCCGTTTGCTACCAGCCAGCCTACTTGCTTCACTAGTGCTCAAGCCGACCCTACAGCCAGCCAGCTCATCAAGGCATGAAGACCTCTGCTCCACCTCCATGGCATGTCTTTGTTTGCAGTGATGGCAAGTCACTTTCAGTTGTGGTCACAGTACATATCCCTCTATTCCAGTCCTTGGCCTGAGCAGGCAGAGGATGAAAGGCCACCACCTTCTGCAGAAATTATTTCAAAATGAGTTCCTTTCTTTTGTTTTGTCTCCATGAAGGCTTCACCATCAGCACACCATCTGAGGTCAGGAATCCTGATACATGGCACCACCGGTGACAAACATGGCAATCACTAATACTGTTCAGGTAAGAGTCAATACAATTTACTGTTTTTAATTGTGATAATTTTTCTTCTCCATTTTTACAGGTAAACATGGTTCCAGCGCTATCAGTGGTCAGTGAGAAAATTTGGAGACAAAGGAGTTAATCGTTTCTGTTTGCAGGGAACATCTTTGTACAGTTAGGGAGCAACTGAGTGTGGAGAATGGTTAGGCTAAAGGTTACAGTGTCATCAGTGCAGGCTTGGACCAAAATAATTTATCTGAGTTTTCATAGTGGTTAGAGGCACTGTGGTACCCGAGGATGAGTACTTCACCACAAGCACATCCCATGCAGACACAATCCATGGTCACATTTTGAACTTCAGTAAATAGTCTGAATAATCTTTTTATTCACAGGTCTCCATCCTGTGTTGTTGTATCATTTCTGACCTCAGCGAAGCTCCAGCAACCATCCATTGCCATGATGATCCATCGTCCACACATCTGCTCCTGACCAGCAGGCAGTCATGTCATGGACAGGACAGACAAAGACACAAGAGGAAATGACCTATAATTCGAGGAACAATGACAGTGAACATGTACTCTGCCATCTGAAAAATTTGTAGCAGGGAATTACAGGCCAAAACCAAGAGAAAGAAAAAATAATACTACTTTCTGTGGGTAGTTCAGCTTCTAAGTGCTCAAAAGATTCAGGCTGGATCCATGCAACGCAGCAGCAGGCAACATGGTTCACAGTATTGCATAGCTGAAAATCAGAGAAAATTAGGAAGGAATGGTAAGAATTGGTAAAAGTTAACCCCCAAAAAACGGAAATATTTACCTCATGGACTCGTTCTGAAATGTAAAAATTCCACCCCAAAATAAAGGTCACATGGTCACCACATATTTGTGTTCACAGCAGCAGCAAGAGACAGACAGAGGCCGAAAAGTACCTGAAAGTGGAACAAAAACAGAAAACAATTACTGTCACAGCTGCACATCTTTATAGACTTAACCCCACTCTCGAAAATAAAAATAACCCCATACTTACCGTCATGGTTGGAAAAATGTGATGAATTCCAACATCCACTTTGTAGCTTTGAAGTAGTATGATGTCATTACCCAGACCTGAAAATTAATGTAAAAGCAGTACTAACATATAAGACTTCAAGTGGTAGCAATAACAATCCCTTACAAAGAATAGAAAGAAAAAAATACTTACTTGTGCAGCATGTGTGAGGATACAGCCACATCAGGTAAGAGTACTTCTCAGCAACTACAGCAGCACATGGCAATAGCAGCAACAGCAGCAGCAGCAACAACATCTCATTCAACAAACTGTTCTTCAACAACAAGACAGGTCACAATGGCTAACTTTTCTTGGTTATTCCAACACTTTTCACCAGAATGTGTTCAACCAACATCATCAAGAGTGACACCAGCAGTCCAGCAACCAGCACCCCTATCAACTGCAGCAGGGCAGGAGGACACCTACTGCCAAGTTTTCTCATATATGAACACCATCACGAGAATTTCTTCACACAATGTAGTGAAACTTTCCTTCTCTTCCTTCGGTCCATCTCTTGTCCTGGAAGCAGTTTTTCACTGAGAACACGGTAACTTGACATTTGTGGTGAGTAGCAGCAGAGAAAAGTTCATGACTTCCACAAGAATTATGTTTCATTTCTCAGGAAATGTTCTCATGTGATTTATCTTGACTTCTCTGGCCATTGGAACCCCAGTGCAGCAACAGTACCTGGTGGTAGGAAAGCAGTTTTCACTGAGAACACAGTAACTTAGCATTTGTTGTGAGTAGTGGCAGAAGAAAAGTTCATGACTTCCACAACAATTATGTTTCACTTCTCAGGAAATGTTCTCATGTGATTTGTCTCGACTTGTCTGGCCTATTGCACAGTATAGCAATAAGAGGCAACTAGCAGCAGGAAAACAGTTTTGAACGTGGGACCCATCTTAACATTTGTGGCTAGCTGGAGACATCTTAAGCACTAAAACAAGATTTATGTTTACCTTCTCAGGAAAAGTGCTCGTGTTTGAATGATTCTTGTTGAATTCTCTGGGCAGTTGCACACGACTGCCACAACATCACATAGCATCAGGAAAGATATTTTTACTGGGGACAATATGTACATTTGTGTCTAGAAGAGGGCACATGTTAAGTACTAACACTAGAATTATGTTTCACTTCTCAGGAAATTTTCTCATGTGTTTTTCTTGACTTCTCTGGCCTGTTGCCCACCTCTGAAACAAAAGTATCTAGCGGCAGGAAAGCAGTTTTTTTACTGGGCCACCAGCTGCCTTTCAGGGCTAGTAGTGGGTGGCAGGAAAAAGTTAATGACTTCCACATGAATTATGTTTCACTGTGCAACTCCACCAGGATGTTCAGCATTTTTTCTGATTGGCCATCATTTTTAGGTCACTTCTGGCTTCATTAAACTCCTGCGAAATTGATTAGAGTCCTTGTGAAGTGTTGGACTCGTCCCACAGGACAGCCAGGTCTGCCTGTGTGACTGGTGCTTCAGGGTCACCTGGTGGTAGGGTTCCTTGGTGGGTGCAGATGCTGCCAACTGCTGTACTGATGGCTATGTACTGCGAGTCCTCCTCCTGACATGTTGACTCTTAGCATGATGGCCTACCACCATGCCACCC
This sequence comes from Neoceratodus forsteri, assembly GCA_016271365.2. Classification (NCBI taxonomy): domain Eukaryota; kingdom Metazoa; phylum Chordata; order Ceratodontiformes; family Ceratodontidae; genus Neoceratodus; species Neoceratodus forsteri. The sequence continues at coordinate 105,071,793 of CM057457.1, forward strand.
ACCTTCCTCTTCCACAATGCCCCCCAATACTGCTTGCTGCTGCTGCTACCTCATGCTGCTGGTCCTGCACACTCGGCACTGTGGTAAACATTGAGGTGGGTCCTTTGCCCACCAGTACCCAAGTGGCTCCCTTTCCTTCCCTGGCATACACTGTGGATGCACAGCTTGCATCTAATGACACTGTCATCATCCCCATCAATGGAAACAAAATGCCACGCGGGCAGAGCTCCTTGTCTGCTGTGGGGGGAGCCCAGAGGAGGTTGTGAGGTGCTCTGCAGTGCCAGGATTGGAGTAGCTGGTGGTGGTAGAATGATGTGGGTGGGTGAGAACCACAGGATCCTGCTGCTCCTCCGAGGGATCACACTGTGCCACCTCAAAGGCAGCCCTACTCCCTCCTCAGCTGGGAGTGGTTGGGGATGCCTCACTCCCACTTTGAAATATTTGTCTTTAAGCGAATAATTGCCCCTCCCTTTCAGCCACATTGTCCACTGGATCCCTTCATTATAGGAAACACAAGGTTTTCTAAAACAAAACAAAATAAAAGGAGAGAAAAAGAGGGAGAAAGAGAGACACACAGCACCACACACACACGCACATACACACACACAAAACAATCTTAACTTACAAAAAAAAAATTAGGCACACACACACAACAGATATCCTACATAAAAATAAACAAAGGAATTCTTTTAAAACTCAACTATTGTTTGCAGTACTGCAAAACACTTTAAGACCGTAAAACCCCTACTATCACTAACTCAGCCAGCTAATACTAGTACTAATAAGAAAACGAATGGTCAGGGTTTGGCAGTTGAAATTCAATGCAAGGAAGTGCAAGATAATGCATATGGGGCACAAAACCCTGGCACAATATATCAGTTGGGGGTGAGGATATAGCATGCACCAAGCAGGAAAGGGATCTTGGAGTTATCATCTCTGATGACCTCAAGGCAGGAAACAGTGTGACAAGGCAGCAGGTAAAGCAAATAGGATGCTGGGATGCATAGGCAGGGCATCACGAGGAAAAGGGAGGTCATAATTCCACCATACAAGACACTAGTGAGGCCGCACCTGAGCACTGTGCAGTTCTGGAGACCTTACCCACGTATGACATAGACAGGGTAGAGAAGGTTCAGAGAGGGCAACAAAGATGGTGCATGGATTGCATCACAAGTCCTATGAGGACAGGTTGAAGGCACTGAACATGTACTCCCTGGAGGAGAGGAGGGGAGAGGGGATGATAAAGACATACAAGTATCTTACAGGAGGAACAGGGTGCAGGAATGCACTATTTTTAAGCGAAAAAGATGTTCCAGGACTAGAGGGCATGGGATGAAGTTGGAGGAGGATATTCAGAGGAAACGTGAGGAAGAATTTCTTCACAGAACGGTGGTGGACAAGTGAACACCCTGCCAGAGGAAGTGGTGGGGCTGAAACAATCACGGGATTTAAGAATGCATGGGATAGACATAAAGGAATTCTGGAGGTCAGGGGTAAGGGCAACAGACTTCCTGGAAAACATAAACTGAACTTACAAACTTAAATGGCAGGATCTGGTAGGCACAGGCCCTTGTCTGCCGACACTGTCTATGTATCTGTGTATCTATGTATCTATGAAACTGAATCAGTCACTTCCTGCCAGACTGGAGTTCTCCCATGTGACCTGCAGAAAGTGAAACATGATAAAGCTTTTTTTTTTGCTAACTTTGCCTTGACAAGTGCAAGGTGAAGTTATCAATGAAGTTAACAACCCGAAGTTCCACAGTAAGCAGCCATCTTCTCGAAATTTTCCACGGTGAATTTGGCTATTTCACCGGCAAATTAAAACTTTGCAATATTTCAACACAGTAGTGACATTTTTAAAATAATTTCTCTGTGTTTGTACCAGCATTGGTTTTATATATTGTCTGTTGTTTTAACTTTTGTGTATGCTGTGATATCTCTATCAATACATCCTTGTAAAAAAATTAGTTGAAACTTGAACAGTGAATGGACTATTTTAATAAAAATTGCCTGTTTTTAAATATTTTCTTTATTTCATTTTACTTTTTACATGCTAAGTGAAACACATTTTAAGTGCAACAATACACTCCTGGGTATGTGGTATTATCTATACCTGCCTTTCAGGGACTGTAAGGCCTTCTGCCTTTTGGTGTGGAGCCCCACTAAACCCCTGGGTGGGTACAGCCCAACACTACCCAAGCTGTTGTGTATTATTGCTTACATATACCATCTGTGCAGGTCTTCTAATCAGGCATTCTAACAGCAAGGTGGGAGTAAGTGGAATCTGCACTGAGACAGAAGACACATACATAACTGCATCTTTGAAATGGCAGTGGAGCCCCAGAAATCTGTACCTGATACTCAGAAAAGAAAAACAGGATACAATATCTAACTACAACTTAAACAAGTGCTCCTCATAAGAAAAATAAAAATAAAAGTGATCTGCCACTAGAAATAGATACTAGGAGGGAACAATCAACCTGGAAACATTCAGAGAACAAGTACTTGAGCAAGTTTAGATAGAGCTAATTTAAGCTAGCTTTCATTTTCTTTAATATATGTAACCTTTCATTAGTTTAACAATTCAGTAGTTTAAAATGTAAAATTTAAAAAAAGTAAGATCCACTTTAACAAGTAGATGTACTTATGTCAATTTCTTCAGGTTTTTAGCAGTTTAAAAATGTCTGCTTTTACTTCATTATTTCCTTTTCTAAATTAAGTATATTTTGCTGAAATTTTTGCAAACAAGGAAAACACATGGTAGTTAGACAAGCATGTCATTCATGGCTTTTCAAACACCCATCCCTACCTTCCTCTCACACAACACATAAACATGGTTCCAGAGAGATACAGGATAACAGGCAGAAACCATACAGTTAAAAATTCAAGCAAATTCAGGAAAAGCACAGCTTAGGAAGACAGCCAGGCACCCAAAGGGTCTTAACATTTGTGATAAGCAGAATAATTATGCCTCATGGAGGCTAACATATACTCCATTTAAAGCATTTCCAATATCTCTTGATATCATTCCAGGAAAAAGGAGTGTCATTAAATTAGTTTTTAATCATTACTGCAATAAGAGTGAAATGATAATGCCTGACACCCGTAAGAGCCTGAATGCCCAACCACAATAGACTTCTTTCTTTCAGAAAGGAACTGTGAGGGCCTAGGAGTGGGGTCCAAACCCTTTGACCATCTGTTACAGGGATTGGGCCTTAGAACAGTCCCATAGGATATGTAAAAGGGGAATGGGGTCATAATGCCTCATTCAAAACAGCATGGCACACAATGCTGCAAGCAAAACATTGAAAGCAAATAAAAGGTCAGTGAAAACACCAGCCGGCACAAATGATGAAACAACTTAGCAAATAATAGGGCAACATGAGCACTTTTTTTCTTTTAGGTGCTCCACCCTCACGCCCCTGGAATTAGTATAATAAACTCCAAAGGGGTGTGTACCTTGGGGATGGGGAGAAACTCAGGAGGAGAAATGTCTTTATTAAAAAAAAAGTCCAATGCCAGGGACGGGAACCAAACCCTGGTCCCCAGGTCTCTTGCACTCCAGGAACTAGTGCCTTAGCCAATCCACCATGGGAGTGGCTTGACTGGGCACCACACCAACAGCTACTTGATCCCTTTCCCATGTATGGATACAGGCAGGGGTAGTGATAATTCCCAACACTATTATACCCCTGTTGCTTTATATGGTTTTGGGATTTGTGCAGTGCAGTTTTTGCTGTACTATTCTTCCAGCGACTTCTTGACTTGAGTACTTCACAGGGTGTCTTCTTTCTACCACATCTCATACATAAAGGTGAGTTCAAAATCCCCTTTGTGTAGTTTAGCAGGTGTATGATGCATGTGCATAATTTTAAATTGCATCAACCTATAACCATCAAATTTGATATACTGATGGATACGACTTCATATTGCCTCCCATTGTTTAGGGACCAGCCTCCAGGCCAATGTCTCCAACAAGTATTTGGGCTTTGGGCCATATCTACGTGGCATGGCTTGGGTCAGGAATGAGTATATATTGGAGATGGCATGCCTGTCCTGACTAATCTCACATAAGTGGTGTAAGGTTAAAGATTGAGGCTTATGATGGTGTGGGATTCAACAAAGTAATAAGAAATATGACCTGTTTGCAAGTAGAAAAATTTTTTGCTCTCAAGGGCATATTTCCACTGAAGAGTTAGGAAGAGCCCCACTTTTGACCATCCATCAGATGATACAGTATACATGGGAAATGTCTTTACTATGTTAGTGAGCATTATAGAAAGGCTTGCCAGGCAGTCTAAGGTTTAGATTGTAACATAAATGCTGTTCAAGTGGGTATCCAGAGAAAATTTAAGAATGTAGCAGTTGATTACATACCATAACTGAGGAACCAATAAGAGTATTACAGAGCTCCTTTGGTAGAGCCGATTGTGCAGTATAAAGTAGGGTTGGAAGGCTAAGACTGCAAGACTGGCATAACCCTTGTTCAATGTGTAGCCATTGTGGGACATAGTCAAAGGTGCTCCCTATCCAACGTGATCCATAGGAAGTATTTTGTGCCTTAGGCTGCATGGAAATAGCCAAATAAGTCTGGCAAATTTAGGCCTCCTTAGGTTTTGAAGCAGCTAACTTAAGATATGTCTTCCTAGGTCTCTGCCCTTCCAAAGTAAGGCAGAAAGCATAGCATGGAGTTGTTGGAACCAAACCAGAGGAAGCACAATAGTAAATACATGGAGTGGATATAAAAGGCAGAGTGAGACATTCATTTGTATTGTACTAATATGACTCCAAAGTGATAAAGGCAGCCCTGCCCAGTGGTCAAGGCCTTGTTTTATCACCAGCAAGAGGTCAGTTTTTGAAACAACAAAGTGGAGGACATAGTCACTTTTTTAACTCTCTTTATCCTCCATCACTCACCCCCAGACTCTCCCTAGTGTGGTCATACAGTGCATCCTATCCCATCCTGTCTGAAGTCCCTGTCTTACCTGCTGATGGGGAACTGTGCTTCACTTCCCTGGTCCCTGACCACCTGGATCTATGTCCCTAGGGTGGGACCACCTACTCCTCCTGGTGACCTTTCTACAATCTAGACAGGTGACCCAGTGAATGAAGGGAGCACCAGAGGCAGGCTAGAAGACCCAGCTGTGTTTGTGGCAGATGGCTACTAGACCCACCTTCACCTACTAGGGGCAGGGTATTTCCATGATTTCCTTGTGTCCCCAGTGGCTTGGACATGCAGTGTCATCCAGTACAGCATGGGCGTGCTCCCACACCACCTGCAGGATGTTCTGTGGCAACCCCATACCCTATCAGCTTGCTCCATGCCTGCCATACTTCCTGGATACCACCAGGAGCCAACAAAGCAGTGCGGAGCCAGTAACCCTCCCCCAGGAAAGGAGAGCTGCCAGCCGGCAGCTCAATCCAATTCCACGCCCTCACCCCGGGCTGACCCCTGTGCCCAAGTTCACCCTAAACCTTGGTCGCCAGTGTAGCATGAGGTGTGGCATCCACCACCTCAACCCTCAGCACCAGTGGGCCAGCCTGGACATAGTCACTTTAATACCTAGATAAGTAAGTTTTGTGTTGATCCAGCTCAGTCCCATGTCAGCAAGTTACTCTTGCCTGGTAGAGGTATTTAGAGATAATACTTGAGTCTTGCCAATATTTCACTTTTAAAGACAGACTGCCTCAAATTATTTTATCTTTCTGAGAGCAGCCCTAAGAGAAAGGGCAGGATGTCATACATGTAATAAGATATCATCGACATATAGCAGTAGTTTATATTGCGAGTTCTAAAAGGCACATCTTGTATATATGAATTAAGCTGGATGTGGCACAACAAAGGCTCTAAATATAGATTAAAAGAAAAAGAGAAAGCAGGCATCCCTGCCAGGTGCCATTCTTCAGGGAAAAAAAGATGAGAGGACCTTGTTACACTGCACCCTAGTTGTAGGACAAGAATACAACAACTTCACCCAATGGATATATTCTTCTGGAATGTGATATTTTTAAGCACTCTCTAAACAGGTAACATCAAGAGACCCTATTGAATGCTTTGTCCATGTCCAGAGAGTCCAGTACTGCAGGGATGTGGTCCTTCCTGGAGGTGGAAATAATATGTTTGAATTTCCTAAGTGGTCTGAAGATAATCTGACTATCACGAATCCCACTTGATCAGGGCTTATCAAAAGTTTGACCACACCTGTTGGAGCCTGGAGGCTATTATGTTAGTTAACAGTTACGGTCAACATTTAATAGGCAGATGGGTTGATAATTAAGAACATTACTTTAATCCCTGCCTGGTTTGTGTAGAATTGAAATTAAGGATGATTGTATGGCAACATCACGCTCACATTTCATAAGCTCCATTGAACACCACTACCAACTTTGGGAGAACCTAGGCCTATAAGGCATTGTAAAGGTCATAGTGAGCCCATCCGGACCCAGGCTTTATCCAAAGCCAGCCCATTACCCATAGAAGCCAATAATTCTGCTAATGTAATGGGACCTCTAAGAATGGTTTGAGTTTCTTCATCAAGCTGGGGAAGATCCACCTTGCTATGGTAGTGGTCAGTCTCATCCGTATTTATCTCTTAATCCACAAGCCCATAAGGGGCACTATAATAAACCTGGAATTCCTGTTATCTGTCTTGGGTGCAAGATAAGTATCTGAGAGTCTTTCTTCTGGAGATGTTTGATACACTGGATGCTTCTTTCATCTTAAGCCACAGAGCTAGAAATTCACCAGCTTTTTCTTCAGAACAGACATAGGTTAGTTTGGCCTTAAATAAAGCCAGCTCTGCCTGGCCCCTGTTGATTTCATGATAATGCTCTCTGACCCTAGTAAGCTAATACAGTAATGGCTCTGAAGGCCCCTCTTTGACATGCTTTTCCAGGGATCATATCTGAACAAAAAGCTCAGCTGCTTTAGCTTGCTTCAGTTTTTGGCCTTAGATACCAGTCTGATAATTTCTTCACGCAGTGCACACTTATTCGCTCCCCAAAGAGTATCAGCCCTAGAATCAAAACCCTGATTTTCTGAAAAAAGGGTCAGTGAATTCTCAAGTGGTTAACCAACTTGTTATCCTTAAGTAAATTATCATTCATCTGCCACATTTTATCCACCTCTACTGGGGATCTAACAACAGGGTGATCTGAACTCGGGCATGATCAGAGATGACCAAGATAGAATTTCTGCCAGCCCTAAACCTTGCAACAAAGAGTGTCTAATTAAAAAGTAATCTAACCAAAGTGAGTGCCATGGGGCAATGAGAAAATGTAAATTTCTTCTCCGAGGGATGAAGTGCTATCAGGGCTCCAACAAGTTATAGGTATCAAGAAGGTCACTTAGGGCTCTTTAGTTGGAGTAGGAATACCCTACCCTGCCTGATCTACCCAGGTCTTCATACAGTGGGAATTCCAGTCCCCATCTATAATAACTGGTAAGTCCATCCAGGCTGCCAGGTGGTCAGAACATCTCATGAAAAGTTGTGGGATATCTTTATTATGTACATAAAAATAGCTAGGATAAGCTGTCTTCTCCAAAATACCCCTTCAGAGAATATACATCATCAAACCGTCAGATATTGTCCAATGTAAGTTAAAAGCCACTTGTCTGGCAAACAGTATCACAACCCCTGATCTATTTCTATCCATGCCAACCCCAAAGACTTTGCCTCCCAGTTACATCTATGTAGGTGCAAGTCAACAGTGATCAAATAGGTCTCTTGGAAAAAGACCACTGTAGAAGAATATTTTTAAGATGCATCAAGACCATCAATCTTTTCTGGGGTGAGTTATCCTCTTTAATATTCCAGGTTACATCACCCCAGAAAAGAGAGAGAGCCAATACAACAGCATTGCAGAGAACAACCACAGTCACCAACAATGAGCTGCATAAAATATCTAGAACCAGAAAACCAAAACAATAATATAGTAACCAGTTCTCCAACATGAAAACATGTCTAAATACATAGGAAAACCTTAGATAAGCTCATCAAGATCCTATACATGGGCTGTAGAGGTGATCATAAAATGTTTTCCTAGAGGGACAGGCCTGATGCATCTATACTCACAGTCTGTGCAGTTCTGTCTGTTTCAGAGGCAGAAGAGCATGGCTGGTTTGGGAGAGGGCAATGTTGAAGCCAGTATGGTTGGGATTTTCTTGACAGAGGAGTTGCAGTGTCTGCTGAAATGGCATGGAACCTAGGTGCTCAACTCATCATAGCAGGCCATAGTGTAAAATATAAAGTGCGAGACAGCCGCAATACCAGTGGGTGCCAGACAGAAGAATAAAGGAATGTAGCAGACTCAAGGATCATAGACTTCAGCGTTCTGAATAACAGGTCTGAGTGGAACCCTGCCTCAAAGAAAGAAAGCAATGCAGTAGATCCAAAAATAGTTTTAGAGAGTCTGACTAATCTGTTAAGACAGTCCTTTACTTCTCCTAATCTGCTGTCAATGAAAGAGAAGGTAGATAAGCCCCAGTCAGTGTATCCACAAACCAAAATACAGATAAAATGATAAGTGTGGTGTTAGCTCCTCCAACCTCATCACTCAAGCTTTCACAGCAGCCTGAGAATCTAGTACAATTAAAATAAGCTCTGGCAGAAGACACGAGGGCTACAGCTGAGCACAATAAATGATGGCTGTTATATTCATGAGGTGCTGTACAGAAATGGTGATGTTTAAAAGTGGGGGTAAAAATATTGAAAATATGGCATGTCACTGTGTTTTACTGTAATTTGTACAGAATGTACTGAACTGTTCTGGAGATAATAGAAGGCTAATGGGAAGTAATGCTGAGGGAAGGCAAGGGACTGTGGGATAGGGTGCATATCACTGGTGGATGGGGACACCATACCCCCACCCCACAGCTGGCATTATAGTCACCAAGTGGTGTGTGCATTATGTAATCCCACCTCATTTTGATGCAGATACTTGTTCTGCATAGACTAGGGGTGAGATCCAGTATGCTGAGGTAATACTGGAAGGAATAGGACTGGGGATCATGGTACATAGCACTGCTGGAAGGGGATGGGTGGTGTCATCATATCTCAGTCCCTCACCCACAGTTGGCAGGGGCTTGGAGGCACTATTCAACCCAGATCCCTGCCCCATGCCCCAGGTACTATCTCATACAACAGGATTTTCCAGTGGAAGTCAAGGTGGAATTTATGTGAACATTGAGGGCAATGTGACTCCCCAGAGGCCGGAGCTGGTTATGAGATACTTCATAGACAAGCAAATATTTTGCATTTAACTGTGCTGTTGGGGATGGGATGGGATACAATAGCCTAAGGTAATGCGGGGAGTCAGAGAACTGTGGGTCATGGTGCATACTACTGGTAGAAGGGGACCAATGGTTGGCATTTGCCCCAGTAGTCTGCTGCCTGGGGGAGAGAGGACTGAGGAGGCATGGTGCATACCACTGGCGGATGGGGACTGGTAGTTTACAATATGCCACAGCCATTCCTTTGCCTGGGTGTGCAGAGGACTGTAGGGACATGGAGCATACAACTTGTGAATGGGGATGAGTAGTTTGCACTATGCCCCCAACAGTCCCCTCCTTAGGAGTCCAGGGCTGGATGGCACACCATGCCCATCGCAGTTCTGCCTCGCACCCGCATTACTTCATGCAAGTGGGTGGTCCTGCCATAAGCATTAAGTCAAATAGAAATGGGTGATACATTACCTCATGTCAGTGGATGGATGTCTGTGGGTTCAGGTAAAAAGATTGCTGCCATGATGGGAGGACGGGTAGAGGTCCGTATGGATTAGTCACCACCATGAAAGCCACAACATTTTGAACATACTGAACTAAGCTGTAGGGAATGGGGAACAGTAGCTCTAAGGTAATTCTGGCGGCAGGGACCTGGGGACCAGGATGCATACCACTGGTAGATGGGGACCAGTGGTTTGCATTATGAAAATATGCTAATTGAGGAGTACTGAGCAATGGAAGCCAGCTAGAACTCTCTGCCTTGCGCCAACTTGGGGCTAGACTAATGGAAAATCAGAGATTCGGTGGTTAGGGTGAAATCCTTGTTCAAAATAGTTGTGTAGGTAACTGGGGGTGTGGAAAAGTGCTGTAATGAGGAGGATCAGAGTAGCAGTGAGGGAGAGGGGTTGGCAGCTAGACAGAGACAATGAGGTCAATTTCAGCAGGCTCCACACTATCCAAGTCAAGCTGAGAGCTCGACCAGGGCAGGTACTAGGAGATCACAAACAGTGTGAGCTAGGGCAGGTTCATGGAGATAATGGATGTTGGTGGAGAAGAGGTGAAACATTTGGAGTCAAAATGCAGGTCTAGGACACTTTTGTATGAGCAGTGTTGGGTGAGAGCTGCAGACCAGTGGGAAGCTTTAATAGATTAAGACAGCAGGAGAACAACAAAGAGGGTGGGGAGACAGATAGCTTTAAGCTCCTGAAATTACTCACTGGGAGCCAATGGGGACAGGAAATGGTAGGGGAAGGAGGAGCTAAGTGTAGTTAAAGGTGGCCTGGGAGGGAGGGGTGGACAAAAATTCAGAGGCAGAAACAGCAGCTGTGGAGGCTAAGGTTGTGTATAGGCCATACCTGATGCTTGTGTACAGGGGATCAGTGGCAGCAGGCTTCTTGGCACTGAGAGAGGTGCAGAGTGGTGTCCAGGTGTGCAGGAGGTGAACCGCAGATGACGGTAGGTAGCCCAGTGGGCTACAAGGATGCCTGTTAAAAGAGGGACAGCACAGGATTAAATAGCACTCTGAAGTGGTGGAGGAAAATAAAATTAGCACACAGACAAAAGCTGCAATTTACTAAAAGAAGGTCAAATTAGAGGGTAGGAAGCAGACAGCTAAGGCGCCAGCTCTGTAACTGAGATTTGTAAAACAAGGGGTCACAGTTGGGGGAGGCAGACTGGGGGAGCAGACCTCTAGTTGTTTGTATGTGAGCAAGTTGGAGCAGTAGACAGACAGCAGCTGATACTCCTCCACGGGGTCCAGAAGGAAGCAGTTCAGTTCATGATCTCCAGGGTGTCTCTGTCTCTCTCTTTCGCACTTGGATATTTTAAAATGGCCAACCTCACTAACGGCCAGAAATAAATAATCCTGTTTGGCTAACCTCTGCACCATAGCCCAAAGTGCTACACAGGAGACAAAACTACTGCACCCAAAACCAAACTGGATAGTCACAACTCCTCCCTCCTCCAATCAAACACACACATACACACTGTGGATCTAACAAAGCTGTAAATCTTAGTTGTGTCAGTCATTCTAACAAAACAGTACACCAGCCTGCTGAATGTAACCTACTCTGGATGGTAGGGAGGCACCACTGTAGCAATCTGATCCGCTGTTAACCAGAATATCACTTCATTGCTACCATTCATTTGCAAATCAATGGGAAGTAAAACTGAAGCAATGAAGGAGCCTGCAAGGCATTGCAGAAGGTTGGGTTTTGTCTGGGGAACAGCCAAGACCACCTGGATATTCAGGTGGAGGGCAAGAGGTCTGCCCAGAAGAGGAAGAGGGTGTAGGTGTTCCGGGGGAGGGGGCTTATGGCCAGGGACAAGGAGGGCTAGCAAAAGGGCTACACAGGTGCATTCCTCCTCATTCCTCCTTTTCCCAGGTTGCAAGCAAAAAGGACCAGCAACAGGACATCAAGGCATTCCAGAAAGTTAAGGCCAGGCTTGGGCCTGCAGCCACATTGCCTGTGTGTAAGGAGCAAGGTGGTGGACTGGGAGGCTGAGGCCAGGGCCTGTTAAGCATGGCCCTGGTGTTAAGGATGGTGGGCTCAAAAGCTCACTGACGGTGTTGGAGGAAGGTTTTAAAAAAAAGTTGAACTAGTCAGAGGTTTGCAGGCAGTAGAGTGTAGAGGTTAAGGGCACTGCTTACAAACCTGGAGCCCTATGGAACCAAGACCTGCGCTTGAATCCAAAGAGCTGGGTTTGAATCTCACCACCCCATTTGCTAACTGCTTGACCTGGGGAAGGCACTTAATTTAGTGGAAGCCAAGGAGTTCATCTCCTCTCACACATTGCCCTACTTGATCCAGCATAGGGGTAGAGTGAGTACTGCTTAGCAGGGGTCACGACCTGTCGTGCAGCGGTCAACGAGTGGGGGCAGGAGGGAGCTACAATGTGGCCCATTCTGGGCTCCCGGTGAGTTAGCTGCAGCAAAAAGGTGGCTGCAATGGGTGATTGATGCAGGTGCATTAGGCAGGAGGCTTACATGTGCGAGGGCCGCCCAAAGAGAAAGCGAGTGGAGTCCTCCAAGCAAGCATGGTCCTGATGTCTCCCAGTGGTTCTGAGGTCACCGGCCTGGTGATCCTGAGCGTGGGCTGGAGAGTGTGCATCCTCTGGGCGCAAGCAAGCACCGAATGCCCATGACTGGGGTAGTGGTTCTGCTGGGTGTTCTGTGTCCTGGCTGCAGAACTGGCGATTAGCCAGGCAGGAGTTACCAGCAGGCAGGCTGTTTTGGCACAGATTAATTTGTTGCATTGTGGTACATCCCTAACAGGAAGGTAGGTTTGCATCCTGTAAAGCAGGTTTATGATCCAGCCTTCTCCCTTTAGCCACCAATAAGCGAGCCCCATGGGTCCATGAGCCTAGATAAGCCACTTGGTACAATAGACATTCCCTTGGCACTTGCAGGCACACAGAGTGTGCATAGGTGCCTAGACATTGGAGGCATGATGAGCAGCTGGGGAAAGGGTGGTGTGCATGCAGTGGCATTGGCAAAGTGGCTGCCCCGAAAAGCAAAGTGGCTGCCCTCTTCATAGCAAAACAAACAAACAAGAAAGTTTTACAAATGATAAAGAGGAGGACTTGGAAGGGGCAGCAGATAATTGCATGTCTGGAAAAGTGATCATTAATACTCCAATACAACAGCATTATGGTGGCCTTTAGTACAACTACTGGCTGGGAAAACAGGAGTAGTTGGTGCTTTTCTGCAAAAGAAAAGCCATTTCAGTAGCCAGACTACATGCTAGCTAAGAGCCAGTAGGGTTGGGGGTTTATAAATACGATATAACATCCAAATGGCTGGAATGGTATACCCCAGACAAAGGGGACCAACATAGTGCAGGAGTAAGAGCTCTGATTAGCACAGCTGGAGAACAGGGTTGTGCCCACAAGAGTCATCATTCACTGGGGTGGTTATGAATAAAATGAATCTCTGGTCATAAAAAATAAAAATGTATTTCTCAGATATTGAGATTCTTCCACGGTCAATGATCCATTGTTGTGTGGCAGCCAAAGCTTACGCCGACAGCTAACGGAGGTTGGCTATGGCTGTGTTTCTCACTGCAGATCAACAAGTGACAGTTGGCAAAGATGAACAGTGACTTAGGCAGCAGCTGGCGGTCCTTGTGCAGGGCAAGGCAAGGCTTGGTGGGATGCGCTCTTCAGGGTGAGGGAGGGCCAGGACCTTCAGGGCCAGTGCCCCCACCTGAGCTATAAGGACAAGTCGAGTCAGTCCTGGAGAAGCGCCTGACGACCCAGTGGTACCGACTCAGTTGATAGACCCCAGAACCCTGCCGGGGTGTCCGCATACTGGGCCAAGTGCAAGACAAGACTCTGCCTGTGCTGGATGATCAGCCAGTGCTTCCACCACCGCCCAAGAAAGCACGCAAAAGAGGTATGATAAAGAACCACCGCAACAGAGCAGGTAACAGGTATGCTTGAATTAGACCAGCTGTTGGCAGATGAACTGAGGGCTTTGATAGGAGTGAGGTACCTCCAAAAGAAATGGGGCAACCTCGACAGCAGGTCACAAGGTAGGTTCCACAGACCTGGAACCAATGGGGTGGGTGAGCAGGAACTCAGGGTAGGAACAGCAGCATCACCAACCCTGGGGTAGCCAGGAACCTGCTGCTGGGAGCCTTCTCTGCCACAGATAAGCTTGGGGTCCCAGAGCAAGTGGATATAAGCAGAAGGCAGTCACGTCTTGGTGGTTACTCCACCTTAGGCAGTTGGATTAGGGCAGCCTAAGCAGATTGCACTGGCAAGCCAGATCATGCCGTCACTTGCAGTGCCTGACAGCCTTGCCAGGGCAATGCACCCTGAGGGAGTGCCGAGCTTGCAGATACCGGCCGGGGGCCATGCCTGTCAGGGGTAGAGCAAAGCTTGACTGCCTGTTAACATTGTTGGTAGGGCAGGATAGTGCCCAGTCCTGCGCAGTCCTGACACCTCCATCTTTGGGCAGAGAGCCCGGAAGTGGGAGCACAACAGCGGCAACGTCACAACTGCAAACTCCAGTGCAGCATGGGGCAATGAGTTTTTGTCGCTGGCCCAGCCTATTGGTTCACACTTGCCAGTCAAGGTGATGCAATAGATTACTAATGGGGAATATGTAGACGTCTTTTCCATGCTTAACCGGACTAAGGAGCTGGAGAAAGGCAAGAAAGAAAAAGATGGAGATAATAGGGTGGAATAGAAGCACAAAGCGCCAGTGCGCTGGACATGGGAGAAATGGGCAGCGGTTTTACGATATACGCAGACATACTCACAAAAGGCAGCCCCAGGAAAGTGGAGGGGCTGTGGGTTTACTTAGCAGGGTAATGACTGGTGCAATCACACACTGGAGAACCAGTAGCTCAAGGAGGGAGAGCAGAGCTAGCATCAGAAGAACACCCATGCACCCCACCCAGTGGACGTAAGGCAACAGATTGTGCAGCTCCAAAGTGCTGCCATCCAAGATTGCCTGTATGTGCTCCTGCTGTGCCCTTTATAATTGTGATTAGCCTATTTAAAAATAATAATTATCAATCTAACGTTTGGGTTGTACTTACACATTGGCTCCCCTCAACACATTAAGAAGTGTAGGAAGGGCCAAAAATCATCCCCTTACAGCCGTAGAAGATCCCGGACAGAATGCTAAAATAAAACACAAAATCACCCTCAACCTAAGATATTCCCATTTGAGGGAGGTATTTTTTAGCCCTTAAGAGCATACCAGGAATGTACAACCATGTCCTAGCATAATGTATCTCAAGATCCAGAGGGAGAGACTCATCAGGCAGGCCATCCATAGGTAAGATAGACAGTTCCCTTTGTTAGGTTTCAGCTCCAGTACTGAATCTCCACCAGCAGGCATCATTAAAGATTGTAGATTCTCCTCATATCTTTCTACTGGTTCTTCTTCTTCAGTCTCCTCTTCTGCACTCTTCAGACCTGTTCATTGCACTAGCTCTCTGAAGTAAGGATTTAAACATGGTGTAGCTCAGTTAGCCACACCCCCATCCTAAACAGTAGACAATCAAACAAGCCTTGGATGTAGACTGAACTGAGCTCCACGCTCGATCCTGTTGCTACTACTTGCCTCTCCTACCTCCCCCATTGCTCATGCAAAATAACAGGGAACAAACAAAAGGGTTAAAACAAAGGAAGATACACCATATGGCTATGCAGCCACCAGTCAACATTGTACTTTTACTGTGGCAAGTTCAGTTTGTTTTGTTGCCTTTGTGTAGCTATGTATGCCACAGCATGCTTGGCATAACAGTTTCTGTGCCTATGCTCTTGCTTTAAAAAAGTTTAAAGGTGGGTTTCAAAAAAGTTTCAGTTTGTTAGGGCCCCAGCTGCATGTGGGGACCTCACGGCTCGGTTTTGCAGGTGCCTAATGCTGGCCCCTGTCCTGTGGAGTCAAAACAGCAATGTCGAAGTCTTACTATTGGCAGAATGGCTGTTTCTCCCTTTCCACTGTATTGTTCAAAGGACTGCATACTGAAAGCATTGCACATCACAAACAGTGACTGACTCATAAACTAGGTTTGGGAGTGCCTATGCAGCAGCTTGTGAGGCAAAAGCTGTAATGAAAGCAGCGGTTTGAGAGTCCCAACTCAGTTTGCACTCACTCACAAATGCAGGACTATAGCATGGGCTAATGAGAGGCAAAGTCATGAATCCCAATTGCATATTCAAAGCCCTGGAAACTCCCTAACGTCTGTTTGTACTCTTCAAGTTAAGGATCACTGAAAGCCTGCTTTAACTACACACATAGTTTAATGTGCTTACGCAACTAGATGAGATGAGATGATGCTTGTGTAACTTGGTTTGCTTTGTGGCTTTCCACCTTTCTATCCATAGGATATACCACCCTGTGGGGTACAACACAAGGAACCCTAGAGGAGGGTTCCCCTAAAGGTGCCGTGGAATGATCGTGGCTGATAAAGGTAGGTTAGGAAGAAGCCCATTGGTAAGAGAGATGAGCTGCTGGAGGAGGAGGGGTGGATGGTGGGCAACAAAAAACAAACCCTGGCGAGGCCCAGGATGTGTAACCTTTAAGCCTGATGGGAGTGACGAGTTGCTCCATCCATCGAACCTCGGCTTACACCTCCCATTCAATTTGCTTACGCAACTAGATGAGATGAGATGATGCTTGTGTAACTTGATTTGTTTTGTGGCTTTCCACCTCTCTATCCTTGGGATATATCACCCTGTGAGGTGCATGATGCAAGGAGCCCTAGAGAAGGTCAACCCCTACAGGTGCTGGAATGATTAGCGCTGGCTAAAGGTAGGTTAGGAAGAAGCCCCAAAAGAATACCAAAATGTGTTGAGCATTGAAGAGGTGGGGATGATGAATGAATGAATTCTAAGAAGATGATAAGGCGGACTTCCTAATGAGAGACAGGAAAGCTGAGGGCCACCATCCACCTCCACCCAAAAGCGGAACCTAACTAATTAACCTAAAAAGCACTAACTTTAACTAATATTATGACCATTGGCATGGAGGAGAGGAAAAACACCCTTTGAGGAGGAAACTTCTGGGGATCCAAGGCCTAGGTTGCCTTCCTCCAGGTTGACGACATTTGATTTGAGGACGTTTGATCTGAGGATGTATGTCATCAAAGAGAAGGATTCATTAAAGAGAAGGATATGAGTAGGGAAGATAATGATGGGATGGGAAAACCCCAAAAAGGCACAGACTCAAGAAGGAACATGAGGCAGCAATGAAGACTGATGATGATGATCACCGAGGAGGGCAGCAGGTCGATGAGGTAGCATAAGACCCAAGGAGAGGAATGCATGATTGAGCGATGCAAGCGGCAGACACTGAGGCCAATAGGGCATGCTTGATTACACACTGTAAAACAAGGAGACCCTGAGGTCAGAGTCGAGGAGGTGAGACAGGATACTGAGCTTGAAAGTGAACCTCAACGATGGTGGAGAGCAGCCAGTCAAGCAGTGGTTCAATAAGGCACCAGCCGTAGCAAAGGAGATGGACAGAAAGGCAGGGCCATGAGTGGAGATAGAGTTGAATCAAGGTGATGGACATTGCAGGCCAGAGGGAGGCAGCCGAGGCATACTGATGGAGCCGAATGAATTAGATAAGCAGGTCGAGGCAAGGTATCGTGGGATGTGAGCAAATCGGATGATGGACTAGGCGTAAAGCCATTGCTGGATTGAATCCTTGACAACTGATGATGGATTGAAGCCATGATTGAGTAGTTCGATGAGATAAGAAATGGTTAATGAGGACTGGAGTCATGAACCTGATACATGTGGAAGGAGTGCCAAGGATTGATGAGGTGGCATATGAGTCGTGATCAGCATGCCCAAAGAAATATTCATTGCAGGTCAGACGGAGTCGGTGGGATGAAAAAGGTGCTAGGATGAAGAAGGTAAAAATAGGAAACGGATGAGGTATGATGATGGATTGAAGTCATGGAGGCTGGTACTGGAAAGTGAGGCATGAAAGGAGGAGGATGCCAGGGAGGTCACTGGTGTAGTGTAGGACCCAGCTGGTACATGGCAATCGAGTCAAGTCGAGGTAGCCAAGATGGGAGTAGGTCAAATGAGAGGCATGCTCAAAGGAGCAATTTGAGGAGGTAGACACTGAGGCCGATGGAGGCACGCCTGGAATCAGAGGGAGTCAGGAACCTGAATACATGTGGCTGGACTGCCACTGTTCGATGAGGTGTCAATTCAATGATAGGAATGTCCAGAAAGTGATAAATAGATAAACCTAGAGGTAAGAAGCAAGGCACAGGACAACCATGGCAATGCTTGCAAACAAGTGCTGGTTCAATGAGGTGGCATATGATGCAGGACAGGTAAGTCCAAAGGATGACAAAAGTCGGTATGCTGGTAGACTAAGTAGACTCCTTGAAAGGAGCTAGAATCGAAATCAATACAGTGATGAGATGAAGTAGGCTCCACAAAAGAAGGTAGATTTGAAACCGAACTTGAGAAGGAACTCGAACCATGGTATGATGAAGCGAAGCCACAACTGGAGTGAATCCTTGATGGCTGATATGATAGGGATGCTGGAATAGGCTAGAGACTGTCTATGGCAGCCCAGGATGAAGGAAGGCAGTGGAGTGAAATCATGCTGAGTGCAGAAGGCACCCTGGAGCATAGGCAGAGGTCCAAACAGCAACTGAAGCAGCGTGCCTGATACCATGGCAGCATGGAAAGCAGGAGGAGGGAGACGCCACCAGAGGTGCACTGAATCATGATGGCATTTTAAGATGGGCAGGATCACACATGGGAGATAGCAAGCTTAGGACTGGGCACTGACAAAGGTAAAACTCCCAGGTAAACAGAGAAGGAGAGCCAGAGCTGGTAGGAAGCCTGAGAGGCGAGAAAGGCAAGGCCCCTCCAGTTCACTTGGAATTAAGCAGATGAAAAGGAAGCATATCAGCAGTCAGCAAACCCACACATCAATGCCGGTACAGGATAGACAGGAAGATTGAGGCAGGTGGTGGAGGAGGGTGATGAGTCGAGCAGAAGGATACCGAGGAAGGATGAGCAACCAAACATCCACAACAGATGGAAGGGGCCCAAGAAAGAGCAGATGTGGCAGGAGAGATATCCGCTGCTGGAGGTGACCGCAGGAATAGGGGCAGAGGGAGGGAAAGTATGGAGCGAGGAAGAGCGGCGCTCTGGCAGCAACAAAAAATGAATCCTGGGAAAAGGGTGTTAGAGCGAGCAAAGGGAAAGAATGCTCAAACGAAGAAGCTCATGCAGAATATAGGAAAGATGTGCAAACAGTGGCAGACGGAGCATGGAGCCATCGTGAGGGGAATAGAGCAATTGACTTATCAAGACACCAGAAGAGACATGATAGAAGAGCCAGAGAAGCAACAATGCCCAAGGTAGTAGGAGGAGGAGGACTGAGGGAAGGAGCAACAAGGAGTGCAAAAGTGTACAGCGGTAGGGAAGCACTGCAGGAGATCTGGAATGTCGATGGGGAGAAAGAGAGCTGAAGAGCGAGCTGCTGAGGAATGAGAGAGGAGAGCGAGCTAGTGGATGGAGGCACTGCAAAAGCAGGGACATAGAGGGAAATACCCCAAGGAGAGGAGAGACAGTGCCTCTGGCAGCAAATAAAAACAAATCCTGTTGAGGCCCAGGATGTAAGGACCTTTCAGCTAGATATGGGAGTGACGTAGTTGCTCCACCCATCGAACCTAAGACTTGAAGCCTCTCCCATTGTGGTCACTTGCAAGCACTATAAAAGTGGCAAATAAAATGATTTACTGAACAGCTCATGAATATGTTGGGTTGCATGGGTAAACTGGTACCTTAAGTTGCTAATGGAGTTCCCACCCTTTAGGAGCTGCACAAGTCACATTTAAGCTAAAAGGAGCTTGAAATACCCACAGGGATGTTGAGAAATAAAGCAGGACAAGGGCATGAGGGGATGTAATGTAAAGAGTCCCAAGGGGCTGAAGTCACAGGAATTTGTAGCAGCTGGAGGCAGGGCTCTGTGGTTTTGTGGGCTGATCAGCACACAACAGACTAAAGCCTATTAATCCAATAAACATCCCAAGAATATGTACGGAATGCTCATACAACTGACAGCTAATAGTGTTCCCACCCTTTAGGAGGTACCCAAGTGAAATGAGAATTAAATCAAAATGTGAAATACATGAAATGAATGGATATCATACAACCAATCTCCCATCGTAACTATGGGATGGAGGAGAGGAAGCTACCCCACCCCAGTAATAAAAACATAGAAACACAGAATCTGATGGCAGATAAGGACTCATATGGCCCACCTAGTATGCCCATTTCCTACTCAGTGTTGACAGCCCAGATCTGGTTGGATCTGTGACACGATTCTCTCCCCATCTCCAGGGTACCCTTATGTCTATCCCATGTGCTCTTGAACTCCTATTGTTTTAGCCCCCACCACCTCCACTGAAAGGCTGTTCCATGGATCCACCACCTTTCTGTGAAAAAGGACTTCCTGACATTCCCCTGAGCCTTCCTCTCTCCAGCCTCATACATGCCCCCTTGTCCTTGTGCAATGTTTCCTCAGAAATATGCTCCCTCCTGGACCTGTTTATACCCCTAAGGTACTTGAATGTCTCTATCATATACCCCCTCCTCCAATGAATAGATATTAAGGTCCCTGATTCTTTCCTCATATGGCTCCTGGTGCAGCCCATGTACCATTTTTGTTGCCTTTCTCTGGACTGTCTCCATTCTGTCTATGTTCTTCCTGAGATGTGGTCTCCAAAACTGGACACAGTACTCCAGGTGAGGCCTTACCAGTGATCTGTACAGTGGCATCACCACCTTTTTTTTTTCCTCCTGGTTATGCCTCTACCTACATCCTAGCATTCTGTTTGCCATCACCACTGCTTTTTCCACTGCTTGGTCGCCTTTAGGTCATCTGATATGATGATCCCTAGGTCTCTCTCTCTTGCCTTGTGGTGATCAGAACCCCATCATCCTGAACTCCTCTCTTGGATTCCTGAGACCCAGGTACATTATTTTTCACTTTTAGCATTGAAACTCAATTGCCATACACTTGACCATTCTTCCAATAAGCTTAGATCCTTTCTCCTCTTTCCACCTTCTAGTGTGTCAGCTCTGTTCCAGATCTTGATGTCGTCTGCAATGTCGCTAATGAAGACATTGAACAGGATTGGTCCCAGCACCGATCCCTGTGGCACACCGCTGGTCACCTCCTCTCTTCTGATTTCATGCCATTTACTACCACCCTCTGAGTCCTGTCCCTTATACAGTTCTCAACCCATTTAACTACCATAGGGCCCACTCTCAGGTTTCTCAATTTATTTAGCAATCTCCTATGTGGATGGTGTCAAGGCCTTGCTAAAATCCAGGTAGGCCACATCCACCACCCTTCCTGATCTACCAACCTGGTCACCCAATCAAAGAAATCAATTAGATTTGTCTGACAGGACCTTCCTGCTGAGAATCCATGCTGCTTTGGATCCTGTGCCCTGGCAGTCTCCAGAAACTTCACTCAACAGAACGAGAAACATCGGGGAACCAAGATCATGGTTAGCCCTCCTCTGAGTATATTAAGCGCTCTAAGAGCTGAAAGTGAATGTTATTTAATTCTACTGTTGGATCCTTGATGTGGCTTTTAAAGCATGAGAAGGTCTATCATACCATCTTTTGATGATGTGAGCTGAAATGTTATCTTTGATGCCATGGATTCAGTTTCAATATAAAGAGGTTGTCCTGAGTTGTTGGCAGGGCTGAGGCCATGAGATGCAAGGAGATCTCAAATATGGGATACAGACCAATTTATGACCATGATGTTATTGTCTTTGGTTCTAAAGGAGGTCGAGGTACAGAAAATGTGCTTTGGATATTAAATACAGCACGTATTAATCAGTGCTGTTGGACAAAGTTCATTGTGTGTAAAAAGTACTGTACATAATAGCTGCACCAAGTTTGCTTCAGTTTTTAGCTGCTGAAAGATGAAGTATGTATGCCTCTGCTGGTGTTTTCTGTAAACCTGATAGTTTCAGATGTTTAGCAGGTTCTAATAAAAGTGATGCAGAGAAAAATGTGCCAGGTCATAGAAATCTGAAACAGGCTAAGGAAATTCCTGTTTGTAGGAGAGATTGGAGTACAGTGAAATACTGCTGCCATAAGATGAGAGATCATCTGACTGATTGGTAGAGAGTGCACCTGTTTTGAAGATTTGGGTAAGATTGGGTATGTCTAGAGCTTTGCAAAGCACTTTGATAGGCTATTGAGTAGTGTACAATAGAAAATTGAGAATATAGATGTTGTAGATTAATTGAATGACCACAAAATATTGTTTTATCACAGGGTGTGGTGATAAATACATTATTACAAAAGGCAGCAAACGCCAAGATCGTCCTGGGACCCCTGAGCACATTTACTCACCCCTGGTAGTTCCCGGTCACCTCAGTCATGGGTAGCAAAGCATTCTCTGTCATGGCTCCTCTCTCTGGAATTGACTCCTGTCGACCATTCGCATAGCCACATCCACCAGTCCTTCAAAACAAGTCTGAGAACCTGGCTCCTGATAGAGTCCACTTGTAATTGTTCCCTTGTTAGTGCTGGGGTCTGCTCACCATCCTAATCTTTCCCAGGGCACCCGAATTCTGCCTCCTCCTCCTACTTTTCCCTCCAACTTCTATTGCCTACTTGTTGCCAGACCTCAGCAATGAACAGGCTCGCTGTGCCAGTTATCTGCATTCATCCTAGCCTCCTGTATTTCTCTTACTATAATGTCCTTTACTCTAGCATGATTTGTATTTCTGCCCTTGACTTGTCCTATGCCTAGCTTAATACTGCTTACTCTTAGCCACTATATTGTCCAGTGCTGTCTCAGCCCCCAACCCTTGCTGTATATTTTGTCTGTCCTACTCATTTTAAGCCTGTACTTCCTGCCTGTTTGCCATATGTAAGGACTGCAATCATTATTTTGTGCTTAAACCACCAACACATGGAACTGTACCTTTTGTATCGTGTGTATTGTACCTATTGTATTATGTGTACTCCTTGCTGATGTCTGCTATATATTATATGATGGGTTTGTTTTAGTGTGTTTGCTTGTTCTGCCAATTTAGTGTATGTAAGGACTGTAACGTTATTTTGTGTTTAACCACCAACACATGGAATTGTACCTATTGTATCATGTTTACTCCTTGCTGATGTTTGCTATATTTTTTATGTTTTGTTTGTTGTTCTGCCACTCTGTGGCCCAGGTCGTGACTGAAAATGGTCCTCTGGATCAGCCCACTTACTCAGTTATCAAAAACATAAATTAATAAATAATAAATAAATTTATCTGGAGGAGGAAGCAATGAAGTCTTCTTCTGGATAATCAGCCCAATCCATGTCTAAAGATTGAGACTGAGATTTCCCAGGGTCCAGTCTGGAGACAGCCTTGGATGTTTCAAGTCAGGAGTTTTGGACCATCCTGAAAGGCTAGATGTAGTGGGATTTAAAAAGACTGTGAGGCATTTTGCTATGACAAAGAACTATCTGAGGCAGGAATAGCAACTGCTGTGTTCCAATACTTTTCCCTTCCCGGTGTCTCTTTGGTTTAACAGCAGTATTCCCATCCCCTTTACTGATGACTGAGAGACTGATGCAGGCCCTTGTTGAGTTAATGGTGCTGCTGATGGTTTCAGTATCATAGAATGGTCCTGATATGAAGGGGGTGCGGTTTTCTAGTTTTGAGGGGAGCAGGAATAGTAACAATATTAACAGGGTGGTCACCTTGGGGAGTTCAACTGCTGGGGTTGACTGGAGCATTCCAGTCACCTCCAGTGCTAGAGCAAGTGCTCCTGGATGCAATCCAGGAGGGTCTCCTGACACGGTTGCTCAGCTGACCTACTAGGCTAAAGAACACTTTAGATCTTGTATTGTCGAATGGGGAGGCACTAAGGGAAATAAGGGTGGAGGACTTATTAGCCAACAGGGATCACCAAATGGTGTGCTTTAATATCATGATTTGCAGGAGCCAGAGAACTCAGTAACCCGGATGGTAAACTCAGGGGTGAACTTTGGGAGGATGTGGAAGTACTATGTGGAAAATGGAGGGCATAAGGCAAGAGATGGACATGGAGCAGAAATGGGATATTATTAAATGGGGGATTACAGAGGCAACGGAAGCATGCACCAAGACATAGAGTAAGAGGATCAGAGCAAAAAACCATGCTGGTTGAACAGCGAGGTAGTGGAGGTGGTGAGGGCAAAATGAGAGGTGCATCAGAGGTATAGGAGGAAGGAAAAGAAAGGGACAGGCAGGAGTATGCAAGATGGTCCAGGGAGATGACCAGAAAAGTGAGAGAAGCCAAGGGCCAGATGGAGCTAAGATTAGCATAGGAAATTAAAGGGGTGGGGGGACTTTTCAGATATATCAGGGAGAAAAGGAAGTGCGAGGAGGCAATAGTGAGGATAAAAGGGTGGGAGTGGATGGAAAAGGAGAGGAACAGGCAGAAGCACAGAATGAATACCTTTGCTCAGTGTTCACGGAAGAAAAGGGGGGACTGCTACCGTCATGGGCTGGAAGGATGGGATGGGGTAGAGGAGGTGACAGATGGAAGGACTTAGGGAGGTAGAATCCTTGATGGACTGAGGGCACTGAGGGTAAACAAGGCACCAGGGCTAGATGGATATGCACCCCAGGGTGCTGAGGGAGATGGCAGAGGTGTTGGCAGAGCCACTGGTGGATCTGCGCAGCACCTCACCGGAGTCGGGATGTGTGCCACTGGACTGGAGGATATTACATGTAGTGCCATTACACAAGCATTGGCCAAGGGATGAACTGGTAATTATCATATGGTAAGTCTCACCTCCATAATGTGCAAACTCATGGAAATGATACTACAGGAAAGACTGGTGTTGTACCTGGAGGACAATGGCCTCTAGGATGTCAGGTAGCATGGGTTCATTTCGGGAAGTCCTGTCAAACCAACCTGATACAATATTATGACTGGGCGACAGGTGAACTGGATAAGGGTCACGCGGTGGATGTTCTTTACTTGAACTTCAGCAAGACCTTCAGTTTGGTGTCTCATGGGAGACTGGGCAGGAAGCTAACTGGTGTAGGGTAGGGCAAAATGATGAACTGGATTACAAGCTGGCTGAGTGGGTGGCTGCAACAGGTGGTGGTGATTGAGGGAGCTTCAACCCAAAGCCGGTGATGAGTGGGATGCCACAGGGCTCTGTGCTGGGACCAGTATTATTTGGGCTCTTCACATCAGTCATTTCCACACGGGTGGTGAGCAAGCTTGTTCGCAGATGACACCAAAATGGTACCAGTGGTGGATGCAGAGGAGGGATGGAAGCAGCTGCAGGGGGACCCAAGCAAGCTAGAGGAGTGGTCAGAAAGGTGGCAGCTGAGGTTCAGTGCAAAGAAGTGTAAGGTTCATGAGAATCCATGGGAGAATACTGGCTGGGGAAGTTAAGCTGGGGATCACTGAGGAGGAGAAAGACCTAGGGGTAATGGTAACAGGGACCATGAACAATACTGCCCAGTGCAGGAGAGCTGCTATAAAAGTGAAAAAATGCTGGGGTGCATAGCAGGGGTTTTCATCCAGGTGAAGAGAGTGATCTTGCCCTTTACAGGTCACTGGTAAGGCATAGATGGAGTATTGTGTGCAGTTTTGGAGGCCGTACCTGAAGCGAATATCAGGCTACTGGAAAGGGGTGCAGAAGAGACCAACAAAGATGACATGTGGAATGGAAGGGCAAGACTATGACAGCAGGCTGGGAGACCTGAATATTTACACCCTGGAGCTAGAAGGACAAGGGGACATGATAGAGACATTGAAGTAAATGAGGATAATCAATAAGGATGGGGCAGATGGGGTCATTAAGCTAAGGAGGGGAGGGACACTGGGGCATGGGCTAACGATAGAGGGGGAAGATTTAGGAGGGAATTGAGGAGACAATATTTCACAGAGAGGTGGTAGCAAAATGGAACTCACTGCCAGAATGGGTGGTATCATGAAAATCTGTGAACAGCTTTAAAAGGGCATGGGACAGGGAGCAGAAGAAAGTGAGGATGAGGGAGGTGGAGGGCGGTAGTGGGATGAAGAAGGGAGGGAGGGTGAGGCTGCTGCAAACTAGGGGTACTGGTTGCACACTTGAGCAGACGTAGATAGACTGGGTTATCTGTTTCTGCTGGCACATTCAGTATGTTCGTATGTTCATAGGAAAAGAGTCAATGTTAGCCCACTGTCTAATATTGATCACAAATTGTTGGGCCTCATGAAGCTGTTTAAATTTTAGCCATCTGCTGTCCCAGAAAACTTGTAAAACTGCAGGACAGTGCATAGAATATTGAACTTTATAATGAGCCAACTCTTCCGAATGGATGCAAAAGCCTTCATCTTGGCTGCTATGTCCTTGGAAAAGTCCTGAAAATACATATTGTGTGGCCATTCCATTTAAGAGAACCTCTTTCCTCGCCAACCACAGGATTTGCTCTTTATAGAGAAGTGAAGGAAATATGCCATAATGGGTCGGGGAGGCATCTAGCTAGCTTAGGGCTTAATGACCGTGAGCTCATTCCACTTCTAAAGGAAGGTCCCATTTATGATCTAGAAGCATCAGTAGACACATTTGCAAAAACATATACATATTTGCCCCCACGATCCCTCCGCACTCGACTATGTGTAAATGATTCCTTCTATTTCTGTTCTCTAAATCATCAAGTTTAAACTCAAGAAATTGAATTCGTTGTTCCAGCTTAACTATCCTATCACCCTGTTTAGCTAAGTCAAATTCCACCTTGGATGCAAAGAAGGCAGTGTCCGCCATCTGAAATTCCACTGCTCACTCTCTGATCGAAATGGGCAATAGACTCTTTCATATTTGGTATATCACTTACAAGAGACTGCAGCATCACCCAAATGTCAGAGAGGTCTGCCGGGTCAACTGCAACTTGGGAATTGTATGCTGCTAATGTCGGTCATGCTGTCCAGAGCTCCATGAATGATGCAGATCATCTGATGGATAGAAAGTAGTGGCTTTCAGGGATATAACCACCATTACCAGGTATCTGAATAGATAACTCTCCTAAAAACAGAGGGGTGAGGCCAAAATAGATGAAGAAAATCACGGGGTTCTGTCATGGCAGCACAGAGCTACTTTCTCAAGTTGCCATGTCAATCATGGTCGTAAATCTGCTATTTTCTTGATCAATTGAAGAAATAAAGTGCTGGTATCTCTAGCTGGAGTGCTTGGGTAATCAGATTGCAGTAGTCATGTTAATTATTTTGGTTACAGCATATATTGTGTTAGTCTTTGCTCTGCAGACTGCAGTAGTGCTGCATTGTTTTGAATACTTGTTGGTATTTAAGGACTGAGAAAAGCACAGACAGTGCACCATGTTAGGCAAGAGAAAGCATGGAGGATGTGGAAAAAGTGCCATTGGTAGTGGATCTGTCAGATAGGTGTCACAAGAAGGTGGAGAGGGTGCTGGGGAAGGTGCTAGTAGGAGCAGCACTGTTACTGGCACTGCAACTTCCAGTGGCAGAACAATGCCAGCTGTGCCACATGCTGTGCCAGTGTCAGCTTCAGTGGGAATGAAATATTCCAGCTTCTTTGGTTGCAATGCAGTACTGCCACTCCAGAGCAGCTCTTGCTCAGCATTCAAAAGAGTCTAAAAGAGTGCCATGGATGTCACTGCACTACTTTGTGAGTCCAGTGTGTCTTTGAAGGAGGAACAGAGTGAACAATCACAGTCACAGGACACTCAGGAGTTGAGTCAGGAGCTTCAAGGGACTAGGAGTGACAGATGTTTAGGTCCAATGGCAGGCAGTATGACAGACAGTGACTTTAAGGGGATGCAGGACTATTTACTATCCAGGAGTAAAGAAGGAGCATGAGCAGACAGTGCTTCAGATGGAGACTGAGCAGAAAGAACATTCTCAGACTGAGCAGCCTATTACTACCACTGTTCATGTGGCAGAGAAGGTTACTGATGAAGAGGAGGTGGCCAGTGGGGACAGTCAGGCCTTACTATCACAGCCGGAAATGTTACAAAGCAGTGAGGGTACTAGTGATCAGGAGGGTGAGGTTGAGGATGGCACAGTACTAGACCCTAATTGTCAGCCACCTGTTCCACAAGCAGCACCTCAACTGCCACAGGTAAAGAGAAAGCAATCCCTGTTACACCACTCTCCAAGCAGCAACATGTCAGGGTAAAGGGACAGCAAGTGGAAAATATGGGAAATTTGGATAAGCAGCAGCAGGAGCAGCAAAGTAAACCATTTTGCCCACTCCTACATCCCTTTCCCCATCTGGCCCACCCAGGAAAATCTGGCATGTTGGCGGACACTCACTTGTGTGGAATTTCTTTGTAATTGATGAATGTGATGACAGTGTGGCTGTGTGCAACATCTGTAGATCCAAAATTAACAGGGGTAAGCCAGGTTCACATTATGAGATGAGTGGTATGCATAGCCATATGCAAAGTAAGCATGCCATTCATTGGACACAGCATAGCGATTGTCATTTATGCCCAGTTCTGACAGTTCAGCACACTCTGAAAGAGAGGGTCCCCATCCTGATGGTCATGTGGAACATTTGACCCTTTATTGTGTTCCACCCCAGACGTGTAGATACAAGTGGAGGTAGACAAGCTGACCTGTCCACTGCATGGATGGAGAGCTTTTTCCATCATGTCCCTGCTGGGGACAAGGTAGGCAAAGTAGCAAGAACATACCTGGCAAAGCAACAACATCCTCCACAGTGCAGCAACCCTGAGGCTTAAGCAATCAGATAACAAATCAGCTTAACAAAACACACAAAATATCATCGTAAACACACAGCGACAAAAGAGCTGAACACAGTTGTTGCAAAGATGCTGGCAACAGACCTTTTGCCATTCTCATTTGTTCAGAATCCGGTTTTAGAGAACTAATGGAAAAGGTTGCACCTAAATACAAAGTGTCCAGTCGCACTTACATCAGCACTAAGGCTGTTTCAACAATTTATAACAACCTTGCATGCATTGTGTCACATGCTGTGTCCCACTCTGCAGCTGCCAGCATCCACCTCACTACAGACATCTGGACTAGTGGCCTATCATCAGGTGTTACTTATATGTGAATTATGGCACACTGGGCCTATTTCCTGCGATATGCCTTGCACCCCTGCCCCTCATCTACTTGCCCCTGACTAGCGCAGCAGTACTAGTGGTGGTTCTTGACAGCATGCCACATTGAGTATGCAGAGTATGTATGGGTCACATACATCTGAGAGAATTTTCACCTGAATCAATTAGGTCATTACGCACTAGGTAAAGCTACATGGATTCCAAGCTGGGTATGTCACTAGTGATAATGCACAGAATGCCATTAAAGCAATATCTGATGGCTGTTTTTATCATGTCCTCTGCTTTGCTCATATCTTGAACCTCATTGTGAGGGCATTTCTGGAGCATGAAGCAGTGAGTAGCATGTTGGTTGTCAGCCACAAAATCTGCACCTCTTTCAGTTGCACTGCACTGACTAGCTCAGAGCTCCAGATTCTACAGAATGCCAATACAGTACCACAACACTGCCTGAAGCTTGATGTGGTAACACGCTGAAATTCCACACTCCATATGCTTGAGAGGCTGTTTGAGCAGTACAAGCCAATCAATGGGTATGCAATGCAGATGTGTGATCGGGAAGCAGTCAGCCATGTCCCTGAGTCCATCCCAATGTATGTTGATGGATAGTGTAATCCAAGTCCTGTTTCCACTTGAACAGGTGGCATAGGTTGTGCGCTGAAAATGCATGCTTGAGCCAGGTGGTCCCATTGCTGCATGCACTCTGCCAGACACTGGTCAATGTAAGGGGCAATCTGAAGTGGTGGCAGACTGTTGGAGCAGAGTGGCTGAACGCATCATGTAGCTGTGTGATGATGATCCCAGGGTGATTCACATTAACACCTCTGAGGCATCATCCAGACAACTCTGCTTGATCCCAGGTACAACCATGGCATGATGTCACTTCTTCCAGGTAGGAAGGCTGATGTGGCTCACTATGTTGTGATCCTATGTGACAAGGTAGGAAACTGGATGAGTCACTCAGAACAAAGGGTCAAAAATCAGTAACTGTTGATAAACCTGAAGGATCAACAGCAGCAGCCCTTGGACAGTAACTTTCTCCTCAGTACAGTGTCTGCACCAGAACCCTCATCATCATGTACCAGTGGTAGCACAAACCCCTTATGGGCCATGCTGAAGGATATTGGTGTTTCTATGCCCCAGCAACCTGAGGGCAACACACAAGTGGAGCTGTCTGCATGTCATATGGTGCAGTCATGTCTGGATGACCCACAGCAGATAAGCATAAATGATGAGCCCCTGGAGTACTGGAAAAGTGAACTTGAAATCTGTCCTGCACCTGCAGCTATCACCATTGAGTGCCTCACCTGTCCCTGTGCCAGAGTAAGCTCAGAAAGGGTATTCAGTGCTGCAGGTGCCATTGTGACTGATCGCCAAAGCCACCCGTCTGATAGGAACGCTGAGTACCTAACTTTTGTAAAATGAACTCACATTTCCTCCCCAAGCGGTACATTGTGTCAACTGCAAGATTCCATGATCCTGCTGAAAAAGGTGGTGTGCAGCTGGACTCATCAGAGGATGAGAAGAATGTGACAGTGCCATCTGATGAGGAAGACATAGCTGAGAGATTTGAGTTCTCCTGAGTAAGATACAGAACATGTGTTGTATTTCTGTCATTGTATTTGATGTGCACAGAAATATTTCTGAGAGGTACCCTGATATCTGTTTGTGTCTGCCGTTACATTAGCAGAACAAAGAAGCAAGGAACCAGGAGTCAGTGTGTATAATGCATAAGTCATTGACTGCTGTGTTACAAAAAGTTGGCGATGACAAGCAAATGATTACTACATCTTCATTAATGCTAAAATTGACATTGACATTACCAGTGTTTCTGTAGTCACAGTACTGCAGTAAATATGTCCGAGCTGGCCGCTGTTCAGCCTCCCCCACCCCAGAAAAGTGTACAAAAATCAAAAATTGTTACAGACATTGTTCTTGTCCTGTAATGTTAACCCTGTTAAGAGTCCCAGTTGTCCGCTGTTCAGACCCCTCCCCAAGAAAATGTAAAAAAATTGCTGCAGGCATTGTTCTTGTTCTGTAATGTTAACTCTGTTAAGTGCCCTAGTTGACCACTGTGCAGCCCCCTTCAGAAAAGTGCAAAACAAAAAACAATTGCAACAGACATTGTTCTTGTCCTGTAATGTTAACCCTGTTAGGTGTTCCAGTTGGCTGCTGTTCAGCCCCCATTCCAGAAAAGTGTAAAGAAACAAAAAATTGCTGCAGACATTGCTCTTTTCCTCTAATATTAACCCTATTAAATGTCCCAGTTGGCTGCTGTTCAGGCCCCACCCAGAAAAGTGTAAAAACAAAAACAATTGCTGCAGACATTGTTCTTGTCCTGTAATGTTAACTCAGTTAAGTGTCCCAATTGGCTGCTGTTCATGCTGTTCAGGCCCACAACAGAAAAAACTGTTGTACCATAACAGCCGGCGATGATGTTCTACAAAATGGCTTCTGTTGGGAGTAAAAGCGTTGGCCCACGTGGTTATAACCTGATACAAGAATGATAATCAAGCCACCACCATGTTAAACAGTACTCACAAAGTCACCCATCACATCTGTCAAGATCATCTCCACCTCACTTTCAACATTTCATACCAACATGACTCAGCATTGAGATGAGAACATGTACTGTGTCTTGTACTGTCTGCATAAATAATCTATTGATATTGTAACACATCACTTGAAGTGAAAATGCACCCTCATTCAAGCATCATTCATAAAGCCATGAACCAAGCAAACTCTGTCAAGATCACTTTACCTTCCAGAAATGCGGAATAACAGTATCACTGCCACAAGGGCTATGCATCTTGAGGTACGCAACTGTTGGTGCGCCTCTCAGTGAAAAACCTCACCACAACATTTATGTATGCTGCTAATCAGTGTTGTTAACAGTGACATTTACGTGCAGAACTGCAAGCAATAGTTGATTTTGGTCTGCAAAATCAGATGAAAAGTAAATCCAAGTTATGTGGCAGAGCTACACCATGACACAGAAAAGTCTGACAATGTGGCCTCACAAGATGATGTGAGCATATCAGGACACTGCATGACTGCATGTCATGATCTGAGTACTGTAATATTGAGTTAATTATTTCGCTACCCTGATGGAAGAGACGACAATGCCAATCATACTGATCTGCAGTGGCTGATTTGTTTACATGAAGTGCAGTGTCATAACAGGAGAGTAGTAACTGCTGAACTTCCAGAGATGTCACGGCCCAGATAGCTGTTTAGAGGAAGAGCTCTTTCCCTCCTGGAACAAATGATCTCCTAAAACAACAAACTTAACTTTAAAAACTTAAAAATGGCATCCAAGGAGAAAGGAGACCAAATTTACCAATTCGAGGACTGACTAGCAAAAACAAATGGAGGATGGGTCCAGATATGGCTGCTAAGCTCAGACCACAGCTGCAGCACCTCCCTGCAAAATGAAAATATGAAATGGATTGGGAAGAAGAGAATTATCCCAAAACCATTTTAGATACTCCTGAAAGAAATAAAGGCCTCCAGATACGAAAATAAAAGGAGTTTAAAATGTACATGAATGGTTTACAGGACTGGATAAGTGAATTAAAGAAGCAGAAGACAGGGTTAAGGCAGCGGAGTGCAGCAACGTGAAGTTAAGTAACATGGTGAGCCTCCTGGTGCAGCATAAAGAAACACTACAGGAAAAATGCATGGATCTCGAAGTGAGATCAAGCAGTGACAATCTAAGACTGTCTGGCTTGCCGGAAAACTCTGAATCAAATGACATGGCCACTTTCTTATAAAACTTGTTATCGGAGTTAGACTTACCCCAACAATGGAAAGAAAATTTGAAAGGGCTCACAGGGCACTATATACAAAATCAAGGGAATCCAAGGCACGGCCACAGCAAATATTTATGAACTTGTCCAGCTACCATACTAAAGAAACTGTTCTCTAGAAAGCATGGCTGGAGGGAATAGTAACAAACAAGGGATCAAGGCTATTTTTGAACAAGATTATCCACAAGAAATTCACAAGTTATGTTTACAATACATGGATTTGATCAGCGCCTTAAAAGAAAATAAAATAAAATTTCAAACACCATACCGGCATTAATTAGGTATTCTGGGAGGACAGGACACAGACGTATTCCACTCGGGAGGAAGCAGTAAGCGGCAATGGCAGAGTGGAGCATCAGGGTTGAGCCGTGTGCAGGCCAAAAATCCACACAGCAGCAGCAACAACAAAATGGAACCTCTAGGTGGCAACAGGTTTCCAGTCAGACCACAAGGAGCACCGGAAGAGGGTCAGCCAGAAAAACAATGAAGGACCATTTTGTGGGACTTAACACATACTAAGCAGCAAGGAGAAAATGCTGGAGGCGCTGCATGAGTGTAACTGAGGAGGGCAGACCAACCCAGAAGGACTATCAGGCAACCTGAAAAGAAAGAATGAGCATTAGAGCTACCCAAAAGAGGCTCATACACAAAAAGATCCAGAATGAGCAATGTCTTAACCCAGTTTTGTGGTGTGACTTCAGCCTCCCATAATCAGTGACATTGTGACGGTCATTCAGTCATTGTGTCTGACCAACTGTAGTTTGGACCCGGCCCCACATGTCTCCTAGTGGGATGTGTGGATAAAATCGGTCTGGTCCTTGCTGAGATAGTCTGGATGTCCTTGAAGAAGGGGATCTTTCCTTATCCTCTAAAGGAGGCTGTGGTTCGGCCTTCTTAAAAATCCTCCTTGGACCCAGACTGTCTGGCTAACTACAGGCCTGTCCCTAACCTGCCCTTTGTGAGTAAGGTTATTGAGAAGGTGGTTGTATTGTAGCTGGATGGTCATTTGACCAGCCATAATGTCTATGATTCTCTCAGTCCAGATTTAGAAAGAGACATAGTACCGAGAGAAAGCTCTTGTCTGGGTACTTAATGACCTCCTAATAGCAAGAGATCAAAGGACCTGTTCTATCTTGGTCCTTCTTGATCTCTCTGTGGCATTTGACACTGTATACCATGAAGTGCAATTGGGGCTCCTGTGGTTCATCTGTGGACTGTCTGGTACGGTCCTCAGATTGTTTCTGTCTTTCCCAGAGGAAGGACTCAGAGGGTTGTGTCTGGGATTTTTCCTCGCATCCTCCTCCTATCCTGTCGGGTGCTGCAGGGTGCCATTTGGAGCCCATGTTGTTCGTGGTGTACATGTTGCCATTAGCAGTGATTATTAAGTGGTATGGCTTGAGTTTTCACTGCTGTGCAGGTGACACTCAGCTATACATGCCTTTGTGCCTAGCCAGGATGCTGCCATTTCGGGTTTTAACAGCTGGCTCACTGAAATACAGGATTGGATGAATGGAAGTTGGCTGTGGTTAAACCCATAAAAACTGAGGTGTTGGCTGTGGACCCAGGTCATCTGGAGGCGGGTTTGTTGGCTGGATCACCTTCAGGTTTGCGGCTTGGGGAGTGCAGTTAATTACCTCAGACCGGATGCGGAACCTGGGTGTTATGTTTGATGACTGCTTGACACTTAAATCACAGGTGTCAGCAGTTGTCAAAACCTCTTTACCATCTGAGGAATATCGCCAGGGTAAAACACCTGGTTCCTTCTGATGATCTTCCAACTTTGGTCCATGCCTTCATTACCTCCGCCTTGACTATTGCAACTCCTTTACCTTGGGTTACCGTGGTTGATATCTGCCACCTACAGCTTGTGCAGAATGTGGCAGCCAGACTATTGACTGGTTCATCTAGGACCAGTCATATAACGCATGTGCTTCATGGACTGCACTGACCGCCAGTACGGTGGTGGATCACCTTCAAGGTCAGTTTGCTGACCCATAAGGCCCTACATGATCAGGGACCTGGTTACCTGCAAGATCTCCTTCATCTCTACTGTCCTTCCGCTCTCTGATCCACTGACAAGGGATTGCTAGAGATTTCAGGGTTCGTTTGAAGACATCTGGGGCCAGGCCTTTTAGTTTTGCAGCCCCAACCATGTGGAATTCTCTACCTTGTCAGGTTCGAAATTGCCCAACCATCCAAAGTTTTAAAACAGCATTCAAGACCTTTCTTTTAGTATGGCATATGCCAATTTTCAGTGCTGCAGCCATGGGTTTCAATATGTTTATTATGGTTTTATTCAGTGTTTGATTTTAATGAACTTTGTTCAAGTGCCTTGGTTTATGAAAGCCACTTTTATAAATAAAGTTGATTTGATTTGATTTAAGCTAAGTTATACTTACAACTGATACTGGGACATATAAAAACATGGCTAAGTTTGTAAAATGTATAAAGAAATAATGCCTAGATGCGAGTAGTATAGACCTGAACTAACATATAGGAGAGCGCAAGACTACTCAGGTCATTTTCATAAAGGGGAGAAATGGTAATAAGAACGGAGTGGGAGGGACTGGCTGTTATATAGGTTGATAAATGGAAGGAATACGAGATGGATAAACCATAACTGTAGCCTGAAGTAAGAATAGGCAGGCAAGAGAGGGGAGGGAAAAGCTCCACAATAACAAGATGTGGTAAAAGTGTTTGCAAATCAAACTGGAAAGAACTAAAGGAATGGGGACTTTGGAAGGGGGCAGGAGGTAGGGTACAGGGGAAAGAAGGAAAGTAACTAAAGAAAGAGAAGAGGACATGGAGAGGTTTAGAAGATACAGAGGAGCACAGAGACAGAAGGACAAAGGAGGAGGGATTAAGATAAAGTACTAAACCAGACATGATGGTCAGTAAAACAAGGGAAATGGAAGTGGGCTTCAGAAGGTTTTACACTTGAAAGCAAGGACTTTACCAGGTAATAGAATTAAAATAACCAACAAGGGAAATAATTGTATGGTACCAATAGAATATAACAGAAAGACTAATAAGAGGTGGGACTAAGAAGGGTTAAAGAGGAACCTGAGAGGGTAAAGAAGGACAAAGTGCTTGAGTTGGAAATGAACAGGAGTATATGGGGAGGGGATTTATGTGTAATAAAAGATGGACACAGAGGAAAGTAGAGGAAAACTGCAAGAAATCACTGTAAATAAATAAATGTTTCAATATGATATTTATGAGGTCTTTGTTGTTCTCTCCAATCCAGACACACTGGAAGAGACAATTAAAAGACTCTCTGTGCATAGCGAAGACTCTTCCAGCACTGAAATGCCCTGTTGAGAGGTGCTGTGAGGAATTAATGAGGGTTAGATTAACTAAACCCACAAGAGTGTGACAGCATTGAAAACACTGATGCTGGAGGTAGGGGTTGCAATGGGAAGGATGGGGAGGAAGGAACTGATACAAACAGGAAATAATGAAGAAATCAGAGTGTGTCTATGGTATTTGAAGAGAGAAAGAAGCACAATGGATCAAAGAATTCTCAGGAGAGGTGTTTTCACAACAGGAAGAACACAGGAATTGTAAAGAAATAAGTATACCACATAACTCATAAATTAGAAATAAGAGAATTGAAATGTGAGTTTTGAGAGATTTGGGAACTAAAGATAATGGGGAAAGGATAAAGAATGGTACCAACACTGAAATAATCCAGCAGCTCAATGCTGAATGATACAATACATGTTAAAGAAACCTGGGGAAGGGGGATTGGAGAAAGAAGAAACCTGAGCTGATATACGGGCTGTGTGTGTGATTACACTGATACTAGGTCATATGCAGCAAAGGGACATAGAGAAGAGGCAAGTCCCAGGCTATATGACACACATAGTGGCCTCTGGGAGTAGAATGACTGAGAACACTACAACTCTGGATACAGAAGAGGGGAAAGGAGACTGATATCCAGAGACAGGAGGGATATGACTATCCCACCCTACCTTGGAGGAAACATGGTATTAATGTTACAAGCTTATGAGAGAGAAGCCCAGATGGCATGCTCTTGACATTTAAAAAGCTTGAAAAGTTGCTAAATAAAGAGAAACAACAGACAATAGGGAGGTCCTGGAAGATGAGAGGATAAAACAGCATAGGTCACATGACTAGCTAGGGTGACCAGGAGGTGCAGAGAGAAATGATTGTGACAGCCCAGACAACTAAGATAATGATCTTCAACATAAATGGACTGTCAAACCCAGTTAAAAGAAAACAGATCATTACCTGTATTAAACAAGCAAAAGTCAGACACTGTGTTTTACAAGGAACACGCCTGTCAGATGTGGAACATCAGCAATTTAAACAATTTAGATGCATAGATCTGTATGCCTCATGATATAAAACAGGTAGAAGAAGGGGATCTATGATTCTGATACTGAATAACACCCATTAAAGGTGTTGGATCAGGAGACAGACAAAGAGGGGAGGTATGTCATCCTGAAGGAAGAGTGCATGGACAATTGGTGACTTTACTGTCTCTATGCCCCTCCCCGAATCGCCATACACCTTCTACAGGAACTTGCTGATGAGGGTGATATAAAAACAGAAGGGTTCTAATTTACTGGGGAGGGACTGGCATCTAACTCTGGATCACAGTCTGGACAGCACCACTAAGATACCTAAGATGGGCTATAAAGTGGCAATACAAATTAAAGCCCTTGAGGGCTTGATGGATACATGGTGGTATATGGAGGATAGACAAGAGGATACACATTTTACTCAACAGTGCACCTGATGTGTTTGATGCTAGATTTATTTTGGTGTCTAGGAGTGACTTAGCTAAACTATCCAAATGTAAGATGAGGACAAATTGGCCTGTTGGACCATGCCCCCAGTGGAATTGAATTACAAAATATTACTAAATCCACATCCTGGAGACTAAATTTAGCTTTATTGAAAGATAGGAGGCAGTAGAAGAGATCCCAAAACTGATAGAGCAAAACCATACTGGATCACAGGGACTCGGAGATTAGTGCCGTATCCTCTGGGACACCATCAAGGCTAAAGTGAGGGGAAGTTGATAGCAATAGCAGCTGCCCAACAGAAACAGAGGAGAGAGAAAAAGACATAGAAATACAGATAAAGACACTAGAAACACAACAAATCAGAGTAGAGAGACAGAGAGGGTGGGACTTCCTAAAATTAAAAAGAAATAAACCTGATGTTAGAACATAAAGTGAAGAAAACATCCTGTTTTTAAAATGAAGGTACTATGAGGGAGGACCACGGCAATAAAACTATTAGCTTGTAGGCTGAGAGCAAGGAGGGCCAAAGCACAAATAATTAGAATACATCACCTGAAGAAGGGACAGAGGGAGACCAAACTAAAAATATCTTAGATGCATTTGCAACATACTACAAAGATCGATACAGCTCACCAATGGGGGTTCAGGAGGAAAAACAAAAACATTTGAGAGGCAGTTAACTTACCAAAGTAACAGAAGAACAAACTCAAATCCTCACTAGGCCAATCATGACAGAGGAAATACAGAGGGCAATAGGGAGCAGTAAAACAGGAAAATGCCCAGGCACAGACTGGTTCCTCTCTGAATTTTATAAGACATTTCAGCACAAGCTTATATCCCAACTGCAAACAGTGTATCAGGAGGTGATGGAAAAGATGGGAAAAGTACCCCATTCATGGACCCACGTGATCAGATTGGTGATCCCCAAACCAGGAAAGGATCCTACCAGTTGCATATCATGTAGACCTATATCGATCTTAAACATGGATTATAAGATCTTGGCCACCATATTGTCAAAGAGAGTAGAATTTATAATACCCTTACTAGTTAATATAGACTAAACGTTCATCTGAGGCCAGCAGGCTGCAGACAATGTAAGGCGGGCAATGCATGTAATTGACCATCAGGCATCCTCAAAACAAAAACAGTGATAATAAGCCTGGAGGCAGAAAAGGCCCTTGATAAAGTGGAATGGCCATTTCTATATGAGGTCCTTCCGGGTTTGGATTCAGCGAGAGTTCTTAGGGATCATACAAGGTTATATGAGGGACTGCAGGCATGCATCATGGCCAACAGACCCTATCCAAAACAATGCCATGGTGTAGGGCACCAGGTAGGGATGTCATTTGTCATCTCTGCTCTTTGCCCTATATACAGAGCCCCTTGCACAGAGGATCCGCAGGATGTAGAGATACTGTAGAAGGGTAAGATAAGAAACCTAGAACAGAAAATAGCTTTATACACTGATGATGTTCTGATGTTCCTAACGGCCCATGAAAACTCAATACCTAAGCTGATGGCAAGAATAGCAAAATTCCATGAAATAGCTGGATACTCCTTAATCAGAATAAGACCAAAGTGCTCACCTTGAACTTCACCACTACACAACAATTACTGAAAACAATTCCTGAAGAGATGGACCCTCAAGTCTTAAATATTACCCTATGCAACTCAAATAAGTTTCTCTTCCACGATAATTATGTGAACCTAATAAAGCAGATCAAGAAGGACATAAAAGTAGAGATGTGGCAAAATTAAATTTTAGGGAAAATTGCAATTTTGCCGAAAGTGAAACATTTCAAGGAATTCAGCTGTTCTGTAAAAATATTTCACAAGTATGAAACTGTGCCCATGAAATGTGAAATTTGTCTCAAACCAGTGGAATTTCACTTGCAAGAGTCAAAATTTTGCCGCTTTGCAGAGAATTTTATATTATGGCGAATTCAAAGATTTTGCACATGTGAAAAATTTCACAAAATGCATGAATTTCACAAAATGTTTCATGGAATAATATTTGCCAATTTTGCCCTTCTCGAATAAAGAGATGAGGCATACTACCTCTTTACAAAACGTAAGAATACAGGCAGTCAAAATTAATTTACTGCTACAAGTTCTTTAAGTATTCCAATGTGCTCCATTATTCATATCCAAAACCTGGCTAAAAGGGATACACAATATGATACACAAATTCATATGGGCAAATAAAAGGCCAAGGATTAGGGGAGC
This sequence comes from Neoceratodus forsteri, assembly GCA_016271365.2. Classification (NCBI taxonomy): domain Eukaryota; kingdom Metazoa; phylum Chordata; order Ceratodontiformes; family Ceratodontidae; genus Neoceratodus; species Neoceratodus forsteri. The sequence goes on from CM057457.1 coordinate 105,111,399, forward strand.
ATTATACAGGTGAAGAAAAGTGGGAGGATGGGCAGTCCCAGATAGGGAAGAATACTGGATGGCCATGCAGATAAGGTGGAGCCTACAATGGGGTAACCCACATCTGATAGCACACTGGAAGGAACTGGAAGAAACCAGGATGATAGGGACTGGGACACACATACAGTCAGTGATTTTCAGCCTAAACCAACACAAACAATCCAAGAAAGCTAGAATACTGCCATGAAAGTCTCACTACAGGCCCTGGACAGTAGAGATGTGTGAAGTGGAAATTTCATTACATTAAATATTTCACAAAATTTGCATTTGCAAAATATTTTGTGGGTGTGAAATGCAATTTCACCCATGGAATACGAAATTTCACCCACAGGAGGTGAAATGTGAAATTTCACCATTAAGCAGGCAAACGTTTGCTGTTTTAGAAATTTTGCATTTCATGGCAAAATTCAGCATTCCATGGGTGAAATTTAACCCTAGATCGGACAAAAATTTCACGGAATGGCAGACTTCATAGAAATGTTGAACAGTGAAATTGGGTTAATTCTGTGGCAATTTCACCGGTGAAATTTTATTTTGCAACATTCTACTGAAAGATTCCAGACTCATCCCAAGATTAGGAAACACGGATAGGAATATGTATGGTTAATATGAAGCCCAGACTTCCATCCGAGGAAATGGGACATACGGTACATGAGACAGGTGCAGAGACGGGTTCAGTACATAAAACAAATAATGAGAGGAAAAACCTACTTTCATTTGAGGAGTGGAAGCAAAGATTTAATTGGCTAGAGACGGCCGCTGATGCCTTCAGATTCAAAATTACTGACATTCACAGAGGAGAAGATTACAGAATATACAGGTCAGTGGAGAGAGGGAGATGACTATAGATCAGGTAATAAATATAGGAACCCTGAGCAAGCAGTCTCACAAATATATAGCTTCCTAATGTCAAATAAAACAATGCCACCAAACACATAAAGTTAAAGTGGGAGGGAGAAGGTACTCCACCTCACACCAAAAGAGTGGGAAAAGATCTGGGAATGCACCTTCCAGACAACAACATCCCCAGAACAGAGAGTTCTCCTGGAGAGTCAAAATCAGGTATTTTATAACCCCACATAAAGGAGCAATGGGAGGAAAGAGAGGGAGCATGTTGAAGATTGTGTGGAGAAAGAAAGGCAATACATACATATTTTATACCTGTCCTCCATACAAACATTCATAGTAGAAGTAAAATCTAAATTGAAGACTCTATTCCAAATAACTTTGACACTACAACTACAACACTTGGTATTGGGCCGCCAATTCACAGAAATAAGAGGGACCAATGCAAGGTATCTGTGCATGATCTGTTTGGCAGCTCTGGGTAAGCTATCACAAAGAAATGGTTAAATTAAGAGCCTCCAAAGAGTCATGAGTGGGTAAAAATAGCAAAAACATGCAGGAAATTGAGAGACTAACCTACTCAATAAGACAGAAAACATAAAAGTCTTAGAGAGATGGACTAGCTGGGTTATGTTAATGCAATAGAATATACAAACATAAAGGGACACAAGGAAGACAAGATTAACCTAACCACAGGAAAAGGTAGATAAGAAGGACAGCCTAAAGTAGATGGAAACAAGAAGTGAGAGGTCAACGAGACATAAAGGACATGGTAAATAGGGTACAATACCCTTCTCTGTCTGAAGGGACCTTCAAGAATGGAAAGGAGGAGAGGAAAGGTTTCTCCAATCAGAGAACATTATTGGAATTAAGAAAAAAGCTCTGTGTGGTTTATTTTAAATAGTTATGTTAAGTAAAATTTTCATTGAAATAAGAATATAATAAAGTATATAACAAGGTTGCAAATGTAAAGAGCATGTACAAAACAAATACAACAGTCTGAGATGCAACAATGTAATCTGTAATGCACAATAAAGGAAAAAAATATATGAGTAGTTATTGCTATGGACCCGGTAGTCTGACTGTCATGCTATCCACTTTGACAAATCAAATCTCTTTCCACTGCCACACAGGTGAGTAGAAATAATTTCTGTTTTTGTTTAGTGACTGACTGATGATGACTCGTGTACTATTTTGAAAGTAATTATTTTTCTTATGCTCATTTTTCAAGCTTTGTGAATGTTGCCACTACTCCTGCTCCTACTGCTACTGGATCCTACCTTAGTCCACCAGTCATGTGGCTTCATGGTGCGTCCATCCCAACTGTCCAGGTAAGTACCTAATAATTTGTTTTTACAGTGAAAGCTTGCAGTATGTTTTTATTTTCTATTTCCAGACTGGTCATTCCATGATAATGGGATAGGTGTACATTCGGACACACTTTGAAACAGGCGTTGGGGAGGCAGTGGAAGTGGTAGTGCTGAAGTAGCTGCTGTAGGCTCAAACCAGTTGTGCTGAATGTAGATCAAGAAAAGTGAGAGATTAAAAGTCTACTCCTTCAGTTCAATGGGTGAGCAACCAGCCACTCCTATTTTCTGAGCTGCTTAAGCAGTTCCTTTCCACCTCCCTCTGGAGCACTTTTTCTTTTGCCAGTTGGAGGCTATGTTGGTTTGTCCTCTCCTTTGAGCCTGTTGCCCTGCCCCCGCCATTACTTGTTCTGGACTCTGTTTTGTTCTGCTGGATTCTTTTATATGTCTGTCTCCTGTCCTGGCTGGTACTGTTTTTTGCTTCCGGCTGCTGCTGTATGCTTCCTGTGTTCTTCTTTTCCTGTTCTCCTGTTTGCATCTTTTCTTTTGTGGCTCTCTCCTTTTCCTAGCATTTGTTGCCCTTTGTTTGCACAGTGTTTATTTTAGCCTGTGCTTCTGGTTCTTGCCTGTCCTCTGTTTTCCTGCAATTGCTATTGCCTGTTTGAGTTCCCCTGCATCTTTCAGCTCACTCTGCTCTTGCTGCCTTATGAATTTCTCCTTTAATTGATTGCACCTGGGTTTGGCTCTGCTGCACAGCTAGCAGCTAATCCCTGTTTTTCTGCCCTGTTCATGCTTTACTCATTGTTAGCTCAGTTAATTCAGTACTGGAGTTCAGTGTGCAATGCTCCATTCATTCCATGTTTGCTCTTCTTTGCTCTTCCAGGCCCAACTGCTGCATTGCTATTCTGCAGCTTTCAGCTATTCTTCCTAGCTGCCTGGTCTTAGCTTCCAGCTGCAGGCCTTTAGCAGTATGTTTCTGAATTTACCTACTTTTGCCTATGAGTCATTATTTTGCTTCATCATCATGATTGCTGTTTGGTCCATGGTGCTCAGCTTGCATGCAGCCTTTTGGGTTTTCAGTCTGCTCATCCATGTTTATTTGTACTCAGTGAGACTCAAACAAGAGTTCTAATGAAGTTTTATATACTTTCCCATATGATTCAAGCCTGTTTAAATGCAATTGTACCAAGCAATTATTATTGTTCAGTGCCATTACTGCCATGCCTACTAATTCCTATACTTGTTCCACTCAGCTACTGATGGAATCTACATATAGCTCATTACTGCTGGAAACTATTCACTATTTGTACAATGCTTCATTATACTCTGGAGGTCAGCTCAGCTACAGCTGTCACTTTAAACTAGTTTTACTATCCACTTGAGGTCACGGCACTTTACGTGGCTTCTTTGTTTTCCTACGGAGGAGGACAGGGGTTGTAGTAGAGTCTTGGCCCCATGTGGTTCATAGAAACATAGAAACGTGAGGTTGACGGCAGATAAGGACCACAAGGCCCATCCAGTCTGCCCATTTTTTCTATCTTATGATTGTGCCACACACCTTTACACTGTCAATGACCTATCTATCCATATTCATCTGTATTGCTCTCTATGCCTATCCCATGCCTGTTTGAAGCCCTGCACTGTATTCATAGCCACCACTTCCTGAGGTAGGCTGTTCCATGCATCCACTACTCTTTCTGTGAAAAGAATTTCATCACATTTCCCTTAATCGCCTCCCTCTATTCTCATGCTGTGTCCTCTTGTCCTGCTATTTTTCTTATATTTAGACATGTTAGTCTCTTTCACATTGTTAATGCCCTTAAGGTGTTTGAATGTTTCGATCATATCACCTCTCTCCCTCCTTTGCTCAAGAGTATACATATTGAGCTTTGTTAATCTGTCCTCATATGTTTTTCGATGCAGTCCCTGCACCATTTTGATTGCCCTTCTCTGGACTGTCTCAATTTGGTTAATGTCCTTGTGAAGGTGTGGCCTCAGTACCGCATGCAGTACTCCAGATGGAGCCTAACCAGTGTCTTGTAAAGAGGGATTATTACCTCCTTACGACTTGTGATACCCCTACTAATACATCCCAGCATCCCCCAGCCTTACCTACTGCTTTAGAGGTCTGCTTGGATGATTTCAGGTCACCGGTGATGATGATGCCCAAGTCTCTTTCTTCCTTTGTAACTGCCAGCAACTCCTCCCAGCCTATAGGTGGTTGGTTCTCTTCCCTATGTGCATGATCTTGCACTTCTTGCATTAAATCCCAGTTGCCACTCTTCGACCATTTTGCTAGTTTATCCAGATCTCTTCTCATTCTGCCCACCCCATCTGGACCATCTACTCTGTTGCAGATCTTGGTGTCATCTGCAAACAGACAAGTCTTACCCTCTAGTCCATCTGCAATGTCACTAATGAAGATATTGAAGAGGACTGGCCCCAGGACTGATCCCTGAGGTACCCCACTTGTGATCTGCATCTCTTCTGACTTTTATATCATTTACCACCACTTTCGACTTCTGTCCGTCAACCAGTTTGCCACCCAGTTGACCAACTTCTGACCCACCCCCGAGCCTACCCAGCTTATTTATCAATCTTCTATGTGGAACAGTGTCGAAAGCTTTGCTGAAGTCAAGGTAGACGACATCAACTGCTCCCCTTGGTCCACCACGCTGGTTACCCAGTCAAAGAAATCCATGAGATTAGTCTGACAGGACCTTCCTTTATAAACCCATGCTGTCTTGGATCCCTGTCCCCATGGATTCCAGGTGTTGCACTATCCTTTCCTTAAGGAGTACCTCCATAATCTTGTCCACTACTGAGGTAAGACTGACTGGTCTGTAGTCCCCTGCCTCTTTTCTGCTATCACTCTGTGGAGCAGGATAACATAACCCTTCTCCAGTCTTCTGGGACCTCTCCTGTGCTCAGAGACTCACTAAACAGTTCTGCTAATGGCTCTGCTAGTTCCACCCGTCGCTCCATAAGTACCCTGGGATGTATGCCATCAGGTCCCATTGCCTTGTCCACCCTGAGCTTAGCGAGCTCTTGTAGGACCCTTTCTTTTGTGAAGGAGTAGTGCTCACCTCCCTCCCCCTGTGTCTGTGGTGCTGGAGCTGTGGGCTCTGGCCCTACCTTCTCTTCAGTAAATACTGAGCAAAGTATCTATTTAGGATAGATGCTTTTATAGAGTCCTCCTCCTCACATGCCCCTTTTCTCCTTTGAGCTTAGCAATATCCCTCTGGACTTTCTCCTTTCACTAATGTATCTATAGAAAGTCTTGTCACCTTCTTTTACTGTTCGTGCTAGTGTTTCTTCAGTTTGGGACTTTGCCTGCCTTACTGCCTTCCCTGCTTCGCTTAGGGCAGTTTGGTATGCCTCCTATCTTCATCCTGCTGTGTTCCCTTATATTTCCTGAAGGCTAGCCTTTTGGCTCTGACCTTTTCTGCTACTGTATTTGAGAATCAAAGTGGTTTCCTTCTTCTTTTGCACTTCCTTTTCTGTCTAACACAATGGGATGTTGCTTCAAGTATTGCATCATAATGCTTGCCACTTTGCCTGTACCCCTCACCTGTGTTTCTTTTTGCTAGGGATAGCTTAACTGTGTTGGCCATCTTATCAAAGTCAGCTCCACTGAAGTCCCATATTTTTGCCTTGGAATGGGTTGATTTAGATGTAGTGGCAAATTGAACCATACCATGTGATGGTCACTGGCCCCAGGTGACCTTCTACCTGGAGATCTGTGATCCCTTCCTCTTAGTCAGCACTAGATCTAGGATAGCCCTGTCTCTTGTGGGTTGTTGTACCAGTTGTTTGAGGCCCTTCCCATGCATTCAGTTACCTCATGTTCGTAAGCTGCCTTTGACACTAAAATCCTCTGGGTATTTGTCATCTTTAATTGGCACTCATTGATGGACTGGTTGGCTAACCTTGCACTGACTAAAGGACCATGTTACCCAGAGCTGTCTGTGCAATTCCTATTGATATCATGCTTCTGTGTATTATTTGTTTACCTTGCTTCACATTGCCTGTTGCTCACTGCATTACCATGTATTACCTACTCCATTGCTAAAGGTGTTTACCATGCTGCTCATTGCCTATTACTCCCTGAATTACCATGGTGGCCTGTGCCATCAGTAAAGATGTTTACCATGCTGCATATTACCTGGTACACCCTGCATTACCATGGTTGGCCTCTCCCATTGCTAGAAGAGACTAGTCGACCATGCCCAACAATTTACTGGCTCTGCACTAGCTCTCAGATGATGGTCTCCTCTACACCCTAGTCCACATCCTGAGGGTGTGATGTCTGAGTGGGGTCCTTCCTTTCTGGCCCATAGTGGAATGTCCTTACCCCAGGTGGAGCTGTAGCAGTTCTTGGGTGGTGGCACATCTTGATGTAGAATTTATGAATAACTGTGAAGGGTGATTGCAGCATCTCCCCTTCAGCTATATAGTATTCATTTACTACCAATGCTTCTTAAATGCTTCTCCCTATGACTACCTCTGGTTCACCTGGTTTGTTTTCAGATTGGTAAGCCAGATGAGTGCCTCAGCGGTCATTGCTCTCTTCCTTTCATCTTTGAGGTGCTTGTTGCCAAGAACCCCTGCCACCCTTCAAAGTATTCCCATTAGAGGATAGAGTTAGAGCCCTCCACCAAATCAGAATATTTCCACCCCTTGAATTGAATTTCAAACATAAGCTTGCAGTTTGTTTTAGTTTCTCTTTCCAGACAGGCCATTGTATGATAATGAGATTGGTGTAGATTCGGACAGTCTTCAAGGCAGGAGGTGGGGGGCGGTGTGGGTTGGACAGTAGTAGTGGAATTGGTGGAGTAGCTGCTGCAGGCTCAGACCACTTGTGATGCATGTAGATTAGGTAAAGTGAGAGAGTATGTTCTCCGTTGCAGTTGGTTCAGACTAACAGGTGTTGTGCCTCAGCTAAACAATGCCAGTCCATACTTCTCTTGTGTTTGTGCAACTCTCGTGTGCTTTCCTTTTCAGGTCTGCCTGTGTAAAGGCTTTCTGAATACTGCTGCTGCCCATATCCTCCTTAGTCACCATCCTGTGGCTTCATGGTGTGTCCATCCCAACTCCCAGGTAAGTAGATAATTTTTGTTACAGTGAAAGCTGGCAGTTTGTTTTAGTTTCTCTTTCCAGAGTACAGACTCCCATTGTATTGTAATAGGATAGGTGTAGATTTGGAATGACTTCAAGGCAGGTGGAGTGGCGGCTGGTGGGGTTGGACAGTGGTAGTGGTAGTGGTGGTGGTTTAGCTGCTGCAGGCTCAGACCAGCTGAGCTGCATGCATAGTATATTAGCTAATGTGAGGGTATGTTCTGAGATGTTGGTCCGCCTAACAGGTGTTCAGCCTCAGCTAAACAGTGCCAATCCATGCTTCTATTGTGTTTGTGTAACTTTCAGCGTACTTTTCCTTTCAGATCTGCCTGTGTAAGGCTTTCTGAATGCTGCTGCTACTGCTGGGATCCTCCCATACTCCCACGGTCCTATGACTTCATGATATAGCCATCAGAAGTGCCCATGTAAGTACCAATGGTTGTTGTTCTCTTTACCTTTTTCTTCAAACACAGGTCATTACATGGGAGTAGGCGAAATAGGTGTATTTAAGGGGAGACATCAAGGCGGGGTGGGTGTGGGAAGGAGGGATGGGAAGGATAACTACACAGGTGCACACCAGGTTATGGTGGCAGGGTATGTAGTGAGTGGTGAGAGTAGGCGGTGAGATGATGTTCAGACTTGGTGGGCCCACCTCATAGGTGATCACACCCTGTTAACCAATGTCATGTTTTCCTTTTCTTTCTGCAACTCTCTGTATGGTATTCTTTTCAGGTGTCCCTGGCTAAGGCTCCATAGCTGCTGATGGTGTCTGCCACTACTGTTGATATCCACTTCATGTCTTCTACCAGCCTGGCTGTGTCTTCATGGCATGTCTATCATAAGTGCCAAGATAAGTACTAATGTTTTTACACTTTGCATATTTTTTCTTTTCTTCTGTTTTCATTTTTATTATGTTGCAATAGGACAGCTGCAGTTACAGACAGAAGCAAGGCAGGTGTGGTGAAGTACAGAGGATGTGGGCTGCCAAAGGCACAGACCACTTGTGGTATAAGATTTGATAGTGATGGGTGGTAGATTACTTTGTGAGACAATGTTCAGACATGTTTGGCCCACTGCCAGGTGACAATACAATACAACCAATGCCATGTTTTCCATTTGTTTCTGCAACTCTGTATTTAGATCTTTACAGGTCTGCATGTGTCTGCCAACTGCAGGGATGTGCAGCTGTATTGGAAGAGGATGCTGATTTTGCTGAAGGTCATCCAGTCCAGTTTCCTGTTCCTGTTATTCCAGATTCATGTTGGTTCATTACCACATGACAAAAGTCAAACAAAACCATAATAACATTCTAGGCTGTGATGTGACTGTGGCAGTGTGTCTCCGATGTTCAACACCACCTGCTCCTAGGCTGCCTCCACACAGTGTGGTGTTGCTGCACCAATTAAGAAAGCAGAACAATATTTGTTAAGTCAGTCATCCTCCATCAAAACAAACTGTGTAACAACAGTTTGGATTGTAAAAAGGAAATCGAAGCCAATTTACTTAGTCAGTGTCAAGACATTTGAGTGACCGATGACCTGTTGTTTATCAACATACTTACACTATATTGAAGAAACTTATAACACCAAGGTGTATGTAACATTTTAGGTTTCATGTTGAAAAACTGTAGGGTAATAACAAGAACAATAACAACAAGTAGTATAAAATCTTGAGAAAAGTACTATGTACAAAGATGAAATATCAACAACACAAAAATAATTTAACTTTCAGTGCTGTGCCCGATTCTAGAAAAGTTACACCTGGCATAAAAGAACTTGCGCTCAAGTACAATGGGACAAGTAGCAACTTATGCCAGCAGCTGCAACATGTCAGTCTACACGTGGCCTGCGAGATGTCGCAGGCCACTTGTGCCAAAGAGCTGTTACGCTGTTGTTGTGCCATAAACCCCCTGTGACATGGCTGCTAGGGGTTTACAGCAGCAGTTGCAACCCATTCGAGAAGAGCAGCAACAAAGTCCCAATATTGGATTCTACCAGAACCCCTGGAGGAGAATGCATGTAAGTTACACCAGCTTTTAGCTGGTAACTACTGATCGCCTGTGGGTCCTGTAGACCCACCATCAGCCCAGTAGGTAATCCACAGTTGCCCTCCCCCATGCCCAGCATACCCCAGTGGGTGCACCTGCAGGGCTGCCCACACCTCCTGTCCCTAAAGCATAATGTATAAGTCCTGCAGGGCTACCCACACCCCCACCCCCACCCCCGAATCCCCATTGCTTTATGCCCTGCAGAGCTGCCCACACCCCTTTCCTTCTGAATCCCCATTGCTTTATGCTCCACAGGGTGGCACAGTCAACCCCCACCTGTGCTCTGACCCAGAGTCGCCACTGCAAGTGCTGGCATTATCCCAGACCAACCCTGGTAGTCGAGTGGCCCCCCACCCAGCCATGCCAGTCCACCCAGCACCCTCACCCAGTCCCCATCTGGCACAGCCCACCTCTCACCTCTGCAGCCAGCTGCCGACTGCATTCAGTAGGAGCTCTTACTGAATAGACATGCTCAGAAATTTTTCTGAGCATGTCTTCTATAAGCGCTCAACTGAACTCAGTCAGTGGCTGGCAGTGGAGGTGAGAGGTGAGCTATGTCGACCAGCTGGAGAAGGGTGGGGTGCTGGGTGGACTGGCATTGCTGGGTGGGGGCCACTAGACAACCAGATGTATGTGTCATGGGACAGATGTATGCCTGTACCGTAGCATGCTGTACAGTGCAGGCAATGGTGATTTGGGGACCCCATGACAGTGGGTAGGGGCCTCTAGCCCTGCAGGGCACCGGCAGTGTGTGGGCAATGGAGGGGCACTGCGACCATTGTGGCTTGTGACTTCCTCACCAGGTATGCCCTCCGCTTGGCATACCTGGCCACATGCTCCAAGTCGCAGGACTTAGACACGGAGACCCTGCCTCTTCTAGAATAGGGCACAGGATCACGTCGCAGCTGCGATTGATGCAAGTCACATTTGGCGGTGACTTGCACCAACCTTCCAGAATTGGGCCCCTGGACTGCAACTTGGTCCAGCAGCAGGCCAGCAGCAGAATATTGTAGCATGCAACCACAGTCAGTCACTTGCATGGGGTATGCTAGACACATGTTATTTATTTATTTTATTTAAAAGTTGATAACTGGGAAAGGCACACTGAGCTAAAAGCTTGTTTCCAGGTGCTACCAGGTGCAATGGATAAATAGAATATATACATGTTTACAAAAGCAAGAGATATGCAGGAATACATAAGAATAATCATTAGTTACATTTCAATCAAGAAATAAGGCCTAACAGTACATTAGCTATGTACAATGGATACACAGAATATATACATAGTTTATTATAAACAAGAGATATGCAGGAATACATAAGACTAACTGTTAGTTACATCTCAATCTAACAGTAAGGCCTAACAGCTCACCTGACTGTGTACTAAACAACCTCTGTAATAAGAATGCATGGGCTATCTTAGTGAGGCTTGAAAATTTGTTGCAGAACAAGAGTGCACAAGTAATGAGCTGTAGCCTGAGGGAGCATTTAGAGAGGGTGGAAACATTGGCATGGGGAGATCCAGATGCTTCAAGTGCTTTTTAATAGCCGGTGGAGGTAGGCAGGCAGGCTGTCTGATGAGGGAAGGGTACCAAAGGGCAGGGAGCAGATGGGCGAAGGCTATTTCACCGGCAAGTGAGTGAAGAGTGGCCAGGAGAAGGAGCAATGGTCCTGTGAGTGCAGGGAGTAGCCAGTACTTGGAGCTGGGGCTAGGAGGATGAAAGGTAGGAAGGAAGGTGTTGGACCAAAACTTACCGATAAAGTTTGTGCAATGTGCTGGACATCAATCGGTGAGTGAGGGCAAGGAGACAGAATGGTAGAGGAGGCAATGACGGTGGGAATGGAAATCAAAGGCAAAGTGACAGAATGCAAGGAACAGGGGGTCTAATTTGGCAAGGGAGGATTGTGCGTTGAACTATAGACCACATCCGCATAATCAAATGATGGAAGGATAAGCTTAGAGATTATTTACCTCCTGATGTTGGTGGGGGGTACTGTCCTTATGTCTATAGGGCGATCCAAGTTTTGGACACAGTTTATTGTGAATAGAGTCAAGGGTCAGGGAGAAGTCTAATTTAAGATCAAGCTAAATGCCCAAGTTTCTTCTTTCCCTGTTCATCAGCAGCAGCCCTTCTCCTGTATGTCCTAAGTCTGCTTTTGTGGATGCTGTCGACCTGCAAGGGCATACAATATGTGGTGGTGGTCTACCTGCACTCTGTTCATTCCCTTTTTAATAGCCATCACATCTGCCTGAAATTTATATATCTTGGCATCTAGTGCTGGTGCAGTACCACCTTCCTGTGTGTGGAGGCACCATAGGAAGACCACTAGGCACCTACCTGTTCTGTCGGTTCTTGCTTTGCAGTTTTGCCCGTTCCTTCTGCTGCCATCCAAGATCATTGCTTGCTGTTTGCTGACCCTCTTGGGGTAGTTGGCCATGGCTTAATTGGGTCTGCAAGGAAAGAAATAAGGACTATACATCAAAGTATATTTAAATATCCCAATGACATCTCTGCACTTTCTAGGGCTGTGGGCAGAGCCTACAGACCTATTGAGATTGGACTGTAGCTCTAAAATGGCCAATCATGGTGTCCTTCCATTGGACATTTGAAGTATCCTTCTGAATGACCAGTGGAGCGGGCAACCCTCCACCACGATAAGCCACTTGAATAACAGCAGCACTGTTTTGGCTGTTGCTTCCATTCCAGTGCCATGAACTGCACATGCACCACTCATTCACATTCACAGTTCCACTGGTGCTATCATGTTGTGAATGGCAAATGTCATTCACCAAAACTGTGCATGTGCACAGTACTGCATATGAGCAGTTGCATCACCGCCGCCACCTCTGCAGCATTCTGTGCCCCCAACTCATGTTGCACACTGGGAGCCCACCGCAGTGCCGAAAATGTTAAAAATGTTTGCTTTACCCACCAACATAAGGTGTCCAATCCCCATGTCAGCATTATGTGCACACCCAACCATGTGGCACACTGGGAGCCCAGCACAGTGTGCCCACAGATTTACTTGCTCCACCACATCAGGGTGCCCAATCCCCATGTTGGCATTGTGTGGAACACTGGGCACCCTCCCAGTGTGCCTAACTGTATTTTTCTTCCCTCCACCGACATCAAGGTGCCCAATTCCCATGCTGTCATTATGTACAACCCCCCTCGAGTCATATGGCACACTGGGAGCCCACCCAGTGTGCCCAAATGTTTCTTTTTTTCCTGTAAAAGAAAATGATCCCTCATCATTGCTCTAGTCCCCAATCCCTACCCTCCCACTGAGTACCCACCTCCCCACAGCCCTGTTACCCCATACTTATCTCCAGAGGTTGGCACTGTCATCTTCAATGGACTGGGACACGTCTACACTCTTCAAAGCCAAACTGCAAAATGAAAATCAAAGTTAAGCATGCTATAATGCCATTCAATGGGGTTTTAACTTATGCTGATAAATCAGCCATTTGGGGAACCTTTCCCCTAAATTTTCAGCAGGGTTCTTGGGACCCCACCTCGTCAAAACTGCCACTTTTATTTTGTTACTCCATCCCAAAGGTGATTTCATGGTCACTGTGGAATCACCTTTTGTGACCGTCACAAATGACAGTCTCACTGTTCATGAGGTGGGGTCCCAAAAGTCCATGCTGCAAATTTGGTGAAAAGTTCAAAAATGACTGGGTTATGAGTGCATTATGCAGTTTCTATGCACACTGCAAATTTCGTAATTTTTAATATTTTCACCCACATTTTCAACATTGCCATTTTTGCACACTCCTTCAAAACAGTACAGCTGTCATTTTACACAACCTGCCCAAATGTGTTTTTGCACCTGTGGCACAGAATAGGTATTCACTTTGCAAAATCACCTTTCTGGACAAGTGAACAAAATGACACTGGCACTTTCATGAAAGAAGGTCCCAAACAGGCAATGTTAAAAATGTGATAACTCAAAAAATGGCCAAGTTACACCCTGGCATTGAATAATTTCTATGCACATGTGTAACTTTGGTAATTTAGTAACTCTTCATAGCCCTATTGACTCTGGCTAGAACTTGTATTTTGTGTCAAGTCAGTCAGTAATGCACTGTGTGGCATTCTGCTGAGACATGTTTTGAGACATGATTACTTGTTCTAACCTTCTTTGTACCAGTCCCTGCTGTTCATGTGCCAGCAGTGGTGTCCCCTAGGTGAACTGTGTAGCCCATCCATCGATGCTTTGACAGCGGTGATTTAAACAGGACCTGTCATCATTCATAATCCCAATCTGCCAACCACAAACAAAGCTTTAACTGCCAATATTTCCTGCTTTTTGCAAGGTATAAAAATTTTTCAAATGTTTTAACTTACTTTAAGTTGTTGTTGTAAACTCCATGATTAAGGCAGCATGGTGGATACTTTGCAGTGCCATTGCATTGGAAAGTGCAGCACCAATACACTTCACTCAGTACAATACAGTACAAGCAAGTGGTGCAGCGCAGCAGTTTTCAGTTAAAATGGCAGCGAGCAGCAGCCACCATCCTATGTAATCACAGAGTGTATTATACCTTCTTGAAGGAAATTCACACACAGAAAAAAAGTACAGTATCTATGATTCGAAAAGCCAAATTTAGGAGAAGGGGGTTAGCTTGTGTGTGTGAGTGGAGCTTCGATTCAGATGACAGTATTACTTTAAGCACATGATGTGGCCTTTCATCACATGTTCTGGTAGGCTTTTCCTCCTGACGACACAACAAACACCACTGAATCAGTATGTTGAAAATGAGTAGCATCCATTTTAATGAACCACATGCCATAGGTTACATTCTTGAGACCTTGTTTTTAAACTGAACTCCCTTCTAGAAACATGTTCTCTGTCACCTTGGCATAATTTTCCTATCTGTACAGTTGACTGGTCTATCATATCACCAGCAGGTTGCCCAACAGAGCCTGAACCTTGCTTTGCAGGCAGAGGTGCTACCTGACTTACCATGTAAGTACCCGTGTAATGCAATGATGTACCAACCATTAAAGATCAGAACCGCCGTACCGTGTGGTACAGAAGCGCTGAGTGCTGGTGCCTTACCTCAAGCCACACTAGTTACCCAGGTTCCGAGAATGGACTCGGGACACCAGGGGCTGGCAGGGGAAGGAGGGATTGAGCATCTGTTAATTCTGTGCTCCTCTCCTGGGGTGGGTAATAGGGATGCATCGGCTCTACAGCGACCTCCGTTGGAGACGAGAAGTGCAGATGCGGCGCGAAGGCGTCACCAGAAAGTTGAAAAATGGCTCCACACAGCGGATGATGGCGGCCGGCAATCTGAGGTCGTTGATGTCCCAAGCTCCCAATCCTCGGCAGTTCTCCGAGGGCCAAGTATTGTGCTAGTCTGCCCTCTGGTGCCTTTCCCTCAGAGGAGGGGACCTGCCTGGTGAAGGGTTACGTCCGGGTTATCCTGGAAGACAACTGTAATATGAGGGTCAGGGCTCAGGACAAGACAGATCAGATTCAGCCTTGGCACAACCTGTAGGCTGAGGCAGTAGCGTAGGAGGAGAAAATAAATAACACAAAAAAAATATCAGAAAACCGTCATGCTGTTCAGTACAGGCACATTGGTTAAGTCATCATCTGTACTGTACAGTTCAAACTGTGCAACCTGTCTGTGTCTGTACTGTGATGAGACCTGCTGCTGCATGCCTGGACCCAGTGTTGCAGTGAAGTGGTGGTGGTCACTCCTCAGCATGTGTATATATAGTCACATTAGTAGTATACTACTTGATACCTCATTAAGGTACTGCTGTTCTTGTATGAATGCCTACTGAGAACAACTACTCTCAAGTTTAAGCATTTCTTATAACATGGGTTACTAAAATGTAGAACCCAATTAGTGGAGTCCCTCTGCGTGGCCATACATAAAATCTCCTTTTTAATGCACAGTTCCATGGAGGGACTCAGTGAAACTTGTATGGACTCATTTATGCTTCAGATATGAATGGTAGCCATGTAAAAGTGGGAGTAAGCGAGAGAGCCTGAGTGGCAGTATTCTCTGCATTGCTGTAAGACAAGATGGCGGGTGCTCTCAGTGATCCTGAGTAACTGAAGTGTCAGTGTAGTGAAGCTGTAGCTTCTGTCTGACTGTTCCTATTGTCACCCATCCATTCCCTTTTTCCCTGCCCCTCCTTCACTGTGCAATGTTGCAGTGTTGCACAGCTGGGGAATGTCATCCGTGGGGTGAGTGATGTAGACAGACAGGCGAAGAGAGAGCAGTGACTTGTGACAGAGAACCCCCCATGCAGCCCTCCCAAGGATGTCTGGCAGTGTCTCCAACCTGCCCGATTCACAAGTGCTGCAGCATTCAGTAGGAACTGTATGTGAGAGACAGAGTGAGAGCATAGGGACTGGTGCCAGTCAGTGCAGCATACCAAGGAGACAGTGGATGCAAGATGTGTAGGCATTGCAAGTGTTAAGGTCCTGGTGGCTGTGATCACTGTGTACTGCCTCACTATGTCTCTGTCTCTCTCTCGTGAAAGCATGGACTGTTGATAATTCCCTTCCTGTGCCCTGCAGCTTGTAGGCACCCCCTGCTCTAATGTAGGTGCTGGTCGGATTGGAGCTGCACAAGTCAACAGGGAGATTTCACAGTGCCAGAAGGTGAGAGAGCATGAAACAGGGACATGGCAATGTTTCAGGAGAGAGAGAAGGGAGAGAGAGGAGGTGGGGGAGAGAGAGAATGGAGGAGAACAGTGGCTGTGAGCTTGAGAACAGTATTCTGTTTGTTTTTTCCTCTCACTCTCTGTTGCATGCTGGGTCAGTGATACAGTTGCAGCTGTCAAAGCAGTAGCTGCCATTTCAGCTGCCTACCAAGTGCAAGGGTCACAGACCAAGGTGCTGTCTGTCTCATGAGCTGGGAAGCTACACAGATACTGAGATTGACCGTGCTGTTGTGTGTCCCTCCCATAGCACAGACAGTGAAACTGACAGTGTGATCCCTTCTCTGCCATCATTGGTAAGCTAGACAGTGACTGCAGATAGTAAGAGGTGAGATTTGCACACAGGGGAGTGAGAGAGTAAGAGATGGCCCCTGCCCCCACTGCAAAGTACCCACACATCTCGGTGCTGGCTGGGGAACTGTGGAGAGAGATAGAGAGACAGAGCAAGACAGCGGCTACCCCAAACCAGGCAACGATAGGTATTCATACGAAAAATATTTGCTGATGAACCTTGTCAAGTGTTGCATGGGGTGTGTGTCTGTGTCAGTATGAGCTGCGGAGAGAGAGAGACACACATGGCAGCAGCGAGCCACAGCAAGTGTTTCAGAGAGAGGAGCTGTTAGAGACAGAGAGCAGCAGGGTACTTTCACAGGGGACATCGTAGCAGAAGGGCTGGTGAAAATCACTGCCTGTCCTCTGCACTGTTTATTATGCAGTGACAGACAGTCACACAGCCACAGACAGGGAGACAGTGACAGCTAGCGCTTGCAGCTCCCATTCATGTCTGAGCTACATGAGGGGGCTAAAGTAGATGTCATAGGCACAGTACTACAGCATGTTATGCACAAGAAATGTTATAGATCATGTCAGTAATGTATGTGTGACATTTAAACATGCAAAGACCAATGAAATGTGAATTATTTGTTAGGAACTATTTTGCAAGCTGGCAGGATAAGGATATACTACCTTTTTGATCTTTTAACACAAGAAAAAAAACTTTCTGTTGGTTTTCTGTATTTTCATGTAACCCATGTTATAAGTGCAATACCCACTCCAGGATTATGTGGTTATGCTGGGTTTAATGCACAGCTGGGGTGCTGGAGGACAGTCGGCCTGCAGCCTTGTGCCTCACAGTGCATCCAGCAGTGCATTAAATCATTATAACGGCAGGCACCATACACTGTCATATGGGTTATTGATTACTTATAGTGCTTACAGTACAAGTCACATGATAAAAGGTCATCAGAATGCTGCAATCTGATTGGCTGTCATGATTCCAAGAGCCTTACATTAATCCCCGTTAATGATCATGGACAGCCTGATCACCATGGCGCAGCATGAATTATTTCTGTCAGCATTGCATACTCTAGCATTACTGAATAACTGGAATGATATATTCTTTCTGATTCTGAAACAGTCCAGTATTCTTCAACAGTTGTTGGAAGATTATTTAATAAAAAGAATCTTCTTTTAAATGAGGAAAACATTCAAGAAGTACACTTTTAACACTTTTCTTTCATAATAAGTTTTATAATAGCAATAAGGCACTCCCAGATGGATATCACATTAAGAGTCTGTTAATCACCCCTAGGGCAATATGGCAGTTGCCTGTGCCTCATGCCACATTACGCCAGTAGAGGGTGATTAGCAGACTGGTAATCTAACCTGAGGGTCATACCTTATTGCTTCATTAAACTGCCGCCAAAAGAATTGTTTTAGTATTGTTTTTTTCCAGTTGGAAATGCACTGGTAATGCATACTGCAATATTCTTCAACAGTTAACCAGCTTAAGTCAAATGTTTATAAAATGTTTTGCTACTGAATTGGAAAAATGCGCTTAAAACCAATTACAATGCAATGCATAACTGAGATGCAACTCTACTCTTAAGTACGCTTCAGCATTCATAACAATAACTTATCAGAACCTGACACCAGTGCTGTCTTGCTCTGTTGTGCCACTGCTACCAGGCCTGGTGGTCATAGTTGACTCCCCAAGGGTCTGTTCAGGTTGCTTGGAAAATGTTGAAAATAATCAAGAAATTTAAGGATTTTTAGTCAGAAAAAACACAACATTCATGGAACAGTTTAATTATCATTCCATACTATAGGCTACCCTAGGTGTAATACTGGGAGACTGACAGCAACAGGAACAGCAACTCTATATAATCACTAAGGGACAATAGTATGCACACTCAGGGGTGAAGTGACAGAAAAGTTCCCAATCACTAGTAATATAAGTAGTGTTGCAAATAGCCTCAGAGTGCCACAAATGGGAGGATTACATATGAGGATTCACAATATCGGTCAACACATCTTCTGCAGTGAATAATAGAGTTGCTCCCTGCTAGATGGGATTAAATGACAGTGGATGTATAGAGTGTATTGCATGCCAGCACACTACACAACAGAAATGTACAGTTTAGATGATGCACATTAGACATAATGTAAACAGAAAGTTGAAATGCCTCAGTAAGGGCGATGATAACAGACCATACATGACTGGAGCTACATGCTGAGGTTGATTAGATACAACAAACAAACACTGAAAAAACATTTGAATTTGGATTACAACCATACCAGTAACGGCATTTACTGACTAACACAAACTCTCACCATATAGATTTCTATGGAATATGGTGATGCATTCTGCTGTGGTCCAATAACACAGTTATATTGTATGACCATGTTCCAGAGACATTACAAGTACACTCATGTGACACGACACTCCATGACCTTCACCAAAGGTGATGTATTTAGGTGACGTATATCATAAATGCTATCACATGCATATACGGTTCATATGTAGTCAGTACAAAATAAACTACTTATGTGTTGTGATTGGGGAGGGAGGTTTCAGAAGGAGCCAGAGGTCAGGATGGAAGCACGTTGTCACTGAGAGGGTGGTGGGGTGGACACTTGCAATGCGGTGATGGAAGAGGTGGTCTTGTTAAAGACAATGGACAGGGCAGCTTCAAGAAAGGCTAGGACAGGCATAGGAAGAAACTAATGATCATGGGTAGTGAGGATGGAAATGGTTGGACTCTGGAGGAGTGGAAGGCGGCAAGTTCAGTAACTCACGCTGTGGACCCTGCAATATAAGCAAACTAGATAGACCAAGCTGCCTTCTTCTGCCTGCTTCTTCATATGTATTCTGAATGTCCAGATGTATGTATAGTATATTTTATTAATTGTTTTGTTCACACTATGAGCGCACGCAATTGCTAACACAGAGGAGCCAGAGAACATTACATGTGAGATTACTTTCATACAACAATACAGCATTCTGAAACATTTTAATTAAGCAATAAAGGTATGACCAGGGTTACATTAACACAGGGGCCAGATTTACAAATGCTATGGAATGGCGCCAAAGACTTCATCACTAGAGTTCGGCGCAAGTGGTGACTGCGCCACCACCTGTGTCAAACGATTTTCCAAAGCAGCCTGCATCTGGTCCAGACACTGCTGTCCCAAAGCCCCCTTACGCCAGGGTTGTGACAAACAACCAGGTGAGTCAGGAAACAAGGAGGCTTGTGCCATGGTGGGGATGCAGCATCACCTTTATTGGGAATTTCAAACCCACACCATGGAGGCATCAAGGGTAACCACTTAGATCAGTTTCTGGATGCAAGGTTCAGGATGCCTAAAGTTCAATGTATTTATGTCTTCGGTCATCCCAGAGTAGACTTCAGACATAAACAAATGAGAAAAATGGGCAATATTCTTTATTTTATCTATACATTTAAGGGTGACAGTTTCATGGCTGGCACCACTCCTCAGGTCCACTGTGTTGGCCTTTTTTTAACTTTTCAATGTTCTATATTCCATGTAAGGACACAAGTCCACTGTTCTCATTCTCCAAAAGAGGTGATTAATTTCTCCTTGTTTAAATTTACATTTATAGTCACTTCCACACTTCTAGAGAAGTGTGGAAGTGGTAAACAATGCATTTTCCACATTTACCATGGCTGGTTTACATTTTCTAGCAACATTACTAACCACAGAATATTTTTTCCACAGTTCACATAACGTTTCATGATTCACTTACAGTTTACAGCTGGTGGAATTATTTTATGCAAACCTGCATAATGCAGAAATACTAATGTAACTTGTGGAAAATAGAAGTGTGACTGTTGGAAAAATTGCTCTACTTACCATCTCATACACATAATATGTGCCACTTGGAGTCAGAATTCCGCAATACTGAGTGGGCGAGAAGGTGGCAAAATAAGCACACAGTAATCCTCAAATAATTTCACCGTTCGAGATTAGTTAGGTAATCGGGAATGTGGACACTTTTACATGGTTTACTATAAAATGCTCAGTACATACTGAAAATACTGCAGTTCTAAGACAGAATTGCTTGTAAGTTCCCAAAATGATTTCCAAACTTTCCTGTAGGTGAAATTGACGCCTCGCCAAAAATTCTGCTGGCAGAATATTTTTGGTACACCTCTAAAACTGGGTCCCCCTCCAACCAGAATACTTTGTCAGGGCAGTCCATGTAATGTTCCATCTGATCACCTATCCCAACAGCCTCGTAAATTGTATTTCCAGGAAAGTGAGGGAACTAAACTCCATTGACAAAGAAATGGGTACTGAGTAGACTATAATCCATAAAAGCTCAGTGGTGCTGCTACAAGAGACCTAGTTGGCCTCAGCAGAAGCTGCTAAGCTATATAGGAGTGGGTGGGTCTGGGGGTGCATTGTAGTGTAGTAGTGTGTATTCTTATCCAGAAACATTTTTGTTGAAAGATCCTCCACACTAAGCAGGAAACCCTGGGCAGGTGGTTATCAATTAAGATGGAGGTACCACAGGGCTTCCTAATACAGTGCAAGCATGTTGTAATGGACACATCTGTGCACACAGCTTTTGTCCATTATATCCAGTGTCCATTATATCCAGAGGAGGTGGAGCCTATGTGTTAGATGCATCTCTGTGTGTGAGCATGGGCTCAGAGTGAATGAAAACTATTATACAACTTCATAGATTACTCAGAATCTGCCTAGCATATGTTTCTGCATTCTGTTTGTTTATTTAAAGTTATTTAACTGTCAGGAACACAAGTTTTTGTTAGAGAAATTTACTGTTGAAAGTAAGAAGAATATAGTAACTCTAATGGCTGGATGTTGGGGTTCTAGAACAGTAAGAACAAAGGCAATTGGGTTTCATAGAAATATAACATAATTTCCTTTTAGTGTAATTAACTAATAAAAGTTTATGCAGCTTGTGAAAAATTGTTTTGTTAGAAATGTAATCTTTGTAGCTCCACCATTTTAATTCTATATTTACCTGAACTCATCAGCAGGTCAGCATTCCCTCAAAAAAAAGCAGTGCATATGCTTTAAAAGCTTCACAGTGTCCATTATAAGCAATGTTTCTGTCCATTATAAACAGAGAAAAATGAATTGGAGTTGATATATTTGGTTTGGGAAATCAGCTTTTTCCACTGTAACAGATTGTCCATTGTACCGTAACATTGTCTGTTATAAGTAGAGTGCACTGTAGTGGCAAACATGTATGGCCATACTCAGGATAATCCTAACATGTTGATAAGCTCATTACCAGGGAATTAGTTGGACTGCTCTTCATGGTAAAGTGAACTAATACTGGGCTCCTCTTTCTAATAATCATGGATTTTCCCTAGCTTATTAAGGTGACTTCTCTCTATCCCCTTATTTTTATTTTTTCTATTCCTAGTATGGTATACTCTTGTATTTGTCTCACAGGTCAATAAGGTACTATTTGTGAGACACATCTTTAAAAGGCTAGAGACAGTTTTAATTATCTGGGTATATAACGGAGTATTAGGTTTTATATTTCATTGACAATTTTATAATTTTGTGGAAGGTCTGTATTGCCCATCTATAACTAACTAACTAACTGGCAGTTATTATTTTGTTGAGGGTTAAGTTATGATTTGTAATTTATACTTTTTTTTCCTTTTTGTGCCAATGGGGATGACATATAATGAGTCCTTTGTATATGTATTTTACATATAAATATGCATTTTCCTTTATCTTTTCAAATGAATGTATATCCTTTCTTATTGATTCTTAATAAAATGATAATATAAAAAAATGACAAGTTCCTTGCACTTAGCAAAACTCTTCTGGATCTGGGGAATGCGGCTACTCATCTGCTTATAGGTGGCAGTTCTCATGCTGGATACCTGCGTGGACAGATGCATGGGAAACCAAAGCCCATGTTCGAGCCCTCATGTTGTTTTCAAACATGATGTCCCTCCTACCTCTGTCAGACATTTGGAGACTTTAGCTTCCCCATGACCTATATTATTCCTGGTTTTGATCCACCTATTCCACTTCAAGCCATTTGGATTTCTGGTTGACATCTCTGGTTGCCACGCATGTGGCAGTTTCTTCTGGAATAGCCCTCCTTTATCTCTTGGACCATAGCTCTGAGGTTCCTACTCTACTGTGGCATTCCCACCCCCAACCATGTCAGCCTCTTGGTGCCTGAACCCTTTGCAACTCCATGATCCTTGCTTCTCTACCTGGTTTCAGGAGAAGGCCTTGGTTAGCTTTCAATTGAATAACACAGTGGATACCAGTAAGGCTATGGTTTAGAGGCCGTCAAAGCCACTATGAGAGATTGCATCAT
The DNA here is from genome assembly GCA_016271365.2 of Neoceratodus forsteri. Taxonomy (NCBI): domain Eukaryota; kingdom Metazoa; phylum Chordata; order Ceratodontiformes; family Ceratodontidae; genus Neoceratodus; species Neoceratodus forsteri. The sequence goes on from CM057457.1 coordinate 105,134,067, forward strand.
AGGGTATACAGCAGCCATTAAAGGAAGTAGGAGGCAGAGTAAAATAACTTGGAGGCAAAACTGGCAAAATGGAAAAGCTGTATAAAACTGACCCCAGGCAGTAATCCAACTCTGTCCTTCTGTGTCACTAAGGGCTCTTCACATGAAGCTTAAAACCTTAGCCACAAGGAAAGCAGAGTGAGCAGTACTTTGACTGATGTACAAGTATTGCAATGGGGTGACAAGGCAAGAAAGCACCTGTCTTACAGTCTCCTGAAGCAGCAGACTGACTGGTATATCAGTGTGTTCCTTTAGCCAGGAGTTGTACAGTATACTGTACCTCTCGGATCCCTGGACAAGGAGTAATTTACTGCTTTCATTGATAAGCTCAAGCTCCTTCTTTTACAGTGGCTCAGAAGGAGTCACTAGAGTTCTTCTCTCCACAGTGTAAATTAAGACTGCCATCTGCAGGCTTGCGCTGCACACATCCTCTTGTGGTGATGGCCTGCGGTTGACATTTATCAGGTCATTTCAGAAGTGGTTTCCTCAGTTTTGCAGGTGGAATTCTAGAGGTCTACACAATTAATTTCCTCCCATGATGCATGAGGTGGTTATGCCATTCTACCAAATGAAAGGAAGGATCATACATGCCAGCTATAGTCCTTTCTTTAATCAACATGAGTGGCAAACTTTGTCCAAAGCTTTGGCATCCAGACTTGAAGCCCTTCTCCCTCTTTGATACAATTACCCCAGATGTATTTTGTGAAAGGATGCTTTAGCACAGATCACCACCAGCCCTCTTCACTCTCATGACTCATGCCTGTAGTGCTCCCACTTCAGCAGCAATGGTGGCTGTAGACTTCAAAAGGTTGTTGAGTCAGTGGAATGGCATCATCTGCAGGCTGTCTTGGAGAAGCTGGGTTTCTGCCCACAGTTTGCTGGCTAGATTAAGGCATTACATAATCAGCCCTCAGTTAGGCTGCTGACTAACACCATTGACTTCTCTTTAAGTGAATGTGCTAGGGCTGTCCTCTCTTCCCTATGTTATTCATCCTGGCTGTAGAGTCACTGGTGGAAGCTATCAGGAGCACCATTTACTAGAGGGCATCACTGTTTGGGAGGCTGTTCACCATAACCTGCTATGTGCCAATGACTGCATGGTACTTTTGAAGAATGCTACAGAGCACTCCTGCCCTTCTATCCCTTCTGGGAGTGTTCCACACCATCTCAGGGCTACAAACTAACCCCTCTAAAACATTAGACCTCCCTTGAGTACCTTCTGTACCCCAGCAGCTCTCGTGCACTATGGGCTCCACTGGCTCTGACGATCATAAGATATTTGGGGATCTTGGTTCACCTGGACCCAGGAGGCATGGTCTCAAACAATCTCGCACCCTTCTCAAGAAATTGAATGAGGTATGTGACAGATGGAAACTCTTGCATCACTCACTGGTGGATAAACTCTCAGCCATCAAAACTGTCACTGCATTCAAACTACTGCACTACCTAGCTCACTTGTTGGTCCATATCCCTAGGCTATGGTTTTACAAACTGGACACTGTTATTAGTGACTTACTCTGTGAAGGGCCAACCTCAGGGCTTACTAAACAAGATAGATTGTTCTCTTCTATGGTTTTATGCCTACTTTGTGGCTTTCCTCAGTGCCCTGAACTATAATGGCTCCTCCTCTTACATGGCAACAAAGTATTTAGGCATTGAGATGACCCTGTTGCATGAATTACACCCCTGAGTTTTCTTACTTTACAGACCTGTGGTAAATGCTTAAACTCAACCTTGCCCAACCTTAGCCCCAACAGTGCTCTCTTGGAGGACACTTGGACAATAGGTGAGTGTCCCTCTTGCAGATATATCCCTTACCCCCCATGGTCCAAACCATCAATCAGTATAGGAAGGTGTATGATACACTGGACAGTTTTAACAAGATCTGTAACAACCACCTCACTCATATCTCAATTTTCTGAAAAGCTCTGGGTTTGCTATGATATTTCCCAAAGGTGTTTTGGAAGTACTGCCAAGTGTGCAGTGCAGTTTATGCTGCACTCCTCTCCACAACATCTAACATTCCATTCTTCCCTTCATAGCTGTTAAGTTCATGGCTCTTGCCCAGCAAAGGGAAAGCAGGCAGCATATACAAAGCTATTATAGACAGCTTATTTGATCCTATGGTCAAGGCCAGACACAAGTGTGAGAGTGCCCTGGCAACACAGAGACCCACTGTTCACAGCTATGGACCTTAATAAACAAAGTATGCCTGTATACCAAAGGCTTCTTGATTCAAAATAAAATTATGCACCACTGGTATCATACCACAGTCCAGCTCAAATCTTAAGGTTTTCTATCCCATGGCATGTGCTAGAGGTGCTACCAACAATGTGCAGACATTATGCATGTCCTATGGTCTTGTACCCAGCTTAACCTATCCTGGTGAGAAGTACACAGATGCTGTTCTTCTGTTCTCCAGAAAGACTTTCTGTGTTACCCCCTCTATAGCTACTTAGGATTCTCCCTCTGGTTCCCCTATATCCAAAGGACAGTTACACTGGCCTTTGATAGTGAAGCTTGAAACAATGAAATTAATCCAGCAATGATGGAGAATGACAATGTTGTGTCTATATTAAATTGGCTAGCATCAGTCTGCAGCCTTGCAGGTTTGATGAAGATGTTGCATTTTGTCAAGAAAACCCTCTCCATCTATTAGCCAGTTTGTGCCCTTTCCTTGTCTCTAAGTATGTTGCCTCAGACACCCTTCCCCCATGATGTTGGCTCTGAGGGCTTCCTTTAGCTTCCCTTCTTTCCTTCCTCATTTCCTGGCCCCCTCACAATATTCCCAGGATTACTGACAGATATTCCCTTGTTAATGGTTCCTACATTTTCTGGTGCCATAATCTAACTACTGCACTCCAACATTGCCTCAATATCTTGTGCATATATTTATTTCTCATAGTGTATAGAGCTGTGTTGTTCTACCAGATATGTGAATGTTTTCTCTGCTATACTGTACTAGACCGCTGTTGTATCAGGATGTTGTTATCAAAATTAATAAAAAGAACTAACTGCAAAAAGAAAAATCACCAAATCCTGACTGTAGTTTCAAGTAGATCCGGGTTAAAATGTTGACTAAAACGCTTAACTTTTTGTTTTAAGTTGTATTTCAAATATGTACATCATACCCATGTAAATAGAATGTACAATAATTCTAATTTGTTTAACTCCAGGTTGTGCATTGACACAGATGAGTGCCGATGTGAGTCCCAGGTTTCCAGCTGATCTGTTAGCTTAACTTGTAGAACAGTGGCACTGTAGTCAGAGTAGGCCTGGGTTCTAATCCCAGCTATTATACTTTCTTTCTTCTTTCTCATTGTATTTCAAACATATGCTTGTGCACTCATGTAAATAAAATACAAAGTTGTACTGCAGATTGGTACAGTATAACAAGAAATCCAGTATACCTCAGATTGTATTAAATAAAGTTGCAACTCCAGTGCTTTTCCATTTTAAATTATTCAAACATTGTGAATACCACTGCTACTCATGTTGCGCTCAAGCAAAATAGAGAAAGGTTAAAATGACATATTGTGATTTACTAGTCTCTACATTGCCAAAGAAAACAAATTGCTGAGCCTTATACTGTTATTCCTCTCTAAGGAGAAATTGTCCTGTGCTAACATTGCTTCAATGGTTTAATGGGAGATGCTTCTAGCCATCAAGCTGATTAAATAAAAGCCAGCTGCAAAATGTTATAGCGTACAATATCAAGCTGCTGGGAATCATATGCAGTGATTCTGCCAGTAAACTGAAAGCTGGGATTAGAATACTGGTAGCAAGTGTGGCTTAGACATGAAATAATGAACTATATTTAGGAGCATTAACAACAGTGTTAGCACAATTTCCATAAATAACCTGAGTTTGCAATGTACCATTCAGTAATATAGCAGACTGAAAAATCACATTAGGAAGGAGAGGATAAGATGGCTCAGCCTGAGCAATTGAGCATTTAGCGCATGAAGAGGTAGCATACTATAGGCATTTTGAAAGAAAAATGCTGTAAAGCTTGGAAATTTCACTGTCAAATAATGTTCACTATTTTCACTGAAACACTAATCAGCACTAACACAAATGTATGCTAATTAGTACTTTTAGCACTTTTTCCATTACAGTGAGTGTGGCACTAATGACTTAGCACTAAATTAAATTTGCGTAATTATAGTTTGCATTTGTGTTTTGCACTGAAATTACTTAGTGTAAAAATAACTAGTCTTACAGTAGTGTGTGGGGTCCAGAAAGGATGCTAAAAGAAAGGAAGTACCCAATTTGTTTTGTTTTGTATATCTCTAAACCACACATACACTTTAAATGCTCAAATCCAGTGCAAGACATCATGGGTATGCAAATCTTGAGGGAGCACGCTGTCCAGGTTTTACCAGAACAGAAATTAAGATGGGAGTTTATGTTCAAGAAGAGAGGAAGACATTCCAGTAATCCAATAAAAACAAACAAAAAACTTCAAGAAAGCACTTTAGTGGATTACAATCATACCTGGGAATAATTACTATTACTGTACAACCTATAACAATTTCTAATTGAATGTACAGTAACTATTATAGTATACCATTGTGGTCTATGTACAGGTGACTAAATGTTTCTAATCTAAGCAAAATTGCTACCATATCCATGTAACCACTCAATACACCACTGATAACAAAATATATTCTTATGAGATATTTCCTAGTACAAGATTTTTAAAACAAATAAATAAAAATTTCAGTTTGTATAAACAGCACCAAAATGGCTAAAACACACAACAATGCTCTACAAATGTACAGTATTCAACTATAAGTTAAAGAGATAGTTTACTGTTCAGAATTGATAGTACTTTTTGGATGTAGTCAGTTTTCACTTCATATAGCTGATTTATTTTTTCAGCTGATTAGAAGATTTTCAACCTAGCGGTACTAGGTTTGCTGGTGGAACAACGCTTTACCTGGAGGTTGACAGTCAGTTCTGTTCCTTATATATCAGTCAGCATTATAACCTCACTGACTATGACCTTACAAGTAACCAAGAACCATCAATCTCCAGCTGCTTGATTTGTAAGTTATGAGTCATTTTACCAATCAAACAGCTGGACTTGTATGTAATGAGTGAGGTCATATCCTGATGTAGTGGGAGAATAGAACTAGATATGTCTGTTTCCATGTAAACAATCTTTTACATCAAACCCAATACTTTGGTAGAAAACAAAAAGAAAATCTATTGAACATAAAAAACTATTCAGAAATATATAGTAATAAGAGACTACTTTTAAAATGACTAAAATGTTCTCTCTGCTATTATATGGTGCTACAGGCTATTTAATATGTCCTCCACAACTACAGTTGCAACCACATTTTGAACATGCCTGCAGTAGGTTATTCATATTTCAGACATGCCAACGGAAGATTATCCATTTAATTGACAGACAAAAATTTAAAAAGACATGTTCCACTTTACATACCACAGAACTTTTAAAATCATAGGTTCAGAATTCCTACTACCATAATATACTTAGGCAGGGGTTGCACCTGGCTGGCAGGAGTTAGCTGGTGCAACCCCACAATACACCCTGGTAGGATATTGAAAAGGCTGCCTGGCACATACACAAATCCCGATGTGCAGGGGCGCAATGTAATCCTCTGTGGTGCAGATGCAGGGGCGTGCCCATGCATATAGCGGCACATCACGATATTCAGCTCGGGATGTGCAGTGCATATGCTGACGCAACCCCCACATGCACCCCACACTGGTGCTCAATGTTGAGCCATAATATATAGGAGACAACTGCTGGCCACCCACAGGTGGGTGGCTGTAGTGCAAGGTGCAACACAACAGCTGCCAGCCGTGGGTGGCCACCTGTCCAGTGGGAACACCATCCATAAGAACCCAGACACCCCTGGTAGTCCAGTGGACTCTCCACCCACCCTGTAGTCCCTATGGCAGGCTACTGTAAATAAATCAAACCCTGGTGGTCTAAGCGGCCCCCACTGCCCTGATTATGGCATCTGTAAATAGAATTCAAACCCTGGTGGTCTAATGGTCCCCACGGCCTGATCATGGGCTATCATAGCTTCATAATGTCTCCTGGTAGTCCAGTTGTACCCCTCCCTACCCTGCCACAGAGGACCCCTGGCCACCTGGCACCCCCGTCATCGGTGGGTGGCAGCACCTGCCTGCATATCACGGCCTCCCCCCAAATGACAGGTACAGTATGCTCTGTATGCCTATTGGTCCACAGTGTGGACCAATGGGCTTGCAGACCATACTGTACTACAGGATCAGATATGTGAATGAGCACGTGGCAGCCGGGGTCCTTTGTGGGAGGGTGGGAGGGGTACCACTGGACCACCAGGAGACATTCTGCAGCTATGGCAGCCTGTGATTGTGCTGTGGGGACCACTAGACCACCAGGATTGAATACATTTACAGATGCCAATGATCAGGCAGCGGGGACCACTACAACACCAGGAATTAAATACATTTACAGATGCCTGCAATTGAGAAGTGGGGGACCACTAGACAACCAGGGATTGGTCTATTACATCAGATGCTCATGATCAGGCCGATGGGATGGGGAGCTACACTAGCCCACCGAGGGCTAACCCCTGACAACAGCAGCATGGCAGGGCACCATGCACATTTCACGGGTGCCTAGTGCAATGCATGCAAATGATGCCATAATGAGATGCAAATGGCCCCATTTGCACCTTGCATAGATTATGGCCTCATTTGCATGCCCCAACTGAATATCATGGGTAATGCACTAAGCGCAACTGCACTTGTGCTGGTGCATCCCGTGCTCCTTGTGGCATGCACTGGCACAGCCACTGCACCATGTGCTGTCTGTGTACCGCACTTGCCATATTCAATGATGCTGAGCCATGGCACATCACCATTGAATATCACCTGGTCCTAGCCCTGGTGCAGTCCAATTGTGCTGTGCCCAGGCTTGCACTACTTAACGTAGTCTGAATATCCAGCCCTTAGAATATACTCGAATAACCAGCTTCTGTTGTCGATTAAACCCCTCAGCCATTAGCCACAGCATTTAATCATCTGCAACAGCTAGTTATCTGTTTGCATAATTTAGCTACTGAATGTTATCCTTCATCATCTTGGGTGGTGGTCACAGATTATGCTCAGATACTCACCCCAGGAAGCTGGTGTGGGTGATGCCAATCAATCAAGGTTACCTACCTGTAAAAGGCATTCAGTTGTCTAGTGCACTTAGCTTACCTGGTTAAAAATAAATGAGTTTCCTCCGAAATGTCTGGGCACTTCAGTGGTGTACCATAACCTGTAAAGGGTAGTGGCCATGTGTGCAGATAGTGTTAATAGACAAAGGGGCAGGAAAACCATAATTTACTACCGGAGGGAGGTAGGAATCCCTCGCAGTGTGTTGACTGCAGTGTGCAACTAGGTCACCCACAATTGCCATGCAGTGAAATCAGCCAGATGCAATGCTTTTATCACAGATTCTTCCAGTGATATGTAGCAGATTACTGCAGGAACACAATGTAATCCAGTGGGACTTTCTTCACTTTGTCATGCAGGAATCTATAAGGTGCTTATCACAGGTGTTTATCAGAGAGAGAATAACTCACCACATGTACACACTTCAAGGTCAGGCTGAATTACACAGGCACTACAAAGCTCACTATGGTTTAGCTTCAGTGAAAACCACATTAAAGGAATTATTTAAGAACTTTTTCAATCTCTCAATGACATTTGTTTTGTGTTTGTTAAATAACAGCATTCTATATCTGGACTGCAAATCAAAGCACAATGTATTCTGATGTTCTGAAGAGCTTTGAGAAGGCCAGTTCCTCATTTTTTTGTGGTGTGGTACCTGCTTTCTTTTTGATGAGTCACAGATACTTTAAGAAATAAAGCTTACTTAGCCATAGCTATGCAACCTGTAAAAGCACAACAACCCCAGCATTTCAAAGTGATGTTATCAAATTATGCTCAACAGAGAATACATAGATATAAGGAAGAAATTGTTTCGGCGGTGGAAATAGAATAGCTTCTCATGTTAAAGGGAATAATACATTCATAACATGATTGAGACTGGACTGGGTACCTGTTTATTTTATGTCCTTTTAATATATCTTTGAAACAGGTTTTCATTACATTTCCCAAAGATACGTAACTGAAAATATATAATTATTTCATTTTTGGGCTGTTTACAAATCATTTTTACTTGGGGTATATATAGCAAAACATCATATTGTATCAAACAAAATAGATTTGCTTCATAATGAAAAGTTCATAGTCAAAAAAAATACTTCATAATAAAAAATAATTGCAATCTTAAAAACTGTGCCCTCTACAGTATGCTTTACAACTCCCTCAGATAGCTTTTGACTCACTCTGACTAATCAGGCATGTGGTATACTGCTCATAATTGACAATTTTAACAGTGAGATGTGGAAGCAAAATAAAAATTTAGGAACATTAATTTAACATGCCCAGAGATGAATTGGCTCAATTAAGAAATGGATCTCCTCAACTCCCAAAAGCAATTCAGTAGAAGGATTCGTAAGAAGCTGCAGCCTCATACTGTTTTGACTCAGATCATATCTCCACAAAGCTGCTCTGCAAAGCCTCAAGCAGAATGATTCATTTTGTCAGTTTTGGAATCTGTCCACTCATATCTTCCAGAAAAGTCTCAGGTCTTCATTAAATCCTACCACATTTGTCTTTGTAGGGGTGACTAATATTTTGACCATCAGTCATATAGCAGGACCCTTCTCCTGCTGTAATCATTTATTTATCTTTCAGGGGAAGCTAAAACCACACTCATTTTTTTATATATTGTAATTGATTGGTATGAGACAACAGTGACAATTCAAAGAGCATCTCAAATCCCTATGCTCCCAGGCCAGCCCTAACTAGTGTGAAGGTGATTTGATAGCTGATCTAATGCTTGTCTGGCTTATTATATCAGACAGACAGACATCAGTGTCAACAAAAAAGCCTCAAGAGAGAGATTCATGGTTTGGACATCAGTGCACATAATACAATTGTAAACCCAGTAACTGCCAGACTGAAATCTCTTTTAATGCCCCCACACACTATCAAATTAGGAATATTAACTCTACACAAAAATGATTATGTGAATTACAGTAAGTGAAACTGTATGTATTTTACATGTATGACTGAAGCAGAGTGCTCTAGTTGTGAGAGCACTAGCTTGGGAACCTGCAGACCACATATTTTACCATTCTTCCCTCTCAAAGTCAAATACACACTGTCTGATCCTGAGCAATCTATCTAACCTCCCAGTAGTTCTGGGTGAAATGGTATATTTAGCCTTTTGCAAACTTGTGAAAATCTCGCATTTTACAACACTTTGTGAAATTCCACCATGGAAAAAATCAAACCTATTCTGACTTTTCCCATGGAGTTCTGCCTCGTTCTTCAGTGTTTCTGACTAGACTGGGGACAACTAATATGAGCAATGAAAGGATCATTCACATAGCATTCATTCCAATTTTTAATGAATTAATTCCACCATTCACTGTCAAAATCTATGGCTGTGAAAAGTTATATATTCCACAAGCAATGCAGCAGTCACATGGTTTTCTTCTTGTACACAGTATTGGAAAGGTCAAAGTTTTATTTGCAGTAGAAACCTTCTGTCCTCAAGTTACCTCCTCCTCCTATCTAGCTGCTTCAATCAATGCTGTTTTATGGTAGTCTTACAATTCTGCTATTCAGGCCAAAATTCCATGTTTGGGTGCTGAATTCCACAGAAACTATCCTAAATTATTCCACAAGCTGTGCAGTCACATGGGTAGACTTCTAGTATCCAGAATGGAATGCTAAAGGGTTCTTTGCAATAGCAAAAACTTTCTCAGGTTACTACACTCCTTTTCTACACTCTCCTGCACTGTGCAGTTCTATAGTGATTGCAGAGGGTCATGCCTGCTGCTCTATTTGTTTCACATTTGTGACCAGAGATACTCATTTCATGTTGATTTTAAATTACTGTAAATACTGCAGTTTGCTACACTTTTATTTAAGTGCTTAGTGTAGCACGTTGTTGCTTTAGGTGCTTTTATTTGCAGGGATTTTGTTCTGATTTCCTTATTTTCTTCTCTATTTGTTTCTGTCTGTTTACCCAGTTGAAATTCAGTGTTCAGTGTGTCTGTCTGTGTACTACTGTACAGCATGTGAAGTGTTTTTCCCATGGTGGCTAAGGAAAGCAAGGATGTGGAAAGACAATGAGGAGACTAGTGTTGAGGCATCAGAAAATGGTGCATGTCTTGCATCCTTGGGATGTGGTGATGGCAAAGTGATATTGACACTAGCACCAAGAGTGGCACTTGCCGGTTCTGTAGCCTGCTTTTGCACCTATACAGACTAGTCAAATTCCAATCATGGCAGCTGCTGGAATAGGAATTGCTACTTTTGAAGGTGGGATATTATCTTAACAAAATGGTCATGGCAGAGTGCATACATGGAGCATACAAAATGATATGGATGTTGCCTCACTGATAGTCAAGTCACAGGAGTCTATGGAGCTGTTGGAGACATGTTTGGGAGATAGTACAACCTTAATTAATGAGGGTGAGGGTGAGGCAGAGGTAGAGGAGGGTTCCAGTAGAATCCATGGAGGAGTATAACAAAGAGCACAAGGCATCTGAGGCTGAGGAGGAAAAGTACCCCACCTTCACACCCTGTTATTGTGGAATTTGAGGAGGAAGAGGAGGCCAAAGAGAAGAGCATACCAAAGCTTGAATGTCACATAAGCTAGGGTCTGACATAATTTACAGTAAGAGTGTGGAGAAGTCCGATGATAATTCAGTCCTTGGTCCTTTCTAAAAGTGAAATCTATCAAAGATGACTAATGCACAACTGCATTGGTCTACAGGAGTGTGCTGCCCTGGAGATAGAACTTCTGCTAATTATGGAACTTTGAAATATGTTCAAATTCTGCACTGTAGTCACGCTTCCCCTACTGACATGACATCAGATTTGTTTCTTAGCTTGAAGAGAACTGTTTCTCCAATGTCATCTGCAGACTTCTAGTCATCTATTTTACTATTTTATTATAAGCATTTGTTGTTTTGTTTACAAAGTAAGTTATTTGAATACTCTGAGTTAAAAGGCATTTTATCTTTTATCATTTTAGCGGTTTCTCCAGTTCTAGATCAGTTTCTAGGAACCGGAGATGGCAGTTTTGATCCAGTTCCTGTCTAAGGGAACCAACCATATTGATATAAAAAGCTTAATCATCTGTTTTTATTTAATTTTAAAGTGGTTTATGTATTTCTTTTTATTGAACAATTACCTTTTTTCTACTGCTTTTGTGACAGAGAACTATATCTTTAGATGTTAGGTGCTATCAGTGTTGGCATGTCTGATGACCCAAAAAGAAAAGAGGTCCACTGTTTTTAAAGGAAATTGCACCTCTTGTTTTCTGAACCGGTCAAAGGCAGACTGACACAAGCTTTATTTAAAGTACCTAGGCCAGATCACAATTTTAAAAATTGTGAACTTGTAAAAAGCTTTGCCCTGAAACCACAAATAAAAGGTCTTTAAAAAACAATGACTTCCCAGTCTGCCTCTATGTCACCAAAGGATAATAAAGGCTCAGAGGAGCACTAAAGGTGGTGGAAAGCACACATCGAAGGTGATTCCCCTTCTAAGTACAATCCCTGTAAAGAATGTTAAAGCTGCTCAACCGTCTTAAAGGCATAGAAAAGAGGTACTTGATATCAGGGTGTCTAAAGAGGGATTGCTGATTGCAATGATGCCTAAAATCAAACAAAGGAGCCTTAGAGAAGGTTCTAGAACCAATGCCTGCCAAGAAAAAATAAAAGAAAACCATATCCCTGTCACTTCTCCTTCAGAGTAAACAGAGAAGGCAGTAGAACAAAATCAAATACCCTTGACAGAGATCATGACAACGGTGTGGCAGTTGTTCTAGGCCTTCAGGCCATGGGAAATTTATTTAATGTGACTGGCCCCCACCCTCTGATTCCAGACCAGCAGCATGTACCACAGGGGAATATTTATTCGTGAAGGAGTAGGGTGAAACTATAAATCCTGTGGCTCTACTGATCAAGAGTTTGTTTCCCCTTCTTGAGTTACTGAGGACTATATCACTTACTCCTTTTCATCAGTCAAATGATTGATACCCTCAACATTCTCCCTCATGAAAGAGTGGAGGATGAGGAGGAAGTGGTATTCATGTACATGATGGTGTTAGCCCCACAAAGAGACTAATGGTTCCTATTCACAAGTCCCTTAAAAGCCACATCAAAAATCATGTCAGCACAAAATTTAGCAGCTGGCATTGATAATAAAACTGAGAAAAAGTGTCAGGTGGACAAGCAGGGGACAGAATATCTGTATGTCCTCCAGATTATGAAGGACTTGTTCTGTTGACTGCTTGTGAGAAAGCAAAGCTATCTGTCTGCACAGCCCTTGAAAAGGATTCCAAGAAAATGGATACCATGGCAACAAACATGTATGCAGCAGTTTGCCTGCTTTTAAGACAGGCATCTTGATTGACTAACGCGTTCAGTACCATAAAGCACTGTGAAATGCAATGCAGGCATGGAGTGAAAAATAGATGTGAAGTGGCACAGTATCTGGCAGCAACAGCAAAGTCAGGCCTGGATGCCAAAAATACCAGTTTCGCATGGCTGTACATACCAATGATTCTGCATCAGGAGTCTTGGCTCATGCAGAAGCACTGAGAAGGATTAAGAATCCTTACCCAGGACACCCAGGAAAAGACTTTGAGTTCCCTTTGAAGGAAACTCCTTATCCAGTGACAAAACAGAGGCATATATGAAAAAGTGCATGAGTACATAGCTACTTATGAAAACTCTACTGAGAAGGAAAAGGCTTCCACTATGTACAGGCCTTATGGAAGGGAAGGCAAGAGCAGAGATTACTAACCAGACCATACACTGGCTATGAGTATCAGCCACAAAGAAGGAACTATTGGGGAAAGGGCAGAAGGCGTGTACAGCATGCTGCAATTACAGAACCTAAGCTACAGTCAAAGCAAAACTCCTGGCAGTTTTGCAGGTCACCAGTCAGTCATTGCCAGTAGGAGGAAGGCTGAACCACTGCTTTTAGAAATGGGAAAAAATCATCACAGGCAAGTGGATCCTGAAAGCAGTTGGTGACGGGTTGTTCCTGCAGTTCAAAAGACATCCCAAATTGCAGAGACCAGACAATATTCCAGCTCACTCACCAACATTCTCATTTCTCCACCACTACATCTTCTCTACTTTCCTCCCATCCCCATCCCCACCCTTTGTTCCCCTTACAGTATCTTCCTGGCCTCCTTCTTGCTCTGCCCAGTCTCACCTGGCCAGGTGCTAAAAATACTGCAGTCACTCAACCCATCCAAAGGTAAATGCCCATCGGCCTTGAGTTCCAAAATGCTCCTGCTCAGCACCCGCCATAGTCCACCCTCTAACCTGGCATAACCTGTCTTTAGACTCGGGCAATCCCCACAATATGAAACAAGCCACAGTCATCCCCTGGCTAAAGGAAGGGACCTTTCTCCCCATCCAACTACCATCCCATATCACTGCTCCCCATCCTAGCCAAAATTCAAGGCGCCTTGTACTATCCCAGCTCCAACAGTATCTAGATACCATATCATTTTCACCCCTACCAGGCGGCTTCAGAAAAAACACTCCACCAGCACCTCTCTTCTTCGCCTCACTAACTCCATCCTTACGGGAATGGACCAAGGGAAATAACAGCAGCCATATTTATTGACCTGGCTAAAGCCTTTGACATGGTCTCTCATCCCCTGCTGCTGGCTAAACTCACCCAAGCTGGACTCTCTGTGACGCAATTAACTGGTTCCATTCATATCTGACAGATAGGTCCCAATCAGTCCGTATTGGCTCGGTTAGTTCCACCTCACTCCCTGTCACCAGTGGAGTCCCCAAAGGGTCTGTACTCGCCCTCTGCTGTTCTCTATCTTTCTCAATGACCTGCCTGCTGCCTGCCCACATTCTGCTATCCATATATGCAGACGATACGGTGCTGTTTGCCTCTGGCCCATCCACTAATGCAGTGACAGCCTGTCTACAGAAGGACTTCAACTCCATCCAAAGTTGGTTCCTCTCTAATCAACTATTCTTAAACTCAAAAAACAGCCTCCCTCACCTTCTGCTCTCGGCCAAACTAACCGCCTTACTGCCCCCACGTTCTACACTCTGGATCGCTCCCACTAGAGCCTGCACTTCATATAGATATCTCGGTGTCTGGTTAGATCAGTACCTTGACTTTTCTGCGCATATAGATGCTCTACACAAAAACTGCATCCCATGCCGGGAGCTCTCTTCGGAACAAAAATTGCATGCCTCTACCAACCAGACAAGCAATAGTCAAAAATGATCCTCCCGATAATGGACTACGGTGATGTTGTCTACTGTGCTGCCCCAAACTTCGTTAGCTAGGCTTGATCCCTCTTCAACTCCTTCTGCTGGTTCTCCTTGGACCGCCCTCTAATACTCATCACTGTGACCTCTACCAGTCCTTGGACCTCCCTTCTCTACATAACCGGCGATTGCTACACTGTGCCAGAACCACTGCTAAGTTCTGGTCGCAGATTCTCCCTCCTTCCTGTCGTCCTCCTAACTGCCTCCCCCACTGGCCTACACACTCAGAAACATAGACTCTAGGCTCCTGCACATTCCGCACAGATCCACCGGCAGGCCAGGCTGCCTTCAGCTTCAGGTTGCCAAATTATGGAACTCCCTATCATCCGATATTAGACATGCCACAAGTACTCCACACCAGAATGCCCTTCTTAAAACACACTTCTCTACCAACTGCTCCTGTATCGCCTCCATTGAACCCCTCACAATTCCTAACTACCAGCTGTTAAACACCAGTCTGGTTCTCCATTTCGGTAGTTGAGATGCTGTCAACAACAAATGTTATTGAAATGTTAATGAAAATGTACCTTCAATATTGCATTATGACTGTCTCATCCATTGTTTTGTACCAAACATATTTATATGTTTTTTTTTCTTCTTCTGTATTACTGTACCTTTGTAATTCCCACCCCCAGGGCGACGGGAATTGAGCGGTACTCTGCTCAGTATGCCTTCCTGGTAAATCTCTTAAATAAATAAATAAAACAGAATAATTATGTAAGAACTGGAAGTAAAGAAGTTACTACAAGCAATGACATTGGAAAAGCTCCCTACATCACAGTGTGGAAGGGTCTCTTTTCATGATATCTCCTCATCCACAACAAAACGGAGAATGGTGACCCATCCTACATTTAAAGTACCTGAACAGACATGTCATGAAAGAAAATTGAGGATGATTACACTGGGCACAGTAATCCCATCTCTGCAGCTATGAGATTGGTTAGGGTCACTGGATCGGAAGGATGACTACTTCAAATCCCGTAAAACCCAGTAAGATCCAATCACAGAAAGTATCTCAAGTTAATTCTGGGAGACTGCCACTATCAATTCACAGCTAGTGTGCATAATTTGAAAATTTGCAGGGAAATATTTACGTAGAATTCACGCACATTTTGCAAAATATTTCACCCATGAACAGGTGAAATTTGCCACCACGGGTGATATTTCACCACCCGAGGGTGAAATTTCTTAATTTGGCCACTGGCCCTCAATCTTTCAAAAAAAACAATCCCTCCCATGTTCCTGGTGTCTAGCGGTCCCTCCGCCTATCACCGCCAAATTCAAATCAAGAACCATCTGTCCTCCTGCAGTCACCCTGAGCCCTTGCCTGTATGTTTGTAAAGAAAATTCCCCAGCCCTGTCCCTGGTGTCTAGTGGACCCCCACTCTGTCTTAAGTCAGAGCCACCATGCTCCCCACTACCCCAATCGGGCCAAGATTTTGTTGCCTTATTTGTTAGTGTTTATTTTAGCCTGTGCCTGGTTCTGCCTGTCCTCTGTTTTCCGCAATTGCTATTGTCTGTTTGAGTTCCCCTGCATCTTTCAGCTCACTCTGCTCTTGCTGCCTTATGAATTTCTCCTTTAATTGATTGCACCTGGTTTGGCTCTGCTGCACAGCTAGCAGCTAATCCCTGTTTTTCTGCCCTGTTCATGCTTTACTCATTGTTAGCTCAGTTAATTCAGTACTGGAGTTCAGTGTGCAATGCTCCATTCATTCCATGTTTGCTCTTCTTTGCTCTTCCAGGCCCAACTGCTGCATTGCTATTCTGCAGCTTTCAGCTATTCTTCCTAGCTGCCTGGTCTTAGCTTCCAGCTGCAGGCCTTTTAGCAGTATGTTTCTGAATTTACCTACTTTTGCCTATGAGTCATTATTTTGCTTCATCATCATGATTGCTGTTTGGTCCATGGTGCTCAGCTTGCATGCAGCCTTTTGGGGTTTTCAGTCTGCTCATCCATGTTTATTTGTACTCAGTGAGACTCAAACAAGAGTCTAATGAAGTTTTATATTACTTTCCCCATATGATTCAAGCCTGTTTAAATGCAATTGTACCAAGCAATTATTATTGTTGTTTCAGTGCATTACTGCCCATGCCTACTAATTCCTATACTTGTTCCACTCAGCTACTGATGGAATCTACATATAGCTCATTACTGCTGGAAACTATTCACTATTTGTACAATGCTTCATTATACTCTGGAGGTCAGCTCAGCTACAGCTGTCACTTTAAACTAGTTTTACTATCCACTTGAGGGTCACGGCACTTTACCGTGGCTTCTTTGTTTTTCCTATGGAGGAGGACAGGTGGTTGTAGTAGAGTCTTGGCCCCATGTGGTTCATAGAAACATAGAAACGTAGAGGTTGACGGCAGATAAGGACCGCAAGGCCCATCCAGTCTGCCCATTTTTTCTATCTTATGATTGTGCCACACACCTTTTACACTGTCAATGACCTATCTATCCATATTCATCTGTATTGCTCTCATGCCTATCCCATGCCTGTTTGAAGCCCTGCACTGTATTCATAGCCACCACTTCCTGAGGGTAGGCTGTTCCATGCATCCACTACTTTCTGTGAAAAAGATTTCATCACATTTCCCTTAATCGCCTCCTCTATTCTCATGTTGTGTCCTCTTGTCCTGCTATTTTTCTTATATTTAGACATGTTAGTCTCTTTCACATTGTTAATGCCCTTAAGGTGTTTGAATGTTTCGATCATATCACCTCTCTCCCTCCTTTGCTCAAGAGTATACATATTGAGCTTTGTTAATCTGTCCTCATATGTTTTCTGATGCAGTCCCTGCACCATTTTGATTGCCCTTCTCTGGACTGTCTCAATTTGGTTAATGTCCTTGTGAAGGTGTGGCCTCCAGTACTGCATGCAGTACTCCAGATGGGGCCTAACCAGTGTCTTGTAAAGAGGGATTATTACCTCCCTCTTACGACTTAGATACCCCTACTAATACATCCCAGCATCCCCTAGCCTTACCTACTGCTTTAGAGGTCTGCTTGGATGATTTCAGGTCACCGTGATGATGATGCCCAAGTCTCTTTCTTCCTTTGTAACTGCCAGCAACTCCTCCCAGCCTATAGGTGGCTTCAGGTTTCTCTTCCCTATGTGCATGATCTTGCACTTCTTGCATTAAATCCCAGTTGCCACTCTTCTGACCATTTTGCTAGTTTATCCAGATCTCTTCTCATTCTGCCCACCCCATCTGGACCATCTACTCTGTTGCAGATCTTGGTGTCATCTGCAAACAGACAAGTCTTACCCTCTAGTCCATCTGCAATGTCACTAATGAAGATATTGAAGAGGACTGGCCCCAGGACTGATCCCTGAGGTACCCCACTTGTGATCTGCATCTCTTCTGACTTTATATCATTTACCACCACTTTCTGACTTCTGTCCGTCAACCAGTTTGCCACCCAGTTGACCAACTTCTGACCCACCCCGAGCCTACCCAGCTTATTTATCAATCTTCTATGTGGAACAGTGTCGAAAGCTTTGCTGAAGTCAAGGTAGACGACATCAACTGCTCCCCCTTGGTCCACCACGCTGGTTACCCAGTCAAAGAAATCCATGAGATTAGTCTGACAGGACCTTCCTTTTATAAACCCATGCTGTCTTGGATCCTGTGCCCCTATGGATTCCAGGTGTTGCACTATCCTTTCTAAGGAGTACCTCCATAATCTTGTCCACTACTGAGGTAAGACTGACTGGTCTGTAGTCCCCGCCTCTTTTCTGCTATCACCTTGTGGAGCAGGATAACATGAGCCTTCTCCAGTCTTCTGGGACCTCTCCTGTGCTCAGAGACTCACTAAACAGTTCTGCTAATGGCTCTGCTAGTTCCACCCGTCAGCTCCTAAGTACCCTGGGATGTATGCCATCAGGTCCCATTGCCTTGTCCACCCTGAGCTTAGCGAGCTCTTGTAGGACCCTTTTTTGTGAAGGAGTAGTGCTCACCTCCCTCCCCCTGTGTCTGTGGTGCTGAGCTGTGGGCTCTGGCCTCACCTTCTCTTCAGTAAATACTGAGCAAAAGTATCTATTTAGGATAGATGCTTTATAGAGTCCTCCCCTCACATGCCCCTTTTCTCCTTTGAGCTTAGCAATATCCCCTCTGGACTTTCTCCTTTCACTAATGTATCTATAGAAAGTCTTGTCACCTTCTTTTACTGTTCGTGCTAGTGTTTCTTCAGTTTGGGACTTTGCCTGCCTTACTGCCTTCCCTGCTTCGCTTAGGGCAGTTTGGTATGCCTCCCTATCTTCATCCTGCTGTGTTCCCTTATATTTCCTGAAGGCTAGCCTTTTGGCTCTGACCTTTTCTGCTACTGTATTTGAGAATCAAAGTGGTTTCCTTCTTCTTTTGCACTTCCTTTTCTGTCTAACACAATGGGATGTTGCTTCAAGTATTGCATCCTTAATGCTTGCCCACTTTGCCTGTACCCCCTCACCTGTGTTTCTTTTTGCTAGGGATAGCTTAACTGTGTTGGCCATCTTATCAAAGTCAGCTCCACTGAAGTCCCATATTTTTGCCTTGGAATGGGTTGATTTAGATGTAGTGGCCAAATTGAACCATACCATGTGATGGTCACTGGCCCCCAGGTGACCTTCTACCTGGAGATCTGTGATCCCTTCCCTCTTAGTCAGCACTAGATCTAGGATAGCCCTGTCTCTTGTGGGTTGTTGTACCAGTTGTTTGAGGCCCTTCCCATGCATTCAGTTACCTCATGTTCGTAAGCTGCCTTTGACACTAAAATCCTCTGGGTATTTGTCATCTTTAATTGGCACTCATTGATGGACTGGTTGGCTAACCTTGCACTGACTAAAGGACCATGTTACCCAGAGCTGTCTGTGCAATTCCTATTGATATCATGCTTCTGTGTATTATTTGTTTACCTTGCTTCACATTGCCTGTTGCTCACTGCATTACCATGTATTACCTACTCCATTGCTAAAGGTGTTTACCATGCTGCTCATTGCCTATTACTCCCTGAATTACCATGAGTGGCCTGTGCCATCAGTAAAGATGTTTACCATGCTGCATATTACCTGGTACACCCTGCATTACCATGGTTGGCCTGCTCCATTGCTAGAAGAGACTAGTCGACCATGCCCAACAATTTACTGGCTCTGCACTAGCTCTCAGATGATGGTCTCACTCTACACCCTAGTCCACATCCTGAGGGTGTGATGTCTGAGTGGGGTCCTTCCTTTCTGGCCCATAGTGGGAATGTCCTTACCCCAGGTGGAGCTGTAGCAGTTCTTGGGTGGTGGCACATCTTGATGTAGAATTTATGAATAACTGTGAAGGGTGATTGCATGCATTCCCCCTTCAGCTATAGTATTCATTTACTACCAATGCTTCTTAAATGCTTCTCCCTATGACTACCTCTGGTTCACCTGGTTTGTTTTTCAGATTGGTAAGCCAGATGAGTGCCTCAGCGGTCATTGCTCTCTTCCTTTCATCTTTGAGGTGCTTGTTGCCAAGAACCCCTGCCACCCTTCAAAGCATTCCCATTAGAGGGATAGAGTTAGAGCCCTCCACCAAATCAGAATATTTCACCCCTTGAATTGAATTTCAAACATGAAGCTTGCAGTTTGTTTTAGTTTCTCTTTCCAGACAGGCCATTGTATGATAATGAGATTGGTGTAGATTCGGACAGTCTTCAAGGCAGGAGGTGGGGGGGGGGCCGGTGTGGGTTGGACAGTAGTAGTGGAATTGGTGGAGTAGCTGCTGCAGGCTCAGACCACTTGTGATGCATGTAGATTAGGTAAAGTGAGAGAGTATGTTCTCCGTTGCAGTTGGTTCAGACTAACAGGTGTTGTGCCTCAGCTAAACAATGCCAGTCCATACTTCTCTTGTGTTTGTGCAACTCTCAGTGTGCTTTCCTTTTCAGGTCTGCCTGTGTAAGGCTTTCTGAATGCTGCTGCTGCCCATATCCTCCCTTAGTGCACCATCCCTGTGTGGCTTCATGGTGTGTCCATCCCAACTCCCCAGGTAAGTAGATAATTTTTTGTTACAGTGAAAGCTGGCAGTTTGTTTTTAGTTTCTCTTTCCAGAGAGTACAGACTCCCCATTGTATTGTAATAGGATAGGTGTAGATTTGGAATGACTTCAAGGCAGGTGAGTGGCGGGCTGGTGGGGGTTGGACAGTGGTAGTGGTAGTGGTGGTGGTTTAGCTGCTGCAGGCTCAGACCAGCTGAGCTGCATGTATAGTATATTAGCTAATGTGAGGGTATGTTCTGAGATGTTGGTCCGGCCTAACAGGTGTTGTGCCTCAGCTAAACAGTGCCAATCCATGCTTCTATTGTGTTTGTGTAACTTTCAGCGTGCTTTTCCTTTCAGATCTGCCTGTGTAAGGCTTTCTGAATGCTGCTGCTACTGCTGGGATCCTCCCATACTCCCACGGTCCTTGGCTTCATGATATAGCTATCAGAAGTGCCCATGTAAGTACCCAATGGTTGTTGTTCTCTTTACCTTTTTCCTTCAAACACAGGTCATTACATGGGAGTAGGCGAAATAGGTGTATTTAAGGGGAGACATCAAGCGGGGGTGGGTGTGGGAAGGAGGGATGGGAAGGATAACTACACAGGTGCACACCAGGTTATGGTGGCAGGGTATGTAGTGAGTGGTGAGAGAGTAGGCGGTGAGATGATGTTCAGACTTGGTGGGCCCACCTCATAGGTGATCACACCCCTGTTAACCAATGTCATGTTTTCCTTTTCTTTCTGCAACTCTCTGTATGGTATTCTTTTCAGGTGTCCCTGGCTAAGGCTCCATAGCTGCTGATGGTGTCTGCCACTACTGTTGATATCCACTTCATGTCTTCTACCAGCCTGGCTGTGTCTTCATGGCATGTCTATCATAAGTGCCAAGATAAGTACTAATGTTTTTTACACTTTGCATATTTTTTCTTTTCTTCTGTTTTCATTTTTATTATGTTGCAATAGGACAGCTGCAGTTACAGACAGATAGCAAGGCAGGTGTGGGTGAAGTACAGAGGATGTGGGCTGCCAAAGGCACAGACCACTTGTGGTATAAGATTTGATAGTGATGGGTGGTAGATTACTTTGTGAGACAATGTTCAGACATGTTTGGCCCACTGCCAGGTGGACCAATACAGCTAACCAATGCCATGTTTTCCATTTGTTTCTGCAACTCTCTGTATTTAGATCTTTACAGGTCTGCATGTGTCTGCCAACTGCAGGGATGTGCAGCTGTATTGGAAGAGGATGCTGATTTTGCTGAAGGTCATCCAGTCCAGTTTCCTGTTCCTGTTATTCCAGATTCATGTTGGTTCATTACCACATGACAAAAGTCAAACAAAACCATAATAACATTCTAGGCTGTGATGTGACTGTGGCAGTGTGTCTCCGATGTTCAACACCACCTGCTCCTAGGCTGCCTCCACACAGTGTGGTGTTGCTGCACCAATTAAGGAAAGCAGAACAATATTTGTTAAGTCAGTCATCCTCCATCAAAACAAACTGTGTAACAACAGTTTGGATTGTAAAAAGGAAATCGAAGCCAATTTACTTAGTCAGTGTCAAGACATTTGAGTGACCGATGACCTGTTGTTTATCAACATACTTACACTATATTGGAAGAAACTTATAACACCAAGGTGTATGTAACATTTTTAGGTTTCATGTTGAAAAACTGTAGGGTAATAACAAGAACAATAACAACAAGTAGTATAAAAATCTTGAGAAAAGTACTATGTACAAAGATGAAATATCAACAACACAAAAAATAATTTAACTTTCAGTGCTGTGCCCCGATTCTAGAAAAGTTACACCTGGCATAAAAGAACTTGCGCCAAGTACAATGGGACAAGTAGCAACTTATGCCAGCAGCTGCAACATGTGCAGTCTACAATGTGGCCTGCGAGATGTCGCAGGCCACTTGTGCCAAAGAGCTGTTACGCTGTCTGTTGTGCCATAAACCCCCCTGTGACATGGCGCTAGGGGGTTTACAGCAGCAGTTGCACCCCATTCGAGAAGAGCAGCAACAAAGTCCCCAATATTGGGATTCTACCAGAACCCCTGGAGGAGAACCGGCCATGTAAGTTACACCAGCTTTTAGCTGGTGTAACTTACGGACGCCCCCTGTGGGTCCTGTAGACCCACCATCAGCCCAGTAGGTAATCCACAGTTGCCCTTCCCCCATGCCCAGCATACCCCAGTGGGTGCCCCGCAGGGCTGCCCACACCTCCTGTCCCTAAAGCATAATGTATAAGTCCTGCAGGGCTACCCACACCCCCACCCCCACCCCCGAATCCCCATTGCTTTATGCCCCTGCAGAGCTGCCCACACCCCTTTCCTTCTGAATCCCCATTGCTTTATGCCCCACAGGGTGGCACAGTCAACCCCCACCTGTGCTCTGACCCCAGTCGCCACTGCAAGTGCTGGCATTATCCCAGACCAACCCTGGTAGTCGGTGGCCCCCCACCCAGCCATGCCAGTCCACCCAGCACCCTCACCCAGTCCCCATCTGGCACAGCCCACCTCTCACCTCTGCAGCCAGCTGCCGACTGCATTCAGTAGGGCTCTTACTGAATAGACATGCTCAGGGTAATTTCTGAGCATGTCTTTAATAAGCGCTCAACCTGAACTCAGTCAGTGGCTGGTCGTGGAGAGGAGAGGTGGGCTGCGATCGCCAGCTGGAGAAGGTGGGGTGCTGGGTGGACTGGCATTGCTGGGTGGGGGCCACTAGACAACCAGATGTATGTATGGGACAGATGTATGCCTGTACTGTACATACTGTACAGTACGCAGGCAATGGTGTGATTTGGGGACCCATGACAGTGGGTAGGGGGCCTCTAGCCCTGCAGGGCACCGGCAGTGTGTGGGCAATGGAGGGGGGCACTTGCGACCATTGTGGCTTGTGACTTCCTCACCAGGTATGCCCTCCGTTTGGCATACCTGGCCACATGTCGCAAGTCGCAGGACTTAGACACGGAGACCCTGCCCCTTCTAGAATAGGGCACAGGATCACGTCGCAGCTGCGATTGATGCAAGTCACATTTGGCGGTGACTTGCACCAACCTTCCAGAATTGGGCCCCTGACTGCAATCTCTGGTCCAGCAGCAGGCCAGCAGCAGAATATTGTAGCATGCAACCACAGTCAGTCACTTGCATGGGGTGACGTTAGACACATGTTATTTATTTATTTTATTTAAAAGTTGATAACTGGGAAAGGCACACTGAGCTAAAGCTTGTTTCCAGGTGCTACCAGGTGCAATGGATAAATAGAATATATACATGTTTACAAAAAGCAAGAGATATGCAGGAATACATAAGAATAATCATTAGTTACATTTCAATCAAGAAATAAGGCCTAACAGTACACTTAGCTATGTACAATGGATACACAGAATATATACATGTTTATTATAAACAAGAGATATGCAGGAATACATAAGACTAACTGTTAGTTACATCTCAATCTAACAGTAAGGCCTAACAGCTCACCTGACTGTGTACTATAACAACCTCTGTAATAAGAATGCATGGGCTATCTTAGTGAGGCTTGAAAATTTGTTGCAGAACAAGAGTGCACAAGTAATGAGCTGTAGCCTGAGGGAGCATTTAGAGAGGGTGGAAACATTGGCATGGGGGAGATCCAGATGCTTCAAGTGCTTTTTAATAGCCGGTGAGGTAGGCAGGCTGTGTACGATGAGGGGGAAGGAGTACCAAAGGGCAGGGAGCAGATGGGCGAAGGCTATTTCACCGGCAAGTGAGTGAAGAGTGGCCAGGGAGAAGGAGCAATGGTCCTGTGAGTGCAGGGAGTAGCCAGTACTTGGAGCTGGGGCTAGGAGGGATGAAAGGTAGGAAGGAAGAGTGTTGGACCAAAACTTACCGATAAAGTTTGTGCAATGTGCTGGACATCAATCGGTGAGTGAGGGCAAGGAGACAGAATGGTAGAGGAGGCAATGACGGGTGTGGAATGGGAAATCAAAGGCAAAGTGACAGAATGCAAGGAACAGGGGGTCTAATTTGGCAAGGGAGGATTGTGACGTTGAACTATAGACCACATCCGCATAATCAAATGATGGAAGGATAAGCTTAGAGATTATTTACCTCCTGATGTTGGTGGGGGTACTGTCCTTATGTCTATAGGGCGATCCAAGTTTTGGACACAGTTTATTGTGAATAGAGTCAAGGGTCAGGGAGAAGTCTAATTTAAGATCAAGCTAAATGCCCAAGTTTCTTCTTTCCCTGTTCATCAGCAGCAGCCCTTCTCCTGTATGTCCTAAGTCTGCTTTGTGGATGCTGTCGACCTGCAAGGGCATACAATATGTGGTGGTGGTCTACCTGCACTCTGTTCATTCCCTTTTTAATAGCCATCACATCTGCCTGAAATTTATATATCTTGGCATCTAGTGCTGGTGCAGTACCACCTTCCTGTGTGGTGGAGGCACCATTAGGAAGACCACTGGCACCTACCTGTTCTGTCGGTTCTTGCTTTGCAGTTTTTGCCCGTTCCTTCTGCTGCCATCCAAGATCATTGCTTGCTGTTTTGCTGACCCTCTTGGGGGTAGTTGGCCATGGCTTAATTGGGTCTGCAAGGAAAGAAATAAGGACTATACATCAAAGTATATTTAAATATCCCAATGACATCTGCACTTTCTAGGGCTGTGGGCAGAGCCTACAGACCTATTGGGATTGGACTGTAGCTCTAAAAATGGCCAATCATAGTGTCCTTCCATTGGACATTTGGAAGTATCCTTCTGAATGACCAGTGGAGCTTGAAACCCTCCACCACGATAAGCCACTTCGGAATAACAGCAGCACTGTTTTGGCTGTTGCTTCCGCATTCCAGTGCATGAACTGCACATGCACGACTCATTCACATTCACAGTTCCACTGGTGCCATCATGTTGTGAATGGCAAAATGTCATTCACCAAAACTGTGCATGTGCACAGTACTGCATATGAGCAGTTGCATCACCGCCGCCACCTCTGCAGCATTCTGTGCCCCCCCAACTCATGTTGCACACTGGGAGCCCACCCCAGTGTGCCGAAAAATGTTAAAATGTTTGCTTTTACCCACCAACATAAGGTGTCCAATCCCCATGTCAGCATTATGTGCACACCCAACCATGTGGCACACTGGGAGCCCAGCACAGTGTGCCCACAGATTTTTACTTTTACTCACCTACATCAGGTGCCCAATCCCCATGTTGGCATTGTGTGGACACTGGGCACCCTCCCAGTGTGCCTAACTGTATTTTTCTTCCCTCCACCGACATCAAGGTGCCCAATTCATGCTGTCATTATGTACAACCCCCTCGAGTCATATGGCACACTGGGAGCCCACCCAGTGTGCCCAAATGTTTTCTTTTTTTTTCCTGTAAAAAAGAAAATGATCCCTCATCATTGCTCTAGTCCCCCCAATCCCTACCCTCCCACTGAGTACCCACCTCCCCACAGCCCTGTTACCCCATACTTATCTCCAGAGGTTGGCACTGTCATCTTCAATGGACTGGGACACGTCTACACTCTTCAAAGCCAAACTGCAAAATGAAGAATCAAAGTTAAGCATGCTATAATGCCATTCAATGGGGTTTTAACTTATGCTGATAAATCAGCCATTTTGGGGAACCTTTCCCCTAAATTTTCAGCATGGGGTTCTTGGGACCCCACCTCGTCAAAACTGCCACTTTTATTTTGTTACTCCATCCCAAAAGGTGATTTCATGGTCACTGTGTGGAATCACCTTTTGTGACCGAGTCACAAAATGACAGTGCCACTGTTCATGAGGTGGGGTCCCAAAAAGCCCATGCTGCAAATTTGGTGAAAAAGTTCCAAAAAATGACTGGGTTATGAGCGTGCATTGCGCAGTTTCTATGCACACTGCAAACTTCGGTAATTTTTAATATTTTCACTCCACATTTTCAACATTGCCATTTTTGCACACCTCCTTCAAAACAGTACAGCTGTCATTTTCCACAACCTGCCCAAATGTGTTTTTGCACCTGTGGCACAGAATAGGGTATTCACTTTGCAAAATCACCTTTCTGGACAAGTGAACAAAATGACACTGGCACTTTTCATGAAAGAAGGTCCCAAACAGGCAATGTTAAAAATGTGGTGTAACACCTTAAAAAAATGGCCAAGTTACACCCTGGCATTGAATAATTTCTATGCACATGTGTAACTTTGGTAATTTAGTAGCTCTTCATAGCCCTATTGACTCTGGCTAGAACTTGTATTTTGTGTCAAGTCAGTCAGTAATGCACTGTGTGGCATTCTGCTGAGACATGTTTTTGAGACATGATTACTTGTTCTAACCTTCTTTGTACCAGTCCCTGCTGTTCATGTGCCAGCAGTGGTGTCCCCCTGGTGAACTGTGTAGCCCATCCATCGATGCTTTGACAGCGGTGATTTAAACAGGACCTGTCATCATTCATAATCCCAATCTGCCAACCACAAACAAAGCTTTAACTGACCAATATTTCCTGCTTTTTGCAAGGTATAAAAAATTTTTTCAAATGTTTTAACTTACTTTAAGTTGTTGTTGTAAACTCCATGATTAAGGCAGCATGGTGGATACTTTGCAGTGCCATTGCATTGGAAAGTGCAGCACCAATACACTTCACTCAGTACAATACAGTACAAGCAAGTGGTGCAGCGCAGCAGTTTTCAGTTAAAATGGCAACGAGCAGCAGCCACCATCCTATGTAATCACAGAGTGTATTATACCTTCTTGAAGGAAATTCACACACAGAAAAAAAAGTACAGTATCTATGATTGCGAAAAGCCAAATTTAGGAGAAGGGGGTTAGGCTTGTGTGTGTGAGTGGAGCTTCGGATTCAGATGACAGTATTACTTTAAGCACATGATGTGGCCTTTCATCACATGTTCTGGTAGGCTTTTCCCTCCTGACGTACACAAACACCACTGAATCAGTATGTTGAAAATGAGTAGCATCCATTTTAATGAACCACATGCCATAGGTTACATTCTTGAGACCTTGTTTTTAAACTGAACTCCCCTTCTAGAAACATGTTCTCTGTCACCTTGGCATAATTTTTCCTATCTGTACAGTTGACTGGTCTATCATATCACCAGCAGGTTGCCCAACAGAGCCTGAACCTTGCTTTGCAGGCAGAGGTGCCTACCATGACTTACCATGTAAGTACCCGTGTAATGCAATGATGTACCAACCATTAAGATCAGAACACGCCGGCCCGGTGGTACAGAGCGCTGAGGTGCTGGTGCCTTACCTCAAGCCACACTAGTTACCCAGGTTCAGGAATGGACTCGGGACACCAGGGGCTGGCAGGGGAAGGAGAGGATTGAGCATCTGTTAATTCTGTGCTCCTCTCCTGGGGTGGGTAATAGGGATGCATCGCTCTACAGCGACCTCCGTTGGAGACCGGGGGGAAGTGCAGATGCGACGCAAGAGAACGTCACCAGAAAAGTTGAAAAATGGCTCCACACAGCCGGATGATGGCCGCCAGGCAATCTGAGGCCGTTGATGTCCCAAAGCTCCCAATCCCTCGGCAGTTCTCCGAGGGCCAAGTATTGTGCTAGTCTGCCCCTCTGGTGCCTTTCCCCTCAGAGGAGGGGGACCTGCCTGGTGAAGGGTTACGTCCGGGTTATCCTGGAAGACAACTGTAATATGAGGGTCGGGGCTCAGGACAAGACAGATCAGATTCAGCCTTGGCACAACCTGTAGGCTGAGGCAGTAGCACGTAGGAGGAGAAAATAAATAACACAAAAAAAAATATCAGAAAACCGTATGCTGTTCAGTACAGGCACATTGGTTAAGTCATCATCTGTACTGTACAGTTCAAACTGTGCAACCTGTCTGTGTCTGTACTGTGATGAGACCTGCTGCTGCATACCTGGACCCAGTGTTGCAGTGAAGTGGTGGGTGGTCACTCCTCAGCATGTGTATATATAGTCACATTAGTAGTATACTACTTGATACCTCATTAAGGTACTGCTGTTCTTGTATGAATGCCTACTGAGAACAACTACTCTCAAGTTTAAGCATTTCTTATAACATGGGTTACTAAAAATGTAGAACCCAATTAGTGGAGTCCCTCTGCGTGGCCATACATAAAATCTCCTTTTTAATGCACAGTTCCATGGAGGGACTCAGTGAAACTTGTGGAGGGACTCATTTGCGTTCAGATATGAATGGTAGCCATGTAAAAGTGGGAGTAAGCGAGAGAGCCTGAGTGGCAGTATTCTCTGCATTGCTGTGTAAGACAAGATGGCAGGTGCTGCTCTCAGTGATCCTGAGTAACTGAAGTGTCAGTGTAGTGAAGCTGTAGCTTCTGTCTGACTGTGTCCTATTGTCACCCATCCATTCCCTTTTTCCCTGCCCCCTCCTTCACTGTGCAATGTTGCAGTGTTGCACAGCTGGGGAATGTCATCCGTGGGGTGAGTGATGTAGACAGACAGACGGGAAGAGAGAGCAGTGACTTGTGACAGAGAACCCCCATGCAGCCCTCCCAAGGATGTCTGGCAGTGTCTCCAACCTGCCCGATTCACAAGTGCTGCAGCATTCAGTAGGAACTGATATGTGAGAGACAGAGTGAGAGGCATAGGGACTGGTGCCGTCAGTGCAGCATACCAAGGGAGACAGTGGATGCAAGATGTGTAGGCATTGCAAGTGTTATGTCCTGGTGGCTGTGATCTCACTGTGTACTGCCTCACTATGTCTCTGTCTCTCTCTCTGTGAAAGCATGGACTGTTGATAATTCCCTTCCTGTGCCCTGCAGCTTGTAGGCACCCCCCTGCTCTAATGTAGGTGCTGGTCGGATTGGAGCTGCACAAGTCAACAGGGAGATTTCACAGTGCCAGAAGGTGAGAGAGCATGAAACAGGGACATGGCAATGTTTCAGGAGAGAGAGAGAAAGGAGGGAGAGGGAGGGTGGGGGGAGAGAGAGAATGGAGGAGTAACAGTGGCTGTGAGCTTGAGAACAGTATTCTGTTTGTTTTTTCCTCTCACTCTCTGTTGCATGCTGGGTCAGTGATACAGTTGCAGCTGTCAAAGCAGTAGCTGCCATTCAGCTGCCTACCAAGTGCAAGGGTCACAGACCAAGGTGCTGTCTGTCTCATGAGCTGGGAAGCTACACAGATACTGAGATTGACCGTGCTGTTGTGTGTCCTCCCATAGCACAGACAGTGAAACTGACAGTGTGATCCCTCTCTGCCATCATTGGTAAGCTAGACAGTGACTGCAGATAGTAAGAGGTGAGATTTGCACACAGGGGAGTGAGAGAGTAAGAGATGGCCCCTGCCCCCACTGCAAAGTACCCACACATCTCGGTGCTGGCTGAGGAACTGTGGGAGAGATAGAGAGACAGAGCAAGACAGCGGCTAACTCCCAAACCAGGCAACGATAGGTATTCATACGAAAAATATTTGCTGATGAACCTTGTCCAAGTGTTGCATGGGTTGTGTCTGTGTCAGTATGAGCTGCGGAGAGAGAGAGAGACACACATGGCAGCAGCGAGCTACAGCAAGTGTTTCAGAGAGAGGGAGCTGTTAGAGACAGAGAGCAGCAGGGTACTTTCACAGGGGACATCGTAGCAGAAGGGCTGGTGAAAATCACTGCCTGTCCTCTGCACTGTTTATTATGCAGTGACAGACAGTGACACAGCCACAGACAGGGAGACAGTGACAGCCAGCGTTGCAGCTCCCATTCATGTCTGAGCTACATGAGGGGGCTAAAGTAGATGTCATAGGCACAGTACTACAGCATGTTATGCACAAGAAATGTTATAGATCATGTCAGTAATGTATGTGTGACATTTAAACATGCAAAAGACCAATGAAATGTGAATTATTTGTTAGGAACTATTTTGCAAGCTGGCAGGATAAGGATATACTACCTTTTTTGATCTTTTAACACAAGAAAAAAAACTTTCTGTTGGTTTTTCTGTATTTTTCATGTAACCCATGTTATAAGTGCAATAACCCACTCCAGGATATGTGGTTATGCTGGGGATTTAATGCACAGCTGGGGTGCTGTGAGGACAGTCGGCCTGCAGCCTTGTGCCTCACAGTGCATCCAGCAGTGCATTAAATCACCATAACGGCATGGCACCATACACTGTCATGGGTTATTGATTACTTATAGTGCTTACAGTACAAGTCACATGATAAAAAGGTCATCAGAAATGCTGCAATCTGATTGGCTGTCATGATTCCAAGAGCCTTACATTAATCCCTGTTACCGTATCATGGACAGCCTGATCACCATGGCGCAGCATGAATTATTTCTGTCAGCATTGCATACTCTAGCATTACTGAATAACTGGAATGATATATTCTTTCTGATTCTGAAACAGTCCAGTATTCTTCAACAGTTGTTGGAAGAATTATTTAATAAAAAAGAATCTTCTTTTAAATGAGGAAAACATTCAAGAAGTACACTTTTAACACTTTTCTTTCATAATAAGTTTTTATAATAGCAATAAGGCACTCCCAGATGGATATCACATTAAGAGTCTGTTAATCACCCCCTGGGGCAATATGGCAGTTGCCTGTGCCTCATGCCACATTACGCCAGTAGAGGGTGATTAGCAGACTGGTAATCTAACCCTGAGGGGTCATACCTTATTGCTTCATTAAACTGCCCCGACAAAGAATTGTTTTAGTATTGTTTTTTTTCCAGTTGGAAATGCACTGGTAATGCATACTGCAATATTCTTCAACAGTTAACCAGCTTAAGTCAAATGTTTATAAAATGTTTTTGCTACTGAATTGGAAAAATGCAGCTTAAAACCAATTACAATGCAATGCATAACTGAGATGCAACTCTACTCTTAAGTACGTTCAGCATTCATAACAATAACTTATCAGAACCCTGGCACACCAGTGCTGTCTTGCTCTGTTGTGCCACTGCTACCAGGCCTGGTGGTCAGTTAATTCTCAAGGGTCTGTTCAGTTGCTTGGAAAATGTTGAAAATAATCAAGAAATTTAAGGATTTTTAGTCAGAAAAAAACACAACATTCATGGAACAGTTTAATTATCATTCCATACTATAGGCTACCCTAGGTGTAATACTGGGGACGACAGCAACAGGAACAGCAACTCATATAATCACTTAAGGGACAATAGTATGCACACTCAGGGGGGTGAAGTGACAGAAAAGTTCCCAATCACTAGTAATATAAGTAGTGTTGCAAATAGCCTCAGAGTGCCACAAATGGGGAGGATTACATATGAGGATTCACAATATCGGTCAACACATCTTCTGCAGTGAATAATAGAGTTGCTCCCTGCTAGATGGGATTAAATGACAGTGGATGTATAGAGTGTATTGCATGCCAGCACACTACACAACAGAAATGTACAGTTTAGATGATGCACATTAGACATAATGTAAACAGAAAGTTGAAATGCCTCAGTAAGGGGCGATGATAACAGACCATACATGACTGGAGCTACATGCTGAGGTTGATTAGATACAACAAACAAACACTGAAAAAACATTTGAATTTGGATTACAACCATACCCAGTAACGGCATTTACTGACTAACACAAACTCTCACCATATAGATTTCTATGGAATATGGTGATGCATTCTGCTGTGGTCCAATAACACAGTTATATTGTATGACCATGTTCCAGAGACATTACAAGTACACTCATCTGTGACACGACACTCCATGACCTTCACCAAAGGTGATGTATTTAGGTGACGTATATCATAAATGCTATCACATGCATATACGGTTCGTATGTAGTCAGTACAAAAAATAAACTACTTATGTGTTGTGATTGGGGGGGAGGGGGAGGTTTCAGAAGGAGCCAGAGGTCAGGATGGAAGCACGTTGTCACTGAGAGGGTGGTGGGGGTGGACACTTGCAATGCGGTGATGGAAGAGGTGGTCTTGTTAAAGACAATGGACAGGGCAGCTTCAAGAAAGGCTAGGACAGGCATAGGAAGAAACTAATGATCATGGGTAGTGAGGATGGAAATGGTTGGACTCTGGAGGAGTGGGGGGCGGCAAGTTCAGTAACTCACGCTGTGGACCCTGCAATATAAGCAAACTAGATAGACCAAGCTGCCTTCTTCTGCCTGCTTCTTCATATGTATGTTCGAATGTCCAGATGTATGTATAGTATATTTTATTAATTGTTTTGTTCACACTATGAGCGCACGCAATTGCTAACACAGGGATGAGCCAGAGAACATTACATGTGAGATTACTTTCATACAACAATACAGCATTCTGAAACATTTTTAATTAAGCAATAAGGTATGACCAGGGGTTACATTAACACAGGGGGGCCAGATTTACAAATGCTATGGAATGGCGCAAGGGACTTACGTCACAAGAGTTCGACGCAAGTGGTGACTTGCGTCACCACCTGTGTCAAACGTGATTTTCCAAAGCAGCCTGCATCTGGTCCAGACACTGCTGTCCCAAAGCCCCCTTACGCCAGGGTTGTGACAAACAACCAGGTGAGTCAGGAAACAAGGAGGCTTGTGCCATGGTGGGGATGCAGCATCACCTTTATTGGGAATTTCAAACCCACACCATGGAGGCATCAAGGGTAACCACTTAGATCAGTTTCTGGATGCAAGGTTCAGGATGCCTAAAAGTTCAATGTATTTATGTCTTCGGTCATCCCAGAGTAGACTTCAGACATAACAAAATGAGAAAAAATGGGCAATATTCTTTATTTTATCTACACATTTCAAGGGTGACAGTTTCATGGCTGGCACCACTTCCTCAGGTCCACTGTGTTGGCCTTTTTTTTTAACTTTTCAATGTTCTATATTCCATGTAAGGACACAAGTCCACTGTTCTCATTCTCCCAAAAGAGGTGATTAATTTCTCCTTGTTTAAATTTACATTTATGTTTTACCACTTCCACACTTCTAGAGAAGTGTGGAAGTGGTAAACAATGCATTTTCCACATTTACCATGGCTGGTTTACATTTTCTAGCACATTACTAACCACAGAATATTTTTTCCACAGTTCACATAACGTTTCATGATTCACTTACAGTTTACAGCTGGTGGAATTATTTTATGCAAACCTGCATAATGCAGAAATACTAATGTAACTTGTGGAAAATAGAAGTGTGACTGTTGGGAAAATTGCTCTACTTACCATCTCATACACATAATATGTGCCACTTGGAGTCAGAATTCTCAATACTGAGTGGGGCGAAGGTGGCAAAATAAGCACACAGTAATCCTCAAATAATTTCACCGTTCGAGATTAGTTAGGTAATCGGGAATGTGGACACTTTTTTACATGGTTTACTATAAAAATGCTCAGTACATACTGAAAATACTGCAGTTCTAAGACAGAATTGCTTGTAAGTTCCCAAAATGATTTCCAAACTTTCCTGTAGGTGAAATTTCGACGTCCGCCAAAATTCTGCTGGCAGAATATTTTTTTGGTACACCTCTAAAACTGGGTCCCCCCTCCAACCAGAATACTTTGTCAGGGCAGTCCATGTAATGTTCCATCTGATCACCTATCCCAACAGCCTCCGTAAATTGTATTTCCAGGAAAGTGAGGGAACTAAACTCCATTGACAAAAGGAAATGGGTACTGAGTAGACTATAATCCATAAAAGCTCAGTGGTGCTGCTACAAGAGACCTAGTTGGCCTCAGCAGAAGCTGCTAAGCTATATAGGGAGTGGTGGGTCTGGGGTGCATTGTAGTGTAGTAGTGTGTATTCTTATCCAGAAACATTTTTGTTGAAAGATCCTCCACACTAAGCAGGAAACCCTGGGCAGGTGGTTATCAATTAAGATGGAGGTACCACAGGGCTTCCTAATACAGTGCAAGACATGTTGTAATGGACACATCTGTGCACACAGCTTTTGTCCATTATATCCAGTGTCCATTATATCCAGAGGAGGTGGAGCCTATGTGTTAGATGCATCTCTGTGTGTGAGCATGGGCTCAGAGTGAATGAAACCTATTATACAACTTCATAGATTACTCAGAATCTGCCTGCATATGTTTCTGCATTCTGTTTGTTTATTTAAAGTTATTTAACTGTCAGGAACACAAGTTTTTGTTAGAGAAATTTACTGTTGAAAGTAAGAAGAATATAGTAACTCTAATGGCTGGATGTTGGGGTTCTAGAACAGTAAGAACAAAGGCAATTGGGTTTCATAGAAATATAACATAATTTCCTTTTAGTGTAATTAACTAATAAAAGTTTATGCAGCTTGTGAAAAATTGTTTTGTTAGAAATGTAATCTTTGTAGCTCCACCATTTTAATTCTATATTTACCTGAACTCATCAGCAGGTCAGCATTCCCCTCCAAAAAAAAAAAGCAGTGCATATGCTTTAAAAGCTTCACAGTGTCCATTATAAGCAATGTTTCTGTCCATTATAAACAGAGAAAAATGAATTGGAGTTGATATATTTGGTTTGGGAAATCAGCTTTTTCCACTGTAACAGATTGTCCATTGTACCGTAACATTGTCTGTTATAAGTAGAGTGCACTGTAGTGGCAAACATGTATGGCCATACTCAGGATAATCCTAACATGTTGATAAGCTCATTACCAGGGAATTAGTTGGACTGCTCTTCATGGTAAAGTGAACTAATACTGGCCTCTTTCTAATAATCATGGATTTTCCTAGCTTATTAAGGTGACTTCTCTCTATCCCCTTATTTTTATTTTTTTCTATTCCTAGTATGGTATACTCTTGTATTTGTCTCACAGGTCAATAAGGTACTATTTGTGAGACACATCTTTAAAAGGCTAGAGACAGTTTTAATTATCTGGGTATATAACGGAGTATTAGGTTTTATATTTCATTGACAATTTTATAATTTTTGTGGAAGGTCTGTATTGCCCATCTATAACTAACTAACTAACTGGCAGTTATTATTTTGTTGAGGGTTAAGTTATGATTTGTAATTTATACTTTTTTTTTCCTTTTTGTGCCAATGGGGATGACATATAATGAGTCCTTTGTATATGTATTTTACATATAAATATGCATTTTCCCACTTTATCTTTTCAAATGAATGTATATCCTTTCTTATTGATTCTTAATAAAAATGATAATATAAAAAAAATGACAAGTTCCTTGCACTTAGCAAAACTCTTCTGGATCTGGGGAATGCGGCTACTCATCTGCTTATAGGTGGCAGTTCTCATGCTGGATACCTATGGACAGATGCATGGGGAAACTAAAGCTCCATGTTCGAGCCCCTCATGTTGTTTTCAAACATGATGTCCCTCCTACCTCTGTCAGACATTTGGAGACTTTAGCTTCCCCATGACCTATATTATTCCTGGTTTTGATCCACCTATTCCACCTTCAAGCCATTTGATTTCTGGTTGACATTCTGGTTGCCACGCATGTGGCAGTTTCTTCTGAATAGCCCTCCTTTATCTCTTGGACCATAGCTCTGAGGTTCCTACTCTACTGTGGCATTCCCACCCCCAACCATGTCAGCCTCCTTGGTGCCTGAACCCTTTGCAACTCCATGATCCTTGCTTCTCTACCTGGTTTCAGGAGAGGCCTTGGTTAGCTTTCAATTGAATAACACAGTGGATACCAGTAAGGCTATGGTTTAGAGGCCGTCAAAGCCACTATGAGAGATTGCATCATAGGGTATACAGCAGCCCATTAAAGGAAGTAGGAGGCAGAGTAAAATAACTTGGAGGCAAAACTGGCAAAAATGGAAAAGCTGTATAAAACTGACCCCAGGCAGTAATCCAACTCTGTCCTTCTGTGTCACCTAAGGGCTCTTCACATGTAGCTTAAAACCTTAGCCACAAGGAAAGCAGAGTGAGCAGTACTTTGACTGATGTACAAGTATTGCAATGGGGTGACAAGGCAAGAAAGCACCTGTCTTACAGTCTCCTGAAGCAGCAGACTGACTGGTATATCAGTGTGTTCCTTTAGCCAGGAGTTGTACAGTATACTGTACCTCTCGGGATCCCCTGGACAAGGAGTAATTTACTGCTTTCATTGATAAGCTCAAGCTCCTTCTTTTACAGTGGCTCAGAAGGAGTCACTAGAGGTTCTTCTCTCCACAGTGTAAATTAAGACTGCCATCTGCAGGCTTGCGCTGCACACATCCTCTTGTGGTGATGGCCTGCCGGTTGACATTTATCAGGTCATTTCAGAAGTGGTTTCCTCAGTTTTGCAGGTGGAATTCTAGGAGGTCTACCACAATTAATTTCCTCCCATGATGCATGAGGTGGTTATCGCCATTCTACCAAATGAAAGGAAGGATCATACATGCCAGCTATAGTCCTCTTTCTTTAATCAACATGAGTGGCAAACTTTTGTCCAAAGCTTTGGCATCCAGACTTGAAGCCCTTCTCCCTCTTTGATACAATTACCCCAGATGTATTTTGTGAAAGGATGCTTTAGCACAGATCACCACCAGCCCCTCTTCACTCTCATGACTCATGCCTGTAGTGCTCCCACTTCAGCAGCAATGGTGGCTGTAGACTTCAAAAAGGTTGTTGAGTCAGTGGAATGGCATCATCTGCAGGCTGTCTTGGAGAAGCTGGGTTTCTGCCCACAGTTTGCTGGCTAGATTAAGGCATTACATAATCAGCCCTCAGTTAGGCTGCTGACTAACACCATTGACTTCTCTTTAAGTGAATGTGCTAGGGCTGTCCTCTCTTCCCTATGTTATTCATCCTGGCTGTAGAGTCACTGGTGGAAGCTATCAGGAGCACCATTTACTAGAGGGCATCACTGTTTGGGAGGCTGTTCACCATAACCTGCTATGTGCCAATGACTGCATGGTACTTTTGAAGAATGCTACAGAGCACTCCTGCCCTTCTATCCCTTCTGGGAGTGTTCCACACCATCTCAGGGCTACAAACTAACCCTCTAAAACATTAGACCTCCCTTGAGTACCTTCTGTACCCCAGCAGCTCTCGTGCACTATGGGCTCCACTGGGCTCTGACGATCATAAGATATTTGGGGATCTTGGTTCACCTGGACCCAGGAGGCATGGTCTCAAACAATCTCGCACCCCTTCTCAAGAAATTGAATGAGGTATGTGACAGATGGAAACTCTTGCATCACTCACTGGTGGATAAACTCTCAGCCATCAAAACTGTCACTGCATTCAAACTACTGCACTACCTAGCTCACTTGTTGGTCCATATCCCTAGGCTATGGTTTTACAAACTGGACACTGTTATTAGTGACTTACTCTGTGAAGGGCCAACCTCAGGGCTTACTAAACAAGATAGATTGTTCTCTTCTATGGTTTTATGCCTACTTTGTGGCTTTCCTCAGTGCCCTGACACTATAATGGCTCCTCCCTTACATGGCAACAAAGTATTTAGGCATTGAGATGACCCTGTTGCATGAATTACACCCCTGAGTTTTCTTACTTTACAGACCTGTGGTAAATGCTTAAACTCAACTCTTGCCCAACCTTGGCCCCAACAGTGCTCTTGAGGACACTTGGACAATAGGTGAGTGTCCCTCTTGCAGATATATCCCTTACCCCCCATGGTCCAAACCATCAATCAGTATAGGAAGGTGTATGATACACTGGACAGTTTTAACAAGATCTGTAACAACCACCTCATCATATCTCAATTTTCTGAAAAGCTCTGGGTTTGCTATGATATTTCCCAAAGGTGTTTTGGAAGTACTGCAAGTGTGCAGTGCAGTTTATGCTGCACTCCTCTCCACAACATCTAACATTCCATTCTTCCCTTCATAGCTGTTAAGTTCATGGCTCTTGCCCAGCAAAGGGAAAGCAGGCAGCATATACAAAGCTATTATAGACAGCTTATTTGATCCTATGGTCAAGGCCAGACACAAGTGGGAGAGTGCCCTGGCAACACAGAGACCCACTGTTCACAGCTATGGACCTTAATAAACAAAGTATGCCTGTATACCAAAGGCTTCTTGATTCAAAATAAAATTATGCACCACTGGTATCATACCACAGTCCAGCTCAAATCTTAAGGTTTTCTATCCCATGGCATGTGCTAGAGGTGCTACCAACAATGTGCAGACATTATGCATGTCCTATGGTCTTGTACCCAGCTTAACCTATCCTGGTGAGAAGTACACAGATGCTGTTCTTCTGTTCTCCAGAAAGACTTTCTGTGTTACCCCTCTATAGCTACTTTAGTATTCTCCTCTGTTCCCCTATATCCAAAGGACAGTTACACTGGCCTTTGATAGTGGGGCTTGAAGCAATGAAATTAATCCAGCAATGATGGAGAATGACAATGTTGTGTCTATATTAAATTGGCTAGCATCAGTCTGCAGCCTTGCAGGTTTGATGAAGATGTTGCATTTTGTCAAGAAAACCCTCTCCATCTATTAGCCAGTTTGTGCCCCTTTCCTTGTCTCTAAGTATGTTGCCTCAGACACCCTTCCCCCCATGATGTTGGCTCTGAGGGCTTCCTTTGGCTTCCCCTCTTTCCTTCCTCATTTCCTGGGCCCCCCTCACAATATTCCCAGGATTACTGACAGATATTCCCCTTGTTAATGGTTCCTACATTTTCTGGTGCCATAATCTAACTACTGCACTCCAACATTGCCTCAATATCTTGTGCATATATTTATTTCTCATAGTGTATAGAGCTGTGTTGTTCTACCAGATATGTGAATGTTTTCTCTGCTATACTGTACTAGACCGCTGTTGTATCAGGATGTTGTTATCAAAATTAATAAAAAGAACTAACTGCAAAAAAAGAAAAATCACCAAATCCTGACTGTAGTTTCAAGTAGATCCGGGTTAAAATGTTGACTAAAACGCTTAACTTTTTGTTTTTAAGTTGTATTTCAAATATGTGCACATCATACCCATGTAAATAGAATGTACAATAATTCTAATTTGTTTAACTCCAGGTTGTGCATTGACACAGATGAGTGCCGATGTGAGTCCCAGGTTTCCAGCTGATCTGTTAGCTTAACTTGTAGAACAGTGGCACTGTAGTCAGAGTAGGCCTGGGTTCTAATCCCAGCTATTATACTTTCTTTCTTCTTTCTCATTGTATTTCAAACATATGCTTGTGCACTCATGTAAATAAAATACAAAGTTGTACTGCAGATTGGTACAGTATAACAAGAAATCCAGTATACCTCAGATTGTATTAAATAAAGTTGCAACTCAGTGCTTTTCCATTTTAAATTATTCAAACATTGTGAATGCCACTGCTACTCATGTTGCGCCAAGCAAAATAGAGAAAGGTTAAATGACATATTGTGATTTACTAGTCTCTACATTGCCAAAGAAAACAAATTGCTGAGCCTTATACTGTTATTCCTCTCTAAGGAGAAATTGTCCTGTGCTAACATTGCTTCAATGGTTTAATGGGAGATGCTTCTAGCCATCAAGCTGATTAAATAAAGCCAGCTGCAAAATGTTATAGCGTACAATATCAAGCTGCTGGGAATCATATGCAGTGATTCTGCCAGTAAACTGAAAGCTGGGATTAGAATACTGGTAGCAAGTGTGGCTTAGACATGAAATAATGAACTATATTTAGGAGCATTAACAACAGTGTTAGCACAATTTCCATAAATAACCTGAGTTTGCAATGTACCATTCAGTAATATAGCAGACTGAAAAATCACATTAGGAAGGAGAGGATAAGATGGCTCAGCCTGAGCAATTGAGCATTTAGCGCATGAAGAGGTAGCATACTATATAGGCATTTTGAAAGAAAAATGCTGTAAAGCTTGGAAATTTCACTGTCAAATAATGTTCACTATTTTCACTGAAACACTAATCAGCACTAACACAAATGTATGCTAATTAGTACTTTTAGCACTTTTTTCCATTACAGTGAGTGTGGCACTAATGACTTAGCACTAAATTAAATTTGCGTAATTATGGTTGCATTTGTGTTTGCACTGAAATTACTTAGTGTAAAAATAACTAGTCTTACAGTAGTGTGTGGGGTCCAGAAAGGATGCTAAAAGAAAGGAAGTACCCAATTTGTTTTGTTTTTGTATATCTCTCTAAACCACACACATACACTTTAAATGCTCAAATCCAGTGCAAGACATCATGGGTATGCAAATCTTTGGAGGGAGCACGCTGTCCAGGTTTTACCAGAACAGAAATTAAGATGGGAGTTTATGTTCAAGAAGAGAGGAAGACATTCCAGTAATCCAATAAAAAACAAACAAAAAAAACTTCAAGAAAGCACTTTAGTGGATTACAATCATACCTGGGAATAATTACTATTACTGTACAACTTATAACAATTTTCTAATTGAATGTACAGTAACTATTATAGTATGCCATTGTGGTCTATGTACAGGTGACTAAATGTTTCTAATCTAAAGCAAAATTGCTACCATATCCATGTAACCACTCCAATACACCACTGATAACAAAATATATTCTTATGAGATATTTCCTAGTACAAGATTTTTAAAAACAAATAAATAAAAATTTCAGTTTGTATAAACAGCACCAAAATGGCTAAAACACACAACAATGCTCTACAAATGTACAGTATTCAACTATAAGTTAAAGAGATAGTTTACTGTTCAGAATTGATAGTACTTTTTGGATGTAGTCAGTTTTCACTTCATATAGCTGATTTATTTTTTTTCAGCTGATTAGAAGATTTTCAACCTAGCGGTACTAGGTTTGCTGTGTGGAACAACGCTTTACCTGGAGGTTGACAGTCAGTTCTGTTCCTTATATATCGTCAGCATTATAACCTCACTGACTATGACCTTACAAGTAACCAAGAACCATCAATCTCCAGCTGCTTGATTTGTAAGTTATGAGTCATTTTACCAATCAAACAGCTGGACTTGTGATGTAATGAGTGAGGTCATATCCTGATGATGTAGTGGGAGGAATAGAACTAGATATGTCTGTTTCCATGTAAACAATCTTTTTACATCAAACCCAATACTTTGGTAGAAAACAAAAAAGAAAATCTATTGAGAACATAAAAAAACTATTCAGAAATATATAGTAATAAGAGACTACTTTTAAAAATGACTAAAATGTTCTCTCTCTGCTATTATATGGTGCTACAGGCTATTTAATATGTCCTCCACAACTACGGTGCAACCACATTTTGAACATGCCTGCAGTAGGTTATTCATATTTCAGACATGCCAACGGAAGATTATCCATTTAATTGACAGACAAAAATTTAAAAAAAGACATGTTCCACTTTACATACCACAGAACTTTTAAAATCATAGGTTCAGAATTCCTACTACCATAATATACTTAGGCAGGGGTTGCACCTGGCACAACCGAGTTGCGCTGGTGCAACCCCACATTGCACCCTGGTAGGATATTGAAAAGGCTGCCTGGCACAGCACAAATCCCGATGTGCAGGGGCGCAATGTAATCCTCTGTGGTGCAGATGCAGGGGGCGTGCCCATGCATATGCGGCACATCACGATATTCAGCTCGGGATGTGCAGTGCATATGCTGACGCAACCCCTACATGCACCCCACACTGGTGCTCAATGTTGAGCCATAATATATAGGAGCAACTGCTGGCCACCCACAGGTGGGTGGCTGTAGTGCAAGGTGCAACACAACAGCTGCCAGCCGTGGGTGGCCACCTGTCCAGTGGGAACACCATCCATAAGAACCCAGACACCCCTGGTAGTCCAGTGGACTCTCCACCCACCCTGTAGTCCCTATGGCAGGCTACTGTAAATAAATCCAAACCCTGGTGGTCTAGCGGCCCCCCACTGCCTGATTATGGCATCTGTAAATGAATTCAAACCCTGGTGGTCTAATGGTCCCCCCAGCCTGATCATGGGCTATCCTTGGCTTCATAATGTCTCCTGGTAGTCCAGTTGTACCCC
Organism: Neoceratodus forsteri; assembly: GCA_016271365.2. Lineage (NCBI taxonomy): Eukaryota > Metazoa > Chordata > Ceratodontiformes > Ceratodontidae > Neoceratodus > Neoceratodus forsteri. Next base: position 105,176,283 of record CM057457.1, read on the forward strand.
TCCCTACCCTGCCACAGAGGACCCCTGGCCACTGGCACCCCCCGTCATCGGTGGGTGGCAGCACCCTGCCTGCATATCCCGGCCTCCCCCCAATGACAGGTACAGTATGCTCTGTATGCCTATTGGTCCACAGTGTGGACCAATGGGCTTGCAGACCATACTGTACTCACACAGGATCAGATATGTGAATGAGCACGTGGCAGCTGGGGGTCCTTTTGTGGGAGGGTGGGAGGGGCCACTGGACCACCAGGAGACATTCTGCAGCTTTGGCAGCCTGTGATTGTGCTGTGGGGGACCACTAGACCACCAGGATTGAATACATTTACAGATGCCAATGATCAGGCAGCGGGGGGACCACTACAACACCAGGAATTAAATACATTTACAGATGCCTGCAATTGAGAAGTGGGGGGACCACTAGACAACCAGGGATTGGTCTATTACATCAGATGCTCATGATCAGGCCGATGGGATGGGGGAGCTACACTAGCCCACCGGGGAGCTAACCCCTGACAACAGCAGCATGGCAGGGCACCATGCACATTTCACCGGAGTGCCTAGTGCAATGCATGCAAATGATGCCATAATGAGATGCAAATGGCCCCATTTGCACCTTGCATAGATTATGGCCTCATTTGCATGCCCCCAGCTGAATATCATGGGTAATGCACCTAGCGCAACTGCACTTGTGCTGGTGCATCCCCGTGCTCCCCTTGTGGCATGCACTGGCACAGCGCCACTGCACCATGTGCTGTCTGTGTACCGCACTTGCCATATTCAATGATGCTGAGCCATGGCACATCACCATTGAATATCACCTGGTCCTGGCCCTGGTGCAGTCCAATTGTGCTGTGCCCAGGCTTGCACCACTGCCCAACGTAGTCTGAATATCCAGCCCTTAGAATATACTCGAATAACCAGCTTCTGTTGTCGATTAAACCCCTCAGCCATTAGCCACAGCATTTAATCATCTGCAACAGCTAGTTATCTGTTTGCATAATTTAGCTACTGAATGTTATCACTTCATCATCTTGGAGTGGTGGTCACAGATTATGCTCAGATACTCACCCCAGGAAGCTGGTGTGGGTGATGCCAATCAGCCAAGGTTACCTACCTGTAAAAAGGCATTCAGTTGTCTAGTGCACTTAGCTTACCTGGTTAAAAAATAAATGAGTTTCCTCCGAAATGTCTGGGCACTTCAGTGGTGTACCATAACCTGTAAAGGGTAGTGGGCCATGTGTGCAGATAGTGTTAATAGACAAAGGGGCAGGAAAACCATAATTTACTACCGGAGGGAGGTAGGGAATCCCTCGCAGTGTGTTGACTGCAGTGTGCAACTAGGTCACCCACAATTGCCATGCAGTGAAATCAGCCAGGATGCAATGCTTTTATCACAGATTCTTCCAGTGATATGTAGCAGATTACTGCAGGAACACAATGTAATCCAGTGGGACTTTCTTCACTTTGTCATGCAGGAATCTATAAGGTGCTTATCACAGGTGTTTATCAGAGAGAGAGAATAACTCACCACATGTACACACTTCAAGGTCAGGCTGAATTACACAGGCACTACAAAGCTCACTATGGTTTAGCTTCAGTGAAAACCACATTAAAGGAATTATTTAAAGAACTTTTTTCAATCTCTCAATGACATTTGTTTTGTGTTTGTTAAATAACAGCATTCTATATCTGGACTGCAAATCAAAGCACAATGTATTCTGATGTTCTGAAGAGCTTTGAGAAGGCCAGTTCCTCATTTTTTTTTGTGGTGTGGTACCTGCTTTCTTTTTTGATGAGTCACAGATACTTTAAGAAATAAAGCTTACTTAGCCATAGCTATGCAACCTGTAAAGCACAACAACCCCAGCATTTCAAAGTGATGTTATCAAATTATGCTCAACAGAGAATACATAGATATAAGGAAGAAATTGTTTCGGAGGCGGTGGAAATAGAATAGCTTCTCATGTTAAAGGGAATAATACATTCATAACATGATTGAGACTGGACTGGGTACCTGTTTATTTTATGTCCTTTAATATATCTTTGAAACAGGTTTTCATTACATTTCCCAAAGATACGTAACTGAAAATATATAATTATTTCATTTTTGGGCTGTTTACAAATCATTTTACTTGGGGTATATATAGCAAAACATCATATTGTATCAAACAAAATAGATTTGCTTCATAATGAAAAGTTCATAGTCAAAAAAAATACTTCATAATAAAAATAATTGCAATCTTAAAACTGTGTCTCTACAGTATGCTTTTACAACTCCCTCAGATAGCTTTTGACTCACTCTGACTAATCAGGCATGTGGTATACTGCTCATAATTGACAATTTTAACAGTGAGATGTGGAAGCAAAATAAAAAATTTAGGAACATTAATTTAACATGCCCAGAGATGAATTGGCTCAATTAAGAAATGGATCTCCTCAACTCCCAAAAGCAATTCAGTAGAAGGATTCGTAAGAAGCTGCAGCCTCATACTGTTTTGACTCAGATCATATCTCCACAAAGCTGCTCTGCAAAGCCTCAAGCAGAATGATTCATTTTGTCAGTTTTTGGAATCTGTCCACTCATATCTTCCAGAAAAAGTCTCAGGTCTTCATTAAATCCTACCACATTTGTCTTTGTAAGGGGTGACTAATATTTTGACCATCAGTCATATAGCAGGACCCTTCTCCTGCTGTAATCATTTATTTATCTTTCAGGGGGAAGCTAAAACCACACTCATTTTTTTATATATTGTAATTGATTGGTATGAGACAACAGTGACAATTCAAAGAGCATCTCAAATCCCTATGCTCCCAGGCCAGCCCTAACTAGTGTGAAGGTGATTTGATAGCTGATCTAATGCTTGTCTGGCTTATTATATCAGACAGACAGACATCAGTGTCAACAAAGAAAGCCTCCAAGAGAGAGATTCATGGTTGGACATCAGTGCACATAATACAATTGTAAACCCAGTAACTGCCAGACTGAAATCTCTTTTTAATGCCCCCGGCACACTATCAAATTAGGAATATTAACTCTACACAAAAATGATTATGTGAATTACAGTAAGTGAAACTGTATGTATTTTTACATGTATGACTGAAGCAGAGTGCTCTAGTTGTGAGAGCACTAGCTTGGGAACCTGCAGACCACATATTTTTACCATTCTTCCCTCTCAAGAGTCAAATACACACTGTCTGATCCTGAGCAATCTATCTAACCTCCCAGTAGTTCTGGGTGAAATGGTATATTTAGCCTTTTGCAAACTTGTGAAAATCTACGCATTTTACAACACTTTGTGAAATTCCACCATGGAAAAAATCAAACCTATTCTGACTTTTCCCATGGAGTTCTGCCTCGTTCTTCAGTGTTTCTGACTAGACTGGGGACAACTAATATGAGCAATGAAAGATCATTCACATAGCATTCATTCCAATTTTTAATGAATTAATTCCACCATTCACTGTCAAAATCTATGGCTGTGAAAAGTTATATATTCCACAAGCAATGCAGCAGTCACATGGTTTTCTTCTTGTACACAGTATTGGAAAGGTCAAAGTTTTATTTGCAGTAAGAAACCTTCTGTCCCTCAAGTTACACTCCTCCTCCTATCTAGCTGCTTCAATCAATGCTGTTTTATGGTAGTCTTACAATTCTGCTATTCAGGCCAAAATTCCATGTTTGGGTGCTGAATTCCACAGAAACTATCCTAAATTATTCCACAAAGCTGTGCAGTCACATGGGTAGACTTCTAGTATCCAGAATGGAATGCTAAAGGGTTCTTTGCAATAGCAAAAACTTTCTCAGGTTACATACTCCTTTTCTACACCTCCTGCACTGTGCAGTTCTATAGTGATTGCAGAGGGTCATGCCTGCTGCTCTATTTGTTTCACATTTGTGACAAGAGATACTCATTTCATGTTGATTTTAAATTACTGTAAATACTGCAGTTTGCTACACTTTTATTTAAGTGCTTAGTGTAGCACGTTGTTGCGCTTTGGTGCTTTTATTTGCAGGGATTTTGTTCTGATTTCCTTATTTTCTTCTCTATTTGTTTCTGTCTGTTTACCCAGTTGAAATTCAGTGTTCAGTGTGTCTGTCTGTGTACTACTGTACAGCATGTGAAGTGTTTTCCCATGGTGGCTAAGGGAAAGCAAGGATGTGGAAAGACAATAGAGGAGACTAGTGTTGTGGGCATCAGAAAATGGTGCATGTCTTGCATCCTTGGGATGTGGTGATGGCAAAAGTGATATTGACACTAGCACCAAGAGTGGCACTGGCAGTTCTGTGCCTGCTTTTGCACCTATACAGACTAGTCAAATTCCAATCATGTCAGCAGCTGCTGGAATAGGAATTGCTACTTTTGAGGGGGTGGGATATTATCTTAACAAAATGGTCATGGCAGAGTGCATACATGGAGCATACAAAAATGATATGGATGTTGCCTCACTGATAGTCAAGTCACAGGAGTCTATGGAGCTGTTGGAGACATGTTTGGGAGATAGTACAACCTTAATTAATGAGGGTGAGGGTGAGGCAGAGGTAGAGGAGGGTTCCAGTAGAATCCATGGAGAGTATAACAAAGAGCACAAGGCATCTGAGGCTGAGGAGGAAAAGTACCCCACCTTCACACCCTGTTATTGTGGAATTTGAGGAGGAAGAGGAGGCCAAAGAGAAGAGCATACCAAAGCTTGAATGTCACATAAGCTAGGGTCTGACATAATTTACAGTAAGAGTGTGGAGAAGTCCGATGATAATTCAGTCCTTGGTCCTTTCTAAAAGTGAAATCTATCAAAGATGACTAATGCACAACTGCATTGGTCTACAGGAGTGTGCTGCCCTGGAGATAGAACTTCTGCTAATTATGGAACTTTGAAATATGTTCAAATTCTGCACTGTGGTCACGCTTCCCCTACTGACATGACATCAGATTTGTTTCTTAGCTTGAAGAGAACTGTTTCTCCAATGTCATCTGCAGACTTCTAGTCATCTATTTTACTATTTTATTATAAGCATTTGTTGTTTTGTTTACAAAGTAAGTTATTTGAATACTCTGAGTTAAAAGGGCATTTTATCTTTTATCATTTTTAGCGGTTTCTCCAGTTCTAGATCAGTTTCTAGGAACCGGAGATGGCAGTTTTTGATCCAGTTCCTGTCTAAGGGAACCAACCATATTTGATATAAAAAAGCTTAATCATCTGTTTTTATTTAATTTTAAAGTGGTTTATGTATTTCTTTTTATTGAACAATTACCTTTTTTCTACTGCTTTTGTGACAGAGAACTATATCTTTAGATGTTAGGTGCTATCAGTGTTGGCATGTCTGATGACCCAAAAAGAAAAGAGGTCCACTGTTTTTAAAGGAAATTGCACCTCTTGTTTTCTGAACCGGTCAAAGGCAGACTGACACAAGCTTTATTTAAAGTACCTGTGGCCAGATCACAATTTTAAAAATTGTGAACTTGTAAAAAGCTTTGCCCTGAAACCACAAATAAAAGGTCTTTAAAAAAACAATGACTTCCCAGTCTGCCTCTATGTCACCAAAGGATAATAAAGGCTCAGAGGGAGCACTAAAGGTGGTGGAAAGCACACATCGAAAGGTGATTCCCCTTCTAAGTGCAATCCCTGTAAAGAATGTTAAAGCTGCTCAGCCGTCTTAAAGGCATAGAAAAGAGGGTAACGATATCAGGGTGTCTAAAGAGGGATTGCTGATTGCAATGATGCCTAAAATCAAACAAAGGAGCCTTAGAGAAGGTTCTAGAACCAATGCCTGCCAAGAAAAAAATAAAAGAAAACCATATCCCTGTCACTTCTCCTTCAGAGTAAACAGAGAAGGCAGTAGAACAAAATCAAATACCCTTGACAGAGATCATGACAACGGTGTGGCAGTTGTTCTAGGCCTTCCAGGCCATGGGAAATTTATTTAATGTGACTGGCCCCACCCTCTGATTCCAGACCAGCAGCATGTACCACAGGGGAATATTTATTCGTGAAGGAGTAGGGTGAAACTATAAATCCTGTGGCTCTACTGATCAAGAGTTTGTTTCCCCTTCTTGAGTTACTGAGGACTATATCACTTACTCCTTTTCATCAGTCAATGATTGATACCTCAACATTCTCCCTCATGAAAGAGTGGAGGATGAGGAGGAAGTGGTATTCATGTACATGATGGTGTTAGCCCCCACAAAGAGACTAATGGTTCCTATTCACAAGTCCCTTAAAAAGCCACATCAAAAATCATGTCAGCACAAAATTTAGCAGCTGGCATTGATAATAAAACTGAGAAAAAGTGTCAGGTGGACAAGCAGGGGACAGAATATCTGTATGTCCTCCCAGATTATGAAGGACTTGTTCTGTTGACTGCTTGTGAGAAAGCAAAGCTATCTGTCTGCACAGCCGCTTGAAAAGGATTCCAAGAAAATGGATACCATGGCAACAAACATGTATGCAGCAGTTTGCCTGCTTTTAAGACAGGCATCTTGATTGACTAACGCAGTTCAGTACCATAAAGCACTGTGAAATGCAATGCAGGCATGGAGTGAAAAAATAGATGTGAAGTGGCACAGTATCTGGCAGCAACAGCAAAGTCAGGCCTGGATGCCAAAAAATACCAGTTTCGCATGGCTGTACATACCAATGATTCTGCATCAGGAGTCTTGGCTCATGCAGAAGCACTGAGAAGGATTAGAATCCTTACCCAGGACACCCAGGAAAAGACTTTGAGTTCCCTTTGAAGGAAACTCCTTATCCAGTGACAAAACAGAGGCATATATGAAAAAAGTGCATGAGTACATAGCTACTTATGAAAACTCTACTGAGAAGGAAAAGGCTTCCACTATGTACAGGCCTTATGGAAGGGAAGGCAAGAGCAGAGATTACTAACCAGACCATACACTGGCTATGAGTATCAGCCACAAAGAAGGAACTATTGGGGAAAGGGCAGAAGGCGTGTACAGCATGCTGCAATTACAGAACCTAAGCTACAGTCAAAGCAAAACTCCTGGCAGTTTTTGCAGGTCACCAGTCAGTCATTGCCAGTAGGAGGAAGGCTGAACCACTGCTTTTAGAAATGGGAAAAAATCATCACAGGCAAGTGGATCCTGAAAGCAGTTGGTGACGGGTTGTTCCTGCAGTTCAAAGACATCCCAAATTGCAGAGACCAGACAATATTCCAGCTCACTCACCAACATTCTCATTTCTCCACCACTACATCTTCTCTACTTTCCTCCCATCCCCATCCCCACCCTTTGTTCCCTTACAGTATCTTCCTGGCCCCTTCTTGCTCTGCCCAGTCTCACCTGGCCAGGTGCTAAAAATACTGCAGTCACTCAACCCATCCAAAGGTAAATGCCCATCGGGCCTTGATTCCAAAATGCTCCTGCTCTCAGCACCTGCCATAGTCCACCCTCTAACCTTGCTCTATAACCTGTCTTTTAGACTCGGGGCAATCCCCACAATATGGAAACAAGCCACAGTCATCCCCCTGGCTAAAGGAAGGGACCTTTTCTCCCCATCCAACTACCATCCCATATCACTGCTCCCCATCCTAGCCAAAATTCAAGAGCGCCTTGTACTATCCCAGCTCCAACAGTATCTAGATACCATATCATTTTTCACCCCCTACCAGGCCGGCTTCAGAAAAAAACACTCCACCAGCACCTCTCTTCGCTCACTAACTCCATCCTTACGGAATGGACCAAGGGAAATAACAGCAGCCATATTTATTGACCTGGCTAAAGCCTTTACATGGTCTCTCATCCCCTGCTGCTGGCTAAACTCACCCAAGCTGGACTCTCTGTGAACGCAATTAACTGGTTCCATTCATATCTGACAGGTAGGTCCCAATCAGTCCGTATTGGCTCGGTTAGTTCCACCTCACTCCCTGTCACCAGTGGAGTCCCCCAAGGGTCTGTACTCGGCCCTCTGCTGTTCTCTATCTTTCTCAATGACCTGCCTGCTGCCTGCCCACATTCTGCTATCCATATGTACGCAGACGATACGGTGCTGTTTGCCTCTGGCCCATCCACTAATGCAGTGACAGCCTGTCTACAGAAGGACTTCAACTCCATCCAAAGTTGGTTCCTCTCTAATCAACTATTCTTAAACTCAAAAAAAACAGCCTCCCTCACCTTCTGCTCTCGGCCAAACTAACCGCCTTACTGTCCCCCACGTTCTACACTCTGGATCGCTCCCCACTAGAGGCCTGCACTTCATATAGAATATCTCGGTGTCTGGTTAGATCAGTACCTTGACTTTTCTACGCTATAGATGCTCTACACAAAACTGCATCCCATGCTGGGAGCTCTCTTCCGAACAAAATTGCATGCCTCTACCAACCAGACAAGCAATAGTCCAAAATGATCCTCCCGATAATGGACTACGGTGATGTTGTCTCACTGTGCTGCCCCCAAACTTCGTTAGCTAGGCTTGATCCCTCTTCAACTCCTTCTGCTGGTTCTCCTTGGACCGCCTCCCATTACTCATCACTGTGACCTCTACCAGTCCTTGGACCTCCTTCTCTACATAACCGGCGATTGCTACACTGTGCCAGAACCACTGCTAAGTTCTGGTCGCAGATTCTCCCTCCTTCCTGTCGTCCTCCTAACTGCCTCCCCCACTGGCCTACACACCAGAAACATAGACTCTAGGCTCCTGCACATTCCCACAGATCCACCCGGCAGGCCAGGCTGCCTTCAGCTTCAGGTTGCCCAAATTATGGAACTCCCTATCATCCGATATTAGACATGCCACAAGTACTCCACACCAGAATGCCCTTCTTAAAACACACTTTCTACCAACTGCTCCTGTATCGCCCCATTGAACCCCTCACAATTCCTAACTACCAGCTGTTAAACACCAGTCTGGTTCTCCATTTTCGTAGTTGAGATGCTGTCAACAACAAATGTTATTGAAATGTTAATGAAAATGTACCTTCAATATTGCATTATGACTGTCTCATCCATTGTTTTGTACCAAACATATTATATATGTTTTTTTTTCTTCTTCTGTATTACTGTACCTTTGTAATTCCCACTTTCAGGGCGACGGGAATTGAGCGGTACTCTGCTCAGTATGCCTTCCTGGTAAATCTCTTAAATAAATAAATAAAACAGAAATAATTATGTAAGAACTGGAAGTAAAGAAGTTACTACAAGCAATGACATTGGAAAAGCTCCCTACATCACAGTGTGGCAAGGGTCTCTTTTCATGATATCTCCTCATCCACAACAAAAACGGAGAATGGTGACCCATCCTACATTTAAAGTACCTGAACAGACATGTCATGAAAGAAAAATTGAGGATGATTACACTGGGCACAGTAATCCCATCTCTGCAGCTATGAGATTGGTTAGGGTCACTGGATCGGAAGGATGACTACTCAAACCTCAGAAACCCAGTAAGATCCAATCACAGAAAGTATCTCAAGTTAATTCTGGGAGACTGCCACTATCAATTCACAGCTAGTGTGCATAATTTAGTAGTCATCAAGTAAATATTTCGCAGACCCCACGCAGATTTTGCAAAATATTTCACCCATGAACAGGTGAAATTTGCCACTCACGGGTGATATTTCACCACCCGAGGGTGAAATTTCTTAATTTGGCCACTGGCCCCCAATCTTTCAAAAAAAAAAAACAATCCCCTCCCATGTTCCTGGTGTCTAGCGGTCCCCCCCGGCCTATCACCGGCCAAATTCAAATCAAGAACCATCTGTCCTCCTGCAGTCACCCTGAGCCCTTGCCTGTATGTTTGTAAAAGAAAATTCCCCAGCCCTGTCCCTGGTGTCTAGTGGACCCCCCACTCTGTCTTAAGTCAGAGCCCACCATGCTCCCCCCACTACCCCAATCGGGCCACTAGCACAGCCATCCACTCACCTCCACAGCCAACAGCCCGTCTGAGCGCTCGATGAATGAGCACATGCTTGTACAAGCATGGTCTCATTTATTGACAGATTCATACAGCTAGCACTCTCACTACTACTGGCTGTCTGAATCTGTCAGTGAATGAGTGAATGCTTGTATAAGGATGCACTCATTCATTGAACACTCAGATGGGCTGCCGGCCATGGAGGTGAGTGGAGGGCTGTGCTGATGGCCCAGTCAGGTTACATGGGGATTGATGTGTGCTCTGACTTAAGACAGGGTGGGGGAGTGGGGGGTCCACTAGACACAAGGGAGAGGGGAGGGGATATATTTTTTACAAAGATATGGGGACGGGGCTCAGGGTGACTTGGGAAGGAGAGAGGGTTCTTGATTTGAATTCAGCCAGTGATCAGCTGGAGAGGGGGACCACTAGACACCAGGGACTCGGAGGGGTACAGAATAGCATGCAGGTGTGGGTGAAATTTCGCTGTAGTTTCATGGAACATTTTGCAAGGTGAAATTGCCAATTTTACGGCAATTTCACAAGTGAAATAAAATTTCACCACATCTCTGTTCATAGCCGTCTCATTTGGCTTCACCTCCGCAGAAAGAGTGTTCACGCAGTGCTTAGTTGTGTTGGCACCCTCCGTTAGAAGACAACGTGTGGTGGATTTTCCTTGCCTGGATGACTGGCTGGTCTCAGGGAATAACAAAACAGGATGCACAGTGCTCCACAGAGCTGTGGTAAGAAACACTTTGGAAAACCTGGGGTTCCTAATAAACCTGCAGTAGTTCAAAACAGAACCAGTAGAGGTCCTGGACTTCATCAGAGCAGAACTGGATACCCTGCAAGGAAAGGCCTTTCTGCCAAAGGACAGGGTAAGCAATCTGATCACCAGCACAAAATCAGTCACCCTAGCTGCTTGGTCACTAAGCTTCATCTACAGCTGGTGGCATTTGTAGTCCTCAAGAGACTGAGAAGCGTATAAACCTCCTTGATATTAAAGAATTACTGATGGCAATACAGTCCTTCTGCTCCAAGCTACAAAGTCAGTCAGTCCAGATATAGGCAGTCAATAGCACAACAATGTACTATATAAGCAAACAGGGAGGGACACAATCCTTGAAACCATGCACAGAAGTTATGAGGATCTGCGACCCATGACACAAACATTTCTGCAGTGCATCTGCCAGGCAAAGACAGTGTGCTTGCAGTCTCCTTAAACAGAATCAGAACGGGAAACCACGAGTGAGCCCTGAACCAACAAGAGCTAGCTTCAGTTTTCAGAAGATGGGGTATTCCAGAAAAATAACTATTTGGTTCTTGGGAGAACAACTGGCTCCCAAAGTTTTGTTGACAGCTGTTATTCAGATGTAGAGTCCCACGGATGCTGTGGCCTTGCCTGGACAGAGGTAAATGTATGCTTTCCCCCATTACCCCTCATACAAATGGTGCTCATGAAGCTTAGGAGAGAGGCTATAACAATGATTATGATAGTTCCTGACTGGGCAAAGCAAGCATGGTATTCAATACTTCTGACCCATACTGCATGGCTCCAATCAATGCAATACTGAGATACAACTTGCTGACTCTGTCCCAGCACAGGATGACCTTCCCAGATCTTAAAGCATTGCATTTGAGCGCATCATTCTTGAAGTGGTAGAATTTTTTGGTTTGAATCTGCCAGAGAAAGGTACTGTAGATTCTTGAAAGTTTCAAGAAACTCAGCCACAAGAAAAGCATGTTCCCCTAAGTGAAAAAATTCTCATACTGGTGTGCCCCAATAAAGATAATTACAATGCAAGCAGGACTATACACAGTTCCCGACTACCTGGTACACCTACAGTTCTTGGGTCTGAGACCCTCAACCATAAAAGTTCACCTAGCAGATGTGTCATCCTAGACATCAGCAATCAAGAACATATCTTTGGCCTCACAACCTGTTTTTAAATTTTTTTTCAAGAACTCCAATAACCTGCACCCTCCTAAAAGGGAATAAGTTCCTCCATGGGACCTGAGCATCTGTCTTGCCCAGCTGATGGAAGCCCATTTGAGCCTATGCCCAAAATATAAAGTTATAAGTTGGATTTACTTATAAACAAAGACTATGATTCAGCTACAATATAAATGGACCATTGGTTTGTTCTCTCACATGCACTGTGCCATGGTACAGTTTCCACTAGACACCTGGCCACAGATACAGCCTGTGTGCAATGGCATGTAGTATCTTTCAATTATACAATGGCAAGAAATAATCCTGGACTCTGATTGGTCAGTCTTGGGCTGGACCCATGATGTTATCCCAGTACAACACCACACAGGTGTAGTCTCAGCACCATGAACCTCCTGACTGATTCTATGCATTTGCATGATTTTTGCATCTTCTCTTAAGAAACAAAAATATTTTTCCATACTAACAAAAACATTTTTTAAACTATTTTTTTTATTCTGTATAACAACAAGCCATTGTATAATAGCAATAATGCCCATCAGGATGTGTGTTGTGCTGGGATAATATCAAGCCTCAGGTACTGGACACACTCGGCCTGCGACTCATGCCCAACCCCCTGAGGTGCGACATTATCCAGCTCAACAGACACCCTGTCAGGCATTATTGCTTAAATAATGGAATATTGATAATTACTAACATGGTTCTGCATGAATATGTAGTAAGGGAAACCTGATATTATTGTTCAAGACAAGGAAAGTGGAATGTCCCTTATTTTAACATTTGTTTTTCCCATATTGAATTATTTCTGGGTTTTTGTTTATCATTATTTTCTTAATTATGTCACACATCACTTATGTATGGCAATTTGCACTTTTGTTGTACTTAATTTTTCAAAGAAATGCTAAGAAAAAAAAAAGAATTGGCCTCAGCCAGGCAAGATTATTAACTGTAGTTATACTCCAGAAAGAGTTCAGAATAGTCCAAGTATGATAGATGTCCATTCTGACTAAGTTTTGGTAATAAGAAACGCAGACAAGGCATTCATTTCTTGGTAATTAATGCTTATATTACTGGAAATGATACAGGCTGTATATTAGAGAAATCTAGATGTTTGTCATTTGGCCTTGAACCTAGGCTTCTCAGAACATATGCATCACAGCTAACCTCCCCCATAATCTGACTATGTAGCCTGTCCCTGTCCTCTGGTGTAGTACCCAATACCTGGAAGGGTGCTAAGGTAGTGCTGGTTTACAAAAAAAAGATAAATATCATTCAGTTGCAGACTTGTCAGTTTTCAATAACCTGCTGGAGAAGCTAGTGGCCTCTCTGGTTACTTAGTTCCTTTATAAATAAAACTGTCTATCCCCAGAGCAGCATGACTTTAGAAAGGCCCATAGTATGTCAACTGTCCTCATCCAGCTTACCAATGATATAATAGCGACCGTGGATAGTGGCATTCTGCACAGGTGATTATTTATTTTTTTTTACTTACGAAGATCTTTGACCTTGAGGACCACTCCAGTCCCTAGTCAAAACGAAATTGTCTTCTCTTGTGTTTATTTGCTCACAGCGATTACCTTTTTTTTTCAAATTGCTTGAGTGATTAACAGCAGTTTGTCAAATTTAACCAATCTAATACTGATCTCTCCACCATTAATATTGTAGCTCCTCAAGGTTCCATTTTGGGCCTGCTACTTTTTACAGCGTCTACTGTATCAATAACTTGCCCAGAGCCACGGCAGGCTGCTCCACCATGCTTTATACAGATGATATGGTGCTTTATACCAGCTCCAAGAATATTATGGGTATTATCATACAACTTAATGCTGATTTTGGAAATGTTCAAGTTTTGGGCTAGCTCATAATAAGCTTCTTATGAACTAAAAAAGACACTCCAAGTTCCTCTGTTCTGCACCAAGGTTAAGGGCCTTTACCCCTGCCTTAGATGTCCACTGCTAAAATGGACCATATAAGTTGGATTTTAAAACTTGTATAATTGAACAAGGCATTACCCCAGATTGCAGAGTTTTTTCTTTATAAAAGGTGTGTGTGTGTTATCACCATGACAATATTTGTATGACAATGTTTTTATTTTTTTACTGGTTTTCTTGATTTTTTACTTACTAATTAATTTCAGCTCAATAGTACATGGGGATGATATCATACATAAAGGACTATAAATACAGTATATTGTGGTTGTCTCCTATAATCAGCCTCATTTAGCAGGTGAAGCACTAGGGTGGACATTGTTATTGTTTTACTAGGTGATTGGTAGGTAGTCATTCACTAGCAAAACTGCTTTGAATAAAAAAGTACTTTTGTTTTGGAAAACAAATGGAGTAGCATTATTCTTTCTGTTGTAGTACAATTTTTCTGGAACATGTCTGATTTATTGGGATTAGCTGTCCCACAGTTGCACCCCCTGGTACACTGGAGACACAGACACCTTTTGGAAAGCATGAGAAGCTATATGCCTGTGTGACCATGCAGGTGCAGGCACACCTGTTCAGCCAGAGAAGAGAGAAGTCCAGAGCCTCTGCATCATGGCAAGTGAAAAATACTACTGGAGCTACTTTAACAGTGTAGGAGCAGTGGCATTTTCCTACATCTACAACAATTTTGTTTAGAACTATACATCACATATAAGCTGTGGTAGAAAATGTCAAGGAATGGAACAGCTTCAGAAACCAGTATTGAAACAGTGATCTTCAGTTTGGAGACACCCATTGCTTTGTAAACAAGAAGATTACAACCACATCAAGGATTCATCAATTTTGTAAATGGGACCAATACAGGAGCAGCTGAGAGTCCCGTGGAGGTAAACATTAAAAAAGCATATTTTGAGCTTGAACAACTTCCTATTCAAGAGCTTAATCTTTCCTACAATATTGTGACTTTAGACATGTACTATATATCAAGAAAGAACTTTTTCCATGAGGACTTAGACTATTGAAAGCACCGTCCTGTGGACTGGACAAGTTTAACAATTGAGAAGCCTGGTCTAAATTAGCCAAAGAATGTGCCATAGGATTTGTCAAACTCATAATAAAAGAAGATAATAAAATATGAGAGCCTCACTACTGAAATAGTGAAAGCCAAAGAAATAGTTTCCCCATTAAAATATTTGCCTGACTTTGCTGCATTGGATAAGACATTGAAACTCAAAATTAGCGAATATGAAGAACTAATTGATAGAAAACCAATGAAGTTAATAAGGGACCAGTGGGATTATGATCTCAGAAACATCTTTGACTGACCACCAAAAGAGAACAGCAGAAAAAGGTAATTCAGTAGTGGGCAAAGGAGAAATATAAACAGTTAATTCAATAGGAGAGGAAGATCAGAATCAACTGGCAGCAAAAAGTCAGTCCATTTTTTAGATCATGCAGCCCTAGCAGCCCAGGCCTTGAACCCAGAAATACCGGGACAAGAAGAAGAAAGAGGACCAGATGGGGAAAGAGGAAAGGGCAGGTCAAAGTTTGATACAAACACTGAGAGAGAAAAAAACAGCCAGTTACAAATCATAAATTTGTCAAGCATTACGCTAACTAAAGTATAGTACAAGAGTTATTATTGAAAAGAGGTTTAAACTTTGTCCCCTTCCCTCAGAGAAAGGATTTCCAGCTGCACATTGATTTATCTATATTATTTCAAAAAATCAAATTAAAATATTTCTTTGATACAAAAAATCAGCAGTTGACTGCATTGAATATGAGGTTTCAAGAACAGTTTGACACTGGACCAGAGGAAGATTTAGATTTGCTATTGGTGAAATTACAAAAAAACTGAGGACATTTAAACGTGCAGTGATACAGGTATTCCAGAATAACTTAATGGACAGAGCTAATATGGATGCATTATTAAAACTGTGGGAAGAGAATAACATTGTGAATAGTGATATAGATTTAAATAACTTCACCAAATTAAGGAAAGAAACATAAAGGTAAATCCATTTTCTCTCACAATGTATTTAAAGGTTCCATAGCTGTATTTGAATGGACTGTTTTACTACAAGTTAAAAATGTTCTCAGCTGTAACAAGAAAACCATGAGTCATAATGTTACCCTCTTGAAAGAAAAGCACTTAAAGAACCATCAGATATGGATAGCATTGTAATAAAGCCTGCTGATGGGGAGGAGGGTAACATTGTGATTTTTGACAAATTGAAATACAGAGAAATAGTTTATGATTGAATGGCAACCCTACATTTGCTCTCACAAAAGAATTGTCACAGCTGCTACAAATGACAGTAACTGAGGACTTCATTACTAATGAAAAGTTTAAACATCTTTGGAATGAGCATCTAACCATGCCGACTTTCTATGCACTGCCCCGGGTATGTAAGAACCTAGAAAAAACACCTGGGAGAAATATAGTCCCAGGTATATGCTCTATTACAGAAAAAACTGGGCAACTTCATAGATTCTTTCTACAACAACTATTGCCTACCCTGCCATCATTTTTGAGACACACATGCAATACCATTAGAAACATAATGGATTTGAAGTGGTAGGAAGGATTCACTTGGCTTACAGTAGGTGTTGAAGCCCAGAATATGCTCATCAGATATGAGGAAGGCATCAAAGCCAGTAAATTCTTCCTGGAGAATAGTAAATTTAAAACATCAACTCCTATAGAATTTCTCAAAAAAGTAATTTTATTTGTTTTAACCCACAATGCTTTCATGTTTGACAATGAATACTATTTTTAAACATGTGGACAGTAATTGGAGCAGTGATGGCTCCTTAATAAGCAAATGTATTTCTATGGCGCTTGGAGCTTACTACCATTTACAATCCTGAAATGAACCCATTTTATTTTTTTTTTAATTTAACATTTTTATTCATTTTACCAAAAGGGCAGTTATACATTGATCTGGTTGATAGCAAATGTCAGGTACAGCAGTACTATAAGCCTTCTAACTATACATACATTAACTAACTAAAATCCTCCACCATCACCCCCCTCCTTAACCCTCTCCCCCCCGGCCTGTCCTCCCACCCCTCTGGAGTGTGCCTGATTATGTCCTCTGATGGAGGAGAAGAGACCCCTCTTATATTAAAACAAATTATCTATCTACTGGATTAACAAACTCCCATTTGAACCCATTTTATTAAAAAAAATCACAAAATTACATAGATATGTTGATGACTGCCTATGTGTATGTGAGTGTAGCAAGGAATCAGCTTTAAAATTCTTAGCATGGTTGAATGTGAATGATCTCAATTTAAAATTTACTGGTACCATTGGTTAACATTCTAGATCTTACATTGATAGGAGACTGCCATTCTAACAAAGTTATCACTAAGGGATATAGGAATGAAACATCCACCAACTCCCTCCTACGGTTTGATAGTGCCCACCCCAGCAGTTTAAAAAGTTCCATTCTATTAAGCCAGAAGTTGCACTTACATCATAACTGTACAGAGGATATGGACTTTGAAATCCAGGCTACAGAACTTAGACACTGTTTCTTACAGAGGGGATATGGGACACAAGTTTTAGATAGGGCATATTTAGAAATCAGATAACTCAAAAGGACCTACTTATAAATGAGACATGGAGGAAGAGTTCTCAGGATTGGGGGGCTGTTATATTTACAACACAGTTTAATGAAATAGCAGGGATAATAGACAGTATTATATGGAGAAACTGACATACTTTATTAAGAGAGTCTATGGTAATAGGGGTAGTAGGGACTAAACCCAGGGTCACTTTTTGCAAAGCCTAGAGCATCTATGACAGAGTTGTTGATAGTCACTTTAAACCTACTAAACTTGAACAGGGTACATGGCTTCCTACCCGAGTGGAAAATAATTGGGTAATAGATGGAGCACAAAATGATTTCAGAAAAATCTTATTCGAGTTTGCATTATTGTATGGTTCATTCACATTTAGTACAAAAATATATTATGAGAAAGGTGTCAAAGCTACAGTATTTTGTTGCTTTGTGGATTTGAAGATGGCCTTTAACGGTGTGAGTAGGAAAACACTATGGAATATTTTTTTTTCCCATGGGCATAGATATATTCGTATTAGACATAGTTTTATCTTACTTCACAAGAATACTTGGTCTACAGTGCAATATAATGGACAGGATCATCTAGCAGATATTATTAATACTAATGTGGGCTTTCATCAAGGGTGTATCTTAGCTCCATTATTCTTTAATTATTGTTTAATTTGTAATACACTGTTATGACACAGATTTTCATTTAACAAAGATAAAAATAAGTCTGTTAGTTTACTAGCCTATGTAGACAGTACTTTCTGAATCTCAACATCACTACTTGACTTGCAATGGAAGGTAAATAAATTTATGAATTATACTCATTAAAACATCTCAAAATTAATCAAAACAAAACACAACTTGGGAGTGTGTAGATATATATATATATATATATATATATATTTATTTTGTTTTAGTTTTTTTTTTTAGTTTTTGGTAACCGGGTAAGGCCCACTATGCACAAGTACCTGTTTTCAGGGGTGACCTGGGAGCACTGAGCAGTTAAGTGACTTGCTTAGAGTCACACAGTATGTAAGTGGAGTGTGTGTGTGTGTGTATATATATATATATATATATATATATATAACACACACACACACACTCCACTTGCATACTGTGTATATGTATATATACACACACACACATATATATATATATATATATATATATATATATAGAACATGCCACAGTTGCCTCAGAAATACATCTGATATTTTTCTGAGTTCAGGTTCACTCTATGACATCACAAGAAGCAAAGCAATGAGAGATGTCACAGGGTCAAACTGCAGAAGAAAAAAATATCAAACATGTTTTTGAGACACCCGTGGCATATTTAACTTTTTGGTTTTGTTATCTAGAAGCTGTTTTGCTGTTTTTATTTATTTTGTTTCATTTTGTGCAGTCAAAAGGTGTTTTTACCTTTAGTCTATTTGATGTGGCCAAGCATCTCGCACTTAATTGAATGCATCATTACGTGTTTACACTGCTCACATATGCTAATGCTGGGACAGAGCATCCATTTGGGATGACAGTGAGAGCAGGTGCAAGCTAAAGAACAGTGGACAAAGAAGGCTTCCTTGCCAGTGAAAGAAGAACTGTTGTACCAGTTGGGGAAAAGCTGATTATGAATTGGGAAAATGGAGGTAGGTAGGTATGGAAATATACAAAATTCAGTGGGGTGGAATCTCATGAGCCGTGGCAGTGATACCTGTGTAAAGTCAGTTTGGGGTTGATGTTTATTGATTTTCTTTCAAAGAACTGTAATTTATATTGGAGAAGTGAAAATTAAAGAACTTGAACTGAGTTTGCCAGGGAAATGAAACCAGTTGGTCGAAGCCAACAGGCAAGTGACACCTTCAGTTCTAAAATTAGAACTGTGCTGCATGTACATCTGTGAAACAGTTTCTACTGCTTGTTTTTCTACCAGTTTGCCCTGACCTGATCCACTCGCTGCAACTCCTAACTTCTTTTTTTTTATTATTTTTCTGTTTTTCTGTTCTTCTCTCTGGATTTTTCTGCTGTCTACCCCTCTGCCCGAGGCACTAGGATAAATCTTGATTTGCTCATTGCTTGTCCCTGGCCACCCTCCGCTCCCCCCCACACTTTCTTTAATTACTGCCTCCACTCGGCCATCTCTGGCCGTAGTCTACCCACCCCACAATTAAACCTCTGCATCGCCCCCTTTTGTCCTCTTCTCCCTTAAACTAACCATCTCTGTCTGCTTCCCCCCCTTAGATCCAGCCCCTGCCCGGGCTCGCTTCTCATGCGGTCACGGCTCTCCTAGCCTGACCGCCCACACCGCCAACTCAGGATCCCACAGAGACTCCTGCAAAGCCTGGTAAGCTTTCAGCCCAGATCGGAGAAGCCAAGAGCAGCTGGGATTGGTTGCTTGCTCAGAGCAGGTAGCCCTGATTGGACTCCCGTTTTGGCTTCTGCTTCTGATTGGCCCTTCTTTCTTTGTGCTTCTCTGGGCTCAGCGCCCATTCAGTTTCAGTGGAAAGTGCTGAAATGTTATTGCTTGCTGCTTGAAAAGTATAATTTGCTTCTCTCTCTATGTTAAATGCACTGTAGTCGTTATAATTGAAATCACTGCCTTAGAACTCCTACTGTAAATAGGGCTTACTGTATTTCTGTGAAACAGTTTCTACTGCTTGTTTTTCTGCCAGTTTGCCCTGATCTGATCCACTCGCTGCACCTCCTAACTTATTTTTTTTCTTATTTTTCCATTTTTCCATTCTTCTCTCTGGATTTTTCTGCTGTCTACCCCTCTGTCAGAGGTGCCAGAACAAATCTTGATTTGCTCATTGCTTGTTCCTGGCCACCGTCCCCCCCATGCTTTCTTTAATTACTGCCTCCACTTGGCCATCTCCGGCCATAGTCTACTCACCTACCGATTAAACCTCTGCGTCACTCCCTTTTGTCCTCTCCTCCCTTAAACTAACCGTCTCTCTCTGCTTTCCCCTCCTTAGATCCAGCCCCTGACGGGGCTCGCTTCTCATGCAGCCACAGCTCTCCTTGCCTGACCACCCACACCGCCAACTCAGGACCCCACGGAGACTCCTACAAAGCTGGGTAAGCTTTCTGCCCAGACCGGGGAAGCCGAGAGCAGCTGGGATTGGTTGCTTGCCCTGATTGGACTCCCATTTTGGCTTCTGCTTCTGATTGGCCCTTCTTTCTCTGTGCTTCTCTGGGCTCAGCGCCCATTCAGTTTCAGTGGAAAGTGCCAAAATTTTACACCCCCCCAACCCCTCACCTTTATTAAATAGACCTTAGCTCTGCCCATCCCTTCCCTGACCCTCCCTGCCTCCATCCCATTGGTCCCTTCCCCGGTTTCCGACCCTCATTTTTTTTTCTCTTCCTTTGACCCACTACACCAATCCTATCTTCCCTTGCTACTCCTCCTCCCTGCCATTTCTATCTTTTCTTTTCTCTATTGATCCCTCCTCCCTCTCCCCCTCTCTCCTCTTTCATTTCTGGTGTTCCTGCTCTACTACCTTTTGCATACCTACTGAACATGTTTACCCCCCCAAATTTGTTGCTTTATTTCGCTATTCTCACCTCCCTACCTCATCTCTCATACATACCTGGAACCTGCTACCCCTCCTCCCCCCTCACCTACCAGCTTGATACCCTATATCGCCACATAGGCACACTACATGATGAGCACTACTCTTCGCCAAGATCTTCTCAGGCCCCTGACTGGCAGCTCCACATCTCTTTCAGTTTCAGACCATGGAGCTTACTATCTCCTCTGTCATACATGACTCTACTCTGGGATAAACGCCTGCACTGCCAGATATGTTATCACACGCAACAAACTCGTAATCTATCTTTCAAGAAACTCCATCTATGCACATTGAAACTTCTGCTCCTCCTCCTGCTGATATCAGGAAACGTGCACCCAAACCCTGGCCCATGCACAACCAGCACTGCATGTCATGTGAATTCTTCAGGGGGACTGATCATCGCTACCAATAACATTTGCAGCCTGATCCCCAAGCTTGATGCTGTATGTGTCTTTATAAGCCAGCACAGGCCAGACATCCTTGCAATTGTTGAAACTTGGCTGTTGCCTAAAATTCCGGACTCTTCAACCGAACTTCCAGGATACAGTATGCACAGGCTGGATCACGTGTCCAAAACAGGAGGGGGTTGTGCAGTCTACATCAGAGACTATCTCATGGGGTGCCCCATCACAACCCACCTCCATGATACTACAGCTCAGATCCTACCAATCAAAATACTTTTAGGAGCCCACAACAAAGTCCTCACAGTCACCATGGTTTACATCCCACCAAAAGACCAAGGAAATGCCCTCACAACTGTCTTGGACTTTATCAAAACCCTACCCAGAGGTGCTGAGACTCTCATACTACGCGAATTCAACATAAACTGGCATGCATCTGATGCTGATGCCTCACGGGATGCTATAATGTCGGCTAACCTCTCACAAATGGTTGTCTCCTCCATTAGAAAAAACTACAAAATGGGCACTAGTACCCTGCTAGATTGGGTTCTTACCAGTCATCCCTCACATATCTCCAGCAACACTGTCCTTCCCGACTCACTAAATGACCACTCCCCTGTCATCTGTGTATGGTCAAACAAATTCCGGAAGCCTCCACCTAAAGTCATCACCAGTAGAGTCCTCCCTTGTGGTCAACAAAAACACCTTAAATCCTGCCTCCAACAACAAGACTGGTCCCTTATTTACCATTCTATGGATGTTAACTCAGCTCTCAACTACTTTATCTCAACCTTCAATGTGGCATGTGACACCTTTGCACCGCTCAAAAAGCGAAAAGTCAAGGCAATCTGCAACCCATGGTGAACTGGTGAACTTCTAACACAGCTAAAAACCAGGGACCCCCTATGGGCTCTAGCTAAGGCCTCTGGTAACCAACATGATATACAGAACTACAGACGTGCCCGTAATAACTGCACTAAATCCATTCGACTACAAAAAAGCATGTACTACAGAGAAGCTCTATCCAACACCTGGGGAAATGGGTCTGATTTCTGGAAAAACATCAAAGAAGTCACAGAGAAGCAATCTAAATCCTCCCCAACCATGCTAAGGATTGATGAATCTATCACTCTTGACCCACTGGTCATTGCAAACACTTTCAATGAAGCTTTCACTGACCTAAGCCACCTCCTCCCCCTGGACTTTTTCCTGGATACAACCTCTGACACCCCCTGTGGTTACCCCACCCCGTCAACTCACCTGCCTTTCTATTTTGAAACAGTTAAACTGCACGAAGCCAGGAAGCACATCACCAAGGCAATCTCCAAGTCAAGGACTAGTGGGGACTTGCTAGATCTAAAACTACTATCTCTCACCCTGGATGAAATAATAATCCCATTAACCCATATTATCAACCTTTCCCTCAGACTCAGTCAGTTCCCTGACAAATGGAAAGCTGCCTCAGTTACTCCTGTCCACAAAAGTGGGGATAAGACTGTCCATGGGAACTATCGGCCAATTTTAGTACTACCTCCTCTCTCCAAGGCCCTTGAACGCCTAGTGGCCAACCAACTCACTGACTACTTTGAAAAGCACAATCTCTTATGTCCACAACAGCATGGCTTCAGAAAAGGACACAGTACTTCATCTGCCCTACTGAAATTCACTGAAGCACTGCACAATACCCTGGACAAGGATCATCTAGCAGGGGCAGTCTTTGTCGATTTGACCAAGGCGTTTGACACGTTCACCATCGCCTGCTGACTAAACAACTCTAGTTTATTGGGCTGTCCTCTGATGCTGTATCGTGGTTCAATAGCTACCTGCAAAATTGGTGTCAAAGAGTAAAAATTGTGGGTGTCCTCTCAGATCCCAGACCGGTCCACTCTGGAGTCCCCCAGGGGTCCATCTTGGGCCCACTACTTTTCAGCCTTTTCCTCAACGCCCTCCCTAAATCCTGCCCCAAAAAACTCATCCTCCATGCAGATGACGCTGGTATTTTCTCCTCCCACAAGGACCCAATGAGCTTACCACTCAATCTTCAGCAAGGCTTTGCTTCTGTGGAAAACTGGCTTAGCAATCATAAGCTGGTCCTTAACCATAAAAAAAACTAAGGTAATGCTCTTTAACAGCCCTCAAAATAGGCATAAATTTCACCACCTCACTAATTCAACATGTCCCGGAAGTGCACTTGAGCAGGTGCAGTCTTTCAAATACCTAGGGATATCTCTGGACTCAAATTTCTCCTATGTGAACCACATCGACGGTGTGGCCAAAGCTGCCAACTTGCGGTTAGGCCTGCTATACCAGCACAGACAACATGTCACGGCAGATGCTCTTAGGATTGCCGTCCAGAGCTCTGTGGTCTCCTTTATTGACTATGGTCTAATCATCTTCGGCTCTGCTTCCACCACAGCACTCAGGCGAATAGCGACATCCCTAAAAAAGGATTGTAGGCTCACCTCTGGTGCACCCCATCTCACACATACCTGTGACCTTTATGTCCAATCTGGATGGCTTCAACTTTCCAACTGCATAAAGTATTTAACCTGCATCATGGCAAAGAAAGTCACTATGGGCCTCGCCTCTCCTCGAGTCCAAGCCTTACTGTATCAAAGACTAAATCCTCGCACCACCAGGGGCTCTGAATCCCAGCTCCTCCAGGTCCCCCCCGCTGCCGCACCTCCGAGGGTCAAAGATCCTTTGATTTAGATCTTTGACTCAGTTGGCTAAATGAGCTCAGCCCTGACATCTCCTCCACCTCCACGCTTGGCTCATTCAAATCTAAGCTTCACCTCCATCTTACTGTACTTACTCTAGCTCCTGTGACTGTTACATATAGTCACCTCTGTCCACTCTCTATCTCTACCCCTCCAAGCACTTATTATCCCCCCCGGGTCTCTCACTCCCGCCCTTCCCCCTCTAGCAACTCATCAGGCTTATTTTGATACATTATGCCCTGAACTGTCAACAAGACCACTGGCTGCTTTTACCTCCCCTATTGTGACCTGACCCACGTTGTGCCACCTTGCCCTCCCCTGCCCCATCTAGTTTGTCACACTAATCTTTTCTTATGTTATTTCACACTGTTACTGTTTTCTCCAGTAGATGTTAGTTTTGCTAACTTACTGTATTTTACTGTTTTGTACTTAACGTATTGTAACTGTTTTCTGACATGGAACCTTTGTAAAAGAGCCTTGGCTCAAAGGTATGTTGTAATCCTAGACTTAATAAATAAATAAAATAAAATACTGCTGGCTTCCACCATCCAGGGCCCATAGTGAAAATATTTTTGCTCCTGTGGCCCTAGATTGAGAATATCAGACCTACAGTGAGACTATTCTGATATTCTCACTTGAGGTCCAGAAGTAGCAAAAGTATCAGTGATATTGACCACAAAGGAACCTCACAAATGTTCTACATATACATGCACAGTATATATATATATATATATAATTGCCACAGTTACCACTTATGACTATCTTTGAGTTCAATTTGCCATTAAGACAAGGTGGAATTAACATTTTAATTATGTTAAGCAACAGCTGATTAAACCCCAGTTGCCACAGTTACCACTTTTGGCAATCTAGGAGTTTGATTTACCTGTAACACAAGGTGGAATGAACATTTTAACTATATTAAGCAACAGCTAATTAAACAGTGGCATTAAAAGGTTCATGAATAAATATGGAGAACAGTCAAATTCAGGCTCACTCAAATTACTGAATACAAAAATTAAATCTTAAATTCTATATGCATGTAAGATATAGGCATGTTTTGATAGCTGTTCCTTAGGGGTCTAGGCATGACCCAGGTGCAGAAACGTGTGAAAGGGACGTACCTGACCCGCACTACCCCACAGCCATGGACAGGTCAGTACCAATCCATATTCAAAATTACCAGCTGCCTGTCCATGGCCCCACTCCCAGACACACAGCAGAACAGGTGAGCATGGCCACCCGGGCTGGCATCTAAACAAATGCCCATTCTGAGTCCTGGAGTGGATCCCCTGCTGCGCTCATGCAAGGGATCCTGAAATGGTGTGTACCATGGCTGTGACTAAAATACAGGCATTTGCCCAAACAGATGCCCACAGCTCCCCCAGGTAGCACAGAGGGCTGCTGCAGCTGTGTGCAGGGGATCCCCTAGCCACTGCACCCCCGCCAGCAACCTTTGGGGGCACTTAAATGTTTACGGCAGTGTTCCTCCTTACATACTGTTTTCAGCCCTGTCATTGCACACAAGTGGCTTTGTGCATGGGCACAGCTTGGGGCACACCCCCTGGCATGGCATGGCATAGAATCACATGACTGGTCAGAGGCTCCATCATACAAGGCACTAGTGCACCTGTGATGAATGCCACTGGAGGTCCACAGATCATCGCTGTTTCACATTTTGATGTAGGAATGTCTATGCGCTGCCCTTTTGTGGGGCATAAGCATTCGTGCATAGACTCCATAGAGATTATAAACAAAAAGTTATGTAGACATATTCTTAATATTCCATACTGTGTTCCAGCACATATTTTATTGTTAGATCTAGGTCACTATTCTTTAACTACACTAGTTAAGGAAAGAATAATAACATTCATATTGGAATCACTATGTACACCAGATAACTGACTTCCAAGGATTTGCTTGGAAGAAGTAGTTGAATACTGCAATAAGGTGTTTGTTTTTGTATAGTTATAGTTTGTATATATATATATATATATATATATCAATGGGTTTAGGTTATGGTATAACGGATATCCATAGAGTTCCCATAGAGGAATTATTTTTTAGCAGTAAAACAATGAAACAGGGATATTGCTGTACAAATTGACTTGCCAAAACTTTTAGAAACCTAAATATGTTTAACATATAAAACCCTTAAAAACATTAATTTGGTATTTCTGTCTTGTACCAATAAAGGAAAGATGACTCAGATCTTTATATTCTAAGTTCAGACTCAAACTGTTTGAAAGTAATAACTTATTCTTCAGACCAGATAGAGAAGGGTTTAACTCCCCACTATGCAAATACTGTATTTGACTGGGATGGTAGATGATGTGAGGCATGTTGTTCTCCACTGTCCAATCTACAAAAAGAAAAAAGAGAATATTTATTTATTTATTGAATTTAATGACCTGGTTGGGCCACTGGGCCCTGAAGGTCCCTTTTACAGGGGCGACCCGGGGAACAGAAGCAATACAATACATACAATCAGGTGATCCAGAAGCAATACAATACATACAATCAGGTGATACAGGGTTACAAGAAGTAGACAAGATAATGAGGGTAACAGTACAGGCAATTATTCAAATCGTAGACCATAAGTGAAACACTTGAAAGATTTAAGAATTTAAGGCATGATTTAATGTTGGTTAAGGTGAGAAGATAGAGGGGATGGGTGTTCTGATTAGGATCAGGGGTGATTATCCTATACCCTCACAGTGGCATGAGCTTGTCCTGAGCAAATGGGACTTTAGCCTAGTGCAAAAGATTGGTAGCGAGGGGGCTTCCTGTACTAGAGGTGGGAGAGTGTTCCACAATTTAGGGGCTGTGAGAGACAAGGAATTGCCTCTCTTGTGAGTCTTGATTCTGAGGATTGCCAGTAGGGACCGACCTGAAGTCCTGAGCATTCGAGGGTTAGGCTTTGCCATGATTATTCCTGTTAGGCTTGGTGGGGCCACCGGGCTCTGCAATTTGTATGCAAGGCAGAGCACGGGATACTGTAGATGAGCCTCAAAAGAAGGCCATTGCAGCTGGGCTAGTGAGATGCAAGGGTGGCTTCTTGGTTGACACATTGTCGCAAACCTCATGACTTTGTTGTACAGGACCTGAAGCCTGGTAACCTCACCCTTTGCCATGCCCTGGATTACTGGGGCAGCATAGGTTAATGTGGGTAGGAGGACACTGGAAGCAATTGCTCCTCTAGACTTTGGGATAAGTTATTTTTTTAGCCCGTACATGGTGCCAAGTTTGACATGGATAGACCTTGTTACCTTATCAACATGGGGCTTAAAGGTGAGACCCTGGTCAATAGTTAGCCCTAGGTATTTTATATTGTCAATTACGTCTATTCGTTTATCCCCAAGGGTAGTAAGTTTTAGGGAATTGGTCCTATTCTGGCCAAGGGATCTAGGGCCAAACAGCATGGCTTTAGTTTTTGCTGCATTGAGGATCATTCTGTTTGATGTGAGCCAGGCCTTGAGTGTATTTAGGTCCCCTTGTAGGAGATGGCTCAGATCATATGGTGTGGACCTGGCTTGGAAGATGACAGTATTGTCTGTGTATTGAACTACTGAGCTATCCCCACAGTGCCAGTTTAGGTCATTTGTGAAGAGAGAGAACAGGATATTGGTTAAGAGACCTATTGACAGAGTTGTAGTTCCCATTTTGAAGAGATTGTAAGGATATTGTTTATTACCTATGACCAAGCTGGTTTTGTAAAATGACTTGGCTTCTTGTCTGTGATTCAAATATGGTAATCCAGTGCCAGTGTGTAATGTATAATCCATCAAAAGAATGTGTTATCATAATGTCTGCTGGTATATGTTTTCATTTTTCTAAAATTAATTATGAAGTTGTTTAATTTTTCATTTTTGGTTTATACTTATAGTTCTATGCAGTTCATTACCAGTATTTTATAGCACCTAAATCCAACAAATCTTTTATGTAGGGTTATCCTTACTGTATTGTGAGGATGTAGGAAACCAGGCCACAATCCCCTTGCTAAAGGATTTCATAGCCAATATTCCTTGACTGTTTTTGAATTCTCATGATTCCTTGCTCAGGGTTACTTTACTATTCCTCCTTCTCCTTCCCATCCCTTGAAGACAGATGCTTCACACACTGTTCTTCCTTCATCTTTAAATACTTGCTCAGCCCCCTTCCCTCCTGCCTTACTTCTCTCCTCTCCTCTCCACCCTCACCCTCCTCTTTCATCCTTCATAACCCTGGCTTTTACACCCTTTTTCTCCCTTCAAGAAACTCATCAGCTGACCAGGCTGCTTTCTCTTACCATTTCCCCAAACTTTGGCATTCTCTCCTTCTAAACATCCACTCAGCTTCCTCTCAGCACTCACTCTTCTCTCTACTTCTCAACATCAGTACCCCATCTGTAATTGCACCTGATAGCTGTCCCTATTCCTCTACTCTTTACTCGCTGCCACTGCTACCGCCATCTCCTTCTGATCATCTCTCAAGCCTACCTTCTGCTTTTCTCCACTACCAATGTGCTGTCATATCCTCTGGTTAGCTTTCTCTGCCTACTCCTTCTTAACATCTTGCACTTTATTTATACATCCTTTGCACCTCTTTGATGCCCTCTGGGTTTCAATCTCCTCCTCTAATTGTACTAAAATTGTATTATATAGCCTATTTAGTTATAGCTAAATGATTGCTGTTTAAGCATCTGCCTGCCATTTGCTTATGATTGCTGTACATTATTCTCTTCTCCCCTTCCCCAGGACTCATCTGGAAATGAGCTGTTATCAGCTCAGTATTATATCTTTTCTGGTAAAATTTTTGAAATAAAAAAATAAATAAAGGTTAGTTTGTGTGTAATATTTGTATTAAAATAGAATTTCTTCAAAGCTCTTTCTCATGGCTTCTGTCCTAATGATCATTGAAATGTCATTGTTTTTGATGGTTCTTTTTACAGTAATGTCTAGATAAATGGGCTAATTATTGTTGCAATGCTTGTAGCACCTGCTAGTGAAATATTTGATGTTATTTGATGTTCAGTTTATGTAAGCAACTTTAAGATAGCTGATGATTCATTGTATGCAATCGTGGCATTTACAAGTGAATTGCATGATCTTATATATTGTTTATTTATAAGATTTTAAATAATTAGACACTTTTATGTAATGTTTTTATTAATATATCAACTTTAAAAAAATGTTTTAAGTAGTGTCATAATTGCCTAAAGCTGAATGACTAATCAAATAATTTATCTGCGCTAATGCACAGCACTTAAAAAAAATCAGATGTATCTCTTATTATGTCATCTGACTGATACAGGAAAAAAGGAGGATAGTTTATTGCACTGACAATGCTCCCTGATGAAGCTCAGCTGAGCAAAATATACAGTATCAGTATTAGAATTAACACATCAGAATTCAATAGGGCTAAAAAGAGAGCAGATCAAATCTTTTACTCTAAAATTCTACAGTTGTGTTATACCATAGACACTTTCATAGCTGTTTTCACAAGAAAAATATGAGATCTATAGTTTCATTTAAACCAATGGGTTTTACTGATTTTAGTTGGTGAATCCAATGACTATTTTGAAACATGTTTTTAAATCTTATTTTTTCAGAAATATGGTACCTCTATCTTTTTCCCATTCTCTGGACTGGGCAGGAATTGAATGGCCAAATAACTCCACAACTTCTCTCTTTCCACTATTTACAACAAGCCAGGATACTTACAGGCTTGTTCACCTTAATGTGGAATAATATAAAATTAAAAAATATCCTGTACAACAAGGTGTTATCTACAGTACAAAACACGTTAAACTGTTCCCCCAATGAACTGCTGTAGCATTTCTGATCGAGTTGCATAAGTGTTGCAAGATTCAGTACAAAACCTTGTACAAACTGTTTCATAAGAGTTACAACTCAGTTTTGCATTGCATTTGTTATTGGGCATAAGGTGCTTGCCGACTGATTAGGAAAACATTTGATAAACATTGCTCTTGAGTTGTTTAAGTGTTGAAAAACTATGCAGTATGAGTTCCCAGTGCATTACCAACTGTAAAAAACAATGCTAAACCATCTCATTGGTGGGACAGTTTAATGCAACTTGTACTGTAGACCCTCTTTCCCGACTTTTGTTCCATATTATATGACAGGTATCTGTTCTCAGCCAATCACAATAGAGAACAGCCATAAGTTATTCTTTCACAATTTACAGGAACAAACAGTCAGGGTCAGTTATTCAACTAAACCCCTCCCACAGTCAGTTAATTTTTACCATGCCCACAGCTGGTTAATGAAACATTTACCACACCCACAGTCGGTTAATGAACCTTTTACCATACCCACAGTTGGTTATTCACACCGTGAACCTCAAAACAGAAAAAAAGATAGGGTCACACTGACTGTCTGCCTTGGCTGCTTCACTCCAGCATATTTTCAGAGCCTGTGATATGAGATTGTGAGAACTGAGGTGAGCAGAAGAACATGGATGGTCTGGGTGGGACAGCTAAAAAAAGGAGGCATATTATCAGTAACTGAGCTTGCTGGTGGGGGTGCAAGTGATGGTTTAAACAAGGATGTCCAGTCCAATGCTACCTTGTGCTCTTGATAAGCTGACTGGGGGGGGGCACAATCAACTAAGTGACGGTTTTAAAATGTACAAAAATGACTGCGCTGTAAAAGCAGCCTTGAGTAATGGGTATTGGCAAAGCTGTAGAAGATTACAAATTGCAGACTGCCAGGAATTATTTTTATAAAATGAGAAATTACTATTTTGTATTGGATGGCATGCTGAGAGAAGGAGACCACTGAAACAGGAGTGGAGTCAGAAATTGCAGATTCTATTGGAAAGGAGATGTGGCAGGAGTCACGTGATGCAGAGCACCGAGTAGCATCTTCTTCACTGTGCTCCAGCCACTCAACCTTTATTAATCTGCAAAACAATGTGAATTCCCCCCAGTATCTGTGATAAAGTGAGATTACAAGCTACCTGACACCCGGTACCACTGCTATGAGGAATCGGATGGCAACGGAGATATGTAAATCTGTTCCGAAACATACACCGCTGACCACCCCTGAAAAGGCACTGAAAAAGCAGTGGGCTCTGGTGATGCATCAAATGTTCATTTCTCCATTGTTTGCTCTGCAGACGGAACCTCTTGCCTTATCAAAATTTCTGGAGGAGTTTCGGCAATTCAAAGTGGATATGCAGCAGATGGCAGGGGAAATTAAGTCTATTGCAACAGCTCTGGAGGATCTTATACAAAGAACCTCCGATAAGAAAGCCTGAATATATTCCCTGGAATGCAGACATGACAAGATTGACCCTGAGTTTGTCGCCCTGTGGCACAGATTGACAAAAATGGAGAGCAAAGTTGAAAACCTGGAGGGGCGAAGCCATCGTAACAACGTTGTGATCATTGGCTTACCCGGAAAAGAAGAGGGCTCAGACCCAGTCCAATTTGCACAAAAAAATAATAAAAAAAATAGCGGGTCCCTCTCCTTTCGGGTCCAAGTACATAACTGAGAGGGCCCACCGTGCGCTCCATCAGATGCCTCCACAGGGTGCTCCTCCATGAACTTTCATCCTTTGTTTTTTAAATTACCATAAAAGACAACACTTTCTCTACAAAGCTAGAGATACCCAGGAGCTTCTATGGGAAGGCGTGAAACTCAGGGTGGCTCAGGATCTCCCACTTTCAGTAAGGCAAAAAAGGGCTGCTTTTCACTCCTTGGTATCAAAGCTGATAGCTGCTGGTATTAAATTTAGAATGGGGTTCCCTGCACGGCTTCAAGTGTGCCTCTCGGGTTCCTGGGCTACATACGAAGAGGTGGACGCGACAGCACAAGGATTCAAAACAGCACTCCCTGAGTTATTTACTTGAGAGAGGAGGTTTGGTCACTCATGCATTCAACACTTCGTATATGGTGAAAATTATTTCATGAGAATTGGCTCTGATGGCTGCTGACCAGGGATTTAGATATCTCGATGGGTAATAGAGAAGAGCTGGTAACCATTGTATCTTTTCTACTGTCAGCGCAAGTGTCAGCTCGAGTAAAATTTTGTCTATTTTTGGATCCATTAGTCAGGACATTAGTACTAGTGGAGCTAATTCTGTCAGTTCTAGTTATGTGCGAACATTATCACAAGAGGGAGACAGAGACCGCATTATCGATTCTATCCCTCATACACTCTATAGATAGTTATGAGTAAGATGTTTGTTAAAAGTTTCAGTTTTATTTGTTCAACAAATGGATTTTCTACTTTCATAGTAAAGATTGATACTTGTTAGTGTAACACTGAAGAGGTAGTATCCTCCAGTTTTTGTTATTTTTACTGCTGCTGATCGAAGACCTATAGTTTGTTGGTGCTAATGTTATTTAAACATTGCTAACCTACAACTTATATGCTTTCATAATATGAGGTGGGTACGTTGGTTGCCATTAATGAATACAATATAAGGATCTTCAGTTTATTTCGTGTATCTTCCTATTCCCTTTTGCTTTTCTTTTTCTAACTGAGACATTTTCTTTATCGTTACAAGGATTCTGTTTTTTTTATATATTGAAAGTGGGATAAACACTGACAGTTATATAGCTCAGCTCGTATTTAGCGGCTACTGCTTGTTTATACCAGGTTTGGTTATATGTCTTGTTTTTAAAGACACTCTTCATTGATACACTGTTTAACAGTTAAGTGGGGTGCAGAGTTGAATTTCCATTCTGTGCTTATTGAGAGGTCATTTATTTACTCTTTCTTTACAGGGGTTTGGGTTGGTTGGGCGGAGGAGGGCATTTTGGTGAACTGTTCATCATGGACCATTGCATATTGGGAGAAGGGATAAGGGAGGGCCGGGTGCACAATAACTCTTTAATGATTGTTATATATTATAATATGTGGGGTTTGTTGAAGTGTAATAGGTGGTAGGTAGGGAAAGGTTGGGGGGAGGATGGCACAGTATTCGTTTGTACAAAAGTAACCAGGAGGTTCCCATGTTTGGTGTTCTTTCGACTTATAGGGGTAGGCAGTCAAAATGGCTAGGGACATTTGTGTGATTTCCTGGAACGTGAAAGGAGCCCGGCACAAAACTAAACAATATAAAATATTAAAACATCTTAATTTTTTAAAGGCTTATATTATGTTTATTCAGGAGTCTCATCTATTAAATGGGGAAGCTACCGGTTTAAAACATCAACAAGTAGGCCAGGTTTATTTGGCAGAAGGTACTACCCAGAGTAGAGGGGTAATAATTTTAGTTCAAAGAATGTTAACCTTTTAAATCTCTACAAATTATATCAGACCCTGAAAGCAGATTTCTCCTAGTTAAAGGTCAACTACATACTTTAGACATTTTATTAGGTAGTATATATGGCCCAAACTTAGATACTCCCATTTTTTTTTGTACAAATCATGCAAGCCCTTGTGCCCTTCTCTAATATCCCAATAATTATTGGAGGGGACTTAAATATAGTTTTCAATCCAATTTTAGATAGGAGTGGTTTTTCCCTAAAAGGCCTTTCCCCAGCCCAATGGGCGCTCAGGGAGTTAATAGACCACACGGGTCTCTGTGATACATGGCGGGTGCTACACCCTACTGGGAGAGAATATACATTTACATCTCATGTTCGTGGAACATCTTCCAGAATTGATTATATTTTCCTTTCACATTCACTTATTCCAGGGGTTCTGGTTTCTGCCATTTGGGCTGGGCCTCCATCTGACCATGCAGTTGTAAATTGCTTGCTCAATTTGCCAGCTCTCCCTGGTAAGGGCAATAGATGGAAATGTAATAATCAAATCCTGAGACATGCCAAATTGATCGAATATATATCTAATCATATCACTCAATTTATCTAGAAAAATCCTAACTCTAGGTTAGGCCCAGATGTGATATGGAGTGCTTTCAAAGCTTATATGCGAGGGATTTTGATTAGTTTGTCCTCTTGGAGGAAAAAAGAGAAGGAATCACATATAGTTAACCTCCTTGCACAGATTCATGATAAGGAAGTTAAACTCAACCCACACTCTTCAGAACAAGACAGAATGGAGTTGGTTCAGTTAAAGGATTCTTACTTAACTCTCCTGGGAGAAAAGGCGGAGTTTGCAATCTTAAAAACCAAAGCGGTTTACACAGATCAAGGGGAAAAAGCAGGTCGCTTGGTTGCCCTGCTGATTAAGCAACACGAATCTTCTAGATTAGCTGCTTCTGTTAACTCTTTAAGTGAAGGTTCCCTTAAGACCTCCCCGCAGGATATCCTGGATGAGTTCTGTGAATACTATAAACAGCTTTACGGCCCTATGAAACATCCTCCAGATGAAGATAAACTATGTCAATATTTAGCAGAGTCTCACCTTCCTTGTCTTTCTGATATACAGCAGACCCTTCTTATAGAAGAAATTTCCCAAATTGAATTAGAGAATACCATCAAAAATCTCCCCTCTGATAAAACTCCCGGACCGGATGGTTTTTCCTCTAATTTTTATAAAATGTTTGTCTCCCATTTAACACCACTTCTCCTCCCCTTATACCGTGCTATTCTCTCAGGGTCAGTGTCAGACCCATATCTGTTTGAAGCATTAATTATATTAATTCCCAAACCTGGCAAATCCCCTGAGCTCATCCCAAATTATAGACCAATTTCACTTCTTAATCATGACATTAAAATTCTCACAAAAATACTGGCAGACTGGGTGAATGCAGTTCTCCCCTCCGTAATTGGTTCAGAACAGGTCGGGTTCATGAAAAGTAGATCCTCTGTAAATCACCTACGCACCTTGACTCATGTCTTCTTGGCCTTCAGGGATGCCAATTCTCCTGCAGTGTTGGTTTCCCTGGATGCTGAGAACGTGTTTGATAGGGTCCACTGGCAATATTTGCTAGCTGCTTTGGCAGCGCTTGGTTTCCCAACAAAGTTTCAAAACTGGACTGGTTCTCTTTATAAATTTCCTACTGCCGGGATATCCTGCAATGGCTTGATATCTGACTCATTTCCATTGTATGAAGGGACACGACAAGGTTGCCCACTATCTCCTTTGCTCTTTAATATTTATTCAGAACCCCTTATTTGCAGATTAAGTGATTCCCACCAAGTCCAAGGTATCTCCCTTTATGGTCAAGTGGTTAAACTCTCTGCATACACAGATGATTTATTGCTTCAACTCCTAGATCCAGTTACTTCCATTCCAGCTATTCTTCATATTATAGAATGATTTCATTTGGTTTCTAATTATAAGCTGAATTTGGAGAAAACTACTGTTTTTACACTTAATCATAAAGTGCTCAAGGGGGATATCTGCTCTCGGTCTCTCTTGGAAAACAGACTCCATTAAGTATTTGGAGATATTTCTTACTAGAAGCTTAGCTTACTCACATTAACTAAACTTGGACTGTCTGGTTCATACGATCAGTCAGAATTTAAAAAGATGGTCCACTCTCCCTCTTTCCTTATGGGGCCGTATTAACTTAATAAAAATGAACGTTTTTTCCCTGCCTTTTCTACCCTATTAATTTACTAAACCCGTGTCTCCCTGTTAAATTGGTTTAAAAGTGTTCCAAGTATAATTACTGATTTTATCTAGGCAAACAAAAAATCCAGAATGGCATTTTATAAGTTAGCTGCCCCTAAAATAAATGGAGGCATAAGACTTCCTCATATTAGGTTGTATTATCTAGCCAGTCATCTAAATAAATATCTGAGATGGCTACCGGTAGCTGACAGTTAGCCAAAGGCTAATTATATGCCTGTCTGGCTTAAACTTGAGCTGGCATGTACAGTATTAAGGAACATGTCCTATTTCCCTCAGTTTTGCTTCATATTAAGCCTGGTTTCTTGCACAGAGCCCTTCGTGGTTCAATGATAGAAACTTCTATCAGGGATCACCAACAAGTGGATGCTCTTCTGAGGTATGATAACCTTTCAGACCCTGTGCAGGGCCTAAAAGGTAATCCTAAATTCTTAATTGATGGCAAACTTCTTCCAGATAGCTGGCTTCCACAACTTAAGGATAGTAAGGTTTTGCAGTTACTTGGAGACAATGGAAATTGGCTCTCCTCATCACAAATTATGAATAAATTTCTTATCCCCCGGACCAATATCTTTGAAGTATTTCAATTACATCATCTTCTGATTCAGGTCATGGGTATTTACCCCCCTTTGGTCACAGATATAAATCTGCAGTTTGAGTTAGGACAGTTTGCAGGTTTCTCACAAGCAGACTTTAAGATCTATAGAAAGTTATACAATTGGTGTTATCCTAAAACTCTGTGCCCTGTGACATTTTGGTCCTCGCTTTTTCCGGATTCTAATTTGGACTGGGACCTGTTGTGGAAAAACTGTCATAAATTTGCACTTCAGGATAGACTACATCTTATGCAATATAAAATTTTACATAACATTTATTATTCTCCTCAAAAAATAGCCACATTATGCTTAATTGAATCCTCTTTATGTACACATTGCCAGCAGGAAGAAGGTGATTTGTTCCATATTTTCTGGAAATGCCCAAAGGTGGCCCCAACTTGGAATATTATTAAACAGAGGGCAGATCGACTTTTGGGCCTGACAGAATTATTTACTCCTGAGATATGCCTCCTGGGGGACTTTTCTTCCATAGATGTTCTTAACAGGAGACATTACATAGCCCTTATTGCTTTATCACTTAAAAATGTTATCCTAAGGCACTGGAAGGACAGTAGTGAAATCACTTATGTTGAATGGTTGCAGGAATTCCTAGCCAATCTAAGAACAGAGAATGTCATAGCGAATTTTCAAAATAACACCAAGAAATTCAATAGTATATGGGGTCCCATTTTAGCCTTATACTCCCTGCAAGACACTAGGTAACTTGTGGTTATTCATCCCTCTGGTGGGATACGATTGTGGTTTTAATGCTGTGCTGGGGTTGGTGGGTATTGGGCCAGTGGGGGTGGGGAAGAGAGGTGAGAATGAATCCAGTATGTTGTTTCTATCAGTGTTACTGTAATGTGTTTTTGACCTGGCTTTATTATCTGTAATGTAAAACTTGATTAAAATTTGAAAGGCAAAAAGGAAAGGAGATGTGGGAATGTTGTTTACATGAAGGTGTGTGGAGAACAGAATTGAAAAAATAAAGTATGTATTATTTATTTTTTTTTCTTTTAAATTTCAATATTGTGGCAGTAGAGAAGATTGGCCATGGGGCTTGCTGGGTCCCGGCATGGATTTCAACAAAGCATGTCACATTCATCTCTCGTATTCATAAATATATATATATAAAAAAAGCTTCGAAACCATCTCCAAGTCATATAATAGTAATAACATTCAGTTAGTTGGAATATGCTCACAATAATCAGCTGGTGTGACTTACATTAAACTACGAGGTCAACAGCCTTGGTGTTTAATGACCCACACCAGCTGGTTATTGCTTTGTATATTCCAACTAACTAAATGTTATCACTTAAGTATACCCTGAATTGGTATTCTACTTATGCTTAGTATCTTTCAGATATAGAGGATAATGGCTGGAGTTCTGCAGTTTACCAAATTGTAATCACCTCGAGCGGTTGCCATGACGTGCTTGTAAACCTCAAGAGCGCAGCTTGAGAGTTTTACTGCTGGCATGGCAACCATGAGAGGTGATTTCAACCCGGTAAACTGCAGAACCCCAGCCATTAACTTTTATAGTGAATGGGGTTTGAGTTGGTTAAACCAAATGACATTTACACCAAAATATGGCTAAGGGGTTGTAGGGAATATTTGATGGCCAAGATGGGACGCCATCCTTCACTGGAGTCCGCCTGTAGATGGAGGTGGGGGAGGTAAGAGACAAAGCACAAAAAAAAGAGAAGATTGTTTGAAAAAAAAAACACTTTTAGGCATTAACTGTGAGAAAAATAAACAAAAGAACTTACAAGCTGCTTGTGGTGAACTCGGTTCAGATGGCTAATCCTAGTCCAAGGAGGAGTCATTGCAACCACATTTAAACTGCCACTTCAGTTCGCATTTAAAATTCTGGGGTTGGAACATCAGCAGATGACATTGATTCCATCCTGTAATCTCATCGATCTGATGTAGGCAAGCAAGGTTTACAGCTTGTACATCACACCAATGAGATTACAAGAAAATTAAAAGATATCAGGCAATCGCCATCGGGGGTAGAGGAAGCAGCAGACTGAGACCAGGCTCCCTCCCCCTGGGACAGAGAAACTGTGCTTTTTGGACTTTTTGCCAACTCAGGATTTAAATTGTCTGGGGCGCTACTCATGTCCCCAACTCACCCAAGACTCTGAGGGACTTTCTTGGGCTGATCTGGGGCTAGTGTGCATGGCAATCTGTGCGCCTCCCCCCGCCCTCACCCCACTAAGGGGAAAGAAAAAAAGGCACCAAGAAATTCAAACTGTGGGAGTGCTGGACCCTACAAGAAGGCTGCTAGCAGCTCCAGAGTCATCACTGAGTGATTACCATCGGGGGTAGAGGGAGCAGCAGATGGAGACTGGGTTCCCTTCCCCTAAGATGGAGAAACTGTGCTTTTTGGACTTTTTGCTGTCTCAGGATTTAAATCTTTGGAGGTGCTACTCATGTCCCCACCACACTGGAGACTCTGAGGGACTTTCTTGGGCTGGCCTGGGGCTAGTGTGCACGGCAGTCTGTGCGCCTCCTCCCGCCCTCACCACACAAAGGGGAAAGAAAAAAAGGTGCCAAAAAATTCAAACTGTGGGAGTGCTGGCCCCTACAAGAAGGGCTGCCAGCAGCTCCAGAGTCATCACTGAGCGATCGCCATCGGGCGTAGAGGGAGCAGGAGAAGGAATTGCCCCCCTTACCCCGCACCTCTGCCTTAACTTAAATAGGCTTTGGAGATAGCCCAACCCATCCAAATCTTGCAACAGTTGCCCAATATCTGGACTGGCTTAAAGGGGCACAGCCACTGCTCAACCCCTGAGTCGTTAGCAGGCACAGAACACAGGATCAGCCTGCCGTGGACTAAGGATAGAAAAAGGGCTGTCATAGTACTGTGTTCTTACCATTTTTTTTTCCTACTTATCTCAATTGCTAGTTCACCTAGTCTATCTCTTGCATTAGTCTAGCCTATACAGCGTCCAGAATCTGTATCTACTTAAGTTATTATTACAGAGAGGAAAGGAGCGTGCTAGCTTGATATCGCAGTGCTGGGGTTTTTACTGTATCTGATCCATCTTGTTTGTCAGTTTCAACCAGTCTATTTCTGTTCTTTAGCCCAGCCCACACAGTCCCCTGAATCTGTCTCTTATTTGATTGCTTTGAAAAGAGCGTACCAGTGCTCACATCGTCATACTGTGTTGTTAATATATTGCCAGCACACCCAGTTTATTTAGTTACTACACTAGCCTATGCAGTCTCCAGAACTATCTTCTGACCTACCTTGACTGCCAAATTAGCTTGTCTACCTCTTCCTTAGATCTGACCAAAGCACAGCCGTTACAGCCTCCAGAACAGGGTGTCACTAGTTCCAGTTTACCCTTCACAACCTCCTGATCTAGGGGGGCTGCAGAAATGGCCAAGGCACCTCTGGTAAGGCTTACAGGGAATCCCTAAGTAAGATTACGGCTGGCTTTTGAGAAATGTGGTGGTGGTTCATGATAGGACACCAAATGGGGGGGTGTCAGGATTTTGCTGGGAACCCTTCATGCACTGACAATTACTGCAACTGATCATGTCACCATAGGCCAGACTGGGCACTACACCAGCAGAGCTGGTCCAGATGGGGGTCACTTTATCCCAGAGTGTCACCACCCATGTTTCAGGACCTATACGATGGCTGTATACATACTGGAAAAAAGAGGGTTTTTCATGCGTGCAGTAATGTACATAAGGGCCCACAACAATGAAACAATACCCCACCCATATGCAAGCCAGTGCTAAGACACTCCTCCTAGGCCTCCTGCTTCTAATGGGGAGTGACATAGAGCCAAACCCTGGCCTCCCTAGGACTAGCATCCCCCACCTAATACCTAGCACACCAGAATGGGCCAAAGCTAGGGGGCTGAGGGTGGCCCACATGAATATTAACAGCCTCAGGTCCAAGATGCACAAACTAGAGGCCTGGGCCAGCCTCTACTCTCCTGACATAATATGCATCTCTGAAACTGGGCTGAAGCCATATGTCCTCCCTCACAAGGTTGAACTACAAGGCTTTAAAACATTTAGAAAGGATAGGAAGGGGAAGAAGTGTGAGGGAGTCTTGATATATGTTAGGTCTCAAATCAACGCAACCATGGTCTCTAATACGGATCTCGAAGGAGATGGGTGCAAAGTACTGTTTGTCAACATTTGTGTCTGGGACCACAAGCCACTACTTGTAGAGTGCACCTATAACACCCCAAGGAAGGCCATTTAAGCCCTGAGAAGGCTGGCAAACACCGTACCCACCCTGCTCAGCTTTGAAAAGAAAATACTTGGAGACTTCAACCTAATCTAGGTGGATCAGCTAGCCGGGTAGGTCAAAAACAGCCTCCTGGGAGTGAATCTCACACACCTGAGGCATGAACCCACATGCATCAACCACAAGACTGGGAACCATACTATACTAGATTGGATACTAGTGACTAATCTAAAAAGGGCCAAATTGGTAGGAACATGTGCAGATTCGCTCAGCGACCACACACCTACCCTTCTGGTGTGGAGGAATAATTTCCCCAATCAACCCCCCAGAACCCTCTGAACCAGAAATTACACAACACTAAATGAAGGCTCCTTCCTCCAAACCCTCTCAGAAGTGGGCTGGGCACAGGCCCTTGATACCACTTCTACAGATGGAGCCCTTGAAGACATCACCAGATATTTTATGTCGGTAGCAAACAAGCACATGGCCCAGGAAGATGATCAGGGTCAAAGCTCAGGGTGCTAGTTGGCTCAATCCTGATCTCAAGAGGAGGCTGAAGGACAGAGACAAACTATGGGGGAAATACAATCACTCAGACCTGCAACAGGATTGGATGCAATACCGGGAAGCCAGAAAAAGCTGCAAAAGGGAACTCAAAAATGCAAAAAAGAGTTACCTGCATGCGCTGCAATCCAAGAACCTGGCAGACCCAAAGAAGTTCTGGGGGCACATTAACACTCTGCTCAAGGGGGGCAAGAGTAAGGTGGCCAGGCCAATAAAAGCAAACTGGACACAACTCTCCACCCCTATAGACACAGCCAACGCCTTCAACAACTTCTTTCTAGACCTGCAGAGGTTCAGAACGGGCTATCACAGCAAAGACTCGGGTCACCAAACACACCCAGAGAACCCTCCCTAGGGCAGCCAAGGGCACCCGGAGACCCTGCATCTGGGCCCTGAATTTCACCTTAAGCTGGCATCAGCAGGGGAAGTCCTGAAGTTGCTCAAAGGCCTGAAACCAGACAGCACAGCAGGGCACAACAACCTGGAACCCAAGCTGCTGAAAATTGGAGCCCCTGCTATTGCAGGACCTATAGCTCAGCTCTTTAACAGGTCCTCGACAAAAGGAAAAATACCTGCTTTGTGGAAGGTTGGACTGGTGACCCCAATCCCGAAAGGTGGGCCGCATGGAGACGTGGAAGACTTTAGACCTATCTCCATTCTAAGTACCCTAAGCAAGCTGCTGGAGAAGGGGGTCTACCAACAGGTAAGGCACTACCATGGAACTGCACAACCTGCAGGCCCACCAGCAGCACAGTTTTAGAAAAAAACACGGGACCGAAACAGCCCTAATAAGATTCACCACTGATGTGTATGAAGCCTTAGACCAGAACAAAATGCTTGGCGTGGTCTTCATTGACCTCACCAAGGCATTTGACCTGGTCAACTACCAGCGACTTCTGGAACGGCTTAGGGGGGTTGGGTCTGGACACAACAGCCCTGCAATGGTTCACAGACTACCTCAGCGGCAAGACACAAATGGTCTGGTGGAATGGCGCTACATCAGATGAGTGCCCATTACCTGCAGGTGTCCCACAGGGGTCAATCTTAGGTCCCCTGCTATTCTCCCTGTTCACAAACAACCTTCCCCAGTATGGCAGAGGGGCAAAAGTCACGCTCTATACTGATGATGCAGTGCTGTAAAGGACAGGAGAGTGCACAGGGTTTTTAAACCAAGAGTTGAGTCAGAACCTTGCAGCCTTTGAATCCTGGTGTCAGATTAATAGGCTGGTCCTGAATAGTAAAAAGATAAAAGCCAAGCTCTTTGGCCCAAAAAGACTGGGTCAAAGGAGATCCCAACCACCTATCACTCTCCACCAGGGATGGAGTATGGATAGAAGTTATGGACAGCATGCAATACCTGGGAATGTACATTGACCAGGAGGTCTCATTCAGGAAGCACATCGACCACCTCACAAAAGTAGTAAACCAAAAACTAGACCTCCTCTATAGACTTAACCCCTTTCTAACCAAGGAAACTAGGAAGGCGGTAGGGAACAGGACAATTCTCCCCACGCTTTTATTTATTTATTTATTTATGTATTTATTTAGTCATTTATTTATTTAGATTTTGGTAACCAGGTAAGCCCATTGAGACCAGAGATCCC
The DNA here is from genome assembly GCA_016271365.2 of Neoceratodus forsteri. Classification (NCBI taxonomy): domain Eukaryota; kingdom Metazoa; phylum Chordata; order Ceratodontiformes; family Ceratodontidae; genus Neoceratodus; species Neoceratodus forsteri. The sequence goes on from CM057457.1 coordinate 105,218,764, forward strand.
TTTTTCAGGGGCGACCCGGAGTTAGTTACAATGACTACATACATAGATGAAAAATACAGTAGGATTTGAGTGAAATACATATTAAGTTACAGTGAGTGCATACATAAACATTGGGTACAGTAGACTAATAGAAGACACAGGTCAGGGAGTGGGTATCATACATGGGGAACAGGGAACAGCAGGAATCACAAGGTTGAAACAGTTGCTTAAGTCAGGTAAACAGTGTTTTTAGCATTATCCATAGGTGATACAAGGGGTGGAGGGCCTTGGTCAGCTGACGTAGCAAGTGGGTAGGTCAAGGACGTGGTCTAGCCATTACAACCACAGAGGCTGAGTTCCAGAAGGTACGCTTTGAGGCCAGTAGGTTTGCTTGGAGGGTGTTCCATAAGTGGGAAGCCGCATATTGAAAGGAGCGCTTTCCTTGGTTAGTGCGAACGTGAGGGATGGCAAGGTGACGACTTGCTGTGGACCGGAGGGTTCAGCAATGGACTTTAGGGGTGAGCAGCCCACTCAGGTGAGGTGGGTGGCCTAAGAAGGTGAATTTAAAGGCCAGTCAGGCCGTAGGATAGGGCCAGCTTAAGCCATAGGGAGGGCCAGTGTAGGTCAGAGAGGGCCTCGCAGTGATGCCTCCTCGGGGAGGAGTTGGTTGCAAAGCGAGCTACTCGGTGGTAGAATGTGGAAAGTTTGTTTAGCTCTGACTCCTGGAGAGACTGTAGTACAGGAGAAACGTAAAGCATAGAGGGGAGAATGTTACAGTTTGCTATGGCTCGTCGTGCCTCCCCGGAGAGGGAGTTTCCCAAGCGGTAGAGAAGGCCGAGCCTCTGGTGTATGGATCTAGTTAAAGCATCGATATATAGTTTATAGGTCAGCTCCTGGTCAAGGAGAACCCCAAGATACTTGAACTGGTCAGTGACTGCTACTTGCCTTTTCTATGGAGCAACCTTGTTCCAGTCGCTGAGAGCTACAGAAAGACAGAGACTGAGCACGCGCTACCACGCCGCGCTACCACAGGGCTGGCTGTTTCACTGCCAGGGCAGATAGAATGGAACACCACTGCAAGGTAATCCAGGCCCTAGAATGGCCATCCTTGTAGGCAAGGCCTATAAGCTACAGCAACATGGAGCTCCTCTCTGGTTGCGGGACCTGCTTGTCCCTAAGACAACAAGACTAGAGCTCAGATCCACTGATCGGACACTACTAGAAATCCCCAGGGCTAGAGCATCCCTAGGTCAATGGTCGCTCAAGGTCGCCCTCCCCAAACTCTGGAATGCTCTCTTGAGAGAGATACAAGACAGCCCCACCATTGAGGGTTTCAATCTAAAAGCACACCTAGGGAAGGGGCCTCAGTGCTACTGCCTCACTTAGGGTCCTGCCAAGGGACCAAATGCAAGGTGACATCCCTGCTAAAGAACGGTGGGACATGGATGGATGGGTCCGTCCATCTGGTGGTAGAACTGTCCCTCGCACTTATATAGGTTTTACAATTGTCAATTGGTCTGTACCTAACAAAAGTCTGGAGCATTGGTTGTATCAGTGTCTGTACTGTAATGTTTGTTCACGCACTCTATGTAAGCCTTGCTGCACTATACATATCGTTTGCATTGGTTTTTCCCTTCCTCTAGGTACATGTAACTAAACCCGGGTTGCCCCTGAAAAAGGTACCGCAAGGTTCCAGTGGGCCTACCCGGTTACCAAAATTTAAATAAAAAAATAAAATGCATAATAAGGTCTTCCCATACATTTGGAATATTTACATATTGATAATTACTAATGTATGACTGTGCAATAAGGGAAACCTAATATAACTGATCAATGCAAGAAAAAAAGGGGTGTCCCTGATTTTAACATTTGTTTTACCTGCTGTATTTTTTTCAGAATTCTTAAAAAAATTGTTAATTATAACATACATCACCTCTCTCAGGCACTTTATATAGTACTTTTGTTGTACTTAATGCATAGCAGTTAGAAAATCCAAATTTACCTTTTATTATGTCGTCAAGTTGAGCACAAAAAAAGGACAGTTTGCTGTACTGGTCACATTCTCTGATGATGCTCAGGTGTGCAAAGCACTGGGTTGAGTTGCAGCTAAGATGAGAAGCTCCCAGGTATCATCCTGCAAATGTATCTTTGCACAGTTTATCACAATATGCTGCACCAACAAAATCATCCTGAATGGATCTGAACTGATTGTGTACATTTGTTTGGTGCCTTTCTAAGGTACGAGCGCATCTCTGTTTTTTTTTTTTTTAGGGGGTACAGGCACAGGGCCTCTGGTCTAGTTCTCAGCTAGGGCTGGAGGTATGTCACCTAAGTAGAGCAGTGAAGAAAGGGAGCTCTGCCTTAACAGAAACATAGAAAGATAGTCAATGTCAGCAAAAAAAGACCATCATTCCATCGAGTCTGCCTTGTTTTAACCTGTGTTGAGACCTGAGACCTAATGGTTTAGTTGGGTGCTTTGCCCTCCCCCTACTTGCTTCCTGCCTTACTGCTACCCACCTGAGTAACTATTAAGCATTTAACTCTGTCCCAGCCTTTTCTGAATCCATTACTGGTTTTTGCTCCCACCACCTCATCCAGTAGGCCAGTCCATAGCTCAGCAACTCTTTCTGCAGAGTAAAGCTTTCTTACGTCCCTCTTTAATCTCCCCACCCCTGCCAGCTTCCATTCATGTCCCCTTATTTTAACTCTCCATTCCTACTGAATAGGTCTTCCCTAATAAAAGGGGAAGGCGGTGTTGTACAGCATATAAGAAAAAGCAGTCTGTGTAAAGCAGTGCCATCTAGTAATGAAATCTGAGAATAACAGCCAAAAGCATTGTGAGGGTGATTGCAACAGCTAAAACCCTCTCTTGGGGATTCATTGGATAGCAAGTATTTGAATGTAAAAAAACTCTCTATCCTTCCAGCTAGGAGGATTTTGCCTTTCAGAGGCACAGCTGAAGATTCCCTGGTTTAATTCCAGGGCCTGTGCCTGCCTGGGCTGGCAGTATAGCCTAGAGGTTAGAGTAATGAGCTATGAATGAGCTTGATATGTCCACAAGACCTCAGTTCAATTCCCACAACCTCCACTTGCATACTGTGTGACTGAACAAGTCACTTAACTACCCCAAAGCTATTGAGTCATACCTAAAACAGGCTCTTGTACCTAGTGTGCCTTACCTGGTTAACAAAAAAAAAAGGATAAAATAAAAAGAAATAAAAGATAATTCCAAGTGAGGACTAGGTCAGGTGCATCTACCCAAATAGTGAGGCAACAGGCATAGAAACATAGTAACACAGAAGTTGACGGCAGATAAGGACCGAAAAGCCCATCCAGTCTGCCCATTTCTTTTTCTACCTTATAAATGTGCCATCGGCCTTTGCTCTGTCAGTGGCCTATCTATTCATACTCATTTGTATTGCTCCCTTATGCCTATCCCATGCCTGTTTGAAGCCCTGCACTGTATTCATAGCCACCACTTCTTGAGATAGGCCATTCCATGCATCCACCACCCTTTCTGTGAAAAGAATTTCCTCACATTCCCCCTTAATCGGCCCCCTAATCTCATGCTGTGTCCTCTTGTCCTGCTATTTTTCTTATATTTAAACATGTTAGACTCTTTCACCTTGTTAATGCCCTTAAGGTGTTTGAATGCCTCAATCATATCACCTCTCTCCCTCCTTTGCTCAAGGGTATACATATTGAGCTCTGCTAATCTGTCCTCATATGTCTTCTGATGCAGTCCCTGCACCATTTTGGTTGCCCTTCTCTGGACTGCCTCAATTTGGTTAATGTCCTTGTGAAGGTGTGGCCTCCAATACTGCATGCAGTACTCCAGATGGGGCCTAACCAGTGTCTTGTAAAGAGGGATTATTACCTCCTTCTTACGACTTGTGATACCCCTACTAATACACCCCAACACCCCTAGCCTTACCTACTGCTTTAGAGGTCTGCTTGGATGATTTCAGGTCATCAGTGATGATGATGCCCAAGTCTCTTTCTTCCTTTGTGACTGCTAACAACTCCCCTCCCAGCCTATAGGTGGCTTCAGGGTTTCTCTTCCCTATGTGTATGATCTTGCATTTCTTTGCATTAAATCCCAGTTGCCACTCTTCTGACCATTTTGCTAATTTATCCAGATCTCTTCTCATTCTGCATACCCCATCTGGATCATCTACTCTGTTGCAGATCTTGGTGTCATCTGCAAACAGACAAGCCTTACCCTCTAGTCCATCTGCAAGGTCACTAATGAAGATGTTGAAGAGGACTGGCCCCAGGACTGATCCCTGAGGTACCCCACTTGTGACTTGCATCTCTTCTGACTGTATACCATTTACCACCACTCTCTGTTTTCTGCCCGTCAACCAGTTTGCCACCCAGTTGACCAACTTCTGACCCACTCCGAGCCTACGCAGCTTATTTATCAATCTTCTATGTGGAACAATGTCAAAAGCTTTGCTGAAGTCAAGGTAGGCGACATCAACTGCTCCCCCTTGGTCCACCACTCTGGTTACCCAGTCAAAGAAATCTATGAGATTAGTTTGACAGGACCTTCCTTTTGTAAACCCATGCTGTCTTGGATCCTGTGCCCCTGGATTCCAGGTGTTGCACTATTCTTTCCTTAAAGGTGCCTCATAATCTTGCCACTACTGAGGTAAGACTGACTGGTCTGTAGTTCCCGTCTCCTCCTGCTACGCTTTTGTGGAGCGGGATCACATGAGCCCTTCTCCAGTCTTCTGGGACCTCTCCTGTGCTCAGAGACTCACTAAACAGTTCTGCTAATGGCTCTGCTAGTTCCACCCTTAGCTCCTTAAGTACCCTGGGATGTATGCCATCAGGTCCCATTGCCTTATCCACCCTGAGCTTAGCAAGCTCTTGTAGGACTCTTACTTTTCTGAAGGGAGTAGTGCTCACCTCCCTCCACCCTGTGTCCATGGTGCTGAGCTGTGGGCCCTGCCCTACCTTCTCTTCAGTAAATACTGAGCAAAAGTATCTATTTAGGATAGATGCTTTTACAGGGTTCTCCTCCTCACATGCTCCCTTTTCTCCATTAAGCTTAGCAATACCCCCTCTGGACTTTCTCCTTTCACTAATGTATCTATAGAAAGTCTTGTCACCTTCTTTTACTGTTCGTGCTAGTGTTTCCTCAGTTTGGGACTTTGCCTACCTTACTGCCTTCCCTGCTTCCCTTAGGGCAGTTTGGTATGCCTCCCTATCTTCATTCCCCTGTGTTCCCTTGTATTTCCTGAAGGCCAGCCTTTTGGCTCTGACCTTTTCTGCTACTGTATTTGAGAACCAAAGTGATTTCCTTCTTCTTTTGCCCTTCCTTTTCTGTCTAACACAATGGGATGTTGCTTCAAGTATTGCATCCTTAATGCTTGCCCACTTTGCCTGTACCCCCTCACCTGTGTTTCTTTTTGCCAGGGCATAAGAGTGGAGATGAGGTAGGATGTGATGCTTATCCTTTCAAAAGACAAGGTAGTGCTGTACAGGCAAAAAAAAAAAAAACAGTCTGTGTAAAGCAGTGCCATAATATACAGTTACAGCCAGGGACAAGTTATTAGTATATCCAGATACTGATTTCAGTGGGATTTCTTATGATGTAGTGTCATATAGCAAGTTATAGCTGGATATATATCATGACTTGTCAAACACTGCAACTGTAACATAGAAACATAAAAATAATGGTGACAGAGGAAGGCATGTTCACCCATCAAGTCTGTCAATTCTACCTGTTTTTTAATTGAAAATACTTTATTGAGATTTCAGAGTGGACCATAAACAGTCATGATAAACATACTACATAAACAATTTATATGTAGAACGATATAATCGGTTAACCATATAACTCCCTCCCCTCTATTTAAACAATACCCTCCCCCCTCTCCAAAGTAAAACCTATTAGTCCAGCAGTAAAGGTCTATCCAATTGAAACTAGAATGCTGTACATAAAAAAAAGGAAAATAATGACTTTTCCAGTCCATTAGAAGCTACAAGAAAGTGCATATAGCGTTCCGCTCAAATATCAGAAGAGCAGAAAAGAAAAGGGGAAAAGGGAGAGAATAAATATAGGTTTAGGATATGCTCCACTGCTCTGCTCAAGGTTTAGAGGAAAGTGAAAATAGAGTGTGTAGCTTACTCCATTTCTTGTTATACCTAGCTAATTGGTTACGGAGGCTGGCTATCATCTTCTCAAGGTGAAGGTTAGTCAGGAGCTCATTAAGCCACTCAGGGTACGAGACAACCAGCTGGTCCTTCCAATTGTGAAGTACCAAACGCTTGACAGATAGTGAGACCATAGACATATAGTACCTCTGCTTTTTAAACAGGATCTGCAAATAGTCACCAATAATACAAATTTCGGGGAGTAAAATAGTTCTGTAGACCCAAAAGTGGGTTCACTTTCTGTCTAATTGTTTCCCAAAGGGGGTAATTTTTGGACAATGCCATATGATGTGAAACAGAGGCCCGGGCTATTGTCCACACCTGGTACATAATGAAGCGGCTAGTTTACCCATCGCAACCAGTTTAGATGCGGTAAGGTAGATGTTATGCAGAAAATAAAACTGGATAAGACAGAGTTTGTCATTTATGGTGTAGAGAGTGATCTGTCCAAATGCAGTCCCAGTCAAAAATATTTGTAGGGAAAGAGGACAACCAGTAATGGGAATGCCCCTTAATATCTGGAAAAAAGTTTAGGGACTAGGGTAAGGGCAATTTGAGAAACTGGATGAGGTTGCCAGGCTAAAGAGCTGAGAGCATAATAAAAGTCCTCCTGATTATTAGACCAGGTGGATGTACCAAACCAGCTGAGCAGTAAATGCCAGATCTGGTAGATTTTAAAAATATATTTAGGTGGCAAATTGAGTTTTACCAGTAAGTCATGGCCTTTGTTAATCCTCCTAGGGAATACAAAATCACATACTGGTACTCTTTTTTCTTCCAGCTGAGGAATTCCTTCAGGAGTCACCACTTGCACCCCTAACTTTAAGTTGGGATTATTGCATAATGGTTGAGAAACATCCTTTAGGTTGTCATAACGTAGAGCTCTGCATAACTGGGCATGTACCTTCAGCAAGATAAATATTAACTGAATTACGAAGTCCTGCAGCAAGGATTTAGGGGAAATGAAAAACAGGCTATCAGGAGAAATACCTAGATCTTTGATAAGGGTTCTTTCAATCTGTAGCCACAGTGGACTGTAACTGGGTTCTTCATGTGAAAGGGGGGAATGCAGACCACTTGGCATGCTTAGCAATGTGGCTGGCCAGATAGTAGGGGAAGAAATTGGGTAGTCTTAGGCCACCATGCCATTTGGGTGCCCCTTGATGAGTTTAGGAATGTCTTGGAGGTTTCCCTCACCAGATAAAGGTGGAGATAATTCTATGGGCCTTTTGGAACCATCTAAGGGGGAGCAGAAGGTTCAGCATGTGTAAAGTCTGTCCATTCTACCTGTCTAATCAAGACTGGGCCTAGTGCTGCTCTTCCTCCTATCTCTCCTCTTAAGCCACTAACAAACCCCATATGCCTGTTCCAGAATACTCTGAAGCCACTCACAATTTTGGCAATAACAGCTGCTTCAGGCATACAATTCATTTTTTCCATCACAGGTTCAGTGAAAAAATATTTCTGGACATCCCTTTTGAAATACATCTCCAGTTTTCAAGTTTCCAGTTTCCAGTTGACAAGGGGCGGTGGAGTGGCTATCTATGTTAAATCAAATATTTCTGCATCTTGCCTCAGTGTAACATCAGTGCCCAAAGAATTCGAATGTTTATCCCTTAAAATAGCTCTCCTCAATATGACAGCTTTTCAATTGGTTGGCTGCTATAGGCCCCCCTCTGCCGGCCTTCAACTCCTAAACCACTTCGGAAATATAATTAATCTGGGCCCCGAGGACACCATCATTTTAGGTGATCTAAACTTTAACTGGCTCTCAATGCATCTGCACCCTAGTATCTTTTTGTGACACATATGGATTCACTCAATTAATAAATGAACCGACAAAGATTTAACTCAAAAACAAAAGTAACAGCACCCTACTTGACATTATGCTGGTAAACAAACCGCACCTGTTTTCCCATGCTGGAGTGCTTTTCAGTGATATAAGCGATCACTGTCTTATTGCAGGGATAAAATCATCAGTCAAGCCATCCAACCCTGCGAAATTCCTCACAAGAAGGTCTAAAAATAACCTTAACATCGAAGGATATCTCCATGACCTATATCATTCCTTACGCTGGCAAGAATTCTATCACACAGCTTCTGTGGAAACAGCACTCAAAGTGCTAAATGACATTATCATAATTGCCTCGTATACCACCTTTCACTAGCGTTAGAATAAAAAGCAAATCCTGCGCTGGTTTTCTGCCGATCTTAAATTTGCACTGCTTGCTAGAGATAAACTCTGGAAAAGGGCTAGAAAGACCAAGGATCCGTCTGACTGGCTTCAGTTCAGAAAAGCCAGAAACAGCTGCACCAAAAAAGTGAGAGAAGCCAAAGCTGCCTTCTATACAGCCGAGCTTGATGCCTCCTACCTTAACCAGCCAGATTCTGGGGCACCATCAAGGGATCCTAGGGCAGGACTCCAGTACTACCTTGCCATCCCAAGTGCACCTTAACAATGCTGTTATCACTGACAAGCGTGAAATCTTAGATGCATTCAATAATCATTTCACTACGGCTGGCCTAGCTTTGATTCCTCCCCAGCAAATCTACTACGGTCACAACTTAAATTCCAGTCTATCGATGGTCAGAAGGCTGCCTCTTCATTCTCCTTCAAGCCCATTTATTAAAACAAGTGGAAGACCTACTGCTACTTCTAGACACCAAGAAAAGTGCAGGTGCAGACTCTCCGGACCCCTACTTCTTTAAAAATCGCTCTACATGCCATTGCAGTTCCCCTAACTCATCTTTTTAATCTGTCCTTATCCACTGGTTCTGTTCCTACATTGTGGAAAACAGCACAAGTGTTTCCCTCCTCAAATCAGGGGACCCCATGGATCTCAACAATTATAGACCTATATCCATCCTACCTGTGCTGTCTAAAATGTTAGAAAAACTGGTGAGTATCCAACTAAGAGACTACCTCGATGCTAATAACCTACTTAACCCTGCTCAATCTGGGTTTGGACCAGACACAGTACCATTTCTGCATTAGCAAAAGTAACAAATGATTGGCAAACTGAGTTAGACAAAAAACAGCATCTGTGCTGTATTTCTAGACCTAAGTAAAGCCTTTGATACAGTGGATCATGAGCTGCTAATTTCCTCACTGCACTCCTTAGGCCTGGATTCAACCTCTCTTGGGTGGTTCAGATGTTACCTCACTGATAGAATACAGCAGGTGAAAATGAAGGTGTCCTATCCTCCTCAAAACCACTTCTAAGGGAGTACCGCAAGGATCCATCCTTGGCCCTATCCTCTTTGCTGTCTATATCAATAACATTGATTCCAACCTCACTGTTGCCAATGTCCACCTTTTGCTGATGACACTGTCTTGTATGTCAGTAACCCTCACCATCAAAGGCCTGTGAGTTATTACAATCAGAATTCTCCTGCTGCAACATCTACTACTTGAAAAGAAACTACTATTAAATGCCAAGAAGACAAAGGCTATGTTCTTTTCCACCAATATATATTCTACCACTCTCTCATCAAACATTCTTCCCCAACTATCCACCATCCTTGAGAAAAACTTGATTATGTGGATAAATTAAAATATCTAGGGGTATGGATTGATAATAGACTTGATTACACTCAACATGTTGAGGAGCTCCTGAAAAACTCAGACAGAGGCTCGGCCTATTCTTCAGAATCAAACATTATCTAACCAAAGAGTCTAAACAGAGACTAATACAGGCATCATTTCTATCTCTCATCGATTATGCAGATTTCCTATATGGCCACTGTACTATGTCCTATTTAAGTAAATTGGATACCTTGTACCACAGAGCTCTAAGATTCATCACAGATCTTCCTTTCAACACTCATCACTGCTCTCTCTATAATGCTGTTGGCTGGACATCCTTACACCTTAGTAGGAATAAAATGCTGCACTATGGATTTACAAAGCTCTGTCAAACAAACTTCCATCTTATATTTCTGATTGCTTTACCCTGGCTACACCTAGATCATATGCCCTAGAAGCAATAACCTTATCACCTTGAAGATACCTAAAGTCTGTACCAGCATGGGAGATCTGCAATCAGCTACTTAGCATCTACCTGGAATTCTCTGCAGAAGACCCCGAAGTTGAACACCTTCATCCCTATAGCATCCTTTAAAAGCTCTTCATAAGTCTCTTTCCTGAGATAAGCAACTGCATTCACTAAGCCTAGTCCCTCTTACCCTTTACCCCCCATTTTTTTCTTTTATCACAGTTTATATACTTTTCTAAACTTAGCTACAATATACCCTAAAATCCATTGCCATTCCCTTTCTTTTTTTATCCCCCCATTTCTACTTGCTTAAGTACCTACCCAATTACAACACAACCTGACCAATTCCACAATCCCAATACCTTGCAGTCATCTGGGTCAAACCTGTCTGAATTATTTTGTTTTGTGGTCCAAAATCATTAGCTACCTTGCTTGTATATACATTTTTTTTTATTACTGTAGCTGTTTATTTATATTTAAGTCTTTGTCTCTTTCTCTGTATTTGTTTATATATGCTACTGTACCTTATTTTGATCTTGACCTATCAGGTCCATTTTGTAAATGAGCTTCGCTCAATGATGTCAGCCTGAATAAATAAAGATTTTGATTGATTGGTTGATTGATTTTCTTAAGGTTCCTTTTGTGCATGTATTCTTACTTAAAGTGAATAAGTTATTCTAGCCACTCTATTAATTCTTTGCATATAAATTTCAAACATTTCTACCTTTCCTTTCTAACCTCTAGTGTGTACATATCGAGTTCTCTCAGACTTTCCTCATACTGTAAGTCATATCTCCAATTCCCTGTAAACTTTTGCTGCCCTTTGCATTACTGCCTCCACTCTCTCTAGGGGCCTGATTCCAAGATGAATGGCGTAACTCACATGCAGTTGCGAGTTACGTCATTCACCCTTACTTCAGGGACCCTGCACTGCATTCGAAGAGTGGCAAGGTCCCGGCACTTGAGACATGCGGCATATGTCATGCATGGGCTATTGCCACATGCATGGCATATCGCAGCCACATGTTGCAACTCATGGCCAGCGACAGGCAGCCCCCAGAAGCACCCCCACCCAAACCACCTTGGCACACAGCAGGGGGCATGGGGGCAGGACAGATGGCACAGGTGTCTGGAGGGGTGCACCAGAATTGGATCCCAGGGGGTCCCAGACAATCAGGGGTTGGGTCAGGGGTGAGCTTGAGGGGGCCTGAGGGACAGTGCAGCATGGTTTCCATGATGCTGTGTGGTGGCATCTGATGGTGCCAGTCATTGGATGCCACTTGGGACAGGTAGGGGCTTCCATAACATTGCTACACCAGTGTGCTTTTGGAATGGCAATTGCGGGTTATGACAGCCACCCTCCTAGAACTGAGCTATGTTGCTGTCATAACCCGCACTTGGCCCAGGCATTGCAGGCTGTTGCGTAATGGGTGGCGTAACCCATAGTTGCCGCAGCCCACTTTCACCATGGTGCAAGTCATCACTTGGAATTCCAACTGGCATGCCGCATGGCGTAAGTCGTGAGGTATGCCAAGGGGTCTGGCATATGTCACCTTATGCTGGCGTAGCCTGTCCTGGAGTTGTACCCTATGTCTTTGTGAAGGTATGGACTCCAGAACCTTGCACTGTACTCCAGGTGTGGTCTGACCAATGATCTCTAAAGTAGTATCACTTGTTGGTTCCTACTACTAATTCCACACCTCAAGCACCCCAACATCTTGTTTGCATTGCCTGCTGTTTTCATTCTCTGTTTTAAGGATTGAAGATTATCACATATTATTACCCTTATTTGTTTTCCCTCTGATATACTTACTAGCTTCACATTGCCATCATATATTTTTTCATGCTCTTTTTCCAATATGCAATACTTTACAATTCTTTGCATTAAAGGTCAACTGTCAGAGTTTGGATCATTTTAGTAACCATTCCATGTCCTCCTTTAGTGCTCTTATTCCATCCACAGTATCCATCTTTGAGCAAATGTTAGTGCCATCAGCAAATAGACAGATTTTGTTCTGTATATCCTCCCCTGCATAACTTAAGAATATGTTAAAGAGTCCATGACCCAAGACTGATCCCTGTGGAACTCCACTTGTAACCTCTTAAATGCATGAAATTTCATCATTTACAACTACTGTCTCTGATCTGATACCCTGCCAATTTTCCAGTCATGTTGCAATCCACTCTTTCTACCCCCAAATACCTCATTTTTTACCAGCCTACTGGGGAGGACTGAGCCTAAGGCCTTACTAATTCTAAATATACTGTATGATGGCTACTGCCAGTCCTTTATCTGCTGCTCTTGTGATCAGTCAAAGAACTGTATTAGGTTTGTTTGGCACACCTCCATCTGTGAACCCATGTTGCCTATCATCTTGTAACCCCCATTCCTTTAAAAAGTTCACTAAATTATTTCCTTATTAAAGACTGAAGTACCTTTCCAACTATAGATTTCAACCTGATTTTTCAATAGTTTGCTGGCTCATCGTTTTTGCCACCTTTGTGCAGAGGAAACACAATGGCAGTTCTCTAATCCATAGAAAATGCTCCTTTATGTATTTACACATACAAGTACAAAAGCTTTATTTTTCAGCTAATATGCCATTACAATATGAAAAAACAAAATACGCATATAAAATACGATTACCTCTGTGTAGGGTTAAAATATCAAAATTATACACGCTGTGATTGAATATCTCAGACACAGTTATAACTTCATAAAACTATGCCTAATCAAACTGTCAAGTTGACATTAATATATTATTAGACTTAAGTGTCCTAAGATTTAGGAAGGCAGAACACAGAAGCATTTGAGCATTTAAAATTACAAAACTAAAGCAAAGGCCACAAATACAGGGTCACAGAAAATATCCCCCTTTAGACTCCAAGTGCATCCACTCACAGGCTCTGTAAAAAAGTACTATTCCGATGGATCCACAACCACCTCAGCTTTTTTCCTGCAGTTTATTGTTCAGAGCCTCATGTATAGTTACTTCTTTGTATCCTCCAATATTGGCTAGTTTCACCTTATATGCATGGACTCTGGCCATTTAAGAGCCATTCATAGCTTCTGTTCAAGACCATTACCAGCCTTCTTATTAGAAATTATTTTTAGAAGAGCTTTCCTTAAGGCCCTTTAACATCTTGTACAGGCTTTCACTTAAGGTCAAGTTCTGGTACCACTAGGAGCAGCACCCTCCATTAACCTAATGTCAAACACTTTATGTCATCTGAGTGTCTAAATTCCAGAAGCAGCTATGAACTATGGCCAATCACTCCCTTCTTAAACTCCCAGCTCTTGGCTAATGGCTGCTAATTATTACATTGTGCATTGCAGAGGAATGATTTGAATCCATAAGTTCATCCTAAGCAGGGCAAGTTACTTCCAAAAGTTTACATAGATTACAAAATATGAGCACTATCAGCACTTACCAACCCATATCTTGTTTATGCCCCAACATGTGTTAGTAGGCAGCACTTAACTTACATCTGTATAATTTTCCGCAAAGATATTGTAGCAGACCAACTCTCCGATTACCTTGGCAAACATCAACTTCAATGCAGACAGCAGCATGGATTCTGGAAATAGCATAGCACCACAACCACATTTATAGAATTTACAGGGTACATACATAGCACTCTTGACCATGAGCTCTTGGTGGGGACAACCTATGTGGACCTCACCAAGTCCTTTATAAGGTTAATCATGAGCTGGTCCTAAACTGACTATCTGACATTGGTCTCTCCCTGGAGTCAATGGCCTGGTTCCGGAGTTATCTCCAAGGGAGAGTACAGAAGGTGAAGATAAATGGTGTCTGCATGGATAATCACTGTGTCAACACAGGAGTGCTACAAGGATCCATACTAGGGCCCCTGCTATTCAGTCTTTTTCTAAACAAACTCCCCCAAGCAGCAAATGATCAGATTTTGCTTTATGTTGATGATGCTGTAGTCTACTCGGCCCGCTCAGACCCTGCAGTTCTTGAAAGCCAGATGCAGTCCAATTTCACATCTATAGAAAAATGGTTCTCAGACTCAAAGTTACTTTCGAATTATAAAAAAACTAAAACAATGATTTTTGCCTCAGCCGACAAACACAGAAGCCACCCTATCCAAATAGTTAACAACCTCAGCTCCTCACTTAAGATGGTAACCCATTTTAAATACCTGGGGGTAATATTAGACTCTACGTTGTTCTACTCCAAACACATCGATCTAGTTGCAAAATTGGAAAGCACAAAACTGGGGTTACTGTTTCGTAACAAACGCTGCTTACTAATGAAGCCTTAAGAATTGCTATAACTAGCTCAGTGCTGTCTGTCATTGACTACGGCCTGGTTGTATACAGCACTTCAACTCCCGTGGCTCTAAAAAGTATCAAGACCACCATCAATAAAGCATGTAGGCTAGTTCTGGGAGCACCTCCCAGAGCACATGAGTGAGGTATGCTCCCAAATTGAATGGCTCAATTTGGACTGTCTTATCCAGTACCAAATGTGCCTGCTCACCAAAAAAGCTACACTTGGCCTAGCCCCTCCTGGAGTACAGGATTTCCTCAATCAGGATTCCTCATCCAGATGTACCAGGGGCAGAAAGAACAAACCTTGGATGTCCTTTTCCATAGAACCATGCAAGGCCAGAGATTCATAGAATATCGGGCCCCTAGACTACTAAACTCCATCAATGAAGACCTTCTGCAGGAAACAAAGCTGTACTCTTTTAAAACTTTCCTTTGTACCACCCTTGCCCAGGCCAATGTTTGCGACTGCAACTCCTAACCCCCTATAATCTTCCTCCCAACTAGTTCAGCCCTCTCTCCCTCCCACTCCACCCATCCTCTGCATCCCCTTCATTTTGAAGCACTGTGCTTTCCACCTTATACCCTCGCTCCCCCCCTTCCACCAGCACCACATTTACTCTCGATTCCACATCCCTCACATTGGTTCTGCATTTCCCCCCTTCAGGCTCCCCCTCATCCCACACTGGTCCCTCCTCCACCTGTCTCTCCACCTCTTGCTCCCATGTTTGCCTCATACAGTCACTTCCACTTGTGTGCCATTCGGATGTGTGCACATTCAGGATGTGTGCACAGATTCCTCTGGTCCCGATTCCTTTTCTATTAGTTCAATGTCAAATAAATCAGTTGTATGCTCTTAGAATTTCAATTATATGCACAATTCTGACAGCATTTTGTTGTCAGTAGCAGCAGCAGCGAGGTGTTAATTGAGGTGCTACTGACAGTAGATGCCTGCTTTTGTTAAGCGCTTAAGTGCCCTGAGCTATCCAGGTGCACAATCATGTGTTAATGAACATCTACTCTCTATCAGGTGCTATTAGTGCAGGGAAGGGAGTGTTTGACATCACAGCTCACAACTCACAGAGCACATTCAGACTTGTAATAGCCCTGATAACAGTCCCAAGAACACCAGCATGGATAAGTTCAGCACTTTACCTGATTTCTGTGGTTTATGATGTTTATGCTGCTGGCTTATGCTGCTCCATACCGAATGCTTTTCAGCACTTCTCTTTAGCAATACTTGGCACTTTGCTGCATTTTTCTGTTGTTTTAACAGTACTGTTGCTGTTTATGATGTTTGGAATGAGTATGCTGCTCAGTACCAAATGCTTGTCAGCACTTCTCTTTAGCAATACAGTACTGTACCATCAGGAATTACAGTTTACAGTATAGCACAGTTATTTTATTTACTTTATAATTGATATTTATTAAATATGCTGCAATGTTTTTTGCATTTTAACATAAGTAAAGCATTTCTACAGTGTATAATAGTGTTTAATAAAGTAATTGTATGATTTTACTACAACCGCAATTCAGTCCCATCAGTAATATGGCAAATTCGGTTGTGTGCACAAATTCGGAAGGTCCCGAGATTGTGCATACAAGCAGAATTGACTGTACCTGTATTTTCCACCCTTTCCAACCCACCTATTTTCCGCTTTACCTCTCTTTACTTAACCTCCACTAGTACTGTCCTGCTTAGGTTCCAGTCTCCCTACCCCTTGCCCAACCTCCATTTTTCCTCCCCCACACCACCCCCTTGTTTGTCTCACCCTGACACTCTCCTTGTTGCCCACTAGCACTTTCAAAAACCTAGCACTCCTTCCTAGGGTCTAGCACCCTAACTGCACTCTGACAAAAGTACTGTTCCTTTGGAATCAAATCTGGCTGCTAATCGTTCTTCTTTTTTATCTTTTAATTGGTTGTTTTAACAGATTCCCATCTTGTCAACTATTTCTGTTGTGCTGCACCTATTGTTCAAATGAAATCTATTGTGAATCCTCCTCTGTGTAATCTTCTGTAACCTCCATTTGACATGGAACCTCTGTGTGATCTTTGCAACCTCATTT
The DNA here is from genome assembly GCA_016271365.2 of Neoceratodus forsteri. Lineage (NCBI taxonomy): Eukaryota > Metazoa > Chordata > Ceratodontiformes > Ceratodontidae > Neoceratodus > Neoceratodus forsteri. The sequence goes on from CM057457.1 coordinate 105,235,269, forward strand.
GACATGGAACCTCTGTAAATGATCCACTGGCTGAAAGGTATTTCCTAGACTGTAATAAATAAAATAAATAAATAAATAAACAGATACACTAAAGTTATTAAGCCAATTTATCTTTATAAAATAAAATGGGTACCTTGAGAAACTGTAACCTTTGCTTTAAGATTTTAAAAAAATTAAAGTAAAAAGAGCAACTTGGGAAAAGCCAAAGGCTCCTTTAAACTCAGGAGTCCATATTCAACAAAAAATATTTCCCCAGCTGAAAAATTGTGTTATGAAGACTTAGGCGCTAACACAATCATCCAGCAAGATATTGGCTGCATCACAGTTCATCTGTCAGTGAAATTAATCACAACTCCAGGTCCACTGGTAACCAGCAGTAATGCATATATAAGACATACTTCCTGTAACAATGTGCTCTTTATAAAAATAACTCTTTCAATAAGAGATCCATAAATCATGTCCAGCAAAAAGGGTAACATTTAATAATAAAGCAGTGGAAAACCATGGTGCTCAGTACTGAGTTAAATGAGGAACTTCTACAGCTTACTAATACAGTGTCTTTCATGTAGTTAGCAAAAAAGGATCAGTATGTGAGAGATCTAGACTTTCAGATGGTGTAAAAACTTCAAAGAGGAGTTCTAGTTCAAATAAGGGTTCTGACTCCATAATTCTGTTTTTTGAAAACCACACCAGAGCATCAGGCTATCAGTTGTATTAGTTAAGCAGGTTATTTAAACCTCGCCTGGAAGCATGGATACAATACCCTTTCACTGAAACATCTCCATACCACAAGCAAGGGAAAACTCTGATCAATTTGTCACCAGAGTTTTCTACTTTTTTCTATCCGGAGTCATGGGAGTCCAGTCTCCCCGGGAGTCAAGAGTTCAATCTCCCTTCCGAATGCATTTCTCCTTATCAATCTTTATTCTGTTCATTTAGGTCAAATTACCAGCCTGTGGTATAATATGGAGTAGAAACACCTGAAGATTAAGAACAAAAGAATTGCTCATCTGAGTGCAGTAAATTTAATCATGTGATAATTATTGAACTCTCCAGCCCTTTGGCAAAAATGGCATACCTTTTCCAGATATAATTTTAGCATTCCAGCACTTATAGGTGCTACTATTGGAGAATCTATCTTCCTTTATCATCTTTTTCAGGGGTTTTCTGGGTTTCTGTCTCCCCTCATGGAAATTAAGCAGTTCAAATCTGCGAATGCACCTCTCTGAATTTCTTGAGACCCGAGTTTTAAAATCTAAGTGGTCACAATTTATACCACGTTCTGAGCATTTTACCACATAATAATCACACTGGCATTATTCCAGCAGACGTTCATACATCAGGGACCAAATGGAGCAAAAACAGTATTGCTGAGAATACCACTCAAACGCCACTCGACTGCTTAGCTTGCTAACCGACCTTCGCTCTCAAAGGCATCCTTTAGAGAACTGACACCAAAGTAATGGGGGTTTCATTCATTAAATGACAAAACAAAAGTGAAAAAGGGCTAGAAGGCTGGGGCAAGGAGCAGCTTTCTTCTTGTGTTGCAGAGTGGAGCAGCAGCACGGCCATCTTGCTGCTCCCCCCCCCCCATGGCAGAGTTGTTATTTATTTATTTATCTATTTATTTGTTTGACAATTGGTGACCAGGAATGACACATTAAGTCTAGGCTCATTTCCAGGTGTGACCTGGGGAGGGGAAGGGAGCAAAGGATAAAAACAATATAAACCAATATACAAAATGCAATATTTCAAATAGTGCAAAGTCAAAGCAACACAGATCATAGAAAGTGCGTAATGCCAAACAAATAAAGCTGGCAGATACACTTTATACCATGTGAGAAAGACTGTTAAGGGGGAGTGGAAGCAAGAGCAATGGGGGGATGAATCTCAGTTGGTATCAGAAACTAGTGCATAGTTAAAAGTGCCTGCCAGAGAAGCTGCTAGTAGTTTCATCACATAGTGGTGAATGGCACTCACTAAAATGATGGGAGAGTGACCAGCAGGGTACCGCAGGGCTCAGTACTGAGACCAGTCCTCTTCAATGTCATCTTTAGTGAGATTGCAGCTGAGCTGGAAGGGAAAGTATGCATTTTTTCAGATGGTACCAAAATCTGTAACAGGGTGGACAGTAAGGAAGGGGTGGAAAGAATCTTGGGAAACTGGAGGAGTGGTTAGGAGCATGGCAGTTAGGGTTCAATGCCAAAAACATGCAAAATCATGCACCTAGGTCACAAGAACTCAAGAACTGCATATAGGATAAGGGGAACAGCGAGTCACTAAGCAGGAAAGGGACATTGGAGTTATCATATCTGACAGCCTCAAAGTGGCAGGGCAGTATGACAGAGCAGTGGGTAGAACTAGAGAACTGTTGGGAAGACTAGGAAGGAGGAGGGAGGTGGTTTTGCTACAGTATCGCTGACACCAACTGTTGAAACCTCACCTGGAGTATTGTGTCCATTTCTACAGAAAGCACATAGGATAGACGCAGTCCAGAGGAGGGCAACTCAAATGGTGCATGAGCAGCATCAAAAACCCTATGAGAAGAGACTGAGGGATCTGAGCACGCACTTCATGGAAGGCGGGGGGGGGAGAGAGAGAGAGAGGATATGACAGTGATCTACAAGCACCTCAGGGGGGTGAACAAGGTGCAGGACGAGAGCATATTTCAAATAAGGAAGAGCACCAGAACCAAAGGGCATGTGATGAAGCTGGCAAAAAGTTTAGGAGGGATGTGAGGAAGAAGTACTTCACTGAAAGAGTAGTAGATTCCTGGAATAAACTGCCAGTAGATAAATTGGAGACAAAAACAGTAGAGGGCTTCAAGCATGTGTAAGATAAACAGAGGGGATTATTAGGAAATGGACAGAGAGGATAAAAGGTTACCGATGACAATATAGGGTTTGCAGAGACAGACTATGGAGAGACACTGATCATCTGGGCAGACTGGGTGGGCCAAGCTTTCCTTTTCTGCCAACAGTTTCTATGTATCTATGTTTCCAGTACTTCCAATGCTACCTTTAGTATACTTGGATGTATCCCATCTGGTCACATCAGTTTGTCCCCCCCGGCCCTTATCCCCATCAGCCATTGTCTGAGTAATATAGCTTTGCTTGCTAGAGCACTCTCTGCTTGCTTTTAATAGTACTTCTTTCTCCATTGTAAATACTGACCTGAAAGATTGATTTTGACTCTCAGCTTCATCCCTGTCCCCATCCTCCCAGGTATTCTCTTTTTTAAGTTGCACAATGCCCTCTTTGACATAATATTTTTCCTGAATGTAGCAAAAAAATGCTTCATGCCCTAGTTTGCCCCCCCCCACCAGTTCTGATTTCTGCATCAGACTTAGCATGGCTGACTGTCCTACTGGCCTCTCTTATTCCTCTTAAAGATCAAATGCACATATTCCATTAAAAGCTTGAATCCCCTTGAATACACATCCCTGTGTCATGATTACTGTTTCCTGAAAATATCATGCTGTTTGATTTTGTAGTATTCTTTAAATCAGTATCTGTTAATGTGCTCTGTAGTAACTGAAAACAGTGAAAAACAGTGAAGATGTTTCTGTCCCTGTCAGTGAACAATGACATCATACCTGCCCTGCCTGCTGTTTCTGCAGTTAAGTCCCTGATTGATTAATAAGCTGTTGCTGTTCCTTGCTGAAGCAGTCTGTAGAGCTAATTGTTTTTGATCAGAGTTTGTTGCTAACCCATCTGGTTTGTGTTTAGAGAGATATGCTTAAAGTCTATCTTTCTGGTCTCATAAAAAGTTGATCACATGGGGTTCAGTGCTGAATTAAAGTGCTATGAATGAACCTGTGAGAAATAACAGTTTTTATGTCACAGCTCTCAGTTCTCTGTCATTAAAACTCTGTATTCTATTTTGGCTGTATAATGGATATAAAATAAACTACATTCCATTAATTCATAGAAGCAGCATTTATTTAATGTAGCCTCAATAAATATGTTCAAGTGATAATTTTGTTTTAATGTCAGATTGACAAATGTGTGTCTGCCACACTCTGCTATTTCAGGAACACGTATAGTATGAACTCATAAAATTAAGTTCTTAGAAGGTTTCTGTATGAAAATACATCATGTATGTGTATTACTAGAAATACTTTATGGCATCCTGATGCCCCTGTCTCCTGCCCAACAGTTTAGGCAGCAACTCTCTGCTTCCCCATTTCCCCTACCCCAAAAGCTCCCTGTCTCCTGCCCTCATTTGAGGCTGCTGCAACCCACTACCTACTGTCTTCTCCACAGTCAGGTCAGTTAAGAGGCAATATAGCACAATGGTTTAAGGTTCTGTGCTGCAAACCTGGAGACTTGGGGTTGAATGCCAGAGCCCCAACTTGCATACTGTGTGACACTAAGCAAGTCACTTAACTTCCTTGTGCTCCCAGGTTGCACCTGTAAACAAGCTTTCAGCTTAGTGTGTCTCTCCTGGTTAAACAAATGGGCTGCTGCACCCTGCTACCCTCTGTCCCCCAAATTATAACACAAGATGAAAGTATTTTTTGTTTTTTCTTTCAAGTAGTTTCAGCAGTGAACCAAAGGATCTAACTCTGGTGGCAGAGGGCAGCATGGTGCGACAACTCTAACTGTGGAGGCAAGATGCTCTATGGTGTAGCAGGGGACAGCGGTGTCAGGGAACAGAGGACAGCATGATGCAGAAGCCTTGACTGTGGTGCACAATACAGTTGGGTATCAGAGTACAGCAGCCCTGACTGTGTGATGGGGTGCATGTGGTGCAGTGGCCTTGCCCATTTGGGGCAATGTAAGTGGATAGCAGAGTGCAGCAAAAGCCCCACCTTTGGTGGCCTGGGGCAGCATGGTGCAGCAGCCCAAACTGTGGAGGCAAAGGCCCTGGGACTCTAGGGCATAGCAAAGCATATCAGCTCTAACTGTGGAAACAGGAAAAGGGGGCAACAGAGTGCATTGGCCCTGACTGTGTGGGGTGGGGGAGAAAGGAAGCAGAGTGCAGCAGCCTCAACTAAGAGGCAGAAGACAGGGCATCAGGATGCCATGTAGTATTTTTAGTTATAGATATATATGATGTATTCCCAAACAAAAACCCTCATATAACTGAATTTTATGAGTTCATACAGTACATGTTCCTGAAACAGCAGAGTGTAAAAAACACATGTTTTTCAATCTGATATGGAAACAAAATTATTACATGAACATGAACATATTTATTGAGATTACATTAAATACATGCCGCTTCTATGAATTAATGGAATGGAAACATAGAAACATAGAATTTGATGGCAGATAAGGACCGCTTGGCCCACCCAGTCTGCCCATTTCCCTACCTACTGGATAAGCTGCAGATCCTAGTTAACCAGCAGCCTACTTCTTCCTACCCCCAACCCCTAGAATGGCCTTCTGACTGTCCCATGCATGCTTGAATTCCACCACTGATTTTGACTCCACAACCTCCTCCGGAAGGCCGTCCCATGCATCCACAACCCTCTCTGTGAAAAAATACTTCCTTAAATTACCTCTGAGCCGCCCCCCCATCTTCAAATTGTGCCCTCTTGTTCTTGCACACTTTTTTTGAAAGATGCTACCTCTTGGACTTTGTTGATTCCCTTGAGGTACTTCAACGCTTCTATCATGTCCCCTGCCTCCCTCCTTTCCTCGAGGCTATAATTAAGCTCCTTTCGCCTCTCTTCATATGTCTTCCAGTGCAGACCCTGCACAATTTTAGTTGCCCTCCTCTGGACAGCTTCCATCCTGTCTATGTCTTTGCGGAGATTGGGTCTCCAGAACTGCACACAGTACTCCAGATGGGGTCTCACCAGCTGTCTGTACAGAGGGATAATAACTTCCTGTTTTCTACTGGTGATGCCCCTCCCTACGCATCCCAGTATCCTACCAGCCCTCCATGCTGCCCTCTCACATTGCTTGCCCACCTTTAGGTCATCTGATATGACTACCCCCAGGTCCCTTTCCATTTTTGTTGTTGTTAATATCTCAACACCCATTGTGTACTCTTCCCCTGGGTTTTTGTTTCCCAGGTGCATTACCTTGCACTTCTTAGCATTGTATCTAAGTTGCCATACATTTGACCATTCCTCTAACCTTGCCAAGACCCTTCTCATCCTTTCCACCCCACCCTGTGCATCAACTCTGTTGCAGATCTTTGTGTCATCTGCAAAGAGACATACTTTTCCTTCCAGTCCCTCTGCAATGTCGCTTATAAAGACATTGAAGAGGACCGGTCCTTAAACTGAACCCTGCGGTACCCAACTAGTAACCCTCCTTTCTTCTGAGTGGACTCCATTTACTATTACTCTCTGTGTCCTATTCTCCAGCCAATTCTTTACCCACGCTGTCATCTTGGGACCCACTCCCAGGCTGGCTAACTTGTATATTAATCTTTTGTGTGGGACTGTGTCAAATGCCTTGCTAAAGCCTAGGTAGGCCATGTCCACAGCTCCTCCCTGATCTACTACTTTGGTCACCTAGTCAAAGAAATCTATCAGATTTGTCTGGCATGACCTTCCCACTGTGAATCCATGCTGTCTAGGGTCCTGTGCCCTCTGGCCTCTAGATACTGACAATTATTTCCTTCAGAAGTGATTCCATCATTTTCCCTATCATTGAGGTTAAACTAACAGGTCTGTAGTTTCCTGCTTCTGCCTTGCTCCCACTTTTGTGAAGGGAATCACATCTGCCTCCTCCAGTCCTCGGGTACCACCCCATCCTCCCATGATTTGTTAAAAAGGGTAGTCAGTGGTGTCACTAGTTCAACCCTTAGTTCTTTTAGAATTATGGGATGAATCCCATCAGGCCCCATTGCTTTGTCCACCTTCAGTTTTAAGAGTTCTTTCAGAACCCTTTCTTCTGTAAATGGGCTGGTATCAACTTCTGCATCCAGAGTGTTTCTAGTGTTTGTTTTAGGTATTTCCCCCTCTTCATTTGTAAATACTGAGCAAAAATATTTGTTTAGTATCTCTGCCTTTTCACAGTCTCCTTCTGCCCACCTCCCTCCCCTTTATTAAGCCTCACTATCCCTCCCTTGGTCTTCCTTCGCTCCCTGATGTACCTATAAAAGGTTTTATCCCTTCTTAACTGAGTTGGCTATCTTTTCCTTGGTTTGGGGCTTTGCTGTTCTGACTGCCTTCCAGCCTCCTTTTGCTTTAACTGATACAGTTCTCTGTCCTGCTCCTTCTGCGATTCCTTGTACTTCCCGAATGCTTTCTTTTTCTCTTGAACCTTCACTGCCACTTCCTTTGAGAACCATAGTGGTTTCTTACATCATTTTGTTTTGTTTATTTGCTTCACACAAAGGCTTGTTACCTCTGTGATGGCAGTTTTTATTATTCCCCATTGTTCTTCCACCCCTCCTTCCTGCCCATTTGCTAGTGCATTCCTTAGGCACTCACCCATTTTGGCAAAGTCAGCCCTCCTAAAGTCCAGTACTTTTGCCTTTGTATGGCTTGAGTCTATTGCTGTGTTTATTGTGAACCATACTGTTCGATGGTTGCTAGTTCCAAGATGGCTACCCACTTCTACATCTGTGATCCTCTCTCTCCATCTCCATTTGAGAGAACCAGGTCTAAGATTGCTCCCTCTTGAGTGGGCTCCAATACTAGTTGTCTAAGGCATGCCCCCTGTAGGGCATCTAGAATAACCCCACTCTTCGAAGTGGCTGCTGCAACTGTACTCCAGTTAACATCTGGCATATTCAGATCACCCATCAGCAATATCTCCCCTTTTTCTGCCATTCTAAGTATACTTTCTATCATTTCCTTGTCCATTTCCTCCTTGAGAGGGGTCTGTATACAACCCTATGCGGATTGTGGTGCCATTGCCTGTCTCCAAATTTACCCACAGTGCTTCTTCTCCTCCCTGTTTACCCTTTTATTCTGTTGCTTTTATTCCTTCCCTTATGTAAAGAGCTACTCCTCCTCCTCTTTTACCCTCTCTGTCCCTCCTGTAGATAGTGTATCCTGGTATGTTTACATCCCAGTCATGGTTTTGTGTGTACCATGTTTCTGTGACTGCCATGATATCCAGATGTTCCTCCTCCATCAAGGCCACTAATTCAGGAAGCTTGTTACCCAGACTGTGGGCATTGGTACTCATTGCTCTCCATTTTTTGATGGCTTTACCTTCTGTTGCAGCATCCCCCACTGACCTTTCTACCTTAGTCTTTTCTCATTTAGTACCCTTGTTTTGTAGGAGAGGCTGGGATTTTCCTGCTGCTATCAGTGCCTCCCATCTTTGACTACTGTTTAAAAGCTTGCCAATGAAGCATTTAAACCAATTGCTTAAAGACTTGTTCCCTTCCTGGACAGATGCAGACCATCCTGCCAGTATAGGCTGGTGTCCCTCCAGGTGGAACCCCAGTCCCCAATGAAGCCAAACCCCTGTGCTCCACACCATTTTTTCAACCATTCATTAAACTGCATGGTGCTAATTACCCTCGCCTCCCCCATGCCATTGACAGGCAGCACCTCTGAGAAGGATACTGTGTGCTACTTGTATTAGACCCCTGCCCAACTCTACAATGTCCTCCTGCACTGCTCTAATCTCATGATGAGCCAAGTCATTTGTCCCTAGGTGGACAATGACGTCCAGCTCAGACTCCCTTGCAGCTGTTCTCGTGATCCTGAGGATGCGCTTCCTATCCCTCAAAGCCATGGCACCAGGCAGGCACCTTACTTCAGTTTTCCCAGCTCCCCCCAGTTCTATCTCCCTAATAACTGAGTTCCCCACCAGGAGCTGTTTCCTTTCCCTGTGGTGTCCTCTGCCTCCTTCCTGTGGGCCTCCCTTGTGACAGTTGTCATCAGTCTTCTCTGTGGGTGCATCCATAGGGGAGCTATGCTCCCCCAGAGTGGTGTATGGATTGTGGAGTGGAACAATTGAGTGGGTGTGCCTCTGTTCCACCATCCTCACCCTCCCTGAGCCCACTGTGGTCCAACTGCTGTGCTTTCTTCACAACCTCTGAGGTAGTGGTGGTGGATCTGGTGCTCCCTGGATTGGGAGGTTCCCTTCCTACTGTCCAGTGTGCCCTGGGGGAAGGTTTCCTTACTACTGCCCAGTGCAGCCTGAAGATGGGCAACTTCCTCCCTCAGGGCAGAGAGTTGCAAATAGGGCAGCATCTCAGCCTCCAGAAAGACTCCCAGAAGACTGCTACCCCACAGCCATTACATTGCACTACTCCCCACATGTTTATCTACTTTTTTTTTGTTTGTTTTTGTGGTGTGTGTGTGTGCATGTGTGATTGGTTTGTTATATAGAAATATATATATTATACAATGTGTATGCTTATATTGTCAGTGCAGTGTGCTAGAGAGGATATGACAGTGGTATGCACCTTGCACTCTTGAGGAAATGATGTCAGAACCTCAGGTATAAAGGAACTATTTCCAGGGGTGGGTGGGGTGAGAGGTGGGAAGGGGTTGGGCCTAAACTGTGCCCTCACAAAACAATCAGCTAAAAGCTCTTACCCACCTCTGCGATGAGTGCCTTCCTGTCAGCAAGATGCCCTACACGACAATTTGACAGAGAATATACCCTGCTAATCAAACAGAGAAAAAAACAGACATCCAAGTCAGACACAGGTAAACCTCTCCAGCCCCAAAACAGCCTGGTGGTTTGTTAGCCACAAAGGAAAATCAAATATGCAGTTATTTCAGCCCTTCTGAAGATGCTCACAAGATAAGCAGTTTTGAAAACCCTCTTCCTGAATTAAAAACTAAAAAAATTAAACACAAAACAATACCAATGTAAAAGTAAGGAAAACTTTCCTCAGATGTAAGCAAGAGAGAGAGAGATTTGTTACAGATATCTAGTCCAATATAGTATACCCCATGCAGCTTCTCAGTTGTTTCAAAGCACACCCCAGTACACAACTTGGAAGAAGATGGACTTCCATTAAACAACCCTGTATTATACTGTATAGCCTGAATAGAATGCAACATTGTGATGACAGACAACTGAGAGCTGTGATACAGAAACTGTTATTTCTCACAGATTCATTCATACAACTTCAATTCAGCACTGAACTTCAAATGATCAACTTTTTATGAGAACAGAAAGATAGATTTTAAGCATATCTCTCTAAACACAAACCAGATGGGTTGGTAAGAAACTCTGACTGAAAATGATTAGCTCATGAGACTGCTCTAACTAGGGACTGCAACAGCTTATTTAGTCAATCAGGGACTTAATTGCAGAAGCAACAGGCAGGACATGTATGATGTCATTGCTCACTGACAGGGACAGAAACATCTCCACTGTTTCTTCACTCTTTTCAGTTACTGCAGAGCACATTAACAGATGTTGATTCACAGAAAACCACAACACCAAACAGCATCATATTTTCAGGAACACTGCTCATGACACAGGGATGTGAATTCAAGTGAATTCAAGCTTTTTCTGAAATATGTGTGCATTTGATCTTTAAATAATATTCCTTGTGTTGAACTCTATGAATACATTTTTTTTTTCAAATAACATTCTCTTTGCTTTTACAGCCTTCATCACTTCCGATAGGAGTTACATTGGCTTTCAGTCCTTTTCCTCTTGCTGACCTTTACAATACTCTTTTCTGAAGCATCTAATATACCTGACTTGAATGCCTTCCATTTGCTTTCAACTCCTTCAGGCCTCATTGTTTCTCTCATACTTAATTCTAGCATTTCCTGTATACTATTGAAGTCTGCTCTCCTAAAGTCCCACAACCGTGATATGCTTTTCTCTTTGTTGGGCAATAGACATTCACACTGTTTTGTGATCACTTTTCCTCAAGGTTTCTGAGCACCTAAATTTTGTAATCTCTCACTGTTTGTTATTACCAGATTCAACAATTCTTTCTCCCTAGTAGGGTCCTGCACCAATTGTGCCAGGAAAGCTTCCTGGAATATATCTACCAAGTACTGGATTCTTTCACTAGCTGCAACAGGAACCTTTCAATCTTAGTCAGAAAAATTAAAGTAAATAACTATAGTTACCTCTAGTTCTGCAAAAATACTGCAATTTCCACATTTGTGGAGATTTTGTGAAGTTTTGCAAATTTTGAAAACAGTTTTCTAAAATTCTGACTTTAACAAAATCTGAACCCTCTGAATTTGTTTGGTGAATTTTTGTCCACTTCTGCAAAATATTCTGGCTGAATTGCAACATGTTGCTCATGAACTGTTTAATGATGTTTCTGTGGAATCCTATTCTGCTGTTTAATATATCAATCTGCAAAACATGCAATCATTCTGCAGTTCAGTGATCAGCTCTGCAGAATTTCTTTGTGTAATTTAATACATTAATTTGCAATTCGTACATTCCAGCATCCGTGAATCAGAGAAACAGCCAAGGAAAAGTAGCTAGGTACAATATCCTTTATTACAAAACATGTCTCAAATACAAACCACAACAAAGCTCTGAAGGTTGTGAGCTACATAATATGTTTCACATTTCACAGTGCTTTATCAATGCTTCTCCCCAGATTCTAATTACTCTCTTAATAACCTCTGAGAGTTCCCTATCCTTTATCTGCACCTGCCCTGATAATCTGCAGATCACCTCAACTTTGATTTTGTTTCCCCTTCCTTGTGGACAATTGTACCCAAAGGGTCTCCAAACCTTCCAATATATCTCGATTATTTAGCTCTATTGTTTCTATCCTATTGCATACATATAATGGTATTAAACAAAAGCATTGGAAGTTGGGTTAACAGCTTACCACAAAGCAGACCTCGCGCTAGGTCCAGTTAAAAATAACTTTAAAAAAAAAATAACTGTAATGATAAAGTTAAAAATCCATAACAGATCAACATCACCCCGGAATCTAACCATGTGATCAACCTTTCACATTGCACTCATGCTTTTTCAAGGCGTGGTTTGTTAGTACATACAGCCTATTTATACTGCTAACACTTAAAGAGACAATACATGAAAAGATACAATAATAAACCTACATATGGAATGGGGGTGGGGGAGATGAAAAGGGAAGTGAAGGAATAGGGAATGGGGAAAGGATTTATTATTCCATCCTACAAATATATACCATAAAAAACCTATGTCACTCAATATACTGTACCTTATGTAAATAAACATCTAAATATGCATATATTTTTACACACATGCCAGAATAAACTGCCACTAAACACAGAATTACAAAATGTATCTAATCAATCAGCAATATCTGCAGACAGACCAAAAAATTCCATTAGCACAATAACTTATTTCTTCAAAAATGGTTTTAAACTAAACATTGCACTGAGCCCTTTGTATCCATGTGCTCTCAGAATAGTCTACCACTTGCTTTTCACACTTCAATATTTTGTTTCCAAGCCCCCCCCCCAAATGTTCAAAGTAACATTGTCCAAGCCTTGAAATTTTAAATTATGATTTTCCCTTTTTGGAGTACTTGCATAGCCAAGACACTTGTCTTTTCTTGTTTCTGGATTGCATTCAAATGTTCATAAATCCTGTTTTTGAGTGGTCACTTCGTCTTACCAACATAGAAATAATTGCACTCAGTACATGTTGCCTCATAAACCACACATAATGTTACACAAGTAATGAAATGATTATTTTCAAAGTCTCTTTTCAGTACTGGATATTTAAAAATGTTACCTGTGTTTAGATGAACACAAGATGAGCAATTACCACATCTAAAAAAAACTGCATAGCAGTTTGGGTCTTGAATCTCTCTCCTTCTTTGTGTAGTGGCTTTCTGTGACCATGTCGACAATTTTCCCGCCCTTCTTATAAAACATCTGAGGGGCACTTATCAAATTATTTTCCAGTTTGGGCTCCAACTTTAAAATACTCCAGTTTTTACACAAAATCTCACAAACTTTATAGCCCAGGGGGTTAAGCTCTGTAACAAAATTTAAAACATCACCATTATTACTTTTTTCTTCTGTGTATTTTGTTTCACGAGATCACTCCAAGCCATCAGACTAACTTCATTTTTTGCTTTTTGTGCACACTGATAGTTATAGTCTGATAAAACCTTGAACTCAGAGACATTGCTTCTTTGTTGAAACCCTCATCAGAACTAAAGTTTCTTTTGGCCCACATGAACTGGCCCTTTGGTATATTTGTGATCAAACTTCTTGGGAGACCGCTATCAAAAGCCAACAACACATTTCCTGATGAGGGCTTTATGTATAACTCTGTTGTCTGCCCCCCTGTGCCATATTTACTGATCATCAGATCCAAAAATGAAATTTTATCCAAACTTGAACATAAAGTAAATTTCAAGTTCTGATTCATAGATTCCAAGTAAGTTAAAAAATCCTGGAGAGCCAGTTGGAGCCCCCTCCACACCAAAAAGATATCATCAATAAAGTGTCAGTACAGTAATAAGTTTTTTCTAATATAATTTTTTTCTGAAACCAAAAAATGCTTCTCCCATATGCTCACATATACATTTGCATAGTTTGATTTGAAGGAGGCCCCCATGGCTGTCCCTTTGGTCTGCAAATAAAAGGCACCCTTGAACAAAACCAGATTGCATTTCAACACCTTTTCAGCTAGAACCAATAGGCACTCACCAAAGCTGTTTGCATACCCTGTATTTTCATATAACATTTGTCTAACAGCTTCCAGACCAATGTCATGCGCTATATTTGTATATAACGCACTAATGTCCAGGGTCACCAGAAAATCGCTCTGATGTAGTGGTGGGCGAAGTGGCCCCAATTCGCTCCACAAAGTGATCCATGAAGTGAAGGCGAATTCGCAGAGTGTTCCACAACGAGAAGTGGAGTACTTTGCGTTATTAAGGGGTAACACGAAGCCCATTGAAAACAATGACTTCATGTTACTCCACCTTCCCAAACCACTACTCCACCAATTCTTAAGGTGAAGTACATTGAAAACAATGTGCTCTGCCTCACTTCACCTTGTATTTAAGCTCCAAAGGTGAATTTTGCAGTGATTCATGGGATTTCAGGTCACATGGGCTCTAGATTGTTCTGCACAGCCTCAGTTTGGGTAGTGTGTGTATGAAGCTGTAGGAGAAAATGTGCTCAGAGAGCTCTGCGATTCAAACCTTCTAAAAACTGTTAAAAAAGCCTTTTGGAGTCATTTGTTTTGCTGAAACTTTAGTTCATCGATTATAGAAAACCCTCCTGTGCTCATATCATTGAGTGTTTATTGTTTGTATGTGGATTTTGAATGTTAATGTACAATATTCAGTCTGTGTGCTGAGAGACAGTGGAAGTGTGCTTTAGGAGAGGGATGTATCTGTGGTGTAGGTAGATTAACCTGGAGAAAAAAGCAGTGCTTTCTGTTTTGGTGATATTTTTCTTGTGTAACTGTGCTAATGTACACACAGTAATATTTTTCATAATTCTTGCCATTTTTTTGCTGATTGTTGTGGTGCAGCAGTGCATAATTTTAGTTTGTTTAAAATATGTGGTTATGTTACTGAAGTTTTTAATTTGCTAAGCATTACTTAGTGTGTGTATGAGTATGTGTGTGATGCATGTCATCAAATCAGACACCTTTTATTGTGCCACATAATTTCAGCAATGTGAACCTGCTATCCACTGCAGCTGTGTAATTTTTGTAGTTCTTTGTGGTATCTTTATTAGTACTAGTGACTGTTACTGCAGCAGTGCAGTACACTGCCCCCCCATGGCCTGCCCCAACCGGCAAAGGAATTATTTTACAGATTTGAATTTTTGATGGTGAGCACTGGTTAGGTGTTGAGCCTTTGCATCTGCATCTCTTCAGTGCACAGTGCAATCGTAATCTATGCATTTGCATCTCTTTAGGGCCCAATCTCCATCTCTAACTTAAGTCGCTGTTGTTTCTTTGGCTTACCTTCGGAGTACTGGACAGGTGTGGTGCATAATTTTGCATGAACATTGTACTCATTAATATGCCTTTTTAAGTCAGGACCATCATCATGAATGACTTGTGATACAAATCACGTTCTTCATCATCACAGTCACAAATGCGTCACAAATCATGATTTATGATCATGTCACGAATCATAACATTAATCTTTTTTAATAGTTACTTGGATGTGTTGTAAGTCTGTTTTGCAGTATCTCTCCATGCTTCACTAACCCACCATTGTACTCATTAATGAGTGTTTTTAAGTCTGGGAGTTTTGTGCCACACCTCATCGGGGCCCGGGGAAGTACCGCCATAGGCATTCACATTTCTTCATCATCACGGTCACAAATACAGTCACAAATCACTATTTACGATCATGTCATGAATTACATTAATTTTTTTTAATATTTGGATGTATTTTAAGCCTATTTTGTAGTATCTGTCCATGCTTCACCACCCCACCATTGTACTCATTAGTAAGTGTGTTTAAGTTGGAGTGTTTATGCCATACCTCGTTGGGGCCTGGAGAAGTACAGCCATAGGCATTCGCGTTTCTTCATCATCATGGTCACAAATGCAGACACAAATCATGATTTACAATTATGTCACGAATCACAACATTAATTTTTTTACTAGTTACTTGGTTGTATTGTAAGCCTATTTTGTAGTATCTCTCAAGGCTTCACTATCCCACCATTGTACTCATTAATAAGTGTTTTTAAGTCAGGGATTTGGACAGTATCTGCAGTACATACGCAGACTGGAAAGAAGACTGACTGCACACATGCAGTTTAGCAGAGTATACTTGCACTGCTTAGAATACAAAGTGTCACGCATACGGAAGACAACAAAAAAAGGGCATAATTACATACAAGGGTCGAGGATGGTGGAGGAAAACATTTTATAACACAGCAAGGAAGGTGAGGGGGGCACATGGTGTGAGGAAAAAAAACTAATGTGGGATCCCATGGTGATCCAGCAGCAGTTCCAGCATTGACATAATTTGCAACTGATGTCCCTCTATGTGATCCTGGTGGAGCAGCAGGTACTGCTGTGGCCCTCCTCTTCTTAGGGATGCCGCCATGCACAGCTGCACTCTCTGCCACAGAATGGCCAGCAGGTACAGGCATGGTCCATTCTGTGGCAGCCTGCCACTGCAACTGGTGGTGATTGAGCATATGGGTGTACTGGCCCCCAGTCCCCAGGTGAGTCCCCCAGGGGCTACGGTGCACCTCCACCTCACATAGGCAGCACCTGACCACACTGCTGTCCCCCCCAACACAGTCAAAAAAGTGCCAAACATGTGGGTAGAACCAGGCACAGTCAGAGGAGGGCCAGATGAACTGGCAGCTGACTGGTCATGGTGCTGAACAGGGATGGGATCCACACCTAACCCTGGGGGATCAGGCACATCCTGCTCCAGAGGACCTAGTGCTGGACTTGGTGGTGGTGGTGGTTCAACTGCCTCAGAGTCAGGACAGGAGGCGGTGCTGGTCCTGCTTCCGGGGGACAAACAATTAACTACTTGTAAAGGTAAGAAAAATAAAATTTACAGAAAGAACAAATTAAGTAAAAAATAGAACTGAAAAGACAAAAAAAGTGTAGCTTTTAAAAAAGCTGTTGGGTCTAAATAAAAGTTTAAATCTCCTCCTCGCTCTGATCTCAAAGTATCAGCAGTCACAAAACACACTCCTCTCTCTCCGTCTGCACAGGAGAAAGTAAAAGTGTCTACCTGTATGACTCACTTCCTTCCTGCCTAGCTAAAGAGCATGTGACTTACAGTACTATAAGCCATGTGATGTGTAGGGGGCTGCCAAATCTGAAATACCAAATGGCTCACTTAAAAACAATGACTTCGCCTTACTTCGCGTTGCCATTCTGCCTTAACATGAAGTGGTAATGACAAGGTGGAGTGAGAACTTTGCATTGCTCACTCCGCGTAGCAGAGTGGCAATGTGAAGTGCCCACTTCACTTTCACTTCGCCAGTGGAATTTAAATTCGCTGCATCTCTACTCTGATGTAGTCTGAAATCACTTAGTGCCTGTAATATGTATGTGGTATCTTTTAAATTTACTGACCATAATGGAACTAGAGGTTTGATATAATAGTCAACCAGTTGTGCCAATGCCTTGGTAAGGGAACCAATGCTCGCCACTATAGGGTAAGCTAGTGGATCTATCAAAGTTTTATGGATTTTAGGCTGCCCATACTCTGTTGCCCTCACTGGATGTGGCACCACCAAAAATTCATACACATCCTTTGTAATCACCCCCTCCAACCACACATCAAATAAATAGCTGTCAATATCATGTTTAGAATCCATTGTTAAATCTCTTGACAATTTCTTATAATAATCAGTGTCACTAAGTTGTTTATGCATTCCTGTTTCATACTTATCTTTACTTAAAATGATGATGGCACCTCCTTTATCAGCTGATTAGATTTCAAATTTGTTCATTTTTGGTTAAGTTATTTAATGCTTCCTGTTCTCTAGTGTAATTCTGGAACTTTGCTTTTTCTTTTAAAAATTCTTGCAGGTCTCTTTCACAAGCTTTCTCAAATGTAGATACCACAGGATTTCTCAAGGAAATAAATGTGGACTGTTTCTTGAACTGTTTGGATCTTTCAGTATCACCAAGTTCAGTTTATGTTCTTGGTTCCAAAGATGTCTCTTCTGCATAGTACATCACCTTTAAATCAAGCTTCCTCGTAAATTTATGCAAGTCCACCATGACGTCAAATTCTTTTATACGTTTGGCCTGGACATAACTCAGGCCTTTTTGGAGAACTCTTTCTTCTGCTTATGTTAGAACATATTCAGATAAATTAATCATCTCTGACTCTACTTGTTCCAACCCTCTGGGAGATTCTGCCCAGTCCATCTCCCTCGGGATGTATGTATACCTCTTTCTCCCTTTTCCCCATGCCACCTTTCTTGTTTGCGTCTTTCCAGGTGGAAGCAAATGAACTGAGGACTGTGCCTCAGGTTGTGTTGTATTCTTGGGACTTCTGGGAGGTTGGGGTAGTTGGCAACTTCTGTTGTTCCATGTCTCAGGGGCTGAACTGGTGGTGGGGCCATTATTTGTTGCTGTACCCCTACAGATTCCTCCTCTCTCCATGCCTGTTTATTTCAGGGAGGAATTGTTTCTACCTTCCCCCTTCTGTAATAAAAAAACACTGGTTACTATTATTTTTAGCTCCATTTTCTTCAACATTTGTTGTGTCGGATTCTGCTCCTGCCCCAACCCACGTGTGTATTTTATTTATTTATTAAGATTTCAGTAGACACCTTTGAGCCAAGGCTCATTTACAAATGTTCCATTTCAGAAATAAGCAAGTAGGATAAAATGAGAATGAACACACTCATAAGACATGTAACAAGTTAAACAATTCAGAGCAGCCAGAGGCTTTGTCAGGTACATTAATTAGCATATACAGTTCTGGTCAAAAATATATTAAATTGCAAATTAGTTGAAAGCTTGAATAGTAAGGCCAGGTACAAGTGAATAGCCTGTAGGTCAGGAGCAAAGGTAGATGGTGCAAAGTAGGGAGAGAGGGAAGATAGCAGCACAGAAAGCAGAGTCAGACAGGGATGAAGGGAGGGATGGGGGGAAGATGTGATGAAAATACAGTTGGATGGAAAAAGGGATGTGGCAAAATAGAGTGAAAAGTGAGAGGGGGAAGGAGGCTTCAATGGGGAATGCAAGAAGAGAGGAGGATTTGACTTGGTTATGAGAAGCAGTCTCAGGAGGCCCTGGTAACAAGGTGCTGATGAAGACTGTGCTTAAAAGTGCCCAGAGTAGTACTGTTGGTAACTTCTGGTGGAAGTGATTTCTACCAAGTTGAGGCTCAGGATTTGAAGGAGCATTGCCTTTGAGTAGTGCAGCAGCGGGGAACAGAAAATGTAAGACTTTCCAAACTTCTGGTTAGGCGGGAGACACCATGATGAGCCAGAAACATCTGAACCCCTGGAGGTAGGAGATCCAAAGTGATCTTTTTAGCTAGGATGCAGGTCTGGTACCTGAGTGTGCCAGATAGTTGGAGTCAGTTTGCTTGTTTGTAAATATCACAGGTGCAGGAAACGCGTACCGGGTCATAACATCGTATGCTCAATAGCGTATGGCATTATTGCGAAAACCGGACTTGTGCACTCTCTATGTTGGACCCCCCCGGAGTTAGAATCTTTAGTGGGGGGTCCAGGGGGTGCAGCTCCCCATAACGGGGGGTGTGGGGGATGGAGCCCCCCACAGAACAAAAGATATCAGGAAATCGCACAACACGATTATGTCGCATGGCATTCACCCCGTGCCTGGGAAACACGGGAAGCTGAGTTTAGGAGATAACAGGCCTTGTTTAGGGCTATGGCTATGCATCAAAGTGCGGTGTCAGTGGCTTATCCGAAAATCTCAAGCCCATAGTCAATAACTGAGATAACAGAGCTCTGAATAGCAATGTTTAGGTCTTCAGCCTAGGTATCATAATTCCTTAAAATGGGTCTTGGTGTTATAGTCCCATTACTATGCTTCTTTTTGCTGAAATCAAAGATATGTCCCTCAAGATAATCCCTGCAGTCTCTTTCAAATTTGTATTCTTTAGTCCTTTTAATTCTAGCATCATATTTCTTTATGGTGATATGAAGCTGCTCTCTCTATTTCTTATTTTCAAAGTGGATCTCAAAAGTCTTAGCCTGCATCTCTTTTTCCATAATCACCTCTTTAATTTCTTTATAATAACAGGGGAGCATTTTCTCCTATTGGGAAACCCACTTATAATCTACTGTTATAACCTGCGGGTTATAACAGCGAGCACGTGCTGGGGTTCCCTTGCTCCACTCACGTGCCAGCTACCACTCTTTCCTTCATCAGTACCAGACACTCCCCAATCAGTGGCACTCATCAGTAAGTAAATAAATAAAAAACATACTCTCCTCTCACTGTTAGTTTCGGAGTCCTTGAGGAAACATGTACTCCTCAATTAACCCCCACCCTTTTTGTTAAAAACAAAAATGAAAAGTTTTCAGTAGCTGTAGACCATGCTTATCCTAACTGGACCACACCAATGTATTTATATTTTATATCATTGCTGTGGCCAGAAAACACTCTCCAGAAATTATATGAAATAAAACAAAGGGTGATGTGTAAAACTTGAATTTTACACACACCCTCAGTGCTGGATGCTTAAATAAACCCCTTGAGCTTCACTCTTGGGGTTTAAGTAGCATTCAACACCTTGAGTGTTTGCAAAATTCTTGTTAAACCCACCACCCCATACATTATTCTATATTTCTTGTTCTTCCCCATCATAAGACAATATATTCAACAAGCACCCACAGATTAGGACAATACTAAAAATGGTTTATAAAATATACCATTTAATTGTAAAAAAAAAAGTGCAGTAATCATCCATCACCTATGTTGCAGATGGAAAAGAAGCATCGGAAGCCATGCAAATGGTAAACGGCATAAAGCCAAGCAGACTAAAGTTTTCACCTGATAACTTCAGGCTTCTTCAGAGTAATGAAGCTCAACACCCAGTGCCAATAAATAGTACAAAGTGCACATGATCCATTTAAAACAACCAATCACAGAAAGTTATTCAGTGACACTATATGTACTCACAGCTTGAAGAACGAATGTAACATTGATGCGGTCATCATCATGTTCCTTGGCCTTAAAGGTATATACTTATAAATATGAAACCATTTACATGTAACTACTAAACACTTTTATATTGTAGACATGCATTATTATATGGACATGATTTGACATTCTGGAATATATATTAAAGAATGCATGATGATTGCAGCTCAATTCAAACAATTCATCAGGCACAAACTTCAAGCTCATTAGTTCTCAGCACAAGTTTCATCACTGTGAGCTAAATATAAAGCAGTGACCCTTCTGTACATTGGTTCGTTCACATTGCTTGCTTTCTATTTTAAAGTTTTTTTAAGAAGGCAGATAAATCTATACTTTCATTTATGCCTCATCCCCTCTTGTTTCTAAGGTGTAAATCCACCAACTTTCTCGTCTGCCAATCAGTTTCTTCAAATTCCCACCCCTTGCATTGAAGGCCACCTTTTCAATTCCTATGAAATTAATTTTGTGGATCACACTGGGTTTATTTTTCATGTGTTTGACTATAGCATATGACATATCAGAATGCTGTATAGCACATACATGCTCACCCATTCATTGTCTAAGTTGTCTCGTGGTGTGGCTCACATAAATATCACCACAACTGCAAGACAACAAATAGACACCCTCAGTAGCGCAATTGATGAAATGTTTAATTTCATATTGTTTTTTAGTTTTAGGATATGTAAAGTGCTTACACTGCCTATGATAGGGACAGTGTAGACACTGGCCACATTTGAAGGTGCCTAATGGGTGGGTGGGGGGTAACAAATTGCTACATGCTGGTTCAGTTGTTGGTAACATACTGTGCACTACTGTGTCAGAGACTGGTTTAGTTCTGCAGAACACAATTTTAGGTCCATCCTTTACAACTGTTTTCAGTTTTGGTTCCAAATTCAAAATTGGCCAATTATTGCTGACTGCTTCAGGGATCCTGTCATGCTGTGTAGAAAAGGTTGTAATAAAGAGGCATTCAAACTTATTTTCCTTATTGTAAACAATTTTAGGAGTCAATGTTGTGGAATGTTCCAAATCATGGTCTGTTTCTATTGCTAAGCAAATGCTCCTGTTGCTATAACCCCCTCTTTAAACCTTAAGATCTGTACACTTTGTTTATTCATAAATTCATTATTCTCTGTGCAGTTTCTAAGGGTTCTTATTAGCTGTCCCTTTGGTATGTTAAGCTTTATATGATGTCGGTGACAGCTATTAAAAAGTAAGAGCATATTCCTATCTGTATTTTTTGAAACAGAGTAGTACAGACTTCCTCAATTGTTTTCTGATATATTTTAAGATACGAAAACACTATTTCACTATGATTCACAGTATATTTAAATCTAAGATGTTCATTTGTCTGTTGCAACCATAACACAAAGTTTGTAAATTCAGATTCACTGCCTACCAAACCAATTAAAATATCATCAATATGATCTGTAGCAACTTATGTTTGGCTTAGAATTCTTACAATTTCTCACTAATTGACAGACGCATTGTCTTAATTCCAGTGCAGGGCTGATACAGATCATATTGGATTATTCTGAAGGCTTATAGTACACATTGCAAGCCCAATGGTCAACAGTGTCGACCAATAGGGTTGTACTGCATACAATAAGCTGTCATTCAGTGACAGCTCAGTCAGCAGGCAGCCATGGAGGTGTGAGCTTCATGGCCATGCTGGGATGGGGGGAGTGGGGTGGGGCATAGTTACCTCAGTGGGTGGGGGTGAGGAGTCCACTAGACTACCAGGGAAAATGGTTATGGATTTATTCAGATGTAATCAGGGTTCAGGAATGAGAGAGGAGTGGCACTAGACTACAAGGGAGGGCTTCTGTTTCTTTCTATGGTGTTCATGCAGCAACAGTGGTTGAGGGTTTGGAGGAGGCCACAAGACTATCAGGGAATGTGGTGATTGTAGTTCTACAGAAAGATCAGGGTTTGGGGATAGGGGAGTACTACTAGACTTTGGTCCATGAAGTTTTATGATAAGATTGGGGTTCAGGGATTCAGGGGCACTAGACTACCAGGGAGGGATTTCCATTTTGAGTACTTCATTTGTGGCAATCAGTGTTCAGTGCTGTGGGGTGGGCACTCAGCATGGGACTGGCCGGAGGTGGAGGGGTTTGCAGGCTGCCTGGTGCATCCTGCCAGGCACATTCCTGCTGTACATATGCAAATTTATCCATAATGGCATGCAAATGGCCCCATTTGCACCTTGCATGCCTAATGGCTCCATTTGCATGTTTTGGGCTGAATATCTAGAATTTGGGCATGGCGCATCCACAGGATACACCATGCATCTTCATTCCAGGTATATATATAGACAGAACAGGGGGATGCTCAGGGACATCATCAGTGGCCCCCGTTTGTGCCGCTCAGTGTATATGCTATATTCAGATGAGATGCGCAATTGCACATCTTGTTTCAATATAGAATTGTATTGTGCCAGCCCATTTCTAGATGCATGGCACAGATATGGGCTTTGAATATGGGGGCATGGATGTCTAAGTTGTTATGTGAATACAGTCTGCTAAAATGTGATATTATTGTATGTAAAAAAAAAAACTATACAACAGAAATGTTCTATATATGGCATTAAGTGGGTTTAAAGTAAAATTTACATAGTGTGAGAAACTGTTTCATACATTTATACAGTATAAACCTTATAGACATTTTCCCAACTATACAGTCAACCAGTTACTATATTCCATAAACACTGAGACCTCTTAACATACAATAATACCACATTTTAACAGACTGAATTGACATAACACACTTAGACATTCAGGGCCCAATTCCAGAAGGCATGGCACAAGTCACCAATGATTGCGATTTATGACAAATGCCGATGCGCCAGGGACCCTGCACCCAATTCCAGAACAGGCTGGGTGCCCGGCAGCTACATCCATGACCTGCAACACCCCAAGGGCTGTGCCAAAGGGAGGGTGCACCTGAACAAGGTGCCACAAGCCACAGGGGATGCTCACCAACATGGCACAAGCACCCCCCAATCCCCATTGCCTGAATCCCATTGGCCAGCCCACCATCCTGTAGATGGCTGTGATACCTACAATACAAATTTTACTAATAACCAATTAAAAGACATCTACAGTGCCCATACTCCTTGGTATTGTAGTGCCCCCCTCCCACCCGGCAGTGCTTGTCCACCCCTCACGCATGCCCAGTCGGTGGCTGGCACAGCCCACCTCTCACCTCCATGGACAACTGCGGATTGACTCCTGAGTGCGTACTCACCATATAGGTATGCACTCACGGAATGATAGCTGTGAGCACCTACTGTATACAGTAGTATGCACTCAGGGGAGCTCAGTCGGTGGCTGGCCATGGAGGTCAGAGGTGGGTTGTGCCAGTCACTGACTGGGCATGGATGTGGGGGTGTGGGGTGGACCAGCACTACTGAGTGTGGGAAGGGGCACTAGACTACCAGAGAGTATGGCCACAATGGGTGACTTTGTCTGGCTATTAGTACAGTTTGAATTGCAGGCATCACAGCCATCTGCAGGATGGCAGGCTGGCCAATGGTGTTTGGGGCTTGGGGATGGGAGGACATGTTCAGCCGTGAGGGGCAATACATGGGGATGGGGGCATGGGGGTGTCAGCAGCCCATGGAGGGGCTTCTGTAGGACTGTGGGGGAGTGGCTGTTGGGCCAACAGGCAGAGACGTGCACCCCCGGTGGATGTGGAGTACACTTAGACCAGCTACTAGCTTGTCTAACTATACGTAGACCAATGTCCACCGGGGGTTGTCTTGGAATACCACAGTTGCTATTCTGACAGCCACCATACAGGAATTGGGCATAACTGCTGCCATAAATCCCCTTGAGCTATGTTGCAGGGGTTTATGTGTGTAACCAGTGTCATAGCCCAACTGCAGTGCAATCAGCCTGCGACATGTTGCAGGCTGCCTTCTGGAATACAGATCATTGTATTGCATGGCAGAAAGTGCTACTTGCGCCAATTTGTTTGGTGCAAGTCATTTTGTGACATGCGTAGCTGTTCTGGAATCGGGCCCCTAGTTTTTAAGTTAGTGGAACTTTCTGCTCAATGGATTCTTATCTTATTCTGTGGACATTTGACCTTGGAACGCTGCTTGGCCAATAGCAAACTGGTGAGATCTAGTTCTTCTTATTTAAATTTCAGTTATGGTTTAAATGAGTATTTTAAACCAATGAGAATTCTTTCTGTTTTTTTTTATTTTTTTGCATGATCTGGGTGTTCATTTCAAACTGCAACCTGGGAGGGTGAAAGGTTTAAAGGCAGGCAGTAGAAATGAAAACAAATACCATAGGCTTGTGAAAATGAGTCAAGAGTAATTTGCAGGGTGCAATATAAAAAGAGGAAATACAGGAGACACTGTAAAAGCAGCTAGGGCACTAGGAATGTTGGAAGGGGGAAGGGCAGGAAAACAAGGGTAGAGAGGCTAGGAAGAGGTTGAAGCTGGAGTAGGGGCAGTGAGACAGGGAAAGGATGACTGGTTAGTTACAGAAATAGATATGCGAGGAGGGTTCCGGAATAAGATATTAAAAGGAAAGAGAAGAAGAGTACAGATGCAACAAGTTTAAACAGCACTGGTGACAATAATGCAAAGACAGAGCCATAGCTACTGTAATAAACCAACTTTTTTATGGGCCATTGGGAGGAAAGTTATACTGCACTACAACCTGGACACTAGATTTTCTAACACTAAATTATTGCATTGTTTTGTAAAACAGATATCTGGGGCACTATATTCAAAGGTTAGGATTTGCAGCTGCGCTAATCTGGAATTGCGTCCGTGCTCCCAGTCGACCCATATTCAGAAGCCCTGGGAGTGCAAGTGCAATCCCATACCACAAAAGAACTATAATACCACTCAGCCTATGAAAATTAAGGGGGCTCCCCATACTTATCAGTGTAGCAGTATCTTCAAAAGTTGCCAACAGTAGTAAACAGGCCCCAAAATGGCACTATTTACCACTGATGAAAATCACCTCTTACTGATGCACCCCCACCCTCTTGAAGGTAAGGCAGCTGTAGATGTGATATCCCTGGTGTCTAGTGGCAACCCCCACCCCTGAACACTGTTTCATGTAGGCATACATACCCTTGGTGTCAAGTGGCATCCCCATCCACAGCACTCATTCTTTAAACTGCAGAGTTATCTCTGGTGTCTAGTGGCACCCCTCCCCCAAATCACCCTTTCATTATCCCTGGTGTCTAGTGGCACACCCAACTGCCATATCATCTGTAGACAAAGATAAAGATAATCATTGGTGCGAAAACAGAGGGCGGACAAAAGGGGAGAGGGTGTGGCAGCTGCAACTTAGAGGCACAAGCTGCACACTCAAGCAGATGTTGATTGACCAGGAGGTCTGTTTCTGCAGGCACATTTATATGTTCATATTGGTAAGGCAATGTCCCCCAACCGCTCTGCCTGCTCACAAAGCACTACCCACCCCCCCCTTACTGGTGTGTCTGGTGATGTTCAGCAATGCCCATATTGTACATACTCTCACTGATGGCTCATAGAGTGGCTGGCCAAAAACTTAAGAGCAGGGTTGTGCTTGTCACAGTGTGGGTATCACCAGATGTCACCAGACACACCTGTAAGTGGGGGTGTGATGGGTGGTGCTTTTTGATTATTTTTATCTTTGTCTAGAGGTGCTCTGGAGGTGAGAGGTGCCACTGAACACTAGGGATATTGTTGCAGCTTACTAAACAGGTGATCTGGGGGCAGGGGGTGCCACTAGACAGAAAAAGAGCAAACAGGCTGCACTGCCTGCACCAAATACAAAAACAGAAGCACATAAAAAGAAATGCCAAAATTAAACAGCAACAAAGTTTTTTATTTTATGAGAGCCCCGGTGAGTCTCAAAACCTTCGGTACTTCATGTCTAAAAGTGATGCTTCGTCAGGAGAAGGAAGAGGAAGAGCAAATGAGCGACATACAATCCACGGAAAGTGCACAATTAAAGACACAGGCCCAGATAGTCAAAAGAGTTGAGCCATGCGCAATAGGGTTGCGCCTGTGCAAGTCTGAAACTGCGCCATTCTGCGATATTCAGCAGGAGGTAGTTGCACCCCCCAAATCACACTGAGCAACAGCGCAATGCTAATGAATGTATGTGCAACTGAAGGGGGAGGAACCATGCATAAATGGCGTAGTGCGATATTCAACAACATGTGCCATGCACAATAGGGGAGCAAGCGGAAGTTGCGCCATAGCGGAAATGAGCCAAAATAAAAGGGAGCAAGGGAGAGGTGCAAGAACGCTTATAGGAAGGCACATGAGGCCGAAGTCTAGCAGGACAAACTGGGCAGCAGGGACACACAGGGCAGGCCAGGAAAGGACACCTGAAATCAACAGGCTCAGGGGAAGGTGTGGAGAGCCACAGTGCAGAAGGGGGAAGTACGCCACACAGCAGTGAGGCCAGCACAGGCAGGTGTTCCCGGTGCAGGGGAAGTAGCAGCCAGGACAGCAGGGGAATACAGAAACAGCTGCCGGGGGGGTGAACACAAGTCAGGGACATGGCCAGTGCCACCATCCAGATGGAGGCAGTAATGAGGGGGTTGAGAAGGCGGGCAGCAGGGGGGCATGGCTGTGGAAGGGTCCGTCAGCGGTATGCCCCCAACAGGCAGTACCGAGCCCACACCAGCTTCGAGCTGTACAGTAATACTGAGATCGTGGGCTGGAACCGCAAGAATCGGGCAATTCTGAGGTGGCTCTGTGAGCTGTGCAGTGATGTGATGCAGGCACCCACACGATGGAGCCATGCTCTGTCAGTGGAGACGAAAGTGACAGTTTGCATGTGCTTGCTCACCACGGGTACCTTCCAGAGACCAACTGAGGACACCACAGGCATAACCCAGTTGGCCACATCATGCCACCTCGCCCAATTCCTCAGCACACTGCTGCCACATGCTGTGGAGTACATCCATTTCCCAAGCACACTGACGGAGCACACAGCAAACATAAAGGAGTTCCACAGGGTAGCAAGTATGCCTGGCATGCTAGGGGCAATAGACTGCACCCATGTGGCCATCCGCACACCACCTGGCCATGAGGGGGCTGCATATATAAATCGCAAGGGCAATGCCAGCATCAACTGCCAGGTGGGGTGCAATGCCAGGGGGCGCATAATCAATGTCTGTGCCACGCACCCTGGGGGAGCACATGATGCCTTCATCTGGCACCAGTCAGCACTGTGCCACAGATTCGAGTGGGGATATCCCCACTGGCCACCTAGTGGGTGAGTATGCAAACCACACGGACAATCATAGGGCCTGGGGGGCATGGTCAGAGGTGGCATGGGTAGTGACCTACATGGCCCGGGGCAGGGTGATGCTGATCACCAAACTAATCTCCACCCTCTACACACAGGTGACAGTGGATACCCACTCCGTCCCTGGCTGCTCACACCCTACTGGTGGCCCGAGACCCCATCACAGCAACGCTACAATGAGGCACACGCCACTACACGTAATGTCATCGAGTGGGTGTTCGGGATGCTGAAGGCACATTTCCGTTGCCTGGACACCTCCGGCGATGCCCTACAGTACAGCCCCTCAAAGGCCTGTGGGCTATTCCTGGCCTGTTGCATCCTGCACGACATGGCCAACGAATGTGGGATAGCTGTACAGGTCCAAGAGGGGACAGCGATGGGATGATGAGGACGCCGTGACAATGGTGATGGGCAGCCCCCTTGGGCGACGGGACCCTGACTGCTCCGGCTGGCACAGCTGCACTGGGACACCATCACAGAGGAGCACTTCAGCCAACCCAGGTGAGTCATGGGGCCATGTGCAACCACCAGTGGCTAAGGCACAACTCATAAACACACATGGACACACACCAGGGGTGCATGCCATCAAGGGAAGTGGCCGGGCATGGAACCACACACACCACCAGGAATGGGTGAGGTCTAACATGCCACGCAGACACACACAAACACAAAATGCACCAGACATGC
This sequence comes from Neoceratodus forsteri, assembly GCA_016271365.2. Lineage (NCBI taxonomy): Eukaryota > Metazoa > Chordata > Ceratodontiformes > Ceratodontidae > Neoceratodus > Neoceratodus forsteri. Next base: position 105,263,686 of record CM057457.1, read on the forward strand.
ACAAAGGGTAGGAGGCACACCGACCCAGAATGCCACCCCTAGCCACATACATGTCAACAGACCACCACGCCCACTGCCTGTCCTTGTGCATGTGTCAGATGCTGAGCACCATTGCACATTGGTGTACAGTGCAATGCAGGCATCATCATGCACACACAACTGCGGACAGCAGCTGAGAGGGTGTGCAGATGGACTGTGTGTCCACGTGCAGGGCCAGGTACCCATCTGTGCAATGCCCGCTGAATGACACAATGCACACAGGGCAGCACCAGACAGTAGCCGCATTGGGAGACAGGTCAGTCATGCGCCACAGTGCCCCGGCCACCACGGATGCTTGTGAGGCCCCGCCGAGACCCACCAGCACTGACAGGCTGACCACTGGACTCATGGGGTGGCACCGATGGTCCCCCATGGGTTCCACTGTGTGAATGCAACCATGCTCGTGCAGGGGTCTCAAGCACACCAATCATGCCTGCACCAGGCATGCTCGGGATGCCCACAGCTGAACCTGGTGTTGACAAGGATGGTGTCGCACGACGCCGGGAATGGGGGGTGGACAGTGCACTGCGTGGTGTCTGCGATGCATGGGCAAATAACTGTGTGCCCATTGTGGCCATGACAGCAGTGAATGCCTGTGTCTGCCTGTCAATGGCAGCGGTCACATCCTTCCGCAACTGGTCCATCCCTGCCAGGATCAGAGCGGTGTCTTTGCTGCGATGCTCCTCTGCCCACTCCAGAGCCACACGCAGTGCATCCACTGACATCACAAGCCGCATCTGCTGGTTGACTGATGCTTGCAGTATGCAGGTGTGCTCATCCAAGAGGTCATCTGTCTCCTTGGTATCCTGTCCCTCAGGGTGTGCACAGCCCTGATGCTCAACACCCCGTGAGGGTGGGCACTGCACACCAGGACTAGGTCTGGGCATGTCCACAGGTGGTGCACTGACGCTGCCCCCTGACCCTGTACCCCCAAGCCCATCGGCCGACTGCTGATGCTACCCCTCTGGCTGCTGCTCCCCAGGGCTCACTGGTGCTGCTGCAGTGGCTGCAACAATCCCACTGTCCTGTACACACACCAGTGCTGCCCCACTGGTGCTGACAGGTACAGGCTGGGACTGTGATGACATGCAGGCCTCCACGGCGGCACCACCCAGAGCCATGGCTGCAATGCTACCTGCTGTGTGGTCATCCCATGGCACACACGTGTCACTGCCCATGCCGTTAGTGACATCATCATCCGTGACAGACCCGGCACCAGCCCGAGACACAGCATGCTGGCATCCATGGATGCCGGCATGCTGGGACACGAGCAGGGCCTCCTCTGCACCTGTTCCAACAACATCAGTCTGGACAGCCAGGTGGGCTCACTGTCGCACTGAGCCACGTATACCTGTGGAGGTGGATAGGCCCTCCTCCATCTCCATCTGACTGGCCACAGTGGACAGGCCCACCACCACTGACCCATGCAGACACTCAGGATCTGTAAGGGAAAACAAAGTTGCGTTGCTGCATGTGACCTACTCTGCCCCCCCCAATAGACAGACCATGACCTACCATGCAGTGACAGGCTACCACCTGTCTGGAAGCCACCACCCAGAACACCCTCAATGGCACAATGCTGCATGCTGCCAGCAACCCTCTCCTCCTCTGGGGTCAGGTGTAGCACCTCCGGCTGTCCCCCACCTGTCGCAGCTTGTGCTGCCCTGATGGCAGCCACCTTCTCCTTTATCCTCCTCCTGTCTGTGCCCATCTTCTCCTTGCACTCCTGCACGGAGTGCTGGCGGCTGCCATGCAGGTTCACTGCACGTGCCACCTCCTCCCATGCAGCAGCATGGGCCTGTGGTGTTCCCTGCCATCCGCTGAGAAGTGGCTCCTGATCCAGGTAGGCCTCAAACAGGGCATCCGTCTTGGCCTTGGTGAAATTAGGCCTCCTCCTCCTCCTCCCACCACTGTGTTCCTCCTCTCCCACAACTCACTCGGACATTATTTAGCCTGTGAGAATGAAAGTTGTTACCTGTGACTGTGCAGTCCCATGCATGTCCCAAAATCCACAGTCCACACTCCCAAACAGCATGCAACTCACCAATAGACTGCAGTAACCGACTATGGACAGTGCAGCCAAATGTTGCATTTTTATAGCGCAACCCATGCAAATAAGGTGAGGCACAACTTTAAGTGGATGCAAATTGCAGTGCTGCACCATTGAATGGCTGATTAGCTGATTTGCATATGACAACTGAATATCTCGCTGTTGCGCTTTGTGCAATTGTGTTGAACGTGCTAAGCCAAGGGTGCAGTTCTGTGACATGCGCAGTACACACCTCACTGCACATGCCCAGGTTGCTGACGCAGGCATCTGCCATGCTGCTGATGTGCTGTGCACGGGAGGCAATGCAGGGCACAGCCACCATTGTGCCAGTGGCGCTACAGCGATGTTCACCTATGTGGCACTGGGGCATCATAGGCACACTGGGGGAACAGCGCGGTAGGCCACTACTGGAGGTAGCACACAGGCACCGAATCATGCTACATGCATTGGGTTCCAATGATGCTGTGCCTGTCCATGCACCAGAGACCCTTGACCCTGTGCCTGACCTTTGACCCCTAGGCGCCATGCGTCAGGCATGGGTGCACCACTATCACGCTGATCAGTGACAGCGTGATAGGGAATGGCAGTGCTGTACCACGCAGCATCTGCACGTGGTGGAGTCACACTGCAGAGTGCCATTTTGAACCAACTGAGCAAGTGAGATGGCACGGAAGAGGGCTGCCCAGTGGACCCAAATTGAACTGGCTAACCTGGTGGCCATTGTTGAGCCACTTTATGGCCCACTGTTTGGGGAGGCACCCCTGGACAGGTCCAGGAGCCAGGTGTGGGAGGAGGTGGCTGACTCCCTGGAGGAGGCCACAGGAAGGGGGAGGACGGCGGAGCAGTGACGCCACAGGTATGGTGACCTGAGGAGGAGGGAACTGGACCTGCTTGCCCACCTGCGGACACCTACCAGGAGGGGCACAGTGCCATGGCCAGGTAGGTGTTACGTCCACACACTTTTATCTTCCATATGGGTATCACGGTTGCATGTGTCTGGAACATGGGGGAGGGACCGTCTGGTGTTGGCTGTGGTGGTATCAGGGTGTGGGTGGGGGGTCTGGCTGGGTGGGATTGCACACACATGGGGGCAGGGGGACTTTGCTACAGGATTGTACTGATGTTCCTCTCTCCATGTTTGCACCACAGGGCCGGAAGAGAGGCAGCTGGCCAGGGAGCAGAGGCGCCAGCAGGAGGACAGGGCCAGTAGAAGGGGCGATGGTCCACAGCACCAGAGGGACTGGCCTGATGATGGTGAGTGCCATACCTCCATGATTACTATTGCATGCTGTGTAACAGGGCGGGCAGCAGGGCATGGCCACCATCCAGTGACACCACTGCCATGCACACATCTTGTTACAGTCAGCACTGTCCAATGGCACTGCATGTCTGGGAGTGCATCAATGGTGGTCCATGCGTGCACTGGGGACATGGCTGTGCCACTGCCTTTGCACCACATAGCCATGTCACTAAACAGCCATGGTGGTGCTGTGCAGGACTTGGCCAGTGGGTGTGTACAGTGGTCCGCATGGCTGCATGCACCTGGGTGGGCAGGTCTTGTGGACGTGATCACTGTGGGTGGTCACACACCATCACAGGGGCATGTCCCATGGCCGTATGCCATGCACAGTAGGTGGGCTGTATGGGGCTGTGCATTCACACCTATTGACTGTGCTCCCTTGTCTTAGGTGTCCGCCAGCTGCAGGCTATCCATGAGGCACTGTGGGAGATTTTAACAGTGGTAAGGGCATCGCTGGACATACTGCGGGAGTTTGAGCAGCTGGGTGTCCGGCGGAGACACAGAAGGTGGAGCAGCCGGAGCGGGGAGCAGGGCTCCCAGTGACCATTCCTATGCCCCTGATTTCCCCTACCCCCCTGGACCCACCCTCACACCCCTCCTTTCCTGTCCCATTTGTTCACTCCTGCCCCTTACCCTTCCCCACTTTGTTTGTGGCCCTCCCCCAACACATTTGTACATAGTTTTGTAAATAGTTCTTTTGATACTTTTATTACAAATCTTGATATGAATACTGTGGTGGTTCTGATTTGCAGCGGGCTATAGGTGCTCAGCTGCAGTGGTGCATGGCGTCAGGGTTGGTGCAGTCATGGGTATATGTGTGTGTGTGTCCATGGGGAAGTGACTATGGTGTGGGAGTAGCTATCAGTCAGTGTCTGTGGTGTGTGTGTTGTTCCCTGTGCACTGGATGACTGTGTACAGTGGTCCATGGTGCATGCTTTGTGTCCATGGTGCACCTGTCAGCCCATCCATGGCCTGTGCAGCTGACACCCTTGCATGTCTGTGACCTGCATGGTCTGCTGGCATGTCAGTGGTGGCTGTCTATACAGGGCAGCCACTGTACCCATCACAGTGCTGGGTTGCCTCCTGTCACTGGTGTGGTGCATGTCTGCCATGGGTGACACTGTGGCCTCCGTGGTTGTTGTCCCACCTCCATGCTGTGGCTTGTGTGTGTTGCAGGGGATGTGCACCACTGTCTGTGACTTGTGCTCCGGGAAAATACTGGTGGCGTACAGGTCCACAGTGCCTGTGCAGGGTGGCTGGCACTCCTGTGCCATGGAGGACTGCTGGCCGTGTGTACACAGTTTCCACGGGCCCACACTGGGGGCTTGGTTGCCCCGCTACTGTGTCCCTGTGTTGTTGTGCCCTTGGGTATGGGTGGGTGTTTGTCCATGCACTGTGTTGCATCCAGTGTGGCGCATGCTTCCATGCACCACTGTGGGTGTCTGCACTGGCTGTTGTGGCCAGTGCTGGGTCAGGGTGTGTCCTTGGGAGAGTGTGCAGGGTGCTGTACCACTGGTGGTGGGGTCCAGGGCATGCCCTGTCATGTGTGGGGTACCTCATGTGCCGATGCATGGTTGGTCTCTCAGCTGTACATTGGAAGGGCTGTGCTGCATGATGGCACTGTGTATGCCATCATTGCATCGCTTTGTGCTGCCACTCACTGATGGGTGCTTGTGGTGGGGCTGCCTTGCATGGTTCTGTGGTGCACAGGGTTGCATTGTCACAGTGGGCGTGGTGGCATGCATGGGGCATCCTGCAGTGGTGGACGCTGCTCCTGGGCAGGGTGTCTGGGGGTCCTGGTGCAGGGTGTGCTCTGCATTGGTGGGATGGTGTGGCATGGGGTGGTCGGCCCTCCTTGTGTGCCAGTCACAGCTTGCCAGGCGGTGTGATGGGGCACCATGGCCCAGCTGTGGGTTGGTTGCTTGTCTCCATGGGCCAGTGGTTATTCCAGCCCTCCCCCAGTTGTGCAGTGCATGGGGTGTGGGGGGGACAATGTCTGTTCTGCTGTGTGTTCCTCTGCCCATCTGTGGCATGGGTGGTGGGCCCCTGCATCCCTGGTTGTGCTGTTGCATTGCTGCCCTACTGCTGGGGGGCATCCCTGGTTACACTATGGCACCTTTGGACTGCTCAGCTGAACATCCCTTGTTGCGCTATGGTGCATCAGATCTGCTCAGCTTCCCCTCTCTAGTTGCGCTGTGGCGCAGCTGGTGCCATATTCAGTCATCGGCTGTAGGCACATCTTGGCCGGCACAGTTTTTGAATATTGTGCCTCTTGCGCATGGGTGCAATGGACTTGCGCTTGCTCCTGCTATTGCGCATGTTTTGGGCACAGTTTGAATATCTGGGCCACAGTGTACAAAAGCAAATTCCTATTACATTTCTTTACATGAATACATACACAAGAATACGAAAAATTGAAAATGTCTAATTTCTAATTTATAAAGAGCTGCTTTAATTTATAGCACTCAAACCACTAACCATTAGTAGCATTCAAATAATTGGATTTAAAGGAGCACATTAGGAAAGAAGTGAAGTGCTCCAAAATAAGCAATAGAACACTATTAATTAAAAAAAATAAATACTACAAAATTATACTAATTCTATAATACAGTGAAATTCCAGTACCTAAATAAATACTTTTTTGTAAACCTCTAATGTTTACTTAAAAAAGAAAAACTTATGTTTATTTTTAATATAACTATAAGTTCTTAATGAATGTATTTAAAAAAGGCAGGCAAGCGTCTCACATACAAGCAAGCAATCATATTTATATTCAAAAGGAATTTTTGGACAAAATTCTTTAAACAAAAACCTTTATATTAAAAAAAGATACCCTGGAGCTGTGTGAAAGGCAAGAAGCTAATAGAGGGCCCTCAAAATGCAATTATATTAACTTATAAATAGGGAACAGTATTGATATAATTACTGTTTAGGCCCATATCTGTGTAGCCTTTAAAATTAAAAATCCACCTCATTTCATGTTGCAGTAAAATTCTTTGTCTATGTTCCCCTCTGGGGTTGGCCTGCACCTGTTCTAGGCCAATAAAGGAAAAGTCATCCACCCTACTGTCATGACATGAAGCAAATTGTGACCCAAGGGGACTGTCCAAATCAACATTTACTATACCACGGACGTGCTTTTGCATGCGTTCTTTGAGGGGTCGACTTGTACAGCCCACATATATTTTTGGACAAGTGCAAAAAAGTATATAAATCACATAGGGAGTAGATCAATTAATAAACACCCTAATGTTGAACTCTTAGTGTGTAAAAAGATATAGCAGCCACCAGATCAGGCACAAGTGCAACAAAAATATTTGCACTGTACTTACACTCCATTTCAATACTGGGCCCCATGTGTTTACTTTTATTTCATTTCTATGTTTAACTTGAAAGCTAACTGGATCAATGCCCATTTCTGGCACATCTGATGCAAAAAATTACAAACATATGACAATAAAATAACTGTCCTTTTAGAGCATACAAACTGTAAAAAGTCATGGAATATTATAATACTTCAAAAATTATGATAATGCCAACTTTAACATTATTAATGAGCACCTAAATAAACTTCCTTGGGAGGAAATATTATCCCCTCTTTCACTTGAGGAAGCCTGGAAGTATCTGAAAACAGTGATCTACTATCTAGAAGAATTATTTGTCCCCACTAAAAAGAAATATAATAAAAAAGGGAAGATTCCATTGTGGTTGAATAAAACTATAAAGAAACAAATTAAAAATAAACAAAGGATGTTTTCTCTCCTAAAATAGAATGTGGGTGCTATGAAGGAACAAATATTACTCAAATACAAAAAAACACTAAAAGAATTGAACTATACTATCTTACAGTCTAAAAGAAAACTGGAGTTCCATCTGGCACACTCCAAAGATAGCTACAAAACCTTTATTTTCCTATCTTAATAACAAAAAAGTGAATAACAGATATATGAGTCCCTTAACAGCAAATAACTCTATAATATCTATATACGAGGAAATTGCTGACACCTTTAATGAGCAGTTTTGTTCAGTTTTTTTTTCACAAAAAGAAGACCACAAATTTTATCAGCATTCAGTTAGTAATTCTATCTCTGAAGCTGACACACTTGAGGCCCTGCAATCACTAAAAAAGACATCAAGTCCAGGACCTGACAATATTAACCCAAGATTTCTTCTATAGACAGTTGAGGCCATAGCTAAGCCCCTAACACTTCTATTTAACAAATCTCTCCACAAAGGTCTTATTCCCCATGAATGGGCTAATTCTACAGTCATACCAATTTTTAAAAAAGGGAATCATTCTAAGCCTGATAATTACCGTCCTATAAGCCTAACATCAGTTATAAGTAAATTAATGGAGAAAATTATTAAAAAAATCTTGGAAAAATAAATGATTTCCTATGATATAATTGACCATACACAACATGGATTCAGGCAAGGGTATTCCTGTACAACTAACCTGGTATCCTTCTACAATTATATAAGTGAGGGACTTCACAGTGGTAACCCCATGGATGTAATCCTGCTTGATTATAGCAGGGCCTTTGACAAGGTGCCACATGGTAAACTTATTGATAAAATGCTGAAACTGATTTTTTCCAAGATATTAGTTAGATGGGTATCCTGTTGGCTGTCCAATAGGCATCAACAAGTCAGAATAAATGGCATTCTTTCTGACGTGGGGAGTGTGACCAGTGGGGTGCCTCAGGAATCGGTCCTTGGGCCAACCTTGTTTAATGTTTTCATCAGTGATATGCAGGTTAGTGCAGACAATGTCCCTTCTAACTTTGCGGACAATATTAAGCTTGGGGATGGTAATCACAGCTACTAACAGGACCATTCTTAGGAATAACTTAAAAACTATTGAAGAATGGGCAGTTTGCAACAGGATGATGCTCAATCGAGACAAATGTATTGTATTACACTTTGGCAAGAACAACCCAAGACAGAGTTATTTCTTAAATGATACCCCTCTTAAAGTTTCAATAATTGAGCGAGACCTTGGGGTTATTATCAACAACAAATTGTCCTCTACTGATCAATGCATTAAGGTAGCCAAAACATCTAATGCATTACTCACTCGAATTAAATGAACATTCATCTCCAGTACCCAGGAATGTATTATCCCCCTTTATAGGACTCATGTAAGGCCACATTCTGATTATGGGTCCCCTTTCTGGAACCTCTATCTAAGACAGGATATAGATAGAATTGACTGGATTCAGAGGAGGGCAACAAAACTAGTTCCTCGTCTGGCCAAAAGTGATTATCACACAAGACTGCAGGAAACTGGGCTATACTCCCTTCAAACTAGACGAAGTAGAGGTGACTTGCTCCTTTTGTATAAAATTCAAAATTCTCAGGATTTAATGCGTCAATGTGGTCTAAAATTCTCTAGTAGAAGGATTGCTCCACGGCTTTATAATAAACAGATTGATGTGGCCAAATCAAAAACTAATAAAAGGCTAAATTACTTTACGGTAAGAACCCACGTGTGGAACAGTCTACCGCAATATTTGGTGGACAGTAATTCCATTTACCCTTTTAAAAGAGGTCTGAATCAATGGATGGAGTTGAATAGCTCCTGGGTGTAACCATTTCACACCATAGTGGTGGGGGCAATCTCAATGGGCCATGGCCTTCTTTTGTCCTTCAGAACCAAGAAAACCAAGTAAATACTTGCATTCTAAAGATGCTACATAAGTTTATTTTAAGGCAGTCTTAAAGCTAGATGGACTATAATCGATATTAATGAAAGGAGTTAAACAGGTTAGTACATCAGGGCCAGCCCATAAAAAAAATCTTGTTTAAATCTGCACAGAGGATGATGCCTGGGAAGTTTTGGATTACTTTAATTCCAATAATAGGAACCTGATATTTGCAGTTGTTAATTCAAATAAGATTGATCTTCTGGACATCTGCCACAGATTTCATGGTGAGGTCAACAGGATACAGGAAAGAAATAGCAGCTAATTCCATCCTATTGCACATCTAAACAGTGCTCATCCATGAAAGCTAAAGTATTCTACAGTTTCAGTCATCTGCTGAGAATCAAACAGAATTATACCAGTGCAAGGATACTTGAAACACAGGAAGCTGATTTAACAGCATGGTTTAAGGATAGGGGGTATAACAAAGCAATTTAAAAAGATCAATGGCAACCATTTTACACTTTGTAAAAAACAAATTCCCAAAAAAGGCTGAATTCAGATCTCAGTGTCAAAAGTAGTGTTTCCTGAAAGTTACATGCTATTTGGTTTTGTGGTTTGCTTTAAAACAGCATTTGTTAACAGTCAGGCTGTTTCTGTCCCTCTAACTGAACCTGAGAGAGTGAAGATATCATATGGGACTAAACTACAGCTTCAGCAGTGTAAGTACTTGCTTGACTGATGAGCTGTTAACTTCCTAATTAGAACACTCTGTGAGGTAATTGTTTGCTGTCCAGGGTTTTTACAAACTCAGTCTCTGGTGTTTGTGCAGATGAATTTGCTGAAAATTCTCATGTTCTTCTAAAGAGCTGATCATTTGAGTTTCAATGCTGAATTGAAGTGGTACGCATTTGTGAAATCACCTTATCTGTATCACAGCTGCTACCTGTTGTTTCACATCAGAAACTCTGTGTTTTCTAGCTATAACACTGGGTTGTTTATTTAATGGCTATAAAATAAGTCTAAAGTTTGTTAGTTCATACAAGTAGTTTGTCTTTTTAATGAAGTCTCAAATAAATAGGCTCATGTAAGAACGTTATTTTTTTCTCAGATTGACAGACTTGTGCCTACCTGCCACACTCTGCTATTTCAGGCACATGTACTATATGAATTCACACATTTTAGTTCATTGATGGTTTATGAGTTACAATACATCATGCATATGTATAACTAGATACACTACATGGCATCGTGTTGCCCCCTTCTTATACCTACAATTGAGGCAGTAGCATTATGCTGCCCTATGTCACCTGCCCCACATGCCTCCTGTCTCCTGCCCCCAAATTTGAGGATGCTGCACCCTGTTGCCCACATTCTTGTCCCATAGAGTCAGGGCTGCTGCACCCTGTTGCCATATGTCCTGCCTGAACAATCAGGGCCTCAGCACCTTGCTGCCCCCCCGCCTGAACAGTTGAGGTTACTGCACCCTGCTGTGGCCCTTTGTCCCCCCACCCCCTCAATCAGAGCCACTGCACCCTGTTTCTCCTGTTCCTGTCACCACAGTCAGGGCTGCTGTGCACTTCTATACCCTATAATCCCATGCCCCCTGCTTCCACATTTGGGGTTGCTGCACCATGATGCCCATGCCACAGGAGGTGGGGCTTTTATTGCAGCTGCTAGGTACATCAATTTTCCCAAATGGGCTGGGCTGCTGCACCATGCACATCTCACCCCACAGTCAGGGCTGCAGTTCCCTGCTGCCCCCCAACCCCATATTTTGCCCCGCAATCAAGGCTTCTTCACAATACTGTAGTCTGTTTCCTGCCACCATAGCCAGAGTTACTGCACCTTGTTCCTGTGCACACAGTCAGGGCTGCTGTACCCTATTGCACCCTACAGCCCAATTCCTCCACAGCCCCATGACTCCACAGTTAGGGTTACTGCGTTATGCTGCCCCCTGCGACCAATGTCAGATTTGTTGCTGCACTGCCCAAAAGAAAAACACAGAAAAATGCTTTCATCTTGTGTTATGAGGATGAAGGACAGAGGGCAGTAGGGTGCAGAAGTCCCAAATGTTTCATCAGGAGACAAGGGGGGCTTTAGGGTATGGCAGCCCAAGCTGTGGGACAGGATGTAGCAGCCACACCTGGGTGGAACTGACACAACTATAGGGGCAGAGGACAGGGAGCAGCAAATGCTCTAACTCTTGTGGCAAGTGGCAACATGGTCACCAGCCCTAACAGTAGAGGCAAGGGACTCTGGGGCACAGCAGGCCACAGCAGCCCTAAGTAGTCAGGAGCTGGGTGCAATAGTCCTGGCTGTGGTACAAGAGGACTGTGGAAAGCATGGTGCAGAAGCCTTGACTATAGGGCAGGACACAGGGGGGCATCAGGGTACAGCAGCCCTCACTGTGGGATGGGGTGCTCATGACGAAGCAGCCCTCCCCATTTGGGACACTGGATGTTGATAGTAGGGTGAAGTAAATGTCCCACCTCTGGTGGCATGGGGCAGCATAGTGCAGCAACCCCAATTGTAGAGGCAAGATACAATGAACTCTAGGGTGTAGCAGAGATCAGCAGCCCTGACTATGGAGACAGGAACAAGGGGCAACAGGGTGCAATGTCCTCAACTGTGGGTTTGGGGGACAGTGGAGAGTAGGTTGCAGCATCCCCAACTGTTTTGGCATGGGAAAGCACAGTGCAGCAGACCTGACTGTTCAGGCTGATGGTGGGCAACAGGGTGCAGCAACCACAACTGTGTGGGAGATGACAGTGGGCAGCCGGGTGCAGTGGCCTTGAATGAGGGGAAAGAAACAGAGGTCTTGTGGGGGCAGAGGACAAGGCATCAGAGTGCAGCTGCCCGAACTATGGTGAAGGAGACAAGGGACATCAGGATGCTATACACTGTTTCTAGTTATACACTATGTATTTTCACACAGAAACCATCAAAGAACTGACATCTGTGAGTACATATTGTGTGTATGCCCAAAACAGAGTGTGGAAGCCCCTGTTTGTCAATCTGAGATGAAAACAAATTGTTGTTACATGTACCTATTTATTGAGGCTACATCAAACCACTTGTATGAATTAACAAACTTCAGATTTATTTTATATCCATTGAATAAACAACCCAGTGCTATATAGCTAGAAAAAAAACACAGAGCTTTAATGAGAATGAACTGGCAGCAACTGTGATACAGATAAGGTAATTTCTCAAATGCATACCACTTCAATTCAGCACTGGAACTCAAATAATCAGTTCTTTAGAAGAACAAAATGTGGATTTTCAGCTAATTCATCTGAACACCAGAGACTGAGTTTGTAAAGACCCTGAACAGCAAACAATTACCTCACAGATTATTCTAATTGGGAAGTTAACAGTGCATCAGTCAAGCAGGTACTTACACTGCTGAAGTTGTAGCCTAGTCCCATATGATGTCATCACTCTCCCAGGCTCAGTTAGAGGGACAGAAAAAGCCTAACTGTTAACAAATGCTGTTTTAAAGCAAACCACAAAACCAAATAGCATGCAACTTTCAGGAAACACTACTTACGATACTGGGGCCTGAATTCAGTTTTTTATAATGTGTAAAATGGTTACCATTGATCTTTAAGCCAGTCTTTAGATAGCACTCATTTTGATCCAGCTCCATGGTGCTGAGTGGTAGGGCATGATGGTGAGCTGGGTTATTGCCCAGCAATGGTGACGTCAACAACAGAGACCTGTACAATAGGGAGGTGTCACAGCATCCAGTGGATGCTCACCTCTCCCAAGGGGTGTGTCACTGATGTAGTGCTCTTCAATGGCACCAGGTGGTGGCACAACACTAACGTCATGGGTAACACCATGACATTTGGCACTCTGCCAGGTTGCCATGTGCAGGTGCACTTGCTGCAAAGGGGATGGGGTAGGAAAAATAGGGCAAAAGTTACTTGGTGGTGGCATTATGATCTGCAGCTCTGCAAACCATGCACACTGGATACACTGAGAAGTCTGTCATCCCAGGGCCATTGGTGTGGACAACCACTGGGGCCATTACTATGCACTTGAGCAAGGGGCTCTGGAGAGACAGTGTGCACTAGCCTCAGCATAAAGCTGGAGGCAACACATCATGGTCAGTCAGAAGACAAGAACTGGGTAAGAAGAGTGTCCCAGAACAGGATCTGGGAGCTGTTTCACATATGGCAAGACAGAGTAAGGAGCTAAAGAAAAGAAAATAAGGCTCATTTGGGTTGGTCACAAAACCCGCGTTACATTGAAACCTAAGTTCACCACCAGTGATGATTGCCACAAAATACTGTTCTTTGGCATGACATTTTGGGAATCTGATATACTTACTTTGGTCCATTTTGAGGTCTGCTTAAATCCTGAAAGAAGTCACTGTTTAATTGAAAATTTCATTCATTAGGGCTGAAAACCTTTAAGACTGTGGATGTAAGCCATTTTGTACTTGTCATAGGCCCAGTCATCAAATTCCAGAATCAGGGCATAACAGAACATGGTTACCATCATAGCCGATTGATTTCAAAAGTATGGCAACCATGGCATATGCCAATATGCTGTACAGGAGCAATCTTTTCAATCTGTCCACACTCAGAGAACTGTGGAGATACCTCACAACAATTTATTACTTGTTGAATGACCTTCTTAGTGGATGTTTCTTCATACTCATATAACATATTATGTGGACAGAACCCTATAACCTTTGAAAGTGAGAAGCCAGGACCATATCCGCGTCATTGCAAACTGAAATATATCCAATGCCCTGAGTGTGCACTTTCTAAGAGACGCAAAGTTCTGACCCATCTTAACTCCAAGTTATGGGTATTTCCTCCAAAAAGAGGGGGGTAACAGAACTTGAACTCCATTACAGAGGGAGACTAGATTGACTATGTCACTATAAATGGTTAATAGGCTTGAATGATATTGTGGATTTCAGTCATTTTATGCAAATGAAACTGTATTAGTGATTTTACTGTAATACTGATGTATACGTACAATTGTTTATGTTTGCTTTATTGATTCCTTTCTCTGTTTTCTCCGGATGTTGACTCATTTCATGATTTGGACTTTGTATTAATCTTCAATTAAACTGATGTTCTGTAGCTTGAGACGTACTGCTATTACCCTTTCCAGCCCTTCCCTCTTTTTTCTTCTCCTTCATCTCTACTTCCCAGCCCACGACACTTCTCTCTTCCCTTCACCCCTGCTTCTTCCAACCTGAACCTCTCGAACTCCTGTATCCCAACCCTGTTTTCTTTCTGCCATCTCCTTTACCCTTTCATTCCCTGTCCCCTCACCCTCTAATGTATAGATTCTACATTGGGAAACTGAGGATTTGTTTTGTCTTTCTTGCCATTCCTCTTCTCATCCTTTTTTCTATTACTGTAATAAAATGTCCCTTGCTGTTTGTATCTATACAGGTTATTGTTAAAGATAATAATCATTTTTGTGATTTCATTTGAAGTGCAGTATTATAAGAACATGTTGCTTTACATTATTTGTATAAAAGTGGAATTTCTGGCAACCAAGCTCCACCACCCAATGAAGATCAATTTGTCAGAGCGCTGTGGTCTCAGTTCAATCTTCTCTGTGCAGCTGTGCATTAAGCCCTTTCTGGCATTTCTTTTGAGTTCCAGCATACTCCTTGATTCCTAGAGTGCACTTTATTGTTTGCTTTCTTATTAGCTGGGTTAGAGACTCTGTGAGTAAACCAAGCAGTTTTCCTGTGTGTACTGTTTTTGAGTGGCTTCTCTGCTGTCAGAATCTACAGTAGGCATGTTTTTAATAAAAGTATGTTGCCAAATCAATATAGTTACATCCTGCTGATACACTTTCAGTGTTTCAAAACAGATGCATCCAACTCAATTTTGTAAAAAAAAAATGTGTATCAAGTTAAAGTGCTTGTTTAGTTTATCAACACATTAAAAGTATATCAGCAGCAACTAGTTATAATTGCTTTTGGTTCTAAAAAAAGACCATTCTGTAGCTGGCCCACTGGTGCAGCAGGAGTGCTACCTCTCACAATGCCAATGACCTGGGTTCAGAAGTGAGCCTGTTATGTTGGAGGGCCAGCCAGGGGGAGGAGGACTGAGTGTCTGTTGGACCACTCTCCTCCTTCTCCTCTGGGGGGAGGATGGGGAAGAGCTTGGGGCTTAACTGTCTCTTGACAGTAGCCAGGGGAAAGGCAGCCAGAGCTGAAGAGGTGGGAGAGATGTGGCAGATGTCAACACGTGTGCCTTGATGTCAGTGCTCAACATGCCTCCCATGCAGAAAAAAACAGAAAAATCGCAGTCATGCAGGATGACTGCCAGCCTCCACTGGCCCTGCATTCAGTGACTCAGGCACCTCCCAGAATCTAGATCCAGTCCTGGTGGGTAGAGAGATTCCCCACCACCTTGCCACTGAAGGCAAGTCATGGGGGACTACAGTAAAGGTAAGCCATGGGGAAAGCTGAGGTGACAGGGCTGGGAATGCCAGCGGCGAGGAGGGCTGCCTGGAATGGGGAGGTAGAAATAAAAAGACCATTCTAATGACAGTTTGAGAAGGTTCAACTTTGGAAACAACAAGGGAAAGGAGTTTACTGTACTTTCTATTTAAAGGAACCATAAACCCTACTGTTTACATTTTTCATAGAGTTATACATTTGGACAGGTGTAATGTCTCTTTAATGACCCCAGTTTTATTGTCTTGAAAGTTTGTTTTGATACAGTCCTATTTTTTCCTTTTATAGGTTCCCTTGTTAATGCTGCCTTTTTCCCACTCAGTATTCAGTTTTTTATGGCTGTGGGTGGAACCTACAGCCATCTTGCTATCTGTAGCTGGAAAATGGAGTAACGTGAAACATATTTTTTTGACTTTTCAATGTATCCTTCCACATCTACAAATCACTATGTCAACTGAAATAAAATACTCCCTTCTTCCTGTTCAGAATGTTGGAGACATAACTCCAAGCTGCTTATCAGATGGCCATTAGGAAACTGAAACAGCTTGTTAAATATCAGTTGCCTATTAAACTGGTGATTTGTTTACCCCCTTCGGAATGCAACAACTTTCACATTTAAATACTTAGCATTTAAACATTTTCTTGCTACTACTGTAGTTTCAATTGGGATGTATTGTCTTTCAAGAAAGATTCATATCTCATAAATGTCACCCTTTCCCAGCAAATCTATAAAGATTTACACTGTGTTTTTTAACCTTTTTAGACACTATGTGTTAAGCATTGTCTACAGACATATGCCAGGTCTTCAGTGGACTACACAGACTAAATATACAGTATAGCAATCAGTAGGCATTTTTTTTATTATGCTTTTTGAGGAACAAATATATTGAGCTACAGCAAAAACACACACACACGTGCACACACACTGTACACACCATCCTCATTCTAATATGTTATAAAACAAGATAGAAACTGTTTGTCTATGTCAGTGAACACAGTGAAGTTCAGTTCAGAGTAGAGTTCCTTTAAATATTTCTTATCCTATATTCTGTATCCTGGATAGGGCAGGGGAGATGCTATATCTCATCGTCATAGGGATCTTCATTTACACATTTTTGCATTGTACTTACTCAGGCTACAGCAATACACACAACACACACACACACTCTGTACACACCATCTTCATGGCCACAACATACAAAATAAATACTGCATTGTAATATGTTGTAAAACAATAAAAAACTGTTTGTTTATGTCAGTGAACACAGTGAAGTTCAGTTCAGAGTAGATTTCCTTTAAATATTTCTTATCCTATATTTTGTATCCTGGATAGTGCAGGGGAGGTGCTACATCTCATTGTCATTGGGATCTTCATTTACACATTTTTCCATTGTATTTACTCAGACTGCCTCAGATTAGATGCAATATCTTGTTTTCAGTAGGGTCATGATTTTACTATTTTTGTAATATATTTATTCAGGATAGCCTAGTCCAGGGCACCCATATTCAAAGGAGATGTGCAGCACATCCCGGCGGAAAAGAGATATGTGCCATGCAACTCCAGCAATGTGCCACAGCATGATATTCAAACATGTGTGATGCGCTGACCACAGGGGAATGGGCCAGGGTGCAAACAAATGGTATGCCGTGCAAGTCCAGGGGGCATTCCCATGCATATGCCGCACTGCGGCATATTCAGTGGGAATGTGCCTTTCAGAGTCCAAAGCAGCATGGCTCACAGTTAGGCCATGAAAAGCTCACCTAACCCAGCCAACCACCCACAGATGGGCTGCAGAAGTGCACCCAAGTGCACAGCAGCCTGGCATCCCTGGTAGATTAGAGGTAACCCCCCTCCCATCCCCAATCGATCCAACTCCATTCCCGAACAGCTCCATAGTGTAGGGCTCCCCCCAATTGCACCAGAGGAAACCATGGTCCATATCCATAGCATAGAGGACCCCCACCCACTGCCCTGGTACGTAGATACCCCAACTCCCCCATACCCAACCTGTTGCAGAGACTGACACTGCCCTCCACACCTGCCATGGCCTGTTGCTGACTGCACTGGACGTGGGCCAGAGACCTGTACTCCAGAATGACCCAAGTGACTGTTACCATGCATTGGGGCACTATGCAAGCTGTGGACCCACCAGTGTATGCAGCC
Organism: Neoceratodus forsteri; assembly: GCA_016271365.2. Taxonomy (NCBI): domain Eukaryota; kingdom Metazoa; phylum Chordata; order Ceratodontiformes; family Ceratodontidae; genus Neoceratodus; species Neoceratodus forsteri. The sequence continues at coordinate 105,281,329 of CM057457.1, forward strand.
ATGTGTATGTCCTTGGTAAAAATTAAAAGGGAATGTACATACCTCCAACCCATGCCTTCTTGATGCTGTATCTTCCTGCTGTCATACACTGCTGCAGGCTCACACTCTCCCCCATTCCTCTGTAACATGCCACCCTCTGGACTGCTAAAGTATCCTGGGTGCCATGAGTGCGGTATCCTGCAATGCCATTTGCAGTGTACGCTCCAGGCTATAGATAGTGCATCCACAGTTCGCTGATTGTACAAATGAATGGGAGATCAGCTGTAACATGCCTGTTCTGGGACCTGTGAGTGGGTACAGCATCAGCCGTCACCCACGCTGAGCAGTGCAATGGCACCAGGACGATTAATTCACATGCGAGAGCCTGAGGTGTATAGCCACTGGGCATTATTGCCCACACACAGCTTGTGCCTATGTATGACACATTCTAGCATCCTACTGCCAGTTCTCCATCATCCAAACATAAGATGCCATTTCTTCTGTGAACTATCCGGGCTAAATATATAGCAATCAGCAGGCATATTCTAGGAAAACACATTGTAAAAATGTGTAAAAGGAAGACCACATTGAAACTGCCTCTCAGCAGATCTGCATTGTGCAAATTCATTACAAATAATGGGTAAAAGCATCCCAAAAGCTCTCCACAGCCATATCGGATCTGACCAGAGTTTGTTTAATAACTTAGCAGTTTTGGAATCCATTGACATCAGTTTCCCAAGGTAGCTTGTGGGAAAAGCTTCATTGTAGACTTCAGCTAAACTGTTGTCACTTGGTTTCAATGCTCATAAGTAACATAAAAATGAATATTGGATGATGAAAAAAGCAACATTAACAAATGACCATAAATAAGAGGAAATATGACTGTTTCAGAATGAACAATACGTTGTATTTATTAAACAAACTTCACACATGCTCAAATTAACATTACATCAAAAATGCAACTAACAGGGTTTATGCTCCATTTAAATTAAAGCTTGGAGTCAAGTGACATGGCTTTAATCTGTCAATATGCTTTCCATGTATTCATACACATTAATATGCAGTACTTCAGCACATTACCAGTACTGTACAACCGTAACGTATTTGGTTTAAAACGAGTTAGCACAATCAGTGAAGGCAAAGAAAACTCCTTATAATATTAACTACTGTATTTGAAAATACTAATGGTTTTCTATCAATAAAAAACAACTTTTTTTTTCCTTTCTATGTGTAGTTGCGTTTCTTCTGGATTAAAACTGAATCAACCCAGCCATAATCATATGTAATTGCACCCTTCCCCCAGGTTGTACCTGGAAAGGATCTCTTTTTAGGCATAAAGTACATTCCTGGTCACAATTTGTAAATAAAGACATGGACAAATTGTGCAGCCATTATATAAGAAAACAGAATGTTAGCAGGCTCATTACTGCAGCAGTCAAGGTGCTGCTCATGATGTCAGTGACCTGGGTTTAGGAGTGACCCTTGGCTACCAGAGTGCTAGTGGACTGAAAGAGGATCAAGACTGTCAAAGGACTTTCTCCTCCTTTGGGAGAAGAGGATTGCTATCTTTGGTGCTGCACTGCCACTTAGGTGCCATAGGTGGTAGTGCAGTGGAAGCACTGTAGGAGAGAGGACATTGGCCAGGCCCTGCTGGATGATGCCCCCACCCCCAGTGTCTTCCCCTATTGCCAGACTATGCTATAATCCAGTAGTACCCCTCATGCCACCAACCTCATCATAAGAGGATAAGCCATGGAAGTAAATGAATAACAGAGAAAAGAGGTGATGTGGTTGTGTGGTCAACCATGGTAAGTGGAGGGGGTCAGATGAAGCAGCCTGGAGAAGAAGAAGAAATTATAGTAAGTAGGTAAACAATTATTTGTCAAGTGCCCATTTCCAAGGGCTCAGAGCACTGTACAATAAAATATAAACATACAGTACTAAAATGAAAATACCAACTATAAATAAAACCAATCCTATCATAAATATGTGCAAATACACAGTTCATTAATTCATTCTAACACAACATTACGCAGCATCAACTATGGAGCTAACTATATGCAGCTAAAATTTTTCTGAAACAGGAAAGACTTTAGGCCCCTTTTAAAGTCTCACCAAGGAGGCCTCCAAAAGAGATCAGGAAGCCTGTAAACACTTGATCACCAGAAAACTTAAGCCTAGCCTTGGGTATGGCTAGAAAACCCACATCAGAGAAGCTGAAGGGGCAGGAGGTCAGATAAGCAGTCAAGAGATCTCTCAGGTAACTAGGATCCAGTCCATACAGGGCCATACAGGTCAGAAAACTGACCTTGATGGTGATACGCCATTTCACCAGCAGCTATGCAGTATGTGCATGACCGTGGTTATGTGACAAGACCTGGTAAGGCCCGTCAATAACCTGGTCATAGCGTTCTGCACCAGCTGCAGGCACTGTAGCACACCTCTACTCACAGTGAGGTATAAATCAGAACAATAGTTAATCCTGGATGTGACAAAAGTATGTACAAGTGAGGGTAATTTCTTCCAGGGGGATCAAGGCTTTAATCCGCATAATGTTTCTGAGATAGGAAAAGTCACTCCTTGCTATAGCTGACACCTGACCCTCAAATATCCGCTTCTCATCCAGAGTGACCCCCAGATACTTTAACTTAGTAGTGGCCATTAAACCAGAGGAGCCAAGCACTAAGCTCACCACCTCCTCACTGAACTCTGTACCCTACAAATGACCAGGCTCAATCAACAGTACCTCCATCTTGTCTGGCTTCAGTCTAAGCCAGCTTGATGACATGCTGTCCTGAGTCTCAGCTAGGCCAAAATCTAGTACCTTGTCTGTGTCTGGCATGTGGTTGCAAAAGGTTAGTGCAACTGGGCATCATCATCATCAGCATAGCAATGAAATTCCAAGTTGTACCATCTAACCCAAGTTGTATCATGTAATGATCCCTCTTAGTGGCAGCATATACATACAAACAGCATAGGTGAGAGGATAGAATCTTGAAGCACACCACAGAGCAGGGGCTTCAGGAGTGAGGAGAAATTCCCCATTACCATCCTCTGTGTCCTGTCTCTAAGGAAGGACACATACTGGCAAATGACTGTGCGGGTGAGTCCACAGTGATCCTTGAGATGCTCCAATAGCAATCCATGGTCTACAGTGCTCAAAATTAAGGAGAGATAGAGGAGAATGAGAACTGACCACTCTCCTGTATCTCTCACTTTAGAAGGTCATTATGCACCCTGACCAGTGCAGTCTCAGTGCTGTGCCTTAACCTAAATCCAGACTGGAGAAGTGCATAGATGTCAAAAGCAATGAGGTATTCCTCAAGCTGTAGCACCACCATCTTCTCAATAACCTTCCACAAAAAAAAAAAAGTATAAAATTTGCCAAGCAGTGAGGGTCCAAAGATGGTTTCTTAATGAGTGGCCTAACCAGCGTATTTTTCAATAGGCTTGAAAAGGCTTACTCAGAAAAGGAAGGCAGGACTAGCTCAGTGAAAACTGGACCCAGAATCCCCATGGACTCCACTACAAGATGCATCAGGCCTGGTTCCAGTTCACAAAAGGTGGGCTGCAGCTCTGACATCACCCCACAGGCCTCATCCACTGAAACCAGCATATACTCTACCCTGGCTGATGAGAACTCCTGTTCACAACCAGCTCAACCATGCTGGGTCACAACAACTTAGTTGGTGAAATCCTGGATCAAATTGAAGATGCCCAGACAAAGAAAAAAATGAACAAATTCTTCACAATATGCAGATGAATTTGCTCTCACTGGTTGCACAGACCTAATTAAGAAGTACTTCAACCATCTGGAAAAACTGAGCTAGTTGATTACTCCGTGCTGCAATTTCCCTGGACAGAAATGTTGCTTTCTTACAGGAAAATGTCCTTTCTTACTCGTAGTAGTGACTCCTCAAAGCCAGTCTGTCCTCATCCATCTGCAACGACCTTCAACAATGCTCCAACTTCTAACCTTCAGACTTCAGTTCCCTGAGCTCCCTGTCAAACCACAGGAATCTCAAGTGCAAAGTCCTGGGTCATATATGGACTGGAGCAACTGCATCAAAGGCCAAGGCAATGGCCCCGTTATAGGAAATGCCGCATCCTCCGATCCAGTCACACAAGGAGTCATCACTCCCTAAATATCAACCACTGCCTGGAGCACTTCTGGGAACAACCCCTTCAAAGGGCTATAGTTTATCATCTCCAAAGGAGGAGGCCTATGATGGGGGGTCCAGGATGAGAACCTCACCATACAGTCAACCATCCAACTGTCTGGATCAGTCTTGAGGTTATTTAGCTTAAGTCCCTTAGTGAAAACTAGGTCCAAGGCATGACCATGTTAATGGGTCACAGAGGTAACTACCTGTGCTAGGCCTAGTGATTCCTTCAGCTGGAGGAAATCTTGACCAAACATTCTTGCCCAAACTACTGACTCAGGCATTGAAGTCACCCAAAGTCAAGAATCTGCATGACTCCAAGACCTTCTTGGGTATAACGTCCACTATTTGCTACAGGAACTACCTTTCAGGCACCTGGATTGCCATGCACAGCCACACATTCAAACAATAAAGTTTCCTCAACTGGAAATATGGTGAAATTTGTCTGAGATGTAAAACAGATAGTCCTGCCACCCCCCCCCCACAATCCCTCCGAGGCCAATGAATCAAAAATAAGAAAAGAGAATACAGCATGTTTCAGAACAAGTCTATTTTTAAAGCCACCAAAAGATGTGTTTAAGCCGGCCCGGTGGAGTAGAGGTCTGAGGCACTGGTGGTCTACCTCTTACCATGCCGGTGACCCATAGTCGGAAGCAACCTCGGGCCATTGAGGGTTGGCCGGGGGAGAGAGGATTGAGCATCCAGAGGGCAGCTCTCCTCTCTCAGTGATGGGTGGGTAGTGGTGACCTGGCACCAGTGACACCAGGAAGAGGCATGGTGTGCTACTGGCAGGAGCCATGCAGGATCACAGGGAAGAGACGTTGGCAGACTCTTGTGGATGCATGCAGGAGCATATGTGTCTGCCTGGGACGTCATTGTGCATCCGTCATCTCTGGGAGGGGGCACATCAGAACAAGGAAAAGCTCTGCATCCATGGTAGGCGACAACACATCCTGGGACCCCATGACCACCGCTGGACTCTGCCTACCTAGGTCCCGATCCTCCTTCTCCCTGTCATAATCACTGCCTGGAGTCATTGGATTTCAAGGTGCACTGAAGAGTCAAGGTAGTCCTGCTCTGGGAGGCAAAACCAGGGAGCTACTCCAGATAGGGAAGGAGCTCCAGGAGGGGATCCGGGATGGGGGAGCCTCATGCCAGGTGGGAGAAAGTCCCATAGGTGTCATCTGAGAGAGTCCATGGTGATAGGAGGGAAAGGAGGATTAACAAAAAAAATGTGTTTAAAAGGCTTTTCTTATGTGATGCACCATTAAACTACTTTTAGCTTGAGGATTTTAATCTGAGAAATATTTTTACTCACTCTAAGATCATACCCTACCATTCCATTTTCAGGGCTTCTCTGGTATTAAAGAGCATTTGTGCTGAGGGTCTGCAGATTGGTCACAATTCACATAATTGATTAATCATTCTCCAAGTGCTAAAAACACAATGCTTACAATGACACATGCTAAAGGGGGAACCTTTCAGTATCAGTGGGTGCCTTTCATTAATGAGAATGGCCATGCCTTATAAAAATAACTAATATAAACTGCCTTGAGATTAACATACCGAAAGAAACGAATATGCTATTGACCTTCAGCTGCTGAGAAATGTTGATTAGGTGGTTAGTCAATGATCTGATTACTTTACTGACCCTTTGACTTGATAATTGGGTTGTGATGACAATTGATTTCCACCACGTAATAACATGGGGTACCATATATTTCAGGTGAATCAGTTATCCTTGTGACAGGATTTTTACAATGTATGAACTGAGCCAGGCATCCACTCCATTGGGACAAATGAAAAAAAAACTCAGGCCAGGATAAAGGTGTTCAGACCTTATTCTGAGGTTATGGATGTTCGCATAGGCCACATACTCAAGAATGGGCTTTAACTCTCTTAAACTAAAGAATCCAATATCCTGCTTTTCTTGCCTACTGCATCTTCACAGATCAAAGAATAATGTACTGCTGTCACAACAGTGAAGAGTAGTCCTCATCAGCAGTGCCATTTAGCATGAAAAACATACTCATGGATTTTTTACACATTCTTAACTTAGGCTGCCAGATGATTTAGAACACATAGGTTTTTAGAACAAGTATACCTGTTGGTGGCAGCCTAAGGGTTGTGTCACAGAGTTACAGCAATTTTAATGTGATCTTAACACATTTCAATAGCTTAGCCCCTTTATTGCTCTGTGCTGTATAGTACAGTACATAGCACAGAGCAACTAAACTCACATGGACATAAGGATGTGCAGTGCGTGTCCTACTGAAAATAGCTCTGGGCCACTACAGTCCGATCATAATTTCTTGCAGCGACCCACCAAACTGCTAAATGAGGCCTTAGTCTTGCAGTCCATAGGTTCCTAAATGAATCAGATGTCATGTGATTGCAGAATCCAATGTAATCACATAGACTCACTGTATTCACCTCGCTGAGTTAGAAGGACACCACGCAGGATCAGCCAGATAAGTCTAGGGCTTGTGCTGTGGGAGCATTTAACCATTCAGAAATGCTTTTGAGTTAAAAAACAAAAATACAATGTTTCATTGATTGAGAGACTGAGGGATGGGAGGAGGGAGGATGTCAGCAGTGGAAAGGTTGAGGATGGGTGTACAGCTGGACCAGCTGGCCAGAATGTGGGCCAACCAGGCTAGATGGCTACATAATGTACCTTCAATAGAGAGGTTATAGTTTCCAACCTAAAAGAAGAGCTGGTTGTAGTCCGCTCTCTCTACTTCACATCACTAAGTGGGAAGAGGGGCACCACACAGGCACAGCCAGATAGGTCTGGGGCTTGGGTTGTGGGGGCATTTAACTATTGGGAAATATTTTTAAATTAAAGGACAAAAAAAAAGTTTGCGTGATTCAGGGACTGAAAGAAGGGAGGAGGAAGGGTGTCAGCAGTGGGAGTGTTGAAGGTGGGTGCAGAGCCAGGTCAACCAGCCTGTCTGGTGGGCTCGGCAGGCCACATGGCTGCAGACCTCCAGTAGAAAGGCTAGAGTTCCTATTTAGTACCATAATTCCAAGCAACCCCAAAGCATGAATGGCCCCAAAGCAGGAGTGCCACAAAGCAGGAGTGTGGCATCTAACTAAGTAGTGTTGAGGGACATCCACAGGCCATCTACAGGGAGAACCATAAGCCGTTGGCCTCACTGGTCAATGGAGAGTAGGTAAGCATAAAGGGAGGTCATAAAACACACTGTATGGTGTTGGAACTGGATTACAGCTAATCCCTATCTAGGGTCATTTTATAAATGCACTGTATAGCAGATTAAGGGAGTCTTACTGAGTGCAGTAAGAATACTATCTGGGACTAGCCCACAAAGATATCATAGACAAGGGAGTGCAACTGGTCCCTATCTAAGGTCAACTTACATTTGTATTGTGCATCAAAGAAGGGGCAAGTGGTAGGAGAATTGAGGCAATTTGGGGGCTGTCCTAGGCATCCCCAACTCCTCTATATATGGAGGTACATATCTGGTGGGTTAAGAGAGGTAGGGGGACCGAGAAGATGTGTGGGAATAGGAGCATATTCAGGCACCAGGATAGTGGGAGGAGGGTGTTGTGCTGTAATTGTAGTGGGGCACCAGTCTTCCTGGGATGATGTGGGTAACAGGGGGTTGTCCAGTGTCAGGGACCTGGAGCATCTGATGGCAGAATTAAGGCAGCTCAGGGCACTGGGAGGATGGAGTTAAGAAGTGAGCAGGGCAGTGAGGAGGAAGTTGGGGGGGGATAACCAGTGAAGCAAGGTCAACAGACAGGGGAAGAGGTTGGGGAGGGTCACACAGGATCCAAGGGCACACTTACCTTGGAGGGCCAGAGAGCCAAAGGAGGAGGAATGACAAGTGGTAGGTGGAAGGGGTTGGTCTGCAGGGATTGCAAAAGGAGTGAGAGCTTTAAAGGAGTGCCTTTAAAGAATAGTTTTCACCCACTGTCTGTAAGTGAAGAGTGGGAACAGGAGGTGCGGAGAAAGGTCAGATTAAGACAATGGGGTTGGGGTTGTAGGATTGGGGGTAGGACTGTACAAGGTAGTCAAAGTGGGTGGGGAAGAGGGAACATGGAGAGTGGAGCAGGAGGTGGGGGGAGGGAGAGGGGAGAGAGACAGGAAGAGAGGGGAAGTAGATGGTGTGTGTGGGTGGCCAGAAAGGGAAGTACATGGAGGGGTGGGAAAATAGACGGAGGTGCAAGTAGTGGCTGTTGAGGTGTTAGGCAAGCAGGACTTGGGGGAGTAAGGGCAAGATATTAATCAGGATGGAGGAGGAGGAGCAGATAGGTGAGGGAGAAGCTCATAACAGCAATCAAAGAAGGAAAGGATGGAGGCAGGAATGAAGAGGGCAGAAGGTTGGTAATCCTAGAGGATCCCATATTAATGGGTATTCACTGGGGAAGGAAGAGGGCCAAAATACAGGTAGGAGAGAGGTTTGCATACAGGGATGACAGAAGAGAAACATAGAAACAGAAACATAGAAAGTGATGGCAGAAGGAGATCGTTGGTTCATCGAGTCTGCCCAAGGGTTCCCAAGACCTCTTTTAGCCCCTGGGTTCTAACCCCCATACCGTGTTTTGCCCTTCCCTGATTTTGCTTTTCCCCCTGTAGCCCTTGTGCTATCCAATCCCTGCTTGAAAGCTGCCATGGTCTTTGCACTTGCTTCTTCCACCAGCAAGCCATTCCAGGGTTCCACCACCCTTTCTGTGAAAAAATGTTTTCTTAGATCTTTTCTGAAGCTCCCTACCTCTAGCTTCCATTCCTGTTCTCTGGTGGTTGAGTTTGTGGTTCTTTTGAATAGCTCTGTGTATGGCACTTTATTAATGCCTCTCAAGAACGTGAAGGTCTCAATCATACCCCACCCCCTTTCTCTCCTTGTTTCCAGTGAGAACAAGTTTAGTTATTTCAGGTGTTCCTCCTGCAAGAGATAATGGAGACCCTGTATCATCTTGGTCACTCTTCTCTGAACAGTCTCCAGCCTATCCGTCTCTTTTAAGGTTGGATTCCAAAACTGGATGCAATACTCCAGGTGGGGCCTTGCAGCTGTTAATAAAGTTGTGATTCTCAGAAATCATATGCATTCACCTAAATTACTCATATTTAACTGTACCTGAATAAAAAGTGATATAAAATGCTGTATTTTGCATTGTCTTGTTTTTATGGGAAGCATTCTGTTACAGTTCTCTTCATGGAACCAATAATTTGGAGTTTTAACTGTGCCATGGTTTGTGCACAAAACTCTAAACAGGGTTCTGATAGGTGTCCAGCTCATAGTTAGCATTGTGTACACAAATCATAATATAGTAAAAACTCAACATAAGTGATTCCATGAAGTGAACAGTAACAGAATGCTGCCCATAAAAACACAACAATGCAAACTACAGTTTTACCTATCACTTTTTATTCAGGTACAGTTAAATATGGATATTTTAGGAGATTGCATATCATTTCTGAGAATAAGTACAGTACTTTATAAACAGTTACCATGTAGCACAGATTTCCTGTCCCCTTTAAGGGTGTTGCATATGATGACCCCAATCCCTTTCCTGCTGAGATGCACTGAGCTTGATTCCATTGAACCAGTAATCTGTTCTAGCATTCTCCTTACCTAGATGCAATACCTTATGATTTTTTGAGTTGAATTTTTGCTGCCGGACATTAGACAATATTTCTAGCTTTTGAAAGTAATTCTGAAGTTCCCTAATTGCCTCCCCACTGTCAACCCTTCCACCCAGTTTGGTATAATCCATGAAGAGTTCCAGCTTACCCTTAATGCCTATGCCTATGTCACAAATAAACACATTAAATGGGACCTGTCTCAAGACTGAGCAATGGGGCACACCACTGGGGACTCTTCCCTCACCAGACCGCACCCCATTGACAACTACCTTCTGACTCTCATCCCTTAGCCAATGTTCTACCGACCTGACTAGGCTTTCAGCAATGTCTAGGTCTTCCAACTTTTTTAGCAGGCGATTGTGCAGAACTGAGTCGAAGGCCTTGCTGAAATCGAAATATAGCAAGTCCACTGGGTGTCTGCTTTCTAATTCCTTCGTCACTCAGTCAAAAAACTTAAAGAGCCACCGATGGCTTAAGAAGAACTTTGAAGAACATAATATTTGAACACAAAGCAGTTTATATTTCTCATCAGCTCTGTATTTCTTACCTCCATTATTTATTACTGATGTCAGATGCATGAAAACAGAAGAGTTGTTCCCTGTGGGTTCATCAGCTCTTGTTGTTTCTTCCCAACCTGATGTCACAATACTGTGCTCGTGACATCACAGTTATCCTCTCAGCAACAGACTGTGATATCACAACATAACTTTATGATGTCAAGAAGGGAGTAACTTATTGAGGCAGATGAGCTCTAAGGGTTAAAAATCTTTTGCAAGAATTTCTTCAGTAACAAATAATGAAGAGGAGAAATCTGTAGAAGATATGTGAAATATAGGCTTATTTGTGTCAACTATAATGTTTTCCAAAGTTTTTTCAAAGGTGCCAGCTGCTCTTTAATAAGGTTAGCCTGTCAAGATCTGCCCCCTATGAATCCATGTTGTCTGTCATCTTGGAGGTTGTGCCTATCTAGGTAATCTACTATATCATGTTTTCAATTAATTTCCCCAAGACAGATGTGAGGCTGACTGGCCTGTAGTTGCCAGTCTGTCCCCTACTGCCTCCCTTGTGTAGAGCCACTTGGCCTCACCCCCATCTGAAGTGAGCCACTGAACAAATGTGCCAATGGGTTCACCAGTTCTTCAGCATGTTCCTTTAGCACCCTTGGATGCAGCCCATCTGGCCCTGGTGCTTTGTCAGTCCTTAGGTGCATCAGTGCCTCTTTAACTCTATTGGTGGTAATCTCTGAAGTCTCCATCCATGGGTACCCTCTATCAGTTGCTTTCATGCCACTTTCTGGCAATGGTCTGGTGTGCCTAAGAATTGGCGAGCTGGTGAGGGGGGTTGGAGAGAAAGTAATTGTAGTTCTACACCTAGGTACCAATGACCTAGCCACTGATGCATGGGGATTAGTTAAAGATAGATTCAGGGTGATATGGAGGACCTGCATGGAGGTAGCCAAATTGCTGGCATTATCAGACAGATTGCACCTCAATAGGGTAGGTTTGATGGTCCTCAGAGACAAACTGGGGGGGATACATAACCCATAAATTTAATTTAAACTAGCCAGCTCGATGGTGCTGGAAGTTGAGGCACGGATGCCACACTTTGCGCCATGCCAATGACCAGAGTTAGGGGAACGAGCATGGGTCATCAAGGCTTGACAGGGGCAAGAGAAGATCGAGCATCCAGAGGACTGCTCTCCTCTCTCGGGGAGTGAGGGATCGTCATCCTGCCTGTTGGTCACCCTCTGGTGAGGGCTGCTGCAGGCTGTGAAGGCAAGAAGCCAGCGGTCGTGGGCATGCACGTGCCCCCACATGCACACAGTTATGTGCCAGGAGGGAGCAGGTCACCAGAAAAAAAAAAACAGAAAGTGGCAGCTGGGGGTTTCATGAAGCCTCATCTCCTTCCCACTGGTCCCACCCCTACCTCCTGGATTTGGACTGTGCACTCCAGGGAGGAGCTCCTTCTCAGCCCCATGGGGGCAAGCCGAGGGTCTCAGGTGGTTAGGGTGACCGGTCTTGCAGCAGGTGCTTTGGGGTGGAGTTTCGCCCCAGTGCGCTGGAAGAAAAATGCTAATTAAAAAAATATATATATATATATATATATATATATATATTTAAATTTCTATATAGACTACTTTTAAGCTTTAAAGCAGCTCTAAACACCTATTTATTTTCACTGGCTTCTTAGTTGACTAATATTTGACTGTTCTTTTTAAACTTGAGGAGCTTTATTTCTGAATTTGATTTGTTTTTAATCTTTGTAAAAGTGCTTTGATACTGTATTTGTTGAATTGCTCTTATTATAAATAAAGATTTATTATTATTTATATTTAAACTACTGAGGGGGGGGAGTGGGGCTGCAGGCCCCAACACTGAGGTGGAAGCCAATGGCCTCCCCCCCATACCAGTAGAGCAGGACTGGAGGAAGGAAGGGAAGTGAAAGGGTTAGCAGCAGGGGTGCAGGGGCACAAACAACAGGGAGAAACAAGAAAAGCAGATGGGAGGGAAGGGAAAGAGGCTCAGCCTCTAGGTGGAAGGTGGTGCCCCTGAATGCATGGAATCTTGGAAACAAGATGGATGACCTGTTGGCATTGTTGGCAGAGAGAGGAGTGGACATTGCAGCAGTCACTGAGACATGTGCAACACCAAATCATGACTGGCATCTATCAGTCCCTGGGTATAAATTATAAAAGAGGAACAGGGCAAAAGAAAAAGAGGTGGGGTGGCAGTTTGCATCTGGGATGGTATAACGTACAAAGGAGGAGTCAGAGGAGGGAAGGACAGAAGCAATGTAGACTCACTTACTGTCTAACAAAGGTAGGAAGGTTAGGTCGGGGATCATTTAGAGACCACACAATCAGGAGGAGGATAGACACAGGGAACTGAACTCACAGATGTTGACTGGTACAGGGAAAGAAGAGGTTGTAATAGTTGAAGGCTTCACCTTGCACAAAATGGACTGGAAGGCACCCGCCATGGCTTGCACCAGGAGTCAGGGGATCCTAGACGCACTGTGGAGTGAGTTCCTGATTCAGGGCACCACAAATTCCATTGGAGAAGGAGAAATACTTGATCTGATGTGGACGAATGAGGAGCACGTCCAGGATATAATGGTTGAGGAGCCCTTGTGTGGAAGTGACCATGGCACAGTGTGGTTCCAGTTGGACACTGGCAGGAAAAAGGCCCCCACTAAGACTAAAATCCTGGATTTTAGGAAGACAGACTTCAGAAGGATAGGTGAGATGCTAAGGAGTCACCTGGCAAGCATCCAAGTGATTACAGGGGTGGACCAAAGGTGGTCCATCATCAAGGAGGGAATAACAGTTGCCACAGAGAGGAGTGCTAGGCTCAAGTGGAAAAATTCAAGGGCCAAATCACCCAGGGAGTAAGAGACAAGAGGTTAGCCTACAGGAAATTCAGGAGGATCAAGCAGGAGGAAGACAGGAAGAACTTCCTGAAGGTGGCTAGAGAAGCAGGTAAGGTAGTCTGGAGGGCTAACACTTAGAAGGAGCTGCAGCTATCTGAGGGAATTAAAAAGGGAGAAAGGGCATTATTTGGCTATATTAACTTGAAAATAGGCAAGAAAGATACAATTGTTAGGCTCAAGAAAGGGGATGGGTGGGTGGAGGAGAATGGAAGCAAAGCAGAGGTACTGAATGAGTAATTCTGTTCCATCTTCACTAGGGAGAAAGACAGACTGGTGCCACTAGAGGTAAGAAGAGGAGGGGGCAGGGAGCACAGATGTGGTGATAGTGCTGGATAGGGTGAGGACAAGGCTGCTAGTATTGAGGGTGGATAAATCCTCAAGCCCAGATGGCGTACACCCAAGGGTGATGAGGGAACAGGTGGAGTAGTTTGCAGATCCAGTGGCTGGCCTATTCAGTAGTTTGCTGGAGTCAGGAATGGTAGCAAAGGACTGGAGAATGGCACATGTACTATATCGCCCTTCCACAAGAGTGGTCCCAAAGATAACCAAGGGAATTACAGACTGGTCAGGCTTGACCTCAATTGTGTGCAAGCTTATGGAGACCATACACAAGGAAAGGATGGTACAGTATCTAAATGAGCATGGTCTACAGGATGTGAGAGAGCACAGGTTTATGAGTGTGTGGATATGTCAGTTGAATCTGATTGATTTCTATGACTGGGTCACTAAAACAGTGGACAAGGGCCAAGCGGTGGACATCATTTACCTGGACTTTGTACTCTTAAGAGGTCGATCAGGAAGTGGAAGACCTCAGGGTTGGAGAAAAGCTCACCAGATGGGTGGAAACTGGCTGAGGTGCTGGATCCAGACAAAGCTGGTGGTGGGTGAGCTCTCTAGCACCAGGGAGTTCATTAGTGTAGCCCGACGTGGATCTGTACTTGGACCAGTGCTGTTCTATGTCTTCATCAGTGATACTGGTGAAGGCATTAAGGGCAAAATTTGCCTATTCACAGACAGTTACAAGCTCTGTGGGAGAATGGACACAGCAGAAGTGATACAAGACCTAAAGGAGGATCTGGAGAAAATCTAGACAGGTGGTTCAGGATTTGGCAGCTTGGTGTCAATGCAAAGAAATACAAAGTTATGCACATTGAAGCCAAGAACCCCAGGACTGAGTACTGCCGGTGAAGAGTCAGGGTATCTGCATCAGAGGAAGAGAGGCATCTGGGAGTGATGGTCACTAGTGAAGCAGTACATGCAGTGCAGTGCAAGAAAGTAGCAGCAAAGGCAAAAATAAAAAAATGATTTGCTGCATTGCCAGAGGGATCAGCAGCAGATGAGAGTATGTAATGCCGCCCTTGTACAGGTCATTGGTGAGCCCACATCTGGAGTACAGTGTACAGTATAGGTGCCCATACAGTACCTTAAAAAAGACATTAACTTGCTGGAGACATTCCAAAGGAGGGCAATAAAGATAATCATGGGACAGGATGGAAGAATGCATGAGCAGAGATTGGAGGCCCTGAATATGTACTACCTGGAAAAGAGGACAGAGACAGGGGACATGATTGAGACCTTCAAGTATTTGAAAGGAATAAATAGGGTTGACAAAGAGGGTCTCTTCAGTCTCAGTGGAAACCAGAACACATGAGGAATACAGTCGCAAGTTGGGAGGAGAGTTTAGGAAGGAGGTTAGCAGGCACTTCTTTACACAGAGGGTGGTGGCAGGTTGGAAAGGGCTTATGGAAGAGGTGGTTTTAATGAAGATGGTGGGCAGCTTCAGCAGAGGCTGGGATAGAGTTAAGGGGAAAATAAAGGTCAAGGGAGAGGCAGATGAAGGGGATTGGTAGAAGGGGGGACGGGGCAGTAGCTTAAGCTGAGGACCCTGCAATACAAGCAGATTAGATGGACCAGTGGTTCTCAAATGGTAAGACCAGCATCCCAAGGGAGGCCTCAGACTGTTCCAGAGGAGGCCCAGTCAAGTTGAGAATGTACAGTATTTAAATTTCAAGTTTTGGATGTTTTGTGTGACAGGATGAAGCAAACTAAATACGGATAATGGCAACTGAATTACTTTACTTATGCACAAACTGGTGACCAAGAAAGGCCCAATGAGCCAAAGCTTGTTTCTAGCTGTGTATTTATAAGTAAATTTGTGACTAGAAGGCACACTGAGTCAAGATTTGTTTCTAGAGTAGGTGTTTGTTTATACGTAAATTGGTGACTGGGAAAGGTACACTGACCCAAGGCTTATTTTTACAGAGACAGTGTTTGTTTCAGGTGTGACCTGAGATAAGGGTACAGGAAGCTGCTTAACAACAGGGTGGTGGTGGGGAGATGAAGGTGGCTAGGTTAGTTGCTCCAGACCAAGAGGAAACAGAGTAACAAAGACCCAAGAGTCAGAAAAGTGGAGTGACAAGGATAACCTGGGGTGTGGGGGTTTGGGATGAAGAACAATAAGCTGAATAAAATGAGAATATACTTAGTCAACTTTATTCGTCTCACTTTATTCCTGATGAATTATGTAAAATATGATATTTTTTTCTTGTGGGGAGGCTCATGTTTTTTTACGGTTTTGAGGGAGGCTCGAAATCTTTTCCATGGCTTGGGGGAGGCTCACTATCACAAAATGTGAGAACTATTGAGACAGACCTTATTCTGATGGCTTTTTCATATGTTTTTATGTTTATACTTGACCAGCCCTACTCCCACACATGGGTTTATTTAGACAGAGTAGCAGGGCAGACAGAGCAGTTTAGAGTTCTGCAGCAGTTGGAATTCTAAGCAAATCCATGACTTGAGTATTTTAAGTAACATTTCTCGTGTTCCTTGGGCTTGTTCTTTGGGTTTCAAAAACTTTCACTTCATTAAAAATAGTTAGATTTGGTTTCCCCTTTTTTCAGTCTGTGTCTTTTACTCTACACATTTCAACATTTTTTTATTTATTTTTGTAGAGCGCTATCTGTTTTGTTTCCCTATTATGATTTGGAATTTTTTTATTTAAGTGTTGATAGGAATTTTGTTTCATATAGTGCCTTCCATTTAATCTATCCCAAGGCACATTACAATCCAGGAAAGGGAGGAGAGAGTGTTGTTGCCATTTTAGGTAGAGTAACACTGAGAAAGTGGCACTAGTGTGATTTATATTTGGGCTCCAGGTTCATAGCTCTGCTCTGGTACCATTTACATGCTCAGGGAGTTCCCAATAGCAGAGATAGATTACTGCGATGGAGCACACAGAGATTAAGCACTGACTTGCTTAGTCACACTGAGCCCTGCACAGGAAAGGTATCTTGGTCTTACACACATATGTGTATACTGCTTAGTACCAGGATACACATATTCTGAGTGTCCAATGGACACCCCTGGATGCACAAGCATTACACACCCACTCTGCACCTCTGCCCAGGACCATGGGTGGGGGATGCCATGCAACTAAGTGGCCACTATGGGAAAGAGGTAGGGAGCAGATGTGCTCGCTGAAGGCTGGTAGAACATGACATGCACCATGCCATTTTTGCTGTGTTGGAACAGTGCCGGAGAAGTGTACCATTACATCAGCCAGAGGGCTGTCTTAATAAATGAGCACCTCCCTGCCAGATGGCACAGAGTGACATGACAACCCACAGACACAGACCCCTGCCTCTATGAATACCTTGGAGGGCTAGGGACTGGTGGTAGGCTGTGGTGCACCAACTTCTGCAAATTGCTAAATTTGTTCAGGGTAGTCTGGGACATGGCAGTCCATTCAAGGGCCACCAAATCTCATAATGCCCTAATCCTGCAGAGCAGGGGATCCACTCTGTGACCCAGTAAGGGCAGTAAGGGCTTCTGATTGGAAGCTTCTGGTCCAGCCCATGTCTGTCACCCTGACCAACCCTGCCCTCTGCACAGAGCTTTTTGGGCATGTTTGGACCACCCAAGGGCTGCCCAGAGGGTCATGCATAGTTGCCCTGCAAATCCTATGGTGGCCAGCTGTATGGAACGCAGTTGTGCAGCCCAATACGCACCCCTACCAGCATGTACTGGGCTTCATTCTGCATAGTGCCCAGTGTGAGCAAGTGGCAGTACTGGGATTTACGTGGGGCTGCAGGTTCTCACCTGCAAGCTCTAATAGCAAGGCAAATCTTTAGGACCTTTTATTTATGCTATCACAAAGCACTGCACAATCCAGAAGAGGGAAGAGAGATAAAAAGAGCAAAGTGACAGATGAGGGAAATATTACAGAAAAATAAGCACAAACTCTCTTAGTCACATTGGGGTTTATGCTCTAACATGCAGAAAGCCTACGCTATGTGTATCTGCAGCTTGTAGGCTTCATTAAGTTGAGTAGCTGTGCATCTGGGTTTCAGCAGACCCTCACAACATTCATGAAAAAGGCATGCACAGAAGGCCTGGGGGAGTATCCAAAGGCATACCCATACTATGCATGGGGTAGGCACAGGCTACTCAAGCAGGAACTCTGCTGGGTTCTACGTCAAGATATCGACAACAATGCTGTCGACATCACCAATAGCGATGGGAACAATGCCAACCTTCGGCATTGTTCCCATCAAGACACAGTGCTTTTTGAGGGGGGGGCAAACTGTGCCCCCCACACCCCCATCTCTAAATAACCAAGTCCTAGTTGGAGTTGGTTCGGGTGAAACACCGGGAATCGCAGAGATGATGTACTGTGGACCACCACAGCGATCTGGTGAGATTTTGTCCCTGTGGTGGTGTTTGGTGTAAGATTGTCATTGTGGTGGTGTGCTACCACTCTTCTGCAGCCACTGTGTGCCCCCCATGAAGAGCATCCGCCGGCCATTGTGGAACCAAAAAAAACCCCTAACATGCTGCTCCAGCCCTCCGGTCAGGTGTAGAGGGCTGAGGGCAGCTATCGATGCAATTGCCCTTTTTATTTGTTTTTCCAGGATGCATGATATCCCTCAATCCCCTATTCTGTGTGGAGCAAGGGATCCACTCTGGGACCAGAATGGGCAATGGACTGGATGCCAGTCTGTGTTTGCCGATCTGTACCCCATGCACCAAACATGCTGGAGGATGAGGACATGGACAGGTGCCTTACAGTGGCCAGCAGTCATGAATGCCATGCCCTGTGCACAGATGTGGATGTGCATGGGCTGGGTATGTGCCTCTCGGGTGTACCTGTCCTCATTGGTGCTTGGGCACCATTGTAAGTAAATGATATTAGTGAGATTCAACCCTAGGGCTTCAAGTAGTCACTTGCATTCACTAATTGCTAAGCAAAGACTTTAGTGTCTTATATTTATACTATCCCAGAAACACTTAACAATCCAAGAAAGGTAGAGAAAACAGCTTTTTTTGCCATTTAGGTGCACAGTGAGACACAGAGAGCAAAGTAACAGATAAAGAAGATATAACAGAGAGGTTAAGCACAGACTGTGAGTAAGTGACAGCAGTGGAATTCAAACTAGGGTTTTAGAATCTTACCTGTGCTCAGTAGTAGCAACAGACATTTCCTGAAATTTCTGTGATATTTCTAGAGAAATCTCCTAATTCCTGCATTTCCAAAGTAGGGGCAGCAGAGAGAAACTCTATTAATTTTGTGAAATTTATAATCGCCAGGCTAAAATTTTGGTTTTACAGAGTGCCTTTCACATAAACTATCCCATGGCACTTTACAGTCCCAAAAGGGAGACAATACTGCTTGCATTTCAGCTGTGCAGGGAGATTCAAACAGCACAGTGGTATATTAGTAAAGTATTGTAGATAGGTTATGCACAAACTTGTGCAGAGCCACACTGTGCAGTATGTTGCAATAGTGAGATTCAATTCTAGGGTTCCTTTTTCATTGGACTGCACTCCGATCCTTACAATCTGTCAATCATGGCATGAAAATACACAACAGATCAGATCTTAAAAGATATACAGTAATTAATCTTGTCAGACATCGATGTATTTTGTGATCCAGAGCCTAAGATTGACTATTGCCTGAGCAATACACAAGCAATGCTGATGAGAAGCCACATAAACATCACCACAGATATTTGCCAAATGGCAAGCCCCAGCCCAAGCATATTTTTTGACTAAAGAGAATAAGCAGAAATGCAGGCAACTGTCAGATCCTGTATCTGCACAAGAAACTCTGCTTGCTCTCCTTTTACTCAACCAGTCCAAATCTAGCCCTGATTGCCTGGACCCAAAACTCTTCAGTCTCACAGCTCCTGCCATCGCCTCCCTCTCACTCACCCCTTAACTGCTTCTTCACTATAAGTGCTGTCCCTCAGGCTTGGAAGCTTGCCAAAGTTCTTCCCACTTTACAAAGGAGGTGATCCCTCCTCCCCTGGAAACTACTGTCCTACCTCCCTCAGCTGCTCTGTTGCAAAGTTGCAAGAGAAATTAGTCACCTCACAGCTGCCTGACTTCCTACTCTCCTCCAGCTTCTCCACTTTCTAGTCTGGTTTTCAAAAACACCATTTTGCTGTCTCCTTCTTCTTACATGTCACTGACTCCATCCTGTCTTGGATGGATGAAGGGCACATCATGCTATCCATTTTCATTGATCTGGCCAAAGCTTTTGATTCAGTGGCCTAGCCTCTTCTCCCAGATAAGCTGAGTTCTGCTAGCCTATCAGACTCTGTTTGGTGGTTGCATTCCTACCTCTTGGGTCATCAGTAGTCAGTGCAGATAGGTGGCATCCTGTTTCTTCCATTCCCAATCCAGGCTGGGGTCCACAGGGCTCCATTCTAGTTCCTATCCTCATCTCCATTTTTCTCAATGGCCTCCCCCTGCCTGCATCAAATTGCACAGTCACACATGCAGACGGCATAGCTGTCTACACCTCAGGCTGATCAACTGAGGCTCTTGAAGCCTCACTCAAGCAAGATTTCTGCAATGTCCTGCATTGCTTTCAGACCAACAAACTCTGGGTCAACACAAAGAAAACAGTGTCTATTACCTTTGGATCAAGCCAGAAACTGGCCAGCCTTGCCTATCTCCTTTCCTTCAACACCTTGGATGGTTCTTCCCTTGAATTGGTTCATTCCTTTAAGTACAGTATCTCAGCGTGTGACTTGATAGCAAGCTCAACTTCTCTGCTCACACTGATGCCATTCATGCTAAACTCTACCCCAAGCTTGGAGCCTGTGCCATAATTAAGACTGCCTGTCCCTGAATGTCACCCTGGAACTGGTTACCAAACTGGTTCTACCAGTCTTGACTACGCGGATGTGGTATGCTTTTCCCTCTCCCTCCTCTTCCCTTGCCAGATTGGACATCCTCTGTAATGCCTTTTGTAGTTTTGCCACAAACTCACCCCCTCGTACCCATCATTGGAAACTCTACTCCTCCTTATCCATCCTCCCTCTTCCTCTTATTGCCTGCATCACTGTACTTTCATCGCTAAATATTGGTTTGAGACACTGCCCTCATACCTCTCCACTCTCTTTTCTCCTATTCCATCTGCCTCACACTCCCTTCATTCCATGGATCCCTGCACTTTGTCCCTCCCCTACCCATGCTCCTCCACTGGGCAGTCAGCTTTCTACTATTATCTCTCCTCCCTCTACCTAGGGCTTCCAGGGGTTGATATCCGCCACTTGCAGCTGGTGCAGAACGCGGCGGCAAGGCTTTTGACTGGGACATCTAGGACCAGTCATATTACGTCTATGCTCCGCGGGCTGCACTAGCTGCCTATTCAGTGGCGGATCACCTTTAAGGTTGGCTTGCTAACCTTCAAAGCCCTACATGATCAGGGACCCATCTACCTTAAAGATCTCCTGGTATCCTACAGCCCCCTCTGCACTCTCCGTTCCGCCGATGAGGGATTGCTAGAGATTCCCACGGTACAATTAAAGATGTCTGGTTCTTGTGCTTTTGCTTTTTCAGTGCCGACCCTGTGGAATTCTGTACCTCATCGGTTGAGAGAATGCCCAACCGTCAGTAGATTTAAAACTGAGTTTAAAGCTTATTTATTTGACCTGGCTTTCCCTAGTGATTTATAATGCCATTTTTATGTTTTAATGTTATTTATATTGGTTGCTTGTTTTTATGTTAAGCACCTTGGTTTTGAAAGGCACTATAAAAATAAAGTTGAATTGAACTGAATTGAATTGGAACCTTCCCCAACCTTCCTTAAGCACCATCTTAAACTCCTACCCCTGTACCTGTCAGGTCCCTACCTGACCTGCCTTTCCCTCCTCCCTTTTCAGTTCATGCCTCCTCCCATGGGCTGGTTTTCTGCCTCTCATTTCTCTGCACTGCAATGTTCTACCAGTTGCTAGATTTTGTTTTAGGATGTAGAGTGTGTCTTGCTCCAGATACCAGTATCTTGCATATTATGCACTTTTGCTAAGTTGCACTAATGCTGCTTGCACCTTATCTATTCTATTGTATTTTCATGATGTTTTCCTCACCCCCTTCCCCTTGGGTCACACCAGGAAATGAGCCTTGACTCACTGTGCCTTTCCTGAGTACTAATTTTTAAATAAATAAATAAAATCCTCAGACAAGCAGGTCTCCTACCCTACCAAGTAAAAATGTAGACAACTGCACAAGCTTGTGACAAAATCTGAGTCTGATATCCCGCCCAGAAAGAGTCCCCATGTGAGCCCATGACAGAGCTAAAGGCCACAGTGTATCAGTGATGATTGCTATCTGCTAGACTGGAGTACTCCAGCTATCAATCGAGGCCAGACAGTCTGGTCACAATGCTTCCTGCTGTTGTTTCTGTGCAAGACTCCTTGCTGACATATTGAGACTATCCAGTGTGACAGGAGGTACAGCTGCACATCAAAATATTTTGTAATTTTTAATATTTCATATTGTAACTTTCCTGACATTGGAACTGTGTGCTCTCTAAATCTTTATCTGTATTTCTTGGAAGAATTTTGTTCTGTACTTATTTATTTATTTATGACTTTGATAACCGGGTGAGTGCACTGATCCCAGGGACAGTTTTCAGTCATGACCCAGGCCATAACACATGGCACAGGGTGACAGTGGAGTACAAGGTAACAGTAATACACATGAAACAGATTTGATACAAGCAACAATAGTAGACACAATATACAGGTTTGATGCTTAGGTCCATTTGAGAACAGTGAATACAAGGTTTCAATATCAGACATGAGAAGACTTGGTACAAAAAAACAAATCACAGGCACAGTGTACAATGTGAGACTGCATCGTCCAGTGAGCAAGTAATGCACAGAATACTCAGCAAAAAAGGGTTACACCTGACAATAGGCATTCAGTTGTCTAGTGCACCTACACATTTACCATGAAACAAATAAATCAATAAATAAATCAAATAAAGGCCAGCAAGTGCACAAGGGAGGGGCATCACTCTTTAAATGCTCAAGCTGCTCAGGGTCTTCATCAGCAGTAATTACCATCTGCTATCCCACAGTACTCCATACATCAACTGGAATCCAAAAGACTGGTCAAAGGCTCTCTGCTGTTTTTTTCTGTGTAAGTCTCCCTGGTGACATATTGAGATTCTTTTGCCCAGTGAGAAAGATGGGGCAGTGGAGCATTAAAGGCTAGCAAGCACATCAGTGGTGGGACAGGGCATTAACCATCAATCAGCAAAGCCACTCAAGTAGCACTCTCGCAAGCAGCACTCACAGGAGCGGCTCTGGCTGGAGAGGTCTGAGGTACCAATGAGAGGCAAAAGGTAACGGAAAAATAAGTGCACTACCATTTTTTTATTTTGTTGCTGTCCCGTATTTTTCCATACTGTGCTTTACTAAATGCTTGCTGTTTTTAAGGAGTAATAGTATTAGTTCACTTTCTACTAGCCAGGTTAAGATGTTGGGCTTGTTTCTACATTGGTCCACTTTGGACATACAGTCCAAAATGTTTTTTAAAATTGGTAACTTCTTTGCGGGCTTTTCAAAAAAATGGCATTTATATCAAGTGATGAATTAATAGAGAAACTTAGAAACTAAATTTTGTCTTCAGAAAAGGACAGCATGGCCCATCCAGTCTGCTCTAAACTGGTTCCACCACTTCACAGCGACAGCATTATGGGGCTGAGTCATTATAGCACCAGATTTTGCCAACAGTCACTTTCGGTGACCTCTCTGTTTGCGAGTGGTTGTGCCCCCCCATGCCACCCCCCCCCATGGAGAGCTGTGCCCTCACACTCCCCCTTACTAAATATATCAAATCTGGGGGGGATAGACCTCGGGGAGGGGGGGCACAGAGAAGGCACTGAAAGTGACTGTCAGCAAAATCTTGCACTGTAATGACTGCACCATAATGCTGTCGCTGTGATGCCTTGATATACCCTAAAGCTACCAACTCTATGTGCTGGCAGGGGGTCCTGTTCAGTCCCCAGCATGCCTCAACCTTTCTGAGTGATTATACCTTTTAAAGATACCCATGTGCCTGTCCCATGCATGTGTGAATCCCATCACTGTGGCTGCCCCACCGCCTACATCCATAAACAATTAGTTCTATCTATCCACCACACTTTCTGTGATGCAATGCTTCTTCCCCTTCTTCTTGAAACTTCTCCCCACTAATTTTGTTGTGTTTTCTGTCATAATCATATTTGTGCTCAACCTAGAAAGCTCCTCCCACTCTACCTTGTTTATCAGTTGTAAGTATTTGAAGGTCTCCTCTTGCTCTAATGTTCTCTAAAGAGTACATGGTAAGGCTCTGCAGCCTTACCTCATAGGGCTTCCCCTGCTGCACCTGTATCATCTTGGTTGCCATTCTCTGCATATCCTTCACTCTGCCCATGTCCTTCATAAGACAAGGGTTCCAGAACTGCCCACAGTACTCAAGTTTGGAGTAAACCAATGACATTTACAAGGGGAGGCTAACCACCCTCTTTCTGCTTGCTATATCCTCCCTATTTATTTATTTATTTTTTAATTTATTGAAAAGTTTCACCAGGAAGGCACACTGAGCAATTGTGATCACTCATCTCCCCATGCATCCTGCAGGAGGGGGAACAGAGGGATAGTACAAATACAAACCAGAACTGACAATACATAATACAACACAGGTTTTGAACAGTGCAGCAGTACAAACAAGCATTTCTTAATGACAATTGTTGGCTTGCTGGCATTGGTAGTGCAGGAGTTAGTAATGGCAGTGAAGTACTGAAGTAACACCAACACCCCCCTCACAGAGACTGAAAGGCACTGGGAGTGTGGCTTTGGGTAGGCCATAATGCTGACATCATTCCACCTCACCCCAGCCTGCAGAGAGTGATAGGGGTTGGGGTGGGCATTGGGGTCTTTGGCCTTTATGCTCACCCCATTCCATAAGGAAATAAGCTGAGATGGGTTCAATATAGGAGAATGGGGTGAACGTTAGGGTGACCCCACCTCATGAACAGTGGCGCTGTCATTTCGTTACTCAATCCTGAAAGGTGATTTCTCACAGCAACTGCGCCATTGGGAGCCACAGGTGCGGAAACACATTTCGGGCAGGATGTGAAAATGATAGCTGTACTGTTCATGAGGAGGTATAAAAAAAAAATGGCAATGTTGAAAATCTGGAGAGAAAATATGAAAAATGTGCAAACTTACGAGCGTGCATAGATACTGCACAATGCACACCCGTAATGCTGTCATTTTTGGGATTTTTTTACCAAATTTTCAACATGGGCATATTAGGACCTCTCCTCATGAACAGTGGCACTGTGATTTTGTTACTCCATCCCAAAAGTTGATTTTGCACAGAGACAGTGCCCATTGTGCGCCACAGTTGCGAAAACACATTTCAGGCAGGAATCAAAAAATGACAGCTGTACTGTTCATAAGGAGGTGTGCAAAAAATGGCAATGTTGAAAATCTGGAATGAAAATCTTAAAAATTCTTGAAGTTACGAGCATGCGTGGAAACTGCGCAATGCACACTCATAACATAGTCACTTTTTGGAATTTTTTCACCAAATTTTAAACATAAGCATTTTGGGACCTCTGCTCATGAACAGTATCACTGTGATTTTCTTAATCTTCCTGAACATTGATTTCCCACAGCGATCATGCCATTGGGCACCACATGTGCAAAAACACATTTTGGGCAGGATATGAAAAATGACAGCTGTACTGTTCATAAAGTTGTGTGAAAAAATGGCACTGTTTAAAATCTGGAGTGAAAATATTCAAAATTCTTGAAGTTATGAGTGTGTGTGGAAACTGCGCAATGCACACTCATAACACAGTCATTTTTTGGAATTTGTTCACCAAATTTGCAACATGGGCTTTTTGGGACCCCACCTCTTGAACAGTGGCACTGTTGATCCATTAGAGAGTCCCAAAATGTGATTCCATGCAGTGACATGCGAAATCACCTTTCTGGACTGAATAACGAAATAACCATGACTGATTTCATGAGGTGGGGTCCCAAGAACTCCATGTTGAAAATTTGGAGCCAAAAGTCAAAAAAATGGACAAGATATCCACCTAAGTTGAAAACCCCCATTTATGCCATTATACAGTTTACTGACATTTCTTCAGTTTGAGGTCAGCTTTGAAGAGTGCAGACGTGTTTCCGCCCCTCTGAAGATCGCCACACCGACCTCCAGAGGTAAGTATGGGGTGAGGGGTGTGTGGGGAGGTGGGGTACACAGATGGTGGGTGTGGGTTGTGGGAATGTGTGCCACGGACAATGAGAGACCATTTTCTTGTTTTGCAAGGGAGAACAAACTTAGGGGGGAGGTTTTCATTTTTATAGGTGACACTGAGATATTTGGGCACACTGGGGTGGGATTCCAGTGTGCCACCTGTTTTTTTATGAGGGGGTGGACTGCAGCCAAGGGAGACTGGGCACCCTGTTGGCAAATTTGGTGTCTGTGTTGGGGGAGCTGATGCTGAGGGTGATTGGGCACCCTCATCGGCAGACAAATAAAACTAGGGGGCATTATGCCAGTGGGGATTGGTCATCCCATCAGCAAACAAATTGAACTGGAGAGGGGGCAGGCTGACAGGGGGATTGGGCACCTCCGAAGTTGGCTTTCTAGGGATTGCCCTAGGTGAACGGCGAGAGCCGCCCCCATGTTTATTGAAATGTTTCACCAGGAATGGCATGTAATGGAGGTGTGTCAGATCTGCCACTGCGATGACGAGTCTGTCTCTCATTGTAGCAGTGGATTTCTTTCAAGTTGGTGCACTCTCTGAAACTGTTGTCATTGGCAGCATGATCACTGGATGGCAGCTGAGGGACACACCAGTTGAAGCATCCCCTGGATTTGCTCCAACACTGACACATCTTTGCAAGTGCTAGTACGGTGCTACTACCGCAAAATGTTGCTTGCGCATGCACACAAGCCAGCATTAAAAATTAGTTTGTTTAAATATAAGAGCAATGCCAGTGCTAGCACATGGTTACAAATCATGGCAGAAACAGTACACTTTACATACTATATAAATAGGTAGGGTGCAGCCCATCATCCTATTTGCTCTTTCCACCACCCCTGAACACCTGGGGTGCTACTTTTAAGTTGTTCATAATGATAAACCCTAGGTCACTTTCATATGAGGTACAGTACCTGCCACAACCTCCCATCCTGCACTGAGCTCTGGGGTTTTTGTGACTGATGTGCATGAATTGACACTTTTTGGCATTGAATCCCAGTTGCCAAATTCTGGACAACTCTTCTAACCTTTTCAGTTCACAGGATCCAGTAAAGAAATCGGCAAATAGAGCCAGCAGTTTGCTATGGTTTGGTAATTCTAAGGTGAATCGCAAATTTCTCTGAAACATAAAAAGAGAAATGTTTTCATACCATTATGGAATGACTTTATCTTCTCTTGTAAATGCCAGTTGTGACCTTTTTAAAACACAAGCTTTGGAGTTCAGCAACAAATAGCATTGTCTTTTTATTATTAACAGTATGTGGAGAAATAGATATAAATCAAGGACCAGTTGTTACAACCAAAATGTTTATCTTTATGACACCTGATAAGGCAAGGAACTTTTTGAAGTTAAACATTTTATTGTTTGAGTATAAAAGGTGCGTACATGCATACACACATCAGAGATAATCTTTGAATTTAAATTAATTGCCATACAGCTTACAATGAGTAGAATACTAAGTAAAACATTTCATATAGCATTATGTCCAAAAGTTGGACGGAGGCAGCCCGCATGCTATTGTGTAAGTTGATTTAGTAGTAGTAGTAAGTAGTAAAATATTTTTATTCATAAAAATGAATAAAGGATAAACTCGATTGAGCATAGCTCATTTTCAATGAGGTCCCACACAATAAAATACAGTATATAAAAGGAAAATGTTACAGCAACATACAACACTGGTTTTTCATAAGGTACACAAATACAAACAATTATAACATGTTTAACAAGAACAACATTGCCTTTTTTGTTGTGAACTGATTTGACACCAATGTTGAATCAGAGGCCAAAATTTTTTTACATTAGACAAGAACAAAGACTCAGGGATTTCATTCCAGCTCATAGTCCCTCTATAATATAAAGACTGTCATCCTATACCCAAATTACAACTAGGCAGTTCCAAACTAGGTACTTTACAATTTCTCAGTGAGGCCAATTTGTCCCTATATATCAGATTTTCTACCACATACCGTGGATACTTCCCCTGCGGTCCTTTATAAATGAAAGCTAACAAGTGTTCATGGTTACGTTCATAAAGCGTTGACCACTTTAACTGATCATATAGCAAGCATCTGTGAGTTAGTCTAGGGGCCCCTAAGACGAACCTGGCTAAATTATTATAACTTACTTCCAATTTCCTTAAATCCTGCTTTCTCCCACAGGAATAAAATATGTCCCCATAATCAATCATGGGGATAATCATCGTATTTACCACTTTTTTCCTTACTTCCATACTCATAGATGATCAAACCCTATATAGAGCCCCTATTCTTTTATTTACACTTTTTATCAAATTATTAATATGTATATCCCAACTTAATGAACTATCAATCCAAAGGCCCAAATATTTATACATATATGCCTGTTGGATCGGGGCCCCCCCATGAGCAACCAATCCCAGGGCCATGTCCCCCGACCATTCACTTTTTCGATGTATCAACATGGACTGTGTTTTCTTCATATTCAAAGTCAACCTACTATCTTTTAAAAAACTCTGCAGATCATCAAAGGCTAACTGAAGCCTATTTTGTATCACCTTAATAGAGTCATGTGATGTATAAATAATAGTATCATCAGCATAAAGATGATACTTTATTTCTGAATCTGGAAAAGACAGTCCATTTACATATATGTTGAACAACAATGGCCCTAAGATGGAGCCCTGAGGGACCCCCGACCCAACAGGCAAAAAACCTGATTCCTGACCTCCTAATGACACCTTTTGACTCCTATTCAACAAATATGATTCCAACCACTTCCCACTCAAGCCCATCACCCCTAAAGATGCTGCCCTGGACAGGAGGACACAGTGGTCCAAAGAATCAAAAGCTTTGGATAAATCCACAAAGATGACCCCCACTTGTGTCCTCCTGTCCAGGGCTGCCTGCACATCCCCCACGACTTTAGCAAGTGCAGAAGTTGTACTGTGTAATTTCTGGAAACCAGACTGCATATTATTCATTAATCCAAAAGAATCCAAATATTTTCTCATTTGTACTACCACCAATTTTTCTAATATTTTAGATACATGAGACAAAAGAGAAATGGGTCTATAGTTATCCATCAGTGTTCTATTTCCTCCCTTAAATATAGGTATAACCTTGGATTGTTTCCAGGCCAATGGGCATATTCCTGTGGTTAATGATATATTAAATAAGTACATTAGGGGATAAGCTATAATTGGAGCAGCATATTTAAGTAATTTTGGTGAAATATTATCCAAGCCAACTGCCTTGGCAGTATTTAGCTTTAATAGTTCACTAATCACTAACTCAACTTTTATTTCTTCAAATACAATAGTTTTTATATCATTCGATAATATTACTCTTACTATTGTAAATGACAAAGCTGCCTTTGTGTTTGTGTGGTGTCTTATGACTTAAACCCTTGAGTCATCTTTGTGTGTTTGTTTGTGAATGTGCAGTTCTTATTGTGCTGTTAATCAATAAACAATCAATAAACAAAAAAAAAAATATCCAGACATCTCCACCTTGTGTCCTTGTTACTGCTTAAGTGTTTCCTTTAAGGTTTAAGGTGATAAGTGTTCTTTAAACTCTATGTAAGTAGGGTAAAAATTCTGCCTTTATAAATATTGTACCCCTTATAAAACTTTTACCTATTATTTGACCAAGATAGTGTGGCATTTACTCTATGTCTTATAGGTATATAGGGTATCTACTGTAAGTAGCATCTGTCAAATGTCCAAACATCTACATTCTATTGTTAAGCAGTATAAACTACGTACAATCGATGCTAGTGGTTATGTGACATGCTAAGTGCCTTGATAGGTGACTATTGTAGCTCTGTTATGAAAGTCTGCAGAGGTATTGTACTATGGTTGTGGTAAGCGGTGGTGGGTGTGGGGGGGGGGTAGTGTCTATGAAACATCCTATGCCCTAATACTCTGCAGGTGACAAAGTGGTTCATAAGCATCTAATGGTTATCCTATGCCTGTTCTTGGGTGCTTCACCCTGGCAAGGAACTTAACAAAACCTGGATGTGTTAAAAACTGAGGGTAGAAAAAAAGTGCATGTAACTTAGTTGGGCTGACTGAAACCAGACTTACAAAATAAATCTCTGATAAAGAGATAGGTCTTGAAAATTACATTTGTAGTAAGTTTGACAGGAAAAGGAGGGGAGTACAGGTTTATTTTAATTCTAAATTCGAATTGGGAAAACCAATGTCAAGGTATGTGAAACAATTGAGTAAATGGAATGTCTCTCAGTGCATTTTGCCAGTTTAAATAAAATGGTTGGGGTTATTTACTCACCACCTAAAACTAAAACCAATGTCTTCGATGAGCTATCTCATAGAACATATAAAATTGCAGTTATTGACATGGTCAGATATGTTGTGATATTTCTAAAGAGATTCTCTTTGGTGGCTCTACTGTGGTACTGCAGTCAGGCAAGCAATTTCTCTAGATAGATCAGAGAAATGTCAGAAAATATCTAACCATGTCAATTGTTGTAACTGTAATTGTTCTGTACAGGCAGATATTGTATTAATGGGGGATGTTAATACAAACTGCGGTAACAGCAGAGGCCTGAGGTTGGCCGAAAGTTTTAGAATTTTGAGTTTAATACAAGATCTTCATCAAGGATATCTTTTGCATCAGGCCACACATATGGAACTATAGCCACCAGGTACTAGGACCACACAGAGACTTTTCTAGCTAGCATTCTACAAGGGGCTGCCCATGACAATGTCAAGCGACATCATCTCTCCCATATAAAGGTGGGTGGCCCCATGCCTTCCTCAGTTCTTTTCCCTCTGTTGATCATCGCGCACTGAACTCCACTGAGACATCACTACGCTTCAGTCAACCACCAAATTTTCAGTTACTTTCTTCTTTTTCTTTCCTAAATTACTTTATTGTTTTTGCCATGATTTTCACTGGATTTTAACTCTATGTCACTGTGTTAGGTGATCAAAGATTCTGTTTCTCCAAGAGTGGTGGATCCCTCGGGCCCATGACTGTTAGGTCCACCATCTCTACCTGATCTTAAATCAAGCTTTCCAGTGATTTCAACAATGTGTCCTGCATTCATCTGAGACCCAGGCTAGTGGATCATCCTATGGCTGAGCAAGCCTCGAGGGAGGAGCTCCTCTGTGTGGCCAGTCCTCTCCTCAGGCTCCCCAGGACTTCCAGGGCCTGATGGACAGCTCCAGGACTTTTCTCCAAGGTGGGGGCCCCCCAGTGCACTTCCCTGTCACCGATCCTCGTGGCGCCATCCATGGCAGTGGTGTTTGCCTGCTTTGGTGGTGAAGATTTCTGCCATCCAATACCTTCTTTCCCACAAGTTATGGCTCTGGCAGCTCTTCCTGCTGGACCTCCAATGGTTGGTGCAGGCCATTACTGTCTGGGCTGCAGATGACGCCATTGATGTGGCAGGCTTAGCAAGGTCCCTAGACAGATCTCTCTTGGCCAACGATGGCTCTTTCACATTGAAGCCTCTCACAGCATCATTAATCCTGCAGCTCAGACCTCAGAACCTACAGGTCAGCACCCGCAGTGACTTGCGCCAGACCTCCCATGGGCAGCAACCATGTATCAATGCCAGCATGGTGCCCTGTTATGTGGGACACAATCATTTCTTCTTGCTGCCTACACCCCTGCTCCCTCTGGGTTGGCTTTCACAGTGCTTTCCACTGGTCCTTCCACTGCCAGTGCACGCCCATCAATGTCGGGGCTCCAGTTACCCCATCGACATCATATGGTGCACCCTTATTACCTTCTGCCACACAGATCTCATCTCACATAGGGTCAGCAGCAGCAGTACATTCCACTGGGCCTCCCATGGTGTGCACAGGCCCATTGACATTGGGATCTCAGCCATCCCCATCAATGTTGTGCTGTGCTTCAGCAATGTCAGTCATTGTCATCACCTCTTGATCATTTAGGGCAGGGTGGCCTCAGCTATGAGCTCCACTAGACCTACTATGGCCAGTAATGGCCCATCACTGTTGGGGCTGTAGTCACCACCATCAACATCACCAGGCGCTTTCCCTATGCAACCTACTGCTTTGAAGGTGGTGCTCTTCTCCTATGCAAAGTTACTTTAGTACCTTGTGCCTCCTCTTCCTAGCCCAGGATCACCATCAGTGGGGCCTTTCAGGCCCACCCCCCTGTTGCCACCTGCTTCATCATGCTACCCCTATATGCCAGTGTCTCACCGACCTCACTTCCTCTCTTATGGTCTTCAGAGCCTGTCAATGCAACTCAGGTGTACAATCCTGACCACTTATTACAGGTGGAAGCAGAGGAGGAGGACAATGTGGATGGAAGCCCCACCCCTTTCTATCAGGAATGTGGCTTCTGCATGGCATATCCCAATGTCCCCTTCTAGACACCCCTCCTTCATTTCCTGGATGTTGCAGCTATAAACTGCAATAGGATTTGATGCTGGCATCACTGGGAGCCTCTGGACAGAGTTTCTAGATTTGCCAGACTCCCCGCTCCTTTTTCTGCCTCCTCCATTGACTATACTAGAAGATGGCTCCTGACTACCTGGCACTGACTGAGGTTGCTACCTGCCACCCACACAAAGGTGGACAAGCTGTTCCTGGGTGCCTCAGGAATCCCCTTTTTCTCAGGTCACCCTGACACTGGTTCCTTTGTGCTAAATGCTGCCCCAGGTTACCCTTCAGGTACCTCAGCATCTTGATTCCACCCCCCCAGCTAAAGGGTAGCGAGCACTGGCCCACTTGCTGGGGAGACACTGTAAAATTGTTAGGCTCACATGGTCTGGGCTGTGCTGATGATACCCAGCACCCCATTCTGCATGCCCTTCTTAGGGCCTCACTCTACCAGATTGTTGGCAGAAGGTGCCCCTTGGCAGGGCTGCCACATTGATCAAGGTCAGGGCCCAGGTAACAGAGCTGAAATAGAGCAGATTTCCTGGCCCCTTCCTCCTCCATGGGTGTCCACCCTATGCCCCTGGAGGAGGTGCAGATGCGGCCACCAGATCTACTTCAGCATGACTCCTTGTTAGTCCCCACCTTCCAGTACAAAATCCAGAGGCAGTGGTATGGGGGTCATCTCTCTCTCCACCTGGACAGGTGGAAGGGGCTCATAACAGATGCTTGGGTCATGCAGCTTATGGTGCAAGGTCACACTCTAGACCTTCTGGAGTGGCCTCCAGATCTACCACCAGTTCATTCACACTACCATTCAGACCATATTCCGATGGGCATGGGGTCATGATGTTGTACAGAATAACAGCACCATACATAACCTCACAGGCAAAATGCTGCCTGCACAAAAAACATTGTTCAAAACACCGACTATCACAGAAATGCCGTCTGCCCATTCAAACAATAGGGGCAGTAGAACAACTCTCTTGTTTCATGGGGGGCTGCACCCTGAACACCCCCTAGAATAATTGTAATCAACTCCAAGGGGGTGTGGACCTCAGGGGTATGTTGCAACTCAGAATGGGGGAACTTTGCTTCTCAGTGAAAAAGAAAAAAAGAAAATGGCGGGAGTCAGAGAATCATCCCTGATCTCCTGGTCATCCCCACTGCACGGTCTAGTGTCTTAGTCACTCTGCCATAGGAGCAGCTCAACCAGGCCCCAGACCTGCAGCCTCTTCATCCTTTCCACATTCCTTTCTACAGCAACAGAGGTAGCTATTATTTCCTACCACTATTATACTTCTGTCGCTCTGATAGGATTCATGCTTTATACCATGCGGTTGTTTATGCACTGTTCTTGTAGCACTATATTCAAGCGGTACCATTCTGGTGCTGCTGGGTGGACATTTGCATGCTACTGCAGAAAAGACCCAGCAACCCACTTCCTGATGATCAGAGGAATAGAGGGTTCTATTCCCATTTATTTTTGGTCTCCAACTCCACAGGGGATTTACAGCCCATCCTGGCCATGTGAAACCTGAATTTGTACACTCAGTACAAGAAGTTAAGGATGGTGACCCTACAAAGCCTGCTGCCTCTTCTGCTCCAGGGAGATTGAACATACTCCCTTGCCATGCAGGATGCATAGCTGCATATCCAGATGTGTGCTTCCCACTGGCAGCAACTCAGGTCCCAGTTCCGGGGGGAGCACTACCACTTAAGAGCATTACCCTTTGGCTTGTCCTCTTTGCCACAGGTTTTTACCAAATACTTGGCGGTGGTAGCCGCAGCACTCAGGAGGGAGGGACTGTTCATCTTCCCTTACCTGGATGAATGGTTGCTCAAAGCACAGTCCAGGGAACAACTGTCCCAGACCCTTGTGTATACCAGGCAGTTTTTCTGTGCCCTAGGGATCGTGGTGAATTTTCTCAAGTCAGTCATGATTCCTTGTCAGTGCCTATGGTACATTGGGACTGTACTGGATATGGTTCAGGGCTTTGGTTTCTTACTGCAGGATAGGGCAGACCACCTGATGGCTCTGGCCCAGCTGCTTTACATCAGTAGATGGACAGTTTTAACACACTACTAGCAGCTAAAAGCTGTATACTCTTAGGGGATTTTAACCTGCCAGGAATTAACTGGGTAAACCAAGAGGCCAAATCAGCTGTCGAATTAAAATATTTATAGACATTCAACCTGGCGGGTTTGGATCAGTATGTAGAGGAGGGTACTGGGGGGAACATGTATTAGACCTAGTCCTCTGCAACATGTCTAATACCATAAGGGAGCATCAGGTATTATCACCTCTAGGATCTAGCGACCATTGCATAGTAGGTTTTCTTATAATAGGATATGAGTGTGTGAGTTTGGGGGATACCATTATCATGAACTATGATAGAGCAAATTTTAATAGCATGAGAAAGGATGTGGCAAAATGGGATTGGGAGGATGCCTTTAAGCACAAGACTCTACATCAAATGGGCAAAATGCTTGAAAAAAAAGATCTCCACCTTTGTGCAGAAATATGTGCCAAGTAGGAAAAAGTACACTAGTTCTGGGTTTACACAGGCATGGATGACAGCTAAAGTGAAAAAATGCATAAACAAGAAAAATAAAGCCTATGCAAGAGCAAAGAAAAGTGGGCATCAGTCATCTTGGGACTCATACAAGTAAGCCCTAAAGGTCTCAAAAAGAACAAGGTCCCATGAATTAAGACTGGCAGTTAAAGTTAAGAACAATTACAAATCCTTCTACTCAAATGTAAATTAAAAAAAGGGGGGAGCAAAAACTATAGGGCACTAAAAGATAACAAAGGGCACTTGTCACTGATAATAACCAAATGGCAGAACTATATAATAAATTGTTCACGTTGGTATTTAATCCTAAAATCCAGGGCACTAAAATCCATTTACCCATGTCTAGTGAAAACCGTCTGATACTGGATACCATAAATTTTAGGGAAAGGCTATTGTGACTGGATCAGAATAAGACACAGGATCCAGATGGGCCAAATCCACAAGTCATTAAGGAACTTGCATATGAATTAGCAAGCCCTCTGACAGTAATTTTTCATAAATCCCTGGACCAAGGAGACATGCTGGAGGGGTGGAGACAGGCAGATGTGGTGACAATACACAAAAAGGGTTCAAAACAAGAGGTAGGAAATTACTGGCTGGTCAGCTTGACAGCAATCTTGGGTAACATTTTGGAATGCATCATAAAAGATCATATTATGCTCCATATGCTGCAAGAGGGTGAAGCAGATCATACAAAACAAGGCTTCATAAAAGGCCAATCCAGATCCTGTCAGACTAACCTTTTGGCTTTCTATGGCAAGGTCAGTGAAGCACTGGAAAGGGAGGATGCAGTGGATGTTATTTTTTTGGATTTTTCAAAAGCATTCGACAAGGTCCCGCAAGCTGAACTTATTGATGCATTAATTGATTGAAGGATTCAGGGTAACATCTCTAAATGGATCGCTTCATTGCTGTCAAATAGAAAACATAGGGTTTGCATCAGGGGGGACAGTCTCAGAGTGGTCCAAGGTTACCAGCGGAGTGCCGCAGGGTTCTGTCTTGGGCTGCTGTTTATTTAATGTTTATATATCCTAGATGAGGACAAACAAGAGGGTTTGGGTATCCAAATTTGTGGACGATACAAGGATAGATTTAACAGTTAACAACATCGAAGATGTTGCTAGCCTTGCTTGTAGAGAAAGAAAGTCAGTGTGTGTTCTTTGCTGGGAAGGGTACTGTATCAGCTGACTTTGCTAAACCAGTAGGAAGAAAGAGAGCTTACCTGGGGGTGTGGTTTAGACACTATAAAAGCAGGTGAGTCAAATTACAACTTCCTGTTGCTAGCCTTGCTTGTAGAGCAGAAAGCAGCTAACTAAAAGAACCTACATTTTCTTATTAATTTAAAACTTACAACTCAGCAGGAGTCAGTGACCGTTAAGGTTAAGTAGACAGATAACTTTATTAGAAGTAGAAGGGGTCTTATTCAGGGTTAAAAAAGAAAGAAAAGAAAGAAAGTCAGTGTGTGTTCTTTGCTGGGAAGGGTACTGTATCAGCTGACTTTGCTAAAACAGTAGGAGGAAAGAGAGCTTACCTGGGGTGTGGTTTAGACACTATAAAAGCAGGTGAGTCAAATTACAACTTCCTGTTGCTAGCCTTTTTTCTTAGTAATTGCCCTCCATCCCACCCACCCAAAGCCAGTTCTATTTTTATAGCCACTGGATTTGACTGTCAACAGGAACTTCCTGTTTGGCAGTAGGAAGGGAAGGATAATAGAGAAACATTGGTTTTGTCAACCCTAAAGGAAAAAAGTAGCTCACTCTCCCCCCCTAGCTGCTGGTGGTCTGATATTGAGCAAGGAAGAAGGAGGCTACTGAAGAAGATAGTAAGTTGCTGTCCCAGAACAGGAAGGGTGAGAGTTGTAAGGAGAGGAGAGAGTAAGCATCCAGAGAAACAGTAGAGAGGACACAAAATAAGACATGATAGGAGTGGTGCAGTGCAATGGCTGTGGTGCAGCAGCGTTCCGGGAGACATTCTGGAGGCTGTGATGCTGCCCTATTTGCAGGCACCTCTGGTCTGAAAGAGGAGGTTGCCGTCTCCAGGCTGACCTGGCTAGATTCGTGAAACCTCCTCCCCCACCCAGGGACCACCAGGGCCAATGCCACTACCTCAGAGGTTGCCAAGAAAGAGGAGAGGATGGACCAGGGTGGGCTCAAGGAGGGAGAGGGTGGTGGAACAGAGTTGTATCCCTCCAGCTGTACCTCTCCACAATTCATTCGCTCTTCTGGTGGATAGTGGTTCCTCTATGGAGGCACCTGCAGTGGAGACCAAGGAGAATGCTGGGAACCTTCACAATGGAGACCCACAGGAGGGTGGCATGGGACCCCACAGGAAGGAAACAACTCCTGGTAGGGGATTCAATCATTAGGGGGTAGAAATGGGGAGGAAGGGGAGAGGGAGGTAAGGTGCCTTCCTGGCGCCACGGCTTGGAGGGACAGGAAGTGAATCCTCAGGATCGTGGGAGGAGCTGCACGAGGGAGGGAGCTGGATGTCATTGTCCACCTAGGGACAAATGACCTGGCTAGAAATGGGATCAGAGCAGTGCAAGAGGAGTTTGTAGAGTTGGGAAGGGGCCTTAGACAAGTAGCGCATACAGTAACCTTTTTGGAGGAGCTGCCTGTCTATGGCAAGGGAGATGCTAGGGCACTTCTCACCAGGGAATTCAATGAGTGGTTGAAAAACTGGTGTGGAGCACAGGGTTTTGGCTTCTTTGGGGACTGGGGAGCCAACTGGAGGGATACAGACCTATACTGGTGCGATGGTCTGCATCTGTCCAGGGGAGGAACCAGGATCCTAGGTGAGAGGTTTAAATGCTTCATTGGCAAGCATTTAAACTAGCCAAGGGGGGAGGCACTGAAAAGAAGCAGGGAAATCCCAGCCTTCCCCCACAAAACATGGTGATTATTGAGGTAAACACCAAGGTACAGAAGTTATTAGGGAGCAGAACAGATTTAAATGTAAAAAAAGGCAAAGGCGGTAAGGACAGAAATGGGGATAAAAGAGGTAAGGCTATCAAAAAGTGGAGGGTGATGAGTACCAATGCCCATAGTCTGTGTAACAAGCTCTCTGAACTAGTGGCCTTGATGGAAGAGGGTTACCTGGATATTGTAGTAGTCACAGAAACATGGTACACAGAGAACCATGACTGGGATGTCAACATACCAGGATACACAATCTACAGGAGGGACAGGGAGGGTAAAAGAGGAGGAGGAGTAGCTCTCTGTGTAAAGGAAGGGATCAAGGCAACAGAACTAAAGAGTAAACAGGGAGCAGATGAGGCACTTTGGGTCACCCTGGAGACAGGAAATGGCACCACAATCCGCATGGGGGTTGTATACAGACCCCCATCTCAGGGGGAGGGAATGGACAAGGAAATGATAGAAGGTTTTCTTAGAATGGCAGAAAAATGAGATATTGTTGATGGGGGACCTGAATATGCCAGATGTTAACTGGAGCACCTTTGCTGCAGGCACATCCAAGAGCAGGGTCATTCTTGATACCCTACAGGGGGCATGCCTCAGACAGCTAGTATTGGACCCACTCAGGAGGGAGCAATCTTAGACCTGGTACTCTCAAATGGGGACGAAGAAAGAATCTCAGATTTAGAAGTGGGTAGCCATCTGGGAACAAGCGACCACCAAACAGTGTGGTTCACTATAAACACAGCCATACAATCAAGCCATACAAAAGCAAGAGTACTGGACTTTAGGAGGGCTGACTTTGGGAAAATGAGAGAGTGCCTCAGAAAAGCACTAGCAAACAGGCAAGAAGGAGGGGTGGAGGAACAATGGGGAGTGATCAAAACAGCCATCACAGATGCAACAAGCCTTTGTGTAAAGCAAATCAATAAAACACAACGAAGGAAAAAAACACTATGGTTCTCAAAAGAGGTGGCAAGGAAGGTTAAGGAGAAAAGGACAGCATTCAGGAAATATAAGGAAACACAGAAGGAGCAGGACAGAGAACTTTATCAGTTAAAGCAGAAAGAGGCTGGGAAGGCAGTCAGAATAGCAAAGGCCCAAACTGAGGAAAGGATAGCCAATTCTGTTAAGAAGGGGATAAGACCTTTTATAGGTACATTAGGGAGTGAAGAAAGACCAAAGGAGGGATACTGAAGCTTAATAAAGGGGAGGGAACGTGGTAGAGGGTGACAGTGAAAATCAGGGATACTGAATGAATATTTCTGCTCAGTACTCACAAAGGAAGAGGAGGGGGAGTTACCTAAACCAAACAAGAGAAACACTCTGAAGATGGGGGGTCGATACCAGTCCATTTGCAGAAGAAAGGGTTCTGAAAGAACTAACAAAATTGAAGGTGGACAAAGCAATGGGGCCTGATGGGATTCACCCAAGAATTCTAAAAGAACTAAGGGCAGAACTAGTGACACCCCTGACTACTCTCTTTAACAAATCATGGTAGGATGGGGTGGTACCCGAGGACTGGAGGAGGGCAGATGTGATTCCTCTTCACAAAAGTGGGAACAGGACAGAGGCAGGAAACTACAGACCAGTTAGTTTGACCTCAGTGGTAGGGAAAATGATGGAATCACTTCTAAAGGAAAGAATTGCTGAGTACCTAGAGGCCAGTGGGGCACAGGACCCAAGACAGCATGGATTCACGATGGGAAGGTCGTGTCAGACGAATCTAATAGATTTCTTTGACTGGGTGACCAAAGTAGTAGACCAGGGAGGGGCTGTGGACATGGCCTACCTAGATTTTAGCAAGGCATTTGATACAGTCACACACAAAAGATTAATACACAAGATAGCCAGCCTTGGAGTGGGTCCCAAGGTGGTAGCCTGGATAAAAAATTGGCTAGACAACAGGACGCAAAGGGTAGTAGTAAATGGAGTACACAGTGAAGCAAGGAGGGTTACTAGTGGGGTACCGCAGGGTTCAGTACTGGGACCTGTCCT
This sequence comes from Neoceratodus forsteri, assembly GCA_016271365.2. Lineage (NCBI taxonomy): Eukaryota > Metazoa > Chordata > Ceratodontiformes > Ceratodontidae > Neoceratodus > Neoceratodus forsteri. The sequence continues at coordinate 105,320,915 of CM057457.1, forward strand.
TTTTAATGTCTTTATAAGTGACATTGCAGAGGGACTGGAAGGAAAAGTATGTCTCTTTGCAGATGACACAAAGATCTGCAACAGGGTTGATACACAAGATGGAGTGGAAAGGATGAGAAGGGACTTGGCAAGGTTGGAGGAATGGTCAAATGTTTGGCAGCTCAGATTCAATGCAAAGAAGTGCAAGGTAATGCACATTGGAAACAAAAACCCAGGGGAAGCATACACAATGGAGGGTGAGATACTGACAACAGTAAAAATAGAAAGGGACCTGGGGGTAATTGTAACAGATGACCTAAAGGTGGGCAAGCAATGTGAGAAGGCAGTAAGGAAGGCTGGGGGAATACTGGGATGCATAGGAAGAGGCATCAATAGTAGAAAACAGGAAGTTGTTATCCCTCTGTACAGACAGTTGGTGAGACCCCATCTGGAGTACTGTGTGCAGTTCTGGAGACCCCATCTCCGCAAAGACATAGACAGAGTGGAGGCTGTCCAGAGGAGGGCAACCAAAATGGTGCAGGGTCTGCACCAGAAGACATACGAAGAAAGACTAAAGGAGCTTAATATGTATACCCTTGAGGAAAGAAGGGAGAGAGGGGACATGATAGAAACTTTCAAGTACCTCAAGGGAATTAACAAAGTCCAAGAGGGTAGCATCTTCCAGAAAAAGAGATGTGCAAGAACAAGGGGGCACAATTTGAAGATAGAGGGGGGACGGCTCAGAGGTAATGTGAGGAAGTATTTTTTCACTGAGAGGGTTGTGGATGCATGGAACAGCCTCCCTGAGGAGGTCGTGGAGTCAGGAACAGTGGGGGACTTCAAGAATGCATGGGACAGGCATAAGGCAGTCCTAGTGGGGCGTAGGAGGAAGTAAGCTGTTGGTTAACTAGGATCTGCAGCTTATCTGTTAGGTAGAAAAATGGGCAGACTAGGTGGGCCAAGCGGTCCTTATCTGCCGTCAAATTCTATGTTTCTAAACATATTGCAGACAACATGATACAAATTGGAGGAGTGTGCAGTTAAATATAAACTGACATTCAACACAGACAGGTATACTGTAATGCAGCTGGGAAGCAAAAACATGAAACATAACTACAGACTAAATGGGATTTCTTTAAGGGAAGTAATGGACAAAAGAGACCTCTGGATTAGAATAACAAATGACCAAAATTTTAGGTTACATTGTAACCAAATAGTTAAAAAGGCAAGCAGCACATTACACTGTATCAAAAAACATATTAAGAGTAGGGAGAGTGCAGTTATTATGCCATTGTATGGCTCATTGGTGAGGCCTTATTTGGAGTACTGTGCTCAGTTTTGGTCCTCAGGAGGTAAAACTGAAATTAAAGCACTCAAGAGAACACAGAGGAGGGCAACTAAGCTAGTCAATAAAGATAAAAACAGGGACTATGAGGATAGGTTGACCGAACTGGGAACGTACTCGCCTGAGTTCTGTAGATTAAGGGGAGAGATGTGCTTGATTTATAAAGCACTTTCAGATGTAGATCTATTGGAACAGTTGGGCCTTGTTTTCAGGGAACAGAAGTATTGTATAAGGGCACATTCTTTACAAATAGTCAACGGAAGGTTCAGGACTAACAAGGGAAAACACTGGTTTTCTATTAGAGTGCAGAAGATCTGGAATGGCTTGCCATCAGAGATGGTGGCAAGCAACACTATGGGGGAATTTAAGCAAAAATTGGATGAGTATTTGATACAGAGTAGGATTAAGGGGTACAGTTAAATCAAATAGCAAGTTATATGGACTTAGGCCTTCTTTGCGCTGAATCAATCTATTTAACCTATGTAACCTATGTATATATGTCTTGGACAGCACCTTCCTGAAGCTCTTGGTCCTGCTGACAACAGCCATTGTTATGGTACCCCTAGCCAGGTGGCCTATAAGGATCCCCACAGTGGGTATTAATGATCAGTGGGATCAATGCACCGCCGACCTAGAACAGCAAGTTCTAGTCTCCTCTCTGGTCACAAAGATGCTGCTATATTAGATGAAACCCAGCAACCTGTTGAAAGGAGTTCCCTTCCTCATTCCCTTCCCTCAGTGAATCTTCACCACAGACACTTCAAGGTTGGGCTAGGGGGGCTCATCTGGTGCCTCATCAGACTCAAGGGACATGGTTCAAAGTGGAGACTGCCCTTCACATAAATGTCCTAGAGATGGGATGGCCCCCTTTTGCCCGACATCCCGATGGTGAAACACGGAAAATGACCACTACAGTTACAGTTGCTGTAATGGTCCGTTTCCGTGTTTTGCTTTCCCCCAGTGTCCTGCCCCCTTCCCGGACCACCTCCAACCTGGAGTTGAGAATATAAAGTCTGGGGGGTGTGGGGGGCACAGCACCCCAAAGAAAACACTGGGGGCTTGGGCAGCACAATACCTGCATCAGTATTGTGCCATCACTGTGTGGGTGGTCGACAGATTTACTGTTGGCCAAACTTGGTGCTCCCCTAGGGATGAGGACCATTCTGTCTGCTCTACAAGACTTCTAGACCAAACTGTCCCTGTGCCATCTGCTGGTGCAGATGGACAACATCAGTGTAGTACACTGCATCAACAAACAGGGAAGGATCCATTTATACCCTCTGTGCTGGGAGGTGATGCAGATCTGGTACTGGGCTCTACAAACCATTCTAGCACTGTCAGCCATCTATGTTCCAGGTGCCCAAAAATATCCTGGTGAACAGGCTAAGCCAGTCGCAGTCTTGAGTGCATGAGTGGGAACTGCTGACCTCAGTTGTAGAAACAGGTGGGGTCTCCCCAGAGTTTGACCTTTTTTCAACCCCACTCAGTGTAAAACTGGAATGTGTGACCTCTTTCAAGTACCTGGGCATCCTGCTAGATCAATCTCTTGATCTTAATCTTCATGTACAGTCTGTTAGCTGAGCTGTCAACTCCAAAACTGGGTGTTGCATATAAGACTAGTTATATGCTCATGCCATCGGCTAAAATGGCCATTGTGAGGGGTATTCTGCTCCCCACCCTAACCTATGGGGCTCCCTTATTTGGGGCTGCTCATAAAACTGACCTACTCAGATGGGATATTACGTATAGCAACATATGTCGCTATGCCTCTTCTGCTCCTCGGCTTAAACACCACTGTCAGCTTTATAATGATCTTGGTTGACTCTCTCCATTAGCTAGTAGGAAATACTACCTTGGCTCTCTTATTGATTTGATAATTCAAAATCAAACCCCTAGGTGTCTTGCAGCTATGCTTGTTCCTCAGGACACACTCCATGGTCTACGATCAGCTGATAAATCCTTTCTGAATTTGCCAAGGTGCCGCAATAGGAAAGGAACTTTGCATTTGAGCATGTGGCTCCACAGCTGTGGAATTCCCTTCCCCTCGACATTAGACTTTCTAGCTCCCACGCATGCTTTAAGAGAAAATTGAGCTCAAATCTGCTGATTGCTGATACCTGTTCCTGCTTTCACCATACCTAATGACTGATGTCTCTTGCAATACAATAGTATTTCCTCACCTCTATATAACCCTTTTACTGCCTCAGCCTGTCCCGGCTCCCCTTTCCCAGCCCATATACAATCTTGCACTGCAGGCATCTCCCTTACACTTACATATACACATATAATCTAATTTCATGGCTTGCTCCCCTTTTCCTCACTTACTGACCTTTTCCTTAATGTCATCCCCTGCTCTCAATGGTTATTTCTTCCTGTTGTATTACCTGTTTTTGTGTACCTTGTTCTGTTTATATGATATGTCACCTAATAATTTATTGTCCAAGGTCCTCTCTATTCATTGCATAGGTACGCACCTATGAACTTATGAATGGTCTACTCTGTATGTCTCTGATATATTGTATCCTCTTTAACCCATTGTATGTAAAGCACTTATAAATTGTTATTCTGTTAAGTTTCTGCATGTCTGTACTCTCCCGGGTCGTCCCTGAAAATAGTCATTTTATGGCTAGTGCACTTACCCAATTAACAAAAGCTAAATAGATAAATAAATAAAAACCACTGAGGTTCTGCTCACTCATTCCAGGGACTGGGATTTTCTGGTGAGATGCATGTGTCCCTCTCTTGGAAAGGAAGGTGCCTCTACACCTTCCCTCCCTTCCCTTTAATCCAGAGAATGCTGATCAAGCTCCACATGGAAAAGGACACTCTGATCCTCATTGCCCCCTTCTGGCCTCATCAGATTTGGTTCGCCCCCCACAGCAGGTGGCAGTCGAGCCCCCAGTGCCCCTATCCCTGTGCAAAGGCTTGCTATCACAGTAGCAGGGCACCCTGATCCATCCTGACCTCAAGTCTAGCATTAAGGGAAGCCATCCATAATATGGCAGCCAAGGGGGAAGTACTACTAATGGGTGACTTCAACATGCCAGATGCAGATTGGAATACCCAGTCTGCAAGTACATCAAGGAACAGGGACCTCATGTTTGCCATATATGTGGGAAAACCTAAGGCAGCTGGGGTTGAGCCCACCAGGGAGGGGGCTGTACTGGACTTAGTTCAGACAAACAGGGACAGAATCATGGATGTTGAGGTGGGCAGTCCCCTTGGTACCATTGACCAAAGAACTGTGTGGTTTAGAGTCAATACGTTGGCAGAAGAAAGCCTTTCAAAGATTAAGATTCTAGATTTCCAGAAGGCCAACTTCATGGAGATGGGGGAACAGCTCAAAATTGTCCTGGCAGCAGAAGATATGGGGGGAAGGGTAGAACAGTGGCTTAGGCTCAAGAGATCCATAGCAGGAGTGACAAGTCAATGTGCCAGATTGCTTAGCAAAAGCAAAAGAAAGAAGCAGCCACTGTGGTTCTCTAAGTCAGTAGCCGAGAAAGTGGCAGAAAAAAGTAAGGCATTCAGGAAATACAGAGACACAGAAAGAAGAAGACAGATTGAAATATCTGGAGAAGTGGAGAGAAGCTGGGAAAGCTGTTAGAGGGGCAAAGGCAAAAATGGAGGAAGGACTAGCACAGACTATTAAGATGGGGGACAAGACCATCTTACGTCATATTAGCGAGAGGAAGAAGACCAGAAATGGTATTGTTAGGCTAAAGAAGAGAGAGGATGGGTGGGTGGAGGAAGACCTTGAAAAAGCTGAGATACTAAACAAATATTTTTGCTCAGTATTTACCAAGGAAGAGGCAGGGGAGGGGCCAAGACTCATGAGAAAAATGTACAGGGGGAAGAGGTGGACACCAGCTCATTTACGGTGGATAGAGTCTTGCAGGGACTAGGAAAAGTAAAGGCAGACAAGGCAATGGGGCCAGATAAGATTCACCCTAGAGTCTCAAAGGAACACAGGGAAGTCCTAACAGGTCAGCTGACAACCCTCTTCAACCAGTCACTAGAGACGGGGGAGGTACCTGGGGACTGGAGGAGGGCAGAGGTGGTCCCACTACACAAGACTTAAAGTAGGGAGGAGGCAGGCAATTACATACCTGTAAGTCTGACCTCAGTGGTGGGGAAGCTGATGGAGTCCCTGCTTAAGGAGACAGTAGTGAAATTTCTGGAGTCAAGTGGTGCAAAAGACCCAAGGCAGCATGGATTCACTGAGGGTAGGTCCTGTCAGACTAATCTTATTGATTTCTTTGACTGGGTAACCAGGGGGTGGATCAGGGAGGGGCAGTGGATGTAGTCTACCCAGATTTCGGTAAGGCCTTCGACACCGTTCCTCATAGAAGGTTGCTTAACAAATTGGGGACTTGGGGTGTGGGTTCTAAAGTGGTAAAATGGGTTGGAAACCAACTAAAAGGCAGGTCCCAGAGGGTGGTAGTAAATGGCATAAAATCAGAAGAGGAGGTGACCAGCAGGGCTCCACAGGGATTGGTGCTGGGTCCAGTTCTATTCAATGTCTTCATAAGTGATATTGCAGAGGAACTGGATGGGAAAGTATGCCTGTTCACAAATGACACCAAGATCTGTAACAGAGTCAACACACAGGATGGGCTAGATAAAATAAGAAACAACCTAAGACTATTTGAGGAATGGTCAAGGGTTTGGCAGTTGGGTTTCAAAGCTAAGAAGTGCAAGATAATGCACCTGGGACACAGAAACCCAGGAGAGGAATACAGGATGGGGGGAGGTGGGGGCAGGTTCCAGCCACCACAAGTCAGGAGAAAGGCCTGGGGATTATCATATCCGATGACCTGAAGTCAGCCAAACAATGCAAAAAACAGCGGGGAAGGCAAACAGAATGCTGGGGTACATAGGAAGGGGCATAACCAATAGGAGTGAAGTGGTGATGCCACTGTAAAGATCACTGGTGAGGCCTCATCTGGAATACTGTGTCCAGTTCTGGAGACTGCATCTCAGGAAGGACATAGACAGAATGGAAGCAGTCCAGAGAAGAGCAGCAAAAACGATACATGAACTGCACCACATGCCTTATGAGGAAAGACTCAAGGAACTAAATATCTATTCACTGGAAGAGAGAAGGGAGACAGGGTATATGATAAGAGATGTTCAAATACCTTAGAGGAATAAACAGGGTAAAGGAGGGGAGCATATTTCAGAGAAGAAAATGTACAAGGACAAGGGGACATAACATGAGGCTGGAGGGAGGGAGGCTTAGGCTGAATCCTAGGAAGTATTTTTTCACAGAGAGGGTGGTGGATCCGTGGAACAGCCTACCAGTGGAGGTGGTGGAAGCAAAAACAGTACAGGGATTCAAAAGTGCATGGGATAAGCATAAAGGCACCCTGCTATACAGCAAAGTGGGGGAAAGGAAGTCTAGATAATAGTAGAGATTGCCAAGCCAATAGGAAAATAGGCAGACTAGGTGGGCTGTATGGTCCTTATCTGCTGACAGATTCTATGTTTCTATGATCCTATGTTTCTAAGTCACTACACCTGCATACCTGGCTCCTGAGGACATGGACATGGCTAAATTTGGGATGTCCCAAAAGGTGGCTGCTGTTCTGGTGGCTGCTAGGAAGCCCTCCACCAGGGCCACTTATTCAGTGAAGTGGAAGTGCTTTGCTCTGTGGGTGGGTTCCCATCATTTGGACCCTTTCACTTGTCTAGTGAATCAGATCCTGGAGTACTTGCTGTCCCTCTCAAATTATGGCCTACAATACTCCTCCCTTAACATGCATATGGCTGCCATTTCAGCCTTCCATGTGCCCATTGATGGTCGTACTGTGGAAAAACTGGTGTCCCATAGATTTTTGAGATGCATTCTTCATCTCATGTCTCTTATATGCACTCCAGTCCCACCTTGAGACTAAAAATTTGTGTTGGAGAAACTTACTTTGGCTCCTTTTGAGCCAGCCGTGACATGTGAGCTATGCTTTCTGTCATGGAAAGCATTATTTTTTGTTGCTGTTACAGGAACATGCGAACATACGAAATGCCAGCAGAAACAGGCCTCACAGTCTATTGAGTCTGCTCAATTGTGCAGCTAGCCCCTCAACTTGCAGCTGCCCCCCTCCCCTTCCCTCCTCATAATAACCATCCCACTCTGTCCCACCTCCTCTTAAATCCTCCCACTGTTCTGCATGATACCACTTCCTCGGGCAGAGTATTCCACTTGTCTACCACCCTTTCCATTAAAAAGTTTCTCCTGATTTCCCTCCTGATTCTCCCCTGCTCCAGTCTCAGCCGATGCCCTCTCATGTTCCTCCCACTTCTGATCTGAAGAATCCCTTCTGTATTAGTCTTGTTTATACCCTTTAAGTATTTAAAGGTTTCGATCATATCCCCCCATCCCTCCTTTCCTCCAGGGAATACGTTTTCAGCTCTCCCAGCCTCCCCTCATAGGAGTTTCCCTTCAGTCCCTGGATCATCCCTGTTGCCCTACGCTGCACCCCCTCCAGCAATCTGATGTCCTTCTTCAGGAATGGACGCCAGAACTGCATGCAGTATTTAAGGTGCGGCCTGACCAGTGACCTGTACAGGGGAAGGATCACCTCTCTGTGCCTAGAAGAGATTCCCCTCACTATGCACCCCAACATCTTGTTTGCCTTTGCAGCCACCTTCCTGCACTGATCTGAGTGGTTTATACTCCCTGTTATTAGTACCCCTAGATCCTTTTCCTCCACTGTGCTTTCCAACTGTTCCCCTCCCAAATTATTTTTTCTAAACTGGTTCCTTGCTCTGAAGTGCAGGACCTTGCACTTCTTGGCGTTGAACCCCAACTGCCATGTCTCTGACCACTCCTTTGGTTTGGTCAACTCCTCCTGCAGCCCCTCCACCCCCTATGTCATCTACCACAGCTCTGATCTCAGTATCATCTGTGAACAGACTGATCCTACTACAGATCCCATTTAAGATATCTGCTATGAATATCCCTTACAGTACCGATCCCTGGGGCACCCTGCTCGTAACGTCCCTTGGTGATGAGAGTTCCTCCTCCCCCACCACCCTTTGCTGCCTATTCCTCAGCCAGTTGGTGATCCAGCTGACCATTTTTGTTCCCACCGCTATGTATTCCAGTTTTCCCTCCAGCCTCCCATGCGGCACCGAGTCAAAGGTTTTGCTGAAGTCCAAATACAGGACATCCACTGTGTGGCCCCTGTCCAGTTCCCTGGTAACCCAGTCATAGTACCCAACTAGGTTTGTCTGACAGGATCTGCTCCAAGACAAAACCATGTTGATGACTGTCTTGGAGACCATTATCTTCCAGAAAGGTCACCAGCCTCTCTCTTAGGTTTGACTTGATGAGCTTCCCCACGATTGAAGTAAGACTCACCAGTCTGTAGTTGCCTGGATCATCCTTCGGGCCACTTTTATAAATAGGCACCACATGGGCCATCCTCCAGTACTGTGGCATGCATCCTGTGTCAGTGAAGCACTGAACAGGTCTGCCAGTGGTCACACTAGGATCTCCACTAGCTCCCTAAGTACCCTAGGGTGAATGCTGTTTGGTCCCGGTGCCTTGTCCACCCTCAGCACCCTTAGTTCTTCCAGCACCCTGTCCTCTGTAATCCTGAAATTAGTCATGCCCACTCCCTTTCTATCCACTCCACCCTTCCCCTGGGGTATCTGCACCCCCCTTTTCTTTTGTGAACACAGAGCAGAAATACTCACTCAGTGCCTCTGCCTGGTCCTCCCCCTTTTCCACCCATCCTCCATCCTTCTTAATCCTCACAATCTGGTTTTTGTTTCTTCTTCTCTCGCCAATGTATTGGAAGAAGTCCTTTTCCCCATCATTGATTCCCTGTGCCAGTCTCAGCTCTCTGGAAGCCTTGGCCACTCTGACTAGCCTGGTAACTGCCTTGGACTTCTTTGTGTGCTTATCTTTGTTCCCATGTCCTCCCTATTTCCTAAGCCTCTGGAATGCCTTTTTCTTGGCCCTCACTCGTTCCATGACTTCCCGAGTCAGCCAGCTTGGCTTCTTTGCCCTGCCCTTCTTGCTCCATGTCCTGGTACAAGTCTCAGTTGCCTATGCTCTCCCTTTTTTAATGATATCCCATTTATGGCTAGCACTCATGCATGTCTGCATTCCCACCAGGTGCTTAATCAAAATTTCCCCCATCGTTTTAAAGTCCACTCCCTTAAAATTGGTCAACCTGGTACCTGTACCTCCTGTTTCCCTCCCCATATTGAGTGTGAACCACACCTTCTGATGGTCATTCCCAGCCAGGGGTCCTCCAAGTCCTGATCCCTTCAGCCTCCCCATTTGTTAATACCAGGTCCATAGTCCTTTCCACCCTAGTCGGCTCATGTACCAGTTACACCTGGCAGCAGTCCTGAAATGCATCTAATAATACCTGCTTCTTAGCACACATGGTGGTTGGAGTGTTCCAGTCCACCCCAGGGAGGTTGAAATCCCCTACCACTACTGTGTTCCCCTTTTTACAGACCCTTCTAATCTGCTCAGCCAACGCCCTATCCAGGTCATCCCCCTGAGCTGGTGGCATGTACACTACCCCCACCCTCAGTGTCTTTCTTTTGGAGTCTTTAAACTGCATCCATAGGGCCTCTGGCCTGCACATCAACCCCATCTCCCTTATACACCTTATCCCCTCCCTCACATAGATCACAATGCCCCCCTTGTCTCTGTCCTTCCTGCATATCCTGTACCCTGGGATCATCATATCCCAGTCCTTGTTTCAGGTGGCCCATGCTTTCATGATGGCCTCAATGTCCACCCTCCTCATAGCCAAGAGAGCCTGTAGCTCGGCTGATTTGTTACCTAAACTTCTCACATTCAGCGAGACCACCCTCCAACCTGTGTCTTCCCTCCCACCCTGGTTTCCCCCCTCTTACCCCCTCCTTGTGTCTCCACTTGAAATACCTCTCCAATAGCTTTGAGGATAGGCATACTCTGCTCCCCACTGTGGAATCCCTGCCTACTAGCTGTCCTCATGGCATCCCCACCTAGTTTAAATCTATCCTTGATGCTATGTACCCCTTAAACCTCTGCTTCAATACCCCTTTCCCCTCCCTGCTCTGGTGCAGCCTATCCCCTGCATATAGATCCTTATTGTCCCAGGTTCTGCCCCAATCCCCCACTGCCTGTGCTCTTTAGACCGACACCATTCCCTCAACCAAGTGTTGAATTCACCAATACTCCCTTTCCTTCCCATACTCATGCAGGGCACTGCGAGCACCTCTGAGAAGGCCATTGATTCCCCCACTTCCTCACATAGCCCTCCTAGTTCCTCAAACCTCCTCCTCACTACTCCAAAATCTCCCCCACCAGGTCATTAGTGCCCACATGTACCACTACATGTGGTTTCTTCTCTGCCCCTTGCACACTTAAGAAACATATTCCCCCACCCTGTCCACAGTTAACCCAGGTATAGCCTCCACCGATATTCTACTATGATTTTCCCCTCTGCTGCCCCATCTGATCCCATTAAGCATGGAATCATCCAGCACTAGTGTACCCCCTTCCTCGTTCCTTATCCCCACCCCCACACTTTTCCCAAGGTATCCATTATTAGATCATGTCACCTGGCACACTCCATCCTTCCTCCCTTCTGCCCCCCGCTTCCACCCTGCCCTGTCTCCTACCCCCTTTGCTGCTCCCTCCCTATCTTATTCTTTGCTCCCCTCTGCTCTGGCCCCCCTGCTCTGCCCCTGTCATTCTTCCCACCAGTAGTGCTTCTCTCCCCTTCACCCCTGTCACCTTTTTCTTGCTGGCTCCTGTCCCATCTAGATTTTCATCCCCTTCCCCCTCCTGCACCCCCTGGAGATCGCTCACCCCTCTCCTCATCCACCAGTGTCACCAGCACAGCAAATCTATTTCCTGCCCTTCCTGACTGGTTGTGCTTTGGCTGCTTCCCCTTGACTCTAGCCTTCCCACTTGTGCTAGGTCCCTTGTCTGTTCCACTCCTGCACTCTCTCCCCATTCCTTCCCTTGAGCCACTGTTCCTCCCATGTGGGGTCCTCATGTTATTCTCCAGATGAGACCCTCCTGCCTCAAGGCCCCCTTCCTCATCCTCTCCATCTCTCTATCAAGCCACAGCACTTCCTCCTCCAGCCTCTGCAACCTGTTACAGATTGGACACCATCCTACCCTCCACAATATGTTAATCCAAACCGCCACCCCACATCCATTGCATCCCACAAATCTACCCGTTTTGGCCCCCATTTTGCATCCTGCTTCCCCTGTACTACCCCCCCCACACTGACCCCAACCACCCCCACTAGACCTCCCCAACCTCTGGTGTGTCCATCCTTTACCCACTCCATCTATCTTCCCCAGTGATGCTCTAACCCTCGGATTGAGACCCTCCTGCCTCAAGGCCCCCCTCCTAATCCTCTCCATCTCTCTACCAAGCCACAGCACTTCCTCCTCCAGCCTCCTCAACCTGTTACAGATTGGGCACCCTCCTATCCCGTACACCTTAGACTGACACCATTCCCCCCAGTCAAGTGTTGAACTCCCCAGTCCTCTCTTTCCATCCCATACTCACGCAGGGTACTGGGAGCACCTCTGAGAAGGCCACTGATTCCCCTACTTCCTCACATAGCCCTTCTAGTTCCTCAAACCTCTTCCTCACTACTTTCACCATTTCTTCCACTAGGTCATTAGTGCCCACATGCACCACTACAGCAGTTTCTTCTTGCCCCTCCTTGTGCAATTAAGAAATGCCTGCCCCACCCTGTTGTGCAGTTAGCTCAGGTATAGCCTCCACCCATATCCTACTATGTCTTTCCCCTCTGCTGCCCCATCTGATCCCTTTAAGTATGGAATCACCCAGCACTAGTACACCCCCTTCCTCGTTCCTTATCCCCACCCTCACCCTTTTCCCAAGGTATCCATTACTAGAGCATGCCACTTGGCTGACTCCATCCTTTCTTCCTTCTGCTCCCCCCTTCCCTCCTGTCCTGTCTCCTTCCCCTTTTCCTGCTCCCTCCCTATCCTCCACATCACTCCCCTCTGCCCTGCCCCCCTGCTCTGCCCCTGTCATTCTCCCCACCAGTAATGCTTCTCTCCCCTTCACCCCTGTCACCCTCTTCTGACTGACTCCTGTCCCATGTGGATTTCCCTCCCCTTTCCCCTCCTACCCCCCCTGGAGATTACGCACCACCTCCTCATCCACCAGTGTTGCCAGCACAGCAAACCTATTTCCTACCTTCCTGCCCGGTTGTGCTTTTGCTCCTCCCCTCCCCCCAACTCTAGTCTTCCCACTTGTGCCAGGCCCCATGTTTGTTACACTCCTGCACTCCCTCCATAGAAACATAGAATTTGATGGCAGATAAGGACTGCTTGACCCACCTAGTCTGGCCACTTCCCTACCTAATGCATAGGCTGCAGATCCTAGTTAACCAACAGATTATATCCTCCTACCCCCCACTACAATTGCCTTATGTCTGTCCCATGCATTCTTGAATTCCTCCACTGTTTTGAGTCCACTGCCTCCTCAGGAAGGCTGTTCCATGTATCCACAACTCTCTCTGTGAAAAAATACTTCCTCACATTACCTTTGAGCCATTCCCCCTCTATCTTCAAATTGTGTCTCCTTGTTCTTGCACATCTCTTTTTCTGAAAGATGCTACCATCTTGGACTCTGTTGAATCCCTTGATATACTTGAAAGTTTCTATCATGTCCCCCCTCGCCCTCCTCTCCTTGAGTGTATACATATTAAGCTTCTTTAATCTCTCTTCGTATGTCTTCTGGTTCAGACCCTGCATCATTTTAGTTGCCGTCCTCTGGACAGCCTCCATCCTGTCTATGTCCTTGCGGAGATGGGGTCTCCAAAACTGGATGCAGAACTCCAGATGGGGTCTCACCAACTGTCTGTACAAAGGGATAACAACTTCCTGTTTTCTACTGGTGATGCCTCTCCCAATGCATGCCAGTATCCCACCAGCTCTTCTTACTGCCTTCTCACATTGCTTGCCCACCTTAAGGTCATCTGATATGACTACCCCAGGTCCCTTTCCATTTCTGTAGTTGTTATTGTCTCACCCCAATTGTGTACTCTTCCCCTGGATCTTTGTTTCCCAGGTGCATTACTTTGCACTTCTTTGCAGTGAATCTAAGCTGCCATATATTTGACCATTCCTCCAACCTTGCCAAGTCCCTTTGCATCCTCTCCACCCCACCTTCTGTGTCAACCCTGTTGCAGATCTTTGAGTCATCTGCAAAGAGACATAGTTTTCCTTCCAGTCCCTCTGCAATGTCATTTATAAAGACATTCAAGAGGACTGGTCCCAGTACTGAACCCTGCGGTACCCCACTAGTAACCCCCTTTCATCAGAGTAAACTTTGTTTACTATTACCCTCTGTATCCTGTTGTCCAGCCAATTTTTAACCCAGTCTACCACCTTGGGACCCACTCCAAGGCTGGCTAACTTGTATATTAATCTTTTGTGTGGGACTGTGTCAAATGCCTTGCTAATGTATAGGTAGGCCATGTCCACTGCCCCTCCCTGGTCTACCACATTGGTCACCCAGTCAAAGAAATCTATTAGATTCATCTGACATGACCTTCCTGATGTGAATCCATGCTACCTTGGGTCCTGTGCCTCACTTGCCTCTAGAAACTCAACAATTCTTTCCTTTAGAAGTGATTCCATCATTTTCCTACCACTGAGGTCAAACTAACAGATCTGTAGTTTTCTGCCTCTGTCTTGCTCCCACTGTTGTGAAGGGGAATCACGTCTGCCCTCCTCCAGTCCTCAGGTACTACACCATCCTCCCATGTTTTGTTAAAAGGGGAGGTCAGTGGTGTCACTAATTCTACCCTTACTTCTTTTAGAATTCTTGGGTGAATCATGTCAGGCCCCATTGCTTTGTCCACCTTCAGTTTTAAGAGTTCTTTCAAGACCCTTTCTTCTGTGAATGCACTGGTATCGACCTCCCTATCCAGAGTGCTTCTATTCTTTGATTTAGGTACCTCCCCCTCCTCTTCTTTTGTGAATACTGAGCAGAAGTATTCATTCAGTATCCCTGCTTTTTCACTGTCATCCTCTGCTCACCCTCCCTTCCCTGTAGTAAGCCTCACTATCCCTTCCTCCATCTTTCTTCACTCCCTAATGTACCTATAAAAGGTTTTATCCCCCTTCTTAACTGAGTTGGCTATCTTTTCCTCAGTTTTGGCTTTTGCTATTCTGACAGTCTTCCCCACTTCCTTCTGCTTTAACTGGTACAGTCTCTGTCCTGCTCCTCTGTGTTTCCTTATACTTCTTGAATGCTACCTCCCCATCCCTTCCCTTGAGCCACTATTCCTCCCATGTGGTGTCCTCATATTATTCACTGTATGAGACCCTCCTGCCTCAAGGCACCCTCCATCCTCTCCATCTCTCTAACAAGCCACAGCACTTCCACCTCCAGCCTCTGCAACCTGTTATAGATTGGACACCCTTCTAGCCCCCACAATATGTTCATCCAAACTGCCGACCCACATCCATTGCATCCCGCAATTCTACCCGTGTTGGTCCCCATTGCATCCTGCTTTCTCCTACACCACCCCCACTGCGCTGACCCCAACTGCCCCCACTAGACCCCTCCACCCTCTGGTGTGTCCATCCTTTAACCACTCCACCTGTCTTTCCCAACGATGCTGTAACCCTTGAGATACCCACAATGGTTTTACAATCCTTTTGCTGTTACCTTCAAAGCAGTGTATACCCCATTAGCAGTATCTATACAAGATTTTACAATCCTGCGCTGCTTTCTTCAAAGCAGCCTATGCCCTATTATCACTAATTATGCCAGACTTTACAATCCTATCAATGTCTCTTTCTAAAACAGTTATATCTGAACAGTCCCTCCAGCCCCAGAGCCTTTACAAGCAGTGTCCCCAAATGTCACCCCCCAGAAAGAAAACAAAACACGGCCCACCATGACTTAATCACCCTCTAAGTACCAAGTGCTCTGGATATGATAGAAGGCATACTTAGGATGGCAGAGAAAGGGGAGATACTGTTGATGGGGGACCTTAATATGCCAGATGTTAACTGGAGCACCTTTGCTGAAGCCACATCCAAAAGCAGGGCCATTTTTGATACCCTTCAGGTGGCATGCCTCAGACAGCTAGTTTTGGAACCTACTTGTGAGAGAGCAATCTTAAACCTCATACTCTCAAATGGGGTCAGTGAGAGGATCTCAGATCTACAAGTGGGTAGCCATTTGGGAACAAGTGACCACCAAATAGTGTGTTTCATGATAAACTCAGCTACAGAGTCAAGCCATACAAAAGTGAGGGTTCTGGACTTCAGGAGGGCTGACTTTGGCAAGATGGGAGAGTGCCTTAGAAAAGCACTAGCAAACAGGCTAGAAGGAGGGGTGGAGCATCAATGGGGAAATATCAAAACTGCCATCACAGAGGCAACAAGCCTTTGTGCAAAACAAATAAACAAATCAAAACAAAAGAAAAAGCCACTATGGTTCTCAAAAGAAGTGGTGTTGAAGGTTAGGGAGAAAAAGATAGCATTTAGGAAGTATAAGGAAACACAGAAGAAGCAGGACAGAGAACTGTACCAGTTAAGGCAGAAGGAAGCGGGGAGGGTAGTCAGAATAGCAAAGGCACAAACTGAGGAAAAGATAGCCAACTTGGTTAGGAAGGGGGATAAAACCTTTTATAGGTATATCAGGGAGCGTAGAAAGACAAAGGGAGGGATAGTGAGGCTGAACAGAATGGATGGTGGGCGGGCAGAGAGTGACAGTGAAAAAGTAGGGATACTGAATGAATACTTCTGTTCACTATTCACAAAAGAGGAAGTGGGGGAGGTGCTGAATCCAATTATCAGAAGCACTCTAGAGAGGGGGTCGATCCCAGTTCTTTCACAGAAGAAAGGGTTCTGAAAGAACTCCTAAAACTGAAGGTGGACAAAGCAATGGAGCCAGATGGCATTCACCTCAGAATTCTAAAAGAATTAAACAGAGAACTAGTGACACCACTGACTACCCTTTATAACAAATCATGGGAGGATGGTGTGGTACCTGAGGACTGGAAGCAGGCTGATGTGATTCCCCTTCACAAAAGTGGGAGCAAGACAGAGGCAGGAAACTACAGACCTGTCAGTTTGACCTCTGTGGTAGAGAAAGTGATGGAGTCACTTCTGAAGGAAAGAATTGTTGAGTACCTAGAGGACAGTGGGGCACAGGACCCAAGGCAGCATGGGTTCACAGTGGAAATGTCATGTCAGATGAATCTAATTGATTTCTTTGACTGGGTGACCAAAGTAGTAGACCAGGGAGGGGCTGTGGACATGGCCTACCTAGACTTTAGCAAGGCATTTGACATAGTCCCACACAAAAGATTAGTAGTCAAATTAACCAGCCTTGGAGTGGGTCCCAGGGTGGTAGCCTGGGTAAAACATTGGCTGAACAGGACACAGAAGGTAATTGTAAATAGAGTCCAGTCTGAAGAAAGAGGGGTTACTAGTGGGGTACTGCAGGGTTCAGTACTGGGTCCAGTCCTTTTTAATGTCTTTATAAGTGACATTGCAGAGGGACTGGAAGGAAAAGTATGCCTCTTTGCAGATGACACAAAGATCTGCAACAGGGTTGATACACAAGGAGGCGTGGAAAGGGTGAGAAGGGACTTGGCAAGGTTGGAGGAATGGTCAGAAGTATGGCAACTTGGATTCAATGCAAAGAAGTGCAAAGTAATGCACCTGGGAAACAAAAACCCAGGGGAAGATTACACAATGGGGGGAGGTAGTACCAACAACAAAAATGGAAAGGGACCTGGGGTAATCATATCAGATGACCTTAAGGTTGGCAAGCAATGTGAGAAGGTGGTAGGGAGGGCTGGGGGGATACTGGGATGTATAGGGAGAGGCATCACCAGCAGAAAACAGGAAGTTGTTATCCCCTTGTACAGACAGTTGGTGAGACCCCATCTGGAGTACTGCATCCAGTTCTGGAGACCCCATCTCCGCAAGGATATGGACAGGATGGAGGCAGTTCAGAGGAGGGCAACTAAAATGGTACTGGGTCTGCAAGAGAAGTCATACGAGGAGAGGCTAAAGGAGCTTAATATGTATACCCTTGAGGAAAGGAGGGAGAAGGGGGACATGATAGAAATGTTTTAAGTACCTCAGTGGAATCAACAAAGTCCAAGAGGGTAGCATCTTTCAGAAAAAGAGATGTGCAAGAACAAGGGGACACAATTTGAAGATAGAGGGGGGACAGCTCAGGGGCAATGTGTGGAAGTATTTTTTCACAGAGAGGGTGGTGGATCGCATGGAACAGTCTTCCTAAGGAGGTTGTGGGGTCTAAAACTGTAGGAGAATTCAAAATTGCATGGGACAGACATAAGGCAATTTTTTGGGGGGGTAGGAAGAAATAGGCTGTTGGTTAAATAGGATCAGCAGCTTATCCTCTAGGTAGGGAAATGGGCAGACTAGGTGGGCCAAGCGGTCCTTATCTGCTGTCAAAGTCTATGTTTGCATGTTTCTATGCAAGTGTCCCAGAACAACCACAGTGATCTGGCTTGATGGCAAAGACCAGAACTGGAACAGTCACAGTACCTTAACTCTGAATTCGGCTGAAACTTAAGACAAGAAAAGCACAATACCTTATCTAAAAACTGGGTCCCTCCAGTCGATTGAGTTCCTACTCCAGAGCTCTCCTTGGGGTCACGCTCTCCTTCGAGCTACTCCAGCTGCCCTTACCTGCTAGTTACTCCTCCTCTTGTCCTCCTCCAATGACCAATAATGATCAGCCCTTTTTTGATATACTTGTTCTGCTTTCCTCCACCACCTGCCACTAGAGAGCAGTGATCCTTTTTTCGGCCTGCAGGTTCACCCTGGAACTGGCTCCTCCTCCTTCAGGTATTTAATAGAAGTCGGGGCCAGGGTCGGCAGGTGGGACTAAAACACTACCTCCCTTTTCTGATCTTTTGAGCCAGCTCCTGCAAACTCTCTCCACAGCTTCTCCCCTCCCTGCCCTTTATAGCTATGGTTGCCTGGTCCCCTCACTTCCCGGACCTTCTTCTAAAGTGAGTGGCAGGCTTCTGCTTGAAGATTTCATAGCTTCAGGCACTTATGCATTAGCCTCCTTATTTGATTTTTCACAAAGACATGGCGTCTTTGCATACCAACCTATACTACAACTACTGGCCCATCTCGACCCTATATTTTATCCAAAGGTGTATCTGGGTTTACTTTAAATCAAACCATCCACCTACCAGTTTATTTCCTGGAGCACGCCAATCCAGGGGATGCATTGTTCCATATTTTAGATGTACTTAGAATACTCAAATATTATTTTAACCCTGGCACGGTGATATCAAGGGCTACTACCCATACCTGCTTCTCTGACTGCAGGTGGATGGGCCTGGATTTGAATTATGGTGCCTCCACCCAGAGTAATAATTAAGTGGGTAAATTACCAAACTAGTAAAGCCCTCTGGGAAGCTATACCTACCCAAAACCCCAGCTAACAGCCCAACATTCAGACTGAAAATAAGCAATGTACTTTTTCTGCAATACCACATTTAATGGCTAGTGCTAATAATATGCTCACCAGCATTGCACTTAGCAACAGGACCTGGACTTCTGAGATATGCCTTCCCTGTTGGCTCAGGCTGCCCCAGACTGTGTCCCTCTAAGACCATGGGAAAGCAGAACTTGAGTTATGACCTGTCCCGGGTGCCACTCATCAATGTCCTAGGAGTCTGCTTTTTCCACACAAAAACCCAGGCACCCAGAAAATGGCAACAGCAACTACATAAAAAACTTATCCAGGAGCAGCTCCTCAGAATCCTACTGCTACTACTCTTGATGTCTGGCAACATGCTTCCTAACCCCGGACCCCTACCCCACAACAATACTAACCCACGTAAAACCTCAGGCCAAGTGTTTGCCTTGCTCAATATCTGCAGCCTCCTCCTGAAACTGGACTGCCTCATGGTCTGGGTCTCCCAACAAAACCCAGATGTAATTTCTGTATTGGAAACATGGCTATCACCAAAAGTCCCTGACACTGCCATTTCCCTACCTGGCTACGCTTTGTACAGACAGGATCACCACTGAAAAGAGGTGGAGGATGCGTTATATACACCAAATATACACTCCAGGAATATGTAATTCCACCACCAAGCAGCTGTGACAACCTACAGGTCCTGACCATTAAACTGCTACTAGGAGCACACAAAAGAATGCTCACCCTCCTGTCTGTTTATATCCCGCCTAAGCAGACCTCGCTTGGTATTGGCTACCTGTTGGACTATATCGCCACCTTGAGTCTGAACTCTGGAACCATACTGCTGGGCAACTTCAATATAAACTGGCTCTCATCTTCATCTACTGCTATGAAGGACACCCTTGCTGCAATCCACTTCTCCCAACTGGTGGACATCCCCACTCGAACCAACTATAAGACTGGCACTAGCACACTTCTGGACTGGGTATTAACAAACCACCCCTCTCATATCTCTGATCTTACTGTGCTCTCCAACTCCATGTGTGACCACTCCCCAGTCATATGCCGTTGGAATAACAACTATTGCAAGCCACCTACTAGAATCATAACAAATTGGAAGCTCTTACAAGGCCACCTCCCACAGCTGAAGGCAGACCTAAAACAACTTGACAGGTCGCATCTGTACAGTACTGCAGATGTGGACACTGCACTTGAACTCTTTATCACCAAATTCAATGCTACCTGTGACAAACATGCACCAATAACAACAAGAAAAGCCAAAGGGCCCATTAACCCATGGATTACCTCTGACCTACTGGCTCAATTAGCCACTAGACACCAACTCTGGCTAAAGGCATGAGCTCATGGCACAGCGGATAACATCCAACTTTATAAGAAGGTCTGAAATGAGTGTACAAAAGCTGTCCGAGTGGCTAAAAGTAACTTTTACAAAGAAGCCCTAACCAAGACCTGGAACAGCAGCAAGTCCTTCTGGGCTAACTTAAATGACATCACTGGGAAATACCCAAAAACACCCCCAGCAATGCTTAAAATTGAGGGTGTACCTACCCTGGACCAACTGCATATTGCCAACTGGCTGAACCTTGCATTCTTGGACCTCAGTAGTGTGCTCTCTGTGGACTTCTTCAGCACCTCTGCCCCTAGGGCCAATGCAAAAAAAACGCTCTACCTAACCGACCATCTTTCTGTTTCAAGCTGGTCCTGGAAGCTGATGCAAGAAAATACCTTGAAAAAGTTCTTGGCAAATGCAAACACAGCAGGGACACCTTGGACCTCAAATTTGTTTAGCTAGCACTCAGTGAGATGCTTGGTCCCCTCACAAAGATAATTAACCTGTCCCTCTGCCAATCCAGGTTCCCTCAAATCTGGAAGTCTGCCACAGTCACCCCAATACACATAGGTGGAGACTGCACAACAACTACAGGCTGATGATTAAAATGGGGATTACAAGAGCAACAGAATTATGCATTAAGCAGGTTAGCAAGAGGAAAAGGAAAAGGAGACCACTATGGTTTTCCAAAGAGGTAGCAAAGAAAGTGAAAGCCAAAAAGATTGCATTCAGGCAATACAAAAAGACACAGGCAGAAGGGGATAGGGAGAAGTACCAGGAGAAGCAAAGGGAGGCAGGGAGGTCAGTAAGGGAAGCCAAAGCTCAGACAGAAGAACACATTGCAAAATCAGTGGGTAAAGGGGACAAAACCTTTTACAGGTACATAAGTGAAGAAAGAAAGGCAAAGGGAGGGATAGTGAGACTGAAGAGGGAGGATGGGGCCGCATGGAGGATGACAACAGTAAAGCTGACATATTGAACAGGTATTTCTGCTCAGTCTTTACTGAGGAAGAGGAGGGTAATGGGTCTGAAGGGAGTACAAGGGGTGAGAATGGTGCAGAAATGGACACAAGTCCCTTTACACGAGAAAGGGTCCTGAAGGAACTGGAAGTAATAAGAGTTGATAAAGCAATGAGGCCAGATGGGGTGCATCCCAGGGTCCTTAAAGAACTAAGAGAGGGATGGCTGAACCTCTGGCTATCCTGTTTAGCCGATCACTGGAAACAGGGAGGTACCCAAAGACTGGAGGACAGCAAATGTAGTCCACTTATACAAAAAGTAGGAACAAAGAGGAAGGAAACTACAGACCAGTCATCCCTCACCTCGGTAGTGGGAAGATCATGGAAGCACTACTGAAGGAGAGATTGTGGAACATCTGGTTGTCAATGGACTACAGGACCCAAGGCAGCATGGTTTCACCAGGGGAGGTCATGTCAGACCAACCTGGTTGAATTTTTGACTGAGTGACTAGGGAGGTGGATCAGGGAGGGCAGTGGACATGGCCTATCTGGACTTCAGCAAGGCCTTTGACACTGTGCCACATAGAAGACTATTACACAAACTGGGGAATATGGGTGGGCAGGATAGTAGTGTGGTGGGTAGGTAACTGGCTGGGTGGCAGGACACAGAGGGTGGTGGTAAATGGCTGTCACTCCACAGAGAGAAGAGTGACCAGTGGGTACCGAGAGGATCAGTGCTGGGAGCGGTCCTATTCAACATCTTCATCAGTGACATTGAGCAGAACCTAGAAGGCAGAATTTCACTGTTTGCTGATGACACAAAGCTCTGTAACAGAGTAGACACACCAGAGGGTGTAGACAGAATGAGGAGGGACCTGCAGAAACTTGAAGAATGGTCAGGGTTTGTCAGTTGAAATTCAATGCAAAGAAGTGCAAGATAATGCATATGGGGCACAAAAACCCTGGCACAATATATCAGTTGGGGGGTGAGGATATAGCATGCACCAAGCAGGATCTTGGGGTTATCATCTCTGATGACCTCAAGGTAGGGAAACAGTGTGACAAGGCAGCAGGTAAAGCAAATAGGATGCTGGGATGCATAGGCAGGGGCATCACCAGCAGGAAAAGAGAGGTCATAATTCCACTATACAAGACACTAGTGAGGCCCCACCTGAGTACAGTGTACAGTTCTGGAGACCTTACTACGTATGGACATAGACAGGGTAGAGAAGGTTCAGAGGAGGGCAACATAGATGGTACATGGATTGCATCACAAGTCCTATGAGGACAGGTTGAAGGAACTGAACATGTACTCCTAGAGGAGAGGGAGAGAGGATATGATAGATACATACAAGTATCTTACAGGGAGGAACAGGGTGCAGGAATACACTATTTTTAAGCGAAAAAGATGTTCCAGGACTAGAGGGCATGGGATGAAGTTGGAGGGAGGACGATTCAGAGGAAATGTGAGGAAGAATTTCTTCACAGAACGGGTGGTGCACAAGTGGAACACCCTGCCAGAGGAAGTGCTGGGGGCTGAAACAATCACTGGATTTAAGAATGCATGGGATAGACATAAAGGAATTCTGGAGTCAGGGGTAAGGGGCAACAGACTTCTAGGAAAACATAAACTGAATTTACAAGCTCAAATGGGCAGACTGGGTGGGCCATAGGCCTTTATCTGCCAACACTGTCTATGTATCTATGCATCTATGTATCTATGATCTCTATACTCCCACCGCTCTCAAAGGTCTTGAACTAATTGTGGCCGACCAGATGAGAGAGTGCTTCAGTCAGTACCAGCTTCTATGCTCCGAGCAACATGGGTTCTGAGTTGGCCACAGCACCATCACGGCTTTACTTGAACTTTCTGGATTCATACATAGTGCGTTAGACAAAGGGCACGTTGCAGGGGCGGCCTTCATTGACCTATCAAAGGCATTCGATATGGTTCATCATGCCCTCCTCCTTCAACAACTCTCAGACATAGGACTAGCCGCTGAAACTGTGCAATGGTTTAGAAATTACCTGAGCCTGCACTCCCAGCAAGTCAGGTTTGGGGACATCCTTTCTGAAAGTAGTCCTGTCAGATTGGGGGTACCGCAAGGCTCCATTCTCAGCCCATTACTCTTCAGCATCTTCCTAAACAGCCTCCTAGTATCCTGCCAATGCCGCATGCTCCTCTATGTGGATGATGTGGTGATCTTTGCAAGCAACCCTGACCCCTTACTCCTTGAATCAGACCTCAAACTGGCTTCACAGCTGCTGAAAACTGGCTTAAAGGACACAAACTGGTCTTGAACTATAAAAAGACCAAGATCATGCTCTACTCCTCAGCCCAAAGCAAGCAAAAAGCCTTCCCCTTAGCAATCCAGAATGATGCTGGTTTCACCCTGGAACTAGTCTCCCACTTCAAATATCTGGGTATCACATTGGACTCCACTCTGTTTTTCACTCAGCATATTGACAACACTGCTAAAGCCCTCAACACCAGGATCAGCATCCTCTACAGACACAGACACAACCTAACATTTAAAGCCCTGAATCTGGCAATAAACAACTCGCTCATATCCCTCATTGACTATGGCCTGGCTATTTATGGCTCCACAACTGACCCTGCTCTCCAACACCTCTCAACTATTCTAAACAAAGCCTGCCGTCTGCTCACCAATGCCCCAAAGCTCACCCACACCTGTGAGCTGTATGCTCGGACTGGCTGTCTCCACTTGAGTGACAGAATCCGGTATCAAACCTGCCTCCTTGCAAAAAAGACCACTCTACACCTACTTCCCCCTGCGGTACAGAGACTCCTAGCTCCACCTTCGAATGCCAGACACACTAGGAGCTTGTCCACCCAAATCTTCCATGTGCCCAGGTGTTGAACTACCATGGTTCAGCATTCTTTTGCTCACCATGCTCCTCTCCGGAAAAATGGCCTACCTCCTGACATCTCCAATGCCACTACACTGGGATCCTTTAAATTTAGGCTGCATCAGCACCTCACTGATAGTAGCTTCTGTACGTGTCACCGCTAAATCCCCACACGCAGCAATGGACTACCCCCAGCACTTTCCCATTCGTATCCTTCCAGGATAGTCTCTCGGCAGCACTTTGCCTCACCCCCCTACACACTCTATTGCCTCCTCACCCATGCCCTATACCAACCCTCCCCACTCCTGCCTTTCTTAGCACGTCCCTCTATCACATTATCCCCCTCCTCTGTCACTTTAAAGGACTCAGGCATACATTGTACAATAGCTCAGTACACCTTATCTGTCTGAGTCACCAACTGTATTGTTTGTGCACTGTATTTTGTATATATATATATATATATGCCTAGCAAATCTGTGTTTTGTCCACCATAATAGTGACTCCTCAGTTAATGTAATGACGTGAAACCTCTCAATGAGCATCTGCTCACAGGTATCTTCCAAGATCTCTAATAAATAAAAATAAATAAATAAATAAAAGACTATGCATATTTAAGGTGCTAAGCAAAAGGGCTCCATTTAGATTGAGAAAGAAAAGAATGTCATTTCTTCTTCTTTTTCTTTTTCCCTCTTTGTTTAGAATTGTCCATTTCTGTACCTTCCAGGTGGGAAGATGCATCAGGGACTAAATCCTCTGTTTCTAATTCCCCCAGTCATTTGATGCCAGCGATTCAAAGTGGATGTCAGTAGCTAACTCTGCAGGAGACACAGTATCTTTATTTAACTTGGACCTTCTTCTCAATGCAGTGGGTTTTTACCAGGTTGGGGGTATATCTGTGATGTCCCCTTCTTCTCCATTTTGTGCTCTTCCTTCTTCATCCACTAAGGTTTCAACCATCTCTTGAAGCTCCATGTACCATGTACTTGTCCCTGGTCTTGATGAATCCTTCAGTGGGGGTTGCTGGGGTAGAAGACTGATGACCCACATTATAAACCTGTTCTGTATCCTGTGAGACATTAGCAGCAGAGGCCGAGTGCTCCCTAGGTGCAGGTCTAGGCATATCATGAGCTGTACTGGCTTTCTACACCTTCTGAATCAGATCATCAGGATTCAATGGGTTTCTTCTATTCTGGGAAGCCCAGGGGCAATCTTGAAATAAATAGCCACGTTAGTCACAAAGATTGCATTTTGAATGGTTTGCACATTGAAGGCTGATATGGTTAAATTCTCCACAGATCCCACACCTGAGTTTGTCACACACACACATTAGAAAGATGAATGCTGTCCCCACATTTATAAAATGCCTTTAGCTGGCCAAAATAAAAACACACCCCTCTGTCTTTTCCCAAGAAAAAGCTACTTGACATGCAGAAATCCATCCTCGGACTGTCTTAACTTCACTTTTAAGTGCCAGCCTCTGGTCCAAAGAGATTTAGAATCCAGAATTGCTTCTGGAGCACTGAGCACCTTGCAACATTGCTGGAGCCAGTGATGTATATCACGAACATGCACACTCTCATTTCTAAACATGATAGTAACTTGTTTAATGAAGGGTTTAGTCAGGAGCATTGCAAAAAATGGAGTCCACAATGGAGTGAACTCAACTTGGCAATAGAACATCCAAAAGTGCTCCAAACCGTGACAGGATCTGAAGCTGACATCTAAATTGTTCTTCCCTGAGACATGGATCAGGGCATATACATCTTGGACATTAAATTTCAAACATTCCTTCAGTAATTTTTTTCCTATGTAAAGTCTGTCCAGTCAGACTTCCAGACCTCCTTTATATCTCAGGTGCTCCATGTTCCTGTGAGGTGCAGGTTCAGTTTTGTTAAAAAGGTTTGCATACCTCAGATAAGGTGCAGCAGAAGGGGGTGGCAAGTACTTGTGGTGCCACTGTCACCGATCCATGCTGTTGATGACTCGTAGCTGTATTAGTGCTAACTATGACAGTAGAAGGTACTGTACAAGAAAGCCCAGTCCCAGATCCTGAAGGTAATGAGTTATTCGTCAGAGCCATTTCTTGTGTAGGTTTTGTAGTGTCAATGATCAGTACTGCACCAGTGGTTGTTATGGTAGCATTTGGTGTTTCAGGGAAACTAGAGTCCACATCTGAGTACCGGATGGTAACAACCTCGGGAACTGGTTCATGCAACCCTTCAAATTCATCAGAAAAAACTGTAACATTTGTCTCTGCCATCACAACATTATTACTTTGTAGCATAGGAATATTCTGCTCACCATTACTTGTCACAGGTGCTTCCTTCTCTGGAGTTACAGCAACAGATTCCACCTTTTCTCTGGCTACCAGTGTGGCATCTTCCACCACAGTGGTCTGTACATCAGGTAAAAATTATTGGTGATTTTGAGCTCATTTGTGACAGATCCCAGTTAGGATCCGGTATCCATTGCCTGGCCTCTGTTTGTTTACAGGCAGCTCCCCTCAGTGCCCGTTTGGGGCTCTACCTGGCTGATTGAACTGGTATAGGCTGTACTCCGAAATTTTGTACAATACATTCTTGGGCAGTTGGGTGTGAGTCCTCTTTCCTCTGGTTATTTTGATTTTTGTTGTCTGTACAGATGTTACCCAAAATGACTTGTATAGGAGCTGAGACTTCACTCCTTGTTGTAGACACAGGTAGCAATGCTGATGTGGATGCTTTAGAAGAATTCTCAGCCATTCTCTTCTGTAGCACTATTTTCCATTTTTTGTAACGTTCTTCATCCTCAGCCAGCATTGAAAAAAGAAGCTTGCCATGTTCCTCAATTACTTTCTCCAGCTGTGCTGCCTCTTCTGAAATATCACTTTCATCAGTAGTATTGATGGTATCATCTTCCATCACAGGGGACCTGCCAAGAGGCTGCAAGAAGTAACTATCTCAGCCTCCTACTCAGCTTATTTGTTGGGGGTGTTAGCCCATCGATGTTGCACGTCGACAGCCCCACCCTCTGCCAGCCCTCAATTTAAGGACCACCCTGATCAGGTGACTTCCTGTTGGATTTTTACTAAGTCCCTTGTTTCCCATTTGCAGGTTATGCTATCTCCCCACTAGAGGGCTTTCCATCCTCTCCTACTCCCTGCCTCTCTAGAGCCACCTTCCTCTCACTACTCCCTGACACTCTAGGTTACCCTTTCTCTCTACTACTATACTTTCCTGCTTCTCTACACACCCTGCTTGCCCCATAATCCCTCCTCCTCTCTGTCATACCTTTTTCTGATCACTGCAGCCATTCTGACCTGCAGCACCACACACTTCCCTTCTTTTTACCACCACTAGGAGTTGCTACAGAACCCTCCTTTTACAGCCTGTCACTCACCCCTCAGATGGCACCTCACATTTTATCCCTAGGTCCCACCAGGCATCTCACGAGGTGTCCCCCCCCCGGGTTTCGAACTTGGTACCTCCTGCACCAAAGTCTGTCACCCTACCACTGCGCCACAGAGACCACCACAATGAAGGGTGTCAGTATGTTCCCTTTATACCTGCCCTGGGTTGGATCCCTTCTTAATATGATGACTGGCCACACAAGCCCTCACAAACTCACCATGCTACTGCTGTTGACACTTACCATGCACTACCAAGGACCCTCTGGCCCTTCACCACCCACTCCTCCCTTGCCAGAAACCCACCCCACCCCACCACCTCTCATCCACTTTTCACCTCCTTCTGACCCCCTCCACCCCCCTGCTAGTCTCTCCTTTGCACTACACTCTCTCCAGCTACTCTGCCCTTTTCTCCACATTACATCCCAGCCTTCTTACCCATGCCCATCCCCTGCTCACTCCCCTCAAAGCCCTCTTATCACCCCTACACAGCTAATAGCCAAAGACGTATTGCTCTCCTTAGGATAATCTCCTTGCTGCTATTAATGTCAGGCAACTTCCACCCCAACGCAGGCCCTGTGACACACAACCAGCTAAAGCCAGCCCCAGGGCTATGCATTGCCTCAATGAATATCCGTAGTCTACCTAAAAAAAACTGTACCCCTTCAATGCTGGTTAACACAGCACCTGACTTCCTGGCACTAACAGAAACCTAGCCATCCAAAAAGACCCTAGACTACTTTGTCTCTTTCCCTGGTTTCTCTACCCACAGGGAAGATAGA
Source organism: Neoceratodus forsteri (assembly GCA_016271365.2). Taxonomy (NCBI): domain Eukaryota; kingdom Metazoa; phylum Chordata; order Ceratodontiformes; family Ceratodontidae; genus Neoceratodus; species Neoceratodus forsteri. The sequence goes on from CM057457.1 coordinate 105,349,028, forward strand.
AAGGGAAAATGAGGTGGTGGGCGTACCTTTTATGTATGTGACTTATTGCTGTGCCAAACCCTACCTGCTCCTACTCTGGACCATGGGACCCAAGCCCTCTCACTAAAACTCACCCTGACCCCAACAGGGGCCCCCTAATTATCACTGTTGCCTATGTCCTTCCAAGAAACCAAGTAGCTGCTATTCTACCACTCTCAGACTACCTCACCAGCTTTCCCCACAAAGTGGAACAGATATTAGTCGGGAACCTCAGCATAAACTGGCTAGCCAGTTCAGCAGCCCATGCCAGGGACACCTTCATGGCACTAGACCTATTCCAACTGGTATCCCAACCCACTAGGACTTACCCCGCTAATGGAAAACACACCCTGCTAGACATCCTGCTAACTAACCGTCCTCACAGAGTCTCAGATCTAGTGGTCCTTCCCAACTCCCTGAGTGACCACTCCCCAATCCTCTTCTCCTGGTCTTGTCAGCTACACAAACCTCCACCCAACATCACCTCCCATCACCATTTATGGCCAGGCAGCCTCACTACATTCAAACAATACCTGTCACACTGGGACTGGTCCCCTATTATGCAAGCCCTGAACATGGATGGTGCCTTAAACTATTTCATCTGCATCTTCAGCAGAGCCAGTGATGTCTTTTCCCCTTTTACCAAAATGCTTACCAAGAAGCGTAATGCACCTTGGGTCACCCCTGCACTGCTGGAGCAACTTAAACAAAGAGACAACCTCTGGCACAGAGCCACTGCCTCTATCTCACAGGTGGACAGGCAGACGTACAATGCCGCACACATCAAGTGCACATGGGCAATATGCAAAGCCAAGGCTGAGCACTATAGAACTACCCTGGCTACCTCCTGGGAGAGTGCACGAACACTGTGGGACAACATTAAAGAACTTAATGGGAAATTCCGCTCCCCTCCCCCATCCCAACTCAACATTAATAACATCACCTCCACTGATCCTCAATGCATCACTGACTACCTCAATTCTGCCTTCTCTGACCTTAGTGCAGTCCTCCCAAATAATTTATTTGACCACGTTCCGCCTATCCCAACATACAAGCTCCAAAGACCCCTTTCTACCTTAGGGTCATTAGCCCACTGGAAGCTAAATCTCACCTGTCCAAAGCCCTCTACAGCTCCAATTACAGTAAAGACTCCTTTGACATGAAAATCCTTCACCTGCTACTTGACTCTGTCCTCTCCCCTCTCACAGACCTCCTCAATCACTCTCTGTGCCTGGGACAGTTCCCAACCACTTGGAAAACAGCAGTTATAACCCCAGTCCTAAAAGGTGGTGACTGCTTCTCTCCCAACAACTACTGGCCCATCTCAATCCTCCCCCCAGTCTCAAAAGCCCTTGAAAAAATCCTGTTGGATCAGCTTACTGAGCACCTACTCGCGCACAACCTATTATGCAGGGAGCAACATGGTTTCAGAGCTAGGCAAGGTTAGAGGAATGGTCAAATGTATGGCAGCTTAGATTCAATGCTAAGAAGTGCAAGGTAATGCACTTGGTAAACAAAAACCCAAGGGAAGAGTACACAATGGGGGGTGAGAAAATAACAACAACAAAAATGGAAAGGGACCTGGGGGTAGTCATATCAGATGACTTAAAGGTGGGAAAGCAATGTGAGAGGGCAGTAAGGAGGGCTCAGGTGATACTGGGATGCATAGGGAGGGATCACCAGTAGAAAACAGGAAGTTGTTATCCCTCTGTACAGACAGCTGGTGGGACCCCATCTGGAGTACTGTGTGCAGTTCTGGAGTCCCAATCTCTGCAAGGACGTAGACAGGATGGAAGCTGTCTAGAAGAGGGCAACTAAAATGGTGCAGGGTCTGCACCAGAAGACATATGAAGAGAGACTAAAGCAGCTTAATATGTATAGCCTCGAGGAAAGGAGGGAGGGGGACATGATAGAAACTTTCAAGTACCTCAAGGGAATCAACAAAGTCCAAGAGGGTAGCATCTTTCAAAAAGAGAGGTGTGCAAGAACAAGGGGGCACAATTTGAAGATGGGGGGTGGCTCAGAGGTAATGTAAGGAAGTATTTTTTCACAGAGAGGGTTGTGGATGCATGGAACGGCCTTCCAGAGGAGGTTGTGGAGTCAAAAACAGTGGTTGAATTCAAGCATGCATGGGACAGTCATAAGGCAATTCCAGGGGGTTGGGGTAGAAAGAAGTAGGCTGCTGGTTAACTAGGATCTGCAGCTTATCCATTAGGTAGGGAAATGGGCAGACCGCGTGGGCCAAGCGGTCCTTATCTGCCATCAAATTCTATGTTTCTATGTTTGTATGAGCTGGTAACAGCACAACCACCGCCTTTACAGAATTTTCTAATTTCCTTCACTCTGCACTGGATAAAGGACACCTTGCCAATGCCATTTTCATTGACCCCTCTAAGGCCTTTGACACGGTCTCCCACCCTCTCCTTTTGAACACTCTCTAGCACATCGGTGTATCACAAGGTCCCCACTCCTGGTTCTCCAGCTATCTTTCCTCTACATCCCAATGTGTTAAAGTTAACAAAACCCTCTTTACCACCCTGCCAGTGCACTCTGTGGTCCCACATGGCTCCATTCTGGGTCCACTGCTCTTCAGCATTTATCTTAATGCACTGCCCAACATCTGCTCTGGGAAAGTGCTCCTTCATGCTGAAGATGCAGTTCTATATGCCTCCCAGCCTGACCCCTCCATACTCCAGTCCTCCCTCCAAGACTCCTTCAATCAAATTGAAAACAGGTTTACTGACCACAGGCTAGTTGTCAACATCAAAAAAACTAAAACCATGCTCTTCGCACATCACCAAAACAGGGCTAAGGACTACCACTTAAAGATTCTCTCCAATTCACTCCTCACTTAGGACCAGGTCCATATCTACAAATATCTGGGCATCACCTTTGATACCACCCTCTCATTCCATGCACACATCAACATACTCTCCTCTGCTATGAATGCCTGCATCGGCCTCTTATATCGGCATAAGGACTTCCTGCCACCTGAAACCATCTGTCTCTCAGTCACATCATCAGCCTTCTAACTAGTGGACTAGGGGCTCCCAATATACGCAGAAGCTGACCCCACGGCACTGAACAAAGTCCATCTGGCAATAAATAAAGCATGTTGGCTCCTTTCTGGTGCAGACAAATGAGGGCATACCTTCACCCTCTACTCACTTACCAATGTTCTCATGCTAGAGGAAAGACCTTAATACCAGACATGCCTCCTTGCCAAAAAAAATCAACCTGGGTATGACCCCCTCTGAGGATACAGCATCCCTTGTCTTGGTCACCCACTCTGTGGCCACTCACACTGCCACCAAGAATGTTTGGAAGTTACCCAGAGTCAGGATCACATTGGCACAAAGATCCTTCCCCTGCAGAGCCCCCTCCTGGTACAATTCCCTCCCCCCTGCTATCTCCTTCATATCCAAATTAGGTCTCTTTAAGGCTGCTCCAAAGACTCACATTCTGTCCCCTCGCAACTGCCAATGTGATCGCCAAACCTAATCACAGGCCCTGCTGTTGCATAAGAGATTAAACCAGGCCTGCCGCTGACAATGTCTCCTCTGAGGCAGCATCCACTGTACCTTCTGAAGCCTACTGGCCCTATGTCAAGCCCATTATAATCTTAGCTTATACCTGTATTAGGAACGTTTGACAATGCCTTCTCTGAGGCAGCACCCTGTTATATGAATATAACCATGTGTTTCATCCATAATACTTAGCTACCACTAGAGATGCAGCACATTTTTAATCCGCTGGTGAAGTGGACACAAAGTGGGCACCACAAAGTGCTCACTTCGCATTCTCATTATTACTTTGCATTCCCATTATGCCTTAATGCAAAGTAAGACTAAGTGACAAGTAAATAGGGAGCCCCCCACACATCACATGGTTTACAGTACTGTAAGTCACATGCTTTAGCCAGGAAGGAAGTGAGTCAGAGAAGCAGTTTCACTTTCCCCTATGCAGTTGTAGAGGGAGAAGGCTTTTTGGAGAGGAGAGCAGTTTGTGTGTCTGTGTCAGAAAGTGCTTTATTGCTTTTGTGCCTGAAAAAAACAGCTCTTTTTAAAAGCTACTTCTTTATTTAGTTTTTTATTGTGTTTGTGACTGTTTTTTTGGTAGTGAATTTTTTATATAAGTTTTGTTTTGTTTTGTGTACATGTGACTGTGTGTGTCAGTGTATGTGTGTGTCTGAGAGTGTGAGAGTGAGTGCTGCTGCCGGGTGAAGGCTAGGCATTGACTCTGGTTGGACTTGTTTATAGTCAGGGTCGGGGACTTGTGTGGGAAGGATGGACCCTGGAGAAGGAGAGTCACTGGCCCGTGGGCTCGGGCAGAGGAATGGGAGTGTGCACACGTGGGAACGGTCATGTGTTGCTGGACCGCTCCTGACTCTTGGTTGTGGATTCCCCCCCCGTGGAAGCAGCAGCACTGGTGCCATCGGTGGCTGCTGCACATCCACCTACTCCGCCACTACCACCACCACCAGTAGCAGCTATAGGGGCTCTAGCAGCACTTCCTCCACCACCACCTCCTCCCTAGCCACAGGAAGTGCCTCAGGAAAATGTAGGTGGTGCTAGGACTGTATCTGGTCCCCCCCAGCAGCTCCCCAGTGTGGGAGTTTTTTAACTCTCTGAGGGGAGACAGTACAGTCATGGTGTGCCATCTGTGCAGTGTGCTGGTGTGCCGTGACCCCCGGGGGACACATTTGGGGACTGGTGACCAGCTCACCCATGTGTTGAACAACCACAAGGTGGAGTGACAAGCTGCTATGGAAGGGGCCAGGCGTCCATCTGCTGGCCCTTCTGTGGCAGTGGCCGAGGGTGCTGCTGGGGTTGAAGTTGTGCCTCACTGCCTCAGCAGGAGGAGGGCCAGTGCAGCAGCTGCTCCACCACCATCACCACTGGCACCATAGCCACCAGCACCACCCTCTCCACCACCACCACTACATGGGTTTTCACCTGCAGTGGACCCCGCCACAGTCCCTGCAACAGAGGCTGACATTGCTCTGGTGTGGGTGGCCCTGGAGGAGAATAATGAGAGGGTAGGTGCTGTGCAGCAACAGGTAGATACAATCCAACAACAGCAGCTGCAAATACTCACAATGCTGCACCTCCTGCTGGACCACCACGGCATCCCAAGGCAACATTAAGGGATTGTTTTCTGGACCCCCACCCCCACTACTGTGCTGTACTGTTTTTGTGTTTTTTTGTTGTTGTTTAATAATACACATTCTCCTTTCTGTAGTTGCAGTGCCTCAGTAATGTTTACTTTTTGTTTTGGAGTGCTTGTGGATAAGCTGTTGTGAGCAGTGCAGGTATGATGTGTAAAATTGCATGTGTGCAGTCAGTGTTGTTGTGTGTGTGTGTGTGTGTGTGTGTGTGTGTGTGACATCAGGCATTGTGCAGCATGTTGCAAACATATATTGCTATTGCTGACTTGTTGCAGGCAGTGTTTATGCTATAAAGAATAGCGAGCTGAATACAGTATATTTTATTGTCACCATCATCATCAGTGGACTAAGTGACATGATACTTTTTCAGAGGAGTCTGGCCAGAGTGCACCTTAGTCCCATTATATACTATACTGCACACATAGCTTTTAGGAGATCATGTGTTTTTTGTGCTATGATCTCCGCAAAGTCTTGTGTGCGCTGTAAGTGACTGAGGTGCACAGTGACCCGATACCTCTGAAAAAATATCATATCACTTAGTCCGCTGGTGCTGATGGTACCACTAAAATATACATCAGGTATGCTTTGTAATCTTTATTCTTGATAATGCAACACGTCTTACCATATATATGTTTGCATGAAGCTGTACAATGTATGTACACACAGGAAAGAACAGTGATGGCACACACGCAGTTTAGCACAACATACTCACATTGCTCAGTCTTCATGCTATTTGTGAAACACTTAAAATCTGATTCATGAGTCCCAACACAAAGTAAACATTATTGAGGCTTTATAACTATTTTGCCTTGAAATATACATGAACGAGATTAACCAAGTTACAGCATTGTACCTGATATATGGGCGCCTTCTTCCAGGGGAATCTTTCTTGCTCCACACAGTGCAATACATTTCTATGAAAACCGCCCATAATTTCATTACAGTGTGTCACGTCATGGAGGAATTCCCATTCATAAAAGACCCCCAAATTCTGCCCCCCTTTCTCAGCAACATTAGGACGTGATGCCAGGGAGAGCGCGGGTGCGTGCTCCATTATAGTGAATGTCTGATTGTCCGGCAGCTTTCTGAATGTTTCTTTATGTTATAATAGTCAGTTTGTGGTGAAACGTGTGGGCACTTTTCCAGTAAGAAGAGCCTTGTTAGTGGAAATGTTCCCACAGTTCACCACAAAGTGAACCTTGTAACATAACGAAAAATTTGAATAGCTGCCGGGCATCCACTATAGCGGAGCACGCACCTGGGCTCCCCCCGGCATCACGTCCTAACATTTCTGAGAAAGTGGGGCAGAATGTGGGCGGCTTTTCCGGAATGGGAATTCCTCCATCATGTGACACACTGAAATGAAATTATGGGCAGTTTTCACAGAAATGTATTGCACTATGTGGAGCAAGAAAGATTCCCCAGGAAGTAAGGAGTCCACATATTAGGTCATGTGCATCACCATAACTATGTAATGTGGCGAATCTCTATAAAGCAGCAGCACAACAATGTGTTGAGAACTCTGACCTATATTTTTTAATGCTATGTTACAACTTCCTTTACTTACATCCTGACTGGAATAATACGAGAACTTCCAGTAGTTGAGTCTGATGTACTACCTTTTTTCATGAGTGAAATAATGAAAGGAGCATTCCTTTTAAATTGGTGCTGACCAGGCCTTTGTCATTGTTTTCCTCTGCTTTTCTCCATCACTTCAGTTAGTTGTTATATACAGTATCACTTCTGTTGTAAATTAACAGTTATGCAGCAGGCAGTGTTTTATGACACCACAGAACAATGTTTATTGAAAACCAGCTGCAAATAAATTCAAACCTGGACAGAACAATATTGAAAGTCGTGCTCATTTTTTTTTCATACATGAAAAAAAGTAGTCAACTAAGCAAAGCAGACAGAATTTATGAAAAGAAGCGTATCATTCAAGTCACGACTTGGAGGTAACTAGTGGCTGTGGCAATGTAAAGTAACAAAAAAGTACAGTTCAAAATTGTCATGACATTCTTGCAATGCTGCTTTAATTGATAATGTCAGTATGACATCATGAGCTCACAATCACACAACACACAAAATGCATCCCTAGAATTAATGGCACACACAGTCATGATCACAGTGGTGGCACAGAGTTCCCAGATGTTTTCTGCATGCCCAAAATGCATCCTCCTTGTGTCCAGAAAATTAACAAGTGGTACCACAGTGAAATTGGAGTGTTTCAACACATACAAAGTCCCCCAGAATTAATGGCGCACTCAGTCATGCACACAGTGGTGGCACAGAGTCCCCAGATGTTTTTCTGCATGCCCAAAATGCATCCGCCTTGAGTCCAGAAAATTGACAAGTAGTAACAAAGTGAAATGGGAGCATTTTCAACACATTCAAAGTCCCCCAGAATAAAATGATGACCATGAGCATACCGTTGCTGGTCCAATGTGTTCTGCGAGGCGTTTCGAGCAAATGCAATGTGATCATCTCAACTGGATGTAAGGGTGCCCTTTGTCTGTACACTAATAGTAGATTTGGTGAGTTGATATATATAGATATATGTTTGTGTATTTTGTAGGTGATAAGGGGGTTGACATGGACATGTACTCATGGTATTGTTCTGTATCACAGGTCACATAAACTGTTGATGTGCACATTCCAGTGCTCAATGACAATTTTTTACTTTGAAATTGGAAATGGATAACTCTCAAGCACATGAAGGTAAGCTTTTTTTGGGGGGTGGGGGGAAGCATATTTACAGGTTTGTCTGTAATGGTTTCTTATTTTGTTACTTCTTCACAGATTTCTTCTGCATCCTTCTGGAGTCCAGTTGTTAATGATGGTCATGGTCATCAAATGAAATGACTTCTGCATGTTGCATGTGTGCCCAAGCCCGGGGAAGGGGGGTGCCTGATGTTGAAGAACTTTTTTGGATAAGGCCACTTTGACAGAACAACAAAGCATCTAGAAGTTTCCTAAAAAATGAAATGAATGACTTCTTACAACTTAATTGTAATTTGTCCCTCCCTGTTCTCAATCTCAAGTCAAGTTACATTTCAAACCCACATCTTGTCAAGTAACACAACCTGTGTACAACTTTTGCAACACTATCATGGTCAGGACTGCACAGCTGCAATTTCAGAATACAGTGCATGGATGATATCTTACAGAAATAGTTTTGGTGACGTACATATGTCACTTAGTTTATGAATTATAGTCAGTCGCATTTGCTGCAGTCTTTCCAAAACAATGAAACGGATGAAATAAAATCTTCATACTTACCAGAATGGATTTCACATGGATATTCCATAGGTTCCTCTGTACGGTACAGCTGCAGTACAAACAAAATAAGCATACCGTATGTGTTTGACCATTGCGGCTCTGAAAAGCTACAGAAAACAAAACATACAACTAAAGGAAGTGAAACAGCATAACAAACATGAGTACACATACTCACTTTACGGTTTAAATATTAAGAAGCTTTGTGTCTGTGGCTGATGGATGTGGTGGTCCGGATAGACTCATGCTCAGTGGTGGCAGTGGCTAACATCAGTCCCGGTGATGGTGGTCCGGGGGCAGACAGACTCATGCTCAGTGGATGCAGTGGCTAACATCAGTCCCGGTGGTGGTGGTCTGGGGGGCAGACAGATTCATGCTCAGTGGTGGCACTGGCTGACATCAGTCTCAGTGGTGGTGGTCCCAGGGGGTGGACAGGCTCATGCTCAGTGGTGGCAGTGGCTAACATCAGTCCCAGTGCTGGTGGTCTGGGGGGTGGACAGACTCATGCTTGTGGTGGCAGTGGCTAACATCAGTCCCAGTGGTGGTGGTCCAGGGGGTGGACAGACTCATGCTCAGTGGTGGCAGTGGCTAATATCAGTCCCGGTGGTGGTGGTCCAGGGTGGCACACCACCTTTTAACAACTTCAGTTAAAATCTGCCAACATTAACCACATCATCATCCTCATAAAGAAAACTTCCCTCACAATCATCTATGTCTGAAGTCTGACCCCTGGGAAATTCGTTCTCCATTGTGTTATCATCAACGTCAATAGTGGGCCATTTCAGGCAGCCACTGCCAGTGCCACCAGGATGGTCCATTTCCACATCACCAAAACAACCATGACTAGGCCGGGGTATGAATACCGAGGTTGCAGTCTGTGCTGGTATGGGCCTCTCATTCATTTAATGAATGTTAGCAAATCAACATTTATAGGAGGCAGGTTTATCCGATGATCCCTGACTATTGCACCTGCTGAGCTGAATACCCTCTCAACACTTACACTGGAGGGTGGGCATGTGAAGTACTTCAGTGCCACTGCAGTCGGCTCTGGCCATTCACTGACCTTTCCACTCCAGTACAAAAGAGGATCTTCAGTTATTGTCAGATGCCTGTTTTCAGACAATTACGACTCAACCATTTTCTAAGCCACACTAAGTCCAGTTGTTGATGCATCATCCTGTTCTCCCGAATCATTTATTTCACAAATACCCACTTGGGACAAAGTCTCCTAAAGCAGGTTGACACCAGCCACTTTGGATGACAGATCACCTGGAAATGCTGTCCCCTTCCCCTTGCAGGACATGCTTGATAGTCCTACAGGTACACCTTCAGCCAGATTATGCTGCTGAGGTTTGCTGACCTTGGCACGTGACTTCTGTGCCCCATGAACCAAGCGCACCAGTTCACCACTGGTATATTTTACCTGTTCAGGCCCTCCCTCCAGTACTGATGCAATTCCACCTTTGTATCATGGGTCCAGCATTGTTGCTATGGCAAAGTTGTCACTATGCTGAATGCTCACAATGTGACGATTCTGGTCGAATACTGTCAGCATGTGTTGCAGCAACATTCTGCTACTGCCATCTCCGGCAACATCAAGGCCATGCTGTACATTCACCAATGTCTGCCTCAGCACCCACAGCAGTGGAATTGATTGGCTAATGGAGGCAGACTCACCACTCACTGCCTGTGTGGCATGTTCAAAAGGCCGCAAAATTGTTATTACAGAGTCCATGAGGTGCCACTGTTCAGTTGTTATAGACATGGAGGCCCCGGAACTGTCACGGCTAGTGTGCATCACAAGATGTTCTGACATGGCTTTGCATTGTTCATACAACCTCTCTGCCATGTATAAAGTGGAGTTTCATCGGGTGACAACTTCTAGCTTCAAGCATTGCTGAGGCAGGCTGTTTTGTATCTGCAACTGCCGCAGTTGTTCATGGGCATTTCCAGATTGTGAAAAGTGAGAGCAGATACGTTGTGCAATGGTCAGCATTTCCTTTTCATCAGGGTGCTGCAGAAACTCCTGCAACACAAGCTTTAAACAATGGGCTATGAATGGAACATGAAAAAAAACACCATTCGTGATGCATTTCACCACATTTGAACCATTGTCACTTGCTATGAACCCAGCTCTCAGGGACAGGGGGTTTAGCCATTTGTCAGTTTGTGCAGTACCACGTCCAACATGTTCTCACCAGTGTATGAATAGATCACATTGTTCATAGCAATCATTGAATGCTGTCAAATTCCTGGAAGATTGCTACCGTGACAGTCTACCTTACTGCACTGATTATTCACACTACCAACATCACAAACAACCCCTGGCACCTGCACCTAGTGAGCAATTATACACAAATATGAACTCCCCACTGTTTTGTCTCTTGTCCACATATCCATACTTAAATGGATGAATGGAGAGGAGGAATGTTGAAGGGCATGTCTTACTGAGTTGGACACAGTGCGGAACAACTCAGGGACAGCACGGATAGAAACATATATCCTGTATGGGACTTTCCATTTTGGACAGGCACGTGCAGCAAACTGCCAGAACCCAGAATTATCCACAAAAGAGAAGGGCAAAAGATCAATTGCCAGCATTTCCGCTACAGCAGCATTAAGTTCATGTGACACTGTATGATTGGGGGGTTACTTCAGCTTATGTGCAAAAATACTCAGTAATGTGAGCTGACTTAAATGTTTTACACGGGGTGTAATCACAAATGGTTGTGCTCTGTGATGGGTGGCATTGGCAGGGGGTGGTGTGTGGACGTTTGATGAAGATGGATGCACAGGTGATGATGACAAACCCAGAAATGCAGTTATTTTGCCTGATTTGCCAACCGGGGTTGATGTACCATTTGCGCTAGACAAACTGCATTCACCACCACCACCACCACCAAAACTGCTACTCTCACCAGCACTGGACAACATTTCAAAGTCATTATGCTCCTTCACCTCATCATGCCTGTAGTAATTCTCTGCTCTTATTACCTCACTACTGCACATGTTTAATTTACTACTAGACTTAACAGTCATAGAAGGGGATAACATGCTCACTATGGTTGCTGGTGACTAGAGTGAACACCCCACTGTGGTATTAGCTGCCAGCTTGTGCTGGGTCCACAGTGCCATGTGCCTATTCTTAAGATGGGTATGCTGTCCTCCTGAGCCCAGATGGCTCCCCTTTTTACCTCGACTCACACACACAAGGCAAACCTGGCAGATTGCAACTGACTCATCATTTGTATCTTGAACAAAAAAATCCCAAGCAAGGGATTGTGATGCTCTGCTTTTAACATGTCCATGATGTTGCTTCTTTAAGTCCGTTATTTTAAGCACTGACTTGGGGGAGCACATGATGTTTTGGGCACTGCACACCTGGACTGCAACTGACCACCACGACTTCCTATCATTATTACTGGGTCATCATCATCAACTAAAACTGGTAAATCACAAGTTTTTATGGTGTGGGGATTCCTGCAGACAGACTCAGACACAGTCACTTTGAATTTCTTTTTCTCTGGTTCCCAACTGGGGTCAATTACATCATCATCACATTCATCAACGTCACACACATCCACATCTTCTGTTTGGTTGCTAGCATGTGGACTGCATGTTGCAACAACAGCAACATCATCGTCATCATCACATTCATCATCATCATCTACACCACCATCACCTGATATTTTTTCACCACACTGTAAATCACTGCATGGAAAATGCGTGACATTAACTGCCACGGTGGACAGAATATCACATTGTATGCTATTGTTGCCATGATTATCAGAATCCTCAGGTTCAGTTACTGGGATGTTACTGGGAAGTATGACATCATCTACACTGCCACTCACTTGCATTGCTTCACACTCAATATTTTTGGATACAGTACACTGGTCAGAATTCGGATTGACGCACCAATATTAATACTACCACCGCCCCTAACACCAGTAACACTAACACCACCAGCTGAGAAAACATACTCCAGCTATGAGTGAAGCTACTGACTGGGCCGTAAAAAACATTGCAGGAGAAATACCTTTCCTCACATCAGCAATGTACTTCTGTGTCTGCATACTATCATGCCCGCAGACTATCTTACTGCCAGCATTGCCATGGCGAGAACCAGCTTTGCTTGCATGTCTCTTTGCAGGCATTTTGGGGGATCAACAACAATATTATAACCAAATTTAGATTTTCTTATGTTCACTCTCTGATTGGGGGGATGCTGGATGTAACGCCAAAAAAATAACTGTAGCTTCAGCAACAGATAGAGACTGTCATGCGATGAAAACAACTTCAGTAACCAGTGGTGCTGATGAGGTCACAAAAACAATCCAATCTGGTAAAAAATTCCTTTTGCCGGTGAGGGTGGGGGAGAGCACTGACTGCAGATTTTTAGGGCAGTACAAGCAGCAAAACAAAGAACAGAAACCATAATCGCAGTACAAAGTCAGGCAGCTGCAGTGGCTAGCAGGTTCACACTCCTGCACCTTCCCTGCAATTACACTAGTCTGTGGCACAAAAAAAGGTGTATTATTTGATGTCACACAACACTACTCACACACACGCAGAACAGTTTTTCTACAATGGTGAATGAGTAAGGCGTACCAAATTGAGAAGTTCAGTAATATGACATGCATTGTAATGTAAACAACCCGAAATTATGAAGTGCTGCACCAGATCCACACAGCACACAATCAGCAAGAAAATTTCAACAATTATTGACAATATTACGGTGTGCACATTAACACAGTTAGTTATATAACAAAACTATAACCAAAAAACAAGGAAATCACTGCTTCTCCAACTTAACTCTATCTACACCACTGATACACCGCTCCCCCAAAGCACACGTTCACTGTCTTTCACTACACACGCTCAATGTGGTACATTAACATTCAAAATCCACACAAAAACAAAAACACTTGATGATATGAGCACAGGAGGGTTTCCTGCAATTGATGAACTAAAGGTGGAGCCCCCCAAAAAAGCAAAAATGCTTTTTTAACAGCTTTTAGAAGGTTTCAATCACAGACAGCTCTCACGACACACTGTCTCCTACTGCTTCTTACACACTCTACCCCGAACTGAGGCTGTGCAGATCAATATAGAGCCCATGTGACCTGAAATTCCATGAATCACTGCAAAATTCATACCTTCGGAGCTCAAAAACAAGGCAAAGTGAGGTGAAGTGCATTGATCCCAATGAACTTTGCTTAAGATTTTGGTGGAGTAATGGTCTGGGAAGGTGGAGTAACATGAAGTCAATGTTTTCAATGGACTTCGCGTTACCCAATATAATGTGAATTACTCTGCTTCACATTGCAGAGCACTCCACAAATCCACCTTTGCTCCACGAATCCCTTCATGGAGCAGATTGAGCCCACTTCACCCACCACTAGCTACCACCTGTATAGGACAAGTGTCATTACTCGTCTTCTGTACACTATCTTGTTTGTTACCCTCTTGTAATCAACTGTCACAAATGCGATCTTGTTATAATTTGGTTTTGATACCTTATTAACCTTGTATTTGACGTGGAGCCTTTGGAAACGAGTCTATGACTCAAAGGGTTGTAATTCCTATGTTCTTAAATATATAAATAAATAAAGGTGGGGACCTGTGTTTCCTAGTATTTGGGATTGAGAAAGACCCCACATATATAACTTTTGAGCTGATGGTTTGAAAGATTCAGTTAATTGCAAGCAAGGCATAACTTTGGGACAAGAATCTGTTCATACTTGAAAGTAAGGTGTTAAGTTGTTACAAATCCATTTTTTGGAAGACTATCAGTAAGTGATAATCCTATCCTAATAGTTTGAGAGATAAAGAGGGTGTGAAAGAAGGAAATAGGGCCAATCATTCTTAAACCACCTTTCTTTTTAGGTAAATAAGTAAGGCTGTAAGTATTTCACACAATGCACAGATTTCATGATTACTGTGAAAATGGGATGTTGCCGTAAATTTTCACAAAGTTAAAAATAGTTTTAACTATGGCCTAAAAGTTACTTTTTTTCTGGTCTGGTGATAATTGAGGAAGATTTGGGGAAGATTTGCTAAATCTAAAAATTCCTCTGTAGCTGTGGTAGATCTCGAAAGAGCTGTTTTCCTAGAGGTCGCAAGTAATTGTCACATCTTGGGCATTCCATAATGAGGAAATCCAATGGGAGGCCACTGTCTGTCTTAAACGCAGTACCAAGTTTCCAGATCTTATTCCCTGCTTGGCCTATGTAAGTAGCCTTGATTGCTGCTGCTGCTTTTTCCACCTTGTCTAGCATATAGGCGGAGTATTGCAAATGGATTTGTGCCAACTGAATGTGGATACTATCCAGAGATGAAGTAGACAAGGATTTTTCTAAATGTCTAATTTTGGATAACCAGGATTTGCACTGGGTGTGTAGTTTCTTTTTGCAGACTGAGGCCATCCTGATGAGCTCCCCTCTCTAGACTGCCTTAAATGTACAGAAATGGGTAACAGTATCTAAATTCTTTAATAATAACTTATGTTAACTGCATTTTTATATATTAAAAATCACTGTGTCTACATCTAACAACTGATGTGTTTTCCATGAAAACAGATAATTTCTGCCATGCAGCTGCCATGACAAATGGCAATTTTTACCGTGAAATACTTACAGCCTTATAAATAAGTAAATCTTCTTTTAGTGGGGTTTAGTCTACTACCCCACAGCATCATAAAAAATAGCTATACAACCTTGTTTCCACTTTTATAGGGGGTGGAAAGATTATAGCTATATAAAGAATGCAAGGTATAAGAAACTGTTTTATTGTTTGAATCCTTTTTATTTTAAACAGTTTCCATCCTTTCCATGTTTGAACTTTATATTCCACTATATGAAGAGCTGATACCCAGTTTTGGAGGGGTAAATTGTTGAGTCCAAAGTGGATCCCCAAGATTTTTATGGGTTCAGTAGTGATAGGAATCCCAGGTATATTGGACGCAAGGGGACACGGTAATCCTATAAACATGCCTTTGCTTTTGTCTAGATTTAGCCAAGCATTAAACAGAGAGGAATATAGGGTTATTTCTTGTATCAAAGGGGGAATACTACTAGAATCAGTGCGAGATAAACAGACATCATTCACATAAACCAAGACTTTAACTTCAGCATTAGAATTGTCCCCTGAAAGGCCATGCCACTGAGGATTCTTAACTAGCTTTCTAAGCAATGGGTCTTGAGAAAATATATACAAAAGGGGGCTAACAGGGCACTATTGTCCAACTCCCACAGTAAGTTTAAGCCATGAAGAAATCTGGCTTTGAATTATAGGGTGGACTACAACTGAGGAATATAATCTATGGAGAAAGTTTTAAAAAGGTGGGGGGATACCATATGCTTTAAGTGTAGCGAAAAGGAAAGCATGACTTACCCTATCGAAAGCTTTACTTTGATCGATAGATACCAAAAGACCATTCTTTTTATGGAAAGCATAATATTCTATCAGTTCCCTGATAATTATGAGTTATGAGTTTGAATTTTGTGGTCTGAACGACCACAAAACTGGACAGGATGAATCAACAGTTTTGCTACTTTCCATAACTGATTATTTAATAGCTGCAATAAAATGTTAAAATCATCATTTAAAATACTGATGGGCCTCCAGTTCTGAATATTGCATTTGTCACCTGATTTAAATAAAAAAAAATGATTAAGCCTGTTGAAAAATACTCAGGGGTTGATTGTCTCTGCAGAATTGAAGTGAAAACTTTCATTAAACAAGCAGGTAATATCCCAGAAAAATGTTCATAAAATTCATAAGGCAACCCATCTATTCCTGGTGACGCCCCTAGCTTTTGAGAATTAACTTTTGTCTCAGTTTCTAAAGCTTGAATGGGAAGTTCTAGATTTCTGGCTTCCCCTGCAGGGACTGCTTGGTGAATCTTGTGTAAGTACTGTACCAAGTCCAAATCTGAAGGAGGTGTTGACATGTTGAAAGGCTGTAAATGTTCAGAGATAATGCTTCCTAGTTGAGATTCGGAGTGGCCTAAATTCTCTTTTTAATTTCTTAAACAAGAAAATGAAGTAGACTTTTCCTTGTTTTGCAGGTTTCATAGGGATTCCCTATAGGTGACTTTCAAGTTCCATATTTTAGCTCAGCTCTTAAAGATGCAGCTCTATTGTATTGAAACTGTTTCATTTGGTGTTTTATATTCTCAATCTGGCCCGAATAGTCATGTCTAGTGGTGGAAACTAGGGAATATAAATATTGTAGCTGGGTGAGAAGTTTTAAATATGAAAAAAAATTGATTGTGCTTTGTTTTTGTCATAACATTGAAACCATAGCTGAATATCTTTTTTTGTGTCTGCCTACCAAGTACCTATGCTGTTATAAAGGTCAAAAACTGAAGTTTGTGCTCATAGAAGTTTTGTTGTCCCTGCATGCACTTAGGGATCAGATAAAACAGAATAATTTAATTTCCACCAATTTTTCCTAACAGAACTAGACTGGGGTCTGTTAATTATTATTTTTAACAACAGGTAGTCCGAAAATTCAAATGGAATGGTTTGCAAACACACCAACTGAATGTTTTTTGATATGAAAAAATAATTTATTGAGGAAAGAAGTTTCCCTCTTCTATAAGTAAACTTAAGACCAGATGTCTGTAAAGATGCACAGTTTATTAAATCGCCAGTTAAAATGCATTTTTCTAAAACATTAGACTCGCAATACTTTTTCTTCCCTTTGGTTAATAAATCTAAGGTATAAAACCCACAGTTGAAATCCCCTCCTAAGAAAATACTTCTGGATGTTACCAAAAAGGGCTGTAGGGAGGTCAAAAGGGCAATCCTCTGTGCTTTAGATTGGGGGCTGTATACATTACTAAATCTACAAGGGGTTTGTTCACAATTACCTTCTAGAATTAAGAGCCTCCCAGGGATTACATCAATAAACTTAGTAAGACAAAATCTAGAGTTATGAAATGCTATGCCTACCCTAGCAACCCTATCTAACCTGAAGGATCAATAAGAGGGCCCCCAGCACCATTCTAATTGAAGCAGCCTAACTTTATTTAAAGAAAACATCCATGTTTCTTGCAAAAAACTAACAGGAAAGTGTTGGTCATGTAAAAATTGAAAAACAGCATGTTTTTTCTTGAAATTGAGAATGCTCCATACATTAGCTGAACTCCAGTTAGTTGAATCCATCAGTCAGCATTTGGAGTGTTAAGAACTGTTTTTTTTTCCTTTTCTTTCTCTTTTCTTTATACCCCTGAGTCTCTGCCTGAGGATCAGGGATACCAGAGGTCTGTGAGGCAGAGTCAAAGTCTCCTACCTCCATGTCTGAGTCCCCCCAATTAGGTTTAGACAAAGCTGAAAAGGAGTTCCCTACTTCCACCTCAGGTGAGTCTGGCACAGATTTAAGATTCCGAGTAGATCGTATCCTTCCAGCTGGTGCAGACCATTGATCTGGGGGAGGCATAGATGTTGAAGCCTCCTGTTGGTTTTCCCCTGGAGGGGGTCCTCATAACAAACAGATTGCAAGGCCAGGACAGGTTGTGTTGAATAAAGTTCTGTTTCCTTTTTAGAGGTATTGCCCTCTTTGTCTGTGGCAATAGCCTGGACTTCCTCAGGTTGAAATGAGGTTAGATCCGTTTCCACCGGGCCTGCTGCAGCATCCTGCACTTTCTAAATCAAGGAATCAGGACAGATAGGGTTAGATTTATTCTTTGCTGCCCATGGCCACTCAGGAAAGGTGTGGCCATACTCTTCACATAAGTCACATTTAGTGTGAATGCACTTTATATACTGACATGCCCAATTTCTCCACAGTTATCACATCTGGGTTTGCCACAAACACAGGACAGGTGAGTGCGAGCTCCGCATCTATAACAGGTGCAAGGTTGCCTCACTTAAAAACAGAAACCTTGATCCCTACCCAGTAAAAGGAGTTGGGTATATGACAAACACCCTCCTCATTCTGACAGAGTTTAACCTTGAACTTCCAGCTACCTGTCCAAAATGATTCTGCAACTAAGAGAGCTTCTGGGGCACTAAGATTTTTACATTTTTGGCTAAGCCAGTAGGCTATATCCCCAACATGAACCCCTTTGTTGCAAAACATAACTGTTACAAATTTAATTAATGGTTTTGCCAGAGGAATCACCATAAAGGGAGACCATAAGCGGGAGAATTTAACTCTGTTATATCTTTTCCAAAACAATTCAAGAGCATGGGGTGAGCGAAAACTAACATCATAATCGTCTTCACCAGAAGTATTGATGAAGGCAAACGCTTCTGCTGAGAAAAGTATAAAGACTCTTTAAGGCATTTTTTACCCACAAAAAGCCTGTCAGGTCTAACCTCCAGACCCCCTTTATAGTGGATCCTTACTGCATTCCTCCTAGGTGCTACTTCTTTTTTACATTTGGAAAATGGGGGGGGTGGTATCCTCCTGGGGGGAGTAGATGGCTGCTCAATTCCATTTTTTTTAGTATCAGAAACTACTAAATGAGAGGGAGAGGGGACCTCCCTACTAATTGGACTAAGATTAGTATTTCCCTAAGGGGTAGGTTCTATCACTTGGGAGACAGGAGCAATTGGTATCATAGTTGGGATTTCCAAAGAAATGTTGGTAGTCTTACTACCAGTGCTTGTTTTTAAGTGTATTGTACTGTCTTGTCCTGGGTTGGAGGGGGGGGTTTGATTTCTTGAAGTGGAGGTTTGAGAAGCTGAAGTGGTAGGTACCTGCTGTCCAAGCATTGGGCACCATTCATGGGTATCTTGGGACATCATTTTCTTGTCCTATTCTTCATCAGGAATCCATTTTCCTGTATCTGTTTGTGCCCACCTGACTTCATGCAAAGCACGCTCTGGAGACCACTGGTCACAATTTAAAGGGTTTTCTGAATGTACAGCAAATGCTGTTTGTACAGCGGTAGGGACTGAATGCACAGAAGCCGCAGGTTTGTTCTCCTCCCCAGAATCATCACCTGAGGACGGCAAGATTAAGAGGATATTTCTGTTAGCCAAAATCAGGTTTGTCCTTTTATTTTTAGCTTTGTCTTTTATAAAGGGTTTAGACACAGATGATCTAGATGAAAAAGGAAAAATAGTAGCTGCAGATTGGTTAGAGTTATTAGTTTAGTACTTTACAGAAGATTCAAGTGTGGTTTTTGAGGCATCCAACATCCTTGGTATTGCCTTGTCCTGTGCCTCAGAACTCAACAAACAGCCTTGAGTAAGTGGAGGGCCTGAACCTTCAGACCCTGCAGATTTATTTAACTGGATTTGCAGAAGTGTAGTCACAATCTCCTGCTCTCGTGATTGTAACTGCAGCATTTCTTCTTGTAATTCATTTTCCAACAATAATTGCACAAAATCATGAGCAATATCAGCAGAATTGTGATTAAGGGGTGAGACACTTGTTCCAGTGCCCTCTTATTGAGATATCATATTAATTCCTTCTGACACAGAAATAGGCTCTACTCCTGAGCCATCTGCATCAGCATCAAATAATTCTTTAGTGTCAGGTGTATCCATGGCTGGGGAGGAGACCCACTCCCCAGTCTCATGAACATCCATTCCTCACAGAGTTTCAACAGGACTTGCTATCCTGAACACAGACGGCAGCTCCCCCTACTACTTGAAAAGTGTGGGAGGAATTTTTTATTCAAACTTTAACAAAATCATAATACATTACACATCTTCTGTTCAAAATAAAAGAAAACAAAATCTTAAAGAAAAATAAGCATTAATGCATACTTGTCCTTTCCGGATATTTTTGTAAGAGGTCTAAACCTCACCTTCAGGTTCTTGGCAAT
The DNA here is from genome assembly GCA_016271365.2 of Neoceratodus forsteri. NCBI lineage: Eukaryota > Metazoa > Chordata > Ceratodontiformes > Ceratodontidae > Neoceratodus > Neoceratodus forsteri. The sequence goes on from CM057457.1 coordinate 105,369,277, forward strand.
ATTGGAGATGCAAATACTCACAGACAAGTTGCATTCGAGTAATAAACAAGTTTATTACTACAAAAAGGGATAAATCACAGTTGCCCTAAGCAGTTCTTACCAATACGAACAGGGAGCCAGTGCTAAGCATTCCCTACACCTCGAGGTTTCTCTGTAGTCTCTTGGGATCTCTTGGGTCTCCAAGGTGTAAAGCCTGTGCATAACATTATATACCTGTGATAATTACTATGGTTACTAAAAGATAGAAACGTTTCTAGTTACAGAGATGAACCCTATTGGCTAAATTAGAGGTGGCTCCACGGTCCAAGATAACATTATATAATTCTGTAAAGTCATCAGTTTTAGAACAAAGACGTTCTTATACAAAGTCTTACATAACAGGGTGAAGTGGTGTCCATCACCAAAAGATGGCAATGTTGCCTTACACATTATAATTACTTCAAGGACAGGTGTCTTGGCATCTGACAAGTAAGAAATAGACAGAAAATACTTGGTATAATGTGTGTGAATTAGCAAGCAAAGTGAGTTACAATAATATGTATTCATATCCGACATCTACTCTTATCGGTAGATGCCCTTAGCCCTATGTATTAGTATAGCCTATGCCTAAACATTAGCAGTCTACAATTACCCCTGAGGTATCAATTAGGGTGCAGGGGCCCCCGTGTTAACAATTCCCCCTTGTTGCCTCAAAGGGCAACACAGGCAAAATACAAAGGTGTGGACAGGAGCAGTGGTCCTTATAACCGGGAGGCACGAGCCTTGTAAAGGAACTCAAGCTGCTCACGGTGTTGGCGTGAGTATGGCATAGGCAGCAAAGCATAATAATCAAAGTAAATATCAAAAATGCTTGTATTATAACAAAACCTTTAAAAGTGATTTCTAACCAGGTGTTAGTCAATGCGTTATTCATATCTCCATCATTCATTAGGTCAAGAATTGCTTCATTGGCTTTGGTTATATTATTGCTGATGTGGATGAGGTGTGTGTCCTTTCTATCTAAAAGTGATTTCAATGTAAGTGTAAGTGGATCTATGTGTACATTAAAGTAGGGTAGGTATTCTGAAAGTGTGAGTAAATAATCTGGATTACCATCAATGATGTCTGCTTCCATAAGGGGAACGGGGGTTATGACAGTATGTCCAATAACAGTTTTTGATGGGAACAAAACAGAAGTTGGGGTAATCAATAGAACAAGTAACAGAACCATATGAATAAGATTTCACATTTGTCACTATACAGTATTCTCCATCAGAGTATACTGTGAATGTACTGTAGGCAGTCTCCATTTTGCAGCTGGACAGGCATGTGTAGGTCATCTTGGAAATCCGTGTTGACAGGCGATGAGCTTCCTCACGATAGGACCGGTAGAGCTGAGCTGGTGACGGCGTTAATTCAAAAGAGTTGGTGCCATTATCAGTGATGTCATCATCCATAGTGAAAGTCCAATCAATGCTGTCTGGAGAGTAGCCACAAACAGGGCGTATAACATCAAACACATCACATCGGCACAGGTAGATGTATTGCTTTTTCACACAACAATCCATGTGCGGTGCCACCCAGGCATCCAGGAAGGAGTGGTAGACCAGTAGAGGTGGTAGATCCAGGCGTTCTTGGTAGATGTCATCATCCAAATGCCCAATAGAATGCGCCAGTGCCAGCTTGTCGAACAAGGCTGTAGTGGGATCAAAACGTGGTAAGGAGACAGCAAAGGAGACAAACATAGTATCTGTTATAGAACATTTCTTACTAGAAAAACAAGGACCAGTATTAGGATGTCTGGTCACAAACCCCAAATTTCAAGCTGTGGAGAGAGGAATGGACAGTGTCTGTTGCATACATAGGGAAATACAAGATGGAAGTTTACATTTAGGACAATACCATTTAGAGATGCGTCTGTCATGTATTATATCAGGGATTCTTCCAGTTTCTAGGTCTCTGAAGAGATTGTTAATGGTAGTGAGTATATATGAACCATATGCAGAACAAAGTATTTTCTACCAATATATTGTTTATCAGCTTCTCTATTGTTCTGTTGTACGAGTGCGTTAATCTTATCTTTGGAATCAGTGAATGCTTTTGCGATGTCGTGCATGTTGTATACAGTGTATCTTTTTTCCTGACTAAGACCATCCACACCATGCAATAAAGGTGGTAAAACATTATTAACCAAACCAGTGGAGAATTTTGCAGAATGACTTTTGATAGCAGCGATGTCTGCTTTGTTACAAATGGACATAGCAGTACCAAAAAGACCTGTGACAGTACCTGTGGCACCTGTAACATCAGAACTGTCAACTTCACGTCTAGTACGTTTTTGGGTAAGAGTACTAGAAGGAGGTTTCCTCCTAAAATTACCTGTGTTCGGTAGAATAAACCCCAGTAAAGGGATCCTGGGTGCGAATCTGAAATGCAGATAAACTATCAAGCAATAAAGTACTATAGAATGCAGATGTATTGGTATTGTGACACATACCAAATTCTTTCATATTCCAGTAAGTAAGGTTAAATAAAACAGGTATATGCATAAACTGTAAATTGTTAATCAAAGAACCTGGGAGGGCAGTGGCTGTGAGACCACTACAGGGACCAGGGGTATGTTTTGGACATTCCAAAAGCTGTTTTTCAGTAGGAGGCAGCACAGAGAGATACATGGCTGCCGAGGCCATGTGGTGTATAGCACAGAATCTGCGGGCAGAATCTTGAGAAAGAGAATTACAATAGCAAGGATCAATCAAAGCAGTTATGTTATACAAACCAGGGTGTCTTAATGCAGTTTGTAACAAGGACAGTGAACCATTTGGGGATAATTTAGCATTGGCCAACCCTGGAAAGTTACCTTAGAGAGTTTTGCCACAGGGAGAACTTGTCCTTGTGATGTGGTTTACCACTCAATTTGAAGGGTGGATTTGTCAGGAGCAACGACCGAAGCAGTGAGGTATGCATCGGAACCTTCCTGGACAGTAATCATAGTATCTGGAATTTTGATGGAAACTCCCTCTGTAGGAGGTGCTGGAGGATCAAGGTGTCGAAGGAGGTCCATTACCGTGCCTTGGGTGAAAGGGATTACTCCTGCAAGGAGGAGAGATAGGAACAAGATAGCCATCTTGTCAATGTATCTGAAAAGGAAGATGAAAGATTAGTACATTAGTACAGTTCCGCCCAGTGGGGTTAGGAAGAGTAATTTTTAAGTTCCTTTGTACAGTTTCAACTGGTTTGCATGTAACCATTTGTCAGTCAATTTATTGTTGTGGAGGAGTCTAACTTGATAGACTTCCGGACTGAGCTTGTTGACAATGGGGTAAGGGCCTTCCCACTTGTTGGAGAAGGAGTGGGTGGGAGGTGCAAATCGAAGTACCATTACCTGATCTCCAACCTGCCAATCCACTTCTTGTGCGTGTTTGTCAAATTGTATTTTGGACTGTTGCTGGGCCTTGCCCATGCAGTTTGCAGCATACAAGTGTGTGTGTATGAGGTCTTTTCTGAGTTTCTCCACATACTGATCTACAGACACACGGTCTGCAGTGTGGGTATGCAGGTCAAAGAGCAAGTGTTCAGGTAATCTCATTTGTCTTCCAGTCATTACCGCAAAAGGTGTAAGCTGGGTGGTGGCTGAGGGTGTACCCCTAATTGCCATAAGGAGTAAAGGCAATAGGGAATCCCAGGTCTTGGGATTGTCCTCGATGAATTTGAAAAGCATTTGCTTAATCCATCTGTTGGCTCTTTCTACTTGACCTGAGGATTGAGTTTGATAAGGTATGTGGAACTTTTGCTGGACTCCAAGGAGTTCAAGGGACTCTTTCATCAACTCACCTGTAAAACTGGTTCCTTTGTCGGAGTCTACCTTGAGAGGTAGGCCCCACCTGGAGAAAATCTGTTCTACCAGGATCTTGGTGGTTGTCTTTGCAGTGCATGTCTTGGTGGGGAAAGCCTCAACCCACTTAGAGAATAAATCGGTCACTACAAGAGCATACTTGTTGTTTCTACTGGTGTTGGTCAAGGGACCAATAAAATCAATCTGAATGGCATGCCAAGGGCTAGTGTGTCTCTGTGGTAAAAGTTTGGCATTTCGTTTTGTAGGTATTGGATTGTTTTGTGCACAAACAAGGCAATTATCAATGTATTGTTTAATGTCTTTGGTAATCCCAGGCCACCAAGCAGTGGTTTTGAGATGTTGGAGGGTGTTTTCCATCCCCTGGTGTCCACCAGTGGGTGTGTCATGTACCTGGTGCAAAAATTCAGATCTCAAATGTCTGGGGACTACCCACAATTTGGTGGTAGTATCTTCTGGCTGGAACCAAATAAGTTTATCATCAGGGGATAAGTGCAATTTACCTTCATGCCTGCAATATGGGTTGTGTGTAAGGAGTCTTTCTTCAGTACCCTTGTCCAGGAATCTGAACACTTCTTTGAGTTCAGTGTCCAAATGCTGAGCTTCTGAAAGATCCAAGGGGGAAAAAGATTCAAATTTCTTTTTGAGAGCTGCAACCTGTACAGCTGCATTGGCCTCTGTATGATCCATCATCCAGACATCCCCCCCTCAGACCCCTTCCTTAGCAAGGGTGTCTGCTGTGTCATTAAATGCATGATAGGGATCATGTAGGGAGTGAGCTTTAACCTTGTGCACATGAAGTTTGTGTGGGTATTTCTGTGCTAATGCATGTATGTAGATCACCAATTCTTTATATTTCACTGGGCTTCCATCAGAGGAGAGGAAGGAGTTCTTCTGCCAGAAAGGGAGAAATTCTGTAAGGGAACAGCAAACCCAATTAGAGTCTGTGAAAATGATGGTATCCTGAGTTCCATGTTGAATAAACTCTAGTGCACAGGCCACCGCTGCCATCTCTGCGTATTGTGATGAAGCTACACTACAGTGTTTAGATATTCTGACAGTGTTCCCGTAAGGATACACCACCATGATACCCATCCCTGCAATCTGTTCTCCCTGACAGTATGATGCTGAACCATAGGTGAAAACGTGGCACAAAGAGGTATTTTCCAGTATCTCAGGGGTGGCAGGGAAGAATGGACCCAGATCTGGGAGATCAGGTGACTGCAAGGCACAGTCATGGGGTTCCCCCTGGAAAAGGAGGCCATAAGCTAATAGAGATGGAACTTTGGTTTGATGGACCTGAATATCCCTATCCTGGAGGAGGAGTGACCAATGTGTCAGCCTGGTGTTGGAGACTGACCCATCCTTCACTCTATCTGAGAGCAGAAAAGTAGTAGGTGTGTGATTGGTGTTAAGAATCAGCGGAGAGTACCCAATGATATACAGAAAGTGCTTGACCGCCCAATAAGTGGCCAGAAGGTTCCTTTCACAAAGGCCATACTTCTGTTCCACTGGGGTCAAGAGCTGCGATGCATATGCAATAGGTCTCAAGGTGCCATGCACCTTTTGGGCTAACACTGCTGACATAGCAATGTCAGAGGTGGCACACTCTAGATGGAATGGTAATGCTGGGTTGGGGTTTACCAGTGCTGGAGAGGAGGCCAAGGCCTGCTTCAGTGACATCACAGCCTGGGTATGGACAGGGCCCCAACTCCATGGAACATCCCTTTTGAGTAGATCATACAGGGGAGTGGCTTTCTGAGCAAAATCACAAATAAAGTCTCTGGAATAGTTTACCATACCTAGAAACCTCCGAAGAGTTGCCACACTGGTAGGTAATGGCAAGTCTTGTAATCCTTGAATCTTTTTCCAAGTAGGGCTCCGGCCTTGGTCAGTGATTTTCAAACCCAGAAAGAGTACTTCTTACTGACATAGTTGTGCTTTTGCAGGGTTACACTTCAAGCCTGCTCTCTGAATAAGAGTCAGTAATTCATCCAAGAGATCCAGATGTTATTCCTGTGTGGCAGTAGCCAACAACAGGTCATCTACGTACTGTAAGAGACATTGGGGGGCTGAGAAACTTTGTAGGGCATCCATCATGTGGAGATGAAAGAGGGATGGGCTATTATGGAATCCCTGTGGCAAGCAAGTCAACGTGTATTGTCACCCTTTGAAGGTGAAGGCAAACTTGAGGGTCAGTGGTAATGACCAGAAACCATTGGAGATATCCAGGGCACTGAACCATTTCTGATCTGGTGTTAAAAGTCAAAGCACATCTGGTGCAGACGCCACAGTTGGGGAACAACTGGGAGTAACCTGATTCAGTTTCCTGTAGTCAATAGTAAGTCTCCAGGTACCTGTGGGTTTCTTCACAGGCCAAACAGGAGAGTTGGCAGTGAAGACACAGGTTCTGATTACTCCTTGTTTAAGGAGTGACTTGATTGTTTCTTGAAGAGAGGGTAAGGCTTCAGTGGGAAACGGATATTGCCTTTGTCTCTCATGTGCTGGGCCTGGCACCTCAATAATGGTATGCATTCTGCCGTAATCATGTTTGTTCACTGCAAACGCGTCCAAATGTCATTGCAGAATAGGTAGAAGTTTCGGGAAAAGCTCATGATTCTTGAATAAATCTATGACGTCATACTCTTTGTTGTTAATGGATATCGTTGCTACAGCATGTGAGTCAGGAATTAAGACAGTATGGTATTGACCCTGGATTTGTATCAGCAACATGTTTGCTAGGTCCACCACACAGCCGTGTGGTGCAAGGAAGTCAATCCCAATGATACTAGGATGATCGTGCAACACCATCAGTTGGAACGCATGTAAGGCCTTTAAATGGCCTAGTTCTACCGGTAAAGGCAGAGAACGGTATGCAGGTAACCTAGCACCATCAACTCCTGACATATTGGTCTTCCATCCGGTAGACCATGGAGACATTTCAGGGTGGTCATCATGTAACACAGATACAGCTGCACCTGTATCTAACAAGACAATTAGTTGGCGGCCCCCGACCTTGGCCTCGGTGAAGGGCCTTCCGTTTGTATCCAAGACCAGCTTGTTTACAATGCAGACTGGGGCCTGTAATTGTCAATCCGTATTGTTGGGGGCATGCAGAGGTTGGGTTTGGCTTGCATGAATGACTTCACCGTGTTGCACTGATGCTATGTAGGGAGGAGCTTCCGGGTTTAGGCTTGTATGGATCTGAGAGCCCATACTTCTGGTGTCTCCGTGGCCAGCAGTGTCATGGGTCACCGATTGTACTGCTGCAAGTGTTTGTGCGGGAACAGCATCTGCTACAGAACGCACTTGCCCCAGGAGCTCCCGAAATTTTCGATTTTCTTCAGCTATGTCTTTATACGAGGGACCCGATCTTTGTAATGGCTTCCCTTTGCCTTTGTGCCTTCTGTTTTTAGGCCAATTCCGGTTCCCACCCCACTGTTGTTGTTGTTGTTGTTGTTGGCCCTGTTGGGGGGTTTGCTTGGTGCCAGCTGGAGGGCCGATGGATGTTTAGGTTGTTGTTGCTGGGCCTGCCCTTCCACAGTGTAATGTGTCGTGGTCCCAGAAGCGGTTCACGGCAGCAATCTTTTGATCCGGAACCCAAATCACGGATGTACAGTTGATACACTCTCTCGGTTTTCCGAAGAATATCGCAAACCTATCCGTGTTGGGTATGTGGTTGGCTCTACTTTCTCTTACGGCTGGGATCATGTTTCTAAGGAACAGGGTCTTATATTCGATAAGATCTACATCCGCGGCTTCTTGTGCCAGATGTTTCCCTGCTTGATAGGCCATCCAGAGTCTCTGGTGGTAGGTCACTGGGCTTTCTTTAGCATTTTGCTTCATGAGGTATGCTAGCATTACTCCAACCACACCAGGGCTGTAAGCAGAAATGAGCTCAGCTGTGACTTCATCAAAGGTGGCGTTCCCATCCTGGTGAACTACTTCAGGGAGTTTGGCCCATAAACCAGAATCGATGGTCTGGCATAGTATTTGGACCTGATATTCTGCGGCGAGGCTGAGCATCTCACACTTGGAGCGCACCTTTTCCAAATGGCAGCTGAGATTGTCAGACGGGTTCATCCGACCAATGCTATCAGCAATTTGCTGAACAGAGTAGGCCATTTGTAGGGGATTAGTTGGTGGTCGATCAGGCAAAGGTAATGCGTCTCGCGCACCATCCAATGCTGCTCGAGCTGCAGCTTCAGCCGTAGTACGAACAACACCTTCCTGAGTGCCAGCTTCTTGAAAAATTTGTCGAATCTGACTTTTAATGGCTTTCATACTTCTTTCAGGAAGAGGAACATTTTCTAATGCTCTATCAATCATGGTTTCAATTTCTTGCCTGTCATCCACACTAATAACGGCTACCGGAGGTGCCGTCGGGACCAGGCTTGGGCCTGCTCTCCCCATCATGGGCGCCGCCATGATGGCGTTTCCCATGATGAGCATCACGACATCGTCTACGTGTGACCTGAGGAGTAGTGGGCGGGGACCCGCCATACTGTGGATGGCTGGGTGGGGAATCTGGGCCATAGTAGGGGCGTGACTGGGCGTTGTACTGTGAGATGTCGTCGTCGGATGGTTCCCCCTCCGATGACGAGTGAAAGGCAGGGGCTACGCCTCCCATTGCCTTAACATGGCCAGTCAAAACCTCTCGCTGATGGCGCAGTTTATCCATCTTAGATTTACATTCATCATGATTCACACTTGCAACATCCATATCAACCTGATCCTGTTTCTGCTTCTGCAAAACACGGTACATGGTGCTCAATTCGAGATTGTCCCTATAAGCTGTTTCTAAATTGTTACGTACCTGGTTGATCTCGTCCTGAAGTTCACCCATTTCATCACTCAACTGTGCATTCGCAGCACTCAACAAATCATTCATTTGCACCACCTGACTCTTATCCTGTCTTAAACTTTCACACTCCTGTTTTAAAGTACACATTTCTTGTTCACCAGCCTGTGCGGAATGATGCAATAGTGAATCCTTTTCATTACGCAGAGATTGGAGTTCTGATTCCAAATTCTGCTGTATCCGAATACATTCTGTTTCCTGCAAACCCATCTCCTGCTTAAGAGATGCGATCTGCAGGTCAAGGGTACGAAACCTCTCTTCGGAGGCTTCCAAAGCAGCGTAGAGAGCAGTGACCATCAGCCCTTTAGCACAGCGCTTATTGGTTGACTGTCGCGTCTCTGTGTACTGGGTTGAAATCCCCAGTACAGGGTTTTCGGATTGACTTGCATCCCATGCAAAGTCAGCCCATCCTCCATGGGAGGTAAGAAAGTTAGAGACATCGAGTCTCAGTTCTGCGCAGATATCTGATACGGTGGCCATTGTGTGGGAGGGAACAAAAATTCAAACTGTGAAAAAGACCTTGTGTTGCGTATCGATCCACAACACGAGTACTTTAAACACAGCCGGGCTACTGTTTAAGTTGTAGGCTTGCAATTCAAAGCTGCTATGGAGTGGGTCAAGACGGCAACGACCACACCCAAAAAGTCAGCTAGACTTTGCAAGTATCTTCAAACTAGTAGAAAAGACGGGAGAGGTGGTACGGGAGTGTACACCTACAGTCCCCATGGGAAAAGGGAAATGTATAGCAACAAGTGAAAACTTACAACACCCAATATCGCCTGCACACGGTCGCCAATTGTAAGAGGTCTAGACCTCACCTTCAGGTTCTTGGCAATATTGGAGATGCAAATACTCACAGACAAGTTGTATTACGAGTAATAAACAATGTTTACTTACAAAAGGGATAAATCACAGTTGCCCTAAGCAGTTCTTACCAATACGAACCGGGAGCCAGTGCTAAGCGTTCCCTACACCTCGAGGTTTCTCTGTAGTCTCTTGGGATCTCTTGAGTCTCCAAGGTGTAAAGCCTGTGCATAACATTATATACCTGTGATAATTACTATGGTTACTAAAAGATAGAAACATTTCTAGTTACAGAGATGAGCCCTATTGGCTAAATTAGAGGTGGCTCCACGGTCCAAGATAACATTATATAATTCTGTAAAGTCATCAGTTTTAGAACAAAGACGTTCTTATACAAAGTCTTACATAACAGGGTGAAGTGGTGTCCATCACCAAAAGATGGCAATGTTGCCTTACACATTATAATTACTTCAAGGACAGGTGTCTTGGCATCTGACAAGTAAGAAATAGACAGAAAATACTTGGTATAATGTGTGTGAATTAGCAAGCAAAGTGAGTTACAATAATATGTATTCATATCCTGACATCTACTCTTATGCGGTAGATGCCCTTAGCCCTATGTATTAGTATAGCCTATGCCTAAACATTAGCAGTCTACGGTGTACCCCTGAGGGTATCAATTAGGGTGCAGGGGCCTCGTGTAACATTTTTAAACCTGTGCAAGATTGACAAAATCATAATACAGTACACTAGTGCAAGGGAACAATAAAGTGAAAACAAAACCTTAAAGTAAAATAAATATTAATTCATACATTCCCTCTAAAACCTCATTTAGACTTCTAATGTGAAGCAAAACCTCAAAAAAGAATTGTATAGTAATTCATACATCACATCCTATACTGGTGTAGAGAAAATATTTGGTGAAAACAACAAAACAAATCATAATGCAAAACATGTGAGTTACATCTTAACTGTATGAATGAAACCTAACATCCTAATAATAAATTAAATAAGTAATAAACCATATACCCTTCACTACTCTGTCAAAACAAAGAAAACATAAGTCAAGACAAGAACATGATTATGAATAAGCAGATCTAACCAAAATATATTATAAGGCTTATGACCTGTAACCCCTCCTCCCGTTACTACTTAAGAACAGGGAAAAGAAAGGAACAATGTCTTCTCAGACATAAACAGTACTAGAACACATTCAAACCATATCCAAAACCATGATGAAAGAAAATTATAACCAAAAGTATTTTCAAATATATCTCTTAAGTGACTATTGCACCCAATAAAAGATGTAGTAAAAATGTAAACCTCCTCCCTGCACTCATTATATAGATATGTAAGTATTCCTTGCTGTGAGATCTTTTAATTTAACACACTGTTTGTTGGAGATATGGGAAAATAAACCTATACTATCATATGTAAAAAGTAGTACTGATTGCCCTTAACTCTTTCTACAACTAAGGAAAAGTACTTGTGTTATAAAATTACAAAAGAGAAGACCGAAGTCTAAATATATTAGAGTCACAATAGTTAATATAAAAATATGGTGCAACAAATAAGTATTCCATCCTACCCTGTACTCAGGGTAATTGGGGTTCCTTTTAACTGGTCAGATATCATTATGTTACTATACAGTGTTACCTTCTGGACTCCAGTTAGTGTAACAACTGTTTTGTTACACCCCTCCTCCTCTGGATTGAACACTTTCCTATGTCCCAATGAATGATCACTGTTGATACATTACCTAAAAAATAATAAAAGTCACTCATGAATTATCATTAATTAAGCTGTGTCTATCCTATTTTGAAAGGTAGTGTTACAAGAGACTGCTAAATTCTGATTTAGGCATTTACACTAACCAGGACATGTTACCCCACCATTTAAGGAATTGTTGTGAAGTGACTGTGACAGGGTAGAATAGAACCCTGTCCCATTTGTTTTGGAGAAAGTGTGTAAATGCAAGAATCTGTATTCTTTCCTTTTCTCTCTTCTCTGGTTGTGCAACCAAATCTTCCCATGAGACCTCGGACTTGATCAACCCGAACAGTCTCGCAATCCTTTGCCTCTCATTGTCACTCTGTTTTCTCTTGCTGTCAGTTTTTTCTCCCTTACATAGCCATATCTGCTAGTATAAAATATGTGCAAATCAATATATAGAATGTAGCTGATACTGGGATCACTTTTGTTTGAAAGATGTTTAGTGTTGCTGTTGAAATGTAAATATTTGTGATTTGAGATAACTGTAAAAAGCTAGAGGTCATTTGAGTGCAAATTCGTGAGCCTTTTGCAAAGGCTGTGGGGACCTCAGGAAGTTCTCAATGTTCTAAGCAGCTCCTGAAATATACAAACAATGGGATGCTTGCAAAGAGTGGTGATTGAAAAAGACTTATAAAAACAGCCAAGATGAGCTGCCTTCATTTGGGTGTTCTGTCCCATTTTTTTTTTGCTGAATCTTTTTGCTTCACAGTGTGAAATGCTTCTGCCTCAGGAATAGTGGGAGGGGGGCATATCCTCCAAATCTTTATCACTGCATGGGGTGGGTCTTATCTACTGTTGGTTGCTCTGTAGAGGTTTTTGGTTGAGGAGGGGTTACCACTGTTGTAGATTTTTGTTGGGGGGGCAGTATTTTGTTTTTCAAATCCTTTTGGATTGGGATGTGCTCTTTTTCTAGCAGTTTTATTAATGTAAAAATCGTTAGCTCCATAATCCTGGTGCTCTGTATTGTGCAAGGCCCATGGGCAGTCTTCAAATGAGTGTCCATCCTCCTCGCACAAATTACATCTATGAATCTTTCTGCAAAAAACACCTTTGTGACCAGTTTTCCCACAGTGGGCACATTTGATGATTTCACATTAACTGCTAAGGTGTCTTGGTGAACCACACTTATAACGCTGATGAGGCTGGCCAGGATAAAAGATGAAGCCTTTGTCATGGCCAAAAAGGGAACAGTTTGGCAAGTTTATGAGATCTATATCTGTTTATTGCAGTATTACTTTAAGTCTCCACCCTCCATCCCAGAACCCCTCTGGGTCGAATATAGATTCAGGGTTATCCTTACCATACATTTTTTTCAATCCAATACAATATGTCTGTGATATTAACCCCTTCACTGCAGAAGAGATAGTGATCTTTTTTGTTGGACTTTCGGTTAGTGGTATAGCCTGAAATGGCACCCACAGGGGGTTAGTCTGTATGCTTGCATATTTTGACCAAAAACAGTCTAAACGTTCAGGTGTACAAAAGTTGACATCAAATGTTGTTTCCCTGGGGGCATGGATAAAAGCATACACTTCGCCAGGCATAAAGCCTAGGGACCTTTTGATCAATTCTCTCCCCACATAAAAATGATCTGGTGGGTTTTCTAAACCCCTTATATATCTCAAACTCATTGTGTTTATCTGCTTAGCTAGTTCAACAGGTTTATGAAAAAGGCTGACAAAGGTTGCTTTCTCTTGGGCTGTATCAGTTTCCCCTTGGTGTCCTGTTTCCTCTGACCCAATAGTGTGTTGATTGTTAGGAGGAACTTCACTCCCTGTTTGTGATCTCTGGGTCCCTATATCCCCAGTTGGTGCATCTTAAAAAACCTCTGGATGACTGTCACAAGGGAAAATAAGAGAAATTGATCAACCTCCATTGCCTGAGAGTCAATGTTATTTGCTGGTATTGCCCCTTAGCTTTCAAGCTAATCCATCCCATCCCCAGTGTTATTTTTTGGCACCCCAGAAGGCATAGTACTTACGGCTTGGCCGCGGTCCATCCCGGGTATCGGAATGTCTGCATCTGGAATCCAGGCTCCTTCATTGTTCTGTCTCCAACCTGCTGAATGGAGCGCGTTCTCTGGGTACCACTGATTTCCTGAATCATTTACTTCATGTGCATTCCTTTGTTGTTGCTTCCCCCCTTGTTCTTGAGAACTTGCATCGAATACAAAAACTTTGGCTGGCAGTTCCTTAGACGTTCCTAGTGAGTCACTTAGTCCTCATTTCTTCATTTGTTTTCTTCTTCCAATCTCTTTTTTGCTAGCTGGTGCTCCTTGTCAATATCAGACATTTGTTGAAGTAATGCCTGTTTCTTTTGTTCAGATTTCCTGTGTAATGTTTCTTCTTCTTCTTAGTCATTTGTTTCCATAGCATTTGCAGCATCATCATCCTTACTAGGTAACTGTTCTGTTATTCCTTGTGCGCTCATTGTTTGTGGTGTAACATTGACAATATCCACATGTTGTTGCGCAAACTCTGCCATTGCAGCTGCAGGACCTTCACCTGCATCGGCTTCTGGTAGACTGGGCTCCTCCATCTTCCGGGGACACAAAACAGTGCACCCTCACAAAGAACAACGAGTAAGGGAATTTCCCTGGTGTTCTGGCCAAATTTCCACCATTCACAAAAATACATAAATAAATAAATCACCAACATCTTTATCTGGTTCAGTTTGAGCTGGTTTACATCTGTATCCTGGTTCTATGTGATAATGGCAATTGCAAAATAGCGATTGCCGTTAGGGCGGGTGTACAATGCTAAAAATAAATTTTGGTGATGCACAGTCACGGTGAACAAAAAGAGGGTGCCCAAGATCCATGGTATTTTCTTTAATGAGGGGCTGCACCCCCCACACCTCTACTAAAAGATTCTGAACTCCAGGGGGGTGTACGTCGGGGGTGAAATACTTAAAAAAAAAGTCGCCTGCCTGCAAAAATGTACTGTGCCACTCCAGACCCGAACCCTGTACCCTGCACCTCTCAACCAACCACACTCCCCCCATGCTCAGCAGCTGCCTGCCACACCCCCTCTCACATACATTCTCCCCTTCCTCTCCCCCACACTCATGCATATACGCGCATACATCCCTTCGCCTTACCTTGCCCACCCAGGTATCCGGTTGCTATCCTGTCAGGTTGCCATGAAGACAGGTGCCATACTTGAGTCACCATTTTTGTAAGTGTTCAATTACGGTCATCCTGTTCACCTGATACCCGGTATCCACCCTCCACCAGTATGAGGCTGAAAATAGGCAGAATTGTGCGGTCCTTCTTCCAGGTCAGCAAAAGATAAATAAATAAAATAAATACATTTCAAAAATTCCATGAAATTATGATGATATTCTGCAGAATGTTGTCAAGTTCCATTCGAATTCTAGAAAATTCACAATTTTCTAATTCTGCACAGCTCTACTTTAAAGTTAGTTTTAAGTTATCTTCATCGTTCATTTACATTTTGTACTTAGTAGTGTTGGTCTTTAATTTCCTCCAAGCTTGGTAACCTTGGAAGACTAATTACTGTATGATTGCTCTCAACATCAAATTTTGTTTTGACTACACTTCAAGATTCCTCAATACAAAACAAAGCAAAGCAATTAAGTCTGATAAAACCTGACATACTGTATACTACATCGTTTCCACATTTTTTATCTCACCTTCTCGTAAGGGAAAGTTACTTGTCACTGAGGGCTATTCCCAAAGGTTTCTGAAACCAAAGGGAAGGTACTGACAAAGGTTTTCACATCCTGTTAATGCCCTAACACAAGTATCTTCACCTCAGGAACTTGAACACATTCTGGGACTTTGATCTACAATCACAACAATTTACTGCACCTCAGTAACTGTCCTTGTCTTCTAGATGTGCCAGAATGTTTTTTCATCCTCTGAGTCTTGGTCTCTTGAGCAACACATTATATTACAAGTCTGAACTTGCATTGCTTGGAGAAGCTCACCTGCTTTTGTGTTCATGGTACAGTGCTTAGTTACTGGAACGTATGAGCTCAGGGAAGGTTTTGTGGGTCTGGTGCATGGTGAAAAGGCCCACTGGGTGCTGTCACCTCACCAGTAGAGAGAGATTTAAATGTGTTTTTTAGGGTTCTAGTTTAGTTTGGGTTTAGAAAGGTTGGGCAAGGTATAGTTTGAGTTCTGTTCAGTTCAGTTTGATAAATAGTGGTTTGGGTTTGAGTTCAGTTCAGTTCAAGTTTTTTTTTTTTAAGTAGTGTTTCTGTTTTTTTATCCTTTCTCCCTGTCCTGATCCTGCACATCCCTGATTTGATGCACATATGTGGAGGCATGCTCAACTCACACCCTATGGCATGCCCCACCCTACCAGTCACTCCATTACCACCTACACCTGGCACTGGACCTCCATATGGTGACAGCATGATACGGATGGGTGACTCTCCCACATGGGACAGGAGAGCCAACGCTCCATCCTGCTCCAACCCTCCCCTCCATGCCAGCACCCCAATGATACAAGGTCATTCCTGAACCCAGGTCACCAGTGTAGCATGATTTAAGGCATCCAGCACCTCAGCCCTCAGCACCATCAAGCTGGCTCAGTTCAAGTTTTTTGTGTGTACGTTTTCAGTTCTAATTTAAGTTAGGTGTCTCCCTACTGCCTTCATATCGGTTATTTTCATCTCACATTGTCTGGGTTCGAGTTTGGTTCGGGTTCATCTTGTTTTTCCTAGCATTCAAGTTCAGCTTGGATCAGGTGAAAATCTAAAAGTTTAAGTTCAGTTCATGGACGAACCCTCCCTCTGCTCACCAAACCCCCCCCACAGCTATGAAACACATCACCTGGAGATACTTCCATTCTGTGTGGAGTTGTATTGACCACCTCTTTTTTTTTAGTTGCTTTCTTTATTCCCTCCTCAGCTGGGGGAGTGCTACCCATGATCCTCCCCCCATCTGCCGAGAAACTGTCTCCCAGGCTCCCAGCTCCTAAGCCGTGGGATTCCCGGCTACCGGGCGGTCGGCACCCCTCTAGCCGATGCTCGAGACCGCAGACACGGACCCAAGGCCCTACAAGGTACGGCAACTGCCGCAACTTTTTTGACCGCCCCCTTCCCCACCTCCGCTGATTATTAAATACAGTAGCTCCTGCCAAAATATTAGTCCACGTCCCCTGGCGCAGTGCCCCACCAATAGAGACAAAGCTCGTGATCCCCCTCTTCTCTATCCAGCCTACGGGATCCAACTCTCGGGGCCTCGCCTTACTAAAACGCATAGGCTCTCCTTGGCTATGCCTTCACCACTAAATATCTTTAATGCTATCAAATTTGGGTCGACCTGGATCGGAAAGCTACTGATAAGCTGCATTAATCCAGCAACCCCACTGGCCCCTGGGCTAATTGAGTGGCTCCTTTTTGAGGTACCATCATGTCGGGCCCTATATGGCTCCTTTTACTGCCCCTTCTTCTGCTGATACCAGCTGCCCAGCATTGGACACCTGAACTACCATCATGTTTGGTCTACAATGGCACCTTGTGCTGTATACCACATGGCAACTTATCCTTTAATTGCCTCCGTGATTCCAAGTACCAGTACCTCGAACTCTGCTCTTGAACCACACATACCAGTAGTACTTATAACACTCCCCCACCACAAGGCCCACCTCCCATCACGCAGACTTCTATCTCCTTCCCGCCTATTGTGGTAGGGGTACTAGCTCTGCTGCAACAGATCAGCTCTTCTATGGTGGCTACTTTCCAGTCCCTAAAAACATCAGATCTACTAGACGGGAGAAAGGCAGGAATTACAAGCTTATAATTAGCGCTCTTAGAAAATCCTACTTATCCTCCTGCTTTGTTCAGGCAACGAGAACTCAACCCTGGCCCCAGAAGCTATTGCTTTCCCAGCAGAACTAGCAAATTTAAAAGGAATAAGCTTCTTGCATATTAACGTATGTAGCCTTTAAAAAGATAACCTTAATACAAACCTGTAAATCATACCTCTCCTGACATACTTGTGATTTCCAAACTGGCTTAGACCCAGCACCATTGATAGAGAGAAGTAAACATACCCAACTATGCCTTGTTCAGAGCTGATAGGCATGCCAGAGGTGGAGGGGTAGCTATCTCACGTTAAAGACAAATTTTCTGCCTCCTGCTAATCCTCGGCATCTGTCGCCAGTGAATTAATGCCTAATTTCAAAGTGGAAATTACACAGACTACTGCACTCTGTGTAATAGGATGCTACAGACCACCGTCTGCTGGCCTACAGCTTGTGTCATATCTAAGTGACAAGTTGGGACAGGGGCTGCCAGAAACTATTATTTTAGGAGACCTCAACTTTGACTGGCTCTCTAACACAGCTGCCCCCCCTTGCATCCTTCTGTGATGAACATGGGCTGACGCAACTTATTACTGAACCAACACGCCCAAATGTGAAGAACCCCAGTAAAAGTACACTTTTGGATGTGCTAATGGTGAGCAAACCTCATCTTTCTCCCGCTGATGTCTTCTTCTCAGACGCCAGCGACCATTGTTTATTGGGAGTAAGATCCACCAACAACCCAGCACCCATCAGCAAGTTCTCTATGAAGAGATCCAGGCGCAACTTCAATGAACATGCCTACCTAAACGAGCTTAAGTACTCCCTGAGTGGCAAGATTTCTACCTGGCCAAACGACACGCCAGCCTACACTATCTTCCACAACATTCTATCAAGGCCCTTAATAAGTATGTCCTTTATTAAAGTTCGAACTAGGACCAAAACCTGTAAATGGTTCACCCTCAGATCAAGTCCTTGCTTCTAGAAAGAGATAAGCTCTGAAAAAGCACGCAGACTGAACACTGCAGAGGATTGGAACCAGTTCAGGAGACTACGAAATTTATGTACCAAAACAATCAGAGAATCGAAGGCCACCTTCTTCAAATCCGAACTCGACTCTGCCACAAAGAGCCCAATCAAGCTCTGGAACACAATCAGTGATCTGCTAGGCCACTCCCCAGGAAATTCACTCCCGACCAAGATTACCTCTGGCAACTTGACTATAACCGAAAAGATGGATATACTTGACGCATTCAATAACCACTTTGCTACTGCAGGCATGGCATTTGATAACTCCCCTGCAAACATACTTCGCTCCCAGACTGCCAGCCAACTGCCTGAAACTCCAATAGCTTCACCGCCTTTCTCACTTCAACCTGCCACACTGAAAGAGGTAGAAGACCTCTTGCTTCAGTTGGATACTAGAAAAAGTGCTGAGGCCGACTCTCTTGACCCTTACTTCCTAAAAATTGCCTACCACGTACTAGCAATACCCGTCACCCACCTTTTTAACTTATCCCTGTCTCAGGGCACCTTACCACCTATATGGAAGACAGCACATGTCATACCACTGTTCAAATCAGGTGACCGTGGCGATCTCAATAACTACAGGCCAATTTCCCTCCTTCCGGTCCTGTCCAAGCTCCTAGAGAAAATTGTAAATGCACAGCTGAGGACTCACCTTGAGTCTAGGGAACTGCTAAATCCTATGCAGTCCGGGTTCAGAGCTAAACATAGCACTATCTCAGCCCTCGCCAAAGTTACTAATGACTGGCAGCGTAATCTTGAGAGCAAAAACTTTATTTGTGCTGTTTTCCTTGATCTAAGCAAGGCTTTCGACATCGTCGACCATAGTCTGCTCCTCTCCGCCCTTCAAACCATAGGTGTGGACCCCTCCTCTCTACGTTGGTTCACTGACTATCTTACAGGCGCCTTCAACAAGTTAAAGCCGAAGGAGGCCTGTCCCCTTAAAACTCTGCAAAGAGGGTACCTCAAGGTTCTATATTAGGCCCTTACTTTTGCAATCTACATTAATAACATCGACTACTGTATAAAAGAAGCCAACATCCATCTGTTTGCAGATGATACAGTTCTCACTTGAGTCGCCCAACACCTGAAGCTGCCTGCAATGACCTACAGTCAGAATTCAACCTTTGCAAAGCCAACTCCTCCAAAAAAGCTACTCCTTAATGCCAAAAAACTAAAGTGATGGTCCTCTCCTTTTATCCGTACAGCTAACCCTGTGTCCAGTGGGACAGTTCCCCAAATTACCACAGTTCTAGGTGAAAACTAGAATTTGTTACAAAATTCAAGTATCTGGGAGTTTGATAGACCAAAGACTCTCCTTCATTGAACATATCGAGGACTTGCTAAACGACTTGGCAAAGGCTTGGACTGTTTTTAGAATCAGCCAATTTCTCACCAGAGATGCCAAGAAACAACTGGTCCAATCCATTTTCTTATCATTGGTTGATTACGCTGACTTCCTCTACAGCCAATGCCCCAACTCTTACATGGCTAAACTGGACACACACGCTACCATCGAGCACTGAGGTTTATAACGGGACTCCCTTTGACACACATCACTGCACCCTATATGCGACAGTGGATGGACATCACTAAAGTTCAGGCGCCACAGAAACACCGCTCTCTGACCTATAGAGCCATCTCTAATAATCTGCCTTACTATATCTCCTGCTGTCTTCCCCTGAGTATAATTTGGGAAATACGCGTTAAGAAGTTACTCAGCTATTACACTAAAAGTACCCAAAGCAAAATCCCGCTTCGGCAGGGCAGCCATAAGCTTCGTGCTACCTACCTTATGGAACGATCTACAAAAACCCTCAAATTACACACTCTGATCAGTATAAATGCTTTCAAGATGCTTTATTTCCGTACAATCAGAAAAGTATGTAACTGCTTCACCCACTCAGACCCAGTACCGGTGTCTGTACTGGTATATAGCCATGCCTAGACCCAATTTTAAGTACTGACCCCCCCAGCTTGCTCCTCACCAGCCTAATTGTTATCTCTCTTATCCCCCTGTCTTATCAACACTAGGCCCATCCATCCCCTTATTCTTCCTTTCCCAACCTCGGATAGGAGCTCACTACCCTGGGTTGTGACATCCTACCATGCCCCGTACTTTATAGCATTCAATCCCGGGGCTCACACATACTCCTTTTCTCCATCCACCTCTCTACATCCAGCTTTACCAACTCCTTTCTGTGCACCGTGCCCTCCTAGCCTTTCTCCCCTACTTCCTCCTCTCTTCCCCTACCTTCACCTCTACCTGGTGTATATTTTTATTTTTATTTTTCTTCTTGTTACTTCCTCCTGCAACCTTAGATAACCTGCTTTATCTTCCTATAGACACTTCTATGTATGTAAATTCTGTAATCTGTACAATATCTGTACAATTCTATGTACATATGAACTTCTTTTTCTTCCTCTCTGTAAAGAGTATTATCTGTATTGCCTTGTAAATACCTGTGTTGACCTGTATATACAATTGTTCATGCTCCACCCAGGTCCATCTTGCAAATGAGCTTCTGCTCAATGATGAACGCCTGGTTAAATAAAGACTTGATTGAATGATTGATTGATTGATTGATTGATCTGTCCGGATCCTAAGCCCCACACCACTCCCAGTACCTGAGCTCAACCCCCTCCTCCATTCCTCTCGCCGGCTGCTTCATGGTGGGTACTTACCCCATCACCATGGAAAGCTGAGAGTCAGAGTGGTGCAGTGCCGATGGACCAGATGTCATGAAGCGTGCCGGAGAATTTTTGTACATTTGATTCCCCACCCCATGGCATGGACATGCAAGGCATCAATGATGCTGCTGTGCATGCTTCCATGCACTGCACATCCGATGCCCTCTGTGCCATCCCCTTTGTGAACCACCTGCTTGCACCAACCCCTAGTCACCACCAGGAGCCAGCACAGCCGTGATAGTCCCACCCCTTCCTCTCTGAAGGAGGAGAGCAGTCCCTGGGATGCTCAATCCTCCTCTCCCAGCCAACCCTCTGACACCTGAGATTGCTCCTGATCCTGGGTCATCGGCATGCTGTGAGGAGCGGCTTCCAGTTCCTCAACCCTCAGTGCTACTAGGCCTGCATGTATTGACCACCTCTTTAATATTCATATGGATGTAACGGTCACTGCCCCAAACTAATGAATCTAACTGCCTTGGTGACTGTCCTGCATTTTAAGGTGCAATGTTTTAGTGTGTTAGTTGCTTTCTCTGCTTGGTGTGACTTTAACAGATTTTAGCAGCTTCCCACATAACTTAGTCATTATACTGTCAGTGTTCTACAAGACTTGTGGGACTTCTTGGCCTCAATTCAGAAAGGTTGATGCAAGATTTGGATCAAGCCCTGCGTCAAACCCGCTGCTGTGCCTAACACATTGATGCAGCTTGTACCCAGTTCAGAAAGGTCATGAGCATTTGTCACACTTTTCCTACTTTATGGTGGTTTGCGCCAACTATTTGACCAAATCCTATAAAAAGATCCCATGTTTGTGGCAAACTTAGACCAGCAAAAATGTGGACTAACTCACAGCAAATGGCACATGGGATTGTGAAACCTGATTGACAGATGCAAGTATCATGCACCATATGTTCAGCACACCCAGGCTTGTGCCAGTCCAGCAAGTCTCTGAATTGAGTCCCTTGTCTCTGTAACTAATGTATTCTGTTACTACTGTAATAATAATATACCTTTTAGGAATTGTCCCATCACCTTTATTTGTTTGTTGTTTGTTTAAAGTTTATTTTTATACAGGCTGATTTGTTGGAGAAATAAATCCCCTTTTACAACAAATTCCTGTTGCACATACTTATAATTACAACAAAACAGTATAAATAAATACATACAGAGCAAAAAGCAACATGTAAACTAAAAACAGTTAAAACAGACATTCAAGTAATCATGTAAGTTAAGTTTAAATATGTGCAAATCAAGAATCTCAGTTATTTGAAATGGTAATTCATTCCAAGTCTTTGCGAAACTGTTCTGAAGAATTATATCCCCCATCCGATTTATAATTCGGATCATAGGCAATATCCTGGATGTTTTCCTTAGCCTTTCTGAATATGTCAAATTTAAGTTCAAACATATTAAATGATTTAATGGATGCAGTTTTTTACTCTTGGGATAAACTAGACCGTGACATACCACTAACCATAAGTACTTTCTCCATGCTGTCGGATGTAACCAATCAAGTTCAAGGTAGACCAGACATCGATGAACCCGATATCTATTCTGTAGTATATAGCTCCTCATCCTATAGTACATCTGGTCTATCTTATCCAAAGACTTATGGTAAGAATGCATATACAATGGAAATCCATAGTCAAGTACAGGCAGCAATAGTTGTTTTACTAGTCTAATTTTAATTTCCCTGGTCAGACATTCTGACAACCTTCTTAAAGCTCACAGTCTTTGATTAACCTTTTTTGTCTGTAGTAAAATGTGTTTAGAAAAGGAAAACTGGGAATCAACAAGTACTCCCAGATATTTATAACTAGGTACCATCTGAACCTTAGTCCCGTCAAGAAAATTGATCTGTAAATTTGTAAAGTCCTTTTTTTATGTGATCCCACTGAAAAGATCATACCCTGTGTCTTTCTAATACTCATTAAAAGGCCTGAGTCTCTCATCCAAGTCTCAATATTAAAAAAGACTGTCTGGAGCCGCTGTCTCAGGTCTCCGGGACTATTTGCAGATGCAATTAATACAATATCATCTGCATAAAGCCTGATCTCAGTACTAGTTATATGAGATGCAAGGCTATATGTAGATGTTAAATAACACAGGGTCCAAAATAGAGCCCTATGGTACACCTCTGTTTAAGTCCAGGAGACTCGAGACAGCAGCACCACAGACCACTCTTTGCCTACGATCAGATAAGTAGGATCTAAACCACTGCAGAGATTCCTGTTGCACCCCAATATCCAATAATCTGTGCAAAAGAGTCTCATAACGTACCAAGTCGAAAGCCTTACTTTGCATATGTTAACTGCCTAAATAGCCTGACACCTGCTGTTAACTATTGTGCTATATTTGTTCTGACTCTCCTTTGCTCTAATTCCACCCCTACCTCTCACTACACATAGAAAAGCCTAAAAATGCAATACACGTTACTCCAATTGTTACCATATTGCCCTGTGATCACAATTCTGTCCCTTATCCAGTTCTTCAGCCCCCACTAACATTTGATACTTCACCCCTTCTCCCACAGAGGCTCGGAGGTCAATTTAGACTTGATAAAGCATATGTTAATCCTGGACAGGGGTCTGCATTCTCTTATTTAGTAATAAACAAGTACTGCAAACACATTTTAGTACAAGGCCCCTCAAATTTATCTTGCTCTATCTTTTCATAGTATAATCACCAGCCTTTCCAGCTTTACCTATGGCTCCATCACCTTCTCCTCTGCCTCCAATGGAAACCACCACAGATGGAATGATACCTACAATAGCGTCTGCCAGTTTGTCCTGGCCTCAAACCAACTTACCCACCATTTCCAGCTTTATTCTTGGTTAAACTGGTTATCTCCAGAGGCTTGTCATTCTTTTGCTATGGGGACTGTTAGAGACAAAATTCTTAGCAAGGGGGGTATCCTCCACGCTAGCTGCATTGTTTAAATCATTTGACTAGCATGTGCTGACCTTTGCATAGCTCACAAAATTGAATTTACATTTCTACTGAGTGGTGCTACTGGTTTGTGGCATATAGCAAGCAAACAAATAGAATCCACTGCATAACCCCCACACACACACATATGGCAAATCTAAGAAATGAAACATGTAAACTGCTTGAATTGTTTAAAGAGAGCATGCTTAAAAAAAGAACAACAAACTCCCACTACAGGTTTGCAGCATATGACAAACAAACAGAAACAAGTGAATTATCAACCCCCCACACAATCTGTTTGTTTGTTATATACCACAAAGCAGTAGCACTCCATAGCAGAAATGCGAATTTGATTTTGTGAGCAATGCAAAGGTTAGAGCATGATAGTTTTGCAATGTGCTAAGACCTTTGGGAGTTTGTGGTTCTTCTATTATCATGCTACCTTTAATCACCTTTTAGATTTCCTGGTGGAAGCACTTTACTATAAAGGAGCCAGTTTAGGCAACACACTCTACTTAACAGTAGCCACTGCAGACATTTCAGAGTTGGGAAGTAGGGACCGAACCATGGGGTTCCACTTTAACCATTAGTTGTTTGGCTTGCTCACATTGGAATTCCAATCTGATAACTAAGAAGATCCCTTTTTCATGGATTTAAAAGTAAGAAAATAGCTAAATCAGGCAGTTTAAATGTTTTATTTTTTAGATTTACCATGGGGGGGGGGAGGTGTGCATTGGATTCTGTTTGTTTGTTATATACCACAAACCAGTAGCACCCCTCAGTAGAAATGCAAATTCAATTTCATGAGCAATGCAAAAGGTAGAACATGCTAATTTCATAATGTGTCAAGACTTTTGGGAGTTTGTGGTTCTCCTATTAGCATGCTCCCTTTGATCACCAGTGAAATTTCCTGGGTTGAAGCACTTTACTGTTAAGGAGCCAATTTAGGCAATGCACTCTATCTAAGAGTAGCTACTGCAGATATTTCAGAGTTGAGAAGTAGGGACCCAACCGTGGGGTTCCACCTTGACCATTGATGGTTTGGCTTGCTCACATTTCAATCTAATAACTTTGAAGACCCCTTTTTCATGGATTTAAATGTAACAAAATAGCTAAATCAGGGAGTTTAAATGTTTTATTTCTTACATTTGCCATGTGTGTGTTGGGGGGTGCACTGGATTATTTTTTTTTCTGTGAAATCATCTGTCTTGGGGTACCCCATCCAGTTTGGTGACCTTCCCCTCCTGATTGTTCCTAGGTGTTCTGCCAGTATGGGAACTCGGGCCTTCCCCACTTTGCAACAAATTATTGGAACTCCATCCCAGTTGCCCTACAGCACTCCCTCTCTCATGCCTGCTTCAAAAGTGAGTTTCACCACCATCTAAAGGCTTCTGACTCATGTATCCGTTTCTTGCCTCCCTGAATTATATGCCATTGTCAGCTTCTATTTCACTAAAATTGTTTACTTGACCCCTGTTATTTTAATAGTGGTTTACCCACCTTCCAGCACTTGGTTTGCCATAACACCTCTTGTTCAATATCTAGTGTTTGTGCTAAAAAAGCCTGATGATTTTGTTAAACCGGTTACTTATCTGATGCACCTTCACTCACTCCTGACATATACAGTATATGCAATGTATCGGGCACCCTTGCTAACTTGTTCTTATGTAATTATTGTTGATTGTATCTTATACAGTATTTCATTGTGCTGTAACAATACTCTCCTGGATCATGACTGAACATAGGCGTATTATTGTCTAGTGCACTTACCCTATAATCAAAAGCCAATTAAATAATAAATTAATTAACAGACATTTTGGTACTAATCTACCCTCTTAAACCCACTCTGTGTTGCTTCCATGTGGCTTTACCATACTTTCAACATGCATAGAGACTCAGGCTCTCAACTCATCCAGCTTGGGTGCCAGACACCTGGTACACTGCCAGAAGATGGATTGCAGGGGGTTGCCACCTGTATGAGATCACCTATGAACTGCACCATGCACCCACTAAGAGAAGCCTCCAGGGTGCAAGGAGGAACTCCTTCAGGAAATTGCAGACTTCCATCTTCGACAGGGTACTGGAGTTTATCAGATGGTTGATTCTGGGTGGTTTCAATACCTGGATTGATGATGAACTCTTGCTCCTTGGGCAAAATGTCCTCTATGTAATGGAATCATTGGGCCTCACACAAGTACTTCTTTGACCCATCATCATGGACATGCCTTGGACCATTTTTTTTCCCTGGGCTCAAGATTAGTAATCTTGAGTTTGACTTGGTCAGTTGATCAGATCAATGCATGGTGAGGTGCTCATTTGCCCCCCCCCCTTTTAGTTCACCCCAGTGAAAATGGTACAATATAGTCCTTCAAGAGGGCTACAAATGAAGAGACTTCAGGAGAATGTGGGACATTTCGAGCATGACAGCAATGTGTGAAACAGGACTGGAAGAAGCAGTGGTGCCTTATAATAGGGTGATCATTGCATTTTTTTATATTGTAGCACCTATTCTTGTACTTCCATTGATCTCACACCAAGGCTCCCTGTGGTTTGATGGTGAGCTCAGGTGGCTAAAGACTATGGGGTCGAGGTTGG
Organism: Neoceratodus forsteri; assembly: GCA_016271365.2. Lineage (NCBI taxonomy): Eukaryota > Metazoa > Chordata > Ceratodontiformes > Ceratodontidae > Neoceratodus > Neoceratodus forsteri. Next base: position 105,395,561 of record CM057457.1, read on the forward strand.
AGCACTGTTGGAGGAGATCCAGAGCCCCAGAGGACAAACTGACTGTTAATATTCATTATGATGAATACCAAAGGGCAATCACCCAGAAAAAGCAGCTTCTAGGGAGATTGCTGGTGGGTGGACTTGTCTGGCTTAGCTCTTTCAGACTGTGGACAGGCTGCTCCGTTTGGTCTGTCTGCAGCCTATTATAGCATGTTCACCTGCCAAGTGGAAGAGATTGTTAGATTTATTTTGGACAAGGTGTCCTAAATACAGGCTGGGATCTTACCAAGTGGGCTGAGCCTATTCAGTACAAACACACTCATCTGTCTTGGGAAGAGTTTATGTCAGTTATGGTGGAAGTGGTTTGTGGGGTGATTGTGGGATTGCAGTCCACCTTCTGTGATCTGGACTCAAACCTGACATAACTACTGGGGAGTTATGAGGGACTTTAGGGTCCAGAGTTTGCAGGGATTGTCTGGTGCTCCTTGTCGAGGATGTCTTTCTGACTGCATTGAACGATGCATTGGTTGGTCTCCTTCTGGTCAAAAACATCTTTGGACCCAAATAACCTGACTAATTTTTGACTTGTCTCTGACCTGCCCTTTTCAGGCAAGGTTATTAAGAAGATTGTTGTGCTGCCGGTTCAGGAGCACTGGATTGACATTTGATGTCTTTGAGCTCCTCAAGTCTAGTTTTAGGTCAAGATACAGCACTAAGACCATGTTGATCAGCGTTCAAAATAACCTTCTCAAAGTGAGGGATAGAGGAAAATGGTCAATTGTTGTTTTTCTCAGTCTCTCTCTTCAGCCTTTGCCAGTATAGGCCATGAGATGTTGATGGTCCGACTGAAGGAGTATGCAGGTCTCACTAGCAAAGTCATTTGCTGGTTTGAGTCCTGCCTCACGGATAGAATGCAGATGGTGGTAACTGGGAATTTTCCTCATGACCTTTGCCCCATCCTGTGGTGTGACCCAGGAGTCGGAATTCTCATCCATGTTGTTTGTAGTATATATGCTGCCCCTGTGTAGAATCATTAGATGATACACTGTGGGTTTTCACTGATATGTAGACAAAACCCAGCAGTATCTGCCATTTGCTCCTAGGACACCTGGTAGATTGGAAGTGCTAAATTAATGTCTGGCCAAGATCCAGGATTGGATGGCATATAGCAGGCTGAGACTCAACCCAGACAAGACTAAGTTATTAGTGACAGAGCTGCAGCTTGGTTCATCAAGGCTGGAGGCCTCTACCAATGTAAAAAATCTGGGGGTCATTCAGGAAGAGGGGCTTACACTGGAGGCTTAGGAGCAGGCAGTAGCTTAGAGGTTTTTTTAACATCTGAGGAACATTCCTTATCCTTCCCTAGAACGTGGTGACACTGGTACATGCATTTGTGATGTTCCAACTTGACTACAGTGATGCCTTTTACCTAAGAGTCAATGTTGGAGCCCTGTGGCATCTTCTGTTGTTGCAGAAGTCACTCTGATGAAGAGTCAGGATATGACTCAAAGCACCGGGATTAGTGTCACACTCTGTCCATTGCAATAAATGTAACTTTTCAGCACCTTTAGTTGGAGATTCAACCTTGTTCTTTATTTTTACTTACTTCAGGTAGACAATAGACACATACAAGTGGTCTGTAAGACTGTATTTTCCTTAGTGCCACCACTTTGGTGTTTGACTTGCTCAGAAGGCTGCAGCCAGATTACTGACAGTCATCCTAGGTCATCACATGTGACACCAATCCTGTGTGAACTGCACTGGCTTCCTGTGAAGTGGCTTATAACCTTTAGGTTGAACTGTTAACCTGTAAGGCCATTGTGTGGGTTGGGCTCAGGATATCTGATGGAGCTCCTGGTTACTCATCAATCTTTTTGCCCCATACATTCTACTGAAGTGGGCCTCCTGTCAGTATCCAGGGCCATATTGAACTCTTTTGGGGACTGATCCTTTGAAGTGACTAGTCTGTTACTGTGTAACTTGTTCCCTAGGCCCCCTTAGTGAAGACCTTTAAGGGGGGTCACAAAACCTACCTCATTGAATAGGCATTCAACAACAAAAGATGACTCCACTTGAAGGCTTGACTGGTTTGTTTGCTGATGATGTTTTATGTTTTTATGATGCTGCTTATATCAGTCTATATGTATAATTATGTGTTTCTTGCTCTGAGATTAATACTTGTGTAATTGTGTATTGATCTGTAAGGTGTCCTAAGCCTCCAAATAAGGGTGTTGTATAAATAAAGCTGCTACTACTACTACAAAAAAACAAAGTTCCCACGCTCAACTTTCTGTATAGGTTGAAATGTTGCTTCAGTGCTGATGTGAAAAAGCAGGTAGTCTCCCACTTCCTGTTCCCTTTGTTTGACTATGGAGACATCATATGTCACTGTGCAAAGCATTGTTTGTACAACAAGTTTTGTGGGTTCATCCTGCCCTGTGGATGGCCTACACATCGTCTGCTGAATGACTAGCTTAACTGGCCAAGTCTTTTAAACATGCATGATTACCACTGGCTTTCTTTGCTGTATACTTATACACAAGGGCAATCTCCATATTATCTCTTAGATTACCTCACAAAGTCAAGAAGTGACTACTCACTGCATTCAACAGCAGCACTTACATACTCAATTCCAAGGGTGATGAGAGAAACTGGTAGAACAGCCTTTACATATGCAGCATCATACATCTGTAGAACACTCTCCCTCCAGCTGAGGAATGCTTCTGGCTTGCAAGTGTTTAAGTCTAGTCTTTCTAGCCTCCTTAAAACTCCCTGTATTTGTTTTGATCCAGAATCCTCCTTTCCTGACAATGAACACCTTGCATAAAAATTCTCATGCCCTTTGTTTGCTGTGACCCCACTTCGTTAGCTTGATTTCATTGTTGTTTAGAGGTACCTACTTTGATAATTTGTTTCCTCTATATATATATTTAGCCTGTATATAACTATTCCGGCTGGACTATGCCAATCTGGTGACTGCTGCTGTTCTCCCCTTGACTTCCATAAAAACAAGATGCTGAATCTCATGGGGTTATCTCAGTTGGAGAAATTTATATAAGAAAATAAATGCTCCCAAATATTTTGTGTTTATTCATTGGCAACTGGGTAATGCCCACTAGGCACAATGTCCATTTTCAAGGGTGAACCAGGAGCACTGGGAAAGGTAAGTGATCTACTCAGGGTTACACACTATGCAAGAGGAGGTTGTGGGAATCAAACACAAGTCTGCCAGATGTACCAAGCTCATTGACAGCTCATTACTTTAACCTCTGGGCTATGCTACCAACCACTATGCAGTATTTTTTGCATCCAAATGTTATCCTTTTCATACTTCTGACATTTATTTTATCAACCAAGATGGAGTCTTACCATCACGAGCAACTGTCTAGCTTGAATTGACTTTTCACTCATTGAGAAGGGACTTGCATTTGTGTATTCTTATTTTTTAATCTTTAAATTGACAAACTGACCCATACCTAACTGTAAGGCTTTTTGACCACTCTCATTGTTACACCTTAAAGTAAATTTCAAACTCTATTTGAACTGCAAATGGGCTTATAGCCCATTACCTTAGAGCAGCACTAGTCATTCTTACCACAAACTGTAATTTATTTTAAAGTCCATTTTGAAAGGAAAGAGCTTGTAAATTGGGTTGAAGCAACAACCAGCTAATCTCTTCCACTTTCCAATCTGCTGGCCATGCCCCTGTACTCAGGCATTTTATGATGTTCAACCAAGTAGAGTGCAGGGCCGCGCCCCATTGTAGTCTATGGTGGCCACGTTCAAAACAGTTTTTTTATATGTTACAACAATGATTTATGTAAATAAAAGTCACAGCTCAACTAAGAGTGGTTCTATTCTTCTTTGACATATAAAAAAACTGTTTTGGAAAATACCCCCTCCAGGCTATCATATCCGCTTTCCCTTTTGTTCCTACCTTGTATTCACTCTCACTCTTGTTCTAACCTTGTACCCTCTGCCTGATTTGACATACTGTATGATATCCTTTGCAATTAATCCTAGGTTGCCCCTGAAAAAGGAACTCTGAGAGGCTCAGTGAGCTTACCCAGTCAACAAAATTAAGTAAATAAATAAACAATGGGGTGCATCCCAGTGCTCTCCTTGGTTAGCTGTCATAAAATGTCTGATCCTACTTGGTTCAGTCCATATTATGATCCTTTCCCATCTGAAGTAGACTTTGAAACAAATTACAATTTGTTGTGGGAATGACTACTGCTGCACTAAGTCAATGGGCTACGTAGCCCATATACATATCTTTGAAATTTCCTCTAAGGGATGTCCAGCATCATGTTCAGCATCATGTTCTACTTAAAGTTACTGCCTCCAGTGGATTCGCCTCCTTTTTTTATGAAACTCTGACATCTTGGAACTTCTTGAGCATCTTATTTAGCATTTTCTCCCAGGTTAGCATCTCTGCTACAGTACCTTAATGAAGAGTAATTTGTGTAGTGCACACTCACCATGTCAAAGCTTTGCATGATAAGTAGTGTCAGTGGCTCAGCAGGTAGCACACTCGCCTCTGAGGCCAGGAGATCAGTAGGCTGTGGGTTCTATCCCCACACCAGGCACTTGGGTTAACATCCCAATACTGACACTGTAGTGCAGCATGAGGGGGGTGCTGCACTCCTGAGGTGCCATCTTTCGGATGAGACGTTAAACCAAGGTCCCATCTGCCTGTTCTGGTGGTAGTTCAGGTGTATGTTAAAGATCCCATGGCACTTCTCAAAAAAAAAGAGCAGGGGAATTTCCCCGGAGCAATGGCCAAATTCCTCCATTCATGAAAAATACCATCAACAGCTTAATCTGGTTCAAGGTCAGTTGGCATTCATCTGTATGCCCTCCCCCGGGTTGTGCCTGAAAATAGGCAGGATTTGTCTCGTGCACTTACCTGGTCAACAAAAACTAAATAAATAAAAAAAAAAAAGTATTCTATTGTTTAAGTATTGGTTAAGGTCAATAACAACCTGAATCCAGTACCTGCAATTTTTTCTTACACACTCTGCACTATATATGAGTGGGTGTAATGGATAATTGCCCTATTATTGCACACATCACTGACTGCAAAACACAACACCAGCAGGCAAGATCTATTTTGTTTTTCGTTTGCTGTTCTCCTACTGTATCTGCTGACCGTAGTACTGTTAACCAGTAGTTATTTAAAATAAAGTATGGACAACAAGAAAATCTCCTTTTTTGACACACCTCTGGTGTGTGATACCTGGATAAACCACTCTAACTGTTGTATTTTGGTTTATGTAGTATCACGCACCTCAAGAGTGTAAAAAACTCATAGAAACACAGAAACATAGACTGTGATGGCAGATAAGGGCCGTCGGGCCCACCCAGTCAGCCTTTTTTTTAACCAGCATTTTTTTGCTGCAGACCTTTCTTGATCTATGGCACAATTTTTTCCCCTCCTTTCTTTACACCTGCAATTTCCTTGTGCCTGTTATTGGTATTTTTGAAAACCACCGTTTTTGCCCACACTACCTCCACTGGAAGACTGTTCCAGGCATCCACCACCCTTTTTGTGAAGACGTACTTCCTCACATCCCTCCTGAATTTTCCCTTCCACCTTCATAGCATGCCCCGTTGTTCTAGAGCACATTTGTCTCTAAAAATACCCTCCTCCTGTACCTTATTAATCCCCATGAGGTATTTAAAAGGTATCTACCATACTCCCCCCCCTTTCCTCCAGAGTTTACATATTTAGCTTATTTAGCTTCTTCTTGTAGTGCTTTTGATGCAAACCCTACACCAGTTTGGTAACTCTCCTCAGGACTGCCTCCACTCTAGCTCCTTCCTGATATGTGGTCTCCAGAACTGGACACAGTACTCAAGGTGAGGTCTTACCAGTGATCTGTATTCGGGTAGCACCACCTGCCTCTTCCTGCTCGTTATGCCCCTTCTTATGCTCCTCAGCATCCCACTAGCCCTACTGACTGCCTTTTCATGCTGCTTGGACACCTTTAGGTCATCTGAAATTATTACTCTTAGGTCTCTTTCTTGCTTGGTCTTTGTCAGTATCACTCCACATATCTTATACTCCGGTCCTGGGTTTCTATGGCTCAAGAGCATTAGTTGTTTTTGCATTACAACCCAGCTACCATACCCTTGACCACTCCTCCAGTCTTTTTAGATCCCTACTCATCCTTTCCATACACCCCAGAGTGTCAACTCTGTTACAGATCTTGGTGTCATCCGCAAAGAGGCAGACCTTTCCTTTCAGTTCCTCCACTATGTCACTTATGAAGACATGGAAGAGGACTGACCATGGCACTGATCCCTGAGGTACCCCACTGATCATCCTCCCTTCCACAGAGATAATTCTTTTACCACTACCCTCTGTTTCCTGTCCCCTAACCTTTTTTTCACCCAGGTTACCACCTTAATACCCACCCAAAGTTCTCCAACTTATTTACCAGTCTCCTATGAGGAATTGTTTCAGAAGCCTTGCTGAAGTCCAGGTAGGCCATATCTACTGCTCTTCCCTGATCCAACTCCTTGGTCACCCAGTTCAAGAAATCTATCAGATTTGTTTCTCATGATCTATCCTTGTGAAACTATGCTACCTTGGATCCTGTAATTCATTGGCTACCATATATTCCACAATCCTTTCCTTTAGCAGTTTTTCCATTAACTTACCCACCAACGATGGCATGCTTACAGGTGTATGATTTCCCGCCTCCTCCCTGTTACCACTTTTATGACATGGGACTACCTCTTCCCTTCTCCAGTCCATCAGGGCCATGCCAGTCTCCAGTGAACAATCAAATAGATCTATAAGATGTGCAGCCAGTACCTCCCTGAGCTCTCTCAGCACCTCTGGATGTACCCTGTCTGACCCCATAGCTTTGCCCACCTTTAGGTTAGCTATTGCTTTATGGACTTTCTCCTCAGAAAATGGACCAGTGTCCACTTCCTTCCCATCAATGCTCCTGGCACCATTTTGAGGTCCCTCCCCCTTCCCTTTTACTGTGAATACTAAGCAGAAATATTTGTTAAAGATGTTTGTTTTTTCTTGATCCCCCTCCGTACAGTCACCCCTACCTATTTAACTGTACGATCTCTCAATTTGTCTTCCTTTTCTTGCTAACATACCCAAAAAATGTCTTGTCCCCTTTTGTTACTGCCTGAGCTATTCATTCCTCAGTTTGCTCCTTTGCATTTCTTACTGATTTTCCATCCTCCCTGTGTTTTTCTAGATACACTTCCCTATCCTCCTTTTTATGGCTCTCCTATCTTCTGAATTCTATCATTTTAGACTTGACCTTTTCTGCTGCCTGCTTCAAAAACCATAGTGGTTTCCTCTTTCTTTTACTTTTGCTTACCTGCTTAATACAGAGGTTTGTTGCCTTCAGTATGTCCTCTTTCATTTTGTCCCACTTTTCCTCCACCTCCTCTATGTCTTCTTCTCCTGACAGGTCATTCCTGAGGCATTCACCCATTTTACTAAAATCAGCTCTTCTGAAGTCCAGGACCCTCATCATTGCATGGTTTAATTCTGCCACTGTTCTTATACGGAACCACAATGTACGATGATCATTGATCCCCAGTTGGCTTTCCACCCTGACATTCACAACACTGTCTTTGTTTGTGAGCACCATATTCAGTATTGCCCCATCATGAGTGTGTTCACTGACTAGATGTCTGAGGAATGTCTCCTGCAAGGAATTCAGGATGTCCCTGCTTCTGGCTGAAGCTGCTGCAGCGATGCTCTAATCTATGTCTGGCAGGTTAAAGTTCCCCACCAGCAACACCTTCCCTTTTTTAGCCATTTTGTCGATTGCTTATAAAATTTCCTTATCTATGTTCTCCCCTGTGTTGGAGGCCTATAAAGGTCTGTAGATCACCCCTGTCCAAACAGTGGCTCCATTTTCCAACTCATTACACAATGCTGCCCATTTTTTATCTTTTATATCATTGATCATGACATAGAACATTCCATAAATGAGACATGTATTACTTTGAACACTTGTATACACACACATTTATTAAATAAATAAACTACAGTATGTCTTACAATTTTTATACAATGGTTTAAGTATCCTGGCAACAAAGATACAATTCATTGAAAAGGGGATACATACACAGATCATGTTTGTGATGCTGTACATTAGTATTGAATATACTGTCCATAGTACTATGCCCTCACAGGCTAAGTTAGGCAATCACATGTTGATAACTGTAACCTGTTATGTGAATAATACAGTTCTGTTGTATAGTACAGTATGTCCTACTGGTAAAGTTTCTTAGAGGGAGAAAGAAAGAAAGAAAGAAAGAAAGAAAGAAAGAAAGAAAGAAAGAAAGAAAGAAGGAAAGAAAGAAAGAAAATGGCAAGGATAAATCCAGAGAACTCATTGCATGATAGCAGTCATATGACTATATATTAAAATACTAATGATGCATGGTCAAAAACCAAATCTCATTATGAAAGCTTGAAAACCTCGTTACCAACAATGAACCATTTTGCAAGTGCAATAAGCCACTTTGTGGTGTCCCTTCAACCTTTTTTTCTGTCTGATGGTGTAGTTTGTAGACATGAACAATGATTAGCTTGCTTGCATCCATCCAGTTTCATCCCAATTTAAATTTAAATTAAATTTCTTCACTCTGTTCTGCCCTGGTGTAAAAACCTGTTTGACTCTATTGCAAATGTCATGACCTGATTCATATAAGGAAACATGGGAGCTGATAATGAGTATTTGCACATGAAAGAGGCTTTTTGCTCAATGAGTAAAATGAAGCTCCTAGCTCATAATCAAATTAATCAGTAGAATAGCAAAATGTCACAAACAACAGCATCTTTCCGGCTACATTTCTGTAACGCAGACACACTTTAAACAACAGAGAATATTAAGGAATTTACCTGAAAAAGTTTGATGGCCAGCACAAGACACGAGTACAGGGACTTCAGAAGGACATGCAACAGAACTGACTAACAGTAGCAGTGCTGGCTTGTGCATATACCCATCATCAACTCCCACGATGCCTTGCATGAGTGGGGTCATGATTTTTGCAATGGAGTAAAATGGGTTTTCACAATGGGGAGAACAGAGTGAAGCAAGTCCATTTAAATTTAAATAAAGGTGAAATTTGGTGGGCGTAAGAGAACACATTACTGTTGTTCATGCTTACAAACTATACAGGTATACAGAAAATAGGCTGCAGGCACTTTCCCTTTAAAGGATCAACGATGCACTTCCTATGGGTATAAGGACACTTGGCCTTGGCATTGTGCCTTACTACATCCCTGAGGCAAGCATTATTAATCCTTTAATGCACACCCCTTCATGGCTAGTTGCTTAGGTATCACCTACACAGGTTACATATAGGCAACTACACAAATTATAGGAATGTATTTGGTAGTTTTGCTAAGATCTTTTTTTAAGTCAATCAGGTAAAATATTTTGAGGGCACTTTGCATCTACTAGGGGATCAGTAATATGAAAAATGTATTTGTCCTACAGTGAATGGATTTTGACATTCAGTCTCGGGGGGGGGGGATGTTGCTGAAGGACTTGCTTTAGAGGAATATGCAGTAGAAGAATCTGATCCATTTACAATCAACTGCTCTTTTCTAGTTATATACAGAAATGATACAGTTGCATCACTGAGAGAATCATTAAATCAATTAGCATGTAGGGACTAGTTGAAATCCAGCAGTCCAGCCTTTTCAATCACTGTTCTCTAGGATCTTTCTACCCAGATGCTGTTCTGTTGCCAAGTTGCCAGTTCTAATTTTTGTATGCTTGATGGTTTGTGTTCATCAATTTTTCTGTATTCATAAAGAAATAATATAGGTCTTCAAATAAATTGTTGTTGTTTTTTCCAAAAGCTTTCATGAAATTCAAGATGTTCCAAGAAAACATACAGTGGTAGCTAGGTAAAGGACTCAGGATATACAGCATTCTCTCAAACAAGCTACAAGCCTTATGTCTATGGGACAAAGAAATGTCATTAGAATGATCATTTTAGGGCTGCAGTTGGCGTAGCCCTACTGACCTCTTACTAACAAAACAGCAGTTGGTGCATTCATTCTGACCAAACAACATGATGGAGTTTCAACACAGTTACCTCCACACCTGTGAAGCACTCCGCTCATTGTCTTGGTTGGAAGTTGCACTGCACTATTTTTTTACTGTGTCAGCAGTCACGGCAGAATGCGACACACTCTGCAGTGTCTAAGATTGCTGCCAAACTGTACTGCACATGTGCAGTGTACTGCAGGGCCATCTTGGTCACAGCAGAGTGTGCTGTGTTCCACCATGACTGCTGATTCTTTTTCTTTTTTAATTATGCATATCCTCCTCACTCTGACCCTCCCTCTCACTACCAACCACCCCACCATACCCCAGAAACATAACAATGATACTGAGGGTATCCAATCCCCCAGTGTCTCAATCTGTGTTCTGTGCCCTTTTTTTTACATCTATATTTTTTATCCCTCCACCCTTCCCTCCCTCTCAGCACCCACCTCCCTACCCAAAACATAACAGTGGCACTGGGGGTGCCAAATCCCCCAGAGTCACAATGGTGATACCTTGGTCCTTTTTTATTTTTATTTTTCACCCTGTAAAAAGAAAACCATCCATCGATGTCTTTTGAACTGTTATGATCCCCCCATCTAACTCTCACTCAGCACTCACAACTCCACATCCCACTCAAGCCCTAACTTACCTATCAGGGGTTCAATGCTGTAATCCTCTCAGGACCACAGACACATCTTCATGCTTCAAAGCAAACTGAAGAAACAGGTATGCAGTGCAATGTATTTCAATGGGGTTTTGAACATAGTGGCATAATTTGGGCATTTTTGCATATTTTTGGCCCACATTTTCAACAAGTCTTCTTTGAAACCCCACCTCATGAACAATTGCACTGTCATTTGGAAGACTGGTCCCAAAAGGTGATTTTGTGGTCCCTGCGCAAAATCACCTCTCAGGCATGAGTTGAAAATGTTCTCTTCCCTTGCTCATTTGGTGGGGTTATTAGAAAATCATGTTACAAAGTTGGTGTAAAAATATTAAAAAAACAACAAAGTTATGAGCCTACATAAAATTTTGTGAATGCAGGCTCGTAACTCTGATAATTTTTAATATTTTTCCCCCAAATTCACAACCTAGCCATATCTTTACAGTATCTCATGAGTGTGACAGCTGTCATTTTTCAAATCCTGGCCAAAATGTTTTTTGTTTTTATTTTACATCCTGAAAGGTGATTTTGCGGTCCCTGTGCAAAATCACTTTTTGGGCTATCTCTCTCTCTCTATCTCACTGCCCTTGTTCATGAGGTGAGCTCATAAGAAGGCTATGTTGAAACCTTGCTGTAAAAATATTAAAAAACTGATAAAGTTATGAGCCTACATTCAATTTTACAACACAGGCTCATAGCTTCGGTATTTTCAATACGTTTACCACAAATTTATAACATAACCATATCTTTACAGCACCTCATGAACATGCCAGCTGTAATTTTTCAAATCATGGCCAAAATATTTTTTCACATCCCTAAAGGTGATTTTGAAGTCCCTGCACAAAGTCACCCTTCAGACAGGAGTTGAACATTTTCTCTAATCCTATTCATGAGGCAGGGTCAAAAGAAGGCTATGATTTAAATTTTGTGCAAAAATATTTTAAAAATTCTTATGAGTCGATGTTGAATTTTGCAAATGCAGGCTCATAACTTAATAATATTCAAAATGTTCACCCAAATTTTCAACATAACCATTTCGTTACAGTACCTCATAAATGTGACAGCTGTCATTTTTTTAACTCCTGCCCTGAATGTGTTTTCGTGTTCCGAAAGTTGATTTCATAGTCTCTGCGCAAAATCACCTTTAGGCCAGTAGTTGAAAATGTTCTCTGCATTCTTCATGAGGCAGGGTCTTAACAAAGCTATGTTTAAAATTTTATGTCAAAATATTAAAAAAACACATTTTCAATATTTTTATCCCCCTCCTCCAGCTGCAGCCCTATTGACTGTGGTGAGAGTTTTTTTTTTATGGTGTCCATTTAGAATCTGTTTCATAAATTGCCAGTTAGATAGTTAGTCGTGTTTTGCATGATTGGGGGGGTGGATTGTAAAAGTGGACATCACAAAATTCCTTCTTTGTTTTGGGCCGAGGCAATACCAATAGCACACTGATTAATCCTTACATGGATGAAACAGGTGTGCGTGTGTGTGTGGTTTGCTGTTTTTAGCCTTTATAGATTGCTAGGTCTTTTTGGTATCTCACAGTCCTGCTTTAAGCCTAGGAAAACAAAACTAAAAGCCTTTTCACATCTGACTATCAGGTACTCCAGTTTAACCAACAGACATGAATCCATAAAGAAGCGGGCACACCAGAAACCATTTATTAAACATGCTTTATTTTATAAAAATGCACAAATTAAATCAAAAAGTGCTTAGTATAGAGCAAAGTGGTGCACTACAGTGAAAGAGAAAACTCACAGCATATTGCTTACAGCTTACCCACTGTAGACAAAAGACTACGGACTTCAGCAGCTGCCCTACACATCAGGATAAATAACACCTTCTTCGGGGGTTGCCTGAAGCCTAGTGTAATAGTTGTGGAATGCCTGCTTTACAAAAAAAATCCAATTGCTAACTTATAGTTGTGAGTCACCTGGTGGGAGATCCAATAGAGCTGTGGCACCTTGCCACATAGTAATAAGTTAAATAGGAAGGCTTTGAGCATATAATTTAAATTGAAGGGGTAGGTTAAGAAGAGGAGCAATTGCCTACCCTCACATGTATACAGACATGTTATAATTAATTATAGAATAGGTGCCTGGCACTATTTATTAGAGAAAATGATAGTATATTTGGTAGCCATGGGCTAGTAAACTATTTGCTTTGGCTAGTGCCAAAAAGCTCTGGTGGTCCAATGGTAAAGATAGTTTGGGCCAGCCTGGTGTTACTAATAAGAAGAATCAGTTTCTTACTTGTAAATATATATATCTATATATCGATATATCTATCTATATATTTATATATATATATAATATAAGTATTTTGCCAGAAGTGTAAACAGAAAGAAAGCAGTTGCTCAACTATTTAAAATACAGTGTGGCAGCAGTGTGGCTCCAGGATGCCTCTGAGTCTTGACTGAGGCAAGTTGTCACTCCTCCTGAGTACAAAGCTACTGAACTGAATGGGTTGAACCCTCAGGTACACCAAGGAGTGGCTACAGTGAACTGCTACCACACTCACAACTCAAGCTGCAGCCTGCAGGAGAGTTGAAGCGCTCTCAGCAGTCAGAGACCACCATTTTATTAAGCAAGTAAATGTCATCTAGTTTTGCAGGTACCAAGAGACAGGATGCAATTTTGGGATGGGGTGCAAATATAAATAAAACAGTGAGCACACAGGAGAACAGGGGATGGGCTCCCATGGTGCAAAATGGGTGCTGTCTTAGCAGCAGCAGACTGCAGAGCAAAATCAGCACACAGTAAGCATACACTTGAAAGAAAACAACCAGTTAAACAAACACTTTAATTAAATAAAGTCTTAGAGGGCTCAGGAAAGGCAGAAGGACCCCAAGCATATGTTTATTTTCTCTAGTGAGAGAAAATGTTGGAAAATTTCAAATGTAGAGTTGCGCACAACCTTTTTCTAAGTGCTGTATCTCAGTGAATGTACATCAGATGTTCCTCAAACTTAATGTGTTCATAGATTAGGAAGGGCTCTATTTTTTAAAAATTAAATATACTTTAATGCCATTTAAATTATTGTGACAATAACATCCAAAAAAGATTACTATAAACAAAAGCATAATTTATAAATAATTTATGCCCCATAATCAACCCATAAACTCCCTTCCCACTCATTCCTTCCCATAAATGATTTGCTACAAATTAATAAATACAGGGGTAATTGCAAAACAATAAAATAGAATTTGCCATAAATAATATATACCCAATTATTAAATAATAAGGCTGGACAACCATGTGTTTAAGATTCTCCATCTCTGACAATAAAGCATAAAAACATTCTTGCCCAGATATTCAAACTGCACTCAAAATGAATGCAACAGCAGGAGCAAGCACAAACCAGTTGCACAAATGCGCAACAGGTGCGATATTCAAACATGGAGCAGAACAAATTGCGCAAGCAACCAACGTCTGAATATCGCACATACTGCACCATAGCGCAACCAGGAAGGAGAAGCTGAGCCGAAATGTTGCGCTATGGCACAACCAGGACAGCCCAGCTGAGCATTCCAAAGGTGCCATAGCGCAAGCAGAGCCCCCCCCAGAGCAATGGAACTGCACATCCAGGGAGGCAGGCTGGGGCCCACCGCCAGCCATGCCACACATGGGCACAGGAACATACTGCAGAACCCACACCACACCTGCACACCCCAAGCACAGCATCACTGGGGGTGGGACAGATGATCTACTTGCCCATGGGGACAAGCCAACAAAGCATAGCAGAGCCATGACACCCCAGCACAACCACTGGCAGGCTGAGAGTGCCCACACAGGGTGGACAACCACAGTGCACATCAGCCCCCGACACACAGCACACCCTGCACTGTGACCCCAAGACACCACCTATGTGCAGTGACTGGCACTGCAGGAAACCATGCATCCCCAGCACACATCAACCCTGGCACAGAAGCCTACAAGTCAGACACACCCTGTGCACCCAGCAGTGGGTGGCAGCAGATGGCAAGACCAACTGAAAGTCACTGCCATGCTGGAGATACCTCCCATGCACTCACACGCACACACACACACACACACACACACACACACACACACACACACCAGGACCATACCAGCCCAGATGGCATGTACACCCCTGCAACTGAGCACCCATAGGCAGCTGCAAATCAGAGACCAACACATTATTCATATAAAAATATAAATGTATTTTAACACAACAAACATTAACAAGAACAATTACAACTATTTACAAGGGGGGGACGGGTACAAGGTAGGGTTGGTCAAGGGGTAGGGATGACAAACTTGGAGAGGGAAGGCAGGGTGGTAGGGATGGGAGAAGTGGGAAGGGAAGATAGGTCATGGGCCAGCCGGCCGGCCGTCCTCCTGCTGGTGTCTTGCAGTTCCCTGCTGCCTCCTCCGCAGGCCATGGCGGTGTATTGACTGCAGGATGTTGGTGTTCTGGGCCACAAGCTGTCGGATGGCCCTGACATCCCTCGCCAGCCGATGGAGAACCTTGAAGCCTAGGAAAATGGGAACACAGTCAATGGCTGTGACTGACCACAACCCTGAACACCACCCAACCTGCAAGCCATATAGCCCAATATCCCGCACCTGTGATGGCATGCACCCACCCACAGTGAACATGCACATGGCCATCACAAACAGGCGGCACCAGCTATGCGCACCACTGCACACACACACACTGCCCATGTCCATCACAGCACAAACAAGGCTGGCAAGTGACGTGGCAACGTGGTGCGATGCCACTTACACAGCTATGTGCCCAGTGCATGCATGGACCACCAGTGATGCATACACAGACGTGCTGTGAAACTGGACAGTGATGCTTGTCACCTGTGTCGTGCCTACAGACATAGATACATAGCCAGTGTCAGCAGGTAAGGGCCTATGGCCCACACAGTCTGTCCATTTCAGCCTGTAAGTTACTTTGTTTACCTAGAAGTCTGTTGCCCCTTACCCCTGACCTCAAGAATTCTGTTATGTCTATCCCATGCAGTCTGAAATCCCATGAGTGTGTCAGCCCCCACCACTCCCTCTGGCAGGGTGTTCCACTTGTACACCACCCATTCTGTGAAGAAAGTCTTGCTCATGTTTCCTCTGAATCGTCCTCCCTCCAACTGCATCCCATGCCCTGTAGTCCTGGAACATCTTTTGCACTTCAAAATAGTGTTTCCCTGCACCCTGTTCCACCCTGTAAGATACTTGTATGTCTCTATCATATCTCCTCTCTCCCTCCTCTCCTTCAGGGAGTACAGGTTCAGTTCCTTCAACCTGTCTCCATAGGAGTTGTGATGCAAGCCATGCACCATCTTTGTTGCCCTCCTCTGAACCTTCTCTGCCCACTCTACGTCCTTACGTAGGTATGGTCTCCAGAAATGTACACTGTAATGCAGGTGGGGCCTCACTAGTGTCTTGTATAGTGGAATTATGACCTCCCCTTTCCTGCATGTTTGTATTGTGCAGGGCTACTGGCCCCCTCCCAGCATGCAATAGCATCCATGAAGTCATGATACTCACACTGCTCAAGCAGCTCTGACTGGCGCTGTTGCTGGCACTGCTGCTGCTGCTGGTGGGGTGCAACCCCTGCTGGCACCGGGTCCCTGGCACGGCCCTCACCAATGTTGCCCCGCATCCTCACATCCCGGCCTGTGGGAGACATATGTTGAGACAAACATCAGTGTGACTCAAAAGCAGACTGCCCCCTGCCCCAGTGACAGTGCCTGCCCACACAGCCATACCCATTCATCTCACAGCTGCACACACTGACACAGCCAACCGTGGCCAAGCCATCACCTATGCACAGCCACCAAAACACACACACACCCCTACAGATAATACAGGTGCATAGATGGCACACCCACCTGGCCTAGGCACCATGCCCCACCTGGCACGTGAACGCAGCCATGTTAAAAGCTCTGGCTCCCTCCGGCGGAGGTCACTGTACCAGTGCCGGCACTGCTCAGCAGACTGGCACTGTCCAGTGACCCCCACCAGGTCAGTGGCCACTTGCTGCCACACCTCAGTCCTTGCACTGGTGAGGGGCACCTCACCATAAAGGCCATCATAGTGTGGCTCAACTAGGGCCACCAGGTTGGCCACTTCAAGCTGGCTCCAGGACCGCCTCCTCCTAGCCATGGCACCAACTTTACAGCAGGCAATGGCGCCAGCTGCGCGTAACCTCACGTGGAGATGTTGCGCAATAGACCACCACAGGCTCCAATCGCTGTTCGAACAGCACCGTTACTTCACATAGCGCTGTCACCAGACAGCGAAATAGGGACATACACATGGCAGGCGAACAGTGCCAAGGGGCAAAGGTCATACACAAGGTCATGGGCAATGATGCAAGGCTACGCACAGTGCCATCTGACGTATAGGCATCCTGCACGACCGACCAGCTGCGTACCAGTGCCACAGTGGAGTATTGCGCAGTAGTGCCACAGCGCCATATAGTGCCCATTGCTGTAGCGCCACTGGCACAATGGTGGCCATGGCCTGAATTGTCGATCGTGCTCAGCATATCAGCAGTGTGACAGATGCCTGCATAAGCTATCTGGGCATGCGCAATGCAGTGTACCACACAGGCACAGATCTGCACCATTGGCTCAGCCGACTCTTCCGTATTGCGCAAAGTGCAGATTCGCGATATTCAGCCGACACATGCAAATCATCTGATCAGCCATTCAAGGGCACAGTGGCGCGATTTGCATGTCATTATAGTTGCTCCACTCCTAATTTGCATGTATTGCGCTATAAATGTCGATATTGGGCTCGCTGCAGATTCGGTTACTGCAGGTGAGAGGTGAGTTGCATGCTGTGTGATGTTCAGGACGATGGTCATGGGAAAATGTTGTAGACTGCACAGTGACAGGTGTCCACTTCCCCCATACAGATTGCCATGACCGAGCAGAGCCAAGGTGAGGGTGAGGATGGTGGGCGTAGGAGGAGGCCCAACTTTACAGCAGCAGAGACGGAGGCTCTCTTCCAGGCCTACCTGGATGAAGAGCCAGTGCTGAGTGGACGGAGGGGCACCTATCAGTCCCGTGTGGCTGCATGGGAGGGGGTAGCTCGGGCCATTAACCTGCACGGAAGCCACCAGCGCTCCGTACAGGAATGCAAGAAAAAGATGGGACAGACCGCAGGAGGTTGAAGGAGAAGGTGGCAGCCTTCAGGGCAGGTGACAAAGGCACTGGCGGGGCCCGCCAGTGGTGTTGGAGCTGACCCCAACTGAGGAGACACTGGTCGCAGCCATGCAGCCGGAAAGCACCATTGAGGGTGTACCAGGCGGAGGATTCCAGACAGGTGGAAACCCATCACTGCACGGTATGACATGGTGGTGGTGTTTGGGGGCGGTTGTTCACATGCACTCACATGTACTCTCTTTCTGTTACAGATCCTGTTCGTCTTCAGGAGACGGTGGTGGTGGGTCCAGACAGTGATGCTGACCTGCTGGACATGGAGGAGGGTCCATCCACCTCCACCACCAGCCAGCAGGCACTGCAGCAGCATGCACGCTGGGCTGCAAACTCTGGTGTCAGTGATACGGGTGCGGGGGGTGCACAGCCTGTGTTTCAGCAGTCTGGCATGCAAGCATGCCAGCATGCTGTGACCATGGCAGTAGCACGCACCTGCACCATTGATGATAGAAGGCCTGCAATGGGCAGTGATGGTTGTGTGTCCCATGACGGACACATGGCAGGCCAGCACGTGCCCCTGGGCCTGTCTGGTTCCAACTTGTGTACCAGCATGCTGGCACGGTCCCAGGCTGTGCATGTCAGCACCCATGGGGCAGCACCAGTGGCTGTGCAGGTGTCTGGCACTGTTACCAGCACAGTGGTGGAACGAGTGGACCCGGGGGCACAGCGGTTGGAGGGGCAGCAGCAGCAGTCACCCACCAGGTCTGGGGTACAGTGTCAAGCAGTGGCACATGTCCGCCCCTTGATCCACCCATTCCTGGTCCTGGTGAACAGCGCCCACCCTCAGCGGTGTTGTGCATCAGGACCGCCCACACCCTGGGGGTCAGGATGCCGTTGGGCACAGTACCCATTGATGAGAGCACACCCACCTGCTGCAGGAATCAGTACAGCTGCAGAGGTGGGTTGCAAGGTCCGTGGAGGCACTGTCTGTGTCCGTGGAGTGGCACAGCAGGGAGTGTGCTCGGGACCGAGCCAAGCTGGTCCGTATGCGGACGGATGTGACTGCCGCCATTGACAGGCTGACCCAGGCAGTGGTCTCTGTCGTGGATGCATTGGGCACACAGTCAGGTGCCCCTGTACCACACACCCCACACAGTGCACTCTCCACTCCCCATTCCCAGTGTCGTGTGACACCAAGCCTGTCGATGCCGGGTTCTGCTGTGGGCATCCCAAGCACCCCTGGTGCAGGTTTGTTCGGGATGCTGCAGACCCCTGTGCGGGCAAGGTCATGTTCACGCAGTGGGACCCCTGGTGGTGCAACAGTGCCACCCCATGTGGCTCCTGCTCAGCCTGCCTGTGCTGTTGGGTCATGGCGGGGCTGCCCATGCATCTGCGGTGGCCGTGGGACAGTGCTACATGACTGAGCTGTCTCCCAGTGCGGGCCCTGTCTGGTGCTGCCATGTGTGCAATGTGTGTCATGGTGGGCAGTGCACTGCTGGGTGCTCTGCTCACCACACTGACACACGGACCACCTGCACACCCTCCCAACTGCTGTCCACAGGTGCGTGTGCATGATGATGCCTGCATTGCACTGTACACCAAGGTGCAAGGGTGCCCAGCATCTGACACATGTACTTGGACAGTACGGGTGGTGGGGGTGGTCGGTGGTGCTGTGTGTTAGCAATGTTGGTTCTGCAGTGCTGTGCATCTGCCCATGTATGCTCTGTGCCTGGTGTGTGTGTGTCCATATGAGTGCTCACCCCTCCCTGATGGTGTGTCTGTATGCCTGGACCGTTCCACTCCCCTGACCGTCATGCACCCCTGGTGTGTTCCCCTGTGTGCCTGTGGTTTGCGCATGGACAGTGTTGGTTGCACATGTCCCCTTGACTTACCTGTGCTGTGCATAGTGCTCCTCTGTGATGGTGTCCCGGTGCAGCTGGGCCTGCCGGATCAGTCGGGGGTCCCTCCATCCTAGGGGGGGCTGCTCATCACCATCATCACCGGTGCCACTGGCATCCCCATCGCTGTCCCCCTCTTCGACCTGTACGGCTATCCCATGGTCTTTGGCCATGTTGTGCAGGATGCAACAGGCCAGGAATATCCCACAGGCCTTTTGGGGGCTGTACTGTAGGGCACCGCCGGAGGTGTCTAGGCATCGGAAGCGTGCCTTGAGCATCCCAAACACCTGCTCTATGATGTTGCGTGTTGCGGCATGTGCCTCATTATAGCATAGCTGCGCTGGGGTCATGGGGCGCCGGTACGGTGTGAGCAGCCAGGGATGGAGTGGGTATCTGCAGTCACCTGTGTGGAGATAGTGGAGATCAGTGTCATGTTCAGGTCCATATCGGCCATCTCCCTGTGTGCCACTACCATGGCACCTGTGGCATTCCCACCCTTGCCCAGAGTTTGCATTCCATACATGTGTACTCACCCACTAGATGTCCTGTGGGGATGTCCCCACTCTCGAATCGATGGCACAGTGCAGACTGATACCATATGAAGGCATCATGTGCTCACCAGGGTGTGTGGCACAGACATTGATTATGCGCCCAGTGGCATCACACACCACCTGGCAGTTGACACTAGGGAATTCCTTTCTGTTCCGATATGTGTGGCCATCGGGGCCAGGTGGCATGCGGATGGCCACATGGGTGCAGTCTATGGCCCCTAGCATGCCAGGCATACGTGCTACCCTGTGGAACTCCTGCATGTTTGCTGTACGCTCTGCCACGGTGCTGGGGAAATGGATGTACTCTGCAGCATGTGGCAGCAGTGCGCAGAGGAATTGGGTGAGGATGCATGACGTGGCCGACTGTGTCATGCCTGTGGTGTCCCTGTCGGCCTCTGGAAGGTGCCCGTGGTGAGCAGGCACATGCAGGCTGTCACCTTGGTCTCCACCGACAGGGCGTGACTCCGTCGTGAGGGTGCCTGCATCACATCACTGCACAGCTCACAGAGCTGTCTCAGTATTGCCCTGTTCAGGTGGTACCGCCCATGATCTCTACATCTGTGTACAGCTCAAAGCTGATGCGGCACGGCATCATTTTTGGGTCGGAAGCATACCGACCGGCCCTCCAGGCGGCCACGCCCCTGCAGCATGCATTCACCCCTCATTACAGCTTCCATGTGGAAACTGGCACTGTCCATCTCCCTGGCTTCCTGACCCCCCGGCTGGTATTTACTGTGTTACCCCACTGTCCTGACTACTTCCACTGCACCGGGCACCCCCCGCTGGCCTCTACAGACTATGGGCCACACTTTCTTTGCCTGCCCTTTGTTGTCTGTCTGTCTGTCTCTGTCTCTGTCTCTCTCTCTCCCTCCCCCACTTGGCAGACTGGTAGCATTCTTGTGCCGCTTCCTTGAGCCTTTTTATTTTGGCTCATTTCTGCTTGTGGGCAATTTCCGGTTGTGCCGCTCTTGCAAGTCTTTGAATATCGCATTGCGGTCTTTATGCATGGATCCACCCCCTTCGGTTGCGCATGCCTTCATTTTCATTGCGCTGTTGCTCAGCATGTTTTCCGGGGTGCAACTGCCTCCTTCTGAATATCGCTAAATGGCGCAGTTTTGGACTTGCGCATGTGCAACCCTGTTGCACATGGCGCAACCCTTTTGAATATCTGGGCCTCTGTGTAGATGCTAACATAAGTAAAATACATAATATTTGGGACATGTCTTTATACCATTCTGTTAATGATTCTGATTAAGTATTTTGATCAAACCAATGTCACAAAATTATCTTTTTTGTTACCATAGATATTAAACTAAAATAATAATGGCTATTTCCTTTCAAGTCTTGAATGCCCATCCTGAAAATACAATTCTTAACTATAAAAGCAGCAGAAAGCTCTAAAACCAGATCTAGATTTCAAATTATTATATTCCATAATGGTTGAGCTGTTGGACACTCCCATAAAATATGTAAAAGTTATCCTATTCAGAGTTGCATCTGGTAAAAGCTTGTGAATTTAAAATTCACCACTTATGTAATTGTTCATGCATCTTATAATCTGCATGTATTATTTTAAATTGGCTACATCTGTACCCATCAATAAGGATATATTGATACGTATTTTGCCAAATTTGTTTCCACTGGATCTTTGTGATTGGTTGGTACTGAACTTTAGGCAAATAACTAGACAAAGGTCTTTGGCTATTAGCTTGTCTTTCTGAATTATTTTACAAATTTTTGATATTGCCCACTATTCCATGCTCAATTCCCCATAAGTCTTAAAAAGGTAGGGTTGAGAAAATTATGCTTTGGGTTTCCCTAATTTTGAAAGTATTACATAAGGTATTTGAAGATATGTTCAGTAGGCTTTCCTTAAATTGTAGAGTTGACAAAGGACAGCAAACAAAACCCATTTATTATCTTGTACAAAGTTAAGTGACTTTATAATTCCCTTATTTAAGCATATAGAATTGGATATTGTTTTATTATGTATTTTAAAGTTTGGGTTAAACCAAACTGGCTAATTTCATGGGTTGGCAAGGACTTTCTCTCTATTTTTTTAATTGGCTAAATATTGATAAAGATACACCAATAGCAGTGTAATTCAGAAGGCTGGGCAAAGCTTTACATTTAATATATAATAGACCCCTCAAAGAAACTTTACTTAAAGTACACAATTTGTGTTCTATAATAAGTCAATGAAGAATATATGACATTACTCCCTTGCATTTCTCAAATGACAATCATCTAAGATATTTGGCAGCCTATGTATCATGGTAATATGCAAGAAAATCAGGAGCACCAAGGCCTCCATTAATTTTTTGAACCATCAAACAAGAATAACTGAGTCGTGTTTATGACCTTGTCAAATAAGGTTTGAGAGAAGTCTGCAAATTTTTAAACCACTTAATAGGTAGCTTAACTGATAAATTTATCATTGGATACAATATTCTTGGCAAAAGGTTCATTTTTATTAAGTTAACCCTTTCCCAAGGAAATAAAGGTTAGAGATGGGTGAAATACACAGATTTCACTCCTTGGAATATTTTGCGAAATTCGCACATTTCATGAAATATTTTGTGGATGCGAAATTCCACCCACTAAATGCAGAATCTCATGGGTGAAATTCTGCATTTTGCACGTGGAATTTCGTACAAGTACAAGTACGGGTTTATTGTTCAACAATAAGTAATTACAATCTACTAAAACACACATTGTATAAAACAATAAACAATTCATAAAGTATTTAACATAAAACATTAAGGCTGAGTTCCTACTGCATAAAGTTATGGCTCCTTTAAGCTCAGGAGTCCATTCATTTTTAGAACCAGTATTCAGGGCTCCATTAACTCAGGAGTCCACAGCATATGGGATAAAAAGACTCCATTTTTATTCAGGAGTTCCATTTTCCAGGAGGGATTAAAGTACTTCATTTTCTCTCTGGAATCCCTCCAATTTAAAAAAAAAAATAATTGTAAGGCTCCTTTTTCAAACAACCATCAGTTCATTTTAAGCATAACCTGACAATTTTAGCAGTCCTTACATCATATACGCATCTACTACATCTTACTTATCCACTTGGACTCAAGATTTATATTTCTACATAGACAACAGAAGTGACCATATGGTGGCTGCAGTATAGTTCAACCAGTCCTGCATCATAACACAACTATTTGGTGGAAGTAGTATGTTAGTTATTTTCAGAGATAGACTCCATATAAAAAGCCTAGAGCAAAATCTCTTAAAATTGGTGACACCTGGCAGGTCTGGACAGTTAGAAATCCTGCTTTCTCTCTTTCAGCAAAATCTGTGAAGGAACAATACCCACAGAATAACCCCAACACTTGTTAAAACATTTTTATACAAGTTGTTTCAAGGGATTGTTGCATAAGTAAACCATCTTTTGTAGTTTAGAGTATAAAGCATATTGCATATTGCAAAAGTTCCTGCTTCATAGTGAGAGTCATTACAGCATACTTAAATGTTTGTGCCCTATTACCCTTAATGTTTAGGTTGGGTGATAAGATATGAGCTGAGAAAAAAAGTTAATCAGTACCTTGTGGGAGAAATTCCCCCAGACAGTTCTCCTTATTTTGCTGCACAATGCCTTTTTATAGGAGTATATGAAAGGAGGTCACCACAAACAGAACTCAAACTCAGCTCAGTTTGTTAAACCGGAGTCCAGAGTCCCACCTCCATAATTCCTCTTCCAAAATGACCCCCAGTTTTCCATGCCAAAAATGTCCACTCTCAGCCATAATGAAGTCCTTCCAGGGCATAGGGTTGCAACATCTGTAATCTGACAACCCACCATCATCTTCTTCTTCTGGGTCTATAGCAGCAACACTTTCAAATTAAACAGAAAAAAAAATGCTTCTCTGAGTGTAATAATTTTGGGGTCACCAATATCAAACAACAATAGAACCCCAGCCCATAGGCAACATTGGCATACCTTGTTATGAGTAAAACAATCCTATCAGCACTTAAAAGTGCTATTGCCATTCCAGCCAACCTCTTCTCCTCTCAGATTCAAGTTTTTTTTTAACTTTCTTTTATCCTCCCCTCTTTCCTGTGACAAGGCATCTCTCAGATGGACCATCTACACCTTGCCTCTACTGCACACCTGAACCCTTCTCCCAGCCAAGGAATCAGGTGCTGGGTCCCCCCTCTCCCGGCAGTCCCTTACGAAGGAGGTGGGGACCCCGGAGAGTCAAACCAGGTTCAGGGCCAGCATTGGGCATATGGGCTCAGTTACTGGGGTTCCATTGTCACCTCCCTGGTACCAGGGCTCTTTCTGCTTTTCTGCCCCCCCACAGATGCAGGAGGTACAATGCTGTCCAGCATGGGATGTGCATGCTCCTGCCTACATCTGCAGAATGGCCACCTGACGTTGGCCCATTACTTAGTCCCCAACTGCAGTGCACCTAGTCTCCACTGGGTGCCACAAGCATTATGGGATGGGAACCCCCTCCCTCCCAGGAGAGGAGAGCAGTCCATCAAATGCTCAATCCTCTCGTCTCCTTCCCAAATGACCCCTGGATCACCGGGCTTGTTCCCAAACCTGGGTCACCGGCATGATGCGAGGTAAGACACATGCCTCAGCCCTCAGTACAGGCTGCCAGATCCAAGTAAGAGGAAATACCTATGTCAGTTATGCAGTAGTACTCTTCCTCATGAAACCAACACCATAAGACCACCAAAAAAAATGTATTTATATCTCCTAGTTTGCAGTTCACAGAAAGCTTCTTCTCTGAATAAAAGGCTGGCAAGAAGTAAGCATTATCATTGATGTTTTAGTTTTGAAAAGGATGCCAAAAAGCAGCAACCAGATGGTGTGGCTAGTGAACAATAAACTCTGCTCAACACCATGCTTTTATCATTATAGTAAAGAAACTCTTTTTACATATTGTGAACTTAAAAAAAAAACATGAGCTTCATTCACTGAATTTAAAACTATGAAGAATTAAAACTTTGAATGTGAGCTTTCAAATGCCCCGCAGGATGGCACATCCATTTGTCAATGGGCTCAGCTCGACACTGAGCTTTTATCTTAGCAGCAAAGAAACTCTTCTCTGCATATTTGCAGGTTTAGAGAAATTGAGTTTCATTCACAAAGTTTAAAACTAAAAAGAGATTAAATCTCTAAAATGGTAATTAAGGGCTTTCAGATGTCCAGCAGAACACAGAGATGGCAGGGAGTGGAGCAGCACTGCAGCCATCTTGCTACTCCACCCCCACCTCATTTGAAATTGAATTTAATATTCTATTTTGCACCCTCGATATATTTAGCAAAATGCTTGAAATTTGCTAAATATTTCATGGGGTGAAATTCCCTATTTCGACAGAACTTCACTAGTGAAATTAAATTTCACTGCATCTCTAATAAAGGTAAATTATTTCATATTTCTGAATCTGCTTTTAGTGAATGTATTGGATCTAAGAAATTACTTTGAATAATTTTATTAATAGAGGTGTTTACTTTAAAACCTAAGTAAATCAGGTTCTTAGTTATCCATGTAAATCCCCATCATAAAAGCATCAGATTTTCTAACATGGTGATTCAATAATACTATTTGTATTTTTTCTATATTAAGTTGGGAATGTGAAATTGAACCAAATTCCTTAATTTCTTCAAGTGCCACCTTTAAGAAGGCAGTGGGTTTACTTAATGAAGAAGAATATCATCAGCATATGCTGATATTTTAAATTGTTTGCATCCTAATGGAATGCCAAAAATTAAGGGATGACAATTAATATGCCTAATTAGGGGTTCTAAATATAAATTAAATAAAAAAGGGGGAAGTGGACAGCCTTGGCGTGTGCCATCATAAAGGAAAAAGGGATGGGAGAACTTTGTTACACTTCACCCTAGCTGTAGGGTCAGAGAATATCAAGCGTATCCAATGAATAAATTCTCTAGGAAAGCCAAATTTTTAAAGCGCTTTAAATAAATATATCCATGAAACTCGATCAAATGCTTTTTCTGCATCAAGGGTGGCCAACAACGGTGGGAGTTTGGCCTCCCCAGATGCAGAAATAATATGTTGGAGTTTCCATAAGTAATTGGCTGAATATCTACCAGTCATGAATCTGACCTGCTCAGAGCCAATCAGTACTGAGCAACCCTGTTGAAGTCTATTAGCTAAATCTCTGGTTAGTATTTTTAAATCAATATTTAATAAAGAAATAGGCCTATAAGTTGATACTTTTAAAGTTGCAGCAAAAGTTGGGCATCACAGAACTGACCACAAAAACTTGTAGATAAGTTACGTTCAAACATTCATTTATTAATATAAAAGAGCGATAAATAGCAGCATAACCGCCCCAGAAATTCACCAACATTTCAAGTCACACTCGACTCTTTATGAAGGTGTAGTCTGAGTACAAGATATCATTACATTTATACTATTATACAGGTCAGATGACCTTTTCAAATCCACCAATCACCTTCTATTATTTAATCATTCACTCCTTCTGTTTACAGGAACTGAGTTTGTTAGTACTCAGACATAGAAAAAAGTGCAGCACAGCAAATGTCACAATATAAACTCATTACATCACCGTAATAAAGTGCTGAAACATAAAAACACCTGTATTATAAATCTTTTATGTTTCTTTAGATGCTACTACATTCTCATATACTTGTATGCAAAGAAAATTGATTTACTATCATGTTTTTACTTCCAGTTGACTCATATTACATCTTATTTTCTGTCTTTTAGGAAAGCATAACGAAGGATTTATAATAGAGATGGTATTAAATATGTTTTTATGTTTAGGCACTTAATTATGGTGATGTAATGAGTTTATATTTTGACATTTGTTGTGCAGCACTTTTTTTTGTATGTCGGAGTACTTACAAACTCCGTTCCTGTAAATTGAATGAGAGAATGATTAATTAACAGAAGGTGATTGGTGGATTTGAAAAGGTCATGTGACCTGTATAATAGTAAAAATGGAATGAAATCTTGTACTCAGACTACACCTTGATAAAGAGTTGAGTGTGACTTGAAACATTGGTGAATTCCTGGGTATGTTATGCTACTATTTTTATCTCTTTTATATTAATAAATAAATGTTTGAACTTAACTTATCTACAATTTTTCTTGGTCAGTTCTTTGATGCCCGACTTTTGCTGCAACTTTAATATTTGAATTATATCTGGACTCTAGTTTATGTTTTAAGAAGCCGCCTACTAGAACATAATTTGATACTTTTGTAGAGTCTTTACCAGGTTTGCCCAACACAGAAATAAAGGCCACTTGAAAAGAAGCACCTTGCTTATATGCCTCCTCATAAACTTGTAGTAATTGGGATAGTGTTTCTAGGTCAAAAGTTTTATAAAATCTAACAGTAATTCCATCTGGACCTGGAGCCTTGTCATTTGCCATCTGTTATAAAGCTTGGTGCAGCTCTGTTATGCTCAAGGTTATTCAAAAAATTCCTTATCTGCCCTTGTTAATTTAGGTAAAGGACAATTGTTTAGGTATTTTTCTATTAAAGTAGGACTGGTATTTTGATTTCTGATCCCACATAAGGTCCTATAAAATTTACTAAATTCTTCCGCTATTTCTCTTGGATGTGTAACACGCTGCTGAGTATCTGCACTGTAAAGATGCTTTACAGTGTGAAATGCTTCTTGTTGCTTAATATGCCAGGTTAATAGTTTGCCTGCCTTTTCACCCATTGTGACATACTTAGATTTAGAATTTTTATATTGCTGACTCGTCCTGAGGTTGGTTTAGCCAGTGATATTGTTCATGGACCACTGCCAGTTGTAAAGTTAATTGTTGTGAATATTTCATGGCTAATTGAGATTCTAAAGACCTTATAAAATTGAGAAGCTCCTGAGACTTGCATTGTTTCTCTTTTTTTTTCCATTTTGGATCCTATTCAAACAATAGTTGCTTACTTATCTACTGAGCCCACATTTTCTTGAAAACAATGAGAACTAAATTGTTTTAGATCAGATGTTTATTTGTGCATTATTTAAAAGACTATCATTCATTTTCCAGTTGTTATATACCTGTGTATTTATTTCTAATTTTAGTTATTGTTAGACAGGGGAATGGTCCGAAATTACTGTAGCCAGTATTTCAGCATGTACTAATCCAGATAGTAAGGTATGACTTAAAAGAAAAAATCTATTTTTGAAAAGGTTTTGTGGGGGTTGGAATAAAAGGTATATTCCTGTAAAGAAGGTTGTAATGTCCTCCAGAGATCTATCAAGGCATGTTAGTCCATCATTTCATACAAAGCTCGCTGATTAGGATTGATTAAAAAGTTAGAGGATCTTGAGTTGTCTGTTTATATCCAATATAGTATTCCAATCTCCTTCTAAAATACATGGAATGTCTTGCAACTTGGATAAGTGTAATGAAAAAGTTATAAATATCTGTGGCTCATCATTATTAGGGACATAAAAAGAGGCTAATAATATTTCTGTACATTCTAATATTTCATAAACTATAATGTATCTGGAGATGGGGTAAGTAATTACTTGATGTTTGAAGTCATTTCTTTTATCAATTAGAATAGCCACCCCACTCTTTTTTTTATCCATGCCTATTCCATTTACAGTACCCAACACATCCAAATGTACCTTAAGAAAAGCAAATCTGATGTAAGTATGTTGGTGTCTTACAAAAATACATCTGACAGACTAAATCTATCAAGATGTGTTAGTAATATGTTTTTTTAGTAGGGTAATTTGCACCTTTCACATTCCATGTTATTACAGAATAAACATTTTTTTTTCCTTTTGGTCTTATTTATTATTTGTTAAACTGTAGAAGTGCCCAAATTCTTATTCTGATATGAGTTAATCCATACACTTCAGTATCTAGACTGAAAAAAGTAATAAACATTTGTAATACAATTAAATTACCAAAGTAATGCACCCCTGTAACAATATAAAAAAAAAAATCTAAGTTGTTCTCTAATATTTTTTGTGTTATTGTAATAAGCAATTCAGATGCAAGGAAAGGAAAGCCCAAACTATTCCAATAACATCACTAGTAAACAAAGCCAAGACAAAATTGGCAATAATCCACCCACCCCTGCACACCTTGTGAACAGATTATTGTTATTTGGAAGTCCTGCAAGGAGAGTTTGGCTAAGTCAGACACATTAAAAATTAAACCTAACCACTCTATTCTTTTATTCTGGTCTTAATTCCTACTAATATTAACATTAGTAAAAATATTAAACCCTGTATTTTTTAGCCAACAAAAAGCAAACTGCCATATCATAGCTGCCAAGATTGCTTTAATATGATATAAATCACAGAGCCACAAATAAATATCAGCAAATGAAACTTAGTATGCAGAGATATCATAATATCTAAAAAAAAATTGCAAAGACAATCTGAAGGTTTTATACTAACCCAGGCACTCCATTCCGGCCATCAACATAACATTGCACCTGCTTATATCTAAAAGGCAAGCATTCCTAATAAAAACAAAAAAACGCTTGTTATACAAAACAACGAAACTAATATAAACTGAGGCAATATCCAAATAAAACTTAGATATTGTTCAGCTCAGCAAACTACTACTAAAGCATAAATATTGCTTGTTGCATTTACGTACTTTTTCCAGCTAAGTTGTTTTCAGTCTGCTCCCAGCTAATACAGCAACTGCTTCAAACACCCCGAGGTTGACTCCAAGGATCAGCACCATCCTAATCCGATATGCCGTTATATGAGTGAAGCAAACTGAGTGACTCAAATAAGAGTGACTCAGTTTGTGTGCCCATAGAAACAGCGACAATGAGGTTGTAGTGAGGGGAAGGAATAGCAAGGGATTAGGACAGAAGAGCGATAGTGAATGATGGGGGATTTCAATGGTGCTATGGGTTAAATGGTGGAGTGCAGCCTGCTCCTGCTGAGCTGGCCACCTGGCATGGTGGGTACTGATGCTGCCCATGGTAGCGATGGTCCTGGGTTCAGTACTGACTGCCTGCATGCAGGTATGTTTTTTATTGCTGTTTTTAGTGTTGGACTTTCTCTTTTTTGTGGCCCTCCTCTGGTCTGTTGCCCCAGCTGTGGTATCCCCATGTTTACTGTGCCCCCCCATGCATTATTCTGTTCCCCAGTGTCTACCCCCCCAGAGATGATTACATTAATATGGGGGATGCAGGTAGTTCACCCCCTACAAAGAGGGTGCAGGGGGCTATGCCCCTACATTAAATGTTAATATTCATGTCTCCCTGTTGAATTGTAGTGCCATTGCTGCACTGGTGCTTGCTGAGTTGGGTGTAGCAACAATATTGTATTCAGTGAAAGGTAGTCGCTGAGCTGCGAGTTGCAGTAAATGTTTTACTATTATGAC
This sequence comes from Neoceratodus forsteri, assembly GCA_016271365.2. Taxonomy (NCBI): domain Eukaryota; kingdom Metazoa; phylum Chordata; order Ceratodontiformes; family Ceratodontidae; genus Neoceratodus; species Neoceratodus forsteri. The sequence goes on from CM057457.1 coordinate 105,426,174, forward strand.
ATGGAACCTCAGAATCCATTGCCTTTCTCCAGGAAGTCCAGATTTTGCCAATGATTTTCAGAGCTCATTCAAGGAAAGTGGTACAGTAATTTAAATTTATTGTGGAACTCATTCAAGGTGGGCACTCATCTGTTTTATTGGGATTTACGATCTGTTTGCTAATAAGGACTACCATCCAGCAATTTAAGGAAAACTTTCCATAAAGACTGAAGGGGAAAATCTGTGTGAATTGCTTAGAAGTAATTGTTAGCCAATTATATTTAAAGCAATAGTGATTTTAAGTGTAATAAGATAGAGTACAGGTGAAGTGTTATTGAGTTTAAGGAAATGTACACAATATCTTTATCAGGGAAGGGTATCTGGGTAAAAAGAGTAAGTGGACTAACTTGAGGTAGAATTATGCCAAGTAGCCACTACACACGTATAAGGGAAATAAAGTGAATGCGAAGTGGCTGAGGGTCGAGGGGAGACCTAATGCTATTGGTAATTGGAGGGCTGCTGGGTAAACATATAGCCTGCAGTCTACAGGTTTAGCAGGTACTCACCTGTGGGAAAAGAAATGTGAATACAGTATAAGTTAAAGGCATAGAGAAGTAGTCCAAATTAAAGAGGTTATTGCAAAGTTACAGTAGTCTTTTATTTATTGCTGTTGTGTTTATCACACTGGCAGAACAGCTAATTAAAGTTTGTACGTTTGTTCACTTGAAAACTGTGTATGAATCTTATTTCAAGGTTGCCCAAGTCTCACAAATCCTGTTGTCTCCAGTGCCTGTCCTGTACAGTGCCTTTCCTTGTAGGCTGCCACAACTGTCTGATTCTGGAGATTGACAAGGTTATCAACCCAGTGTACACAATTCAACAGCTGTGGATGGAAAGGGAAGTAAAAGAACTTAGAGTAACTCAAGGTCATGGCACTCACATGGTCCACTACAACTCCATGCTATAATTGGCATCCCAACATGTGGCTGTCTTGGTCATCCATATGGGTTGTTATATTAGCCTAAATTGCTTCACAAGGATTTGCACATACTACCCATAATATTTGGATTGATGGTATATGTAACTCTTTATCACAATATCGGTTCCTATGGTTTATACTGAAAATCATTGGAAGGGTGTTGATAAATTAAGGAGTATGCTTCTTTGCATGGATGGGAGAGATTCATGGTACTCGAGAGGGAATCAGTAAGGGAGCAGGGCAGAGGATGACAAGGGATAACCCTGAGGAACTTGAAAGTGTTTAGACAGCTTACAGGGCTCATGTCAAGTGCTAGATTTAAGCAATAAACCATGACGGGGTGTTGGTGATGCTGGTTTTACCCATGCCTGGCGTGGTTCGGCAACAGGTCGCGCAGGGTCGGTGACTAAACCTCGCCAGGCGGGTAAAACCAGCATCACCAACACCCTGGAGTGGTTTATTGCAGTTATACAAATGTGTTGTCTGGTAAAATATGAATAGAAATTGAATTGTGATTATTTTTTGGAGGGAAAAAGTAAGGAAATAGTGGAATATCCTTCCATGTAAAAAAATAGTCCAGACAGTGGGCTTGTTTTTAACATAAAGAAATGTTTATTTTTGTGTTTTAACATTTTTTTTAGGTTTTCGTTTTATTTGAAGAAGAGACAAAGTAATGATGTGGTTAACTTAAGCAGTGAGGCAGAACAGTAGCTGTGAACAGATGTGGTTTTAACATGTATTATTGCTTGAAAGTAGATATTTTTTATTATTTCAGAAAAAGTCTTAAATGATTAGGTATTATCATTTTATAGTAATCTTGTTTATCAGTTTTTAAGTCCAGTGTAGTATTTTGTATCGGTGTCCTGTGGCTTTAAGATGGTTGTTGATTTTTTTTTTTAACTTGTCCGATGCCTGTGGGCTGTTGTCATTTTGATTAGGATTGGGGGGAGTGCAGGTAGTTGTTATGAATCTGTAAAAGGAGAGAAAAAAAATACGTTATTTTTGAAAGATTTTATTGTAATTTGTAGATGATGTTGCTTTTTGTCTTACCTTAGAATTATTTGTAGAAGAAATTGACTGTGCCATAATTGAAGAGACCACCAAAGGACGTTTGGTTCGATTCAGGGTGTTTGGAGCTGCAGGCATGCTGGCTGGATCCAGTTGTGATGTTCACTCGGGAGAGCTGGTTATTGAGCAGTGGTTTTCTGTTTCCGTCGTGGCTTGCAGATGGTGGGGTCAATTGGAAAACACTGGCGGTGTTTGAAGAAGTTCTCTCCGGATTTGGAGGCTGATTATGAGGTATGTCAGTTCTGGGGCTGTGCATTGTCAGGGATTGCATATGTGAAAGAACTGTTTCTTGGTGCTGTTTTGTGTTTAGGAAGGGGAGATTCGGGGGAAGGGTTGCAGTTTCCTGATGGTTGCCTTCTGATATGATGTTTCCCCAATTTTTAAAGTCATCCATGTTGGGCTTCCAGTAACTCCGAAATGATGATTCACTTTTGTGACCAGTTATTGCCATGATTTGGTGGGATTCCATTCCTGCATCGCTCAACAAGGTGACTGCAGTTGCTCTTAAACTGTGATTTGTGTAGATGTGTGGCAATTGGGCTTGTTTGCAGATGAGTGGCAACATTTTTCCCAGGTAGTTAATGCCCATAGGCTTGTTGTTGTACCATACTGGCATTTAATCCAGGATATCGCTAGGAAGTCTTTTTGGGTGGAGGAACAATGCTGTGGGGTTTGGTGGCAACTTGTTTAGGTACTTTTCAAAACTTTTTAAAGGACACAGGGGATCGTCAGGTTGCTCAAACATGCAGCCTCTTGTGAGATGGCATGTGGAATCATTGTACTCTTTATGGTTCTTTGTTTCTTCATTAAATGTTTTTGTGACATATCATAAGCCATTTTCAGCAGTTTTTATTTCAAATGACTGTGTTGTAAATTGTCTGACCCTATCCTTGCTTCGCCTTGCGAAATATAGTTGAATGCCTAGCCACACTTTTTGAACTAGCCCTTTTGCAGTTTGTGGGGAAACTGCATCAGAATTCCTAATGCTTGCTAGTTGGGATATTGTGAGTGCAGGGTGGTGTTGAGCAATGTCTTTTCCTGACTTGCGGTATTTTTTTACAACTGCTTTGAAGATGTTGTTTGCAGTTGTGAAGTCTGGGTCAAGCATTAAATTGAGCTGTCTGGCAATGGGGGGGTCATTTATGTATCTGTTGAGTCCACAACGTAAACTAACAAAGCAGCTGAGTACATATTCTTCACCAGATGTATTTCTAACTGTGCTGTAGTAGCTGTGCAGGATGTCATTTAATTGCTGGGCTGAGACATTTTTGAAATCTATTTGTATGTGTTTTTCTTTTGCCCAGTCTAGGAATACATTCACTGCCCACCTGGTTTGTTTGAATGTTGTTTCCTCATGCCTTTCAAGTTCCAGTTTAGTCATTTGCTCAGAGGTGATGCTGTGGTGATGGCGCTTTGTGTTTTTATTAGGATTGGCTGGTGTGGGGGCCTTCAACGGAAGCGCCGAGTTTGAATTGTGCTCTGCAGTACTCGGAGCTACTGAGAGAAGCTTGTGTGTGACGTTGGGGCTGGGGATGCGAGGCAGAGGAACGAGCTTTCGTGGTGACTGCACTGTGGCTTTTAGAGGTATAGCATTTTCGGTTATGGCTTCGATTTGCTCGTTATCTTCTAATGATTTGAATATGGCATCAAGTTCTTCATTGTTGATTAAGTCGAATGTTGTTTCCATTTTTATGTTTAGCGTGAAACGGCCCGGTTTTGTGGTTGTCGGTAGAGCGATTCAAGATGGCAGTTTTGGGGTTTTAAAACAGGGGTTGGAGTGGTTTTTAAATTGCTTGCAGCTTGAGCCTTGGCACAGCTGGCACTTGTTCCTGTTGGTGATGCTAGATTTTACAACAGGGTGATAGTGCCAGCTGGCCAATGAGAATTGGGTATTTTTGTTGCAATTGTATAATTGCAATTTGACCATGGTATGAACCAGACAGAATATTTATTTATTTAGGAAATCAGAATTAATTGAAATCTTGGATTACAAATACCTTTGAGCAATGAGCTCTTTTACAAAGGTTCTACGACATTAAAAAATACAGGGCTTAAACAGGTCAAGTAAAGTATGGTACAACTGTGTGTAATAAAAGGGGAAGACAAAGCATAATGAACAGTCAGTGTGAAATAAACAGAGATGCAAATGCTAATGCTTATTACACACAGTACAAACACATGAAAGTGCATACAGTCAATTTGATAGCAGACAAAGGTTTTGTCAAGACTCACAAGGCAAGGGGAGGCTGGGAAGAGAGGGGTGGGGGGTGGGAGGGAGGACGAGAGGAAAGGTAGAGCAGGAGGAAGGGTGGGGTGGGAAGGTGGGTGCTAAATTGTTATGATTGAGGGATAGACTATTCGGTCAAGGTTATTGGAGTGAGGGTTAAAGGATGGCAGTCATATGAGCTTGATGCAGATAGACCAAAATTATGGTAAGTATGCAGATATTTGTACTATTTGTTCCATCATTGCATTGCCTTTTTACCATTTACATTTTTAGGTAAGGGCTCCAGTACAATGCAGCAAAATCAATTCATTCATTCATCTGTTCATTCATTTTGATTTTGCTGTGATCCTGTTTGGGTTTGTTTACTGATATGGTATTACATTTGTTTACCTACAACACAATATTTTGACCCCCAGTACAGTTTCATCCTGGCCCATATACAGTAAGTGGAATCAGTTCAAGCGCTAAGAAAAAAAATCACTATTTCTTGTAATACACTATTCTCTTCATTATCTTCCAGCACGGATGGCAACCTTCTGTTCATTGTGTATCTGAAATCTTGATCTGTGTTGATCTTATATAAAAGTGCATATGCTTCTAGGACTCCAACAACCTCCAGAAATAAAACTCCTTTGAAGATTTTTCTTGCTACTGGATCCAACATTTTGGGAGACATCCTTACTCTTTCCAAAATAATAAAAAGAGAACTCTAAAAGTGCAGCAGTAATTTCCACACATCTTTCCAACGGGAAATGAGACTGCAATCTGGCTATCAGTCACATGAGAGGGTCAACCTCGCCTCCTCCGAGCAGCCGTACTAAACATAAATCAGGCGACTGAACGTGCCACTGTGCAGAACCACAACATGGCAAAGGCTCCTTTGAAGAGAGGTTTATTTTCCGTGTTTAACTAACATGCAAACAGATATCGACAGAAACTGAGTAAGCCTAACTTCTTTCACTAGAATTTCAATCTACCATCAAAGTACCTTTGGTGATGAGCCCACACACTGCATAAGAAACTCAGCTTGACAGCAAAGCAAGTCCCGCATTTTAAGAGCGCAGTCACATTTCGTGATGCCTTTTGGTCCTCCTAGCTGCCCATAGTTCTTCAGCATACACTGTTGTGTTGGGACTGTGAGCATGGCAGTCAATGCTGCCTCCACATCCCCAGCTCTGCAGTACTTGAGTGAGGACTACTATCCTCGCCAACTGGGGCCCAGGCCCGATGTGGTGCCCTCTGGGATTACCAAGAGGAATGCCCTCCCACTCGACAATTACAACCCCAATGAGCCATAGACCCATTTCCAAAGGCTCCATGTCAGAATAAAACATAGACATTCATACAGTACATACATAGAATAAATGTGGGTGAGCAATCACACAGACTATAAGTATAATGAGCACTGGTTAATGCCTAAACATTTGGTAGCTAAAACAGGGCAGAGCTACTGACACATTTACCTAAATGAGCGGTTAAGACGTATACAATTGGTAACTAAGGCAAGGCAAGACACAGTATGAGTTGGTAGTAAGACTAGACAGACCTCTGTTTTTGATCTGCATGTATAATTCTAGGTTTCAATGTTTCTGTGTTTTTTTGGATCAGTAGTGTTATGGGATATATGTACTGTATAAGATGATCAAATCACTGAGCTACATAATGTATAACATTTTTAATATACAAATATCTTACACTGAAACATGGAAACAGGATTTGTTGGCAGATAAGGACCATTTGGCTTGCTTAGTCTGTCACTCTATTCCCTACCTATTCTGCCACCGCAGATCCTTCCTGGTCTCTGACCATGACCTCTCCCCCTTCCTTGACCTCAGTTTTCCTTTATACCTATCCCATGGATTTTTGATGCCCACCATGGTTTTTTCCTCTACCACCCCCACTGGAAGATTGTTCCAGGCATCCACCACTCTCTCAGTAAAGACATACTCCCTCACATCCCTCCTAAACTCCCCTCCCCAGCTTCATTGCATTCATCTAATCTGTGTTACACATTTTGTTCTGACAAATGTTCCCTTCCTGTACATTATTCATCCTTATGAGGTATTTGAAGGTCTCTATCATATTCCCCCTCTCCCTCCTGTCTTCTAGGGTGTTTGTCACATGGACAGCTGGTTCTGATTACACTATGATAATTTTTCTACACTATAAAATATGTAGGGGAGTGTCTGTCAGGAGTAACTACTGTCTTGCTGAAAAGACACATCAACCCCCCTCAGGTATAAGTTCAAAGGACAGGATGTAGGTTAAACTACAGATATTTGGAATGCAATTAGCTTGTCAGTTTGCTTTGAAGCCAGGAACTAAAATATCCATTTATGACGTCCTCAGGGAAATCCTTTGATTTGCACTAGGTGTCATGACGAAAGGGCATATTCATGTGTTTGGGGTGTTTTCCAAGGAAGCCAGTTAATTACATCAAATAAACTTTGATGTCTGTTTGAATCTGGTCCCAGACTAAATTGGGAAGTCCAATATGCATTTGTTTGGGGTATCGTCAGAGGAAGTCAGTTAATTACATCAAAGAGACTTTGATGTCTGTTTGAAACAGATCACAGACTGGTTTGGAGAAGTCACATGAAGAGAGGAGATTCACTGATGTCACCTATTTTTTTTAAATATCTTGTTAGGACAACCTGTGTTATAAAATATAAATTTTAATACACCAAGGCGGAGTTAGGTGACCTCAGAGAGAAGGCCAGATCAAGACTGCATTTAAGTATACTGAGCAGACCTTAGAGTCACAGAGAGACATTCATTTTCTGACTGAGAAAGAGGAACATCAAAGCACTGAAAGATTAAGAAAGTAAGGATTCATTAGATAAGACCAGTCAGAGTCTATGGGTTGTAGGAATTTGCACTTTTAAACCTGTTTTGTTTTAAGATTGTATGTGTTGGGATATCTTGTTCTGTATTTACTGTTTTCCTATTTTTACCTATTTTAAAGTAAAGATATATATTTTAAAAACAGAAACTGTCTGGTGTGCCTTGAAACTTCTTTTTTTTAATAAGTGAAGCTTGGATGATTACAGTTGACACTGTGCATGAGCTTATTGTGGTATCAAACTGAGAAACAGGTAAGAGTTCTCTAGGTCTTGCATAGAGTTCTAGCGTTCATTTTGTAATACCTGGTTAGGTGCCCGGATGCACAGATATCTGGCCCCTAAAGACAGAATTATCTGAGCCTGACAATTGGGTACACTAACTAGAGGTTATCAGTTTGAATCCCTCCAGAACTTGGGACAAAGGTAACTCAAACCCACAAAAACAGACAAGAGGGTTACCTTGTTCTGTTAACTGTTCACAATTGTAAGCTCAGAGGTTGGCACTTTGGGAGTAGAGGGCTGACCTGCTGTGTGGGGATGTGACAGATTGGTTGGCAGCGGTATGAAAAAGTTTGGTGGTATAAGCTTTATTGTTCAGTGTGTCAGCTTGAGACTGTTCAGCTCACTTGAAAAAAAAAGAGAGGCAGTGTTTTATTTCAAAAGGACAGAACTATATCCTTGGCACAGTCAAGTTCCTACCTATTTTTTTTAAAGTGCCAGACAGAGTAGCAGTAGTTAGGAAAGATGACTTCTGACTACAGCAGGCACACTGTAGACCCCTTAAAGCAGTTGTGTGGGGACATAGGAGTTCTGTTTGTGTTGAAAGCCAGCAAGCAAAACATCATAGATGCCCTGATGGTAGCAGATACCCAGAGAAGCGAGTCACGGAACATGACTGAAAAGGACCAAACCTCAAGTGTGGCAGGGCTAGTGGCCAGTGCAGTGTCCAGATCCGATGAGGAGGACAGCAGGGCCACTGTCAGTGAAGGGCCACAGCAGCAGGGGAAGGTCACCAGTATCCTGGATCCAGAGGTGCTCAGGTTGCAAACTGAGTTGCACAGGATGGAGCTGGAGTTCCAGGAGACGAGGGAGTGAGAGAAGCGAGAGGTGGACCATGAGGCAGAGTGAGATAAGTGAGACGTGGACCGTGAGGCAAACGAGAACACCAAGAAGCAGAGTGAGAACAGAGAGACAATGACCATGTGGAGCAGGAGCGCCAGAGGCAACACGAAGTGGAGAAGATACGACTCTGACCAGTGGCACCAGAGCAGGTAAGTGGCTTGGGTTTAACTAGGACTGCAGGACTGGGTTAAAAATTGAGCTCCAAATTAATAGGGGGAGAATATGGATGCCTTTTTAAATTATTTTGAAAAAGTTTGTATTTATTTCATGACTCTATGTATAATACTGTTCCTTAAGTTGGAAAACAAATAAAAATTATTAAAGTGGAAAAAAGGAAAAGTTTGTATTCAGGCAAAAATTTCTAGAGAGTCCTGGAGCTTCCAGCTATCCTCGCGGGAATCCTACCGGGAAAGCTTGGGATGCAATGGGTCAAATGGACAATGAGGACAGTGATGATTACAGCAGTGATGATTACAGCAAACATAAAGCTGCACTGTTAAAAAAGTTTGAATTAACTGCTGAATCATACAGAGCTAAATTCTGTAAGCTCAGGAGAAGCCCTGACATGAGCTAAGAGGAGCTAGCCATGAAACAATGTCAGTTTTTAAAATGTTGATGGGAAGGAATTGAGGCAAACCCTGTTGATAAAATTGAAACTGTGATTCTGTTAGAACAGTTTTTCTGGGCATGCCAGCAGAGCTAAAAACCTGATTAGAGGACTGAGATCCCAAAACAGTGCAAGAGGCTGCTGAACTCTCGGACCGCTATGCCAAGAGCAGACCTGCTCTGAGAGCAAATGGGGCTGGCGAGGCAGCACAGAAAGGAAAAAGCGTGCCTTCAGAGCAGCTAAAACCTTCACTGCCTCCACCAAAACCAGTTAGCCCCAGGTTTCAGAGAAAAGATTTCTCTGAGAGAAGAAATAAATGCTGGTTGTGTAAAGAAACTGGGCATATTGCCAGACAGTGTCCCAAAAAGGTGAGCAATAATACACAACCGGGTGTTAGAAAAGAAGTGGGTTGTTTGTGTCTTCCTGGAAGTATGCCAGTGAACATGAGGGAGCACATGCACCCAGTCATGGTGAATGGTGTACAGATGCAGGGGTTAAGGGACACAGGGGCAACCCTGACCTTGGTAAAGGGGGATCTGGTACAGCCTGGTCAGCTTATACCCAATAAATATGTCACTGTACAGGACTTTGCAGGTAGGGAGAAATCATTGGCCCTCTCTAGTGTTCTTCTGGACTGGGGTGAAACAGGAGGAACTGTACAACAGGTGGCTGTAGCCAAAACATTAGCAGTGGATGTGATCCTGGGTAACAATCTCCAGCAGGGGATGGTATGTGCAGTTACCCGTAGCCAAGCAGCAAGGGAAAGGAGTCTTAGGAGTCATAGGAGATCTACAGAGCTAGGAGATTGGCATCCTCTGTGCTCACCTTAGATAACTTATCATCTTCCTCGGTAGAACTGGTCTAATTTATGTTTAAATGTCTGTGTGGTTTTGCTGCCCACCACCTCCAAGGGTAAGCTGTTCCATTCATGAACCACTCTTTGGTTAAACCATTTGTTGGTTCTTACTAGTTTTGTAGGTCTTGCTTTTAACTGCAAGGGATGTGACCTGGTATCAAACACATTTTCAGTGGCTTCTAGGTGCAGATTTTCCCATAGATCATTTTCCACCCATGCTTTATACACTGAGCACATATCACCTCTTTTCTCCTCTACTCTAGTGAAAACAGTTTCAGATCACTCTGATGTCAAACTGCCAAGTCTGTAGTTGTCAGCCTTTTCCCTGCTGCTGCTGCTGTTATGGATCTGGACTACATCTGTCCTTCTCCAGTCTTCTGGGACCACCCTTGTACCTAGCGAGTTATTGAATTAGACTATCAAATGTGCAGCCTGTACCTCCCTGAGCTCATTCAATACCCTTGGATGAACCCCAGCTGGCCCCATAGGCTTGTCCACTATCAGATTTTTAAGTCCCTTCAGGACCCTTTCCTCTTTGAGTGGACTTGTGTCTACTTCCCTACCTCCAGTGGTATGTGGTCCATCCCCTTCCACTTTTGAAGAGAGAAATAAGCCTTTGTTCAGGATAACTGCTTTTTCCTGATCATCCTCTGTATAGTCTCTGTCTGCACCCTTCAGCCTCACAATTCCTCCCCTTGCCATCCTTTTTTTCATGTATATACAAAAACATTTTTTTAAAAAAGGTCCTGTCCTCCTTTGTTACCCCTCTGGCTATTCATTTCTCAGTTTGTACCTTAACAGCCCTCAGCACCTTCCCTGTTTCCCTCTTATTGCTGGTACATCTGTCTATCATCACTTTGTGTCTCCTTGTATCTCCTGAATGCTGTCCTTTTTAACCCATACCTTTGCCGCCACTTCCCTTGAGAACCATATTGGTCTCTTTTTCCTCTTGCTTTTGCTCACCTCTTTTGTGCAGAGGTTTGTTGCCTTCACCATTCCATCCCTTAATCTGGTCCACTTTCCCTCCACCCCATCAGGGTAATCCCCAAGAGTGTCTGTGAGACATTCACCCTTTTTTTTTAAAAAAATCTGACCTCCTAGAGTCCAGGACCCTTGTCCTTATGTGGTTCACCTCCACTACCATCCTAATAATAAACCACACTGCCTGGTGATCTCTGTCCCCAGGTGGCATCCCACCCTGAAGACCTTTGATACAGCTGCAACATGTAGAGTAGACCTAGGCTGTGTGACAACTGGCTTCAGGTTCCCATACTAATGGGGTGAAGGTGGCAATCACATGTAACTCCTCCCACACATTTATGAGATGAGTGGATAAGACGACCATGTGATTGCCTGCCATTTGCTCACATAGTGTGGGTGCAACTATTGTTAAGCTCAATTTTTGTCCTTTTACCTCTGTGGTCTAGTGGGAAACAATTTGTTCAGTTAGTTTGGCTATAATGTTCTAAAGTGCAGTGTGGTGTTCCCAGTCCACTAAATTAAGACTGATGTTTAAAATGAATAAAACTGATGTAATCCTATCTTTTATGTTGACTGTGTATCATTGAAGCAGTATTCTAAGCTGGCCGAGAGTTTTGACAAAATCCAGCCTTCTTGTAAATATTTTACCAAGTCAAAATGATACAAAAAAATATTTATCCAGCAAGTCACGTGTGTCTAGTTAAGGAGGTGACTGCCAAGCTTGTATGCTCCTGACCACCTTTCTAAATGTCTGCCTCCACCTCGCCATTCATTGTACTTGATGCTTTGGTGAAAATTCACCTATACTAGGAGGAAAATACTATGTACAGCAACTGGGCCAGAAAAGAATGCCAGCAGAACTGGCAAAAATGTTAAAAATCCTTACAGAACTCCCCACCTGCTTCCTAGTTCCCTGACGCAAAGATGGCTGTGCAACTGGAAAGCAGAATTAAGAACCCAGTGGACTCTGATTGGCAAGTCCTGCTACTTACACTTGAAAACATTGCAGTGATAGTGGAGAGTATTCATTGGTCAGTAATTGAAACCCAGCAGCTATACCATCACCGACCAGGAGAGTAACTAAGACTGAGAGTAAAAGTCAATTGATGAAAGAGAATGGACACAAACAGATGATGAAACAAGAGTGCAAAACAACTAAAAACAAGTTACCTGAGTCACTAAAAACCTGGAGGATTTAGAATGACAGGCACACAAAGAATTTACAAATCAGTGGTTTGAAGGTTGGCTTGGAAGGATGAAACCCAGTGGCCTAACTCTGACAGCAGCTCACAATCTGGTTCAACTCGCCCCCAGCAGAATGCATCTTCAAAATAAAAATAGCTCATCGGATCACAATGGGTAAGGTTATCAGAATTGGAGCAGCTGCAATCATTCATCTTTAAATAGCAATGCTTCCAGGATAAGAAGCTCACCCTATGAATGGGAATGGATTTATAATGTATTTGGCTGGATGGTCAGAGAATACAACTGTATCCAAATTAGCCCAAATCAATCTTAGCTCATTGGCAAAAATATTTTTGAGTAAAATCTGGTTTCTGCAATAGGGAAATCTCATTCTCCCATTGTATTCTAATGCCCCCATCATCAATTAAGGGCACCACACACTCTCTATCTCTACACACCTGATAATGCCATTTTTTTATTCTGAGTCCTATCCTTTTTGCCATTTATATAAATAAAATTGATTCAACCCTTACCAAGTCCTCAGTACATCTCTTTGCTCATGACACTGTACTGTATGTTAGCAACCCTTCACCTAAAGTTGCTCATGAAATCCTACAAGCAGAATTCTCCCTGTTACAACATCAGCTTCTCGAGAAAAAGCTTCTACTAAATGCAAAGAAAACCAAAGCAATGATGTTCACAACCCAAAACTACACCAACACATCCTCTTCAATCAATCTCCTCCAGCTATGCACTATACTTGGGAGAAAACCTAGAGTATGTTGAAAATTTCAAATACCTAGGTGTGTGGATTGACAACAGACTTGACTTTACTCAGCATCTAGAACAACTGCTGAAAAAGCTTTGCCTAAGGCTTGGCCTTCTCTACAGATTAAAACCCTTCCTTAATAGAGATTCAAAGATGAGACTAGTCCAGGCCATCTTTCAATCAGTCATTGACTATGCAGACTTCCTCTATAGTCACTGCCCCACTCCCTACCTTCAAAAGTTGGATACCTTATATCATAGAGCAATAAGGTTCATTACAGACCTGCCATATAATACTCACCATTGTTCTCTCTATGACGCAACTGGATGGGTTTTCCTTCATGTCAGGAGGAGCAGAAATGCAGCTCTATGGATCTACAGAGCTTTATCAAAAAAAAACTCCCAAGCTATATCCTGGACTGCTTCAACCTGACCACTCCTAGCTCCTATGCCCTAAGAAGCAACAATATCATCCTGCTCAAATTGCCCAAAGTCAACACCAAAATAGGGAGGGCAGCAGTCAGCTATTATCTAGCCATAGCATGGAACACCCTACAAAAATCCCTTAAACTGTCCATTATCATTCCATTTACGTCCTTCAAGCAGCACTGTACAGCCTTCTTCACAGAGAAATGCAGCTGCTTTCTCTAGAGATAGAATAGCCATCTCTCAAAACCTTATTCCAATGGCATATTCCTTCCAGTCAGACACCGCTAGTATATGGCACCCAATATTCCCTTCAACATCCTTGTACTCATTATGTGAGTGACTGTCATGATCCCCATTGAGATATATATGTACTGTACATATTGTAGAGGTTAGTTTAACTTTCTCTTAGCCAAGCTTTAACATGTGAATTCTCTGTATATTATTGTGTTATAAATAACATTTTCTTTTCTTCTGTATGTATAACTGTCTCATAAGTATGTGATGTAATTGCTGTGCATCAACTCGAACCTTGACCTTATCAGGTCCATCTTGTAAATGAGCCTTGCTCAATGATGATCGCCTGAATAAATAAAGATTTGATTGATTGATTGATTGATTATTGAGAATACACTGGGTCCTGCATAATCTCCAGCATTGGAGATCCCAGACACTAATACAGCTGCATCACCCGAGGAAATGAAGGACAGCACCATCAACCTCAGCTACCTGAAGGTGTGCCCAGAGAGCTGTAAGTATAATTAAAACACCTATGGGATCTCAAGTCCTTTGATAGGAGTTTTTTTAGTGAATGTTCAGACTGCTGAAAAGGGACACTGATTTGTCTTTAGTAAACAACTGTTTCCAAAGCTAGTACTATTTTATTGATGCCATCATCCCAGCATTATGGTTCATTGCAATAAATCATATCTGATGCTGTTTGTTTGTTCATTTTTTTCCTCTGCTTGGCAAGGCTGTTCCCCAAGAGGACCCCCTCCAGCAAAGTCACCCAGCATCTCATGAACTTCCCTCTCTCTTCCCATATCTACCCCCATGGCTCATGCTTTATGGTGGTGGTGGCAGGGCCCCAACTGCCACATCATGGATTTGGTTGTCTGGAAGGGCAGCCATATCACCGGTCTGGGGCCTAGGAGAGGTCAGTATGTTATTTTGCCCCAAGTCTGCCTTTTTCTTCATCTGTTTTTCTCACACACCTGAGGCACTGATGAGACATGTGACTAAAGCATGCACAGTAGCATGTGGTATTCATCATTCATTGGCATTTCCCCCAACCATTATGCTGCCTGTAGATAAAAAGGACGGCAACAGGGAAACACACAGTGATGCTGATATGCATCTGACACAAGCTCATTAATAAAAAGTATTATCTCACTTATTCTATGGTCTTGGTGTTTACTCCTTGTAAGATCTGGCCAGATTTGTAGAATGCTTGTGGAAACAGGCAATTTTCTCATATGCTTTTCAGTATAAAAATAAAACAATTTGAGATTATTTTAAAGCATTTATGTCCTATAACTGTGACATGTATTATCTGTCAAGATGTGCCAAATTTCCAAGAGTGTGACTGCCCGGTGTAAGATGTTAGTCCTGTAAGCAACATACCCTTGTTTTCTGATGCATGAGGTACCCAAGAGGGCACTAGGTTACAATAGCGACAGCAAGAACAGCACTATCAAGAACAACACAGCATAAACAGCACTGCACAATAAAACACCAGTTCAAAACACCATGACACCAAATGGAAACCACACTGATGACCACTACCATTATTAAATGACATGCACTACACTTTATTTTTGTGGGGGGCTATGCCCCTTCACCCACTAACATGGGAGGGGGCTCTGCAGAGACTTGAGTTTGAATCTCCATGTTTGATGAAGTGTCTCACATTTTGTTGTACAATGTCATATTTCTGAATGATGAAAGGTTCAGAGGTATGAGTGTGAAAATGATAATCTTAGACAAGGCATAAAGGAATCCATAAATTGTGCAGTAACAATGTGAGGACCATAACTAAATAAAGGTAATGGAATCATAATAAAGTCATCCATGGTCACCTACAATCTCCCAATTACGTCTTCAGTGACATACTGCAAATGCATATTTAGTTATCTGTCAATCTGTATTGCAATACATGCCTATTTCTGCATTTTAACATGGCCAAAGGTTGGGTTGCCATTTATTAATCTATTTCAGGGGGACATAAGACATGAAGCATTGACTTATGTCCCTAGGATTAGATTAACAAAGGTAACCAAACCCCCAAAGAACCTTAATGCCATTATTCAACTAAAATGTTTTCATATTGTTAAACTGAGGCTTAGATATTTAGAGCAGTTGTGCATGGCACAACTGAGTTGCACTGGAGCAAGTGTGGAATTGTGCCAAGGGGTCATATTCAGTGGGAGCCATTGTGCAGTGCAAAATCCATTACGCCAATGCACAACTATAATGTATGCAGGCGCAAGTGCAGGGGTTATTCCCATGAATATTCAGTGCAGTGGAATATTCAACCATGAAACCATGGCGCAAGTGTGAAGTAAATCAAAGTTGCTCCAACCAGACTTGTTCCTATAAATATAGGGCACAAACACACAGATAGCAGTTGCACTAGGAGTGAGAGTGAGAGAGAGATAGAGAGACAGACAGATAGACAGACAAAAGACCACACACAGAGGGGGAGGGACAGAGGTGGCGTGGGAGAGGGAGAGAGGGACAGACAGAGAGAGAAAGAGAGAGTGAGAGAGAGACACAGACACATACAACCTGTGGACCAGGGTGGCACACAGCCAGCAGCCAACTACCCAGGTAGACAGTGGACAGAAAGGGCCATGGATAGTGCACCCTTCCTGATGGAGGCAGTAATGAGGGGTGTAAGGGGCAGGAGGAACAGTGAGGTGGCTGAGGAAGGGCCCATTGGTGGTATGCCTGACACAGGTGGTACTGTACCCACATCACCTTTGAGAACTGTAGCGACACTGAGATTGTGGGCTGGTACTGCCTGAACAGGGCCATTCTGAGGCAGCTCTGTGAGCTGCACAGTGAGGAGATGCAGTCACCCACCAGACAGAGTCATGCTATGGCCATGGAGGCGCAGACACATGACCGACGTCATGTGACTGCTCACCATGGACACCTTCCAAAGACCAACAGGAGACACCACAGGCATCACCCAGTTGGCCACATCCTGCTTCCTCACACAGTTACTCAATGGTCTGCTTTCACATGCTTCAGAATATATCTGTTTCCACGGCACACAGGCGGAGCATACAGCAACCATGCAGGACTTCCACAGGGTGGTACGCATGCCTGGTGTGATTGGAGCCATTGACTGCACTCACATGGGCATCCACATGCCACCTGATCCTGAGAGTGTGGCATATATAAAAAGGAAGGTGAGGTCGAGTGTCAACTGCTAGGTGGTGTGTGATGCCATGGGGCACATCACCAATGTCTGCACCACACACCTTGGGAGTGCACTTGATGTATTCATCTGGCACAGCTCTGCGCTGTGCCACAGGTTTGAACATGGGGACATCCCCTCGGGCCACTTAGTTGGTGAGTATGGCACGGGAAAGTGGCGATGTGTAGAGCAGACCTAGGGATGGGGGTGGGCAGGGTGTGCATGGTGGCGTGGGCACCAGGGACAGGCAAGGGGCATAGTACAGAATAGCAGAGAGCTAACCATGTCATTCTCCACACAGGTGACAGTGCATATCCACCGAGGCGCTGGGTGCTCACCCTCTACTGCCGCCCGTAGTCCCCAGCAGAGGAATGGTACAACAAGGCACACAACAGCACATGCAACATCATCGAGCGTGTGTTTGGCATGCTGAAGGCATGGTTCTATTGCCTAGACAGGTTAGGAGGTGCCCTACAGTACAGCCCTTTGAAAGTCTGTGGCCTATCCCTGGCCTGTTACATACTGTATAACATAGCCATTGACCGTGGGATAGCTGTCGAGGCTGATGAGGGTGACAGTAGTGAGGATGATGGAGGCAATAGGCTGGAGGGTGGTGGACAGCCACCCCCTGGGCCGAGGGACCCCCATCTGCTGCAGAAGGCACAATGCCACCACAACACCATTGCACAGGAGCACTTTGGTGAACACAGGTAGGTGGTGCAGTACACATGCATGGACCACACAAATGGGTACAGCACACATGCAGGGACATGCATGGCAATGGGCATGCACACACAGAGGCAAGATGCAGTGGTAGGGGAGTCAGTGGTACACACCCACACACAGCAACAAACACACACACACCCCCCCAGGCATTGGTATGTGGCATGGATCAGACACATTGCACTGGTGCACAGGCACAACCGGTGCTAGACTGCCCTCATCATGCCCATGCCACATGGTCCAGCAGCCAGGCAAACACACACACAGGCAGTGTGCGGCGCGACACACAGGTGCGACATCAGTGGTAAGGCACACACACACATCTCATGTGCACACAAGGCAGCAGCTGCAGATTGCTGTCATGGTGGCCCACAGTTCAGGGCTACTGCATGGTACCATGGCCACCATGGCCATGGGGGCAGCAGTGCTGGGGCTGATCAGCAGCCACCAGCTGCGTATCAGCCGGGGGTGTGTGCAACAGCCCCCCAGGGTGGAACCACAGGACCGCGACCGCGTCCTCATGGGGGTGAGCAGGTGCCCAAACAGGCCAGCCCTGGGTGTGTCTGGGATGCCTACATCAGAACCTGGCATTGATTGTGCCCTGTGACAGCCAGCAACGCAAAGCCATCCATGATCACACTGGCAATGCAATCCAAGGATGCAGTCATGGCCTCCTGCATGCGTTGCATCCTGCCAGGATCTGCACAGTGTCCCTTTCCTGCTGCTCAGCTAACTGGTGCACCTCCACACACAGTGCATGCACCCCGGTGGCAAGCAGCACCTGTTGCTGAATGGATGCCCGCAGCAGCCGGTGTGCTCAGCCAGATGGTTGGCATCCTGGGGCTCCCAGGTGGGACGGTGTTCCTCCTGTGGTGACCGACCATGCTGCACAGACCCCCTATCTGGTGGATGCTGCATAGTGGGGTCTGCAGGGGGAATGGGCACAGTAGGCACTCCGGGGGCAGACCCTGTGGCCAGCTGCCCAGTGGCACCTGCAGCCTTCTGCCATCATCCATTCAGCCACTGTACACCACCCTGCACCTGCACGGCCGTACCACCACCACCACCACCACAGGACACAGCCATGGCAGCACACACCATTGCACCCGCAGTGGTGGCAGGCAGCTGTTCTGCCACTGGCAGAGTGCTGGGAGTGGTACCTGTGTCTGATGCCAGCAGAGGTGACACACCCACAATGTCACCCATGCTGTCCAGGAGCTGTGAGTAGTTGATATCAGAGTTGGACCCTGCCCCAATCTGTGTCTCTGCACACAGGACACCAAGGCTGGCATCCTGCATGATCACATCCAGGGCCTCATCCAACCATAGGTCCAGGACAGC
The DNA here is from genome assembly GCA_016271365.2 of Neoceratodus forsteri. Taxonomy (NCBI): domain Eukaryota; kingdom Metazoa; phylum Chordata; order Ceratodontiformes; family Ceratodontidae; genus Neoceratodus; species Neoceratodus forsteri. The sequence goes on from CM057457.1 coordinate 105,444,703, forward strand.
TGCATGCACTGTGGTGCTGAGCTGCAGCCTGTCGGGCCCCCACATGACAGTAGATGTGGACGGCTGGTCCTCTGGGGCCATACCGGCATCCATGGGTGCTGCTGCTGCTGGCACCCCATCCTCTGCATGGAGGTGTGCTGGCACTGCAAGAGACAAATGGCATGTCAGTGATGCAATGCCCACATGTGCCCCCCAGTACACTGCTGCTGCATATGTCCTGTAGCATGACATGCATGTGGGTGCGCACACATGCACATGACATGCATGATGGCCGCATGCACGCCAGCATGCCTGTGAACGCACCCTCCAGGCCACCAGCTGTGCATGTCTGACATACATACCATGCAGTGATGGGTTGCCACCCATCTGGAAGCATCCTCCAGGCACACCCTCCACTGTGGTGTGGTGCACGGTGGCTACCACCAACTCCTCCTGTGGTGTCAGTGTGGGTGCATCTGCTGACCCTCCTCTGGTGGCAGTACAGGACACCGTGATGGCTGACAACTTCTTCGTAATCTGTCACCTATCTGTACCAACCTTTTTGTGGCACTCCTGCGCCAACCGCTGGTGGCTGCCATGCTGTTTCATGTAGGTCACCATCTCCACCCATGCACCAGCCCTGGCCTGTGGTGTGAATGTGGCATTGCCAAACAGGTCCTCCCTGTCCAGGTAGGACTCAAGCAGGGCATCAGTCTCAGCCTTCATGAAGTTGGGCCTGAGAGTCCATACAGGCCACCACTCCTCACCCTTCTCATGTTGCTTCCTGTGGGCATGGACAGCACAATGTGTCAGTGGCAGCATCTCCTTGCTCTGTCCCACCCTGCAGTGCTGTTTGCACCCAGTGTGCTGCTGCGGCATCCACCACTTACCTATCAAGGTTGCAATATCGGTCCATGGTCTGTGCTTTTCCTTGGTGCTTATAAGGCACAATGCATGCAAATGAGGTTGAACGCAACAGTAATGACAGGCTAATGCACTCACTGTGCCATGCATTGGCTGATGAGCTCATTTGCATGTGGTGTTTCTGCACCATGCGCAATGGGATTGCACTGCACATGCATGGCACACTATCATGGTGTCAATCATGCACCACGTGCAGACAGCGCGATGCAGTGGCATTGAGTATATTGCTCATGGGCAGCTAAGAGCATGGTATCACATGGGTTACCGTGCCCTATCGCTCACATGCGCACTGTGCACTGGTGGGTGACCCATGACCCCAGGTCAGACCTCCATGACCCCGCTTAGCCATGCCCACTGTGCATCTCTGGCACTGCATGATGGATGGACACTGCACAGTCTCCCATGTATCACGCATCTGGCACATGGAGTGAGACATGCACCTCCTTCCTCCATTTTGCCAGCTGAACCACTACAGTAAAATGGTGCAGGGTAGAGGTAGACATTCCCCTAACTGGTCCCAGGTGGAACTGGCCAACCTTGTGGCCTGCATTGAGCCCCATGCCCCCCAGCTGTTTGGGCAAGTTCCCTTGCAGCAGGCCAGGGGCACTGTGTGGCAGAGGATTGCAGCCAGCCTGGAGGGCAGGATCGGGGTACCCAGAACAGGGGGACAATGCAGGCACCGGTATGGTGACCTCATCAGGTGGGACCCTAAAAGGCTAAGGAGGCTTCAGGCATGCACCAGGCATGGTGCTGTGCCACAGCCAGGTAAGTCATCCCATGTTGCATGTCTGCCCTGCTGTTGTACTGTGGTATTGGCTTGGCTGCCTGGTATGTCCTGCAGAGGGGTACACTGTCACCATGCACATCATGGAGTGGCAATGCCAGCTTCTGCTTGAGTTTCAATGCAGCCATGCAGGTGTGCAGAATGTATTGGGCAGGGGCACATCCTGTGCACAGGGGTTTGGGAGGGACAGCTGCTGTGGTCAGTTACTGATGTGCACCTGTCTTCCGCAGGTGGGTCAGGGATGTGGCAGTGCAGTTCAGAGTGGTGTGCCATGATGACGGTGGACCAGCACCAGCAGGGCCGCAGGAGGCAGGTAAGCACTGTCATGGTTCTTCGCACTGTACATGGCGGTGGCAGGGGGAAGTGGGTTTGGGCATGGCTGCCTGTGCCATGGCAGCCATGTGTGTCACACTGTGCATGGTGCATGCCACTGTGGCACGTCCATTGCACATGTGTGCCAGCTGTTTGTGGGGTGGGCATGCACCTGGCTGCCACCATTGTTGCTGTGGTGCTGCCAGTGCACTGTGCCATGTGACTGTCATTGTGCAGTCATGTGGCCATTGTGTTTTGGCGACCACCTCTGTGCAATGTTGTGGTGTGCTGCATTGCTGACTGGTGTTGGCCCATCCCCCTGTGGGTGGCCGTTACAGGCTCCTCTAGGGGTGTGTGTTCCCAATGCCCATTGCGCACTGTGTGTGGGCATGGTTTCTCTGCTCATTGCACTGATCACCTGTTCTGTCCTTGCTATAGGTGTCCGGCGGCCAGTGCACAGACCCCTGAGGAGGATGTTGAGCCAACTCATGCTGGCGATCCTAGGTGTCATTAATACTAGAGGTGGTGGGTGCAATGAGGTGGAAGATGGCAGTGTAGAGGCAGGAGAGGTGTAATGCCAAGGTGGAAGGACAGTGCCGGTGCTGAGGCTTCCCCAGTTTTCCCCTGTCTCCCCTGTTTAGCCTTCCCCTACAGTTTCCCCTTCCACTGTACAGTCCCTGTTCCCTTCTCTGACTGTACCTACCCTTTCCCAGCCCCTGTTTTTCTGTATATAGTTTTCTGAAAAATATATTTTTTCTGACATACCTGCCTGTGCCTGTGTCTGCTTTGCAGGTGGCATGAGGAGATATGCTGCAGTGGCTAAGTGGCTGTTCATGTGGTGTGCATGGGAAGGGGTGCATGTTGTGCTTCCATGGTTCACTGCTGTGTGCTGTGGTGTGTCCCACTGTGGTGGTGTCCATCCCCTGGGTAGGTGACTGTGCTTTGGGGTGCCTATAGGGCGGCTGTCAGGGGTGTGTGGTGGGTTTGTGCATGGTGATGGCACACAGCCATGGTCATTGGTCGGGTACTGTCCGCACACTGTGTTGGGGTCCTCTGCTTGGAGCTGTGTGGTCTGACCCATGTGGTCTACCATGCTGCCTGCAACACAGCACATTCAGTGCCTACTGTGAGGGCTTCCTGTGTGGCTGTGTGGTGTGTGTGTGTACTTGGCTGCTTTGTCCTTTGGTGTGGCCTTCTATGGTCTGGGGGGGGCACAGACAGTGGCCTGCCGGGAGGGGGCTCCCTTAGTGGACCTCCATTGGTCATTGGCACATCCTGTCACCTGCTATTTGTGCCACTGTTGTGTTCTGGGGTCACGTGTCTGGGTGCCTGTGTGTGCCCTGCTGGTGGTGGCCTCCTGTGGCCTGTCACTGTGCTTCCATGGCTGTGTCCATGTCTGATCTCTGTTCCCTGCCCCCCTCTGTTGCTGTGCTGCTCTGCTCCAGGGTTGCGCTGGAGCATCTTTGTTTGCACCACAGTGCAACTTTGTTTGCATCATAGTGCAACTCTGCTTGCGCCATGTCGCAACTCCGCCATATTCAGCCAGGTTGTGCTGGTGCAGTCCGGCCTGCACAACCTCTGAATATGGCTCCAGTTGCGCCATGGTGCATCGGATTTGAGCTGAGCTGGACTTGTGCTGGCCTTTGGTGCATTTCTGAATATCCAGGCCTGAATGATTTCATATTAATAGAATACTAATGCTTTTATTGCACATGAGACTTTATAGCCATTAAAGAGCTACTAATGCCAAAAAGGAAACTTTAAAAACATAATAAATAGGTACAACTATGCTTGCATTCCATATGCATTCTATATATTTCTCTTCCTTATTTATTACTGAATAAATTTGCATGAGTGCCTGATTTGTATCCTCTAGATTTCCCTTAGAGTGTATCTGCCTCTGTAGCTTACTCCCTACTTCAAGTCATAATGCTCTGTTGTGCCATCACAATCTGTTGCCATGGGAACAACTGTGATGTCACAAGCAGGGCATTATGACCTCAGGTTGGGAGAAAGCAACAGGAATAGATGAACTCTTCAGGAACAAATATCCAGTTTTCATGCAATTGACCTCAGTAATGAATGATGAGGAGGAGGAATACAAAACTAAAGTGAAATACAAGCTGAACTATGTCTAAATGTTATGTTTTGTTCAACTTCTCCTGAAGGAGTCAGATGCTTTTTAATACATCCCTTTTAGAATGCTGTCAGCCAGTCAGAATGCTCCATCTCCGGCCATAGTTTTAAATTTTAAATTACTAGAACTAAGTATTTGGTTGTGTCCACTCATTAGTGAGTAAGCATAAATCTATGACTTTCAAATATATCTGTTGTAGGAGAGCTACATGTGAAAGTAGTTCTGTATGGCTAGTGAAAGAACCACCCCACTAGGATATCTGAAGGTTCAGTGTTAAAAATGTATCCAATCTGTTCAGTGTTGTTTGTACTCCTTTTTAGGCATGCTTTCATCTGTTTTTTGTTTCTCTTATTGTTGTATTGAAAACTTTAATAAAATATACTAAACTGCAAAAAAAAAAAAAATAATAATAATCCAATCCAGTCAGACCAGCTAATGGATTCATAACACAACACAAACAAGACTGGTTCAATTGCATTGGCATCTATCAATATCTGCAACCTGTTATGTAAGATAGATAGACTCCAAGCTTGGGTCACGCAGTAAAACCCTGACATCCTGTCTGTAGTGGAAATATGGCTTTCCCCGAAGATCCCTGACTCGGCTGTTGCTATACCTGGTTACGCCATCTTTTGACAGGATAGATTCACAAAACAAGGGGGTAGCTGTACCATATACATCAACGATACACTCATGGGACATACATTACCTATGGACAGCCTAGGCAATGCCACTCAGTTGTTAGCCATCAATGTTCTACTTGAGGCCCCCAATAAAGCTCTAACAATTGTGCCTGTCTACATATCACCAAAGGACCAATTCATACGCTTACATAGCTTGATGGAGTACATAATGAACCTGCCTCATAATGCTGTGATGATAATTATGGGTGATCTCAATGTCAACTAGCATTCCCTGAAGTAGGTTCCTTTAAGGATGCAGTCTCTGCACTCAACCTTACCTAGCGTGTTTCGTCACCTACTAGAGCAAATTATAAGACAGGGTATGAGTACCCTAATTGACTGAATACTGTCCAGTCTTCCAGATAGTATCACAAATGTGAATGTTCTCCCTGACGCATTAAGTGACCACTCCCCTATTACCTGTAACTGGTCAAATAAATGCAATAAACCTCCCCCCAAAACAAGTTTCAGCAGGCTGCTTAAGCGGGGACACTTGGAACCCCTGAAACAACACCTCTGTAGCATTGACTGGTCATTACTTGATCCTACAAAGGATATAAATATAGCTCTGGACCACTTCATCAAGCACTTTAATGAAACTTGTGATATCCATGCCCCCTGGAAATGGATGAAAATCGGAGTGCACCATCAATCCCTGGTTATCTGTCGATCTCATTAGTCAGATGAATCACAGAGACTACCTCTGGTGTTGTGCAAAGGTTACTGGCAAGCATGCAGATGTACAATAACATAAAACTGCTAGAAATAAGTTCATCTGGGCTATTCGCATTGAAAAAAGCAAGTACCATAGGGAATAGCTTGCTAACACTTGGGTTGACAGTAAGAATTTATGGAAAAATATTAAAGCTTTAACAGATAAAGATGCTAAGGTTGCACCCACCATGCTAAATATTAATGGAGCCCCCATCCTTGAGCCATTGACCATAGCCAATGCTTTTAATAATGCATTCACTGACCTGGGCATTGTCCTCCCACCAGACTCTTGTCAAAGGCATCACTGAAGACACTGAACAGAGGGCAGATGATTCGCTTCCTGCACCACCTCCTTTCTACTTCAAAGAGATCCCACTGTATATGGTCCAAAAATACCTACTAGAAGTACTCAGGAAGTCAAGGAATAGTGGTGATTCCTTAGTCCTCAAATTAGTTGCCCTTACCATTGAAGAAATACTGGTGCCCATTGCAAAGATTCTAAACCTCTCATTGAGAATGGCACAATTCCCCCAAATCTGGAAGTCAGCCCTTCCTACCCCTGTTCACAAAAGTGGAGGCTGCACTATAAACACAAACTATAGACCTATCTTTATACTTCCACCTCTGTCTATGGCACTTGACAGCATAGTTGTGGATCAGCTGGTGGATTATATGGAAAACTACTCGACTCAGTGCCCCCAGCAGCATGGATTCAGAAAGTGACATAGCACTACCACAGCACTGCTAGAATTCACTGGTTTCATTCACTAATCTCTGGATCAAGGTAGATTGGTGGGTGCAGCCTTCATAGATCTCACAAAGGCCTTTGGTACAGTAAACCATGCTCTACTTCTCAAGCAACTGTCCTCAATTGGCCTCTCAGCAGATACTGTGTCCTGGTTCCAAAGCTATCTTGTAGGCTGCTTCCAAAGGGTGAAGATAGCTAATGTTACCTCTGACCATCAACATGTCTCCTCTGGAGTACCACAGGGCTCCATACTGGGTTCACTTCTCTTTAGAATCTTTCTTAACAATGTCTCTTGCTCCTGTCACCAGCAGATCCTCCTCTATGCGGATGATGTGGTCATATACACTAGCAACACTGGCCCTGAACCACTGGAACACCAACTTCAACTCAGCTTTGAGGAAGTAGAGGACTGGTTCAGAAAACACAAGCTGATTCTGAACTACAAAAAAAAGAAAGTCATGTTTTTCAGCGGTGTTGGCAGCAAACACAGATCCAGTGCTCTAACCATCAGGCACTCCTCTGGTGTCCGCTTGAAAAAATTCAACATTTCAAGTATCTAAGGATAACTGTGGATAGGACATTATCATGCCCAGCATGTTAAGAATGTTGTCAGGTCTTCCAGTATTAAGATAGGGTTACTTCATAGATATAAACACAGTCTAATGCCTGAAGCCCTCATGCTAGCTAGCTATAGCTCCATAGTATCCATTGTTGACTATGGTCTGGTTATATATAGCTCAGCTTCCACCACTATCCTCTGCAGAATATCTGTGGCACTCAATGAAGCATGCCAACTTTTTACTGGATCAGTACTCCTTACCCACACATATGAACTGTATGCACAAATGGGTTGGCTTCAGTTAAATGGGAGGATTCACTATCACACCTGCTTGCTAACTAAAAAGACACTTCTCGGGCTCCTGCCTTCTGGTGTTACAAACTTACTCAACCCCTCATACAGCTCCCAACACACATGTAGCTCAGTCAACACACTCTTCTCAGTCCCAAGATGCTACACAAGGGCAATGATCATTTGCATATAGAGCACCACTATGCTTTGATGTGCTGCCCAGTGAAATATCTTCCTTACCAAAATTGGGACCATTTAAAGGCACTCTTCATCAGCATCTTACAACTAACAGTTCCTGTGGCTATTTCAAAGGACATAGCACTACCTCAGCAGTATTGACACATCCTTGTGTACCAACTTCTTTCCCTTTCTCTGCAAATTACCACTTTTTTTTTTGATAATCCTTTTTTCCTCCCTGGCCCAGTCTGCCCTACCTCTTCATATCCTGGCATCTCCCTAAGTCTTCTGGCCACCTTCCTGAGGACCCGTCAGCTCCCATTCAGGTCCTGCAGCTGTACCCCCGTGGCTTGTCCCCCAAGGTGGGGTGGTGGAGAGCCCACTTAAGCCATCCACCATGCCCGGCTCCAGTATTCACTGCACACCCTTGGAGCCTGAGCACTCCCCATGGAGACAGCCATCATGCCACCGTGACCGGTGCCTTTTCCCTTGTTCTGTTCCCCTTGACATGTGAGCCATGCAATGACACCAAGGGACAGCAATGTGCACACTTCCACTTGCACTTCCCTCCCAGCATCAGTCCCAGCATGTCCCCTCAGACTGCCTGTGCCACTGCATCACCCTCAGCCATCACTAGAATCCACAAGTGCACTGATGGCAGCACACCCCCTCCCTGGAGAAGGAGAGCAGTCCAACAGATGCTCAATCCCTCCCCAATGACCCCCAATGACCCAGGCTAGTTTCTAAACCCAGGCCACCAGTATGGCATGAGGTGTGGTGTCCAGTGCCTCAACTCTCACCACCACAGGGCCGGCCGGCAAATGACCACTTTCACCCTAACCACTCTGCCCTATTTCCTGCCTCCTTCCCCAATCCTTATTTCACCTCACCCCTCTCATCCTCCACCTTCTTTCCACTGTTTATCTTCATTTACCTGAACTTTTGTTCACCCAAATCTACCTACACCTATTTGACAAAGTACCTTGGGCTGCCTCCTGTTATTAGGTTATTTTTGATGTCCTACCAATTCATAGTTTTAATTTTAGTTGCTATGTTAATGTCATATTGTGATTTTAAATACTTTCTTGTCAAAACTTTATGTAATACTATTCATTATTTGTCTGCCACCCTTCCCATTGATGTGGAACCTTTGTAAAAGAGCTATTATGTGCTCAAAGGCATTGTAATCAGAGAATTAATAAATAAATAAATAAATAAAATAAATATAGAACACTTTCCCCTCTAGCTCCATGGATAGATCACATTATTCAAGTAATCTGAAATGCAATGAGTAGTATACCCTCACTCAATTAATGTTGGAAGCTTAGATGTTTAAAGTTAGTAAATGCTTTACCCTGTGGTTTATCCCTTAAACATTCAAGGGAACATGATATATTGTTACTTTTTTATTGATTTATGTATTCATTTATTTACTCAACTGAAACAGAAATCACCTTTTAGGAAAGATGTTCCATTTCCAGAAAGGTTCTGAAAGGAATACAAATATTTCCATAAGCAGGAATATGGAGTACAGTGTTCAATTTGTAGTTACAGAACATTCAAATCATAAAATTAACAGCTTTTGTAAATGCATTGTACATTGTAATTTACAGCAGATATTTAAAACTATGACATAGTGAGAGATTACGTGTGGACATGCTGCTACTGTGGTTAAATAGTCCCACAGCAAAGATTTAGAAGCAGTGATGGTATGACACTTTTTTTGCTGAGAAGCAAGGAGTCCCAGTGCAGTGCAGGTGCAAGTTTATTACCCCCATTCACTACAGAAAGACTACTGTATAATTCAAAGATACAGGCACTGCGGTGCCAAATATGCCTTTTGCTCAACACACCGAAGACTACTTAACTGGAACAGATAGCACACCAGAGACTATAAACAAAATGTCTTCATCAAGTGAAGTCTCTGCTAGTGAATAAATTCACTTGCTTACAGTAATCAATATAGAAATCCTGGAAAACATAATCATTATTGACCAGCAATTCCCTTCCCTGCCACTTCCCTAGCTAATATTCATAAACAACACTCAGGGTAATTGATAGAAACCATTATCAGAGATGGGATTGTTGATTATCTAAGGAAATATACCTTAGTTCAATGCCCCAGTATGAATTCAGTAAACAAAATTCATACCAAACAGAAATGATCTGACTCTCTGAGGCAGTAATAAAAGAAATGATGAAGGTAATCCAGTATAGTTTTCATACCTGAACTCATTTACTTAACATATTTGGAGTATGCACCTTTCTAGGACTGATTCACAGTCTGATGATTAATTATTTATAGGACTGTGCTGGAATATTAACAAGGGAAAGCTTCCTAAAATTTTGAGCAGATAAAATCAAATGCAAGGTGACACATGTAGAGGGGATCTGCACTTTGGGAGCAAAATATCCTACTGTAGTAGTCATAATAGACAAGGGGCTGGAGCAGGACCAGTAGTGCACAGTCACTGTCAAAAGGGTCAGCAGAATGCTGGGGAAGAAGGGAGGCAGAATAATGGGGAAGACAGACTGAGCAGGAAAGTAATCCTACCACTTTAGAAGGGCCTGGTCAAGCCACTCCTGGAGTCCTGCATGCAGTTCTGGGCTTCTCAATGAAAAAAGGACACTCAGGCTGTTGAGAGAATTAACATAGTGGAACCAAAATGACCAGTAGTGTGGGGAGCAAAATCTATGAACAGAGGCTGGAGGCTCTTAACATGTTCAAACATAAAAGACAAACAGAGATGTGCAGATACATTCTGCTGGTACAGTTTCTCAAACACACAGGAAAAGCAAAAAATAACCAAGATTAGATGCACACACAGCCCCACAAAAGAAGGCACAGTGCAGGAAGTACTGCTAAAGCTCCTTGATCAAGCTAAATCACTGACCCAGTGAACCCTTGGAGTGTGTGTAACTAGTTTCTTTAGGCAGCAAAAATTGCTCACATTAAGGCAGCAGTGCATGTTACAGTGAACAATCTGGCCAACAGTACAGTATACATTTTTAGTCTACAGTATTTTAGATTTCCCTTGTTGTTCTGTGTTGTTAGATGACCTTTTTTCATACATTGAGTCTTCTCTTATTATTACGGCAATTGCCATGTTTCCAAAATAGAAAAGGGGTTTTATCCTGACACCCCTGAGGAAGACTTGAGAATAGTCAAAGTGCTGGGTGGTCAGAATGGAGTCCTTATTGCTGCTTCTACCTGCTACAACATAAATTCACCATTTATGGAACATTTGCTTTCTTTGCATTACTTTGAATTTATTGTCAGAGACCCGAGTGACATCGCTTGTTGGGAACTGTATTTATTCTGAAATGCCTTGTTTCCTTACTAGAGAGAATATTTTTATGCACAGCAGCTGGAGGAGACTGCTAGGAGTGACCATGTCATTTAATATTGTACAAAGCAAAGAAAGATCAGCTTCAGTTTATAAAGAAGCTTGTCTGATATTTATTGAGCTGTATTTCCACTTATTAAGATTAATCAGTGTTTTGGGGCTAACATTATGCCACTTTCTCAAAGTATATTTTATTTATTTGCTTTTGGTAACTGGTGGGTGCACTAAACATAGAGATGCCTATTTTCAGGCATGACCCAGGAGCATACAAATGAAAATACATGAGAAATACAATGTGACACAGCACAAGGGAGAGGTAGACAAATGGGAATTATCTGCGATATAAACAATATTGGCAACTGGATGATATACAGAGATTAGACAATGTCAAAACAATATAGACAGTACCATTTAGGAAAAAGTAAACTACACAAAACAAGTGTCAACAAGTCTGTACAGGAGCTGTCAGGAGAGTGCAGAAAACAGTAAGTGCCATCGAGAGGTACAGTATAGAGAGAGATGAAGAGGGAAAAGAGGGAGAGAGGGAGGAGGGAGAGGTGGGGGAATGGGGTGAAAAGTGGTGAGAGGGAAGAAGGTGAGTGCAGGAAAGAACAGGGTGGGAGGTGGGGAGGATTGAAGAGCTAAGGTGGATGGAAGCATGTGCAGGGATTTGAAGCCAGTAGATGTTCACAGTGAAGTTTCTTGAAACCGGCATGACTGGGAGCTAGGCAAATAGTTTGAGGGATAGAATTCCAGTACTTAGGTGCAGAGTAAGAGAAAGCACGGGCACCCATAGTGGTTTTACATCTCGGGATGAAGAGACGGGCAGAGTCATTTGATCGGAGACCATAGGAGGGGATTTGGGGGTGTAGCAAGGAGGCGAGGGATTTGGGGAGACCTGATCTAGTTATACCATCAAGTAGGGAGCCAAGAGCTAGTAGCCGGTGGGCAGAGGGGCTGGGCCATTTTAGGTCAGCATAAAGCTGACAGTGATGTTTGAAACATGGTGATCCGGAGGCATAGTGGCAGATGCTATTGTAGGTGGTGTCCCATTTGTGGAGCAAGGTCTTAGAAGCCCCTAGGTACGTGACCAAGCCATAAGCCAAAGCCGGAAGCAGTAGGCCTTGAGCCATAGCCAGCCTGGCAGATGGTGTGAGGGCATAGCTTGTACGATAGGCAGCTCCGATTTTAGCATTGACTGATTTACAGATGGCAGTGATATGGGGGTCAAAATCCAGGGATTCATCAAGGAGGATACCCATGTATTTGAAAGAGCTGGTGCTAACTACCGGGGAACCATTTGCACACAATATTTCAAAGGAGTTACGAGTTGATTTGAGTCTGGCTGGAAAGCTGAAAAGCATGGAGTGAGTGTTGCTTGCATTAAGAACAAGATTGTTTTCAAGTAGGCAGGATTGAATACTTAGGATGCCATCGGTTAGGGAGCAGGTTAATATCCATGACATTATTACCACTCCGGTTAATGACAAGGTCATCTGCATACAGCAAGGAAGAGCAGTCTGGTGCAGCCGATGGGAGGTGATTTATAAAAATAGAGAAAAGTAGCTGGCCAAGTATGGAGCCTTGGGAAACTCACATATGTATGGGAGAGAGATTGGACATGGCTGAGTTAAAAGCTACAGCCTGCATCCGGTTGGTTAGGTAGGTATTGAACCAGACAACTGTTTCAGCGGAGAAACCGAGTGAGTGGAGTTTGATAAGGAGAAGGGTGTGGCTTACCAGGTCAAACACCTTAGTTAAGTCAATGAAGAAAGCACCTGTCAAGAAGCTAGATTCCATTGCACCATAGATGTCGTTTGTAAGTTTTAGGATGGCAGTGGTAGTACTATGGCCTTTGCGGAAGCCATGATGGGAATCAGAGAGGAGGTTATGCTTCAGTAGGTATGCTGCAGTTTGGGTTGCCACTAATTTTTCCAGAATTTTGCTGAGCACAGAGAGAATGGCAATAGGTCAATAGTTAGATATATCTTTAGGATCACCTTTCTTAAGGATCGGAGTGATTCTGGCTGTTTTCCAGATGTTGGGGACCATGCCATGACATATTGATAAGTTAAAGATTTTCGTTAAAAGGGAGGCAATGAGAGGGGCAGAGATTTTCAGAAGTCTGGGTTCCAACTCATCAGCACCAGGGCTTGTGCTATCAGAGATGGAGAGTAATAGGTTTAGAACTTCTTTTTTGGTGATGGTCCAAAACCGGAACGGTGAGTGAGTGAGTGCTCATTCTGTGTCCATGGAACTGGAAGTGGGGGAACTGGGGAAGGAGGCTGAGTAGCTCGATAGATCAGAGAAATGGCAGTTTAGTACATTTGCTATGGTCAACGGATTATTACAATGTATGTTGTTTATCAACATGTCATTACTAGTGGATGTTTTGTTGGTTCCAAGGAGAGTTTCATGATGGACCAGAATTTCCTGGTGTCACCGGCAGATTTCATTGGTAGGTGGTAATAAGATCTTAAGTTTTGTTTTCTCCAATTTGGACTAAGAGGATTTGACATGTCAGTGTCTAAGAATTCCTAAGGCTTTCCAAGGGAATAACAGTATCTCTCGCGATGAGTCTGTTTGTTCTCAGCTAAAAAGATGATGATTTTATCATGCTGTATCATAAATGGTCTTTATCAATTATGCTCAAATACACTATTTATTCTTCAGAAACCATCATTTTGATTATGACTACTAATTATTAAACATGGACAGTAAATGTCTGCAATTAAACACAACATTATGGAAATGATGATTGCGATAAATGATGATCTTACGTATTTATGATTTTTCATGACTGCCTATGGTCAAGATCACTGTAGTAAATAAAAAATAAATGTAAATTTATTATTTTTCTCTATTTTTGGAATTTAATAAAGGTTTTTATTTCTCTATGGCTGACTGGGGGGCAGTTCAGCTTCATCCCCAATTACCATAGACTGTCCTTTACTTCTCTCCTAGTCAGGGTGAGGGTTCGCCTATGGATTGTCACCCCTCAGCAGGTCAAGGAGGGGGAAGGCTGTCCTCCCCTCGATGCAGCTCATCCAGAAGCCCCTCTCCAACTGGAGTTACAGAGCAGGTTGTGGTACCTCAAGACTTCATGGAGCCCTGTTCCCCTCCTTTTCCACCTGATTTGTTTCCATCCCCACTGGAATCCATGGCATGGCATGAAAGTACATGTGCACTGAGGCATGCATGCGCTCTAGATCTGTGAACTCCTTCTGCCTGCCATGACATCCATCAGTCCCCTGACTGTCAGTGCTGCCACCAAGCCTCCTCTTGGTAGTAGCTATGAGCCAGGAAGGCATATGATGCCTGTCCAGGAAACAAGAGTTTCCTAGCAGCTGCTCAGTCCTCTCCCCAGCCATCTCCCCCTGCCAGCCCCTGACAACCCAAGCTAGTTCCTGAACTCAGATCTCTGGCATGATACAAGGTAAGTACTTTGCAGTGTCTCAGCCTTTTGCACCACCATGCTGGCTCCCAGAATTTGTCATGTTTTTTGGTGTTCGATTGTAGAATGCAAAACAAACATATTGGTAGAGTTTTCTGGAGAAAAACAGGTTCCAGAGGTGTGATGCAATACGCCAGTGAAGTAGCTGAAAATCAGACTTCAGCAAATGCTGCTTGATCTGGCCACTTGTGTGGGTTTTCCACTAGGACGCATACTTTTTGAAGTGATTTCACCACTCCAGTCAGTGTTCTGCTTGTTGATAATGCTGTGTAGCTACCATCCCCTATCCTCTTTACCCCATTCCATGCGCTTTTCTGTTGGCCTGACCTCTGTTTCAGTGGCCACCATTATGAGCCTCGCACTGAGAACTGGAGCACCCAAGACAAATCTTGCAGTAAAACAATCATTGCTATGCATTTGCCTGTTACCCTACCAGCCCCCACCTCAGGAAGTAACCTTTCCTGTCACTCACTGTAATGTATTTTGTTTCTCCTTTTCTTCTTTACTTCAACATTTTTGTGTTTTTTTGTTTTACTCCTCTGACTTCTCTCTTAGTTCCCTAGGTTTGGCTGAGCTTCTGGGAGGGGATACGGTGGGGGATGGGATTTGTTGTTTGTTTTTATTCATGATTGTTGTCATTGTTTCATATCTATGTCTGGCTGGTATGTTTTTTTCCTCTTTGAAAAAGTAATAAAGCATATTAAATTAAAAAGGAATGTGCTTTCTTTTCTTGCTGCCACAGCTGACTCCCTGTAATGGCTGCTGAATGGGCTGCCCCCATGCCACCAGTGGCATCTTGCCTCAATGGCCAAGAAGCCAGCTCTCCTCATACCACCAGTGGTGGCTCCCTGCAATGTGTTTTTTTTTTTTTTTTAAACTTCTTTATTGAAATTTTAATACTGAACACAAACAGACATAAATCCTGGTTATGCCCCCAGGCCCACATCCCACAACTGAATGTGGTAACTATATACAATCACAGTTACCAAAGCTAATTCCCATACCAAACTCCACTTCCCTCTAGGATAGGCTACCAGTTCCATTTTCATGCTCAAGCTTGAACAAACCTAGATTCTGGTCCAGATTAATAATTCAAATTATCAGCACAACCTATAAGTAAAAATATCCGCCCATCTTCAGGTAACTGTGTCCGCAGGAAAGAGAGAACCCCATGTACCAACCCAGCAAATGACTGTTACGATCAGGTAAGCCCTATGTGAGGGAGTAATAGCTGTACCTATACATAAATTGTCCCACAGCCAGAAATCAAATCCAGACCTCAACAAAACCCTTAAACCTTGTATAATAAGAATCTATCTCACTGCTCATCCACAGACAGACAGATCTGAACCCGAGGACTTTTAACTGAATTTCATAGACTACCTCTAAAGTCCTCCAATTCCGTTCATAAATTTTTTTCCTTCCATCAGCATGTGTTGTTTAATTCTTTCTAGGACCTGCAATAGGTCCCTCACCCAAAGATCATAATCGTAAGCTATGTCCTCCTTCCAGTGTCTTAGAACAAACGCTTTAACAACAGCTGACATCAGGGAAATATGATATTTGGCTCGACCCACCGAGATCCTTCCCAAATCTCCCATTATGCACATTTCTGGACTAATGTAATCCGAGTAGTCCAATACCGGGTCCATGTTTTTTAACCATAAGACCCCAAAGTGGTTGAATTCGAGAACACTTCCAAAATATATGCAGGAGGTCCCCTGGCTGCATGCCACAACAAAAACAAAGATCTGTCTGTCTGAGTTTTCTAGAACACAGTTTAATAGGGGTGTAGTAGATGTTTGAGCAAATAAAAAATTGCATCATATTATACTTCGGTATAGGCAAATATTTCACATATTTCCAAACTTCAGACCAATTTGGTCTCAGGGTGAATAAGGCTTTCTCCCAATATACAATACGAGACTCAGAGTTTGTATCCACATAGTCTAGCAAGACCTTATATACTTTGGATAAAGGGTGCTGTGAAAGATCAATTTCCCCTTAAGCTATCCCATGTAAGCACCTGTTTTCCTCCTCTATCCTTAAAATCCTGCACAAACTTCTGGAGTAAATTAGTAAGCTGTATCTTTTAAAAAATCCACTCCCCAGCCTGTATTGGTCAATGAACCTTATCAGAGACTATAAAGTCAGCCACTCTGAAGTCTTGCAGTAGTGATGCCCATTGACCCTTCAAAACACTGTTCCCCAGGCGGAAATTAGGATTCCCCACTAAAGGTTGTTCTCCTGCCCCCTTCTGAGCTTTCCTCTGGGCTGAAGTTAGCCACTCCCACCAAGCCCTGACTGATTTGTATATCGGGGATTGCTTTTCTATGCCTGGCAGAGTCTCCGAGTCCACATGCATTAATGCCCCTGGCAGGAGTCTTGTATTTTCAAGAAGCAGCTGCTCAATTCGCAGCCATGTTGGAATATATTCCCCATCTCCCAGACAATGATCCCATCGTCCCATATATCCTAATTGCCCCGCTACATATTATGTTAGCAAATCGGGAAGCTTCACTCTGCCCCTAAAGTAGGGAAGACGTAGAATACTTTGCTTCCTCCTAGGGGGTTTCGAGTCCCACAAAAAATCTGAGATGATCCTTTGAATGCTGACAAATCTAGCCTTCGGAATAGAATAGGGAGAGAGACAGATCGGATACAGCAATCGAGGCAGAAGGTTCATTTTAATAAGACCCACCTTGGCCGTGAAATTTAGGGGAAGCCTCTTCCACCTTTCAATATCCTGCTTAATTCTGACTACAATATTACCAAGGTTCTCCTCCACCCCATCTTCTGATCTGGCCATGACCCAAATCCCCAGGTACTTGATTTTTTCTGAGGCCCAATTGAGTTGAAACTGCTCAAAATCTCCCCTATGGGTATGAATTGTGAGTGGGAGGACTTGTGTTTTGGCTAAATTTAACTTATAATTAGCAACCCTGGAGAACTTCCCAATAATTTCCAGGGTTCGCTGAAAGCTCTCAGCTGGATTACTTAAGTTTAATAAGATGTCATCAGCATAAGCCGATCAATCCCCTGAACCCTTGTATCCTTTATAAGGGACCTTACCAAAGGCTCGAGGTATATATTAAATAAAATTGGTGATAATGGACACCCCTGCCTCATTCCATTTTTAAGAAGAAACTCTTTCGAAAGATATCCATTACATAAAACTCGGGCAGTAGGGGCTTCATAGAGATTTCTGAGGCCCCTTAGGAATTCCCTGAAACCCCATCTTTTCCATAGTGAGGAACAAAATTGGTGAGAAAGCAGGTCGAATGCCTTCGGCATCTAATGCAATTAAAGCCATAGCCGAATTTGAAAGAGCCGCCCTCTCCAAGATATGATGAAGCTTCCTTAATGCATCCGGGGCCCCCCTCCCTGGCATGAACCCAACCTGCTCTTGACTAATCAAACACAGGGCAACTTTCAAAACCCTATTAGCAAGTATCTTGGTAAGGATCTTAATATCTTGGTTTATTAGAGCTATGGGCCTATAATTACCTGGCAAATGTTTGGGTTTGTCTGGTTTGGGAATCAAAGTGATATAGGCCTGATACAGTGGGGGGTGGGAAATCCCTTCCTGCATGATGACTGAAAAAAGCTCCTTCAGCAAAGGTATTAAAGTCTCCACATGAACTTTATAAAATTTAGCTGGAAGACCATCTGGGCCTGGTGCCTTCCCATTAGGCAAATCCATAATAACCTCAAAAATTTCCTATTCCAATATTGGAGCAGCCAGGGCTCGGGCCTGCTCCGGACTCATTTTTGGCAGAGAAATTGCCTCTAAAAACCCCTTAATTTCTGCCACCGGGCACTACGCCCCTTCCTGGTATATTGCCGCATAATAGTCGGCAAAGGCATCTGCCGAACCTTGAGGGTCCCAGATGAATTCCTCTCCAAACTTCACTGCCACAGTCGTTCTCTCCGCCTCTCGCTCTTTGATCCTATGGGCCAAAATCCAGCCTGGTAAATCCCCCTGCAACAAATATTTGGCATTCAATCTCCCTAACCAGAAATCTACCCTATAATTAAGGATACCCTTATATTCCTCCCTTAAATCTCTAAGCTCCCGATCTGTCTCTTCAGAGGAGCCCTCTAATGGGCGCCAATGATTTAATGGCCCCCAATATAAACTCCTCCCGAGCTCTATTCAGTTTATTCTGCCTGGCAGTATATTCCTGAACCCATCCCCTATACAGCACTTTGCAGACAGGCCAGGCTAAGTTCCTACCAACAAGAGTAGGGATTTGAGTCTGGATAATTTCCTTGAGTTTGCCCTTCAACCTGACTAGTATCTTATCGTTCACTAAGACCCTACCATCCAAGCACCAATGAACTGGCTTGGGGAGGATATTGTCTGTCCTCCATATCAACTGTATTGGGGAGTGGTCAGAAAGATCCGCTCAAAGGTACACATACCTGTGACCCCCCTTAGGACCTCCCGATTAATCAAAAAAAAATCGATCCTGGTATAAACCTTATGCACTCCAGAGTGAAAGGTCATCTCAGTCTCTCCCTTTCTGTAGATCCGATATGGATCCACTAAAGCAGTGACCTCCAGGAATCTATGCAATGCCACCTGGGGGGGAACTAATAGCTTTACTGGAAGGGGGACTCCTGTCTACCCTATTATCTAAGCAAATGTTCCAGTTGCCTGCCAGAATAAAGGAGCCCTGCGAGAGAGTGGCCAAATTAGCCTCCAATGAGGCAAAGAATGCTGATCTAGGCGGACTGGGACCATAAATGGAGGCACACACCAGTGGGTGTCCAAAGCACGAGCCCATTGTGTATACTCCCCTGCCATCCTCCCTCGACCTAAAGCTCTCAATCACATATGGGTATCCCTTCCTAATTAATAATGCCACCCCACCCAAAGCCTTCGCATTCCCACTTCCAAGTACTTTGCCAACCCATCCTTTCCTAAGCAAATGTAATTCGTCCGTCAGTAAGTGGGTTTCCTGTAGTGCAACGATATGGACCCCCATCTGATTAATATATCTAAGGATAACCAATCTTTTCCTCCTTCCCCTGAGACCCTTCACATTCCACGACAAAATTCTAAGTGACCCCATCTACCACATCCACGCCTTGGACCCTCCCTCTCTGACTATTAAGTTCCCTTAGACCACCTGTCATGGTTTCTCTCTCTTTCCTGCCCTCCCCATAAACCCCCCACATACTACCCCCGATCCTTCGATCGCCCTCCTAAATCGATCCGGAACGTGTATGAGCCCACTCACAAGACGTCCCCTTTCAGCTCCCAAGTCCATCTATAACCCTTAGAAGCCCTCATTCTCCCATATCATCTGGTGCAGACCAGACAGCCAAACATCACATCTAAGCATCTAAGTTAATAATGGGAGAAATTATATCTCAATAGCCAAAACCATTATCTTCATGGCTTACCGCTCCCACCACCTGTGCAGCGGGGAAAAGAGAAGAAAAAAAAAGGGGAAGGGGGGTGGAGATGGGGGTTTTACCCCTTCACAAAACTCACTAACCTATTATGAATATTCATTAAGAGAAAAATACAAACAAGTACAATTCAATAACAATCAAGTAATCCCCTAATGAGTCCTTCGAGCAGCGTAACTAAACGCTTTACAGATTATCCTGTATTCACTGTCCAGTTCCGCCTTTGCTCTTAAGTAACTGGTTTGAATAAATCAGGTAATTCCACTTTAAGGCTTTCCAAGGCTTCTTCTGCCGAGAGGTATTTTCTGTCCCCTTTCACCAACTTGACCACTAGAGTGGCAGGATATTGCAGTCTGAATTTCAAACCTGCCATGTACAGCTTCTTTTTAATGTCCGCGTACTCCTTCTGTTTTTCCCTCACCGAGGGGACCAAGTCCTGAAACAACCACACCGAGGCCCCATTCCAGTGGAGGTTTCTATTAGCTTTGGCTTTCGTCAATACATGGGATTTTTCCTTGTAGTTAAGAAAACGCATTATAATTACACGAGGCCGCCCCTGGGGTTCTTCAATGCACCGTGGCCCTCTCAAGATTATAGGATTCACCAAGCCATGGCCCAAATAACTTAAAAGGAGATCTTGCATGAAGGCAACACAATCTGAGCCTTCTGTTTTCTCGGGGAGCCCAGCCATTATTAAATTATTCCTTCGGCTTCTTGCCTCCTGATCTTCCAGACGATTTTCTAATTTTCTCACTTGCCTATTCAGGTTGACTATATCCTGGTCCATCGTAGCACTTTTTCTTTCTTGTGATACCATTCTGACCTCCAGATCACCCACTCTCTGAGTGAGAGCATGTAATGCAGGTTTTAATACAGTGAAATCGGCGACCAGCCCCTTCAGGAGCTGCTTAATTTCTAGGATGTCCTCCGTTGTTGATTGACCCTCCGGGCCGCCCCTTCAGACCTCAGGCCGTCTGGGACTGGGGAGTGAAGATCCAGCGTTCACCACGGTGTTCTCCCTCCGAGGCGAGGGGCTGTTTAGATCCATCTCGGCCATTTCGTGAGCTGAATTGCTCGAGTTTGCTGCAATCTTTAGATCCACCAGACGGACCCCAGCAGCTTCCAGCTGCACCACCTCCCGTGAAGACAACGCCCCTCACTCGCGATCTACCGCGGAAGCCAAAAAATAAACTATTTTAAATTAAGTAGCTTTCGGGACTCAGGAGCTTCAGAAGAGACGTCTACCTCGCGCTAGCTCATCACGTGACCCTCCGTGTTTTTTTTTTTTTTTTTTTAATGTCACTGGTGCCTGCTGCCTCCAGTGCCTATCAGGGAGTCTCTACTCTTGCTGCCAACAGTGACTTTTTTCAATGCCCACCAAGAAAGGTCTCCTCATGCCACCCACAGTTCACTTTGATGCCTGTCAAGTGGGCTCTCCTCATGCCACAAGTGTCAGCTTCCCGGTGTCCTGTATGTTATTTTTTCATGCTGACAGTGGTGGCTCCCTTCAGAGCTTGCTGAACAGGCTCTCCTCCTTCTGCCAACAGTAGCTCAAACCAGTGCTGGCTGAGTGGGCTCTTGGGGCCTCCTTTCACAAGCCTGAGTAAATAGAAGCACTGAATGACCATGACTTGCTTGGGTTTTACACACAGTATAATGTGGCACTCTGTCACCTGTACATAAAGCTTGTATTAACTTTATATCTCCCTCTTGGTGATTGTCTGTGAATATTATTAGAATTTGAATAAATACAATACATAATTTCAGACACCTGCTATGCTGCTTCAGAGGACAGTAAAGTTTCAAATGTACTAAACCAATGGTATATCAGATCCATCACTTATGATGGAGGACATTCTCTGACAATTCTATCCATGGTACGCACCAAAATATAACTTATAGACAAACATATTTCTTTTATGATGAAAAAAGCATAAGCTACTGTACAAATTCATTCTTCTGAAGAAAACTATGATATAGATGAGGAGGCCAAAATGCTTGTGTAAACAGGGCTGGCAGTATAGCTCAAAGATTAGAGTAACGAGCTGTGAAAGAGCTTGGTACATTCAGCAGAACCTGTGTTTGATTCTCACAGCCTTTATTTGTATACTCTGTGACTCTGAGCAATTCACTTGACCTCCCCATCGCCCCCCAAAACAGGCACTTGTGCCTAATGGGCCTTACCCGATTACCAAAGAATAACAAAAACAAGTCTCAAGAGAAACATGTTTATATTGTGACACGCTTCCACATCACTCTCTCAGATCTTACTAATTAATATCTGCCTTCCAGCATTTAATCTGTTGTCCCCTAAGGCATAGTGTATTGCCTGGAGTAGTATCAAATGCTCATTGTTGATTAGGGATACTTTGGTTAATACTTTAGATTCTGAGATAAAATTTAGACATATTTGTCAATGCTTTGTCTATCTCATGATTAGATAAGATATCCCTTGTACTATATTTAACTTTTTCCATCCTGATGCCTAAACCTTTTTTAAAGGTATAAAAACTATTACTATTTACTAGATCTGATTTTGACACATGGCAAACTGAAATGCCAACAAGATCAAACATATTTGTTTTTGAACTATTCCTAATTGGTAGTACTTATATTCACTGGCAGTGTTTACTGTATAAAAATATTTTTAAATATAAAGCATATTTTTGATCCCTCTATTTTCAGTGCAGGGTATGCTGTTGATGAACTGTTCATTTAAATGTATGCAGTAATGTGTAGCATTGTTTTAGGACTAACCTACAAATCAAGTAAAATGTTCTAACATCCCAGTGGATGCCCACCTCCTCCAGGGGGAGAGAGGGCTGCATCATACTGCTCTTTAACTGCTGCCAGTAATAGTACAGGCAGTAGGGAAGTAGATGGGAGGTACAGGAGCGGAGGATGTTACAGAACACTAGATAGGGTACACACATGCATGGGTCACATCCTGAGCAGCTTCTTTGCACCAATACCTCCACAGGGAGGGAAAATATCAAGGGAAACTAACTGGTAAATCCCCTCTGTCGGAGCAACATAACGGCCAATATGACCAGAAGGTGGAACATCCACCCACCAGATGGGGGAGAAGAAAACAAAGATTGAGACCCATGAAGATACAAATACCTGTTTGCTAAGGTAGACAAAGACTGTTCTGTAACTAAGTTGAGGTATGTAACTGTGCTAGCAATCAGTTGAAACATTTAACCCTCTTGTGTTGAGAGACTCCCACTTTGTTACTAGAATAACAGATGAATTGAGCCACACACCACACGTGGGGCAATCCTGTGCACTCCCCTCAGGAGAGAAGGTGGCATCTTTTATCGAGTTGTGCTCAACCAGCAATCCATCCATCCATCAGCAGAGGTGGCATCCTCCATCCAGTCATGCTCTGCTAATAATCCTGTATGCCTGCCTCGGTAGAATGGGCATCCTGTATCAGGTCATGCTGAGATAGCAATCCTTTCTGCCCCCATCAGAAGAGGTGGGCATCCTTTATTTTGCTGCACTTGGATAGCGATCCTGTCCACCCCCTCAGTAAAGGTGGTATCCTTTGCCACGCTTGAAAAATTTTCACAATAACATATATTGTTGCTTTAAATATGCCTAGGATTTGAACCCATGGGGCCCGATTCCAAAACAACTTACGCATGGTGCAAGGCACTTTATGCCAGACCCAATCGTGCCTTGCGCCATGCATTCCACAAGTTGGTATTCCAAGTTGCGGCTTGCGCCATGCTGCATGCAGGTTGCACCAAAGGTGAGCTACTGCACCCACTATGCCTGCAACCCACTGCGGCATAGCACAAGGGTAGAATACAGTAGCAACTGTGACCTATTCCAGAAGGGCAACTGCCATAAACCACTAACACCATTCCAAGACCCGCTATTTATTTATTTGGTTTTTTGTTTACCGGGTAAGGTGCACTAGCCATAGCAATGACTATTTTCAGGCACGACCCAGGAGGTTACAGAAACAAAACATTGGAGGCAGTGACAGTACAATGAATAAGGTACAAAATTAGACAATTTTTAAGGAGCAAAGGCACACTACAGGCATGAGAAAAAAACACTAAAGATAGGGTAAAATATAATACAGTTACCGAGTCGGTATAATAGGAAGGTAAGATAAATGGTTAAGTTAAAAAACAACAACAGTCCAGCAACAATTGGAGTTGGTATAATACTGAGGTGATTGGACACTTTCTAATAGTCAATACCGGGTAGATATGGAAGAGCTCGGAGGAGAATAGGAATAGGGGTACCAGATAAAGGAGGGTAGTATGGAGTAGGGAGATAGAGGAAGAAATTAGGAGGAGTGGGCCAAGATGAAATAGAAGGCAGGACAATCAAGGAGAAAAGTGCAGAGCATATTTATTGGGGCAAGTGCTTGGAGATAGGTAATAGAGGAAAGAGTTATGAAAGTGGTGGGAACTAGGGAGGTTCAAAAGAGGAGCATGTACAGGAATCAGCGAGATGGTCATGTAGCAGTTTTTTGAAGGAGACATGGGATGAGGCTAGGTGTATGGTTAGCGGGAGGGAGTTCCAGTATTGAGGGGCATGGCAGGAAAAAGCACTAGCACCTTTAGTGGAGTTATGTCTAGGAATGTAGACAGGGGCATTGTCTGCTGAGCGTAGACCATAGTTGGATGTCTGGTTTCAAAATTGACCCACCAGGGGCCTGGGTATTTGTGTTCTGATGATATTATCAATGACAGAGCAATATGCATATGATCTGGATGCACAAGGAGAGAGCCAGCCCGGTTCAGAGTAAAGAAGGCAGTGGTGTTTTATCCGATGAGAGGAAGACACATAGTAGCAGATATTGTTGTAGGTAACATCCCACTTCCCAAAACGTGTTACCTGCCAAGGTATAAGCTGCGACTCCGTAAGTGAGTGACAGCAGGAGTATGCTACGTGCTATGGCAAGCTTGGCAGAGGCGGTGAGCACATAGCTAGTACGATAGGTAATACCAAGTTTCCTATTTACCATTTTGCAGGTCTGTTGCCACCCCGACAAATGAGCCATCAGCAGCTGTGACATTGAAATAGGGCTGAACATGCTTAAATTTATTACTGGAGCCAAATAGCATGGCTTTGGTTTTAGAGAAATTTAAGACAAGTTTATTGCTGAATAGCCATTGTTGAATCTTTTGAAAGTCCTGGGAGAGTCGCTGGTTGATGTCAATAATGTTTTTAGCACTAGCGTACAGAACAATATCATCAGCATATGGCAAGGAGGCAGTCTGATGGAGGTTTGAGGTGATATTGTTAATAAATATAGAGAAAAGCAAGGTGCCAAGAATAGATCCTTGCAGAATGCCAATGTTTATGGTCGCTAAGTCCGATACAGTGGAGTTGTATTTAACTAGTTGAGACCTATCGAGATAAGTAGCTATCAAACCACGTAACGATGCTCGGTGAGAAACCAAGAGATCTTAGAGTCACTAAGAGGATGGGGTGGTTGACAAGATCAAACGCTTTGGTCATGTCAATAAAAATTGCCCCAGTAAGAAAACCTACATCCATGGCCTCAAGGGTATCTGACGTGAAATTGAGCAATGCAGCGTTGGTGCTATGATCGTTCCAGAAACCATTCTGTGCAGTGGTAAGAAGATCATTTTTCTGGAGAAAGTCAATGGTTTGAGTAGCTACGAGTTTCTCAAGAATTTTGCTGAGTATGGGCAAGATAGCTATGGGCCTATAATTAGAATAATTTTTATGGTCACCATTTTTGAAAACCAGGGTGATCCTAGCTATGTTTCAGATGTCCAGAACATGGCTGTGGCATAGGAAGAGGGTAAAAATATTGGCTAGAGGCACTGCTATGTAAGGGGAAATGAGTTTGAGGAGCTTAGGTTCTAGATTGTCTGACCCAATCACAGCAAACTCGGAGATGTTGTTTAGCAGCCTTAGTACTTCATGGTTAGAGACAGACTTGAAATGGAAATTTAGTGCTGTGGTATTAGACCAGCATGGAGGTGGTCTAATAGGCACCTATCTTTGCCAACTGATGGATGCCCACTCCGAAGTGCAGTGGGAATCACATATCCCAGCTCCATGTCCCTCCCTTGCAAGGTAATTCCCCACACACCTCAAATGTTAGGCACCCCTGGGGTCCATTTCCCACACTGCCCCCCAAATGCCTGTGCCACCAGGCTAGCCCCCCAATGCCCCCAGGTGGTTGTGGATGCATTTTGGGGCAAGGGGCAGTAAATCACGGGCCACGATTTGGGCACCCAGGTTCATTGTACCATTCCTGTGGTGCTAGCCTGTGGCTGTCACAAGTCATGGGATGTAGGTGCTGGGGATCCTGCCTGCTTTGTAATATGGCACAGGGTCCCCAGCATAGCACTGCATGGCGTAATTCACATACACCCGTGAGTTGCACTATGCAGCTCGGATTCGGGGCCATGTTTTCATCAGTGTGTGATGAGAAATTGAGGAAAACAGCCTTGCTAACTGTGCACTTACTACCTGGTCCCAAAAATAATGTCACCTCTCTTTTTATTCTATTTTAGACCAACAGCGGAAAGGATAATTACAGCTAAAATAAAATCCTCCAGGAGATGAGATCAGATAAGTGTTATTTAATATTTAACTTACACTTTCTGTCCAGTTCTCTCCCTAATGAATCATATATCACTATTCTTATTTTACAGGTAATAATGAATGTCACCCCAAGATCCTTATGCCAGGCTTTCCAGGGCTCAGTTAAGTGATTACCTACTTATTAACTGTGCTAGGTGGGTAAGCTGTACAGATACACAATTGTTGACTTTTATTTTTAAATGCCAACACTAGGAGCCCAACCCCAACAGTTTTACTTTTTATGGCTGTGTGGGCGGAGTCCTGCAGACATTTTGGTGTAACTTTGAAAAAAGGGGACTTTAGACTCCTTCCAAAGCACAATGTTGGAGTTGGAACTACAATCCTTCCCCACCTGAAATCACTGTGTTTGTGGGAGGAAGGGAGAAAGAGTTCCTTTCCTATATGTAGCATTCTCATGCCAGATCAAATTACAATCAGTGGATATGCTCACTTTAAACAGCACAGACAGCTTGTTTTAGTCTTAAGGGACACCTAAACCCTCTTTTTCATATTTTTATCTAAACAATGCCATGTTGGCAAGGCTGCATGTTTTTTTTTTGTATGTAGTTCTCCAAGCAGTACTGTTAAATCAGCAACTTAACAGTCTTTGAATCAGATGTGTAAAGGAACTTTGTTTTATAGCTCTCTGCTGAATTGCTTCACAGACTTTATTGCCTGACTCTGATGGCTATCTACCCTCTTTGATATGCATGGATTGACTTGACTAGTCAAGTCAGAGAATGATGAATAACTCACACTATAACTCAGAAACAATGTGTTTACTAAAAATAAAAGTTTTGACAAAAAAAGCATCCCCAGGTTATAACTAATTCACCATTTTTACGTATGGATGAGCATCAAAGTCCTGACCTTGTAGTGACTGGGTATGATAAAGTCCTGCAAGAGCCGTACCTTGTTTAGAGAGACACATACCTCTCAACTGCTATGAATTCCACATAGCGCTATGATTTTCACACTCAAATTAACCCTTGCTCATCACAAGTTTACCAATGTTCCTCATAATGTTAGAGTTATTTCTGGACACACAAACTATTAAATCATTGAACTAAGATGATAAAAACATTCCCTATCATTTACTATATGGGGTCCACTATCTGTAAACATAATATTCTTTAAAATAAGAAAGTGCTCCACATTCTGACTCTTTGCTATGATTTTTGAAGGCCAATGCTATGATTTTTAGTGATGAGATGTTGAGAGGTATGTAGAGACAGTGGAGGCGGTGATGGTGGTGATGGTGGTGTGTGTGTGTGTGTGTGTGTGTGTGTGTGTGTGTGAAATTTAAATCCTAGGAGGGATTTTATGTAAAGGAATTCAAGGTTACAGTTTTTTTTTGCTCTCATTGAAGGACTCCTGGAGAAACCTGGAGACATGGGTTTGAATTCCACAGCCACCATTTATATACTGTGTGACTCTGCACTGAGCAAGTCACTTAACTTCATAGTGCTCCTAGGATGATCTGGAAATGAGTTTCAGCTCAATGTGTCTTTTCTGGCCAAAAAATTGTAAAATAAAGGTACATTAAATAAATAAGGACTTCAAGCCTGACTCCTGCAGCTGAGTCCTTATTTATCTGAGTTCTGTAGTGAGGGCTGGATCTGGGGTGGGAGGTTCTGATTTAAATAAGAACTGTCTGCACACCCCTACTCAGGTTCCTGCACCCTCAATCAACTGTCCTGCAGCTCTCTTGAATATTGCTGGTAGTCAAATGGTTTCCACCACCCATAAGGACATCTGATCCTCTGTCAACCCACCTATTCAGGACCATCATCCCCACAACCCCCCTTTCCCGCTCGGGTCACCTAAGCCAAAGTACAGAAATAGTGATAGCGACCTACACAGCCCTCTGCTCACCACCTTGGCCAGCCATCATCTGATTGTCAGTGAGTGACCACGAGTACAGTAGAAGCAGGTGTTTATATAATACTTGTGATTGCTCAGAAACCGTCAGATGGAAACCAGTTGAGGTGGTGAGCAGAGTTCTATGCCAGTTATCACTATAGCTGTAGTTTGCATTATGTGACCAGGGCTGGTGAGGTGCCTGAGAAGGTGAGTTGGGAGGGGGTCAGATGCTCTTATTGGGGAGACCACTAGTCCATCAAGAATATACCAGACAGCTACAAGATAGATGATCTGGAAGCTTTTACAATGCATTTTTCCAGGAGAGATCAGCAACATCTGCTTTTCAGTAGGGTTCTGCTGTAGGGCCCTGCCTTTGCAGTTTTGCAGTATTTTTACACATGATAGCCCAGATGGGTTATGATATAAGTTCAGCAGAGAATCCCACCAGTGCAGGACACACCACACCACAAGGCTTGACATGCTTCTGACCAAAAAAGACGTGTCTTTTGAAAAAGTGTTTTTGGTCCAAAATGCATCAAGGCATGTGGTGTGGTGTGTTCTGCACTGGTACCTCAATAAAGATTGCACTTTAACAGAGATGTTATGAGCAGCATTCTTTTCTACATGGTGGTGGTGAGTGCAGGATTCTGTGCTGAACGTATGTCGCTTTGTCCCTGCACCCCAGCCTTGTGCAGCTTTCTACTTCTGAATGAGAACTGAGTTGTGATGTTATGTTTGTAGTGGGGTTCTGTTTGACAAAGTTTTACACTGTATTTACCCAGGATAGTAAAGCAGAGATTCAAGATCTGTTTTTTTTTTGTCAGTGGGATCCTCCTTTTACCCATTTTTATAATACAATTTCCCAGGATAGCCCAAGTGAGAGACAATTTCTCATACTCAGTGGAGTCCAGCTTTTTACTATGTATTTTTCAATGCTAGGGCAGAATAGTGGACTCATTTATTTAATCAACTTATTTAATGTGGCAAAGCAGTAGTGCATGTTTAAATGTCTTCTCCATGAAGGGTTAGTAACTTAATAACCTGGCAGTGCTAGATTTGTTCTCATCTTGAAGTTTGTACTTTTTGTTCATTTTTTGTTCATGTGAAAGATAGATCTGAAGTCTAGAGAATGTCCTGCAGAAATCCTCTAACCCAGCAAGTGGTTAGCTGTACCTGTGGGACTGGAGGTGCTGCTGGTATTATGTGGAGTGTGAGTGGGGAGCAGCTGATTAGTCATGCTATGTGAGTCTGTGAGCGATTCATTCTTACAAATCAGGAGCCAGGACTTGGCCGGGACCGAGTGAGTTAGACGGCCAATGCCAACAAAACATTATGAATTAATAACCAGACTGAATTTATCATAAAAGGAGCAGTGAGCTAAGTGTGCTGTTTTGTATTAATAATTTTGTTTGTATTGGATGGTCTTATCTGATGGTGAGGAGATGGACTGCATACAGTGACTCAGGTGATCTCTTTCACCCCCAGCTTGCCCCTTGCTGCCAGCCTCCCATCCCCCTGCTGTGAGTGAGCATGGAATTCATGAAGTAAAGTTCACATGCATCCAATGGTGGAAGGCAGTTCTTCAGCATTAAAGCCTGTGCTGCATTTGGATGAAGCATTAGGTAATTGTTTTTTGGCTTCGGTTTCTAGGATGATGTCTGACTGGGTGTCTAGTGTGGGATGAGCCTACCACCGGCATTGCTCCTGCCCTTGTCATGTGACTGGGCTGTTTACATGGCACAGAATGTGCTTGGCATTAAGTCATCATCTGTTACAGTTGGCTGTGCACCCCTACAGGTTGGCTGTCATGTGTGGATTGTGCTGGAGTGCTTGATGGTGTTGTGGTTCCAGTGTGTAACATATGGGAATTTGGGGGTTGGACGCCATATAGTGGATATGAATGGGAACATCATCCTGCTGTAGAGCAGTGACAGCTATGGTTATGCCATTGTCTGAGGTCTCACACAGGTTGTGAAAGCCTTGCTGTATGTCAAGTCTGTGGGCTGTGATGTCTCTGTATATGCCCTGTATTTCATGCAGCTGTCCATGATGAACCTTTACATCAAGGATCACATCAAAGCAACTGTAATTCAGAATAGGCATGAGGAGACAGAGGAATTGTGGGTCACACTGGAACCAGGAAATAGAACAGCCATATGAATAGGAGTGGTCTAGAGGCCTCCAGATCAGGGAGAGAAAGTGAAAAGGTTACTGATAGAAGATATACAAAATATGGCAGCAAAGGAGGAGGTTCTGCTGATGGGTGATTTTAACATGCTGGATACAGACTGGTCAACACCAGATGGTGCATCAGCCAGGACAAGGGACATAGTGGATTCCCTGTGGGGGGGGAGGCTTCAAACAAATGGTGCATAAACCCACCAGAGACAGTGCAATCCTGGATCTGGTGCTGACAAATGGAGAAAGAATCACAGACCTCCAAGTCAAAGGTAACCTAGGGTCCTGCAACCATCACATGGTGTGGTTCAACTTGGACACAGAAACACACGCAAATCATTCAGTGGCAAAAATTTAACATTTCAGAGGGGCTGACTTTGGTAAGATGGGTGAGAGGATTAAAGAAGCCCTGGCAAAGAGAAAGGCAGTTGAGGGTGTAGAGGGGAGATAGGTATGCATTAAGGAGGCAATTGTTGATGTAACAGACCAATATGTTAGGGAAAGAAACAAGAGCAAAAGAAGGAGAAAACCACTATAGTTCTCAAAGGCAGTAGCAGAGAAAGTCAGGGCCAAAAGGTGACATAATTGTCTAATGGAAGCTGGGAAAGCAGTGAGGTGCACAAAAGCCAAACTGAGGAAACACTGGCTCAAACAGTGAGAAATGGAGACAAGACATTCTACAGGTCCATTAGTGATAGGAGAAAGTCAAGAGTGGGAATTGATAAGCTCACAGGAGATAATGGAGAGTGTGTGTGGAGGAGGATCTAGGAAAGACATCAATCCTAAATAGATATTTATGCTTAGTCTCTACTACGGAGAAGGAGGTACAGGGTCCACAGTTCGACACCAGATACACAAAGGAGAATGAGGGTAATACTGGTCCTATTACAAAAGAAAGGGTCCTAGAGAAGCTTACTAAGCTAAAGGTGGACAAAGCAATGGGGCCAGATGGCATACATCCCAGGATACTAAAGGAGCTGGGAGAGGATCTAGCAGAGCCACTGGCAGAACTGTTAAGCAAGTCACTGAACACAGGAGTGGTCCCTGAGGGATGGAGAAGGGCTCATGTGATCCCTCTTCATAAGAGTGGCAGCAAGGAAGGGGCTAGAAACTACAGACCAGTCAGTCTCACATCAGCTGTGGGAAAGATCATGGAGACACTCCTTAAAGAAAGAATAGTGGTACACCTGGAATACATAGGAGCACATGATCCAAGACAGCATGGATTTACAGCAGGAAGGTCCTGTCAAACTAATTGATATATTTCTTTGGGTGACCAGGGAGGAGGATCAAGGGGTGCACTTGATGTCGCCTACCTTGTTTTCTGCAAGGCCATCGATACTGTTCTACATAGAAGACTGATAAACAAGCTAGGCAGTTTTAGGGTGGGCCAAAAGCTGGTGCACTTGGTGGGGAACTGGTGAAGGGACAGAAAGCAGAGAGTAGTGGTAAACAGAAACCCAGTCAGAAGAGATGCGGGTCACCAGTGGGGTACCTCAAAGATCAGTTCTGGGGCCAATCCTCTTCAATGTCTTCATCAGTAACACTGCAAAGGGACTGGATGGGAAATTTTTCCTGTTTGCAGATGATACCAAGATCTGCAACAAGGTAGATACTCCAGAGGGGGTGGATAGGATGAGGAAAGATCTGGAACAACTTGAGAACTGGTCTGATAAATGGCAATTGACATTTAACACAAAACTGCAAAATCATGCATGTGGGGAGGAGGAACCTAGGAGCAAGCTATAGGCTGGGGGGGGGGAGTTACTGGCAGATATTAGGGAAGAAAGGGACTTGGGGATCATCATCACAAATTATCTGAAAACCTCTAAGCAGACTGCAAATACAGTAGGGAAGGCTAGAGAGAAGTTGGGATGTATTAATAGGGTATCACAAGCCCTAAGAGGGAGGTAATGTTACCACTCTACAAAACGCTGGACAGTAGGAAGGGAACCTCCCCCATCCAGGGAGCACCAGAGCCACCACCACTACCTCAGAGGTTGCAAAGAAAGCACAGCAGTTGGACCACAGTGGGCTCAGGGAGGGTGAGGATGGTGGAACAGAGGCACACCCAGTCAGTTGTTCCACTCCACAATCAATACACCATTCTGGGGGAGCATAGCTCCCCTATGGATGGACCCACAGAGGAGACTAAGGAGGCTGAGGACAACTGTCACAAGGGAGGCCCACAGGAAGGAGGCAGAGGACACCACAGGGAAAGGAAGCAGCTCCTGGTGGGGGACTCAATTAGTAGGGGGATAGAACTGGGGGGAGCATGGAAAACTGAGTAAGGTGCCTGCCTGGTGCCATGGCTTGAGGGACAGGAAGCGATCTTCAGGATCACGAGAACAGCTGCACGGGAGTCTCGAGCTGGATGTCATTGTCCACCTAGGGACAAAATGACTTGGCTCATCATGA
Organism: Neoceratodus forsteri; assembly: GCA_016271365.2. Taxonomy (NCBI): domain Eukaryota; kingdom Metazoa; phylum Chordata; order Ceratodontiformes; family Ceratodontidae; genus Neoceratodus; species Neoceratodus forsteri. The sequence continues at coordinate 105,477,280 of CM057457.1, forward strand.
GATTAGAGCAGTGCAGGAGGACTTTGTAGATTTGGGGAGGGGCCTAAGACAAGTAGCACACACAGTATCCTTCTCAGAGGTGCTGCCTGTCAATGGCATGGATGAGGTGAGGGTACTTTGCACCATGCAGTTTAATGAATGGTTGAAAAAATGGTGTGGAGCACAGGGTTTGGCTTCATTGGGGACTGGGGTTCCACCTAGAGGGACACCAGCCTATACTGGCAGGATGGTCTGCATCTGTCCAGGAAGGGAACAAGTCTTTTGAGCAATCAGTTTAAATGCTTCATTGGCAAGCTTTTAAACTAGTCAAGGGGAGGCACTGATAAGCAGCAGGAAAATCCCAGCCTCTCCCTACAAAACAGGGTACTAAATGAGAAAAAGACCAAGGTAGAAAGGTCAATGGGGATGCTGCAACAGAAGGTAAAGCCATCAAAAATGGAGAGCAATGAGTACCAATGCCTGTAGTCTGAGTAACAAGCTCCTGAATTAGTGGCCTTGATGGAGGGAACATCTGGATATCGTGGCAGTCACAGAAACATAGTACACACAAAACCATGACTGGGACATAAACATACCAGGATACACTATCTACACGAGGGACAGGGAGGGTAAAAGAGGAGGAGGAGGAGGAGGAGGAGGAGTAGCTCTTTACATAAGGGAAGGAATCAAAGCAACAGAACAAAAGGGTAAACAGGGAGGAGGAGAAGAAGCACTGTGGATGAATTTGGAGACTGGCAATGGCACCACAATCCGCACAGGGGTTTTATACAGACCCCCTTCTCAGGGGGAGGAAATGGACAAGGAAATGATAGAAAGTATACTTAGAATGGCTGAAAAAGGGGAGATATTGCTGATGGGTGATCTGAATATGCCAGATGTTAACTGGAGTGCAGTTGCAGTAGCCACTTCGAAGAGTGGGGTTATTCTAGATGTCCTACAGGGGGCATGCCTAAGATAACTAGTATTGGAGCCCACTTGAGAGGGAGCAGTCTTGGACCTGGTTCTCTCAAGTGGAGATGGAGAGAGGATCACAGATGTAGAAGTGGGTAGCCATCTGGGAACTAGCGACCATCGAACAGTATGGTTCACAATAAACACAGCAATAGAGTCAAGCCATACAAAGGCAAAAGTACTGGACTTTAGGACGGCTGACTTTGCCAAAATGGGTGAGTGCCTAAGGAATGCACTAGCAAATGGGCAGGAAGGAGGGGTGGAAGAACAATGGGGAATAATAAAAACTGCCATCACAGAGGTAACAAGCCTTTGTGTGAAGCAAATAAACAAAACGAAACGATGTAAGAAACCACTATGGTCAAGGCCACTGATTTACAGTGATTAAAACAATGAATTGCACCGGTGATTGTTACTCTAATTTCCGGATTTTACCGGGATTCTGCTATCATTCTTCTAGTATATGCATAAATAATCAGAATAAAAGAAGGCTTAATATATATAGCATTACATAAAGCAAACTGAAAATAGTACAGGGAGGAATTATAAGAAAAATACAAGTTTTTGTAGATTTACTGATCTGATATAAAATGCCAGAGTCCATGAAATCTTTGTTTTTACTGGTGTTCGGATAGCTCTGATTCCGAAATTTTACCGGGTTTTCCAGTAAAAACTGAAAATCAGTGGCCTTGACTATGGTCCTCAAAGGAAGTGGCAGAGAAGGTTCAAGAGAAAAAGAAAGCATTCAGAAAGTACAAGGAATCACAGAAGGAGCAGGACAGAGAACTGTATCAGTTAAAGCAAAGGGAAGCTGGGAAGGCAGTCAGAACAGCAAAGGCCCAAACCGAGGAAAAGTAGCCAACTCAGTTAAGAAGGGGGATAAAACCTTCTATAGGTACATCAGGGAGTGAAGGAAGACCAAGGGAGGATAGTGAGGCATGATAAAGGGAGGGAGGGTGGGCAGAGCGTGACTGTGAAAAGGCAGAGATACTAAATAAATATGTTTGCTCAGTATTTACAAATGAAGAGGGGCGGTACCTAAAACAAACAGTAGAAACACTCTGGATACAGAAGTTGATACCAGCCCATTTACAGAAGAAAGGGTTCTGAAGAACTCTTAAAACTGAAGGTGGACAATGCAATGGGGCCTGATGGGATTCATCCCAGAATTCTAAAGAACTAAGGGTAGAACTAGTGACACCACTGACTACCCTCTTTAACAAATCATGAGAGGATGGGGTGGTACCCGAGGACTGGAGGAGGGCAGATGTGATTCCCCTTCACAAAAGTGGGAGCAGGGCAGAAGCAGGAAACTACAGACCTGTTAGTTTAACCTCAGTGACAGGGAAAATGATGGAATCACTTCTGAAGGAAAGAATTGTCGAGCATCTAGAGGCCAGAGGGGCACAGGACCCAAGGCAGCATGGATTCACAGCAGGAAGGTCATGCCAGATGAATCTGATAGATTTCTTTGACTGGGTGACCAAAGTAGTAGATCAGGCAGGGGCTGTGGACATGGCCTACCTAGACTTTAGCAAGGCATTTGACACAGTCCCACACAAAAGATTAATATACAAGTTAGCCAGCCTGGGAGTGGGTCCCAAGATGACAGCCTGTAAAGAATTGGCTGGAGAATAAGACACAAAGAGTAATAGTAAATGGAGTCCACTCTAAAGAAAGGGGGGTTACTAGTGGGGTACCACAGGGTTCAGTATTAGGACGGTCCTCTTCAATGTCTTTTAAGTTACATTGCAGAAGGACTGAAGGAAAGTATGTCTCTTTGCAGATGACACAAAGATCTGCAACAGAGTTGATGCACAAGGTGGGGTGGAAAGGATGAGAAGGGACTTGGTAAGGTTAGAGGAATGGTCAAATGTATGGCAGCTTAGATTCAATGCTAAGAAGTGCAAGGTAATGCACCTGGGAAACAAAAACCCACGGGAAGAGTACACAATGGGGGTGAGATACTAACAACAACAAAATGGAAAGGAACCTGGGGGTAGTCATATCAGATGACCTAAAAGTGGGCAAGCAGTGTGAAAGGGTAGCAAGGAGGGCTGGGGATACTGGGATGCATAGAGAGCATCACCAGTAGAAAACAGGAAGTTATTATCCTCTGTACAGACAGCTGGTGAGACCCCATCTGAGTACTGCATGCAGTTCTGGAGACCCAGTCTCCAAAGACATAGACAGGATGGAAGCTGTCCAGAGGAGGGCAACTAAAATGGTGCAGGGTCTGCACTGGAAGACATAGAAGAGAGACTTAAGGAACTTAATATGTATAGCCTCGAGGAAAGGAGGGAGGGGGACATGAGAAAACTTTCAAGTACCTCAAGGAATCAACAAAGTCCAAGAGGGTAGCATCTTTCAAAAAGAGGTGTGCAAGAACAAGGGGCACAATTTGAAGAAGAGGGGCGCTCAAGGTAATTTAAAGTATTTTTCACAGAGAGGGTTGTGGATGCATGGAACAGCCTCCCGGAGGGAGGTTGTGGAGTCAAAACAGTGGTGGAATTCAAGCATGCATGGGACAGTCATAAGGCAATTCTAGGGGGTGGGGGTAGGAAGAAGTAGGCTGCTGGTTAATTAGGATCTGCAGCTTATCCATTAGGTAGGGAAATGGGCAGACTGGGTGGGCCAAGCGGTCCTTATCTGCCGTCAAATTCAAATTCTATGTAGGTCCCCTTCTAGAATACTGCATGCAATACTGGAGGCCACATCTGCACAAGGAAACTGACAGGATAGAGACAGTGCAGAGAAGGGCAACTAAGATGGTGCAGGGTCTGCATCAGAAACCATATGAGTACAGATTAAAAGAGATCAATATGTGTATTCTGGAACAAAGGGAGGAGAGAGGCGATTCGATAGAAATGTTCCACTATCTCAAGGGCATGAATAAGGTGAAAGGGACAAACATTTTCCAGTATAAAAAGAACAGTAGAACAAGGGCCTAATCCAATTAACAGAAGCACTCTTGATAGGGGGGTTGATCCCAGTCCTTTCACAGAAGAAAGGGTTCTGCAAGAACTCCTAAAACTGAAGGTGGACAAAGCAATGGGTCCTGATGGAATTCACCCCAGAATTCTAAAAGAATTAAGGGAGGAACTAGTGAAACCACTCGCTACTCTTTTTAATAAGTCATGGGAGGATGGTGTGGTACCCGAGGACTGGAGGAAGGCGGATGTGATTCCCGTTCACAAAAGTGGGTCCAAGACAGAGGCAGGAAACTACAGACCTGTCAGTCTGACTTCTGTGGTAGGGAAAGTGATGGAGTCACTTCTGAAGGAAAGAATACTCGAGTACCTAGAGGCCAGTGGAGCACAGGACCCAAGGCAGCATGGGTTCACAGCGGGAAGGTCATGTCAGAGGAATCTAATAGATTTCTTTGACTGGGTGACCAAAGTAGTAGACCAGGGAGGGGCTGTGGACATGGTCTACCTAGACTTTAGCAAGGCATTTGACACAGTCCCACACAAAAGATTAATAGTCAAATTAACCAGCCTGGGAGTGGGACCCAGTGTGGTAGCCTGGGTAAAACATTGGCTGGACAACAGGACACAGAAGGTAATTGTAAATAGAGTCCATTCTGAAGAAAGGGGGGTTACTAGTGGGGTACCGCAGGGTTCAGTATTGGGTCCAGTCCTTTTTAATGTCTTCATCAGTGACATTGCAGAGGGACTGGAAGGAAAAGTATGCCTTTTTGCAGATGACACAAAAATCTGCAACAGGGTTGATACACAAGGAGGCGTGGAAAGGATGAAAAGGGACTTGGCAAGGTTGGAGGAATGGTCAGAAGTATGGCAGCTAGGATTCAATGCAAAGAAGTGCAAAATAATGCACCTGGGAAACAAGAACCCAGGGGAAGAATACAATGGGTGGAGGTAGTAACAACAACTAAAAGGAAAGGGACCTGGGGGTAATCATATCAGATGACCTTAAGGTTAGCAAGCAATGCGAGAAGGCAGTAGGGAGGGCTGGGGGTATACTGGGATGTATAGGGAGAGGCATCAGCAGCAGAAAACAGGAAGTTGTTATCCCTATGTACAGACAGTTGGTGAGACCCCATCTGGAGTACTGTGTCCAGTTCTGGAGACCCCATCTCCCAAGGACATAGACAGGATAGAGGCAGTCCAGAGGAGGGCTACTAAAATGGTGCAGGGTCTGCAAGAGAAGCCGAGGAGGAGAGACTAAAGGAGCTTAATATGTATACCCTTGAGGAAAGAAGGGCGAGGGGGCATGATAGAAACTTCTAAGTACCTCAGTGGAATCAACAAAGTCCAAGAGGGTAGCATTTTCAGAAAGAGACTTGCAAGAACAAGGGACACAATTTAAAGATAGAAGGAGGGCAGTCAAGGGCAATGTGAGGAAGTATTATTTCACAGAGAGCGTAGTGGATGCATGGAACAGCCTTCCTGAGGAGGTTGTGGGGTCTAAAACTGTGGGAGAATTCAAGAATGCATGGGACAGACATAAGGCAATTCTTGTGGGGGTAGGAAGAAATAGGCTGTTGGTTAACTAGGATCTGCGGCCTATCCTGTAGGTAGGGAAATGGGCAGACTAGATGGGCCTAGCGGTCCTTATCTGCCGTCAAAGTCTATGTTTCTATGTTTCTATGTTAAGGGACATGACATGAGATTGGAAGGAGGACGATTTAGGGGAAATGTGAGAAAGTTCTTTTTCACAGAAAAGGTGGTGGATACATGGAACAGCCTGCCCCAGGACGTTGTAGGAATGAGCACAGTGGGAATCATAGAGCTGGGAATGATTAGCTTTGACCAATGACTAAGTAGAGTAAGTGGGCACATTCGGTAGGTAGGGTAAATGGGCAGACTGGATGGGCCAAATGGTCTTTATCTGCCATCAACTTTCATGTTTCTATGCCTTACCCTCTCTGCTCCAACTGTTTCAGTTCAGGGTACATGCAGATAAAGCGGTCATGACCTGGTATATATCCTGTGTCTTAGTTGGGCCTTGAGGGACCCTTCACTGCGTCCTGTGTATAAGTTCCATTCTCTGGCATGGACGGTCTGTATAAGTATCTGCTGTGTGACAGACACATGCACATTCAAGCTGGTGTTTTGTGTGCCCTTCTCACTGCCTTGTATGTCTGACTGTGTGGTGCACTGTTGGGGAGTGCAGAGTCTGTTGTTCAGGGTGCAGGGTAGCAAGTGAAGTGCCTGCTGCAGTGATAGCTGACTGTACTCAAGAGAAGTGGTATATAATTAGGTGTTTGAGGGGTGGCAGGGATGGGATTTTTAGCTTTAGTTTTGACAATTTTTTTTAAGAAAATAAAATGTACTTATTTTGATAGTGACATTGGTTGGTTGCAACAAGTCAAAGAAGGCTTTAAAAGCAGCCAAGTAGTGTCAAAATTACTTTGAAAATGCAGCAGAATGCATCTAAAACTTGATAGCTTCAGATCCCCAGCCTGTTGGGAGTTAGGGAAATTGTAGTTCAGGAAGACCCCATACTTATAAATTACACCTCTCTCTCTCTCTCTCTCTCTCCAAAGTGTGTGTTGTGTGTGTGTGTGTGTGTGTGTGTGTGTGTGTGTGTGTGTGTGTGTGAGGCACTCTACATAGAGAATAGTGGATGAGCAACCGAGCTCCCCCATTCCTCTTCTCTCTCTGTTTCTCTCTTTCTCTCTGAGAACCAGATTTATATTGGGAAATGCTGAAAAGTGAAGCTGACCAAATGCTATAACTTAGTTGACTTTTTTGTCAACTTAAACTTTTAAATTATTTCCCAGCCTTTTACAAATAAAGCTTACTACGTGCACAGAATGGAGGCTGATGGCTTAGGTAAAAAAAATGTATTTCTGAAATCACTGACTGTAACGTACAGAATATGTATGTAATATTCACCACTGCTGAGCTTGATGGTGTGCATAGTATTATATGGCTCAAGTATTTAATTTGTTGGGGTTTTTTTGTTTGATCCTCAAGCCTGCATCTCCTCACCCCTCCCTCCAACAACCAGAACCAGATTTGTATCACAAATTGCTCTGTAAACCAAAAGTGTGAGTGCAAAACTGGAACAGCCGTTTGCCTTATCTATTTGAATCACATAAGCTGTCATACTGTACATAGAAATGTAGCCCTTCCTCTCCATGCCTAGGGGTATGGATGGAATATGTCCGAACACTTCCAGTGACCATATTACCCAGGCCTAGATGTCACATGCAGGGTCCCTTTTGCTCACTGGTGCTGGATGAAAACAACAGGTTAATGCATATTGAACAGTTCCTTCAATAACAGAATGTCCACAGAGAACTTTAAGAAACAACAGGGATCCCATATTCATTAAACATAGTCACACAAAACTCTGGGGAGCATAAGTTAATTAGTGGGAAACACATTCAGCTTTCACATGGCCTGAATGGTCATAATAGCAGTTTTTACCTGGATCGAGGAAGTCGCACAATCTTTAGGACAGCAATAACTTAGGACCGCTATGGTAACAAAAACTTCAAGGCAGCACAAGTCAAAGAACAGTTCACAGTGCCTAACAGCCCATTTTTCTTCACAGGCACTCAAACTCTCAATGATCCTCATGTATCACTGTCACTGTATTGACTAAGTGGGTCCCCCTTGGAACATGCAATCCTCAAGCTTGGGGATTTGTGGGTTCCCTCATGAAACCTGCATCATTTTCCAAGATTGGCAACAACTGCTCCCATATTGAGAAGGGGGACACGTCCAGTGGTGCTCCAAATCAGCTTGCTGTCTGGACACTACACTCCCTGCTACATCCTTTTCCACAGGATCCCTACATTAATCAGCACAGACTGCCAGGGCACTCTGCAACTTATGGCTGCTTACTTCCCTCTCCACTTTTGCTGCCCTCCAAGATACTATGCAGCTTTTGGCTACTGGCTCTAACTTTTTCCTCTGTGTACCCCCAAGTGCCACTGACTGGGGGCCAAAGTGGGCAATCAGCCCTGCCCAGCCCTGACTCACTCTCACTCAAACTTTCTCGCCGCTCACCCCTCCAACTGGAACTCTCCCTCCTACCTAAATTGAGGGGCTTCATCTCCTCGCCTACCTATGGTGACCTCCCGACCCATGGGGGGCTCCACCCAAGTGCAGAGAAGTAATCCTTTTTTCTACTGGGCCGAATTAACCACAGAAACCCAGAGAGGGCCCAATACAACTAGTAATCTCCCAAAGGGGGAGTGTTACATAAACATTGAAACTGATATCCTATAATGACCACTGGGCCCATCTAGTCTGCCCATTTTTAATTATGATCACTTTTGCTGCAGACCCAACTTGCCATACAGCGTTGTCTCTTCCACCCAACTCCTTCCTCCTAGGATTCCTTTGTGTCTGTCCCAGGCATTTTTGAAACCCACCACTGGTTTCACTCCCACTGCCTCCCATGGAAGGCTGTTTCAGGAATCTATCACACTTTCTGTGAAGAAGTACTTCCTCACATCTACCTCCTTCTAGCTTCATATCACAACCACTTGTTCTACAGCACCTTTTTCTCTGAAACATATCTCCCTATTGTAACTTACTATCCCCCAAGAGATATTTTGAAGGTTTCCAAAATAGCACTACTGTCCCTGCTCTCCTCCAGGGTGTACATACTGAACTCTTTCAGTCTCTCCTCATAGAGTTTCTGATTCAGACCTTGCACCATTTTAACAGTGCTTGCCTCTCTTCTTGCCACTTTCTCCTTTTTCCAACTGTTCCCCCTGCCACACCTTTCTCCTTTGACTGCTCTTTTCTCCCTTCTTCCATTGCTAACCTCCTGCTTCCTTGAATTACTTGCATCCTGGTGGGACTCTCTCTCCTTGGGATCTTCCCACTCTCTATCTCAGCTTCTGGTGGCCCACTTTCTGCCTCCCATATTTCTTCCATCACCCACCTCGGCTACATTAATTGTTGATAGAAGTAACATTTGAATCATCCTCTGAGGACTGTGGTTGCCTCCTGGATGAAAGCAGGCCATCACCTCGGTATAGGTTCTTATTCTTCCAGGTTAGCCCACAGTACCCAGTGTAGACACACCACTCCCTCCTGCACCATTCCTTCTACCTTTACTCAAAGGCCTTGGTGCTGAGCTCCCTTTCCTTCCAAATATAGTATAACATGCACTCACCACTCACATTTTAAACACATGGGAAACACAGGATCAGCCAGATAAATGATCTACCTTTTGCAAACATTATTCTACACACTGAGATGACTACAGTAATTCACCTTTATGTTTAAAGCCATGAAACACCCTTATCAAGTTAATGCATTAGCAGCCATAGTGGCTCTGACAAGAGTTTGTTTTTAATGCCAACACTGGAGTCAATCTCTGGTGTTAGCATTTGTTGTTTTTTAATGCTAACAACAGAATCCTATATCTGGTGTTAACTTATTTTTTAATACAGACATCAGAAGCCCTACTTTGGTGTCATCTTTCACTTTTTTAAATGGCCAACAGACCAGACTGGGAACTAATTGAGTCAGAGGACTGGCGTCAAAGTGTAGAGCTGACATGCAGTGTTGGTGTGACCAAAATTATAAAGGAAAGTTTGAGTTTTAAAATTTGTTTTTGATTTGTGATTGGAAAGCATTGTTAGTCAGTCTGCCACCTAAATTGAAGGGACTACTGATCGAGCTTTCCAGTCCTTTATCAGGGATACTGTTGTTCAGAGTGTAGGTAGAAGTAGGGCCCCAATACAATTCACATGTAACTTAACATGGCTATCCTAAGTAAATAAATTACATATTTAACAACTGCCTCCAAATACAGACCCTTTAGATCTCTTTACAAATATTGGAGATAGTGTGTTCCAGTGTCTAGAGAAGTGCTGGCAAATGGGGTATCACAGGTTCAAACCACACTAGAATACAAAAAATTGAAAGCAGTGTCCTGGACCACAGTAGAAAATTAAAATCTCGAGCAAAGAAAGGACCTAGACTGGGGTTGGTCCACTAGAAATATTTAAAAAAAAGAATCAAAATGTTTAGGTCAATATTTTCACTGCTAACATGTACTGCTGCTTTACCCTCCTAAAGCTTCGGTACACTCCAGAACTGTCCTGGTTAAATAAAGCCAACAACCTGTCCTGCCCTCCCCACACAAGCAGTGTAGTCTACTAGTTAGAGTAATGTTGGGTACTGGAAGATCATTGGCCAGAACCTGTATTATTGAAGACATGGTGTGACACTACTTTCACCCCACCCAGCCCCATGGACACCAACACATCACTATTTACTGAAGCTCTGCTGCAGCACCCACATTTGCTTTAAAAAAAACATGCAATCAAGCATCATTGACATTGACCAGTGCTTGTATTTTTTGTAGGGCAGCAGTGGTAATAGCAATTATGTTTATTTTGGTATAAACAACATTGAGCAAAAAATTCATTTTCAAAAGGGACCATGTTTAAAAGAACATACATAACACTGGCATCTCAAAGACACATGAAAACAAAAAAATTAAAAGTCCAGTATAAAATGAAATGTTTCATAAATAGTAGTTGTAGTTGTAGTAGTAGTAGTAGTACTGTAGTAGTAGTAGTAGTAGTATTAGTACTGTAGTAGTAGTAGTAGTAGTAGTAGTAGGTTTTATTTCTTTTGGGCGCCCTTTCCTGAAGGTTCTGGACACCTTTACAAACATCAACAGACAATAAAAACATATGATTAGTCTGCTCAATAAAATCAGTAACAGAAATTCCTCAAAACAGCTCTCTAAAAAATAAAAATAATTCTGCTAATCTTAGATCAAAGGCAGCTTCAATAGATATGTTTTCAAACCCTTTTTAAAGCACTTCAAGGAAGGTGCCTCTTGGAGGTAGCCCGGAAGGGAGTTTCAAAGAACTGGGGCTGCAGCCTCAAAGGCACAATTGCCTGATGATATCAATCTCATCCAGGGCCTTCACAGCTGACCTAAGGGATTGACTAGAGGTGTAGGGGTGCAGAAGCTCTTTCAGGTGACCCAGACCAAACCTGTGTAGGGTCTTACAAGTCAAAAGACCTATTTTAAAGGAGATGTGCCAATGCATCAGCAGCCAGTGTAGTTCATGCAGAGCCGGCGTTATATGACAGCATCTTGGTAGACCTGTCAATAGCCAAGCTGCAGCATTCTGCAGCAGGTGTAGGCATCTCAGCACACATCCACTGATGCTGAGGTAGAAGACATTACAGTAGTCAAGCCTGGAGGTGATAAATGCATGCATTAGAGTGGCCAGGTCTTCAGGAATGATAAGGGGCTAATTCTGGTGATGTTGTGGATATGATAGAAACTAACATGGACAATGGACGACACCAAGGAATCAAGAGTTAGCTCACTGTCCATAACAGTGCCGACATTTTTAACCTTAGGGGAGGCCTCTAATTCATTCTGGCCAATAAAAACCCCTAGACTTTCCCCAGATGCCACCCGACCCCTCCTTTTGGCCTGGCTCCATCACCAATACTTTGGTCTTACCTGGGTTAAGCCCCAACCAGTTAGATGATTCCCATGCCCAGATCTCATTCAGACACTTCATAGGTATCATAGGTATAACTGATCATAATAAAGACTTGCATCTGTGGAGCTTGCCAAATCAGTATTTCATTAACCTAGGCAACTGCTACCTGTCTCCAGTGTCTTTCTAGATTTACCTTAAATTCAGACTGTCGATGGAATCAAGTCTTCTGGGTGTGAAGGACAGGTAGAGCTGAATCTCATCCACATAGCAATGAAAACTCAACACATACTGCCTAATGACCTCATCTGGGGCAGCATATACACTGCACACAACATGGGGGAAAGGACAGATCCTTGGGGCACTCTGCAGGGAATGGCCATTGGGTCAGAGGAATAATTCCCTAAAATGACCCTCTGGGATCTACCCCACAGAAAGGACTCAAACCAGTTGGTGACATTGCCGGTGAGTCCAACATACTCCTGCAGCCTGTTCAATAGTACCCCATGGTCCACAGTGTCAAATGCAGAGGACAGATCAGGGAAAATTAGAATAGTTCACTCTCCTCTATCCTTCACCCTGAGCAGGTCATTCCACACCCTAACTAGTGCCATCTCTGTGCTATGCATGGTCCTGAAACTGGACTGGAAAGGTTCATAGATCCGAAACTCCATGAGGTGAAACTCAAGCTGTTCTTCAACTACCTTCTCCAAAACCTTCCCAAGAAAGGAAAGGTTTGAGATAGGTTGATAGTTTGCCATGATCCTGGGGTCCAGTGATGTTTTTTTTTCAACAGGGACTTCACCAAAGCCTCCTTAAGAGGATCTGGAAAAACCACCATCACCAGAGAACTCCCAACAATCTCAGTGAACATCATTCCCAGGGCTCCGACACAGAACACAAGTGGACGCATCGGGCCCAGGTCCAAGTCTCAAAGCAATGTATACACCCTTACTAGAGTCATTAATTATGATGCTTCTTCTAAAACACAACTTTTGTTTAGTCTTAGTTTTACACCTCATTTCTTACTCATGCTATAAAGACTCAAATTGGTTTATATATCTCCATAAAGTTTTTCCTTATATGGCTGTGATAAGTTCCTAAATCTATTTAGTTTGTGCTCAGAACCTTTACTTATGATCTGCAAAATAATGTTGTCAAGTCAAAACTATTGCAAACATAGAAATTACCAATGTTTTGGTCCATACACCATGCATTTGAAATATGCAAATTAGTGATACAAACTGTATACTATACCCAATCTAGCATGTACTATCATTTTCATTTTTTATTATTTCATTTTTATTGAACAGAATTTCCTATAGCCTAAATGCCCGTTTTAGGTTATTCTTCCAAAATGGATCACAAATCAACTTCCACATGATTTATATTATTATTCATTTTCTTTTAAAGATATTTGACACAGTCATAGTTTCATATCTGTAAATAGTGATGGACGAAATGGCCCCAATTTGCTCCGCGGAGTGATTCACAGAGAGAAGGCAAATTTGCAGCGTGCTCCGCAACGTGAAGTGGAGTACTTTGCTTTATTAATGAGTAACATGAAGTCCATTAAAAGCATTGACTTTGCATTACTCCACTTTTCCAAACCACTACTCCACCAATTCTTAGGGTGAAGTACATTGAAATCAATATACTTCGCCTTACTTCGCCTTGTTTTTAAGCTCCAAAGGCAAATTTTGCAGTGTTTCATGGGATTTCAGGTCACATGGGCTCTAGATTGTTCTGCACAGCCTCAGTTTGGGGTAGTGTGTGTAGGAAGCTGCAGGGGACAATCTGCTCTGAGAGCTCTCTGCAATTCACACCTTCAAAAAGCTGTTAAAAAAGCCTTTTTGAGTACTTTTTTTTGCTGAAACTTTAGTTAATCGATAATAGGAAACCCTCCTGTGCTCATATCATTGAGCATTTATTGTTTGTGTATGGATTTTGAATGTTAATGTACAACATTCAGTCTGTGTACTGAGAGACAGTGGAAGTGTGCTTTGGGGAGGGGTGTATGAGTGGTGTAGGTAGATTAACTTGGAAAAAAGACAGTGCTTTCTGTTTCAGTGATATTTTTCTTGTATAACTGTGTTAATGTACACACAGTAATATTTTCAATATTTCTTGCCATTTCTTTTGCTGATTGTTGTGGTGCAACAGTGCATAATTTTAGTTTGTTTAAAATATGTGGTTATATTACTGAAATTGTCAATTTGCATGCATTACTTAGTGTGTGAGTGAGTATGTATGTGACGTGTGTCATCAAATCAGACACCTTTTATTTATTTATTTTATTTTATTTAAACAGCAGTTTGGAAAACCTTTGAGCCATAGGCTCATTTACAAAGGTACCTTGTCACAGTAAGACAAACCAAAATACACAGTATAGCAGTACAACACATAAGTATAACAGTAAATTAAGACATAGATACAAACAAGCTGGTACAGGTAGGATGGATGCAAACAATACCAGAGTTATGTCATCCTTAGCAGCTTAGTAATAAGCTTTGTCATAAGTATTGAGTGCGGCTTTGACTAGCGGCAGTTACAGCATCGGTGTTAATAAGGTGGTTACGTAGGAAGTTTTGAAGCACGATATAGTTGGAGCCGGAGATGGAGGGCAGTGTGTTGAACCAGGAGGGGCCCTAAAGCTGAAGGCTCTTTGGCTGTGAGAGGTCTAGCTCTGGGGATAACAAGAGAGTTTTCCCAGAGGTCCAGTATGAACTAGAGGGACAGAGCGTATGGTGGTGGTCAATCCTGGTGGGGAAAGCCCAAGGAGGGTCTTTTGTAAGGGTACAGGTAAGATATTTGAGGCACTCGAGATCAAGTACCAGCGCTTTAGCATACAGTAGACAGGTGTGTGTCATCCTAGGTGCTCAGTAATTAACCTGCAGGCCTTATTCAGAGTAGTGCAATTTTAGAGTGCGGTCTGATCAGCAGCACCATACACCGGCAGTCCATAGTCCACTAGGACAGGATAGAGGAGGTGACTGCGAGTTGAAGAGCCTCCGGGGGGAGGCAGTGTTATACCGATGTAAGATGCCCAATCGGATATTAGTGGCAGTGGCTAGGGCAGCGATGTGTCCATGGAAGGAGAGGGAAGGGTCAAAATGGATCCCTAGTTATTTATAGGAGCAAACTTGTTCAAGTGGGAATGAGGACCCAGAGTGAATGAGGAGTTTGAAGTTGCAGGACTTGTTTTGGGGATGAGTGAAGAACATGGTTTTTGTTTTTTTAAGATTTATCACCAATCTGTTCCTTGAACCAGCCCTCGGCTTCAGTGAAGGACTTCTGCAGCGAGTCCTGGAGGACAATAGGGTTATGATTTGAGGCAAAGATGACTGCCACATTGTGCCACATAATAATTTCAGCAATGTGAAGCTGCTATCCACTGCAGCTGTGTGATTTTTGTACTTCTTTGTGGTATCTTTACTGGTACTAGTACTAGTGACTGTTACTGCAGCAGTGCATTACACTGCCCCCCCCCACCGTGGCCCATCCCAACTGGCAAAGGTATTCTTTTCCAGATTTGAATTTCTGATGGTGAGCACTGATTAGGTGTTGTGCCTTTGTGTCTGCATCTCTTCAGTGCACAGTGCAATCTTAATCTGTCTGTGTATTTGCATCTCTTTAGGGCCCAATCTCCATCTGTAACTTAAGTCACAGTTGTTTCTTTGACTTTCCTTCAGAGTACTGGACAGGTGTGGTGCTTAATTCTGCATGAACATTGTATTCATTAATATGCGTTTTTAAGTCAGGACCATCATCACGAGTCACTTGTGATACAAATCACGTTCTTCATCATCACGGTCACAAATGCAGTCACAAATCACGATTCATAATCATTCACATTACGAATTACAACATTAATTTTTTTCTAGTTACTTGGATGTATTGTAAGTCTGTTTTGTAGTATCTCTCCAGGCTTCACTACCCCACCATTGTACTCATTGATACGTGTTTTTAAGTCTGGGAGTTTTAAGCTACAGCTTATCGGGGAAGTACAGCCGTAGGCGGTAGGCATTCATGTATCTTTATCATCACGGTCACAAATGCAGTCACAAATCACGATTTACGATTATTCACATTATGAATCACAACATTATTTTTTTTTTCTAGTTACTTGGATGTATTGTAAGCCTGTTTTGCAGTATGTCTCCAGGCTTCACCACCCCACCATTGTACTCATTGATAAGTGTTTTTAAGTCTGGGAGTTTTAAGCTACAGCTCATCGGGGAAGTACAGCCGTAGGTGGTAGGCATTCACATTTCTTCATCATCACAGTCACAAATGCAGTCACAAATCATGATTCACAATCACATCACGAATCACAACATTAATTTTTTTTAATAGTTACCTGGATGTTTTGTAAGCCAGTTTTGTAGTATCTCTCCATGCTTCACCACCCCACCATTGTACTCATTAATGTTTGTTTTTAAGTCAGGGAGTTGGACAGTCTCTGCAGTACATACACAGACTGGAAAGAAGACTGAATGCACACATGCAGTTTAGTACAGTATACTTGCACTGCTCAGAATACAAAGTGTCACGCATACGGAGGACAACAAAAAATGGCATAATTACATACAAGAGTCGGGGATGGTGGAGGAATACATTTTATAACACAGCAGGGAAGGTGTGGGGGGGCACATGGTGTGATCCAGCAGCAGTTCCAGCATGGACATAATTTGCAACTGATGTCCATGGACATAATTTGCAACTGATGTCCATCTATTGGATTAGCCAGCCGCTGCTCCACAGCACTCACCCTCTCGTTGTTATCCTCAACAGCACTCCAGAGAACTGCCAAGTCAGCCTGTGTTACATGCAGTTCTCTGGGGTCCACATCGTTCTACAGGCTGACCTGCTGATGGTGGTAGTGGTGGTGGGGGTGGGGTTGCTGGTGGAGCAGCAGGTGCTGCTGTGGCCCTCCTCTTCTTAGGGATGCTGCAATGCACAGCTGCACCCTCTGCCACAGAATGGCCAGCAGGTGCAGGCATGGTCTGTTCTGTGGCAGCCTGCCACTTCAACTGCTGGTGATTGAGCATATGGGTGCACTGACCCTCAGTCCCCAGGTGAGTCCCCTGTGGGCCACGGCGCACCTCCACCTCACATAGGCAGCACTTGACCACTCTGCTGTCCCCCCACACAGTAAAAAAACTGCCAAACAATGGAGGTGCAGGGAGGACCAGGCACAGGCGGGGGATGGCCAGATGAACTGGCAGCTGGTTGGTCACAGTGCTGAACAGGGATGGAATCCACACCTGGGTCTGGGAGAATAGGCACATCCTGCTCCAGAGAACCTGAACCTGGACTTAGTGGTGGTGGTGGTTCAACTGCCTCAGAGTGAGGACAGGAGGTGGTGCCAGTCCTGCTTCCGGGGGGGCACTCACAAGTTTTGAGCAGTCCAACAGGAATGGCTGCCCATGTCCTCCACGCATGTGCATGATATGATGCTTACCACTACCACGCTCTCCCAGAGCTGCCCCCGCCCCAGACATTCCCTCACCCTGGTCCATCTGTCCTACTTAGCTCCCTCAGTCCAAGCAATTACTACTCACACTGTCACACAACACACACACACACACACACACACACACAGTCACACAGACAAATAACTACTTATAAAGGTAAGAAAAATAAAATTTACAGAAAGAACAAATTAAGTAAAAAATAGTACAGAAAAGACAAAAATGTGGCTTTTAAAAAAGCTGTTGGGTCTAAATCAAAGTTTAAATCTCCTCCTCACTCTGATCTCAAAGTATCAGCAGTCACAAAACACACTACTCTCTCTCAGCCTGCACAGGGGAAAGTAAATGTTTCTGCTTGAATGACTCACTTTCTTCCTGCCTAGTTAAAGAGCATGTGACTTACAGTACTACAAGCCATGTGATGTGTGGGGGAGCTGACAAATCTGAAACACCAAGTGGATCACTTAGAATCATAATGAGGAACGCGAAGTCCATTAAAAACAATGACTTCGCCTTACTTCGAATTGCCATTCCACCTTAACGTGAAGTGGTAATAACAAGGTGGAGTGAGCACTTTGCATTGCCCACTCCGCGTAGCAGATTGGCAACATGAAGTGCCCACTTTGTGTTCACTTCACCAGCGGAATTTAAATTCACTGCATCTCTATCTGTAAATAATAAACATGTGTTTAATATTCCCTATGTGACTTACAAACTTGCACAATAAAACTTATGTAATCACTTGATCATTTATGGATCATTTAAAAAAAACATCATGCTGATTTAAATCAGCAGAATTTGTTAGTAGGCCAAACATTTAGTTATATTGTTTGTTAGCATTAATATATTTTTTAAAATAGCTTTTTCTACAAAATTTAAAATTAATGATTGAAATCATTAAAAATAGCTATCCATGATACATTTTAAAAAGACCTTCTCTTGAGGCTACTTGTTGACTTTATATACTGCAATTGTACTGTAGCTGTTCTAGGAGGGTGCTTGCATACATTTCTGATGATAATCAGAACTGGATCACACCAGATATTAAATTTATTCAAAGCGGGAGTAGCCTAAGACCAGGAACTTATGCTCACATCTTAGTCCAGGAGTGAAATACAGTGTGAAGAAAAGAAGGATATATTGGTGTTTTTGCCAGAAATAAATAATTAAAAAAATATGATGATTGTTTTTCCACTAACAAATAGTTTTGCTTTAAGCTTACAAAAATAATAAATAAGCATCAGCTAGTGATTTGAAAGTTACATGTTTAATGATTAATATATCAGACCAACCTGGTTGAATTTTTTGACTGGGTGACTAGGGAGGTGGATCAGGGGAGGGCAGCGGACATGGCCTATCTGGACTTCAGCAAGGCCTTTGACACTGTGCCACATAGAAGACTATTACACAAACTGGGGAATATGGGTGTGGGCAGGACAGTAGTGTGGTGGGTAGGTAACTGGCTGGGTGGCAGGACACAGAGGGTTGTGGTAAATGGCTGTCACTCCACAGAGGGAAGAGTGACCAGTGGGGTACCACAGGGGTCAGTGCTGGGACCGGTCCTATTCAACATCTTCATCAGTGACATGGCGCAGGACCTAGAAGGCAGAATTTCACTGTTCGCTGATGACACAAAGCTCTGTAACAGAGTAGACACACCAGAGGGTGTAGACAGAATGAGAAGTGACCTGCAGAAACTTGAAGAATGGTCAGGGGTTTGGCAGTTGAAATTCAATGCAAAGAAGTGCAAGATAATGCATATGGGGCACAAAAACCCTGGCACAATATATCAGTTGGGGGGTGAGGATATAGCATGCACCAAGCAGGAAAGGGATCTTGGGGTTATCATCTCTGATGACCTCAAGGTAGGGAAACAGTGTGACAAGGCAGCAGGTAAAGCAAATAGGTTGCTGGGATGTATAGGCAGGGGCATCACCAGCAGGAAAAGGGAGGTCATAATTCCGCTATACAAGACACTAGTGAGGCCCCACCTGGAGTACAGTGTACAGTTCTGGAGACCATACCTACGTAAGGACATAGACAGGGTAGAGAAGGTTCAGAGTAGGGCAACAAAGATGGTGCATGGATTGCATCACAAGTCCTATGAAGACAAGTTGAAGGAACTGAACATGTACTCCCTGGAGGAGAAGAAAGGAGAGAGGATATGATAGACATACAAGTATCTTACAGGGAGGAACAGGGTGCAGGAAAACACTATTTTAAGCAAAAGATGTTCCAGGACTAGAGGCATGGGATGAAGTTGGAGGAGGACGATTAGAGGAAACATGAGAAAGAATTTCTTCACAGAACGGGTGGTGGACAAGTGGAACACCCTGCCAGAGGAAGTGGTGGGGGCTGAAACAATCACAGGATTTGAGAATGCATGGGATAGACATAAAGGAATTCTGGAGGTCAGGGGTAAGGGGCAACAGACTTCTAGGAAAACAAACTGAACTTACAAGCTCAAATGGGCAGACTGGGTGGGCCATAGGCCCTTATCTGCTGACACTGTCTATGTATCTATGTAATCTAGATGATCTCAGACCATGATTTCCCTCAATGATCATATGGTGATATTTGAAAAGTAACAGCGATCAGCCATGACTGACCTTCAAAACACACGAAAAACAATGATTTATTGCTTCACCTGGGGTCCCTGCATCAGGTTCCCTTTTATGCATTGTGCTCAAAAGCCAGTCCTGCCTTGTTAGTGGAGAATCAGGTTGTCTTCATTATTTCTTACTGTTTTGGAGCATTCATTGCCCTATAACATTATTATGTAGTTGTTGTTGCATTGTTGCTTAAATGTGATGCTAAACAACAGAAAGATGACACATGGGGCCATGACAGACAATGGCTATATCAATGCAGAATGAGGAATGGCAAGAATGTCACAGGATGGTGGAAGGTGAGCGACCAAGGGCCGGAGGGTAGAAGAGTAAGGTGCCTGGGGAACAGAGGGTACCTGGATAAATTATTGCTACAGGAATAGCTCCAGTCAAGAGAGTGCTAGTCCCTGTTGTTGTAACATGGGCAGAGAGAGGGGATATACAGTGTTTTCAGTAAGCGGTGGTGGCTGAATGTGTGCTGCTGCTGTCCAAGGGGGTGACGGAGCTGCAGGACAGTAGGAGACTGGTGTGGGAGGAGGTCATCAGCCAGGTGAATGCATTGGGACCTGTGAGGTGCAGTATCCGTGAACTCCAGAAGTGATACAATGATGTGAAGCACCACAGTAAAGAGGAGAAGCTTGCACATAATGGGCGGTGCAGCAGTGCCACTGGTGGGGGACCATCACAGCTCTTTACCTTAACTGGCCTGAACAGTGGATAGCAGCACACCTCAAACCTTGCATGATACAGGGGGATACAAACTTCAACTTGTACAGGCTGCAGGACATCGCAAGGTGAGCAGCCATGGGATTAAATGGGACCAACATGCACACAGACCATGAGACAGACTGCACACACCACAACAGCATATGTGTGGTTTAGGAGTGGCATGACCGACACAGCGGTGAAGACACAGCATCGTATGTCATGCCAATGCTGACAGAGGGCCATATGGGCTACACTACTGCAACCACATGCAGACAAAACAGCACAATGTCCATGGCCCAACATCAGTGTATCACACTGACAGTGACAACAGCTCACAGGCATCGAACGTGGCACCCCATGGTGTATGCACGGCCTGCCATCCAGCCACGAGCAATGCCATAGGCAAGACCCCAACAACACCATGCCATGCAAATATGCATATACAGGACATGTCAGCTGCACATGCTGCTGCCACACTGTACCACTGTGCATAGATGCACAGCACAGTATGTGTGGGACATGGGGACACAGCACACAGGGGCACACATGGGTGTGCCTGTAAACACACAGACAAGTAATGCTGTTACACCTCCCCCACAGATATTGCTGTGGATGACGACACTAGCACTGCAATGGACAATGACAGCAGCTGCAGCAGCAGCAGCAGCAGCATCAGAGACAGACAACAGCAACACCACCACGAGCAACAACATCAACGGGAGCAACAGCAGGTGGGCTAGTGCGCACAAACACCAACACAAGTCAGGAGGTAGGCACACAGATGATGACCAGGACAAGGCAGGAGTCATGAGACACATCATGCCTGGATGCAGCAACCAGCCCCACTGGCAGTGTGCAGAGTTCAACCAAGACCATGCACACAGGAGCAGAGACACCAAACAACAGCAGTGATGCAGCGGCCAACATACAAACAGCATTGCCGTGCACCAGCCCATTGTCACCTGAACAGCACATGTCTACACCACAGCTACCAGTGAGACATGGGCCAGCATCATCACTACTGCACACCGACCTAGGCCAGTACTGCCAGGAGGTGATACACACCAAGGTGGCAATGGTCTCAGACCTGAGAGAACTACATGGTGCTGTTGAGGCACAGAGCAATGCCATTAGCGAACACCTAGGTCACATCAGTGAGGCTGTGTTTGGCATATGGGACACCATGGTGGAAGGCTGCCAGACCACATGAGAGTGCAACATGGAGCTCCTAACAGTAATGTATGGTGTACAGTCCTGTTCTTAGTGGCGGGTGTCCTCCCTTGAGCACAATGCCACAATGATGGAGCGCAACAATGAACATCAAAGAGAACTGTTGGAGCTGCATCAGGCCCAGACTGAGGCTGCAACAATCATGGCCAGTGCCCTACAAGGCATAGCCAAGGCAGTGTGAGACAGGCAGACACACAGTGTAATGGAACATGGCCCATGCACACAGGCACACAGACACAAGAGACACACATGGATGAGCACCACAATGCAGCACAGTTAATGCCATACCAACATACTGTTGGCCCATGCACACACAATGCCAGACACCAAGCATCCCTGCCCAAAGTGGCACCACCTCATACACGGGGACATACAGCAGCATAGGTGGTCCATGCAGCAATGACAGTGGCACCCGCCATACACTAGATGCACAGTAACACTTGCACGGCACAGGTCACATTGTGCACACACACACACCACAGTGGCCCAAGGCCATGGTATGGGTGAACAAGCATACACCCTGCACAGCATGGACATGCACAGCCTAAGAGAAGCATGAGGGCCACTGGGACACACCAGGCCTGTGTACGACATGTCAGTACAGCATCTGCAGCCAATACCCATGGGGACACACACATCCTTGATGGTCACAGCAAATGCACACTGAAACACCACACATCGACGTGACACAGCAGACGCCACCTGACACAGTGTCACAGGTGTGGGCAGACAGGGGGAGGCACCCATGGTGGACCACAATGTACCAGTCAATAGCCACCATGGACTACCACGGTGATGATGCCCACAGACAATAAAGCACAGCAGACATGCAGCGACACTGATGCAGCAGAGGTACATCCAACAAGCCACACATCGGTGCCCATACCAGCAATGCAGCCCACCGATGTGGACAGATAGCATGACAGAGATGTAATGCAACAGCACACTGTGTGCAAACCTAAGCTGGAGGGTGATGCAATGGTCCAACAGCACAGTGGGAATGACACCCACAATGATGACATAGGTGTGTAGATGAACGATGTGGAGGGACCATCACAGGCTCGGGAACACCGCACAGCTAGCCACATCACCATGTACACAAGAGACACGGTTGAACACACAACAGCAGACACAGGCACCACAGCTGCACTGGAAGAGGAACCCATAGCTGATGGTGATTGGTCCACTACTAGATGGACCGACAGTACAAGCGTGGCATCCCTGGACTCCATTGGTCACATGCCATGCTGAACGAGAGGTAGGCCCTGCAAGGTGGCATGCAAGAGAAGTCTAACATCTGGAGGGAACAGTAGCACACAGGACATGTACCAGACCATCCCCACTGTGGGTACACAAATGGGGTGCCCAGGCTGAGGCCACAATGGGAAGAAGGAAACTGAGCTGCCTACAGACAGCAAACATGGTGCAGGATGGAGTGGAGGGACAATGGCAACAGACACTGGTATGGGGGTTCAGTCCGACTACCAGTAACCACTGTTCAGCAATATGCAACCTCAATGTTCGAAATGTCTGCCAATCCCCACTGACCAGTGCAAGGTGACATCCAAATAAACGGAGGCAGTGATGAACACACCACAGGCCAGGATGACCTGTGCACCACATAGTGGGCACAGACATACACACACGCACATGACACAATGGCATGAACAATCAGAACAGCACAATGCACAAGGCTGAGGTGTGCACCATGGGTCTATCACAAGAACAAATGGCATGTGTCAACATGCAGGACAATAGCAGTGCACAGTGTTGAGGACCATACGGCAATGCCCATCAATGGCAAAACAATAACATGGGGGCACACACATGTGATAGGCCACTTATGGAGGACAGCATTGCATATGCTCACACACACACATGCAACCAGCAGTACAAACATGCACTGTCCATGACAGGCCACTGTACACCCCACCCATATAATGCACCCATTCAAGAACACATGTCTAGCACACCAGGATGCCACACAATGACACCATGCCATGCCTGAGAGTTCGTGGGTGGACACTCATGACCTTGCCAGTGTCATGCATGCCATGTGCATCAGACAGATCATGACTGGTGTGACATCCTGTGATGCCACAATGCTGAACAGGGAGCCTGGAGGATGGGTTAATCAGTGGCCATGGGCCCCAGAGGTTTCCTCCATAGGGTTTTTTTTCTCTCCTGCGTGCCACTGCACCCATACCCTGTGCAATGCCAGCTGCACACAGACACACTGGACCATCCCACTGGAAACATATCCCCAATGCACCCCTATTTGCACAGTGGTACAGACATTACAGTAGTAATACACACAGAGGTTGGACCTGTCCCATGAACCCACCGACACCAGCGCACAGAGCTGTGCACAGCTGTCTACGTTGCACTGCTCCCATGCCCACCAAATGACACATCACACACACAATGTCAAACAGCAGAAACACTTCATTGTGAATTAAAACAACAAACAGGTATGACAACAGAAAACAGGAAATCAAACATTAAACAACATGCAGGTATTATGGCATTCACACAACAACATGAAACAGGCCTTTATAAATATGTCAATTCTTGACATTTACCCTACCATGTGTTTGGACAGCAACCTGTAATTCAACACAATATACAGCATGCAGCAGTGATACACATGACCAGTGCTCACGTGTGCAGTGAGACAGCCTATGTCTGCGCACCGTACTGATCAAGTGTCCCCAGTACAGCCTGTACAGACCACTGTAGTGCAGCCAGCTTCATGGACACATCCCTCATTATCCTACAGTGTCCCAACAAAGTCACCCACATCCATCCCCTCCACAGGCTTGACCATGGACACTCACTCTCACACATCACACCCACATCTCCCTGACCATCACCTGCACGGCCATTGTCACCCAAATTGTCTGTGGGATGAATCCCATTGGCATACACAGCTGGTGCATCCTCACCACTTACATTATGTAACTGTGTGGCTGTGGGATCAACCATCCCCGCTGTGGCACTTCAATGCCACGCCTGTGTCCCCTGGTGTGGTTGCACAGTCATTGCAGCCCCCCCAGCCATGGCATGTGCAAATCCTCCTGGTCCACATTGTCCACAGAGGCATTGTTGGACAGTTCTCACTGCATCTGTTGTGTCTTCTTTGCATACTGCCATGTCTTCTGGTGCTTCAGTTCTCCCATGGCCCATTGAAGGTTCCCCATGTGCACTCTAGCCAGGTTCTCCAGGTCATCCTGTGGACCGTCACCTGTAATGACATGCTGGGACGAAGTTTAGGGATGTTGCTGGACACAAACAACACACCTGTCCAGCACAGGCTATCCAGTACATTTCAATGGGCAACAACGCATCTGCCACACCATACCTCTGTATGTCTACCCTACTGTCCATGTTGCACTGGTGGTGGTGTATATCGCCGCATGGTGAGGTCACCCCATTGCAGAAGAGGGTTGCACACAGCAGCACATCAATACAGTACTGCTCACATGGGAGAGAATACATGTAGGTGGTTGTCGTGACAGAGGCGTGGTGTGACCCAAACATCCACGGTGGATGTTGCGTGTGTGTATGTGTGGTGCACACCCCCCCAATGCAAAGGTACATTAATTGCACAGCACACTGGGCAGACCCACAGTCACACATCCACAGTCTGGCATAGGCATGTGTTGGACATGTGTCCCACAGCCAATGTTGCCTGGTACGATGCATGGTTGCAACCCCTGGGGGCAACATGCATACACTTGGCACCCACAGGTGAGCATGGGTCACAACCATGGATGCAGGCCCGTGGATACAGCATGCCACACACATGCTGCCATGGGCAACATAATGTGTTCTGCTGCTTTTCCAGACTAGGGACTACATATGTCTGGCTCACGCTTACCTGGTGTTGCATCTCCAGGTGCATCCATGCTTGATGTGTCCTCCGTGATGTTGGAGATGTCCACTCCTGCTGCTTCTCTAGATCATCTCGTTACCACATCTGTGGAGACATGCATAGCACTACAATGAGTACATGCCCACATACACTGTGCCGTGTGATGTAGATGCAACTGCTGTGCATGCATGCCACCCTGGCAACACTCACCCCTCTCTCTGTGGTGTCCTCCATGCATGGTGATGTCTGCCTCCATTTTCTGTTTCCTAAGGCACTGCAGTATATTGGGCTCAAGGAGAGCCATGTCATTAATCTTGTGCTTCAGCTGGTGGATGGTCCAGGATACACCCGTCAGTGCCTGAAGCCTAATGGGTATGATACGCCACACCCTGTCATGCTCCCTAGGTGTGCACCGTGTGGCACCTTGGTACATTATCACCCATGACCATTTCTGGACACAGCTGATCAGTAGCACCATTCCAGCATCCATGAAGTTAGGGCTCCATGTCAATCTCGTGGCCATTGTACTGTGCTGTTCTGCTTGTGGGGCACCAGCACATGGTTGCGATATCACAGACTGTCCTATGTGATCCACCTGCTGGGGTGTATATGCTGGCCTGGTGTTGCAATGGCAGTGAGCCAGTACTAGTACAGGGGTGTGAAACAGCACCCAGGCATTGAGTAATGGAAGTCTGAAGGTGTTGCACATGGCAGATGCTGTAATGGATGATGTGCATCAATGTGGTGCTCACAGGCTTCGCAGCACCCCGATGCAAACAGTCAGAGTTAACTAATGACACAGACGCTGTTGTGGCTACACATGCAGCTTCTGTGGTACTAATCTTCCCTTGTACACAGCTGCACCTCAACTGAGATGCAAATGTGACAATAGTGCTACACCTGCATCACACTGTGGCCTACCTGCAGTTGGTGATGCACACAATACACATACAGATGCACTAATGGTGATTGCATAACTCCTGTGATTCACTGTGGCATCCACCACTTGCCTGACAAACTCGGCATGCAGCAAGTGGCCTGTGCTGCAATGATGTTAGTTGTGGCAAAGGTGCATCACACACTGGTAGCATGTGTTGCCAAATGGCTGCTCCAGTACTGGATTGAACATCAACAGGCAACAGCCATGGACCATCTACACGGGACACACATGTAGTGATGGGTGGACATCCGTCGAAGGCATGGCCTATGAGTGTCAGCCACATGCCACACTGGACTCATTTGCCCCAGGGAATCTGCAGGATATGTAGAAATCAACGATGATGTCCACCAATGGTGTTGCTTGGTACAGCAGGCAATCTTGCAGCTAGAACACATAGTGCTACCCCTGGGTATAACCAGCTATACCAGGTACTGTTTTGGTCATCTCACCATGTGTACATAGGCCGCATGTGTACCCCTGCACATGTGACTCACGGAGGTTGTTTGTTGATGATGATATTGCAGGGGTGCTGCAACTGTGTGTCCACACATGCATCATGCCCATGGCAGTCATTTCCATTGCTGTACTGCCCTGTGCTGCCTGCCTCCCTCAGTGACTGGCAAGACAGTCATGGGGCCCACATGTTCACATGCTAACTGACCACGTGTACTGTACTGTGCAGCTGTGCTGCACCATGCAGTGTGGCCATGGTACCAGGTGTATGCAGACATGTGTTGCAGGATATGGATGTACTGGGGGGCATGGTATTGTGTGACATGTCCATCATGCGTATCCTGTATCATGGACCCCCCATTCAGCAGATGGTGTGCAGGTATGTGTGGTGTGCTCCATATGACTGTACTACTGTCCTGTACTGGATGCCACATATGTGTTGTACATTCACGCATGCAGGACACATGTGTCTTGTGGTGCTGGCAGGGTGGTTAGTGTACTGTCTCCCGCTGCATCCGATGTGCATCTAATGGGGTAATCATCAGGGTAATGCACCTCATGTATGGTGCCATATGTCCATCATTCCATGGCATCCATTGGTTGCAGTACACCAGGACGGGGCCACATTCGGGTGTACTTACCACATTGGCTACCTAGGTGCAGGGTCATTGTGAGGGACCGGGGTCTGGTGGTACACCTCTGTCACCTCCACCATTGCAGGATGGCAGACACAAGACTGTATACCTGTGGGCCGGTGGGATGGATAGTGCTGTGGCATGCACAGCTGTACCTCTGTGACCATCTTATGGCAGGGAATGTGTAGTACCTGCATGCAGTGGCTCACATTGCCATCACAGTACTCACCAGTCTGTCCACTGTGTGTGTGGCACACATACGGTTTGGCCCGCACATATGCCAGCATATCCATTGGTATGGCTGTGCTGGGGCCCTGCAGCAATGTTTCCTTGTTCACACACATGTGGTACCACGGTACTACACAGGTTGCATGTGAGAGATACAGGTTGTGTCCCCTCTGTTTCCTCCCTGTGCTCATGGCCACATGTGCCAGCACTGTCCCACATTGTTTGGTATGTGCATGACCATGGTACTGTTGGCACCATGTGTGGGCATCACCTTCATTGTAATCAGACTTTGCAGAGCAGGGTGTGTAGTGCTGCAACCTGGGTACGACTGTCATGAAACACACATTGTTCATTATGCACAGATGGATGCTCTGTATTGCCCATCCCACGTGGCAGCCATCCCTCTGCAATGCATGTATGCTTGACAGTGGCATGGTGTCCTCCCCCTAGGTGTCTGCTGTTGCTGCTGTGCATACATACAATACGCATGTGCCACTGTTCCATTAGTCTGTGTGGCTTGTCCCGGCTATGTTTGGCCCATCATCTTGTCACCGTGTGCCATGCATGTGATACTGTTTGTGCCTGTCTCACTCAAAGTGGTTTTGAATGAGCATTGCCCATGTTCGTCACCCTGCGGCTGTGTACCCTGCACATTTATTTATTTGAATTTTGATGACTGGGAAGGCCCGCTCAGATACTCGTATCCTTTTTTTGTATTCCCTAATTCAGGGGCGATCCAGGGAAATACAATTCCAGTAACAGAGGATTAACTATGAGACAGGATGAGAGTTACAGAGAACAAATTAAATTCTGAGCAACAATTGTGGACTGATGGTTCTACAGAACCACTTGGAATTAATTCATTCATAACTAGGATAGGTATTATAAAACGGTAGGCGAGATCTATTGTGTACATACATGTATGCATGGAATATCATGAACCATATTAGCTTAAGTTGTAAAAGAAGTGTTTATAATGGGATATGTGAAAATTGATAGGTAGAATGATGGTGTTGGGAAGGGTTGAGCAGGAGAGTAGTCCATACGGGAGGTTATTTCATCTGTGGGGTACTATATAGGTGAAGGATTCCTTGCCTACGGCTAGCTCTGTCTTGGGGAGACTTAGTAATGGGAGGTTAGAGGAGCATAGGGACCTAGGAATGGGTCTTAAAGTGAGCAAATTACTAAGGATAGATGGGAAGGGAAGTTGAGTGAGCTTGAAAATAATGCAGAGTAGTGGGAAGCGAAGCTTTGCCTCAAAAGACGGGCACCCTCAGGACTTGAGAACATCACAGTGGTGCATGCGAGCTAGGGCCACTGCTGTGAAGCACATAGTTCTGTGATAGGGTTGTTTTAATTTGGTCAGCGTTGAGGTTTCTTCCATTGGCTTGGTCCCAAGAAGGCCCTAGGCAAGCTCTGCTTGATTAACCAGCATTCTTACCCTGCAGGAGATAGTATACAGAAGGAGGAGCTATGGAGCAACTGCACGCTGAGCTTAGGAGAGTTTCAGCAGGGTCCTGACATGCGATCTTGCCTTTTACAATAGGTAAACCACCGTTGCCTATTAAGGAAATGAATGATAAGCTTGTGGCGTTTTTGCTAACAACATTTTTATCATTACATTTGCATTTGGGCAAGGTCAGGTCCTTTCCAGACCACTGTGTGTTCCTGTGAATCCTCTCCTGGCCTTGTTTTCGTCCTTTACTTCCCCCTAGATTTCAGCAGTCTTGCATTGTAAGAGGCCGCACCGAGGGAGAAGCAGCAGGAAGTCCCATTGGGGGGTGTGGTGAAAGAAGGCTGGAGAAAAGGATATTAGTGGAATCTGTCTGGAGTTCCAAGGGGAAGAAGGCAGAAGCTGGAGAATTCATCATTTTGTTTTACATACCCAGAGTGTACAGCAACTTTTACTGGGAAGTAGCACGGATTATTATTTTACTCCCATTGGAACGCTAAGTGATTTGTATGTTTAAGAGTGTGTGTAAGTTTCTTTGTGAATTATTGATTGCTAACTGAGAGCTGTGTGATAAAATTGAAAGCCGCTTCAGCGGTCCTTGCATTTTATGATATCTTATTATTTTTCTTTTTTAACAATTTTTTCACAATTTAATAGATAAAAGTGATATATTTGTTTTTAAACTAGCCAAAGGATTGCTGATTGGATAGATATATCATATGGGCTAAGACTATATAAGCTCATGCGCTGGCAACTCCTAGGTACTTCTCAACTGATTGTTTCAGTCGGCTGCTGTCGGTTGCTGGTGTGAGCATGTATAGTGATGCAGTTTGTTAGGAGAAATGTTGGGAAGATGAACTGTTTAAAATCTGTACTGCAACAAAATATGAGTATTTCCTAGTGCCGGCATCTTCAATATAAGAGTGTATGTACTATCAGACCTGGCTTTTGTGAGCATTATTGGTGTTATCGGCATTGTCCACATTGCACTGCACTCACCATTCTGTGCATCTGTATGATTTCTACTTTTCACCCTATGAAGGTTCAAGATGAGTTTAAGAGTGTAAGTGTATGAGCTTATTCTTGAAACCTGAAAACCTTAAATTAAAAACAGATTATGGTACTGGGGGTATTTTAAATCTTTTTTTTTCCTTTTTTAGATATAGCCCAATATTAGTATTTATAATTCCAACTGTTTGAAATATTTGCAATATTTGTATTGCCTGTATTACTGCCTGTATTAGTTTGGTTACTGTTACAGCTGGCCAATTGACTGTTGGAGAGTTGCTTATGTTGTACAAGTATTTGATGCTGGATATTACTGGTTATTACCAGTTATAGGGTGAGTTGAATCAATCATTGAAAAATACTTATTTCTTTGTTCTCTGATTGTCTAGCTTGGATTCCTGCTTATTAGTCGGCTGCTGGACAGACAAGAGAGCAAAAGTTAAGAACATTATCCATCCTGCAAGAAAAAACATGGATGTCTGTGAACTTTGTAGTCAAAACAATTGATCAATCAATGAAAACCACCTTTGGATTTCTTAACTGATATATAGGAATTTGTGGGCAATTGCTGGTGATTGTTGGAATTTGTGGAATCTGTGGAACCTGTGGAATGCGAGGAGTGTCACAGGCATCAGAGAAACTCGGGACGTTATGAGAGGAATGTGAAAGTTAAGACAAGGCTTGCTACAGATTTTTGACTCTGACTCTGACTCTGAATAGATCATATAGACTGAGTGCAAAAAATTTGATACAACTCCCTTTTTTTTTGGACTTATTAGACCTTAGAAATTTGGCATAAATTATGGTTATGCTCAGTGTATGCTGAGTGAGCTATACAACTAGCAGGCTTCTGTGGGGGTCACTTTTGTTATTATAGACCTCCTGTAAATTACTTTAATAGCTTAACAGCTTAATGCCTTATTGATAATTGATTGTTCCATTTATCAATCGTAGTTTAACCATGGTTAATCCTAGGCTTCAGAGGCTTAATAACAGCAGATTGTCACCTTTGCAAGAATTAGCTAAAACTAGTAGGGTATCTAGTAAACAGACAAAGATCACAGGTCATTTGTGTAGTACTAATAAAACCTCCATTCCGAAGGGTGTAACTAAATCCACAACAATAATAACAACAACAGATGTGGAGAGTGGGGAAGGTGTCCTTCAGTATACTCCCCTTAGTCTTGAAATGTTGAAAGAGTCTAAAAGAAAGATTGGATATTAAGGATCATACTTCAGAATCCACTACAAATATAATTTTAGAGACTAATTCATCCAGTAAAACAGAAGATGTAAACTGGGGCGAGGTAGAGTGTATGGTGAAGAGTAATAGTATAGAAAAATCACCAAGACTGTGGAATTTTAGTGAGTCATCTAATTCTACTAATTATATAGGGAGCCCTAACATTACTCATCAGAACAATAGAACAGAACTAGGTAAAGCACTAGAGGAATTGCAACACAACATTAACAGTTTGAAAGAACTAGAGGAACAGATTAACTGCTCCTGGTATTGTAATAATTGTGGTGCAAAAAGAAATAGAGACAAAGTTAAGAATAAAGAAGAAAATGAACAAATGCCTGCTAGTTTTGTAGCCACTTACTTAAGTGAGGACATAATTGAGTTGTTGAGGAATCCAAAGAATGTTGTCTAAGTTTTGAAGAAGCAATTAGTAATTAATAAAAATCTGATTGAGACTATGAGAGCAGATATTGCCTTTAATGAGGTTACAATGAACCAGATATTAATGAAGCTTGAACAAGAATTTCCTGAAAACAGTGAAACTGCTGATAAGGAGGTATTGAGTACATACATAAAAGAAAAATTAAGACCAGACTTTAGTGTAATTGAGTTTCCAGACATACCGGTAAATGTAAAGGAGAAAGAAGCTAAAGACAGAAAGAGGAAAAATAGAAGGAAAAGAGTACAAAGGAAAAAGAATGTAGACAAAAAGTTACAAAGTGTAACACAACCTCCAGTAGAGGCCAATATGTCAAATGGTAGTGAGAGTATAGGTAGTTTAAGTGAAACAATTGTTGTCTCTCCAAATCATCAGTATAACAGAGATAAAGATCAAGTTCCAAATAAATTATTAATAAAGCTGTAAGGGTTAGAGCAGGAGATTCTTGCACTCAATCAGGAAGTTGGACTAGCTATGGGAAATGTACAGATACCCAGATTAGTGGATATAGAGAAGGATAAGGGTGGAGACTGGATTTTTTGTGATAATGGCCAAACTTTGACAAAATCTAAACAGATAGATACATACCTTATAATTAGGTTGTATGGATCAGTGATCGGGGGGAAAACTTGAAAGTGCAAATAGGGATTATAATGTCATAACTTATTTAAACAATGAATTAGATATCAGTCTAGTAGAGGAGGTTATAGTAGCAATAAGAAATTGCCCAATTGAGTCAGCAACAATATTAGACATCTACCTTATGTCCCCCAGGGTTGCAAGTTATATATGGATTAATAGAACCGAGTTGCCAGATAAAGATGCAATTTTCCTGTATCCAAATGGAGAACATTTCAACAAAGTATCAAAGGCTGAAAAACAAGAGGATAAGCAGAGATCATTGATACTATTTTGTCTTAATCATACTGAACAGAAGAATGGTCATAAGTTATCAAAGGTAATTAGGGATCTATTGACTAATTTCCTGGCAACCCTAGTTGACCAAATGCACTCACTTATTGCTAAGAGAGCACATGAGGTAGCCATATTGATATGTTGGTTAATAATGATAATCTGGCAGAACAAATTTTGTTACAGGCTACAAAACTTGATCACCTGGGTTTACATCTGGTTGATATAGTAGTATTTGGGAACATTTCATCCCATGATTGCATTAGTCAATCAAGGGAGTTTGTCACACCTCTATCCTTAACAAACAGGTGTATGCAAATTGCTGGATACAATGAAGCATGACTTCATGGGGGCTTCGGACTAGATATTAATAATCATGAAACAACTGTTTTGTCTATGGTTAGTTGTTTGACTGCAGGGCACAAGTTTATTACCGGGAACATAGCTGGCTGGCATAATAAGCTGGCTGATGGGGAATGTATACATTTTTTAAATGATTTTGATGTTATTTCTTTACAGGAAACCTGGCATAATGTGAATAATGTGACATATTTAAATGGCTATGAATGTTTCCATGAACCTAGGATCAAGGATTTGAACATTGGTAGAGTGTCTGGTGGACTCATCATCTTTTTTAAAATAGGAAGTTTTTAAAAATTCTTGGCTGGGGAAAAAATAAGAATTGCTTAGTAAATATAATGAGTGATGATGAAGATGAGAAAGTTATTGTAAACTGTTATGTTCCACCAGAGAACTCTAGTTATCACACTGATATAATATGAAAAGAAATGTTTGACCTCTTGATGGAAATACAGTTGGCATTTCCTGCTGCTGAATTATTGGTTGTGGGAGTTTTTATCGCCTGTATTGGTGTACTTGATGGGTTGATGGATCAATCACTGTATTTGTATACGGGATCCGTTGAGCAGTTACAGATGAGAAAAAACAGAAATAATGTCCTAAATAATGCTGGATGCTTGCTAATTGATATTCTCAAGGAATATAACTTGTACCCACTAAATGGAAGATATCCAGGGGATCTGTAAGGTGAATACACTTTTGTCTCTACTAGAGGAGCATCCGTTTTTGATCTGGTTTTCTGATCTGGTACCCTGAGTTACTGGGTTAATAGATCTATCCAGATAAGAGGAGAAAGTGACCATATCCCAGTAGTGTTGGAAACTAAATCAAGAGGAAATCCAGTAATTAGGCATGATGATATTCTATTTACTGAAATTAGGGCAGCACTGCAAATACTATGGAGACAAGACTCACATGAGAATATCCAACCAATCTTGATTAATTCAGTGTTGAATCAGCCACTCAACATCATTAAATCCCAAGAACTTGGTAGTATGTTAAACCAAATAACTGTACTTTTTACAGATAGAAAATTAAGTTAGAACGTCCTATTAACACAAGAGAAAGGATTGTAGATACTTGGTACGATACCGATTGTAAGAGGTCCAAAACAGAGATTAGAAAATTAAGTAAACATGTTAAAATGAAAAGCAAGCAAAAATTAAAACAGCTGAATAAAGCCAGATGATCCTATAAGCAACTCCTAGCACAGAAAAAGAAAGGGTATTATGATGCCAAGGGGCTGAGTATGCTTGAAGCGGTTAGGCCTAAGGACCAAAAAAACCTTTGGACATTAGTGGCAAAAGGTACTAATAATTACTGAAAAAATATGGACTCATATATATCAGAAGAAAGTTGGGTGGAACATTTTCAAAATATATATTTTGATCCAATGGAAGGTTTAGTAAATAAGAAAATGTTGCTGGTAAATGATGATTTTCTCCCAATCAGTATGGATGAAGTATACTTTGCAATATATGATCTCAAGAAACAGAAAGCTTTCGGTCCAGATGGAATTCCATCAGAAGTTTTTTTTTGTAGAAACACCGTTATGGTGCCGTTTTCTAACCATTTTCTGTAATAAATGTGTTATGGATAATAAATACTTGGACTCTTGGAAGGAAGCAAATATAGTTTCATTACATAAAAAAGGACCCCTAACAAAGCCAGCAATGTAAAGACCAATTTGTCTTTTGGACATTAATCTCAAAATTCTTTCCAGAGTAATTCTGTTTAGGCTACAGGAAGAGGTTGAGAGAACAGGTGGTATCTCAAGATGCCAGACAGGCTTTACACCACAATTATACAAAATTGATAATATATTTGTTTTGAGACACTTATTTGACAAATATGTGAAACTTCAAGGACAAAAGCTTTATACCTCTTTTATTGACTATAGTTCTACCTTTGATAATGTGTCTAGAAAAATGCTCAGGGAAATGCTCATAGAAAGAGGTACTGATGTCAACTTAGTGGCTATTATAACACAACTCTACTCAAATATGTGGGATAAAATTATTGGGGAATAGAGGTCAATTATCCAGTTATTTTGCTTGCAATAGGGGTGTCAGACAGGGACGTGTGCTGTACCCTATGCTTTTGTCCTTGTGTCTTGATAAAATGTTAAATAGTTGCACAGATATTGACCAAGATACTCCTAAGATTCAAACTATGCCTTGTCCATTGTTAGCTTATGCCGACATTATATTAATTTCTCTAACCAAAAAAGGGACTGCAGAATAAGCTAAATTATATTTATGAAAAGGCTACTTTATTAAAACTAAAAATTAATATGAACAAAACAAAAATTATTGTCTTTGGAAATAGGAAAATTGTAAGCTCATGGCACATAGGTGATAGTAAAGTAGAAGTTGTGGCAACTATGTCTACTTAGGAGTAATAGTCTAGCAAAATTGTGGCTGGACTATACATATAAACTCAACTAAAGAAAAACTGACGAAAACAGTAGCCGGGCTTATCAGGTTTAATATTACGTATGGAGGTGCAACTATTAAGCCACTTGTAGATGTTGTGAAGGCCAAATTCAAGGCACAACTCCTATATGGGGCTGACATTTGGGAATATCAAAGCTTGGATAAACTGATGACCCCATTGCATAATGCTTTAAGGAATATTTTGAAGGTGGGACATGCACGTCCAGCAGCATATTTAAGGCCGGAATTAGGACTAACCAATAGCAATGTGGCCGTTGAAATAAGAAAAATAAATTATTGGATCACAGCAACAAGAAAAGATGAAGGTACCCTAGTGAGACAGTGCCTAAAAGAAAAAGAGTTGTGGTCAGGCTTAGGATATAGGGTTAGTTATTGGCATAATGCACTGTATGTGGGATTAGAAAAACATCAACTTACTCATTTAAAAAGAGCAGTGGAGCAAGGCATAGTATTAAGTACAAAGTATAAGAAATATGTCTCTAAAAAGATGAGATTTTGGAAAAACTTGGATTTGGAAATTATTGCAGGGTCACGTTACTCAAAGTGGTTTGCAGCAAACAATTACTATCACAGGTACAAACCATATATGGAAATACTTATGGATAATAAGCTAAAACAGAACTTTATTATCTATAAATTTGAAAAATTCCCAAATAATGTGCTAGAACACCGCTATAAAAAACTGGGTATTACTTCTGCTAATTGTGGTTGTGGTACTGGGGAAGTGGAAGATGTATACCATGTTTTGTGGAATTGTAAATGGTATATTCTTCAAAGGGCCTATTGGTTGGGACTGTTTTTACATGAAAGATACCAAATAGAAAAAAATGTTCTACCAGCATTCTAATGCATATAGAGGATGAATGGTTTTTAGAATGACTAGCTAAATATTTTAAAGTTGTCAAGAATATTAAAAATAAGGTTAAGGATCATATTAACTGAAATAAGGTTGACCTGTAGAATTTGGTGATGGGAGTGAAGTTATTACTAAATAAAGCAACATAACTTAAAGGCTTCATATAAATGTTGCCATTTTTTGGGGGGCATGAGGGTATTAATTAATACTATGTTCTTGATCCTGTGCCCAGTGATGGGTACTGTAGTATTGGTTGCACGAACATATGTGTTTTTGTGTCTCTGTTGAAAGGATCTATATTCTTTAATGCTGCTATGTGTAATAATTTTTTTAAACATATGTAAAACCTGTATATTTTATATCTGACCTTGTGAAGGTATATTTAATTTCTTTTTGAATATGCCTTTGAAATTATGAAGACTTTTTAGTCATACAATAACATTTTTTTGATAATGATGGTCAGGGTTGATACTTTTGCCAAAGGAAGTAAAGGGGCTCTGTAGAAAAGACCAGGGAGAGGAGTTGCTGAGGTGATAGTTCTCTGTGATTGGGGGGCCAGGTAAGGGGCAATTTGATAAACTAGGCCCAGTTTTTGGTGTGTTGACTGAATAATTTTATGACAGTGAGCATCAAAGGTTAGCTTATCATTCGGGGTAAACCCCAAATATTTGAAGAAGTCTACTCCTCCACGAGCCATTCCATTAGAGGCATGAATTATGAAGGCATGGTGGGTGGACCCACCAAAAGAGGTGTGATGGAACAGCATTGATTTTGTATTTTTGGTATTGAGAACCAACAGATTTTGCATAAACCAGGCTTCGAGTTGCCAAAAGTCATTTCAAGGCTTGATTGAATGGAGGAGATGTTTCTATCAGATCTATATAGAATAGCATCATCTACATAAAGTTGGATTGATGCACCTCCGCAATTAAGGGGCAGATCATTAATGAAGATGGAGAATAACAGAGGACCCAAGATAGCTCCTTGTGGGATCCCGTCCATGATATGTGCAAGGGAGGGGGTAGCTCCTGCCCACTTGACATATTGCAGCCGACTGGACAGGTAGTTAGTAAACCATGTGAGGGTATGGGAGTCAAGACCAAGCTTGTTAAGTTTGATTAGGAGAAGATGGTGGTTAACCAGGTCAAACAGTTTCATGAGATACACAAACACCGCCCCAGTAGCACATCGTTTATCCATGGCTTGATAGATATCTGTGGTGAACCGTAAAAGCGCAGTTTCAGTCCCAAACAATTTTCAAAAACTATGCTGTGAGACGGTAATGACATTTGTCTGTTCGAAGCAGGAGTATAGTTGATTATAAAGTATTCTTTCTTGAATTTTGGCTAGGGGACACAGTATGGATATGGGTCTATAGTTTTCTGTGCAGTTTGGTGGGCCACTTTTATGCACAGGGACCACTATTGCTATTTTCCATTTGTCAGGAATGGTGTGCAATAGGAAGGATTTATTAAGTAGATGAACAACTGGGTGAGCACCACTCTCAGAAGGGGAGAGACGGTACAATGAGGCACAAGCAACAATGCACTCTGTGATATGCATATGTTGTGGTATGTTGATGCACTTCTGTATTCTTGACCTCTGCATCATTGTTGTCATCATCATCATCATCGTGGCCATCATCAGCATTGCTGTCATCCATGTCACTGTCAACATCGGGCATGTGTATGTGGTGTGCAATTGCAATGTTGTGCAATATGCAGCATGTAATGAATATCCCTCAGACCATGGCCGGAGCATACCGTAGCACACCTCCAGACCCACTGAGACACTGGAGAGCATCTTTAGTAGCCCAAATGTTCTCTCTATTACAGAACGCAGTGTTGCTTGCACCTTGTTGAACCATCTCTCCCCTTCTGTGAGCGGTGTCATAATTGGTGTCATCAGCCACAGCTGTAGTGGGTATCCACTGTCATCTGTGGAGACATATGTCATTATTAGCATTCATGTGCTATTTTGCCTATTCACCTTGGGTGTATCAGTGTACATGGTGTGTTCTGGCCATGCATACATGCTGGTGTCCTGTGCTGCTATGTGGATTGGGCACACACTCATATGAGTGGTGACCTGTTTGCTGGTCCACAAAACTCTTAGTTGCCTGAAAGACACAGCGCTGTGGATGTGTCACATGGCTGACTGGTGCAAACTACTCATATGTGGAATGCTGCAATGTGGCAGGGATCACTTGTGCTGGACTGCTGGTGGCAGCATGTTGAGCTGGCATGGTGGTGTATGGGTGGCTGCTCATGTTGCTGTGCAGCAGGGCATGTAGCACCATACCCCTTCCACATGTGCATATGGGCAGTCATGTCCATTGCATGTGTCATTTGTTATGGCTGTTCTGGCTACATGATGTCCTTCACCAGCTATGCATGTGTGGCTGCTGTGTCTGTGTGTCACATCAGGCTTTGACTCTGTGCCCACCCTCATTGTTGTTTGCTGTGCTTTACATTCACAGTGTGTCCATGTACATTGGTGTATGGCCCCCATGCCATTCCACATGCCAGAGCCTCTGAGTAGTAGCCCTGTCCGCACCCTTGTGGCACATGTGCACATTTGTGCATACCATATTGTCCGCTGTCTGATTCTGAGTGTGTTCACGATGCCATCCATGGCTTCACATCAGTATCAACAGCAGGTATGTGTGTCAGCATGTACACTTCTGTACATCTATATGTTCCCTTCCTGGTGCTCTGCACATGCCCCCTGGCCCTGGTGCAATGCCATGTTTGTGTGTTGATGTGCTGTGCATGTGTGGCAGCTGTGAAGGCACATATGTGCCGGTGGGTTGTACTTGCACCTACCTATCAGCCAGCCATCCATTATTTCCCCATGTTTGAATGTCTCATATATTCCACAGTGCCTGCATACATAGGCTTCATGGGATGATCCCAGGTACTGCACAACCACATCGAGGATCCTGGTGCTGCTGTCACAGATGACCTGCATGTTCATGCTATCGTGCCCCTTCTGGTTCATGTACACCTCCTCATCCACTGTTGG
Organism: Neoceratodus forsteri; assembly: GCA_016271365.2. Taxonomy (NCBI): domain Eukaryota; kingdom Metazoa; phylum Chordata; order Ceratodontiformes; family Ceratodontidae; genus Neoceratodus; species Neoceratodus forsteri. The sequence continues at coordinate 105,516,541 of CM057457.1, forward strand.
TGCCTTTATCTCAATGTGCATCCAATCAATTGCATCAAGCACATGTGGTTGCTGTGCTTTGTTGTAGAAGCCCTGCTGCAGTGTCTGCTGTCCATGTGCATCCTGTTGGAAGGATATGTATTGGCTTGTCTGCTGTATCAGTGCCTCCATCACCTGTTTTATGCAGTTGGATATGGAGGACTGCGATATCCCCAGTGTTTCACCAGTTGGGATTTTGAAGGTTCCGGTGGCTAGAAACCATAGTGCGGCACTTACCTTTACCTCCACCAATATGGGGCTGCTTCTCCATGTCTGGCTGGTGAGCTCAACTCTTAGGCCATTGCAGAGACCCATGATGGCCGCCTTTGACAGGCAGTATCTGGCCAGACACTGTTCCTCACTAAGGTTCAGGTAAGAAGTTCTGCTGATGTATCCCCTGGGTGTGTATCACCTGTGGGCCACTGCCTGTTGTTGGGGGTCCTGCTTGGTGCAAGTTTGCTGCGACCCTCTGCTATCACCAGGAATGGTACCACCTCCACATTGCCCTGACTGCCAATATAACAAATAGGGCTACTGCTCCATGCATTGTATTATCATTTGGCTCCCTCTGTGTGTCTGCACAGTGTCATGTCAATCATCTGACTAACTGCTGCCTCTAGTGTGTGTGCCTTTACAGCATGCTTTATGCTGCTTAGATCAGTCCTGACTGGTCTAGCAGGTGTGGGCACTTTATCATCTGCTGCTCCACCAATGGCTTTTGTTAATTGCATTTTTGGGGCTCTGGTGGCCTTTCAATGGTGCAACCATGCCTGTGCCATTCTGACGTGGAGCCTTTGGAAGCAAGTCTATGACTCAAAGGGTTGTAATTCTGATTTCATAAATAAATAAATACATGTTGCAGCCTTTTTTGTGGTGCAGCAGCAGTGCTGCCACCTTTGCCGCATGCCGCTGGTCCTTTGATGCAGCTATGTATTGAAAATTGGATTCAGCACATGACCCGACGCAAGCCACTCTTGGGCCATTCTCCTTTGATGCAGACATGCCATGTTTCAATGTATAATGATGCTGACAGCTTACATCAGACAGTGAGCTTCAATAATCCTGCCCAATGGGTACATTACATAAAATCCTTTGTTACTCAAATGAGGTCAGCTTTTTTAATACAGTCTTACACGAGATCAATTAAAGGGCTGTGAAAGAACAGTTAGTGGTGGTCAAACATCCCAGTGAGTTCAAAAGCAGTGTATTAAGTTACAATAGGAATACATGGTTATGAAGGAGTGGGTGTCGCAGATTCCTGGTACAAGGTCAAATGAGCCCATTGTTTGGAGAAGACAGAAGTTCAAGGTTTCATCTTATAGAGTATATGATTTCTTCCATATATGAAATTTCATGGACTGTATCAATCCACTGCTGTAATGTTGGGGGAGGGCCATGCCTGCAACCATTTTCAGATGATAGCTTTATGCGCTGCTGCTAATAGAATATTCCACAGATAAGTCTGGTTGACATCCTCAACTCCTGGAGGAGGGGAACCAAAAATAGTGTGTTCCAATGTGAAGTCAGTAGTGACAGAAAACAGATCCTGTAGTGCACCAGTTGTCCACATCCAGAACTGTAGCAATTCTGGACAGATCCAGAATATGTGTGACTGGTGAGATAGGTGTCTGTTACTATGAACATTGGTCTGGGAAGATGCATTGATATATTGTATACCAGTGACAAACTGCTTGGAGAAGCCAAAGGATTCCACTGTAAGGAATATCAAGCACCACACAACCTTATCAAAAGCTTTTCCAGCATCGAGGTTCATGATATATGAAGGGATATGGTTTTGTTTGATGGTTTCCATTATGTTTCTATGTTTCACCGGCCCAGTGAACCTGATCATGGATTACTTGATCTCTCTGTCTGACTCAGGTCCCCAGTACTCCTCCCTCAAAGTGCACCTTTTGGATATTTTGGCCTTTCGTGAGCCAGTGGGTGACCATACTGTAGCTCAGCTGGATGTCGCACATACCTTTTTGAGGGGCATCCTGCATCTGAAACCTCCAGTCTGTTCTCCTGTCTTGACTTGGGATTTGAATTTTGTTTTTGAGAAGTTGACCTTGTCTCCTTTTGATCCAGTTGTGACTTATGAGCTATGCTTTCTTTCCTGGAAAGCAATATTTTTAGTTTGTATTACTTCTGCTCAAAGAATTTCAAAGCTTCAGGCCTTCTAGAGTGAGGAGCCTTACTTGATTTTCCAAAAAGACAGGGTGTCTTTGAGCATGAATCCTACGTTTCTTCCTAAGATGGAGTCTGTGTTTACACTGAACCAGTCCATCCACCTTCCTGTTTATTTTCCAGAGCGTGCCAGTCCAGGGGAAGCACTACTCCATACATTAGATGTGTGCAGAACTTTGAACTATTATCTGCTCTGAACCAAAGAATGCAGAAAGTCAAACCAGTTTTTTGTTTCTTTCATCCCAGGTAGAGAGGACATTCTCATTTCTAAACAATGTTTATGTAGGAGGGCAACTCAAATGGTACAGTATCTGCACTAGAAACCATGCAAAGAGAGACTAAAGAAGCTTAATATGTATACCCTCGAGGAAAGAAGGGAGAAGGGGGACATGATTGGAACTTTCAAGTACATCAAGGGAATCAACAAAGTCCAAGATGGTAGCATGTTTCAGAAAAAGAAATGTGCAAGAGCAAGAAGGCACAATTTTAAGATGGGGGGACGGCTCAGGGGCAACGCAAGAAAGTATTTTTTAATGGAGAGCATGGTGGACACATGGAACAGCCTTCCTGAGGAAGTTGTGGAGTCAAAAACAGTGGGGGAATTCAAGAATGCTTGGGACAGACATAAGGCAATTATAGTGAGGGGGTAGGAAGAAGTATGCTGTTGGTTAACTAGAAACTGCAGCTTATCCAATAGGTAGGGAAATGGGCAGACTGGGTGGGCCAAGCAGTCCTTATCTGCCATCAAAGTCTATGTTTCTATGTTTCACTGTAAACCTTACATTGTCAGGAGCTTGTCTGCCTGTGATGAAGCCTGTTTTATCAAGTAAGAGGATGGTAGGGAGTAGTGAGTTGACTTTTTTCGCTATAATTGAGGCGAAAATGATATAGTCTGTGTCTAAGAGAGAAATGGGACAATATGAACTCCACAATGTTAGGTCATTTCCTGGTTTGGGAATGATGGTTATCGTATCATAATGCCAGGTGGGTGGCGGGGCTCCCCCATCCTCTTCCCACACTTCATAAAAGACCCAAAGGAGCAATGGAGTAATACCCAGATGGAGGGCTTTATAAAATTGGCCACTGAACCGATCGGGCCCCTTGCACTTACTCACTTTAAGGTCTTTAATGTTTCTACTATTTCTGCTTGACTAATAGGTACAGTGCATTGGAATGCACTTCCTTTAACCATACAACAGGCTTCATCCATATCAAGTTTTAAGGAAAAATTGAAAGAGTATTTACTGTTGAAATGTTCATGTAGTTGCTTCTTGTAATTTATTGTTATTGTGTAATGTATGTTATTGTCATTATGTAATGTATGTTTAATGTTGTTGTGTCTTTTTTCTGTGTTATTCCGAGTTGGGTCTGAAAAATGGCCATTGGTCCAGTGTCCTTACCCGGTTAAAGGAATAAATAAAAATAAATAAATAATAGGAGTAACAAGAACTTTACGTTGCATGGCCATTAATTGAGATAAGTTCAAAAATTGTAGAAAATGACGCTTAGTCTGCAGAGGTGTTTCTGAATGTGGACTGTAAAGAGCTTGGTAGTAGGACACAAAAGCATCAAATATTTGATCAGTTCTATGAACCACCTGCCCTGAATCTGGAGGTTTGATGTTAGGGATGGCAGCTTTTGCAGTTTGTTTTTTAAGTTGATAGGCTAGGAACTTAGAGGGTCTGGCCCCCTCCTATATAGTATCTTTGTTTTGAAGAGCTCAAGGAAAGTTTTGAAAAACATAATATTTTACGATATTTATACATATTTAGTGCACTTCAGCTTGCATTCAGTATATACTGTATTCTATCGATTTCTCCTCCCCATTATTTATTACTGATGGCATTTCGAGGAATACTTGACCTGTATCCCTTAGAGTTTATCTGCCTCTGTAGCTGACTCCCTACAGGAACAGAGTGATGAAACTGGTGAAGAAGAATCAAATGGGTCGGAGGAGCTGAGCCGCTACATGCTGCCTTGCTTAGGAGGAGCAAGGGAAGCAGGAGCTGTACAAGGCTTTCAATTTATTTAGAAAAGGTATGCCACTGTTACTTCAATCTAATTTGAGAAGCTCCATACCTGTCTGACTGTACAGCCTTTCCAGGCTGACTTGTGCGGCTAGTTACTGTTCCCTCTCTGCTGCTGTTCTTCTTTTCTCTGACAGTTCCTGATATACAGATATGGTGCAGCCGGTTGATGAAAAGTGAAAGAAGAAAACCCTCTGGGGGGGTTCATCGGCAGGGAAGGGCACAGCGAGACTTTTTTTTAGCAGCTCCAATGGTGCCACATTCTCTATTCATTTACTTTTTGGAAAACCACAAACAAAAGGAATGTGTTATTTTATTTATCTATTTATGCTTCATCTCATTTTTTATTTTTATTTTTATTAATTTAAGTCGCCAGGAAAGAGTGATTTTTTCTGGCTTCTCTTTTTTGATAGACTCAACAAGTGAACATATAGTTACTTCTGTATATAGGCTTTTTTTTTGTATCCTAAATTTATTGTCCCCCATGGCCGGGCATCCTTCTGGGTTGCCGACTGGGCTACTACTCCTGCCAGAACCTCGATCAAGAGAATTCCCTCAACTGCCAAGGTAGACCTAGCTTCCTGGATCCCCCCGGATGGGTCCGTTCTCCCTAACAGCCTATCTATAATTAGAGAGGGCTTACCTGGCAGCTGGGATGGGCGTGGAGTCCTCCCAAGTAGGTGGGCCAGTGATGGGATGTGAGACCTGCCCCCAGAGCCCCCATCATCTCCACGGTCCATGGTGGGTGTTTTCTCATGAAGTCTCCCCCTAGGAGTGCAGCTTGCAATGATATCTGCACACAGCTACCCTGCTGACGTCTGCCGCACTCCTCCCTTTACATCGGCTGGTGCTCCTGTGCTACCCCCGATCTCCATCGGGGGTCACTAGGGCACTGAGTGACCCCAGAACCCTCCCCAAAGAGAGGAGAGGAGAGCTGTCCTCTGGATGCCCCATCTTCTCCCTCCCAACCCCCAGCTACCTGAGTTCATTCCTGAACCTGGGTCACTGGTGTGGCACGAGGTGTGGCATCCAGCGCCTCAACCCACAGTGCCACTGAGCCAGCTTTGCTTTTTAAAATACAGATATTAGTTTTTGAAATTTGATTATTCTTTTTTCACGGGCTTGAGTCACATGACCCCGCTCCATATACTGCAGGCGCTGGTGTCCTTCAGTCAGATTCGCCATCTAATCGCTCAAGCGATATGCATCTGAATACCTGAGACTCGTCCATGCTTGATGTGGAACCTGTATTTTATCTCTTTGCTTTTAATATCTATGTGCTTCATTTGTCCCATTGGGACAGCCTTAGGCCAAATAATAGAGTGTGATGTCTAGTTTGCAATAAGTAAAGAAAGTCAGTAATTGGCAGTGGAGCATGATTCTATAACTTCAGGTGCCTTAACTGTTGCTACAATGGAGTAAGTTTGGGTTTTTATGTTCTTTTTCTACTGTTTGTTCATTGCTTTTGTCCCAGACAGATATAATTCAGTTTTTATAAGTATTAGTTTTAAGTTTAAGATAAAAATAGAACTACAGCTAAAACCAATTGATAGTGCTTGCAGTCACTTATGGCTCCCTTTTTTTGTCTCTTTTTTCTCTTTTTTTTTAAGTGTGCCCTTCAAGCATACCTTGAGTTGGACTAATACAGAATACAAGGCTCCTTATTCTTTTATGAACAAGCTTGGCTGAAACCAAAGGCACAGTTAGGAACCACTGGACTGTTAAAGCTCCTTGACCAATCCTAAGGAGCAGTTACGAAGTATATTTATCGCTGAAGGCCGTATTGGAAAGAACGTAGAGACGGAGTTGTGGTGAATGGACTTAAAGTCTGGTACTCTTCTAAATATCTGATTCTGAAGTTTACCTTACTTCCTTTTATCCCAAGGCTGGATTTTGACTGGAAACAGGTTTAAAGGATGTTACATCTCATTTAAAGACTTTTTTAAGACTTTTCAGACTTCTACTTTGGGTCTTATTTAAATATCTTATACTCCATAACTTACGATATTTATACATATTTAGTGGTAATACTGGTTTTAAACCTTGTATTTGATGTACATTTTTCTTTAATAATGCTGTATTTTCTGAAAGTGCTGCTCTCACACCCCTTGTTTTCTTACTACAGTGCTTCGTTGTTTGAAAGTGCTGTTTTTTACACGCTCTTGTTTTTGAGTGCAAAGATGGTAAATACTAGGCAACAAAGACTTATGAATCTGGAACTATCACTTTTAGTTACTGACTCAATTAATGTGAAGCATATTAAAAGAAAAGTAGGTAGACAATCAAAGATAACTGAACATTTAATGCTTTTAACTGAGGGCTCGATTAGTAAAACATGTACACCTAGGAATCCCACATTTAATTAATTTACTTATATGTCAGAAAAGGTCATAAACAGTCAGGAGAATTCACTTACTGTATTTGAATCACTAGACTCGGTCACTAAATTGAATAGAAATATAGAAACATAGACTCTGATGGCAGATAAGGACTGCTTGGCCCACCTAGTCTGCTCATTTCCCTACCTACAAGATAAGCTGCAGATCCTAGTTAACCAACAGCCTATTTCTTCCTATCGCCCATAAGAATTGCCTTATGTCTGTCCCATGCATTCTTGAATTTTCCCACAGTTTTAGACCACACAACCTCCTCAGGAAGGCTGTTCCAGGCATCTGTGGAAAAATACTTCCTCACATTGCCCCTGAGCCATTCCCCCTCTGTCTTCAAATTGTGCCCCCTTGTTCTTGCACATCTCTTTTTCTGAAAAATACTACTCTCTTGGACTTTGTTGATTCCACTGAAGTACTTAAAAGTTCCTATCATGTCACCCCTCTCACTCCTTTCCTCAAGGGTATACATATTAAGCTCCTTTAGTCTCTCCTCATATGGCTTCTCTTGCAGATCCTGCACCATTTAGTTGCCCTCCTCTGGACTGCCTCCATCCTGCCTATGTCCTTGTGGAGATGGGGTCTCCAGAACTGGACTCAGTACTCCAGATGGAGTCTCACCAACTGTCTGTACAGAAGGATAACAACTTCCTGTTTTCTGCTGGTGATGTCTCTCCTTATACATCCCAGTATCCCCCCAGCCCTCCCTACTGCCTTCTCACATTGCTTGCTAACCTTAAGGTCATCTGATATGATTACCCCCAGGTCCCTTTCCATTTCTGTTGTTGTTACACCTCCTCCCATTGTGTAATCCCCCCCTTGGTTTTTGTTTCCCAGGTGCATTATTGTGCACTTCTTTGCACTGAATCTAAGCTGCCATACTTCTGTCCATTCCTCCAACCTTGCCAAGTCCCTTCTCATCCTTTCCACGCCTCCTTGTGTATCAACCCTGTTGCAGATCTTTGTGTCATCTGCAAAGAGGCATACTTTTCCTTCCAGTCCCTCTGCAATGTTACTTATAAAGACATTAAAAGGACTGGACCCAGTACTGAACCCTGCGGTGCCCACTAGTAACCCCTCTTTCTTCAGAGTGGACTCCATTTACAATTACCTTCTGTATCCTGTTGTCCAGCCAGTGTTTTACCCAGGCTACCACCCCGAGACCCACTCTCAGGCTGGTTAATTTGATTATTAATCTTTTGTGTGGGACTGTGTCAAATGCCTTGCTAAAATCTAAGTAGGCCATGTCCACAGCCCCTCCCTGGTCTACTACTTTGGTTACCCAGTCAAAGAAATCAATTAGATTCATTTGACATGACCCACCTGCTGTGAACCCATGCTGCCTTGGGTCTTGTGCCCCACTGGCCTCTAGGTACTCAACAATTCTTTCCTTCAAAAGTGATTCCATTACTTTCCCTACCACAGAGGTCAAACTGAGAGGTCTGTAGTTTCCTACCTCTGTCTTGCTCCCACTTTTGTAAAAGGGAATCACATCCACCTTCCTCCAGTCCTCAGGTACCACACCATCCTCCCATGATTTGTTAAAAAGGGTAGTCAGTGGTGTCACTAGTTCTCCCCTTAATTCTTTTAGAATTCTGGGGCGAATTCCATCAGGCCCTATTAGTTTGTCCACCTTCAGTTTTAGGAGTTCTTTCAGAACCCTTTCTTCTGTGAAAGGACAGAGTACTAGTGACAATAAAGGGGATGAAAGATATATGGTTGAGAGAGGTATCTCACTAGGTGTCTTTTCTGACACTTTGACCTTAAATTCTCAGGAGCTGGAATTACACCAGGCCTATGGGGTAGCCCTGACAAACCATTAGGAAGTAAAGAAGTGGTAGCAGAGGCTTTTCAGGACCTACAAAATATCATTGTAGGCTTGAAATGATGTGAATCACAACTAAATAAAACTATTTTCTGTAGAAGATGGCAACAGGATATACAGCAAGATTACTCTGATGACATTAATCTGCAAATTGGAGAACAAATAGAATCAATCAATGTGTTTGAGTAAGGACCTAATTAATCTGTTGTCCAGACAGTCAAATGCTAATTTAATTTTAATGGAACAACTTATCATAAACAAATAGTGAATGGAGTCCTTAAAGGTTTATACTGCGACCAACAGGGAAAACAAATGACCAAATACTAGCAAGATTATCTATTATAGGAGAAACTAATGAACATTCAGCTACACAGCTAGAGACATTAGAGAAGGGAGCCCCAAAACAATCAAGGCATCCTGAAGCAGATAAAGAAGAAAATTAAAAAAGATAAGAAGATTAAGCAAAATACAAATAATAAAGTTAAAATGGTGGAGGTAAATCAAAGGAAAAGAATGAACAGAGCATCAGGGATAAATCAAAAAAAGAAAGGGCGAAAAAGATGCAAAGTGAAAGTAATAAGGAAGAAGCAGCATCTACTATCAAAAGGAGAACATAGAAACATAGAATTTGATGGCAGATAAGGACCGCTTGGCCCACCAAGTCTGCCCATTTCCCTACCTGATGGATAAGCAGCAGATTCTAGTTAATCAACAGTTTAATTCTTCCTACCCCCCACTAGAATTGTCTTATGCCTGTCTCATGCATTCTTGAATTCTCCCACTGTTCCCAACTCCACAACCTCCTCAGGGAGGCTGTTCCATGCATCCACAACCGTCTTGGTGAAAAAATACTTTCTAACATTAACTCTGATCCATCCCCCCTCTATCTTCAAATTGTGCATCCTTGTTCTTGCGCATCTCTTCTTCTGAAAGATACTACCCTCTTGTACTTTGTTAATTCCCTTGAGATACTTGAAAGTTTTGATCATGTCCCCCCTCTCCCTCCTTTCCTCAAGGGTATACATATTAAGCTGCTTTAGTCTCTTCTCGTATGTCCTCTGGTGCAGAACCTGCACCATTTTGGTTGCCCTCCTTTGAACAGCCTCCACTCTGTCTATGTCTTTGCAGAGATGGGGTCTTCAGAATTGCACGCAGTACTCCAGATGGGATCTCACTAACTGTCTGTATGGAGGGATAACAACTTCCTGTTTTCTATTGTTGATGCCTCTTCCTAGGCATTCCAGTATCCCCCCAGCCCTCTTTACTGCCTTCTCACATTGCTTGCCCACCTTTAGGTCATCTGATATAATTACTCAAGGGTCTCTTTCGATTTTTGTTGTTGTCATGAACTCACCCCCCATTGTGTACTCTTCCCCTTGGTTTTTGTTTCCCAGATGCATTACCTTGCACTTCTTTGCATTGAATCTGAGCTGCCACATATCTGAGCTGCTTGTCCCTGAACAGGGCTGCTCCAGCTCACCCACGGTCAGCCGGCACCCAGCCAGCCACTGACCAAGATCAGGACACCCGCCTGCAGCTCCTTGGAAGCTGCTTGTCCCTGAACAGGGCTGCTCCAGCTCACCCACGGTCGGCCGGCACCCAGCCAGCCACCGACCAAGACCAGGACACCCGCCTGCAGCTCCTTGGAAGCTGCTTGTCCCTGAACAGGGCTGCCCCAGCTCACCCCGTTGGCCGGCACCCAGCCAGCCACCGACCAAGACCAGGACACCCGCCTGCAGCTCCTTGGAAGCTGCTTGTCCCTGAACAGGGCTGCTCCAGCTCACCGACGGTTGGCCGGCACCCAGCCAGCCACCGACCAAGACCAGGACACCCGCCTGCAGCTCCTTGGAAGCTGCTTGTCCCTGAACAGGGCTGCTCCAGCTCACCCACGGTTGGCGGCACCCAGCCAGCCACCGACCAAGACCAGGACACCCGCCTGCAGCTCCTTGGAAGCTGCTTGTCCCTGAGACAGGGCTGCTCCAGCTCACTCACGGTTGGCCGGCACCCAGCCAGCCACCGACCAAGACCAGGACACCCACCTGCAGCTCCTTGGAAGCTGCTTGTCCCTGAACAGGGCTGCTCCAGCTCACCCACGGTTGGCCGGCACCCAGCCAGCCACCGACCAAGACCAGGACACCCACCTGCAGCTCCTTGCAAGCTGCTTTTCCCTGAAAAGGGCTGCTCCAGCTCACCCATGGTCGGCCGGCACCCAGCCAGCAACCGACCAAGACTAGGACACCTGCCTGCAGCTCCTTGGAAGCTGCTTGTCCCTGAACAGGGCTGCTTCAGCTCACCCATGGTCGGCCGGCACCCAGCCAGCCACCGACCAAGACCAGGACACCCGCCTGCAGCTCCTTGGAAGCTGCTTGTCCCTGAACAGGGCTGCTCCAGCTCACCCACGGTCGGCCGGCACCCAGCCAGCCACCGACCAAGACCAGGACACCCACCTGCAGCTCCTTGGAAGCTGCTTGTCCCTGAACAGGGCTGCTCCAGCTCACCCACGGTCGGCCGGCACCCAGCCAGCTACCGACCAAGACCAGGACACCCGCCTGCAGCTCCTTGGAAGCTGCTTGTCCCTGAACAGGGCTGCTCCAGCTCACCCATTTCAGCTGGCACCCAGCCAGCCACCGACCAAGACCAGGACACCCACCTGCAGCTCCTTGGAAGCTGCTTGTCCCTGAACAGCACTGCTCCAGCTCACCCACGGTCGGCCGGCACCCAGCCAGCCACTGACCAAGACCAGGACACCCACCTGCAGCTCCTTGGAAGCTGCTTGTCCCTGAACAGGGCTGCTCCAGCTCACCCACGGTCGGCCGGCACCCAGCCAGCCACCGACCAAGACCAGGACACCGCCTGCAGCTCCTTGGAAGCTGCTTGTCCCTGAACAGGCTGCCCCAGCTCACCACGGTTGGTCGGCACCAGCCAGCCACCGACCAAGACCAGGACACCCGCCTGCAGCTCCTTGGAAGCTGCTTGTCCCTGAACAGGGCTGCTCCAGCTCACCCATGGTTGGCCGGCACCCAGCCAGCCACCGACCAAGACCAGGACACCCGCCTGCAGCTCCTTGGAAGCTGCTTGTCCCTGAACAGGGCTGCTCCAGCTCACCCATGGTTGGCCGGCACCCAGCCAGCCACCGACCAAGACCAGGACACCCACCTGCAGCCTCAGCTGCTTGTCCCTGAACAGGGCTGCTCCAGCTCACATGGTCGGCCGGCACCCAGCCAGCTACCGACCAAGACCAGGACACCTGCCTGCAGCTCCTTGAAGCTGCTTGTCCCTGAACAGGGCTGCTAGCTCACCCATGGTCGGCGGCACCCAGCCAGCCACCGACCAAGACCAGGACACCCGCCTGCAGCTCCTTGAAGCTGCTTGTCCCTGAACAGGCTGCCCCAGCTCACCACGGTTGGCCGGGCACCCAGCCAGCCACTGACCAAGACCAGGACACCCGCCTGCAGCTCCTTGGAAGCTGCTTGTCCCTGAACAGGGCTGCTCCAGCTCACCCACGGTCGGCCGGCACCCAGCCAGCTACCGACCAAGACCAGGACACCCGCCTGCAGCTCCTTGGAAGCTGCTTGTCCTGAACAGGCTGCCCCAGCTCACCCACGGTTGGCGGACACCCAGCCAGCCACCGACCAAGACCAGGACACCCGCCTGAGCTCCTTGAGGCTGCTTGTCCCTGAACAGGGCTGCTCCAGCTCACCCACGGTTGGCCGGCACCCAGCCAGCCACCGACCAAGACCAGGACACCCGCCTGCAGCTCCTTGGAAGCTGCTTGTCCCTGAACAGGGCTGCTCCAGCTCACCCACGGTCGGCCGGCACCAAGCCAGCCACCGACCAAGACCAGGACACCCGCCTGCAGCTCCTTGGAAGCTGCTTGTCCCTGAACAGGGCTGCTCCAGCTCACCCACGGTCGGCCGGCACCCAGCCAGCCACCGACCAAGACCAGGACACCGCCTGCAGCTCCTTGAAGCTGCTTGTCCCTGAACAGGCTGCTCCAGCTCACATTTACTTCCAGCCGCACCCAGCCAGCCACCCACCAAGACCAGGAACCCACCTGCAGCTCCTTGAAGCTGCTTGTCCCTGAACAGGCTGCTCCAGCTCACCCACGGTCGGCCGGCACCCAGCCAGCTACTGACCAAGACCAGGACACCCGCCTGCAGCTCCTTGGAAGCTGCTTGTCTCCCGAACAGGCTGCTCCAGCTCACCCATTTCAGCCGGCACCCAGCCAGCCACCGACCAAGACCAGGACACCCGCCTGCAGCTCCTTGGAAGATACGGGACAGCGCAGCCATTTGGAACACAGGTGCTTCCAGCAAACCCACTCTGATTGGCAGGAGTATTCCCCTGCTATAGACACCTGTCACTTTGTTAGTTTTTCGATAGAACTAAGCACATTTCAACTGTGTTATTAGGAATTTTTCAACTGTATTAGCTGGATTGTAATTTCTACTACTGTTTTAAAGTGCTTACACCTCTTCTGTCTGACTGCTCTTCCTACAGAGCCCCCCATCCAAGCACTCTGCCTTGGTGCCGATAAGTCTAACTACCTAGTTTTCCATTAGCAGGTTATACAGACCTGCCACTAGAGGGATTCTTGGTCTTCTACATAAATCACTGTATTCATTCGTGGGCAATATGGCCTGCATTATCATTCTACTTCTTTCCCGGTTCTGCTACAAGGGTACTTGAGTCTGAACGGTGGATGGCCACTAACTAAGCTGCTCCTGCTCTCCTTGTTCCCCTTTCTGCTGTATTTTCTCATCTAGGTTTTAAGTGAGTACCTAGGTGGGCAAATTTCTTGCCTAGAAAATATTGCACTAATACAAATCATGAGACCACTCAGTCTGGGACCATGGCTCTCCTTATTGTGTTTTCATTGCTCCTAAGGTGCAGAGTTTTCAGCAATACAGTGCAATTTGAAGTACCTCTCTGCAATTCAGTTCTCCAATGTACCTTATCAATACCTAATGTTATAACAGTCTACCATGCAGACACTATGTCATTCTCCTCTCCCCTTTTAGCCTATTTCCCCCGGTTAGCCTACATCCCCTTTGTTACTGTCCTCACCTATGTCTACCCAAGCACTTACATTGATCACGATCAACTGTCATTACAGTGGTGCCGCCTTTATGCAGCACGATATGGGTTGCCGAAGAAATAAAAAGCAGTCTCCATTCTTATAAGCTCCTTAAAGAAAGTTATACTTCTGTCTTTCTGCTCAGGAAATGTGGAGCTCAACCCTGCCCCCCACAACTTACCTCACCCATCGATTTTGCTGAGGCCACAGATCTCAAAATGATGATGGTCAACATTTTAAGCCTGCCTCAAAAACTTGTATTAGCTGCAAGCCTGGGCTGTACACGTTAACCCAGACCTTATCATAATTACTGAGTTGTGGTTAAAAAGATGAACACTGATCAACAAATATCACTGCAGGGCTACAATTTATTTAGAGCAGATAGAGAGTCTAGAGGCGGGTGTGGTTATTCATCCAAATCTAAGTACTTGGTCACCAATATTAGTTGCAAATCTCTAGCCAAGGAATTTGAGATAGTTTCGCTGAGCCTTCATCTCCCTCCTCGGAATGTATCACTATCCTAGGTGGCTATAGACCCCGTCCTGTGGTGATGAAGTCCTTAATCTTTTGAAATCCATGTTCGTAGATGCAAAAACTGAAACAATATTTCTAGGAGATCTAAATATGAACTGGCTGTCACCTAAATCACACGGCCTCAAATCTCTTTGTGACGAGCTAGGTCTTGGGCAATTAGTCAGTGAACCTACTAGGAACAAGACTCTAAATACTGCCAACAGTTCCATTTAGATGTGGTACTAACCACCCATCCACACAAAATATCTCATTTGGCAGTGTTTCACAATGACATGAGCGATCATGGAATTGTTGCTTGCGTAAGATCTCAAATTAAGGCCCAACCGCAACCCATCTTTATAACAAAAAGATCCTTTCGCAAATTCAGTGCAGTAAACTTCCTATCTGACCTGAGCATGATCAGATGGCAAGATCTTTACCTAGCCAAAGATGTCAACAAGGCAGCTTGCATCCTTAATGACAAACTCACTACAATAATAAATAAGCATGCCCCTTTCATCAAAGTAAGGGTACGGAACAATTCCAACCCCTGGTTCACCTTGGATCTCAACTCAGCCCTTATAGCTCGAGATAAGCTCTGGCTCAAAGCTAGACATTCAAAGAATCTTCGGATTGGTAGGCCTTTAGAACAGCCAGGAATAACTGTGTGTAAAAAACTTCGCTCTGCTAAAAGCTAACTATTATATTTCTACTCTCGACAAAGCTAAAGGTAACCCTCAATATGGAAGACTATCAAAGCTATAGAAGGACGGCCCATGGCCCCCTCTCTGTCCCAACAAAGATAGTTGCAAGTGGCAAGATTGTGGAAAACAAGTTCCTAATCCTGAAGGACTTAACTCCCACTTTGCCACAGCAGGATTAGCTTTTGACTCGTCACCTTATGCTGGTGCTGCGGTGAGCCAGCATACCCCTTCCGCCACATCTAGTCCTGCACCCAGCCCCTTCCAACTGCACAAGATAACTTATAAAGAAGTAGAAGATTCTCTTCTTAACTTAGGCACCAAAAAAAGCGCAGGAGACAATGGCTTGGAACCCTTTTTCCTAAGGTCAGGCTATGCCCATCTC
Source organism: Neoceratodus forsteri (assembly GCA_016271365.2). Classification (NCBI taxonomy): domain Eukaryota; kingdom Metazoa; phylum Chordata; order Ceratodontiformes; family Ceratodontidae; genus Neoceratodus; species Neoceratodus forsteri. The sequence continues at coordinate 105,531,661 of CM057457.1, forward strand.
ACTGCCCCAATTCTCCACATCTTCAATCTTTCCATTACATCTGCTACTGTGCCGTCCTGCTGGAAATCAGCACATATCCCTCCCTCTATTTAAATCTTAGACCCATGCGATGTAAATAACTATAGGCCTATCTCCATATTGCCTATCCTTTCTAAAGTTCTCGAAAAACTGATCCATATTCAGTTAAAATCACTTGAAACCTTCTCTCTTTAACCCAGCTCAATCTGGCTTCTGGGCTAATCATAGCACAATCACTGCACTAGCAAAAGTAACCAATGATTGGATCTCTATAGATGCTAAGAAGGTAACTGGTGCAGTCTTTTGGACCTCAGCAAAGCTTTTGATACTGTTGATCACAAACTATTAGTCAATTGCCTTGCAAGGTTGAGTGCCACATACCATACCACCCAGTGGTTCTCTAGCTACCTAACTGGAAGATTCCAAAAGTAAAGGCAGAAGGTTTTTTCTGCTGCCTTGCCAGTTGCAAGAGAGTCCCCCAGGATCCATCTTAGGCCCTATCTTGTTTTCTCTGTACATTAATGGCTTAGATGCTAACATATCTACTTCCAATCTGCACTTTTTTGCAGATGATACTGTGTTGTATACTTCTGGCTCACCGTTATCTGAAGTCAAGGGAGTGCTTCAAGCAGACTTCGCACAACTTGAGCATAATCTAATAAAGGCAAAGCTTCTGCTCAATGCTAAGAAGACTAAAGTGATGATATTCTCCCACAGTGCTGTCTCAGGTCCCCCCAATACCCTTGCCCAAGACTTCATTGTCACCACGCTAAACGAGCCTCTGGAAGTTGTAACCAAATTTAAATTTCTAGGTATCTGGATCAACAATAAATTATCTTTCAGTGACCACGTCGAAGATGTCTCTAGAAGGTTAAAAGCAAGGTTAGGTTTCTTCCACAGAAATAGGCCCCTTTCCCCTTTGAAACTCAAAACAAGCTTGTACAGGCCACTTTTCTCCCCCTACTCGACTATGGCGATGTAATCTATTCCTCCACCACTCTTGCAAATCTAAGTAAACTGGACATCCTTTATCACCGTGCATTACGGTTCATTACTAACTCCCCTTACCGTTCGCACCACTGTGACTTATATGCAGCTGTTGGTTGGACATCCCTTACTACTAGACGCCTGCTCCATGCTGGGCTATGGACTCTTAAACTGCTTCTGCAGAAATTGCCAAGCTATCTCTCTTCCCTTATTAGTATCTCACATAGTGCATACTTGTTAAGAAAATCTGACTTTATTATGCTTGACATACCAAGGACGCGGACTTCCTTTGGTAAACATGCTATTGCATATGCCCTTCCCTCCATTTGGAACCAGTTACAAACCGTACTGAAACTAACTAGCAGAGTTTCAATAAACTTCTACAAATCGCTAAGTTCAGCCAAAATAAAAGACACCTGTAACTGTCATTAAGTCTCTTCCTTCCCCATGTGTGCCATATTTATCCACTGGTAAGGTATAATTGATTTGTCATATTAACTGCTTTCCCTTCCCCTTCTACTCCTGGCTTTATCTTTGTTTACGCTCCACTGCTACTCTGTCAAATCACTCCTCCCCCCATATCAGTTGTAGACTGTTGTTTGTTCTAGCTGCCAAAATACTGTATATGTATTGCACACACAGTCATCATGTTTCATTTATCAGTATGCAACCTGTAAATTCAACCCTGTCTCATATCAGTGTTTACCACCTGCGGTCACCCTATGTGGTACCCTTGTATGTATATCCAGCCTGTATCATGTAACGTGCATTTCATGTATATATTGTTATTACCTATCGGTGTTTGTACTTTAAGTGTTTATGTCACAGGACCTCCTTGTGAACGAGCTTGCTCAATGGAGTTTTCCTGCAATAAACTTGAACTTGACCATTCCTCCAACCCTGCCAAGTTCCTTTTCATTTTTTCCACCCCACCTTGTGTATCAACCCTGTTGCAGATCGTTATGTCATCTGCAAAGAGACACACCTTTCCTTCCAGGTGCTCTCCAATGTCATTTATAAAGACATTAAAGTGGACCGATCCCAGTACTGAACCCTGCCGTAAACCACTAGTTACTCTCCTTTCTTCACTGTGGACTCTGTTTACTATTACCCTTTGTGTCCTGTTGTCCAACCAGTTTTTTATCCAGGCTACCACCTTGGGACCCACTCCAAGGCTGGTTAACTTGCATATCAATCTTTTGTGTGAGACTATGTCAAATGTCTTGCTGAAATCTAGGTAGGCAGTGTCCACAGCCCCTCCCTGGTCTACTACTTTGGTCACCCAGTCAAAGAAATCTATTAGGTTCATCTGACCTGACATTCATGCTGTAAAACTATGCTGCCTTGGGTCCTGCACCCCTCTGGCCTCTAGGCACTCAACAATTCTTTCCTTCAGAAGTGATTCCATCATTTTCTCTACCACTGAAGTCAAACTAACTGGTTTGTACTTCCCTGCCTCTGCCCTGCTCCCACTTTTGTGAAGTGGAATCACATTTGCCCTCCTCCAGTCTTCAGGTACCACCCCATCCTCCCATGATTTGTTAAAGAGAGTAGTCAGTGGTGTTACTAGTTCTACCCTTAGTTCTTTTAGAATTCTTGAGTGAATCCCATTAGGCCCCATTGCTTTGTCCACCCTCAGTTTCAAGAGTCCTTTCAAAACCCTTTCTTATGTGAATGGACTGGTATTGACTTCCATTCAGAGTTTCTCTCTTGTTTGGCTTAGGTACCTCCCTCCTCTTCTGTTGTGAATATTGAGCAGAAATATTTGTTCAGTATCCCTGCTTTTTTCACTGTCACCCTCTGCCCCCATTCCCTCCCCTTTGTTAAGTCTCTGTATCCTTCCCTTGGTCTTTCTTCACTCCCTAATGTACCTTTAAAATATTTCATCCCCCTTCTTAACAGAGTTGGCTATCTTTTCCTCAGTTTGTGCCTTTGCTATTCTGACTGCCTTCCCTGCCTCCTTCTGCTTTAACTGATAAAGTTCTTTGTCCTGCTCCTTCTGTGTTTCCTTATATTTCCTGAAAGCTATATTTTTCTCCTTAACCATCCTTGCCACCTCTTTTGAGAACCATAGTGGTTTTTTCCTTCATTTTGTTTTGCTGATTTGCTTCACACAAAGGCTTGTTGCCTCTGCTATAGCTGTTTTGATTATTCCCCATTGTTCCTCCACCCCTCCTTCTTGCCCGTTTGCTAGTGCTTTTCTGAGGAACTCTCTCATTTTCCCAAAGTCAGCCTTTCTAAAGTCCAATACTCCTGTTTTTGTATGGCTTGACTCTATGGCTATGTTTATTGTGAACCACATTGTTTGGTGGTCACTTGTTCCCAGATGGCTACCCACCTCTAAATCTGAGATCCTTTCTCCTTCCCCATTTGAGAGTACCAGTTCTAAGATTGCTCCCTCCTGAGTGGGTTCCAACACTAGCAATCTGAGGCATTCCCCCTGTAGGGCATCAAGAATGACCCTGCTCTTGGATGTACCTGCAGCAAAGGTACTCCAGTTAACATCTGGCATATTCAGGTCCCCCATCAACAATATCTCCCCTTTTTCTGCCATTTTAAGGATGCCTTCTATCATTTCCTTGTCCATTTCCTCCCCTGAGATGGGGGTCTGTACACAACCCCCATGCAGATTGTGGTGTCATTTCCTGTCTCCAGGGTGACCCATAATGACTCATAAACTTTCTGTTTACTCTTTAGTTCTATTGCTTTAATCCCTTCCCTTACATAGAGAGCTACTCCTCCTCCTCCTCTTTTACCCACCCTGTCCCTCCTGTAGACTGTATATCCTGGTATGTTGACATCCCAGTCATGGTTCTCTGTGTACCATGTTTCAATGACTGCCACAATATCCAGGCATCCCTCTTCCATCAAGGCCACCAGTTCAGGGAGCTTGTTGTATAGACTGTGGGCTTTGGTACTCATCATCTTCCATTTATTTTTTATGGCCTTACCCCTTTTAGCCCCACTCCTGTCCTTTCTGCCTTTTTCTGCATTTATCCCTGTCCTGCTCCTGACTGACTTCTCTACCTTAGTGTTTACCTCTCTAACTACTGTGTTTTGTGGGGGGAGGCTGGGATTTCCATGCTCCTTTTCAGTGTCTCCCCCTTGGCTAGTTTAAATGCTTGCCAATGAAGCATTTAAACCTGTCACCTAGGATCTTGGTTTCTCCCCTGGACAGATGCAGACCATCATGCCAGTATAAGCCTGAATCCCTCCAGGTGGCTCCCCAGTCCCCAATGAAGCCAAAACCCTGAGCTCTGCACCAGTTTTTCAACCATTCATTGAATCCCATTGTGTGTAATACCCAAGCATTATTCTTGCCTCAGACAGGCAGCACCTCCGAGGAGGTTACAGTACATGCTACATGTCTAAGGCCCTGCCCCAAGTCCACAAACTCCTCTTGCACAGCTCTGATCCCATTCACAGCCAGGTAATTTGTCCCTAGGTGGTCAATGACATCCAGCTCCCTCCCTCATGCAGCTGCTCCTGCGATCCTGAGTATTCGCTTCCTGTCCCTCCAAGCCATGGCACCAGGAAGGCACCTTATCTCCCTATCCCTCTCCTCCCCCACTTCTACCACCCTAATGATTGAGTCCCCCACCAAGAGTTGTTTCCATCCCCTGTGGGGTCTCATGCCACCCTCCTGTGAGTCTCCTTTGTGGAGGTTCCCAGCATCCTCCTTTGTCTCCACTGCAGGTGCCTCTGTAGAGGAACCACTCTTTGCCAGAACAGCATATGAATTGAGAAGAGGTACAACTGGAAGGATGCACCTCTGTTCTACCACCTTATCCCTTCCTGAGCATACCTTGGTCCAACCACTCTTCTTTCTTGGCAACCTCTGAGGTAACGGTGGTAACCCTGGTGGTCCCTGGGTGGGGAGAGGTTTCATGAATCCTAGCCAGGTCAGCCTAGAGATGGGCAACCTCCTCCCTCAGACCAGAGAGGTGCCTGCAAACAGGGCAGCATTGCAGCCTCCAGAATGTCTCCTGGAACACTGCTGCTCCACAGCCATTGCACTGCACCACTCCCATCTCGACTTATTTTGTGTCCCCTCTCCTGTTGCTTTGTAGGTTTACTGTCTCCTTCCTCTAAGTATTTTTACACTTACTTTCCTACTGCCTATGAACCTCCAATAGATTAAATTATACAAGTTACTCAACTTGACAGGAACTTACAAGAAATTTCCACCTTAAACAAAGTACAGTTTCCTATGAGTACAATTCTTATAGAGCTTGAACAAGAAATAAAGCAATTAAACAAACAATTAGAAAATACTAAACAAGGAAATGTTCAGACACAAATAATAGATAAAACTCTGGATCTAATCAAGTCACAAAAGAATAAAACTACCAATAATTGTAAGAAAAAAGAAGTCGATAGAGAGAGGCCTGAAACATCGAAGCCTAATAGATGAGATAAGATCAAAGATCCCATTGAGGAACAAATTAACAATGCACGTTTTGTGAGATTAATGGGACCAAAGGGATGGTTACATGCCAAAGAGGGTTTATATCCCCCACAACTCATTGATTTGTTAAAAACAGAATATGATGTAGATATTGATTTAAAAGATATTGTGGGAGTGAATATAACACCCATTGACTGTGCTACTCTGATGTATATTATGACTTGCCTAGAGTTGCTAATAATGTATGGTTGAATTTGCAAAATATTCAAGACAGAGACATCACTGTATCCTTTCCAAATAGGAACTGCTTTAATGAAAAATATGCAGTTCAAAGAAAGAGCAACTGGTCATGCTTACCCTATTTGGATTGGCCATACTATATAAAGAGAATGATAAAAAATTTACAGGAACCATTTGTAACTTATTAAGGAATATATTCCAGATTGATCTAGGAAAAAAATGGAGTTCTAAATGCTGAAAGAAGGGGAGTGGATAGTCAGATAGATCTGGTAGTCAAAAATAGAGGCATAGAAAACATGATAATGGAAAACATAAGTATTTTGGACAACTTGGGGCAACATTTTGCTGAATTAGATTTAATTGATAATGTGAAAGAACCTAGTAGATACATAAGAAGAAATGATCTACCTATAGCTAATAGATTGTTAGCCCTAGCTGGGCACCAGGATTGACAAATATCCAATGAAAGTGATGACTCTGCCCTGATTGATGACCTGAGATCAGGAATACAAAGTACAAATGAGCTATGTGTGATCTCATGGAATAGCACAGGTTTGAAAAACAAACTTGTTGCTACTATTTGGAGAGCCTTTATAGAACAAACAGATGTACTGTGCTTTCAGGAGACATGGCATTCTGAGGTAGATGTAATAAATCTGAATGGTTATGAATTGTTTCAAGCCCCAGGAAAAAAGATACACAACTTAGGAAGGTGTTCTGGAGGTTTAACTACCTTCAGAAAGACAGGGAGTTTTAAACAGATGTTACATATTTTAACAAAGCCCAACTATCTTGCTACTTTTATTAGTAAAGGCACTATCAGTATAGTGGTTTTCAATGTGTATATACCCCGGGTAAACTCAATATTCTATCAGAACAAAATATGAGAAGATTTTAATTCAGATCTAATTAACATTCAGCTGAGACACTTAGATGCTGAAATATTAATAATAGGAAATATGAATGCAGCAGTCAGTTCCTTTGATTTACTAATAGATAATTATTGTATAACCCTGACAGCTTGTTCCCCATTTATTTCAGCAAGAGCATCTAAAGATCAAAAAGTTAATAAATCAGGAACTCAACTTATTGGTATTCTTAGAGAACATAATCTATATCCTTTAAATGGCCAGTTAAATGGCAACACTGAAGAAGAAATTTCATATGTATCCCATCACTGGTGGTCATAGCCATATGGTCTGGTCAAATAGAGTTCTGGTATAATGTTATTATTCCAGTTAGAGCAGAAAGTGACTATTACCATTGGTATTAAGTGTAAGAAAAGCAGTCTTTCCTCCCTCAAAAGTGGACATAAAAAAACAATGTCTATTTTCAGAAATAAGGTCATGAAAAAAAAACATGTGGAAAGAGAATTCAAGCTCTGTGATAACACGTGTCTTAAATAATTCATTCATTTAGTAAGATATTAAAAATCTCACTGAATGTAACCTGGTTTATTTATTACAGTATTTAAACAATTTATTTGAACAAATTAAAACTACATTAGAATGCCCAGTAAACATCCCTAGGGAAAGTATAAAGAACAGGATGGATGGCATGATAAAGACTGCAAGGTTCTAAAGGAAGCAGAAAGGGAAATTATTGAAGACATATTAAAAAAACAAGGTGCCGGCCCAGTGGTGCTGAGAGTTCAGGCACTGGATGCCACACCTCACGCTACACTGCTGACCCAGGTTCAGGAATGGACTTGGGACACTGGGGCTGGCAGGGGAAGGAGAGGATCAAGCATCTGTAGGGACTGCTCTCCTCTCCTGGGGTGGGTAGTGGGTTGACATTGCTCTGCAGTGGCCTCTGGTGGAGACCAGGAACACTGTAGAAGACGCAAGTGGGAACTGCATGGAAAAAGAAAAAATCTGCCTCTTGACCAACCGGATGATGACTGCCGGCCCTCAGTTACTGCTGATGCCCTGAAAGAGCCCCTCCACTGCAGCAGCACCCTGGGGCCAAGTATGTGCTGGTTGCCCCCCTGGTGCCTTCCCCCTGGGAGGAGGGGGACCTGCCCAGCAAAGGGTTACATCCAGGTTACCTCAGGGTGGCTGTGATGTGCAGATGGAGGGCTCAGGATGGGACAGAAAGAGAGGATGAAGGACCTAGGCAGCCTGAAGGAGTGGCGGGTTGTGGGGCATGAGGGGTGAAGAATAAATAACACAACAAAAAGGCAAAAGAAACATTGAAAGAAATAAAAAAACAGTGAAGAGAATACACGGATAAGAAGAAAAAATATTACAAGAAACAGTGGGATAACATCTTAAAGGCAATAAACAATAGATATAACACAAGTTTCTGTCTTATGGTAGCAAGGGGAACTAGTAATCATTAAACACAGATAGACTACTACATTACTGAATCTAAATGGATCAAGCATTTTATAAATATTTTTTACGACTGTCAGCTTAAGGCTGACTTTCCCTGAGAGTGTACCTGGTGTAAGTAAGTTTCCAATTATTACTTACGAAGAAGTACTTCTTGCAATAAATATCTTAAAGCCAGCTAAAGATCCCGGGCCAGATTCCATACCAGCAGAAGTTTTCTTATGTGATAGAACTCAATGGGCTAAAACATTAACAGTTCTTTATAATAAATGTATTACTACTAAACAATTTTCAACATCATAGTATGGCGCTAACATAATACCGATACATAAGAAAGGTGACTTATCCGATCCCTGCATGTACCAACCAATCAGCATCCTTGATTTTTATCTTAAGATTTTTTTAAAGGTCATCTTAGAGAGATTAAATAGACAAATAGATATGAATGAAGGATTATCTCCCTTGCAAGCAGGATTTAAAACAGATTACTTGACACTTCATATATTTATAGTCATCACCTAATAGAAACTTATTTTATAATAAGAAGGCAAAAAATCTATGCTGTATTCATTGATTATTCAATGGCATTTGATTCCATCTTAATAGAAATCCTGTGGAAACTTCTGCTTGCAAAAGGTATTGATCAAACTTTAGTCTGTACAATTTACTATCTATATCATGACACTTTTGCCAGGGTTAGTGTGGGAAAAGGCGGTCAACTATCTTCTCCATTTAAAATAAATAAAGCAGTAAGACAAAGTTGTGTGCTGGCACCAGTTTTATTTGCTTTGTATATTGATGGATTACTTTGGAAAAGAAACACAGTGATATCAGATTCCCTTAATATGAATGGTCAGATCTGCTCTGCTCTTGCTTATGCAGATGACCTTGTTCTCTTCTCAGTCTGAAAAAGTGGTCTACAGAGGAAATTGGATAACTTAGCTAAGATTTATAATGACTTGAAGATAACAATTAATGTCTAAAACAAAAATAATAATTTTTGGACAAAAACAATTACAGTGAGGCAATTGGGTCCTGGGTACAGATACAGTGGAAGTGGTAAACTCATACACATACCTGGGTGTTACCTTTAATACAAATATACTTTGGAATTCACATACTGAAAGACTTAAAGAAACATTAAAAAAAACTGCATTAGCTATGGCTAGATTTAATCATAAATATGGTGGTAATAGTGTTACACCATTCATAAAAGTACTAGACGCTATGTTCCATACTCAGATGCTGTATGGGACTGAAATATGTGATATTAAGAATAGAAATAAATTCAGGGTTCCTATTTTTAAAGTCCTAAGAAACATTATGGGACTTGGTCAGTCTTGTCAAGTTTCCTACATTAGAGCAGAGCTAGGGATTCCCAACATCTCTGCTCTTCTGGAAGTCAGGATGCTTAATTTCTAGATTAGAATAACAAGAATGCCAGAAAACAGACTAATGTATCAGTCACTTATGGAAAAAAGAAAATGATTGAAACTTGGCCTTACTCAGACTCTTTGGTATACAGTTGTAGTAGATTTAATTGTGAAACAAAAATTAAATGTACTGAAATCTTTTGTGGATAAAAACATCACACTTAGTCTAAGGTACAAATGGTATATTACAAAAAAGGTAATGAATCACTAGAAAGAAAAAAAAATATTGGAAATAAGAGAAGCAGCTTATTCCAAATGGCATATTAAAAATAATTATAATTTTGGATTTATGTCTTATGTGGAAATCCTGATAAATCCAAAGCATATGAGAATATTTTTGAAATATAAATTTGAAAGATTTAAAAGCAATGTTCCAAATGCCCATTATAAAAAAAAGCTCTAGTGATGAATGTACATGTTCAGTAGGAGGAACAGAAAATCTGATTCATGTTATCTGACATTGTAGATGGTACTAGAAGGAAATAATTTACTGGTTAAAGCCCTTTCTAGACAGCTTGTATGATATGGAGAAATTAACACTTACAAATATTTTACTTCACACTAATGATGAATGGACTATTGAGAGAATGGCAAAGTTCTTTCTGGCTATCAATAAAGTTAAGAAAAGATTAATTAAAACTCAACTTGAAGAATGACGCATGGATTATATTGTATATTATCGAATATACACTACCTCGAGATACCACTGAGGTACCACTGAGGTAATTTGTATTGACTGTATTGTGATCCTGCCTCATTCTGCCTCAGTATACCTAGGTATACCTCAGTACTGCAAAACTTTTCTATGACCACCACTGTACTCTCAACAAGGGTGAGGATAATCAGAATACAACCTAAATGCACTTTAACACTTGATAACAATACAAGCTTATATTACACAATTTAACTTGACAAGAGCTGCATTATGTCTTCCTATCTTAACTAATTCATATGATAATGTTAATTTATATGAAAGCAATTTAACTACTTGCTGAAAGAACTGTGGGATATGTTAGTTATAATCTGAGTCTACTGTAAACAAGGGTGAGAGCTTATACATCTAAACTGAGTGCACTTTAATGTTTACCACTAATACAAGCCACTATTGCAGAAGTTTAACCTAATGTGAGATGTAATATGATCTCTCATTCAAGCTTTTTTTATGTAAGAGACAGATTTCATATCTGTGTAATTGATTTTATGCTTGATTTTAATTGTTTAAATATACGTATAAATTTGTTCATAACTTTTAAATTAAATAATAAACTGCTGATGATGATGACTCCCTACTTGAAATCATAATCCTTTGTTGTGACATCACAATCTGTTGCCATGGGAGTAACTATGATGTCACAAGCAGTGCATTATGACCTCAGGTTAGGGAATAGGAAACAGGAATAGATGAACTTTTCAGGAGCAAATATCCTGTTTTCATGCAGATGACCTCTGTAATAAGTAATGGTGAGGGGAAATACAGAATTAATGTGAAATACAAGCTGAACTGTGTCTAATTATTATGTTTTCTTAAAGTTTCCTGGAAGGTGTCAGCTGCTCTATAAATAATGAAAAGCTTTTCCATCTCAATTTTGCGTATCTCCTGGATAGTATGTCATTGTCCACCTAGGGACAAATGACTTGGCTCATCATGAGATTAGAGCAGTGCAGAAGGACTTTATAGAGTTGGGGAGGGGCTTAAGACAAGTAGCACACACAGTATCCTTCTCAGAGGTGCTGCCTGTCAGTGGCATGGGTGAGGCGAGGGTACTTTGCACCACGCAGTTTAATGAATGGTTGAAAACTGGTGGACTGGGGTTCCACCTAGAGGGACACCAGCCTATACTGGCAGGATGGTCTGCATCTGTCCAGGAAGGGAACAAGTCTTTTGAGCAATCTGTTTAAATGCTTCATTGGCAAGCTTTTAAACTAGTTAAGGGGGAGGCACTGATAAGCAGCAGGACAATCCCAGCCTCCCCCTACAAAACAAGGTACTAAATGAGAAAAAGACCAAAGTAGAAAGGTCAGTGGGGGATGCTGCTACAGAAGGTAAAGCCATCAAAAAGTGGAGAGCAATGAGTACCAATGCCCGTAGTCTGGGTAATAAGCTTCCTGAATTAGTGGCCTTGATGGAGGAGGAACATCTGGATATTGTGGCAGTCACAGAAACATGGTACACACAGAACCATGACTGGGACATAAACATACCAGGATACACAATCTACAGGAGGGACAGGGAAGGTAAAATAGCAGGAGGAGTACCTCTCTACATAAGAGAAGGAATCAAAGTAACAGAACAAAAGGGTAAACAGGAAGGAGAAGAAGCACTGTGGGTCAATTTGGAGGCAGGCAATGGCACCACAATCCACACAGGGTTGTATACAGATCCCGCTCTCAGGGGGAGGAAATGGACATGGAAATGATAGAAAGTATACTTAGAATGGCAGATAAAGGGAAGATATTTCTGAGGGGTGATCTGAATATGCCAGATGTTAACTGGAGTGCAGTTGCAGCAGTCACTTCTAAGAGTGGGGTTATTCTAGATGCCCTACAGGGGGCATGCCTTAGACAACTAGTATTGCAACCCACTCCAGAGGGAGCAATCTTAGACCTGGTCCTCTCAAATGGAGATGGAGAGAGGATCACAGATGTAGAAGTGGGTAGCCATCTGGGAACTAGCGACCATCGAACAGTATGGTTCACAATAAACACAGCAATAGAGTCAAGCCATACAAAGGCAAAAGTACTGGACTTCAGGAGGGCTGACTTTGTCAAAATGGGTGAGTGCTAAGGAATGCACTAGCAAATGGGCAGGAAGAAGGGATGGAAGAACAATGGGGAATAATAAAAACTGCCATCACAGAGGTAACAAGCCTTTGTGTGAAGCAAATAAACAAAACAAAACAATGTAAGAAACCACTATGGTTCTCAAAGGAGGTGGTAGTGAAGGTTCAAGAGAAAAAGACAGCATTCAGAAAGTACAAGGAATCACAGAAGGAGTAGGACAGAGAAGTGTTCAGTTAAAGCAAAAGGAAGCTGGGAAGGCAGTCAGAACAGCAAAGGCCCGAACTGAGGAAAAGATAGCCAACTCAGTTAAGAAGGGGGATAAAACATTTTTTAGGTACATCAGGGAGCGAAGGAAGACTAAGGGAGGGATAGTGAGGCTTAATAAAGAGGAGGGGGTGGGCAGAGGGTGACGGTGAAAAGACAGAGATACTAAACAAATATTTTTGCTCAGTATTTACAAATGAAGAGGGGGAGGTACCTAAAACAAACAACAGAAACACTCTGGATACAGAAGTTGATACCAGCCCATTTACAGAAGAAAGGGTTCTGAAAGAACTCTTAAAACTGAAGATGGACAAAGCAATGGGGCCTGATGGGGTTCATCCCAGAATTCTAAAAGAACTAAGGGTAGAACTAGTGACACCACTGACTACCCTCTTTAACAAATCATGGGAGGATGGGGTGGTACCTGAGGACTGGAGGAGGGCAGATGTGATTCCCCTTCACAAAAGTGGGAGCAGGGCAGAAGCAGGAAACTACAGACCTGTTAGTTTCACCTCAGTGATAGGGAAAATGATGGAATCACTTCTGAAGGAAAGAATTGTCGAGCACCTGGAGGCCAGAGGGGCACAGGACCCAAGGCAGCATGGATTCACAGCAGGAAGGTCATGCCAGATGAATCTAAGATTTCTTTGACTGGGTGACCAAAGTAGTAGACCAGGGAGGGGCTGTGGACATGGCCTACCTAGACTTTAGCAAGGCACTTGACTCAGTCCCACACAAAAGATTAATATACAAGTTAGCCAGCCTGGGAGTGGGTCCCAAGATGATAGCCTGGGTAAGGAGTGGCTGGAGAATAAGACACAGAGAATAGTAAATGGAGTCCACTCTGAAGAAAGGAGGTTACTAGTGGGGTGCACGTGGAGTTCAGTATTAGGATCAGTCCTCTTCAATATCTTTGTAAGCGACATTGCAGAGGGACTGGAAGGAAAAGTATGTCTCTTTGCAGATGACACAAAGATCTGCAACAGAGTTGATGTACAAGGTGGGGTGGAAAGGATGAGAAGGCACTTGGCAAGGTTAGAGGAATGGTCAAATGTATGGCAGCTTAGATTTAATGCTAAGAAGTGCAAAGTAATGCACTTGGGAAACAAAAACCCAGGGGAAGAGTACACAATGGGGGGCGAGATACTAACAACAACAAAAATGGAAAGGGACCTGGGGGTAGTCATATCAGATGACTTAAAGGTGGGCTAGCAATGTGAGAGGGCAGTAAGGAGGGCTGGGGGGATACTGGGATGCATAGGGAGAGGCATCACCAGTAGAAAACAGGAAGTTGTTATCCCTCTGTACAGACAGCTGGTGAGACCTCATCTGGAGTACTGTGTGCAGTTCTGGAGACCCAGTCTCTGCAAGGACATAGACAAGATGGAAGCTGTCAGAGGAAGGCAACTAAAATGGTGCAGGGTCTGCACTGGAAGACATATGAAGAGAGACTAAAGGAGCTTAATATGTATAGCCTTGAAGAAAGAAGGGAGAGGGGGGACATGATAGAAACTTTCAAGTACCTCAAGGGAATCAACAAAGTCCAAGAGTGTAGCATCTTTGAAAAAAAGAGGTGTGCAAGAACAAGGGGGCACAATTTGAAGATGGGGGAGCGGCTCAGAGGTCATGTAAGGAAGTATTTTTTCACAGAGAGGGTTGTGGATGCATGGAATGGCCTTCCAGAGGAGGTTGTGGAGTCAAAAACAGTGGTTGAATTTAGGCATGCATGGGACAGCCATAAGGCAATTCTAGGGGGTGGCAGTAGAAAGAAGTAGGCTGCTGGTTAGCTAGGATCTGCAGCTTATCCATTAGGTAAGGAAATGGGCAGACTGGGTGGGCCAAGCAGTCCTTATCTGCCGTCAAATTATATGTTTCTATGTTTCTTATGTTTTGATTTCAGCGTTTAATATTTCATTCCAATGTGCTCTCTGCTGTGCTTCTAAGTTCGATTGAAAGGTTGTCAGGTCCATTAGCCTTTTCCATCTCTCTCTCTAACTGTGGACTGCAATAGATATTAACTTTCCTTTTTGAATTGTTTTAAGTATATCCCATAAAATCTGTGGCTTGGTGTGAGGCCTGTCATTACATTCTATAGCAGATTTCAATGTTGGTTTTAGCTTGTGGAGTAGTTTGGGGTCTCTTAATAGGGAAACATTTAGTCTCCAGTGGGTTGTCTCCCTAGGCAGGTTAACATCCACCTCCAGGAAAACTGACTGGTGATCTGAGGATCTGAGTAAGTGGTGGTCCCCACCCACATAGATGAAAACTGGTGTAATCCTCTTGGAAAGGTCAGGTAGAAGTTAAGCCTTGAGTAGATGTTGAATCTGGGTGTATAACAAGTGAATTCATTGACCAGAGGATATCTGGAATGTCATATCTGTCAATCCTAATTCCTGAAGAAGGAGTTTAAATATTTTAGCTGTATAATTATTTGGGAATAGAATCTGGGAGGTAGTATTCAGCGACCTATTGAGTATCAAACTTCAGTCTCTGCTAGCAATAAGCATGCCCTTACCTTTCTTGGCTATTATTTTAAGTAAGAAAGCATAAGAGGGGTATGAGGAGCCTGGGGCAGTGCAGATGTTTAATAGAGTGACTGCTGTGTCCTGGATGGATGCAACTACTATAACACATCTAACACTGGGTCTGCTATGACCTCCATTTCTTCAAATGGTATAGAGGCATTGAAAAATATTAAGAATCTGTGCTATTTCCCTTTTTCCAAGGAAGCATGGCAGATTTTAGTATAACTCAATTTCTTAAATGTGAGTGCCTCATGAGGCATGAGATGCATTTCCTGCAGGAGTACTTTCTCACTTTTCTGGGCTTTAAAGTGTTTAAGTAGGTGTTTGTGTTTTTCTTGGGTTGTTCACACCTTCATAATAAATTATAAATGTATATCATTATAAAATGCTAAATCAGCAAATTTGTGGACAATACCAAAATTCCATCAGATTTGGACTTTGAGAACAACATCAAAATAATCAAACATGATCTTATGCTTAGTGAAAGCTGAGCATTAGCACATGAAATCACTTTTAATTTAGAGAAATGTTCCGTTATACATTTGTAGTCAAAAAATCCAGATACTGATTATACAACAAATGGCATTATCATTAAATCAACCATTTCAGAAAAAGATCTGGGAATTATTGTCAACAAACTTTTCTCTCAGAGTGAACATTGTAGAAACGTTGCCCAAGTTGGGAATCATATTTTTGCTGCTATTAAAATATCTTTCATAACTAGGAACAAAAAATAAATTATCCCACTTTATGAATCCTTCATTGCACCACATACAGATTACACAGTCTCCTTTTGAGCCCCATATCTACAAAAAGACAAAAAAATAATCAAAAATATGCAGAGAAGGATCACTAAGTTAATACCTATGGTTAAAAATGTACCTTATGAAGACAGACTAGCTGCCCTGGAACTTTATGATTTACAGCTCAGGAGGGACCATGGGGATTTACTACTACTAGTTAATATATTAAATGATAACACACTCAAGAATGAGTGGAATATTAAATTTGCAGAAAAAACAATAAATGTATGTTACCGTAACAGACAGATCTTTATCCCAAGGTCAATCACTAACAAACAGAAACACTACTTTACAATTATGGAATGCTTTATCTCAGCAGATAGTGGAAATTAATAACTCTCAGAGGTTTAAAAATGAATTAGACAAACTCTTATTAGGACTAGACATATAATTCACCCCACTGGTGTGGGGAGAGTGGTCTCGATAGGCCCAGTGCCTCCTACCACTCTTTGTAAACTGAATAATACTGAGTAAATGACAAACTCCAGCTAATTTGTTAACCATCTTCAATAACAAAAGTCCTAACAGTCCGCTCTCTGTGCATTGTACCTTAGAGAAATCTATGAAGGGAGATAGCTGACTTCTAAGGTATAGTGTACCCTGAAATATATATGACAAATTCAATAGGGAAACTAACTGCATAAAGGATTCAACCAAACAGTTTGATACAGGCAATGATGCAACAACAAACAGAAATATGAAGTAACATGTTAACATTAACAAGAACAACCATTTAACACCAAAATCCACAACAATTCTGAAGAAGGGGAGTAAAACAAAGTCTGATGGCTTCAAAGGACAATCACACCTTGATCTTCCTCCGTAGACTTACAAGGTCGAGCAGGAGGAAGGTGCTCTGCTCGTGGTGTACCACTTGTGCGACAATAAAATTTCCAGCTATGATAGAGAAAAGACAACCTATGGTGCTCACTTAAAGGAGATCAAGGGTAAATATCAGCCCAGACATCATCATACCATCTAAAAGGGAGATGGACAGACAGGTACTAAAATGTAGTAAAACACTATCCATGTCCCTCCCTTCCCCAGGAATAGTATTAAGACCATTCTGATTGCCTTCAAGGAAATATTGAGGTGAGTGGCCCTATCCATATGTAAGAGATCATCTTGGTGCAGGAGCAGATAACAGTGGACTGTCAGCTGTCTAGCCCAAGGCCAGTATCCCAATGTGCTGAATTCTAGCAGATGGGGCAGGTTCACTTGAAAGGGTTTCCTATGGTTTTGTGAAGTGAAGCAATAAAAATAATAGTAATAGTAATAAGTGACCTAGGAAGTCTTCTGTACTGTAAGTTGTTAAAATGAGAGGGCCATAAAGTGTACACTCCAGCATTACCTTAAATTTACAGGGGGCATGCATTTAAGTGGCTCATGGAGCCAGCGGTATTTGACATGGACCTGGGGATAGATGTAGACCCACCCCAGGCCACTTCTCAGGCAGCCTGCATCAAATCTTGCTCCAGATTCTCTTTGGCTAATGATGACAGTGGATCCCTAGCTCGTCCTGGTAGGGGGCCACTTCCAGCAAATATGCATAGCTTTTAGGTCCTGTAGAATTTTTCACATGCAAGCGGGCTGGAAATAGCATTTGCACCTTCATATCCTTTGCCTTAAGCTGTTTTAGGATCTGCCACATGGTACATCTCCACTCTGGCACCGCTGTAGTATAGTCATGGTCCACTGTGATTCTATGATTTTTGATATTTAAGTTCCTTATCTTGCCAGTCACATTTGAGGATGTCATCCTTTGTAGTATATTAAGCAAATTTGATTATAAAAGAGTGGGGACAGGAATCAGCAGCAGTGGGCTTGGAAGCCAGAGATCTGCGAGCCCACTCTATGGTGAGATAGAAACATAGAAACATAGACTTTGATGGCAGATAAGGACCGCTAGGCCCATCCAGTCTGCCCATTTCCCTACCTACAGGATAGGCCGCAGATCCTATTTAACCAACAGCCTATATCTTCCTGCCCCCCACAAGAATTGCCTTATGTCTGTCCCATGCATTCTTGAATTCTCCACAGTTTTAGACTCACAACTTCCTCAGGAAGGCTGTTCCATCATCCACTACCTCTCTGTGAAATAATACTTCCTCCATTGCCCTGAACCACCCTCCTTCTATCTTTAAATTGTGTCCCCTTGCTCTTGCAAGTCTCTTTTCTGAAAGATGCTACCCTCTTGGACTTTGTTGATTCCTTGAGATACTTGAAAGTTTCTATCATGTCCCCCTCTCCCTTCTTTCCTCAAGGGCATACATATTAAGCTCCTTTAGTCTCTCCTCATACGGCTTCTCTTGCAGACCCTGCACCATTTAGTTGCCCTCCTCTGGACTGCCTCTATCCTGTCTATGTCCTTGGGAGATGGGGTCTCCAGAACTGGACACAGTATTCCAGATGGGGTCTCACCAACTGTCTGTACAGAGGGATAACAACTTCTGTTTTCTGCTGCTGATGCCTCTCCTATACATCCCAGTATACCCTGGCCCTCCCTACTGCCTTCTCACATTGCTTGCTAACCTTAAGGTCATCTGATATGATTACCCTCAGGTCCCTTTCCTGTTTTGTTGTTGTTACTACCTCCCCACCCATTGTGTATTCTTCCCCTGGGTTCTTGTTTCCCAGGTGCATTATTTTGCACTTTTTTGCATTGAATCCTATCTGCCATACGTCAGACCATTCCTCCAACCTTGCCAAGTCCCTTTTCATCCTTTCCACGCCTCCTTGTGTATCAACCCTGTTGCAGATCTTTGTGTCATCTGCAAAAAGGCATACTTTTCCTTCCAGTCCCTCTGCAATGCCACTGATGAAGACATTAAAAGGACTGGACCCATACTACTGAGCCCTGCAGGTACCCCACTAGTAACCGCCCTTTCTTCAGAGTGGACTCCATTTACAATTACCTTCTGTGTCCTGTTGTCCAGCCAATGTTTTACAGGCTACCACCCTGGGACCCCTCCCAGGCTGGTTAATTTGACTAATAATCTTTTGTGTGGGACTGTGTCAAATGCCTTGCTAAAGTCTAGGTAGGCCATGTCACAGCCCTCCTGGTCTACTACTTTGGTCACCCAGTCAAAGAAATCTATTAGATTCGTCTGACATGACCTTCCTGCTGTGAACCCATGCTGCCTTGGATCCTGTGCTCCACTGACCTCTAGGTACTCAACTATTCTTTCCTTCAGAAGTACTCCATCACTTTCCCTACCACAGAGGTCAGACTGACAGGTCTGTAGTTTCCTGCCTCTGTCTTGGTCCCACTTTTGTGAAGAGGAATCACATCCGCCTTCCTCCAGTCCTCGGTACCACACCATCCTCCCATGATTTATTAAAAGAGTAGCCAGTGGTTTCACTAGTTCCTTCCTTAATTCTTTTAGAATTCTGGGGTGAATTCCATCAGGACCCATTGCTTTGTCCACCTTCAGTTTTAGGAGTTCTTGCAGAACCCTTTCTTCTGTGAAAGGACTGGGATCGACCCCCTATCAAGAGTGCTTCTGTTAATTGGATTAGGCACTTCCCCTCCTCTTTTGTGAATACTGAGCAGAAATATTCATTTGGTATTCCTTTTTCACTGTCCCCCTCTGCCCACCCACCGTTCATTCTATTCAGCCTCACTATCCCTCCCTTTGTCTTTCTACGCTCGCTGATGTACCTATAAAAGGTTTTATCCCCCTTCTTAACTGAGTTGGCTATCTTTTCCTCAGTTTGGGCCTTTGCTATTCTGGCTTCCCTCCCTGCTTCTTTCTGCCTTAACTGGTGCAGCTCTCTGTCCTGCTCCTTCTGTGTTTCCTTATACTTCTGGAATGCTATCTTTTTCTTCCTGACTTTCACAGCCACCTCTCTTGAGAACCATAGTGGCTTTTCGTTCATTTTGATTTGTTTGTTTGCTTCACACAAAGGCTTGTTGCCTCTGTGATGGCAGTTTGATAATTCCCCATTGTTGCTCCACACCTCCTTCTAGCCTGTTTGCTAGTGCTTTTCTGAGGCACTCTCCCATCTTGCAAAGTCAGCCCTCCTAAGTCCAGTACCCTCACTTTTGTATGCTTGACTCTGTAGCTGAGTTTAACGTGAACCACACTGTTTGATGGTCACTTGTCCCCAGATGGCAACCCACTTCTAGATCTGAGATCCTCTCCTGCCCCGTTTGAGGAGTACGAGGTCTAGGTGCTCCCTCATGAGTGGGTTCTGAAACTAGCTGTCTAATGCCTGCCACCTGTGGGGCATCAAGAATGGCCCTGCTCTTGGATGTCACTGCAGCAAATATGCTCCAGTTAACATCTGGCATATTCAGGTCTCCCATCAACAGTATCTCCCTTTCTCTGCCATTCTAAGAATGCCTTCCATCATATCCTTGTCCATTCCTTCCCTGACATGGGGTCTATACCTAACCCTGTGCGGATTGTGGTGCCCTTTCCAGTCTCCAAGGTGACCCACAGTGCCTCCTCTCCTCCTGTTTACTCTTTTGTTCAGTTGCTTTTATCCCTTCCTTTACATAGAGAGCTACTCCTCCCCTCTTCTCCCCTGCCTGTCTCTCCTGTAGGTTGTGTACCCTGGTATGTTAACATCCCAGTCATGGTTCTCTGTGTACCATGTTTCTGTGACTGCTACGATATCAGGCATCCCTCTTCCATTAAGGCCACCAGCTCAGGGCTTGTTGCCCAGACTATGAGGCATTGGTACTCATTACCCTCCATTTCCTGATGGCCTTACCCCTTTTGCCCCATCCCTATCCTTCTTGCCTTTGTCACTTTCTCCATTTACCCCTGCCCTTCTCCTATCGACACCTCCATGTTGGTGTTTGCCACACTTACTACCATGATTGTTTGGGGGCTAAGATTTTCCTGCTCCTTTCTAGTGCCTCCCTTGGCTGGTTTAAAGCTTGCCAATGAAGCATTTAAACCTATCACCTAGGATCCTGGTTCCCCTCCTGGACAGATGCAGCCCATCATGCCAGTATAGAGCTTGCATCACTCCAGGTGGACCCCAGTCCCCAATGAAGCCAAATCCTGGGCTCCACACCAGTTTTTCAACCACTGATTGAATCCCATGATGCGGAACACCCTAGCCTCTCCTATGCCATAGATGTGTAGCACCTCCGAGAAAGGTTACCGTGCGTGCTACTTGACTAAGACCCCTCCCAATTCCACAAACTCTTCCTGCACTTCTCTAATCCCTTTCTTAGCAGGTCATTTGTCCCTAAGTGGACAATGACATCCAACTCCTCCCTGTGCAGCTGCTCAGGCAATCCTGAGGATTCGCTCCTGTCCTTCAAGCCATGGTGCCAGGCAGGCACCACCTCCCTCTCCCTTCCTTGCCCAGTTCTACCTTCCTAACAATGAGTCCCCCACCAGGGTTGTTTCCTTACCCTGCAGGGTCCCTGCCACCCTCCTGTGGGTCTCCTTTGTGGAGGTTCCCAGCATCCTCCTTGGTCTCCACTTTAGGTGCCTCCATAGAGGAACCACACTTTGCCAGAATGGCATAGGAATTGTGGAGAGGTACAACTGGAGGGATGTGCCTCTGTTCCACCACCCTCACCCTCCCTGAGCCCACTGTGGTCCAACCGCTCCTCTTTCTTGGCAACCTCTGAGGCAACGGCAGTGGCACTGGTGGTCCCTGGATGGAAGAGGGGGTCCCACAAATCCTGGCCAACTCAGCCTGAGATGAGCAACCTCCTCCCTCAGCCCAGAGAGGTGCCTGCAGATGGGACAACACCGCATCCTCCAGAACATCTCCCGGAAGACTGCTGCTCCATAGCCACTGCACTGCACCACTCCAATCATGTCTTATTTCTGGCCCCTTAACTGTTTGCAATCCTTACTCTTTCCTCTGTTTTTTTTCTCTCTCTCCTTACTTTCTGCCTGTGTGCCCTTTAAGCTCCTATATTTCTCAGTAGACCGCTTACTTGTTCAGAGGCAGACCTCCAGCAGCTACAGGGGGCCGGGGAGCTACTCTTGCCCTTCTAGGATGGTGGGTCCTTGGTGGTTCTGTGATCACTCACTTCCTGCCCCTAAACAGGAAGTTCCTGTTGTCAGTCAAATCTTGTGCCTATAAAAATAGAACTAGCTTTGGGTGGGGGGTGGAGAGGAGGAAGGAGACAATATAGTCCCAGTAGAAGTTCAGTCACACAGCAGTCCTTTCTCCTGGTCTTCTGCTAAACTATTAGCAGAATCTTTCTAAGAGCAGTCTTTAAATGTAGCTTCCTTCTAGCTAAGCCACTCCCCCTACTTACCAGATCTTTCTACAAGTAATTTAAACCTCACAACAGTTAAGTCCTTTCAGTCACCTGAGTTTACACCTAGATGACTTTTCAGTTACCCATTCAGTTCAGTTAACCCAAACACACCCTTTTTTTGTTTTGTTTTGTATGTTAGTTTTTTTACCCTAAATTAAAGGTCTAAATACAAAAGTTCTTCTACTTTAGTCCCAGCAGAGAAGTTCAGTCACACAGCAGTCCTTTCTCCTGGAGTCTTCTGCCAAGCTATTGCTAGGAGATCATAGTCCTTAGGTAAATGCAACACCTCACGCAGTAGGCTTTGTATGAATCTTATGTTGGTTTTGTCTCCCTTCTCAGCATCTTCTGGAATCCCATAGATTCCTATGTTTTCTCTCCTACAATGTCCCTCTAGGTTGTCTAGCTTATGTGTTAGTTCTCTGTCTCAAGCCATTAGATATGCTAACAGTCAGTCATGCCTGCTTGTTCTGTAACGTCTGTGTCATTCCTCTGCATGCTCAGTGCATTGTCCAGTGAGCTTGATATCAGTTTGGAGCTGCATTAAGGACTAATCAATCTTGCTGATAATTTTTGCTGTATGCTTTATTGTGGTCTCCAGATCCATGGCATTGTTTATGGCCTGATGGAGGGTTTCAGAGCCATGATGGGTCCTGGCATCCAGTGTTTTACTAGTTTTTTCAGTGGCAATAAGGTCGCAGAGTATCTGTGCCAGTGTTTCTGGTTGTCTGGCTGTCTGAGCTTTAGAATGGGTGCTCTTAACATAGAAACATAGACTTTGATGACAGATAAGGACCACTTGGCCCACCCAGTCTGCCCATTTCCCCACCCATTGGTTAAGCTGCAAATTCTAGTTAACCAACAGCCTACTTCTTTTGGCTGGAGAATCCATACATGAGCCAGCAGATGGTTTAGGATTTTGTCTGGGAAGAAGATGGAGCAGCAGCGCTAAGATGCCATTAGGTGGATGACATCACCAGAAGTCTCTGTAACATGTAATGTTGCTTTAAATATTTTCCTAGATTCTACATTTTTATTTAGTTTCTGCAGTATTTCCTGCATTGCACTTTCCTTTGTGCGGTTTTGTGTACATCTTGCCCTGGTTGCATGTTTCCCCCTTAACATAGTCAATATGGAAACAAGGAGGTGGAGAAGAGGTATATTTTCAGATTTTTGCATATTCTAGTTTAGTGACAAGATCAAACTTTTGGAGATATTTGATCTGGTGTTCTGCCGAAGGACACAGGAGCACAAACTGGAACTCGGATTTTGTACAGTATGTTTAGGGGTAACATTCAGAGCAGGTGATTTTTTTCTCAGAAGCTGATGAACTTATGGTATAGCCTACAAGTGCAGACAGTAAAAACTTTTAAGTTAAGTCTGGGAAAATTATTGTTTATCAAAGGAAATCACTAGGTACTTGGGTTAGTAGAGTGTGTAAGGAACTATACAAATTGGTAAGTATCTGCACAGCATTTGTTTGTTTATTAATTTGTTGTCTGTTTGTTTGAAATTATTTCAACCATGATAACCCCAGGATATGTAGAATCTTGTTTCCATGGGAGTCATGGGGAGGACAGCAGCTGCCAACATGTTTGCATAGTCCAACAGGAATAGTTACATACACTACAGGATAAAATATACAAGGCAATAAACAAACTGAAAAAAGTGCATCCAAACAATTATCAAAGCAAGCTAGCAAAGTGGAATTCCAGGAAATTGAAAGCAGGACCATTGGTATGTGGCATGATCATTGTCGGGGAGAGAGGAATATGGGACCAAACAAATCCAATGGGTTCTGAAGTGTCAGGAGAGTCTGGACTTAAACATTTGCAAGCAAGAAGCATTCCTCAGTTGAGAAATGAGTTTGTTCCTGGTGTCTGATGCTGAAAATGTGAAGGCTTTTCTACCATAGTCATGCTTTATTTATTTAGTTTTTGTTGACTGGGTAAGTGCGCTAGACAAATCCTGCCTATTTTCAGGCTCGACCCAGGGGGAGAGGGATACAGATGAATGCCAACTGACCTTAAACCAGACCAAGCTGTTAGTGGTATTCTTAGTGAATGAGGGAAATTTGGCCAGGACCAGGGAGCTCCCCTACTCTTTAATAAGTGCCATGGGATCTTTAACATCCACCTGAACTACCACCAATCCAGGCAGATGGGACCTCGGTTTAACGTCTCATCTGAAAGACGGCACCTCAGACGTGCAGCGCCCCTCTCATGCTGCACTACAGTGTCAGTACTGGGATATTAACCCAAGTGCCAGATGTGGGAACTGAACCCTCAGCCCTCTGATCTGCCGGACTCATAGGCAAGTGTGCTACTTACTGAGCCACTGACACTGCTTCATCCTTGGAACTGAGAAGGACAGTAAGTGCTTCTGTTGAATGGATTGAGTAGGCACTGCTCAATGTTTTGAGGTAGGCTAGGTGAGAATCAGGACTATTTTTCCTGCAAACTTTTGTTCAACAAAAAAAGCCAGAAGCAATCACGCTTGCTTGAGGGAATTATTATATTAAGCTGGCAACAGAAACAGCAATGGGTAGACTACCCAGATGAGAAGATGATCCAATGCAACATGTTTTACAAATGATCTGGGGCAGAAGAGTTATTTGCATAGTGGTGTATGATGTTTCTATAGCTGATGAAAGGGAGCAGAAAGTGGTACACCACCTGCTTCCTCATGTGAGCACTGAGACAGTATTTAGACCTTTTAGGGGAAACTGAAATTGGGCAAGATTGTTAAGATATGATTTTTATGCCTACAGTATGCATATGATACATCAAGCTAGATTTCTAGATATTTAAATATGTTGACTTGTTCATTAGGAGTGCCATCTTTTGTAATGATTATACTGTAAGTGGATCAGCTAACTGAGTTAGTAAGATCTGGGATCCAGACACCATAGATTTAGTTCTGGTTGCATAAAGAATCAAGTGACTGTTGACAATGATGGAACACTTTTCTTCTAGGTTTGCTTGTAAGGACAGAGCAAGGAACAACATTTTCAGAGCAAGGTACAAGATTAAGACTTCTTTTTGCTAGGTAGCATTACCGTTTGTAACTATTTTCTTTTGTTCTCACAAGGTTTAATGCTGTTTTTTGCTTACATTTTATTTTTTATGTCTTTCTTTCTTTCTTTCTTTCTTTCTTTCTTTCTTTCTTTCTTTCTTTCTTTCTTTCTTTCTTTCTGTATTTATTTAGTTTTTGTTTACTGGGTAACTGCACTAGCCATAACCATGACTATTTTCAGTCACGACCCAGGAAGATACAGTACAATACAACAACAATTTACAAAAATAGCTTTTTGGATAACAATTTTATAGTGAACAAAGTAGATCTGTAGAGATAGGTAATTGCATCAAGACACTACATCAGTAATTCATACATAGATTTACATTAAATGAAAAACAATAGAGATGCATCAAGGAAAGAAGCAATGCTGAAGGTGGTTAAACAGGATACACATGGAGAAAGTGAGACAAGAAAGAAGGAGATTAAAATGAGATGGAAATAGAAACTTAGTGTAAGTGCAGGACAGTGCTGGTGTTGAAGGAGAGGGCTAAGGGGGTTCAAAACAGGAGCATTTATTTGTTGAGATAAGGTGCTTGCATAGCTCCATCCTAAAGGCTTTGTGAGATGGAGCAAGGGGCGCAGTTAATGGGAAGGAGTTCCAGTACTGGGGAGCTAGAATGGCAAAAGCACTTGCCCCCTTAGAAGAACTGTGCCTAGGGATATAGACAAGGGACTTGTCCACAGAGCACAACTCACAGTGAGAGGGCTGTTTGAGAAAGTACTCAGCAAGGGAGTTAGAAGTTTGTGATCTGATGGTACTATTGATGATACAGACTAGAGAGTACAGCCTTGACTCTTTTGATGGCAGCCAACTCAGGTCCAAGTAAAAGAGACAGTGGTTTTTAAGTCGGTGGGCAGAGGAAGTGTAGTGACAAATACTGTTGTAGATGACATCCCACTTGTGAAGACTAGACTTAGATGCAGCAGTATAGGTGGCAACGCCATTGGTAAGAGAGGGGAGGAGAATGTCACGAGCTATGGCTAGCCTGGCGAAGGGGGTTAGCACATAACTAGTGTGATAGGCAATACCCAGCTTGGTGTTCACAGACTTGCATGCAATTTGTATATGGAGCTCAAAGCTTAGTAATTGGTCAAGGGTAACACCAAGACATTTAAAAGAGGTAACCGATCCAATAGTGGAACCATCCAAGGCAGAACCTTTGAGATTGCTTAGGGGTTGTTTGATTTTAGAGTTGGCACCAAAGAGCATAACCTTGGTCTTGGACTCATTTATGACCAGCTTGTGGTTAGCTAACTATGATTGTGTAAGTTGAAAGTCAGCTGAGAGTTGCTGATTTATGTCCTCTATGCATTTGGCCCTGGTGTAAAGAACGATATCATCTGCATATAGAAGGGAGGAAATCTCTGATAGGTTTAATGTGATGTCATTTATAAAAATGGAGATGAGGAGCTGGCCAAGAATGAACCCTTGGGGCACTTCAATATTCAGTCCAGTCTTACCAGAGAAGGTGGCGCTGTATTTGACCATTTGAATCATGTTTGATAGGTAGCTATCAAACCACCTTGCAACATTAGGTGCAAAGCTCAGTGACCACAGGGTAGCAAGGAGGATAGAGTGGTCAACCAGGTTGAAGGCCTTTATAATGTCAATGAAAATTGCCCCTGTAAGAAGGCCAGCATCCATGGCAGATAAGGTGTCAGATGTAAATTTGAGGAAAGCAGTAGTAGTGCTGTGTCCCTTATGGAATCCATGCTGTGCAGTAATTAGAAGGTCATATTTCTGTAGGAATTAATAGTTTGGGTTGCTACTAGCTTTTCAAGGATCTTACTGAGGACAGACAGGATGGCAATGGGTCTGTAATTGGTGGGGTCTTTGGGACCACCTTTTATTAAAACAGGGGTAACCCTTGCTGACTCCAGATATCAGGTACTTGGCTTTGGCTGAGAGAGAGAGAGCGAAGATCTTTGCTAGGGGAACAGCTATAAAAGGGGCAGTCAGGTTTAGCAGCTTGGGTTCCAGGGTATCGAAGCCAGTAGCCATTGTCTCCAAGATTTTCTTGAGGAGGGTGAGGACTTCTTGATGTGTAATTGACTTGAAGTAGAAAAGGGGGACTGACCTAGCAGGAGGAGTGTTAGGAATTTTTAGTACCAGGAAGGAGGAATTAAATGCTGTAAGGTCAAAGAATTTGCAATTGAAAAAATTTGCAATGGTCTCTGGATCATTACAATTTACGCCATCAAGAATCATATCATTTGGTGATGAGGGCTGGTTTGATCCCAGGAATGACTTGACATGGTTCCAGAATTTCCTAGAGTCACCATAAGAGTTTGTAAGCAGTTCCTTGCAGTTTGAGCTTTTAGCATGCGTGATGTCTTTTTTACAGGCATTCCACTGAGCTCTGTAGGAGTTATAGTCACTTTGTAGGCCGAAGTTTTTGAACAGGTGCCAACTTTTGTCCCTCATCCTTAATTTAGCAAGAAGATCTGCCTTTAGCCACCGGGTTTTCCTCTGTTTGAACCAACGTGTTTCTAGGTGACAATGATGGTCCTGAATAGCTAGAAAGTTGGTTAGGAAGATGTTTAGGGCAGATTGAACATCAGTAGCCTCATACAACTTGGACCAGTCAATGCAGAAGACATCCTGTAGAAAGGATTGGGGCACAAGGCCTGCATAATTATGGAAGGTGATGAAATGAGGCTTTGATGGAGGTGGGACAGCTTTGCCCCAGATGCAGAAAGTAGGGGAGTGGTCGGTAATAGCATCAGTGCTAGTGTGCCAAAGTTGAGAATATGTTCAGGACTATTTGACATTATCCAGTCCAGCATGGGTATTACCCAGCCAGTTTATATTTAGGCCCCTGAGTATGAGCGCCTCATTTCTACCAGCAAGGAAAGACGTTTGATCTATCAGCTCATCCAATCCCTTCATACCATTTTTTGGTGGGTTATACACACAGACGATATGCAATTTCTTTTATCCCAGTGTGAGAAGTGCATGTAGCAACTTTGCATTGGACTTGGGATGAGGAGTGTATAGCAGTGAGACTGAGGAGATTTTTGAAATAAATAGCAGTGTCACCACCTCTTTTGTCTGTAATTCTGCCATTCCGTAGAAGATTATAGGAAGGTATTTGTAAATGAGGATCATGGACAGAGGTTTTGAGACATGTTTCAGTTAAGCAGAGTATATTAGGCTTGTTGAGGGCAGTCCAGGTTTCCAACTCAGCAAAGTTAAGTTCAAGGCTCCTGATATTATGGTGAGCTATTGCGAGACCTTGGGTAGTGGGTATTGAGATTTTGGGGCCAGGGTTTAAGTGTACATCACCCGAGAGTAGTATATCCAAAATGAGTAGATGCCATAATTTGCAATGCAGGAAAGGGGAGAAGGAAAGTTTCCACAGGGGGTATCTTGCTAATTTACAACAGGCTATGAAATTGCAGATCCTATTTAGCAGAAAAGGAGAGGAGTAACATTGAAATGCAGGCAACATTAGGAGGTAAGAGAAGACAAGGTCATGTATGGATGTTGGGATAGGAGGGTCAGCTTGGTTTGTAAGGGGTACTGTAACCAAGGACAGGTGTAAGAATGGCAAAGTGGCTATGAGGAGGAATACGAGCACATGCTTATCCATTTTTGAACTGTAGTCTTTATTTTGACCCACGTCTCTTATAGATGATATACAGTAGTTGAACATACTGTGAAAATGGATGAGTAGAGAAAAGGCTGCAACTAGATCTGCAGCCCCAGGACCCCTAGTGGTTGGTTCTTATAAGTATCCAATGGGAGAGTAGATACTTAATCTCCTGTGGCCTATAAAATCAAGGGGCCACCCAAGTTGGGTGAGGTTGGGGGAGGGTGGGGAGCTGGCACAAAGCACCAGCGGAAACAGAGTTTCAGTAGTGGACTTCGGAAGCATGGGCAGTGGCTGTTTCAGGGCTGGCAGCACTGCTCGGAGAGTCGGCTAAGTCCTCCAGTGGAGGGGGAACTCACGGTCAGGTCTCCCACTAAAAAAGCAAGGAAAGAGCTGTTATTTCTTGCTGCCTAAATTGGAGGGCATGGGTCAGACAGGCTTAAGACACAGTGGGACAGCAGGAGGTGGGGGAGAGGGTGATTAACAATCATCAAGTGAAAGATCAGAGGCAGGAAGGGAGAGAGAGAGAGCGAGGTGAAACAGAACAAATTACAGTTTAACTTAGATGTGGCTTTGGAATTTTACATTCATACAGCTTAAACACTTTAAAACCTTAAAAACTGCAAAGACAACAGCTATTTTACAGATTTGCAGTTTAAAGGATAGTTTCATTGTTATTGTGGCAAAAGGCTCCTTTAGAAATACAAAACAGAGTAGTAGTGCTGAGCAGCCAATCAGGGTAGACTCAAAAAAAAGGCCCTTGCTTCTGACTGGTGCGCCGTACCTCGAGAGTTTCAGCAGCGGGCCTTGGGAGCGTGGGCAGTGGCTGTTTCAGGACTGGACGCACCACTTGGGGAGTAGGCTAAGTCCTCCAGTGGAGGGGAAACCTGAGGACAGGTCTCCCACTTCAGAGTTTCAGCAGCGGACCTTGGGAGTGCGGGCGGTGGCTGTTTCAGGGCCAGCCACATCACTTGGAGAGTCAGCTAAGTCCTCTGGTGGAGGGGGAACCTGCGGTCGGGTCTCCCACTTGAGAGTTTCAGCATTTTACTGCTGAAATCTTCTCTGATTCAAATTGCTGTTGCAGGGTATACTTTCTGCTGCATTAATACAGGGTGTGCTTACAAGTTTGTTAATGTTTTGTGCTTACAGATTACTGCTGTAATCTTTGGTTCTAATAGTTTTTGCAAGGTATATCTTCTGTTACTGCTTTATTTTTCTCTGCAGCAAAATGTTTTTTGCAGGGTATATCTTCTGTGAAATTCTTACAGGTGGTGCATACAGGGTTTACTGTTTTATCTATCATTAGGCTAAGCTTTCAGGCTACTGCATTTGTTGTTGGTTGATTGTTTCTGCTCTTACTGCCTTGTTTCTTTTGTCTGTGGTTCTTCCTATTCAGCAGGGGAAGGGCCCAGCCACCCACCCTATCCCTAACCACTCCATGCTACACTCCTTTTATAGAGAGAACAATCATGACATTTCCTATAGCAAAGCAGGAAGGGGATGATCAGATGGGTAGCACACAGTGACCTCACTTGCAAGGGCACCAGTAATTTAACTTATTACAACAAGTTATACAAAATAAATCTAACTTTTGCTTTCATTTTCCTCCATCTAATTGCTCGGACTAGGTTATAAACTTGACAGCTCAACTGGAATTGATATTATTAACTGCAGGCACAGTGGGACACTTTTCAAAAGGGCAGCTATACAGGATTTAGGACACTGTCCTACATGCTGGACCATTGGAGATCTAAGGGCTCAGCTCCTGGCAGCATGGGCAGAGACTGCATGCCTAAAATTGCATATTCAAGAGGAACTATATTATAAGAACCACCAGCCATTTCTCCAACATCCAACTGAAGCACCTTGACTGCAGAGGATAATTGGTCCGGGAGGTTGGCAGGTAGTTAGGAGGGGCAAATCAAGTGCCCCTTCACTCAGTGCTCTCTAACGTATCACCTCCACAAATCATATAAAAATTACAAACAGGTATCTGCCTCTATCTCCAAAATCAAACAAAGGGGTAGAGGACACTGAAGAGCAGGACATTGCTGTACAGGAGCTAGCGCTACAAAACTCACCCAAAACAGGGACCAAAACAAACAAAAAGGCAAAAAGGAAACCCAAAACACTTCTGATCATAGAAGACTCCATGATTCGTGGAGTTGATACCTACCTCTAGCCGGGGGTAATGGTCAGATGTCTCCCAGGTACATGAGTGTGGAGAGACACTGACCACATTGCTAAAATCGTGTAGCAAGCAGGAGAAAACATCAATGTCCTGGTACACATAGGGAACACCTGACCAGGCTGGGAGACAAACTGTCATACATTTCATCTGGCATCTCCTTCTCTGAGATCTTGTTGGTCTGGGGGGCAGACAGACGGAAGGTCAGAGAAGGGGAGATAGGGAGCTAAACATTTGGCTCAAGAGCTGGTGCCAGGAAAAAGGACACAAATTTGTAGGTAACTGCCAACAGTTTTGGTAGTAAACATTTTTTAAATTTGATGGACTGCATCTGATTAAGGAGGGAGTCAGTGTACTGGGACAGAAGTTTGATGTATTTGCAGAATATTTAAACTATCCAATGGAGAAAGGGGTGCAGCACCCAGTTAATCAGATGGGAAGAACACCCCTCCCCCTCAGCTAGTGATCAAACAGGAGTTCATCATGTTTGTAGTTCATTTGCATCACCAGGGAAGGAAAAAGGTCCAGCTCCCCACACGACGTGCAGGGGAAATGCCGGACCTCGTCCAACAACTAACGCACCGAAAACTGGCCAATGGAAAATCATGTACACAAATGCTCGCAGTCTGGGAAGCAAGATCCCAGACCTGTAGGTAACAATGACAGAGGCTAATCTGGACATAGTAGCAATTAGTGAGACATGGTTCACCAGTTACCACACTTGGGAGAATTCAGTACCCGGTTATATACTGTTCAGAAGAGACTAAGGTGCAAAAAGGGGGTGTGGAGGAGCCATTTATGTCAATGAAAATATCAAAGCTACAGAAATTCAGAATACACATAAGGAGCCAGAAGAACTGTAAGTCACCCTGGAAACAGGAAATGGGACAGCTATACGAACTGGGGTTGTCTACAGGCCTCCAGACCAGGGGGAAGACATAGACACATTACTGTTAGAAGATATACAAAACATGACAGCAAAAGGGGAGGTTCTGATAATGGGAGACTTCAACATGCCAGATACAAATTAGTCAATACCAGCAGGAACATCCGCCAGAACTAGACTCATAGTGGTGCCCTGCAGGGGGAGGGCCTCAAACAACTGGTATAACAACCCACACGAGACAGGGCTATCTTAGATCTAGTACAGACTAATGGAGAAAGTATCACAGATCTCCAGGTAGGTCACCTGTGGGCCAGTGATCATCACGTGGTATGGTTCAATTTGGCCACTAGAACTAAATCATCCCATTCCAAGGCAACAATATGTGACTTCAGAGGAGTTGACTTTGATAAGATGGCCAACAGAGTTAAGCTAGCCTTGGCAAGAAGAAATACAGGTGAGGGTGTACAGGCAAAGTAGGCAAGCATTTAGGATGCAATACTTGAAGCAACATCCCATTGTGTTAGGGAGAAAAGCAAGAGCAAAAGAAGGAGGAAACCAGTTTAGTTCTCAGAAACAGTGGCAGAAAAGGTCAGAGCCAAAAGTTTGGCCTTCAGGAAAATATAAGAGAACGCAGTGTGACGAAGATAAGGAGGCATACCAAACTTCCCTAAGGGAAGCAAGGAACACAGTAAGGCAGTAAGGCAGTAAGGTTAGCAAAGGCCCAAACCAAGAAAACACTAGTACAAACAGTAAAAGAAGGGGAAAATACTTTTTATACATACATTAGTGAAAGGAGAGAGTCCAGAGGGGGTATTGATAAGATCAAAGGGGATAAGAGGTAGTGGGTGGAGGAGGACCAAGGCAAAGCATCTATCCTAAATAGATACTTCTGCTCAGTATTTACTGAGGAGAAGGTAGGGCAGGGCCCACAGCTCAGCACCATGGACACAGGGGGAGAGGGAGGAGTGCACAAGTCCCTTCATAAAAGAAAGGGCCCTACAAGGGCTCACTAAGCTCAGGGTGGACAAGGCAATGGGACCAGATGGTATACATCCCAGGGTACTAAAGGAGCTAGGGGTGGAACTAGCAAAGCCATTATCAGAACTGTTTAGTGAGTCTCTGAGCACAGGAGAGGTCCCAGAAGGCTGGAGAAGGGCTCATGTGATCCCGCTCCACGGGAGTGGTAGCAGGGAGGAGGCAGAGAGTTACAGACCAGTCAGCCTTACCTCAGTAGTGGGCAAGATTATGGAGGCACTCCTTAAGAAAAGGATAGTGCAACACTTGGAATTCACAGGAGCATGGGATCCAAGACAGCATGGGTTTACAACATGAAGGTCCTGTCAAACTAACCTCATAGATTTCTTTGACTGAGTAACCAGAGTGGTGGATCAAGGGGTGCAGTTGATGTCACCTACCTTGACTTCAGCAAAGCTTTCAATACTGTTCCACATAGAAGATTGATTAATAAGCTGGGTAGGCTCAGGGTGGGTCAGAAGTTGATCAACTGGGTGGCAAACTGGTTGGCAGGGAGAAAATAGATAGTTTTGGTAAATGGCATATAATCAGAAGAAATGAAAATCAGAAGTGGGGTACCTCAGGGATCAGTCCTGGGAGGAGTCCTTTTCAATGTCTTCATCAGTGACATTGCAGATGGACTGGAGGGTAAGGTTTGTCTGTTTGCAGATGACACCAAGATTTGCAACAGAGTAGATGCTCCAGATGGGGTGGGCAGAATGAGAAAAGATCTGGATAAACTGGCAAAATGGTTGGAAAAGTAGCAACTGGGGTTTAATGCAAAGAAGTGCAAGATCATGCACCTAGGGAAGAGAAACCCTGAAGCCACCTATAGGTTGGGAGGGGAGTTGCTGGCATTCACAAAGGAAGAAAGAGACTTGGGCATTGTCATTAAAGATGACCTGAAACCATCCAAGCAGACCACTAAAGCAGTAGGTAAGGCTAGGGGGATGTTGGTGTGTATTAGCAAGGGTAGCACAAGTCGTAAGAGGGAGGTAATAATCCCTCTTTTCCAGACACTGGTTAGGCCCCCTCTGGAGTACTGCATGCAGTACTGGAGGCCGCACCTGCACTAGGTCATTAATAAAATGGAAGCAGTCCAGAGAAGAGCAACCTAAATGGTGCAGGGACTATATCAGAAAACATATGAGGACAGATTAACAGAGCTCAGTATGTATACCCTAATACAAAGGAGGAAGAGAGGTGATATGATTGAAACATTCAAACATCTTAAGGGCATTAACAAGGTGAAATAGTCTAACATGTTTCATTATAAGGAAAAATAGCAGGACAGGAGGACACAGCATGAGATTAGAGGGAGGTCAATTAAGGGGTAATGTGAGGAAGTTCTTTTTTCACAGAAAGGGTGGTGGATGCATGGAACTGCCTACCTCTGGAAGTGTTGGATATGAATACAGTGCAGGGCTTCAAATAGGCATGGGATAGGCATAAGGGAGCAATACAGATGAGTATGAATAGATAGGCATTGACAGAGTAAAGGCCTATGACACATTCATAAGGTAGAAAAAAATGGGCAGACTGGATGTGCCTTGCAGTCTTTATCTGCTGTCAACTTCTATGTTTCTATGTTAGGAGATTGTGTTAAAATCAGATTGGAGTACTGAATTAACCTTGGACATTACACTGAAGTAGTGTCTGTTCTCAACTGCAAATATATGGAGATTACACCTCCCACTGTGCTTCAGGGGGTAATTAAAAAACATAGAGAATAGTAAAGGGCCAGAGACTGAGCCTTGAAGTATCCAAAGATTTGAGAGAGGTAGAATGGCTAGAAGGAAGACAATAACCAAGTGTCCTATTTCAAGAACCTTGGTCTTAGTTGAGGCGTCTTTCAGAAATTATCAGCTCTGGTAGTTTGAGGAGGCATTGCTTCTCCAGTAAGGATAATTTTAATAAATGCCAGACTGGTTGTTAATTAAACTGCTGTTTTAAGAGATATGATTTTGATTTCCGGCTATAACCTGGCTTGTTTGACTGAGACCTCATTGGGGGACAATGCCATTATGTATCTTTCTGAACTTGTTCCCCAGTGGGTTTTGGTCACACTCCATCCTTGTACAGAGCACAGGGGTGGGGGAGTGGCCATAATTTATAAAAAGGACCTGGAGGGTACTGCAGTCCTGGTAAATGTTGGCAGGTCCTTTGCGTGTGTGGCTATGGGTGCATGGTCATAATGTTGCACCTGGAATAGCACAAGAAACAATGCCGCAGACATAATGCTGTGTGCTGAAATAATGTTGGAAAAGACAGCAACTAAACCACAAACAGTAAACACAATTAAAAGCAATGGCTGTTTCTTGTTTCTTGAGGGGGACTCCACCCCACTGCACCCTCTACATGAGGGGCTTTGCCCCACACACCCCAGAATAAATATAACTAACTCAAAGGGGTTGTGGACTTCAAGGATGGGGTGAAACATTGGAGGAGAAAAATTAACATTTAAAAAAAAAAGCTGTAACACTATGGGACCTAGGGGGAACCAAACCACAGCCCCATGTCCCCTACACCACCAGATGATGGTTCCCTAGCCACTCCACCACGGGAGTGGTTCATCCAGGCACAGCACCAGCAGCCTCTTTCACACTCCCCCATCAGGCCGTGCAGCAACAGGGGTAGTGGTTATTCCCAATCGCTGAAAAAACCCTGTCGCTCTACTACCTTTAGCGCTTTCTGCAGCACGGTAATTCATGCGCTATTTTGGCAGCACTATATTGACCCTGTACAGTGGCTATGGCATATGGTTGCCACCTCAAATGCAAGATTCACCTGGTATATCCCCAAAGGAGGAGCCAGGAAGTTTCTAGAGGATTTCATTGACTTGGTGGGGTTGATTTGGGTGTTGAGGATATAGCATGCACCAAGCAGGAATGGGACCTTGGTGTTATTATCTCTGATGATCTTAAGGTGGGGAAACAGTGTGACAAGGCAGCAGGTAAAGCAAATAGGATTCTGGGATGCATAAGTAGGGGCATCACCAGCAGGAAAATGGAGGTCATAATTCCACTATACAAGACACTAGTGAGGCCCCACCTGGAGTACAGTGTACAGTTCTGGAGACCTTACCTACATAATGACATAGACAGGGTAGAGAAGGTTCAGTGGATGGCAACAAAGATGATACAGGGATTGCATCACAAGTTCTATGAGGACAGGCTGAAGGACTTGAATATGTACTCTCTGGGAGAGGAGGGAGAGAGGGGATATGATAGAGAAATGCAACTATAGGCCTGTCAGCCTTTCTTCCATTGTGGGTAAGCTGATAGAGGCCGTTGTGAAAGAGAGTTTGGTGGCCTACCTAGAAGATAATGAACTACCAAATGAAAAGAAGCATAGATTTGTGCTTGAGAGATTTTGTCTGACCAACCTGATACTGTTGTTCAATTGGGTCACTGAAGAGTAGAATCAGACAGGCAGTAGATCTGCTATACTTCGATTTCAGTAAGGCTTTTGAAACAGTACCACACAGAAGGCAGCTGAAGAAAATGGAGGACTTTGGGGTGGAGGACTGGATGGGAGGAGTTTGACTTGCCACTTTAACAGAGGAGAGAAATCTGGGGGTCACAATCAATGACTCCTTCAGGCATGCAAATAAATGCAATAAAGCATACAGCAAGGCATCAAGGATGCTGGATTGCACATGAAGGGTTGTGACAGTGGCAGATGCAAGGTGATTCTACCACTGTACAGATGCCTAGTGAGGCCACTTCTGGAGTACTGTGTCCAGTTCTGAAGCCTTCACCTGAGGAAGGGCATTGACAGACTAGTTGATACAATGAATGGTCACCAAGATAATCCAGGGACAGAAGGAGAGATCCTATAAGGAAAGGAGGAGAGATCCTATAAGGAAAGGATGTGAGCACTATGTATGCAATAGAGGCCCAGTGGGAGTGGGGGAACATGACTGAAATACAGTGCTCCTTCATTTATACACCCCACATTTATCCACCACCCTCACATACTGCCAGTGTATGCTCTTGTCCAATTTTCCTACAGTGTTATTCCCCCTTTATCTGCCATCCTCACTGTCTGCCATCCGCCAACATCTTTTTGTGTACTGTCTTTATAGTGACAATGTTTCTTTCCCCCACTTATCCTCCATTGCCATGCTTTGGTGGAACAGATGTTTCTCGCTTACTCCCAGATGTATCTCACTCTGCCAGACTTGTGAACTGTATTTCTTGTCAACTGAATTGCACTTACTGAGCCGCAAGTGTTTTACTCGAACCTGGGGAACTGTATGTCTTTTGCTACTATAGACTGAATTGTGCAAGGGCAGCTTTATTGTTCTTGGGTGAATTTGTTGTTTGTTACCATGGTGACTGTCTGCATTACTTAGAAACATAAAAACATAGACTTTGATGGCAGATAAGGACTGCTTGGCCCACCTAGTCTGCCCTTTTCCCTATCTACAGGATAAGCTGCAGATCCTAGTTAACCAACAGCCTATTTCTTCCTACCCCCCCACTTCCCAGTGTTCCTAGTTTCCCTGACACCTACTGTGACTTGCACAAACTCCACAAGCCTCGTTCTCTTGATTAAACTGCTCCTTGTCCCTCAATTGGTGGTGGCAGCCCCATTTTGGTGGGTTTTGGGGTTTAAAGCAAAGTCATCCATAGATGTGGCAGCAGCTATGTGCATCGAAGTGTGGCAAAGTGCAGAGAGCCTGTGGGAGTCCATGGGAGCCACGGGTCTTTGGCCATAGCATTCTTCTGGTTTGTTCTGTGGTATATTCTTCATATTTTAAGTTTTGTTCCTCATTTTTGAATTTTGTTCTGTTTTATTATTGAACATGGGAAAGTGCACTGTATTTGAAGGTGGATTGTTTATTTTATTATGTTGTTTTATTAGTTGAGAATTAATTTTTACTGTTGTAGTTTCTGATTTAATAGTGGCTGTTAGTAATGTTTCTGGTTTTTCTATGGTCTAAGTATTTAATTAGGTCTTCTCATTTCAAAGTAGAGTTTTTATTAGTTTTTATCCAGTAGATTTAACTTGGGAATGTACTTTTTAATTTTGAAGCAGGTGTTTAGTGGTTGTTTATTTTTGTTTAGGAAAGTTAGTGTTTTTGTATGTATTACTTTGTGTTTGTTTTTATTATGAGGGATGTACTACCTAACCCAGGACCAGTCCCCTCTGCTCACTCTGTTTCCTGGCATCATTCAGATGGTTTAAAAATTCTGCATTTAAATGTTCGTAGTTCAATTCTGAAGATGGCTGAATTTGGAAATATTGTGAATTTTACCATCCACATATGTGGGTGTTACTGATTCTTCATCTCCTGATAGTCTGTGTGCTTTTCTTGGGTACAGCATCATCAGACAGGATAGGGTCAGTAGGAAAATAGGGATGGTTCTGCTCTTTATTTTAAGGAGTATTTGCAGATCACTCTACTTAAAGTGCACTAATTCTCTAAATGAATGGCTTCTTCTTTGTTTGGTATTGGTGGACAGAAGCAGGTTATTTTGGGTTGTTTATACAATCTTCCTCAAATTGGTCTGTCAGATGTGGTCAATTTTTGATGGCTGCTGAGACTTATATTGGTTTACATGATTTTGTGGGATTTAGTGATGTTAATTTAAACCTGCTTAGTGATTGTGTTT
Source organism: Neoceratodus forsteri (assembly GCA_016271365.2). Classification (NCBI taxonomy): domain Eukaryota; kingdom Metazoa; phylum Chordata; order Ceratodontiformes; family Ceratodontidae; genus Neoceratodus; species Neoceratodus forsteri. The sequence continues at coordinate 105,570,071 of CM057457.1, forward strand.
TTCAGTATGAGTCTTTATTTTGCTCAACTACTTAGTTCTCCCACTAGATTAAATTCTGGTAATTTGCACCACTAATTACTGGACTGGGTTTTTATTAATAGAGAAAATAAAGTGTTATTGGTTGGTCTTTTAAATGATGGAGTCAAAGGCCAACAAAATGCTGCGTTGAATTGCAAGGGTATATCCTCAATTAGGGGAGAGGTGATTCTGCCACTCTATAGATCATTAGTTAGACCACACCTGGAGTACTGCATGCAGTACTGGCACCCATATCTGAAGAGGAACATTAAGTTACTGGAGGGGGTGCAGGTCAGGGTGACAAAGATGATCCAGGGGCTGGGGGACTTACCATACGAGAGGAGGCTGAGGGAGTTGAACATGTACTCACTGAAGAACAGGAGGGATGGAGGTATATGATTGAAACCTTCAATTACATGAAAGGAATAAACAAGACAGGTATGGAGGGTCTGCTTAAAGTAAGGGAAGGGAGGGACACCCAGGGCCATGATATGAGACTGGAGAGAGGAAGGTTCAAGAGGGAGATGAGGAGACACATTTTTATGGAGAGGGTTGTAGCTGGGTGGAATGTGTTACTGGCAGTAGTAGTATCCAGTAGAACAGTGGGCTGCTTGAAGGGGCTGGGACAGGGCAGGGGAGTGTCAAGGGAGGGAGGGTGGGATGGAGGGCAGCTACAGAATAAGGGTGCTAGCTGCACATTGGAGCAGACTTAATAGGCCACTAGGCCTTTTCTGCTTGCAAATTTCATATGTTCGTATAAGTTAGCAATTGTTTAGCTACCTTTTGCATTTTGACATTTAAAGCTCCCCATATTTCTCCACATGTAATTAATTTTCATAATTTCAGATGATTTAATGCTGATGCATTTTTTTAATTGTCTAGGAATTATTAGTCCTATTTTGATTGTATCCCCGATGTTGATTTAGCTCTAGATTTTTTTTTAAATCAATAAATTCCAATTCAGAAGAAATATTTTCCTAAGAGAATGGTTGAAATTTGTGGACTGTGGTGCACCAAATTTGTGGTTTTCTAAAGATTTAAAATACTGGATAAAACAAAAGTAATTGGCTTGGTCTGACTATAAATCCTCTCTCTCTTTAAGCTCTCTGTCTTACTGTCATGGTGCCTTAGAAAAAATATTTCCTATATGATTAGAGCTGCTAAATATGAATTTGTGCATAAGTAATTTAATTCGAATTGGTCTGATTTTCGACAGTTTTGGAAAAATGTTCTTAAATTATGGTCAGGATGAAGGTCCTTTTACTACTGTGTCTGATAATGATAGTGTGCTCTGTGATCCATTAGACATAGCCAATGTTTGAAATTCTAAATTTACAGATTTATGTAGGTTTAATTCAATTCTGACTACTGCAAATTCACCTAAATTGTCTGAAAATTTTGCTTTTTTGAGGTTTCCTAGATTTTAATTTAAGAAAGCCAGTGTGAAGGAAGTTGCTCACCTTATTTCTCTACTTTCAGACAAATACAGTGACTGTAGTGCAGTGTTGCTTAGGCATTTTCTTTTTTAAATTACTTTCTCCTTTTATACAGTAGTAGCCACAGACATTGCCAGCTATTTCCTGAAATTTCTGTGATATTTCTAGAGAAATCTCCTGCTTTCTGCATTTCAACAGTAGGGGCAGCAGAGAGAAACTCTTTAGAAACGTCATGAAATATCTGGAATTAGCTGGCAATGTGTGTGGCTACTACTGTAGTTTCCCCTTTGTGTGATAGTTTTAATTTATCTTCAATTTCACAAAAGTTTCCTTTGAGTTGGAAATGTGCATGTGTTGTACTTCTGCCTAAAAAACCCACAAGCTGCTGTATCTGAAGATTTCCAGCCTATTTTGATCATAAACCTTATCAGTAAAATACTTGAACATTTTGTAGTTGATCAGATCAATAATTATTTACAAAAATATGGGTATTATGTTCACAGCAGCACAGCTTTTGCAAGGGCTATGGTATTGGCACAGTCTTTATCAGGTTCACAGATGTGATCCTTAAGGCCTTGGATGTTGGTCATGTGGTTGGGGCTGCGCTTGTGGACCTGAGCAAGACATTTGATCTACTTGATCATACCAAGCTTTGTGATAAATTATTGGGTTTGGGTTTTTCTACTAATGTAATTTCTTGGTTTTTGGATTATTTAACTAATAGATCTCTGCTTGTTGGCATTGACTCAGTCTCTTCTGACTGTTAAGTAATAAGTAAGGGGGTTCACCAAGGGTCGATTCTTGACACTTTAATGTTTACTTAGTTTATTCATTTACAGACTTCTTATTTTAAATATTGTGTATTATTGCTATATGCTGATGATTTGATTATGTTTTGTTCTGGAGAAAATGTGGATATCATTTCTAAATATTTGGAATGCAATTTTATTTCTGCTTGTAATTGGTTTTTGAATAATTCTTTCATCCTGAACTCTAAAAAACTAAGTCTATGCTTTTTGGTTCTCACTGTATAATCAGTGCCTCCTCCCCTTACAGTTAAGGGTTAATTTTGGTAATTCATTTGAGCAGGTGTCTCAATTTAAGTACTTGGGCTTGCTATTAGATTCAGGGTTGTCCTTCTCAGAACATGTTAAAATGGTATGTAGGACAATAAACCAAAAAAGTGGTATACTTTATAAACTGAAAAATGTTTCTCCTTGGAAACATGGAAAAGTATTTCCAATGGGTCTCTTTTGCCACATTTTTACTAAGCTGCAAGTCTTTTTTTTTTTGGTTGGGGTTCAAAGAATCTCAAAGTCTTTTAGTTGCATATAACAATATTTGTCATTGTGTTTCATTAGCACCAACACCATTGTACTCTATATTCTCATCTTGGTTGGCTTTCTCCTTCCTTTGTATTCAGTATTTGTTTGGTTGTTTGGTATTTAAAAGTGGGGGTTTCTTTCAGTTTTTGGGCCTCTCTCACACTTAATAAAGTGAAGGTCAATGCTTTCTTGCATGAGATCAGCTAAAGGGGTTGTGCTAGTTGAAAGATTATGTAAAAGGCTGGAAGCTCCTGCTTTCTATATTACTTATCCTCAATTTTGGAATGGTCTTTCTGATATATTGCAGTCCACTCCTTCTTTTCATATATTTAAAAAGAATGTCTACAATCTTTGTATAGTTATTGTAATTGTGATTGTAATTTTGGTTAATGTATTTTGCTTTAATTATGTCAAGTTTGTTTTACAAATTGTTATTCTAATATTACCTGGGTAGATCCTGAAATTGGATCTTTTCCGGTTATTAAAATTAAATAAAGAATAAATAAATAAATAATGTCTCTCGGCATCTACCTTTGTAAGGTACTATCTCTGCTTACTCCCTTGAATCCATTCACACATTTTACTGGTCATGATTGTGATCATGACCACGTGACTCATCATACCATCTGTGTCTGTGTCAGGGGAAGGGGTGACATTGAAAAATAAAACTCACGTTGGCTAAAACTAAAGGTGACTAAATAAAGAAGAAAAGACACCTACCCATGTTACAGCAAAGTTGCTATACAACCCAGCTCCTTGTCTCTGTGCTGGACTGTGTCTGCATCAGGGGAGGAGTGTGCATGAAAAATTAAAGCCACTAATGCTCAGACTAATCAGAAACTGCCACCTTCTATTATCTACCAACCTCTCTTATTTGCCAAAATGTAGGATCTACTCAGGTTGGTGGATAAAAGAGGAAACACTGTACATAAGTTTCTCAGGGGTATAAACAAAGTAAACAGTGAGGACCTAGAGGTATTTGTAAGAAATGGAGATGCAGTCACTGGGGGCATGACTGAAAGTTGGTGGGGAGTAAATTTAGGAGAACCTTGAGGAAGTCACTGAAAGTATGCTGGAACCATGGACCAGACTACCAGTGGATATGTTGGAGGCATCCACCCTTAACAGGTTTACTATGGTTGTAAAGGGCAAGGGGACTCATAGTAACCCAACAGGGCAGCAAGGGTTTGAGTGGAGATGTTGTGGGGGGGGAAGGATATTGCCCACCAGGACAGTAGGTCAGTGGAGTGAGGTAGTATGATAAGGGCAGACTTGATGGACTCTCATTCTTCTTTTGTCATATTCTGTCTTGTTCTGTTAATATCTATTCCTATTCCTAGCACTGCCACCCTCCTCACTATACCAAGGACTGCACCCTGCTTGACTATGCCATCCTTTGGCTGTTTCTCCTAGCTGACAAAGCCAACCTCTGGCTGCCCAAACTAGCCTGCAGTCTCACTAGTTCCACCATATGAATTGCCACAAGTAACATCACTTGGCTACTTATTTAATGATTACCTACCCTAATTTTGTTATATGGTACTGTGTAACATGAATGCTTGTTAACACTGTAACCTGAACTCTTCATTGTTCTTTGTATGTTCTTTTATGCTCAAATGTTTGACGTGGAACCTGTGCAAATAAGTCTCTGGCATATAGGTATTGTAATCTGAGATCTCAATAAATAAAAAATAAAATAAATAAAAATACAAGATACAGAGTGCCATGAAGCAACTACTGTATTACCATCAGTTTTATCCATTTACTATATACAAGATTTGTCAAAATGTTTCTTTGTCATTTTGTTATATTGTACATAGCTCTTGGTCTTGGAATTATTCAGAACTATTTTTTCTCAGTTTAGTGGTGTTTAGTGAAACTATGTAACTCCACAAAGGTAATGTCATCCAGACTCTTGAGTATAACCTTCTAGTTCTCTGATTCAACAGCTTTTCTTTTTCCCATGAGCCCATTTGTCTGGGCCTTTAAATACAACAAAATGGACAGGCATTGATTTTCCATGATTTATAGCTGGGAACTGATCTTCTATGTAAACACTGTATGCTAATTTGAGCCAAAGGCTCTAGAAGCCATCCTATCTGTGTCCTGTTGCAGTAACAAAGCAGTCTGGTACAGCTTATCTTCCTTTAACTGGTGTGACCCCTTTTGGATGATTCATGGCAACCTCTTACCCTGTAACTGATCCACTATTGTGAACTACCACCCCTCTCTGCCATGTGCTGGGATGTGCAGCCTGATCACCATCTGCTATCCTGAGCTCCACTACCTATTCACCATAGCTGTCATTCAGATGCCCCTTGTCTACTGATGAGTCTGAATCTCTCATACTTGTGGGATTCCAGTATGAACAATCATATTATTTATAGAAATACAAAATCACACATGTTCCCACAATGCAAAGTATCATGGGCTGCATGTGCAAATCACCACAGAATATTATGCTGGTTCAACTTTAAGCAGAAATGCATCGTGCTAAAAGGCCTCTCATACAGTTTGCAAAGAGTGCCAACAGAAAACATAGACACATGTTCCATCCTACCAGGACGCATCAGTATGCCTTGTCTGTTTGACAAACCAGTGGAATGAACCAGCTATCCTAAGATGGTCTATATGGGTTATGTTGTGGTGAACCCAATTAAAACAAATAAAAAAACAATCTAAAAGACAAAGAACCTCTGTGTCCAAGCACTGAGGCAGTGGTTACACCAAAGGGCATTTGGCTGGAAAACCAAGTTTCAAAGAAATACAAAATCACACATGCTCCCACAATGCAAAGTATCATGGGCTGCATATGCAAATCACCACAGAATATTATGCTGGTTCAACTTTAAGCAGAAATGCATCATGCTGAAAGGCCTTTCACACAGTTTGCAAAGGATGCCAACAGAAAACATAGACACATGTTTCATCCTACCAAGACTTATCAGTATGCCTCATTTGTTTGACAGCCCAGTGGAATGAACCAACAACCCTAAGATGGTCTATATGGGTTATGTTGTGGTGAACCCAATTAAAACAAAAAAAAAACAATCTAAAAGACAAAGAACCTCTGTGCACAAGCACTGAGGCAATGGTTACCCCAAAGGGCATTTGGCTGGGAAGCCAAGTTTCAAAGAAATACAAAATCACACATGCCCTCACAATGCAAAGTATCATGGGCTGCATATGCAGATCACCACAGAATGTTATGCTGGTTCAACTTTAAGCAGAAATGCATTGTGCTGAAAGGCCTCTCACACAGTTTGCAAAGGGTGCCAACAGAAAACATAGACACATGTTTTGTCCTACCAGGACTCATCAGTATGCCTCATCTGTTTGACACCCATATTATTTACAGGTCTCAGGAAAAACCCTGAATACCTGTAACATGTATGACCTTACTTCTTAAAATAAAGAAAAATAAAGAGAATTATTGTTAGCTATCTTATTCCCCAAGAACAAAATGAACTAAGGACAGGGAGAAAGTTATGACATTATCTGTTTGCATTTTCTAAATCAGCCATCTACTGATCAAATAGGCAATTTGCAGGTGTTGATTTTTGACAAAAAATGCATGTTTTAGATATACATTTAAGCAATAATACATGATGAGGGTGATATGTCAGATATCATCATGCCTTGGGTGTGTTCCAGTGCTTGTGCACAGGTACATCAGCATGGAGAGACACTGACCACATTGCTAAAATTGTTCACAAAGCAGGAGAAAACATTGATGTCCTAGTACACATAGGGACTAATGATCTCGCCAGCCGGTCAGTTGTGGAGACCAAGGAACACCTGACTAGGCTGGGTGACAAACTATCATCTATTTCATCCGGCATCTCCTTCTCTGAGATCCTGCCAGTCTGAGAGAGGGGTGCAGATGGACGGAAGGTCAGCGAAGGGGAGATAGGGGAGCTAAACATGTGGCTCAAGGGCTGGTGCCAGGAAAAAGGACACAGATTTGTAGGGAACTGGCAACAGTTCTGGGAGCGAAAGTTCTTTAAATTTGATGGACTGCATCTGACTAAAGAGGGAGTCAGTGCATTGGGGCAGAAGTTTGACGTCTTTGCAGAATATTTAAACTAGCAAATGGGGAGAGGGGTGCAGCATCCCATACATCAAATGGGAAGAACACCCCTCCCCCCTCAGCTAGTGGTCAAACAGGAATTCAGCATGTTTGCCGTTCCTTTGCATCACCAGGTAAGAAAAAAGGTTTGTCTCCCCATACAACGCACAGGGGTAATGCCAAACTTCACCCAACAACTAACACACCAAAATCTGGCCAATGGAAAATCATGTACACAAATGCTCACAGCCTGGGAAATAAGATCCCAGACCTGCAGGCAATAATGTCAGAGGCTAAACTGGACATAGTAGCAATTAGTGAGACATGGTTTACCAGTAACCACCTAGGAGACTTCAGTACCTGGCTATGTATTGTTCACAAGAGACCGAGGTGCAAAGGGGAGGAGTGGCCCTGTATGTTAATGAAAATGTCAAAGCTACAGAAATTCAGAATACACATAAGGAGTCAGAAGAACTGTGGGTCACCCTGGAAACAGGAAATGGGACAGCCATAAGAACTGGGGTTGTCTACAGGCCCCCAGACCAGAGGACATAGACACATTACTGTTAGAAGATATACAAAACATGACAGCTAAAGGGAGGTTCTGATAATGGGAGACTTCAACATGCGGATACAGATTGGTCAATACCAGCAGGAACATCTGCCAGAACTAGACTCATAGTGGATTCCCTGCAGGAGGGCCTCAAACAACTGGTACAGCAACCCACAAGAGACAGGGCTATCCTAGATCTAGTACTGACTAACAAAGAAGGATCACAGATCTCCAGGTAGAAGGTCACCTGGGGGCCAGTGACCATCACATGGTATGGTTCAATTTGGCTACTACATCTAAATCATCCCATTCCAAGGCACAAATATGGGACTTCAGAGGAGCTGACTTTGATAAGATGGCCAACAGAGTTAAGCTAGCCCTGGCAAAAAAACACAGGTGAGGGGTACACAGGCAAAGTGGGCGAAGCATTAGGATGCAATACTTGAAGCAACATCCCATTGTGTCAGACAGAAAAGGAAGTGCAAAAGAAGAAGAAAACCACTTTGGTTCTCAAATACAGTAGCAGAAAGGTCAGAGCCAAAAGGCTGGCCTTCAGGAAATATAAAGGGAACACAGCGGGATGAAGATAGGGAGGCATACCAAACTGCCCTAAGGGAAGCAGGTAAGGCAGTAAGGCAGACAAAGTCCCAAACTGAGGAAACACTAGCAACAGTAAAGAAGGTGACAAGACTTTCTATAGATACATTAGTGAAAGGAGAAAGTCCAGAGGGGGTATTGCTAAGCTTAATGGAGAAAAGGAAGCATGTGAGGAGGAGGACCCTGTAAAGGCATCTATTCTAAATAGATACTTTTGCAGTATTTACTGAAGAGAAGGTAGGGCAGGGCCCACAGCTCAAGCATCATGGACACAGGGGAGGAGGTGAGCACTACTCCCTTCACAAAGAAAGGGTCCTACAAGAGCTTGCTAAGCTCAGGGTGGATAAGGCAATGGGACCTGATGGCATACATCCCAGGGTACTTAAGGAGCTAAAGGAGGAACTAGCAGAGCCATTAGCAGAATTGTTTAGTGAGTCTCTGAGCACAGGAGAGGTCCCAGAAGACTGGAGAGGGCTCATGTGATCCCGTCCACAAGAGTGGTAGCAGGGAGGAGGCGGGGAACTACAGACCCGGTCAGTCTTACCTCAGTAGTGGGCAAGATTATGGAGCACTCCTTAAGGAAAGGATAGTGCAACACCTGGAATCCATAGGGGCACAGGATCCAAGACAGCATGGGTTTACAAAGGAAGGTCCTGTCAAACTAATCTCATAGATTTCTTTGACTGGGTAACCAGAGTGGTGGACCAAGGGGAGCAGTTGATGTCGCCTACCTTGACTTCAGCAAAGCTTTTGACACTGTTCCACATAGAAGATTGATAAATAAGCTGGGTAGGCTCGGGGTGGGTCAGAAGTTGGTCAACTGGGTGGCAAACTGGTTGACGGACAGAAAACAGAGAGTGGTGGTAAATGGTATACAGTCAGAAGAGATGCAAGTCACAAGTGGGGTACCTCAGGGATCAGTCCTGGGGCCAGTCCTCTTCAATATCTTCATTAGTGACCTTGCAGATGGACTAGAGGGGAAGGCTTGTCTGTTTGCAGATGACACCAAGATCTGCAACAGAGTAGATGATCCAGATGGGGTGGGCAGAATGAGAAGAGATCTGGATAGACTAGCAGAATGGTCAGAAGAGTGGCAACTGGGATTTAGCAAAAAGTGCAAAATCATGCACATGGGAAGAGAAACCCTGAAGCCACCTATAGGCTGGGAGGAGTTGCTAGCAGTCACAAGGAAGAAAGAGACTTGGGCATCATCATCACTGATGACCTAAATCATCAAGCAGACCTCTAAAGCAGTAGGTAGGGCCAGGGGGGTGTTAGGGTGTATTAGTAGGGTATCGCAAGTCGTAAGAGGGAGGTAATAATCCCTCTGTACAAGACACTGGTTAGGTCCATCTGGAGTACTGTGCAGTATTGGAGCCACACCTTCACAAGGACATTAACCAAATTGAGGCAGTCCAGGAAGGGCAACCAAAATGGTGCAGGGACTGCATCAGAAGACATATGAGGACAGATTAACGGAGCTCAATATGTATACCCTTGAGCAAAGGAGGAGAGAGGGTGATATGATCGAGGCATTCAAACACCTTAAGGGCATAAACAAGGTGAAAGAGTCTAACATGTTTAAATATAAGAAAAATAGCAGGACAAGAGGACACAGCATGAGATTAGAGGGAGGCCGATTAAGGGGAATGTGAGAAATCTTTTCACAGAAAGCGTGGTGGATGCATGGAATGACACCACAAGAAGTGGTGGCTATGAATACAGTGCAGGGCTTCAAACAGGCATGGGATAGGCATAAGGGAGCAATACAAATGACTATGAATAGATAGGCCACTGACAGAGCAAAGGCCGATGGCACATTTATAAGGTAGAAAAAGAAATGGGCAGACTGGATGGGTCTTGCAGTCCTTATCTGCTGTCAACTTCTATGTTTCTATGTTTCTATGGCATGAGACTGCTGACCGAGTGTCTCGGGTACCCAAGAAGTAACAATATCCATGAACATACACAACCTGGAGTGCATTTTTGCAAGTATGCAAGGATTCAATTTTGTGTATGTTAAAAAGTAAAAACAAACAAAAAAGTAACAGTTTTGTGAATATTTTTTAGTGGGATTTTATGTGTATGTATAAGGTTTAAACATTAGTTCAGTTCTGTTGTGTTTTGGCCAATGGGGGGTGCTGTTTTGGTAGTAGGTAAGGTTGTGAAGGACATTCCCGGCAGTAGCTGGCAGGTGTGGGTGTGGCAGGTCAAACAAATTATAAAGAGGTGGACACTGGTACCACTATGTTAATAATACTAGAGGATGTGTACCATACCAAGTACAAGAGAAAAGGTCCAGAAAGAGCTTGCCATCCTAAAGATATATAAGGCCCAGGATCAAATGGGTTGCGCTCCAGGTTACTCAGGGAACTGGCAGTGGAACTGGCTGAATTCTTGGCAGATGTATTCAACAGTTCAGTGGAGACTGGGGTGGTTCTAACTGGTTGGAAGTTGTCAAATGTAGTTCTGCTCCATAAGGGGTAGGGGACAAAGAACAAGCAGAGAACTATAGACCTGTCAGTCTTATCTCTTTTGTAGGGAAGCTGATGGAGTCACTGGTTAAAGAAGACCTTGTGGACTACTTGGAGAGTAGTGGGCTCCAGGATAGTAAGTCTTTTCAGACTAACCTGATAGTTTTCTTTGACTGGATGACAAGAAAACTGGATAGGTGCCATTCTCTGGATTTGATCTACTTCAAATTCAGCAAGGCTTTCAACTCCTGCCTCACAATCACTTGCTGAAGACGATGGACAATCTGGGTGTAGCTAACATCATAGTAAAGTTGGTGGGTAACTGGCTAAAGGGGAAGCAGCAGAAGTTGTGGTCAGTGGGTTCAAATCGGAAGAGAAGGTAACAAGCAGTGTACCACAGGGATGTGTTCTGGGTCCGGTCCTCTTCAATGTGTTCATCAGTGACATTGGTGAAGGAATCAGGGGCAGGGTGTGTCTTTTCTTGGATAACAATAAGGTCTGTGGGAGTGTGGATAGTGATAGGGATTCAGAGAAATGCTCAATGACTTACAAGGGCTAGAGGGGTGGTCTAAGGTTTGACAGTTGAAATTCAATGCCACGAAGTGTAAGGTAATGCATCTAGGGAACACGAATACCAGGACAGAGTACTAGATGGGTGGGGTGAGACCTAGCACTATGGCTCAGGAATGTGACCTTAGAGTTATCATCAGTGACTCCCTTAAACAATTGAGTCTGTGCAACATGGCATATAGCAAAGTGACTAAGATTCTGGGATGTTTTCGCAGGGGTATTTTTTATCCTTTTGTAACTAGATAAGGCCCACTAGGCACAAGTGCCTTTTTTTCAGGGTGACCTGGGAGAACGGATGAGGTTAAGTGACATGCTCAGAGTTACACAGAATGTAAGTGGAAGTTGTGGGACTCAAACCCAGGTCTGCTTGATGTAGCGAGTTCATTCATAGCTCGTTACTCTAACCTCTAGGCAATACTGCCAGACCTATACTGGTAGCAGAAGAGAAGAGGTAATAATTCCACTATAAAGATACTTAGTGAGGCCACACCTTGAGTACTGCACCTAGTTCTGGAGTCCCACCTATGGAAAGATAGGAATAGGCTGGAGACAGTGAAGCGCAGGGTGACAAAAATGATTCAGGACCAACAGGGCAGATCCAGAAGAGAGGGGAGATATGATAGAGACCTTCAAATTTCTAAAAAGGAATTAACAAAATAAACTGTGGGAAACTATTTAGCTTGAATACTAGGTCACGGTCACATGGACAAGAGTTGTAACTAACATGAGGGAGGTTCAGGTGGTACATAAGGAGATATTATTTTACAGAAAGGGTGGTGGAGCCATGGAACAGTCTACCAGCTGAAGTGGCAGGTGCAAAAAGCATTGATGGTTTCAAGCACGATTGATACAGAATGACATGCATATTGGTTGCCCGGGGAGGCAGAAACTGGGAGTAGAATGGGGTGGGGTTGTGGTGAGGGCTAGGATCCTGGAGAAACAGTAGGTCCCAGGGTTAAATGGAGAACACGGTCAGACTGGATTGACCATGGGTCTTTTTCTGCCATCATTGCCTATGTTTCTGAGTTATAAATATAGGAGGTGAAGTGGCTAAAATTCACTTTGCAAATTAATTCACAAAGGTTGCAAAATTCATGAAATAATGGCAATGCTAAATTTTCAACAAATGAAGTAGCCCTTTTTCAAAGCAAATTGACCACGTCATTATAACTTTTCCTGACTTCACCTGACAAAGTGCCTCTTAGCTTGGAAAACTTATTGCGAAGTGGCAGAGCAGTGAAGTGGGAACTTTGTGAAGTAATTCTACAAGGCAAATTTTGCAAGTTCTCTGGAAAAGCAAGACTTTGTAATGTCTACTTAGAAGACATCAACCTCCTTGAGTCGTCACCTTTTTAGGACACAGAGTATACAGTGGAAATGCTTACACTAATTGGTCAGGTTGATGTGGAAGTTAATTACAGTGGACAGTCTGCTGGGTTGCCCATGATTTTAGCTAAAATCAATCATCTGCCACCTGTAATGGATAGCAAATGCCTTTAAAAAATAATCTGGATTGAAGAAATATTTCTGAGTTATATTAATTGGTCAGGCTGATGTAGACATTAATTACAATGATCAGTCTGCAGTGTTGCATATCAATCAGTCACAAGCCACCTGTAAAGGATAGAAATTGGTTTAAAAAACATCTGTACTGGTGGAATATTTCTGAGTGGTGTTGCGTGAAATGTGAAAATTTTGCTCCACAAACTTTTTGCGTAATTTCCATATTCCGCAAAATTTTTTCCCCGAGGCAAAATTTGATTTTTCATGGGATTCCGATTTCATGTAATTTGAAAGAAAGTTGTTCTCTCCCAACTCACCAAATACCTTGAATCCCACCAATTACTTTCCAGTGCTCAACAGGGGTTCAGGATTGGGCACATCACTGAAACCGCCCATGTTAGTTTTACTAGCGATGTTATCATGGCCAATGTTAAGGGTCAGTATACCAGATTTGTCTTTGTTGATTTAACCAAGGAGTTTGACCTTGTGGACACTACCCTCCTTCTCTAAACCCTCAGAAGTCTACACCTCTCATCTAATGTTGTCAACTGGGTCAGCAGCTATCTGTTCGACAGATCCTACCAAACCTCCATTGAGGGCCAACTGTCCTTCAAATGTCCCATTAAATATGGGGTCCCCCAGGGCTCTATCCTGGAACCACTTCTCTTCTCTTTTTTTATCAGTTCTCTTCCCTCTATCTGTCAAACCACTCAGCTGGTCCTCTACGCTGACAATGCTGCACTCTATTCCAGCAGTGAAAATCCTTACATGATGTTCTGCAATCTTCAGGTGGATTTCAGTAAGCTCCACTCCTGGTTTTCTTATTTATTTATTTAAAATTGGTGAGTGGGAAAGGCACACTGAGCTGAGGCTTGTTTCCAGGTGTGATCCGGGTACAAGCAAAACAATTACAATCACATAAGGTACAGCAAGGTTACACTAAACATAATGTATAAAGAAAATATTGCAAGATGATAATAAGGTGCAGGGATGATATATACAGAGATGAACATAGATAACATTTTATAAAATTAGGTACAGAAATGCATAGACAGATTTTATTTTAGGACACTTGAAACCAGGAGGGTAACCAGTTCAGGCCAACTGGGACTTGTTTCCAAGAAACTATGAGGTAAATTCTGTACAGATAGGAGGGAGAGTGCACAACAAGCCTCCGGGGGGTACTGGGGGGAGCACACAAGGGATCAGAAGAAAGATGGGGGGTGAGGATTAGGAACAGTTTGGGCACTGAGGGGAGGGGAGTAGTCTAAGGAGTTTTTTGAGGGAAGAGAATGGAGAAGCAAAATGAAGGTCAGAGGGTAGATTATTCCAGAGAAGAGGGAGACGGAACAAGAACGCAGACTGGCCAGCCTTTGAGTGAGGGTGAGGGATGAAGAAAGTACACAAGTCTCTGTGGTGAAGAGAGTAGGAAGTGGAATTGGCAGGTGAAAGTTGGTGTGAGAGAGGTGCAGTGAACAAAACACCTGTTAGATAGCGAGTGAGGGAGAGTGGGGCATATAGGAGGCAGTGATGGGTAAGGGGGGGCAGTGGCAAAAGGAGTTAAGGAGAGTGTCCAGTTTGGAGAGGGAAGTGGCTGGGGCAGTGTTATACACTACATTGGCATAGTACAGCACTGGCAGGATTGTTTGTAGTACTAGTTTGTGTTGTGAGGGGAGGCAGGCTTTGTGGTGGTAAAGAACTGCAAGTTTGGTCTGAAGCTTGGTGCAAATGCTTTAATGTGGGTGGAGAAATTGAGGTGACTATCCAACCAGACACCTAGATATTTGAAGTTGGAGACCAACTCAAGGTGTGAACCATCCAGTGTGGTGATTGCAGGGGGAGTTGGTATGGAGGCAAGCTTCTGTCTAGAACCAAAAAGCATGGTAACTGTCTTTTTAGCATTGAGTTTTAGTTGATTTGTTTGGAACTAGGTTTAAACCCTGTTGAAATCATTTTGGAGGGGGGGGAATGCTGTTGAGGGATGGGCCAGAGATATAGATGATGGTGTCATCTGCGTACATGTGAATATTAGATAAGAGACATGCTGAGGGAAGATCACTTATAAAAAGTGAGAAGAGGATGAGGCAAAGGCTGGAACCTAGGGGGACCCAGAGAGGATAGGAAAAGGAGAAGAAAGTATATCACCAATTTGGACTGATTGGTGTCTATTTTGCAGGTATGAGTGGAACCAGTCTACTGCTGGTTTTGCAAGGCCAAACAAATTTAATTTTTGGAGATGGAGTGGATGGGCAATTGAGTCGAAAAAGCTTTTGCTAGATCTATGAAGACAGCAGCGGTGATGTGACTTCAGTCCATTTCAGAGAAGATAGATTCAATCACACACGGCAGAGGTGATTGTGGAGTGTTTTTGCTGTAAACCTGATTGCACAGGTGATAGTGAGTTATTTGAGGAGAGAAAGTCTGAGATTTTAGCAAGAATAAGGGATTCCTGGACTTTAACAAGGGAGGGGAGGAATGAGATGGACCGGTAATTTACAGAGGATGAGGGATCACCACCCTTGTGTAGGGGAAGAACATTGGCCAATTTCCAGGCATTGAGAACAGTGGCTGAGGAGAGTGAAAGGTTAAGTAAGAATGTCAAAGGAGCAGTTATACCAGGTGCAGCGATGTGGAGCAATCTTGGGCAAAGACCCTCAGGGCTTGACTTGGTAGTGTTGAGGGAAATGAGTGCAGTGTACACTTACACCTGGAAGGAGATTACTTCTTTATTTAGCTGTGAACTGTGTTGGAAATTCTATATTTCACTTGATATCTGCAACAACGTGCACTTTTGCTCAATTCTGTGGGAGGTGAAACTACCTACCCTTGGTAATTGCTTTTTATTTACATATTTATTTAGTGTTTAACCAAGAAGGGGCTTGCAAACTCTGTTTATCTTGTGAGTAACTTCAGAAGGATTTAAATACTGCATTTGGGTAGACCCTTGGAGGTAGCTAGATTGTCTACTAGAATTTTCTGACAGTTAAACTATTTTAAATAAATTACAGGTGGCCGAGGAGTTGAATAAGGAGCTTGTGAACTCTGCTTATCTTGGAAGTAACTTCACAAGGGTTTGAATACTGCATTTGGTTGTCCCTTGTGGTAGCTGGATTGACTACTAGGATTTTGGGACAGAAACTATTTTTAAATAATTTACTGGTACATAGGATTTTGTGATAGTTAAACTATTTTTAAATATGTTGCTGGAGGTTAGTTGAATTACTGTAAAGGGCAGTACTCAACAGGGTGGTGAAGCAGTGGTGTATTTGATTGTTTCTAACAGTTACCTGTGGTTGTGGACTACTCACCCCCCTTCCCACACTCCAACCCCCCAGGAGTGGCATTTTCTTTATAGCCAAAGTTCTGACATCACTTCCTCAACAGGTCTTGGGGTAGAACTGTCATATTCTTAGTAACCCATCACAGTGCATAAAGGGTTAGTACACAACACACACACACACACACACAAAAATTATGTGTATTACATATTGTATATTATAATGGAGAGGGACATGGGAGTGGTGCAATGCACTGGCTGTGGGGCAGCAGTTTTCTGGGAGACATTCTGGAAACTGTGTTGCTGTCCTATTTGCAGGCAACTGTCAGCTCTGAGGGAGGAGAGTGCCCACCTCCAGGCTGAACTGGCAAGGACTAAGGAGGCCTCCCCCACCCAAAGAGCACCACTGCCACAACCACTGCCTCAGAGGTTGCCAAGTATGAAGAGCAGTTGTACCACAGTGGGTTCTGGGAGGGTGCGGGTAGTGGAACAGAGGTGAAGCCCCCTATTTGTACCTCTACACAAATCATACGCCAGTCTGGCAGAGCAAGGTTCCTCTATGATGGCACCCTCAGTGGAGACCAAGAAGAACGATGAGGACATCCACAAGGGACACCCACAAAAGGGTGGCAAGGGACTCCACAGGGGAAGGAAACAGCTTCTGATAGGTGACTCAATTGTTAGGGGGGCTGGAACTAGGGAAGGGAGAGGAGAGGGAAGTAAGGTGCCTGCCTGGTGCCATGACTTGGAGGGACAAGAAGCGAATCCTCAGGATTGCAGAAGCGGCATCACAGGAGAGGGAACTAGATATCATTGTCCACCTTGGGACAAATGACCTAGCTAGACATGGAATCAGTGCAGTGCAGGATGAGTTTGTGGAATTGGGGAGGGGCCTCAGACAGGTAGCAAGCACGGTTACCTTCTCCGAGATGCTGCCAGTGCATGGCAGAGGTGAGGCTAGGGTACTGTATACCATGCAGTTTAATGAATGGTTGCAATACTGGTGCAGAGCACAGGACTTTGGCTTCATTGAGGACTGGGGGTACACCTGAAGAGGTGAAGGTCGATACTGGTACGATGGTCTGCATCTGTCCATGAAGGGAACCAAGCTCCTAAGTGACAGGTTTAAATGCTTCCTTGGCAAGCTTTTAAACTAGCCAAGGGGGGAGGTGCTGATAAGAGGCAGGACATTTCAAGCCTCCTCCCACAAAACATGGCAGGTAGTAAGGTAAACACTGAGGTACAGAGCTCAACAGAGGGCAGGACAGGGGTAAATGGAAAAATAGACAAGGGCAATAAGAGCAGGGATGGGGGAAAAAGAAAAAGCCAACATTAAATGGAGAGCAATGAGAACCAATGCCCATAGTCTTGGAAACAAGCTTCCTGAGCTAGTAGCCCTGATGGAAGATGAACAATTGGAAATTGTGGGCAGTCACAGAAACATGGTACATGGAGAAGCATGACTGGGATGTCAACATACTGGAGAACACATTCTACAGAAGGGACAGGGAGGGTAAAAGAGGAGGTGGAGTAGCTCTATACATAAGGGAAGGGATCAAAGCTACAGAACTAAAAAGTAAAGGGGGAGGACAAGAGGCACTCTGGGTCACCTTGGAGACAGGGAATGGCATCACAATCTGCACAGGGGTTGTATACAGACCCCCTACTCAAGGGGAGGAAATGGACAAGAAAATGACAGAGGACATTCTCAAAATGGCTGAAAAAGGGGAGATACTGTTGATGGGGGGACCTGAATATGCCAGATGTTAACTGGATGGCATGTACTGCAGCCACATCCAAGAGCAGGGTCATTCTCAATGTCCTGCAGTGGGCAGGCCTTAGACAGCTAGTGTTGGAACCCACTCGGGAGGGAGCAATACTAGACCTGGTACTCTCAAATGGAGAAAGGATCACAAATTTAGAAGTCAGTAGACATCTGGACAAGTGACCACTGCACAGTATGCTTCACAATAAGCACAACCATGGAGACAAGCCATACAAAAACAAGGATACTGGACTTTAGAAGGGCTGACTTTGGCAAAATGTGTGAATACCTGAGGTATGCACTAGCAAATGGGCAAAAAGGAGGGGCGGAAGAACAATGGAGGAAAAACAAAACTGCCATCATAGAGGCAACGAGGCTTTGTGTGAAATAAATAAGGAAAACAAAGTGGCATAAAAAAACACCATGGTTCTCAAAAGAGCTGGCACGGAAGGTTAAGGAGAACTAGACTGCATTCAAAAAGTATAAGGAATCACAGAAGGAGCATGACAAGGAACTGTATCAATTAAAGCAGAAAGAAGTGGGGAAGGCAGTCAGAATAGCAAAGGTCCAAACCAAGGAAAAAATAGCCAACTCAGTTAAGAAAGGGGATAAAACCTTTTATAGATACATTAGGGAGCATAGAAAGGTTAAGGGAGGAATAGTGAAGATTATTAAAGGAGAGGGGAGGTGGGCAGAGGGAGACAGTGAAAAGGCAGAGATACTGAATGAATACTTTTGCTCAGTGTTCACAAAAGAAGATGAGGAGGAGTTACCTAAACCAGACAATAGAAGCACTCTGGGTAGGAGGGTTGACACCAGTCCATTTACAGAAAAAAAGAGTCCTGAAAGAACTCCTAAAACTCAAGGTGGACAAAGCAATGGGGCCTGAGGAGATTCACCCCAGAATCCTAAAAGAACTAAGGAAGGACCTAGCGACACCACTGACCACACTTTTTAACAAATCATGGGAGGATGGGGTAGTACCTGAGGACTGGAGGAGGGCAGATGTGATTCCCCTTCACAAAAGTGGGAGCAAGGCAGACGCAGAAAACTACAGACCTGTAAGCTTGACCTCAGTGGTAGGGAAAATGATGGAATCACTTCTGAAAGAAAGAATTGTTGAGTACCTAGAGGTCAGCAGGGCACATGACCCAAAGCAGCATGGATTCACAGCAGGAACGTCATGTCAGACGAATCTAATCGATTTCTTTGATTGGGTTACCAAAGTAATAGACCAGGGAGGGGCTATGGATATGGCCTACCTAGACTTTAGCAAGGCACTTGACACAGTCCTGCACAAAAAACTAATAATCAAGTTAACCAGCCTAGCAGTGGGTTCCAGGGTGGTAGCCTGGGTAGCAAACTGGCTGCACAACAGGACACAGAAGGTAATAGTGAATGGAACACATTCCGAAGAAAGGGGGTTACTAGTGGAGTACCTCAGGGCTCAGTACTGGGTCCAGTCCTCTTTAACATCTTTATAGGTGACATTGCAGAGCATCTGGAGGGAAAGGTATGCCTCTTTGCAGATGGCACAAAGATCTGTAACAGAGTTGATACGCAAGTGGGGGTAGAAAGGATGAGAAGGGACTTGGCAAGGTTGGAGGAATGGTCAGACATATGGCAAATTAGATTCAATGCAAAGAAGTGCAAAGTAATGCACCTGGGAAACAAAAACCCAGGAGAAGACTACACAATAGCAGAGGAGGTACTAACAACAACAAAAATGGAAATGGACCTGGGGGTAGTCATATCAGATGACCTAAAGGTGGGTAAGCAATGTGAGAAGTCAGTAAGGAGAGCCAGGGGGATACTGGGATGCATAGGAAGAGGCATCACAAGTAGAAAAAGGGAAGTGGTTATCCCTCTGTACAGACAGTTGGTGAGACCCCATCTGGAATACTGTGTGCAGTTTTGGAGACCCCATCTACGAAAGGACGTAGACAGGATGGAAGCAGTCCAGAGGAGGGCAACTAAAATGATACAGGGTCTGCATCAGAAACCATATGAAGAAAGACAGAGAGAGCTTAATATGTATACCCTTGATGAGAGGAGGGACAGGGGGGACATGATAGAAACTTTCAAGTACCTCAAGGGAATCAACAAAGTCCAGGAGGGTAGCATCTTTCAGAAAAAGAGATGTGTAAGAACAAGTGCGCACAATTTAAAGATAGAGGGGGGACAGCTCAGGGGTAATGTGAGGAATTGTTTTTTTCAAGGAGATAGTGGTGGATGCATGGAACTGCCTTCCTGGGGAGGTTGTTGGGTCTAAAACAGAGAGGGAATTCAAACATGCATGGGACAGACATAAGGCAATTGTAGTGGGGGGTTGCAGGAAGTAGGCTGTTGGTTAACTAGAATCTGCAGCTTATCCAATAGGAAGGGAAATGGGCAGACTGGGTGGGCCAAGTGGTCCTTATCTGCCATCAAAGTCTATGTTTCTATGTTAATGAGGGGAGAAAAGTGGGACGAGGAAGCTGGCGGGAGGGGCGAGAGAGTTATGAGGGCAGAGAACTGAGCCAGGTGGAGGAGAGGAAAGATAATTGGTTTTCTAGTAAGTTGATGGTCCTTAATTCAAAAAAGACTAAGTTCATGATCTTCTCTGGTCCTAAAAAATCCTAGATCTCTGTTCTCTCTCTACTGGACAACTCGGTTATGCAATCAAACTGATTTTTGAGTTCAAATACCTCAGCATTTTACTCGACCCTCGTCTCTCCATTAATGCCCCTATTAACAACTTAAATAAAAAAATCCACACAAGACTAGGCCTTCACTACAGAATTAGAAAATTCCTCAGCCCTGCCTCCATACTTAGACTAGCCAACCCTCTTCTGCTGCCTCTCCTGGAATATGGCTCTGTTATTTTCTCATCCTCATCCTCCTCACACTTATTCTCAAAAATTAGAACTACCTACAACAGCATAGCTAAGTTTGTCTCTGGACTTCTCTTCAGAACTCACCACTGCACCCTGTACTCCCACTTGAGCTGGCCCACACATGAAGGGAGGTTTAACCTTAAACTTCTCTCTTTCCTTCATAAAATTTACCTCAAAGTGATCCCTCCCAGTGTCACCTCCCTCTTCCCCCTCTCAATCCCTAGCCAGCCCACTAGGGGCTCTTCAAGCATGGTTTTTACCACCCCTTTTTTTGAACTAAGCAGGAATAGAAGTCAATCTTTTACATTGGCACTAAGCTTTATAATAATCTGCCACCCCTAGTCCAGACCTCTGGCACCGTCAGCGTGTTCAACTCCTCACTTAAGGATCACATTCTCAGTTCTTCTGGTTGTGACTGCTCCTGACCTCCTCCCTGTTCTATCTACATTTTTAGACTTCTCTCCCACCCCTTTCCTCTCTCTCACCTCTCACCTCTTGCCTGCCTCTCTCTCTCTCTCTCACTCACTTCCCCCCTTTTCTCCTCCTCTACCCATTATTTTTTTATTATTTATTTATTGAATTTTGTTGACCTGGTAGGCCCACTGAGACTAGAAGTCCCTTTTTCAGGGGCGACTGGGGGGAGGGAGATACAGATGGCAATCAACTGAAACTGAACCAGATTAAGCTGTTGGTGGTATTTTCAGTGAATTGGGGGAATTTTGGCCAGAACACTGTGGAAATTCCCCTGTTCTTTTCTAGAAGTGCCAAGGGATCTTTATCATCCACTTGAACTACCACCGGAACAGGCAGATGGGACCCCGGTTTTAATGTCTCATCTGAAAGATGGCACCTCAGGTGTGAAGCATCCCACTTATGCTACACTGCAGTGTCAGTATTTGGATATTAACCCAACAGCCTGGTGTGGGGATAGAACCCACAGCCTTATGATCTCCTGGCCTCAGAGTTTAGTGTGCTACCTGCTGAGCCACTGACATTACTCCTCTCCTCGCCCTCTCTCCTCCCCCGCCTCGCTTTTCCCTATAAGACCACCAGCTTTGTCTGCACTTGACCTGCTTCTCCTTGCATGGCCAACCTCTATGGGCTTCCCACCTTTCCCTCACTACCCCTTTCTCACATATCTCCCCTCCTTTTCCTCTCTACACCTCTCTCCATTGTTGTTACCTCCTGAGCAATTTTACCTGGGTGCCATTTCTCTCCCATCCCTTGTCTCATATCCACCAACTGGGTATCAATCCTGATTCTCTTGCAGGGGCGTCATTTAGGGGTAGCCAGGGGTTGTGGTTGAGACCCCTATGATTTTTTTGCAACCCCTGTGATGCCCACTGCAACCCCTAAGAACCCTAAAACAAGGTTTCCCTAGCATTTATTTATACAGATGTGGTGGACTTTGCAACTCCTATGATTCTACTGAAATAATGCTACTGAGTATAAACCTACCTCCTTCTGCTTGCTATCCCCCCTTGCCAGCAGTGTCTCCAGTCAGGTTGCTAGCTCCCAAGTCTAGTTTGCCAGCAGTGTCTCCAGTCAGCCACCAGTCCAGCTTGTCAGCAGTGCCAACAGGGAGCTACCAGTGTGGCTTTCCAGCAGTGTCTGCAGTCAGCAACCAGTTAAACTTGCCAGCAGTGTTTGCAGTCAGCTATCAGTTCAGTTTTCCAGCAGTGACTACAGCCAGGTTGCTATGTACCAGTCCAGTTTGCCATCAGTCTCTTCAGACAGCTACCAGTCTAGTTTGCCAGCAGTGTCTCCAGTCAGTTACCAGTCTAGCTTGTCAGCAGTGTCTCCAGTCAGCTACCAGTCCAACTTGCCAGCAGTGTCTCGAGCCAGCCTCCAGTCCAGCTTGCCAGCAGTTTCTCCAGTCAGCTACCAGTCCAGCTTGCCAGCAATGTTTCCAGCCAGCTACCAGTCCAGCTTACCTGCAGTGTCTCTAGTCAGCTACCAGTCAAGCTTGCCAGCAGTGTGTCCAGTCAGGTCAGCTACCAGTCCAGTTTTCCAGCAGTGTCTCCAGTCAGCTTGCCAGTAGTGTCTCCAATCAGCTACCAGTCCAGTTTGCCAGCAGTCTACAGCCCGGTGGCTAGTTAACAGTCAAGTTTTCCAGCAGTGTCTACAGTCAGCTACTTGTCCAGTTTTCCAGCAGTTTTTCCATTTCCAGTCAGCTTGCAAGCTATCAGTTCAGTTTTCCAGCAGTGTCTCCAGTCCGCTTGCAGCTTCCAGTCAGTTTGCAGGCAGTGTCTCCAGTCAGCTTCCAGTCCAGTTTGCAGGCAGTGTCTTCAGTCAGCTTCCAGTCAGTTTGCAGGCGTGTCTTCAGTCAGCTGCCAGTCTGTTTGCAGGCAGTGTCTCCAGTCAGCTTCCAGTCCAGTTTGCAGTCAGTGTCTTCAGTCAGCTGCCAGTCCTGTTTGTAGGCAGTGTCTTTGGTCAGCTGCCAGTCCAGTTTGCAGGCAGTATCTCTACTCAGCTTCCAGGCTAGTTTGCAAGACCCAAGCAAGGTAAGACATGTCACTAGTAAATATTTCTAAGAGTAATAAAGGTAATCCCAACTTAATGGGGGGTGTCCAGTGAGCTGAGTATTAATGTTGAAAAAAAGAAATATCCAGGGACTTAAGTACTTTATGTAAGAATGGGCATCACCATTGACTAGTCTTGGAACCCTTATGGTTTTGGTGAAATGCTATGGAGAGGGTGGCGTGGGCAATATTGTGGACTGTTGTGACTCTGGGGAGGGACAAGGGTGCAAATTACTGGGCATGGGGAGGAGGTAACAAGGCAGAAAAATTTGTTTCAAATGACCTCTAAAATGCACTGAATTTAACATTTTTTTTATGGTGGCCTAGGAGACCCCCAGCCCCCCAGCCTACAGTTTCCCTTGCAACCCCTATGGTTTTTCTGAAATGATGCCCCTGTTCTCTTGTCCTGCACCTAGGGTCTCTACTCTTCCTTTCATGATGTTATCTCCCCACTTTGCCCTTTTGTCTAGATTTGTTACCCTTAGTCTTGACCTTTACCTTTATTTTCTCCCCCAGCTTAGTAGCCCAAATACCCCTGGTCTCTGATCAACCAGTGTATGTTTTGTAGTTAGCCAACCTGGTCTGTTAGTAGTTTTTCAATACTGATTTTATTTTTTTTTTACCAATTTGGAAATTGCACTCTGTTTATTTATCTGCCACAATGTAGCTGTTTACTGGGGCTTGTCTTTAGTCAGTCAACCTTGTACTTAATTATGGTAACCTGTTCTTAGGCCTTTATGCTTTGCATTCCTGCTTTTTTATAATTTGTCAATTTGTTTTGTCCATCCTGCACTGGACACTTGTGGAAAAGGGCATTTTTGCTCACATGCTCTCCAGTATACAAATGAATAAACTGAAATTGAAATTGAATTAATTGCGAAATTTCAAGGAATATAGTGTGAGAGAGCAATTTACCATTTCATGTTTAAATTTTGCTTTCTATCAAAAATTTCACCAGCGTGTCTTTAGATTTTGCCGGCGAAATTATGCTCCAAAGGAAATATTTGCAATGCATTGTGGGTACATAGGTCAAATATCATGTGCAGGCTGTGTCTAGTACATTCTATTGCCTGTTGAGTCAGAGAGCAGTCTAGTGTGATGCATCACAGCCAATAAACCCTTTTAAACCTCTTCAAAACTTCTTTTTGAGAGCTAATTGCTCCCAAATATATGGGTTGTGCCTAGTGCTGCTAGGGGACATTTTCTTGTTTTGTAGATCTTTGAATAATAGGTTGTTTAATTAGTTTTGAGTTTTGTCTGTGTCTGTGAAGGAGCTTGAGTGGTGGAGGGTAGGTGTGTAAAAGCAATGCAGGCAAGTTTCTAACATTTTACAAACAGATTTATCACAAACTGTGAGTGATTTACTATCATTTCGTTTTAAGACTTTGTATTTTTGTTGGTGTGCTACTTATTTGTATTATTTTTCTTAAATCTTGACAATTATGATTTGCACTTTATCTGAAAAGTTACTTCTTCTGATAGTTCCTGCTCTTGTTACCCTATGTTATACCAGTCTTCTGCTTTTAGCAGTAAATTCTGTTGTTTTGAAAACATGGTGCTAATCCCTTATTTTTTTTTTGAGGGGGTGGTTGCTGTCAGTTCTGTTTGCTGTTAACTTGTGTCACTTAAAACCTCTTTCCCATGCTGTGTTGCCCCACTTGTTTATTCATTTTTTCTGCTAAAAGCAACAGTTATATATTTTTCCTATTGAAAATACTTTTTGTTGACAACTTGTCCATATACAGTTTCACTGCTTTGGTGAATTGCTCCTCTGTATTTTATTGTTGGAGCTTGCCTCTGCATTGTGGTGTTCCTGCTTCAGTTTAATTTGGTTACCCTTTTCCTGTTACAGCACTGTTTACTACCTGTCCCACACAATATAAAAAACTACATATTAATATAGTAGTTGTCAAGAGATTGCTGAGCTCATCCAGATTGTCATAGGTGCCTTTGTTTGTTAATTTTATGTTATTGCCCCTGCTCTCTTACATAACAAACAATTGCAGTAGTAAGTACTAACACATTACATTTCTTCAGTTGTCCAGACATAGCTGATCTGTAACCTTTTTTGTGAGGTGTTCTAAGCTGTTGTTTTTCAGTTCAGCTTAGCTTAACCCTACCCTTACCTACCTGATTATTATACAGTTGTTCAGTACCCATCCCATTCCCCAGCCAAGAAACTGCCATCGTATTAAGAACTACTTCACTATTTTTTCAGAGAGATTCCTGATCCATTGTGGGGAGTGTCGTCTTTGTTGTCTGTCATCATTTTATTTAAAGTTGTTTACCTGTGCCCTTTTTCCCCGTGTCACTTACTTCCTGTTTGGGGAAAGAAAAAAAAGAATTTTTTTTTTATTAGAATAGATTACCATATACAGTATTAGTTGTACTGAGTGCTGCTACCTATCCTGATTGTGTTTGGACTTGGTAGCAGTGTGAGGTATTATTCACACAGTCATTTAGTAACACATTCTTTCCTCATGTACTCCCAGAGTAAGGCAAAGCTTTGAACAAGCATACAAAAATGCCTGCAAAGGGGTGGTCCAGTACAGGGAAATGTGTCACGGAGGACAAACCAGCAAAGAAGTCTGTAGAGGAGAGTGCAACTTCAGTTCCACTTCCTGAAAGCACATGTATGTCTGCATCAATGTTTTCTGTGGGCTCTGGTGGTGCAGCAGGTACCAGCAAAGGAACTTGTTTGATGTACTGGCATAAGTGTGCATCAGTTTTTTATGGCCATAACTTTTGCATTCATGCAGGTGGGGGATGACAGCAAGAAGAAGGGAAACACTGACACCAGTACAGGAACAGTGGCCCAGAAGGAGGGTGATAAGCCTGTCAGTGTGACTGTCCTTGTTCCTGGTGGAATTGGTGGTGGTGATAGTGTTCAGCAAGAGTCTGATAATCTTGGAGATATGGATAGTCAGCCCACTGAGGAGATGGCAATAGAGAAAGGAAAAGTTGCTGGGCAAGAAGACAGTGATAGGGAGGAGGAGGAGGACAAGGACGTCATCAGCATCGGTGCTGATGATGATGATGTGTGGGATGATCCACCATGGGAGCCAGAGATTTAAAAGGTCAAGGGTGATGTAAGCCATTTACATGCACAGCCTGTGCGTCAGGCTGTCAGCAAGCCTCCAAGCAGTCAATTCACCTCCACTTCCCAAAACTGGTCTTGTGGAAGTGATGAAAGCAGCCCAAAAAGCTTAAACTTCAACACCTGCTTCTCAGCTCTCCCAGTTCCAGCACTATGTTAAGTCCAGAGGTCAAAAGTCCCTAGTCTGTGACTTTTACGTGCTTGATCCAGCTGATGAGACCATAGCAATATATTAACTTTGTCAAGCATGAGTTAGTCGGGGAAAAAGGGAAGTCACATAGGCACTGGTGGCCAACACACCCACTTGAAAAACAAGCACCCGCTGTGCTGGCAGCAACACCAGAAGGCCTCCAGGGGTGTTGGTGGGATCTCCCTCAGTAAGTTAAATGTAACTGAGAGCAGAGCAATACAGCAGGATAAGGGAGTGCATAGTGAGTCGGTGAAGGAGGAGGAGGATAAGAAATCTTTTGCTCTTTTGATAATTGGGCATAGCAATGGAAGCACCACTCTCTTGAATCAGAAAAGTACACCACCACACCCAAAATCAACCAAAATAACTGGTTTTATGTGATTGACACATCCCCAAGAGTCAACTGTTACCTTTACAAGAGAAACATTGGTGCCACAAGTACTGCATTCTGGTCAAAGAGCCCTAAAGATGCAGCCCACACTGAAGACCATCCTTGAGTGACACTCAGAGTAACCCCCAATCATGCTGCTGCTGCACATGAGTTATATGTTGCCACCACTGAAATGCTGGTCATTGATCTGTTGCCATTCTCGATGGTGGAGAATGCTGGATTCCACAGGTTGATGGTTCGTGCTTGTCCCAAATGGCAGGTTCCATTGTGAATCTATTTCTCTAAGTGTGCCATGCTAAAGCTGTATGGTACAGTTGCTGATTCCATGAGACATGCAATGAAGTATTCTGCAACAGAATATATCCATCTTAGCATGGATATGTGGACCAGTGGATAAACGCAGTAAGCTCTTATCTATGCATAACATCACACTGGGCAGGTGCCTAGAATGGTAACAAAACATATAATTTGATGGTAGATAAGGACTGCTTGGCCCACCTAGTTTGCCCATTTCCCTACCTAATGGATAAGCTGCAGATTCTAGTTAACCAACAGCCTGCTACTTCTTACCCCCCAGAACTGCCTTATGTCTGTCCCATGCATTCTTGAATTCCCCCACTGTTTTTGACTCCACAACCTCATCAGGAAGGCTGTTCCATGCATATACAACCCTGTCCATGAAGAAATACTTCCTCACATTACCTCTGAGTAGTCCCCCCTCTATCTTCAAATTGTGCCCTCTTGTTTCTGCACATCTCTTTTTCTGAAAGATGCTACCCTCTTGGACTTTGTTGATTCCCTTGAGGTACTGGAAATTTTCTATCATGTCTCCCCTCTCCCTCCTTTCCTCGAGGGTATACATATTAAGCTACTTTAGTCTTTCTTCATATGTCTTCTGGTGCAGACCCTGCACCATTTTGATTGCTCTTCTCTGGACAGCCTCCACCCTGTCTATGTCTTTGAGGAGATGGGGTCTCCAGAACTACATGCAGTACTCCAAATGTGGTCACACAAACTGTCTGCACAGAGGGATAACAACTTCCTGTTTTCTACTGTTGATGCCTCTCCCTATGCATCCCAGTATCCCCCAGCCCTCCTTACTGCCTTCTCACATTGCTTGCCTCATTAATGTCATCAGATATAACTACTCCCAGGTCCCATTCCACTTTTGTTGTTGTCAGTATCTCACCCCCCCATTGTGTACTCTTCCCCTCGGATTTTGTTTACCAGGTGCATTACTTTGCACTTCTTTGCATTGAATCTAAGCTGCCATACATTTGACCATTCCTCCAACCTTGCCAAGTCCCTTCTTGTCCTTTCCACCCAACCTTGTGTATCAGCCCTGTTGCAGATCTTTGTGTCATCTGCAAAGAGACATACTTTTCCTTCCAGTCCCTCTGCAATGTCACTTATAAAGACATTAAAAAGGACCAGACCCAGTATTGAACCCTGCAGTACCCCACTAGTAACCCACCTTTCTTCACTGTGGACTCTGTTTACTATTACCCTCCATGTCATGTCATCCAGACAGTGTTTTACCCAGGCTACCACCCTGGGACCCACTCCCAGGCTGGCTAATTTGTTTATTAGTATTTTGTGTGGGACTGTGTCAAATGCCTTGCTAAAGTCTAGGTAGGCCATGTCCACAGCCCCTCTCTGTTCTACTGCTTTGGTCACCCAGTCAAAGAAATCAATTAGATTCATCTGACATGACCTTCCTGCTGTGAATCCATGCTGCCTTGGGTCCTGTGCCCCACTGGCCTCTAGGTACTCAATAATTCTTCCATTCAGAAACGATTCCATCATTTCCCTACCACTGAAGTCAAACTGATGGGTCTGTAGTTTCCTGCCTCTGTCTTGCTCCCACTTTTGTGAAGGGGAATCACACCTGCCCTCCTCCAGTCCTCAGGTACCACACCATCCTCCCATGATTTGTTAAAAAGGGTATTCAGTGCTGTAACTAGTTCTCCCCTTAGTTCTTTTAGAATTCTGGGGTGAATCCCCTCAGGCCCCTTTGCTTTATCCACTTTCAGTTTTAACAGTTCTTTCAGAACCCTTTCTTCTATGAAAGGACTGATATCAACCCCCCTATCCAGAGTGCTTCTTTTGACTGGATTACATACCTCCCCCTCCTCTTCCTTTGTGAATACTGATCAGAAGTATTTGTTCAATATCCCTGCTTTTTCACTGTCCCTCTCTGCCCAACCACCCTCCTCTTTATTCAGAATCAGTATCCCTACCTTAGTCTTTCTTTGCTCCCTAATGTACTTGTAAAAGGTTTGATCCACATTCTTAACTGAGTTGGCTATCTTTTCCTTGGTTTGGGCCTTTGTTATTCTGACTGCCTTCCCCGCTTTCTTCTGCTTTAACTGGTACAGTTCTCTGTCCTGCTCCTTCTGTGTTTCCTTATACTTCTTGACAGTTGATTTTGGGCCTGGCAGAACTGGTCTAAAACAAAACTGTGGTGGTATCAACACCCCTGGAATTCGGCAGCATGCAACTCTGAATATGCAATGTGTTACCAGTTCCCACATGGGTGAGAAAATATTTAATGTGCTGCTGGAAGAGACTGATGAGCGGCTACACACACTCAGAACAGGATTTATTGCAAGTGATAATGGCTCCAATGTTGTGAAGTGCATTAGTGATGGTGTTTTTTTCAGGGTGTCCTGCCTGGCACACTGCCGTAATCTTGTTTTGCAACAGTTTCTAAACCATGCAGACATTAAGGAAACTGCGATTGCTGCCAGTCGCATCTATGTGCACTTTACCCATTCTGCAAATACCCATGACCATCTACATGAGCTGCAGTGGAATAACCATCTGCCTCAGCACCATATGAAACTTGATGTTGTGACCAGGTGGAACTCCATGCTGTACATGATTGACCTTCTTTTTGAGCAATATAAGGCAGTTTCAGAATACCTGCTGCACACTACCCAGGACAGTGCTAGAGTGTCCATCGCACTAACAATAGAGCAGTGGTGACAAATGGTTGGGCTAATATGCATTCTCTGTCCATTTGAGCATGCAGCACAGTCAGTGAGTAGGGACACTGCCTGTATAAGTCAATCAATACCCCTTATACGTGTGCTGAGGCAGACACTGGTTAATGTCTGACGCCAGATGGAGGCAAGTTGGGACCACAGTAGTTGTGATCTAATGGATCACATTCTCCACGTGCTGGACAGCAATACCCATTGTTCTGGCATTCTACAGTTGGAGGAATTTGCAATTGCTACCATGCTTGATCCACGCTGCAAGCATGGCCTGCTATTTATTTATTGATTTATTTATTAAAATGTTTCACCAGGAAGGCACACTAAACAACAAATTGCTCATCTCTCAGTGTGACCTGGGAGAGGAGGGATGGGGTAATTGCAAGCAGAGATACAAGAAATACATTACACATTACAGTAAGGAATCGTACAATTGTACGAACTAATAGTTAATACGATTGTAACAATAGTACAGTACAGTAACTATTCAAATGTGACTGCAAAAGTTGACAGAGAACCTCATTCAATGGGTATCTGGTGCACAGATAAAAAAGGTGTATAAGACACAAAACTAAACTGCACAGAGAACCAGTGTTGCTACCACCACCAACAGTTCACAGAAAACACAATCTGACAAAATGGGCAAGTTACAGCAGAAAATGGCAAGTAATCCCATTTGGGATGTTCTCTGTCAGGTGGGAGTGGAACATGTGGAAGAAAAGGAGAAGGAGACTGATGAGGCAGGCAGACTCAGGGCAGCAGAATGAATGGTGGAGGCCTACATGGGGGACACAAAGCACCTTGTCATTACTGATGAGCCATTGTAGTACTGAGCAGCAAAGTGACTGATTGACCAGCACTAACATCAGTTGCTGTTAAATACCTGAGCTGCCCACCATTTGGTGTCAGTGTGGAACAAGTGTTTAGTTCAGCTGGGGCCATTGTGTTTTACTGGAGGACCAATTTGTCACCCAAGAATATGTCCATGCTAATATTCATCAAAATGAACAAAGGGCACGTTCTGCAAAACACAGTGATGTCAATGGTGTTGCCCAATGAACTGTATCTCAGTAATGATGATGACAATGAAGATGTCAGCACTGCTAAGCTTCCACCAGCAGTGAGGTGGATGAAGCAGCAATGCTGAGAGAATTTCCAACTGGTGACAACTTCAGTCTTGAAGACTGTGAGGGCTGCGTCATGGAGGATGTCACAGTGGAAGTAGAACAAGGCTGAAGTTACTAGTAGAAAATCCCTGCTCCAACCACTTTCAGCTCAGTACAGTGTTATAAATTATTTTTATACATTTATCATTGGATTTGTGATGGTTGTGTTATCTGCTGTTAATCAGTTTAATTGGATTAACCTTGCCCTAAACCATTGTTTAGTCCCCATTATATATTATAGCAGCAGTCAGAAGGCCCGGTGGTGCTGAGGGTTGAGGTGATGGACGCCACACATCACACCATGGCAATGACCCATGTGTGGGAGCAAGCACAGGCCACCAGGGGTCAGCAGGTGTGGAGAAAGATTGAGTGTCCCAGGGACAGCTCTCCTTCTCCGGGGAGGGGAGGTGACCAGTTCTTGGTGCATGCTTGGCTCCTAATGGTGGCTGGGGACTGGCACACCAATGCTGCAGGCAGTGAGTCAGAGGCAGGGCGGATGCCTGATAGAGTGCATGCATGGGAGCATGCACTGTGCTGTTGTTGGCATCCTGCACACTTTGCCCCTGAAGGGGAGAAAACCAAGAAGAAAAAGATCATTACAGATGACAGGGGGAGCTCCCTGGTCCTGCCCCCAAATAGCCATGACACCGGTCCTTATACTGGATCCTGTCTCAGTGGGGGTGGGCACCCTTGCCGACCCTGCCACGGGGGAAAGTTCTGGTGGTAGCTGGTCAGCGTTGGCTGGTTGACATTGGCGGATATGGCTGGGGCTTCCTCTAGATAGAAAAAGGGACAAGGAGCATGAGTATAAATAATAATAATAAAAAAAGCAGCAGTTAAGTTACCATAACCATAAACATTTTGCATTATTATAGTAACAAGGTTCTTCTGCCAAAAATATCAAGATACACATTTTACTTTTCATTTAGGTTAACCCCATCTTGAAGCAAGACATGTTGTCTTGAAGTCTTTAAAAGTGCCCACGGAATCACATGCCACACCCATCCCTGACACCTTCCACACATATGCACACCATATGAAAACTAAATATTTTGTGTCACTCACTATCAGCAGCATGTAGAAGAACCCTCCTAATACAAGCATAGTATGAATCTAGTACGTTCATTCAACAGGTAACACCAGTTGAAGAGGTTTTGTTAAATGGTGACTATCGGCCATCTTTAATGCCATGAGTCATTAACTACAAAATAATCATAACAAAAGGCTTAACAACATCCTAATTCCCCATAAAAGGGTAATTATATTAAGTACTACCATAGTACTTGTACAGAAACAGTGCTGATCTCTGGGGGAAGGGGGTGTTTGGTGCCTGCAGTTTGTCTTTTAAATATTCCTAATTACTCCAGCTCTGCTACCTTTGATGTCAATAGACACTGGCCCCCTGCACCTATAATTACTAAATGCCATCTCCACCATCTCCACATTTACCTCCTTCCTGGATGTATTGTTTAATTGTTAATGAAACCAGTGACCTACATCACGGTTCAAGCAACCCGCTCTGTCTTCCACACACCAGCTCCTTCCGGACCTGGGTGTAGTCATCACACAGACATGGGATGAAAACTCACCAGAGGAGAATGACCTAAACAGAAACATTGACAGGAAATATGATGAATACTCATCTATATGCATACCTGGTGCTGGCAAATTACAAGCAGAAAAAAATATATACTTCCTTACCTGGTGAATGTAAAGTTACCAGAAGGAACATGCTGGGCACATGCAGCACAGCAGCAGGCATCCTCACTCCCCTTAAAGTACAGCGTACCTGGAAATAAGATACAAAGAAGAACACATTTTGAGAATTGTTACAAGTTACCTCAGGGACTCGCTGTGATTGAAACTGGAACAGTTCAAACATGAAATGAAGCACCCACATTTTGATCAGCAGGAGTGGGAGGCAACTCATGTACCGGAAAGTTCCTGAATGTTGACAACAGCAAACAGAACACATTTACTGTCAAACTCACATATCTTTACTGCAGTAACCCCAGCATTGAAAAATTAAGTATTTACGTTTGGTAGTGGGAAATGTGGTGCATTCCAACATCCAAATCCCTGATGAAGTTTGCTTGGCATCATTAAGGTGTAATCCTCACCCAACTGGAAAATAATGGAAAAGCAGTACAAACATATTATACTTCAAGAGGCCACAATACCAGCCTACCCCCACCTTTCTGTTGCACAGAAAAAAAAGACATAGAAAACTTATTGTGTGCAGCAGCAGTATGTCTGTGATGATAATCCATCAACACCAGCCAAAACATTACTTCTTATAGCAACCAGTCAGAGCAGCAGGCAATAAGCTACAGCACCCCGAAATCTCATTCTTGTAATCCCTCCACACCATACCAGTTACAACCATAGCATCACCACCACAAACAGCAAAACAGGACAGCACTGACAAATGTTAAGTCTAGATTTCACAGTCAATTGCAAAACCAGCTGCAGGAGGCAAGTGCTACAATCTGCAGCATTTTGTAGGAGGAATTAATTTTCTCAAGTGGCTCCCCACTTGCCATTATTGGCTATTTCATAATTGCCACAATAACTGTGTCTACCTTCTCTCATCACAATTTTCTTATGTTTTTTCTTGACCTGTTCTGCACAGCAGCAAGTGGCAATGAGATTCATCCTAAAAGCAGTGTTATACTGAGGACACAAGTGCACATTTTGAGCCTGTTGGTGGGGTGGCAGTATAAAACTTCAGGACTGAGACCAGATTTATGTCTGACTTCTATGTAAAATCTCTCATGTGACATTTCTGGACTTCTAATGCCTGTACAGCACAGCACAGCACAGCACAGCAGCAAGAGGCAACAAGAGTCATCCTGAAAGCAGTGTTCCCTTTCAGAAATGTAAGTGTGATGTGTACATGCAGAATACATGACACATGCTTAATTGTGCAATGTTTGCATGCGGATCACATACATGAAGTAAACCTAAGCAAACCAGGTCTAAAAAGCAAAAGAGGTTTGCATGTTGCAGGCTTGACGTGTGCAGCAGGTAAGCTGGTGCAAACATCTTCTAAAAATCATATCAGGTTTGTGTGTTGCATGCTTGACATGAATGCAGTAGTTAAACTGGTGTGAACATCCTTTAAAAATCAAATCAGGTTTACATGTTGCATGCTTGCCATGTGGGCAGAAACTAAGCTGGTGCAAACCTCATCTAAAAACAACACACCAGTTTCTATTTCTCATAATACTGCTAGCAATTAAAGCCATTAACATTTTTCATTGATTTCCCATTAAAATTAGATAAACTCTAATGCTGATCCTTTTGCAAGTTAATGGCTTTTGATTTTTGTCATTAAATTGCTATTAATTTGTAAAGTATTGCTTGCTTACTGTATTAAATGCATTAAATGCCTAGGATATAGTCAGCCAACATCCACCATTTCAGATGTGCAAAAAGGGGCCTCTGTGTTGTAAAGCCTGACCTTTTTGTTTTGTGCCATGCAAATCCCCTTATGCATTTCTAGTGCTACAAATGTGCTTCTCCATGACTGCTTTGGCTCACTTCCTTCAGCTTTGTCATTCTGTATGGAGCATATACACTATGGCAATGCTCAGCACTCTTTGTGATGAGTAGGGTCTTGGAAGCATGCACCATATCTCACATTTTTTTACTGAAATGAGAGACATGGACACTCAAAATGAGGGACAATGAGGGACACTAACCCTCATAATGATCAGGACACATTGTGAAACATGGAAATACAGTGCATCAGAACACAGTGGAAACCATTTTATTTACTTGTATTAATATTAGCACCTGAGAATTAATTTCTACCATAAAGCAGAGGTGCTATTTAGGTAGGACAGAGGGGGGCAGTTGACCCCCCCTGCATTTGTGCCTAGGTTGTTCTTGTGGTGTGTCAATAATGGCATTAAATTTGGATTTAATCTTTTGCACAATTTGTGCCCCCCTGGCCTGTGTGTGCTCAAGCTGAAGGTACTCTCCTGACTCAACTGTGTGTGTATTGCACTGCCATCAGATGTGATGTGGAGGAGCTCCAGCCAAGCAAGAGCATATGAGTCATGCTGGTGCGACACTGTATTTCCTGCCACAGAGTAAACTGGCTGCACACTACAGCTTGGAGGAGTCGGTGAGCAGTGTTGTGGTGGCATATTTTGCTGGGTTACTTTTAGTGAGTCTCCATCAAACCTGGTGGCTGAAGGGGCAGAGGGTGAGCTAGAAGCTAACTTGAAACTAGGCTACCTACTTACTCTACTAGGCTTGCCTCTCAAAAACAAAACAAAACCAGCACAGGCCCTCAGTGGCAGCAAGCTAGGTTTAGCAGCAGCTGTGACAGTGGTGTGGGTGGCCTTCATAGGCCTTGGTCAGTGCAGTGTGGCAGCAGCCAAGCAAGAAGCAAGCAACACATGTTGGTCGAGTTTGGTTGATGAGGTGACTTGGTCATGGACCACATTGCGGAACTGGAATGGTCAGATCTAGCATCCAGCTTCTGGCAGAAGGACAGAGGAGGAGCGGACTAAAAACTGGGCCGGTGGCACACTGGGCCAGGCTGCAGGTTCTGGCCAGATGGTCAAGTAAGTAAAAGTAAATTATTTTTTTTAAAGAGGGTTTGGGAATAGAGGAAGGACTGAAATATTTTTGCGTTTTTCATGTTTCTGTGCCTTTGGTCAGCTTCACAGCTAGAGATGTTGCTAAACTAAATTTTGCCAGTGAAATTTTTGTGAAACTGGCAATTTCATCATGCAAAATATTTCACGTAATTTGGTCCCACCACAAAATATTTCACGTGAAGTGAAGTTGCAAAATTTCACCCAAGAAATGTGAAAATTTGTCCCAACATTTCATCCACAAATGGTGAGTTTCACCTTTTCTCATGCAAAATTTCATGCTCCATGTGCAAAATTTCGCACTCCGTGGGTGAAATTCCACATTTTGCTGCCAGGAAAATGTCTTTGAAATGGCTGAATTACGTGAAATATTTTGCATAATAAAATTTGGCAATTTTGAACATCTTTATTCACGGCCCATATGGGGTGGGTACTGAACAAAATGGAGTTGGGGAGAGAAATTGGGACTTTTTTGGGGGGGACAGAACTTCAGTCAGGAAAAAAACTGGTTAGTACCTGGGTGGGTTTAAGCCCAAATCTGATGCACTGTTCTGGGGTATATATATTTGAATTTTTCCTGATATGCATGTCACTTTTCAGTCACAACAAATACGTTTTACCTTTTAGAGATGTTCCAGGCATTCTAGAGCTTGCCACCTAGGAGATAACTTATACCTGGCCGCCAGTGGTTGTTGGCTCCCCTCTGCTGAAATCTGAAAATGTGCCCCTTCTATAAAGTCTAAATTTATAGGACATCCTCTGTGTGGGCAGCATGTTTTGCATGAGGGATGGATGAGGAGCAGAGCAGTTTGCAGTGTAAAATGAGGGCTGTCCCTTGCATTCTGGAACAGTTGAGTGGCATGGTATGCACATGCTTTTGGAGCCCCACTATAGTCAGGCTTATGCCCCGCCAGTGAAACTGACTTCCACATCCCCATGCTCAGACACATTATGACATGGGGCAAGGGAGACTGTATTTTTTTATTACTATTTTATAGATTATTGATGGAGAGTTGGAGACTAATGTAGTCCACTGCTTGGCTAACAAGGGCCTTGTTAGTAGAACAGTGGCCTTCATTATTTTCCAACTTGCCAACATAATGTATAAAATAGTAATAAAAAATAACTCCATTCATTTCAAGGGGGTACACCTCAGCATTCTGACTCATGGACATCATCTCTTAAAGATTCCTGCCTCGGGCTCCCTGGTACTCAGGTAAGAAGTTCTAGACATATCTGTACTTGGTGGGTTGTCCATAGCAGCATGTCTGCCCCTGCTACAGTGTGTGTGCATGGGGGGTGGGTACTGGCCATGTGGGTGGATGTCGAGTTATTGCTACTTTTGTGTTAGCCCCTTAAAGGGACAGTAAACATTGCAGGGATTGCTCACACTATGAAAGCCCATGGAAAGTTATGCTGAACGAGGTATTTGGCTTCCTTAAAGGTTTCAAATGTCCTGAGTTATGAATACTTAAATAACCTGAAAATCAAAACAAGGCAGCAGCCATTTCAGGCAATCTTAAAACAGAAAGTGATGTCACTGAGGGGGCAAGCTGTAATTAATAATGTAGAGATAGCACCTTATTGACATCACTTTCTGTTTTTAAGACTACATGAAATTTCTGTTGCTATGAGTTATTTTACGCATTACTTAGCTATTCATATCTCAAACCTCCTGTCCATACAGGTAAACCCAATACCTCATTTGAAAGATCTTTTCATGGGCTTTTACAATTTGAGTGACCCCTGCAATGTTTAGTGTCCCTTTAAAGCCTGTTGGCATGAAAGCATTCAAAACTATGGAAAGAAATTAGTAGAAGTACAGGCCAGACAGAAGTAATTAAGTAGGTCTGAGGGTAAATGTATTGGGGGTTGGAAGAGCCACATGTGTTTCTATTGGTATGTGTGCTGCAGTTCAGCTATGCAGCTGAGATGAGGGGGGACAATAAAACTAAAAGTATAGCAGTGGCTATAAGCATGCTGCATGTGTGCAGATGTATGCAGATTTGTATTGAAGTACAAGTGAGCCATATGAGTGTAGGCAGTATAGCTTTGTGGTTAAAGGCACTGAATTGCAAACCCAGAGACTTGGAAACCTGAAGACCTGGGTTTGAAGCTCACCAACTCCAACTTGTATGTGTGCAGTTATCAGTTTACTTGCTTTTTGCACACATGCCACATGTATGCAATGTGTTCCAGTTTAACATAAAAAGCATGCTTTCCACACTTACTTGCTGTAGCTGGTCACATGCATGCAGTCGGTTCCAATTTAACATTTAAATCATGCTTGCTGCACGCATATCACATGGGTAGTTTTATGTGCTCACCCTTACAGAAATATGTGTGCTGTATACATGCAGAATGCATGCCACATGCCTAATTGTGCAATGTTTGCATGCAGTTTGCATACCAATATGAGTTCTAGGTCTAAAAAGCAAATCAGGTTTGCATGCTGCAAGCTTGACATCTGTGAAGCAAGTAAGCTGGTGTGAACATCTTCTAAAAATCATATCAGGTTTGTGCGTTGCATGCTTGACATGAGTGCTGCAGTTAAGCTGGTGTGACCAAAATTTAAAAATCACATCAGGTTCCCATGCTGCATGCTTGCCATGTATGCAGCAGCTAAGCTGGTGAAATCTCATCTAAAACAACCCATCAGTTTCTATTTATTATACTATTGCTAGCAATTACAGTCATTAAAATACATTGTTCATTGCA
The DNA here is from genome assembly GCA_016271365.2 of Neoceratodus forsteri. Lineage (NCBI taxonomy): Eukaryota > Metazoa > Chordata > Ceratodontiformes > Ceratodontidae > Neoceratodus > Neoceratodus forsteri. The sequence goes on from CM057457.1 coordinate 105,608,227, forward strand.
TTCCCATTAAAATTAGGTAAATTAATAATTCTGGTCCTTTTGCAAGTTGCTTAATACCTATTTATTTTTGTCATTAAATCATTAATTTGTAAAGTATTGTTTGCTTACTGCATTAAATGCCTAGGATATAGTCAGCCAACATCCCCTTTTCCAGATGTGCTAAGAGGGGCCTCTGTGTTGTGAAACCTGATCTTTTTGTTTTAAGCCATACATATCCCCTTATGCATATTTAGTGATACAACTGTGTTTCTCCATGACTGTTTTAGCTCACTTATTTTCCCTTTGTCATTCTGTATGGAGCATATACACTATGGCCACACTCAGCACTCTTTGTGCTGAATAGGGTCTTGAAAGAATGCACCATACCTCACATTTTGTCAGTGAAATTGGGGGCATGGACACTCACAATGAGGGACACTAAATCTCACGATGATCAGGACATATCCTGAAACATGGAGATACAGTACCTTATAGCATAGTTGGAATTATTATATTTACTTTTACCAACATTAACATCTGAGAATGAATTTCTACCATAAAGCAGAGGTGCCATTTAGGTAGGGCAGAGAGGAGCAGTTGTCCCCCATCCTCATTTGCACCAGATCCATGACACCAGCACAACTCTCCCGACCATGATGCAACCCCAAACTGACTGGAAACATCATGACACACAATGTGGGGGGCTGCACCCCTCTGCACCCTCCCATGCTGGGGACTGTGCCCCTGCACCTCCCACTATATATATCTAGCTCCACATCTCACAGACAGTGGAGTTAGATATTACCCCCATCACCCTGAAGTGTCTCGACATGCTGATTTAGGTGTGGTGGGAGGGTACACTGTGGGGGGTTCACTGTGAGGGTTTCATTGTAATGGCAGCATATCATTTGAGCCTAGGTTGTTCTTATGGTGTGGAAATAATGGCTTTAAATTTGGATTTAATATTGTGCACAATAAGTGCCCCCTGGCCTGTGTGCGCTCATACTGCAGGTGCACTCCTGACTCTAAGGTCTCTGTATTGTGTTGTCCACTCTCTCCATCTATTAGCAGTAGTGCCATCACACATGATGTGGAGGAGCTCCAGCCAAGCAAGGGCACATGAGTCATGCCAGTGCAACACTGTCTTTCCCACCACAGAATTGACAGGCTACACAATATAGCCTGGAGGAGTCGGTGAGCACTGAACTCTCAAAAGCAGTGTTGTGGTGGCATATATTTGTTGGTCAACTCTTAGTGAGTTTCTGTCTACCTTGGTGGCTGAAGGGCAGAGGATGAGCTAGAAGCTAACTCTGAACTATGCTACCTACTTACTCTACTAGGCTCGACTTGCAAAAAAAAAAAGCACAGTCCCCGCAGCAGCACGTTAGGCCTAGCAGCAGTGGAGAGCAGTGTGGGTGGCCTTCATAGACCTTGATCATTGCAGTTCAACAGCAGCCACTGCAGCAGCCAAGCAAGAAGCAAGCAATACAGGTTGGGTGGGTTCAGTCGGTGAGGTTACTTGGTCAAGGACCATGTTAGAGACCTGGGCTGGTCGGTTCTAGCATCCAGCTTCTGGCACAAGGACAGAGAAGGAGTGGACTGAAAACTGGGCTTGTGGCACACTGGGTCACAGGTTCTAGCCAAATGGCTTGGTAAGTAATACAAAATAATTATTTTACAGGGGGATTGGGGAAGGAGGAAGGTGGGTTGAAGCCCAAATCTGCTGCACTGGTCCGGGGTATAGACAGATGAATCTTATACATTTGAATTTTTCCTGATTTGCATCTCTCTCTTTCAGTCACAGCAAATAAGTTTTACCTTTTACAGATGTTTCAGACATTCTAGAGCACACCTCCTAGGGGCTAACTAGCAATTGGCCTCCACTGGTTGTTGGCTCCCCCATGCTGAAATCTGAAATGGTGCTCCTCTGTGTGAGCAGCATGTTTTCCATGAGGGATGGATGAGGAACAGAGCATTCTGTAGGGGCACAATGAGGGCTGTCCCTTGCATTCTGGGACAATTGAGTGGCCTGGTATGCACAGACTACTGGAGCCCCTCTGTGGTCAGGCTTATGCCCCCCCCAGTGAAGCTGATCTCCACATCTGCACACTCAGGCACATTATGATATAGGGCAAGGGAGACTGCAGGGGTGTGCACCATTGAAATTAATTATTTTTATTGCTATTTTATACATAAGTAATTGGGAGTTGGAGATTGATGAAGGCTACTACTTAACTAACAAGAGGATTGTTAGTACAACAATGGACTTTGTTATTCTCCAACTCACCATCATAATGTAGAAAATAGTAATAAAAAATAACTCCATTCATTTCATGGGAGTACGACCCAGCACTCTGACCCATGGACATCATCACTTAAAGACTCCTGCTTCTGGCTCCCTAGTACTCAGGTAAGAGACTCTCAACTTACATCTATACTTGTTGGGTAGTCTGTAACAGCATGATCACACCTGTTACAGTGTGTGTGCATGAGGGGATGCTGGCCAAGTGGTTCAGTGTCGAGTTATTGCTACTTTTGTGTTTGCCACTAAAGTCTGTTTGTGTGGAAGCATTTAAAACTATGGAGAGAAAATAGTAGGAGTACATGCCAGACAGAAGTAATTAAGTAGTTTTGTGGGTAAGAGTGTGTGTATTGGGAGTGGGGAAGAACAAAATGTGTTTCTATTGGTAGGTGTGCTACAGTTCAGCTCTTCAGCTGAGATTAGAGGGGGACAAGATAACTAAAAAGTATAAAAGTGGTTATAAGAATGTCACATGTGTGCAGATGTATTCAGATTTGTATTGAAGTATAAGTGAGCCTTATATGTGCAGGCAGTATGGCTTAGTGGTTAAAGACACTGAACTGCAAACCAGGAGACTTGGAAATCTGAAGACCTGGGTCTGACTCTCATCAAACTCCACTTGTATATGGTGTGATCCTTAGTAAGTCACTTATCTTTTATATGTGCAATTATCAATGACCACATGCTTTTGCAAGCATGCCACATGCATGCAGTCTGTTCCAGCTTTACATTAAAAGCATGCTTTTCACACTTTCTTGCTGCACGTATGCCACATGCTTGCAATCGGATCCAATTTAACATTTAAATCATGCTTGCAACATGCATGTCTCGGGTAGTTTTATGTGTGCAGCATGACAACATTTCATATAATTATTTCTATAAGGGCAGCAAGAAAACATTTAATATAATTATTTCTGAAAGGGTTAAACTGGTGACTGAAGTGTATGTTGTGGGCCTGGTGGTGGGGTGCAGCATAAAACTTTAGGACTGACACTAGATTTATGACTGACTTCTGTGTAAAATGTCTTATGTGACATTTATGGACTTCTAAGGCCTGTGCTGTGTAGCACAGCCGCAAGAGGCAATGAGATTAATCCTGAAAGCAGTGTTAAACTAAGGACACAAGTGTACATTTTGGGTCTGGTGGTGGAGTGGCAGTATAAAATTTCAAGACTGAGACCAGATTTATGTCTGATTTTCACATAAAATGTCTCACGCAGCATTTCTGGACTTCTAAGGCCTGTACTGCACAGCACAGCAGCAAGAGCAATGAGATTCATCCTGAAAGCAGTGTGTTAAACTGTGGACAAAATTGCACATTTTGGGCATGGTGGTGGTGTGACAGTGTAAAACTTCAGGAATGAGACCAGATTTATGTCTCAATTCTCTGTTAAATTTCTTATGTGATATTTCTTGACTTATAAGGCCTGTGGCAGACTGCTGCATCAAAAATATCTTGCCGCAGGATGCAAGCAGTTTTGCACTATGGCCACCACTTTACATTCTTGGTGACTTCAGAAGTTCAATAACAATTAGGTTTTAGTTCTCTGTGGATTATCTTTTATCATGTGGGGACTGGAGGGCAGGGACCCAGCTTAACATCTGTGGCACGCACAGGACACATGTGTTAAGCACTAAAACCTTATTTATGTTTAACTTTGCAGTAAAATTGCTTATGTTTCTGTGATGGTTGTGTACATCTTCGGACTGGTTCTGCACACACAACCACAACTGCCACAACATCACATAGCTTTGGGAAAAAAAATGTGTTCATAGGGACAATACTTGACATTTGTGGATAGGAGGAGGAGGAAATATCTTAAGGAGTAGCACAAAAAAAATAAAGGTAAGGGGCCAGATATTCAAAACTTTGCGCTGGGCAAAAATCATTTGCACAGGTTTAGCGCGGGATTAGCGCAGGTCTGCCATATTCAAAAGGCCAAATAGCGCGGGCAAACTGCATTAGCGCCAGGCAAAAGTATAATGTATGCAAAGGCAAACTGGCATGAATACAAGCGCAGTACTATATTCAGTGGCTAAGCGCTTCGCTAAGTGGTTTAAGCCTTGACCTAGCGCGGTGTAGATTACTCACCCAGAAAAAGCTGGTCTTATTCCTGGGCAATCAGCTTCTTAACATAAATAGCTGTCTTGTGAGGGATCTGCTGGGTTTAGCGGGTCTTGCGCGACCCTAATACATAAATATAACACATAGATAAAGCCAAACATAGTGGAAGCTTGCTGCTAACCAATGGCATCACAATGATGCCATCATCTGCCACCAGTCCCAGCCATGCCAGGCAGTAAGTGGTGACCCTGCCGCCAGTGGACAGCATGGCAGTGTAGCCATACAGCACACACCTGCTGACCACACATATCTGTGGACAAAACAGATGCCAGCACACATGCAGCACTGTGGGCATGGAGGATGTTGAGGGAGTGTGTATGGTGGCCAGGCTGTGCCACAGACCAGGTGTGGCCACAAGGCTGGGACTCAGCATGCAGTGCACATGGGCCAGTATAGGAATACCCCAACACTAGTGTGCCTTTCGGATACTATATGCCCCCCCAGCCACATACCACACAGCTGTACAACTGCCACAACACACAAAGCCAGATATGTACATGTCACTGTGAGCATCACATGCCACAGGTACAGCATCTGTGGGTCACACAACAGTGTAACAGTAATGTTGACTGTCAGTAAACACCTGCAGGTTGGGCCTGTCACTGTGTACAGTGCAATCAGCATCACTTGCCCTACACACCATAGGCAGTGCTACGTCCCTCACTACTGTCTCCCTTGCTACTGTAGTGTCTGCTGTGCCTGTGGCTGCCCTACAGTGTGACAGTTGCATGCAGCACCACCACCACCTGTGCCTATGCTGTCCTGTCCCTGGGGTACAATATGCTATGCTATGCTATGCTGTACTGTCTACCTGTAGCCTGTAGCTATCATCATGCACTGCCAGACTGACCTACAGATGGAGCTGCGGTTCGACCTTGTCTGCCCTGTACCTCCAGACTGACCCACAGGTGGCTCTATGGGACCCTGCAGTAACGCTAGGCAAACTGTGTGCAAATCAGGGTATAATGAGATGCTAATCCGGTTGTTTGCCCAGAGACTACCTAAGTAGGCTCATTTGCATAGCACTTTTGAATATGGCACATTTTAGCTAAGACAGCGTGTTTGCTCCAGGCTAACTATAGCTCAGCGCTAATGTATTCATAGCTTAAGTCAAGAATATTGTAAAGTTTTGATCACTGTTCTTTCTCATCTGCTGCTTCCTGCAACTGTACTGAGTCCATGCATTTGCTGGCACACACATTGGCCATGTAGTTCGTCTGTACCTGCCCTCACGTTGCTGTGTACTGTGTTGTTGTTGTGGGTTGCACTTCCTGGTTGCTTTATTCAGTGCTGTCTTATTCCAGGACAATGTTTGCCCTGCACTCCCAGCCCAGTTTGCATGGCCTCATTACCATGCTATATTCAGAAGCTGTTTGCCCTGGGCTATTCCATTTGAATATGGCTTGCTTTGTGCTCCGGGCTCGGTTTGCCCGCTGGGCAGTGCTAATTTTGCCCCTGGGCAAAGTTTTGAATATCTGGCCCAAGGAGTTTATAAGTACGCTGACTATAACACATGAAAGGAGATCAGGCACGATCAGGGCAAGGATAATACTATGAGGGGGAAAACTAAATTAGTGAACAAGGAAAAGGACTGAATACTATAGGAAGCATAACATAACACACAAAACCACTGGACAAAGACATATGTTTATAACACAAGATAAAGAAACAAGAGGACATAGAGGAAGAGGACAGAAAAATATATATATATAAATAAGGGATACATGATGGGCATGAGTGGAATATGGAAAATATTTGCACTCCTGCAGAGTGACCCTGGATATTTCAGAAGTGCCGAAGGCACAAAGTGGAATATACAGTGAGCCGCGGGCAGGGTGAAATATTTTCATATTCCATGATATTACCCATCATGTATTGCCAATGCAGCCTCACTGTTGCAAAATGTACAATTCTTGTGGGCTTGCATGGGGTTAGATGAGGTTTAGTATGGCTTGCGAGGTTTAGCGAGCTTGCATGGGATTACTGCAGGTTTAGTGCAGGCTCGGAGTGTAATAAAATGTAATTATTTTAACTCTGCTGACATCATCAGGATTTATTTCACTGTAGTGAAAATAACATGGTTTATTTCACTGGAATATGTCTCACCCCATTGTATAAATATATATATATATATATATATATATATAAGTATATTTTTTTTTCTTATTTTTGTGGGGTGGAGATAAGAATAATATCACTAACACAGGACACAGGATAGGAAAAAGAAAAGAAAAAAAAACACAAATTAACTGCTGTTACACTACCACTTACACCGTGCCAGAACTGCCACAACCACCACACAACTCCACCAGGATGTTCAAAACTTGCTTCTGCTCATCCATTACTTTTTTAATGTCCCTCCTGGCCTCCTTGAACTCCTGGTGGAACTGCTCACAATCCTGCCTCAGAGCTCGCACTTCATTTCGCACGGTCACCAGGTCTTCATTGGTCACTTGACCTGCTGCAACCTGTGTGGGCTCACCATGCCGATGTTGGTGGCAGCTGCAAGTTGATGGTGCTGCTGCCTCCTGCTGCTGTTCTTGAGTATGGCGCCCCCTTCGTTGACTCCAACTCCCACTACCTGACACAGAAGGGCCACCTTCCTCCTGCTCGCCTCCTTCCCCTTCTGTATGTTCCCTCCCAGTGCTGCCTTCTGCTGCGGTCACCTCTTGCTGCTTCACCAGCCACTCCATTGGGTGGTGGTGCTATAGATGGCTCCTTTGACCACCAGTGCTGAGGTGTGCCCCTTTCTTCCCCCTGATGAACACTATTTCCACAAAGGTTGCAGATGACAACACCATCATCTGCAGCATTTGCAATGAAAAAGGACCACACTGTGTACACTCTTGGTTGGTGGTGATGGGGTGAGCACCAGCTGATGTCCCGGGGCCACATCTTACTCCTGCTGCAGCTGTTGGGGGTCAAGAAGCTCCTGCTGCTGGGGGTGGGGGTTGGGGCACAGGCTCCTTCTGCTGGGATGGGGGCAGAGGCTCCAGGTGCTGGGTGGTGGGGTGCACAAGCTCCTGCTGCTGGGGGGGCACTGACTCCTGCTGCTGCTGTTGGAGTGTGGATGTCTGACTTTCTCTCTCAGTCTTCGCAGGTCTAAATGCTCACCTGTTAAGGCAAACCCTTGGATCAGCCTTCTGACCACCACTTTCCCTATCTTTCCCATCCATTATAACAGAAAAAAAAGTTTTCTTAACAGAAAACTAAAAAAAAAAAACCTGAAAAAGGAAAAGAAACAGAGAGTGAGAGAGTCTCACACACACATACACACACACGCACACACACACACACACACACACACACACACACAAAAAAACAACTCACTATAAACTTACAGGCAGAAAAATATAAACACACACAAGAGGTCCTAACAAAGAAAAAATAAGAAATTAACTATTTTTAAATTATATGGAATGTGTATAAACACTATATTTTTGCACTGTTTCTCCTGTTGCCTAGCTCTTTGGCTACCTCTACCAGAAACACGAACAAAAGGAAGCAGAATCAGTGACTTCTAGCCTGACTGCAGTCACTCATGTGACCTGCAGAGAGTAAATCACGTGACAAAGCCTTTTTTCCCTAATTTCACTTTTAGTAACACAAGCTGAAATTTACCAGTGAAATTGACAGGTGACATTTCACTGTAAGTACTTAATGCAGCAAAATTCTTTATGGATTTAACTGGCAAAATTAAATTTCGCAACATCTCTATTTTTGAGTTAGCATCTAAAAATTCACTGAAAAAATGTTAGAAACCAAAATGTTTCATGGAAGGCCTCAGCACCAAGAAACAGTACCAGCCTAAGCTTAGAGTCACATCACAGGCCAAAACAAAATGTCATATGTTATGTCAAGTAAACTATGCTTTGAGAAGTGCTGTAGTAATTTGGTTGATATGATTACAATGTAATGGGGCAGCAAGTGTTAAAAAAATACTATAACACAGTAACACATGAGTGTGGTTCACTCTATATTGCTTGTCATGACAAACAAAAAAAAAGACTATGGATATCTCAGAGCAACATACAGATATATGTTTTTAGTTAACAGTAATAAGCTAAAATGCATATTAAGACATTAACTTATCAGAGTGGGAATAGAGTGAAGAAAACTGTCCACAAGACACGGCTGTACCAACTGTTCATTTTCTCTTTGTATAATGTTCATTTTAACTTCTTTATCTACTACTCAATGTGCAGTGTGCTGGAATTTTGGCAACTTCATCCAACAGCACTTCTGGTATCCCTTATGGCAGCTAGACCATTCAGTTCAAGCATTCCCTCCAGCATCTGAATTCTCCAGCTTTGGCACCTCCTACAGCAGTTGAGACATCCAGCTCTGGCATCTGGACCCTCTGGCATCCCTCCAACAGCTGGACCTTGCTGCAAGTGGATTTTCTGGCAAGGGTATCCCTTCCGACAACAGGCCTCTTATTTCCGCTTCACAAGACAACATACCTGTGGAGAATACTTTAACATCCTATACACTTGAGGTCACTGAAGAAGCTAAGTCACTAACTTATGCAAACTAACAAAATAAATAAATAAAGTAACAGACAGTATTGATTTGTTTGGTTTTATGTACTAATTAGTTTGGTTTAGTTCTCAGTACTAAGGAGGTATTTACTTTGCCAGAAGCATAATTAAAAAGAACAGAACTGACGTGACTTCTGGTAAGAATTGCAGTCTTCAAATATTCAGAGCACATTTCATTTGAGCTCCAGATATCAGTACGCATTACAGACAGCAGGTCTCTGGAGCTTCATCTTCACACACAGTGTCACCAAAGAGTTCAGAATGTTTTTGGGGAGTAGCAAAATTACAGCTTTATATCTATGGAAGCAAATGTAAAGCTGTGACTGATCACCAGCCCTTATTGACAATATGGGTTCCCAAATTAAATAATCTCAGCTGCTCACCAATATAACATTGAGTCTAAAAGGACCAAGACACATTCAAATGCTGATGTATTGTACAGGGACCAGCATTCCAGTTGAATATGTCACAGTTCCTGAAAAAAGCATGTAATTTTTCATGTCACATATTTGGCAGATTTACAGGAAGAACAACAATGAACAGGGTCCATGGGCATCAGATAAAAAACACACATTTGGGTCACTGGGACAGAAGGCACTTGATGAATGATGGACTTGAAGAAGAATGGGAAGGATCCTCGAGATATCAGCTACTGAGATCCTGAGTCGCTGAGGCAGAAGACTCTTCAAGATCCACAGTGAATAGGAAAAGCGAAGGACATCAATGAGCAGGATCAGCAGGCATTGGGTAACTGGGCTTCAGTTGGTTCACCAGGACAGAAGGCACATGACGAATGATGAACTGGATCATTAGGATGTCAGCTACCCAGACGACATGTGGGTCACTGGGACAGAAAAATCTGAAAAAGTGACAGCCAGGATCCTCAGGACTTTGACAACTCAGATCCCACCTAGGTCACTGGGCTGAAAGAATCTTGGAAGAATGATGATCAGGATTCTTGAGATTGCACCCGTGGAAGCCCCTAGCTCCACTGTACCTCAGAGGCCCTAACTAGTGACCTCATTCCCTAACTTAAGGGATATCTAAACAACATTTTGACAACAAACTATTCAAAAATCTGACTCCGTAGGTGACTAAAGGAAAGGCTGCTTTATTCATTAATGCTAAAACTACATTTACATAATTTACCTAAATGTGGTTCCAGAGCATTTGAAAATTGTAAAATCAGCCTTCCAATTTAGAAAAAACTGTCTTACCTGCTTCCTAAAATGGCTGCCAAATGTGATGTGATGACATCATCTGAGCCAAAGTCAAAGAGATATATGGCTCTCTGTAGTGCTAACTAGTTCTTTTTTCCCTTTGTATAGAAGTGTTCCACCCAAATGATCAAACCCATGTGCATTATTCTGTATAATGCACATGTTAGGCTATGGTTCTGTTCATTTTGTTTACTTTAACATGCTGAAAATGTGTTTTAATCCAACTGACTTTCTCTGTAGCAAACCACAGTGGAGTACGTATCTTGAATAACCTGGTGATCTAGTGGTTATGACAGATCCAGGATGCTACAATGGGGGTGCTGGGGTGGTGTGCATGCTTAATATGAAAGTTTTAACATTTTTATAAACTTTTATATTTTCTGCTATTATTCTTTTTAGTACGTTTTTCACAGAACCTACAAATGTAATCCATAGTTTGAATATAAACATTTGTACAATCAATAAATCAGACTTTTTCAACAAAGTGAAAATGTAGCAGCAGCTGCAAGCAAGTATGTTACTATGTGGGGGGGGGTGCAGCCACACCCTTCACCACCCCCTAGAGCCACCACTTTTTTGAAGTAAACTTCTTGTGCAGTCCAATGTTAAAGTTAATACTTTCTTGAAACTCAAATATATGCTTGTCTTGTCCTCTTTTTCCATGGGAAATAATAATAATAATAAGAATCAGCATTTATATAGTGGTTTTCATACACACTGTATCCCAAAGTGCTTTACAAGCAATACTAGACTGATAGTGAATTGACTGAACATGCAGTGGCAGCTGTTCCACACATTACTATCCACACACAGCCTTGGACAATTGCATTAACTGGTTTTATGGGAAGGGGAATGTTGGCAAGGACAATAGGGTCAGGTAGTGATCAAAGTGCTGGCAGCCCCACATCTTATTTCTCACAGTAATCTCCTCATATTTCTCTCCTTCTGTCTTCCCCTTCCCTGAATATATCAGTATCTTGCAAGAATGGCCTTCTCAGTCCCCCTCTGGTATTCAGTCTTCATAATTCCTCCTCACACTGAAAACTGGTGAGCTCATCACCCTTCTGCATAATGAATGCAAGTAGTACAGTTCCTGTTTTATTTTGACATATCAAATATAAAAATATATTTCCAGTAAGTCAGGCTCATATCAGCAGGGAACAAGGAGAATGACGGGCTTTCCTATCCTTAAAAGATCTAGGCTACCTTTGATTAGGCACTATTAAATGACAGGTGTGCACATCATTATGCACGTCATTTAATAGAGTCTAATCATAGGTGGCTTAGATCTTATATGAGTAGGAAAGCCTATTTTTCCACTTGTGCCATGCTGCTATCAGCCTGGCTTACCGGAAGATCAAGTTTATTATTAATATGTAACTATAACATGGGAGACTGTACTAACCACATTCATGATGCAGAAGGGTAGTGAACTCACCAGTTTTTGGTGTGGGGAGCAGGTGAGAAGAATGAATGCCAGAGAGGAACTGAAGAGGCCATTCCAGCAGGGTACAGCTATATACAGGTTAGTTGAAGACATGAAGGAGGACGCTGAGCAGATCACAGTGAGATCTGAAATGTAGGGCTGCCAGCATTGTGCTCACTATCTGACTGTGGATGAGAGTAGCCAACAATGACAAATACTCAGAGTGGCAGGGCTGCACCTAAACTATTACTTGAATTCAGTGTAGGGAGATTATTGGGGGGGTGGATGTTGACATTTGCTAGGACAGTATTGAGGGAGTTGTGTATAGCTCATTCAAGATTTATAAGGGTGGTAGCCAGCCAACTCGCATTGTGGAGCAGAGCACAGAAAAGTACAGAAGAAGAATTGCTGGGAAAGTGAGATGAAAACACAACAGGGAACTGTACATACTACCATCGCTGTGCAGAAGGGTGGTGATCCACTTAATATTTACTGTGGGAGCAGAAGTCAGACATTGAGAATGTAAACTGGAGAGTGATTTGGGATGCATTTTTTAACAGTGCCAGCTTATGATGCATATCAGAATAGGTGTGCGCAACCCTCTGAGGTACAAGATTACAATCTGAGGTGTGATAATTCTCTTAATGAGACCGCAAGCTCATATGCGTCCCCAGGCAGTACTAAGGACAGGGTATGGATGGTGAGGTTTTCAACAGAAGGCAGGCTAGCTGCAGGAGGTTCACATGGAAAAAGAAAGCCTTATTTGTGGATTGACAAGAGAGCATGAGCTTTGGAACTGAACAAGATGGTACTTTGCTGTGTGACCCTGAGCAAGTCATTAAACTTCATTGTGCCACTAGGCCACACCTGTAAACAAGCTGTCAGCTAATTGTGTCTCTCCTGGTTAACATAAAACAAAATTCAGTGCATCATATAACCACTAGATCATCAGGTATTTGAAGTGTTGTACTGTAATGCAGTCTGCCAAAGAAAAAATCAGCTGGATTGCAAGACATTTTCTACAAGTTAAAGTAAACAAAATGAACAACATCATAGCCTAACACGTGTACTGATCAAAATAATCCATGAGGTAATACATGGTGTTGATCATTCTGGTACAACAATTCAAAATAAAGAGGGAAAGAAGAATTAGTTAGCAGTACAGAAATATATGTTGCTCTCTGTCTCTGGCACAAATGGTGTCATCATGACTCATCACTTAACACACTTAGCAGACATCTTAGGGAGAAGTCAAGGCTGTTTTTTGAATATGAAATGCTGATGTTTACATTTTTCAAAAACTATGAAACTGCATCTATGTTATTTACATGAATGTAGTTTTAGCAAAGATGTAAACAGCAGCCTTTACTTTTCCTTCTTATGAAGCCAGATTTTGGAGTTTGCAGTTTAAAAAACTGCTTGTTTAGGTACCCTTTAATCATTTCTAGGTTGCATGATGGAAAAGGAGTAGGATGTTGCAACCTACCTTGTCTGATTACCTCTCTGCCCTACTCTGTTAAAATGAATAACCCTTAACTTCTTTAAACGGGGCACTATGATAGGTGTATAACTTGGATGGTTGCTGCTGAATTTGAGGCTAGGGAATACTGCTGCAGATGATTGAAAAGCCCAGTGTGAACAGTCAGAAGATGGAGAAAAATGGCAGAACATATGTGAGCATTGAATGTGAGCTGCTGTAGGACACACATGGAGTGCAAGAGAACATGGTTTAAAATATTAGGAATGCCTTGCAACACTATTCAGTGCAATCATATTTTCATGAATTAATTTATAGAGTACTCCTTTCTGATCATAATTATTGCTCTTCTCCATCAGAGTTTGGGTGCCATGGGGAGAAACACTAATACTACCCTTTGCCTTTTGTTTGTATGGGCAGGCAGATTAAGAGGGTTAAAACCATGATGTCAGTTGGGGGACATCAGATAGAATGCCAATTCTGTGTAACCAAGAAGTAGCTGGAGTGCATAATTATTGAATGGTAGCCATGGTACTAGCCCTGGCCCCCTTAGGGAGGTGGACAAGATTTATATTTGTTTAGTTAGTGTTTATTGACCAGGTAAGTGTACTATGCAAACAAATGTCTATTTTCAGGTATGACGTGAGAGGTTACATACAAGATGTGCTAAAAGGAATGTTCCTATGACAACATATATATAGTGACAGTTATTGTAAAACAGTACATCATAAATTACAGCATAAGCTGAACATTTGGAAATATAGATGTAACCCCTTGTTACCTGGGGTTACTAGAATCCCAGTAAGACCTAGTGGTAGGCAGGGAAGGCAGCTTGTGAAACTCCAGTTAAATGGGTTTCACACTGTCTCACTCTGTTCTCAGTCTCAGCTGAGACTGAGAGATGACATCACCATAGAACTGTCGCAGCTGCATAAGCCACATTGGAATCTGCAGCAGAGGGAGTGAGATAGAATGTTGGGAGTTTTCAAAGTCAGTTCCTGTTTACTTTCTGTGAGGAAGGAAGTCAGTTCTCCTGCTTGCCTGCCAGCAGGAAGGAAGTGTCTTTTGTTAACCTTCTGTGTGAGAAGGTCAGTGTCCAGTTTCAAGTGGTGGAGACCGCTGTCCAGGTCTCAGTGCCCCCCTTCCTCCGGGGGGGGGAAGGAAGTAAAAGTATCCCTATGTAGATTCCAGGGGTAATCCCCTAATTTCTGCTAAAGGAAGAAAGCTGCCTTTTACAGTTTCTGTTTGGTCTTAAAAGTAGAAGGAGATGTACTTCGCCTGTGGGGCACCTGCAATGAAAGGGTGAGTTTGCTCTAATTTGAGAGGGCAAAAATGTGTTTCTTCAGTTTGGAAAATGTGAAGAAAGCTGGAATTTGAACTACTATTTGGGAGACCTATAGTACTAGGACAAACAAATGGAGTAGTGTCAAAATCTAAAGTCTGTGTGAATTCAAGTAATGTTGTAGAGGGGGTGCTACAGTCCATCCACCATTTAATCTACAATTTTGAAATTTCAGTTTCTCCAGAGGAATGGCCGGGTATGGGCTGTGGGAGCTGGAGGTGGGAAAAGCCTCCATCTTTAGTAACCAGGTCCACCTCTATGGGTTTCTGCTGTGATTGCTACTTGCCTCATGCACCTGGCCAGTGATGAGGTAGGTACCCAGACGTGAGTCGCAACTTGGGAAAGCTCTCTAGGAGTTGCAGACTCTGAAGTGGTGTGGAACCACAACAGGAAAAGAATTCTCCCTTGTGAGATGGGAGTCAGATGAAAAGTGAAGGAAATCTCTGTAGGAGTCTGACTCTAAGTGGTGTTGGGAGCCAACAAGTAAAATGGGTTCATTCTTTAAATGGACTGTTTGTCAAGTGGCCGCAGGGGAGCCGGCCAGTCAGGCTGTGTATCCAAAGCACATGCAAGTCTGGGCTGTGTGCCTGGTGGGTCAAGAGCCTGAAATTAGTAGAAATGGGTTCATTCTTTAAGTGGACTGCCTTGTAGTCTCTAATCTGCATTATCAGTAAACATAGCCCCTTGGGGGTCCATCTATGCTTTGTTGTGTTCAGCTAGTTATGAATAAAAGCCACACTGAAAAATCCTAATCCTGGTTCTGGACATTACAGTTATTGCTTCCTGTGTTCGGATTTACTTGGGTGCCCCTGTGCAGAGTAACCAAACCTAGGTCCCCTTGTGCCAGGTAACCTCATCCTCCCCGAACCCAGGTCCCCACCAGGTATTGCTGCCATTCCAACAGCATGCCACCTGTCGTTTTAGTAAAAAGTCAGGGGTGAGGGGTTACATAGATATTTACATTTGGCATCTATGTACAAGGGCAACATAAAGAAGATCAGCAAAGCATTACAACTAACAGACAGATTTCATAAATGTAACTAGTCATGGCCATACTAGGATCATACTATACATGTTATATGAGCTAGCATGATTATGCAAAATAAAGTACATAGTTGAGTAGCATGAATGCATGTGCAAAACCATCTGGATAATTTAAGGAGATATTCACGATAGCTGCTGCAAAATGAAGGTTCTGAAGAACAAAGGCAAATCTCAGAGGGAATGGAATTCCATAACCTTGGAGCAGAGTAGGCAAAGGAGGATTCCCCTGCCCTAGTATTATGTTTTGGGGAAACTCAATGAAGCATTTTCACTAGACTTCAGGGGGTTGACACTATGCAATGATTTGAGGAGGATGGCAAGGGTATAGGACAGGCGATTGTTGAGGATACTAAAAATGACACCCAAAAGGGGAGGTCACAAGTCAGGGATGGTGGAAGCCAGCCATGCCTGTCACACAGGGAGCAGAGATGGGCAGGTCACTGGGATACCATTGCAAAATGATAAATGTTATAGGCAACATGCAAAAGAACTCCAGGGTGAGTGGGTTCTCTTCTAGGTTCAAAATATGATTCAGTGTGGGGGCTGGTGGGCAAAAGTCTTCAAAGTAGGAATAGATAGATAATCCAGCCACTCTAAGTAAATTTCAGATATAGTACACGTTTATTTCAATATGTCTGATAAAAAATACATCCTCAATACCCAATGTTTCACCTAGATGTAGGCTTCTTTAGGGGTAGGTATCTGTTATTCAAACATATTAAAAAAAATTTTAGTACATTATATGTACATCAATCAATTAGTAATATTTTTTCAAGATATTGTCATTTTTACTTTTTACATATAAGGTTTATTTCTTACAATAGATATACAGTTTATGGGTTTCCTGCCACATATCTATTCTGTTCAATTGCTGGTTCAATATGTTATGACATCTTTTGTAAAGAAACTGTTGATATCTTAAAAACGTTTATGTTACAAAGCTATCAGCAGAGCTGTAATGCCCTCTGCTGGTGCTTGCCAACTTAACATCCATAAGAGGCTATTCCCTTTCAGGAAATCACAATCCCATTTAGTAAATTTTTTAATAACCTTTCACTTACATTTCTCTAACATCTTTACTTGTTTATAAGTCCTGCAGGTCATAAGTAATACAGTTCAAAACATTTCAAACATTTGATGTTCATCATTATTTTACATGTTCAAAATACAGATAGAAAATGTCATCAGTTCCTGTACGTCACATACTTGTTTTTTGTATTAAAGTCCGTGTTCCTTCTTAATTGTCTTTAAGTTATTGGCAGATTGAGATTTCTGTTAAATAATATATTTAAAGTAAGTTAATGCAGTCATTTTCAGGATGTTTCTATAATACATTTGTTTACAAATGCATTATGTTAACATACCTTGTTATATGGCTTTATGTATTTTACCCCGTTTTGTTAGGGTTTATGACTTTATAGCCATCCTATATGTAAAAAATGAATTTTAGTTATCGTAAATAACTTTAGTATTCCTTTATACATCTTTTCCCATTTCTGCTATGACTTAAATGATAGCATTTTCTATATTTAAACATGAATTATACGTTATTTATTTTAACTCATTTGTGCGCTTGAATAAACTGGTGCGTCACACTGTGCATTCCTAATTAGCTTTTATTTTTCATAGTGTGGTAAAATAAGTTTAAAACATTAGCCTATAGTATCAAAGGTGAGCAAAAAGTAAAAAATGGGATTCAGAGCCCCTGTGTAGGAACAGCTTGCCTCAAGTGTGTTTTCACAATGACCTTTCTGCCTGCAGCCTTGTCTCATGTGCTGCACTGTCCTTTATAAGTGGATGGCTTAAGTATGCAATGGGCCAAGGGATGAGTCAGAGTCTCCAGAGCCTGGATCATGTTACCACATCATGATCCAGGTCTGCTGGTAGGCTCTGTAGTTGCTATGAAACCAGAAAGCTGCATACCAGGGACACACCTAGATGTGATCCCTAGGAATACACTTTCTGCCCCAAGACTCCTTGTGGTTAAATAGCATCATAGCAGGAATTCACCATCCTGTTTCTTTTTAGACTTGTTTTGACTGCCTGTTTAGTGTTGAACTATCTTTATCATAATGTCTCATATATCTACCTGCATATACTGAGCTGTTCATTTCTTATTTTATAAATTATCTCAGTTACTGTTTATACTTCTAAAGATTGGGTTCTTAGTTCATCTCACCAGTTGTTATTCAGGAAGGCTAATCCATTTGTTATTTATTTATTTATTTATTTATTTAATTTTGGTAACTGTCCAGGTAGGCCCACTGAGTCCCATAACAGTCCCCTTTTCAGGGGTGACCTGGAATTAATTACAGATAGTACAATGCTTACAGAGTACAGCATTTGTAGAGTTACAGGGACAGTAGTTTACAAATATAATATATCACATATTAAGTTACACCACTTAGCAATGCTCAACAATTGTTAATACACTTACTGTAAATACATTTGTGTATGCAATCACATAATTATTTGGGTCATCATTTGTTAGGTGCATAAAGTTTATTAGTTGTATGTTTATGTTATCTCCTTTGGTATATTCCAATGTATAATAAATATAGTCCTCTTTCTGCATCAGATCATTATTAATAATTTTTTTGAAAGCTTTGATTATGTGAGATGGGAAGTCAGCTGGCAGTCGTATAAGGTCACCACGTGGATAAACAACTGATTTTAGACAGATTTGTAAGGCAATTGTTCTGTGCTGTTGTAACAGTTTTTTTTAGTAATATTGAACAGTCTGCTAAACTACTTAAAAGGAGTTGTAGCATGGGATATATGTGTGGGGCAGGGGGTTCAGCAGGCAGGCATTTGGAGACATGTACAGTGAGTTGGTTCATTGGTGTCTGTTTAATAGAATCTGTAAGATACATTTATTTATTTGCTTTTGTTAGCTGGGTAAGTGCACTAGACATAGAAATGCCTATTTTCAGGTATGACCTGGGAGGATACAGGTTCGAATACAAAACATCAACAGTATATACAGTACAACAATGGATGAACATAAGGTACATGTCAAATACAATTCATCAGTGGACAGAAATACCAAGTGAATATAAAAGGACATAAATATCAAGTGCAACATTCACATGGTTAAATACTGTCAACTAGAAAGACAGTATTTTAAATACATAAAATGAGAAAAGTACATTAAATGGAGCAAAATAGGAATACAATAAATCAAACAGGGAAAACTCAGAGAGCTACTGGGTGTGAAAGTGTAGTAGCTGAGTAGCAGATGAAAGAAATGCAGTAGTTGAGGTCAATTTGGAGGGAGACATGAAGTATAACCAGAATAAATGCCAGGATCTGAGTCCAATGCAGAGGGGTAGGAGAAGATGTGGCAACCAGGGGTGGACAATGGCAGTCACAGAAACATGGTTCGCACAAAACCATGACTAGGACGTAAACATACCAGGATACACTATCTACAGGAGAGACAGAGAGGGTAAAAGAGGAGGAGGAGTAACTCTTTACATAAGGGAACAAATCAAAGTAACAGAACAAAAGAGAAAACAGGGAGGAAAAGAAGCACTGTGGGTAAATTTGGAGACCAGCAATGGCACCACAATCTGCACAGGGGTTGTATGCAGACCCCCTTCTCAGGGGGAAGAAACGGACAAGGAAATGATAGAAAGTATATTTAGTATGGCAAAAAAAGGGGAGATATTGTTGATGGGTGATCTGAATATGCCAGATGTTAACTGGAGTGCAGTTGCCACAGCCACTTCGAAGAGTGAGGTTATTCTAGATGCCCTACAGGGGGCATGCCTTAGACAGCTAGTACTGGAGCCCACTTGAGAGGGAGCAATCTTAGACCTGGTTCTCTCAAATGGAGATGAAGAGAGGATCACAGATGTAGAAGTGGAGTAGCCATCTGGGAACTAGCGACCATCGAACAGTATAGTTCACAATAAACAACAACAATGGAGTCAAGCCATACAAAGGCAAAGGTACTGGACTTTAGGAGGGCTGACTTTGCCAAAATGGGTAAGTGCCTAAGGAATGCACTAGCAAATGGGCAGGAAGGAGGAGGGTGGAAGAACAATGGGAATAATAAAACTGCCATCACAGAGGCAACAAGCCTTTGTGTGAAGCAAATAAACAAAACTAAACGATGTAGAAACCACTATGGTTCTCAAAGGAAGTGGCAGTGAAGGTTCAAGAGAAAAGAAAGCTTTCAGGAAGTACAAGGAATCGCAGAAGGAACAGGACAGAGAACTGTATCAGTTAAAGCAAAAGGAAGCTGGGAAGGCAGTTAGAACAGCAAAGGCCCAAACCGAGGAAAAGATAGCCAACTCCGTTAAGAAGGGGGATAAAACCTTTTATAGGTACATCAGGGAGCGAAGGAAGACCAAGGGAGGGATAGTGAGGCTTAATAAAGGGGGGTGGGGTGGGCAGAGGGTGACTGTGAAAAGGCAGAGATACTAAACAAATATTTTTGCTCAGTATTTACAAAGGAAGAGGGGGGTGGTACCTAGAACAAACAGTAGAAACACACTGGATACAGAAGTTGATACCAGGCCCATTTACAGAAGAAAGGGTTCTGAAAGAACTCTTAAAACTGAAGGTGGACAAAGCAATGGGGCCTGATGGGATTCATCCCAGAATTCTAAAAGAACTAAGGTTAGAATTAGTGACACCACTGACTACCCTGTTTAACAAATCATGGGAGGATGGGGTGGTACCCGAGGACTGGAGGAGGGCAGATGTGATTACCCTTCACAAAAGTGGGAGCAAGGCAGAAGCAGGAAACTACAGACCTGTTATTTTAACCTCAGTGGTAGGGAAAATGATGGAATCACTTCTGAAGGAAAGAATTGTCAGTACCTAGAGGCCAGAGGGCACGGACAAAGGCAGCATGGATTCACAGCAGGAAGGTCATGCCAGACAAATCTGATAGATTTCTTTGACTGGGTGACCAAAGTAGTAGATCAAGGAGGGCTGTGGACATCGCCTACCTAGACTTTAGCAAGGCATTTGACACAGTCCACATAAAAGATTAATATACAAGTTAGCTAGCCTGGGAGTGGGTCCCAAGATGACAGCCTGGGTAAAAAGTGGCTGGAAAATAGGACACAGAGAGTAATAGTAAATGGAGTTCACTCTGATGAAAGGGGTTACTAGTGGGGTACACGCAGGTTCAGTATTAGGACTGGTCCTCTTCAATGTCTTTATAAGCGACATTGCAGAGGGACTGGAAGGAAAGTATGTCTCTTGCAGATGACACAAAGATCTGCAACAGAGTTGATGCACAAGTGGGGTGGAAAGGATGAGAAGGGACTTGGCAAGGTTAGAGGAATGGTCAAATATATGGCAGCTTAGATTCAATGCTAAGAAGTACAAGGTAATGCACCTGGGAAACAAAACCCAGGGAAGAGTACACAATGGGGGTGAGATACTAACAACAACAAAAATGGAAAGGATCTGGGGTAGTCATATCAGATGACCTAAAAGTGGGCAAGCAATGTGAGAGGGCAGCAAGGAGGGCTGGGGATATTGGGATGCATGGGAGGCATCACCAGTAGAAAACAGGAAGTTATTATCCCTCTGTACAGACAGCTGGTCAGACCCATCTGGAGTACTGCGTGCAGTTCTGGAGACCCAGTCTTCACAAAGACATAGACAGGATGGAAGCTGTCCAGAGGAGGGCAACTAAAATGGTCAGGGTCTGCACTGAAGACATCTGAAGAAGCGACTAAAGGAGCTTAATATGTATAGCCTCGAGAAAAGGAAGGAGAGGGGGACATGATAGAAACTTTCAAGTACCTCAAGGGACTTAACAAAGTCCAAGAGGATAGCATCTTTCAAAAAAAGAGGTGTGCAAGAACAAGGGCACAATTTGAAGATAGAGGGGGGATGGCTCAGAGGTAATTTAAGAAGTATTTTCACAGAGAGGGTTGTGGATGCATGTGACCTTCCGGGAGTTAGGTGGAGTCAAAACAGTGGTGGAATTTGAGCATGCATGGGACAGTCATAAGGCAATTCTAGGGGGTAGGAGTAAGAAGAAGTAGGCTGCTGGTCAACTAGGATCTGCAGCTTATCCAGTAGGCAGGGAAATGGGCAGACTGGGTGGGCCAAGCGGTCCTTATCTGCCATCAAATTCTTTGTTTCTATGTTTCTATTATAAGGCAGGGGAGCCAAGCAAAATGCAGGAGGCCTAGACAAAGACAGTTGCTTGTGAGCAAAGAAAGTGCATTGGGGGATTGGGAAGCATGGCAGACAGGAGGTAGAGATGGAGGGTCTAAGGTGGGTGAAAGCATCTGCAGGGGGCCAAGACAAGTAGATGATTATGGTGTAGTCTTTTAAAGTGAGTATGATTCAGAGCATATTGGATGGCTAGGGGAACAGAGTTCCAGTAGTGAGGGGCCACATAGGAAAAAGCATGAGCGCCCATAGAAGTTTTGCATCCAGGGATGTGGAGAGGAGTTTGGTCAATAGATCTAAGCTCATAAGAAGAGAATTGTGGATGCAGCATGGAGGCTAGGGATTGGGAGGGGGTTTGATCTGATAATGCCATCTGTAAGAGAGCCAAAGAAATAGGGTCAGTAGGAGGTGGAAGAAAGCCATTTAAGGTCAGCATAAAGCTGACAGTGGTGCCTGCAGCATGGGGATGTAGAGGCATAGCAGCAAATATAGTTATAGATGGTTTCCCATTTATGATGAATGGCTTTAGACACACCTACATATGTGACCAAGCCATAAGTCAGGGCCGGGAGCAGAATGCCTTGTGCAACGGCTAGCCTGGCAGATGGGGTTAGGGCACAGCTTGTTCTGTAGGTGATCACAGTTTGGGCATTAACTGACTTACAGGTCACAGCGATGTGCTGATCAAAGTCCAGGGACATGTCAAGGAAGATGCCCAGGTACTTGAAAGAACTAACACTGACCAGTGGGGACCCATCAATAGAGGAGATTTTTAGAAGGTCACGGTTTGCTTTAAAGACTAATGGCTACCATTTTACACACTGTTTAAAAAAAATCCTGAATTCAAGTTCCTGTGTCATGAGTAGTGTTTCCTGAAAATGTCATTCTATATGATTTTGTGGTTTTCTTTACATCAGCATTTGTTAACTTGTTCTGCACTAACTGGAAACAGGCTATTTCTGTCCTTCTGACTGAGCCTTGGAGAGTGATGACATCATATTGGACTAAGCTACTGCTGCAGCAGTGCAAGTCACTGCTTAACTAAAGAGCTGTAAAGTTCCTAATTAGAGCGGTCTGTATATTTAATTGGTTGCCATACAGAGCTTTTACTAACTCAGTCTCTGGTATGTGTTCAGATGCATTAGATGAAAATCTGTCATTTTGTTCTTCTGAAAAGCTAATCATTTGAGTTTCAGTGCTGAATTGAAGTGGTATGGATTTGACAAATAAGCTTGTCTGTATCACAGCTGTGAGTTCTGTCCCATCAAAGGTCTGTTTTTTTCTAGCTATATAAAACTGAGTTGTTTATTTTATAGGTGTAAAATAAATCTAACATCTGTTAACTCATAGAAGCACTTTGTCATTGATGTTGCCTTAATAAATTGATGCATGTAAGAACAATTGTTTTCCTCTCAGACTGAAAAACAGGTTCCTGCCACACTGCTATATCAGGCACATGTATTATATGAACTCCCAAATTTCATTTCTTTGATGGTTTCTGTGTGAAAATACATTATATATATGTATATGTATATGTATATGTATATGTATATGTATATGTATATGTATATGTATATGTATAACTAGAAACACCATATGGCATCCTGATGCCCCATCTCCTGCCTACAGTTGAAGCAGCTGCACTCTGATGCCCCTGTCACCTACCCCACAAGCACTGTCTCCTGCCCCTCATACAAGGCTGCTGCACCCTACTGCCTAGTCTCTTCTTCCATAGAATCAGGGCTGCTGCACCCTGTTGCCCCTATCTCCTTCCTGAACAATTAGGCCTACTACACCCTGCTGTCCCTTCCTGAACAGTTTTGGTTGCTGCACCCTGATGCACTTTGTCCCCCCCAGCCAGAGCTGCTGCACCATGTTGCCCCTGTTTGTGTTACCACAGTCAGGGCTGCTGTGCTCTGCTATGCACCTAGATTCCCTTGTCCCCTGCCTCCACATTTGGGGTTGTTGCACCATGCTGCCCATGCCACCAGAGGTGGGGCTTGAATTGCACCCTGCTACCTACTTTCATTTTGCCAAATGGGCAGGGCTGCTGCTGTGCATCCTGTCCCACAGTCAAGGCTGCCATATCCTGATGCCCCCCCATGTCCTGCCACACAATCAAGGCTTCTGCACAATGCTGTAATCTGTCCCCTGCCACCATAGCCAGAGTTGCTGCACCTTGTTCAAGTCTACACAGTCAAGGTTGTTGTTTCCTGCTGCACTCTACAGCCCCACACTTCCACTACATTATGACTCCACAGTTAGCGTTGCTGCAACATGCTTCTCCTCTGCCACCAAAGTCTGATGTTTTTCTGTACTGCCCAAATGAAAAAACAGAAAAATACTTTCATCTTGTGTTATGGGGGTGAAGGACAGAAGGCAGTAAGGTGCAGAAGTCCTGACTGTTTAGCCAGGAGACAAGGGAGGGCATTAGGATACAGCAGCCCAAACTATGAGACAGGGTACAATAATCACACCTGGGTGGAACTGACACAACTTTGGGGGCAGAGGACAGGGTGCAGCAAATGACATAACTCTTGTGACAAGCAGCAGCATGGTGCAACAGCCCTAACTGTGGAGACAAGGGGCTCTAGGGCACAACAGACAACAGCAGCCCTGCCTAAATTGGCAGGAGCAGAGTGCAGCAGTCCTGGCTGTGGTGGGGGGGACTGTGGACAGAATGGTGCAGAAGTCTTAATTGTGGGGCAGGACACAGGGTGGCATCAGGGTGCAGCATCCCTGATGGTGGGATTGGGTGCTCATGGTGCAGCAGACCTGACTGTTCAGGCAGATGATGGGGGCAACAGGGTGCAGCAACCCCAACTGTGTGTGAGAAGACAATAGGAAGCAGGGTGAAGTAGCTTCAAATGTGGGGCAAAAGACAGGGGGCTTGTGGGGCAGGTGATGGGGCAGCAGAGTGCAGCTGCCTCAACTATAGTGAGCAGGAGACAGTGACCATCAAGATGCTCTATACTGCTTCTAGTTATACATTATGTATTTTCACACAGAAACCATCAATGAACTGAAATTTGTGAGTTTGTATAGTATACACACCTGAAATAGCAGAGTGTGGCAGACACCTATTTGTCGGTCTGAGAGGAAAAAACTGTTCTTACATGGACCTGTTTATTGAGGCTACATCAAAGACAAACTACTTGTATGGCTTAACAAACATCAGATTTATTTTATTTCTACCAAATAAACACCCCAGTGTTGTATAGCTAGAAAACAAAACACAGAGTGTTGATAGGATAGAACTCATAGCCGTTATACAGACAAGCTAATTTCTCAAATGCATACCATTTCAATTCAGCACTGAAACTCAAATGATTAGCTTTTTAGAAGAACAAAATGATATATTTTCAGCTAATTCATCAGAACACATACCAGATACTGAGTTAGTAAAAATCCTGAACAGCAAACAATTAATTCCTACAGACTGCTCTAATTAGGAAGCTTACAGCTCTTCAGTCAAGCAGGGACTTACACTGCTGCAGCAGTAGTTTAGTCCAATATGATGCCATCACTCTCCAAGGCTTAGCCAGAAGTATAGGAACAACCTGACTGTTTACAGTTAGTGTAGAACAAGTTAACAAATGCTGTTGTAAAGAAAACCAGAAAACCAAATAGCATGACATTTTCAGGAAACACTACTCATGACACAGGGACTTGAATTCAGGCTTTTTTTTTATTAACAATGTGTAAAATGGTTGCCATTGATCTTTATGCCTGGCAGGGGAATCAAAGAGCATAGCATGGATTTTACACACATTATGAACATGTTGGTTGTTATATAGCCAGGACTGAACATGGAGAAAACCAGGGGAAAGAGAATGATTAATGTCTGAGATATTCCTGGTGCTGAAATAGAGGACCAGGTCATCTGTGTACAACAGGGATGAGCAAGCAGGAGTGAGCAAAGAGATATCATTAACAAAAATGGAAAAAAGGAGGGGCCCAGTATGGATTCCTGAGGAACTCCAATATTTATGGTAGTAAGATCAGACCTGGCTGAGTTGAAATTGACAGTCTGCTTCCTGTTTGACAAATAGTTATTGAACCAGGCCACAGCATCTGAAGAGAAACCAAGAGAGCATAGCTTGGTAAGGAGAAGGGAGTGGTCAACAAGGTCAAATGCCTTG
The DNA here is from genome assembly GCA_016271365.2 of Neoceratodus forsteri. Classification (NCBI taxonomy): domain Eukaryota; kingdom Metazoa; phylum Chordata; order Ceratodontiformes; family Ceratodontidae; genus Neoceratodus; species Neoceratodus forsteri. The sequence goes on from CM057457.1 coordinate 105,633,972, forward strand.
GTTAGGTCAATAAAGACTGCACCTGTCAAAAGTCCATTGACCTTGGCAATATTGGTATCATTAGTAAATTTAAGGAGGGCCATGGCAGTGCTACAGTTTTTGTCAAAATCATGCTGGGAGTCAGAGAGGAGATTATGTTCATGGAGAAATGAGACGGTTTGTTTTGCTACAAGTTTCTCTAGTATTTTGCTGAGAATGGAGAGGATGGCTATTGGCCGGTAGATAGCAATTTCTTTAAGGTTCCCTTTTTCAAAGATAGGAGTGATCCTGGCAATGTTCCAGATACTGTGGACTGTGCAGTGGCATAGAGACAAATTAAAGATTCTTGTCAGTAGGGAGGCAATAAAGGGGGCAGCAAGTTTCAGGAGCCTATTCTCAAGACCATCTCAGCCAGTGCTAGTACAGTCAGAGCTAGTGAATAGCATATTTAAGATATCAAGTCTAGTTTAAGCTAGAAACTGGAAGGGTAGGTATGTGTGCAGGGATTCAGTTTCAGCAAAGGGGCAGAGGACTACATTGAGGGGAAAGAAAATGAGTATATAGATAAAATCTGAGAATTGGAGGTTAAAGGAATTTGCAATGATGACCGGATTGTTATAGTGCACACTGTTTAGTATCAAATCTTTAGTAGTCTGAGGGTGATTCACTCCATGGAGTTCCTTGATATGGGACCAGCATTTCCTGGGGTCTTCTGTGGCATCTATTAATAATCCTTTACAATAGAAGCTCTTAGTGGAACAAATATTTCTTTTGCAAGCATTCCTCTGTATCCTATAGTCATTGTAATCAGATGGAAGACCAGAGATATTGAAATGCCTACAGCTTTTGTCCCTAGCCCTAATTTGGGCACATCAGTCTTTATTGAGCCACCTTGTTTGTGTTTCACATACACAATGTGTGATTAGGGAGCTGCATGCCTTGAAGTGTTCAAAACATGTGTATAAAATGAGCAAGGGCAACCTGAGCATCATTGGCAGAGTAGATGCAGGAACAGTCAACCATAGAGAGGTCATTCAGGAACCAAGTCTGGTCAAGGTTGATAAAGTTGCGGAAGGTAATGAGTTTAGAGGGTGGAGAGGACTGTGTAGTGGAATCCCAAATACAGTATATTGGGGAGTGGTCACTGATAGGATCAGCGAGAGTTCCAGAAGACACTATTCTGTTGATATGATTAGTCAGAGCCCAATCAATTAGGGTACTGGACAGAGGGGGAGACATGACATTCGTGGGACCAGCTATTAACTAGTGAAGGCTTTGTCCTTAAGCAATTGTGTGGAGGGTTTTGTTGGTTTTGCCAAGCCAATTTTGGCTTAGGTCACCTAGAATGAGGACCTCATTTCATCCAATGGCCAAGTCTACCTGTAAGAGGAGTACCTCCAGGCCAGTGGTGCCACCTAGGGGAGTGTTGTAGGTGCACACTATATGAAGATTCTTGGCGCCTTGTAGGAGGATCACATGAATATATTCACATTTGGATAGTATAGGTGAGGAAAGGGTAGAGAGGTTTAGGTGGGATTTATAGAATATAGTGACATCACCACCCCATTTAGGGATGTATCTGTCACATCTGACTAGGTTGTAGTTGTGTAATGAGCAGGCAGTATTGGGGTAGAGGGTTTAAGCCATCTTTCAGATAGGCACAGGACATCAGGGTGATACAGAGCAACCCATGCTTCAAGCTCAGTAAGATTACAGAGGAGTCTACTGATGTTCAAGTGTACAAATCAAAGTCCTTTGGTGTCAGTCGACTTTGCATCAGTGCAGGATAGATGAGCAGCAGAGCCAGGGTTTAACTCAATATCTCCTGCAAGGATAAGAGCAATCAGTAGAAGGTACCAAAGTTTGTTATGGATGAAAGGGGAGGCAAGATCAGATGGTAAAAGAGGTGCATTTTATGAGCACATGCTACATAATAGATGTAGCAGTCTGGTATAAGAATGGGGTGAGATCATGGAGCTTGTTGGGCATTGCAAGCAAATTAGAGAAGGTGAAGTCATTTGGATCAGAGGCTATGGCTTCAGTGAAGACAGATTGTTAAGCTAGTCAACAACAATAGGGAAGGTTGGGGAGCAATGTAATAAACTTTAAACAGTGATAGGATAATGAGCAAGCACATACATATTCAGAGAAAGACACTTTGGGAGCTAACTGAAACTATTTCCATTAAGACAGACTACTATTGCTTGAAATGCTAGTGGTAGATACCAGACGCCCTGTATAGTCACTTTAGTATAGGCTGCTAATGATAAAGTGGAGAGTTAGTCACATGACTCCAAGGTACTATATAAGAATGACCAGATAAGGGTGGGCATGGTGGAGGTGGGTGGGGAGCAGCTACGTGGCGGCTGCTGGTAGAGAGAGAGAGATGGCCTCTGAGTAAGTTTTCAAATTAATTCAAGGTTTCTAAAGCTGAAATACCTAATTTACAATAAAAGCTGCTTAATGCTCTAGCTGAGAATCCCTTAGTTAAATAAAGCTGCAGCTGCTGTGGCTCTGGTGAAAAGTTTAGAATTAATTCTGGCTCTTGAACACTTTTATTTTATCTTCTTATGCTCCGAGTGCAATTTAACAATTAATTCAATATCCACTTCAAAAGGACTCCAGGCAGCATGGCTGTTTACAGCAAGGAGCTCCAAGTGTGGTAAGACTAAAGTGGAGCTACAAAGGAACTGGGAGCACTGCAGATTAGTGTCAGGAGCCATAGGGGCTGAGGAAGAAAAAAGCACCAATTTAAAATGATTAGAAGGCAGTGACGCAGCCTCTGTGGGTGTCCTGAGGTCCGCACCATTCGGGTGCAAGCGAGCGGGTGGGAGGAGCAGCTTCATGGGCATATAAGCAGGGAGGTCACCAGCTCGCACTCCAATTTTTCTCCTCATTCAGTCCAAATCTGTCACTTATAGTATTCAATGTATAAATCCAATATATGCCCCTATGCTCAAGCAGTTTGTTCCAATCTCCACCTCTCAAAGGGGGTTCAACATATTCAATGCCCTGTAGAAGAACATTTTATAACAGACCTAATGCTGCACAATGTAACTGTTCAGAAAGCACCACAAAATGGCTGCAGAACTGAAACAGTCTTATGAAATGGTGGATAGTGGAAAGTTCCATAGCAAGCATGTCCTTGGTGGATGGTGGAAAATCCCATAGCACACATTTCCTTGTAGTAATGTATGCATGCCTTATAGATGATGTGGCTAAAGTAAGTTAGCATAATAATTAGCATAATCAGTCAGTAAGTGGCAGCAGTATTGTATTTAACATAGTATTAGCATAACCAATCAGCAACTAACAGCAGTATTGTATGAAGTTTACTGTCCAATGAAATTGTGCCATGACACTGTTATGTGACTAGGGAAGTGTATAAGAGAAGGAGGCTTACTATTGTAATCGGAGCTGTGCAATAACAACATGGGGAGCTGGCTCTCCATATGCATATGTGAATAAATGGTTTGAACTCTGCACAAGACTGTTTCTTTGTCTATGTATATCAAGTAGGAAATTTCCACTACAACCCCAAAATCTTAATGAGGCAACATTATGTCTTTCTTGTGCAAAATGAATGGCTACTGGTGATGATTCATTTTTAAATCTTATGTTGCTCTTATGCTCTGTGATTCTTTGTTTGAGTGGTCTTTTAGTTTTACCTACATACTGTTTAGAGCATGGGCAGGTAAGAACATATAAGACATGGTCAGGGTCACATGTTATCAGACTTTTTTATGCAGAATTTTTGATTGCCATTTGGATGTTGTATTTCAGTTTTTTGTTTTTTTTGAGGTGCTGTTACAGAGGCAGCAATGTCCGCAAGGTTGCATATCAGGTAACAGAGGTCCTAATGTGAGATGTCTAGTGAGAGCAGGTTTAGGTTTTTGTTTAGTCTGGACCAACAAGTCCTTTAATGTGCTCCCTTTTTTTGAGTAAAAGATTTGGGCTGAATGAAGAGTAGAACTGGAGTGCATGCTGGTGACCTCCCTGCTTGTAATGTACAGTATGTTAGAGATGTTATTAAACTGAAACCAATGAGCCAACTCACTGTACATGTCTCCACCTGCCTGCCTGCAAATCCCGACACCCCACACCTGTATTCCATGCTACAGCTCCTTTTAAGTAGTTTAGCAGACCATTTAATAGTACTAAAACAAATGTAACAATAGTTCAGAACAGTTGCCTTACAAATCTGCCTAAAATCAGTTCTTTGTCCATGTGGTGACCTTATGCAACTGCCATCTCACATAATCAAAGTTTTCAAAAAAAATACTAATAATGGTCTGATGCAGAAAGAAGGCTATATTTATTATCAATTGGAATATGCCAAAGGAGATAAAATAAATAAAAACATAAAATTAATAAACTTTATACACCAAAAAATGTAATAGCCTTCTTGAATAGCAATTGGTGAGATGAACTAAGAACCCAATCATTACAAGTATAAACAGTCACTGACATCATTTACAAAACAAGAAATAAACAACTCAGTATATGCTGATATATATATATATATATATATATATATATATATATATATGAGACATAAAATAAAGATAGTTCAACACTAAACAGGCAGTCAGAACAAGTCTAAAAAGAAACAGGATGGTGAATTCCTACTATGGTGCTGTTTAACCACATGGAGCCTTGCGGTGGAAAGAGCATTCCTAGGGATCACATCTAGGTGTATCCCTGGTATGCAGCTTTCTGGCTGCATAGCAACTACAGAGCCTACCAGCAGACCTGGATCAAAATGTGGTGACATGATTCGGGCTCTGGAGACTCTGATCCGTCACTTGGACTACTGCATACTTAAGCCACCCACTTCTAAATGACAGTGCAGCACGTGAGATAAGGCTGCAGGCAGAAAGGTCATTGTGAAAACACACTATAGGTAAGCTGTTCCTACACAGGGGCTCTGAATCCCATTTTATACTTTTAGCTCATCTTCAAGGCTATAGGCTAATGTTTTAAACTTATTTTACCCAGACTATGGAAAATAAAAGCTAATGAGGAATGCACAGTGTGACACACTAGTTTATTCAAGCACACAAATGAGTTAAAATAAATAATGTACAATTCATGTTTAAACATAAAAATGCAATATTTTAAGTCAGATCAAGAATGTGAAAAGAGGCTGGGCAGGTGGCACTGAGAGTTGAGGCACTGAATGCCACACCTCATGCCGCACCAGCGACCAGGGTTCTGGAGTGAGCTTGGGTCACTGGGGGTTGGCAATGGTGGGATAGGATTGAGCATCCATAGGACAGCTCTCCTCTCCTGGGGATGGAATGCGGCAGAGTGACTGGCATAGCCTGACACCTAGCGGAGGCTAGGTGTTGATATGCCTGGTACTGAAAGATCAGGGTTGGCGGCAGGGCAGCTGGCAGGCATGCTGTGTGCAGACACGTGCATGGCTTGCCCCCTGCCGGCATTGCATGCTCCATCTCTGAAGGCAGAACACGGAAAAAAGGGGTGTCCAGGTCATAAAGGCTTGATGGTCATCTGAATGTACCCATGCTGGTTCCAGGAGAGGATCAGCAGTATAAATCTGGACTTGGTGGGGGAGTTCATCACCCCCTACCACCTCACCATGGGGGGATAAGCCATGGGGTAATGGGTGATCGCCCTCAGTGGGAGACCAGTGCAGATCAGACGGTGGCCAGAGAAAAAGGATGTGAGGATATTAGGACCGACCAGGGGGCCCCAAGGGGAAAAAAGTAAGATAAGAAAAAAGAATGTGAAAAGATGTATAAAGGAATACTAAACAAGTTATCTACAGTAACTGACATTCATTGTTTACATATAAGATAGCTGTAAAGTCAAAAACCCTAACAAAATGGGCTAAAATACATAAAGCCATGCAACAAGGTATGTCAACATAATGCATTTGTAAATAAATGTATTATAGAAACATCCTGACAATGACTGCATTAACTTACTTTAAATATATTATTTAACAGAAATCTCAATTTGCCAATAACTTAGAAACAATTTAGAAAGAGCACTGACTTTAATACAAAAAACAGGTATGTGACATACAGGAACTGATGAAATTTTCTATATGTATTTTGAATGTGTAAAATAATGATGAACATAAAATGTTTGAAATGTTTTGAAATGTATTACTGATGACCTGCAGGGCTTATAAACAAGTAAAAATGTTAGAGAAATATAAGTGAAAGACTATTAAAAATGTATTGTAGTAAATGAGATTGTGCTGTCCTGATAGGGAATAGCCTCATAGGGATGTTAAGCTGGCAGGCACCAGCAGAGGGCACTACAGCTCTGCTGATAGCTTTGTAACCAAAATGTTTTTTAAATGTTAATTGTTTCTTTACAAAAAATGTCAAAACATACTGAACCAGCAGTTGAGCAGAATAGATATATGGCAAGAAGCCCCTATACTGCATATCTAGTATAAGAAATAAGCCATAGATATAACAAGTAAAAATGACAATATCTTGAAACAATATTACTAATTGATTGATGTATTTATAATGTACTAAAAATGTTTTTTTAATATGTTTGAATAACAGATCACCACCCCTGAAGAAGCCTAAATTTAGGTGAAACGTTGGGTATTGAGGATCTATGTTTATCAGAAATACTGAAATAAACTTGAACCATGTTTAACATTTACTCGAAGTGTCTGGCTTACCTATTCCTACATTATAGGCAACATCCCATCTAGACAGAGTGGATTTTGAAGCTGCAAAAATACAGGTGCTCCATAGAGGAGTTTAGAAAGGAGCATTCCATGGGAAACAGGAAGAAGGGCTTGAGGGTGTTCATATTATGGACAACTTTAAAGGAGACACCAAGCAAAGAATTTACAAATTAATGGGTACCCATCATGCGCAGTGAAAAATTGAGGGACATGTTGAGGGTGACTCCAAGGTATTTGAAAGAAGTTGCTAAGGGAACTGGAGAACCATCATGGTAAGCAATGGATAACGGGGCATAGGATAGACGTAGCCTAGAGGTGGTTTCAAACAGCATGGATTGTTTTTTGGCCACATTAAGAATCTGTTTATTATGGCCTGGGTCAGCCAATTGCGCACTGACTGAAGGTCAAAGGTAAGGTGTTGATTATTACTGATGAATGTCCTTGGAACTAGCATAGAAGTCAAGGTCATCTGTACAAAGGGTAGCAGAGCAGTGGAGCAGACATTGGCTGATAGAATTTATATGTAGAACAAATAGAAGGGGACTGAGAATAGATCTCAGTGGGACTCCCACAAGTGTAATGGCATACTTAGACAAAGAGAATTCATTTTAACTCTCTGTGTTCTGACCGCTAAATGATTGTTGAACCAAGGGAGTGCAGTGGACATGATACTCAGACTTACATGTTTTTGACATAGTAAAGAATGGTCAACAAGGTCAAAAGCCTTTGTCAGGTCAATGAAAACCATTCCTGTAAGGTTATCCATATCTGCTAAGTGATTGGTGAGTGTAAGTAGGGCGATAGTAGTACTCTGTCCCTTACAGAAACTATAGTGAATGGGGAGAGGATGTGTTAGGGTGAATGACAGTTGGTGAGCAGGGAGGATACAATTTTCTCAAGGATTTTTTTTTTAATGCTGGAAGATTGATGATAAGCCTCCAGATGTTGATCAACTTATGGTCGCCTAACTTTCTTAAAGACTGGCACAATGTTTGATATATTTCACAAATCAGGCACCACACCAGAAGACAGTGACAGATTAGTCTGGCAACAGAGAGGGCAAGCTCAGAAGCTGCAGTCTTAAGTAGTTTGGGCTCAAGTCCATCATAACCTTTATATTTCTTAACAGGGACCTTCATGAGGAGTTTGCAGACCTTAGAAACACTAACCTTCTTAAAATAAAAAGAGGGATGTACAGTGGGTGGTGAGGTCTGAGGAGGGAGTCACTATTAGATATGGTGTTGATGTGACAGAGAAGGACTTGGTGTACTATGAGGAGAGGTCTGAGGAAAAGCTGCTGAAAGTATTGGCAATGGTGTAATTTATTGTATGATTAACATTGTTAAGGATTATGTCAGAGGAGGAGCGATCACCTGTATGACCCAGCATATGCTTAATACATTGTCTAAAAAACCTTGTATTATGGGCAGTGGAATCAAAAACCTGATTACAATGAGAGCTATTATTGTACCTGATAGATCTTTTACACTCATTCTGAAGTGTCCTATATGCTGCCCAATCTTACAAAGAAGAAGAGGCCTTAGAATTGAATATTTTTTTGTCCCTTTCAATAAGCTTGGAAAAGAGGGTGAGAACCAGCCATTTAGTGACAGGACCTCTCATCCTTTTTTAAGAGCTGCAGGTATAGTAATAATAATAAAACGTTATTTATTAAGTGCCTTTCAAGCACCAAGGCACTGTACAAATGAATGAGAAAATCAGAAAATACACATATAAAATCAGTAATCTCAGCAACCTCAAATCATAAGAGCCATATTCCACAAATAGGTCTTAAAGTCCCGCTTAAAGGACTACATGGTCATGCATCCCCTAAGCTGGCAAGGCAGAGAATTCCAGAGGTTTGGGGCCACAAACACAAAAGCCCTGGCCCCAGAAGACTTCAATATAATCCTCTGAACCTCCAGCAACCCATTGTTAGCTGAACGGAGCTGTTGTACAGGCGGTAAGGAATCAGAAGATCTTTCAAGTAGTCGGGGCCAAGTCCATGCAGGGCTTTAAAGGTAAGAAGACCTACTTTAAAGGTGATCTGCCACTGTATAGGCAGCCAGTGCAGATCACGCGGCACAGGGATAATGTATGTCCTTCTAGATACCCCTGTCAACAACCTCGCAGCAGCAATCTGCACTAGCTGCAAGTGGCAGATATCAACCCCAGGAAGCCCCAGGTACAGGGAGTTGCAGTAGTCAAGGTGTGAGGTCACAAAGGCGTGTACCAACACAGGTAAATCGCTGGACGGAACAAGGTGCTTCACACTGGCAATGTTCCTAAGATGTAAAATGCAGACTTAACGACTGCTGACACCTGATAAAGGGTCAGCCCATCATCAAGTACCACTCCCAGGTTACGCCCCCTTTCAGAGGTAAGGATCTGGTCCCCCCCAGCAGTAAGACAGAGGGTTGGCCAGACCCTAACCCCTCTATCCCATGACCGGGTCCACAGCCATAACCTTGGTCTTACCGGCTTTCAACTTTAACCAGCTCGAATTCATCCAGTCATGGATTTCAGCGAGGCAGCTATTAAATACCGAGAAAGCACTAATCTGGTCAGGGGCCAAAGACAGGTAGAGCTGGGTATCATCAGCATAACAGTGAAACCTCAGCCCATACCATCTTACATTGTCTCTGAGGGGCAGCATCTACACTGCAAACAACATGGGGGAAAGCACCGAGCCCTGGGGGACACCACACTGCAGAGGGAAAGGGTCAGAGGAAAAATCCCCGACACAACTCTCTGTGTTCTCCCAGATAAAAAAGATGAAAACCATCTGAGCACTGTACTAGACAGTCCACAGATGGACCCCAAATGCTCAATCAAAACCCCATGGTCTACAGTGTCAAAGGCTGAAGAGAGAGATCAAGGAGAACCAAGACAAAGTGGTTTCTCTGTTCTCTCGCAATCAAGAGACCTTTGAGCACCAAAACTAGAGCAATCTCGGTACTGTGCCTCTTATGAAAACTAGACTGGAGAGGTTCATAGATACTGTGGATGGTCAAATGGTCCTCCAGCTGGTTTGCCACTACCTTCTCAATAACCTTCCCAATAAAGGGAAGGTTAGAGACAGGTCAGTAGTTGGCAAAAATGTCGGGGTCCAGAGAAGTCTTCTTCAAAAGGGGAGTCACCACAGCTTCCTTTAGGGAGCTAGGAAACTCATCCAGTTCTAAGGAGCACCAGATTATTTGAGCCAGAAATGGGCCCACGATCTCAACACAACCCAAAATCAGGGAGGTTGGACCCGGATCTAAACTACAGAACACAGGGTGCATCCCCTGGATGATCTGAATAATATCCACGAACATCGGCAGGTCAAAGGAACTCCAGGAGGCCAGGGGTTCCATGGCAAATGCTGACCAACAGCTTCCCTCTTAGAGTGTGTCAGGTGGATCTCTGATCTGATGTCGGCAACCTTATTTGCAAAGAATTGAGCGATCTCATCACACTCCTTTTGTGAAAAGGCTTGACGGAGCTGGAGACAGGCTGGGTTGCACAGCCTGTCCACAGTTCTGAAGAGCTGAGCCAGTCGATTCTGAGCAACAGCAATCTCCCTGGACAGGAATTCTGCCTTCTTACAGGAGATCTCTGATTGGTAGAGCCAGTAATGCTCCTCCAAACTAAAGCGGTTGAGTTCTAGAGCAGATTTCCGCTAACAATGCTCTAACCATCGTCCCACACGACGCAACTCCCTCAAGGACCCATCAAACCATGGGACCCGAGGGGCAGAGAGAGAGGGGACGAACACGGACAGGAACAATTGAGTCAAGGGCCAAGAAAATGGCCTAATTGTAAGCCAAGACCATAGATTCCAGGCCCAAGCTGGCAGCAGGAAACTCTGAGAGGTTCAGTACCGCCATCAGGTCTTCAGGGCACACATCCTGTAAGGGGCGGTTTTGAACCATCTCCACAGGGGCAGACCTATGAAAGGGAGCACAATAATTGAAGCCCATGGTGTAGTCATCAGACCAACTGACAGGTTTCACCACCAAATCAGTGGCCTCAATCCCCAGGAGAAAAACTAGATCCAAAGAGTGACCGTGATTGTGAGTAGCTGAAGAAACAATCTGTGTAAGGCCCAGTGATGTCATCAACTGGAGGAAGTGCTGAACAAAGGCTGAGAGTTCATCGTCGACCCAGGCATTGAAGTCACCCAGAACCATCAGTCTGGGTGACTCCAATGCCATATCAGTGATGAAGTCTGCCACTTCCTGCAGGAATTGCCTCTCATCTCCTGGTGGACTGTAGACGAGGGCTATCCTGCAACCCGCACCAGCTACTACGGTACACTCAAAGAATTCAGTTTCCTCATCTGGTACACCCGTGAGCCCCAACCTGGTCTTAAAACAGACCGCTACTCCCCCCCCCCAGTGATCCAATCTCGGACGGTGAATCACCGAGTACCCAGCTGGAACAGTCACCTCCAAAATGGGACCAGCATTTCCGTCCAGCCAGGTCTCGGTGATGCAAGCCAGATCTGCTGTCCCAACAAAGTCAGAAATAACAGCAGATTTGTTTTTAATAGATCTGGCATTGCACAACACCGCCCGAGTTGGACAAGGCTCTGAAGCCATCCCGACTACTTGCCCATCCAAACAGGTGGTGCCCTTGGGTATGGGGACTAGACATGGATCTCCACGTTCCAGGCTCCATTTCACCCCAGGGTGTCTTCTGGACTTAAGTGACCCTATATGAAAGGTCCATTCATTCGTCCTACTGTGTCCATGTCCCCCACCACACCCACCCCAAACCCTCCTACGTACAATACCAAGCGCCTGACAGTGCTGGTAAGTGGAAAATGGGAGGGGAGGAGGGCAAAACGGGTGAAGGGTGTGGAGATTGGAGGATGAATATTGCATGACCGGGGTAACTAAACAACACATACTACAAGCGGGAAACAAACTCACTGCTAGACAGCTAAAATAAAGAACCTAATTACCTCTTAAATAAAATACCCACAATGAAAATTAAACTAAAACCCACCTAATAACGTAATACAAAAAACAAATAAAACAAAACTAAAACTTCCCCAACCAATGAACCTTCTCACAGCTCTAGGGAGGGGAGAAAAACAAGATTAAAAACTAAAGTAATACGATCCAAAAGTAATTTTCGTCTCAGAGGTTCTCTCACTACCAATAGGACAAAACATTAAAAAAAAACACAAATATAAATGGACCACATGCAGTTGTTAATATTAAAGAATCCAAATATATAGGGACAGTGAGGCCCTCTCTCTGCACACACTGTCCTTCATATAATGAAAAGTAGGATCCAGTAAAAACTCAAGTTGCAAGGTAGGCAGAGTCTGCAGCCCTATTGCATCAGCTTTAAAAACAGCTTATTGTGGAACTTCCTTTTTGGACTTCTAGAAATATCCACCCACAACTGCAAAATAGTACACTCCCCCTCTGATTTTTGTTATTGGCTGCTGTGCCTTAAAGGCAGGGGGATGCTACTGTGCCTCCAAACTTCTCACTATATAAACAAAAGAAAACAACTTTGAGGCTGCTGTCATTTAACCCTTGCAGAGCTGCAGAATGAGCATTTGTGCAGCTCAATCAAATAGAATCTTTCTAGTTCTTTCAGCAGCCTTGGGGTTAACTTATTATCTCCTTGACTGAATACTGACCCAGTAGCACATGGCTAATTAGGTACATGTGTTATGTGGGAGGCAGAGCAATATAAGAAGTAAACCCAGACTCCCCCCCCTTAGAATCCTTACATATGCTTATTTCAGCCTTGAAGCTGGGAGTCATCATGTAGGAATTTCTACTGTCAACACACCCACTTGACTAAGTTATGTAGTTCAAAAATAAATTAGAACTACAAAACCAGTCATACAGAGTGTATAATGACTTGAATAGTTTTTTTTTTTTGGTTTCTGTTTGTTTGCTTTCTATTACTGGTCCAAAATAAGTATACGTTTATAAGTGTATAAGCCCTGTTTGATAAATGAATGCTCTGCAATGCCATGCAGCTCCAAATGTCAGTACTAGAACAATGTTATCAAGTCAGTCTCTTCTGTAACTAGTTATTCTTCTGGTAACAAGATAAGTCCCACTAGGCACAGGGCCTGTTTTCAGGGGCAACCCAAGGACACTAGGAAGGTTAAGTGACTTACTCAGGGTCACACAGTATGCAAGAGGAGGTTGTGGGTATCAAACCCTATTCTGCTGGATGTATCAAGTTCACTCCTCTAATATCTAGGCTGTTCTGCCAGCCCTATGCTGTGATTTGACAATCCACATAGTCCCACTACACAATGCAATAACACAATGACCAAGCAACAGAAAACAGCACATAGGAGTAAAATACAAACAAGGGATATGGGATAAGGTTTATTAGGGATGGCAGGAACAAAGATCTGGGCAAGGAAAGGGAAGGGTTAAAAAAATAAACAAATTGACAATCCCTTCAATCCCCTCTCCACCTCCCCCCTCATCCATGTCAGTCCCAGCTAACAGGCACAGCAATTATACTATTCCCACAGTCCCTAAGAGCCCCCTGCATTCTACTGGGTAACACAGATGTTGAATCATCATATGCCAAATGATTGATGTAGATGTGGCTATTTAACCTGCACAGTTAAGTTTAAAATTAAAGAGATCACTCTCTGTAATCCAAAACAAGGCCAAATGGCAAAAGTGCAGGTCTTCTACCTGGACACTCCCAAAAGAGACAGTGCAGTCCTGCCTTAACTATCTTAACTAAAAGTATTGGGGCAAAGGTTGGATTCAGTACTCATGGTATGCCAATAAAAGCAGACGCTGAAAGGTTTCAGATGTATAATGCTGGTCTCTCTGGTGCGCAGTAGCTGCAGGTTGCATCCTGTGGCTCTTTACTATATCATAGTGGACATAGTCACGTGAGAGGCTTGTAGGCCTGTGATGATTCAGCAACTGTGGCACCCAGCAGAATACAGAGGAGCTCTTGGGACAAGGGAAAGGAAGAATAAAAAGGATAGTGCTGGTGATTTACCCTTAAGGCTGGGATGGAATGGCCCTGCAGCAACCCTCCCCCTCTCTGCTTGCAACACTGTCCACTGTCTGTTGGGGGCTCTACCATTGTGGTTTGAATAGGGCCCCAGCAGGGCAAAAGCTTCCACTGGCTGAGGGAGCGAGTGAGAGAGAGACAGACAGACAGACAGAGACTCAGCTGTTGTGTGCTTTGAAGAAATGAAGTAAGTGTGTGTGTGTGTGTGTGTGTGTGTGGTGTGTGTGTGTCTCTCTTCTCCCATAGCAGCACCACTCGGGAAAGTCAATGTCAGTGAAATGTTGTGAGCAGTGTCTGTGTGGCTGTGGCTCTGTCGTCTACCTCAAGGTATATGGGCCACATAGATACCGACGGAGCTCCTGTGAGACACACACACACATATGTACTTCACACTGCAAAGGCAAGTATACAAAGTACATGTTGTATATGATGATTTCAATTCAAGGACCTTTCTACCAAATTCCCACTTCTTCTGGTTAATTGAGAAATATGGTCTTCTACTCTACTCACTGCCACTGGACAATGTTTAAGACTGAATCATCAGCTACAGGCCGTGATAGAAAAACAATGTTACTCGTATTTAGTCAATCAAATAATTAGCTGCAGCCAGTCAACACATTTAACTGGTGGTACACAAGTATGGTCATACTGTATTATACTATATTACTAAGGGTTAGAGAAATGGGCCATTGGCAACTTCTGTTTTGCTTTAAACCCATACATTTGGTTTGGCTTCCAGAAATCAGCAAAACTATTTCATCTACAAATACATTATTGTTATGGTGTAAGCTGACCACAAATAGGGATAATAAAGTCTTCAGGACAGCAATAAATATGAATTACTATTGCTTACTAGTTGCAGGTGCTGTTGGCATGCATCTGCTGTGGATTGCTGTTTGTAGTGTTGTGACAGAGTCTGCAAATCCCACGAAGACAGCCACAGCCCAGTGTGAGCTACAGTAATAGTTACTATTCATTGCTGACCTCAAGACATACTGTATACCCCCTTGTAGTCTCTGCTTTACATGCATGCCAGTTTTTATATTTTTTCTGTCTAGCTACATTGATTTTCAAATTACATAAGCATAACCCCCCCAAAAAAAACAAGTTATGTATTAAAAATCCTAAAAATTAAAAAAGATATTAAATGTACGGCATTACATTGCATGTGAGGGTCTTCATTAACTGATACCAGCTCTGTGTGCTCTATGTTCTCAGTGGCACACCAGATCATATGGAGCTTGTTGGTGATGACAATCTCAAAGTTGTTAGCATTGCATTTAAACTAGCCAAGGGGGGAGGCACAGCATTTAGACTAGCCAAGGGGGAAGGCACAGAAAAGGAGCAGGGAAATCCTAGCCCCCCCCCAAAAAAAAAATCAAGGTAGTTAGTGAGGTAAACACCAAGGTAGAGACGTCAATAGGGAGAAAGGCAGGTGTAAATGGAGAAAAAGGCAAAGGCAGTAAGGACAGAAATGGGGCAAAAAGGGGTAAGGCCATCAATAAATGGAGGATAATGAGTACCAATGTCTGCAGTCTAAGTAACAAGCTCCCTGAACTGGTGGCCTTGATGGAAGAGGGATGCCTGGATATCATGGCAGTCACAGAAACATGGTACACAGAGAACCATGTCTGGGATGTCAACATACCAGGGTCAACAATCTACAGGAGAGACAGGGAGGGTAGAAGAGGAAAAGGAGGAGGAGTAGCTGTCCATGTAAGGAAGGGGATCAAAACAATGGAACAAAAGGGTAAACAGGGAAGAGAGGAGGCACTGTGGGTCACACTGGAGACTGGAAATGACACCACAATCTGCACAGGTGTTGTATACAGACCCCCATCTTAGGGGGAGAAAATGGACAAGGAAATGACAGAAGGTATCCTTATGATTGCAGAGTAAGGGGAGATATTGTTGATGGGGGACCTGAATATGCCAGATGTTAACTGGATGGCATGTACTGCAGCTACATCCAAGAGCAGGGTCATTCTCAATGTCCTACAGGAGGCATGCCTCAGACAGCTAGTGTTTTTGGAACCTAATCGGTAGGGAGCAATCTTAGACCTGGTACTCTGAAATGGGGATGGAGAGAGGATCTCAGATCTAGAAGTGGGTAGCCATCTGGGAACAAGTGACCACCAAACAGTGTGGCTCACGATAAACTCAGCTGCTGAGTCAAGCTATACAAAAGTGATGGTACTGGACTTCAGGAGGGCTGACTTTGTCAAAATGGGACTGAGCCTCAAAAAGCACTAGCAAACAGGCAAGAAGGAGGGGTTGAGCAACAAAACTTTATGTGAAGCAAATAGATCAAAATGAAAGAAAAAAAACACTATGGTTCTCAAAAGAGGTGACGGGGAAGGTTAGGGAGAAAAAGATAGCATTCAGGAAGTATAAGGACACACAGAAGGATCAGTGTAGAGAACTGTATCAATTAAAGCAGAAGGAAGTGGGGGAGGCAGTCAGAATAGCAAAGGCCCAAACCAAGGAAAAGATAGCCAACTCGGTTAAGAAGGAGGATAAAACCTTTTATAGGTACATTAGAGAGCAAAGAAAGACTGAGGCAGGGATACTGAATCTGAAAAAAGAGGAGGTTGGTTGGGCAGAGAGGGACAGTGAAAAAGCAGGGATACTGAATAAATACTTCTGCTTAGTATTCACAAAGGAAGAGGAGGGGCGGTACCTAATCCAGTCAATAGAAGCACTCTGGATGGGGAGGTCGATATCAGTCCTTTCACAGAAGAAAGGGTTCTGAAAGATCTCTTAAAACTGAAGGTGGATAAAGCAATGGGGCCTGATGGGATTCACCCCAGAATTCTAAAAGAACTAAGGGGAGAACTAGTAACACCACTGACTACTCTTTTTAACAAATCATGGGAGGATGGTGTGGTACCTGAAGACTGGAGGAGGGCAGATGTGATTCCCCTTCACAGAAGTGGGAGGAAGACAGAGGCAGGAAACTACAGACCTGTCAGTTTGACCTCAGTGGTAGGGAAAATGATGGAATCACTTCTAAAGGAAAGAATTGTTGAGTACATAGAGGCCAATGGGGCACAGGACCCAAGGCAGCATGGATTCACAGTGGGAAGGTCATGTCAGACAAATCTAATTGATTTCTTTGACTGGGTGACCTAAGTAGTAGACAGTCCAGAGGAGGGCAACTAAAATGGTGCAGGGTCTGCAACAGAAGCCATGCTAAGAGAGACTAAAGGATCTTAATATGTATACCCTTGAGGAAAAGAGGGAGAGTGGGGACATGATAGAAACTTTCAAGTACCTCAAGGGAATCAACAAAGTCCAAGAGGGTAGCATCTTTTAGAAAAAGAGATGTGCAAGAACAAGGGGACACAATTTGAAGACATAGGGATAATGTGAGGAAGTATCTTTTCACAGAAAGGGTGGTGGATGCATGGAACGGCCTTCCTGAGGAGATTGTGGGGTCAAAAACAGTGGGGGAATTCAAAAATGCATGGGACAGACATTAGGCAATTCTTGTGGGGGGTAGGAAGAAATACACTGTTGGTTAACTAGGATCTGCAGCTTGTCCAGTAGGTAGTGAAATGGGCAGACTAGGTGGGACAAGCGGTCCTTATCTGCCGTCAAAGTCTATGTTGCTATGTTTCTGTGTTGACATTAGAGGAAGAAGTTGCCTCACTGCTGCTGAGGTGGTATGTCAGACTATGGGGCCAGTGCCAGGGGGAAAAGTCCAGATAGACTTGCCACCAGGAGATATAGGACTGGGACTAATAGTAGATGTTTAAGCAATAAGATATCACTGAGTGTTGGTCAGTGGGAAATATACCTGTGCCTCTTATTGTGGTGTGGCATGAGGTGCAGCAATGTGCCTTAAACCACATAGGAAATGGATAAATCACACAACAACCCTTGCTGTGGAGTGCATTATTGTGATAACAAAATTGACTCATTTGTGAAAAACACTTAAACACAAAATTAATAAATGTTTTCATTAATCAATACATACTGATGTGATGTAGCCACTAGTCAATAAAGCAGTCCCTAATTCAATTGTTTTGTACAGCTGAAAATAGATTGTGTCACAGAAGTTGATTTCTCGTTATCTATCTGATTCCAGTACATGTGCTTTTACTAACTACATAAGCTCTTTTTTAAAACACTCTTTAAGGCCAGATATTCAAAACTTTTCCCTAGGGCTAAATTAGCACTGCCTGGCATGCTAAATTATCCCCAAACCAGTAGCCAGCTATATTCAAAAGGGATAGCCCCAGTACTAAACCTACTAAATACAGAGGGCTAAGGAAGCCGGGCAAACTGGGCTGGGAGTACAGTGCTAAAATAGCCTGGGAAATAAGACAGCTCTGAATATTGCAACCAGAAAGTGCAAACCACAACAGCAACCCAATGCACAGTGACATGAAGGAAGATAAAGGTGAACTATGTCATCAATTTGTGTGCTTGCAAAGGAGTGGATTCATTAAAGCTGCAAGCACTAGCACATGTGAAATTCTGAAGAAATGTACCATGTTTCTGAAACATTTGTGCAGCGCAGACACATTTGTGCAGGTTTTGCACAGAGCTAAGATGTTTGCCCAGCACTATCATGTTTACCCAAGGCAAAAATTTGCTATATTCAAAAGTGACATGCAAATGAGCCTACTTAGGCAGCCTGTGGGCAAACATCCAGATTAGCACCTCATATCCTGATTTGCATGCAGTTTGCCCAGTGCTATTGCAGGGTCCCACAGTTCCACCTGTAGGTCAGTCTGGAAGTACAGAGGCTGGCTGGGTCTGCCCACAGATACACCTGTAGGTCAACCTGCAAGTGCATGGTGGTAGTTACAGGCTACATTTGTACAGAACCGAATAGAATATCGTGCCCCAGGAGACTACACAGCACAGGCACAGGTGATGGTGCTGCATGCAATAGTCAAACTGTAGTTCCTGCTACAGTGCACAGCAGACAGTACAGTAACAAGGGGGCCAGTAGTGTGAGGGACACATCAATGCCTATGGTGTGTAGGGCAACAATGACTGCTGCACTTTACACAGTGACAGGCCCATTTTACAGGTGTGCACTGACAGTGGACATTACTGTTATACTGTTGTGCAACCCATAGATGCTGCACCACTGGCATTAGATAATCATGGTGACATATATATGGCTGGCTGTGTGTGGTGTGGTGTCTGTACAGATGTACGGTATGTGCCTGAGGGGGCACTTACCATCCAACAGGCACACTGGTATTGGAGTATTCCCTACACTGGGCCATTTGCACTGCGTGGATTGTCTCAGTCTTGTTGCAGTGCCCAGTATGTGGTGCAGACTGGCCACCTGTACACCCTCCCCTCAACACCCTCCATGCCCCCACTGCTGCATGTGTGTGCTGGATTCTGCTGGCATCCACCGAAGGGTGGTCGGCAGGTGTGTGCTTTATGGACACACTGCCATGGTGTCCACTGGGTGCTGGGTCACCAAGAAATGCCTGGCATGGTTGGGACTGGTGGCAGATGATGGCAACATAGGAGGTGCCATCCATATGCAGCATGTCTCCTTAATGTCTGGTTTCTTTCTGTGTTTAATATTTACTAGTTAGGGTCAATAAACCACTGCTGGCAGACACTCACAAACTCTATAATTCACACTTGTGAATTACAGAGTTAATTAAACCATGGTTCTATGTTGTGTAAAGCTGGTTTGCCCAGAGTTAAGACTACCTTTTCCTATATGGTAATTTGCACCTTGCAAAGTGTTGTGTTAAGTCACGCAAAAACACTTTGTGTGGTGCTAATGCACTGAATATAGCATTATGCCTGTATTCATGTACATGCCTCCTCTTTTTGCCCCTTGCATACCTTATACTTTTGCACAGCACTAATGCAGTTTGCCCGTGTTATTTGGCCTTTTGAATATAATGGACCAGTGAAAACCTGGTGCAAACCAAGCACAAACGGTTTGTGCCCAGAGCAAAGTTTTGAATATCTGGCCCCTAGAGTCTACCTTCCTTTCCCACCCTGTTTCTTTTTTACTCTTTATTTCACCCACTCTAACAGGTTTGCACCTTTGGCAGAGCCTGGCAATGTCAGGCAGGGGAAGAGGTTTGGCAACTGGGCAATGATGCACCAAGAGACATAGATTACACACTGGGATGCCTGAGTCTAGTGCCGGCTAGTATCAGGTTTTGGTGGTATTGGAAGCAGTTTTTATATTTACAGACTGGAAGATGTTCAGGCATTACCCAGAGAAATGCTTGTTTTGTTGCCTGCCAGGTGCTAGGGCTGTGGATCTCACTTCAAACTGAGGTGGGGATAGAGGGAAAAACTGGTACCTGTTGTTCATATTGGGGAGACTGCAACACCCATTTATAGGCAAACAGTAGGTGAAAAGATCAATATGGACCCTTTTCTCTGAGAAAGCAAATACAAATTTGTTGCAGACAGGAAGCCACCTTAATTATGGCATCAGAGGCAGCTGTAACACACTCTCATGATTTTACAACAACAGGACTGTGCTCCTACACACTTCTTTCCATGACAGTTCATAGGGAGTAAAAAAACATGCCAGTTTGTTTATAATTATTGAGCTTGACTCTACAGTTATTCGTTTTAAAAAGTTATAATTGTTTCTTTCTAATAATACTGTTCAGATAGTTTATTTTCTTATTAATTATTCGGGGTCACATGTGAATATTCTTTCTTAGTTCCATAATTAACCGAATTGCTATTTTTTAGCTTTTGATACATTATAATAACAATATGCTTGTGACCAATGGTGAGCTCCCTTATATAGTCAGCATGCACTATACTACTTCAATGCGGTACTTCTACATTTACTTCCACACATCTGTCGATAGACTCTGGTGTGGTGAAAGCATGGCAAGAACTCTGAGTATTCTTTTACTCACTCTTGCCACACTCCCCTAGCTCTAAGCAGCCATATTAGCTCTGACCAAATCTTGTATATTTTTGTAAACATCCCTCTGCTTTCACATTTTCATTTTACTACCTTTTGTCTTGCACTTTAGTCCACCATTCCAAAAATAAGTCATAATTAAGAACTGATTTACAAGACTCAATTCAAATTGAGATGTAAGGTTTATCTGGGGGACAATCCCACCATACTCTACCCTGTCATATCTGACTAACCTTTGGTGGAGGCCTGGGCTGAGGATGACTAATCTTGTATACCAAGGTGCCTCCAGCAAGAGAATGAATGGTAATGGGTTACATAGCAGCAGGGTACAACCCTGTGAGAAGCTGTCCCTCACCATTTCTCTCTCCAAGTAGCCCTCCACAGCAATACCACACCAGCAGATAAACAGACATTGGGAATACAAGGTGAACAGGAACAGACACTTCATCTTTTGGGCAGGAGTTGAATATCTGCTCTGCCCTTCTTCATGAGACAGGCTCATAGCAAGGCTATGTTGAAAATGTGGAGTATGAATTTTACAAAACAACAAATTCATGAGCCTGTGTTACATTTGGCTAATGCAGGCTCACAACTTTGGTAATTTTTTAATATTTTTACACCAAATTCCTCACCTGCAGCCCTATTGGATCTGGCTAGATTTTGTTTTGTAATGGTGGCTAATTTGTCTTTCAGGCCTAAGAATGTAGATATAAAAAAAGGCTGCAGCCTAATTGATATCAGTGTTCTCATACAGACAGGACCAGTCAATTTGGGATATCACTAACCTGAAAAGTTCCCGGTCTAGATCTGAGAAATTTCAAAATATGATGGTCTTTTGGGGGGGGGACTTTAACAGCTTTGCATGCCATATGCAAGTCACAGGTGAATTGCCACTTATAGTATCAGAGAGAATACATGAGCATATGATTCTATCTAGGTGGAGGAAAGAGTATTCAATCAATGAGGGTGAGAGTGTTACACTTGTTAGATCATCTGATGGGTTCAGAAGTTAACAGGGTCAGATTAAGTTTGCTAAGGACCTGCACCACAGCTTCATTGCAGTCAGACAGTCAGTCAATGTTAAAGTCTCCAAAAAGAATAAGCTCATTTGCTTTGAGCAAGAGGCCAATCAATGTAATCAGAGAAGAGAGAAAGTTTGTGCACCTACCAGGCACTAACTAAATACAGAAAAGTTGGATATTTTTAGCATTACCCAGTGTAAGAACTTCATGGCAGTATTCAATGCAGTCAATGGTAATGTCAATTAGGCAGAGGAATTTTGAACTAAATGGGCAGTATGGCTGACTACTGGCTGCCTCCTTTAGCTGTCTCCTATAACAGACTCCTTGATGCCCTTTGTACTGCAGCCCTTCAGGTTAAGGACCACAGCACGGGGGACTGCTTGTTCTCTATCTCCCTTTAGAAGTGGAGGAAATGACTGATTGGAGGCAAGCAGAATGGAAGCATGGCAAGTTTTGGGGCACCCAATAGTCAGACACTGGGTAGTGAGAAGATTGCTGCTGGTGGCAGGGATGGAGTTCTGGTGATGTAACCCTCATGACCCCCAACAGGAATCCTGTGATGTCCAGGAACTAAATTGCTGGTGAATCCTAAGTCTACTGGAAGATTAAATTCTGTCAGGCTTAGAATTTCAGCCATCACTCCCGAACTGTGCTGCTGGCTGATTAGACATTAAACACAGTAGCGACATGGCAAGTTATGGGGCAAGTGAGAGTCAGGCACTAGGTAGGGAGGCTATTGGTGCTGGGGGAGGTGGGCTGAATTCTGGTGCTGTAGCCCTTACCACCACCCCCAAGAATCCCCCAATGTCCTAGAGATGAACTGCTGGTAAAGACAAAGTTCACTGGAAGTTTGAATTCTGTCAGGCTTAGAAGCTCTGCCTACTCCTAAACTGTGCTGCTAACTGATTGGAGATTGAGCTGAGTGGAGGCATTGCAAGTTCAGAGGTGCCTGAGGGTCAGCTGCTGGATAGGGAGGAGATCAGTGCTGTGGGTTGGGCTGATGTTCTGGAACTGTAGTACTCACAGTCCCCAACAGGAATCTTGCAATGTCCTGGAGCAAAACTTTTAAAGTTATTTTACAAATTTTTATCCAAATGCTGAGTACAGTGTATAATAGTATGTTGCAATCCTGAGTACAAATGCATGCCAAGAATTTATCTGCAGGAACT
Source organism: Neoceratodus forsteri (assembly GCA_016271365.2). NCBI lineage: Eukaryota > Metazoa > Chordata > Ceratodontiformes > Ceratodontidae > Neoceratodus > Neoceratodus forsteri. The sequence goes on from CM057457.1 coordinate 105,656,712, forward strand.
CTAATATTTCTAGAACTCAGAATGATTCCAAACCTTACTGTACTTCTGTAAAAAAAATGGTCAGATGAAAGAAATTTCCATTAATTCTAATTTCATAATATATTATTTGACTAACACAGAACAGAACCACACTTCAGTCCTCAAAATTGTAATATATACTTTGCTTTTAAACCTTCTGATTAGTACTTTATCTATTTGTTTTCAATGAATGTGTTTGCACTTCTTTTTGTCAATACACTTCACAGCTCAACTAAACCTGTTCCCACTCTTGACCTCAACAAGGCAATTATTATTTCATCAAATAAATCCCATAATAAAACATGATCATGTTAAGCTTGATTCATGTCTTCAAAAGTGAAGGTAAACATTCATAGAAATTAATGTTTATCTAATCTTGAGTAGCACTTCATGGTAGCACTCAATGGCAGCCCTTTCTAAGGTATAACCTATAACACAGTAAACACTTCAGTATAAGAACCATAACTATAAAGAGAAAATGGCCTTTACCTACAAATTACAGCTTTCTGTGGAAGCTATGTTTCAAATACTGGTTCCCATTCTTATTTTTTTTTTGCATTATTTCTTAAGTGTATGCCAAGGATATCCTTTAAAAAATGACTTATTTTTAGTTTATTGTAATTACCTTCATTGACCTTATGAGTGACTGGGCCATGGGTGAGGTCTATAGATGTTAAACCTTGAAACTAAGAATGAATAATTTATACTGAGGCAGCCCATAACATATGTAATTAATATAATAACATTAATTGACTAAGATGTTAAGGTGGTCTGGAATGTTGAAACATACTGCATACTGCTAGTAGGAGCTCAGGCAGCTAAAGTAAACATATCCATTGTTGAGTAATCTGGTGTGAGAACAAATTACTTATTTCTTCACCAGGACTGTGCGCCATGAAAGAAAATATTGTATGGAACAATTTTGACTTTCACAGTCATTGTACTAATGTATTTAGTTATTTACTTTTAACCATGAAAGTTGAACCAACAACAGTGGTGTGCAGAAACCAAACTAAACTAGTATAGTGTATGGAGTGACTTAATTGTGGAAAGCAAACCAGATAGACAAAAAAAAAAGCCCCAGTGGTTTGAAGCACTGGGGGTTCTTTGTCAGTGGGAGGGGTGACTCAGGTAACTAGACCAACCTAAATATGGTCACGCTTAAAGGTATAGGACCAAGAAGTTACAATACATAGTGCTCAGCAGTGATTAAGTGAGCAAAGTACAATAAATAAGAAATAATTTAATCAATTAATTAGTGACAGGCTGTTAAACTTAGAAAGTATAGACTGTCAAACTAGTACTAGTTGTACTTAAATGGCTACCAAAATATTGCAATTAAATACAGTAAAGAATAAGTTAATACACTGATTAAAAAATCATAATTCAATGCAGCACTCAAGAAATTCAGAAGATTTCCATGGATCCTAGGATAACAAAGAGCAAAGCAAAAATGTTAATTCTTGGATTTCAAAACATAATATTAAAACAAAATACTGCAAGGGGGTGCAGGAAAGAAAATAAAAAGGGGGAGAGAGGTGAAAGGGGGATATGGCAGGGGAGAAAGTGGGAAGGAGAGGGGAAAGGGGAAAGGGGAGGAGGGGAAAATAAGTAGGGGTGGGGAAAATAAAGACAAGTCAAGTAGGCATCAGAAACCATACAACAGTAACTCAGGACACATTTTATAATCTATAAAATAATGAATAAAATAAAATATAAAATATAAAATATCCCAAGCATCATTTAGGCCCCTTGAATAAAGAGCACCTAGTTTAAAAATAAGTGTGCTTTCTTGTAATAAAGTCCTATATGTGTTACATCCTCTTGGACCAATTTTGATATGACCAATGTCCATAAATTTCAAAGCATCTGTTCAGGAATCATGAGGAGTGCAAAATGGCTCCCAATCGAAGGTGGCTTGAGACACATGTCTATTTTTAGCCACCACACAGCTCAAAAGTGAAACACAGTAATACAGTTATAGTGAATTTCTGCTTTTTGATTCAGCTGGGCTATCTTGAGACACTGCAGACTCCCTTCCCCCAAGTGGCAAAAAGTACAAATTGTCAATGGATGATGGTGGATGCATGCTGACGTGGTTTAGGGAATAACAGCTTGGTATGGAGATTTACACTTGACTGTAGTTATTTAATGGTATGTCAACACTGCCTACTGGTATTAAGGAATCCCATTTATAAATACATGCTACTTTTTTTTTCTTTCTCTAGCACTTGGAAGAGATGGGGCATTGTAGCAGGTACAGTACATGGGTATAAGGATAACAGGGGACACAGTAATAGGGTACAACACACCGCAGTGTGTTTTATTTTATACAAAAGTAGAAAATAAAAATGAAATAATACAGATCAAACAGAATAAGAAAACAAACAGTAGCTCAAGGCTATTTCACCTTATATCAGGTATCTCAAAACAATTCATCAGTTTTAATGATGTTAAAGATAAATTCCTGTTCAAGGACAGGTCTTTCTGCTTACCTTCCTTCAGGTAAGTGAGACTGGCTATGCAACTAATCTGACTCGATGTATTTGAGGAGGGCTTATATAGCCCTCCCACATATAGGAATCCCCCTCCAATATCATCCAATTAGTTCTAGAATGGTCCCTAAATAAGGAAACTCCTCCTCTATTACATAATGAGGTTTTACTCACGGGAAGTCCCTCTATAGGAAATCCCCTTTCCCAATGTCTTGCTAAGAGGTCAGCACCTATTTTCTACATAAGCAAACAGTGCAAAGATGTATTTTATTTATACTGTTCATGTGCTGTATTGTTATATTATATGGCTACTAGCCCTTTAATTTAAATCTCAGGGCTAAACTCATAATGAGGCTCTTTAGAGACCTGCAGTGTCTCTTAATTCTTTAATTTGTTTCATTTCTTTATTGTGTTTAGTTTATCTCGCAGTCCTCTCCTTATTCTGAGGGCTACTCTCTCTGTAAAGCATTTCCATAATAGGGACATTCCTGTCCCTTTAAATCATTTGTTTTCTATGGTGTAGCAGAGCGGCAGACTGCTAGACAATCATTATCTAACTGCTTTGCTTTGGGGCTCTGCATAGCTTTGGCAATCTCCTTTTTATTTCAAGTGCTTGCTTTTCAGAGTGCACAGATTACTCCAGGAAGCGGGGTGGCTGAAATTGAAAGTTTGCTGCTCCATGGGTGCCTGCCTCTCTAGCAGCCAGAACTGGCAGTGCCCATGCCACAAACTACCCCATGGCTAGCAGGCATAATTCTACAGCATATTTTATGCAAAGCCAGCAGCTGGGAGCCCTAATAATACAGGGGCATCAGTTAACTATTTACACAGATTCCAAGAGGCAGCAAAACAAAAAGTAAAAGTTTTCCACTCAGTTCAAGCACTTCCTGCTTTGATGCAGTAACTCTTTAGCTAACAATCTACATCATAATGGAGAGGCAGCAAAATTATTTAAACAAGGAGACATAATGACGCTCTGTTTTACTCATATTCCACCTAACAGAGTGGACGTTATTTTGTATTTAACTGCCATTTTAAACATTACTGAACCATATACATAAAAATGGCATGCACAGTAACCTAATTAAGCACTGCAGCACTTTAAACTCATAATCTGGCACAAAATAAACTTTATTCAACAAGCACCTTTTATGCTTAAAAGCACATTATATTTTTGGCATTAAATGCCATAAATGCACCTTATTTGAGTCTTGCCAGCTGGCCTTAGCCTGGTGCACTATTTTGCGGAGTTCTTGGAAAGGCATGGAAATATGAAAATTAGAAATTAAAGTAGTAGGGAAAAGGTTTAGTGAGAGATAGGCTAGACTGACATAGGTGGCCAATGTGGAAAAAGCTAACATATAGTATAGGAAGATACTGTTGTGCAACAGATTTCAGTAGGAAAAAGAAGAAGATAGGAAAGGTATCCTTCCACTGAGGTTATTGGACTGTCAGAATGCAGTTCTGCCACAGGCATGCTAACCACAGGAATGTTCAGTGAAAGTTTTGGCAATGGGGCTGGGGTGTGATCAAGGTTTTATTCCCACAACTCCTAAGGACTACAAAAGGCAGCAGAGGAGGTGGTGGATCAGGAGGAGCTGTACTGAAGATTAAAGTATTCAGGAAGGATTTAGAAAAAAAGAAGGCAATAGCAGCAGCCTGGAGTGGTGTGAGATGAGCAATCATGGATTTTGAACTGGGGCCCTGTAGCCCAATGAAAGCGGTGTGTGGTGCAGCCTGAACTCGAAAAACAGAGTCAACTGATGACAGCATTCATCATTCAGCTCCAGAGAATACCAGAGGAGTTTCTGATTTTTAATTTATTATAAGGAACCAGAATATTTAGAGAACACCTATCAAACTTTTTTTATTATGTGCTGAAGTCATTATTGTAACTTAATAGACTTAGTAGACTTTATTGCAGGACCTCACAGCATGTTGGAAGGGTTCAGGAAGCATGGAAATTTAAAAATTAATATTGTTTTTATTTATACAACACTACCACAGATCTTGGGTACATGTTTAACATGAAGTAGTACGATGCAGGTGATATACTTATTCCAATTATTGGAAAATAATTTATAGTCACAGCAAAGATCTTTGTCTCAAAACATGTCTGATTAGTCACATCTAGTAGATAATTGTAATTTAGTGGATTGAAGTACTCCTGCACTTTTGAACTTCTTGACTACTTTGAGTAAGAAATTTCTTCTCAGAAGGGGAAGATCTCTGGACATTTCTGAGCTGTGTTGTATACTTTATCTCTTCTCAATTTTAATGTTACTTAAATCCTTAACGAGATAAAGTAATTGATCAAATAAGCAATAATACTGGCATGTAGGAGTAAGAAACTAATACTGGAGGTTGTGGAGGAGTCCCCCTTACTTGTAGTTAACAAAGACAAAAAGTATTAAAAAACAAAAGAATAAGGAATATCAAAAGAATACCCGTACCTAATCAATGAATTACAGTTTGAATTAAAAAATGATAGTAAGGACACCACGGGCACCCATTGCAATCTGCCAGGAGGAAGTTTAATAGTAACATTAGAAAATATTACAACACTCAACATGTTATAAATCATTACAATAGATTAACCCTAGATATAATATTGAGCAAAAGTAAACTAGAATTCAAAACAAGATTAGAAAATTACATAAACAATGGAGCAAAATTACAGTACTACTTTTGATTTTTAGGTGCTAATATGGGCAACTGCCTTCTTTGCTCCTTGTTCCCTTAGTATGAACCTTAGTAAGAATAGTAACAGAAAGGAAAACTTCAAAATAAAAATGATGAGAAAGACAGATATAGTACTGATCTGAGTCAAAACCAGGAGGGAGGAATTTTACAAGTGGGGGATTTTGACAAAACCAAACAGGGCCCAGTAAAAAAAAAAGCATCATTTGAAGCAAGGATACAAAAATGTTTTGCCTACTGATACCTGTAGAAAAGATACAGGACACATTTTATTTTCACTGGCCCAGACTGGTCCCCATTCAGACAAAAATACATCTCTACCCAAATGATTTTTAGTAGAAGAGGAACATGTAAGGGAAGTGTCTAAGGTAATGGAAAATCTTGATTTAAACAAGAGGCCGCACATGCAATTTCTGCTGCCCACTCCAAAATAATATCAGGAAGAACCATATCCTAATTCAGACACCAAGATATGGAACTTATCATCATCTCAGGAAGAAACTCCATTGCTTGCTATAATGAGGCAGGATGAGGTGGAGGGTACTACAAAAGGTGGGTTGCAGGTGCCTGGGGGAAAGCAGAGGTACCATACTCTAAATAATCATGACTGATTAAAGCTCTAAATGGCCATCATAACAGATATTTTACTCCTAGAGCAGCTTTATGTTCGAACTGATGAAATGACTGATGTTGAAACTATTCTGGCTCTCCATGAGGTATTAATCAGAAATGCCTCCAGAGACTGTGTGTGAATAGAAATGGCCTCTGATTTTGACCCTATGTTTCCCAATCCACTAGTCAATGAATCATAAGGGAGTGCACAATGACCCATAATGATAAAATACTTTCAGCAAAATCCTGACATTCCACAGTGGAGTAAATCCAGAAAGGAGATTATGAAAAAGAGAAATAAAAATAAGAAAAAAAAAATTAGAAAGAGAGAACCATGTCTAGTTTTTGAGGATCTACCCATTGTTCAGAAAAAAACATTTCAGGAGGAGAACATCCCACTTTTACTAGCAGGATAAGAATTAAAATTGAACGTATCCTAGATGCAAAGCCTTCATGAGAATCAAATCAAATTTTATTTATAATGCGCTTTTCTGAAAACCAAAGCGCATACACAATACAATATCAAATCAAACACATACAATATAATATAAAATCAAATATACAATCTAAAAAAGATATAAAGATAAAAAGGCAGCAACAGTAAACTAAATATTGTCCCCAAAAGCTACGTTAAATAAATACGTTTTTAATGAGGACTTGAAGGTCTCGGTGGACAGGCACGCTCTAATCCAATGTGGTAGAGAGTTCCACAGGGTCGGGGCTGCAAAAGAAAAAGCCCTAGCACCTGATGTTTCAAGACAGACCCTAGGAACCTCTAGCAATCCCTTGTTGGTGGAGTGAAGTGGGTAGGGGGGAAGTAATGCCGAAAGAGGTCTTGCAAGTAACCCAGTCCCTGTCCATGTAGGGTCTTATAGGTCAGCAATGCGACCTTGAAGGTGATCCTCCATTGCACCGGCAGCCAGTCCAGTTCATGCAGCACAGGAGTGATATGGCTAGTTCTTGACAACCCTGTCAACAACCTGGCCTCAGCGTTCTGCCCCAGCTGCAGGTGACAGAGATCCACCCCAAGTAACCCTAGGTGTAGAGCATTACAGTAATCAAGACAAGAGGACACAAAGGTATAGACCAACACAGGAAGGTCCTCAGGTGGAACAAGATGCTTCATCCAGGCAATGTTCCTCAGATGATAAAATGAGGACTTGACAACTGCTGACACTTGCACTTTTAGTGCTAGTTCATTATCAAGCACAATGCCCAGATTTTTGCACCCGTTCAGAAGGTCACAACTGGTTACTCCCAAGCACAAAGCCAGATGGTTGCCCAGGAGTCAACTTCTCTACCCACTGACCTGGATCCACTACCAACACCTCAGTCTTATCCGGATTTAGTCTCAACCAGTTAGCACTCATCCAGTCCTGAATCTCGGTGAGGCAGTTGTTAAAGACCAAGACTGCTCTATTTTTTTCAGGGACAAAGAACATGTAGAGCTGAGTATCATCTGCATAGCAGTGAAAACTCAGCCCACGCTGCCTTATAATATCTCCCAATGGCAACTTATACACCATGAGCAACACGGGGAACAGCACGGAACCCTGCAGCACCCCACAGAGCAGGGCAAAGGGGGCCAAGGAGAAAACCCCTGACACCACCTTCTAGGTCCTGCCTGTGAGGAAAGCATGAAACCATCTGAGGACTGTCCCAGACAGTCCTCAGAGCAGCTGCAAGCATTCCAGAAATACCCCATGATCCACAGTGTCAAATGCTGCTGAGAGATCAAGGAGGACCAAGATTGAATGATTCCTCCAATCCCTCACTAATCAGGAGATAATTAAGTACTTGAACCAGTGCTGTCTCAGTACTAAGCCTCTTCCTGAAACTGGACTGGAGAGGATCATAGATTTGGTGGGTGGTAAGAAAGTTCTCGAGCTGTAACATGACTACCTTCTCAATAACCTTGCCCAAAAAGGGCAGGTTAGAGACAGGTCTGTAGTTCACAAGACAGTCTGGGTCACAGGAAGGTTTCTTTAAAAGAGGTGTCACAAAGGCCTCCTTCAAGAGGTCCAGAAATACTTCTTGGTCCAGTGAGCACCAGACTATCTTGGCAAGGATCGGTCTGATGACATCCATACATACACTGCCAAGAGGCGGCTTGGACCAGGATCAAAACTACAGTAAGTTGGTCACATCTCTCGAACAGTCTTCATGACATCCACGATTGCTGGCTGGTCAAAATCTGTCCAGATAGACCTGATGTCTGCATCCTCACATCGACCGCTGCCATACTCATTTGAATGAGTCAACCAGATCTCTGACCTGATGGAGGACACCTTATCTGCAAAGAATTGAGTGAACTTCTCACAGTTAATTTGTGAAAAAGTTCTCTGACCCTGAAGGAAGGCTGGATTGCACAGCCTGTCCATGGTCCGAAAGAGCTGGACCAGTCAATTTCTTGCTGCAGCAATTTCCCTGGACAGGAATTCTGCCTTCTTAAGGGAGATTTCTGATTGATAGTCTGAATAATGGGCTATCAACCTAAGTCTGTCCTCTTCCAGGTCAGATTTCCACCAACAACGTTCAACCTTTGGCCAATTCTCCTCAACTCCCTCAAAGTACCATTAGACCAAGGGGACAGAGGAGAGAGAGGGAGAGGGTGAACTCGGACAGGAGTTAGGAATCCAGGGCCCTCAGTACCACACTATTATAGTGCACTACTAGAACTTCCGGATCCAAGCATTCCATTGGCCTACTTGATAGGTCCAGCACCACCATCAGACCCTCTGGGGTAACACTCTTCAAAGGGCGGTGCTGGACCATCTCCAAAGGGGTGGGTCTGACAGGGGGATCCACAAAACTGAACCTTATAGAGTGATGGTCTGACCATCTGACTGGTTCCACCACCAAGTTAGCGGCCTCTATCCCCAGGAGGAACACCAGATCCAATGAGTGACCCTGACTATGGGTTGCAGTGGTAACTACCTGTGTGAAGCCCAACAAAATCATGGAGGAAGTTCTGACCAAAATGAGAGAGTTCATCATCAGCCCAGGCATTGAAATCCCCCAGGACCAACCACCTGGAGGATTCCAACACCAAGTCGCCCAAGTAGTTGGTGACTTCCTGCAGGAAAACTTTCTCTTTGCCAGGTGAATGGTAGATGACAAGAATCCTGTTGCCCACACCTGCACCCATGATACAATCAAAGGACCTAGTGGCCACTAGTCAAACCTCTACAAGGCCCAGTTCTGTTTTAAAATAAATGGCTACACCCCCACCCCTATGATTCAGTCTCGGGCGGTGTATCACCGAGTACCCTGCTGGAACAGCTGACTCCAAAACTGGGCCAGCATTCTTATCCAGCCAGGTCTCGGTGATGCAGACCAGGTCAAATGTTTCAACAAGATCAGCAATAATTGCTGTCTTGTTCTTTATTGACCTGGCATGGCATAACACCGCACGAGTTGGATGAGAGGCCATGGAGGAGCGGGCAACTTGCCCACTACCAGAGGAGTCCTTGGGCATGCCACAGGGTGCCTCCTCAACATCACTACCCCAATCCACCCACCCCACTCCCTCCATCCTCCAGGTTCAGAGACCCCCTGCCCCCCTCCTTGCAATACCCAAGGTACAACAATGCATACACTTTGGGTTGCTGTGGGGGACTAACAAAGGGGCACAGGCCCTTCCGCCTAGAAGGGGAGTAGCACCTGCCCACCAAACCATGATCCCAACACATGCTACCTAATTAGAAATGTTAATTTAGACAGCCACTTAATGATCCTTATATCCTGCCGCACCACCCCTAACCTTACATACTAAAGAAAATTCCACAAACAAAATTATTATTTAAATAAAAATCCTACTTAAATTACCCACAACAGCCCAACATATAATAAAAGCAAATGTCTAACAGTGCCCAAAAACTGGAAAAAACAATTCCAAAAGTCCTAGATGACAAAGGTATCCTCTGTAAACAATTCAGGGCTTCTAAGAGACCTCTAGTAGCTTTCTAAATTTAGGCCTTAGAGTTCTTCATACCACAAAGCTATGACCAGATTTATACTTAATGTGGATTTCTCTTACCAACCACAATTTAAGTAATACAGACTAAATAAAGGATAATGAATAAAGTTCTGGGTACTCTCACCACCCAGTCCGAGTTCTATATTGAAGCAGCACAGAAATCATAAAAGTCACAAATCTTCACCAGTCCAAACCACAAAGCAGTACAGAGAAAGCCAGAAAACAAATCCAAACCATGACTGAGGATTATATCCAGAAAGGCAGATCTTCAAAAAAATCCAATGTTCTTTAAAAGCTCCACTAATGTGGAAGACTGCAGCTGTTCAACTTCCATCTGGACAAAAATCCATAAGTCCAAAAGTCATCTTCATACAATGCCTAACTGAAATAATGTAAAATAAAAGGGGTCCATATGTGAAAAGCCAGGGGTGTGCTATTTTATCCAGGCCATAGAGGGATATCCCCCCACTCACTACTCCAACCAGGCTCCACTTGCACCACCAGCAACCCGCAGCTTCAGGCACCCTTGAGGCTAAGCCACCAGGACCAACCTCGGGGTATCTTAAGAAAAAATCCAAGTACTGCCTCCAGCTCCATGGAGCTAAATGAGATACTTCCTGCCTGGTCCCAACCAGTGCGGTCAGGAATAGCCTTAGACGCAGAAAGTTAGGGAGCTCCCTCACCCAACACAGCCCACTGACCTCACTACCCCCTGGCTTGAACAACGACCCAAGTTCAACCTCCTGTTAAAGAATGCCAGTCCGGTTTCAAAAATGCAGCGGCAGTTAAAGCTGCAATTCCCTCACTCATGTAGCTCCACACATAACCGCAAGCAGTATCAGGTCTTTTGTATTCAACAAGCTGCCTTCTACAGATGGACCAGGTATACTGGAGAAAAACACCAAACCAGGCAACTTCCCCACATACATATGCAAGTCCGATGGTGCAGCCAACAATAGACTACAATAGACCACCGAAAATAAAAACTATAACTGTAACTGCATCCAGGAACACAAAACAAATTGAATGGGAATAATAGGGCCCTGTGTTTACTGTGGCAAAGTGGACCTACATTCTATGGCAGGACCTCATACTTTCTACGGCAGAACAAGTGCTGATTCTTTGACCATTCTGTGGCAGATAAATTGTTGTTAAACAGCATACCTTCAAAAGAATTGCCTTAGTTAACCCTTTGACTGCCTTCATGCAGCCACTCTGCTACACTGAAAGTGGAACAGCAGGCCATTTTAACAGTATGTAGTCTTTTTATCACAAATATTAAACTGCAATAACCCAAACCTGGTACAGCCATGGGCATCAGTGTTCTCTTTTAATGAATTTTCCCTCCCACCCAAATGTGTAGGCTCATCTGTTCTTCTCTGGAAGTTGGTGGCCTTTGCTGTTCTCCTAGGCTATAATCAGAGGAGGACATACACACTTAGTTAAAACTACACAGAAGGCAAAACCTGCTTGGATTTCTTCTGGTTTATATTTACATTCAGTAGTTATAAAGAGAGACTCCAACTTGAAAGTCATTTTTTTATGATTTTGATCAACATTCTTTTAGGTTATTACTTTTTTAAACTAGGAATACCTCAACTGCCTTGCAACAAACATGTTGAATGCAGTGCACAAATCTGTATGTTGGGGGGGAATTGTCTTCCTATAACAGTGAAAGATGGTGTAACTTGCAGTGTCTGTAGGATCTGTTGACTCCTGATTTATGTTTTGGGGAGACACTAAAAAATGAAAGCAACTCATTCTTATTAAGCTGGAGTAACCTTGATTAGCATGTTCTCTTCTCCTTGGAACTCAAGGGGCTGTGGTGTTCTTCAGTAAGTGACCCTCATTTCACTTATGTATAGCAGCAATCAAACTCTCCATTCCAATATTTCCATACCTGCTTGCTCCAGTTCTAGTATACCCTGGTCCCCAACTCTGCTGCAGCTGGGCAACTTGACCCTCCTTAAGAATTGAGCTTGATGCCACCACTTAGCCTTCAGGTTCAAATCTGCCAAGAAATTATTTTAACACTTTCAGGTACAGATCTATGGCCTACAAATCAAAACTGTGATCAATGCACACCAGTGAGGACTGAGTCCTCTGCTCAGTCTGCTGCCAGCCTTATGTTTCTGCAGACAGCTCCTCTTCCAATACCTGTCACTACACCAAGATCGATTTCACCTCCAAGGGCACCACTGAACCTTCTTACTTCTTGACTTCTGCTCGACTTCCAGTTAATCCTACCAAATGCAACTTATAAGGAGTCAGTGTGCACTGTAAGTGGCCTCACCATGGAAAATTAACATGGCTGAGCTAGCCACACCTACACCTACATAGCAGCAAATCATAACTGCCGTGGACCTAATCAAGCTCTGCTACTCTTGCATCTGCCCCCCCAACATACACAATACTGGCTGAACGGAGTTATGTAACGAGCCAGCATGAGTCAAGATACCATGTGCCCACTAGCTTTTTGACTTTGTAGCAGATGGCATCAGTTTGCTGCCCCTTCTAATAAGCATGAATGCCATGGCATTAGTAGCTATGCCCTTGCCTTGTGTGATCACAGAGCATAGCAAGCATTTCTGCTACTGTGTGGCTGGTTTTCATGATTTCTGCAGCAAGCACTGATTTCTGCAGCCAACCCTGATTTCTGCGGCTACTGCTGCAACTGCAGAATCACAGAAAACATGGTGCCCTGATAATAACAAAACAACATTTTAAAACACAATTTAAAGCAAATAAAACCACTAAAACTACTAAAACAAATAAAATAAAACATTAGGAGGCACAAAATAAAACTTATCAAAAACAGCTATCATGATGGCTGCCCAGCATGACTGCCTTCTTGGATCTTGAATAACGCTAGAGAGCAAGTAGTTTCCCCTGTGAGAATGAACCCTGGGAATGTTCCAATCTTAAACTAGGGTACTTACAGGAGCATTTTACACTATGACTTTCATGATGTAGAAGGAATGTTATTCATTCATGGTCTAATAAGAAAACAAGGAAACCCAGAAAACCTCTTCAAATTGGTAAAGCTTCTATTTTAAAACTTAGATGTAAATTAGGAAATAGACATATATGTAAAAGTTATCTATTGGCATTCAGCATTCAACAACATGGGGCAGGTTACACAGTTTTTTTCTACCTTCTCCACAGCTGAAAAACTATGGGAGGTTACTTCCTCATTTGAAAAATTTGAAATTTTGCTGGAAGAACCACACATATTGGCTGACTTTGTTGGGAGGGATAAATTGCAGGATCCTCTGTCTCAAGAATTCTTTCAGTACCAATCTTTATCCTCCTGGCTCCAAATTGTTTAGGGCTTTAGAAAAAAATTAAAAAACTGGAGCTAGAGGTGTGCAGAATTTAAAAGTCCACCTGCAGAATGCCCATAGAATGAACATTTAGATTCTGTGGAATTTTGCAGAATTGCTGAATAAATTCCACAGAATTCTGTCAAATTTTCAATTTCAGTAATTTTGCTATAGTTTTAAAAGTACATGTCTAATTAACACTAAATGTGGAATGTACACAGTACCCTATGACATATAAAAGTGTGCTAAATTTCAGATTAGTATGTTGAAAATGGACAGAGGTAAATGTGGCCAAACATTTAATTAAAATAACATTTTCAGTTATTTTGAGATCGTTTTAAAATTTCTGATCCAAATTTCTCCATAATGTCTGGATTTAAGAAATACCCAACACCCAACATGGGTATATAATCCATGGTTTAAGTTTAAAGTGCTAATGGGAGCTGAGTTATAGGTAGTCAATCATTTTGCCAACATTTAGATTTCTGTAATGTTAGTATAATTTTGTTAGTATTCATAGAAATGTTATAAAATGTAAGAGCTATACAGGTTATCATTACATTTGTATATATGCAGTTTCAGATTTCTAACTTCAAATGAGATGGAGTTATAGCCTACCAAACATGCTGCCAAAATTTAAATTTCACTAATGTCCCTCTAATTTTAAAACAACATATCCAAATTTAACCAGAGTTAAAACATGTAAACTACTATAACACATGGTCATTTCTAAAAAAAAGTCATATTTGTAGCTTTAAATGTGATTGAATTAAAAGAAATCAAACTTTCACAGCATTTAAAAATTACATTTTGCAAGTATGTAAACTACAAATTTAAGCCCCTGAAATTTTAAAACTAGAGAATACAACACCATGAAATTTGACAGATTCTTAGACCTTGAAAGGAGACTATGTGTGCCAATTTTATTAACTGCTTGCTGCCAGAAATGGCAAAATAAATAACATCTGTACTTAGAGTCAAATCTCATGAGTCTTTGTGAAAATTGTAGAATTTCATGAAAACATCCATAAAACTGGACTTGGCTAATTTCACACAGCCTTATCTGGAGGATTCTAAATAAAAGATAGGGGTATGAGAGGCAGATAGTGCAGGAGGTCAACAGGTTCAGGAGCTAGATGCATAGTTTCACCAAGAAATGGAGAGCTGAGCTGAATAGCAAAACAGTGGTAGACTCCCAGGTTGGAGCAAGGAGCACACAGTGTCAACAATTCCAACCTGAATGCAGGATATTTAAGGATCACATCCAGTAAATGTATGATCCAGACAGCCTGATGTACATGCATGTCTGGGACACAGAGGTACTCAAAAAGATGTAGTAGGGAAGACAATATCTGAGGCAGCAGGAAGGAAGAATTCTGGCTATTCCAACAGGGTAGATCAAAAGGAAAATTTGTAAGTGACTCATCTGTTAAGGGAGTTTGTCATTATAAAGAACAAAGAAGATATCAGTGGGATCAGTAGTTCTACTAAGTTAATCTTGCTATGCAGAAAGAGAAGGGGGAATAGTCACGAGAAAGGAACAGCAGAACTGCAAAAATCTCAGCCCAGCTGATCAAATTAAGTAGTGGTATGTGCATTGTTAATGTTAAATTCCACAAAATAAATTCTGGATGGTTCGTCTATATTCTACTATAAATAAGTGAGAAAATGTTACCAATATTTTTTTCTACTACAAATTTAAAACTGCTAAATCAATGTATCCAGTTATGTTAAACACCAGGATACACTGACTATGGATATGTATGTCAAATGTTAAGTCTATGCCTGCAAGACCATAGAAGTTACAACCAACCATATTTTTGAGAGTTTTCACTAAATTTTGCAAATATTTACATAGGAAAGATTTGAACCCCTGTAACTTAAAAATCTCTAGTCAAATTATCTTCATATTTAGATCATTGTATAACCAATACAGACATGTCATTCATGCTCATTTAAAGATGTATAGCACCAAAGGTGCCTACATTATATGCAGATAACATTTTTCCATGGAATTTCCCACAAAAAATAAAATGACAGATTTTGAGCACATATAATTCTGAGGCAATGCATCATATTGTCATGACATCTGGGACATTATTAGAACACCTTTTATTAAGGCATCACGCCAAATTTAAGATCTCTGACCAAATAGACAGCTGACATATATGCAGACAAACATTTTCATGAAATTTTGCACACAAGATAAAATGACAGACTTTGAGCACCTATACGTTTAAAAATATCCATCTAAATGTCTTTGTGTGTGGCCCCATCCAAATCATACAGCATGCATGCCAAATTACAGAGTTCTAGCTTAAAGGACAGCTGAGTTATGACCAAATTACAAAATTTAGAAAATGCCACAACATTCTGATGAAATTCTGTGATATTTCACAGAATTTCATGAAATTTTGTTGAAATTCCATGAATTTGGAATTTTCCCATTCCACACAACTCTAATGAGAGCACAAAAAATAATTATCTAGACAGTGATGCAGCATTTATTCTCTCTACTACCTTTGCAGAGGTGTGCAGCACAGGTAAATGTTTGGCAGCATTGTCTCACAGTCAGCTCAGTTGTTAAAAATATCTCAGCAGCCTGCTAGAAGGAGTACAGAAGGTTGGTGTATTGTCTTCTAGCAACAACAATGAAAGGAACAGTAAGGGGTGGGAACCTGTAGTCCACTGGAGACTCCAGGAACTACCCAGTAATCAGTATGCTTATTATACACAACATTGTATTAATTTGTGCTGATTAAGCCTGTTTATTATACTGAGGACAATAGTAGTCTGCCCTGTTTTTTCAGTATTTTAAATAACTATATCTGCAAAGCAGTGCAGTTGCATGACCCCTGGTAGCCACTTCCAGGTCACATCTTATAAGTAACTTGCCCCTCAGTGAGTGGGTGAGCTCAAGCAAAGGCAAGCATGGCATCATGCATGGGGACATGCACAGAGATAAGCACATCTGCCTGTGTATACCATGTCCACCAGGCGCAGATGAGTCAGTGGAGCCTAAAATGCTATTCCAGGTGGGTGTACCTCGACTAGTCCATTTTTGTAACCTTGTATTTTTTTTTTATATTGAGTTCCACTTGGAGCATTTTGGCAAGAGTGTTGTTTTTTTTGTATAATCTTTTTTATTGTATCTGCTTATATCAACAGACATACAATACATAGACAAGTAGCCCTACATGCATATTACAGTTGGCAGATACATCACACACATAACTATGTCAAACACATACACATATAAATAGATGCACTTACATATAACTTATTTCTACATGCAGCAAACCCTTTCAATACAATTAACTCCATACAATTGATTAATTCTAGAGTTCATTTAACATATTGCAGGGAGGGGCAGGGTACTCCAACATATGATTTAATCATCAAATCTATGTACCACCAATACCAATCTATGTTCCCTTAAAAGTATCTCCTTGGACGCGCCAATGGGGGAGGGGAAAGGGCGAACTCCATCCAGTCAGTCCCCATCTATCTAGAACAGCCCCTCACATAAAGTGGCCAACTCTTGCATTTCAAGTGTAGCGAGAAATGGCACCCACTCATCATAAAATACCTCTATCCTATTCGCTAATAGCAAAGATAGCCGTTCCAATGCCAGATTTTGCAGTATTAGCTGGCGCCATTGCCGGATTGTAGGTGCAACATTACTAACCCATGTATTCTGGATGCAATGCCTGGCCATTACCATAAGAACCCTGATCCAACGTGGCATCGCTTCCCAGTCCTCCACTCCCTCCGCGTTTAAGCCAAATAACCCTTTGATAGGATCCAACTGGATAGGAGCTCCTGCCATCAATTCCACCTCTTTAAATATCTTCCCAAAAGATTTCAAGACTGGACAACCCCAGAAACAATGCATATATGTCCCCTCCTCCTCCCTGCACCTTCCACACAATGGGGAAACAGATGAATAGGCCCTATGTACCACTGCCAGAGGACAATACAGCCTATGCAGAAATTTAAAATATGCTTCTTTAAACCTATTACATACCAACAAACCCATATGTCCCAACAATAACTGTTGCCAATTTTCTACAGAAATTTCCCTTCCCAAATCCCTACTCCACTGTTGCTTTACTTTCTGAGTATAATCCAGCCAACCTCGCTTCCTGATCTTTGCAGCCTTTCCAATAAACCCCTTAGGATCCTTCTGTGCTCCCAAAATCACCATTTCCACTGAATCCCACCCCTGCCCCCTAGGTTTCTCTCTCTCTATCCTACTCATAAACGCCTTTACCTGTAAATAACAAACAACTGTTGCCCTTGTAGGTTCATGTTCTTTTTAATATCCTCCCAAAGAAGCAGCATTCCCCTTCCAAGCAGACTGCCCATACATTTTATCCCTCTCTTCTCCCAATCTCTAAACCCTCTATCCTCCAGTCCCGGCAGGAAGAACGGATTGCCTGCCACCGGCATGAGTATAGTTTCCCCTTTAACTATTCCTCTCTCCTTCTTTAACCTCACCCAGACATCCAAAAGTCATACCCACCAATGGGTTCCGGCCCCCCCAACTTCTATATGCCAGTGGCCCCTTACTAAGTAAATAAGCCCATAGTTGTCCTATACAGCCCTCCTGTTCTAGTGCCACCCAGCTAGCTACCTCTGGCCTGAATACCCAATCCGCTATATACCTCTGCTGAATAGACAGATAATAATTCAGTAAATCTGGGAAGTTAAGGCCTCCTTTAGCCACTTCCGCCTTGAGTCTTTGAAGCCACATTCTTGGCTTTTCTGCCTCCATATAAACTGGGCAAATATCCTCTCCAGCTTATCTATATCCTTCTGAGTTATTACATGGCAGCATCTGCATAGGGTACATTATTCTAGGCAGGGCATTCATCTTTAATGCATTTATCCATCCCAACAAGATATTGGCAGCTGCATCCACCTTCTGAGATCTGACTCTATTGTTTTAATCAAGGGGGCATAATTCAACTCATACAAGGACCCTATTGTTCTTCCCACATTAATCCCAAGGTACTTAATACTTGTAGATTTACATTGTATACCCCATCGCTCATCATCCATTTCCTGCCTGGGGAAGTATAACATTTCTGATTTGCTCAAATTTATTTTATATCCAGAGAACTCCGAAAAGCTCTCCACCAACTGTAATAACCATGGCATGGAGGTCCCCGGTTCCCTCAAAAATACTAACATGCCATCCGCATATAATGTGACCTTGTGTTCAGTGTTGTCCATTCCTCTTACCCCCTGAACCTCTCGACACTGCCTGATCGCTGCCGCCAAGAGTTCCAACGCTAAAGCAAATAATAATGGTGAGAGCGGGCAGCCCTGCCGGGTCCCCCTTTCCAACCTAAAAGGGGCCGTAGGGGCACCATTAACTATGACACTGACCTGCGGGGAGCGGTACATTTCCCTAATCCATCGTATGTATGGGTCACCCAAACCAAACCAGCCTAAAACCTCAAAGGTACTCCTCCACCCTATCAAAAGCCTTTTAGTCCCATTGATATAACATATGTTTTCTCCGTTTTCGGCCACCTTCCAGATTACATTAAGAAGTCACGTGACATTATGATACGAAAATCTTCCCTTAATAAACCCGGTCTGGTCTGGGTGAATCAGTAGTGCAAGTATCCCTCCAACCTCAGGGCCAGTGCCTTGGCCAAAATCTTCAAATTACAATTCAACAATGCAATTGGCCTATATGATGCACAATCTAGGGGTCCTTACCTCCTTTTGGAACCAAGCATATCGTGGCATCATAACACATCTCTGGGAGACACGGCCCCCCCTGCCTCTCCTCCACCTTAAAGACCTCACTCAGTGTTTCTGCCATTGGGATCGCTCACGCCTTATAAAATTCTATAGGGTACCTGTCCGGACCACTCGCCTTCCCCACCTGAAGCCTGCCAATCGCCTTTAGTATTTCCTCCTTCGTTAGGGGTTGCCCCAGACATTTCCTCTGTTCCTCTGTCAAACAGGGTAACTTAATCTTCTCCAGAAACTCCCACATACTCCGTTTCTCCTTCGTCCCCTCCATCTTATACAGGTGGGCATAAAATTCCCGAAACTTTTCTCTCATCTGTTTTTCCCCTCTCTGTACCCTACCCTATTTATCTTTAATCCCTGTTATCTTGACCGGGCATCTTCCCCCTTTCAATAATCTCACTAACAGTGGTCCTGGTTTATTGGCCCATTGAAACACCTGTCTTTTACAGAAAAACAAAGAGGTTCGGGCCTCCCCCCTAACCAAGGAATTTAATGCCTCCCTCGTGACCGTCAATAAACTCTCCGTTTGCCCTCTCTCTCCCCCAGTGACCCGCTTTTCTAATTCTTTTAACTGCCTTTCTAATCTTTGCCTTTTGTCCCGTCTCTGCTTCTTAACTCTGGCCATATATGCTATTATGGAGCCTCTTATAAAGGCTTTTCCCGCATCCCAATAAACCGCCCCATCTACTTCCGTGCCCCCATTAGTCTCCTTATATAGCTCCCATTGTGTTTTCAGGTATTCCTGAAAATCCTTATGCTGGAGCATATACGTAGGAAATTTCCACTGCGGCCTTATATCTCTCTCCTCCTGCATGTGGAATCTACCCACTACCATAGCATGGTCCGATATATGAATGGGGCTATGTGAGATATCTATAACCCTTCCATGCCATGCCCTAGGTATCAGGATATAATCTAGTCTGGACCATGTTCCATGTGGGTTGGAAAAAAATGTGTATTCCCGGGCCCCCGGATTTGTCATTCACCAACTGTCTACCAAATCCAACTCTGATATCCCAACTGTAGTGGACCACTGCCTCCGGCATGCCTATCACCCTCTGGTGATCTAACACAGGGTCTAGAGTACTCTTAAATCTCCTCCCAGAATTAGGTTTGGAATTGCTCCCTAGTAATCAGATCTAAAGCCCAGGAAAAACTGCAGATCATACTGGGCTGGAGCATCACACTCCCCAATGTAACTAATTCTCCATAAAGCTTCCCTACCAAGAATATGTATCTACCACCCTAATTATCTTTTCATACGATGGATGTCCAATGGCAGACTTCTATGTCTGAGGATAGCCACCCCTCTCTTACGTGATGAGTGAAGACACTAAAGCATCTGCCCACCAACCCCGTGCCAGCTTTGAGGAGTTCCGTGTCTGTCAAGTGCATTTCTTGCAATAGCAGCAATTTGTGCCCCCCCCTTTTAAGCATGTCAGTAACATTGTCAGGCTTAATGGGTTTGCAATTCCTTTAACATTCAAGAAATACCACCATTTTCTTGCTTATTGATCATCAAGTTATGTCACATGTTCTCCACGTCCCTCCATTTTCTTTTCCAGTCCCCACTCCCCATCTTTTTCTTTCCATCTACAAGCCCCTATTGGCCATTGTTTTATATGAAGTGCATCTGTCAACAAACAATTAAACAATTCAACTATATACATAATAACAAAACAGTATTTCCTCTATCTAATCTTTTCTGATTCTGTTTCCTTCCCCCTTGCCCTCCCTCCATTCTCATCATTGGCTTCCTTTGGACCCTTTCTGTCCCAAACCACTGTCCCTCCTTTTTGACACTAACTGCAAAATCCATGAGTGTCCACCAAACAAACTCCATTATAGACCTGTGCCCCCCCACCCTGCCCCACGAGCATTTCACAGCCATCGACCTGTTCCATTCAACCATGTAACAAGACTGTCGTCACCTTGCAATAACTGGTTACCGAAGGACCTACCAAGAGGTCACATAGGTGCAGATTATCAGCCAGATCTCCCCTTTAAAATCCATTTCTTCATCAGCCATTCCCCAGAAGCCATTCGGAAGCCTCCCCTTTGACTCCCATTCATCTCAATTCCATGCACACCATAACCCCTTCCATCCCCCACCCCCCATCCATTCATGGTAATGATTTTCTGCCAGATCCTTGTCCCAAACACGCCCACCAAATTTCCCCCTCACCTCCCTCCCAGTCCTCATATTACTTATTATCATATTCCAACAGTCTTATTCCCCTATACCCCCCATCATGCCCCTTTGTCCCTGGGAGTCTCATAATCTGCCAAAGCTGGCCAATACCACATGACTTCCCCTGAGATCCATGCAATTCTCCGGTCCCAGTTTCACCCATTCATCTTCTTCTGCAGCTCTGCGATGAAATGCTCAGCCTTGCACAGTTCCCAAAAAGAGTAGGTCGCGCCTTCATGTTTTATTTTCAGGACCGCTGGGTACACCATAAAGTTCTCTACTTTAAGATTCCGTAACTGTGCCATCAGTCCATTAAAGGCCTTCCTCCTCTGCAGCAGCCTCATTGAGTAATCCTGAGAGATATATAACCGAGTGTCCTGATATTCCAGTGTTCCTGCTTCTCGATATGCTTTGAGGGTCGCCTCTCTGTCCTGATATGAATGAAAGCGAATAATAACTTGTCGCTGGGGTGCCCCCGATGGCCTGGGCATTACGGCACGATGCGCCCTTTCTAGTTTAAACTTCCCATTTTTTGGCTGCAGTCCCAGCAACTCTGGTAAAGTCTTAGCACAAAAACCCAGCACATCACCCTTTTCTGCACCTTCCGGCAACCCCCTGAGCCTTAGATTCAACCTTCTATAATAATTTTCCTGATAATCCATTGCATCTTTCAACTCCTCCAGTTCCTTTTGCAGATGTATTACTTGACTCAGCACTTCCCCTGTATCATCTTCCAAATGTGATATTCTCTCCTCAGCCTCTGCAATCCGGTTCACATGGGCTGCCTGTTGCTCTAGGATTTCTTGCAACTTGAGATCTATCTTACTTTTGAGCTTAAGCAATCTTGGCTCTAGGGCTGCTATCACTTGTCCTGTCACCTCGTGGCCCAGAGCTCCAATTTCGGCTGCTGATAGTGAAATTACTCCCGTGCTTTCACCCACGACAGAGGCCACAGGGGCCGGCGCTTTCTTGCCCGTCTTTCCAGCCTGTCTCTGGCTTTTCCTGCCTCCTTCCACCAGATGTTCCTCCATTCTTCCTTCCAACACATGCTACACCTGTAATATTTCTCGTTACAGGTCGATTTTTTCTTAATTTTACTTTTTAATTACTCATGGAGACAGAGTGACGCAAAGGCACATCTATTCTTTTCAGCCGCTTATTAGCGCCCCCCAGAGTGTTGTTTTTTAATACATCTTCAACTATGTTTAGGCTCCTTTTCACTTCCAACTAGTAAGTAGCATTTAGGGATTACACTTTAAGGGTTAGTTGACTATTGGTTACATCTGAGTTTTAAACTATAAGTGTTGATAACCACTGGTACATGATACTTGCTTACCATTCACCCCCATTAAATAAAATCTAACTTTTCCCAGATAACAAAACAAAAAAATACCATTTGTTCTGGAAGGCATATCCCTCTCATTTTTGTGGTTGCTTATTTGAGCTTGTTTCCAAATGCTGACCACTTTAGAACTTAAAAATGAGGATGTGGGTTTTCTGAGTGCTTGGTGCAATAACTTTCTGATTAGAGCTCCTCTTCTTCCCTCAGCTGAACCTGGCAATGAATGCCCATTTTGTACTAAAATTGAACTTATGGAAGATAAATTTAATGAATTGCATTCTGAACTAAACCACCTCAAGGAAATCAGGGAACTGGAAAACTTTGTTGATAATACAGTTAAGGAGATAAATCCTCCCATTATACAAACCTCACATAATAATGACTGCCAACAAACTCAATCGGCTGTAGATAATAATGTGATTGAAAACACAAATGTTAACTCTGGTAAAAGGACTACAGAGGAATACACTGAAGAAGCTCAAACCTGAGGACTGGAATTTGGCACAGCCCAGAAAAAAAAAAAACAGCGGGAAAGGAGGGATAACATTTATGCTCCTGCTCACCCACCTTTCGATCTACCAGAATCAAACAGAGTTGCCAAACTAGCTTCCCCTTCTAATGATCAGATAGCCACAGATGGTGTAAACACCCATCCTATTACATTCTGTTTAGTTATTAGGGGCTCTATAATTCATTTCACAGATTCCCATTTGTGCAAATCTAACAATTTCCTGAACACTGTAACTTGTCTTCCTGGCACAAAAATTTCAGATATTAATAAGGGAATCAATCATTTATTCACCAATAACAACTCAAAAGGCATATTACATGTGGGATCAAATGATGTTGGCCACCAGCACAAGAAAGACATCTGTGAGGAATTTATAGTGCTTGGTAAAAAACTGATGGGCAAAGGATGCAAGGTTGCTGTCTCTGGTGTTTTACCTATCCCCCATGCTAGATAAGAAAACAAAACACTATGTCATGAAAAAAAGCTTGCCTCATGAACTGGTGCAGTAAGGAGTGGTTAGTGTCTAATGATCATTTGTTTGTTTGAAACATTTGTTTCAACAAAACCACATTATATTGAAGGGACCGTTTGCATCTAAATAAGGTGGGGGCAAAGAGGCTGAATGATTACCTTAAGGATAAATTGGTTGGCATGAATTTAAACTGAACAAAGTGGGGGAAATAACCAGTCATTTTTGCAAAATAACTGCTGACAAACCATTAGGATCAGCAAATCACAAGAGGAACAATAAGCTTACAGGGTTACTACTGATTCCTCTTAGCCTACACAACAAATTCAGTGAGCTACTTGTAACATGTGATCTCATTCAGCTGGACATTATGGTTATAACTGAAACTGGTGGTCAGGGCCGGAGTCCTGGGGCTTAGAAATTCAAGGTTAAGACATGTATACCAGTTGTGTGAGTGCAAGACAAGGTAGAGGCATCACCATGTACAATAACTCAGCATTTTGATCCAGCAACATAGCTTGTAAGATTAAGGTTTCTGCTCTGACCAAGTCTTTGTTGGTTAGGCTATATACAGATATACCTGATTCTCCAATCTTCAGATTATGTTATCGTCCTCCTGATACACAGTCTGATGTTAACCTTGATATCATTAATGAGGTAGAAGCTGCTACTGAAATAGTGGAGGTCATTCTTACTGCGGATTTTAATTTCAGGGATATTGATTGGGTACAGAACACAGCAACATCCTGTATGGGTAAGCAGTTTCTATCCATTACCCAAGAACTTAATATGAGGCAGTATGTTGGGGCTCCTACCAGGAATAATAATATGCTTGATCTGGTCCTTGGTACTGAGAATGTTGAGATCAGTGACTGCACAGTTGATTTAAAACTGGGAAACAGTGATCACAATATGGTCAAGTTTGAAACAGACATCAACTTCCCCAGTTTTTGTGGCATTAGTTCAAGTTTATTGCAGGAGATACTCCATTAAGCATGTTCATTCAAAAGGAGGTCCTGATAGACACAGTCATAGTACAACAACAATATACAAGGGAAAGAGCAATACATCAAAATATGAATTTGTAATACAGGGTACAAATAGACATTCTTTGGGATATTACATAGGTACACAACATCTTGAAACCAACCATTAAGCAAAGCCCAGTCAATGTTTAAGACAATCACAAATGACTGAACTAGAACATAGACATAAGATAACAATTGGACCTAAACTAGCAAAAGAAGAGACATAACACCTGACCAGATATATCTTGTCCATTTTAACACCCTTTGGTTAGTGCAGAAGGAGGGGAATGGGAGTGAGTATGGTAGTAATGGAAAAGATAATAGCAAGATACTCAGTAACGAGGTTATGGGAGAAGCTCTAGCTATTATAACAATGACAGGTATCCTTGAGGTATTTGTTGGCCAGGGTTTTAAATACATTCACAGAAACAAGACCAGGGAGCCTAAGTACAGACTGAATGCTATTCCAGACTGAAGGGATAGAATAGCTGCTTGCACCGCTACCATGCGTGGTCCACACTCTGGCTACATCCAATAGTAAATAGGTAGATTTCCTCAGTGAATAATGGAACCTATTAACGAGTGAGGAGATGTATGTAGGAAGTTTATTCCTTAAAATTTTCAGGGTCCATGTACCAATATGATGCAACCATTTTGTTCTGAGGGAAGTCCAGTCTATTGTCTGGCAGAGGTTGCAGTGATGTGTCCTAAAAGGTGCATTTGTTATAAATCGCAGGGCACAATTAAAGAGTATGTCAAGTTTATGTAAATGTGTTGCCATACTACAGTTGTACATGATGTTCCTATCATCTGACAGTGGAATGAAGGTGGTTTGCATCAATCTACATCTTATGTTCATAGGAAATAAAGATTTATTCCTATAGAAAAATCCTAATCTTGCTTTTGAAGTCCTGGTGAGGCAGTCAGTATGAGCACCAAATATCGATTGCTATTGAGCCAGATTCCCAAATACCTAAATTTATCCACTACTCCAAAGAGTCCCCAAAAATAGTTGCAGTGGGTGCTGACACTGTCAGGTTACATACAGTAGGGTTATTTGATGATAGGAGGGAGTGAAGAACATCACTTTAGTTTTCTTTGCAATCAGCAGCAGTTTAAATCTGACTAAGATGTGCTGCAATTGAATAAAATCAGATTGCAATTCTGCACACACTTATGTCAAAGTGGGTTTGGAAATGTACGAAACAGTGTCATCTGCAAAAAACCACAACTTAGAATTGTGGATGTTGATAACAAGTGAGACAATGTAAATGGAGAATAATAAAGGCTCTAGAATGGACCTTTGAAGAACTCCTGTTTTGATAGGTAGGGCGTCAGAAAGGAGCCCATCGGCTTTAATTCATTGCAGTCTATCTGTAAGGTAGCTAGTAAACTAGCTTACAGAGGAGCATCAATACCCAAGTCCCTAAGACATCAGAGGAGAAGATTGTGGTTGACAGTATCAAAAGCCATGCTCAAGTCTAAAAAGACAGCATCCATGGAATGCTTGGCATCTAGTGCAGCAAACCAGTCATTGGTGACTTTAGCCAGGGCTCAGACAGTACTATAGTTCTGTCTGAAACCAGATGTGGTGGGTTGTAGAGATTTGCATTTTCCAGATACTCATTTAGTTGACTTTTACTCATTTTTCAAGAATTTTGGAAAGATCTGGAAGGATGGAAATGAGTCTGTAGTTACTAGGATCACTTGGTCACCTGACTTAAGTAAAGGCAATATAAAGACTGTCTTCCAGCAGGATGAAACCATGGCCATGGAGAGTGATAGGTTAAAGATATGCAGAATGAGCATGGTGAGCAGGTGACTCCCTAATTTTAAGAAAATGGAGTCGATCCTGTCAGCACCAGCAATCTTTTTGTGGTCTAGTTTACATAGATGATCTTCAATTTGTTTGTAAGGTTATTTGAGTAAGCTGGAAGGGATAGTGGGATGTCTGGCCTTCAGGATCTTCCATAGGTGTAGAGCTATAGAGCTACCCACCAGCCCAGCAACCGGGGAGGAGCCAACACCAAGCATGTGGTGGCAAAGTGGGCAATTTCTCCAGAATCTTGCCTTGATCAGAGGTTTCTATACCATCTATCACAAGTTTTATAGATATGGGGGGGGGGAGTTATGTCAGTCTACTGATTTGATTACTTGCCATATTTTAGACAAATCACCTTTAGTTTTCTTCAGGGTATCTACATAGTAAATGGCTTTAGCTGTTCCAATAAGTTTAATGCATGCATTTCTTGAGGATTGGAATGCTTGCCAGGCAGCATGGGACTTGGTGTGTCTTGCTCGTGCCAATAGCTTATCATGATGGGTGAGAAACATTTTTAGATTCAGTGTAAACCAGGGGTGTTTGATCTTCCTAACCCTACAACTTATGAGTGGGAGATGTTTATTGGCTAATTCTGTTAGATTAGCATTCAGGATATCAACGGCTTCATCTACAGAGGTAGCTAGGTAAAGGCTCTGCTTATTAACACACCTAAGGTCAGCTAGGTAATTGTCAGTGCTGAATTTGCAAAAGCTTAGCCATGTTATGAATTTGGAGCAGTGAGACTACTTTTCTTTGAATGTGAGTGCAAACAATAATATTGTGATTGCTCACATCGTTATAGAAAACTGCAGTAGATGAGATTTTGTGGGGACAGTTAGTAAGAACGAAATTGAGAATGGTGCTACTATCTTTATTTCTTGTGTTGATCCTGGTGGGCTCCATAAAGAGCTGTGAGAACCCAAGCTCATCACAAAAGTCCCTTCACATATTTTCCCTGAATGAAAGCCAATCTAGATCCATGTCGCCAAAAATAATAGTTTCATTATTATTGGTTGCAATAAAGTTTCAAAGGGTTGATAAAAGATCGATGCCCCCTAATGGTGGTCTGTAACATCCAAAACGAAGGTAATTGGACCTTTATTGCAAGACGTTCAGATTCCTTAGGCTTGAATAATGCTAAGGTTGCTGTAGCATTAAGCTTATCATTTGCATAAATAAATACCCCCATAGTAGGTCTGTCCATCCTAAAAATATTGAAGGGCAGGAGCATAATCAGCTGATCAGTGGTTGTACTTTTAAGCCACATTTCAGTCACAACAAAAAAATCAGGATTTGTGTGGGCTACCAATATTTTTATTTGATCAAATTTTTTAAGAAAGCTACATACATTGATTAACATGAATTTTAAGCCTGGTGTTGCCGCAAAATCTGAAGGGGAGTCAAGGGAGGGGCGGGGCCCTGGTTTACTTATACATTCCCTGAACATAGAAGCAGAAGCAAAATACAGTTTTTTTTTTTTTTAAACACATCTTTATTCATTTTCCATTTATCAACCAGACAAACATACAAACAATCAAAAACTCGGTTACCCCAGGCTATACAATCCAAAACTGACTGAGTGAACTATGTACAACTTAACTATTTACATACACAGAGGAAGCGTCACCCCTCTCAACCTACTCAACACTTACTACCTCAACACCTTAAGTTAATATCCCCCCGTTGCTTATACAGTGACCTCTTCCCACTTACTCCTTGCAATTACCTGCAGCCCAATGGGTGCTCCCCAACCTGCTTTCATGTTTGGTTCCCACCTTGCTAAGGGTGGCACCCCTCTGTGTCCCCTGGAAAGAGAGAGAGAGTCCCCGTCCCCCCAATTTATCTAGCAGACCCCTAACTATTATTCACATTCTAAGTCCCAACCACTTCCCATACTATCTTCCATCACCCCCTCCATCCTTTTCTAATGTTTCTAGTACTCTTAGGAAACTATATCCCAGAGTCCTCCAGCTAATCACAGCCCAACAGACAGACCTGCATCCGAGCATCTTACTCCTGCTGGGAGTATAACAACTCTAGTACCGCCCATCTTTTAGCATATAACCCTTTCCTCCCCTCTGAGTGTAAGTGCCTCTTAATTCTATCTAAAGCCCCGATAAGGTCTCTTACCCACTGTTTATACCCATAAAGCTGACCATCTTTCCAGTGTTGGACCACGTATGACTTGATTACCACTGCCATCAAGGATATATGATACTTAGGTGTAGCCCCAACAATTTGTGACAGGTCCCCTAGAATGCATATCTCTGTTTTTTTTAATTCCGAATAGTCCAGCATTGGGTCCATTTGTCTCTTAATGTCACCCTATATGGGCGATATTTTACTGCAGTTCCACAGCACATGTAACAAATCTCCTCTCTCCATGCCACTCCTAAAACACAGGTCTGTCTATCTTAGGCCTCTATCACACAGTTTCACAGGGGTATAGTATAAATTGGAGACAATAAAGAAATGCAGGCTCCTAAATTTAGGTATTACAATAAATTTGCTACTTTTCCATATGTTAGCCCAATCAATATTTCCCAGCATCAGCTTTTTGTCCCAGTATGGTACTGCTATAGGAGAGCTTGGGCCAAAAAATCAAGGAGAATTTTATATACTTGTGATAAAGCCCTAGTTTTCGGATCTACCTCCCTCAGGCTCATCCCATTTAAATGAACAGTCTATCAGGCCTCCTAACCTCCTTAACTCCCCCTCCAGCATTCACACAAGCTGAATCCTGTGGAAAAAGGGCATTCCATTACACTGTACCGGGAGGGCCACCTTGTTGTTCTGAATAACATCCTCCAACCTCAAACCTAGGACCCACCTAGACCAATTCCCCTTAAGTATCTGGTTCCCTATAACTAAGTTAGGGTTACCCAGTACTGGTTGTCCTCGAGCCTTTGTTTGGTTCTTCCTCTGAGCCTGAGTCAAAAATGACCACCACGCTTCCGCAGCCTTCACGACCGGGTTTCCCCTCTCTTGTTTAAACCATTTAGCTATATTGGCATACAAGGGAGCCTCCAAAGAGAGGCCTGCCTCCTTCATCATTTGGGTCTCCAGATACAACCATTCCGGGATATAAGCATCTCCCTCCTTACCTCTACCCCATCGTGACATTAGACTGAACTGTCCCACAACATAGTATAAATGGGGATCTGGTAACTTAATCCCTTCCTGTGAGGGAGGCAAATGTAGATCATTGTACTTTTTCCTGGGGGGTTTACAATTCCATAAGAAATCTGAGAGTAACTTTTTAATCCTAATAAACCACTTTTTGTGAATTCTATATGGGGCTAAATACACCGGGTATAACAGCCTTGGCAACAGGTTCATCTTAATAAGCCCAAGTCTAGCCATAAAATTCAGAGGTAACTTGTTCCATCTTATTAAATCACCCCTAATAGCTAACAGGGTCCCTTCCATATTTGTATCCGCCCCAATCTCAAAGTTCCCTGTGATCCAGATGCCCAAATATTTAATCTTATCAGTCACCTATTAGATCCGCAACTGAGAAAAATCTGCCATGTATACATGGGGCGTCAGAGGGAGAATTTGGGTTTTGGTCAAATTGAGTTTATAGTTAGAGACTCTAGCAAAACACCCAACCAGCTCGCTAGTCCTCTTGAATCCAGCCACTGGGTCCCACAAATGCAAGAGGACATCATCTGCGAAAACTGATAACTTTAACTCTCATCCCATTATCTCAACCCCCCTTATGTTTCCATTGCAATTGATTGCTCTCAACAGAGGCTCTAGGTAGATATTGAATAGTATCGGGAAAGGGGGCATCCTTGATGAGTCCCATTTTCCAGCTTTATTTCCTGTGAAATATAGCCATTACATAGGATTCTAGCCGTCAGAGCTACATACAGGTTTTGATGCCTCTAATCCGGCCTTTGGGGAAGCCCATCTTCTCCATTGTGGCAAAAAGAAAAGGATGGGAGACCCTGTCAAAGGCCTTCTCAGCATCTAGTGATATCAAGGCTAAGGGTAATTGAGAGTCTGTTGCATAGTTCAGAAAATGATGTAACTTCCTCAGAGCGTCATGTGCCCCCCCTTCCTGGTATAAATCCCACTTGCTCCTGACTTATTACCGCTGGTGCTATCCACCAAATTCTATTGGCTAGAATTTTAGTAAAAATCTTGATGTCCTGATTCAATAATACTATAGGTCTGTAATTACCTGGTAAATCCCTAGGCTTATCCAGTTTGGGGATTAACGTAATATACGCCTGAAATGGGGGGGGGTGCCACTCCCTCTTGCATTAAAGTATTGAAGAATTCCTGAAGCACAGGCAAAAGAATATGGATATAAGTCTGATAAAACTTTGCAGTGAGACCATCCGGATCCGGCATTTTGCCCACCGGTAAGGACTTGACAACCTCCACAATCTCTGCAGCACCAATAGGAGCCACTAGATCATTAACCTGAGTAGAGTCAAGACCGGTAAAGACACTCCGTCCAAGAAGGTTTTAATTTCTTCCTCCCCCACCAAATTCCCAATCTGATACAAATCTTTGAAGTACCATGCAAAAGCATCTGCTAGCTCCTGGGGGTCCGTTACCAGCTTCCCTTCATGCCAAATAGATGTCACCATTCTGCTTGCCTCCCATTCCCTAACACTAGCTGCCAGCAAGCATCCCGGGACATCTCCCATCAAAAGATATTTAGCCTTGATCTTTTCTAGCCAAAAGTCCACCTTACCATAAACAATACCCTCTAATTCTCATCTCCAGCTTTTTAATTCCCCATCTATTTCTTCTGAGGACCCCTCCAGTGGAGCCAGCGAGTTAATGGCCCCTATGACAAATTCTTCTTTCACCCTCCTCAGTTTATTTTTCTGAGCTGCCAGCTCCTGAGCCACTCCCGCAAAGAGTGCTTTGCAGGTTGGCCATGCCAACCTCCTATCAAGCAATGTAGGTAGTTGATGTTGCACGACTTCTAATAGGGATCCCTCAAGCTTACCCTTATTTGCTGTTTCCGACAATAGGGAATCATTCAGTTTCCATCTGGGTGGTCTAGGTGGGCCTGGTTTCGGTTCCCAAAATAATATAATCGGAGAGTGATCAGAAAAAGTTCTGCTCTCCATTATCAAACCCCTAATTCCTATAAGTACCTCCCTACTAACTAAAAAAAAATCAATATGGGATTGGGTCTTGTGTGCCGCTGAATAGAAAGTCATAACATTTCCCCCTTAGCATGGGTCAGTGTCGGATCCACCAAGGCTGTCACCTCCAGCAGTTTGTTTAAGGCAGTTTGAGACTTCGTTAACGGCCCCTTGATAGGTGGAATCCTATCTACTGCATTGTCAGCATATACATTTTGGTCTCCCGCTAAAATGAGAGAATGCCCAGAAAAACCCGCTATATCCCTCTCTATTGATGCAAAGAATTCCGTGTTAGAGGGCGTCGGGCCATATATGGAAGCCACCGAAATAGCCCTACCATACAAAAGACCCGAAATATAGATCCCTCTGCCATCTTCTCTTGTAGTCACCAGCTCCACGCTGAGTAAGCAAGTTTTCCTAATTAAAAGCACTACTCCTCCTGAGGCCCTTTCCTTGCCTATACCATAGACCTGCCCCACCCAGGATCACCTGAGGCTATTCAGCTCCTCCATCAATAGATGTGTCTCCTCGAGAGCCGCAATATGGGCTCCCATTTGATCCAATTGTCTCATAATTACCATTCTCTTACGTCTACCCCTGAGTCCTTTAACATTCCATGAGATTATTCTAACATCCGTCATAAGCCGTGCCAAAAACATACTCTGGGACTATCAACCCTTGCCGCCTTGTCCGAGCCTGCCATCTTCTTTCCAAACATAGTGGACTCTCTCTCTCCTTCCAGATCCCCAACCCCTCCCCCCTTCCCCTACCCCAATCCTAGATGCCCGCCTACCATATCTTGGATCGTCAATGAACTCCCTCTTGTGCCGCTCCCTTGCCCCCCCATAAGCTCACCAACTCCAGTGTATATTCTTGACCCTTGAGAGGATCTTCCCCCAGTAATTATAATATTATAATATTTCCCTCCACTTCCCCCTCCCGATCCCCTCAGTCTATCTAACTTTCCACTCTCTCCCTACTTGAAACGTCATTGTACCGTTCTAAAAAAAAAAAGAGAAAAAAAAAGCTTCCCAATCATGGCCCGAGGCAATTAGTTAATACTAGTCCAGATTCCCCTTAATAGGTAACAGCAAGGAAAAGCCCCCTTTCCAATCCATGACCCCCTATCTTGTAGTCTCTCCCTATTCCCATCCAGGCACCCCGAGATCCCGCCCCCTCCCCCCACATTTCCATAACCCTTACATACCCACTTAGTACACTAGACTGGATATTAACCCATTTCCTAACCTACCTACGATCCCTCCCACGAGGGCTATGGCTCCTCCCTCAATACTGATAGCCAGACTCTAATACATATATTCTGTCAACACCCTCGCCAACTCTCTTTCCTTTTCTCCTATGATAACTGGGTAATAGGAGGCCAGGCATTTTCGTGGAACCCTGGACAGGAAAGCCAAATAAAAAGACATATTCCCATTAAGCACACCCTCCTGTGAATCTGGAATTGGGAAGAGGGCATTACCTTTCTAGGCTCCCTTCATTTATACCATCTGTACCCACTCACTACCTCTGGCCAGGCTTACACCAGGCCCCCCATACATATAGCCCCCTTTAAGCTCTTAACCTTTCCAATTTCCCTCTTTTCTTTGCCCCCCCACCTATTTCGCTTCAGAGCCCTCTCTTTTAATTTAAACCTCTCTCTCACTCCATCCACTAGATGGGGCTACCGTGTCCCATTTCCAGTATTTGGTTGAGACCCCAGTCTCCTTGTTATTCCAATATCATCACCCCCTTCCCACTATTTTTGCTCCTCTTTTATCTTTCCCTCATCATCCCCACCCTATATTAGGCTCCTTCAGACTCCTTCCCCCATGGTGAACTCTTTTCGTCCCATATGAGTCAAGGAAGTTCTCCCTTCCCCACTTTAAAATCCTTCAATTAGGTCATCTAAACAAAAATTAAGTACACCAGATTAAGTATAACAAACTTTAAAGTCCCAGTTATTCCAATCCAATCATTCACATTATTCTCTGGTGCCTCTAAAGCAGCTCAGCTCGGTGCTCTAAATAAATCAGGGAGCTCCACTCGTAGTCCCTCTAATGCATTCTTGGCTGTAAGGAAACACTTCTCCCTGCTTGCAGTCTCACCACTAATGTAGCAGGATACAGTAACCGAAACTTGATTCCAGCCAGGTATAACTTCTTCTTGATTTCCAGATATTCTTTCTGCTTTCCTCTCACTGCAGGTGTGTGATCCTGGAATAGCCACAAAGTGGCACCATTTCACTGCATTGATTTCTTTTGCCATGCTGCAGACAAGACATGAACTTTTTCCTTATAATTGAGAAACCGCATAATGAGTACTCTAGGTCTTGCTCCCGATGGTGGTACCTCGCTCAGCACCCTATGCGCTCTTTCCAAGTTGTAAGCTTCCCCATAGGGAGTGGGGCCAAACAATTTGAGCAGCATATCTTGTATATAGGAAACACAGTCTGTCCCTTCGGCCCTCTCAGGCAGGCCTGCCAAAATCAAATTGTTCCTTCTGCTTCTTGATTCTTGATCTTCTAGTCTCTCTTCCAATTTCTTTACTTGCCTTCTAACCACCACCAGCTCTTGTTCCATTACTGACATTTTCCTTTCCTGAGATGCGATCCGAGCTTCTGCATCACCCGTTCTCTGGGCGAGCGATTGCAGCACTGGTTTAACAGCTGCAAAATCCACCACCAAACCCTGCAAAAGCTGCTTTATTTCCTGGATATCTTCATTTTTCAAGTTGCCTCCCCCTTCTTTTCCTTTCACCTCCTCCTGTTCACTGGGGGTGGGAGATTGGGGTTTTGGCCATTTGGAGGTGGGCGATCTCCCCACAAGAGGCTCCACCACCTTGCTCCATTCCACTTTTTAATACGTCAGCCTGGTATTACTTCCAATCGCTTATCATGCACTCTTGACTGGCCAGCTGAAACACCAACTCGCCACTCACAGTGCCACCGATCCGACCCCGGACACCTCACCAAACCAGTATAACTCTTTTAATGCCACTCCTATTGTTCCCAGAGGTTTTAAATCTATTTAAAGAAGCTATGGGCCTCGGAGCAGCAAAGAGGATGTCTTGCTAGACCTAGCTCATCACGTGATCCCCCCAAAATACATTTTTTCAAGTTGAGTCGAAGTGTGACTAATTCCTTTTTACTGGGGTATTTAATACCTGTGATTGACGATGTACGGAGGCCCTATGTGACTATAAGGCATGAAGGATGAGTCATGACTGTAAGTGGCAATGCCCTTGAAGTTGATAGTAAGGTTAGAACTAACAGGTGTTCCAGAGTGCAACAGGTTGTGTTCCAGGTAGGATGTCGATTGGGGTGTGAAATTCATGATTCTGCACCAGTGGTGGCGAGGACAGATTTATGGGCGCTGTGTCCTGTACAGGGTAAGGTACAATGCCACAGCTAATAGCAGGACTAAAATTGCAGGGAGATCAGATATAACAAGCATGCAGCCAAACCTGATATGAAAGCATGGGTTAAAGGAAGCCAGGGACCATGTAATAAAACAGTGAGAGGGGTGGACAAAAGGATGAAGGGTCTGGCAGGATAGGTGAAATTAGCCTTACTGAATGGCTTAGTGGTTAGGATCACTGCTTTTCATTCAGAGGTTTGAATCCCAACTTGAACACAGGGGTTGAGGGTGGGGGAGTTTCACTGAGAGTGGCTGATATGAAAAGGTTAACCTAGCAGGAAAGCCCTATGTAAATACCAGGCAGATGAAATTATATTAAAGGTATAGCAGGGGGAAGCCAGGCACAAGAGTGACTTCTAGTGACCACAAAATTTAACTTGCAAAAGTGAAACTGCGGAGATTGATTCAGGACCAATGAGTCATGTGGCCAGTCACATGACAGACCCTACCTATAAATGTAGGGCAGACTAAGGTTGGTGGGGCAGTTGCCACATCAGCACTGTACCTTGAAGGGGGCTGAGAGCTCCAGTGTCCTGCAAGCTCTGCGGGTGGTGAGTAAGTGAGTCAGGTGGCATGGAAGACAAATACAAGGAGAGGTTAGTGGCCTGAGACAATGGACCTCAGGTCTGGTGGGAGCAGAAACAAAGGCAAAGGGAGGATGGGCTGCTCCAGGTCAAAATCATGCTGTGCATGCGCAAGACAGAGGAACGGCCTGTGAAACAATCATCAGAGACACAGTACAATGTAGAAAATCTTCCTCAAATACTTGAAAATGCCCCAAAGCAGGTAGATATTTCTCAAAACACTCTAAAATGCACAATCCTGATCCCTCTTACAATCCGATGAGCAACTAAATGCTCTACTAAAGTCTTTCTTTATAAAAAAGCAAATCTAGAAAAAAATACCCAGTGCTTTATCTGGGATTAATTGGGGCAAATTATTTAGAAATTGCATAGGTGATGCTATGTGGCAGAGACTAAGGAAAATAATCCTCAAAATTGCAAAGAAATTCCATCTCAAAAATTAAAAAAAATGCTAACAATAGTCATAGACCAATATGGCTAACCAGACACATCAATAAACTGATTAAAAAAAAAAAAGTCTTTATAAAAAGAGTCCTGTCTCATCAAACTCCTGAGAGGTGGAAGGATTTCAAGAAGTTAAAAAACAATGCAAGAATAATATTTTAAAAAGCTAAATCCAATATGGAAAAATTCTTATCACTCCAAACATCTAAAACAATAGTAAATTGTTCTGTAGCTACTCAAATTCCCTGAAAAAAACTCAGTGCATGGTCAGTCCATTGAGTTGTAATAATAATATGATCGTTGTCCCCAAAGACATGGCTAATATGTTTAATAAACATTTCTGTAATATATCCATGAAGCAGGATAAACCTTCTGTGCTCTTTGATTTATCTTCACACTCTGAAATTGCATTTAACACTGGGGAAATAGGCAACAAACTAGATATGATTTTTTTTTTAATTTAGTTTTGTTAACTGGGTGGGGTGCACTAGGCAATTATTTTCCTATTTTCTGGCATGACCCAGGAGAGTACAGCATCAGGATAGTACATGGATTACAAAATGACAACAAAGGTTTACAAAATGACAACTTGAGTTAACACAGGATCTACAAAACAGCAATAAGAATTCCAAGGTTCTCTAGGACAATTAACATTGTTACATTATGTAGTAAGAAAAACAGTAGTGCAAGTTTTGTTAGTGTGTGCAGTGGTGTATACAGCTGACCATATATTGAAAATCAAGTAAGAAGTTATATAGTCACATGGAGCGTAGTTCAGTCAAGATTGTCACTGTCATAGACAAGGTTGCTCAGAGTCCTGGCATTAGATTATACAAAGACAGGATATTTCTTTGTGATTTAAGATACAGATTTTGACACTAATGGTAGACAATATTCTATACTCTTTAGACCTGTAATTAAGGGGAAGAAAAGTGCATATACAGTCAGTGAGGAAGGAAACAAGAGGAGTATTGAAGGGTTAATAGTTATGGGCAAGTACAATTGGAGCATTGAAGCAGATGGGCTTGATGTTGACTGTGGAAGATACCATCACTGTGTTCCTGCCACATAGGTGAGGGTAAATTATTCCACAGCTTAGAGGCTGTGGAGGAGAAAGACATTTTTCTGTATCTGGTTCATGGCCTGGTGACTTTTAGAAGATCAGAGCCAGATGATCTGAGAATGTAACTATTAACAGATGGTTCTAGGAGTGAGGTAAGTGAGCAAGGCAGTTTACTTAGTAATACACTATGAACTATTTTCCTAGTGAAAGGTCCATGAGGACAGAGGGTGAGAGCCAGCCTAGTTTGCTATACAGGAGACAGTGATGATTTAGCTGATTGCATCTGAGAGTAAAGCGGGCATATGTCATTGTATCCTACTGTCTACTTTTGTATGAGGGTGTTGGAGGTGTTGGCAAAGACTGGTAGGCCATACATGAGTTTTGATAGTAATAGAGAGTGGGTGATAGTATTCCAAGCAGTAGGGGAGAGACAGTTGCAGGCATGATAGGCTATACCAGACTTGAGTTTGCAGCCTTACATATGGAGGAGATGTGTTGAGTAAAGTCCAGGAAAGGGTCCATGGTGATGCGTAAGTATTTTAAAGGTTCTAGAGGAGAGCCATTTGCACCAGACACTGAAAAAGTGATGGTTAATCTGCATAGCCAAGAAGGAGTGCTGAAAACCTTGAGTTTTGGAAATATTCAATAGTAATTTGTTGGCATTGAGCCAGGATTGTACTTCTTGTATATCAGACAACATCGCATTATTGATGTAGCTTATGTCAGGGGCATGACTGATGAATATTAAGTCATCAGCATAGAGGAGGGGGGTACTTTGCTTAAAGCATTGGTATATTGAGTTTATGTGCAATGAGAATAGCAGTGGTTCAAGGATTGAGCCTTGGAGGATGCCTAGAGTGATAGGAAGAAAGTCAGAGAGTGAGGAGCTGATCTTAACCCTTTGCTTCCTGTTTGTGAGATACCTGGTGAACCAGAAGAGTATGTTCAGATGCCACTAGAGAGCTTAATTTATTGAGTACTTTCTGATGGTT
This sequence comes from Neoceratodus forsteri, assembly GCA_016271365.2. Classification (NCBI taxonomy): domain Eukaryota; kingdom Metazoa; phylum Chordata; order Ceratodontiformes; family Ceratodontidae; genus Neoceratodus; species Neoceratodus forsteri. The sequence continues at coordinate 105,694,590 of CM057457.1, forward strand.
GATGGTGTCAAAAACCTTTGTCAGGTCTATGAATACTGCACCAGCATATTCTCCTCTGTCAAGGGAACTGTAGATGGTGTTGGTTAAGGAGAGTAGTACTGTGGTGATGCTGTGTCATTGATGAACGCCATGCTAAACAGGGCAGAATAGGTTGTAACTCTCCAGATATGTTATAAGTTGTGTGGAAACTATTTTTTCTATTATTTTACATAGCACAAATAGAATTGCGATAGGTCTGTAATTAGAGATGATTTTCTTATTTTCTTTTTTGTAGACAGGGACTATGTTAGCTTGTTTCCACACTGTGGGGATGGTGGAAGTAGAGAGGGAGAGGTTTAGGAGTCTTGTTAATGACAGAGACAGTTCTTGAGCTGCTTGCTTTATTACTCTTGACTCCAGACTGTCAGGTCCAGCTGACTTTGACCCAGGAATCAGTTTAAGTAATTTAAGGACCTCCTTTAAGAAGACTTTTTTGAATAGTAAGGAAGGATGATTTGGTGTGCAAGTGGGTGGTGGGGAGGGCAGACCCTTTTTGTCCTTATTTATTATGTCTAGTGTAGAGGAGAGATCAGTGAATAACTTATTGAAGGTGTTAGAAATAGTTAGTGGTTCATTGCAGTTCACTCCATCAATTTCATAGTCAGGTGTTATGGCAGGCTTCGAGAACCCAAGAACTTCTTTAAGATGGCTCCAAAATTTTCAAGGATTATTGTGAGAAGACGACAAATGAATTTAATAGTAATTGCTTTTATTCGATTGAATGGTTTGGTTAACCTTATTTCTTAGAGCTCTATAAAACTTGTTCATCTCCTGGACCAGAAGGTATATCTGATAATATGGTTGCAATTATGAAGAAATACCTAGCAAAGCCACTGAAATAACTTTTTGACTGCAGCATTAACAGTGGAGAGGTACCTTCTGAATGGAAAACATCAAACGTTATCCCAATATTTATTAAGGTGCAAAACAGAACATAAATATCACCCTGTAAGCCTGACCCCATATTAAGCAAAGTTATGGAGGCTATAATTAAAGACAGAATACAGGCTGTATTATGTGATATTGACAGAAACCAGCATGGATTTACAAAAGGCAGATCATACGAACATACATATGAACATAAGAAAGTTGCCAGCAGCAAAAGGTCATCCTGTTCTATCTAGGCTGCTCAAGACTGCGGCTAGCTCCCTATTCATGCATATTCTATGTCATGCGTGACCAACCAGCTCTGCTTTTACAAACAAGTTAGCTCTACCTTGGACAATAAAAGCCCATGCAAGTCAATGTTTTTAGACTTCAACAAAGCCTTTGATTTAGTCCCCCATGTGGGCTACTGCTGAAAAACTATACAGGCTAGGTATTGCTCCTAGATATATTACATGGATAGCTAAATGGCTGACAGACCATGTTCAATTGGTAGAAATAGATGGTTACGTTTCTGCTTTGGGTCTTGTATCAAGAGTAGTTCAGCAGGGATCAATGGTTGGTGCTAAGATTTTTAATATTTTCATTGCTAACTTGTCCTCTCAGCTAGAAGAGTGGGTTGTTAAATTTGTAGATGATTGCAAATTAGGCAGGCCTTGTAAAAATTATGAGGATAGCTCCCGCATCCAGTCTGACCTTAACAAACTCATGGTATGGACAAATAAATGGGGATGAAGTTTAATCTGAACAAATGTGATGTGATGCACCTCGGCTTGCAAAACCCCTTTGCAGACTGTGTGAGAAGCCTTTCGGTACCATGCATTTCTGCTTAAAGTTGAACCAACATAATATTTTGTGGTGATTTGCATATAGAGCCCATGATGCTTTGCATTATGGGGGTATGTGTGATTTTGTATTTCTTTGCAACTTGGCTTCCTGGCCAATGCCCGTTGGGGTAACTCTTGCCTCAGTGCTTGCGCGCTAAGGTTCTTTGTCCCTTAAATGACTATTATCTGTGTGGTACACCACTGAATAAACTGAAATCAGAAAAAGATTTGAGAATAGTAATCTCAGATGATCTTACTTTCAATAAACACATCTCTGAGATTATTAGTGAAACCAATAAAGTATGTTAGGAGGTGCATCTAAATCTAAAGTCCAGAGATAGTTCAATTATACTTCCACTTTATAGAACCCATATCCATCCACACTTACATTTTTCATCTTAACCTTGGATCTCCTAGATGAGAGGTGATATTGATGTCTCAAAAAGTGCAAAGAAAAGAAACTAGGCATATTGATAATTTAGCCTGTTTTACCTGTGATGTTAGGTTGCATGAATTAAAGCTCATGTCACTTGAAAATAGAAAGATGAGAAGAGACTTAATGTCATCATGGGGAAATTGCCTCATCTTGGCTGCTAAAACATGCATTTCTGCAGATTGGGAGCACCCCGTCTGAACTGTAACATGATTGTTAAACACTGTACTGCACTTAATTAGTGCTGCATTAATATTTTTCTCTGGAAGTGTGGTCCTGTTTCTCCTTACTTCTTGTACCCTGCTTAATGTTGTAACTGCCCACTAATACCACTTGTTAGTTGATGTCTTTCTGTTCTGCAATGTTTCATCACCTGTAAATGTTCTGTATTCCTTGTTGACTGGGAGCCTTTGTAAATGAGCCCCCTGCTCAAAATTATTAATCTGAATTTGAAATAAAAAAAAATCTTGCAAGATGATTATCTGATGTCTGAAACTGGTTGGAGTTCAAGTAAGTTAATATTGCAAGCAGAGCTGGTTGGTCATGCATGATATAAGATATGCAACTAGTAGCCATCCCTTACAACTGACCTGTCATTGGTGTAATACCATCAAGAGGGGTTATTTTTTCTTGTAGAGGGTTACAAACCCCTGGAACTCTTTGACTACAGATGTTGTAATTAGTGAAACAAAAACATCTTTTAAAAATAGACTTGATAAGCTAATTTGACGTTGTGCAACATAAAGTTATCATGGTTAAACTACAGGAGTTTCTATGAGCCTCTGACTTCTGCTCCTCTCCTGAAACTTAGTGAACTTTAGTGAACCTACTCATGATTTACAGATGTAAACTACAGTAAAGAATCAAATGCTCACCTACTGTAATGTGAAAGATGTGCAAGTTATTAAAATCACACTGGATGTTAAATTGGAGTGGCAAGGTGTCCTCTGGGTAAAATGACTGGCTGGTTACAATGATCAAGGACAAGTCAACTGTTACCAAAGACTAAAATAAAAAATATATATATATTTGGGACAGGGAGACTTATCTAAGAATATGAAAGAAATCAACAAAGCTGGATGAAGTTTTTTTTTTCTTTATTATTTATTTATTGAGGTCTTGGATTACACCAGTGAGCAGATGCTCATTTATAGGTTCCACGTCAGTTATATAGACAATACAATACAGATGACAGGATTACATATGGTACAGGTAAGTTACAGGGTATAACAGCATTAAACAGATTAGGCAGTATAACAGCTAGCCGGTGTCAGAGGTTAACACCCTACTTGGAAGCTCTCAGAAGTGAGAAGAAGGAGGGGTTGCAAGCATGGGTGGAAGGAATAAGGTAGTTGGGAGGATCTGAGGGGTAGAGAAGTGGGAGCGATGTCATGATTAGAGACGTAGGTGTAACCTAAAATGCTGGGAGTGGGGTCGCTCAATCCAATGAGTTGTCAGGAGGCAAGTGCAGGTAGCTGGTTGATGCTCTGGGAGGGTGATTGATATTTCAATTACAGGCACAAGCACAGATGAAGATTAGGAAATGATTAGATGACAGGACCCCTGGAGGAAGAGAGAGAGAACATAATACCATATACTTTCTGGAACATGTAGCAGTAGCCCCAGATGACCTCTAGAAAATAGATTCAACCCCCACTACAAAATGTTAATTGATCACAGATAAATATACCACTTGGAAAGAAATGACTCTTCTTTCATTGTTCACTCTTGAAACATAGCAAGCTTATAATGTAAATTAGGAGAAGAAAGTTTATTATCCTTTATTCAGTCTCACCATTTACTGATGTGACCCCTCTCCCTGCTGTTCAGAGGCCTGATGGAAAAACTAGAAAGGAGGGGGGCAAAGTCTGCAGAAAACACATCCAGTAGAATAAAGGAATGCCACATACCTGGGTCCAATGTCTTCTTCCAACTGCCTAAGGGGTGCAACTTGAGGCTCCCTTGCCTGTTAGTTAACTTTCAGAGATTATCCTCTAATAACAAAGATGAATGTCCACTCAGTGTCTTACAGAGATTTTACAACCTGAGAGCAGCTACCACTTACATATTGTGGTAGCTGTCCTCATGGGCAGTTATTCTAGCCAGGATTTGTTAAGAAATAACATACCATACCTTAGTGGTGTGCCTCGTATATTTTATGTAGACCCAACTGGCCTGCACAATTTCTGGTGCCCTGGTGCTTCTGACCCACCACCCTCTGCACTCCAGCATGTAATAACGAGTGGCCAGGGAGAGCGTGGGGGTGTACCCCATTGAAATGAATGGGGCTTAATTTTTCTTCCATTTGTAAGCTAAAGAATGGTCATGTACAGATTAATAAAGGACACCACTCGACTAACAAGGACTTGTTAGTCGAGATGTGTCCTTTATTAATCTGTACATGACCATTATTTTGTTTAAAACTGGAAGAAAAATCAAGCCCCATTCATTTCAATGGGGTGCGCCCCATGGTCTCCCTGGCCACTCTTCATTACATGCTGGAGTGCGGGGGGGTGTTGGAAGCACCAGGGCACCAGAAATTGAGTGAGCTGGCTGGATCTACTTGAAAGTTACAAGGCATACCACTAAAGTATGGTATGTTATTTCTTAACAAATCCTGGTTAGAATAACTGTCCTTGAGGGCAGCTACCACAATATGTGAGTAGCTCCCCTACATCAGAAATTTCCTTTAAAATAAATAAAAAAGATTCAATTCCAACTAGAAGAACAACAAACCACAGCTCCCAGGGGCCAGGGGGCATAGCTTTATGGTGGGCACAGTTTTTCTTTCTTTCATTGGCACAGAGATACAGCCTAACTTGTGGCCAGACTGGCCAAAGTCCAAGGTTTCCACGGAGCCGAGCAGACTCCACACACTTGATAGCAGCAGCACATCTCAAACACAGGCTCAGATACTTTTCTGGCATTCTTCCCCACACAGGATCCTCTCACACACAATCTCCTGCCTCCCAGAACTGTGGATACATACACATCACAGCTCCTCTACTGCCTGAATCATCATCCCTGCATACTAGTGCCTAGGTAGCCACACTCCCACTGTCCCCACACATCCTGGCAAAGGCAACAAGGAAGATGAACCAACCACATCTTCTTGTTCCCTATACTTGCAATAAGTTCCAAGCACACACAAAGACTCTCAGAAGGACACCATACTTAAATAAAAAAATTACATTTATTACCACAATACAACAAAATGCCTGACATGATTTGGACGTAGGTCCTTTATCAAAGGCTGACTCTTAACATATCATACATATATTATATAGGTGGAATCATGACATGTGATGTGTGACACCCTGTGATACTCCATGCAGGCCAACAGCTACACTGGTGGAGTGCCACACAGATATGGGGAGGCAGGCTGCCACCACCGCACTCCCCATGACACAGGTTGCCACCAGTTCACTGTCCCCACTGCCTAGCTCACTCCAGCTGAAGGTAAGCCTACCCCACCTTGGTGCCGCAGTTCACATATGTAGGCCACCCAATTCTCCTGGGCCACAGCTCCCAATCTCAGCCTAACTGCAACAGTGGCCAAAACACCCTCCAACCACCAACTCTAGCTCTTCCTGAGTGGAATTCTCCTCGATAGACACTGAGACCCTGACTGGGCCGGGGCCTATGACATCCCAGCCCACACTTAAATCCCTGCTGGCACACAGGCTCCATCCACCAGGTGGACCAGGCCCCAGCACTCTCAGGAAAGGAAAAAATGGCAGGAGAGGCTTTTTAAGTAAGAATCCCCAAATGAGATTGCTTACACTACCCTCTCCCAAAAACCATTCACCTCCTGGTGAATGGGACAGACGGTCTCCCATAAAACAGCACAAGGGAAAGATATGCGCACTCACCCCCCTTCCCGAGAGTAACCAGCCCACACAGGGGCACAAAGCACCTAATTCTTAACCCCCAAAGGCCCAAGGACCCTAAGTAAGAAACTCCTCCCAACTTTCCCACATGCTTTTGCCACCAAGGGGGCATATAACAATGCTGCCAATGCCTAGTCTTCCACCCCCAAAAAATTGATCAGAACAGACAACATTAAAATAGTAACCACAAAATAACTTTTATGATGCTGCCAGACAATTTAAATTAACAAGCCCGCCAATAACCCATTAATTAGCACAAACACTCACACCTTTGCACCCATTCTACACACCTCACATACACTTGAACACACTTAATAATCTTTAACCATCACACACACACACACACACACCACTATCTAACTTCATGCACTCTGCCTCCCCCATTTATAAAACTGCATATAATAAAATGTCCCAACAGTCTATACAAAGTGCAAAGTCCATAATACAAAATCCCAGGGTGCTGGTCCATCTACTGCACACACTAGATAACCTCAGGGCTAATCTTCTCTCTTTGCTTCCCTAACTATAGCAAGAACTATTATTTTAACATCAACAGCATAATAAACAACAAATGAGAAACTGGAAAAGTCCTCACTCACTTAAAGAAAAGTGCAGTTCAAAATAAAGTCCAGAGTTCAGTTCAAGATGAAGTCCAACGATACAGAATTGATGCAACAGAAGCAGTCCTGCAACAGTATTTGAGGTAGTTAGAAAATCACCACTGAAGCAGTCTTCTCACTGAGTTGGTCCTCCACCTCAAGTGTAATAAAACTGGGGGTCTGGATTTGTGGTTTTGGCTCCAAACGTATTCAAGGTGACAATATAATACTTTGTGTGGTGACCCATCACATCTTGGATAAGGGCACAGTGCTTGATAGCATTAACCCAGTCCTCATGGTGGAATTACACATAAACCATTCCCTGGTGATGGTGTCTTCAGAGGGGGGTTCAGACTGCTGACTCCTCATTTGGATTTCATTCACTATCCTCAGAACACCCATTTGGCACTCTTCTCTTCAATAATATCCATTATTCTTTCAGAGACATAAGAGTAGCACTCCAGAGGCTAATCCTCCTCCTGACCCATCTCTCTGCCTGAAACCGCTCCTGTATACTCAGGTATACTCCTAACACTGGTACAGGGGGCCATACCTTCATCCAACCATGAGCCAGTTTGGTATTAAAGATTTGCAGGATCATCTGGGAGCATTCCATCTATCCTCTGTTTCAGTTGAACACTCAGCTGTGGCAGCCTCGGACTGTAGTCAAGCAGAGTCAGGCAGGGATGCCAGTAGGGCTGTGGATGGCATGTTTCACATCCTGATCTTCAAATGACAGTGAGGATGGTCTCTTGCCAGGGAGGAAGGCAGGTGGGTCATCTCTCTCAGAGTTCCTGGAATCCACACTCTGTATAATATCAGATGACTTCTTAGGTGACCCCCTCCACAGAGGCAGCAACACTATGGCCTGAAGAAATGGAGGCTCCAACAGGCATGGGATGGAGCACTGACTCCTTGGGCTCAGAGGAGCCAGCAAGTCTTTCACTCCACCCACGTCCTCTCCTTCTGGCACGGGGAGTCTCAAGGGCCTTTGGTGGAGGCAAGCTGGGCAGATGTCTAGGACTGCACTCCACTTGCGAGTCTTCTGGATGGGTCTCAGTGACAGATTGCTCTGGGATGATTAATCCAGTGTGCATTCCTTCTCAATCTTCCAAACTACCCAAGGTGGTAGTTGGTGTTCCGGGACGCACAGAAGCCAACCAAGGCCAAGTAGGCTAATATGTTGGCACAGGATAAGTATTTGCCACCATCAACAATCCAGGGGCACACACTGAACAAAACGGCAACCTGGTCATCACCCCCCTCCAGTAATTGTATATAGCACATTTCTCAAATCTGGATGCCTTCTCCGCCATGCTCCATAACCAGGAGAGAAAGGACAATGAAACCATTGTTTTTTCAATGTCCTTTCTCCTCTGCCATTCTAATCAACAGTTTGCAGCACTGATGAGCTCTCTCCACTTCTGCAATATGGCAATAACCGTCCTCTTGCTCCCACAAGCCCCACACGCTCACTGCCTGCCACAGCCAATCAATACTACTACCACCAGTCCATTACAACTTGCATATGCATCACCATGGCACCAGAGAGGAAAAGGCATGGAACACTGATCCAAAATTGAGGGATCTAGGATCAGCGCAACCAAGAACACAGGGGTCAGTCCACTCCTCAATGCAGTGATAATCCTCTAAAAGCCCAGGTAACAAACTGCACTAGCAAACAGATCATGAATGAGCCCCCACATTGTAAGCTCCACTTCCCACTGTCTAAGGGCCTGATGGAAAAAGTCTAAAGGAGGGGAGCAAAGTCCACAGAAAACACATCCAGTAGAATAAAGGAATGCCACATACCTGGGTTAAGGATCTTCTCTCAGCAGTGGTCACCTGCGCAGCCTAAGGGGTGCAACTTGAGGCTCCACTGAAGGCTGGAGGGGCAAGTTGTTAGTTAACTGTCAGAGATGGGCCTCTAATAACACAGGCAAATGTCCAATCAGTGTCTTAAAATGAATAAAACAGATTTAATTCCAACCAGCAGAATAACAAACAACAGTTGTCAGGAACCAGGGGGCACAGATTTACGGTGGGTGTAGGTTTTTGTTTCCTTTCAGTGGCACAGAGCCACAGCATAAACTTGTGGCTGATCTGGCCAAAGTCCAAGGTTCTCATGGAGCAGAGTAAACTCCACACACTTGATAGCAGCAGTACGTCTCAAACACAGGCACAGGTACAAATACTTTCCAAGCCTTTTTCCACACACAGGATCTGCTCACACAGGTCAATCTCATGGCTTCCAGAACTGTGGATGCAGGCATGTCACAGCTCCTCTACTGCCCAAATCTTCATCCCTGCATACTAGTGCTTAGGGTGCTGGGCTCTTGGCGTCCCCACACATCCAGGCACATGTGACCAGGAAACCTACCAACCACATCTTCTTGCTTTCTGCAATCCAACAGCTACACTGGTGGAGTACCACTCAGTTACTGGGAGGTGGGCTGCCTCCACCACACTCCCCACAATGCTGGCTGCCACCACTGCACCATCCCCACCACTAAACTCACTCCAGCTGAAGGCAGGCCTATTCCACCCTGGGGCTGTGGTGCATGCAGGTGGGCAACCCAGTTCTTCCTGGACCATGGCTCCCAATCTCATCCTAACTCAGACAATGGTCACAACATTCTCCAATGGCCAACTGTAGCTGTTCCTGAGTGGACTTCTTCCCTATGGCCACTAAGACCCCAGCCTGTACTAAGCTCCTTAACCTCCCAATACTACCGTCCACCCCTCAATGGTGCAAAACACTGCCCTTAAATCTCTGGCAGGGCACAGGCTGAACCTGCAGGGCATGCCAGGCCCCAGCACTCCCAAAAAAGGAAAAAATGGAGGGAGAGGCTTCTTTAGTAAGCATACCCAAATGGGGTTGCTTACACTGACATTGCAACAGGCATCACTCCTTGATTACTATCTACATTTAGACAGTCTTATCCTTTTTAGGAAAAAAAAGCAACTAAGAAAGCAAAATGTGCTAGTCCTAGTCATGGCTTATTCACAGCCATCAAAAATGTAGGCTATTTTAAAGATGCCAAATTAGATATGGTTGAAACTAATTCTTCCAACATTCTGGTGCTTAAAATTGTGTTAGAACATGCAATCATTTTAATAATGAATTTGTATATTCCACAGTGCAAAATTCTTAATGTCCTGATGTCTAGAATCTCTTACTTTGCTTTAAATGTTAAAACCTTAGGAATGTCTATTTTTATGGCTGCAGTGGGCTGAGCTCTGCATATGTTTTACTATTTCCATAGAAAAATGGAACCCTCCAGATTCCTAATGGACTAGATCAAATTGACACATTGTGTTATCACTACACTACTTAATTGAAGCAGTCTGCTGAGGATTGGTTCAAAGCATCATTTTGTGTGCTAAGCCTCAATATTGGTAGAATTATCTTTCAAGAAGGAGTTATAGCTCATAAACATGTCAAGTCACTCAGTTTTCCCAGGCATAAACGGTAATTGAGAGTGAGGAAGAAGGTTTCAGATTTCAGATGTTATGACGAAAGGCCTCAGACAGACCAGACAAAAACTGAGGCATACATGAGAAATCAGACCAGCGAGCTACTTTCGCATGAAGTGAATAGCTTTATTTTTCATCAGCCAATATTCTTTATTCCAAACCATGCAACATTTCAAGATCATAAAGACTTCTTCATTAGGGAATTGGCTGAAATTTACATAATAATCATACAATTAGTATGCAACATTTCACTGCTATCATACCACACAAAATAATTCATATAATATTTTTTTTATTATTCTTTTAGTAGCTGGATAAGGTCCACTAGGCACAAGTACCTGTTTTGAAAGGCAATCTGGGAGAACAGGGGTGATTAAATGACTTGCTCATAGTCACACTGTATACAAGTGGAGGTTGTGGGAATCAAACTGTGGTCTGCTGGATGTACCAGGCTCATTCATAGCTCATTAACTTCTAGGCTATACAGCCAGCCTCAATTGTAATATGAAGTGGAATAGTCTCCACATTACAGTAATAGTTCCACAATGTATGCACTTCCTTGTCTGCTTTCTTTAAATATATTTTCAGAAAATCTGTCTGCATAAACATATATTAAATGATGCTCTAAATATCAATACGGATACTGCAAAATCACTGAAACGTTTTAAAAACTTGTTAATGGCCACACAATTGTTGACAAATTGAGTTTATTTTTAAATGCTATATCAAAACCTTCACCAGACACAAATACAAAAAATTATCTGACCCAAGTCGGCTAGGAAGTCATTATATTACTATGCTATATGTAATCATAAAAGAAAAACATGTAGCTCATCATACCACTCTTTAAACATCAAAAAGAAAAACATTTTCAATACAGACAGTTAACCTAATTAATTTCTCTCCTTAAATTCTGGGACCATTTTAGCCCCTACCACCCCTTCTGGTGGGCTATTTCAGCTGTCCACCAGCCTCAACATGAAAATATATTTTCTCACATTTCCAATGAGCTTCCCCCCCAACTTCATTTTGTGTCCCCTTGACTTGGAGCATCTCTTACTTTGGAAGATGTTTCCTTCCTGTACTGTGTTTATACTGGTGATTTATTTGTATGTTTCAGTCATGTCCTCACCGCTTTCCTCCAGGGAAAGCATATTTAACTCCTTTAGTTTTTCCTCACAGGTCTTATCCCGCAGGCCCTGAACCATTTTAGTTATCCTCCACTGCACCACCTCCACCCTGTCTGTTTTTTTCTCAGATGGGGCCTCAAGAACATAATGCAGTATTCCATGTGTGGTCTGTCATAAGTGTCTTCTACAGGGGCAAGATGACCTCCCTCTATATACAACTGATACCCCTCCCAATATGCATCCAAGCATCTGGCTAGCCTTTTCAGCCACCTTATCACACTGCCTAGTTTCTCTTACGTCCTCTGAGATGATAACTGCCAGGTCCCTTTCCTGCTTTGTGACTGTCAGTACCTCACCACCTAGTTTGGACTTTCCCCCTGGGTTCTTGTGCCATTTGTGAATGATGCTCACTTCTTTGCAGTGAATCCCAGCTGCCATTTTGCAGACAATTTTTCCAGTTTTTTAAGGTCTTCCCTCATTCTTTCAACACCCTTTAGCATGTCCACCCAATTGCATACCTTTCTATCATTTGCCAGGAGGTATACCTTCCCCTCCAGTCCCTCTGCAATGTCCCCAAAAAAAGACATTGAAGAGGATCAACCTCAACACTGAACCCTGTGGTACCCTGCTCATCACCTCTCCCTCTCCAGAGTACTCCTTGTTTATCACAACCCTCTGACTCCTGCCATTTAGCCAATTCTACACCCACAAAACTATTTTAGGATCCACCCCGAGTCTGCACAGTTTGTCAATCAGCATTCTGTGGGGGCTGATGTTGAAGGCCTTTCTGAAGTTCAGATAGGCCACATCCACCGCACCTCCCTGGTCCACAACCTTAGTTACCAAGTCATGCCATTGATTAGTATGAGTTAGTACAAAACACAGTGCTTGTCATCTGATTCCTTCTGGCAATGATGACTCTCCACAACTGCTAGCTTGGATGCTCATTGGCAACAATTTATTGAGCACCAATTAATATTTACATTTAATTTATAAAATCCACATTTGGCTGTTTCAGTCCAAAACCACATTCCTAAACAGTCCATTCTTTTATATCTCTTTGATCTTCATTCTTGGTCCTCTTCTTCTGTTTCTTGCATTAGGGGTCTGGATGCCAGCTCCAACCCCCCACACCTTCACCAGTACCAGGTACCAACTTGCCAGAATGACCTCTGTCCTCAGTCAGACACTAAGATCTGATCAGTAGCCTATCTCCCTCCCCATTTTACTTCCACTCGTGGGTGCCATTTGACCCCAGTCCATGTTGCCCTGCTCCCCTCTACCCTTTTACCTACCCCCTTACTTCCTTCTCTTGCTCCCCCCTTTCTCCCTTCCTCTTGTTTTCCTCCACACGGGCCACTTCCTGCCTGACCAGGCTCCGTCAGCCCACCACTATTGCCACTCTGCAGCCAACCTGCCCTCTGCCAGGGCCCCTTATTTTCTTGCCAAAAGCCACCCTGCTGTGGCCCCAAGCATCCCTTCTCCCACCTCTGTCCCCCCCTCACTCTGTCACTCCTGGGCGGGTAGGTGGGATCAACTTCCCAGCAAAAGAGGTAGACCTGAGGGCTGCACTGCCTTATAAACCCCCTCAGGACACCAAATCAGGACCCCACTTGAGAACTCTCCTTAACCAATCCCACCTGGCTCCTGCACTTGCATCAAATGTCACCTTGATGACTCTTTTAGTGACCTCATCAAACCCCTCTCCCCTCCCCAGCTGCTTCCCTCCCCTTCCCACATCTCGGCCTCCCTGTTCATTCCCATCTGGGCCACATGACAATTCAGGTTGCCTTTTAGTGGCAACCCTACTTGTCATCTGATCCCTTCTGGCAATGAAGACTCTCCACAACTGCTAGCTTGGATGCTCATGGCAACAGTTTATTGAACACCAATTAATATTTACATTTCATTTATAAAATCTACATTTCACTGTTTCAGTCCAAAACCACATTCTGAAACAGTCCATTCTTTTATATCTCTTTGATCTTCATTCTTGGTCCTCTTCTTCTTCTTCTGATTATTGCATTCAGGGTCCGGATACCAGATCCGACCCCCTACACCATAACCAGTACCATGTACCAACTTACCAAGACCTCTTCCCTCCTAGGTACGGATACTAAGATCTAACCCTGAGCCTATTTCCTCCCTCCCCCTTCTACTTCCATTCCTGGGTGCCATTTGACCCCAGCCCATATTGCCCTGCCCCTCCCCCCTCTGCCTACCTCCTTCCTTCCCTCTCTTGCTCCCCCCTTTCCTTGCACTGACCTATCTCCAGCAAAGCGTTGGAAGATGGGGATCTCCCCCTTGTGGGATAGTACTTAGGACCCTTCCTTTCCACCTCCCCCACTAGGTCTACCAGTGGTCTTAGGAAAAAGCGCATGCCAAACTCTGGTAAGTGGACCCCGTCTGACCTATAAACCTCAGGAGCTTCAAAGGAAATATTCCTGTGCTGTATATGCACCCCCCCATTTCAATCACCACCCTGGCCACCTTCCTATTGAGCCACTTCCTCCCCTTCTCCACAGATATGACCCTTTGGCATGCCCCCACACCCTCTGGGAGGTGATCTTAGACCAGCCAATCACCACCCCAGGCCACAACCCTTTTACCCTTTCCAGATCTACTGTTATGGCTTGTACCAATGCCCCCCATGGGGTGTCCCCCAGGTCATTGTCACCCAGGTGTATGATTAGCATATCCAGTCTTCTCCATCAGACCCTGAGTTCATCCAATAGCGGCATCAATTGGGCCCACCTCATGCCCCTTATTCCCTTCCAATACACTTTAATGTGTTCCAACTCCATCCGCAGTTGTGGCCCACCACTCCTGGTTGCTGAAAACTTCTCAGCCAAATAAATAAAGGAGTGCCCCACAATCCAGATGCGCCTCTGTGTTCCTACTGACAGATAAAGGGAAAAACAGAACCACCATTACTGTCAGCACCTGACATACTTCTTATAGCAGTTGGACCTCCACCAGTCCACCCTCTTCACCTCTTCTTCTGATCTGCCCTGTATCGAGACCTCTGAAGCTGTCCCTATCTGGAATGAATGGGGACAAACAGATCCAGATCCTCTCCAACAAACCCTTTGTGCCCTCTTAAGGACTCCCCCAACCTGGAAACCCGTCACTGGGCTCCCATCCCCATGCCCCTTCTTCCCCCATGTCCTCTTGTACTCCTCCAATTCCTTGATGGCACAAACCTCCCTGGGTGCCTGCCACTGCAGCACCAAGGCCTCCCCCTTGCAGAACTGATTGGTTTTGACCTGGACAGCTGCACCACCACTGTGTCTTGCCCAAAACTGACCTCACTTGCTTGCAGACCCCCTTGCCAGTCTGACTTCCTCGAGGCCACCACCTTGTTGATCCTGAAAGCCCCTCTTGCCAAGACTGCAAAGACAGCCCAGAATAAGCAAGTGTCCTTGGCCAATGTGCATACATGCTACAGAACCCCATAACTGTCTTGCGCAGCTGCCCAAAATGATCCTCCTCCTGTCACTCCTCTCTCATCGTGGCCATTCTGCCAACCCAAGCACATCCGCCTCATAGCCCTGCCCACGGCTGGGTCTGGCCACCCCCTGTCTCTACAAATCCACCCTATCCCTGCCAGCTGAACCCCCATGGCAGTGTGGGCCATCCCTTCTCCTCACTGCATAACCATATGCTGCTTTACCTGGTTCTAAGTGACTGGAGCAGCCACCCCAGCTCCTCATGGGCCTGGAACTCCTGGGAGGCCCCTCACACCTCTTTATATGCTTTCAGCGTGTTGGCTGACCAAGAGTTCTGATATAGACATCTGGCTCTTCCCATCCAATCTCCCACAGCTGGTCCAGACTCTTGGTCCTGTGTACTGCTGCTCATGGAGCCAAGTCCTGGAACCAGTTTAACTATAAGTGGGAAAGTCTGTCAGCAACATTGTTCTGAATACCTTTAATGTGCTGCACCTTAAATGACAAGTTCGGCTGCAGCCCCAACAATACCAGTTGCCTCATTACTCTGCCTACCATGTCTCTGACCCCTCCTTGTCTATTGATCACCTCCACCCCTTTGTTGTCAAACCAAAACAATATGCATTTCCCCCTCATGCTTTCCTCCACACCTTCAGGGCCATGAAGATAGGAAAAATCTCTAGAAACATAATGTCTTTCAGCAAACCTGCCTTCCCCCATGTGCTCGGCCAGGCCTCCAAAATTCACTCCCCTCGAAAATAGGCCCCCATTCCCAGGGCCCTGGCAGCATCGGTGTACAGCTTGAGGTCTGTGTTATAGGCCCATTCCTCCTGCCAAAATGTTACCCCATTGTAATTCTCCAAAAACTCTGCCCACACCTTCAGATCCTTACGCACCCCCTCTTGTTATATCCACTGAGTGGTGTGGCATCTTCACCTTACCCATGGCCCTTGTCAATCTCCAGGTGAAAGTTCTGCATGGGCTTATGGCTTTGCAGGCAAAAATAAGGTGCCCTCACAGCTGTTGAACCAATACCAGCGGCACCCTCCTCCTCCTACTGACTTTCTCCAGCAGGCCCCTAAGATGGGCCACTTTGTCCCCATGAGGCAGAAGCATTCTTCTACCATATCTACCTTTATCCCTAGGAATTCCAGCTTGTGTACTGGACCTTTGGTCTTACCCTCTACCAGTGGGATCCTAATCACCCCACACATTTCCTTAAAATCAGCCAACATTCTCTCTGCCTCCACCTTGCCACTACCAATGATCAGAAAATCATCCAGGTAGTGGGCCACCTTCCTGTGACCATATCTCCACCCAAAGACCCACTGCACCCAAGAACTGAAAGCTTAAAATGTTGCACATGCCACAGAACAACCCATTGGCATGGCTTTGTTGAAATACAGCCCAACCTCAAATTGAAAACCCAGGAGATCCCAATCTTTGGGTCTCACCAGCAATAACTGAAAGGCAGACTTTATGTTCATCTTTGCTAACCACACACCTCCAACCACCCTGATCATCACCACTGCTTTGTCCAAAGACATGTAGGACACTACCTGTAAATCCTCGGGAATCCCTTCATTCACTGAGGACCCCTCCAGGTAAGACAGGTGGTGAATGAGTCAAAACTCCTCCTCCTGTTTCTTTGGGACTACCACAATGGAGATATCCTGAAGGTGGGGCAGGGGTACTCAACAAAGGGACCTTCCACCTTCCCTGCCTGCACCTCCTTCCGGATCTTCTTCCTGACTACTTCCTCCTTCCCCTTTATTGACCCCAAATTCTGTACTTTCATTTCTTTCCTTCCCCCTCAAAACCCAAAGGGAAACCCTGACTGAAAAGCCCGATGCAGCAAAGTGGCTTTCACTGCATCTGGATATTCCTGCATCCAGGCTTCAACCACCTCCCATACTATTGGAGTTCACACCAGGGAAAAACCCCAGCACCCCTCCCCCAGGTCCCCTTCAATTCCATCCATAATTGGAATTGTATCCTCCCCTGCTGTGGCCTCCATTTCTCCACCTGCTGAACCCCCCCTCCTTGCCATCCTGAAAGGACTGGTCCTGACCCTTACCCCTTTGCAGGTTACCCTGATCCCACCCACTCAGCAGCTCACCACCGGGTGCTGTCTTGAGCAAAGTGACCACACATGCCAGAATTTACAATTTGCCCATGTGCAAGAGGCCCTGTTTTACCCCCAGCAGGTACTGGCAACTGGGGTGGGTGCTCACTTTTTGATGTGTTCCCCCCAGGCCCTCTCTTTGGATCTGTCAAAGTTCTCACCCACAGCTTTGAGTGGGTGCAGTCCCACCTCAGGTCCCCTTTTGCAACCATCTGTTTCCTGAATGACTCATCATATTTCAACCATCCATACCCCAGCTTTGCTTTGTAAGCATCCTGAATGATGGCCATATATATCAGGAGAGAATTGTTAACCCTGGTTGCTTCTACAGCACCAGTGTGCTGTAGATCAGGAACCGCACCTGCCACATGTCTATGTTCTTCCCCTTGAATTTTGCCTCCTTCTCCTAATGCCTCACTAACACCAGTGCTGCTGCCATCTCAGATTTTCCTGTGCCTCCTTCTGCTCAAACATTCACTAAAAATACCACCAACAGCTTAATCTGCTTCAAGGTCAGTTGACATTCATCTGTATCCCCCTCCCACGGGTCGTGCCTGAAAATAGGCAGGATTTTTCTAGTGCACTTACCCGGTCAACAAAAACTAAATAAATAAAATAAATAAATAAATAAATACTTCTTAGCTGTGTCCTCGTCCACCAACCCAAAGATATCCACATATTCCCCCTTCCAAATCTTCTCTTTAATGGAGGATGGGATGTGGTCACCCAGTGTAAAACCTGGTGGTCCCTCATTTAGCTCTTCTCTTGTCTTTGCTCCTTGGTGGCCCCCGTACCATCCCCTCCCCCTTTTTTATAGCCTTCAGCACCTTCTCCATCTTTTCCAGTCCTTTATCCACCATATCCCTTAGCAGCCCTTCCAGCTATTCCTTCATGTCACCTTTATTAGACAACTCCACATTACCCTTACTCCCATTAGGTCCTGGTCCAGCTGATGCAAGTGCGGGTTCTGGTGGAGGGATGGGTGAAGGGCTGGGTGCAGCTCCATGTGGTTTCTTCACTCCTCTGCCCTGACCACCCACTTCTCCCACTCCTTCCTCTTCCTTGTCACCTCCTCTTCCTCCTCTCACTGCTGGGCCATCTCAATGAGTTCCATCATCTGGTCCATCATCTTGGACACTTTCTCCCTCAGCTTGGTGCTGGAAGCCAGGGCTCTCTTCAGTGTCATCCTCCCTGTGGAAGAAGACATGTAAGAATGAGGTGATTATCCAGTGTGCCCTTAGTTAAGGCCTCCCCTTGTTTCTGCATTCCCAGCTGCCCCTTGGCTCATGTGTCCATCTGGGCACCAACCAACAGCTGCATGCCACTGCCCACCTGTACCTCACTGATGCTGTGGGCTTCCCCACATTAGGCCCCCAAAGGCCTTGTCCCTCCTTTGCCCCTCTCCCAGCAAGGCCCCACTCTGTTGTCTGATAGGTCCTTGCCTTGCTCACTGACACTGCTGCCCCCAATGGTCAGGCTGCCACCCTCCCTTATGTGGCCTCCTCCCCTGTGCCCACATCTGGGCTGGTACACCCAGTTCCTTACCCCGAGCCATTTGAACATGCTCCGACTCAGTGTGAGCAAAACCTCCCCCAGGGTTCTGATTGTCCCCACAAGACTTGGCTGGGCCAACAACTGCCTTCTCTTACCCCCTCCAGGTTCCCCATTTAGCCCCCAGGCCCATGATGCTGCAGCACATGGCAGCCGCCTGATGCCCACCAAAATCTGAGTTGTGGCACGAGCACCCCTCTACCTTGCCCTCCATACCCAGATTGTGCCCTGGCTCCACTCCAACCCCCATGGCCAACAGGTGCCCTTTCCCCAGCTTTAACGCTTCCACTGAGAGGAGGCACTCCAATCCTATAGGCCCAGTGGCCATTTTGTCTGCCGGTCCATGCAGCAGCAACAACCCAATCTGCTGGCATCCTTTCCATTATATGAAAAACCCAGTCTGAACCTTGCCATGGTTTGGCCACTGCAGCCACCAAATTTACCTTACACTCCACTTATGCACCCACACTCTCAAGCCAAGTCCAAAATATGCCCATCCAACCTGATGAAGTTCACTACCCTTACTTCCAGTCCTGCCTAACCCACAAAAAAACAGAATACAAAACAGCATGGGTGCCATTCAAGCCCCCAAACACCCCCAGACATCAGCCCAAACACGGGACAGGCACCCCAGGCCCTAGGCCAAACTCCTTCACAAGCATTCTGGTCAATAGCAACAGTACGGCTGTCTGCTGATATCCCTCCCAGACACACTTACTTGCAACCCTCAGCCATGTAAGCCACTTGCCCAATCCACCCAATATGCAGCACTTGCCCCTGCTCTCCCATCAGTCAGAGTCTACCATGCCTGGGATCCCCCACTAGCCCTTCCATTTGCTAGCATGGCTGGAACTTCCTTTGTGCTTCATCACTGCAAGTAAACTGTCTCCTCCTCACCCTGTTTCTTTCACCCTTATGTCCATTTCCTCTTTCTTCTTCAAGACCCATCCTGCCCACAGCAGCCAAAACACAGGTGCTCAGTGGGCCTGGCCCCCTGTCCAATCCCCTTCACCAAATACCCACTCCTCAGCCTCACCATGTGGCCACAGGGCCCATCCAGAATCCAATCACACCACCTAACCCCCTTCTTCATTCTCCAGTGGAAAATCAGTGTCTTTTCAGCAAGGCCAACACCAACCTCTCCTCTCCACCCAACCCCAACAGCCACAGGTGGCATCTCATCTCGACCCTACCCAGAGCAGTCTCTACTTCCAACACACCAATACTGCCCAACAAAACCACCAGCCTCTCCTACAAATTTCTCCCAGGTGCAAACTGACTGTAAAAAACCCACCCGATGACTCACACCATGGCAAAATTGAGGAAAACAAAACAAAAGAAATATCTCACACCATAAAGCTCTTACCTACTATAACACATTATAAATTAAACAGCCAGCAGCAGCTGGTAGATTGAAACAAAAATTATAACACAAACTAACTCACAGGCCATGTTCAGGACACCACAATGCCAATAGGCTAAATGCAGGCCTGCAGGCCTCTACCTTACCTATATGGTGTTCTGGAAGTCAACCTGTTGTAATGAAGTGCTGAGAAAGTGATAGCAAATCAAGTTCCCATCAAAAGAGGGAGATCTGAGGGCTGCATCACCTTTTAAACCCACTCAGGATCCCAAATCAGGACCCCATTTGGCTTATCCCATTAACCAATCCCACCTGGCCCTGCACCTGCATCAAATGACACCTGGATGACTCTTTCAGTGACCTCACCAAGCCCTGCCTCCTCCCCCTTCCCCGCTGCTTCCCTACCCTTCCCCATCTCCTCCTCCCTGTTCATTCCTATCTAGGCCACATGACAATTCAGGTTGCCTTTTAGTGGCAATTCTACTTTTCCTAAATACAGTAAAAGTTCAGGTTAGATGTATAAGTAAATAAATGCCATATAAGGCAGTGTATGTGTGTTAGTGTGTGTGTGTGTGTGTGTGTGTGTGTGTGTGAGAGACAGTGCACTGTGTGTGTAGACAGTGTACTGCTATGTTATACTGGAATATATATGCATATATGTGCATATGTATTAGTCAGTATGTGTGTATTACAACAATTAGAAAATGTGGTTAGGTGGCTCAATGGTTAGTGCAAAAATTGCTAGTAGACATTCCCCCTCTATCTAGAACAGTTTCAACTATATGCATATCATTGGTGATTTAAATGAGATGTTCGGAAAGTTCTTCAGATATGTTCCTTTTAGGCTCTGGAGGACATCAGAGGGTGTGTGGGTGGTGCTACTAGTCACCATGGATACATAAATTATTTATGTGGTGGGAAATCAGAAAAAATATTACAGAGAAAACAAACGAAGGGTGGGGTTAACTCTGGGCACAACGAAATATATATATATATATATATATATATATATATATATATA
The DNA here is from genome assembly GCA_016271365.2 of Neoceratodus forsteri. Lineage (NCBI taxonomy): Eukaryota > Metazoa > Chordata > Ceratodontiformes > Ceratodontidae > Neoceratodus > Neoceratodus forsteri. The sequence continues at coordinate 105,715,379 of CM057457.1, forward strand.
TATATATATAGAGAGGCAAAACTCATTTATTTATAGTTATTGACAGTGATCATTGAGGTTCAGTTGCCTGGTTTCACCTTGATCCTCCACACCTTCACGCAGTGTGAGGATCGTTAGCCCTAACTCTCACCCTATGACATGTGTAAAGCAGCAGAGTATAGGAGAATGGGTGAGAGTTAGGACCCACGATCCCAATGCGCACCCCAATGCCGGGTTGGGGTGGGTGGGTGGTCCAAGGGGTTTTCAACCCTAACAGCGAATTTCCTCACTTTTGTCACTGTGGAACAACCCTAACTAATGCATTAAACAGAATTTTTGCCTCTAATTTCCTTCTTTTGAGAATGATAACGAGAAATAGGAATGTAATGCAGCGTGGTGCGGGGCGTGCTAAGGGGGAGTGGGCCCAAAGACATATGATGTGTTGTGGCATACTAACAGGGACAGCAACGCAAACAGAAATGCTAACAGTGGCCACATGGTAACACAAGCACGAATGAAAACAGAAAGGGTAACGCACATGGTGGCGTAGATGGGAATGGTCTGCCACGTGATGTGTTGTCACATAGTAACATGGTGCCTGCAAACAGAAATGTCAATGGGCATGGTGATGTAAAGTGAAACAGTAAGATAAACAGTACTGTAGACAGAAATGGCAAAAAATAACAGAAACGCAAGCGCAAATGAAAACGCAAAGGATAACGCACATGGTGGCGCAGACGTCAATGGTAAAATGAACGGGTACGGATCCACAAGCGGAAAGGGCAACAGTAACAGTAATGTAAGCGCACAGGCTGGTTTTCCCCAAAATCTGCATTGAGAAAGACAGTGAGTACAAATAATGTATGCAAAATAATGAGTATCGGCGCAGAAAATGAGATCATGGAATACTAAATACATTATATCTCAGGAACCGTACGACGTAGAAAAAAAATTTAAAAGTCATATTATTTACAACTGTCCTGGCTAATTTGGATCTTAGTCCCATTAGGGGGCTAAGAAACTTTCCGACGAAAAGTCCGTATCTCGCACCGTTTCCGAGATACGGGCCCTGAAAGGCGCGGCGAACGCCGTAATGTTATCCTATGGGAAAAAAAGAAAAGTTCAGAGCGCCATAACTTTTCCTCCCTGTAATGTTTTTTCACCAAACTACTGAAAGGCACATCTGTGGGCTGTTGGCTGTCTTCCCTCCAAATTTCAGGAAAAAAGACAAAACCGTTATTTTGCAGCAGGGCTCCAAATGATTTCTGTTAAGTGTCGGGCGCCGTAATGTTATCCTATGGGAAAAACGTCAATTTTGGAGAGCCGTAACTTTGCTGCCATGTGATATTTTTTCACCAAACTACTGAAAGGCACATCTGTGTACTGTTGGCTGTCTTCCTTCCAAATTTCAGGAAAAAAGACCAAACCGTTATTTTGCAGCAGGGTGCCAAAGGATTCCTGTAATGCTTCATGCGCCGTAATGTTATCCTATGGGAAAACTGTCAACTTTGGAGTGCCATAACTTTGCTGCCATGTAATATTTTTTCAATACAACACTGAAAGGCACATCTGTGAGATGTCAGCTGCGTTCCCTTCAAATTTCAGCCCAAAACTCCAAGCGGTTGTTTTGCAGTGCAGTGCCAAAGAATTGTTGTTATTTTCCCACAGACTAGAAAATTACTGTCCAATTTGCAGCTTTGCAAAATTTGCTGACACTTTGTGAGCACGTAAAGTAATTTGTAAGTACTTTTCCAGAAATTTGAAAACATATTTCTGGGGTGTTTACCACAAAATAAAGACATGGCAAGCATCCTCAGGGCCCGACTAGGTGAATACAAAAAATTAGGTTGCTAGAGGGTCCCAAATTTAAATGCCATCCATTTTTCTGATCACCGACTGAAAACAAAATGGCCAATTTGCGAAAGTAACAGGCCCATTTGCGAAAGTAAAAATGCATTTGCGAAAGTGTTGAACTTTTTGTTAACTTTTCCCATTGACTTATAATGGGAAACTGTTTTTTGAATAACTTTTGAACCGTTTAATATTTTTTCACGAAATCTTTAAAAGGCACATCGGGGACCCTGGCTGCATGTTCCCTGAAGATTTTTGGGCCAGTCGTCAAACCGTCGACATGTAGGCACACACTAGACTTCCAGAAAGCGAACGCCACAAGACAGATCACACTTAATAACCCGCAGTCAGATATCCAACCAGTATGAAACTTGCAGATCCCAAGGCCTGTGGTTCTTGATCATAAATTCAAATTTCAGGCAAATACATCCAACAGTTACAAAGTTATTAAGGTGCAAAGTTTTGGGGATTAACATAGAAATGGCTCCTCAACCCTAACTATGGTAGCACTACCGTGCTACCATAATATATATACACACACACACAAAATTATACCCAGCATTACTACCACCCCAGAGCTGCCAGTCAGTGCATTTCTATGTACCAGTCTGAAGTTACAGAGTAATCATATTTTAGTTATTATTCTGATTACACTTTTATGTTTTTCTATGTGATTACCCTTTAAAGAAATGTCAGACAGACTTAATCTGTTGAAACAGTGTACAAGACCTGCATTCTTATGTGATTACACTTGTAAGAAAAAAATGTAAAATGCCAAAAGTAGTAACATAGTAGTTGCACAACAGATTTGCTGTTATAATTTGCAATAGCTATTCCATGTGTAGTTGCCTTTGTAAGAACAAATTATATAATGCCTGAAGAGATACATTGGTAGTTGCACAACAGATTTTCTGTTACACTTTGTAACAGCTATTATATGTGTAGTTACACTTGTCAGACTTAATTGATGTGAGCTGAAAGGGAGATAGTAGTGTTTGCACATGTAACAATTACTTAATGCAAATTGTTTAAGTACAAAGCATGCAAATGTAAACCAAGTAAACAACTGCATTGTAGTTACAGTACAGTTGTAGTGTAGTTACTTCATGCAAATTGTGAGTAACTGCACAACATGCAAATGTGTAACTAGTTAACAAGTACATAATAGTTACATGTAACTGCACAGTAGTTACTATTCAGTTACAGAGTAGTTATACAGTAGTTGGAGTGCAGTTACTGACACTTAAAGTTTATAGCTAAATGTAAACAAAAAAGACAAAAATGAGAAACACAGTGTTTTTTCACAGGATTTTTATCTCCGCTGGAAATGCGCCTATCCTTTAAGTTCAGTTTCACCAGAACGTATTTACCATTGATCTTTAATGGACTATAATCCGGCAGAATGCAATCCAATCCACTTATGCCTTGCAGAAATGGAGTGTAGATGTGTCACAGGCTTTTGCGGACATGGTGGCATCTTTCATTTATTTGTTTAAAGTCTTATTTGTCTACATGGATAGGCCTAAAGAATGCTTTTTAGTGAGGTAGGAATTTTAGAGGGAGAGAGAGAGAGAGAGAGAGAAAGAGAATTTTTACATGCATTGGGAATGCATAATAAATAATAATACTTTTTTCTACAACACTGCTTATCTCCTTCGGCACCCTGACTGGCTCCCATTTGGGCCAGTCTGCCCAGCTCCATCTCCCACCTTCTCTGGGACTTACCTTTTCTGGTGATCCTGCCACAGGACCTTGGATGAGAGGCACCTAGTCATCAGTGTGGGGCCTGCAAGAGAGCAGACCATCACTGTTCTACAGTTAAAGATCTTTTCCTCCTATTTTCTCACCTTTTGGGCCTAGACATGTGTGTACTCAACCTCCATGGGGACACCTCAAACATCCAGATGTGGGGTTCCTTCCCATGCTGCCCCATGGTACTTGTTAGCTCAATTCCTCTGCCTATCCTACAGATGTCCATCCTTCCTCTCAGGTCAGCCCCCAAGCATTCCAGATCCATTTTTGAACCCGGGTTTCTGGCATGGCAGTCAGTGGCTGAAAGCTTGAAATAGAAAAATGATATATTCTATAGTTTTGTAATTGTTATTTTTCTCCTTTCTCCTTCACTCAGGTCACATCTGAAAACATGCTGCTACTAGCTAAGTATGTCTTTCCTCATTTAACCTTTGAAATAAATACATCTCTTATCACATTAATGCATTAGCAGTCATTGTGGCTCTGACCAGAGTTTGTTTTTAGGTACTACAACTAGAATTGTGGAGAATTCCAAATTTAGAGCACTAAATAGAATGAATGTTGAAGAGCTTTATTCTCACTTAAATATTATTTATGAGGAGATTAGAGAGAAAATATATAGTAATATTAAGGTGAAGAAAAACTATAATGATGGGTTGAACTACACTTGTAAAACTGCTAAATCAACTTTAAATCAACGAATGTGATTTACCAGATCCAACCTATCATTATTAACTTTAGACATCTTAATAAAGAAAGGGAAAAATATTAAAAGGTTTAAAGTAAGAACAGAAAAAACACCAGGACAAAATATGGGAGGAATTTGGATCTGCAGCTTCCATGGGAATTCCAGATCTTTTAGATTCTGGTACCTAAAGGAAAAAAAAATTGGGAAAATAATATAATTGCACAAGTTCATTGTTCAGTATGGGTCTCCTTTTACAGGTAAACTTTCTTTCTAGAAGCTAACGTTATTCCTAATGTAAGTTGGTATGCTCAGAAACAAACTGAAAATACAAGTGGCATAGTCACATTGTCTAATTTTATAGTTGGTTCTGAAAAAGCAAAAAGGACATAAAGCTTCTGGACCAGATGAAATTCCTGTGGATGTCTATAAAAGTAATGTAAAATGGAGGGCACCCTTTTGCTGCATCTTTTCAATCTAGTTATAGATACACTATAAATACCTGATTCATGAAAGGGAACTATAATAGCACCCAGTACAATAAGAAGGGGGTCTGTTTTTGATCTTTGGAGTACATATCCATCAAACTAATGAATACTGTAATTCTCAAGACATTTTTCTCTGGTATCATCCCACACAAACTTCAACAATGTCTGTTGACAAACATTTTTTTATCTGAAACATAGTTTAGATTTAGGCAAGCTAAATCTACAGTCAACTGGGCAGCCATTTTCTTTCACTTAATGGAAACATATGCATTAGTGAAGAAATGCAACCTATTCCTAGGTTTTAAAGACCTTTCCTATGCTATTTTTACTATAGTAAGGAATATTCGATGTTCAACCCTAAAAAAATGGGTCTCTGTATTGGACTCCTGGCCATCAGTAGAGCTTTTCATCAGGAGAATTGTGCTAAGGTATGATATTCCTTAGCAGGAGATTTTCAGAACCCTTTGATTTAAATCATGGAGTGAAACAAAGGTACCTTTTACTACCAGTCTTTTGCATATTTATGTGAATTCCCTCTTGGAGCCTTTAAATAATCCAGACTTTCATAATCCTCAAATTAGTAAAATGGTCTGTAGTTGTCTCATATATTTAGGCAACACCATCTATGATCTCCATGCTTAAACTGGGCTTTCAATGGAAACTTTTACATTTTGGGGCAGTTTGTGCACAGCTGAAACTATAAATGCTGCAAATTCAAAAGTCAGTGATGGAGAACAAAGTACCTAAACAGAACCTGTATCTAAACAATATTCATTTGCAGACTGTACCTTCCTATGATTGTTATGGTATAAGGGTCTTAAACAATTTAAAGTGGAAAATGCATTATTGGGTATAAACAGATTTCATCAGCTTTACAGAGAAACATGTATACAGGTGGCAACACAGGTTATTAATGCAAAACCTAAAAATGATTTACTCCTTGGTTGCAAATTATGGGGTATGGCTAAAACTGAAGTCTTAGAATCAGTCTTCTGTCTGCTTATGAAGATATCCTGAAATTACCAAAATCAGCTTCTGATATGATGACCAGGATTGAGTTGGATCTATTTAAATTGAGACACACAGTGAATTTGAGAATGAATAAATAATGGAAGGATAAATGGGCCATCTTGCCAAGCCTCTATCTTAAAGAACGTCTTGCAGAAAAAAGTTATTATTATCACAAACTTTATTTTACTCGGTTAAAGAAAGTAGAAGGACTGAAAGGGAAACATTCAGTTACTGACTGCTTGCACAGTCATGTAGCCTGTGTTACATTCTGCATTATCTTCTGATCACCCCTGCTGAAATGAATTTAATGTCTAGACCGTATGATGGGTGCACGAAGGCAACTGATTTTATTGACACCGCTTTCATATCATACTGTACATATGTATTGTTATCAACATAGTCACACATCACATCTTATTTCCTTGTCCACATTATTCACAATTCAATCTTGCATTGAATTCACCTTTTTGTTCCTTCTTCTGTCAGGGTCCAGATGCATCATCCAACCCCCTGCCACCAACAACCAATCTTTCCTACCTGTACTTTAGCTAGGTCCGGATTCCTGTGACCTGACCCCTAGCCCTTCTATATACACCTCCCCCCTCTAATCATGTCCAGATTCCTACCCCTGGCCAACGTGCCTTATTCCCCTTGGCCCAGCCTGTTTATCCCTTTTTATCCCTCTAGGCCCTTCCCATCCCATACTTCCCTTTCCACCAGCCCCCATCTCCAATGAAAAATCCCAGCAGAAAGAGGGAGAAAAACCCTTACTCTGGGTTTATAAATCCCCTAAGGACCCCTTTGCAAGGACCCCTCTGAGCCACACCCTTGGACGGATCACCTGCCCCAACAGATGTATACATCTTCTCCCCACTCCTGTCCATCATGACCTCAATTGTTCCCTTCCCTTCTCCGGATGCCCATCATCTTGACATCATTCTGACCTCACTAAGCTCCTCCCCTCTTCTGTCCCTGTCTGCTCTTTCTCTCTTCCACCCCACCTCTCTTCCTACCTCCCCTCCCTTCCCCCCTTCCCTGCCCACTTATGCTTTATTCATTTCTTTCAGGCTGCCATCAGACAATTCTGGTTGCCTTTTATTGGTAACCCTATTTAACATTAAAAGAAGAATTTTCTTACTTCTGCCTTTTTTGTGTGTGTCCCTCACCAACTAATTTTTATACAACTCCGACATCCACCATCCATGACATTTGTTTTCCTCCTGGTACATGCACAAGGTGCTCAGTCCATCCATGACATCCCATACAGGGAGACCTGTAGACTGTGTGTATATAAAGCATGCAGCACTATGAGAAAGCGTTAAATAGCATTTTAGACTTATTCTCTTATAGCTGCTCAGTCCATCTAGTTTGCAGATTTTTTCTGCATTGTGTCAGTCAGGTCAGTCCCATTTTGTCTGCCTGCACATTGTGGCAGCGCTAACTTTGACTACCACAACCGTAATTTATTCTGTGCTAATCAGTCCTGTTTTCTGAATTTCATTGTCTGTTGCAGTCAGTCAGTCCATGGATTTTTAAGCTAAACATTGTGATATCCCTGATTTAAATTTTTTTTAGCTTCAGGCTTCACTTAAGAAACCAGTAGCTCAGTATCAATAAAATGCAATAAAATTTAGCACTGACTGATTGACAGACTGATTAGCACTTAATGAAGACTGCAATTAAAAGAAAACATCCACTTACTGCAAACAGCAGCATTCGGTCCATAGCAGTAGTGCTTGTAAAATCACGAAAAAAAAAGATCACAAGTAAGCAGTATGTAATGCAGGTTATGTGACTATGCAAGCTGTCAGTATGTGGATGTTTCAGAATAAACTGCACTTGCAGTACTGCATATCAGGGCTACGACCGAATGACTGTCTGACTGGCACTGACTATGAAATTCCAAAAATGGGACTGAACAGCACTGCAAATTGCAATTCTGATAGCCGATATCAGGACTGCCACTATGTGTGGCCTGACCAATTGGGACTGACCTGAGTGACATGATGCAGACAGCACCGCAAACTGGACTGACTGACTTAACAGAGAATAAGCGCTTTCTCAAACTGCTATGAGCCTTGTACACAAACACATCATGGAGGGTCAAATAAGTGTAAGCATTACTTTGCTTTGAGGGACAGATAAAAACAGCAGGCACTAGTAAGAAATTTTTTTTTTTTCATGTCACAGCAGTATGCTGCACGTATTTTCACTATGGAGCACAGCCCACACAATAACCCAGAACAGCATGAAGTGCAACAGAACACAAAAAATGACAACACCAAGCATCAACAGGTCCAAGACAAGGGAAATTGAAAAATAAAGGGAAAGGGCAAACAACCTAACCTTTGAATGCAAATGCCAGGGATTATGCCAACACACACTCACACTTTTACTAAAAGCACCGATAATATGTAAAGAGATACTAAGTAAGAGCAGTTGCTTCCCCATATCGAACATCACATCTGGTGCAGTGCGGGTCAGCAGAGATCAACAGGAGTGAAGAAGCATACAAAATGGAGAAGGGACAGGACAAATCGTAAAAACAAAAGGGGGTAAATGTTTGTTTTTTGGAGTGTTTGCATTGCACTTACATGAGCACTGCTACTAGGAAATGAATGCTACTGTTTGCAGCACATGGATGTTTCCCTTTAAATTCATTGGGTCTGGAATACTTATTTTACTTCACCACAAGTTAACCTCTTTTGTGGGTTCTCTCAAAATGGAAACAATGAATTTTTGACCAGGAGATCCAGAATGATATAACCCACATTAAACAGCAAAAGACTGCATGATATAATCACACCTTCAAAGATCATCATGATTTGGAAGTTCATTTGACCTTGCTATTATCTTCAGAGAATAGGTGACATACTGTATACCTATTTAGCATTTTTAACTTTTCAAAAGCAATGCTTTAGGAGCAAGATTTGAGAGAAAACAGTATATGATCCTCCTATGCTATTGTAATACAGGCATGAAAGATGATCTGTATCCCTATTTATGCAAGAGGGTGGAGATAAACAGAGCAAAATAAATCAGTTTATACGAGTAACTGTGTACATAGATTTCATTTATGTATACAGTGCTCATGCCATCAGCCATTTATCCACACAGTGCTTAAATCATCAGCCATTTATCTATACAGTGCATATGTCATTTAGAATGTTCAGCCTCAGTAGCAGTACTACCCATACTCAAATGCAAATAACTTTAAAACAAAAATGATAGCATGGTACTGTGAGCGCGAAAGTTGTTCAGCACAGAAATATCTACAAACTGAGTGGTGTTTTATTTATTGATGCCTTTTAGATTTTTTGATAATTATCAAAAACACAGCAGAAAATTCATATTTTTTTTCATTTTGTCTGCAAACAAATGTAAATAACTTTATAATGGAAAACGCTAGAATGGTATTGTAAGCACAAAGTTTATTCAGAATAGAAATATCTACAAAATGAGTGGTGTTTCATTTATAGATACCTCTTAGTTTTTTCAGAATTCGTGAAAAACAGCAGAAAATTCCATTTTTGTGCATTTTTTCATCAAACAAATGCAAATACTGTAACTTAAAAACAAAAAATGATAGTATGGTACTTTGAGAACAAAAGTTGATCAGCATAAACATATCTACAAAATGAGAAGGGTTTCATTTCTAGATTCCTTTTAGATTTTCTATAATCAGCAAAAAATGGCAGAAAATTCAATTTTTATTCACTTTTTTGACTAGCACATGCCCCCCACACAAGCAAAAACAAAAGAATCGCATAAATGGAATATGCAATGGAAAACTCATGTAATAATTGATTTATCTGCACTCGAGCAATTTGACCTCGGACACCTCACTCGTGGCTTACACCACTTATGAGGTTACCCAAGGTCAAACTGCTCTTGTGCAGATACATCATTTATTACACTTGCTTCCATTGCATGGCCCCGATTCTAGAAGGGAGGTGCAAGTTACCACCAAATGCAACTTGCACCACCCACAACTGCAACAATGACCACGTGCCCTGTTCTAGAAGGGGCAGGGTCATCGAAGCTAAGTCCTGCAACTTGCGACATGTGGCCAGGTACGCTGCACTGCGGGCACACCTGGCAAGTATGTCACAAGCCACAACAGTAGGGCGGCGCGGTCAACCCCCATACACAACTCCCCCAAATCCCAGGTAGTCTAGTGTCTCCCCAATCAGTGTATAAATAATAAGAACTCAATTGCCCTGGTAGTCTATTCCCCCCTACCGAACATTGTATAAAGAATGAAATCTCCAAGTCCTTTTTATACCAGATCGGTATATAATAAATATAAACTCCACAGCCCTGGTAGTCTAGTGGCCCCCAATCCCCCACCACCCTGCAGTGACAGATCTTCCAGCACACCCACCTGTCCCCAGGATTGGCATAGCCATTCTCACCTCCACAGCCAGTTGCAGCCTGAGTGCAGCATGTTATTTGAGCCATGCTCAGAAATTAATTTCTGAGCATGGCTTTACAGTAAGCGCTCATACCGCACTCAGTCGGTGGCTGGCCATGGAGGTGAGAGGTGGGCTGTGCCAGTTGCCAGCTGCGGTTGGGTGGGGGGGTGCTGGGTGGAATGGCATGGAAAGGTGGGGGCCACTAGACTACCAGGGCTGTGGAGTTTATATTTATTATATACCGATTGGGTATAAAAGGACCTGGAGTTTTCATTTCTTTAAACAATGTTCGGGGGACACTAGACTACCAGGGCTGTGGGTTTTTTATTCAATGTATAACGATCGGGGTATAAAAGGGAATCGGAGGTTTTATTCTTCATACAATAATGGGGGGGCACTAGACTATCATGGAATGGTTATGGCCGCATTTGCGGCCAGCGGCTCAGGGGCTGGGGCATGAGTGGGGGGATGGCAGTGCTGCATGTGGGGCTTGTGCCAATGGGTGTTTAGGGGGATGGTGCTATTGGCATAGGGGTGGACATGGTGGCATGTCAGCAGGCAGGTCTACAGGACCTGGGGGGGTGGCCATAATTTACACCAGCTACATGCTGGTGTAACTTACATTGCTGGTTCTTCTCCAGGGGTTCTTGTAGAATCCCAATGTTGGGGACTTTGTTGCTGTCCTTCTGGAATGGGATGCAACTGCTGCCATAAACCCCCTAGTGCCATGTTTTAGGGGGTTTATGGTGCAACTGGGAGCATAACTGTTTGGCGCAAATGGCCTGCGACATGTCGCAGGCCACTTTGTAGACTCACACATGTCACAACTGTTGGCATAAGTTGCTACATGCACCGTTCTACATGGCACAACTGCTGTTACGCCAGGCATAGCCCTTCAAGAATCTGGCCCAATATCACTTATTTATCTGCCCCATTGTCTATGAGAGAACATTGTATTTGTCATATTTCCTAATGTATATTAGAAACCTAGGCAAATACATTTGGCCCAGCTGTGGAGCAGCAATGGGAAAGTGTGGCAGACAAATTGGCAGGTAGTCATGTCAGGAGTGACAGTTCAGGCATTCAACTTAGCTCCTTGTGTCTCTCAGCCAACACACAACCTGCACAAAAACCATCACAGAACCTGTACTTCATTTCTGCTAATGAACAACTGGCAAGTGACCTGAGTCCCTCGCGTGTCAGTTGCATCTGCAACCCCAAGTACCAAGCTATTGAACTGTTTGCATTGCACTTTACCTTCAGAGACTGTGTGATTTGCAGTTTACTGCTAGAACTTGAATTCCCCCTATAGATTGCTCTACTGTATTCACTTGTCTCTCAACCCTGAGACCAAACTGACATTGTTACCTCACCTGTGGGTGGTGGCAGAGTCCTAAGGGAGGCGCCCAGTCGATTTAAAAAGAAGGAGGGGTTCACAGAGGGGCAGAAGTTAAGCGCAGCAGACAAGTGGGTGGGAGTCACATCAAGAGTGGCAGTTCAGGTGTGTTCCTTATTCTCTTGTGTCTCTCAGCCAACCAACATTCTGAAATAAAACCATCACAGCCTGCACTTCATTCCTGCTAATGAACAATCATCAAGTGACCTGATCTGTGATCCCAAGCACCAAGGTGCTGAACTATTTGCATTGCACTTTACTCCCAGAGACTGTCTGATTTGTATCATATTGCTGAAGCCCAAATTGCACCTATAGACTGCACTACTATATTCTGTTGCCCATCCCTACCTCTAGACCAACCTGATATCATTATCTCACCAGTGGGCACTGGCAGAGCCCTAAGGGAAGTGGCTGGTCTGTTTAAAAGGTAAGAGGGGTCCTCATAGTGGTGACATTTAAGTGTGGTAGACAAATGGGCAAGAGTCATATTAGGAGTCTCCAGAGGGGATCCCAAGCCAGGGCCCAATAATCTGCTCAATTTTCAAGGTATTTTTCATGAATTCATCTGTTAAACTATAGAGAGCGTCTTTTCAACTTATCAAAGAAACCTTAGTCAACATTGCCAACATAAGAAGAGTCTGTGTTTACAGATTAACTGTTTTACTGTGATTTGAAACACTCTCATTTTTTGTTATAAGGTTTGAACTAAACAATAATTTTGTTAATTGCAGTAATTCAGAGATCTTTTTAGAAGACAAGGAATAATATTGATTATACAATAGCAAGAGATAATGCTGGGCTCTGATTTGGCCATCTGGGGCCTGACCCATGAGGTTATCCCAGTACAACATCATGGATCTAATCCTAGCAGAAACATGACTGAATGTCATCAGTAAAAAAATCACTCCATATGCCGATCAGGGAGATAGAAAAATTAGCTTTTTACAGTACTCACAATCCCTCACTATATAAATTAGTATAGAGGCTATTATATTTCTGTATCATTATAGAACAAGCATTTGTCAATGCCGAATGTTGTCTCGCTGGCGTTAGCATTGGTAGCGCCAGAGGTAGAGATGCATGATAGGAATGGCAGTGAAGTATTGAAGTGACGCCAACCCCACCCCCACCCTGTAGAAAGTGACAGGCATTGGGGTGTGCCTTTGGGTCATCAGCAGTACCACTTATGCCATTGTACCTCACCCTACCCTGTAGACACTGACAAGTGTTGTGGTGTGCCTTGGGATCTTTGGGCATTATACTTACCCCATTCCATAAGGAAATACGCTGACATGAGTGCAGTAGAGGAGAATGGGGTGAATTTGTGGCTGAACAGTGCAAGGCACACCACGATGTCTGTCAACGGCTGCAAGGTGGGGGTAGGGGTAGAATGGAGTGAGCATTACATCCAATGATCCCAAGTCACACCCCTGGTGCCTGTCAGTCTGTATCAGGTGGGGTGCTACAGTTGGAAACCCTAACACCGTAGGCGTGCAGTGGTATTTTCACTCCAAATTTTCAACATGGGCTGTTTGTGAGGCTACCTCATGAAAAGCAGCACAATCAGTTTGTTAGCTGAAAGGTGGTTTTCCACAGCATCTATACCATTTGGCAACACAGGGATGAAAACACATTTTGGGCAGGGTGTGGAGAATGGCAACTGTATTGTTCATGAGGAGGCATAAAAAATGGCAACGTAGAAACTCTGGAGTAAAAATGTGAAAAATTGGTGAAGCCGTGAGCATGCATAGAAACTGCACAACACACATCTGTAACCCAATTATTTTGGGGAGTTTGTTAGTCACATTTTTAACATAGACATTTTGGGACCTCCCCTCATGAACAGTGGCACTGTGATTTTGTTATTCTGTCCCAAAAGCTGATTTCCCACAGTAACCATGCCATTGTGTGGAAACACATTTTGGGCAGGATGTGAAAAATGACAGCTGTACTGTTCATAAGGAGATGTGAAAAAAATGCCAGTGTTGCAAATCTGGCATGGAAATATTGCAAAATTTGCAAAGTTACAAGGGTGTGTGGAAACTGCACAACACATGCTTGTAACAGTCATTTTATGGATGTTCGGCACCAAATTTTCAACATAGGCATTTTAGGACCTCTGCTCATGTACAGTGTCACCATCATGTCCTCAAACTTTCCAGAAAACTGATTTTGCACAGCAAGCACTCTATTCTGTGCCAGACGTGTGAAAACACATTTTGGGCAGGATATGTAAAATGATAGCTGTACTGTTCATCAGGAGGTGTGGATAAATGGCAATTTTGAAAATCTGGAGTGAAAATATTACAAGTTTACAATGTTACGAGCGTGTGTGGAAACAGTGCAATGCATGCTGGTAAAACAACTATTTTTGAAAGTTTTGTCACCAAAGTTGCAACATAGGCTTTTTGAGAGCCTCCCTCATGAACAGTGGCACTGTCATTTCATTACTCAGTCCTGAAATGTGATTCCATGCAGTGACTGCAAAATCACCTTTCAGGACCTAATGACACCATGATAGTGACTGAATTAATGAGGAGGGATCCCAATAACCCCATGTTGAAAATTTGGTGCAAAACTTCCAAAAAATGCCTGAGATATGCACCAAAGTTGAAAACACTCTATTTATGCCATTATACAGCTTACCAGCATTTCTTCAGTTCGCAGTCGGCTTTGAAGAGTGCAGACATGTTCCCGGTCCACCAAAGATCATCGTGCAGGACTCTGGAGGTAAGTATGGGGTGAGGGGTGTGTGTCGGGAAGCAGAGTGCACAGAGTGTGGGTACAGGTTGCGGGAGGGGGCAGGGAGATGGTGAGGGACCATTTTCTTTTTTCACAGGTTCAAAAAAACATTGCGCAACTTTTTTTTCAGGGCATGTGGCATGCTGGGGTGGGCTCCAGCTGTCACCCAAGTGTTTTGGGGATTATGTAGCCAACAGTGGAATTGAGCACCCCCATCGGCATACTGGGGATAAGGAGCCAGGGGATTGGGCACCCCTGGCAAGCAAACAAAAGGGGGACACATTATGCCGATGGGGAGTGTGATCCCCCATTGGCAAAATACAACGGGATGGGGGATAAATTTCATGGGATAGACATAAAGGAATTCTAGAGGTCAGGGGTGAGGGGAAATAGACTTCTAGGAAAACAAACTGAACTTACAAGCTCAAATAGGCAGACTAGGTGGGCCATAGGCCCTTATCTGCTGACACTGTCTATGTATCTATGTATCTATGTAAATGCTGACAGGGATTGGGCCCCTCCATCAGCAAAGAAAAACTGTTGGGGGGTGCATGATGCCAAGTGGGATTGGGCACCCCCTCAGCATACATTGTACATGAGGGGCAATTATGCCGACAGGGAGTGGGCTCCCCCATCAGCATTGCGATAAGTGGTAGCAGCAGTCACTGCTGTCATGTTGCCTGCATGTAGGGAGGCGTGTTGTGGTCCCGCTGCATGAGAGCTTTGCTCTAATTGCAGCAGACCTTTTCTTAGATCTGGTGGCCTCATTAAGGATGCGTGAGGTCACCACCTGCTGCTGGCTGTTTGGGGAATGAGGGATGCACCTTCTGATGCATGCCCTGCATTCGCCCAACAGTGACCATGCCTCCAAATCTGCTACTACCGCAAGATGTTGACTGCACAAGTGCGAGCCAACATAAAAAGGAAATTACACTCTTAGTAAAGAAATCTTCTCAGCTGTCAGTGTATGCACAATACTTCATTTTGAAAATAAACATCTGAGATCTTATATTGTTGTAACCACTACAAAAATAGGAGACTGCATCTCCCAATAAGAAAAAATGGAAGACAGTTCCGAATTGTACCCCGAATTCTTATTTATTTATTTTACTTAACTTTGTTTACCAAGTGAATGCACTGGTATCAAGTACATTTTTCAGGCATGATCCGGGTACAGCAGCACAGACAAAGAGGAAACCAAATTACAGTGAATACATACAAATTTACAGCAAAATGTAGGCAAACATGAGCACATATGGTGCTAATACTTGTAAGTATGCAATGTGATATACAATGTAATATACAAAAGTGCTTGTAATGTAATAAACAAAGGTGGAATTGAGGATAGAGAAAGGAGGAGGAGGAAGATGGAGGGGAAAAAAAATGTGACCAAGATTGGTCAATGGGTGTGATGAGCTAGTATAAGGTGGGAGGTCATGACAGAGGGAGGTTATCAAAAGCAAGAGCAAGCTTGGGCTGAGGAGTAGTGTGACTTTAGGAGCTTGGCAAAGGCATAGGGAGAGGAAGCTGTCTTGACAGAAGGAGGCAGAGTACCAAACTGAAGATGCACAATAGCTAAGAGAGTGCTGACCCATATTTGTGTGAAACATGGGTATTATTATGTTATTTTTAGTTGCAGAGTGGGAGGAAGGAAGGTTAACAAGAGAGATTTGACTACTGACATAGGCAGGTGTCCCAGTATTCATAGTTTCCTTTAACTAGTGTTGCAATAGCTAGATTGGACTTGATGTCAGGGGGAACCAATTAAGGGATTTGAGAGCCTTACAGTGGTGAACACTGGACCTGCAACCTAAGGCAAATTTACATATTTTGTAGTATAGAATGTGTTTTTACTGTAGTGTGGATTTACTGGTAGCATCAACTGCAACCAATCCATAATCTAATAATGGTACAAAGTTTGCCAGTACAATATGGGTTCTGGTCTCAGGAATTAATGAATGGCAAATACAGTAAAGAGCACCTAGCTTCTGATGTAAGAGAGGGGTGGTGTGTTAGAGATTGTATTTGAAGGATAATGTAGGGTCAAGATAAACCGTGAGGTACTTGAAAGACAGTGTCTTAGCTAGGGATGTACTATTCCTGGTAAGGACACAGAAACTGGAGGATACATTGTTTATTCTGTGCCCAGTGCCAAATAGCATGGACTGTGTCTTGGGAAGGTTGAGCACAATATTTTCCATTACAAACCAGTTTTGAAGCATAGCTAGGCAAGAACTGAGTGAAAGGTTAATCACATTAATGTCATTACTATGTGTAAAGAGAACTGCATCATCCACATATAGAAGGGTCCATACAGGTTTGCAGACTGAGGGCAAATTATTTATGAAAAGGGTAAACAAGATGGGGGCCAAGAATAGAACCTTGTGGTACACTACTTGTGAAGTTATTAACACTTGAAAGTGTGTTTCCAATCCTGACAGCCTGAGTTCTGTCAGTCAAGTAGTCTTTGAATCAGGAAAGTGTTAGTGGCCGTAGGCTTACAGCATCAAGCCAGTTTATTAGTTTCTTGTGAATGACCAGATCAAAGGCCTTGAACACTGTACCTGCTACGAGGCCTTTGTCCATGACATGGTAAATGACATCGGTGAATTCAATTAGAACAGTGTTGGTGCTGTGCCCTTTGCAAAAATACATACTGTTCAGCAAAGATAAGGTCAAAAATGAGTTTAAGCAGTTCCTTACTAACAGGAGTGTTTGCAATTTCCAGCACTGATCTCCATGCTCCTCTGCAGCCCATTTAATGCTATTCTTCATTTCTCACTTGCCATTGCTCTTCTACTGTACCTCCCCGCCTTCTGTCTCTCTCTCCACCTACACTCCTCACCTCCCTCCCCCCTCCTACTTCTCCACCATTTACTCTACATTCTCTCTCCTCCTCACTATTCCCTTCAGTTTCTTCTCTCTCTCTTTCTCGCTCCCCCCACCTACAATTCCGCTCTCACCTCTGCTAGCACTCCCCCCATCCCTACATGCAATTCTATGTCTTACCCTTACTACTGTTGGATCTCACAGAATCCTTGTTCTATTTGACAAGGCCCTTGGGGCTGCACAGTGATTTTGTTTTAAAAGTTTGTCATGCCAGTTTGGTTCTTGCTAAGTTTTATCTATGAAACATTCCAGTTAACCCTGTTATTGTACACTTTGATAATGATGTAACACTGTCTGTAAATATTTTTTCTTTGTTTGACATGTAACCTTTGCAAAAGAGTTCTTACTCAAAGGTATTTCCAAATACACAAATACATAAATAAAAATATTGCTGCAAGTGGTCCACTAGCTGCTGATATACTACTTACTTTTGTTTTGCAAGAGCAGAAAGAAGTGAGATCAGGTGAAAGTTATCAAGAGATGTTTTATTACCCCGTTTATGAAGTGGGATGACAATTAAGGAATTCAATAGCATAGGCACTATCCCAGATGAGAAGGGATTTGGAGGAGTTTAATGATAGGGGACATGATTTGTGGAGCTGCTAGTTGAGCAATTAATGTAATAGACCATCAGGCTCAGCAGATTTGGCCAATTTTAGTTCAGCAAGAAGTTTAAGAACTTCTCAAGCCATTATGCTTTTTAGATAAAATTGGAGTTTGAGGGCACTGATTTTGTCAGTGTCTGGGTTTAGAGCTGGAGAGCCCTTGGACCTGTATTTGGACAGTTCACAGAAAATGTTAAACATTGTTTCAATAGTGTTAGGATTAGTGTGTTTGGAACCATCAAGGTCAATGGTGGGGAATGGGGTTTGGGAACGATTGCTGATTATGGAGTTTACTGACTATCAAAACCTTTTGGGGTTATCCAAATTAGTGAACAGTTGTTTTTTTAGGTACTTGGATTTGGCACTAAGAATTTCCTTTTTGCATGCATTTCTCAGGGTCTTATAGTCCTGCCAGTCTGATGTGAGTTGAGACTTTTTGTACTTGGCCCAGAGTGCTTGTCTTTTCAATGAGTGCAAAGATGTTGCTGGTGAGTCAAGGGGATTTCTTTGGTTTGACTCTACGCGTGTGCATAGGGGCATGTTTGTTGAGAACAGAAGTGAAGGAAGTGATAAAGAGATCCAGTCCAGTGTTAACATCAGGGGCAACATCCAGGAAAGACCAGCTGATATGAGCCAAGTCATTTAGAAAGGAGTTGTAGTAGCTCCTATAAGAGATGAGCCTGGGTATAGGGTTTTGGGGGACACCATTTTTCCACTTGCAATAAATAGCCAGGTGGTCACTGACTTGAGTTACTTAAAGTACCAGAGGTAAGGATCCTTTATGGCTTTTTTACCAAAATCCAGTCTATCTGGGAGTGATTGCCAGATTTATGACTGAGTTTAGTAGGGATACTCAGGATTTGATGCAGCTGGGATGTTTCTAGGAGAGACTTGTACTGTGCTTCATTGTCTAGCCAGTTCATATTAAGGTCACCTAGTACTATTAATTCAGATGGAGGACGATGGTTCAGCATAAGAGAAAGGTCAGTTAGGCCATTCTGTCCTGCTTTGGGAAGGTTGCATACACAGCAGATTTTTTAAATTCTTGGGGCCCACTGAGATGTTGATGAGCAACCATTCACACTGTGACACTGGAGAATAGAGAGGTTCATGAATTTCTTTGTCACATACATCTACATAGTAGGTGCTATATTGTAATAAACACTACCAAATTAGGAGGCTGCACTGCTGAGTAAGGACAGAACTAGAAACAAATGATTTGATACCTTTTATTGGACCAACATGGATGTTACACAAAAGAACAAAGTGCTCTAGCTTTCGAACCAACCAGGTCCTTCTTCAGAAGCTTTATGGCAGTTATTTTGAAAATCCCATACTATTAACACCAGATAATGCTGAAAAAATAGAAATAATTCTCATTGGTTTAACATATACATTTAAAACATAACAGAAGTTTACGTCAGAGAAGCTAATTAACACCAGTATGCTTTTAACTGAGAAGCCTTAGAAGGGCAAAGGTTATCAAGAATTATCAAGAATTATCAACAACCAGAGAGTTCTTCTCAAATAAATTTTAACATGTCTCAGTATGCTTCAAGAATCATTCTAGTGATAAACATTGGGATAGCATTCTCTCTAATACATGTAAGATGAGCTTACAACTGACATTACAAGTGTCCTTGAGTTTTAAAGAACAGACAATGAGACAAAATCCTGAAATTAGGTATAACTGCAAGTTGAAAACAAGCCCCAAATTAAACATGCACACATATACATGATGCATGATAGTGTTGATAATTCTAGATAACTTTTGCCTTTCTGAGGCTTCTTAGTTAAAAGCATACTGATGTTAATTAGCTTCTCGGATGTAATCTCTTTTGTTTTAAATGTATATGTTAAACTAATGAGAATTATTTCTGTTTTTTCAACATTATCTGGTGTTAATAGTATGGGATTCTCAAAACAACTGCCATAAAGCTTCTGAAGAAGGATCTGGTTGGTTCAAAAGCTTGAGCACTTTGTTCTTTTGTGTAACATCCATGTTGGTCCAATAAAAGGTATCAAATCATTTGTTTCTGGATCTGTTCTTAAAAGGACCAATACAGCACCTACAACATTTTTTTGCATCTGCTAAGTAAGGAAAATGTGAGTTAACATTATAATCTACCCAGAATTCCTTGTTGCTCTATGTAAATCAGCATAATAGCTGTTATACTGCTGTAACCATTATATATTAGGTGTTATACTGCAGTCACCACTATCAAAATAGGAGACTTCACTGCTGAGTAAGGAAAATTTAGGTTAACTTTATAGTCTACCCAGAACTCTTTGTTGCTGTATGAAAATCTGTACATTTGCTGTTATACTACTGTAACCATTACCAAAAAAAGAGAAGAGTTAACAGATTTAAGAAAAAGGGACTACTTTTTCAACAAAGAAGCCATTGTATATTAGCAATAATGCACTCCAAGGTGGATGTCATGCTAGGATAACATCACTTCTTGGGTGTTGAACACATGCAGCCTTGTGCCCAAACCACCCCAGTCGTGATGTTAACCCAGCACAACATACACTCTGTCATGCATTATTGCTTAATTACCTTACTAGATGAGCCAGTATTCAATATATTGACTTTCAATCTGCTGATCTGAACATAAGAACATAAGAGAAATCAATATGAGAGAGCAATATGCCCTTCTAGCCTCTTCGCACATAGGGCCCTACGCACTATGCCTACTCACACTGAAACCAGGTGTGTGGGCATAGATACATGAAAGCTGCACAGCAAGAGTTCCACAGACCCCATGCAGCATTCATGAACAAGGTGTAAAGCAGTAATACACTGGGACTACCAGGTGTGCTGACAGCAATGCACTGGGGGTGGTGCAGGAACTTGCCCACACTATGCAGCATGAACAAAGCTGCATTGTGCAGCACACCAGGGCATGTAGAAGGTTGGCTGTTATGCCAGGGTGCACCCTGCCATAAGTCACATACACACCTGTGCCCACACATACCAGCTGAGGGAACATCCCCGCAGCAGGTGGGCATCCCTCACAGAGCAGGCCAGCCCCATCCCCATACCTTGGAGGCAGACCCCCACACACACACGGTGTGGCTCCAGCCCCCAATGCAGCACCCCCACCCCAGGGCAGCACCATGTTGCCCATGCTGCACACAGCTTGACACGGCACAAGCACAGTGCCTGGAGGGGCACAGCCCCCTACATAGCTGTACCCAACCCTGTCCAGCGATACCCCCATACACAGCAGAGGCACCAACATCCCTCCTCCCTCATGATCCATTGGTGACACATCTCAAGACAGCCGGTATCATTGCCCACCCCACTCCTTCCTGGCTGCAGACTATCCATCATTTCAAGGGGCACACAGCCCACCATGCATGGGGCCACATAAGGGATCCACTCTAGGGCCCAGGCTGGGCATCTGATTGGATGCACCCCAGATCCATGTCTCTTCTTCCAGCTGCCACACACAACCCTACACACTGGGGACATTGCCGTGGACAGGAGCCACATGAGTGAATGCAGTCATACATACCACCCACCCTGCTTATGTCAAGGCCCGTATGGACACTGGCCAGGTACACACCTCAGGCACGTAATTCTCACCTGTTAGTGAATAGTTCCCATAGTTTCTGGGTGATACTAACAAACCCACATTTCTGTAGATGCTTATTCAATTTGTCTTTATATGTAGCTAAACTTTAACTGTATACAGATTCCCCTGGTAAAGCATTTCAGTGAGTCACCACCCTCTGTGTGAACCAATTCTTTCTTTTAGTTGTCCTGAAATGTTCCCACTTGATTTGAAGCTTATGCCTCCTAGCATCTTTACAATTAACCCTCAGTTCAATATCTAAGCAATAACTTATGTTATGGTTTTTGAGAGACTTAGAAAGTGTTATTAGGTCACCCTGTCATTCAACTCATCTCCAAGGAAAAAAGACCCAGTGTACCCAGCCTAGTATTATAGCCCATATATCTCAGCCCAGCAATCTTTTTTTGTAATGTTCCTTTGTACCGTTCTCCAGTCTTAGAATATTTCCCACATCTTCGGGAGCCCTGAGTGTTCTAATTGAAACTGTTAGTTTTACAATTGGAAATGGTTGCTAAGTGATTTAAACATTAATCTTTTTGTGTTTGCTTCATTGAAATTGTTACATCCATACTGTATTTTTAAAGTATACATTATTTGTTTATAGAACTAGTGCAAATTGTTTTAGACATGAGAGCTGTTCAGGGAATTTGTTAAATTGTTTTAGAAATGTGGGCTGTTCAGGGTATTTGTTATATAGCATTCAATGTTTTTGTTTTGTATTGGCAAACAACATTGTGGGGGGTAGCCTCTGAGGCATTCCAGGTTCTTACAGATAGGGTACATATGTTTACCTGGCAGGCTGTTGATGCACAAGTGACTTTCAAAATTAAAATCCAAGCTCCATCCCGTGTGATCTGCCCACCAAGACCAGTTTCAAATGTGCATCAGAGGAGGCTGCAGTGACCTCTATCACAGCTCCTTTTACAGGATGTATTTCTTGAAATATCCCTGTAACCAACTTATACTGAACAAGGTAAAGAATAATATCTTATATTGGCTTGTGACTAACTTAGCTTAAAGCAGACTAACTTTCTACTAATGCTAACTGTTTAAAGTTCTGTAATTACTTTCTGTACCTCTGTGGCTATCCTCACAATCTAGTGAGAGCTAGCACCACTTTTATGCATCGGTTTGCTTTAGGACTAGTGATCTAGTAGCCAATAAAGTGATATCTTAAGCTAGCCCTGGGTCTCATCAGCTACAGTTGCATCATTTTAAATGTGCTTTATACATTAACTCTCCACATGTTTGTACCACATTTAAACAATAGCCACTCCTTCATAGGCACTCCTCCCTCCATGCCTGTGCATGAGTGTAACCTCTTCATGCAGCATTCTCATTACTTGCAGTGCTCCACTCCACTGTGAACTCTCCTGTTCAGTGGGGCTCATCTGTAGGAGTTGCTTTGAGATAGGCATCTGAAGCTATTGCCAGTGGCTGATGCAACAAATGATCAGACTGAGAGCACAATATCAGCAGGTAGTATGAGCACAGGGTTCTGGAGGGAAAGGCATCCACCCCTAAACCTCACAGTAAATTAAGGGATTCTGCCAATCACCAAGATATTGTGGGATTTAAAATGTCATTCACACTACTGTAATAGTTTTATTGCTTTTCTTCATGAATGCCCCTTCCCTCTGGGCAGGAACATTATGTAGGCATGCATCTGCTCATTTCCACCTATGCGCCTTACTGTACATGTGCAGATGGCCACTGCCATCATGTACATGATGGTTTCCCTTTACTGGTCATGCACAGGAAGCTGCCACTATCTTGAGAGGCCATTCAGCCCACTAAGCCCTCCCACAACACTCCAGCGTTCTCTACATAGGACTAATTCAGTCTAGGCTACATACAAACAGCTAATTCGACCTCAACTACTCCTAAGAAGGAGAAATGCACAGGGGGAGCCCTAGGCAGTGAAGGCAAATAGGAAGTGACCTGATTCATGTCACTTCTGATGGTCATTTTGGTAGTTATTTATAAGGATAATACCTACAACAGCTACAGTCAGAATGAGCCCATTGGCACAGCAATTGGAAATTCCACTTGTGATGCCAGCCCCAGGTTCAGGAACAGACTCGGGTGCTAGAGGGCTGGCTGGGGGGAGGAGGATTATGGGTTTGACTGACTGCTCTCCTCCTCCAGAGGGGAGGAAGGGGAAGCACTCACTCAATGACTGGCCCCTAGCAGAGGCTAGGGACCAGCGCAGGTGAGGCTTAAGAGTTCCAGGAGGTGTGCCGGACGTGGGCGCATGGGCCAGTATGTCATTCCATGCCATGCCTTCCACCTAAGGGGACAAAATGGACATACCAGAATCCAGTAGCCCCAGCCCCATGAAGCCGAGCCTGGAGATCCACAGACCACCAGTGGGGAAGAGGTAAAAGGGAGGATGGTGAGTTCCAAAAAAAATTGCTACATTCAGAAGTGACAAGCAACATCACCTTTTTGTGGCCATATTTGTAGTCCTCCACATAGGACTACATAAGTAGGTCTGTAGAGGTTGAACAGCTCAGCCCAGGCTAGCCCATGAACTGCAACTCACAGGAGCATATAACTCACCCACCCCTTTGCCTGTCCCACGAGGTCACTATACAAGATAATGACAGCACCACCTATTACAATGAGCCATCTAGGAAGGAACTGAGAAGATAGGTTCCCTATACAGTATAACCTCGATTATCCAACCCCCTATTATCCAAACCTCGGGATTATCTGAACTCGTACCATGTCCCCGATCTAATAGGAACATGGTGTGAGGGACCCCCTATTTTATGAACCCCTAGATTATCTGAACTAATCTTATGTCCTCCAGTGAGTTTGGATAGTCAAGATTGTACTGTACTAACATGCTCATCTACCAAAGTCAACAAATCATACAGGCCCAACAACAATTTGTGGCCACAGTATTACAGAAACTAATGGAGATAGCTGGTCCACACAACAATCCAGCAGACCTGGAACCTCTTAGACCTATGCAAAATACTATGATTTCCACCAATCAACTGCTGGACTGTGACTCACCTGACTCAGAAGAAAAGTTTAATGGAGAGTCAGAGATGGGGATAGAGACATCACAGGAGCCCCAGTCACTGATGGCCAAAATGTTCTTCCCCAAGAAAGTGCCCAACATTGTCCATATACTTAAGGCCACAGTGGGCTTTAAGGCAGCAAACCCACCACCACAGTCCACACTGATCCATCACTGCTTCCCATGGCCAAATGGAATGACTTCTTCCCTGAGGTCTGGGGCCATAGGTGATATAATAGCCAAGGAATGGAAAGCAGCAGAGCCTGCCAGGATACCAAAATGCATTCCTGGGACTGGAGGTACCCACTGCAAGAGGACAAAGTAAAACTGTGATGTACTGCACCAATGGTAGACCCCCAGATTGCAGCACTCAACAAGAAGATGGTCTTACTGTCTGAGAAGACTTTCAGTCTCAAAGACCCTACGGACTGAAAAAGAGAGGGCATTCTTAAGATGAGCTTCAAATTGGCAGGGCTGGCACCAGAGCTGCAACCATATATGCAACAAGAGCACAACTGACCAGGATACAAGACATACCAAAGATTCTCACCCCTGACCCCAGAGTCCAAAGTTATGAAACAAGCCATACAGACTACTAAGTGCTTGACAGCCATGGCCATTGACTTACTAAAATAAAGGTAGATACAGTACCCAAAAAGATGGGTGACCTTCAGCCAGTCTTGGATCTAAAATTTTTAAATAGCTCCATCCTATACAAACTATTCAAGATGGAGACCATCAGGTCAGTCATAAATGCCATACACCAGGGAGACTATATGACATGAGCTGACATGAAGGATGACTACCTACACATCCCCATCAGACCCTCACATCACAAATGCTTCTGTATCCTGGGTCAATACTATCAGCACCAAGCACTCCCTTTTGAATGGGCCTCAACCCCATTAGTGTTTATGAAATTGTCCATAATTCTAACCAAAGAGATGAGGGAACTATAAATGCAAGTAACACCATACCCTACCTAGACAACTGGCTTATATGAACCAGGCTGACTGCTCAGTCACTGAGAGAGACACAGACAGCTCTAAATTAACTGGAGGAACATGGGTGGATCATAGATCAACTCAAGAGCTGCTGGGTTCCCAGTCAGGTTGTTGAGCTCCTGGGCACACTCATAGACAAAAAAGTGAATAACATCATACTCCAAGCAGAGAGCCTACAGAGATCTGGAAAACCAAACCAGAGACAAGTCTCTCAGGTGCTATACTCAATTGTATCTTGCATCAATTTAGTTCCATAGGCCAGGTGGAACATGAGACTTCTCATGATCATGACCATACAGCAAGGGTCCAGAAAGGACTACAAACTTTCAGCCACAATGAAATATCAACCCAAAAGTAATATCCTCATTGGGGTGGTGGACAAACATCCACAACTTACCCAGGATCATGCTGCTAGACATATAACACAACATAGTCATAGACATGAATGGCATCCTGGGGGGGGGGCTCAAAAGGCTCACACACAATGTAAGGAACATGGTCACTCATAGAATCAAAACTACCATTCAACATACTGGAAATGAAGTAGTCCTCCAAGCCCCTATCCACTTCAACAGCATGATCAAGGGGAAGAACATCCTTAAAATCCCATTTGTGGCTAGCAGCGTTTTCTTATTGATGTTTTTTAATGATGATGTTTTAGCATATTTTATGTATTAGTATCATGTATTTGTGTTTTATTTATTGTTTTAAGAAGTATACTGTTAATGCACCCCGGTTTTAGAAAGGCGTAATATAAATAAAGTATTATTATTATTCATCCCAACATCAAGGTCAGTGTGGCATACATGGTAAAGCAAGGGGGAACCAAAAGCAAAGGAATGCATGAAGAAATTATCAAAGTCCTCATGTGGGCTCAGAAACATCTGGTGTATATCATAGCCATATACTTAGCAGGGAAATTAAATACAACAGCGGACTGGTTCAGCAGGCAACAGCTCCACCCAGAGGAATGGCAACTGTACCTGCAGATTTTTGCAGTGGTAAACAGGTGGGATCCAGTGCAGATAGACCTCCTGACCACATACACATACACACAAACAATCAAATGCAAAAATTGTCCTAATTCAGGGATAACAAGTCAATGGGACTGCACGCCTGTCTCTGGATTGGCAATTCAGCATGGCATACATCTTCTCCTGATTCCCCTAATCAACCAAGTACTCAGGAAATTACAGCAAACCAGGACAAGCATAATCCTAATCATTACATACTGTCCTTGCTGAGCATGGTTTGCCATGATTGTAGCTATGGCAATAGACAAACCACAGAGGTTGACTAAAACACAAAAAAAAACCCAGTGATACATGCAGACTGTGGCTACAAAATTATATATTAAGTATAAACATGAACTAATGGATGGTGCCCCAGTGCTTCTAAGGTAACAATTCTCTTCATCAGAGTGGGGGGTCTCACCATGGGCAGACCACCCTGACATAATAAAACAGGGTCCATTGAGCCACCCCTGCCCACAAAACATCAAACTGACCACTTGACTCCTGAATGGAAGAGACTACTGAGGGTTGGATGTCTTCCCAAGGTAATAGATAACATAACTCTCTATAAGGGGATAATCAACTTCTACCTATACCAGGTAGTGGGCAATGTTTACCACTTGGTGTTCAATCAAAGACATAAATCCAGAAACTGCCTCAATTGCAGACATTCTACTTTTCCTGTAAGAAGACCTCAACAAATGACTATCACCAGTATCTCTGAAAGTGCAACTGGTGGCCATAGGAGCAGCTCATTGACAAATCAGAAACATTGAGCCAGGAGCACACCCAGACACCTTATGCTTCTTGAAAGCAGCCAATAACATTAGACCCAGGCAGAGGGAGATCATCGTGCCATTGGACCTGAACCTGGTGCTGAAGACAATGACAGCACCCCAGCTACTGTCATCAGTGGAATTAAAGTAGATGAACCTCAAAACCATGTTCACAGTGGCAATTTGTTCAGTCAGACAGACAAGTGAACAACAAGCACTCTCCTGCAGAGAGTCCTACCTAATTTATCATGAGGACAGAGTGTAAATAAGAAAAATACAATCAATTGAACCGATGGCTGTTATGCTGTCATTGAACAAGGAAGATGATCTGGTGCTCCAGACATTGGGCATGAAGAGGGTGGTGGCACCCTACATCAAGAGAATGGCACACTTTAGAAAATCAGATAGACTCTTTGTGATTGTTCAAGAATACAAAAGGGTCTGTGGCATCCAGATAGACTATTGTAGCATGGCTAAAACAGGCCATACGGGGGAAAACAAAGCAGATGACACACCATCAGCATAAAAGACCTTAAAACACACTCTACATGGGCAGGGACCATATCCTGGACTGAGAGAAACCTGACCACAACAGAAGAGATATGTGTGGCAACCACCTGAGATTCCATACCCACATTCATGAGGTAGTACAGACTGGACACTGCACAAACACCAAAAGCTAATCTTGGTCACTCTGTGCTACAGGTGGGTGTGAATCCTGAATCTGAGGGTGCTCTGTCTCCCTACTATGAGCAAATAGGTACTGCTTCTTGAAACTCTATCTGTAAGAACCCAGAGGGCCTCAGAGGGTACTCCCCCCCCCACACACACACAGTGGCAGTTGACTCACCTGGTAAAGGTGATTGTGTGGTATAGTACTCTGAAGTACTCCACAACCATCCCATAGGAGACAACACGTGAACGTACCAAGAGACCAAATTAATGATCAGACTGGCATGCCGTATGGGTCAGAAGCAATTAGAGTATAACATGGGCAGGTAATAAATCTGAGAAACTTTATTTACAGTAATGTCTCCTTACTTGTCACAAACCTTTTCTGCCTAACAAGTTTTATTTTAGATGATCAAGCTTTGGAATACATCAAAACTTGCCTTGGTGATCAGATCACAGGGGATGGAGTTTGGATTTCAATTTTGAAAGTCACATGCGCATCAACAGCCTATCAGGTAAACCTATGTATCCTATCTGTAAGAACCTGGAGTGCCTCAGAGGACTACCCCCCATCACCTTTACTAGGTGAGTAAACTGCCATTTCTATGGGAGACTGAAGCAAGTGTTTAGGAAATTCCCTTATGGTGACTTCATTGCTTGCTTCAAGTAAAGGGAAAATTAAAACCAGATGGAAGAAATACTTTTAACAACGAATGGGAAGTGTGCCATCAGGAAACAAGTACATTAGTTAGCTCTAAAAATAAATACAATTTGATTTCAACAGTAACAAATAAATGTTATTACTTCTATTGTCACTTAGTGGTAAGATTGACTCTATCTCAGGCCTCAGAATGAGAAACAAATTATCAATAGGTCATGACAACATGAACAGTTTAGTAAACAAACTTGATTATTTGGGGAAATTGCCAGAAAAAGAACTATCATAGGGTTTTACTGAAACTTGGCTTCACTCCAAAATGTATAACTCAGAATTTCAATTACAAGGTAGGCAAGACAAGGCAAAGTTTATTTGTATGGCGCCCAATTCTGGAGGCTCTGGGCACCTAACATACACAAAGGCAGGAGAAATAGTCCCCACTCTGTTGAGATGGTCAGCTATCACCCTTTAAGGGGATTGTCCCAGGAGGGACTACTGGTGGTAGCTGATCTAGCTAGTGTAGATGTTGCATGTGTGATGGGCATGAGTGAAGAGGTTGCCGCATATAATAGGGCTGTTTCTGGGGCTCTTGATACCTTTGCACCGGTCCGTGTATGACCTAGATCCTCCCATTTGAGATCTCCATGGTTTGATGGTGACCTCAAGGTGATGAAGACCAGGGGTTAGAATTTGGAGCATTGTTGAAGAACTTTACTGACTGTGCAATGATCAGTCCTCAGGTTGGATACCTCAAACCCCAATGAGGAAACCAGATCAAACATGTGGTGGTGGTGATAGGTCACGGAAGTAACTTATTGTGTTAGGCCCAGTTATGACATCAATTGGAAGAGGCCGACCCAAACTGTGAGGATTCGTCATTGACCCTGGCATTGAAGTCCCCCAGAACTAAACATCTGGGGGACTCCAATACCTGGAAGATGACAAAGTCTACAACCTCCTGCAAGAAATCTCACCCCGTCCCAGGAGAGTAGTAAATGCGGAGAATCCTTCAGCCTGCTCCTGGACCCCTATGCACTGCCACACACTGAAAGGATCTGGTGATTCCCACTGGGTACACGGTGAAGCCCAAGTCAGATCTAAAACAGATGGCTACTCCTCTGCCCCTGTGTTCCAACCTCGGGCAGTGTACCACAGAGTACCCAGTGATGATGGCTGCCTCCAGAACAGGACCAGCATCATCACACAACCAGGTCTCCATGATGTGAGCCAGACTGACCAAGGAAATCAAGTCCCGCCATAATTGTGGTTTTGTTCCTCATCAATCGGACTGGTAGACATTGCAGTCCCTCTTGCTACCTGCTCAGTCAGTCCTGTGGGAACCCTTGAGATGGAAACCAAGCATGTCTGGTCTCTCTCTAGGATCCTTCTAAACTCAGGGCACCTCCTGCACCAAATGACCCCGATACCTCTGACCTCTGTTGAGCTCCCCGGACCCTACCACCATCAACCTCCACACTCCCTTGCAATGCTCACCTTCCTACAGTGCCATTCTCCTGTAGCTGAAAAAGGGAGGACAGTGAAGGGGTGGAGGTTGCGCAGCTGGGATGCGGCATAGAATATACTCCAAGACTCCAACACATCGTCAGTGCCAATCAGAGCCCTAATGCATTGTACCCTTAAAAACACTAACCAATTCCCCCAAAATAAAACACATGAAAAGTATTCCAAAATTATTCCAAAACCTACTTTATGTCTTCTCATACATCCAAACATCCACTCTAATACAGCCAGTTGTCCTAATCATATGCACAACAGTCATACACTACCTAAACACCCTTTCCCAACCACCCCAAAATACAGTCACTTAAAAAATCAGTGATAAAAGAATCCTCCAGAGGCCCAGGATCTGGCAGACCAGTTACACAAAGGTATTAATGTAACTAGGCAAGATACAGAAAACAAGAGCAGTGGAGATCTTTATATTAAAAATTGTTTGTCATTTTAAAATAATGCTGTCTGAAAACATTGATGGAACTTTATGGTAATATTTTTATATTCACTCATTAAGTTTAGTTACTGGTGTGATATATTCCCCAATGCAAATAAAAACAAAACTTTTGACCAAATGGCTAGTAAATTACATGAATCTGTTAATCACAAAAATGTAATTTTGCTTGGTGACCATAATGCAGACTGGAAAAAAATCAGAGGAAAGAAACTGCCAGATAGATTTAGCATAGTAGGGCTGACTCAAACAATAAACTCACACAATGTGTTAAAGTTTGAGGGACCAAGTTTGGATTTAAGTTTTGTTCCTTTGAACATGATCAACTTTGACAGCACTATTCTTCCATCATATTTGGATGACCATTATCCAATACAATGTATTATGGTAATAACAATACCTAGAAACCCCTCCTGTCTTGAGTTTCAAAAATTGACATAAAACAATTTAGTCTGAGGCAGTTAAGGTTAAACCTGTGGGTGGTAAGGTGGGACAGATACAATCTTATCTGACTTAGAGCTTGGTATAGAAGATTTCAGTCAGGCATTCATTCAAATATGTGTAGAACATGCCCCACAAATTCTGAATGTCTATACCATACCAATAATTAACAGGTTATAGGAGAAAGTTAGATGTACAAATGACAAACATGATTGGGAGTCTTTCAAAAAAATGGAGGAATAGATTTAATAACATCATCAGGATCAGGAAACCCAAATAGTATAAATTAAAAGTAGCACATGCTAATTGTCACACAAAATACTGGAACCTGGACAAGCAACCCCAAACCCCAGTTCATACAAAAACACAAATTGAGTTAATGGACAGCACTACAATGATAGGGGACAAAAATAAAGTTGAGTAAATGTTTATCAGATACTTCATTGGACTTTCGGATTAGGACCTAGGTAGTATGGGAACTGAGGCTACAATAGTTGCAGCAGATTTTTTGACAGGTATGAGTAGAAGGTGAATGGACAGGGTAGATGCTCTTCCCCATTTCCACATTTAGATTCACTGAGATAAATTCCCAAGAAATTACAAAAGAACTGAATGTATTGCAAGTTCACAAATCTAAAAGATTGGATGGTGTTGAAATAAATGTTTTGAAGCTTGAAACTGGTACAATTGCCCCAGCACTTATTCATTTTTATAACGGGAATTTCACGCAGGGTGTTTTTCCAGAATTTTTTAAAACAAGCAAAATTGTGGCAGTTGTTAAAGGCTGGGATGCATCAAAATCCTTAAACTATCAACCCATCCACCTGCTGCCCATACTGTCAAAGATCCTTGAGCACCCTATATGTCATCAACTATAGCAACACCTTGAAAAGTACAATGTGTTGACTGAGTGGCAGCATGGGTTTAGGTATGTGAGGTCCACAGACACAGTCCTAGTTAATGTCAATAACCTGATTTCCAAATCATTGGATATTGGTTTACACACTGGGGCTGTGTTCATGGACATCAGCGAGGCCTTTGGCCTGGTGCACCACTTTATTATGTTAGATAGAATGCTGCACCTAGGAGTAAATTAGGATCTCTTGGAATGGTTTAGGTCCTCCCCTCATGAGTCC
This sequence comes from Neoceratodus forsteri, assembly GCA_016271365.2. Lineage (NCBI taxonomy): Eukaryota > Metazoa > Chordata > Ceratodontiformes > Ceratodontidae > Neoceratodus > Neoceratodus forsteri. Next base: position 105,747,470 of record CM057457.1, read on the forward strand.
CAAATCTTGTGAAACACTTTATCCAATTGCTGTGTACTTTTTGTGACAGGCAGTAGGTGCCTAGCCTGCCTGAGGGAGCCAGTGCTGCCCCCATCTTGTGAAACATTTTAATCTAATTGCAGCTTAGTCTTTGTGACATGCAGTGTGTGCCATGCCTGGACTGCCTGAGGAAGCTGGAGCCCCCCAAAAAAATTTTGTGAAACACTTTATCTTTTTGACAGGCAGTATGTGCCGTGCTTGTCCTGCCTGAGGGAGCACACCCCCTTCAAAACTCTAGTGAAACACTTTATCCAAGTGCAGCTTTGTCTTCATAACAGGCAGTTTGTGAACTCCCTGAAGGAGAAGGAGCCCCCCACAAAACAAACCTTGTGAAACATTTCATCCAACTGCAGCGTAGTCTTTCTGCTAGGCCATGTGTGCTGTACCTGCCCTGCCTGAGGCAGCCACAATCCCAGATCCCAAAATCTTGTGAAACACTTTATCCAACTGCAACTTAGTCTTTGTGACAGGTAGTGTGTGCTGTGCCTGGCTGCCTGATGGAACTGGAGGCCCCCCTCAAAAAAAATCTAGTGAACACTTTATCCAGCTGCAGCTGTTTCTTCTTGATGGACAGTGTGTGCAATGCATGGTCTGCCTGAGGGAGCTTGTCTGACTTTTACATGGTGGAAAGTCTGGTGGAACAGGAAGGTGTGTTCTGTACAATGGAATTTAAAATCAGTGTCAGTGGCTCAGTAGGTAGCATGCTCACCTCTGAGGGTGGGAAATCAGAGGGCTGTGGGTTCAGTTCCCACATCTGGCACTTGGGTTAATTTCCCAGTACTAACACTGTAGTGCAGCATGAGAGGGTTCTGCTTTTCTGAGGTGCTGTCTTTCAGATGAGACATTAAACTGAGGTCCCATCTGCCTGGATTGGTGATAGTTCAGGTGGATGTTAAAGATCCCATGGCAGTTATCAAAAAGAGTAGGGGAATATTATTTTGAAAACTTAAAACAAAATATACAAAATCATATAACTTCATACAAAATCATAATGAAAGAAATCAAAAACAGAAATAAGTAATACAGCATACATGAACAACAAACAAAAATAATCTGTATCGGTACATAACCCCCCATCCCCACTAAAAGAGTAGGAAATTTTATTAGAAACTTCAAAATCAAATAAATACAAAAATGTTAATTCACACAAAAGAATATACAAATCATAAGAAAAATCAAATAAGTATTTCAGTCATACAATTATTAAAGTACTCCATAGAAAGCTATAAAACTCAAATACATCCTAATACTGAAATTATCCCACCCCCACCCTATTAAAGGAGTAGGGGGAATTTTTATTATAGAATTAAAAAAATCCAAAAAAATATACAAAGCAGTGTGAACTCACACAAAAGGAAAATACAAATTGTAAAGAAATCAAATAAGCATTTAAGCCATATAATGTCTGAAAATAACTTAATAATAACCTAAAGCATATCCTAATACATAAAAGGTCACCCCATCCCCACTAAAAGAGTAGGGGAATATTTTATGGAAAAAAAAAAATAAAATACAAAATCAACACGAATGTATTACATCATACAAAATCATGAGAAATCAAATAAAAGACCAATGGTTCTCTCCAAGCGTGCAGAAAACAACCTAACAAAGAAACCTCACCCTGTATCTGACCAGGACATATTCCTCCACCATAATTAATACAAATCAGGTAAAACTTTATGCTGCTCCATAACCTGCCACTTCAATATTGCCTTCTGCAATAACAAAACTACTTGTTCTCCAGTCAAGACTTGTTGCCACAGAGACCAACCATACCTAGCTAACCATAGCTGATAACTAATAAAACTCATTAATAGTCGGATAATAATATCATCAAATTTGGCCCATGCTCCAGGGAGCACCCCATCGGCCCAAATCCATGAAGGTTGATCCTGAAAGGGGTTTAAAGGCCATGTCCTGTGAAATACTTCCCAAAACGTCATAGCAAATGGGCACTCGAATAGAAAATGAGAAAAAGTCTCTATGGATTCCATGCAAATATTCCCTCTAGGACATGTACGTTCATTAATGCCTTTATACTTTAAATTGCCCTGAACCCCCAATTTTTGGTGGATACATAACCAAATAAAGTCTCTCATAAAATTTGGATGTCTTTTACTGGATAAAAAGGAGTTGATCAGAGAATGTTCGATAGCCGATAAAGTGACATACCATGGGGAGACATAATAAAAGTTTCCCATTATCCGATTATACATAGCTTTTTTTGAAAGTATACAAAGAGAAGTTTTCTGAAGTTTCCATGCTTTTATTTTACTTATTACACTCAAGAAGTGTCCTGGGAAGTGAGCCACCCATGTCTGTCGAGGGAGAGGAATAGCCGGATCCCAATCATCAAAAAGGGGTCCAATCACTTCCTCTACCCACGAGATTCAATCCTTTGCAACATTTGTCAATGAGAACAAAATAAAAAAAAAAAAAAGTTACATAAAAGAAAACTACCGGGTTTAATATACCCAGGCCCCCCCTTTTATAGGTAAATAAGTCACCCTCTCTTGACAGGATTCAACCTGCTACCTCATAAACATTGAAAAAAAACACTATAAACTGAGGCCTCCATATTTAACGGTGGGGGGAAAAACAGCTGCTAAATACAAAAAATGGGACAATAAAAAAGTTTTAATTAAAAAAATATGCTTCCCTTTAGTCATTTGCCATTTATTCCAGCGGGCTACTTTTCCTGCAGCTGATATCAAAAGTTGTTCCCAATTACACCGCTGGGGATCATCCCCACCAAAATAAACACCCAATATTTTTCTATAGGTCAAATCTATAGGAATTCCCCAAACAAGGGAGACATCACTGGCATCATACCCTAAGGGCAGGATCCCACTCTTCTGTGTATTGATTCTAGATCGGGAAAGATTAGTAAATTCACATAAGAGATCACGAGCGGCTACTGCAGAAGATTTGTCTGCCAAAAGAAGTTCCAGATCATCCACAAATGCTAAAGCAACCACCTGCTTATCCTCTGATCCCACTGAAAGTCCAGTTATTGCTTCTGTCCTATATAATGCATGCAATAAAGGATCAATAGATAGGACATATAATAAGGGACTGAGAGGACATCCTTTGCCTCACCCCCCTGTGAACAGAAACTGCATTACCTACCCAACCATTAACACTAGGAATAAGACTTATTCCTGTGTAACAAATCTGTAACCACCTGATAAAAGGAGATGGAAATCCAAAGGACAGTAATGTTTCCCACAAATAGTTATATTCAACCCGATCAAAGGCTTGAGATTGATCTAAACATACCAAATGACCAAATAATTCCTGGTTGTCTCCCTTATGTAGAATTTCCCGAATCAAAATTAAAGCATCCTGAATCCGTTTTCCTGGGATGCTACTATATTGGGATGGATGCACTACCAGATCTATGACACTAGCCAATCTATTACTAAGAACTTTCATAAGAATTTTATAATCGGTATTCAGAAGCGAAATCGGCCTCCATTGTCTTATATCTCCCCGATTCCCTCCCTTAAAAAATCAAGAGCAAAAGGCCTTCCAACATACTCTTAGGGAGTTGCTGTTGGGATAAGCCATCATTTAAACACATACAAAACTCAGGTCCTAAAACATCCCAAATACTTTTATAAATTTCATGTGGGAGGCCATCAGATCCAGGTGTAATACCTGGTTTAAGTGACCAAATTACATTTTTTAGTTCAGTTTGTGAGATAGGTTCAGTCAAAAGATTCCCAACATCCTTAGGTAACTGGGGTAAATTAAGTTCACCCAACCACTGTCTCATTTTCCCTACCGATAAATTCTGGCTATCAAAAACCTGAGAGAAATGAGTAGTAATTTCATGTAAAATATCTGCTTTTGTATGCATAGTATTACCAGAAGAGGTATTCAAATACTCCAGGTTATGGTAATCATGAAAAAGTTGCATAGAGTCAAATGGTAGTGTGTCTTTCCTCGTACCATTCATGCCATACTTCTGTTGATATTCTAAAGATTTAAGGGCTTCAAGCTGTTTCTTTGCCAGTAAAGTTTTTAGATATTTAATCTTCTGCAAGTCCTCCGCTCCTAAATTAGGGTGGAAAGACGTTCAGAAGGCAATATTTTTCCTCAAAAAGGTTATTTCATCATATTTAAATTTCCCATTAATCGCTCTATTGTACGAAAAAAGGAACGCATCTCCACTTTTGTGTCTTCCCACCAAGTAGTATTATTATCATATAAAAAACACAGATTTTCTTGCTTGCAATACTGCTAAAAATCCTTCACATACTACTGGAATACATAATAATGAAGTATTCAATTTCCAGGTCCCTGGCCCCCTTCTTACCTCAGGGACATCCCTAAGGACTAATGTTAATAGCTTATAATCAGAAGTAGCTACATCTTGAAGGAGAGCCATTTCAACTTTTATAAAACCAGATATAAAAAAATAATCAATTATAGAGGCCCGTGGACCACAAAAATATGTGCTAAGCTCTGTTATAGGGAGAGAACTAAAGGCATCTATCAAGCCCGCATTGCTAATCAGGTGAGTCAGGCACTGAGCATCACAGTATATTTTTTTATTTGGGACAGGAATAGAACACTGGGCCAAATTAACATTAAAGCCCCCTCCTAAAACTATCAAATGAGATGTCTGTAATAAGGGAAAAAGAGAGCAAAAGAGCAGTTCTCTCTCATACTTTGTTTGAGGTGCATAAATATTTATAAGTCTAATCAAGTGGTGTGCCCATAATATATCCAGTATCAAAGCTCTGCCTGGCTGCAACTCTAAATGATGCACAACCTTAACTTTAAAAGAAAAAAACATATCCCAATCCCTGAACACTGATCCTCCCCCAGGACCAAATACTATCCCCCCAAAGCCATGTATCCGAAGCTGCAGACCTCTCAGCTGCTGAGTGTAACCGGACATCCTGAAAAAAAATACAATCCAGGTTAACATGCAAAAAATAAGAGAAAGTACTTAGTCTTTTATTCAGAGATTGAATGCTGTTAACATTCAAAGAAGCCACTCGAAAGGAAAAGGGATCCATATATTTAAACAGGCAAGGCTCTTCATTTTACTTTACTCAAGGCTCTTGTTACTCTTCTACTTTTTGGGCCCTGAGTCGAATGATCAGCAGGATCCAGGCAATCACCCTGAGAGTTTGCCACCATTACTCCTGCAACAGATAAAGTCACAGGGTCTAGGTCCTGAAACACGTCAGACAACACAGTGAATTTATTAGTATCTTCCACAGGGGTCACCAGTTCAGGTTTCCTCTGTTTGCCTTTCAGTTTAGCCGATTTCCCTTTCTTACCCTGTACCAAAACAAAGCCTGAACCACTGGCAGTGGATTCGGGGGGAAGGTTTTCGAAAGGCAGGATATTAGGAAGATCAGTAGGATTACCCTCATGTAAAAGGGGGCCAATGTCAGGTAATTGGGGTTCCTAGCCTTCCTCCTTCTCAGTCAAGGGTCCTGATACAGGACTGTTCCCACTAGCAGGTACCCCTGAAGTGGAGGATATGCAGGTCACCACAGGGCCTGGGCCTTGCTTTACCACCAGACAGATATAATGATCCTGGACTCCAAAATCAGCATCCTCTGTATTTCGTGCAGCAGAGGGGCAATTATAAAAGACATGACCAAGTTCATCATAAAAGTTGCACTTAGGTTGTTTAAAGCAGTGGGCACCAGGATGACCCATATCCCCACAATAAGAGCACTTCAGAATGTCACAAGAGGTGCTTATATGTCTAGATGAGCCACATTTAAAACATACCCATGGCTGTCCAGGGTAAAATAGAAAACCTTTATCTCACCCAATAAAAAAGCAATTAGGCAAATGTATCAAGTCCTGCTCATTATGGTGCAACTTTATATGGAATTTCCACCCTCCATTCCAAAACCCTTCAGTATCCAGAATGGGCATGGGATTACCCAGGACATTGCATCTCTTTCCCAACCAGTGCACAATGTCCACTATATTAAGCCCCTCATTTCTAAATAAAATAGTAATTACCCAAAAAGGTTGCTTAGTAAGGGGGAAAACTTATAAAGTCCAACCACAGAGGATTGGTTTTTAGATTCACGTATCTACACCAAAAAGTTTCCAGCAACACGGAGGTGCAGAAGCTGATATCAAAGGTGAACTCCCCCTGTACATGTATGAGTGCATAGACCTCTGAGGGGGAGAACCCCATGCTTCGTTTCAGTAGGACTTTGCCCACAAAAAATCTGTCAGAGGGGTTGTCGCGAGGGCCTACATAATGTAGACGAATCACATTTCTTCATTTCGCTAGCTCCACTGGTTAGTGGAAATGACTAGCATAGGAGGGTTTAACAGGATCCCCAGGATGGAGGGCAAGTGTGGGATCAGAAACAGTAGGTACAACTGGGGTTTCCTCAGGGTCTGGCACTTCAATATCTAAGTGATAATCAGAAATAAAGTCAGACTAGGAAGTAGATACAGGGGAATTAACAGCACAAGAATCAGAATCAGCACTTATCTGCTTCTGTATTTGAGATGCAGGTCCAGTATTGGGCTTCCAATGCCCATCAGAAAGAGGAATCCAACCTGATACAAGCAGGGCCTTATCAGGAGACCAAAAATCCGCCTCTCCCATACTTCAATACCACTGCAGTGATGAAGGAACTGGTTCAGGTTTTTATTTGGAAGCATCCTCAGCTGTTAGCAGCTTCGCAACTCCCCTTGAGACTTCTGCGCCTGGAGATATGTCTAAGCGCTTCCGCTTCCAATCCTCTGCTTGACGCAGTTGCTCAGATGTCAATTGCTCACTTTCATGGAGCAACTCAGCAGCTAAACAATGCTGTTTCTGCTCAAGACTCATCTGATTCTCCAGACTTTCTGTGATGGGACCACCACTGTGGACGTTCTGCTGGCCACCTGCCTGGTGCATTCCAGCCTTCCTCTTTGTGGTTCCATTCTCTTGAAAACTCATAATATCTTGTAAATTCTCCTGGACTCGCGCAGTCCCATCCATCCATTCTTCACCAGTCCTGGCAGTTCCCCCAAGATCTGGAACAGCAGCCATCTTGGAGTCACCAGCAAAAGGGTCCCCCCCTGCTCACAGGAAGCAGAGTAGGGGAATTTCCCTGTGTCCTGGCCAAATTTCCTTCATTCACTAAAAATACCACCAACAGCTTAATCTGGTTCATGGTCAGTTGGCATTCTTCTGTATCCTCCTCCCTTGGATCATGCCTGAAAATAGGCAGGATTTGTCTAGTCCACTTACCCGGTCAACAAAACAAAATAAATAAATTTAATGATGTGCCTTGTGGGGGATACCAGTCTTAGGTGCAGTGGTGTATGTTGCAAAGGCTTGTTTCCACTGCTGAGATCTTATGAGCAGGTCTCCAAAGATATGTCTGCTGAATCTGCTACTCTTAGCATGGTCTTGCCTATGGTGAGTCTACTTGAACAACTATATTTTGGATTACCAGTGCACATTGTGTATTTAGACTTTGCAAAAGCATTTAACTTTGTCCCCCACAAAGAGTTAATATATAGGCTAATAGAATTACAATTCCATCCCACCATAGTAAATTGGGTCAAATCATGGTTGACACAGAGAAGGTAGAAGGTCAAAATAATGGGTTATACATCTGACTGGGGTTACATTACTAGTGGGGTGCCTCAAGGATCCATATTGGGTCCATCATTATTCAACACTTTCACTTCATCTATGCAGACTTCCCAAAACACATGGCTCATAATTTTTGCCAATGACACTAAGGTGACATAGTCAATAACTAGGCAGACATAACCAACTTTCAAAAATACTTAGATAACGTGAAAACTTGGGCACAGCACAAGCTTAGATTTAATAATGATAAGTGCAAAGTCATGCATTTATGGAAGAAAAACAGGGTTGCCAGATACACATTACATGGGAAAGAATTACAGGTCAGACTCACAGTCAAAGAACAAGATCTGGGTATCACTATTAACAATAAATTAACCTTTGATGACCATACAAGAGGGGGTTTTACTGAAAAACAATAGAGTACTGTGGTATATCCAAAGACACATTAGGAGCAAAGAGAAAAAGATGATCATACCCCTGTATGATGCGCTCGTGAGGTCACAGTTGGAGTACTGTGCACCCTTTTGGTCCCCCCAACATACAGGGTGTATAAGATTACTTGAGGGGATCCAAAGGAGGGTAAAAAAACAGTAAGAACTGTAAAACATTTTTTTTCCAGTTGTTTAATCAGGTGAGACATTAAGCTGAAAGCTTGTTTACAGGTGCAACCTGGGAGCACAGGGAAGTTGAGTTACTTGCCCAGGGTCACACAGTATATGCAAGTGGGGGCTGTGGGATTCAAACCTAGGTCTCCAGATCTGAAGCTCAGAACCTCATACAACTGCACTATACTGCCTCCTGTTTTATGAAGATAGGTTGCAGTACTTAAATGTATACACGTTAAAGTATAGGAGAACTAGGGTGACCTATGTCTAATTTTTAAAGCATTCCACGACAGGGATAGAAACATAGAAACATAGACTTTGATGGCAGATAAGGACCACTTAGCCACCTAGTCTGCCCATTTCCCTACCTACAGGATAGGCCACAGATCCTAGTTAACCAACAGCCTATTTCTTCCTACCCCCCCACACGAACTGCCTTATGTCTGTCTCATGCATTCTTGAATTCTCCAGCAGTTTTAGACCCCACAACCTCCTCAGGAAGGCTGTTCCATGCATCCACTACCCTCTCTGTGAAAAAATACTTCCTCACATTGCCTCAGAACCACCCCCCCATCTTTAAATTGTGTCCCCTTGTTCTTGCACATCTCTTTTTCTGAAAGATGCTACCCTCTTGGACTTTGTTGATTCCATTGAGGTACTTAAAAGTTTCCATCATGTCTCCCCTCTCCCTTATTTCCTCAAGGGTATACATATTAAGCTCCTTTAGTCTCTCCTAATATGGCTTCTCTTGCAGACCCTGCACCATTTTAGTTTCTCCCCTCTAGACAGCCTCTATCCTGTCTATGTCCTTGCGGAGATGGGGTCTCCAGAACTGGACACAGTACTCCAGATGGGGTCTCATCAACTGTCTGTACAGAGGAATAACAACTTCCTGTTTTCTACTGGTGATGCTTCTCCCCAGGCATCCCAGTATCCCCCCCAGCTCTCCCTACTGCCTTCTCACATTGCTTGCTAACCTTAAGGTCATCTGATATGATTCCCCCCAGGTCCCTTTCCTTTTTTGTTGTTGTTACTACCTCCCCCCCATTGTGTAATCTTCCCCTGGATTCTAGCTTCCCAGGTGCATTATTTTGCACTTATTTGCATTGAATCCCAGCTGCCATACTTCTGACCATTCCTCCAACCTTGCCAAGTCCCTTCTCATCCTTTCCACACCTTCTTGTGTATCAACCCTGTTGCAGATCTTTGTGTCATCTGCAAAGAGGCATACTTTTCCTTCCAGTCCCTCTGCAATGTCACTTATAAAGATATTAAAAAGGACTTGACCCAGTACTGAACCCTGTGGTACCCCACTAGTAACCCCTCTTTCTTCAGAGTGGACTCCATTTACAAATACCTTCTGTGTCCTGTTGTCCAGCCAATGTTTTACCCAGGCTACCACCCTGGGACCCACTCCCAGGCTGGTTAATTTGACTATTAATCTTTTGTGTTGGACTGTGTCAAATGCCTTGCTAAAGTCTAGGTATGCCATGTCCACAGCCCCTCCCTGGTCTACTACTTTGGTCACCCAGTCAAAGAAATCTATTAGATTTGTCTGACATGATCTTCCCACTGTGAACCTATGCCTCCTTGGGTCCTGTGCTCCACTAGCCTCAAGGTACTCAACAATTCTTTCCTTCAGAAGTGACTCCATCACTTTCCCTACCACAGAGGTCAAACTGACAGGTCTGTAGTTTCCTGCCTCTGTCTTGGTCCCACTTTTGTGAAAGGGAATCACATCCGCCTTCCTCCAGTCCTCTGGTACTACACCATCCTCCCATGATTTATTAAAAAGAGTAGTCAGTAGTTTCACTAGTTCCCCCCTTAATTCTTTTAGAATTCTGGGGTGAATTCCATCAGGCCCCATTGCTTTGTCCCAAGGGCGTAGACAGGCATACTCACTGTACACATTTGTGTACAGTTTTGTTGTGTGCCTGTCACAAACCATAAGCCACTCTGTTAATATTATCATTCTAATCCGTAGTATTTGGGTTAGTGTAGGCCACTGAGGAGTGTCCAATACATGTATAACCTCTTTAGAGAGTAGAGGAGTTATCTGACAACAATCTGACTTGTTTGGAAAGGGGTGCCATTTGGAAAGGATGTGTACATTTTTTAATTGGGGGGTTGTAACTGTTGGAGATTGTGTACAAAATGGAAATTTCTGGCTACACTCCTGCAGTTTGTCCACCTTCAGTTTTAGGAATTCTTGCAGAAGCCTTTCTTCTGTGAAAGGGCTGGGATCGACCCCCCCCATCAAGAGTGCTTCTGTTAATTGTATTAGGCACTTCCCCCTCCTCTTTTGTGAATACTGAGCAGAAATATTCATTCAGTATCCCTGCTTTTTCACTATCCCCCTCTGCCCACCCACTATTCATTCTATTCAGCCTCACTATCCCTCCCTTTGTCTTTCTATACTCTCTGATGTACCTATAAAAGGTTTTATCCCCCTTCTTAACTAAGTTGGCTATCTTTTCCTCAGTTTGAGCCTTTGCTATTCTGACTTCCCTCCCTGCTTCCTTCTGCCTTAACTGGTACAGCTCTCTGTCCTGCTTCTGTGTTTCTTATACTTCCTGAATGCTATCTTTTCTCCTGACTTTCCCAGCCACCTCTTTTGAGAACCATAGTGGCTTTTCTTTCATTTGATTTGTTTATTTGCTTCACACAAAGGCTTGTTGCCTCTGTGATGGCAGTTTTGATGATTCCCCATTGTTGCTTCACCCCTCCTTCTAGCCTGTTTGCTAGTGCTTTTCTGAGGTACTCTCCCATCTTGCCAAATTCAGCCTTCCTGAAGTCCAGTACCCTCACTTTTGTATGGCTTGACTCTGTAGCTGAGTTTAATGTGAACCACACTGTCTGATGGTCACTTGTTCCCAGATGGCAACCCACTTCTAGATCTGAGATCCTCTCACTGCCCCTATTTGAGAGTACAAGGTCTAAGATTGCTCCCTCATTAGTGGGTTCTGAAACTAGCTGTCTGAGGCCTGCCACCTGTAGGCATCAAGAATGGCCCTGCTCTTGGATGTGGCTGCAGCAAATGTGCTCCAGTTAATATCTGGCATATTCAGGTCTCCCATCAACAGTATCTCCCCTTTCTCTGCCATCCTAAGAATGCCTTCTATCATATCCTTGTCCATTCCCTCACCCTGACGTGGGGGTCTGTACACAACCCCTGTGCAGATTGTGATGCCTTTTCCAGTCTTCAAGATGACCCACAGTGCCTCCTCTCCTCCCTGTTTACTCTTTTGTTCAGTTACTTTTATCCGTTCCTTTACATAGAGAGCAAATTCTCCCCCTCTTCTCTCCTGCCTGTCTCTCCTGTAGGTTATGTAACCTGGTATGTTAACATCCCAGTCATGGTTCTCTGTGTACCATGTTTCTGTGACTGCTATGATATCCAGGCATCCCTCTTCCATCAAGGCCACCAGTTCAGGCAGCTTGTTGCCCAGATTACAGGCATTGGTACTCGTTACCCTCCATTTCCTGATGGCCTTACTCCTTTTTTCCCCATCCCTGTCCTTCTTGCCTTTGTCACTTTCCCCATTTACCCCTGCCCTTCTCCCTATCGCCACCTCTATGTTGGTGTTTACTGTACTTACTGCCATGATTTTTTGGGGGGGCTAGGATTTCCCTGCTCCTTTCCAGTGCCTCCCCCCTTGGCTAGTTTAAATGCTTGCCAATGAAGCATTTAAACCTATCACCTAGGATCCTGGTTCCCCTCCTGGACAGATGCAGTCCATCATGCCAGTATAGGCTTGCATCACTCCAGGTGGACCCCAGTCCTCAATGAAGCCAAATCCCTGTGCTCTGCACCAGTTTTTCAACCACTGATTGAATCCCATGGTGCAGAACACCCTAACCTCTCCTACGCCATAGATGGGCAGCACCTCCGAGAAGGTTACCGTGCATGCTACTTGTCTAAGGCCCCTCCCCAATTCCACAAACTCTTCCTGCACTGCTCTATTCCTTTCTTAGCCAGGTCATTTGTCCCTAGGTGGACAATGACATCCAGCTCCCTTCCCTGTGCAGCTGCTCTGGCAATCCTGAGGATTCGTTCCCTGTCCCTCCAAGCCATGGCGCCAGGCAGGCACCTTACCTCCCTCTCCCCTTCCTCCCCCAGTTCTACCTTCCTAACAATGGAGTCCCCCACCAGGAGTTGTTTCCTTCCCCTGTGGGGTCCCATGCCACCCTCCTGTGGGTCTCCTTTGTGGAGGTTCCCTGCATCCTCCTTGGTCTCCATTGCAGGTGCATCCATAGAGGAACCACACTTTGCCAGAATAGCATAGGAATTGTGCAGAGGTACAACTTGGGGAATGTGCCTCTGTTCCACCACCCTCACCCTCCCTGAGCCCACTGTGGTCCAACCGCTCCATTTCTTGGCAACCTCTGAGGCAACGGCAGTGGCACTGGTGTCCCTGGATGGAGGAGGAGGTCCCACAAATCCTGGCTAACTCAGGCTGGAGATGAGCAACCTCCTTCCTCAGCCCAGTGAGGTGTCTGTAGATGGGACAACACCGCATCCTCCAGAATGTCTCCCAGAAGACTGCTGATCTTTGTGAATGTATGGGCCTTATAAATAAAACAATAAATTGAGACACTGACACATAAACTCCAACTATATGGAGAACATTACAAAACTAAAAGAAGAAAGCAATGGTTAAATCAGTGGGTGGTGACTAACTGGAATGCCCTACCAGAAACAGTGGTCCTAAGCAAAGATATGGATGAATTCAAGGAAGTACTAGATAAGTTTATGATTCAAACTGGCAATAGAATCTTCTAGTGATATAATGGCAAGTCTACTTGGTTAATGCTATTGACTCGTAACCCTCTATTAAATCAATGAAACATATGCAATGTTATATGACATCTACCACAACAACAACCCAACAAAGTAAGGTTTGTCACAGTGGTGTCTGTATTTCTGCAAGTAGATGTGGTGGTGGTTGTGGCATCAGTGGTGATGGAGGTGATAATAATGACTTCAGTAGTGGTGATCAGGATTCTAGAGCTGGACAAAGTAGTGGTGCTGGTGGAGGTGTTGGAGGTGTTGGTGACACTACTAGTTCATCATCTCAGTAACATCCAAAGCTGGATGCTATCTTTATTGGGGAAGTGACTGAGATGCTTCTGACAAAATTTGCATAACGATTTCAAAGCATTTGACTAGACACCCAAGTTGGCAAGGCAACATTACTATATCCCACATATAAACATGTCTGCATACCTCTTGCACATGTTGACAATGTCAGACAGAATGTTTTGCAGACAGTTCAGATAGAGCAGTGCATACACTACACAGCGACCAAAACTCAACTTCCTACTCCTCTTCCTCCTCCTCTCGGGCCTACTTCCCATGCTTCCAGTGCTAGGGGGTGTCAGCGTGGTGATGATGATAATGGTCATGATGATGACATCAGATGGGAAGAGGAAGAAATTAATGATTTGATTCCAGGAGACACAACAAAAGACATATGGGAGCTGTTAGACACACAATACCGATGCCACACACACATTATGCATGACAGAATGGACATGATGCCAGACTACATGCCAAAGTTATATTTAGAAGAGTCACTGTCTAGCTGAAATACTGATGTCATCAAATTCCAATGGGACAGAAAAGTTATTTGGCCTTCACTGGCTAAAGTGTTTTTTTACATTCTGGGGATGTCCCCCAACATCAGTTATTTCTGAAAGGTGTTTCAGCACTAGAGATGCAGCAAAGTTTTTTCTTCACTGGCAAATTTTCATCAAGGTTGCCAAATTCACTTCCTCGAATCAGTTTGTGAAGTTGCAAGGTTAAATAAGAATATGCCATTTCTAACTTCTCCTTGCCTTTGGTTTTTTTAAGTGAAAATTTCACTTAAAAATTACCAAAGCGAGAAGAACTTACACATGTTAAAGCCCCTAAATCCATGGTGTCTGGGGCCCCCCAGCTGATCACCAGCCACAATGCAAAAAGTGTATATTTTAATTAAATCCTTGGTGTCTAGTGGTCTGCTCCCCCATGATTAAATGCCTGGTGTCTAGGGGTGAGCCCCCTTCCCCGTCAATAGCCGGCACAATGTAAAATATATATATATATATATATATAATTAAATTCCTGACATCTACTGTGATCCTCCTCCTGCCAATCACAGGCCAGTTGACCACAATCAATATATATATATATATATATATATATATATATATATTAGTTGTAAAAAACTACATTAATGCAAAGATTAGGGCATAAAAACACAAAGCGTACAAAGACGGGAAATGAAAAAGCATTAGGGATTTGGGTCTCGGTAGTATTGACGATTCAGAGGTGGGGTCTTACTTGTGGTTGTCAACCCTAAAGTCCACCCCCTCTCTCAATCAGGCGAGTTTAAATGTGATGTCTTTGGCCCTGCATGAAGAAAGCTCTGACAGTTTATGTTGGCCATATTGTATTACTATGAGGCACTAGGATAGAGCAATATCTAATGCTTTGGACAGGAGGCTATGGGCTGGGTTGTGGGCAATAGGGTTGGCAACCCCAGGTAAGACCACACCACTGATTCGACAATACTATGGAGACCCAAATCCCTAATGTTTTTTCATTTCCCATCCTTGTATGCTTTGCATTTGTATAACCCTAGTCTCTGCATTAACATAATTTTTTGCAACTAATTTCCCTTCTTTTTGTTATGGGGGGGAACTGTACATATCCTCATTTTCACAGGTCCCTTCTGAACCGATGCAAATTGAGTTGCATGCAATATGGAAGACAGTCCAGGAGATGTATCCTCATTTGAACAGGTCCATTCTGGACCTGCACAAAATGAGCTAAAAGCAATATTGGAGACTGTCATGATACAGTACATGAGCCCGGCAGACCACGGCACACATCTCGATACCCTGTGGTTGAGGTTCCCTGACCCACCACAAGGTGTGGCGTCTGCACCAAAATACTGCTCTATCCCTAGGTGCACCTTTCCCACCAGCTTTGTCCCAGTAAACTGGCTCACTGAATTCACACCTGAACACAGCTTACTGGCATGGTAAGGCAGCGTGTTCCCCAGAGGTGCAACTGACATCCCTATAATCAAAGTTACTTAATAAATTCTTTGTTTTTTTAATATTTTAACACCAGACACTCAACATATTCTTCTTATGACCCCAGCTCATAAACCCCATAGGTGAACATTTTCAAATCCCTGCTGAAATGCCATTCCATGCCACAGGTGCAGAAGCACATTTCAGGCATGACCTAATAAATGATGGCTATACTATTCATGAGGTGGTGTGAAAAAATGGGTTTGTTGAAAATCTGGAGTTAAAATATTGTAAATTACCAAAGTAATGTGCCTGCCTAGAAACTGCATAACATAAGCTGGTAATGTGACCATTTTTAGATTTATTTGTCCAAATTTTCAACATGGGTTTTTTGGGGCCCAACCTCAAGAACATTGGCACTGTCATTTTGTTAATCAGTTCTGAAAGGTGACTCCAATTATCAACTATGTCATTCTGCACCACATGTGCAAAAACACATTTCAGACAGGATATGAAAAATCACAGCTGTACTGTTCATGAGGTGGTGTGAACAAATGGGTATGTTGAAAATCTGGAGTCAAAATATTGTAGATTACTAAAGTTATGCACCTGCTTAGAAACTGTGCAATGCACACTTGTAACATGGCCATTTTTTTAAATTTTTTCATCAAATTTTCAACATGGGTTTTTTGGGACCCCACCTCATGAACACTGCCACTTTCATTTCATTAATTGGTCCCAAAAGATGATTCTTTGCAGTGACTGTGAAATCACCTTTCGGGACCAAGAAATGAGATGACAGTGCTAGTGTTTATGAGGTGGGTCCCAAAAAGCCTATGTTGAAAATTTGGTGCAAATATACCTAAAAATGGACAAGATATCAACATAAGATCAAAATGCCATTGACAGCCATTATATGGCACTTACCATGATTCTTCAGTTTGCGGTTCGGCTTTGAAGCATGCAGACATGTCCAGATTCTCAGAAGATGGCATCGGCCGATATCCGGAGGTAAGTATGGGATAAAAGGGTTGTGGGGTGCTAGGTGCTCAGTGGGAGTGTTGGGATGGGGGAAGTTGGATGGTGGGGATGATGAGGGACTGTTTTTTTTGCAGGTTAAAAAATTAATTAAAAAAATTGGGGATTGTTTTCTTTTTTTTACAGGCACATTTTATTAATACTTCTATATTGGGACACTGGGGGTAGGCTTTCCAGTGTCCCATACTGCTGGAGGGGATTCCAACATGGGGATTGGGACCCCTGATGTCGGTAAGCTAATTAAACATGGGGCTGCAAGAGGAGGGGGTCCAACACCAGTGGTGGGCATCCTGGTGTTGGTATTTATCAATTATTTTATTAACTGTTTTGGGACTTTGGGGTGGACACCTCAGATGCCTCACACTGCTTGGGAGGATCTAGTAAGTGCTGACATGGGAATTGAGGCTCCCAGTGTTGGCAGCCTTGTAAAAACAACTGACTGCAGGGAGCAACACTGGGGGGTGGTCATCCTGTGTCTGACTATATAGTAAAGAAAGACTGCCACTGGGACAGCCCCCTCCCCCAGCCTTATAGATGTGCAAAAGAATAAAAAATTATTTATTTGTAGACTTCAGAATGACAGAGCAGTCAGGATGGGGACGAATGACAACTACCATTACAGGATACAACACAGCTGTCCTTTAGTAAAGGAGAGCTGTGTTTTATAGCACAAGTACTATACCACACAGCTATTATTTATTAAAGATAGCTGTGTTGTATAGTGCCAGTACTATAAGACACAGTTGTCTTTAATAAATGATAGCTGTGTCATATAGTGCAAGTAGTATACGACACAGTAGTCTTTAGTAAATGACAGCTGAGTTGTATAGTACAAGTACTATATGACACAGCTGTCATTCATTAAAGCCAGCCATGCCGTATGTGTCTTGACCATGGGAGGTAAGTATAGGGTAAGGGGGTGGGGTGGGGTTGTTGATGGTTAGTGGGAGGGTTGGGTTGGGGTAGGGAGAGGGTGACAACCACAATGGACTGTTTTCTTTCAGGTAAAAAAGATGTTGTTGGACTTTTTCCTTAGCAGGGAACATTAACACTATTAAACCACTTTGGGACACTGGGGTGGGCTCCCCAGTGTCCACACTGCTGGTGGGTAAATGACAACATGGGGATTGGGCCAGCCAATGTTGGTAGTAAAGCAAAAAATGAAAAAATTAAATGAAAAAACAAATAAATATTAATGAACATATAAATATACTGTCACCTAGGCCCCCCCCGTGCAGAGAACAGTTTAGTTATGGCACAGTCAGGATGGAGGGGCTACAATAACAGTAGCTGCATCCCTGACCTGCGAGTGGTGACAGCAGCATGGGTTGCATTATATGAAACAGCTGTCATTTAATAAAGACAGCTGTGTCCATATAGTGCAAACTGCTATTTTCACAAAAATTCAGTTATGAATAGAAAGTTGATTCTTTGAACTGTGCATGCTCAGAAACTGAGCATTTGTATTAAATAATTTAAAAACTACTTAACGGCAGGACCTAAAAATCACAAAAGCACATACCTTGGACCAACCTCTATCAAACCTGAACTTTTCATGTTTCAAGGCCTCCTATTTTTTTAGTTATCAGGTAGCAAAAAAAGTCTTAAAAATGTTCAAAAAAGGAGACTTTTGGGGTTCTTTGCACCTCTGTAACTTTGCTTCACCTGAACCAATCTACAAGATGTTTACAGGATCAAGAGATGGTATACCGACTGTGCAGCATCTGAAATACCGCAAAGACCATCACAGCAACATTTTCAGCAGTTTGCTGCGATGGTCTCCGCATTGCCGACACTGTTACCGGTGAGGTGTTTGCCCCCAAGCGAACTCTGACTGGAGTTAGCAATCTAAAGTAAGGGGAGTGCAGGGGGCAGAGTCCTCTGTTTGGGGGCTATGGGGGGCAAAGCTCCCCACAAGAAACACTTGATCCTGAGTAACAGCACAACACCAGTTGGTGGTGTTGTGCTATCATTGTGCTGTCAGGCAACAAATTTCTTGTCGCTGAGGCATTGAGGTTCCCTCAAGCGATCCTGGCACAAAGGCCATGCTTTCCAAATTTCATGTAAATTGGTTGAAAGAGGGCAAAGTTATTAATATGCAAAATCTTGAATGTAACATATAATTGCGTACATGTATTTTATATATATATATATATACATATCTACATATATATATATTTTTTTTCTCTAAAATACCAGCAGCTTAATATGGTTCTGTTCAGTTTACATCTGTACAAATAGTCCCCTTTCCTTGCCCCTGAGTCACACCTAGAAATGAGCTGCAGCTCAGTGTGCCTGTCCTGGTCACAAACATTCAAATAAGTAAAAGAAAATAAAAATATATATATACTTTAAATGAAATTCCTGGTATCTAGTGGACCCCCCCACACACCATGAGGGAGTGCCTCACTGTCCCACTTCCCTTATCCCAACCCCAAGCTGGCCACCGACATGACCCTCCACTCAACTCCATGGCCGGGAACCCAACTGAGCTCTCTTAATGAATGAGCACGTGTGTGCAAGCACATGTCCATTCAATGAGAAAGCTCAGTCTAGCTGCCATCCATGGGAATGAGTGGAGGACTATGGTGGCCCACTCAAGGGGTGGGGTGAGAGAGAGGATAGTGGAACACTCCTGATAGGGTAGGGGGTCCACTAGACTCAGGGATTTAACTTAAGATACATATTTCTTTTTTACATTGTGGCCAATTGGCAGGCGATCAGCGTGGGGGGCACAGCAGACGCCAGGAAATTAAATATATATATATTTTTTTAACATTGTGGTTGGCAATTTGTGGGGATAGGGGGGCTGTATCACTTCTAGACACCAGGCATTTCATTATTACACTGTGGCTGTGGTCTGTTGGGGGGACCACTAGAAACCAGGGATTTAATTAAAAATGCATAGTTATTTTTACATTGTGGCTGGCGATTGGTGGTTGGGGGGGAGACTTCCACTCAATACCAGGAATTTATATTTTTTTTGCATTGTGGCAGCAGGGTGGGGTGACCACTACCACACTGAGCAGGGAAGTTTATATTATTATTTGATCTTTTTATTTTTTTGTTTTTTTTGTAGTTTAGGGTATAGGAGGATTGTTATTAAGACTAGAGGATTGTTATTAAAATTAGATTTTATTGTTCAGGGTGGGACGTTAGTTCTTGGAACTTGCTTGTTTACTTCATCTAATGTATTATGTGTTGGGGAGGCTTAGTGATGGTCAGGCACTACTCCCCCACCAGACTCAGGGAATTATGTCCCTTTGACTGCCCCCCACTAACATCTGACATCTATTTTAGGTGTCGTGCTTTGGGGATAGTAAGAAAATGCAGAAGAAGGGGGAGAACTGGGCCTGGGGGAGGGGAAAGAGGAGGGCAGCTAGGAGTTGTGGGGTTCAAGAGGCACCCTGGGGTGAAATGGAGTCAGGACAGAGGTCTTCCCTGTCTTGTCCCCATACCCAAGGGCTCCGACATTAGTGGGCAGGTGCCGAGGTCTTGCCTGACCACTCATCCTAGTTGGGTGGTGTTATGTAATGCCAGATCTAGTAAGAACAAGACAGCTATTATAGCTGATCTTGTTAGAACCACTGATCTGGCTTGCATCACCGAAACCTGGCTGGACAAAAATGTGGGCCCTGTTTTGGCTTCTGCAGTTCTGGCTGGGTTCTCAGTGATACACCGCCCAAGGTTGGATCATAGGGGCAGGTGTGTGGCCATTATATTTAAATCTGAGCTGGGCCTTGTGGATGTGCCATTAGGAAGTACCAGATCCATTGAGTATATCCTGGGAGAGGGTGTAGGTTGTGGGATACTCCTCATCTACCATCCACCAGGAGATGGTGGAGTATTCCTGCAGGAGATAGTGGACTTCCTCGTCGAAATGGTGTTGAGGTCCCCCAGATGGATAGTTCTGGTGGTCTTCAATGCCTGGGTCAATGATGAACTCTCACATTTTGGTCAAAATCTCCTCCAGCTGATGACAACGCTGGGCCTTACACAGGTAGTTACCTCCTCAACCCATATAGGGGGTCACTCGGTGGATCTTATCTTTCTTTTGGGTATGGAGATAGCTGATCTTGGGGTGGAATCAGTTAGTTGATCCAAACCATCAAACCATATAAGCCTAACTTCAGGGTCCCCCAATAGGTGTGCCCTATGGAGATGGTTCAGCACCGCTCAAGGAGTTAACCCTAGCAACTTATCGGCAGTACTGGACCTATCGGGTTTGTCGGGTGAATGCATGAGTCCAGGTGATCTTGTATTGGCCTATAATAAGGCTGTGGGAGATGCCCTGGACAAGATTGCTCCTGCTCGTGTTTGGCCCATCACCCTTCACGCAAGGAACCCTTGGTTTGATGGTTGCTTGAAGGAGTTGAGGCGAGTCAGTTGAAGGATGGAGATAGCTTGGCGAAAGTCTGGTCTTGATGCTGATATGCTTAAGCTGATGGCACATTATGATGGTTATCAGTCAGAAATCACCCATAAGAAAGCAGATTTCCTGTCCAGTGAGATTTCTGCTGCACAGAATCGACCAGCTCAGCTTTTCAGGACCATTGACAGATTGTGCAATTCAATCTGTCTTCAGCCTAGAGAAGCCTTTTCTCACCTGAAATGCGATGAGTTTGCTCGGTTCTTTGCAGAAAAGGTTGCCAGCATCAGGTCTAGCATTGGCCCGGCCTCTCCTGTAAGGAATTGTGGTGATCAGAGGGAAGTGACCTGCACCCGGTCTCTCTGGTCAGATTTCTGCCAGCCAGAATTCATAGACATTGTGAAGATCATCCAGACATTGTGCCCAACCAGTTGTAGTTTGGATCTGGGCCCAACACCCCTTCTATTGGGATGTATTGATGTCATCTGCCCGATCCTTGCTGAAATAGTCTGGATGTCCTTGGAGATGGGGATCTTTCCAGAATCCCTAAAAGAGGTGGTCGTTGGACCACTCCTTAAGAAATCCTCCTTGGAACCAGACTGCTTAGCTAACTACCGACCTATCTCTAACCTACCATTTTCTGGTAAGGTTATTGAAAAGGTGGTTGCATTGCAACTGGATGATCACCTTACAACTCACAAGGCCTATGATACTTTCCAGTCCTGATATAGGAAGAAGCATAGCACAGAGACTGCACTTGTCCAAGTATTGAATGACCACCTGATGGCTAGAGATCGAAAAGTATGTACCATTCTGGTCCTTCTCGATCTCTCTGCAGCATTTTGACACTGTAGACCATGGTGTGTTGCTGGAACGTCTGCGGCTTCTTTGTGGTCTGTCTGGTACAGTCCTCAAATGGTTCCACTCGTTCCTCATGGACAGGTCTCAGAGAGTTTCCACTGGAATTTATTCCTCTGGCACTCACTCCCTGCCCTGTGGGGTGCCACAGGGGTCCATTTTGGACCCCAGGTTGTTTGCAGTTTACAGTGTATGCTGCCATTGGGAGATATCATCAGGCGATACAGTTTGAGTTTTTCACTGCTGTGAAGATGATACTCAACTGTTTATGTCCTTTCTGCCCAGCCAAGATGTTGCACTCTCTGTGCTAAACAATTGCCTTACCAAGATTAGAACATGGATGAGTACTAGCTGGCTGAGACTGAATCCGGATAAGACTGAAGTGTTGGTCGTGGACCCTGGTCATCCGGGGGCAGGTATGCAAGCTGGACAGGCATCTGGTCTTTTGATCAATGGCATACAGCTCACTACCTCAGACCGAGTGCGTAACCTTGGCGTTATTTTTGATGATGGCCTGACACTAAAATCTCAGGTGTCGGCTGTTGTCAAATCCTCTTTTTATCATCTGAGGAATATTGACCAGGTAAAAACACTTGGTTCCTCTGGATGATCTTCCAACATTGGTCCATGCCTTCATCACTACCCACCTTGATTACTACAATTCTCTCTACCTAGGGCTTCCAGGGGTTGATATCTGCTGCTTGCAGCTAGTGCAGAACGCGGCAGCCAGGCTTCTGACTGGGACTTCTAGGTCTAGTCATATTACTCCCGTGCTCCGCGAACTGCACCAGCTGCCTATTCAAGGACGGATCACCTTTAAGGTTGGCTTGCTAACCTTTAAAGCCCTACATGAACAGGGACCCGGTTACCTACAAGACCTCTTGATACCCTACTGCCCCCTCTGTCCTCTCTGATCTGCTGAAGAGGGGTTGCTAGAGGTTCCCAGGGTATGATTAAAAACATCTGGTGCCCATGCTTTTTCTTTCTCGGCTCCATCCCTGTGGAAGTCTCTACCTCGTTGGTTAAGAGAATGCCTGACCATCGATAGATTTAAGATTGAGTTAAAAACTTATTTATTTGATTTGGCCTTCTCTGATTATGGTTAACATGTTTTATTTTTGTTTTGACATCATTTCTGTATTTCATTTTATGTACAGCACCTTGATTTTTGAAAGGCACTATAAAAATGAAGTTTGATTTGATTTGATTTATGTGCAATATGTGGAATTTCACCAGTGAAATTCCACACTTCGTGTTCAACCCAGCACTCCATAAATTTCACAAATTGCACTTCACAAACTGAGAGCAATTCATGAAATATTTGACAAAGAGAATTTTGCCGACTTTGCACATCACCATTCAGCACAAGTTGAGATATTGCCTCACCACATCGCTCCAGGCTACATCCAGTCAGAATTGAAATCCTAGCCTTTCTCAAACTGAATTTACCATGCATCAACTTCACCTATCAATCTGATTATTTCAAATTACAACAGGTGTCATAGAAACATAGCAACATAAAATTTGATGGCAGATAAGGACCACTTGGCCCACCTAGTCTGCCCATTTCACTACTTAATGGATAAGTTGCAGATCTTAATTAACCAACAGCCTACTTCCTCCTACCCCCCACTAGAATTGCCTTATGTCTATCCCATGCATTGTTGAATTCCCCCACTGTTTTTGACTCCACTGCTTCCTCAAGAAGGCCATTCCATGTACCCATAACCCTTTCCATGAAAAAAATACTTCCTCACATTACTGCTGAGATGTCCTCCCATCTTCAAACTGTGCCCCTTGTTCTTGCACATCTCTTTTTCTGAAAGATGCTACCCTCTTGGACTTTGTTGAGTCCCTTGAGGTACTTGAAAGTTTCTATCATATTCCCCCCTCTCCCTTCTTTCCTTGAGGGTATGCATATTAAGCTCCTTTAGTCTCTCTTCGTATGTCTTCTGGTGCACACCGTGCACCATTTTAGTTGCCCTCCTCTGGACAGCCTCTATCCTGTTCATGTCCTTGAAGAGATGGAGTCTCCAGAACTGCATGCAGTACTCCAGATGGGGTCTCACCAACTGTTTGTACAGGGGGATAATTAACCCTATACCTGCTGCAGGCAAGTCTCCCCACACTCCCACTGGCACTTACAGCACCACAGTCCAGCTCAGCACCTCCACTCTAAGCAGTGCAATCAACAGCAGGGAAAGAATTTGAACATATCCTGACATCAAGTCCTCTAGAAGACAGTACAATAACTTTAACCATGTTATCAACAGCAAGCTCAATTTGAGCAGGTGGCATATGCCACCTGCCTCAGTGTAATTCAGTCTCATCCTCACAAGCTTGCAAACAGTCAGTGCTAAGTAAATCAAACCTGTGATGTCCCCTAAACCACTGGCACTGGTAAAGAATGACAATGGTCACCTTAGACAGAATGTGATTGGCAGCAGTCTGGGAGGGCATCAGAATGATGCTGCCATTTGCAGCAGCTGTTACAGTAAGGCTTAACACTAAATGTAATTTTAAAAATGTATGGATGAGGGGCATTGAGTTTAGCCAAGGAAACTAAGAATAAATTAATTAAATATTTACAAAAAATTGAAAATGTCGGAACCATGGGGGGAGAGGGGTAAGGTCAGCCAAGAAAACTAAGAAATCTATAGCTCTTAGCACTACATGTTAGCAAAACATTTCAGAAAAGAAAAAACATGAAAAATATTTACAAAAAAAGTAAATATATAAATTTGGGAAGGCAGGACATGCAAAGCATGAAGTACTTGCACTTTTTGTCGGGATGCAGACTTTTGGGAGGAGGGATTTATTTTGAAAACCTATTTGTAACTAACATAGTAATTGGCATAAAGGATGGGGGGGGGGGACCTTGAGGTCAGCAAAGGAAATTATGAATTTTTATAGTTCTGATAGGGGCACTTAGCAGTTGTATGTGTTTGGCACTGTGGCAATCCCCAGCTGTGATGCATGCCAACACCACCTAACACATATAAGCTATAGTAATTAATGGTCATAGATGACCTCCAGGCTTGTCTTCCCTTTTTCTGTAGTGTATATTTATTCCCTATGCCAATTACTACATTGGGAGCCAAAGTGATTTGGCTAATGTATTGAAGCTAAACTGAATTTTATAGCCCACATTAAAGCCCAACCAAAGTTGCCACCAAGACACTTTGCTCACCCTTAGACACCTGGCCACATGAACTCCCCACTCACTGCAGTAGGGCCAACTGGAGAGATACACCATTCCCTCAGTCTGCACATGGGTAATTCCCTTCATGGGAAAGGGTGTGGATGCTCTGAGATGACTGGTGAGAACTCCTAGCTGTGCACACCACTCTAATTGTGTGTATATTTTAGTTAATAAACATATGGCTGTAACCATTTCTTTAAGACCTGTGTTGTGTGATTTTTTTTCCAAGGCAGTCCCCATAAGGGGACCAATAAGACAATTGTTTAGATATATATTTTTTCTTGTTTTTACAGGACTACTGTTGAAAATAGGGCTTGGCCCTGACTTTATGATCAAGTGTAAAAATAAAATGTATTCAAATCAAAATGATAAAATCAAATAATTCAAACAATATCTGCGAATTGATAAGACACAAGACTACTGAAAGAAAAATGGAACAGTTTCATTTATCTAAAGTGACTTTTCATCTTATATCTGAATTGTACATTGTCATGACAATTAATTGTGTCACTCAATAAATTAAACTGAAATAAATACAATGCACATGACTGTGGATACTACAAAACTAAAGATACAGAATCAGGGAAGACAAAAGAACTGCACACTTCAAATTTACTAATAAGCAAGTAAAGACAGAATAATAACAGTCTGGAACCAGTATTGGGAAAAAAAGGTTTTGTTGAAAACAATGACTTAACAAGTTCAGTGCAGTTTTTTTCTTTTATCAAAGATCATTCTTCTGATTCAAAGCCAACAAACTCAGTACAAACTGTTCCTCCTTAGGTTATCTGTAATTTTTTTCCCATGCTGCACATCTGACTCCCTCAGTGATCTCATGGTGTACCTCAATCCCCCACAACTTTCAACTCATACTATAGTAATCTGTCTCCATCTGTCAGAGAAATGTCTCCAGATGACACAATGGTAAAGAGGGTTGTACCCTTGACAACATCAATTTGTCAGGTGATGGTACAGTGAAGGCATGGGTCCCAGATATACCAAGTTCCATTGTCCTCAAGTATGAAGGATGTTTTCACTGTTTTCTGATCCCCACTGAGACAGCAGCTTTTAGGATGCTAAGCACGGATGCTTGCACAGAGCACACAGCTGTGTGTCATTGGCCAATGTCTCCCAACCTGCAATGGTGCACCAACCAGAACTCACCACCTGTTATCACATAAGCTGAGCTACTATGACTACATCTCCCAATCTCCCTCCCCAGATATGGAGAGCTTCTCCTGGGATTCACTCTTCCTCTCCTGCTGGCTGGCCCTGTGACCCAGGCTTGCTGCCAAAACCCAGTAGCCAGCATCATGAGTGGTACCCTACCACTGCACTGATGACCCAGTTTACTAAGGTTAGCTTGTTAGAGATCCAAGGGTTGGACCAAGGATCTAATGTTTTATGATTTGTTTTAATGTATATATTTATGTACAAGTTTAGCTTTTGATGCTAAAAACAGGATCCCAAGAATGAGAACTTGACTTACTTGTGAAGTTGATCTATCTGGGGATTTACAATGGTAAACCATTTTTTGCAACTCTGTAGCATCATTTTTTTTGTCCAGTTCTGGCCAGAAAGACAAGTTCTGTGCCTGATGTTGGTAACAAAAAAGGATTTTTCCATCTAATTTTTACAGCAAAATAATGTCTGTAACTGCTAATATAACAAGAAAAGAGGGTGTAGACTTACATGTGAGGTTGATTAATTTACAGGTGATTATATATGGGTATGATTTTCCTCATACCAAAACATGTTTGAACTATTTAAGAACTACTCATGATTTAAAACATTATGGATTAGAATGAATGTACATGATATGCACAGTATTAGTGAAAAAGAAATGTATGACTGGAAGGGGCTATAGGTCTATTAGATCTGCCTTCTGTTTTATCGGGGGAGTTACCAGGTACACAGTGCAAATGTATATTTATATGAGTGTTTTTAATTTCAGTATGGCTCTACAAGTGCAGCCTTTGTCTTATTTTCTTCTGGCATGGATCTTATTTCTGTACCAAGGCTACAGTTACAGTAATAGTACCACCTTTTTGTGGAGTATGTAAAATAACTTACTGCAAGTAATTCAGTTTCAAGCCATTGTGTTGTCAGTTTCAAAAATGTCAGAATTACTCCATCAGAGCAGCAGGGTTGCTATGAGCTACACTATTTAAGAGTGTTCCTTTAGGTAAGCATGCTGTGCTTCCCTACAACACAGAGGTGGCAGCTTATCTTGCTCTTAGAGGATGAAATGGTGCTGAAAATGCACTACAGTGAGTATTGGTGGGCAAGTACCCTGAAAAAGGTAGAGTCTCTGTCGAGTGTGATTGCTGAGGGGAAGAACTGACCAACTCAATTCTTTAGCACTGTGGTGCACAGGCTGTCTACAGACCAGGAGAGTATTTCTGCACAAAAATGGAATGAGTTTAATGGCGTCATCCTCACCAAGGCATGCTTTGTTTGGAACTAGGCCTCAACAAGTGGCCGGTCATGAGTTAGGAGTGCCAAAGAAGGGCTGAGATGATTGGCCATCTTGGATAGAGTTTTGTCCAGTTTCAGATGAGAAAGTGTTCTAGGTGACAATGTGGCTATGTCCCACCTTCTGTTTTCTGACTCAGGACCCACCCAGCTGCTAATCAACTGTTGGAGGGACCCTAGGTCCAATTATTTCTGAAAATGTTAGGCCATCTCATGGGCAAGGGATCTTCCCTAATGCTTTAAGAGGGGCAGTGATGAAACCCCTATGGTAGGATGGTAGCCAAATGGGTGCAGAATGAACTCTTTCATGTCATCTTTTTCTAAGACTTGCAACAGCACCTTTTTCTCGCTATCCTTTACTATCCTGTATTTTCCTCTCAGTCTATTTAGTGTGGCCTCCAAACTAGGCGTCCTTCCTCCATTCTTATTCTATCTCCCTCTGTAGTTTTCATTTTTCCATTTTCCAGTTCATTCACTGCATCCATACTCCATATGTAAAATGCATAATGAGGTGAATGCTCTTTAATAAAACCAGTTAAGAAAGAATGTTTAAAGTTCCTGGAGAACAGCAGAAAGTATGAGACAGTAGCTTGTTTGCTGATTCTACTGTCCAGCCATTTTTTAACATTGTAGAAAACCCATGGTTTTGGCCTTATTAGTTAAAAACAGAATGAAACGGGAATAATTCTGGCAAAACAGTGTTAAGAATGCTGAACTATTGCTACAACAGTGCACTTACTCCAGACTGCTGCTGCAGTTTGAGGCCTGCAAGGGCTCCAGAATGAGAGTGGTCCTGTGTGAGTGTTTGCCTTCCCAAGACACATAAAAGACAAGCATTTGCCAATGCCAGATGTTTGCCATGGTGTGTGTGTACATGTGTGTGTGTGTGCATGCGTTTGTTTGCATGTGTACTTGTGTGTGTGTGTGTGTGTGTGTGTGTGTATATGTGTGTGTCTGTCTGTCTGTACTGGGAGGGTGATCTTGGCTGTCCGTTCCTGTAATGTCAACTATGTGACAGCATGTGTTCATGGACAGGGACAAAACTATCACCAGTCTACTAGCCAAATGCTGTTAGATTTCCTTTTAGGATAGTCAAAAATCTTTTTCAGTATCCAGAAAGGTTTGTACTGGAAAAGGTAAAATTTCAATAAGTAGATCAGCAGGGCCAGTAGAAACATCTGTGGGGCAAGTGGATTCTGCAAGTCACTACTCTGCTGGCTAGTAGCAACAAAACTTAATCTGACTCCTGCATGGATCATTGCAGACACAAGGCTGGCTGCTTGAAACTTAAACAATGTTTATACTGCAGCAACTATAAAATAAAGGGATAGCGCATGTTACTAGCCACATCTTAGAAATGCATAAATGCTGTTACAAATACAAATATATGGCATGGATGTTACTGAGGCATGCAAAAACATAAATATTGTAGGGATAATCACCTTTACTAGTGAATAAATACAAGAAAGAAAGAAAGAAAGAAAGAAAGAAAGAAAGAAAGAAAGAAAGAAAGAAAGAAAGAAAAAGAAAGAAAGAAAGAGGACATTACTTTGAACAGCTGCTGTCTGTAACTGTCCTGTTGGATGCTTGGAATACCTTAACCAGTCTGATAAGGTGAGGCCGACATTCTGGGCAACTACATCAGAGGAAACCATAAACCTATGAATAAGTCTGCTTTTTGTTTTGAAGTCCATGCAGTTTTCACCTAAGCTAAAACTCTATCATAATTAGACTGACTGATAATTGGTCTGCTACAGACTTGACCATTAAACCATGCTCTGCATTAGAGGGACAGTATCACACCCCTCAAAAGTCACTATCATAGGAAGATGTTTGCTTGCTGCTCACAAGAGCGTGTGGCAGACATAAATTCTGGCCAGCTCAAACATGGCTGCATAATGAAGTTAGTGAGGTTGTGTGAAACTGTTAAGGAGACATGGAGAAACAACACAATGATGTTTAACTAGTAAGATTTGTTTTACTTTGCATTCTAAGGAGGCAGACACATTATTAGGAAGAGACATGGAGGTGTAGATTTCAGTGGAAGGAATGGTAAGCAATGTAGGTTTGACAGATAGAATACGTGGCAGTACATGAAAAAGTAATGGCTGGCATATATTCAGTCTTGGGATTATTTTCACAGTTTTATACAGAAAAACAGGGGGGTTGTCAATGCAGTGATGTAAGTTATATTTAAGTAATGTGTTGATGTCAGTCAGTCAGTCAGGTGTAAGGATGGGCTTCATTAGGAGAGAACATGCGATAGTAACTTTTATAAGGGGTCACTGTTGATAAGGTTAAGGTAGTTATGCCTGTTATAATGTGAGTATCAGGACAGTATGAGGTCTATACAGGAGTGGAGTACAAATATGCACTGCATGATATGTATGTGTTCAGAGTACAGACAAATGTGATATGCAGGTTTATTTTACATATACAGTAGGTAAAAAATAGGGATAGATGCAGTTGATAGAAATATAGATAATTACATAGACATACAGAAAGACAGACGGACAAAGGGAGAAGTTATAGTCATGACAGCCTTTGGAGAGGCAACTGCCCCTAGAGTCACAGTCATGTTCACTAATTTGGGTTGAAAAACTTTTCAAGCAGCACTATTTTGCTGTCAGTAATCGCCTATGGATTTAAGCATGTATTGGAATGTCTTAAAACAGTTATAGTACAGTAAAAACAATGAAAGCAATTGTGTTATAGTTTAGCATTGAACCATACATGTAACATACATGTTGCCACCTTGCTCCAGTGAGCACCCTCCCCCAAGCAGAGTGCCAGTCATAAAGGGCATCTGATGCCTTCAGTATAAGTGAAAGAAAACATAATATTTAGACATAGTTCCATTTATATTTCACTTTAGTTCTGTATTCCCCCCCCCATTATTTTTTACTGATGCAATTTGCATGAAAAGAGGACCACTGCTCCTGAAGTGTTCATGTATTCCTGGTGCTTTCTCCCTACCTGAGGTCATAATGCATGGCTTGTGACATCACAGTTACTCCCATGACAGCAGACTGTGATGTCACAAGATAGCATTATGACTTGAAGTAGGGAGTAAGCTATAGAGGCAGATGAACTCTTAACAGATAAAGATCATATATTCATCCAAATTTCCTCTGTAATAAAAGATAGGCAGGAGAAATATACAGAATATATTTAAAATGTAAACTGAGTTGTACTAAGCTATTCATTTTTTTCAAAGTTTTCACTGTGGCACCAGTAGCTCTGATTTTAAAGAGGACAGCTGAAAAAATGTATCTCAAAGTAAGTGCAGAATAATTTTTTGTAAATCTTTTTCAAGATATTAGGCCTTTCCTCTTTTTTTTTTTGTTAATTTAATGATAAAAAGAAGTAGCACCTTTCTTCTGACTGGATTAATGTAAATAATGACAGTCAGTGGTTTGGGATATGCTAAGTGTCCCCAGGAGCAAGGTGTGCATCCTTCGTTGGCTAGAGAGTAGGCTGTTGTAAAAAAACAACCAAAAAATGAAAAAACACACAGATCAGTCATTCTACCAATGAGACATGCAGAGGTACAACAATTGGGAGGGGGGGGCAAGAGTTCTTTGGGGCTGCAGCTTCCATTTTTGAAACTGAAAACAATTCATGTTGATCTTCTCTCCTGTTCTAGCCTGAAAAAAACATATTTTAAATGTCTGTTTTAAATGTGTATAATGGACTGTTTTGCCATTTAGGAGCCAAAGAATGAATGTGTAACAGGTGACATTATGGTTACCTAGCAATTGTATGCCAAAGCAATGTAGGCATGTATTAAGAACTGGATCAATGGAAGGCCATTACCAGGTTATTATACACATTGACAGAACTTAAATTATAGCTAACACATTGCTGCACAGTACAGTACTTTGAGGATGCGTAAAGTGTAAAACATCAGTTGAGAATTTTAAAAGCTGGATGCTGAGCTGGTGTCTTAAACAAATATGTAAGAATTATACATGGATGCTATTTTTTCTAGCTGCTCTTTATCATCTTGTATTGAGACACCTATATGCTCAGTAAAGAGCTGTCTTAGCACTAGTATCACAAGATGTGCCAGTGGTAATCACTGAACTCACATAAATGGAAAATGAAGATCTGCTTTCTCCTTTGAAATGGGATGTGTGCTGTCCCATTGTGTGTCGTAGCAGCATTTCTAATTTTGAACCTGGCACCACCACAATAGGGAGTTCTCTATTTCTTCAACAACAAAAAATAAAAAAAACACAACGTTATCATCAGAGGCAGTGTTTACCAAGTACTGTGCCCATGATTAAAATACTTTGAACCCCCTCCACCCAAAAATGTGCCCTGACATGAAACTGCATGGTTAACTGCAATGACAATTAAAACATTTAATTCTAAAATGCATTACTAACACCAGTGATTCATGATTAAAATAATTTGAACCCCTCTCCCAAAAAATGTGCTCTGACAAACTGCACTCTGGGAAGAGTGCCTGGGACAAGATGCAATAAAAACACTTGCATAGCAGGTTCCAGGTAGTAAATGTTAACATCCTGTTTCTAGTCTCCCTGATAAAATAGAATAAAAAATACAGTTACGATTTATTTTATTATCAGCTCTGTTCAGAATAGCTTTTAAAATCACTAATTGTTATCTTGTTCAATGTTTTCTAATACATACTTCTCAAACTTAAAAGAACAAACACACTTCATCATCAAAGCTTGTGTTTACCAAGTATTGTGCCCATGATTGAGACAATTTCAACCCCATCCCCCCAGAAATGTGCCCTGACATGAAACTGCATGTTTAACTGTAAAGACAAATCATTTATTTCTAAATGCATTACTAACACCAATGCAGTCAAAGTTTAAAACTACTAAAAGACAAATCATATATAAACCATATATATATATATATATATATATATATATATATATATATATATATATTATGGTAACACAGTAGTGCTACTATAATTAGGAGTTGAGCCATTTACATGTTAAACCTAAAATCTTGCACCTTAAAAACTCTGCAGCTGTTCAATGAATGTACCTTAAATTTAGAATACATGATCAAGAACCATACATCTTGGGATATGCCAACTTTCCTACTGTTTGGATATACGGTTGCAGAGTTATTAAGCATGATCTGTGCATGCATTTACAATTTTTGAATTCTTTGCTCATCCCTACAGATCGTGCAGTTTGTGCGACCGGTCCGAAAACTTCAGGGAATGTGCACCCAGGATCCCCAATGTGCCTTTTGAAGATTTTGTGAAAAAATATTAAACAGTTCAAAAGTTATTCAAAAAACAATTTCCCATTATAAGTCAATGGGAAAAGTTAACAAAAAGTTCGACAGTGTCGCAAATGCACTTTTTAGTGTCGCAAATTGCCCTAGTAGTGTCGCAAATCCAGCATTTTGTTTTCAGTTAGTCATCAGAAAAATGCTTGGCATTTAAATTTGGGACCCTCTAGAAACATAATTATTTTTGTGTTTACCTAGTCGGACCCTGAGGATGCTAGGCATGTCTTTATTTTGAGGTCAAACACCCTAGAGATATGTGTTTCCTATTTCTGGAAAAAGTAGTGTCACAAAGTAATGTCACACCCATGAAAGTGTTGCAAATGCTTGTGTAAGCTGTCACAAATCACGATACTACTTTTTCAGACTAAAGCCAAAATGACAGCAGTTCTTTGCCACCATGCTGCAAAAGAACGGTTTGGTCTTTTGGGCTGAAATTTGGAGAGAGGACAGCCAACATCTGACTGATGTGGCTTTTCATGGCTTAGTGACAAAATATTGCATGGATACAAAGTTACGGTACTCCCAAGTTGACACTTTTTCCCATAGACTAACATTGTGGCATCTGCTGCAAGACAGGAATTCTTTGTCACCCTGCTGCAAAATAACAGTTTGGTCTTTTACACTGAAATTTGGAGTGAAGAAAGCCAACATCCCACAGATGTGCCTATTGGTGATTTGGTGAAAAATATTATAGGGCAGAAAAGTTATGGCACTCTGAACTTCTTTTTTTTTCCCATAGGATAACATTACAGCATTTGCTGTGCTTTTCAGGGCCCGTATCTCGCAAACAGTGCGA
This sequence comes from Neoceratodus forsteri, assembly GCA_016271365.2. NCBI lineage: Eukaryota > Metazoa > Chordata > Ceratodontiformes > Ceratodontidae > Neoceratodus > Neoceratodus forsteri. The sequence goes on from CM057457.1 coordinate 105,780,746, forward strand.
GATACGGACTTTTCGTCAGAAAAATGTTTAGCCCCAGGGGGCTAATTGTAAAACTAGCCAGAAAAGTCATAAATCATATGACTTTTAAATTTTTTTCTACGTCATACAGTTCCTGACATACAAGCAATTTAGTATTCCAACTCCTCATTTTCTTCTCCAAGACCCATTATTATGCATAGATTCTTTGTACTCACTGTCTTTTTCTATGCAACTTTTGGGGAAAACCAGCCTGCATGATTACATTACTGTTACCGTTACCACACTTCCGCTTGTGGTTCCCTACCCGTTTCACTTACTGTTCCCGTCTACGCCATTATGTCCGTTACTCTTTGCATTTTCATTTGAGCTTGCATTCGCATTATTTTTACCATCTGTGTCTACAGTTCTGTTTCTCTTTCTGTTTCACTTTGTGTCACCATGCGCATTACCATGTGCGTTTGCGGGCACTGTGTTTCTATGTGACAAGACCGGGCCTGCTCTCCCGCCGCCATATTACACTCACTATTTCTCATTATCAGTCTCAAAAAGAAGGGAAATTAGAGGCAAAAGTATCCATTTAATGCATCATTTAGGGTTGTCCCACAGTGACAAAAGTGAGGAAATTTGGTGTTAGGGTTGAAAGCCCCCCTTGGACCCCCAGCCCCCCCAACCGGCATCGGGGTGTGCATTGGAGTCATCGATCCTAACTCTCACACCATTCTCCTATACCTCTGCTTCGTTACACATGTGATGGGGTGACAGTTAGGGCCGACGACCCCAATGCTCACACCGATGCCAGCTGAGGGTGGGCTGGGGTCCAGGGGGCTTTCAACCATAACACCAAATGTCCTTACTTTTGCCACTGTGGAACAACCCTAACTGATGCATTAAATGGAGTTTTCCTCTAATATATAAAATATATATATATATATATATATATATATATATATATATATATATATATATAATATGATAAACAAATATTGTTAATCCCAAAAGAAGCTGAACATTATGTTTTTAACATATAAATGTTTAAGAAAACATGTGGATATTACTGTAAATTAGAATGATGTATCTGTTTTCCTTGGGAGCTGTAGTTTCACTCTTTATATGCTGTTTCCTTCTGAGGCCCCAGGTGGCTCTGTTAATCATTTGTTACAAAGGTTATTTTTAAGTCAGTTTGAATGCATTAAATAACTTCTGTTCTCATAGTCCTTAAAAAAGGTATTAAGTATCTCCTGTTTTCCTAGTCCTTAATAAAATGCAGGGGCTCCACAACTTGTTCACTGCACAGTCTTGTTCTCTTGGTTGATACAGGTTCCAAACCAGTGTGTCTTGTTACAGCATGTTAGAGCCATCTCATGCCCCTCTCACATGAATAAAAAAATAGTTGGGGTGGATCTTTAGGAGCTTCTCAGGTGGAGGTGGGGGTGGATCTTACCCCCCAAAAAAAGAACTAATGCTGCCTCCCACTACTCAGGTTCTAGTTCTTATACCACGCATTTAAGAAAGAAAATAGTGCCCTGCAACCATTGACTAACATGAAAGCATATTTATTTGAGGGCGGAAAACATTGCATGGAGGAGGGTAAGGTGGAAGAGACTATTTACACCTTCAGTCAGTTCCACAGACAAAGAACACAACATCATTCCTTTTGTACATGCAAAACATCTGCAGGCTCTGCCTACTGCATCCTTAAAAAGGCAGAAAAACACTGCCAGACTTGGAACTCTCTTTTAGCCCTTGTTTTTTTTTTCTTTTTATAGCCAATTTGCTAGTAAAAACATAGCTGTCTGTTGTGTTTTCTTCTCTTTATAATGGCATTAAAACATGTTGAAGTTAAAAACTAAAACAAAAACAATACCTTTTTTTACTGCCCTTACAAATGTTTAAACAAACAAGCTGACTTAAAGAGTTAACGTTTTTAGCTATTATTAGCATTTGGGTACAATTCAGTTTAGTTTCTGGTATTAAAGTTAACAGAAAAATGGCTTCCTATCTTCAGATTGCTGCAATCTGTGTGCTTGGGATCCACCCTCCACCCACCTTCACTTCTATTACGAGATATGGAAAGGAAGCAGTTATCCATCCCAAAATTATTTTTTTTTCCCCACAGGGCTTTATTAACCCATTTCACACTCAGAGTAGAATGATTTTGCATTAGAAAATACTGCTGTGCATTGTAATGTGAAAAAACTGTTGTAAATAAAAAAATTGTTAGAACAGGTCACATGATGCATTAGGGGATGGTATAAAAGTCATCTCTTTTCCTGTGACAAGACAGATTACCTGAGTCTGTGGCAGATTGCTACCGACTATGGCTGATTCAGTACCTACTGACTGCTATTAAATGTGGACATGCTATCCTTCATGTCCTGAGTTGCTGAACTGCTGACTGCTGATGTCATGTATGATATGTTTGTTCTTTGGTTCATTATTTTTTTTTTGAGTTACTTATAAATATGTAAATAAAACCACACTCTGGTGTGTTGCACCTGCACATCCTGGTGTTGTCATCTATCTGATCCCACAACCCTCCAACAACCCCTTCCAAAAGAAGTCATCTTTAGATCCTAAATTTTTTCTAAACTACAGGCCTGTCTTGAGCCTTCCCTTTCTAGGGAAGGTAATTGAGAAGGTGGTGACAATGCAGGTAAAGGCTCACCTGGAGAGGAATGACATCAAGTAGCATCTCCAGCTGGCATTTTGCCCTTATCACAATACTGAGTACCAGTACTGAGACAGCACTCATCAAGGTGTTCAGCAGTCTCCTCATGGCAAGAGATATAGGGCATAGTTCCATTCTTGTCCTTTGTGACCTCATTTCTTGGCACAGTTGACCATGGGGTGCTTGTGGAATGCATGAAACACTAAGTGGGTACAACCAATACTGTTTGATACTGGTTTGAGTCCTGCTTGTCCAGAAGCACACAGCAGGTGTAGTAACTCATACAGAATCACTGCCAGTTTATTGTTGCGGTGCCTCAGGTAATTCCATCTCTGAGACAGCTGCATTTGACTTTGGTGAGCCTCAAGTCTCTAGCTTGGCCCTCATGTGGATTGCCATGTACATATTGCCTTTGTGTAAGCTCATTAGATGGCATGATCCCTGCTATGCAGATGACACCCTGCCAGCTATACCTGTTGTGTGCGCCTGATGGAGTTGATACAGGCCTTCTGCTATGTTGATGATTGAAAGAGATCAACAACTTGATGGCTTCCAACTGGCAAAGCCTCAACTCAAGCAAGAATGAGGTGATGATCATTGAACCAGGTCCTTGTGGGTCAGTTATGACAGACTGTGACACCAGGTTTCCATCATTAAGTGGTTTCACCCTTGGAGCTGTGGATTTGGTTATAAACTTTAAAACATTACCTAGATTAAACCATGTCTAGTGTCTGGTAACCTGGGGATGACTGTCCATGCCTTAATGACTTCTAGGTTGGACTAGTGTTACTTTTCCCCCAGGGTTATCTAGAAATTTAGTGCACCACCTGCAGCTGGTCCAGAATGTCATTGCATGCTTGAGCATCTTGCAGATATTGCATTACATCAGTGCTGCACAAACTGCACTGGCTGCCTGTTTGGTAGCAAAATAATTAGAAATCAGAAAATGGTATAGAAAATTCCAGTGTGCTGATTGGCTGGCAGCACTCCAGAGATGTGCATTTGTTTTTCAATAGAGCCTTCTGAAAATAAGTCTCAGCTGTACATTGCCAAACAGATATCACTGTGCCAATTTGAATTTGAAAGTATAGCAGCCAACATTTTTTTCCTCACTCACTAATAGAGAGAATTAAGTGACTCAGCCACACACACACACACACAAAACCAAACACCAACATTAAAGAAAATTCTGCATTTTAATTATTGTTTGTCTCCCCCCCAAGCAGTGATCTATATTAAAAATGTTTTCTACAAACTGCTGCAGTCCCCTTGGCCACACATTAGAGCCGCACTGCGCCGCCCAGCTTCAGCCCACCAGCCCACCCACCACTCGTTCAAAAAGAACCGAGTACTTCATAATTTTTAACACTTCTGAAATACCTCCTTAGAAAATGACAACCAAAATTCTTTATTATCTTTGTTGTTGACACTGAAATGTTCCCACTTGCAGTATCTCATAGCTCCTGATAGCTGCTCAATCATGACAGCAAAACAAGCAGAACACCACTCTTCTAACAGGGTGCACTGCAGCTCCTTATTATGGTCCTGGCTCCCCAGCTCAAATAAGAAAACTGTTACTTAAAAGTGAAAAAAAACAGTTTCTTTTGACAGCAAGAGATCATGGGGAGGAGGGCAGCACAGGAACACTGACAGCCAAGAGGGAATCCTTAACAGCAGCGCCAGAGACATTAAATGGGAATTCTAAACAACAGTCGCCTCTACTGACAAATACAACAGTGCAGAGATTGCTTTACGACAAAATTGATTTTTTATTCTGTTTTTAACATTCATCACACATTTTAATCCTATACTTGATTTTATAAAAATTGTTGCTAATGAGCTATTTTCTAAGCACAATAATACCCTCCAGGGTGTGCAGTATTGGGCAATACCAGACCTTCCATGGGCTAGAAGGTACTCCGCCTGTGGTGTCGAGCCTCATTATGCCCCTGAACGGTCCGGTATTGCCCAATATCACCCACCCTGTTGTGTATTATTGCTTACATATGCTTGTTGGTACAGTATACAGGGCCCTTCATGGTTTGGAACATGCTTATCTGAAGATTTCCTAACTTTACACCTGTCTGCCCTCTTAGTTCCACCAATGCTGTCTTTCTGTCTGTACCCTCATGTAGACTGAAGCTGTCCTGGGGCAGATCATTTATGGTGGCTATGCCAGTAATGTGGACTTCTTTAACTATCTGAATTTGATCTGCCAGCACAGTGTGTGCATTTGAAGGGGCCCTTACATCCACGCTTTTGAAATTAGCTTACTGCCCAATGTAAATGTTTAATTGTTACTGAACTGTGGCTAGCTGGAATGTGTTCTGCTCCTTGGAGCTATTTATTCATTTTGTTGAATTGTTTATTATTGTTTTTTCAATGGTCTTACTGCCTTGTAATACACCCTCATCTATCTATTATTCTATTTGTAATATATGGAGATGTCCAACTAATGCTATAGTAGCCCATACAAAAAAATCCTGGAAATACAATATAGCTAAAGTGATAATACCATTGTTGCTCCCTGATGATACTATCGTTCAGAGGTGATAATACCATAGTTTCAGCTCTGAATGATATTATTATCAAAGAAATGACACCGCGCATGTCCCAGTCTGCCTGCCACACAGACCAGTTGCCAAGGTGCAACATTTCTGAAATTACTGCATGCATTCTTATTGGCAGCTTTCCTCTGTGGGGCAGATAGATCAACTTTTAAAACATGGTGGCTGTTTCCTCTCGCTTTGCGAATGGTCACCCGTATTTCTTTGCTTTTCTATTTAATCATCGAATTATCTGCTTCATCCTCCATTCACTGAAGGATGACAAAAGGGAAAGGTAGGGCTTACTGCCTCAAGACAAAAAATGCCAAACTTAAATGTAACAGACACATGATGGGGGCAGGGGATGAACGAGTGAGACAGTGTCTTCAGCTGGTCAGCACAGCACAAAGTCAGACATCACACAGGAAAAAAAAGAATTTTCACACAGCTCCATATATTTCAAAAAATAACAAATAGATGAGAGTGTATTTTACGGCAGTAAGAGCATCTCAAGGTTTGGGGGAATTTAGGAGCTTTACAAGCTTTGCTCTTGAGGTTCAAACTCCCCAAAACCTCTCGATGGTCTTACTACCTTGTAATACACCCTCATCTATCTATTATTCTATTTGTAATATATGGAGATGGCTAAATAATACTATAGTATCCCAGACAAAAAAATCCCGGTAATACAACAGTAGCCAAAGTGATAATACAAGTGTTGTTCCCTGATAATACTATTGTTCAGAGGTGATAATATCATTGTTTCAGCTCTGAACAATAGTATTATCATAGAAATTACACCATGCATGTCCCAGTCTGCCTGCCAAACAGACCAGTTACCAAGGTGCCACATTTCTGAAGTGACTGTGTGCATTAGCAAGACGTGGTTTACCAGTAACCACACTTGGGAGAGTTCAGTACCTGGCTATGTACTCTTCAGAAGAGACCGAGGTGCAAAAAGGGGGGGGGGAGGTGGAATGTCCCCGTATGTCAATGAAAATATCAAAGCTACAGAAATTCAGAATAACATATGGAGCCAGAAGAACTGTGGGTCACCCTGGAAACAGGAAATGGGACAGCCATAAGAACTGGGGTTGTCTACAGGCCTCCAGACCAGGGGGAGGACATGGACACATTACTGTTAGAAGATATACAAAACATGACAGCCAAAGGGGAGGTTCTGCTAATGGGAGACTTCAACATTGCAGATAAAGATTGGTCAATATCAGCAGGAACATCTGCCAGAACTGGACACATAGTGGATTCCCAGCAGGGGGAGGGCCTCAAACAACTGGTACAACTACCCACAAGAGACAGGGCTATCCTAGATCTAGTGCTGACTAACAGTGAAAGGATCACAGATCTCCAGGTAGAAGGTCACCTGGGGCCAGTGACCATCAGATGGTATGGTTCAATTTGGCCACTACAACTAAATCATCCCATTCCAATGCAAAAATATGGGACTTCAGAGGAGCTGACTTTGATAAGAAAGCCAACAGAGTTAAGCTAGCTCTGGCAAAAAGAAATTCAGGTGAGGGGGTACAGGCAAAGTGGGCAAGCATAAAGGATGCAATACTTGAAGCAACATCCCATTGTGTTAGAGAGAAAAGGAAGTGCAAAAGAAGAAGGAAACCACTTTGGTTCTCAAAAACAATAGCAGAAAAGGTCAGAGCCAAAAGGCTGTCCTTCAGGAATTATAAGGGAACACAGCAGAATGAAGATAGGGAGGCATACCAAACTTCCCCAAGGGAAGCAGGGAAGGCAGTAAGGCAGGCAAAGGCCCAAACCGAGGAAACACTAGCACAAACAGTAAATGAAGGTGGCAAGACTTTCTATAGATCCATTAGTGAAAGGAGAAAGTCCAGAGGGAGTATTGCTAAGATCAAAGTCGATAAGGGGGCATGTCAGGAGGAGGATCATGTAAAAGCATCTATCCTAAATAGATACTTCTAGTCAATACTTACTGAAGAGAAGGTAGGGCAGGGTGCACAGCTCAGCACCATGGACACAGGGAGGAGGGAGGTGAGCACTAGTCCCTTCACAAAAGAAAGGGTCCTACAAGAGCTCTATAAGCTCAGGGTAGACAAGGCAATGAGACCTGATGGCATATATCCCAGGGTACTAAAGGAGCTAAGGGTGAAACTAGCAGAGCCATTATCAGAAATGTTTAGTGAGTCTCTGAGCACAGATGTCCCAGAAGACTGGAGAAGGGCTCATGTGATCCCACTCCACAAGAGTGGTAGCAAGGAGGAGGCAGGGAACTACAGACCAGTCAGTCTTACCTCAGTAGTGAGCAAGATTATGGAGGCACTCCTTAAGGAAAGGATAGTGCAACACCTGGAATCCATAGGAGCACAGGATCCAAGACAGCATGGGTTTACAAAAGGCAGGTGCTGTCAAACTAATCTCACAGATTTCTTTGACTGGGTAACCAGAGTGGTGGACTAAGGGGGAGCAGTTGATGTTGCCTACCTTGACTTCAGCAAAGCTTTCAATACTGTTCTACATAGAAGATTGATTAATAAGCTGGGTAGGCTCATGGTGGGTCAGAAGTTGGTCAACTGGGTGGCAAACTGGTTGACAGGCAAAAAACAGAGAGTGATGGTAAACGGTATAGTCAGAAGAGATGCAAGTCCCAAGTGGGATACCTCAGGCATCAGTCCTGGGGCCAGTCCTCTTCAATATCTTCATCAGTGACATTGCAGATGGACTGGAAGGTAAGGTTTGTCTGTTTTCAGATGACACCAAGATCTGCAACAGAGTAGATGATCCAGATGGGTAGGCAGAATGAGAAGAGATCTGGATAAACTAGCAAAATGGTCAGAAGAGTAGCAACTGGGGTTTAATGCAAAGAAGTGCAAGATCATGCACATAGGGAAGAGAAATCCAGAAGCCAACTATAGGCTGCTAGTGGAGTTGCTGACAGTCACAAGGGAGGAAAGAGACTTGGCATCATCATCATCACCGATGACCTGAAATTATCCAAGCAGACCACTAAAGCAGTAGGTAAGGCTAGGGGGATGTTAGGGTGTATTAGTAGGGTATCACAACATGGAAGAGGGAGGTAATAAACCCTCTTTACAAGACACTGGTTAGGCCTCATTTGGAATACTGTGTGCAGTACTGGAGGCCACACCTTCACAAGGGCATTAACCAAATTGAGGCAGTCCAGAGAAGGGCAACCAAAATGGTGCAGGGACTGCATCAGAAAACATATCAGGACAGATTAACAGAGCTCAATATTTATACCCTAGAGCAGAGGAGGGAGAGAGGTGATATGATCGAAACATTCAAGCACCTTAAGGGCATTAACAAGGTGAAAGACTCTAACATGTTTCAATATAAGAAAAACAGCAGGACAAGAGGACACAGCATGAGATTAAAGGGAGGCAAATTAAGGGGTAATGTGAGCAAGTTCTTTTTCACAGAAATGGTGGTGGATGCATGGAATGGCCTACCTCAGGTAATGGTGGATATGAATACAGTGCAGGGCTTCAAACAGGCATGGGATAGGCATAAGGGAGCAATACAGATGAGTATGAATAGATAAACCATTGACAGAGCAAAGGCCAATTGCACATACTGTATATAACGTCGAAAAAGAAATGGGCAGACTGGATGGGCCTTGTGGTCCTTATCTGCCGTCAACTTTTATGTTTCTATGATTCTATTATTATTGGCAACTTTCCTCTGTGGGGTGGGCAGATCAATGTTTAAAACATGGTGGCTGTTTCCCCTCACATTGTGGACGGTCACTCATATTTCTTTGCTTTTCCATTCAATCACCGAATTATCTGCTTCATCCTCCATTCACAGAAGGACAACAAAAGGGAAAGGTAGGACTTCCTGCCTCAGAACAACAAATGCCAAATTTAAATGTAACAGACACGTGAGGCAGTGGGAGATGAGTGAGCGAATGAGTGAAACAGAGTCTTCAGTCGGTCAGCACAGCGCAAAGTTGGATGTCCACAGAAAAAGACAGAAATTTTACACGGCTCCATATATTACAACAGATAACAAATGGATGAGGGTGTATTTCACAGCAGTAACAGTATCTCAAGGTTTTGGGGACTTTGGGAACCTCTCAAGCTTTGCTCTCGAGGTTCAAAGTCCCCAAAACCTCTCGATGGTCTTATTGCCTTGTAATTCACCCTCATCTATCTATTATTCTATTTATTCACTTTCTTATTTCTTTTGTTCATTTATATTGTATTGGTATTTCCTTGGCATATTCAATTCTTTTTGTGTGGCATCCTGGGCTAGAGCATAAAGGTATCTATGAAATAAAATTGACTTGCCATGTTTTGCCCTAGATCAAAGACATTTGTTGTTATTTAAACTGACAATGTTAACATCCTAAACATTTAACACAGTTCATGTTTACCCAAGTTATATTAAGTGTTTCAAATTACAAATTACAGTGTATGCATGACACCGCACAAAATAAAGTTTGTATTGTAACATACGTTAGTGCAGACCCTACACTACTATGTTGCTTAGTTCCACCATCAGTTTGTTGGGGGAAGGGTTGCAGGGTGAGCAATTACTAGAAATCAATGCACAAGAAAGGGAGATCCCATCTAAAATGCTAAAAGGCAGACATCCAAAAACACATATAACATATTTTTATAAAGCTGTAGGTGGGGAGTGGGACATTTGACCCATACAAGCCCCAGTTGGCAACAGGCCTCAGGATACTGTGAGAATGGGTTTCTGTTATTTTAAAAATGTGATTGCACACTGTGTGCTGAATGATTCTGTAAAAAAAGTCAGTTCACAATAAAATGCGGGTACACAACTGTTGTTTTTTTATTTTATTTTATTTTTTTCACTTGGTCTTTTTATCTTTCTCTCCAGGGTGTCTCTCCCTTCATGCCAACCATCCCAGCCTCATGACCCTGACTTTCCATCAGGACTTGCGATCACACCCTATTGTGTAGCCTGAGTACTCATTGAGTGCAGGGCCTGCAGGCTGCTGGATTTATGTAGCTGTCCAGAGATTGATTTTCACTCATGGTTGTCTGCCCTAGGAGGATTAGGATATGCATTTCCACCCACGATGATCATGTGCACACATCCACATGCTGGACATCAACAGTCACCACTCCACCTTTCCCCTACGTGACAGTCCCTGGCTGCCACTACTCCAGCCATCAGTAGGGGCCAGGCAAGTGACAGGTATAATGGCCCCCCCTCCTCTGGAGAGGAGAAGAAAGCAGTCCCCCTGGATGCTTTCTACTTTCCTTGCACTGCAACACCTAGCAACCCAGATCACTGGTGTGGCAGCAACTGTGGCATCCAGTGCCTCTGCCATCCATTCCACTGGGCTGATTTTGTTTTCTTTATTTAATCTCTAGCAAGTCCATGGGCTTATTAGCCTGTTTACATGATCGACAAGAAACAAATAAAACATACAAGATAATATTATATAACAAGACAAAACATTTACTGTACAGTTAAAGTCAGAATTTGTAAAATGATGCATTTTGTAAACCCACCTAAACATGTCTAATGTTGCAAAATCAGATAATGATTGGGATAAGGAATTTTAATATTTGGGTAGCCATAATGTTAGCAAGAAATTGGGACTGGACCCAAAGAACCATCTACATACCCGGGTCCCCAAAAAGGCTAAATGATAGCCATATAATCATGGTATGTTCCAACCCCACCCCACACACACACACCAGTGGGACTGCAGTTTTGCCTTGCAATACCATGCAGGTATTCCCTCCCACAGAAGATTACCAGCTGGAGCACAGTTCCTAGTGAATCAGTAGAGGGAATCCAGATTGGAAGGTGGGCGAGACAGTGTATTAGTTCGGGGACCATCACCATTCTGATTGCCACATCTACCCAGCTATAGAAAGGTTCAGTTTTGTCCAATAGTAACATCCATCAAGCAATTTGAGAAGGAGGGGGGAGATTAAGTTGGCAGAGATGGGAGAGGTCTGAAGTTACCTGTATCCACAAGTACAGAAATGAACATGGGGATCACTTGAAGCCCAATATAGAAAAGACAAAGGATACACATCAGCTATTCAGGAGAAGGATTTCTTCCTTTGTAGGGCAAACTTTCAAACTGAAAATGTGTATGAAAGTCAAGAAGAACCAGAAGTGGGCCAGTTCTAGATGGGGAGTCAGACTGGTGAACCAAACTTTGTCTGCATGTAGTTTAGTCCTATAGTCCACTTCCCAAACCAGGATTCCAGCTAGGGTATGATGATTTCACATTGGCATTGTCAGGTAGCTAGTCAAAGAACCCACTAAGGATGGGCCAGTGCTGCATCTGGTGCTTACAAACAGGCACAACTTTGCAAACTTCACAGTGGGCAGTCCTTCTGGGCATGAATGATCACCATACAGTGTGGTTTGGAACAGAGGAAAACCACTTGAGGTTAAGGGTCCAGGATATGTGGGGGTTATTTTAAGGAAATTTAAGACTGGCTCAGAAAATGTCTTGTAGGGGGGATTGCCAGGGAGGGATGGAGGCACAGTGGGGAAAATTAAGAAAGAGCATAATTAAAGCAACCAACCTCCATGTAAAGAAGTGAGTAAAAGAAGAAGAAAAAACAGACTATAATGGTTCTCTATGGATGTGACCAAGGTGGTTAAGGAAAAATGAACTGCATTCAGGAGGCATAAAGAAACACATAGGGAGGAGGACAGGGAGGTACACCAAGTAAAACACAGATAAGGAGGAAAGGTGTTGAGGGGAGCAAAGGTACAAAAAGTGGAGAGGATAGCCAATGGGGTTGCTGAAAGGGGTAAGATGTTCAGATTTATAAGTGAGAAACAGAACGCAAGGGGAGAGATTGTGAGGATTAGAAGAGTGGTAGGTGGAGACTGTGCAGAAAGAGAACCAAGAAAAAAATGCCATTATGAACAGTTTCTTCTGCTCAGTCTTCACGGGGGAGGAAGGAAAGGAAGGATGGACCACCAGAGAGTAGGAGGAATGGGGATGGAGGAGGATACAAGTCCATTTTCAGAGGAAAGAGTTCTGAAGGGACTTGCAGCTGTGAAGGTACACAAGCTATGGAACTAGCAAGGACACACCTGAGGGTACTGAAAGAGCTCAGGATGGTGCTAGCTGTCCTGGCTTACAAAATCTGTAAAAAAGGGACTCATACACCCATGCAAAAAAGTTATCAAAAGTAATTTTATTCCATCATGATAAAAATAGCAACCAAATATAGTGATAAATAAGACTCAACATTTTGCATGTATCGTGTGCTTTCCACTTCTGAAAAAGCACTATAATTGCAAAGCATTGAGTCTTTTATCAATGTATTTGACAGCTGTTGTTATCATGATGGAATAAAATTACTTTTGATAATTTTCTACATGATAGTATGAGTCCCTCTTTTATGCTTTTGCAAGCTAGGGCTGGTATTGCTTTCCAGATGATTCTGGTTTTTGCTTGTGCTTCAGTTTTCCTCTGTGAGCTAGGTTTTGTACCCATTTGGTACTAGCTGCCCTACTGATGCCCATATTAAACAATTCACTGGAAATGGGTGTTGTTTTGGATGGGTACCATGTCAAAACCCTGCAATGAAAAATGGTGTGGGCAAAAACTGCGCTGTGTGGTCCATGTAATCTAGCATGGTCTGAAACTGTGCTAGATTATATAAACAAACTCCAAGACCATGCACACATTTATGTCCACATGGTTTTTGACCTTACATATGTGCAGTCTGCGTTTTTTATCGGACACCTTACAGATGACTGGAGAACAGCTGACATGGTCCCTCTAGATAAGAGAGGCAGCAGGGAGGAAGTCAGCAACTATAGCCTTGTCAGTTTTGCTTCCATGGTAGAGTACCTTATCTCCAATGAGCTGCAAGACAAGACCACAGGCAGCATGGATTTATGGTGGGGTGGGGGTCATGCCAAACTAATCTGATATATTTCTTTCACTGGGTGACCTGGGAAATAGATCAGGGGAGGCCAGTGAATGTGGTCTCTTTGAACATTAACAAGGCCTTTGTCACTGTGCTGCACAGGAGACTGACAAAGAAACTGAGCAGCCTAGGGTGAGATCTAAATTGGTGAATTAGGTTTGAAACTGGTTAATGGATAGGAGACAGAGGATGATGGTTAATGACACTCACTTTAATTTTGGGAGAGTGACCAATGGATCTCAACATGTATACCCTGGAAGAATGGTGAGTGAGAGGTGACATGATATAGATCTACAAGTACATCACTGTAGTAAACAGGGTGCAGAAGGCAGGTGTCTTTCAAATAAAGAGCACCAGGACAAGCTGGCATGCAATGAAGCTGGGGGAGGAGTTTATGAAAGATGTGAGATAATACTTCTACACTGAAAGAGTGATAAACACCTGGAATGGAGGGATGGAGGCAAAAACGTGGGGTGGGGCATCAAGCATGATGTGGGATACACACAGGGTATATTAGAAAATAGGGAGGGAGAAGGGACGATTGCCTGAGTCCAGTTAGAGTCTGCAAAGACAAATTAGGCAGAAAACATCTGGGCAGACTATGTGGGCCAAGTGGTTCTTTTCTGTAAACAAATTATGTTTCTATTGCTGTTGCCAGAGGTTCACTGGTTAGCACAAAGAGCATCAGGAACAAACGGCATCCCTGCCAGGTGTCTCTGTACAGCATGAAGGCAGGCAAGAGGCAATTACTAGTAAGAAAGCTCATCATAGGTTGTAAATATAGGGTGTGTACACAGGATAGAAAGGCCAGAGTAAATCATATACATTAGAGCACATAGGAGGTAGCCCCACTCCACTGATTCACAGGATTTTTCAAAATCAATTGCTTCTACAGAATCTGGAGTGGGAACTACAGATGCAACTAACAAAACATTGATTAAGGAAAATAGATGGTCTGAGCTGAGTCTGACCTTAATAAACTCCGCTTTTAAGGGATGACAAAGCATGGGAAGCACATAACTGAATTGAAGAGCTAGTGCCTTAGAGAGGATCTTGGCATCCATATTATTTAGAAAATAGCTTGGTAATTACCTGGGGAAGTAGGATTCTTGCCTACGTTAGGAAGCAGCATAATAATCACCTTCTGAAGTGTTGGTGGAAGTTGCTGCTGTTCATAAGCCTCTGTGAAGCAGCCTGGAAATCCTGTGTTTGGGGTACATGGTTGTATTCTTGTCAGAGGAGTACCCACCTTACATCATAGAACCTGTGCCTGCACAATCATTGCTATGAAATCAGGTCTGGGGCACTGCAGTAGGGCACATGAACCAGTGCACTGTGGCAATAATAAGCATGACACGTAGAAACCAAAGTGGTCATACTGGAGCTGGGATCACGCATGGTGTATTTTTTTATTAAAAGCTGCTTGGTGGTACACAGTTCTCTGGACATTCCATGGCCATATAACTTCACAACAATACTTTTAACTCGTTATTCTTCAGTTTCCCATGGGCCATGCCCTACACAATAATTCTTTCAATCTATCTTGAGGCTCTACCCAACTACCCCCTCCAGTGTGGCATGAAATCTGACTGCTCTCTCATATTACTGGTCTGATGGTACCCAACTTACCTGTGGGGACTATTATCCACCTCACAGCTAGAGTATATTCCAGGTTCAACCCCTGAACTAACAGGGGACAATTACACATTACATAAAGCACTAGGTTTCTTTCAACCCTACAGATCTCTAACCTCCCTTATGGGGTCAAAGGAGTCTTGGCACTCTCAAAACAAGTTGTGCAGTGGCACAGCTGACAGGCAGGGTATGCACTACCCTGGAAGAAAGCTGTGCAGACACTTGTCTCAATATGCCCAGTGAGGACAATAAATATGAAAAGCCTATCAACATATGATATCACTACTAAGTGCATAAAGCATGGTTGGTCTGGCCATGTGTGACCCCCTTCTACACTCTACTGATAGCCAAAGTGGGGTAAAAAACAGAGTCCCCTGTCCTTATCAACCTTGCCCTTGATAGGCCTTCTCCTAATCCCTTTGCTACACTGCCAGGAGAAACATTCTGCAATACCTAAGTTTATTTTGATTTCCATGGTCATTTCCACTGCAAGGCTTACTTACAGTTTCCCCTTATGAACTGTTGCTCCATTCACACTGAGCTCTGTGAATAACTTCTAGGGGAAGTGGATCCACAAGGATCCCAGTGACCTCTCTTAAGTGGTGCCCATCCACTCTGCTGGACATGATATCTGGCATTGTTCTCTCAGGGACTTAAGGCTTTCCTAGGAGACCCATCCTCCAGCCACCCATTGGTGTTGCTCTGAAGACCGAAACAGAGTATAGTGCCATCAGGACCGATTATCTGATCATCATCCCTGGGCCTAAAGGCCCCTTCTTGGGTTGCAGATGAAGGCTGGACTCCTTCCTCTAGTTGCTGCTGTACCAGAACCCAAGACCCAAAACTCAAGGGATTACTTCTTGCTGCTTGCCTATCTTTCTTATACGCAATCAGGGGAGGGCAAGACCATGAATATTCAAGACAGAACTTTCCCAGTTCTTGTTGAGATAAATCATCTTATACACAGATGTCCACAGACCTTGTCTACAAGCTAACAAGGGTTACCTCTAGAGGACAACTCTCAGGGTCAATTGTAACTCTTCAAGAGCCCTCTTGTAACCGACCTGAAGCTAAATGAAGAGAAGCTGGTTACATCTGCAAATTCACAGCACAGTATAGGGAGACAATTCAACTCAAATGCTGATACAAATATGCCGGCATACCATCCCTTCCCTGGAATTTTTTGGCATTAAGAAAGGTTATCGACTTTTCTATCTCTGATTTTAAAAAATGGGGTCTCTGAAAGCTAAATGTGCTCCTCAGTAAGCTACAGAATCAGTGATGCAAAGAAAAACTGCTCACTGTAGGATGCGTCTGGGGTGCCCATAGAAGAATACGGGGCCTCTCAAAAGGCCTGCATGGAGCTGCCCCATCCTATCATAAATGCCCACTATGTTCCTCTCAGTTTGCAGGTTTTGGAGCAGGTGGAAGAGAAGTTTGCCAGTGTTTTCTCCCCCTCCCAGTAATAATGATGTGTTCTAAATAGCAAACTCAGTCTTTTAGGACAGAAGGATGTGAAGTTGGAGGCTAAGACCTACCAATTCAGCCAATATTGTTTTATACATCAGATTGATTGTGCTTTGTTGATATGGTGCTTCTTTCTCTTGGAGTTTCTTTTCCAATTCCTTTAACTCCACTTCCCTCTTCTGCCACCTCTAAACTGTATAATAAAGGCTGCTCCCCTGAATAAACACCTGAAAGGCCTCCCAGACAGACACCATGGGACCTCCTCTGTGTCATTGTTCTGGAAATAGACTGAAGCTGATCTGTGACCCAGCACAAGTACTGTAGGTCATGAAGTAGAAGAGGCACAAGCCCCCTTGATTTAGAGTGAGGCAATTCTAGACTCCATGCCATGGAAAAGGTCACAGGAGCATTATCAGATGTGATTAGGGATTCTATAGCAGAGTCCAAGGCTCTGTTGGAGATGAGAGGGGAGACCTACCAAATATCCAGACAACTGAAGGTGGCACGAGAAACAGAAAAGCAGGAAAATGTCTCAACTATAGGATTGTTAAGATGTCAAACATCCAAATGAGCCATTTCATCCATTAAGGATTTCAATAACCTGGCCACAATGGAGTGCTCCTCAAAGGGGAGTCAATAGAGATCCAAACAGAGATTCAACATGAACTTTAAGTCCCCTCCAAGAAAGGTCAGACTCCCCCAACCAAGTGGTCTCCAAACCCCTGTTAACGGGCATCATAAAAGTGTAGTGCATCAGAATGCGGCACATATATGGTAGCCAGAATTAAGGTACCCTCAAGAGTGCACATTTTGAGAAGCGGCCATCTGCCATCAGTATCCTCTACACACTGGTCCAGGGCACATTTCATTGATGTGTGAAGCAGGGCAGAGACTCCTCTTTTCACAGACAAGGCATAAAAAAAAATGTGCTTCAAAACCCACCCACTCCATAAACAACTTAGTGGCCTCTGAACCCTCTAACTTGGTCTTCTGAAGGTAGACTATCTAGGCCCTTAATTTTTTGAGGTGTGCTGTACCTTCTCCCTTTTAATGTGGAAATTCAGAACTCCTGCATTCCATGTAACAAAAGAGATGCTGGACATCTTACATTGGAGTAGAAATAGGGAACAAACGTGGGTTGTATAAACCTTTCAATGAGGCTGGCTTTCTCTTGTAGTTACAATACCAGGGAGAGCAATTAGATAAATAGCATATCAGCCAGAAAGCAAGCAATAATACCTGGCAGGGTGGGTGGTAGTGGCCTATACTGGACCATTGAGTGGCATAATGAGGCCATATGCCACAGCTGGAGGGCTTTATAGCAATATCCCATTCAGAATCTGAAACCTCACACTGTACTGTGAAGTTTAAAAATAAAAATCAAGGGGAAGTCTGTTCCTATTATGATCATCAGACTCTGGGTTATAGGAATGATTAAGTCACTCAGCCAGCTTTATTTCTAACGTTATTGGCTTTTTATTTTTGCTACACAAACCATTTTAAGGGTCCCCCACACACTACCAAAGGAGGGCTTTTTAACCCCTGGAAGGTCTGGTACAGCCCATACTGCTTGCCCTGGAGGATATTACTGTGCCTATTGCACTTAGAAAATGTTTTTTTTGGGGGGGGTTGCTTAACATGAAATGGTTTTTAAAAAAGTATTTAAAAAGTCCTTAAAAATTTAAAAAACATGAATGTGTGTACATACAGTCCCTCTATCATTTACTGTTGGCATTTGCAGCAGAACCATCACTTCTAAAGTCCTGTTCCTAGCAGTTCACTCTACCTTCCCCATCATGCATCTTGTTTGCCAGTTTGATTTTTTTATTTTCAGCCTTTTTTGTAATACTGACTTTTGGTCCAATTTCATTTATTTTTGTTTTTATTTTAAACTTTACTCTGAAGATGTGAATTTAATCAGGTAGATCGGGAAATGCGATCTTGAGGACAGACAGAAGAAATGCCATGAAGTGGTAGCATGCTAAGGTTATTTTTAATTTTTTTTTTCAGTTTAAAAGAACTTCATTTACAGCTTTGCTGCTGTGTTGATGAGCGAGCAATACAGCCTGGACCCAGCAGCAGAACAGTGAGTGCGACAGTGTAGCACTGATTCATGAGACCAGAGGTAGTTTCTTACTTTCTGCTGCCGCAGATGGAGATGCACTAAAAGCTTGTGACAGTAGGGAAAGCAGAAGAGTGTCCAGAGGATGTTGATGGGTTTAATCGAGTGAGTGATGGTCCAAAAAGGATATTTGTTTTTTATTTGGGCGGATGAGAATAGCTTGTGTTTTGCTGTTATTCTACAGAAAGTGCTACTGCCTGGGGGGCAGCACCACTAAGAGGTGGGGTGGGGTCTCAGCTTTCACTAAGTGAGAGTAAAAAATAGCGGATATTTAAAATTAGGGATGGGTGAACTGATTCGGCCAAAATTTGTCCCCCCCCCCTGAACAAGGTGAAACATCGGGGATCGACCTGCTTCTGAACAGTATCAGCTGTTCAGATCAGTTCAGAGGGTGGCTTGAGTGCAGGACTGTGAAGTGCACAAGAAGCGCAAGTCCAATGTCATAGGAGGCAGGGACAGGGACAAGATGTGGCTCCTCATTGGACGGCAGCATGATCCATCTTTGGGAGGTGACAGCTGTGTGGATTGTGCTGCGTGGAAGCCACATGGTTCACCCATCTGCTGACTCTGCTCATTTAGTGAGTAGCAGAGACGCAGAGAAGGAACAGCATGTGGAGTCTGCTCTGCTCCGCTGTGTGTTGGAGAACTGTTTCTTAACTGAGGAGACAAAAAGAGAAGAAGATTTTTAAAAAATACATATTTATTAAGAAAAGGAATCAGAGGGTGGGGGTGGGGACTGAGTGGGGAGTCAATGAGTGGGGGACTACTCGGGAGAGGAAGAGGAGGCAGAGGAGGAGGAGGAGAGGGTCAAGTGTGTGAGCCAGTCCCATATGTTTGGCAGGCACTGCCAGGCCCAGAAAAAAGAAAGATTTACCAGCAAAAGCAAAACAATTAAGCTACTGGGGACTGAGTGGGGAATCAGGGAGTGGGCTGGGGACTGGACTACTTAGGTGGAGAGTGGCATGTGTATGAGCCAGAGCCACAAGTTTGGCAGGCACTGCCAAAAAATATATATATAAAACTGAAAGAAGCAAAAAAAAAACATAGTTTGTGAAATTTTGTGTGACCCAATCCTTGCTTTGCAAGGAAGTGTGTCTGTGTGACCTCCCACCCTGAGCAAGTCAGTCAACTCTCATCTCTCCCTGTGCTCCATGGGGTAAATTTATTTATTTATTTTATTTATTTTTTTGTTGACTGGATAAGTGCACTAGACAAATCCTGCCTATTTTCATGCACGGCCCGGGGGAGGGGGATACAGATGAATGCCAACTGACCTTGAACCACATTAAGCTATTGGTGATATTTTTAGTGAATAAGGGAAATTTGGCCAGGACACCAGGGAAATTCACCTACTCTTGCTTCCTGTAAGCAGGGGGGACCCATTTGCTGGTGACTCCAAGATGGCTGCTGTTCCAGATCCTGGTGGAGGTGGTGGAAATGCTGCTCTCTGTCCCCAGGTTCCAGCTCCTGCTTTTCAGCTTACTTCGTCTGCTATGGATTTGTCTGTTTCGCGTGTGGGTGGACAGCTGTCTCTGTGTGAGATGCCCACTGTGGGAGAGTTGTCTGAGGAGGTGGATGTGTGTCTAGTAGTGGGGAAGGCCTCACTACTAGCACAGGATGTTTTTTCTGATGCCGTGTTGAAAATGCCGGTTGGTGAAGGAGACAAGGTTTTCATGAAGCTCTATTGGTACTGGAGCTGTTGGTACCAGAGAGTCTACAACAGAGTTATAAAGAACTGCAAGAAATTCTAATTTATGGAGTGAAGGCAAAGAAACCATGGTGGAAATTTCATATATTGCGCCACTTGTTTTGCAAAGCTCTATGTCACACGCTATCTCAGCTGAGCAGTCTGACAAGCTGCCAGCAAATAATGACAGCAGGAATGAGGAAGTCGTTGGTCAGCTCCCTTTAAAGAAGACGGGTGAGTGCATTACTGTTTCTTCCAAGGCTTGGAAAACTGAAATGAGTGTGCTGGCTGGCAGGTTAATCGCTGAGAATAGCGAGTGCAAAGCCGGGCACATCTCTTGAGACTGCCATTGTCGGTGAGTCGGTTTAGAGCTCTTTCTGAACTTTTCAAGCGACCCTGTAGCTAAGTGCTGCAATAGGCAGATTCAAAGTTTCAAACTGCTATAACTTTGTCAAAGGAATGGGTTTGTGTTCCATCTGATAGTCCTTCTGGCACTGCACAGACTGAGCCTATCTTATATCATATCAAACAAAGGTTAATGATCAACAAGGAGTGACTGAATTTAGTTTTCTCCACTGGTTACCCTAAACACAATGCACCTTTAGTACAAGGGTCTACAGCTATTGCACAGGAGTTTCCCAGTCTAAAAATGTGTGACTAATTCAGAATCTGTCCAAATACATCAAGGAAATGGGGGTTTCTAGTATACATGATGCTTCCTGGTCTCCTCAGAAAGCATTACAGGGAGCTGGATGGGAGAAGGGCCCATCAGGGATTTGAACCCCGGATTCAGCCTGGGATCCTTCACTTAATCTTCAGACTCCTGAGTTGTGGCCAAAGACTAATTTACAGAGTATCCCTTCTACTTTTCCTGCTACAGCTATGCCGGTACAAACATCTGTACCTAATCTGCAACCTTTTTCAAAGGTGGACTTGGCTTCAGGATCACAGGCTTCAGCACAAAAAGAGAGTGTGGGGGCTTCGGAGCCTATAGCTAAACCTCTCTTATCTGAACTATTTTCAAAATCTAGAAGGGAAGCTGCACCTCAGCGGAAGGCAGTGAGAATACACTACAAAGGTGGCCTGGATGTCAGGCCCAATAGACATTATGTGGGGAGATATTTAATTAAGGATTCATTGAAATTTTTACTAAGAGATGTTTTTGCATTTATAAATATTTCCGGGGAAGATAATTTTGTCATTAGTTTTCATTCAGCTTATAATTTAGACCTTTTCTGGGAATGTTATGGGCAAGTTCAATTTTCCCCTGTGTGGACCCCCTTCTTGATAATTCCACTTTCTAAGCCTTTAATCAAAAATGTCACAGTGATGTTTAGGAATGAGGGGGTCCATGTGGAAGATATTACTTATTGGCTTTCCCAAAAATGTGATATACTAAGTGATCCAGACCCTATTTTGGACTCTGAGCAGTTTTGGACCAGTGGGTGGAAATATAGGGTGAAGCTTAGACAAACAGATTCCAGAACTGAGCATATTCCAAATGCCTTTTTGTTGGGGAGAGATTGAGGGGTATGTTTTTACAGTGGGCAACCCAGGGCATGCTATAAGTGTGGAGCTAAATCTCATCTTTCTAGTGTGTGTGACCAGCCGAGATGTGATAATTGTGGGGAAGTGGGTCATATCACTATGCAGTGTGCGAACCACACAAAGTGTGACTTATGTGAGGATTTTGGCCATGCCTTTAAAGATTGCCCTTGGGCCGCTAAAAATAAGGCCTCCTGTAGTAGTACAGACTTAATCATTCAGCAGGCCCAGAATGCAGTTTCCAAAAAAGTGGAGACTAAGGAAATGGCTCCTCCTCTTCAGCAGGAATCCTTAGATTTGGTTTCCCAGTTCAAGGCCCCTTTGCCCCCCCTTCCTCCTCCTAATTCACCTTTCCCTTCTGTAGGTCCAGCTAGTATTGTCAAATTTGAAGCAGAAGTGGTAAATCTTCTAGATCCTGTTTGTTACACTGACACTACAGAACCAGAACAACCTACTAAGACAGTGTGGGATTATCTTCCTTCCTCCACGTCAGTCAAATAGACATGTGAAGGCTGGGGTTGTTTCTAAAAATGAATCTTTTGAATCTTCAAATTCTTATGCTGCTTTGTTTACCTCTTGTGGGGATTCAGAGATAGATGTTGGAGACTCGGACTCCCAAAAATCCTTTCAAGGTGGTATGAGTGCCCCTACAGAAGATTATAAGGAGAAAAAAAAGAAAAGGAGGAAAAAATAGGTTGTTTCCTTTGTTTTTTTTACTTTCATGGCCAGGTTTATCTGGGGCTTTCTTAATACACACAGTCTGCTTAACTTTGCTAAAAGACGAGCTGTTTTTCAGCTCCTTAGAGATCAATCTTTGGGAATATGTTTTCTCCAAGAAATCTGGATGTTTGCTCAAGAACAAATTTTTTTCCTTCAAAAGGGACTGGCCTTGGGGGCCTTCTTTTTGGTCCTTTGGAAGGGACAGAGCAGATGGGATAGGTATTTTGTTTAATTCTTTTCATTTTGTGTTACTCAAACTAATTGAATTGATTCCGGGGAAAATTTTAATTATTGATGGTCTATGGCACTCTAGAGCTTGTAGATTTATTAATATTTATAATCCCCAGACAAAGGCTCTTCGAACTGAGTACATGAAACTAATTCAACCTTTTGATTTCTTCCTTACTATTTTTTGGGAGGCGATTTTAATTGTACTCTCTCTATCAAAGGTGGGTAAACAAAAAATCTATTGTGACTCAAACTGTTTAGCATCAATTATCAAGACAGGAGATTTGGTTAATTGTAACTCCTCGTAAAACTAGATTCTAATTTTACTTTTTAAGGAAAAGTTGGTTCTACGATCGATTATCTATTCCTTTCAAAAATACAGAAATAGGAAATTTAATATAGTCCCTGTGGAATTCTCAGATCACCTCTTAGTGTTGGTTGAAGTGGGTACTTTCCCTCTGTTGGGAGGAAATCTTCAAGATGGAAACTAAATACCTCCATCTTGAAAAAGCTGTGATAATAAACTCAATTTCCTTATATTGAGGGCCAGGCTATCAATAGCATTTTTGTATTCTGATTTAGGTATTTGGTGGTTGGAAATGAAGCAAGATTGTTGTTCTTGGTTTCAAAAATATGGTAAAAGAAAACGGAATTCTGATTTTCTTTCATATTTAAAGTTAAGATCTCAATTGCAATACCTGATTGCCCTAGCCAATATATCTAAGTATGATTTTTTGCATTAAATTCAACACATTAAAGATCATATGAAACTATATCAATATAATAGGTCTCAAACTTTGCAAGCGGTCCTTACTAATCACTCTTCTAAAACAGTTTTTGGGGATCCCTTTGCATTATGCAAAAAACTAAAGATTCTACAGCTTTGGAATATCTCATGTGCAATCAGATTAAGGTGGAGGATGCAGGGGGTATTAATTCTATTATTAAAGATTATTTTGATAGTTTAAAACCAATTTTGGAACCTTCTGTTTTTGAGATTGCACATTATTTAGGGGTGCCTCCTGACCTTTTAGAAGCCCAGGAGAGGGATAAATTGGAAGTTCCTTTCTCCTGCCTTGAAATTGAAACGGTTATTAAAAAATTAAAAGATAATGTAACGCCAGGTTTAGATGGCCTTCCGAATTCTTTTTATAAATCTTTTCTAACAGACATTATGGCTTGTTTACTTTTAGTTTTTCAATTTTTTGTCTCTAAAGTTCATTTCCAGATTTTTTACAGAAGGACTATTGATTCATATATTTAAATCAGGGATAAGGACACCTTAGGAATTGGAGGCCCATTACTATTTTAAACACTGATTATAAAATCTTTGCCTCATTGTTGAACAATAGGTTATGATTATTGGCTGGTAAAGTTATTTCTCCATTTCAGTATTGTGGAGTCCCAGATAGGAATATCCAGTCACCTTTAATAATCATTAGAGAGGTAATAGAATATTTATCTTTAGAAGGGAAGGCTGGTTTTTTGTTATCAATTGATTAGGAGAAAGCTTTTGATAGGGTTAACCAGGGATTTTTATTTCGGGTGCTGGAACTTCTTGGGATCCCGATTTCATTTGTTGGGATGATTCGGACTCTATATAAATCATCTAAAGTCTATCTAGTGGTTAAGGAGCATATAACAAAGGGAATAGAAATAAATACTGGGGTGCATCAAGGGTGCCCTTTGAGCCCCTTGCTATATGTTTTTTCATTAGAGCCTTTGTTACGTGCTTTAACTAACCCTCCCTGCTGGGAAGGGGTACATAAACCTTTATCAAATGATCAATTATTGGTACAGGCTTTTGTTGATGATGTTTGCCTTTTTTTTAATTCTCAGGAGCAAATAGCAGAATTTTTTACAGAATTTTCTCTTTTCTCTTCTTTGTCAAATGCTAAGCTTAATCACACAAAATCCAAAGGTCTTCTGAGAGGGAGTGTTATTCATTTTCCTATTTTAGTTAATAATATTTGTTTCTCTATCGAACCTATAACTATTTTGGGTGTTCTTTTTGGGCCACAAAATTTGCCAGTAGATAACTGGGATTTAGTTTGTAAAAAGGTCGAAGGGAAATTTGCTAGGTGGAAGCAGTTTAAATTTTCCAAACTCAAAAGAATACAGGTTCTAAAACAATTTATTTTACCCTGTTTACAATATATTGCCCAAATCTTTCTGGTACCTTCTCAATATAAAGCCAGAATATATAGTTGTTGTTTCCAACTTCTATGGGGGAATAGACTGAATCCAGTGAAAAGATGTTATACATATTTGGCTAAGGACAAAGGGGGTTTGGGTATGGTGGACCCAGTTATTTTTTGTCATGTATTGTTTATTTCATTTAATTTAAGGAAATGTTTTTTATTTTCAGTTAGTCGAGATAGGTTTTGGATTAGGCAGTCTCTAGAGTGATATCTGCAGGCCTGGATAACTTATGCTCCTAAAATTCATCCACATCTTCTTTTCCCAGCATATTTCCGACCTTCCGCACAAAAGCTGTATAAATGGCAGGTGTTAAAAGAACAAATTTCTTCTTCCAATACGAAAAATCTTTATAGGATGATAATGGCTAGAGTCTATCCTACTGACCCATGTTTTAAAAATTGCCCCTCTGCAGGTGTTAAAAATATTTTAGAACAATTAAATAACCCCAGACTCCCTATACAGATGTGGGTAACCCAGTGGCTCATAATGTATGGTCGTTTAAATGTGAGAGGCACGGCTAAGTATAAGGCTAGGGAAGAGAGGAATTGTCCTTTTCCTGATTGTATAAACCAAGAGGAAACTATGGAGCATTTTTTCTTGTATTGTTCTTTTTCTAAATCAATATGGAAATATGCTGCTAATAGATGGAATATGTCTTGGTTGTCTCTTATTAATTATGAGACTTTAATTATTGGAATAGTGCCACCCTGCTTACAGATATATGATAAACACACATTATTAATTTTTTTTGCATGTTTAAGATTTTGTTTATGGCAATTACGATGTCAATGGGTAATTTATCAGAAATTGAGTACAGTGGAAGGGTTTTGTTGTTATGTTACGAATGAATTGTTGAAAGTTTATTTGAACGATAAACAAATGTATAACATTGATAAAGTAAATTTTTGGTGGAGGGGGTTTTTCTTACATGATTAAATATAAATAACTTGGATAGTTAACCTTCCTCCCTAACCCCCCCTTTTTTTGGGTGGTTTTTTTTAGGTAGTATTACTGTTTGGTAATTATGAATTTTTTCCTTTTAATTTGTGCTTTCTTATGTTTTTTTTTCCCTCTACATTTTCAGTTTCACTGTAGTTTATTATGAGGATCAAGTATCATCTTTATTGTTTCATGTGATTTCCTGTATGTATTATTATAAATAAAAACACCCCTACTTGTCGGTAGGGGAACTGCTGTTTGTGAGCATGGATTCCTCCATTTCGGGTGAGGAGGAGCAGGAGATAGGACCTGTTTTGGATGGTTTGCCTGGTGCTGTAGACACTGATATTGCTTCTGAAGTCTTACATCAGCCGGTAGCTTTAGAACCCTGTATACAGCCTGAAGTTTTAGTCTCTTCTCAGTCTTCAGATGAGGAAAATGCATTAGATCTTTCTCTGGAAGAAAAATGGCAAATTTTGCAGGCTGAGTTGTCTGCTATTGAAGCCCAGCTGAATGCAGAGAAATTGCTTTGCGAGGAAGAAAAAAAACATAAACATTTGAGGGATGATTCCCCTGGTAAGGTAAATGGTGGAGCTTCTAAAGTGTTTATTTCTTCATCTATTCAAAAGGCTTTATCGGATGGTACTTCAGGTCCTCCCCAGGTGGCTATGTCATATTGTGGTGATGTGGGAGAAGCTTGATCCCCGGAACGGGTCCTAGAGGGAGCAGGTTGGTTGCAGGATGGTGCCAGCATGTGGACGGCTGCAGTTGCTCCGATACTGGAAGGTACTACGAAAGAGGCTGTCATGCAATTGTTTGCAAGTTTTCCTATGGTTGGGGCTAATTTAGAGCATTGGGAGAAGGTGGAGCTTTCTGGTACTGTTACTTTTTCCTCCCCTTTTGACTGTATCTCCTCAAGGCCCACAAACTCCCTCTGTGGATGAAGCCCTGCCCCTGTTGTGCAGGCTCCTACTTTGGAATCTGTCTCAGATCCTCCCTTGAGTGAGAAGACCGATTCCTCCCCAGCCTTTGCTAGTCTTTCTAGAAAGCCTGTGGAACTTGCCAAAAGACGGAATGCAGTGTGGTTTAGGTATTTAGGGGGTATGGAGATGCCTCCTGATCATTTTTTTGTGGGAAAGGTTTTGTTAAAACAATCCTTGCATTTTACTCCAGCTGATGTTTATGCTCTTATTCATGCAGCGGGGGAATCCACTTTTGATATGAGTTTCCGAACTCCGGACTTGTTAGAAAAGTTTTGGACCAGGTATATGAATCTTAAAACCAATCCTCTTTGGACCCCTTTCCAAATTATTCCCTTAACTAAACAATCCTTTTGGGTGATCACTGTTCTGTTTCAGAATGAGTGAGTCAATATTCAGGATATCCTCTACTGGCTGGATAAGAAATGTGATGTGTAAGGTATCCCTGAACCATTCTGGATGGGGAAGGGTTTTGGAATGGGGGGTGGAAAATAAAAGTTAATTACAGTATGAAGGTACTGATTTAAAGCACTTGCCAAATTGTCTATATATTGGGTGGGATAAGGGTTTCATCTTTTATCCAGGACAACCCTGTAGGTGTTTTAAATGTGGGTCTGCTAGGCACATTAGCTCCAACTGTGAGAAGCTTAAGTGCATTCTCTGTGGAAAATTAGGTCACACAAGTTTCCATTGTTTGAACCCTTTGAAGTGCACTTTGTGTGAGGAGATGGGGCATTCCTTTCTGACTTGCCCCGGGCATCTCATAATACTGCTGATGCGGATTTTACTATCCAGGATTTTTATATCCAGAAATCTAAATCAGCCTCTGGCTTTCGGGGTTTTTCTCAGTTTCCCCAAACTACTTCAGATTTGGTGGTTCCAACTGGGGTTCATTCAGTTACTGCTGGTATGATGGACTCTTCGGTTGGGAGCGGGAATGTTACCCTGATCCCTGAAGATACACCTCAGTCCTCTGACACTATGGCCCCCCTTCGCCCCCTCCTCCTGTGGGTGATGGATTCCAGGAAGTAAAGAAAAAGAAGGGGCTGAAGGGAAGAAAGAGTAAGGCCTTTGGTTAAGTGTTCACGGAAAATTAAATGTACGGAATAACTTGAAGCATAAAGAAATTGCTGATAGATTGTGTCCTAGAGATGCCACTTGCCATGGGGTATTGGAAACTGTAGATCATTTATATTTTGAATGTCCTTTTGTTTTGTCATTTTGGTCTTTTCTATATTCACAGTGGCCTTCTTTTGCTTTTTCTTTTATGACTAGGGACATTTTGTTATTGGGTTTGTTACCTAGAATGTGGAATAAGTATGATTTAGGAACTGTTCATTTATTTTTGTTAGAACTCAAGTACCATATATGGCATACGAGATGCTAATTGACTTTATATAAAAGACGGGTTACAGCTGAACAATTGTTCTGGACAATACATAATTATTTTAAAAGGTTTAGGGATATGGATTTTTTATCTTGTTCACTCTCTCTTTTTCAGGAGAGGTGGCGTCATATGGACT
Source organism: Neoceratodus forsteri (assembly GCA_016271365.2). Taxonomy (NCBI): domain Eukaryota; kingdom Metazoa; phylum Chordata; order Ceratodontiformes; family Ceratodontidae; genus Neoceratodus; species Neoceratodus forsteri. The sequence goes on from CM057457.1 coordinate 105,808,888, forward strand.
GGTTTTTGGATGTGGGGTAGTTTAAGCAGGAGAGAAGTGCTCTATATCTTAAGTTGGTGCTGTTTTCTTTTTTTTCATCTTTCTCCTGTATTTTTTGTCAGTGGAATATATCACTGTTATGCATATTTTCTTTTTTGTTTGGATAACTTTCCCCCTACTATTACAGTGGTGGGGGGGGCTCTTTCTGTATTATGTTATTTTTGGTTTCCACATTTGTTATTGTCATGGGAATTTGAACAGGTATAACTATACTACTTTTTTATGTTTTATATTTTATTTTCATGTGCTTTAACACAGTTCTGTATGGGTTTTGTTTAAAGTTTAAATAAAAATTTCCCTACTGCTTTGGTGGGGGGGTTCCAACATTTATTCTAATAAGTTTTGAGAGTATGAAAATTAATCTTTGTATTGATTGTATGATGTAATACTTGTTTATGTTTACCTTTAGTTTTGCATTATGATTTTGTGTGATGTAACACTTTTATGTATATCATTTACTTTCAAGACTCTAATAAAAAATTCCTCCTGCTCTTCGACAGTAGGGGGTGTTGTTCTGTAGATGTGTGGTGGGAATTCACTCTGGAGCCAGACGTGGTGGGATGCAGTTCGGTCAGTGACTCTCCAGTGGGTGCAGTTAGCATTGATAGTGGGGACCGACGGAGATGGAGCATGATAGATGCAGAACCCGAAGAGTCAGGTGTCCTGGTAGAGGAAGAGGAACTGCTAACAGTCCAGCACAATATGATTTGTGAGGATACGTGAGTATTGCAGAGCGACTCCAACAGATTGCAGGAGGAAAAAAAATGAAAAAGGATGGCTAGTGTTACTCCTTCTCAAAGTTTGACTGCATCAAAAGTTTTTTTGGGTTCTCAAGTGAGTGGTATGCCAGACCAGCTGCCACATTCCTCCAACGATAGCATGGAGTTACCTGTCGTGCTATCATTGCCGGGGGATGTGGGCTGGTTGGCGGAGTCGGCTTTACGCCAGTCTGGATGGGTGCAAAGGCCAGACGACTCTTGGATGGCAGATCCAAAATTCAAAGTGGATCCAGGGTAGGTAGGCCTGGCATCAGCCTCAGATATTATTTCACAGAATGTGGATTCAGGCCTAAGGGAGAAACAGAGGTTGGAATTGCCATCAACAGCTCCCTCTTTCCCTCCCCTTGTCTCAATAAGCGGGGCAGACACCCCTGTGGTTTTAGACAAAAATGTTTCCTTGGAGTCACGGAGGGTAGACCCCCTTCTGGAAATTGAACAGAATGGTGTTAATGATCATGAGCCATCAGTAGGACAGGATTCTTTGACAGACTGTATCCCTCAAAAATTTTCTTATGCAGGATTATTTCACAAGGTGGTGGAATTAGTGAAAAGATGAAATGCTATTAGAATCCAATATTTAGGGGATATGGCTGACCTGCCAGATAGATTCTATGTGGGTAGAATTTTATTGAAACAGTCCTTGGGCTTTATGCCTAATGAAGTATATGCACTGATTCATGCCCTGGGAGAACATACTTTTGATGTGAGTTTTAGGACCCCAGCTGTGTTAGGAAGATTCTGGACAAAATATTCACTCCTGAAAACTAATCCCCTTTGGACTCCTTTTCAGGTTATTCCCCTCTGAAAACAATCATTCCGTATTATTACGGTGTTATTTCAGAATGAAGGGGTCAACATTTCAGACATTTTGTTCTGGTTAGACAAGAGGTATGATGTTCAAGGCACTCCAGAGTTTATTGATGATGCAGAGGGTTTCTGGAATGGGGGATGGTGAATAAAAGTCAAGTTGTTTATGGCTGAGAATGACTTTCAGCACTTGCAGAATTGTTTTTTAATAGGTAGAGACAAGGGATTTATTTTTTATCCTGGACAACCCTGAAAGTGCCATAAATGTGGTTCAGTACACCACATTAGCACTTCCTGTGACAAAATTCGATGTTTTAGATGTGGAGACATGGGCCATGAATGTGAGAATTCTCCTACTTGCAGTTTTTGTGATGAGCCTGGCCATACCTTCACTGAATGTCCACTGGCTGCCCATAATACTCCTGAAGCAGATTTCACTGTACAGGATTATTATATTAATATGGCCAGAGAGGGTAGAGTACCTCCTGACCCAAGGCAGCCTAGACCTCCCCAGAGATCTAATAAACAAAACCCTCACAGGGGTCCTGAGGGTTTGATTGTGGGTACAGTTTCTCTGGACATTCCCTGTGTTTTGACAGTAGTAGAACCTGATATCCCAGAACAACCTCTACCCAGGGAGAAAGGGGTTATGGCACCTCCACCACCCCCTGATTGTCTGCCACAAGAAGCCCCGATTACTAATTTATGGCCTCCTCATGCCTTGGGAATTACTTCAGAAGTTCCTTTATCCAATTCCTATGGGATTCTGACAGTAGAAGATGAGTTGGTGGACATAGATTCAGATACAGCTACTAAATCTTCCTCACAAATTGACCCAGCATCGGAAATGAAAGGAGGAAAATTGGAAGGGGAGAAAAAGACAAAGAAAAAAAGAGGGACTTGGATGGGTTTATGGAAAAGTGCTAGAAAAAAATAAATGCCCTCCTGATAACAAGTATTTTCTTCTGAGTTCTATGATTTGACTGTGGCCTCTTTAAGTGTGAATAGCATTCATACTGAATATAAAAGATTATCAACATATGAAATGTTTTCACAGTTTAAAGGGGATATTGTTTTTTTTTTCAGGATACGGGATTATATACCATTGCGGATTTTGAAAAAGCTTCACAAGCATGGCCGTTGGGACCCTGTTTTTGGTCGGGAGGGACCTTTGTTCTGGGGTTGGAATCTGTTTTTTGACTTCAGAGGCATTAGTCACAGATATTATTAAAACTGAGCATGGTCGAAGTCTCTTTCCTGATGTCATGATACAAGATTCAGATTTTCGGCTAATAAATGTGTATGCAGCACAGGTTAAAACTGAATGTATAGCATTATTGGAGAACATACAACCTTATTTGTTGACTAGATGAAATGTTCTTTTTGGAGGATATTTCAATATTAATAGAGCTAACAGGATAGGGGAGCTAAAAGTTCTAAATTATATTGTGACTCTAATTTTTTGAATGAACTTTAAAAAACTACTGGGTTGATTGATGTGTTCCAGTCGAAATCAAAGGATACAGTTTATGCTTATTTTTCAGGGTTATGAAAATCTAGTATTGATTATTGGTTTGTTTCTCCTAATTTACAGTTTTGCTCACAGGTGGCAGTCCCTGTGGCATTTTTGGATCATGTACTTTTGCAAGTTACTTTTTCAGATTTCCTAGATATTTCAAAAGGCCCTGGTTATTGGAAACTAAACTTGTCTTTGTTAGATTTCCCAGAAGTTAAGGAAGGTTTTATTTCATTATTACTAGCAAGACAATCAGTTTGTTTTTTGTATGATTCAATACAGGCTTGGTGGGATGATACAAAGACTGATATTCAAAGTTATTTTAAAACAATTGGAAGAATATTGGGTAAAGCAAAAAGTAATTCATATAAAACAGTGAAATACAAAATAGAGAAGGCATATTGTAGGTTGCAACAAGGTTTGCAGGTGGATATGAGTGAGATACAAGCTTTAAAACTAGATTTGGCCAAATTGCAACATGAAAAAAGAAAAGTTTTGGAAACTGCCCAAAGATCTGGAGTTTCCAGTGCACAGGGAGATATTAATCCCTTCGAGCAGTGTGATATGCATAGGAAACATAAGGAAATGAAGCAACTATTAACCTCTTTGGGGGATTTGATAAATTCCCACAATGAAATTTTGGCAGAAATAGATAAATATTTATTAAGCTTGTTTCAAGTAGATATTTATTTAACTGACAAAGGAACTCAGTCCTGGTTGTCAGGTGGTAGTAGTGTACTGATTCCAAATTATTTCTGCTCACTTTTAATACATCCTATTACAAGGTTAGAATTAGAAACTGTGAATAAATCTTTACCTAAAGGTAAAGCCCCTGGTAGAGATGGTATAGTGAATGAATTATACCCTCTAATTTTTTTATGTTTGCTTGCACGCATGTGCAAGAAACATAGTGCCATCATCTGAGTTTTCAGAGGTGTGGCAGCCATCTTCTAATTCAGGCAGTGTGTTTGCAGGCACGGCCACAGTTCTCCAATGCCTGCTTGAGCTGTCTATAACAGCTCCAAAATGCAGTGGAGTACAGTTGAAAGGGGGAGCTACGCTTCAGTGAGCAGCGATAAGATATCACCTGCTCATGCACGCTCCCCCTACACACACACACAGGCATGCATGTGCTCATCCCCCCCCACACACACACTGTGTAGCTGATGGGGTGCCCAATCACCTGTCAGCTGTGCTGCGCCCCCTAGAAAAAAAACAGAGTTCCATATGCCACACTGGGTGCCCACCACCACGTGACTGCACATCTTATAGCCGATGGGGGTGCTCAATCCCCCATCGGCTCCACTGGTCACCTCCCCCAGAGTACAGGGTGCCACGCTGGGAGCCCACCCCAGCATGGCAACAGATGCTTTTGCCGATGGGGTGCCCAATCCCCCATCAGCTCCATGCTCCCGGCATCCTTGTGCCATGCTGGGAGCCCACCCCAGTGTGGCAAATGTCCCGTGTTGTAATTTTAAATGAAAAACATCCTGAAACTGGAAAACAGTCCCTCGTAGTCTCACTGCCCCCACACCCACCCACTGTGCACCCTGCCTCCCCACACCCCCCTCACCCCATACATACCTCCGGACTCTGGCGCAACGATCTTCAGCAGATCAGAAACACGTCTGCACTCTTCAAAGCCGACCGCGAACTGAGGAAATGCTGGTAAGCTGTATAATGGGATAGATAGGATTTTTTCAACTTTGCTGCATATCTCACTAATTTTTTGGAATTTTTGCACCAAATTTTGAACATGGGGTTTTTGGGACCACTTCTCATGAATGCTCTCACTGTCATGGCGTTAATTGGGCCCAAAGGGTGATTTTGCAGTCACTGCGTGAAATCACCTTTCAGAACTGAGTAATGAAACGGCACTGCCACTGTTCATAAGGTGGGCTGTCAAAAAGCCTATGTTGAAAATTTGGTTGAAAAATTCCTAAAAATGACTGTTTTACGAGCGTGCGTTGCGCAGTTCCTACGCACTCTCGTAAGTTCACGAATTTTCAATATTTTCACTCCAAATTTTCAACATTACCATTTTACCAAACTCTCTTATGAGCAGTATAGCTGTCATTTTTCACATCTTGCCCAAAACGCAGCTCGCCCATATGTATGCACAATGGCACAGTCGGTGTGCAAAATCAATGTATGTGCACATTAAGAAAATCATAGTGACACTGTTCATGAGCAGAGGACTAAAATGGCTATGTTGAAAATTTAATAACTCCCTAAAAATGACTGTTTACAAGTGTGTGTTGTGTGTGCAGTTCCTACCTGCATTCCGTAAGTTTGCGAATTTTCTATATTTTCACTCCAGATTTTCCACATTGCCATTTTATTACACTTCCTTATGAACAGTACAACTGCCATTTTTTCACATGTTGCCCCAAATGTGTTTTCGCATTGCGGTAGTTGACAATGGTGCAGTCGGTGTATAAAGCAATGTTTGGACAGATTACAGAAAATCACAGTTACACTGTTCATGAGCAGAGGTATTAAATGGCTATGTTGAAAATTTGGTGACAAAAAGTCCATAAATGACTGTGTTACTAGTGAGCATTATAGCCTACACCACTGTAAGTTCATGACTTTATAATATTTTCAGTCCAGATTTTCACCAGTGGCATTTTCCACACTTCTTATGAACAGTACAGCTGTCATTTTCACAACATGGCGAAATGTGTTTTCACACTTTCAGTGCAGAGATGCGTAGTAGCTGTGGGAAATCATTGTTCGGGACAGATAAAGAAAATCACAGTGACACTGTTCATGATTGGAGGTCCCAAAATGCCTGTGTTGACAATCTGCTGTAAAAAATCCCCAACCTAATTACATTACAGGTGTGCGTTGCACAGCTTCTATGCACGTTCGTGACTTCACCAGCTTTTTAATATTTTTACTGCAGATTTGCAATATTGCCATTTTTACACCTCCCCATGAACAGTACAGCTGTCATTTTTCACATCCTGTTCGAATATGTTTTGCACCTGTGGTGCTAAATGCCGTAGTCGCTGTGCATAAGCACCTCAATCAAACTGATATTGCCACTGTTCATGAGGTGGGGGTCACAAAACCATGTTGAAAATTTGGAGTGAAATGCCAATGAATGCCTGAGGTGTTAGGGTTTCCAACCACAACGCCCACCCTGTAGAGAATGACAGGCATCAGGGGTGTGACTTGGGATTCTTGCCTGTAATGCTCATACCATTCCACACCCTGCAGCCAGTGAGAGGCATCGAGGTCTGCCTTGGACCTCGCCCCAAAGTTCACCCCATTCTCCTATACTGCACCCATCTCACCGTATTTCCTGATGGAATAGGGTGCGCATAAGGGCCAAAGACCCCAAGGCACACTGTGACACTTTTCAGTGTCTTCAGGGTAGGGTGTGGTGAAATGGCGTGGCCGTTATGCCTGACGACCCAAAGGCACACCCCAATGCCTGTCAGTCTCTGCAGGGTGGTGGTGGGGTTGGCTTCAGTTCAATACTTCACTGCCATTTCTATTATGCAGCTCTGTAACTTCTACACTACCAATGCCAATGCCAGCAAGCAAACATTCGGCATTGACAAATGCTTGTCTATTTTAGGTTCTGAATTGGTAAGTTTATTTCAGAATTGTTTAGACACTAAATTATATCCTTTTAGCTATAATCAGGGCCTGGTGATTTTTCTATTTAAATCAGGTGCTAGGGAGGATTTACGAAACTAGAGACCCATAACCCTTCTTAACTCTGACTGCAAGGTTATGACAAAAATATTAAGTAATAGATTAGCAGTGGTTTTGCCTCATATTATTCATAGCTCACAATTTTGTTTAGTTAAGGGTCGAACTATTTCAGATGCTTTAGTTTTGTTAAGAGAAGTGTTTAATAGGAGTTCACTAAAAAAATGTCATTTTTATTGAGTTTGGATCAATTAAAAGCATTTGATAGAGTGTCTCATAATTATGTATGGTCTTGTGTGGCTTATTATGGTTTTCCTGTCCAATTTATTTCATTGTTAAAGGGGTACTATGGTTCAGCTGTTATGGCTCCTAATGTGAATGGTAGAACTGGGAAGTTTAGAGCTTATAGGAGAGGAGAAAGGCAGGGTTGCCCCCTTAGACCCCTTATTATATGTACTTACTCTGGATCCTTTATTACGACAATTGAATACAAATAAAAATATTAGTGGCATTTCACCTCATAGTGATATGGCTAAGCTTATGTCGATCACTTATGCTGATGAGTTATGCATTTTATTATCAGATCTTCCTTCTAGTGTGGCTGCAGAAGTAGTATTATGTAAATTTATGGTAGGTACAGGGGCTAAGATAAATTTTAACAAAAGTAAATGTGTTTCACTGGGAGATGTAGGAGAAACTTCTAAGGGAATTATGGGAATTCCTGTTCTCCAGTCTGAAATAAAGATTTTAGGTATTTTTTTTGTACAGATCAACCAGAGATTTATAATTGGGAATGTATTATCCAAGCAGCACAATTTAGGATTGAGAATTGGAATAAATGGAGGATGGCAAAATTAAAAAGAGTCTATATGATCAAGACTTATTTATTGGGTATGTTTCTGCATTTATCAGCTATTTATGCATTGCTGAGATGTGTGGAAAGCACTGTATTGAGTATTTTCTTTCAGGCAATATGGGTTAATCATTTAAACCCCATCAAAAGAAACATTTTATATTTAAAAAAACAAGGTGGTTTAAATATTCAATTCAACTCAATTTTATTTATATGGCACCTTTCAAGGCCAAGGCACTGTACAAAACATTAAAATTAATAAAATCCAAACATTTAAAAGTCAGCCACAACTAACACATGTATGCTAAATCAAAAAGAAATGTTTTTAAGGCAACTTTAAAGTTATCGACTGTTGGACATTCTCTCAACCAACGAGGTAGAGAATTCCACAGGGTTGGTGCTGAAAAAGCAAAGGCACGGGATCCTGATGACTTTAATCGAACTCTGGGAATCTCCAGCAATCCCTCGTTGGTGGAATGGAGAGGACGGAGGGGGCAGTAGGGAATCAGGAGATCTTTCAGGTAACTGTCCCTGATCATGTAGAGCTTTAAAGGTTGTTAACTAACCTTAAAGGTGATCCACCACTAAACAGGCAGCTAGTGTAGTTCATGGATATTAGGTACAATATGACTGGTCTTGTAAGTCCCAGTCAAAAGCCTGGCTGCCGCATTGTGCACCAGCTGGAGGCAGTGGATATCAACCCCTGGTAGCCCTAGGTAGAGGGAGTTGCAGTAGTCCAGACGAGTAGTGACAAAGGCGTGGACCAATGTTGGAAGGTCCTCCGGGGGAATCAGATGTTTCACCTGGGCGATATTCCTCAGATGGTAAAAAGAGGATTTGACAACAGCTGACACCTGAGATTTCAGGGTCAGACTATCATCAAAAATAACACCCAGATTTCGCACCTGTCCAGAGGTAGAGAGCGGCACACCACAGCACTAAACCTGATGGTTGTGCAGCTCCCACACCCACCCCCGGATGACCTGAATCCACAACCAATACCTCAGTCTTATCTCAACCAGCTCAAACTCATCCAAAGTCTGATCTCATCAAGGCAGTTATTAAGCACAGACAGTGCATCACCCTGACCGGGGAGAAAGGACAAATACAGCTGAGTATCATCTGCATAGCAGTGAAAACCCAGACTGTATCACCTAATGATTTCTCCCAATGGCAGCATATACACTGCAAACAACATGGGAGCTAAAATGGAGCCCTGTGGTAACCCACAAGGCAGGGAGTGAGCGCCAGAGGAATAAATTCCAGTGACAACTCTCTGAGACCTGTCCTTGAGGTAAGAATGAAACCATTTGAGGAGTGTACCAGACAGCCCACAAAAGACCCGCAGGCACTCCAATAGCATTCCATGGTCTACAGTGTCAAGTGCATCAGATAGAAAGAGAAGGACCAGAATGGTACACGCCTTTCGATCTCTGGCCATAAGGAGGTCGCTCAAAACCTGAACGAGGGCAGTCTCTGTACTATGCCTTTTCCTGAAACCAGACTGGAGAGTATTGTAGACATTGTGAGATATAAGGTGATCATCCAATTGCAACGCAACTGTCTTTTCAATAACCTTACCAACAAATGGCAGGTTAGAGATAGGCCGGTAGTTAGCTAGACAATTTGGGTCCAAGGAGGATTTTTTAAGGAGTGGTCGAATTACTGCCTCCTTAAGGGGGTCAGTAAAAACCCCCCTCTCCAAAGACTTCCAGAAAATGTCTGCAAGGATTGGGTAGATAACTTCTACACAACCTACTAAAAAGCGGTGTAGGACCCGGATCCAAACTACAACTAGTTGGTCGCATTGTTTGGATGATCTTCATAATGTCCCCGAATTTCGGCCAGTGAAAATCTAACCAGACAGACTGAGGACAGGCCACTTCTAGTCGACCATCGCAATCCCCCATAGGAGAGGTCGGACCGATGCCAGACCTGATGCCGACAACCTTATCTGCAAAAAAATGAGAAAACTCCTTGCATCTTAGCTAAGAAAAAGCTTCTCTAGGCTGAAGACAGACTGGATTGCACAGTCTGTCCACAGTCCGGAAAAGCTGAGCCGGTTGATTTTGTGCAGCAGAAATCTCTCTGGACAGGAGTTCTGCCTTATTTCGAGTGATTTCTGATTGATAGCTATCATAATGTGCCATCAATCTAAGCCTGTCGGCATCAAGGCCCGACTTCCACCAGGCTCTCTCCAGCCTTCGGCCTGCTTGCCTTAACTCCTTCAAGGAGCCATCAAACCACAGGCTCCTTGGACGGAGGATGAGAGGCCGAACACGAACAGGAGCAATTTTGTCCACAGCATCTCCCACAGCCTTATTATAGGCTAATACAAGATCATCTGGACTCATGCATTCACCTGACAAGCTCGATAGATCCAGCACTGCCATTAGGCATTGGAGCATTAATTTTAACTGTCAGTACTGAACCATCTCCGTAGGGGCAGACCTATTAGAGGGGGCTCTGAAACTGAACCTTATGGTGTAATGGTCAGACCAACTGACTGGTTCCACCCCCAAATCAGTGATCTCCATATCCAAGAGAAAGACCAGATCCAATGAATGACCCCCTATATGGGTAGAGGAGGAAACAACCTGTGTCAGGCCCAGCATATTCATCAGCTGGAGGAGATTTTGACCAAAATGAGAGAGTTCATCATTGACCCAGGCATTGAAGTCACCCAGAAGTATCAGTCTGGGAAACCTCAGCACCAGGTCGATGCTGAAGTCTGCAATCTCCTGCAGGAATTCTCCACCGTCACCTGGTGGATGGTAGACAAGGAGAATCCCACAGCCTGCACCCTCACCCAGGATATATTCAAAGGAACTGGTGTTTCCCAATGGCACATCCACAAGGCCCAGCTCAGATTTAAACATAATGGCCACACACCCCTGCCCCTACGATCCAGCCTTGGACGGTGTATCACCAAGAACCTGGCTGGAGTTACCGAGGCCAATATAGGGCCTGGATTTTCATCCAGTCAGGTCTCGGTGATGCAAGTCAGATCAGGTGATCCAACAAGATCAGCAATAATAGCTGTCTTGTTCTTAATTGATCTGGCATTGCATAACACCGCCAAGGCAGGTTGAGCTGTCGGGGAAGACCTCGGCACCGGTCCGATTACTTCGGAACCCTTGGGTATGGGGACAAGACAAGAGTAACCTCTATCCTGACCCCATTTCACCCCAGGGCATCGCCTGGACCCCAAAACCCCAATCTGCCCTCCCCCTTCCTGTCCCCCACCAGGCCAGGCTCTCCACTTTCGTCCAACGCCTCCTCAGGATGCCCAGTGCACGACACCTAAAATAGGTGTCTGATGACAGTGGTGGGCACTCAAAAGGACGTAATTCCCTGAGCCTAGTGGGGGAATAATGCCCAACCATCATTAATCAAATCAAATATAAAGAAAACGAAAATAAAACAAAAACCTATAAATATCAAACCTATAAATAAAAACACTCTCCATTCTCTCTCACAGAGGGGGAGCAGAACAAAACAAACGATCTAGCAAAACATAAAGTAAAACCCCACCCAATCACAAATTTAACCCTAACCCAAAAATAACCCAAATAACAAAAATATAATAATAAAGTAACATAAAATAATCCAAAAGACACAATGTCAATGTTATCATATGCTACTGGATACTAAACCCAAATTAAAACTAAAATAACTAAGAAAAGAAAACAAAGTTTGTATTTTAAAGTTCAGTGAAGCACTTCTCACGTGCAACAATCCAGCAAATCGTCAGTATATTAAAAAATGTTATATACTCCCCCAATACCACCTCTCACATGGTAGGGGACCGTTCATAAAATGAATCCAAACAGTAGTCCATGACTATATAAAAAAAAATTAAAGTGCACCGCACTCTCACCACCCCTAAGTCCAGGAACAGGGCAGGGACAAGGAAGTCAGTTCTCCAGCAGATCCAAATACAGACAAAAATCAAGATCGAATCCAAACAAGGAAAAGGCAAGATAATTTCTCCAGCAGATCAGTCACATAACAAGGATCCAAATCAAATCCAGGCAGGGAAGGCCAAAACAGCTGTCAGCACAGTCCACCGGCAGCTGATCCTCGCAACACGATTGAAAACCGAAAACTCCAAGCAGGCAGTCATTCAGGGGAACAGTCACAGGCTTAATCCTATTGTGTTTTTTTTTTCTGTATTTTTATATATGAATGTTCAGCCTTTAATTACCTCTGCATAAAATCTGGTCTCTTTGGGTGCTGGATGATCTTACTGAGTGGATCAATGATTGTGAATGGGACAAAGCAGTGGCAAAGCAAAAACATACTCAAAATGTGTTGATCACTTATTCTTCATGTTTTGGTAAACTAAAACAGCGGGAAGTAACGAAATTGATGGTGGGTCAATTAACTAGAAAAGAATTGCATGCGGTTATTCAGGCAAGATATTTTCAGCAATTGCCTGAGTACTATCACAGATCAAAGAGGGATATTGGGTATGTTACTGCTATGTTATGTTCAGCACCTATGCCTCCAGGTATGTGGGATGTGACATGGCTATGTGTTCATGGCAAGATATAAGTAAAGGTTAATCTGAAACATAAGAATACAGATGATAGGTCCTGTCCAAAAAGTAACTTTGTGTTCTGAAAATGTAGAATCTTTGTCATATTTATTTTCTTCTTGTCCGTATATTGTTCAATTTTGGTCTGTGGTAGCACACTATTGGGCTACCTCTCCTTTTCTCTAAATGTCTACTGATATATTATTATTTGACATTTTGCCAGATGAATGGAGTCATTTTGATAGATCAGTTTTACAGAGTATTTTAGGATGCTTTAAATTCCATATATGGCAAAGCAAGGTTCAATGGTCACTGCAATGTCAGTATGTTACTCCAGAACAATTGTTTTGGTCAATTGTAGATGATGTTCTCTCCTTAAAAAGAAATGATTATGGAACCTGCCTGTGATCATAGCAAGGAAAAAATGGAAACATTGGTTAGATACTGGCTGATATATTGATGGTTTGTAGTTTTGAGGGAGGGGGTGTTTCCTTTTGGTATTCTGATATTTTGGTTTGATTGATATGTAAGTTGTAATAATTCACTTTGTTTTAAAACTTTTATTTTGATTTGTAGGTATAGATACTATTAAGGATAATTATAGGTTATTTATGTTTGTGGTCCTATGTATGCTGTGATACTTATTTAAGTTTTTGATTTTTATTATAATCTTGTATGTTGTACTGCATTTTGTATAAGTTTTGAATAACAAAATTCCCCCACTTTTCTTGGGGGGAAGGGGTGGAGGGGGTTGTACACATATGGTTTACTTATGTTTGATGCTCTTTCTTACTGTAATATTTTTTGTTTGTGATTTCTCTCATTGTTTCCTTTGTATGATGTAATACAATCTGGATGTTTTGTTGTAAGTTCTGAATAAAAAATTCCCCTACTCTTTTTGATAAGTGCCATGGGATCTTTAACATCCACCTGAACTACCACCAATCCAGCAGATGGGACCTCGGTTTAACGTCTAATCTGAAAGACGGCACCTCAGAAGTGCAGCACTCCTCTCATGGTGCACTACAGTGTCAGTACTGGGAAATCAAGCTGTGGCTCAGTGGGCATTTTTTCACATGAAATAAATAAAAAACAAATATTTAAATAAGGCAGTCCCAGGTACCCTGAGTGTCTATGCACAGAGGCTGCAGCACCAGCCTTTATAGCTTAGGTTGCGTGCATGTGTGTGTGTGTGTGTGTGTGTGTGTGTGTGTGTGACAAACCAGTGTGTGAAATAAAATCTGACAGCCAGCCACCAATGCTACTTCTTGCACACTGTGTGTGTGACCCCCCCCCCCAAACAAGTCACTCAACTCTGATCTCCTGCCTGTGCTCCGTGGGGTAAATCCTAAAGCTATGGCTCATTGGGCATTCCATCACGTGTAATAAATAATAATGAAAATAAATAATCCTTGAAGGAAAGGAAAGTATTGTGTCAGAGACTGTGTCAGAGAGGGTTAGGTCAGGGTCCCTGAATTTTTGTGGGTAGCAGCTGCAGAACCAGTCCTTGTAGCCTTGGTCCAGTGTGTGAACTATTGTGTGTGAGTGTGAAATAAAATCTGGCAACCAGCCACAAGTACAATTTCTTGCATACTGTCTGTGTGCCCTCCCAAACAAGTCTGTTAGCTCTCATCTCCTCCTCCCTGTGCTCTGTGGGTAAATCAACAGGCTTTGGCTCAGTGGGCATTCTATCACGTGGAAAAAATGAAAAATAAATAATCATTGAAGGAAAAGTAAAATACTGTTTCATAGAGTGTTAGGCCAGGATCCTGAATCTCTGTGGGTAGCAGCGCCTGCAGCACCAGCCCTTATAGCATAGGTCCAGTGTGTGAACTAGTATGTGTGTGAAATAAAATCTGACAGCCAGCCACCAAAGAGTGCCACTTCTTGCATACTGTGTGCTCCCCCCCAACAAGTCAGTCAGCTCTCATCTCCTTCCTGTGCCCCATAGGGTACATCTACAAGCTTTAGCTCAGTGGGCATTCTGCCATGCGGAATAAATAATAACAATAAATGATCCCTAGAGGAAAAGTAAATTACAGTGTTATAGAGGGTTAGGCCAGGTCCCTAAATCTCTGTGGGTAGCAGCACATGCAGCAACAGCTCTTATAGCCTAGGTTGAGTGTGTGAATGTGTGTGTGTGTGACAGGCTGGTGTGTGAAATAAAATCTGACAGTCAGCTGCCGAACAGTGCCACTTCTTGCATACTGTGTGCCTCCTCACCCCCAAACATGTCAGGCAGCTCTCATCTCCTCCCTGTGCTCCATAGGGTAAATCTACAAGCTTTGGCTCAGTGGGCATTCCGTCACCTGGATTAAATAATAAAAATAAATAATCCGTAAAGAAAAAGTAAATTACTGTGTCATAGAGGGTTAGTACATGTCCCTGAATCTCTATGGGCTGCAGCTGCAGCACCAGCCCTTATTGCCTAAGTCCAGTGTGTATGACTGACCTGTGTGTGAAATAAAACCTGGCAGCAAGCTACTGACCAGTGCATCTTCTTGCATAGTCTGTGTGCCCCCCCCCCCCAAACAAGTCAGTCAGCTCTCATCTCCTCCTTGTGCTCCGTCAGGTAAATCAACAGGCTTTGGCTAAGTGGGCATTCCATCACGTGGAAAATTACTAATAATAAAAATAAATAATCCTTGAAGGAAATGTAAATCCCTGTGTCATTCATTCCTTCTCATCTCATTTCACTAATCATGCTGCTTATTACTACTAAACAGTGGTTTAATTGTTTTTTTCTACAGATATGTTGATTAAAAGGAGTTTAAAATGATTTTTTAACATATGGTTACCGTAAAACAATAAAGATCATAAGGTTCAGATAAAGATCCAAACCTTTTTTTTGCTTATCAGAACCTTTTAGAACCTCAGAGCCTTCTGAGGTTCTCCCATCCCTATTTAAAATTGAATTTTTCAAAGATTTTAAGCTGTCATAGTGATAATAACTGGTAATGGGGCACTTTGCATTGGGACTTGTTATTTCCCAGTCTCTGTTGCAACTTGAATGCCCTTCTCGGCAAGGGGCTTGTCCCATCAGTGTCTGGGAAATTTCAACCCCGCTTTCTAATGCCATCTAGACATCTAAGCATAGGCAAACAGAGAAAACAAAAAGAACCATACTTAGGCAAACATACTGTAAGAGTACACATAACCGTGAGCTAATATAAGGCTGTAGCTTAAAAACTAGTAATGCTGGGAAGAATAGCCATGTAAGGCAGTCTCAGTTGAGCGAGTGCAATGGAAAATTACTAAAAAGATTAGAGGCTTAAATGGTTTCTCCTATAATGATAGGTTGGACAAACTGAATATATACTCTATGGAGTACCAACAATTGTGGGGAGACTTAATTTATGTCTACAAAGCATTTAAGGATGAACTGACATGGGTAACATCAGGGCTTGTTAAAAGAGATTTATCTAATAGAAGTTCCCGTACACACCCTTATCAGCTAAAAGGGGAAACATATACAACATCTAAAAGAGGCAGATGGTTCAGTCAAAGAGTGGTGGACTCCTGGAAAGCATTACCATACTGAGCAGTATCAACACCTAATGGTGCTACATTCAAGTTACAATTAGACTTATGTATGTGGCATAAGAAGTTAGCATACGTCCACTGTTAGTGGCAAGTCACTGTATGACTTTTGAGCTACAAGACTTGTAACTACCTATGAACCTATGAATGGATAATGAACAAATCCATTTCTGAGTTTGGTTGGTTCCTTTCCATCAACAGGGCAAAACCACCTGCCCAAGGTTGCCTATCAACCAGTAAGGGTAGAAAACTCTCTCTTTTGCCAAACTCAAAAAACATGAAATTACACCACAAAACTGGGTTGAGGGGGATGAAAGAGCCATAAAGGGACCAACCAAAGATGGAAATGAGGCAGCAGTTCGATATCCCTGAAGGCTTCATAGCAGAATAACCAGTCTTGGTATTTGCAGTACCACTGAACCTCCAAGGGGGGGAAAAAGAGTTCAGAAAAGGGAAGACAATGCATACATAATTATCCTTGTGCCTTCAACAACAAAGTGGAATATAGAAGCCCGGCATTCAATTTACAGTGTTTCCAATAGCCCCACTACCATACCAAGGGACCAAGCAGCCCTGCCTGGTCTCTTCTCTACAGAAGTGGAGAGAAGAGGTGGGATATACCACACCCAGCCCAGCATCTCTATCTTTAAAGAAGGGGAAAGTAACCATGCCCTCCAGATACTCCAAGACAGGGATCTGGGTGAGGGGTAGCCCTTGGGCACAAAGCCATAAGAATGCAGCAGAAAATCTTGCCTGTAGGACCTCATCCAGAACAATATTATAAGCTGTAACAGGCCAGAAGACAGGAGCAAATACAGTAAACAATGCCATCAGGAAATAGGTCTAGCAGCTGCCCACACTTGGGATGACCCATAGTGAGGACCGGAGACAACAAATACTCTGCAGTCAGGGCTCAATCAGCACTCAGCCATCTAATTTTGGAATGTTCAGTCACTGCCAAAGAGCTGAAAAATGGTGGCACTCCATTATGTGGGCTCCATAGCTGTGCAGGATAATGCAAGGCATACTTCAGGTCCAGCTGCACAAGTTTCTTGCTGACTGCTATGAACTCTCTTTGACACTTGAAGAGTTTAACTGGAAAATCTTATGAACAGCTGATTCTTTTTACCCTGCCAGTAAAATGGGCCCCTCTCTCAAACCAGGCACAAGATATTTTCTTTTCAGGGGAACCTTAGGAAGTGTGCTTGTGTGGGCCTCAGTTGCTCACCTGGCTTTGGCTTGGTGGCCAGGGAACAGTGGGCCCACTTAATTTTGAGTGGAGGGTAGTTAGAGGCATTAAGCTTCTGGGGAATGGCCTAGTACAGAAAGCTGAGCTGATGCCCAACTGAGCACTAATTTAGCATGAGAAAAGCAGAAATGGGCATCTGAAATGATGGATGACAAAAGATACAGGTAAGAGACGATATAGCAAAACATCTAAGCTGACATCTTGATGCAAGACACACCACACCATCCTCCAACTTCTGTTTTAACTCAACACATTTCTGAGAATCAAGCTGTTCTACTTTTTGAACATCAACCTTCCATGGAAAACCTGCTTCATCTGCTCAGTCTGCTAACACAGTTGACAAAGGGACTTGTGTGGCCCTGAAAGCTTGTGTACTGCAGCATCTATGCACTGTTTCTTTGTTGGGCCAATTAAAAACATCATGATCTGCAATAAATCCTGAATATCAAGCCGAATGTTAGTCCATGTAGGCTGTTAGAACTGTTTTCATGCTGGACCAGTTACAAATTAATAATAAAACTGAACAGTTAGAAAATGGATTTAGGCAAAAAAAAATGGTTTTGTTACCAGGGACCCTAAACAAGGCAAATCTGGTTGACTTCATTAACTGGGTTACCAGTGCAGCAGACAGAGGATAGGAAGTAGATGTGTACTTGGATTTTAGAAAGGCATTTGACGTAGTTCCCTACAGGAGGCTGGTCAAAAAAGATAAGGGACTTAGGGTTAGGAGAAAAATTGACAACCTGGGTGGAGATCTGACTGAGGGGAAGAATACAGATTAATACTGTAGCCAATGGGGAGTTTTCAGAGATAAGGGAAGAAACAAGTGGAGTACATTAGGGGTAAGTGTGGGGCCAGGTCCTTTTCAACGTATGTATTTGTGATACAGGGGAAGACATCAATGGTAAGATGTGCCTCTTCATAGATGGCACAAGGACCTCCACATGGGTGAAAACAAAGGAAAATATAAAGGAACTCAGGGAAGATCTGAACAGGTTGGAGAGCTGATCCAAGATCTGGCAGCTGGATTTCAACACTAAAAAATGTAAAGTGGTGCACATTGAGATGATGAAACCAAGAGAGAAAAATGAAATAGGGAGAGGCAAGAACCACAGAGTAAAAGGATCTCATTGCCATGATGTTGGAGAGCCTAAAAACAACAGCACACTGTCATAGAGCTGAGGGTGAGCAAAGCAGGCTGCTTGGTTGCATAGGGAGGGGGATAAGCAGTACAAGTTGGGAGGTGATACTCCCATTGCACAGGTCACCGGTGCAACCATACGTGGAATATTGTGCAAGGTACTGGAGTACACCTGAGGAGAGACTGTGACAAGGTGGAAGCAGTACAGTGTTGGGCAACCAAGATGGTCCATGGACTAAGGGAAAGACATACAGTATGAAGAGAGGCTGCAGAACTTGAACATATGCACCCTTGAGAAAAGGAGGAAAAGGGGTGACATGATTGAGACATACAAGTACCTGCACAAGATAAATATGATGAATGCCAAGGAACTTTTCTCCTTGAGCTTAAACACATGGACAAGAGGGAACTCACTTGAACTCACTGGGGAGCATTTAGAAATGATATCCAAAAGCACTTTTCCACAGAGTGAGTGGTGGTCAAGTGGAAAAAGTGTCGGAGGAAGTAGTGCAGGCTAAATCTGTAAGCAACTTCAACCAGGGATGAGACAGGCATAGAGGAATTAGCTTGGAAAGGGAGGGGGCAGAAACAAAGGTGAGGGATGGCCACTAGGGTCAATGCAAAGTAATTAGTTTGGGTGGGTCGAATGGATGGGCCGCAGGCCATTTTTTGCTGTCATTGTCTATGTATCTGTGTAGCTAAAACCATTTTTTGCATAGAACCAATTAACCTCAATAGAACTGTGTTTGATTTAAGGCCTGAATCTAAAACTGAATTTACTTTCTGGATACCAGAATGCGCTGAAGAGGATGCCAGTAAGATACAGGGTGCAATTAAAGGGTACCAGCAGTGATAATAACTGCTTTATCACATTCACAAAGAAAATGTGATACTTCAGGCTGTGGAATAGAAAGAGGTTATCCAGTAAGGAGGGAGAACTCTTTTTTTTCACAGATATCTCATAGCAAACTCAGCAGTGAAGGAAAAGACTGCTTGTACCTCAGACTCTAATGAAAGCTGCTGGCCTGGAGACAATGTTCTTGTTATCCTCATGTCTCTGAGTGAATGGTCATAAAATAATGTATAATTTCAGTAATACTAATCCTGCCCCCAATTCATGTGACGCAAATCTGTGGTTGTAAATGGTGTGCAAAGCAACAGGGGAAATAGCATTACTGGATGACAGATCTTTATTATGAGAAAATACTTCTTTCCTCTGTCATTCTATCACCATTCTAAGGGGAACCTTACTGTAGTGATGGATACTAAGCAAAAGAGAGATTTGTGCTCAGGAGAACCAAATACTATTATGAGGATACACCACCCTCATTTTCACTAAGCATGGATTGTACTTTTTAAATACCCTAATAGACTTTTCTGTTGCTCTCTGATTCCAGGAGAAGTGGGGAACAGTATTTTCTCCATGCAGGGCTTTATAAGCACTTTTAACATTCTGCAAAACTGGAAGTTAAGCATAATAAATAACTTTTTTGTGGGGTCCATCTGTACTCTAGTGGGGACCACTATAAAAAGGAGCCTCAGAACAATCTGGGGCACTGAGGCTTAGGTGGAATCTGCCACAGAGTCAGTCAAGAGAGAAAGCTTGGTGCCAGCCACCAGGCACATTGCTCATATCTTACCAGAATTATTGTCACCTACTGTACAACCGATTTTTGGTAACTATTTCCATATATAAAACGTGGTGGTCTCAGTACAGTTCTCAGTAGACGGGTACACATTACAAAACTACCAATACAACTGGCACTAATTCAGCAACCTTATTGGCAGTCTCTCATGACAGGCTAAAGATGGAATGGGCATGGAGTTTGAACTACCCACTCACCTATGTGGTGGTCCCTCCATGGCATGGTTTAGGCACAAAAGCAGGGCAGTTTGGGAAAGCTTGCAAAGATTGCCAAAGCCCTACTTGTCATGAATAAGTAAAGAACTTCAGGTTCTAGAGTTGTTAATCCAGCACCTTTCACAAGCATTAAAATGAACACACACAAAAAAAAATCTTAAAAAAATAAAGAATAGAATAGAATAAGGACTCCAGCTGAAGTAGTGGGAATCCACTGTAGTGAATTCAAAATGTTTAAACTAATCAGTGGGGGTTCAAATGAAAAATAATTTATATGTAATAAGAGAAGTTCTCTGGAATTGATGAAATCAGACAGTAATGAACTTAAAAGAAATATTAAACCAGATGCACAATATAAGAGAGGGGGTTTAGAAAAAAAACACGTGTCACTGCATATTGTCTAGCAGGACATAGGAGATGGAGAAAATAAATCGTAGAAACATAGAATATGACGGCAGATAATGACCAACTGGTCCACCTGGTTTGCCCATTTCCGTACTTGGTTTGGCAATCCCTACTCTTATCTGGACTGCCATTCCCCCACACTGCTGCACAGCAGGGTGCCTTTATGCTTATCCCATGCATTTTTTAATCTCTGTACTGTTTTCACATCCAACATCTTCGCTGGTAGGGTGTTCCATGGATCTACCACCCTCTCTGAAAAAATATTTCCTAGCACTCCCCCTAAGCCTCCCTCCCTCCAACCACATGTTATGTCCTCTTGTCCTTGTGCATTTTCTTCTCTAAAATATGCTCCCCTTCTGTACCCTGTTTATTCCTGTAAGGTATTTAGAACGTCTTTATCATATCCCCTCTCTCCATTCTCTCTTCCAATTAATAGATGTTATGTTCCCTGAGTCTTTCCTCATAAGGCTTGGGGTGCAATGCACGTATCATTTTTGTTGCTCTTCTCTGGATTGCGTCCATTCAGTTTATGTCCTTCCTGAGATCCCATCTCCAAAATTGAACACAGTGTTCCAGATGAGGCCTCACCAGTGATCTATACAGTGACATCACCACTTCGCTCCTCCTACTGGTTATGCCCCTTCCTATGCACCCCAACATTCTGTTTGCTCTCCCCACTGCTTTTTTGCATTGTTTGGACGACTTCAGGTCATTGGATCTGATAACCCCCAGGTCTCTCTCCTGACCTGTGGTGTCTACAACCTGCCCCCCATCCTGTATTCCTCTCTTGGGTTTCTGTGTCCCAGGTGAATAATCTTGCACTTCTTAGTGTTCAAACCCAACTGCTAAATCCTTGACCATTCCTCAAGTAGTCTTACACTAGGTCGTTTCTCATTTTATCTAGCCCTTCCAGTGTGTTGACTCTGTTGCAGATCTTCAGTGTCATCTGCGAACAGGCATTCTTTCCCCTCCAGTTCCTCTGCAATGTCACTTATGAAGACATTGTATAGGACTGGACCCAGCACCGATCCCTGTGGCACTCTGCTGGTCACCTCCCCCTCTTCGGAGTTTATGCCATTTACTACCACCCTGTGGGTCCTGCCTTTTAGTCAGTTTCCAACCCATTTTACCACTTTAGAGCCCACACCCAGATTCCCCAATTTGTGAAGCAACCTTCTATGTGGAATGGTGTCGAAGGTCTTGCTGAAATCCAGGTAGGCCCCATCCACCACCCCTCTCTGATCCACCCCCCTGGCCATCCAGTCAAAGAAATCAATAAGATTAGTCTGACGGGACCCACTTTCAGTGAATTCATGCTGCCTTGGGTCTTTTTCACTGCTTGATTCTAGGAACTCCACTACCATGTCCTTAAGCAGGAACTCCATCAGCTTCCCCACCACTGAGGTCAGGCTTACAGGTCTGTAATTGCCTACCTCCTCCGTATTTCCGCTCTTGTGCAGGGGGACCACTTCTGCCCTATTTCTGTCTCCAGGTACCTCCCCCATCTAGTGATTGGTTGCAAAGTGTCGTCACTGGTCCTGCTAGGACTTCGCTGAGTTCCTTCAAAACTCTAGGGTGAATCCCATCTGGCCCCATTGCCTTGTCTGTTTTTACTTTCCCTAGTTCCTCCAAGACTCTAGCTACCATAAATGGGCTGGTGTCCACCTCTTCCCCCTTTAAACCTTTCCTCGTGAGTCTTGGCCCCTCCCCTGCCGCTTTCTTGGTAAATACTGTGCAAAAATACTTGTTCAGTATCTCAGCTTTTTCCAAGGTCATCCTTCACCCACCCACCCTTTCCCTTCTTTAGCCTAACAATACCATTTCTGGGCTTCTTCCTCTCCCCAATATAATGGAAAAAGGTCTTGTCACCCTTCTTAATATCCTGTGCAGTTCCTTCCTCCATTATTGCCTTAGCCCTCTGATGGCTTTCCCAGCTTCTCTCTGCTTCTCCAGACATTCCACTCTGCCTTCTTCTTTCTGTGTCTCTTTGAATTTCCTGAATGCCTTAATTTTTTCTTGCACTTTCTCAGCTGCTGGCCTAGAGAATTACAGTGGCTGCTTCTTTCTTTTGCTTTTGCTTAGCAGTCTGACACATTGACTTGTCACTCCTGCTATGGATCTCTTGACCCTAACCCACTGTTCTTCTACCCCCTTCCTCTGTACCTTCTGCTGCCAGGGTAAGTTTGAGCTGTTCCCCCATCTCTATGAAGCTGGCCTTTCAGAAATCGAGGACCTTAATCTTTGCATGGATTTCTTCTGCCAAAATGTTGACTCTAAACCACACAGTTCTGTGGTCACTGGTACAAAGGGGACTGCCCACCTCAACATCCATGATTCTGTCCCCATTCATCAACACTAAGTCCAGTACATCCCCCTCCCTGGTGGGCTCAGCCACAAGCTGCCTTAGGTTTGTCCCATACATGGAAGACATGAGGTTCCTGCTGCTTAATGTACTCACAGTCTGGGTATTCCAATCTGCATCCAGCATGTTGAAGTCACCCATTAGTAGTACTTCCCCTTTGGCTTCCATATTATGGATGGCCTCCACTAATACTAGATCTATATCCTTCCCTATGCGGGAGGCCTGTAAACCACTCCAGCATGGATGGCTGTTTTGTTCTCCAACTCCAGAGTGACTCACAATGCCTCTGCTTCTTCTCTGGATACCTGAGCCTCCATAGCTTTAATCCATTATTTCACATACATAGCAACCCCTCTTCCCTGCCCTATCTTTTCTAAAAAGTGTATACCCTTGTATGGCTGCATCCTAGTCATGATTCCCTGTGTACCATGTCTCCGTAATAGCCACAATGTCCAGGTTTGTGTCTGCCATCAGTGCCGTTAGGTCTGGGATTTTGTTTTCTGGACTGCAGGCATTTGTGCACATGACCTTCTACTCAGTGTACCCCCTAACATTCCTTGATTATTGGTCTTTGCCCTACGCCACATCATTGATATACCTTCTGTTCTCTCCCCCATTGTAACAATGGTAGTTTTATGGTTAGATATTATGCTAACTATTGGGTCTTCACTGTTTTCAGTTATGTCCTGTGGGGGGAGGCTATGATAATCCCCTTCAACAGTAAAGCAAGTTACAGTGAAAAGAAAATGATAAGTCAGTAAGGTATAAATTATGACAGCTGGTAGACAGTATAAGGACAAAGAAAAAATAAAAGAAGAGAGCCCAAGAATCATCATATTAGATTAACACATATGTTTTAATATCATATCATCTTATTGAATAAACACGTTTTAATATCATAAATAAAAATATAGTACAGTAAGATGAAAACAGTTACACCCCATGTCAAACAGAGCATTTCATTGTTATGAGACACAAGGCCACAGGATGCAGGTCTGGAGCAATGGCTGTGATAGTGCAAGCCTGCAGGGTGTTCCATGGGGTTTAAATTATCATGTGATGTAGTGCTGATGTTACATGAACTTTGGTACTGTCTTTTCAGGGACAGAAAAATTATCTCTACTGTCTCTGTAGTAATGGACTCACTCACCACATATATTCTTCAATTTTCATAATTATTATTTAATAACCATTGGTCACAATACTGTTAAAGTTGCTTGCCAGCTTTTAAAGGAAAAAAAAAAACAACCTCTTCCTTAGGGCAACAGTTACTAGCCCTATATATACAGTACTATAAACCAAACTGCTTGGAAGACATGAAATTAGTTCAGATAATCAGGAGTTCATAAAACTGGTATTTGGTACAGAGTGTGTTCACATGGGAGACATACCACCAGTTCATTAGATTGGGATGTCTGTATAACGGGGTTTCATTAGACTGGAATTGTACTGTATGTATTACAGTGGTGCAGTGCCACCACTATAGTTGGGGCTGAGGAGGGGTTTCTATGTTAAGCCTTATATTTTACATGTTAATACCTTTGCAACTATTCAACAGATGTGCATGAAATGTTGCATGAGTGATCTTGTGGTGTAGGTCTCTTGACTTGATAAGTTTTAGTCTGGTTGGATTTGTGGATTCTAAAATGTGGATAGTAGAAAAATTGGTTTTTCTTTTTCTTTTTGCTGCTTTGTTGTCATCACCTAGTGCCCAGACACTTTGGAATTTTGGTATGAATTTTTTTAGGGTAGAAAGGCCTCGGGCCACAGTGGTATTTTTTGCTGGTTTGGTGAAAAAAATATTAATCTGTTCCAAAGTTATTAAACTTTGAAATGTCAGTTCTGAGCATGCTCAGTGTGGTCTTTTGGATAGCTGCTAGGAATGAAAAAATAATTTAATCCATATGAAAAAAGATCCTTTTTCATATGGTGGTAATCCTTTTTTGTGAGGAAAAAATGACTTTTTCGTATGGCCACCATCTTGTTTCAATTTAAAAAAAAAACATTCAAAGCCCACAACAATAACATCCTGCACACACACCAACACATGGGTCTTGCTCATCAGGACCCCATTAGCTGGATTCAGTATTTAGTTTGTGGATAAATGACACAGAAATGTATTTTATAGACATTTAAAAATCCTTTTTCGTGAAACGATATTCTTTTTTCGTATGGCCATATGAAAAAAGGATTGGCCTATATGAAAATGGATCCTTTCATACAAATAAAGAATCAGGAAAAAAACACTACGTCTGATCCTTTTTTGCATGCTCTTATTGACCATACAAGAAAAAATTCCCTCATACAAAAAAAGATTTTGCACTTAGTTTTATTTTTTTACTCAATCTTTTTTCCTATGAAGGGATCCTTTTTTGTATGGGTGTTTCAGTCATATGAAAAATGGATACCTTCATAAAAAAAAGATTTTGGACTTAGTTTTTTTTTTCCCCTGATTCTTTTTTTGCATGAAGGCATTCTTTTTCATATGGGTCTTTTGTTTGATATGAAAAAGGATCCCTTCAGAAGGAAGATGATTTTGGACTTAGTTTTTTCCAACATTTGAACTTCAATAAGCAATGACTCCATCAATATTTGGTCTTAATGAGTGCAACACGAATAAGACATAACCCACCCCACCCAAATTAGTGGCAACATAAAAAAATAAACATTTTAAAAATCTAAGTTATAGAATAACATTGGAACTTTATCAAACCATAAAGCAAAGAAAATAAATTGCAGTTTTGGCAGAAACTGAAGCACAGGGTCCAGTGGGCCCTACACTTCCATACCAACATAGATTTATGCATCTATGGAAGGAAGGAAGTGCAGGGCTGAGGGGCCCTGTGCTCCCATGGGCAAATGAGAATTCAATTATGCTATCTCAAAAAGTAAAGAAATTAATCACATAAAACTTTGTTAATGCACCAGTTAGGGATAAGGCTAGGGTTAGGGTACCTCTCCCACCATGTAGGTTTTGACCTCAGCCTCTTCTACTCCCCCACACTTATTTTTGCTCTTGTGGCCACCCTCTTCCACCTTATAAGCTGTTCTTGGCCCCCACCTCCCCTCCGGATAGCACTTTTTGCCTCTTTCCTTTGTCAGAGGTCCCCTACCCTTCTAGCTCCCTCCCTTGGGGCTCCTGAAGTCCCCTCACCATCCCCTGTTCCTGCCCACTGGGGCCTGTCTCTGGATTGGACAGTACTCCCCCTGCAGTTCGTGCCTGCCTCTGCCGTGGTGGTCCCCCAGGTTGGGGTTCCTTACCCTCTAGCTCTACGCTGTCCATTGCAATGTTCACTCTACCCCTTGCCTGTCTCTCCCGATTGCCACATGGGGTGTCTGCAGTATCAGGCCCCCATTTACAGTCTCCTGTACCTGTTGTTCTCCTCACCCCTTGCCACAATATGGGATTATCGTATTGAGCTTGTAGTTGTACTCATGCTCGTTAGCTCTGACTCTGTACTATTGTCTATATGCTGTACTCTGGCCCCACCTGTGGGTGGGTGAGATTGTTCCCTGTCTATGTAATGAACTGTGTACTGTATTCTCTCTGGCCCACATGTAGTTGCAGGCCTGTATGCTACCCTGAATATGTACCATGTTTACTGTTTCTGTATTGTAACCTCCCGGGTCGCACTTGAAAATAGGCACTTGTTGTCTAGTGTGCTTACCTGATTAGCAAAAACAAATAAATAAAGTGACAAAAATAGGGAAATGTGGTGTTAAGGTTCCCAATCATAACACCCCATCCCCACCCTGCAAGCAGCAAACGGAAAAAGAAATCACAGTTTGACCTCTCCTATGTCTTTGCAAATTAGGCATAGGATGTACCTTGGGGTTTTCAGTCCTAATGCTCTCCC
Organism: Neoceratodus forsteri; assembly: GCA_016271365.2. Classification (NCBI taxonomy): domain Eukaryota; kingdom Metazoa; phylum Chordata; order Ceratodontiformes; family Ceratodontidae; genus Neoceratodus; species Neoceratodus forsteri. Next base: position 105,835,503 of record CM057457.1, read on the forward strand.
CATTCTCATATACCCTACACATCCCCACTTATTTAATGATGGAAAGGGGTGAGTGCTGGGTTGACAACACTAATGTACACCCCTTGCCTGATTTGCAAAGATGCAGGAGAGGTTAAAATGCAATGTATTTTCCTGTTGCTGCCTGCAAGGTGGGGTTTGTGTATTAGGGTTGGGAAACCTAACACCACATTTCCCTTATTTTTTTGCTTAACCTTTACTGCTGTATTAAAGTTTTTTTTTTTTTTTAAATAAATATACATATATTGTAGAGGCATGGAAGTACCCTTATAGTTAGGGTTGAGCTATGGTTTCTATGTTAATCCTCAACTTTTGTACTTTAATAACTTTGCAATCATTCAAAGTATTTACATGAAATTTTTCATACACAGTCTCATTGGGTTTATATCTCAGCTTGCCAAGTTTTGTATCAGTTGGATACACAGATTCTTAACTGTGCATTAAAAAAAAAATCACACTTTTCTTTGCTGTTTTTTTGTCACCATGCTGTGCCCAGATGGTTTGAAATTTTGACCTGATATTTTCAGAGTAGAAAGGACTTTCACCACAGAAGTGACTTTTGCTGGTTTGGTGAAAAAATATTAATTAGTTCCAAAGTTATTGAATTTAAAAATTTTGGGTTTTGAGCATGCTCAGTACAGTCTTTTGGATAGCGTTCTGGAACAAAAAAGGAATTTGGTCTTACAAAAAAGGATTCTTTTTTCATGAAGGAAAATTCCTTGTTCATGAGCCACCATCTTATTTTCCATTTTTTCAAACCTCAAAATTTTAAAGCTTTCCAAAATGGTGTCTAGCAGAGACACCAAAACATGTACGTCACTCATCAGGATTTCATTTTGTGTATTCTTTAGTTATTTCCTCCTAATATGGCCCCGGACCTTTTTTAAATGTTATTGAAATCCTTTTCCGTGACTCACTAAGATCCTTTAGCGTGAATCCTTTTTCCTTCTCATGAACAAGGGCTGCATCTTATGAAAAAGGATTAAAAAAAAACAACTAGGAAATCCTTTTTTGCGACAAGAGATACTATTTTTGTGAAAATGAAAAAGGATTCATGATAAAGGATCCTACGCCACAAAAAAGGATTTCAAGTCCGAAATCCTTTTTTTGCGAGATGGATCTTTTGTCACTAGAATGAAAAAGGAATCATGAAAAGGGATCCTATCTTGCAAAAATGGATTAAACAATCAACTAAGTCCAAGATCCTTTTTCACGAGAATGAGAAAGGAGTCATGATAAAGGATCCTTACTCTAAAAAAGGATAAAATACAACAAAGTCCAAAATCCTTTTGCTTGACAATAGATCCTTTTTTTGTGCAAATGAAAAAAGATGGAAAAGGATTTAGTCACACAAAAGGATTTTTACCCCCCATTCTACCCCATTCACTATGACCCCCAAATCTACATCCCTGGTGTCTAGTGGCAGTCCCCACCCTCTGATTCCCATATTACTTGTATTTTATATCACCATCAAGGGCCAGTGGCACCCTTCACCTTTCCATGTCACTCTCAACCTGCAAATAAGAAAACAATCCCTCGATGTGTTGATTTTTTCCAACCTATAACAAAAAAAGGCCACCATTAATCTGACCTACACCCCACCAACCTCCCTGTCACCCTGCCCCGAAAACCCCTTTGACCCCCCCACTCACCCTCACTCACCTCAACTGGCCCCACAGAGAAGTTCTACTCTCCAATCAAAGACACATCTTGCTGCAGGAAATAGTGACTGCTGAACAAGAAATAAGGTAACTGCAGTTCAATGTATTTTCTGACTGCAGTTACCTTACTTGTCAGTCAGCAGTCACTGGTTCCAGCAGCAACAGCTTCTTAGGTCAGAGAGTGGATCTTCACTGTGGCACCACTTCAGGTGAGTGAGGGTGTGGGGGAAGTCAAGGGGGGGTGCAGGATGGTGGGTGCACAATGGAGGTTGGGGGTGTGGGTCAGATCAGCGGTGGACTTATTTTTACAGGTTGGGAAAATGAGAACATCAAGGGACTGTTTTCTTATTTACAAGATTATTCAGTGACATGGAAGGGTGAGGGGGTGCCACTGGCCACCACAGGGGATATGAAATACAATTAATATAGGGATCAGAGGGTGGGGGTTCCACTAGACACCAGGGATATAAAATTGGGACTCATAGTGAATGGGGTAGAACTGGGAGCATGGGGGATGCCACTAGACACCATGACTATACAGTTAAAAATAATGTGGAATGGGCCACAATGGGAGGGTGGTGGGTTTCTCCCCCCTACCCATCTGAGTCACTAGATACCACCTTGCATTTAAATATAAATGTGCATTACAAAAAATCTTTGGCACTAAGAGGCTTCAACTGCAAATCTTATTATTTGAGTGTCTTCAGACTATTCCGCTGTTTCCCTGGTGTCTAGTGGCACCCCCCATTGTTGTGTCTTTATGTGTGTGTAGTGACCCAGATGGGAAGGGGAGAGTAAGCCAAAAGCTGTATAATGAAGAAGCAAGGATAAAAAAAGGTTTAAGCCCAGAGGCTAGTGCTTGACAAATAATCCTTCATGCTTGTTTATTCGTTGCCTATCAGCTGTTATGTTGATTCACATTTTGCTTTATTTTACACTCTCCTACTTAGTTACAAGTAAACAATCAGGACATCACCTTTGCTTTTATATTACCCTTACATGTTGCCTGAACCCCCTCACAGCTTCCTTTATAACAGAGACTTAGAGTAGGGGGAGAAAACAAACCTGTCAGCATCAACACTCGAGATGAAATCAAGTTTTTTTTTGACAGCGAATTTCCAGCGATGTTGCCAAATTCACCACTGTGGGTCATTTTTGAGAAGTTGTCCTGTTTAATAAAAAAAATTTCCATTTGTAACTTCACCTTGCTTTGGGTTTATTAAGTGCAAAATCTGCAGAAAGTAAGGAGAAGTTTGAAATTGCAACCCCCTGACAATTGCAAATTCCCTGGTGTCTAGCAGCCCCCCCCCCACAAATCACCATCCTGATGTAAGAGTAAATACCCTTGTGTCTAGCGGTCCCCTTCCAACTGATCACTGTCCTTAACTCCCATTGTAAAATTCAATTCCACGATGTCTTGTGGTCCCCCCAATCACTGTACCAAACTCCTGATGCCAAATTCAATTGACTGGTGTTTAGTGCCCCCCCACCACCAATCACCAGCCTGATATAAAATTAAATTGCCTGGTGTCTAGTGACTCCCCACTGATTGCCAGCCAGATGTTGAATAAAATTATATTTCCCTGGTGTCTAGTGGACTGCATCTCTGTCCGCTATAACCAAATGTTGTCTGTTCCCTGGTGTCTAGCAGACCACCCACCCCAGCAGGTAGTGCCTCACCACCCCAGTCCCCTCACCCTGATCACGAGTGGGCAAACAACACATCCCTCCACTCTCCACCATGCCTGGCCACCTGACTAAGCTGTCAATGAATGAGCGTGTATTTTTACAAGCACGTGCACATTCATTCCAGCTCAGTTCAGCAGCCAGCCATGGTGGAGAGCAGAGGACTGTGCTGTTTGCCTAGTTGGGGTCAGGGTGGGGGGAGGCACTACCTGCCTGGGTGGGGAGTCCACTGGATACCAGGGAAATATAATTTTATTTAACATCGGGCCGGCAATCGGGGGGGCAACCACTAGACACCAGGGAACTGAATTTTACATTGGGAGTTTGGGACAGCAAATGGTGTGTGGGGACCACTGGACATCAGGGAATGAATTTTACATTTGGTGTTTGGGATGGTGATTAGTGTAAGGGGACTACTAGACACCAGGGAACCAAATTTGACATCGGGAGCTCAGGACAGTGATCAGCGGGTTGGGGGGGACCACTAGACACCAGGGAATTTTATTCTGTGTGGGGTAGCAATTGGCATGGGGATGAACACTAGACAATAGGAAAAAAAAAAATCTGCAAAATGCAGAATCTGAACTCCACTGGCAAAGTTGCCAAACTCTGATGGCAGAGTTCAAACTCCACATTTTGCATAGATTTTTTGGGGTAAATTTGGGCTTCACACTGCAGATTAGCTTCACAGAATGAGGAAAATCTGTAAATTAATCTGTGGAGTGGAGTTTTACAACTTCACCCATCTATATGTACAAATTAATTTAAAATGTTGCATTGATGCTTTTCCCATATTTTTTTCATATTTCCCTGGTGTCTAATGAGTGACACCTCCCACCCCTCAGATCACCATCCCTGTATTTCTTTCCATTTCCCTGGTATCTATTGGCACCCCCCCTCTGATTACTGTCCCCATCTGTTGCTGTTTCCCTGATGTCTAGTGGTACTTCCACCTCTCCAATTATTGTCCCCTTTTTTTTTTGTTTCCCTGGTGTCTAGTGCATCCCCCGCTTTGATCCCTGTCCCTGTATTTTACTACCCTGTAATAAAGAAAACTATCCCTTGATATCTTTTTCTTAAACCTGTAAAAAAAGTCTGTAGCTGATCCAATCCCCCCTCCCCAAGCTCCCACTGAGCACCCACCAACCCCCACTCTTCACACACCCTCGCTCACCTGAACAGTTCCCAGATTGAAGATCCACTCTCTAATCGAAGGTACATCTGCTGCTGGAAACACCGACTGCAATATGAGAAACTAAGGTAAGTGTGGAGTTCAATGTATTTCAATGGGATTTTCAACTTTGATGCATAGCTTTGCCATTTTTGCATAGTTTACATCAAATTTTCAACACGGTCATTTTGGGGCCCCACCTCATGAACAACTGTGGTGGAATTATGCGATCCATCCTGAAAGATGATTTTGTGGTTGCTTGGCAAAATTACCTTTTGAGTGGGATTCGAAAATTTTCATCAAATCAAATCAAATCAACTTTATTTATATATCGCTTTCAGAGCAAAGGCGCTGTACATAAGAACATATACATAAAACAGATTAAAATAACATTAAAATATGTCAACTATATTTAAATAAAGGCTAAGCTAAATAAATATGTTTTTAAACCAATTTTAAAACTATCGACAGTTGGGCATTCTCTCAACCAATGAGGTAGAGAATTCCACAGGGTTGGTGCTGAAAAAGCAAAAGCATGTGAACCTGATGTTTTCAGTCAAACCCTGGGAATCTCTAGCAATCCCTCGTTGGTGGAATGGAGAGGACAGATGGGGCAGTAAGGAATCAGGAGATCTTTCAGGTAACCAGGTCCCTGGTCATGTAGGGCTTTAAAGGTTAGTAAACCAAACTTAAAGGTGATCCGCCACCTAACAGGCAGCCAGTGCAGTTTGCGGAGCACCGGTGTAATATGACTGGTTCTAGATGTCCCAGTCAAAAGCCTGGCTGCCGCATTCTGCACCAGCTGCAGGCGGTGGATATCAACCCCAGGTAGCACTAGGTAAAGGGAATTGCAGTAATCAAGACGGGTAGTGACAAAGGCATGGACCAATGTTGGAAGATCACCTGACGGAACCAGATGTTTCACCCAGGCGATATTCCTCAGATGGTAAAAAGAGGATTTGATGACAGCTGATGCCTGAGATTTTAAGGTCAGTCCCTCATCAAAAATAATGCCCAGATTACGCACCTGATCAGACATAGGGAGCTGCATACCACCAAGTAACAAACCTGAGGGTTGTCCAACTCCCAAACCTGCCCCCGGATGACCTGGGTCCATTACCAATACCTCAGTCTTATCCGGATTCAGTCTCAGCTAGCTGGAACTCATCCAAAGTCTGATCTCAGCAAGGCAATTGTTTAGCATGGAGAATGCATCATCCTGGCCAGATAGAAAGGACAGATACAGCTGGGTATCATCTGCATAACAGTGAAATCCCAAACTGTATCGCCTGATGATTTCTTCCAATTGCAGCATATACACTGCAAACAACGTGGGAGCTAAAATGGAGCCCTGCGGTACCCCACAAGGCAGGAAATGACTGCCAGAGGAATAAATTCCAGTGGCAACTCTCTGAGACCTGTCTGTGAGGTAAGAAAGAAACCATTTGAGGACTGTACCAGACAGCCCACAATAAACCCGCAGGCATTCCAGTAGCACACCATGGTCTACAGTATCAAATGCAGCAGAGAGATGAAGAAGGACCAGAATGGTACATGCCTTTCGATCTCTAGCCATTAGGAGATCACTCAATACCTGGACAAGGGCAGTCTCTGTACTGTGCTTCTTCCTAAAACCAGACTGGAGAGTATCATAGACATTGTGAGTCATAAGATGATCATCCAGCTGTAGCGCAACCACCTTTTCAATAACCTTACCAACAAATGGCAGGTTAGAGTTAGGCCGGTAGTTAGCTAGACAATCTGGATCCAAGGAGGGTTTTTTAAGGAGTGGTTGGACGACTGCCTCCTTAAGGGTGTCGGGAAAGACCCCCTCTCCAAGGACTTCCAGACAAAGTCAGCAAGGATTGGGCAGATAACTTCTACACATCCTACTAAGAGGGGTGTAGGGCCTGGATCCAAACTACAACTAGTTGGTCACAATATCTGGATGATCTTTACAATGTCACTGAACTCCAGCCGGCGAAAGTCTGACCAGTCAGACCGAATACATGCCACTTCCCATCGATCACCACAATCCTCCAAAGGAGAGGTCAGACCGATGCCAGACCTGATGTTGGCAACTTTATCTGCAAAAAATTGAGTGAACTCCTCGTATCTTAGTTGAGAAAAAGCTTCTCTGGGCTGGAGACAGATTGAATTGCACAATCTGTCCACAGTCTGAAAAAGCTGAGCCGGTCGGTTCTGTATAGCAGAAATCTCCCTGGACAGGAATTCTGCCTTCTTACAGGTGATTTCTGATTGATAGCCATCATAAAGTGCCATCAACCTAAGCCTGTCAATATAATTGCCAGACTTCTGCCAGACTCTCTCCAACCTTTGGCCAATTTGCCTTAACTCCTTCAAGGAGCCATCAAACCAAGGGCTCCTTGGACGGAGGACAAGAGGCCAAACACGAACAGGAGCAATTTTGTCCAGAGCATCTCCCACAGCCTTATTATAGGCTAGTACAAGATCACCTGGACTCATGCATTCACCCAACAAACCCGATAGATCTAGTACCGCTGTTAGGTCACTGGGGTTAATACCCCTTAAAGGGCGGTACCGAACCTTCTCCATAGGGGCAGACCTATTGGGGAGGTCCTGAAGCTGAACCTTATGGTGTGATGGTCAGACCAACTGACTGGTTCCACCCCCAGATCAGCAATCTCCATACCCAAAAGAAAGATCAGATCCAATGAATGACCCCCTACATGGGTTGAGGAGGTAATCACCTGTGTTAGGCCCAGCATCGTCATCAGCTGGAGGAGATTTTGACCAAAATGCGAGAGTTCATCATCAACCCAGGCATTGAAGTCACCCAGAATTATCAGTTTGGGGAACCTCAAAACCAAGTCGACGATGAAGTCTGCTATGTCCTGCAGGAACTCTCCACCGTCACTTGGTGGATGGTAAACGAGGAGAATCCCACAACCTACACCCTCTCCCAGGATATATTCAAAAGATCTGGTAGTTCCTAATGGCACATCCACAAGGCCCAGCTCAGTCTTAAACATAATGGCCACACCCCCGCCCCTATGATCCAACCTTGGACGGTGTATCACCAAAAACCTGGCTGGAACTGCCAAGGCCAGTATAGGGCCTGGATTTTCATCCAGCCAGGTCTCAGTGATGCAAGCCAGCTCAGTTGATCCAACAAGGTCAGCTATAATAGCTGTCTTGTTTTTTATAGATCTGGCATTGCACAACACCGTCAAGGCAGGATGAGTTGTCGAGGAAGACCTTGGCACCTGTCCATTAACATCGGAACCCTTGGGTATGGGGACAAGACAGGAATAACCCCTATCCTGACCCCATTTCACCCCAGGGCATCTTCTGAACCCCAAACCCCCAATCCGCCCACCCCCTTCCTGTCCTCCAACAGGCCCAGCTCTCCACCTTCGCCTACTCTTCCTGAGAATCCCCAATGCATGACACCTAAAATAGGTGTCAGATGAAAATGGAGGGCATTCAAAGGGATGTAATAATGCCCAACTGTCACTAAACCTCCGCAACATATTATAAACAATATAACAAAAAGGACAAACAAAAGATAAACAAAAAATAAACCTATAAATATCAAATAACCAAAAATAGTAAATCACTCCTTCACTCTCTCTCACAGAGGAAGGAGTCAAACAAAAACACTATTACACATAAAAGAAAAAGGAAAAGTAAAATAAAATCCCAACCCAAAATATAACCCCAAAATAACAATAAAACTATTTCAATAATTACCAAAAATTTTAAAAATAATAAGTCCAAACTAAAAACTTCAAACAAAATCAACTACACATTTAACAAACAGTAGTAAAGTCGAAATTGCAGAAGTCCAAAGGACAGTCCCCAGAATCTCTTTTCATTTTTAAAACCAAGATAAAAACAGAATCGACTCTCACTTGATTCAGTTCATGAGTCCCAAAAGGGAAATATTTTTGGCCTTAGAGTCTCTCACACCCCAGAGCCATAACCCAGTTTATACTGATTAAAAATGCTTTCCCAACCACGATTCAATAATGCAGGTTAGATAATAAATAAATAAAATTCAGGGTACTCTCACCACCCAGTCCAAATTGCAGAACAACCAAAAATATGAAGAAGAATGAGGCTTGCCACAGTTCACATATTACTGTAAAGTCTTCCTGACACAATCAATCCTGAGGGAATAAATCAAAGGGTCTTTCTGCCAACCCCGACCTACCTTGAGGCAGATAAAGAGTCAAAAGAAACACCTCCACCTAAACCACCGGAGCTGCCTGACCTTAGACAGGCAGCCCACTATAGCTCAAAGGGAACTAGCCAGATGCTCACCTTTCGGTCAACACACCCAGCCCCCACAGAGGAGTTCCCTAGACCCAGTACCCACCACAGGACAAGCTGGTCTGACTCACCAATCCACCAAGGAAAATAGAAAATTATCCTTCTCAGCATGCTCAAATGGCTGCAGGTAGCCTGACTTTTCACTGATGCAGCAACTCTTTCCACAACTTGCGTTATTCTTCCACTTTCCAGCTGGAGCCGGTTCAGTCAAAACATCACCCTTGTTCATAAGGTGGGTCATAAGAAGGTTATGTTGAAAATCTGGGGTCAAAATATTTAAAAAAATGGCAAAATTAGGTGCAAACATTGAAATTTTGCTACACTTGCTTGTAACTTTGGTAATTTTAAATATTTTTAACCCAAATTCTCAACATAACCACTTTTTTATAAGACCTCATGAACTTGATGGCTGTCATTTTTCAAATCCTGCCCAAACTGTGTTTTCACACCTGTGGGGCAGTTTGACATTCCAGTGGTATGGAATAACATTTTGGTGGGGATTTGAAAATTTTCAGTACTGGGTTCATGAGGTGGGGTAATAAGAAGGCTATGTTGACAATTTGGTGGTTGATTTGCTACAAATGCAAGGGCCCTGTGCATCAACAGCAACATACATGTCCGTATCTATGGAGGCAGGCAAATGCGGATACAATAATACTACCTCAAAAAGTAAGGAAATTCTTTGCAAAAAATGCATTAATATACCATTTAGGGTTAAGACTAAAGTGACAAAAGTAGGGAAATGTGGTTTTAGGGATTCTAACCCTATTCCCCCCACCACTTGATGCAAATAAGTGATAGGGTCTTCTTTGGGGTTGCCAATCCTAAAGTCCACCATATTGGGGTAGCAATAAAGCTCCTCTTGTTGGACACAGCTGTGTTTCAGGAGTATATACAATGGGGTGAGCTTTCGGATTGACAACTCCAAGGAAGACTCCAGTCCTGATTTGCTTCTGGTGGGGGGGTTAGGGGTTAGGGTTGGAAATGATAAAACCACATTTGCCTGCTTTTTTCTCTTTAGTCTTAACATTAAATGGTGCATTAATGCAGTTTTTTTTGCAAAGAAAGGATGGATAGATAGATAGAGAGATAGATAAATATAGAAATGAATAAAAAAGTACAATCAAATGCAATTTTCTACTGCCCCCCTCAATCACTACAATCACAGGAGGTAGGGTGCTTAACACCACCACCACCGGAACCCCCTACCTCCCTAATAACTGCAGTTACTAGAAGTTAAGTGCCCAACCCCGCATCTAATACCCCCAACACAAACACCCTTCCCCCCAGACACTGTCTGGGAATTCCAACCCACCCTCTTTCCCACTAGCAAGTTCATAGAATCACATTGACACCCTTTTCATAATCATCCTCTAACACCCATGCCATCCTCCACTACCAACGGTCATCCTGGCACATATCAAGCAGTCCTATGGTGGACAAGTAGGCACAATCCTCCCTTCACCTCATTCAGCTAACTTATTCTGTTCTACCATGCCCACCACTGCTGTCTGCACCCCAAACAAAAAAAAATGGCAAATAAGAATAAGTCTGAAAACAATTTACTGTGCATACTCAAGAACATAGGAATTTTTTTGACAAAAAAGGGTTGAATGTATTTTAGGACTGAATTCAAACCGCAAAACTGAGTGGTCATAAGGGTGTTGGTATGTACCCTTTACCTAAAATTTGAAAAAAGGTAAAAAAAAAAAGTTATGGGTAGCCGACACCCTACCTGATATAAGCCTAAATACCAGGAACTTCACCTGCGCATGCTCTTGGACATATTTGTTTTACTATATACTTTCTGTCACCCATAACTTCACCATTGTATCACATTTTAAGTCCAAGTATGGAGGATGGCCTACTTACTGCCCCTGCTAGCCACTCAGGAGGCAAACTTTACACCTGCCTGACATATTTTTCATTTAAAGCCCATTTTTATGGCTGCAGTGGGCATTGCCCTGCAGTCATTTTGCTATTACATATAAAATGAGAGCTCTTCTGATTCCTAATGGATTAGATAACATTAGAGGTTTTGTGGTATTACTCCGCTTTTGTTCAGCTAAGCAGTGTTTCAAAGCACTATTTTGTGCTGAACTTCAATCTGGATAGAAAGGAAGATAAGCAGACAACCCTTGGGCTACAGTGTCAAATGTCATAGAATGAACTGTTTATGTAGTAAATCTAATGTTCCAGTTCTCACTGAAGATAAGTTAGAGGACCCATAAACACAGTTTAAGTTACATTTTTTTTTGCACTGTAGATTTGAAATGGACTGTTCATGTGCACTTTTTCATCTTAAAACTTACCATGCAGTTGAAATGCTGTTGCCAAAGTACTGAAAAGGGAGTTTATTATGGGTTTTATTTTATAGTGGATGTTTGAAATGGACTGTTCATATGTTCTTTTTCATCTTAAAACTTACCATGCTGTTAACATTTTATTGGTAAAGTACTGAAAAAGGAGTTAGCGTGTCAGTGCTAGTCATGTGCTTTCTTTCTGAAAACTTAGATTGGCTAAGCTAGCTGTTTTACAGGGAGTGTGTTTTTTATACCTTTGGAGTTCAATAATATTTATTGTGTTTGAGCTCACTATTCACCATGCTTGAGGCAGAGGAATACAAAGACGTTATTTACATGTTGATACTGATATCCAACCTTACCAATATGAGACCACGGTATCCAGTGTTAATCAATATGAGGGGGCACAAGCTCCATTTGATTGTGACATAGAGACTGACAGTTCTGAATCAGATGACACAAATCGGAGACTTGCCTTGGATTGGTTAGTATTTTTAATTATACCTAATTATAGCTTTATCTGTAATCTAGTTGTCATTGTCTGTTTTATTTAGCCACACAAAGGTATTCCAGTCCTTCCTATCGTCTATGATAGCCCCCCCATTATACTGTATATCAGTTCACTGACCTACAGTATGCTGTGTCACAAACTGTATATCTGTATTTTTATTATGTCTTTGCAATCATCAGTTCTGAACTATATCAAGTCATACTGTTTGTGTGTATGTGGGGAAGGCCTCTACAGAGGTGCCCATGTGCTCCCATTGTTATCATAATTTGATGGTGCTTCATAATTTTTCTCATTGTACAGCCTATGTTATCTATTCTGATGTGTGTGTGTGTGTGTATGCACACTGTGAGGGTGATCCTGACTGTCTGTTCCTGTACTGTCACCTGTGTGACCACATGACCACATGTGGATGTTGATGGACAGGGGTAGAAACTGGCACCAGCCCCAATAGCCAAATGCAGTTAGATATTGTTTTGTGATAACAATCTTTGTAAGAATAAAAAAGAACATTGAAAGTCTTACTTTTACCACTTAGAAAAACAAGACAGTGATCCTGAGCATGTGCGTGACATTGCCGTGGACGTGACTCGCATGCTCAGGATCATGGCCCTGTATTTGTGTGGTAAAATTAAGAGTTGCAACGGTCTTCATTATTCTTACAAAGATCCCCATGCTCAGAAGAGCATGTACTTTTAGCTCCAACTATCACTTACACTTGTTCAGAAAATTTCTACATGTTCAATGCGTGTTCATGTTGAGAAGTGGCATCTGGTGGCAGAGGGTAGGCCAAACAAATAAGGTAATGTGCTTGGTCCAAGCTAAAATATATATTTTTAAAATTTATGTGACAGATCTTACTGTTACTCATAGTGGGGCACATGAATACTGTATATTTTTGATTAGAAGCTGTAGCTTTTATTCCACATTTTCATTTTCAGCCACGACTTCTGATCGAGGGCGGCTACTGTTCAAGGGTGGCTTCTATTGGAAGCCACCCCCAAACAAGTTTTTCTCCCGACTTTGGTCCAATATACAGCAGCAGCCTGGAACTCTGATTAAACATCTGAAGTTAAAATAAAAAGAAACAGATATGGCACTTGTACACTGATTGTGACACCATACTGCAGCAGTGCCACGGTCACATCCTCCCTCCCCTGAGGAAGTACTTCACTTCGTGTCTCATCATGCTTAAAGTCAGCATGGTCCTCCAAAAAATCTGGCTCCTCAGTCTGTTTGCTAACTGGTTAGAGGAACATGGGCACGACATAGGTATCTGGTATTAATGTTTTTTTTTAAAAGGGGTCAGGAGGATAGATCAAGGGAGATTGAGATTACTGTACTTGGATGCTGAACATGCTGACCACATGAAGCAGGAAGTTAGCAGTCGGAATGTCAGTGTTCTGCTTGTAGCATTTTGCATTCTGCGTGTGGCATTTCAACAGTGCCAGAAAAGAAAGTATGGTAAATAACTGACTGTCCCACAAATAAATAAATACTATTAGTAACTGTATCTGTAATGCAGAGGAGAGGGGTTTAGTGGGGCAAATGGCAGCTCAGTTTGAAGCTATCACTCGATTACTAGCCACTGCCTCTAAATGAGGGCAGCTTTTATCAAAACTTTTAATTTTCATTGCGGTTTTTATTTGAGGGTGGCTAATAATCATGGGTGGCTTCAAATCGAAGATATACAGTAGTTTATTTTGTCATAGATGTTATTACAGTCACACTGGTCACACAAGTTCAGTATAGCTGCTGAAAGCTGACAGAGTCCGTTTAATGTGTGCACTACTCATGCACTACATTGATAAAAGTTTCCAAAGAGCTACAAAATACAGTAAGCTGAAACTGAATAGCAGCTAGAGGCAAACCATCAGGAAACTTTAATTAATTGCAGTGAGTTGTGCACATATTAATCGACTCACTAAAAAAATGCTAAACCAGTGAGTTGGAGGGACAGTTTAATGTGACTTGCACTGTATGTTATACTTAAATGTATAAACATATATTTGTATATGTATTAGTCAGTGTATCTATCACAACAATTAGAAAGTGAAGTTAGGTGGCTAAGTGGTTAGCACAAAACTTGCTAGTCTACATTCCTCTGCTATAGTATCTAGATCAGTTTCAGCCTTATGTACATAATTGCTGATTTAAATAAGGTGTCTAGTAGCAACCCCACACCTTCCGACATCCCTCTGAGCATGAAAAGAAGAAAACAATCCCTCAATTTTTTTTTTCTTAATCTGTAAAAATGTGTGTAGACAGTGCAATGCTATGTTATACTGGAATAAAGATGCATACATGTGTATATGTATTAGTCAGTGTGTGTATCACAACAATTAGAAAGTGCAGTTTGGTGGCTCAGTGGTTAGTGCACGCATTTCTTGTCCACATTCCTCCAGTATCTAGACCAGTTTTAGCCTTATGCATGTCATTGTTGATTTACATGAGTTGTCTAGTGGCAATCCCAACCCTCCAATGTCACTCAGAGCTTGAAAAAAAGAAACTGGTCCCTCAATGTCTTTTTTTAATCTGTAAAAATGTGTGTAGACAGGTTCACTGCTTTGCTATACTAGAATATACTGTATATGCATATATGTGAATATGTATTAGTCAGTGTATATGTGTGTGTGTGTGTGTGTGTATTACAACAATTAGAAAGCGCAGTTAGGTGGCTCAATGGTTAGTGCAAAATTTGCTAGTCTACATTTCCCCACTATTTAGATCAGTTTCAGTCTTATACATGTTATTGCTGATTTACATGAGGTATCTAGTGGCAACCCCTTCCTTCAATGTCCCTCAGAGCCTGAAATGAAAAATACAGTTCCTAGATGTCTTTTTTTAATCTGTAAAAAAGGTCCATCGATGATGCAACCCCACACCCTTTGGAAGATGCTTCCTTCCTGTACTCTGTTTATGTATTTGTATGTCTCAATCATGTCCCTCCTCCCTCCATTACTCCAGTGAATACACTAGTTTAGTATCCACTCCTAGGCTGTGCAGTGTGTTAGTCAGCTTTCTATTGGGGACAGTGTCAAAGGACTTTCTGAAGTCCAGATAGGCCACATCCATCACACCTGCTAGGTCCATTACTTTAGTTACCAAGTCATGCCATGGAAAAGTACAATGAGTTAGTGCAAAATGCAGTGCTTATCCTAAATACAGTAAAAGTTAGGGTTAGATGTATAAGTAAATAAATGTCATGTTAGGTTGTGTACAGGTATGTGTGTTAGTGTATGTAAGACAATATTCTGTGTATGTAGACAGTGCACTGCTATGTTATACTGGAATATATATGTATATATCAGTCAATGCATGTATCACAACAATTAGAAAGTGCAGTTAGGTGGCTCAGTGGTTAGTGCAAAAATTGCTAGTCTACCTTCCCCCACTGCCCCACTGTCTAGATTAGTTTTAGTCTTATGCATGTCATTACTGATTAAATGAGTTGTATAGTGGCAACCCCCAACCTCCAATGTCCCTCAGGGCCTGAAAAGAAGAAAACAGTCCCTCAATGTCTTTTTTCTTAAATCTATAAAAATGTGTGTAGACAGTGTACTGCTAGTTTACACTGGAATATATATGCATATATATGTACATGTATTAGTGTGTATGTGTGTGTGTGTGTGTGTGTATCACAACAATTGGAAAGTGCAGTTAGTTGGCTTAGTGGTTAGTTCAAAGATTGCTAGTGTGCTCATTTCTCACTGCCCACAGTACCATTATTTTGTAGCCATATGAGTTCTTGCTAGATTTTGTTATTAAACAGCAAGTGTGCAAAGTTCCTCACCCTCATTGCTGTGACATGCACATTACACAATGCTGGCTGTGACTGATGGCATCATGGAGATGAGACTAACATTTCACGTGAAAACCCCAAGATTCATCAGAGTGATCATACATAGTAACATAGTGCTTTATATAGTGTAATGGTTGTCACAGAGTGATAGAGTTGCTGTTTAATACATTCAGTAAGATTTACACTATTTTCACTGAATACCATTGTACATTGCTCATGTCAGTGGGGGCTTCATGATGTTGCTTTCATTATTTCATCTCTTAGGGGTGAAGCACAAATGATAAAAAGTAGAGAAATGATAAGTTAGAGGAGAAAGTCTATGGAGCCTTGGTGAATCTGTTTTGTGTGATTTCCTCATGGTTTAAATGATCATCCAATGCAGGACTGATATTATCCTAACTTCAGCACAGTCTTCTCAAACCAAATAAAGTACATGTATGCAATTCTTGGACAGAGAAGCTGAAGTTAGGGTAATGCCAATGCATTACATCATGTTATAGTTCAAACAGCAGGGAACAGCACACCACAGATTCACAGAGGATCCACAGACTTTATATATTGCAATTTATTTCCTTACTTTTTGGAAAAGATACTTGCAACACAGGTATACATTCATTTAGGGGTGCTGCCAACCCCCAAAATGTCAAAGTGTCTTTAGTTTAAAAAACACATTATGATTGCTCGCATTCTGTAGAGATTGCTGATGTATCTGGTAGTTTGATTCTGAATCCTTTTTTTAAGTGAAAAACAGACTGCGTGCTGTACTGATGTCCTTGACACTGTATCTTTCCTAGATTTGGGAACACCCCCAACACAGTCAAGTCACTCATATTGGAGTGATAGGAGAAGAGGCTCTTGGATCATAATTGGCTGCATTATCTCAAGGATATGGAACAAAACAAGGCTGGATAAAATTACAGCATTACCATGTATTTCACTTCTATTAAATAACGAAACAGAAGTGCAACCAGCTACATCAAGAAATTTTAGAGAACGTAAGCAGCCATAAAATGGGGATTTTCGACTAGAAATAATATGACACAAAAAGGGTCAACAGTGCCCCTTTAAAAATCTACATTAATACATCCATTGGAGTTACAAAGTCAGAAACATCAGGGTATGTGGTATTAAGGTTTTCATCCCAAATGGCCATTTCATTCATCCTTATTCGCCATTCGTGTGCCCCTGGGTCAAGTTACCTTTCTGGGACCATGCCCCATAGGTCTGCTGGCACAAGATGGGTGTCAGATAAAACTGAATGAATACATTGTTAAGGTTCAAAAAGCCAGAACAGCAGGGAAAAGTGGAGTTATTGCTTTTCAAGCTGAATGCACATTCCCTCCCTTAGCCCTTCATCTCGTGATAAAAGACGAAGCTCCAGATCCAAAGTCATGCCCCATGGGTCTGCTTCTTCAAGCTACAGTTCTCAGACCCAGTGCAAGGAAAGTTAAGACTTATTCCGTGCTTCAGGTTGGGCCATAGGCTCTGCATGGAGAAAGTTATGACTAATTTCCTGCTTTGTGCAGCACCTGCAGAGCCCTGTGCATGAAACGTTATGACTAATTCTGCAGATCTTAAATTAAGCAGCCCTGTGCAAAAAAAGTTATAACTGATCCCGCAGATCCTACTGTAAGTTAGGCAGTAGACCTGTGGGGCATGGCACTACACCTGTAGGTTGAAACAGCAGATCCATGGGGTACTGCCCTGTAGATTGGCCTTTTTGTCACAAAGCTGTAGGCTAGGAGAAGGGTGGATGGGTGCTAGGGTTAAAAAAAACAACATCACACTTCCCTCCTTTTGTAATTCTGGAACCCTAAAAACTCATTAACATAGTGTTTTGCAATGAATAGACTGTATATTTACTGTAGCTGCTTTGCCCCCATCTTCCCATCTCACTAGCACCCTATGCAACCCTCCCTTCATACAAGTAAAAAAATGCACTCACTCAAGCACCCACAATAATCCAGAGTTAGACAACCAGCACAATCTGGCCTCCTCAACTGTTGGCTCCGATTAACTAAACAAAAACCAAAACAACATTTAAAAAAATAAGTCCAGAAATGCAGTAATCAGCAACATCAGGACTCAACTTTTTCATTTTTTAGACTTATTTATTTTGACATTGTTGGCCATTTTGGGCCCAAATATTCAGGCTGTCCAGGTTGTCCCTTATAACAAGACTAATGGTACCTTGTTAATTACTGTAAACCCAAAATGTCTTTTGGGGATTGATTCCAAAAGCACATATTGGGTCAGATTTACAAGGTGCCACTTACATGTATGGCTGTAAAAGGGGTAACAACTTGCTCATGTGAAAACATTGGGGCTAAGTGTGGACAAGTTATGGGCTAAGAAAAAAAAACACTGACAAAATCTTTGTACAGTCACATGCACGACTGCCACATTTCAGGACATTGTGTACTTGTGCAGAATTTTTCCTTTTCAGTTGATGGTGGCCAGCTGAGGTTGCAGAGAGTTTGATCTGGTCATCCATCCCTGTATTTCTTTTTTAAAACATGGGCGCTGAGGGAAGGGTGCATGTGGGTGCTAGGCTGGCTGGAGAATGTGGGCATTTTGTACTTGAATTAGGTGGAGGAGGGTGGTAAGAATGGTGGTGGGTGTGGGAGGCATACTTTTATTGGTGGGTGGGATTGACTAACACAGTGATTTAGCACCCATTGTCAGAAACTCAAAGGGGGAGTCTGTAGTGAGTCACAGAAGCTGGGCACCCCGTGAACACAGTTCTGGCTAAAGGGCACTTTTTTGATGCAAATTGCATGACAATCTGTCACTGTTATGCAGCTCAAATGAAATCTTCAGTTCATGCTGCAACATGCATTTTTCAGACAAGCTGCATGACTCAGGAATGCGGGTCTGTGAGTCACGTAAATAGGTTCTCAAGTGACAAAAGTAGGACCTGTTTTTTTGACTTGCAACAGCCTAATGTCACTAAATAATTTGACAACTATTCCTTAATAAAGACCTAAAATAATCAGCCTGGCATCATACACTATTAATGCTGAAGACCTGATATTGCACCACATCGACAAATCCCATATGGTCATCTACTCCAACCTTACGGGTGAATCAGGCTTCTACTTAGCTAAAAAAAAAAGAAAAAAAAAGGCTATGTTATTTTGGTCCAAACCCAGGCTTTGCAGACTTTTGGGATTGGCTTCTCCCTTTGAAGTCCTGGCACCTGATAATAACCTCTTGGAGCGTGTATCCTTCCTTAAATATCTGGGTGGTAGCCTTGACCTGTCCTGACCTTCTCTGAGCATATTGTGTGAAGTGTCAACTGCATTAACCAGAAGCTGGGTATTAGTTAAAAACTGAAAGAACTTATGATATCAGAACTGAGGCTTGCTATCGGCAAGTGTACATTGCTTCCCCTTCTGGACTACTGCTCTCCCATCTTTTCTCAGTCTTCTATTAATAACCTGTAAAAGCTGAAAGCTCTATTATGTTCCCTCTCGCTCTTCTCTCTTTCAGGGAGTACATTTTGAGATCTCTCAGCTTCTTCTCATAGGGTTTCTTCTGTGACTGTACCATTTTAGTTACCCTCCTCTGGACTGCATCCACCCTGTCTATGTCCTTTCTGAGGTGCAGCTTCCAAAACTGGACACTGTACTCCAGATGAGGTCTCACCAGTGAGTGATACAGTGGCAACATCACCTCCTTCCTCCTGCTGGAGATACTGTACCTCTCCATATGCATGCCAACATCCCACTAGCCCTACTCACTGCTTTGTCACACTGCCCTGCCACTTTGAGGTCATCAGTTATGATAATCCTGGTGTCCCTTTCTGGACACAGTTCACTAGGTGGAGTCTCACTAATAGGCAATAGAGTGGCAACGTCACCACCCTCCTTCTATTGGCAGTACCTCTACATATAGAAACATACATAGAAACAGAATTTGACAGCAGATAAGGACCGCTTGGCCCACCTAGTCTGCCCATTTCCCTACCTAATGCATAGGCTGCAGATCCTAATAAACCAACAGCCTACTTCTTCCTACCCCCCTCTAGAATTGCCTTATGTCTGTCCCATGCATTCTTGAATTCCTCCACTGTTTTTGAGTCCACTACCTCCTCAGGAAGGCTGTTCCATGTATCCACAACCCTCTCCCCAGCATCCCACTAGTCTTACCCACTGCTTTGTCACACTGCCCTGCCACTTTAAGGTCATCAGATATGATAATCCCAATGTCCTTTCCTGCTTAGCAACTGTCAGTACCTTCCTCCTATCCTATACTCTGCTCCTGGGTTTCTATGCTCTAGGTGCATCATTTAGCAATGTTTGGCATTGAACCTTAACTTCAATGCTCTTCCCCACTCTTTAAGTTTCCCAAGATCCCTGCGTATTCCATCTACCTCTTTCCAAGTGTCCGCCTTATTACAGATTTTGATATCATCTACAAAAAGACATACCTTCCCTTCCAGTTCTTCAGCAATTTCACTTATGAAGACATTTAAAAGAACTCCTAGAGCTGAGCCCTGCAGCACCCCACCATATCTCTCAAATGCTATGAATTTTGCATAGCACTATGATTTTTACACTCACATTTACTCTTGTTCCTCAAAGATTTGCTTATATTTCTCATAATGGTATGACTTATTTTGGAGGCATAAACTATTGAAACAAAAGCTAACCTGATAGCAATATTCCTTAACATAAAATATGTGTCATCGACTATTCATAGACATGTTGATTCTTAAAAGAAAAGGTTCTACACATTCTGGCCATTTCTACTGATGTTTGAAGCCCAGAGCTATTCATTTTAATACTCAGAGGTAGAGAGGTATGCACCCCACTGTACCTTCTCCCATCATCACAGTTAATGCCATTAACCACCATCCTCTGCCACCCATTTATTAACCAGTTTCTAACCCAGTTCACCACATTGGATCCCATCCCTAGGCTGCTCAATTTCTTTATCAGTCTCCGGCTAGAAGAGTGTTGAAAGTCTTTCTGAGTCCAGCTAGACCACGTCCTCTGCCTCCCCTGGTCTATTTCCCTTGTCACCCAGTTAAAGAAATCCGTCAGATTTGTTAGCAACAAACTAGAAAAATTATTTTCTGTTGTTTGCAATAGTTTGTCATCCTCCTGAGACACAAAAAGGGAAAGCTGCTCCACAGTAATACTATGTTTAATAAGCTGCAGTCAAAAAGGAAAACAAATCATGGCAAAAGTAAAAAGGTTGTGCTTTCTTTATTCAGACCAATTTTTCAGCAACAAGCTAGAAAAAACGATCTGCAGTTCCAGATATAATGAGAGTTACCCCACTAAACAAACTCCCCAAAGGTTCTCACCACCAGGCTTCCTCAGGGGTCCTTGCTACCACTGGAAACAGTCCTTTTATAGTCTATCATCCCCCTTATGGCTCCAAAGTGCTAGTATTCAAACCATATACGCAAATGTATACAATGGCCGGGATATTCAAACTGCGCCAGGCTGTGGCGCAAGCCTGGGCGCAGCTCAATTTTGTTGCACAGGGGTGTGGCCTGGGCAATATTCAACAGAGCTGCGCTATGGTGCAGCAGCTTTGAATATCGCACCCTGGCCACCCCCACTGTGCATGGCGCAGTGGCACTATGCCAGCGCAAGTGGCCAGAGTGGAGCATGGAGATGTGCTGGTGCAAGTGCCATTGCGCCATGTACAGCACCTGCGATATTCAAAAGGGGACATGCAAATGGGGCCATAAGTTATTCAAGGTGCACAGGGGGCCATTTGCATCTCATTATGGCCCCATTTGCATGCCATTAGCATGCAGGTGCGCCGATCCCCGACAGCTTGCGCCTGGTGCCCTGCCAGGCAGCAGCCGTTGGGGACCGACGCCCCCTGCAGCCCAATCGCGGGCATTCCTGTAATATAAAAAAATCCGTCCAATATCCCTGGTGGTCCAGTGGACCTGTATGTGCCCGATCGTGGGCATCACTATAGTCCCCCCCGTCCAATATCCCTGGTGGTCCAGTGGACCTCTATGTGCCCGATTGCGGGCATTACTATAGTCCCTCCCTTCCAATATCCTTGGTGGTCCAGTGGACCACACTGAGCCTAATCATGGGCATCACTAATAGAAACCCCCCCAAGTCCAATATCCCTGGTGGTCCAGTGGACCGATCGCTGCCCGATCACAGGCATCAGTACCTCATCAGATCGCCTACTACCCTGGTGGTCTAGTGTACCCCCACCCACCCCACCGCCCACCTCATCAGCTGGTGGGCGCTTTCACCAGCCTGCCACCCGCTGCCCACTGACTGACAGCTCAGTAGGGCTGCATGCCGATGGTTTTATAGCATGAGCCAATGGGTGTGCAGTCCATACCATACTACTCAGTCGAATGTGTGAATGAATTCATTCATATATCTGGGCTGAAAATAATACGGCTATAGGCTGCATGCCCAGTAGCTCATGCTGTGAACCAATGGGCGTGCAGCCCTACCGAGCTGTCAGTGGGGCGGCCGAGGCGGCAAGCGGAGGTAAGTGCTGCTGCCAGCGGCTGGCGGGGAGGCGGGCGGTGGGGGCTCAGTGGGTGGGGTGGGGAGGAGTACACCTAGACCACCAGGGTAGTAGGCATATCTGATGAGGTACTGATGCCCGCAATCAGGCAGCGCCGGTCCACTGGACCACCAGGGATATTGGACTTGGGGGTTTCTATTAGTGATGCTTTGATGAACTCCGAGTGCAGTCCACTGGACCACCAGGGATATTGGACTTGGGGGGCTATAGTGATGCCCACGATAGCATGGGGGCGCCACCAGGTGCAGCAGGAACTCGGGTGGCCACCCACAGGTGGCAGCTGCTGTGTTGCGCCCTGCAATGTGGCAGCTCACCTGTGGGTGGCCATCACTTGTTCCTTTTTTTTGGGGCGTAACTTTGTGCAAGCGCAGGTAAGGGTTGCGCATTCATGACTCTGCACATCCTAGGCTGAATATCGGGCTGTGCAGGTTATGCATGGGCACGCCCCCACCCCCCCACCTGTGCCTGCATACATTACTGATGCACTCCGGCACATTGGGATTGTGCAGCACACTTTTCCCTTTTGAATATCACACCGGGGCGCATCAGTGGGTTGTGCATGGCGCAACACTGTTGTGCCATGTGCAACTCTTTTGAATATCTGAGCCAGTATGTGCAAAGTTAAACAGGTATGTTACTCTCAAAAGTTTTTATAAAAGTCCTAGAGTCTATTATTGTGACTGAAGAGGTCCTAAAATTGATGTCTATTGTTGGGTCAACTACATGTTAGCAGTCACAATGTGTAGGTTAAACTGAGCATTTACATTGCCCCCGCCATTATTTGGAGAGCAAATCTGCACACCAATAAGACGGGACAGAATTAATTACGTAGGACAAATTTGGAGTGGGTATTTAAAGCAGAAACTGCTGAGAACTAACCTGAGGTGCAGTTTCAGGTGTACTGTACTGCCATGAACAGCAAATGTGATGAAAATATAGTCAGTGATATGTACAGTACTTATTATGTTGCCTACCTCCCCCACCCCACTTCACTTCCCCTTGGTAGAGAGTAGAATTTGTAATAGAAAAAAAAAATGAACAACACCTTGTCTGTATTATTACATGGCAGGATTGTTTGAATGCAAAGATGTGATCACTTTGAAAGCTGTCTGAATGTACTGCTTGGCAAATCGACATATGCCTATTTACATTCAGAGGAGACCTAGTCTGGCCATGTTGAATTATTCAAGGCTGTTACTCTCCCTTGATACATACAAACATTGTATAAGGAAAATTAGTTTGAATGGTGTAGTTATTTGTGGCTCAGACTGGCTAAAGCCCTAAATCCTTTAGGCATGAACACTTCTGAACGCTCAATCAAGACATTGTGGTGAAGGAGAAAGGTTCAATGCTTTTTTAATTTACAAGATAGAGTTTGATGCTAGCTCAAGTAATTTGGAGCTGATGACTGTTAAAAGGTCACAAATGAAATCTGCTCAGGTAATCTGAAGAGCACAGTATTCTGTGCAATGGCATGTACCACTGTATATGGATGAGGTTTGTGAACCTTGGCCTGGAATTAAATAAACTCTGGACTGAAACCCACTTTTGTCCAATACTCAGTATGACAGCAAAATAAGTTTAACTTCTGCAAACAATATAAACTAGAGACATTGGAAGCCTACACAAAACCAGTGGAAGCCTAGGAAAACAAGCTCAGGCCAAGCTTTGGCCATAAAAAGAGTCATATTGCCCTGGTCTTGGATATACTGAACTGAATTTTGCCCTATTTGCATAGCTTACTATTACTACTATTCTATTGTTTATTACTATTATTATTAATGCATTGCTGTTCACCTTCTTCCCTGTACCCACTCCTAGGGATGCCTCTGGAAACAAACTTTTTCCAGCTTCTAGGTCTTTCTGGTAAAACCGTTCTTAACAAAATAAATATGAGATGGTATTACAGCCTGAAAAAAGCATGCTTGTGGGTTAGTGTCAGACACCTATGAGTAAATCAAAGCTTTACTACAAAAAAGAAACTGTTAAATATTATTAGCTTTTTTTTTTAGTTACTATTTTCTCCCCCTTGGATTCCTCTGCGCCCCTCTGATGTTGCCCCCCCCCACACAGACACTAGGTATGAGGCCCCCTCCCTGAACCCCATGACTTACCCTTCATGGCAGGTGGTGGGGAGCGACTTGACCCACCAGACCAGATGAGTATTCGGGGAGGTGCCTTGCTGAGTCGCTGTGGTGGGGGACTATAGTCATCCTGCAGAGGACTCCCATTTTCATGTTTTCTGGCTTTCTCCTGAGGACTGTGGCATGAAATGGCACCAGCAGAGGCAGCGCACACACTCCCGTGCACACCCACGCCAAGCACCTGCCGCAGTCGCTCGCCCTCAGTCTCTAACGCTGATGTACCACCTCCAAGCCTCCACTATGGGGCAGACAATTGCTGAGCACTGCTAACCCCCTCTCCCCGGAGAATAAGAGCATTCCTGAGGACACTCAGTTCTTTTTGGCCCTGCCAACCCCCGGCAGCCCATGCTCATTCACGAACATGGGTCACCGGCGTGACACGAGGTAAGCACCCAGCGCCTCAGCCCTCAGTGCCACTGGGCCAGCGGAATATTATTCGATTTTAAAATTAAACAGTTGTTTTATTATCTATGTTCTAGTAATTAGAATGTTTCATCCTAAAATCCAAATAGAAATGTAACATTTTGTTTACAACAATGTCCTGGGGAGGAGCAGCAGTGAACAAGGATTATACCAAAGTGTATAAATAAAATTCCGGATCAAACCTTTCAGGATTTGGATATGATCTGTTTCTTCACATAGACTACTCTTTTTGCAGTTAATCTTTTCATTGAGCCTTTGAGATATACATTAAACATCTGGACAACACAAAGCCCACAA
The DNA here is from genome assembly GCA_016271365.2 of Neoceratodus forsteri. Classification (NCBI taxonomy): domain Eukaryota; kingdom Metazoa; phylum Chordata; order Ceratodontiformes; family Ceratodontidae; genus Neoceratodus; species Neoceratodus forsteri. The sequence continues at coordinate 105,860,358 of CM057457.1, forward strand.
ACAAAAGAAATATAGAGACGTACAATCGAGACATTCTACTGTTACATTATGACTGCAGCATACCTATTAATAAAGTACTTTACATACAGCTGGACTGCCAAAGGTTATTTAAATAGGTGATTACAATTAAATTCTAGTGAGAGGTAATTAAGGGCCATAGGTTCTGAGAGAGTAAGTATTTCAAACAGAAAAAATTTCATGGGTAAGAGTAAGGCATTTCCCCAACCAGATACATTTGATTGATGGAAAAGAGCCACCAGATACAAGAGAGAGAGAGAGAACATTTCATGGGGGTTTAAGCATGACTTTACTTTGCGTTATCCCTTGGGCCCTGGCCTTCTTTTGTACGAAACATAGAAATGGAGACCACCTGTCTAGAAAATTCTTGCTGGTGCGGGCTGCAAAATGGTACATCCTGGTGAAGGTGGCAAGTTTTCCCATAGCTAAAAGCCACTCTCTAAAGGCTGGGATATCAGTGGAGTGCCACCTTCAAAGAATAAGTCTCTTGACCTCCACCAAAGCATGCAACAACCATAGCCTTTGTGGGGAGTTCAGGGGGGATACTAGTTGGCATTATACTGTACCTAGAAGCAACACTGATGGGAATACAGGGATCTGGCAGTGTAGTATCTCTGTGCAGTGTGCAACAGGCAACTATTGTTTCACAAAAGGGGTGGATTCAGGCACACTGCCAATGAAAGTGTAGCAGCTTGGCCCCTGGCTCTTCACACCTTCAGCAATTATCTTGCTGCATAAGCCCCATGGTCTTGAGCTGCACAGGGGTACAATACCACAGATGCTGTGTTTTATTTTGGATCAAAAGGCTGTGAGGATCTTGTCAAACCTGGCATGCAGAATTCCAGCATGTCCTCCATTCCTCATCAGAATTGGGCACATTCAACATTTTCCGCCACTTTAGTTTGGCAGGAATTGAGGGATCTAGGGCTGTGTCCTTCATATACATGTAAATACAACCTGCTAAGCCTCTAGTAGATTTTATCCACATTGGTATTGACATTTTCTTTCTTGTGGTATACCCTTTATTTTACAGCTGAGACATGAACACCTTCATTTGGACCAACCCTGAGAGATGTCTCAGCTACTTCCAGAAGTCATTTTTGGCAAACTATATCTGGCTTTCAGGGAGGAGAAAGAATCCAGTGTCTGTCCATCCTTTGTTAACAGATCGATTAGAGTGCATATATGATTCATCACCCACTCATCCCTTATAAAAGGGCAGTGATTTATACACCATGGAGGGTTATTCCAAAAACAGGTGTGCACCCCAAGACTAAAATGAGATTTAGTAATTTGTCAAATTGTTTGCCAAGTAGTGTGTGCTGCCTTAACCATAAGCCAGGTTTAACACATTTTAGGCAAATGCACACCAAGATATGCCATTAGGCTACTACCCATTAGTACACTGGTCTCAATGTCCATCCATGTGGGCCTAGTTGTGCCTTGCCCTGAAACAAACGGCAAGTTCTGGCAGTCAGAAAAACATATGGCTAGTGTGGCAGGCACCAACTGCCCTTTATTCCATGGGACTCTTAGTTAAGCCATACTATATCTCTCACTCAGAGGAACCTCCCTATTATTGTATCTAACTTTTGGAAACATTTTTCAGGTATTTCCACCAGAAGATGGGACAGAAGATAAAAGACCTTCAGGGCGAGCAGTATTTTAATTGCTGCTATCTTCTCTGGAATTGTTCTCTTCAAATAATTCCACCTGTCCACTTCCTTTTGCAGGTCATTGATCAAAGGAGTAAATTTTTTAGCCACCAATGTGTGAACATCTGGAACTACCTGTATCCCCAGATATTTGATTTCCCTCTTAGCCCAGGATTATGCCATGTGGGAAATAAGATCGGGGTAGTATGAACATTCAAGGGGATTACTTCTGTTTTACTAACATTTATACAGAGCCTCGAAATTCTGACAAAAGTGCCTAACAGTGTAAGAATGTGAGAAATACTAGACTTTATAACACTAGTTAATATTTATTTATTTGTTTGAAAAATTTCACCAGGAAAGGCACGCTGAGATGCAATAGCTCGTTTCCAGATGAATCCTGGGGGAAGTGGGAAGGGGATAACAGTAAAATATAAATTAAAATACAGATTAAATACTGAATGGATGATAAGAACAACAGTGGAAGTCTGCACAGTAAACTTGAGGCAGAATACAAAACATTTTAGACAGACCTTTTGAGGACAAATCAATATTTGTTGACTACAGGCAATTATACGCAAACAACTTATATTTGCATTTTATGTACGTATGACTTAATTCTGAATACATACATGTATGCAATGTTATTCATTTCTCTAACCATTATCACTCTGAGATGAAGACATATTCATTTGGCAGAGACCATTTCAAAAGCACTTTACTTTACATTACTACTTATGGTAGAAAGTGGCATAACAGTAATTGTACTTAGGGTATAAAGTGGCGTTGCAGAAATTTTTAGAACAGGGAGGGGGAGAGGACTTAAATAAGCTGGGGTGGTAGGAGGGGGAAGTAATATGTACAGATAGGTCTGCACATGGGCACAAGCAGTGGCATAAATAGACCCGACAGGGAGAGTAGAGAAACAGGGAGGTGAGAGAGTGGGGAGGGGAGAGGGAGGAGCAAGTAAAGGGGAAGAGGCAGAGACTAGTGGAAATAGGGGGAGAAAGGGTCTTGTGCAATTACATGTGAGGGATACGTAGTGTCGAACAAGGTGTGATAGGTGGGATAGTGAATGGGTAGATATAGAAACACAGAAGATGATGGCAGATAAGGACTGCAAGGCCCATCCAGTCTGCCCATTTCTTTTTCTACCTTATAAATGTGCCATCGGCCTTTGCTCTGTCAATGGCCTATCTATTCATACTTATCTGTATTGCTCCCTTATGCCTATCCCATGCCTATTTGAAGCCCTGCACTGTATTCATATCCACCACTTCCGAGGAAGGCCGCTTCATGCATCCACCACCCTTTCTGTGAAAAAGAACTTCCTCACATTACCCCTTAATTGTTCTCCCTCTAATTTCATGCTGTGTCCTCTTGTTCTGCTATGTTTCTTATATTGAAACATGTTAGACTCTTTCACCTTGTTAATGCCCTTAAGGTGTTTGAATGTTTTGATCATATCACCTCTCTCCCTCCTTTGCTCAAGGGTATACATATTGAGCTCCGTTAATCTGTCCTCATATGTTTTCTGATGTAGTCCCTGCACCATTTTGGTTGCCCTTCTCTGGACTGCCTCAATTTGGTTAATGTCCTTGTGAAGGTGTGGCCTCCAGTACTGCATGCAGTACTCCAGATGGGGCCTAATCAGTGTCTTGTAAAGAGGGATTATTACCTCCCTCTTCCGACTTGTGATACCCCTACTAATACACCCTAACACCCCTAGACTTACCTACTGCTTTAGTGGTCTGATTGGATGATTTCAGGTCATCGGTGATGATGATGCCCAAGTCTCTTTCTTCCCTTGTGACTGCCAGCAACTCCCCTCCCAGCCTATAGGTGGCTTCAGGGTTTTTCTCCCCTATGTGCATGATTTTGCACTTCTCTGCATTAAACCCCAATTGCCACTCTTCCGACCATTTTGCTAGTTTATCCACATCTCTTCTCATTCTGCTCTCCCCATCTGGATCATTTACTCTGTTGCAGATCTTGGTGTCATCTGCAAACAGAAAAACCTTACCTTCCAGTCCATCTGCAATGTCACTGATGAAGATATTGAAGAAGACTGGCCCCGGGACTGATCCCTGAGGTACCCCACTTGTGACTTGCATCTCTTCTGACTGTATACCATTTACCACCACTCTCTGTTTTCTTCCTGTCAATCACTTTGCCACCCTGTTTTACCAACTTCTGACCCACCCAGTGCCTACCCAGTTTATTAATCAATCTTCTATGTGGAACAGTATCAAAAACTTTGCTGAAGTCAAGATAGGCAACATCAACTGCTCCCCCTTGGTCCACCACTCTGGTACCCAGTCAAAGAAATCTATGAGATTAGTTTGACAGGACCTTCCTTTTGTAAACCCATGCTGGTCTTGGATCCTGTGCTCCTATGGATTCCAGGTCTTGCATTATCCTTTCCTTAAGGAGTGCCTCCATAATCTTGCCCACTACTGAGATAGGACTGACTGGTCTGTAGTTCCCTGCCTCCTCCTCCCTGCTACCACTCTTGTGGAACAGAATCACATGAGCCCTTCTCCAGTCTTCTGGGACCTCTCCTGTGCTCAGAGACTTGCTAAACAGGTCTGATAATGGCTCTGCTAGTTCCACCCTTAGCTCCTTTAGTAAACTGAGATGTATGCCATCAGGTCTAATTGCCTTGTCAACCCTGAGCTTATTGAGATCTTGTAGGACCCTTTCTTTTGTGAAGGGACTAGTGCTTACTTCCCTCCATCCTGTGTCCATGGTGCTGAGCTGTGAGCCCTGCCCTACCTTCTCTTCAGTAAATACTGAGCAGAAGTATCTATTTAGGATAGATGCTTTTACATGGTCCTCCTCCTCACATACCCTCTTATCTCCTTTGATCTTGGCAATATCCCCTCTGGATTTTCTCCTTTCACTAATGGATCTACAGTGGCGTGAAAAAGTATTTGCCCCCTTCCTGATTTTCTCTATTATTGCATATTTGTCACACTGGATGTTTTCAGGTCTTTAGACAAAATATAATATTAGATAAAGGGAACCTGAGTAGACAAATAACACTTTTTTTTTTTACTTATTTCATTTATTTAATGAAAAAAGTTAACCAACACCAACTGGCACTGTGTGAAAAGTAATTGCCCCTAGTTAAATCAACCCAATTAAAGGGATAATTAGAGTCAGCTGATTGAACACAGCCAGGCTTGATTACAGCCAGCCCTGCTCAATATAAACCTCACTTATTTTGGCCCTTACCATCAGAGTCACATTGCCAGCACAAAGATTCAACAAGCACATTATGCCATGATCAAAGGAAGTTCCTGAAAAGATCAGAAAAAAATTTGTTGCCCTCTATCAGTCTGGAAAGGGTTACAAAGCTATTTCTAAGGCTCTGGGACTCCATCGAACCACAGTGAGAGCCATAATCTCCAAATGGAGAACACTTGGAACAGTAGTGAACCTTCCCAGGAGTGGGCGGCCTGCCAAAATTACTCCAAGGCGCAGTGTAAAATCATCCAAGAAGTCTCAAAGGATCCTAAAACAACATCCAAGAACTGCAGGCTTCTCTTGCCTCAGCTAAGGTCAGTGTTCATGACTCCACAATCAGAAAGAGACTGGGCAAAATGGGCCTCATGTGAGAGTAGAAGGGAAACCACTGCTAACCAAGAAGAACATAAATGCTCATCTCTCATTTGCCAAGAAGCACCTGGATGATCCACAAGCCTTTTGGGAAAATGTTCTATGGACAGATGAGTCCAAAGTGGAACTTTTTGGACAACATGGATCCCATAATGTCTCGCGTAAAGCAAACACAGCACTCCACAGTAAGAACACCATACCAACAGTCAAACATGGTGGTGGTAGTGTGATGGTGTGGGGATGCTTTGCTGCCTAAGGACCTGGATGACTTGCCATAATTAAAGGAACCATGAATTCTGCTCTGTACCAGAAAATTCTTAAGGAGGTTTTCCAGTCATCCTTCCGTCAGCTGAAGCTGAAGCGTGGTTAGGTCATGCAGCAAGACAATGATCCAAACACAAAAGCAAGTCCACATCAGAATGGCTAAAAGAAGTAAAATTAAAGTTCTGGAGTGGCCTAGTCAAAGTCCAGACTTAAACCCAATAGAGATGCTGTGGCAGGACCTGAAGCGAGCAGTTCATGCTCGAAAACCTACCAAATGTTACTGAATTAAAGCAGTTCTGCGAGGAAGAGTGGTTAAAATTCCTCCACAGCGATGTGAAAGACTGATATTGAATTATAGGAAGTGTTTGGTTGCAGTCATTGCAGCTAAATGTGGCGTAACCAGTTATTAAGTGTAAGGGGGCAATTACTTTTTCACACAGTGCCAATTGGTGTTGGTTAACTTTTTTTCATTAAATAAGTGAAATAAAAAAAAAAAACAAGTGTTATTTGTTCACTCAGGTTCCCTTTATCTAATATTACATTTTGTCTAAAGACCTGAAAACATCCAGTGTGACAAATATGCAAGAATAGAGAAAATCAGGAAGGGGGCAAATACTTTTTCACGCCACTGTATAGAAAGTCTTGTCACCATCTTTTACTGCCTGTACTAGTGTTTCCTCAGTTTGGGCCTTTGCCTGCCTTACTGCCTTCCCTGCTTCCCTTAGGGAAGTTTGGTATGTCTCTCTATCTTCATCCCGCTGCGTTCCCTTATATTTCCTGAAGGCCAGCCTTTTGGCTCTGACCTTTTCTTTTACTGTTTTTGAGAACCAAAGTGGTTTCCTTCTTCTTTTGCACTTCCTTTTCTCTCTAACACAATGGGATGTTGCTTCAAGTATTGCATCCTTAATGCTTGCCCACTTTGCCTATACCCCCTCACCTGTATTTCTTTTTGCCAGGGCAAGCTTAACTCTATTGGTGATATTATCAAAGTCAGCTCCTCTGAAGTTCCATATTTCTGCCTTGGAATGGGATGATTTAGTTTAGTGACCAAACTGAACCATACCATTTGATGGTCACTGGCCCCCCAAGGGACCTTCTACCTGTAGATCTGTAATCCTTTCCCTGTTAGTCAGTACTAGATGTAGGATAGCCCTGTCTCTTGTGGGTTGTTGTACCAGTTGTTTGAGGCCCTCTCCCTGCAGGAAATCTACCATGTGTCTAGTTCTGGCAGATGTTCCTGCTGGTATTGATAAATCTACATCTGGCATGTTGAAGTCTCCCATTATCAGAATCTCCCCTTTAGCTGTCATGTTTTGTATATCTTCTAACAGTAATGCGTCTATGTCCTCCCCTGGTCTGGGAGCTTGTAGACAACCCCAGTTCTTATGACTGTCCCATTTCCTGTTTCCAGGGTGACCCACAGTTCTTCTGGCTCCTTATGTGTATTCTGAATTTCTGTAGCTTTGATATTTTCATTGACATACAGGGCCACTTCACCCCCCTTTTTTGCAACTCAGTCTCTTCTGAACAGTACATAGCCAGGTATTGAAGTTTCCCAAGTGTAGTTACTGGTAAATCACATCTCACTAATTGCTACTATGTCCAGTTTAGCCTCTGTCATTAGTGCCTGCAGGTCTGGGATCTTCTTTCCCAAACTGTGAGCGTTTGTGTACATGATTTTCCATTGGCCAGATTTCGATGTGTTGGTTGTTGGGTGAGGTCTGGTGTTTCCCCTGTGCATCGTATGGGGAGCTGGACCTTTTTCCTTACCTGGTGATGCAAATGAACTGCAAACATACTGAACTCCTGTTTGACCACTAGCTGAGGAGGGATGGGTGTTCTTCCCATTCGAAGTATGGCATGCTGCACCCATCTCCCCATTTGCTAGTTTAAATATTCTGCAAAATGTCAAACGTCTGCCCCAATATACTGACTCCCTCCTTAGTCAGATGCAGTCCATCAGATTTATAGAACATTTGCTCCCGAAAATGTTGCCAGTTCCCTATAAATTTGTGTCCTTTTTCCTGGCACCAGCCATTGAGCCACATGTTTAGCTCCCCAATCTTCCCTTCTCTGACCTTACATACATCTGCCCCCCTCTCCTAGACTGGCAGGATCTCAGAGAAGGAGATGCCAGACAAAATGGATGACAGTTTGTCACCCAGCCTGGTCAGGCATTCCTTGGTCTCCACAACTGACTGGCTGGAGAGATCATTAGTCCCTATGTGTACCAGGACTTCAATGTTTTCCCCTGCTTCCTGAACAATTTTAGCAATGCGGTCAGTGTCTCTCCATGTTGATGTACTGGGGAGACATCTGACCATTACCCCTGGCTGGAGATGGGTATCAACTCCCCGAATCATGGAGTCTCCTTTGCTCAGAAGTTTTTTGGATTTCCTTTTTGCTTTTTTTGTTTTGGTTACTGTTTTGGGTGAGTTTTGTTGTGCTAGCTCCTGTGTTGCAGTTTCCTGCTCTGCAGTGTCCTCTGCCCCTTTGTTTGATTTCGGAGATAGAGGCAGATACCTGTTTGTAGTTTTGATATGGTTTGTGGAGGTAATATGTTGGAGAGCACCGGGTGATGGGGCACCTGATTTGCCCTTCCTAACCACCTGCCAACCTCCCAGACCAACTACTCTCTGCAGTTGAGGTGCTTCTGTTGGATGTTGGGGAAATGGCAGGTGGTTCTTATAATATGTTTTCTTTTGAATATGAAATTTGAGGCACGCAAACTCTGCCCATGCTGCCTGGAGCTGAGCCCTCAGAACTCCAATGGCCCAGCATGTACGACAGTGTCCTAAATCCTGTAAAACTGCCCTTCTGAAAAGTGTTCCGCAGTACCTGCAGTAAATGATATCCATTCCAGATAAGTTGATGGGTTCATAACCTGGTCAGAGTAATTAGAAGGAGGAAAATGCATGGGGCAGAGCAGATGTCTAAAGGGAGGGCATTCCAAATATTAGGAAAGTGATAAGACAAGGTGGCCCTGCCAGTAGTGGAGGACTGGGAGGGGAGGTCTAGTGTCCTATGGGTGGAGTTACAGAGAGAGTAAAGAGGGGAAGCAGGAAGGGAGAGGAGGTAGTGGAGGTAGAGTGTCAGAGAGTCAAGCCAGTACTCATCAAGTAAACAAGAACTGTGGGCAAGGCATCTGGCACTTACAGAAAGTAGGGTGAGAGGTGTAAAGGTTGCAGTGGTTTGTACAAGACAAGCAGTTGAGGGAGAAGTGGCAGAAGAAGTTAAATAGAGTGTCCAGTCTGGTATGGGTAGTTTTGGAGGCAGTACGATAGACTATGTCTCCAAAGTCAAAGATAGGGAGAATCTTCTTCTGGATGATTTCCCTGTGGGCTGGGGTGGGGGCAGCTGAGGTGTCTGTACAGAGCACCAAGTTTGGGGAGTAGCTTTTTGTGGATAGTGCCCATATGCATAGCAAAGTCAGGGTTCTTGTCAAGTCACAGCCAAGGATACTTAAAGGAGGCGACATCTTCAAGTAAGAAATCATCAGGGGTGTGGAAGGTGAGGGAAGCAGCAAGTTTGGTGAGTTTTTGCCTTTTGCCAAATGTCATGGAGACCATTTTTTGGCATTTAGAGAGAGCTGGTTGTCATGAAACCAGCGCTGGACATTGTTGAAGTCTTGCTGGAGTCTGGTAGAAATCATGTGTATATAGTTTTGTATGGTAGTGCCTTCCTTCAGTCTGTAATCTGGGTATCCCTGGATGTTCTCCTATTGCACACACCAGGTGTTCAATTGCCAGCACAAATAGCAGTGGGGAAAGCAGGAGCCCTGCCAAGTACCCCTGAATAACTCAAATGACTCAGACATGGTATCGTTTGTAAGAGGTCTGGCAGAGGGTCTGTTATATAATGTTCTAATCCAGCCTCTGAATGTATCCCCAGACTTATACTGCTGCAGAACTACATGTAAATATTCCCATTCCATGGAATCAAAGGCTTTTTCGAAATCCACCTTGATGGCAGCAGCCAGAGTAGGGAGAGCTAATGCAGTCTGCAGCAGTGTAAATAAGGCTCTCAAATGATCTGCACTGGCTCTACCCTTTACAAAGCCCACTTGAGAGGGGTGCACCAGTGAAGGAAAGACTTCATCTAAATGGGAAGCTAGGGTCTTAGCCAGAAGTTTAGCATCCGCATTAATGAGTGATGGACATATAGCTCCCTGGTAGGGAAAGGTATTTCCCCTCTTTGTGGAGTACTATGATTATGGCCTTCCTCATGGTCCCTAGCAGACCTTCCTTTACTAGTACTTCTTGCAGCATACTCAACATCAGAAGGGCCACTTCTTTCTGTTTCACCCAGTAGAAGTCTGCTAGGAAGCCACCTCCACTCAGGGCTTTGTGTGGGGCCATAGTATGAATAGCTGCATCCAATTCCTCCCTAAGAAAATGGACATGCAAGCTCAATTTCTGTTGCTCGGTTAGTTTGGGGAGTTTCAGGCCTGCCAGAAAAACTGAGAAAAAGTTGCATCCCACTGCACTTGAGTACTATGCCTATTTTCATAGAATTTTATCATTGTTTTGTTAATGGCTTTCAGGGTAGTTTGCGTTGACCCTTCGTGGTCTGTTAACTGTGCAATGTGCCTTTTCGCTTCCTGTTTTCTAAATCTGTAAGACAGCAACTTTCCTGATTTTTCCACATAGGCCCAATATTTATGTTGTGTTCTTTGAATTTGCACCTCAGCTTTTCAGGTAGCCAAGAAACTTAATTGAATTGATAAGGACACTATCTCATACACCAGTTCCTTGTTGCTTAGTTTTTTGGGGTCTTTTTTATATAAGTCTTCCTTGTTACCTAACTGTTCCTCCATACCAGCTGCTTCTCTCTCTCCCTTCGTTTTTGGCAGTGGGAAGCATAGCTAATTATTTTGCCATGGGTCATAGACTAGAAAGCTTCCCATATTGTGGCCAATGAGAAAAAACCTTGCGGGTTATCTGTGAAACAGTTTTTTGTTTCAGAAGTGAGTCATGCCTGAAGTCTCTGTCTTGCAACAGAAGAGGGTCCAGCCACCAATGGATTGACCTAGAGGATGGGGCCCCAGATTTAAAGATAAAATTCAAGGTGCATGGTCCGATATATATAGGGGGGCTATAGTTACATCTATAACTTGAGAGGAGAGATGGGGGAAGTCTTTCTACCAGGTGGTGCAGTTTCCAGATATCATCATGTTGGTATAAGGACGTCAGCTGTTTCAGAGTCTGAAGGGATTTAACCTGGGGTTCCAGACTGGAGTTAGACTTATCTAAAAACTGTTCAATGGCCAAGTTAAAGTCCCCCTCATATGATAATGTCCAGGCCATCAGAGGCCATGTCCAACATCACTAGAGACACTGTGTTAAAAATTCTAGGAGTCCTCATTAGGGGCATAAATATTTGCTAAGAGGATTGGACCCCGTTGGGTGGGCATTTTGGCCAGAACCCATACCCCTTCCTTATCCTTTCTTTGTTCTGAGGGTGTCCAATTTGACTGCTTGTGACATAGAAAAGAAACTCCTCCCATAGCCTTTCCCAATGTATTGTGAGATTCCCAACCCACCCATTCCCTAACCAGCTTCTGTGCCTCAGGTGAAGTCAGTTTAGTCTCCTGCAAAAAGACAACCTACATTTTCAGCCATTTCAGTCTGGAGAGGATATTTTTCCTCTTAAGAACGTAAGACAAGTGTCAGCAGATGGGGACTGTGTGGTCCACCTAGTCTGCCAAGGTGGCTACCACCCCAATTATATTTTTTTCCTAAGTTGTCCACGTTGCTTGTCCCAAGCGAGTTTGAATTCTCTTACTGTCTTTGATGCCACCACTTCTGGTAGCAGGCTGTTCCATGGGTCTGTCACTCTCTTGGTGAAAAAGTACTTTCTAGAGTTGCTTTTAAACTTGCCTTCCACCAGGCGCAAGTTGTGCCCTCTTGTACGCTCCACCCTGTTTTCCTGGAAGAGGTTTTCCTTCTGAGTTGTGTTAATTCCCTTGATGTACTTTATCATGCCCCTCCTGTTTCTTCTCTGTTCCAGACAGAAACATAGAAACACAGAGTTGACGGCAGATAAGGACTGCAAGGCCCATCTAGTCTTGCCCATTTTTTCTATTTTATGAATGTGCCATAGGCCTTTACTCTGTCAATGGCCAATCTATTCATACTCATCTGTATTGTTCCCTTATGCCTATCCCATGCCTGTTTGAAACCCTGCACTGTATTCATATCCACCACTTCCTGAGGTAAGCTGTTCCATGCATCCACCACTCTATCTGTGAAAAAGAACTTCCTCACATTACCCATTATTTGGCCTCCCTCTAATCTCATGCTGTGTCCTTTTGTTCTGCTATTTTTCTTATATTGAAACATGTTAGACTCTTTCACCTTGTTAATGCCCTTAAGATGTTTGAATGTTTTGATTATCTCACCTCTCTCCCTCCTTTGCTGTAGGGCATACATATTGAGCTCCGTTAATCTGTCCTCATGTTTTCTGATACAGTCCCTGCACCACTTTGGTTGCCCTTCTCTGGACTGCCTCAATTTTGTTAATATCTTTGTGCAGGTGTGGCCACCAGTACTGCACTCAGTACTCCAGATGGGGCCTAATCAGTGTCTTGTAAAGAGGGATTATTACCTCCCCTCTTACGACTTGTGATACCCCTACTAATACACCCCAACATCCTCCTGGCCTTACCTACTGCTTTAGTGGTCTGATTGGATGATTTCAGGTCACCTGTGATGACAATGCCCAAGTCTCTTTCTTCCCTTGTGACTGCCAGCAACTCTCCTACCAGCCTATAGGTGGCTTCAGGGTTTCTCTTCCCTATAGGCATGATCTTGCACTTCTTTGCGTTAAACCACAGTTTCCACTCTTCCGACCAGTTTGCCAGTTTATCCAGATCTCTTCTCATTCTGCTCTCCCCATCTGGATTATCTACTGTGTTGCAGATCTTGGAGTCATCTGCAAACAGACAAACCTCACCCTCCAGTCCATCTGCAATGTCACTGATGAAGACATTGGAGAGGACTGGCCCCAGGACTGATCCCTGAAGTACCCCACCTGTGACTTGCATCTCTTCTGACTGTATACCATTTACCACCACTCTCTGTGTTCTGCCCACCAATCAGTTTGCCACCCAGTTGACCAACTTCTGACCCACTCCGAGCCTACCCAGCTTATTAATCATTCTTCTACGTGGAACAGTATCGAAAGCTTTGCTGAAGTCAAGGTAGGCAAAGTCAACTGCACCCCCTTGGTCCACCACTCTGGTTACCCAGTCAAAGAAATCTATGAGATTAGTTTGACAGGACCTTCCTTTTGTAAACCCATGCTGTCTTGGATCCTGTGCTCCTAAGGATTCCAGGTATTGCACTATCCTTTCCTTAAGGAGTGCCTCCATAATCTTGCCCTCTACTGAGGTAAGACTGACTGGTCTGTAGTTTTCTGCCTCCTCCCTGCTACCACTCTTGTGGAGCGTGATCACATGATCCCTTCTCCAGTCTTCTGGGATGTCTCCAGTGCTCAGAGACTCACTAAACAGTTCTGATAATGGCTCTGCTAGTTCCATCCTTAGCTCCTTTAGTACCTTGGGATGTATGCCATCCATTCCCATTGTCTTGTCTACCCTGAGCTTAGTGAGCTCTTGTACAGTAGGACCCTTTCTTTTGTGAAGGGGTCTGTGCACACCTCCCTCCCCACTGTGTCCATGGTGCTGAGCTGTGGCCCATGTTTTACTGACTGGAGCGTTTTTCGTTTGCCTCTGAGAGAGGGCTGGAGGGGATTTACTGCTGCTCATATTGCCCAAACCTGAACCTGGGGAGTGCTGCTGGGTGATTGGTAGTTTGGAGGACTGGGTCTGTTGTCATCAGAGGACGAGCGGACAGTGTGTGGTCCTCGTTGGTCTCAGTGGGGGGGCTGATGAGCCTGTTACTCACCGAGATCTGTTGCGCTTAGATCTCCCGGCGGTGTTCTTCTCGGGGGATGGTTTGACAGCTTGAAGAGAAGCAGAGAGAAGCAGAGTTCCCTGTGGAGGCCTATTGAATCCCTAGGCCTGAATTGACTTTAGGAGTAACTTGCTTAGAACAGCTTGAGTTCTACAGCTCAGAAGACTGTTCCTGGACATACGGTCAGACTATCTGTCTTTTGTGCTCTTGCTTGGCAGACAGTGAGAGTGTCCTGCTCTGTTGCAAACTGTTTAAAAATTGATATATTGTACCCCCAACTGATGTGAGAGATTGGTTTGGGGAGACATTTTTGTTTATTTCTCTGGTGAGGTGAGAGCTCCCAGAGGTTGTAAATTACTGGTTGAAGAGAACTGTGGCAATCTCTTTTTTTAACTAAGTCATCATTTTTAATCTGCTTTGTTTATTTGATATTTTATGTTAATTTACTGTTTGAAAGGTGTGTGGTGCATGTTTGGAAAGTTGAGTGGTTGGGTGTACAGTGTGGTGTGGACTAGTGCTGTTGGTGTGGAAGCTATTTTGGGTGCTCTGAGTGTGTGAAGATGTGCTGGGGAGGTGCTAGGACTGTCAGGCATTATTCCTCCTCAAGACTTAAAGCCCTTCACCCTTTTAAGTGTCCCCCACTATCTCCGGAGGTGTACAGATGGTGTCGGGCACTGGAGAGTGTGAGGAAGAGGAAGGTGGTGGCAGGGCCTGGTGGGGGAATGGAAAGGAGTGGGCAGATTGAGACAGTGGGGACATGAAGACACCCTGGGGCAAAATGGGTTCAGGAGAGGGGTCCTCTCTGCCTGATTCCCATACCCAAGGGTTCTGCTTGTAGCAGGCAGGTGGCTCAGTCATCACTGGTGACTCATCCTACTTGGACAGTGTTATGTAATGCCAGGCCGATTAAAAACAAAACTGCTATAATAGCTGATCTTGTTGGGTCATCGCACCTGGCATGCATCACCGAGACCTGGCTGGATGGCAATTCTGGCCTTGTTTTGGCTTCAGCTATACCAGCCATGGTATTCGGTGATACACCATCCGAGGTTGGATTATAGGGGCCGGGGAATGGCCATCTGTTTTAGATCGGAACTGGACCTGGTGGAGGTACCAGTGGGAATCACCAACTCCTTTGAATGTATCACGGGTGAGGGTGTGGGGTGCAGGATTCTTCTCATTTACCGTCCACCAGGTAATGGGAATGTTTTCCTGTGGGAAGTTGCAGACTTTTTTGTCAACATGACATTGGGATCCTCTGGATGTCTGATCCTGGGGGATTTCAATGCCTGGGTCAACAACAATCAAACTCTCGCGGTTTGGTCAGGACTTCCTCCAGTTGATGAATTCTCTGGGCTTCACACAGGTTATTTCCTCCTTGACCCATATAGATTGTCATTCATTGGATTTAGTGTTCCTCCTGGGGATGGTGATATCTGACTTGGAGGTGGAACCAGTCCGGTGGTCTGACCATCACACCATTGGTTCAGTTTATTGGCCACCCCCCCAGTAGGCCGACCCCTATGGAGATGGTCCGGTACCACCCTTTGAGGGGTGTTAACCCAGAGGGTCTGATGGTGGTGCTGGACCTATCGAGTCTACCAAGTGAATGCATGGATCCTGGGGACCTGGTACTTGCCTATAATAAAGCAGTAGTAGGGGCCCTGGATTTCATTGCTCCTGTTCATGTTCATCCCCTCACCATTTGCCCCAGGTCTCCTTGGTTTGACTAGATCTTGACGGAGTTGAGGAGAGTGGGATGAAGGCTTGAGAGGTGTTGGCGGAAGTCAGGTCTGGAATACGATAGGCTTAGTTTGATGAACCATTATTGGGTCTATCAATCAGCAATCACCCGTAAAAAGGCAGAATTCCTGTCCATGGATATTGCTGCTGCGAAGAATCGACCAGCCCAGTTCTTCTGGACTGTGGACAGATTGTGCAATCCAATCTGTCTTCAGCCCGGAAGTGTGTTTTGACAGGAACGGTGTGAGGAGTTTGCTCGATTCTTCGCAGATAAGGTTGTCACAATCAGGTCCGATCTCCTCTTAACTCTCTCAGATAGGAGTTGTGGTGCTCAGCAGGAGATGTCGGACACCCAGTTTGTGTGGTCTGACTTCAACCTACCCACAATCAATGACATTGTTATGGTCGTCCAGTCACTGTGACCGACCAACTGTAGTTTGGACCTAGGCCCCACATGCCTTTTAGTAGGATGTGTGGATAAAATTGGCCCAGTCCATGCCAAGGTAGTTTTGTTGTCTTTGGAGAGGGGGATTGTTTCTGGTCCCCTGAAGGAAGCCGTGGTTTGGCCCCTTCTTAAGAAGCCTTCCCTGGACCCGGACTGCCTGGCTAACTACAGGCCTGTCTCTAACCTACCCTTTGTGGGTAAGGTTATTGAGAAGGTGGTTGCGTCGCAGCTGGATGATCATTTGACCAGCCACAATGTCTATGATTCTCTCCAGTCCAGATTTAGGGATACTCATAATACCGAGACAGCCTTTGTTCGGGTACTAAATGACCTTCTAATATCGAGAGATATAAAGACCCATTCCATCTTGGTCCTTCTAGATCTCTCTGCATCATTTGATACCGTTGACCATGGAGTGCTGCTGGAGCACCTGCAGTTTATCTGTGGACTGTCTGGTTCGGTCCTCAGTTGGTTTTGATCATTCCTTGAGGGTAGGACTCAGAGGGTGGTGTCTGGGATTTTTTCTTCAGCATCACCCCCCCTATCCTCTGGGGTGCTGTAGGGCTCCATTTTGGCACCCTTGTTGTTTGCGGGGGGATATGCTGCCATTGGGAGCAATTATTAGGCAGTACGGCTTGAGTTTTCACTGCTATGCAGATGATACTCAGCTGTACATGTCCTTTGTGTCTGGCCAGGATGATGCTGTCTCAGTCTTTAACAACTGTCTCACCGAGATCCAGGATTGGATGACTGTGAGTTGGTTGCAGTTAAATCCTGAAAAAACTGAGGTGTTGGTTGTGAACCCAGATCGTCGAGAGGCAGGATTGCTGACAGGATCACCTTCAGGTCTTTGTCTTGGAGGTTCCCAGTTAGCTACCTTAGACCAGGTGTGGAACCTGGGCGTTTTACTTGATGACTGCCTGACCCTTAAATCTCAGGTGTCGGCTGTTGTCAAAACCTCTTTTTACCATCTGAGGAATATCGCCCAGGTGAAGCACCTGGTTCCTTCTGATGATCTTCCAATGTTGGTCCATGCTTTCGTTACCTCCTGCCTTGATTACTGCAATGCCCTTTACCTAGGGCTACTGGGGACTGATATCCGCCGCTTGCAGCTAGTGCAGAATGCAGTGACCAGGCTTCTGACTGATACTTCTTGGACCAGTCCTATAAAGCCTGTCCTCCACAGACTGCACTGCCTGCCAGTACAGTGGCAGATCACCTTCAAGGTCGGTTTGCTGACCTATAAAGCCCTACACGACCAGGGACCTAGCTACCTGCAAGATCTTCTTCATCCCTACTGTCCCCCCCACACTCTCCAATCCACCGATGAGGGATTGCTTGAGATTTTCAGGGTCTGTTTGAAGATATCAGGGGCCAGGTCATTTAGTTTTATGGCCCTGACCCTGTGGAATGCTCTACCTCATCGGGTGCGAGACTGCCTGACCGTCCAAAGTTTTAAAGCAGCCTTGAAAACGTATTTATTTTGCCTAGCCTACTCTCATTTTTAAGAATGTTATATTGATTGATTTTATTATATTGTTTTATTTTATGTATTTGAATTATTTATTGTTCAAGTGCCTTGGTTTTGGAAAGGCGCTTTTTAAAAATAAAGTATGATGATGATGATGATAATGATGATGCCCTACCTTCTCCTCAGTAAATACTGAGCAGAAGTATCTATTTAGGATAGATGCTTTCCCTTGGTCCTCCTCCACACACTTCCCCTTATCCCCTTTGATCTTAGTAAATTCAACTCTTTGAGTCTTGTCTCGTATGGCTCATGATGCAGCCACTGAACCATCTTTGTGGCCCTTCTCTGCACTGTTTCGAAATGGTTAATGTCCTTTTTCAGGTGAGGCCTCCAGAACTGGATGCAGTACTCAAGGTTTGGCCTCACCAAGGATCTGTAGAAGGGAATGATAACTTCTTGTTTTCTGCTCATAATTCGCCTTCCTATGCATCCGATGATACCTCTTCCTTTTGCACTGCTTCTTCACATTGTTTTCCTATCTTTAAGTCATTGGTAATGGTCATGCCCAGATCCCATTCCATCTTTGTCTCCTCTAATTGATGCCCTTCTAGTACTTACTTTTTGCCCAGGTTCTGCTTCCCAGATGCATTACCTTGTACTTCTTGGCATTAAATTTGAACTGCCATATTCTGAACAATTCTTCCCGTTTCCTTAGGTCACCTTCCATACTTAATGCCCCCTCTAGTGTATCTACTCTGTTGCAGAGCTTTGTATCATATGCGAAACGTAGAAACATATAAACATAACATTTGACGGCAGATAAGGACCGCTTGGCCCACCCAGTCTGCCCATTTCCCTACCTAATGGATAAGCTACAGATCCTAGTTAACCTACATCTGACTTTTTCCTACCCCCACCCACTAGAATTGCCTTATGACTGTCCCATGCATTCTTGAAATCCACCACTGTTTCTGACTCCACAACCTCCTCAGGAAGGCTGTTCCATGCATCCACAACCCTCTCTGTGAAAAAATACTTCCTCACATTACCTCTGAGTCGTCCCCCTCAGTCTTCAAATTGTGCCCCCTTGTTCTTGCACACCTCTTTTTTCTGAAAGATGTTACCATCTTGGACTTTGTTGATTCCCTTGAGGTACTTGAAAGTTTCTATCATGTCTCCCCTCTCCCTTCTTTCCTCGAGGCTGTACATATTAAGCTCCTTAAGTCTCTCTTCATAAGTCTTCCAGTGCAGACACTGCACCATCTTATTTGCCCTCCACTGGACTGCCTCCATCCTGTCTATGTCTTTGCGGAGATTGGGTCTCCAGAACTGCATGCAGTACTCCAGATGGGGGTATCACCAGCTGTCTGTACAGAGGGATAACAACTTCCTATTTTCTACTGGTGATGCCTCTCCCTATGCATCCCAGTATCCCCCCAGCCCTCCTTACTGCCCTCTCACAATGCTTGCCCCCCTTTAGGTCATCAGGTATTACTACCCCAGGTCCCTTTCCATTTTTGTTGTTGTTAGTATCTCACCTCCCCATTGTGTACTTTTCCCCTGGGTTTTGTTTCCCAGGTGCATTACTTTACACTTCTTAGAATTGAATCTGAGCTGTCATACATTTGACCATTCCTCCAGCCTTGCCAAGTCCCTTCTCATCCATTCCACCCCACTTTGTGTATCAACTCTGTTGCAGATCTTTGTGTCGTCTGCAAAGAGACATACTTTTTTTTCCAGTCCCTCTGCAATGTCACTTACAGAGACATTAAAGAAGACCGGTCCGAGTACTGAACCCTGCAGTACCCCACTAGTAACCCCCCTTTCTTTAGAGTGAACTCCATTTACTATTACCCTTTGTGTCCTGTTCTCCAGCCAATTCTTTACCCATGCTACCAGCTTGGGACCCACTCCCAGGCTGGCCAACTTGTATATTAATCTTTTGTGTGGGACTGTGTCAAATGCCTTGCTAAAGTCTAGGTAGACCATGTCCATGGCCCCTCCTTGATCTACTACTTTGGTCACCCAGTCAACGATATCTATTAGATTTATCTGACATGACCTTCCCACTGTGAATCCATGCTGCCTTGGGTTCTGTGCCCCTCTGGCCTCTAGGTTCTCAACAATTCTTTCCTTCAGAAGTGATTCAATCATTTTCCCAGTCACTGAGGTTAAACTAACAGGTCTGTAGTTTCCTGCTTCTGCCCTGCTCCCACTTTTGCGAAGTGGAATAACATCTGCCCTCCTCCAGTCTTCAGGTACCACCCCACCCTCCCATGATTTGTTAAAGAGGGTAGTCAGTGGTGTCACTAGTTCTACCCTTAGTTCTTTTAGAATTCTGGGATGAATCCCATCAGGCCCTATTGATTTGTTCACCTTCAGTTTTATGAGTTCTTTCAGAACCCTTTCTTCTGTGAATGGGCTGGTATCAACTCCCATATCTAGAGTGTTTCTATTGTTTGGTTTAGGTATCTCCCCCTCTTCATTTGTGAATACTGAGCAAAAATATTTGTTTAGTATCTCTGCCTTTTCATAGTCACCCTCTGTACACCCTCTCCTGTTATTAAGCCTCACTATCCCTCCCTTGGTCTTCTTTTGCTCCCTGATGTACCTATAAAAAGTGTTATACTCCTTCTTAACTGAGTTGGCTATCTTTTCCTCAGTTTGGGCCTTTGCTGTTCTGATTGCCTTCCCTGCTTCCTTTTGCTTTAATTGATACAGTAGTCTGTCCTGCTTCTTCTGTGATTCCTTGTACTTCCTGAATGCTTCCTTTTTCTCCCTAACCATCCCTACCACCGCATTTGACAACCATAGTGGTTTCCTACATCGTTTTGTTTTGTTTATTTGCTTCACACAAAGTCTTGTTGCCTCTCTGATAGCAGTTTTGATTATTCCCCATTGTTCTTCCACCCCTCCTTCCTGCCCTTTTGCTAGTGCATTCCTTAGGCACTCACCCATTTTGGACAAGTCAGCCTTCCTGAAGTCCAGTACCTTTGCCTTTGTATGGCTTGACTCTACTGCTGTGTTTATTATGAACCATACTATTCGATGGCCACTAGTTCCCAGATAACTACCCACTTCTAAATCTGTGATCCTCTCACCATTTCTATTTGAGAGTACCAGGTCTAAGATTGCTCCCTCTTGAGTTTGTTCCAGTACTAGTTGTCTAAGGCATGCCCCCTGTAGGGCATCTAGATTGACCCCACTCTTAGAAGTGGCTGCTGCAAATGCTCTCCAATTAACCTTTGGCATATTCAGATTCCCCATCAGCAATATCTCCCCTTTTTCTGCCATTCTAAGGAAACTTCCTATCATTTCCTTGTCCATGTCCTCCCCCGAGATGGGGGTCAGTATGCAACCCCTGTGCGGATTGTGGTGCCATTGCCTGTCTCCAAATTGACCCACAGTGCTTCCTCTCCTCCTGTTTAATCTTTTGTTCTGTAGTTTTGATTCCTTTCCTTATGTAGAGAGCTATTCCTCCTCCTCCTCTTTTACCCTCCTTGTCCCTCCTATAGATAGTGTATCCTGGTATGTTTACATCCCAGTCATGGTTCTGTGTGTACCATGTTTCTGTGACTGTTACAATATCAGGATGTTCCTCCTCCATCAAGGCCACTAATTCAGGAAGCTTGTTACCCAGACTATGGGCATTAGTACTCATTGATCTCCATTTTTTGATGGCTTTACCACTATCCCTGTCCTCATTGACTTTGCTTTCTCCAGTCACCCCTGTCCTGCTCCCTACTGACCTTTGTACCTTGGTCTTTACCTCATTTAGTACCCTGTTTTGTGGGGGGAGGCTGGGAATTCCCTGCTGCTTATCAATGCCTCCCCCCTTGACTAGTTTAAAAGCTTGCCAATGAAGCATTTAAACTGATTGCCCAGAAGACTTGTTCCCTTCCTGGACAGATGCAGACCATCCTGACAGTATAGGCTGGCATCCCTCCAGGTGGAACCCCAGTCCCCAATGAAGCCAAACCCCTGTGCTCTGTATAATTTTTTAAACCATCCATTGAATCGAATGGTGTGAAGTACCCTCACCTCACCCTTGCCATTGACAGGCAGCACCTCTGAGAAGGATACTGTGTGTGCTACTTGCCTTAGGCCCCTCCCCAAGTGTCCAAACTCCTCCTGCACTGCTCTAATCTCATGTTGAGTCAATTAATTTGTCCCTGGTGGACAACAATGTCCAGCTCAGTCTCCTGTGCAGCTGTCGCATGATCCTGAGAATGTGCTTCCTGTCCCTCCAAGCCATGGCACCGGGCAGGCACCTTACTTCAGTTTTCCCTGCTCCCTCCAGTTCTATCCCCCTAATGATTGAGTCCCCCACCAGGTGCTGCTTCCTTTCTCTGTGGTGTCCTCTGCCTCCTTCCTGTGGTGCTCCCATGCGGCAGTTGTTCACAACCTCCTTAGTCTCCTCTGTGAATGCATCTGTAGGGGAGCTATGCTCCATCAGAATGGTGTATGAATTGTGGAGTGGTACAATTGACTGGGTGTGCCTCTTTTCCACCACCATCACCCTCCCTGAGCCCACTAAATGGCAAACCTTCCCCTACAATTCATCAGTGATGACACTGATGAATATGTTCCAGAGGACTGGACCCAGAATCGATCCCTGTGGAATTCTTCTGGTCATTCTTCCCTACCTTGATAATGCCCCATGGACCAAAACTCCCTGGGTCCTATTTTGCAGCCAGTTTCTAATCCAGTTTACTATTTTCTGTCTGACTCCTGTGTGTTCTAGTTTGTTAGTAAGTCTCCTATGGGGAATGGTGCCAAAGGCCTTGCTGAAGTCTAGGTACACCATGTCCACCACCGCTCACTGGTCCACTGTTCTGGTAACCCAGTCAAAGAAATAAATCATGTTTGGCACGAGCACCCTGCTGTGAAGCCATGCTGTTTGGGGTTGAGTTTTCCACTTTCCTTTAGGTAGTCAACTGTTCTTTCCTTTAGTAGTGTCTCCATAATTTTCCCACTATAGAGGTCAGGCTGACTGGGAGGTAGTTTCCTTTTGCCATTTTTCAGTCTTGAGGTACTCTGCTACTTTCCAGAGATTTATTTATTATTTCGTTTTTGTTGACCGGGTAAGTGCACAAGACAGAGTCTGCCTATTTTCAGGCACGACCCAGGGAAGGGGGATACAGATGAATGCCAACTGACTTTGAACCAGATTAAGCTGTTGGTGGTATTTTTTAGTGAATGGGGGGAAATTTGGCTGGGGCACTGGGGAAATCCCCCTGCTCTTTTCAAGAAGTGCCATGGGATCTTTAACATCCACCTGAACTACCACCCGAACAGGCAGATGGGACCTCAGTTTAACGTCTCATCCAGAAGATGGCACCCCAGAAGTGCAGCACCCCCCCCATGGTGCACTACAGTGTCAGTACTGGGATATTAACCCAAGTATCTGGTGTGGGGATAGAACCCACAGCCTGTTGCCTAAACACTCATGGAGTGTAGGGTAAACAATAAAAATAATAATAATACAGATTCTTGTGTCTCAGAGTCTGCCAAGAAACATTCATAAACAAGCAAGGAGTACTAATGAAGTTTATTATTCTACTTACGCCAAGCATATGACAGAGAAAATCACAAGGGAGATGAGTTTCTCACCACTCCTGAAGAATGTACATCATCTCCAGAATTGCAGATCTTAGATTCTCTAAGATCTTGTTCTATCTCTTCCCACATTCCAGCTCTCTGGCCTTTTAAAGAATTTACAGTAGTTTCTCAAGAGCGCTACAATGGGTTGCAGACAGCTAAATACTACAGATAACAGCATAGCAACAGAGATTACAACATAGTTACAGTTATGAAAAACAATATGTATTGGTCCTAAGTCATTCTCCATTGGAGAATGACTTAGGAGACAGAATTACTAATAAGTATCATATGAGACAGAATATGCTTCCATTAGCATTATAGCTTAGACAAAAGAAATGCTGATAGTTCAAACTACATGCACATTTCTTACTTACTTACAATATAAAACATAGAGACATAACAAAAGCTATCTCTCTCTGTCAGCTTGCTTAGACAAAAATAACTGCTGACATGCCTATTACATAGTATATGTAAGTGTAAAACACATTACATATAATTATATGAGAATGTAAGTATACAATAATCACTGATGATCCCTCTGAGTCATCTTATTAGTGATTAGATAGATTATATATGGAATATATGTAATAGACAAACATAATCTAGATAAATGTATTATAGTGAGGTATAATAAATCATGCATGATAATATTAGCATATTTTAGCAGCAAAGCACATTCCTAGCACTCATATCTATATATAAGTGCAGAATAGCAGTATCACAGTACAGTAGACCAGGAATACAGTGTGAGGTGTATGTGAGACAACAGGGGGCATAACACAAGTGTAACAAGCCTTCTGATCTGCCAGCCTCAGAGGTGAGTGTGCTACCTGCTGAGCCACTGACACTGATGCTGAGCCACTGACACTGACAATAGATTGAACAGCTCAGCTAGTGGTAAAGCTGTTTCTTCCAAAAGCTCTTTTAGTATTCTGTGGTGGCTATCATCTGGTTCCATGGCTTTATCCACCTTAAGTTTGCTTAGCTCTTCTAAGATCCATTCTTTCATGCAGGGGCTTGTGACTGCCTCTCCATTATTCTGCTCTGTCTTACTTAGTGTAGGTCCTTTGCCAATATCTTCTATTGTGAAGACTGAGCAGAAGAATTTGTTTAACAACTCTGCTTTGTCTTCATCTTTCACTGACAGCTGACCCTCCCTTGTTACTAGTTGGACTATGCCTGGCACCATGGCTTGGAGGGACAGGAAGTGAATCCTCAGGATCACGGAAGCAGCTGCATGGGACAGGGAGCTGGATGTCATTGTCCATCTAGGGACAAATGACCTAGCTTGGAATGGGATCAGAGCAGTGCAGAAGGAGTTTGTGCAGTTGGGGAGAGGCCTTAGACAAGTAGTACACCATGGTAACCTTCTCGGAGGTGCTGCCTGTCTATGGCATGAGCTGATGCTAGGGTACTCTGCACCATTGGATCCAATGAATGGTTCAAAAAGTTATGTGGAGCACAGGGTTTTGGCTTCACTGGGGACTCAGGATCTACCTGGAGGGATATAGGCCTATACTGGCATGATGGTCTGCATCTGTCCAGGAGGGGAACCAGGGTCTTACGTGATAGGTTTAAATGATTCATAGGAAAGCTTTTAAACTAGCCAAGGGGGGAGGCACTGAAAAGGAGCAGGGAATTCCCAGCATCCCCCACAAAACAGAGTAGTTAGCAAAGTAAACAACAAGGTAGAGAATTCAATGGGAAGCATGACAGGGGTCAATGGAGAAAAAGACAAGGGCAGGGATGGGGCTAAAAGGTGAAGGCCATCAAAAAATGAACATCTGAGTGCCAATGCCCATGTTCTGGGTAAAAAGCTTCCTGAACTAGCGACCTTGATAGAAGAGGGACAGCTGGATATTGTGGCAGCCACAGAAACATGGTACTCAGAGAACCATGACTGGGATGTCAACATACCAGGGTACTGTACACAATCTACAGGAGGGACAGAGATGGTAAAAGAGGAGGAGGGGGTAGCTCTCTACGTCAGGGATTGGATCAAAGCAATAGACCTAAAGGGTAAACAGGGAGGAGAGTAGGCACTGTGGATCACCTTGGAGACAGAAAATGGCACCACAATCTGCATGGGCATTGTTTACAGACCCCCATCTCTGGGGGAGGAAAGGGACAAGGAAATGATAGAAGGCATCCTGAGAATGTCAGAAAAAGGGGAGATAATGATAGGGGACTTGAATATGCCAGATGTTAACTGGAGCACCTTTGCTGCAGCCACATCCAAGAACTGGGTCTTTCTCGATGCCCTACAAGGGGCACACCTTAGACAGCTAGAGTTAGAACCCACTCAGAAGGGAGCAAACTTAGACCTGGTATTCTTAAACAGGGATGAAGGGAGGATCTCAGATTTAGAAGTGGGTAGCCATCTGGGAACAAGTGACCACCAAACAGTGTGTTTCACAAAAAACACAACTGTATAGTCAAGCCATACAAAAGCAAGGGTACTGGACTTTAGGAGGGCTGACTTTGGCAAAATGGGAGCATGCATAAGGAATGTACTAGCAAATGGGCAGGAAGGAGGAGTGGAGGAACAATGGGGAAAAATCAAAATTGCCATCACAAAGACAACAAGCCTTTGTGTGTAACAAATAAATAAAACAAAACAAAGAAAAAACCCACTATGGTTCACAAAAGAGATGGCGGAGAAGGTTAGGGAGAAAAAATCAGCATTCAGGAAGTATAAGGAATCACATAAGGAACAGGACAGAGAACTGTATCAGTTAAAGCAGAAGGAAGCAGGGAAGGCAGTCAGAAAAGCAAAGATCCAAGCAGTGGAAAAGATAGCTAACTCAGTTAATAAGGGGGATAACACCTTTTGTAGGTACATTAGGGAACAAAATTAGACCAAGGGATGGATAGTGAGGCTTAATAAAGAGAAACAGTAGTGGACAGAGGTTGACAGTGAAAAGGCAGAGATCCTGAATGAATACTTTTGCTCAGTATTCACAAAAGAAGAGGAAGGCGAGGTACCTAAGCCAAACAATAGAAGCACTCCAGATAGAGGGATCGATACTAGTCCATTCACAGAAGAAAAGGTCCTGAAAGAACTCCTAAAACTAAGGTGGACAAAGCAATGAAGCATGACAGGATTCACCACAGAATTCTAAATGAACAAAGGGGAGAACTAGTGACACCACTGATTACACTTTTTAACAAATCATGGGAGGATGGTGTGGTACCTGAGGACTGGAGGAAGGCGAATGTTATTCCCTCCACAAAAGTGGGAGCAAGACAGAGGCAGGAAACTACAGACCTGTTAGTTTGACCTCAGTGGTAGGGAAAATTATGAAATCACTTCTGAAAGAAGAAATTGTTGAGTACCTAGAGGTCAGGGGGCACAGGATCCAAGGCAGCATGAATTCACAGTGAGAAGGTCATGTCAGATGAATCTAATAGATTTCTTTGAGTGGGTGACCAAAATAGTAGACCAGGGAGGAGCTGTGGATGAGGTCTACCTAGACTTTAGCAAGGTATTTGACACAGTCCTACACAAAAGATTAATAAACAAGTTTGCCAGCCTGGGAGTGGGTCTCAGGGTGGTAGCCTGGGTAAAACATTGGCTGGACAACATGATGCAGAGGGTAATAGTAAATGAAGTCCATTCTGAGGAAAGGGGGGTTACTGGTAGGGTACAGCAGGGTTCAGTACTGGGACTGGTCCTCTTTAATATCTTTATAGGTGACATTGCAGAGGGGCTAGAAGGAAAAGTATGCCTCTTTGCAGATGACACAAAGATCTGCAACATGGTTTATACACAAGTGGGGGTGGAAAAGATGAGAAGAGACTTGGCAAGGTTGGAGGAATGGTCAAAGGTATGGCAGCTTAGATTCAATTTAAAGAAGTGCAAAGTAATGCACCTGGGAAACAAAAACCAAGTTGAAGAGTTCACAATGGGTGGGAGGTACTAAGTACAACAAAAATGGAATGGGACCTGGGGGTAGTCATATCAGATGACCTAAAGGTAGGCAAGCAATGTGAGAAGACAATAAGGAGGGCTGGGAGAGGAGGGGGCAGGGATGCACAGGGAGAGGCATTGCCAATAGAAAACAGGAAAAAGTATTGAGGCCCCATTGCTGCTGCTCTCTCCCCTGAAGATGGGGGCCATAGTGCTGCTGTTGTCATACGTGAGGGACAGGGGCCGTAGTGCTCCTGTCACACCTGAGGATTTGGGTCATAGTGCTGGTGCTGCTGCCACACCTGAGTGATGGGGGCCACAGTGGTGTTACTGCTGTAACCTCTGAGGGACGGGGCTAT
The DNA here is from genome assembly GCA_016271365.2 of Neoceratodus forsteri. Taxonomy (NCBI): domain Eukaryota; kingdom Metazoa; phylum Chordata; order Ceratodontiformes; family Ceratodontidae; genus Neoceratodus; species Neoceratodus forsteri. Next base: position 105,887,364 of record CM057457.1, read on the forward strand.
ACTGCTGCTGTTGCCATCATACCTGAGGGATAGTAGCCATAGTGGTGGTGCTGCTGTCACCCTGAGAGATGGGGCTATAGTGCTGCTGCTGTCGCACCTGAGGGATGTGGCCCATAGTTCTGCTGCCATTATAATTGAGGGATATGAAACATAGTGCTGCTATCACCAATGAGTGATGAGGGCCATAGTCATGCTGTCACACCTGAGGGCTGGGGACTTTAGTGCAGCTGCTACAGTCACCTCTGAAGGACGGGGGACATAGTGCTGCTGCTGCTGTCACACCTGAGGGTTTGGGGTGGTACTGCTGCTGCTGCAGCCATAGTGCTGCTGCTGCCATCACACCTAAGGGATGGAGGCCAGAGTGCTGCTACTGTCACCATCACCCTGAGTGATGGGGCTGCAGTGCTGCTGCTGCTGCTGCCATCAGTTCTGAGGGATTGTCAGCCATAGTGCTGCTGCCATCACATCTGAGGCATGGGGGTCATAGTGCTGCTGCCATCACCCCTGAAGAATGAGGGCCATAGTGCTGCTGCCCTTACCCCTGAGAGATGGGAGCCATAGTGCTGCTGCCATCACCCCTTAGGGATGTGGGCTATACTGCTGCTCCTGCTGCTGCCACTGCCACTCTTCAGGGACTGGGGCCATAGTACTGCTGCTGTCACCCCTGAGGGATAGGGTCCATAGTGCTTCTGCCATCACCCCTGAGAGGTGAAATCCATAAATGTTGCTGCTATTACCCCTTATGGGTGGGACCTGCAGTACAGTGCTGTTCCTGCTGCTGTCACCCCTAAGTTCTTTTGTTGCAATCATCACCCCCTGAGGGCCGTAGCGCTGCTCGTGCTGTCACCCCTGAGATATGAGGGTCTTAGTGTTGCTGCTGTTACATATTAGGGCTGGTCGACTCAAGATGCGATACATAAAGTCAGCTATACACACAGACACACAAACAGACACACACACACACACACACACACACACACACCAACACACACACACACACACACAGGCTTCCAAGATCTGCACCCTCAGATCACTTGGCGAATAGACATTGATAATAGTGAGAGGGCAGTGTGTAGATATAAGACACAAAACCAAAGTGAGGTACAGGTTGAGCTTAGCATAGAGTTTATTATTTCTAATAACGATGAGGATTAATGCACAATACTAAATAGCAAAATTAATAAAATACATGCTAGTTGAGGGAAGAAGTTAAACAAGGCTCACAAAACAATATACCACTAAAAACGGATTTTGGTTTTGTAGACATCAGTGACAATGCCATTTTTTTTCCATTTGGCAAAACTGATTTTGCACTTTTTCAATCATGGTAAATCAGTGTCCCTGGACTGATACATTCCCTGGTACACCCCCACCTGGATACTATGGCCAGTTTTGGAGACTGCACCTCAGAAAGGACAAAAACAGGGAGGAGGCTATCCTGAGCACACATGAGAGTTGTGCTGTGGGGGGTGGGGGGTGGGGAGCTGTACTATCTAAAGCCATGAGTCTGCTTTCCCTGCTCCAACTGTGGTCACCCAACACTAGTGAGAGTTGTGCCTGGTTTGAACTGACAAAAGCCAGGCTCTCCTTAAAACTCATTTAACTTCAGCTCTGGCAGATTTTTCATCTTTGAAGCTCCGTTGCTAAGTCCAGCTGCTTCGGTGGGAGCATGCTGCTGGATCTGGACCTCCAGAAGTACCTTCCTCTGACTGGAAAATCACTGAAATTTGGCTTTATTTCAATAAACTTTTTGGAGATTACACTCTTACTTAGAGCGCCTTTACTCTTATTCTAGTGGCACTCAAAACATTTTTTCTCTCCTGAATTCTAAAAACTTTGGCTTGAAATTTGTAATGTGGGAGGTGGCTGAGGGGTTTGGGTTCAAAAAGGGGTTGCAGGGGAGTGTGTGTGTGAGTGAGGAGTGTCTGGCTAGGTAGGACTGTTGTTTTATTAGTTAGGCTGCATTTGGATTGTGACTGTGTCTTTTTAGAGAAGTCAGTATTAAAGTCTAGTAGTTGGCTGGTTATTGCGGGATGTGCTGGAGCCAGGAACCCTCACAAACTACCTATGATGCATCCCAGCTGTGTGACTTCTGTCCCTTTGCTGGCCACCCTGTGCCAGCCACGACAGTGAGGTGCTGTTGGGAGGTCAACAATATGAGGGAGTAGAGGGGTTGGCGTTGGCGGAATGCTATAGGTCTAGCGGAGGTGAGAGATATCAAGGTGGTTAGGGTCAGAAGACGCCCTGAGTTTAGATGGATCCAAGAGAGAAGCCAGACTTCTTTGGTTTCTGACCCCAGGGTTCCCACTGGACCGAGTGTGCAGGTAGCCAGAGTGGCTACATCGTCTGGGCTGCATCGTCTACCAGTCCCATTCGAGTAGTGCTGTGCAATGTCAGATCGATGAGGAACAAGACCACAATTATGTCAGACTTGATTTCCTCACTCTGTATGGCTTGTATTATGGAGACCTGGTTGGGTGATGATGGTGGTCCAGTTCTGGAGGCAGCCACCCCCACTGGGAACTCCATAGTGCACAGCCTGAGGTGGGAATGCAGGGGGCGGGGAAGGAGCCATCTGTTTAAGTTCTGATTTGGTCTTCACCATGCACCCTGTGGGAACTACTGGGTCCTTTGAGTGTGTGACAGTGCTTGGCAGTCTGGGTGCAGGCTGCAGGATTCTCCTTATTTACTGCCCTCCTGGGGTAGGGGGAGATTTCCTGCAGGAGGTTGCAGACTTCATCATTGGCGAGGTGTTGGAGTCCCCCATATGTTTAGTTCTGGGGTACTTCAATGCCTGGGTCAACAAGGAATCCTCGCAGTTTGGATCCAGCCTCCTCCAGTTGATGTTATCACTGGGCCTGACACAAGAAGTTACTTCCTTGACCAATCACCATGGCTAAATGTTGAACTTGGAGTTCTCACTGGGGCTTGAGGTAACCAACCTCATGACTGATCAGATTGCGTGGTCTGATGATTGCACAGTGAAGCTCTCGTTCAGGGCTCCCCCTGTTACAATGGTCAGCTGTCGCCCTTTAAAAGGACTGTCTCCAGAGGGACTACTGGCAGTAGCAGATCTATGTATTGTAGATGCAGCATGTGCAATGGGTATGGGTGCAGCAGTTGCCACATATAATAGGGGGGGTTTCCTGGGCTCTCGATACCTTCATACTGGTCCGTGTATGACCCAGATCTTCTCACTTGAGGTCTCCATGGTTTGATGGTGACCTCAAGGTGATGATGATGCCCCCTTCTAGATCGAGCCCTGAATGGGCCAGCCATGTCTCCCACAGTCAGGGCTGCAGCTCCTCAAGCCACCACCCCAGACACCTCCACTTGCCATTGCAGAGAACCAGCAAGCCAGATCGATCCCTGAATGGGTCAGCCATGTCCCCTGCAGGCACTGCTGCTGCTCCTCAAGCTACCACTCCAGACACCTCCACTTGCCATTGCAAAGATCCAGCAGGCTGGATCGAGCCCTCAACGGGCCAGCCGTGTCCTCTGCAGGTGCAGCTGCTGCTCCTCAAGCTGCCACCCCAGACACCTCCATTTGCCGTTGCAGAGAAACAGCAAGCTGGATTGAGCCCAGAACGGGTGAGCCGTGTCCCCCACAGGCGCAACTGTGGCTCCTCAAGCTGCCACCCCAGACACCTCCACTTGCCATTGCAGAGAACCAGCAAGCCAGGTAAGGAAACAGCCTGGGCCGGGGAAGCTGTGATCAGCTGCCATTGGCCAACCACTCTACACTCCATCACCTGATTGGTCTCCGGCTTTGGCCACTGCCTCCTGATTGGACTAAACTCTGTTTCTGCTATCTGGGCTCTGCACCCATTCAGTTGCATAGCAGACTGCCGACATTTTACTTTTGGAACTGCCCTCTGTGTTACTGTTCTAAACCTCTGCTCTTTATGCCTATTTCTGCAGTAGAAGTCTGAAGCTATATTATTGATGCCTAATGTACTGTCGATTCCAAATTGTACAATCCTGATCTAAATAGTGTTAAAATTCAAATGCTTTGCTTATCCTAAATTTGAAACTGTGCAGTGTTTTAAAAAACAAAGAGAAGAAAGTTTACGACGAGCTTAGCTTTTGTTTCCCTCTCGCTTTCTCTTTCTCTCTGTCTCTCTCTCTCCCCCAGCTTGCTTGAACTGTCTTTTCCCTGCCTCCTGCTCTCTCACCCCCATGTTGCTACCACTGTCCATAACCTCATCCTGCTGGCACCAGGGTAAGTTAGCAGATTCCTCTTGTCCTAGCCACCACCCCTCCCCCCCATGAACATATTTCCATCTCTAAAAGCTGAGTAATTATCTCTGTCTCCCCATCTCGCTGCCATCTCTGGCGCTTCCCACCTCATGATTTAGGCCCAACGTCACATCCTTTGTTCCCACTGCGTTAAGGTTAATCCCTGCCTGTTATGTTTCCCTCTACTAGATCAAGCCCTGAACGGGCCTTCCGTGTCCCCTGCAGGTGCGTCTGTGGCTCCTTAAGCCGCCACCCCAGACACCCCAGACATCGGCCGTCTGCTCTCTGCTCCATCACCCGATTGGTCTCTGGCTTTGGCCACTGGTTCCTGATTGGACTAAACTCTGTTTCTGCTATTTGGGTTCTGCACCCATTCAATTGCATAACAGACTGCTGAAATTTCTCCACCCCCTCCCCACCCGACCACTGCTCCCCCACCTGCCTTCTGGATCCACCCTATCTATTTCTCCTCCTATCCTCTAGTTTAACGCCCACTTTCTCTGCCCACCCCTTGTGTTCATTAGTTAGGTTGAAAATTTTTATTTTCAGATAAAAGGTATACAAGATACAGTATACATCCAGAGATTCTGTTCCATATAATTAATCGTTCAGCTAGCAATACACATATACAAACTTCCATGAAGCATAGGGAGGGAAAATGTAGCTGGGTAAAAGAGGGAAGAAAAGGACAGGTGGGGGGGAATATAAAGTTTGGAAAAGAGAGGGTTATGGAGTAATACAGACATCAATTTTTATTCTCTTAGAAGGTGTGCAGACATTTAATTATACATGCAATACACAGGAGAAAAGGTCAGACTTCAAGTTAGGAAAAAAAAAACAGTCCGATATCTGGTTGTAAGCAGATTGCTATCTCTCTTGTAACCACTGAAATTGTACACGTACATTATAGTCGAAGTACCATATGCAGGGTACAGCCAGTTTAACCTGTTGATAGCATGGTGTTCTTATCAAGCCAGATTCCCACTGGGGGGGGAGAAAGGGGGAACAATAACCACTTTGCACAATACTAGGTCAACTGCTAACATTTCCAGTCAAGCAACTCATATCCCACAGATGGTTCAAGGGGGATTCATCCTATGCCTGTCTGTGGATGGATACCTTTAAGGTAATTAAGATAGGGTGCCCAGCAGAGTCTAAATGCGGACATTTGAGATGTTTGAAGGTGGGAAATTCTATCTAACTTCACCAGGGCTGTAAAGGATGTCATTATTTCAGTTACTGTGGGGACCAGAGAGGATTTCCATTTACATAGAATAGACCTCTGAGTTTGCAAAGTAAGCATAGCTAGCCATCTATATTGTTGTGGGGGTAACTTCAGTATATCACTACTTATCCCCAAAAGGTAAAAAAGAGGACTAAGAGGAATCAGTTGTTGCATCACCTTTGAGGCTACTTTCTGTATTTCCTGCTATATAGGGTGGATCCTTGTACAGGACCATAGAATATGCAATAAATCTCTCCCTGGTAACTGGCATCTCCAACAGCTATCAGACTCTAGTAGTTTGGCTTTATAGAGGATAGCAGGGGTTCAATACCATGAGTGGGCAATTTTATTTTGAATTAATCTGGATTTAGCATCTTTAAACCAGCTATGTGTGTCCTTCCAGCCCTTGTCCCAAGCCTCAGGTAAAATGTGGATTTGCAGCATCTTCTCCCATTTACGTCTAGCATTGTCTGATTAGGAAGGGAAAGTGTCTCTAATAATGGCATATAGCCGACCTGCCAGTCCCTGAGGGTGCAGTATCCATAATTGAAGGCCAGAGGGTTTGTCATATATCAATTTAGGGAGTAACAGATGTCGAGTAGCATCTCTAAGTTGGAGGTGTCTCCAAAAATCAGAATGCAGCATGCCCCACATCTGCCTCAGAGATTGGAATGTATGACGAGCTTTATGGCTAGGGGTCAGTATATCTCCCATTTTGGAAATGCCCAGATCGGCCCAATTTTTCCATCCTACCTCAGAACCTCCTACGGTGATAGGGGGTTTTGCCAGAGAGGCACCTGAGAGAGAGGGATAGGATCCATTTTCATTTTCAGGTGTGTACTAAATCAATTAGCTCTGGATGTGACCACTGTAAGTGAGATAGGGTCTGCATTCGGCATATGCCATGAGCCAGTTTGGGGACTAAGCCTTTGTATGAAAAGGGAGGAATGGTGAATGATTCCTGGAATGTCCATTTCAAGTTGTATCCATTGTGGAGAAAAAGAGGAGAGTGGACATGCCCACTTAACCATCTGGGCTAGCAGGAAAGCCCGTCGGTATCCCTCTGGCCATGGAAGATTCCAGCCTCCTTGCTTCCAGTGAGATCTAACATAGAAACATAGAATTTGACAGCAGATAAGGACCGCTTGGCCCACCCAGTCTGCCCATTTCCCTACCTGATGGATAAGCTGCAGATCCTAGTTAACCAGCAGCCTACTTCTTCCTACCCCCACCCCCTAGAATTGCCTTATGACTGTCCCATGCTTGCTTGAATTCCACCACTGTTTTTGACTCCACAGCCTCCTCTGGAAGGCTGTTCCATACATCCACAACCTTCTCTGTGAAAAAATATTTCCTTAAATTACCTCTGAGCCACCCCTTCTATCTTCAAATTGTGCCCCCTTGTTCTTGCACACCTCTTTTTGAAAGATGCTACCCTCTTGGACTTTGTTGATTCCCTTGAGGTACTTGAAAGTTTCTATCATGTCCACCTCTCCCTCCTTTCCTCGAGGCTATACATATTAAGCTCCTTAAGTCTCTCTTCATATGTCTTCGGTGCAGACACTGCACCATTTTAGTTGCCCTCCTCTGGACAGCTTCCATCCTGTCTATGTCTTTGCGGAGATTGGGTCTCCAGAACTGCACGCAGTACTCCAGATGGGGTCTCACCAGCTGTCTGTACAGAGGGATAATAACTTCTTGTTTTCTACTGGTGTTGCCTCTCCCTACTGACCAACTGAATCTAGGTTTAGAACCTTCCCATAGGAAGTCTCCAAATAATTTGTCTATGGGCCTGTGCCAGTGTTTAGGCAAAGGGATAGGCAAGTGCATAAGAAGGTAAAATAGTTTAGGGGCTGTTACCATTTTTATGGCCGAAATTTTCCCTGCTAAAGTGAGTTCTAATAATCTCCATCTGTCAAAATCTGTCTTAATGGAGGAGAGAAGAGGCTGTATATTAGCCTGCCATATATCCTCCAAAGATGGAGTCAAATTAATACCCAAGTATATAAGACCATTGGGAGCCCACAGGAGATCGGCCTCCTCCACCAGTTGCTGTGAGCAGTGGGAGTTAAGAGGGAGTACCTCAGTTTTGTTCTGGTTCAGTCGTAGGCCTGAGTAACTAAAGAAGGCTGTTAAGAGACTAAGCAGAGGAGGGATGGCATGGTGGACATTCTCTAAAAGAAGAAGGAGATCGTCAGCATCCATAAAGGTTGTGTAGGTTATACTTCCCATTTTCAAACCCTGTATATCAGGGTGACTACGGATTGCAGCCGCCAGCGGTACAACTGCCAGTATGAACAAAAGGGGGGAAAAGGGGCAGCCTTACCTGGTACCTCTTCCTAGTGCAAATGGGGGAGAAAGTACCGAATTTGTATTAACTCTGGCCGAGGGGCTAATATGTATAGCTTGTATCCTAGGTAGAAACTTTTCTTCCAGGCCAAATTGCTTTAAGACCAAGTATAGATATCCCCATTTGACTGAGTCGATTGCTTTTTCAAAGTCTACAGCAATGGCAGCTACTGGTGTAGGGATTGACTTTGAAATTAGCAATAAACTCATAAGGGTTCTCAGGTGGTCCGAGCTGTGACGTCTAGGTACAAAGCCTGCTTGGGATGGGTGTATAAGACTGGGGAGTAGTGGGCTAAGTCTAGTGACTTGAATTTTGGCATACAGTTTGCTGTCTAAATTAATAAGTGATATCAGGCAGTAACTTCCGGGGCTGGTGGGGTCTTTACCCTTTTTGGGAATAACAACAATGGTTGCCTCGCACATAGATGGGGGTAAGGTACCCTTAATTTCAATCTCTTGGAATACCTGAGTTAAAAGAGGTAGAACAACCGGGGCTAATGCCTGGTAAAAAACTGCAGTGTAGCCATCACTACCTGGAGATTTCCCCTTCTTCAGATCCCGAATAGCTACTGACACTTCCTCACTAGTGATCAGAAAGTCCAGGCTTTGCTCCTCTTGTTTCTGCAGCTTGGGAAGTTGTAGAGCATCTAAAAAAAATGAGTATCTCTGTTTGGTCCAGTATGTATAGTGGTATATAGCCATTTATAGAAAGAAGACATAGTAGAGTTAATGTCCTTCGGGGAAGTACCCAATACCCCTTGTGTGTTCTTCAGCCCAGGGATATATCTGCTGGCTTGCTGTTTATGGATTTGATAGGCAAGCACTTTGTCCCCCTTATCTCCTCCCTCCCAGAAAGTATGCTTAAGTCGAAGAATGGCTATTTCGGCCTTCCTATTTAGAAGTTGATTGATTTCAAATCGAAGACCTAAACTAGTTCTGCCTATAGGGGACTGAATAGATGGAGAGGGCATGGACTTAAAGACACATTCTGCTTCGGCTAAGTTCTGCTCCAGGGTAACTAACTGTTGTTCTCTTTCTCTGCGTTTAGCCGCAGCAAAGCCCATGATGCTACCCTGCATCATGGCTTTAAAGGCTTCCCATGTGGTACCAGCAGAGGTATCTTCCATAGTATATTCAGCCAGGAATAAAGAGGCCTCATTCCTAGCCCAGGGGATAAAGTCCGGGTCTCTCAATAGGAGACGGTCTAGTCTCCAATGTCTGGGTGGGGGGGGTGATGGGATCCCACTGTATGAGGATTTGGACTGGGGCATGATCAGAAATAGCATGTGGCAGTATTGAGACCTCATGAGTTTTGGCTGTAAGGGTGGGAGAGCCTAACCAAAAATCTACCCTACTGTATGAGTCATTAGCTTCTGAATGGAAAGTGTAGTCTCTCATTCTGGGGTGGAACAATCGCCATAAGTCAGTGAGCCCCTGATCCACGATCATTTGCTGAAGGGCCTTCCCACTTCTAGTGTGCGCCTCTTTGCCCTTGTCATTTCTGTCTAGGGAGGGCATCAATGTTAGGTTGAAATCCCCGGCAATAAGCAGGGGGCAGTCTGGGGGTTAAACTCCAAAATCACCTCTGCCAAATTATGAAAGAATTGGGGGGAGTCCACATTTGGGGCGTATATATTATATAAAGTAAGTGGTCCCGTCGGTGTGTTATATGTGGCAATTACCCATCTGCCTTCTTGATCTGAAAGCATCTGGACTAATGTCCAGTTAAGAGATTTATGCACAAGAATAAGAACACCATGCTTCCTAGTTGGGGCATTGGAGTGTACCTGTTGACCCACCCAGTCCTTGTTCATTCGGGTGTGATCATCCCCTGAGAGTTTGGACTCTTGGAGGAAAGCCACTTTAGAGTGTAACCTTTTCAGCTGTGCCAGGAGTTTCTTGCGCTTCACCGGGGAATTCAACCCCCTGACATTCCAAGTGTGAAGTACAATATCTGTCATTATGGCTTAAGGACACTCCAAAGGGGACTGGAGCAAACTTAGTAAAAGGTATAGTCTACCCCAACCTCTATACCAGGTGGGTTAATTGTTTCTATCCTCTCCCTTCGAACACATGTTGGAAATAACACTGTACTAAGCTTACCTTTATTTTTTTTTTAAACTTCTTTATTGTGTTTTTCTTCCAATAATCATTAGACAAACATACACATACCCAGGATAATCCCGGTTCCACACCCCAAAACTGAGCGTGGTCACTATGTACACTCCATAACTATGTACATACACAGCTGCACTGCACACCCTCTAACATCTTGTTCAGATCTCCGTTTATATTGTATTAACTAGGACAACCCCTGTCGAAGAAATATATTCATACATCAAAGTCTGCATTCCAACTAAGCTTACCTTTAAATACTGTACCTATGTGCTAGCTGAAGTTTTAAACTGCTTAACTTATCAAACAGAACAACAAGGAAAGATGCGATGAGACTAAACCGGCTGGAGCCCCAGCCAATGGTATGCCCTATTGCCCTTGGGGGACGTGTGGTTATTAAGCTCTAGTAGAAAGGGGAGCTTCTTTTGCACTCTAAGTTCAAAATGACTTATCCAGTGCACAACTTATAATATCACAAATGAGAGTAATGTGGTGAACCATTGCCCAGAGCCTTATCTAAGTGTACCGAGCCATAAATGAGCCTCCCCTAAGAGGGGAAGAGGGAACACTTGGGTGATCTCTGACTAATAGCTGGGTTGCTGGCTAACGGAAAGGTCCAGGCGTCCTCCCAGAAAAGAAACATCAAAACAGGAAATTTATCAACATCACAGTAGCACTTTCCTAAGAATGAAATAGATGGACTATGGAATTGTTACCAGGAATTACAAATATTGGTAAGCTGTGGATTGCTGGCTGTCCTATTGTGTACACCTAGCATCTTTCACATAATTCCCAATCTTGTATCTCCTCAGGGCAGTATAAAAGGAGGAGGTGGGGGCTCCTTAACTACGTTCTAAACTAGATCTAGTTAACAATATTAACATCTAACCAAACGCACTGAACTGGTATCTTGTACCAGATCTATATCTAAACTTCTTATCTCTAATTTTGTTATGCCTTCCCTATAGGATGCATCCTTCCATGGACGTATCTTCGGTTAGGGCAGGTAATGGGGGGGTGCAAGTCACTGTAAAAGAGGGCTATCAGAAGTATACAGTATTGAGCAAAACCCAAAAATCTCTGAGCAGTACATACTCTCGTTAACTATCCACCCTTCCCTAACTCTCTGTTTTTCCAAAAGACCTCCAGCAATCAGTGACTGTTAAATCAAACAGAAGCAGATACATAACGCTCTATGCCTGGCCCACATCCTGGATGTGAGTACTACATGGCTGCATAGCAGAATTCTTCACTGCGTCATCTGCTCTTAGAGGCTGGAAGGCCATGAAGACAATGGGGACTATTAGGAATATATACACAAAGTATCCGTCACTCTGTTACGGTCAACACAGACCTGGCCCCACTCTATGTCTCGGTAACTTAGTAAAAAGACAGGGGGGTGGAGGGGAAGAGGTTCTGAAATGATCTAACAAAAAACAGTTGGGAGTAATTTTCCCCTATGTTTCTGGAAGGAATAACCTTGCACCTACAGTTCTGCTACATATTTTATGTGATTGCCCTCTTAACCTTGTTATAACCCCCTGCTGTTAATACCTCTGGGTAGGTGTCTGGGAACATTAATAAACCTGCTTTGGACAGACCAGTACGCTTAAGTCAATGGGGTTTACCCTGTCAGGAGGAGACCCTGAATGCTGGCTTTTACAATCGAGCAAAATTTATATTCCAGGCTGCTAGAAGCCGCTAAGGCCTTAGTTACCCCCCACTTCCATTTCCCAGTTTCCCAAGACATCTGTCCCTAGGTACTTATCTAATTTACACATAGTCTTCACAGAAGATCTTGACAGTTCTGCAGGATCCTTTTCTATACTGTGGCCTGGGGGTGAACCAGGAGCCTGGGTTCGTGTTTCTAGGTCCTGCAAGGGCAGCGCAGCATCCGCAGCATAGGCCCAGGAGGTATGCTCATCCTCAGAGTCATTGCGATTAGGGTCCACCGAGTTCATGTCCATCTCATCCCCTCGATCAGTGTCTGGCAAATTCCTCAATGCCACAAAACGGTTGTGTGCAAAGTATGGGCTGATGAATTCCAGCTCTACTGTACTCGCTACTCTCGAGTGCTGGGTCTGCTTTCCTGGGGAGTATTTTCTACCCTGTGGATGGCTACATGTAGAGTGAGAGGATTTCGGTGATTGCTTCCTTACTTTGGAGTTACAAGGGTCCAAGCCATTATGAAGAGATGTTGGAGGTGCCACCGTTATGGTTTCAGGTAAATTTTCTCTCGCTGACTGTGGTTGAGCTTGGTCTTCATCCAAAATGAGAAATGAGGCACCAGAGCCGGACAGCCACATTCTTGCAATAAAGTCCATAGCTGTGCCTGGGGAGGCAAACTAATGTGCTGTACCATTTACTGAGATCTGTAGGTTAGTAGGGTATCGCAGGGTGAAGGGAACTTGCAGAGTGTGGAGTTTGCGTCGCACTTCAGAGAAGGCTTTCTATTTGGCAGCTAAATCTTTAGAATAGTCCTGAAAAATCATGATCGAGTGCTCTCTCCAACGTAATTGCCCCAATTCCCTGACCTAGCTTGAATAGCTTCTTTCTCAGCAAAATTTAAGTTTCTTGCAATGAATGGCCGAGGCCTGTCCCCCTGCGTAGGTCTAGACTGTAAGGAACGATGTGCCCTCTAGACTGTGATTCTTGTGCTTTTAGAAAGTTGAAGAATCTCTGGTAGCATTTGCTGCAGGAAGGTTAATGCTTTCCCATTTTCACAACCTTCAGGGAAGCCAAGGAGTCGCAGGTTGTTATGGCGACTTCTGTTTTCCAAGTCTTCCAACTTGTCCTGGAGAAGACGAATCCAGGCTGTCTGTTCCCACATAGTAGTACAGTGATCTTGGAGTACATTGTCTTGGGCTGCTGTTTTTTGTTCCAGGTGATCCACTCATGCATCCATTTGCTGCATAGAAACTGCCATAGTATTTGCCGCTAATGTTAGGGCCTCTATACTGATCATCATAGAGGTGAACATATCTCTGACTGAGGGTTCTTCCCTCTCCGGTGCCGAGTACGCCATGTGGCCTACTGTATGAGCAGTTACAGCTTCGGGGTCATTTTACTGAGTCGTACCTGGATGAAATCTTCCCGAATTTTGCCAGCCTTGAACAGGTATCTTCAGATCCCCAGCGAGTTAGTTTTCCCCCATCGGGAGACACAAATACATATATTTGTTCGGGTTCTGGGATCTTAGGCATGTGGAGCTCCGAGATCAAGCCGCCATCTTGGTCACTGGTTGGCCACGCCCCCCTTATGTTCATTAGTTGATATGACCACGCACTTGTGTGCCCTTGTTGATATGCCCACCTACCCAATCCACGCTCGCCTCTCTGCTCTCCGCCCCTCCCATTCTCGTCTATGCACTGCCTCCTATTGCAACCCCCCACTGTTTTTTCTTGTTTTTTCCTTTTTCCTTTTAATACTCCCCCTGACCATGCTTCTCCTTAATCACCTGCTCCTGCCTCTTCTTACTCTCTCTTTCCTTCCTCCCCTCAGCAACTTTCCTGGTGCCTGCCACCCCTTCCCACCCTACACCTACCTCCTACTCATCTCCTACCACCAACCTGGCACTCTGGCCCATGCACTTTGCCCTCCCTTAGGGCACCCCCCTACTAAGGTCTGGCTGTACGCTGATAAACATGAGAATGGAACCTGGGCAAACCGACCCCTGCTGCTATCCACTGCTCTGCACTAGGACATAAGGCACATACGCTATATTCGGTCTTGCAATAAACAGAGACGAAACCACACCTACTATGAACAACGACAGATTGCACTAAAACTCTTGCTCCTCCTCCTACTGATGTAATGAAGTGTTCGCCCAAACCCTGGCCTGGTTACCTCCAGCTCAGCCAGAACTGGGAAATCAGACGGGGGTCTCATCATCGCCACCCTCAGCTTATGCAGCCTCCTCCCAAAACTTGCTGCCCTTCATATCTTTGCTGACCAGCATAACCCTGATATCCTTACTGTTGTTGAAACCTGGCTGACTCCCAATACTCCTGACCATGCTATTGTACTACAAGGCTATAACGTCTACAGACTTGATAGGAGGACAATGGGGGGGTGCAATTTACATCAAAGACAACATCATCGGTCACCCCATCTCCTCTACTCCCTCTGACTCTTCTGTGCAATTCCTACCTATCAAACTACTCCCTGGAGCCCAAAATAAAGTGCTCACTGTAGTCTCAGTCTTCACCCCACCAAAAGACCAAGGGATTGGTCTCTGTGCTGTCCTGGACTTTGTAAGATCTCAACCTCCCGGATCTGAGATCCTCCTCCTTGGCGATTTTAATATCAACTGACTTGCACCTGACGTAGGAACCCACAAGGATGCTATCACTTGATCTAACCTAACACATATGGTCGATTCCTCCACAAGGAAGAACTACAAGACAGGTACCAGCACTGTCCTGGACTTGGTTCTTGCCAGCCACCCAACCCATATCAACAACACTACTGTCTTCCCGGACTCCCTCAGCGACCATTCCCCTGTCATCTGCAACTGGTTAAATAAGTTTCATAAGCCTCCTAATAAAACCATTTCCAGCAGAGTTCTACCCTGTAGCCAACTGGCCCATCTCAAATCCTGTCTTAGTCGGCAAGACTGGTATCCTATATACAATGCGCTGGATGTTGACTCGGCCCTTGATTATTTCATCACCACATTCAACATTGCCTGCGACTCCAACGCCCCAGTAAAAAAGTGCAAAGTCAAGGCACTCTCCAAACCCTGACTCATGGCTGAGCTACTGGCTCAGCTAAAATCAAGGGACCACCTCTGGGCAATAGCTAGGGCCACAGATGCTCAACTGGACATTCAAAACTACAAACAGACTTGCAACAACTGCATAAAACAAATACATGGATACATAGACAGTGTCGGCAGATAAGGGCCTATGGCCCACCTAGTCTGCCCATTTGAGCTTATAAATTCAGTTTATGTTTTCCTAGAAGTCTGTTGCCCCTTACCCCTGACCTCCAGAACTCCTTTATGTCTATCCCATGCATTCTTAAATCCTGTGATTGTTTCAGCCCCCACCACTTCCTCTGGCAGGGTGTTCCACTTGTCCACCACCCGTTCTGTGAAGAAATTCTTCCTCACGTTTCCTCTGAATCGTCCTCCCTCCAACTTCATCCCATGCCCTCTAGTACTGGAACAACTTTTTCGCTTAAAAATAGTGTACTCCTGCACCCTGTTCCTCCCTGTAAGATACTTGTATATCTCTATCATATCCCCTCTCTCCTTCCTCTCCTCCAGGTTGTACATGTTCAGTTCCTTCAACCTGTCCTCATAGGACTTGTGATGCAATCCATGCACCATCTTTGTTGCCCTCCTCTGAACCTTCACTACCCTGTCTATGTCCTTATGTACAGTAGGTAAGGTCTCCAGAACTGTACAGTGTACTCCAGGTGGGGCCTCACTAGTGTCTTGTATAGTGGAATTATGACCTCCCTTTTCCTGCTGGTGATGCCCCTGCCTATGCATCCCACTGATGAAGAGTACCTACTACAAGGAAGCCCTCACCAACACTTGGGGAGATAGGAGAGATTTTTGGGACAATTTTATGGAAGACACAGGAAGCAGGCCAAATCCTCCCCAACCCTACTGACTGTTGATAGAGCCACCACCATTGACCCAATGGTCATTGCCAATACTTTCAATGCAGATTTCACTGACCTCAGTGGTGTTCTCCCCCCGGACTTTTTCTCCAAAACTAACTCCCATGCTCCAAATTCCCTACCTGCCACCACAAATCATCCGCCTTTCCACTTCAAAAAAGTCAAGGTGAATGATGTCCACAAATACATAACAAATGTTACCTCCAAGTCCAGAGCCAGTGGTGATTCACTGGACCTCAAACTGCTATCTCTCACCCTTGAAGAGATATTGCACCCGCTTACCAGAATCTTCAACCTCTCTCTTAGCCTCAGTCAGTTCCCAAGCAAAGGGAAATCTGCTATTGTCACTCTGGTCTTTAAAAGAGGTGACAAGTCCATACAGGGGAACTACCGGCTGATCTCTATATTGCCCCCCCCCCGAGTGCATTGTTGCTGACCAGCTTACAGACTACCTGGACAAATTTAACATCCTATGTACACAGCAACACAGGTTCAGGCAAGGGCACAGCACACAACAGCCCTCCTAGAATTCACTGGAGTCCTTCACAACTCATTGGACAAAGGTCATCTAACTGGAGCCATATTCATCGACTTGACTAAGGCATTTGACACTGTTCACCATGGCTTGCTTACCAAACAGCTGCTGAATGCTGGGCTCTCCCAGGACTCAATTGCATGGTTTAATAGTTACCTGGACCAGTACTCACAAAGAATAACAATCTCAGGAGTACTCTCTGACTCCAAACCTGTCTGCTCAGGCATCCCTCAGGGATCCATGCTGGGCCCACTACTTTTCAGCCTTTTCCTGACCTCTCTTCCACTATCCTACCCAGAACAAATTATCCTCTATGCCAATACTGCTGTGCTTCTCACCCCCCATAAGGACCCACAACCCTTACTTCACAACCTACAGCTTGTTTTCTCCACTGTTGAAAACTGGTTCGTAAAACATAAACTGGTTCTAAACCACAAAAAGACTAAATCTATGCTTTTCTGCAGCTCGCAAAACAAACACAGGCGATACCCTTTTGATATCAATACAAGCACTGGAAACATCCTCGAACAAGTGTTATCTTTTAAATACCTTGGAATCTCACTTGACTCTTGCCTATCTTATGGGACCCACATTGATAGTGTTGCCAGAGTTGTAAACTCACTCATTGGAATTCTATACCGAAATAGATAGCATCTTAACCAGGCAGCACTGAAGATTGCTATCCAGAGCTCTGTGGTCTCCATCATAGACTACGGCCTCATAATCTATGGCTCTGCCTCTACTACCACCCTCAGACGCATAATGACCTCCCTAAACAAGGCCTGTCAACTGCTTACTGGAGCCCACTGACTCAGACATACATGTGAACTTTACGCTCAAACGGGATGGCTTCAACTCGCTTACTGCATAAAGTACCTTACCTGCTTGATGGCAAAAATAATACTTTGGGCCTTAGTCCACCTAGTGTCCAAGCCCTCCTGCACCCAAACATTAATCCACGTAACACCAGAGGGTCTGACCGTCAGCTTCTACAGGTCGCCTGATGCTGCACCACTCTGGGCCAAAGATTCTTTGCACACTGTGCACCCAGCTGGATGAATGGCCTCAGCACTCACATCACCTCCACTTCTTCACTGGGCATATTCAAATCAAGCCTCCAACATCATCTCATGGCCCTCAGCTCTTGTGACTGCCAGCCCTAACTTCCCCCTTTCCCTTTGTGATCAACCATCCATCTCTGATGTTCTATGACAATGCCGTGAGCTGCTCTAGTCCTTTTTCAGCTGCCGCTCCCATAGCCTCTTACCCTTCCTCCCTGATTTCTTCTAGGTTTCTGAAATGATTCCTTGTATGTGTTATTCATGTATACTATTTACTGTGATGTCGTTACTATACTGATGAATATTGTTGTATGCTTTTTTTTAATGTTGCATTCCATTGTTTAGCATGTTTAACATGTATGTACTCTCCTGATGTGGAACCTTTGTAAAAGAGCCTTGGCTCAAAAGTAATTGTAATCCTAGCTCTAAATAAACAAATAAGTTCAGGCATCAGAAGTTGGAGCATTGTTGGTGGATGTCCCAATTGGATGTGGACAAAATGGCCCTGCGTGCTCACTATGTTGAGTACCAGGGAGTTAGCAACCATAAGAAGACAGTATTCATGTCCAGGGAGATTGTTGCACGGGAGAACCGGCCATCTCAGCTTTGTGAACTGTAGGCAGACTTCTTCATCTGGCCTGTCTGCAGCTGAAAAAAGTCTTTTCAGTCACCATATGTGATGAGTTTGCTCAGTCCTTAACTGACAGGATGTCCTCTATTCAACAGAGGATCCCGTCATTGAGTCATGTCGCAACTCGCAATGATCAGCTTGGGGGTCACAGATGCACTTCACCTGTCTGGGATGAGTTTAAACTAGTGAAGGTGGCTGAGGTCATTGAGGTTTTCTCAAAACTGAAGCACACGTATGGTGAGCAGGACCCAGCTAAAGCATGTTTTTGAATGAGATGTGTTGGTTCCTTTGGCCCAGTGTTTACCATGACTGTCCGGTGCTCATTGTCAGAGCTTTTTTTTCCGGATTCCTTGAAAGAGGCTCTGGTGAGGCCTCTTCTTAAGAAGTCATCTCTCTACCTGATATCTTGATGAATTACTGTCATATCTCCAACCTTCCCTTTTTGGCTAAGGCTGTTGATAGGATTGTAGCGAAACAGCTTGAGAAGCACCTTGTGGCCTTTGACATCTATGAGCCACTCCAGTTAGGCTTCAGAGCCAGGCATTGCACCGAAGCGGCATTAGTCAGGGTACACAATGACCTCCTTAGTGCTAGCAATAGAGGAGACAGGTCAGTTCTTGTTCTCCTCAGTCTCTCTACAGCCTTTGACACTGTAGATCACATTGTGCTTCTTGACTGCCTCAGGGAGTATTGTGGACTCACTAACACTGTCATCAGCTGGTTTAAGTCCTATCTCATTGGTAGAAAGCAGCGGGTAGTGATGAGGAATTTCTCCTCCTTCCCCCCGAGGCTCCTGCCCTGTGGAGTGCCTCAAGGGTCGATCTTGTCGCCGATGCTATTTGCAGTGTATATGCTGCCCCTGGAAGAGCTCATTAGGTGATACAATGTGGGTTTTCACCGCTATGAAGATGATACTGAATTGTATTTGTCCTTTGCCCCAGAACACTGGATGCTGTGGAAGTGCTTAACATCTGCCTGCCCGAGATCACTGACTGGATGTAGTCCAGCTGGTTGTGACTGAACCCTGATAAGATAGAGGTGCTGGTGGTTAAGCCAGGTCGAGGGCATTATGAGACTGCTTCCAGTGAGGCCTCAGGTCTTTTTCTGAGACCTATGCCATTGATAGCCTCCTCTAGGGTGCGAGATCTTGGCATGATCCTGGATGATAGGTTGACATTTGAAGCTCAGTGTCATCTGTTGTCCAAAGTGTTTTTTACCACTTGAGAAATATCACCAGGATCATACCCCTAGTTCTGCCTGATGATCTGCCCACACTAGTTCATGGCTTTGTGACATTCAGGCTTGATTACTATAATGCTCTTTACTTCGGGGTCTCTGGGGGTACCGTCTGCTGGCTGCAGCTGGTGCAGAATGCTGCTGCCAAATTACTGACTGGCCTTTCTAGGTCCAGTCACATGACTCCAGTTTTGTGGGTTCTACACTGGCTGCCAGTAAGGTGGAGAGTTATCTTCAAGGTGAGCTTGCTCACCTACAATGCCCTATATGGACTAGGTCCTGGCTATGTGACTGACCTTCTGACACTGGCTGTCTCAGTCTGATCCTTCCGCTCCTTGATCAGGGATCTCCTTGTGATTCCCAGGACCCAACTTAAAAGTGCTGGTGATCTGGATTTTAGCTTTGCCAGCCTGGTTTTGTGGACCACTCTTCCACCATACATTAGAGAGGCCCCATCGGTCGAGTGTTTCAAGAGTGATCTCAAGGCTCATTTATTTTCATTGGCCTTCCCAGACTATGTGATTTAACCAGATTTTACATCTGATTTTTACTGCATCTGTTGTATTAAATAATTTTTATTGTTATTTAATATTTTTCTTGTATTGTGTTTTATTTTTAATTCACCTGCCTTTGTGTGTTAGCTGCCCAGAGCCTCTGGGATTGGGTTTCCTACAAATAAACTTTGCCTTGCCTTGCCTTGCCTGAAGAGAGCAATTAAAATGGTGCAGGTTTGGCAAGTAAAGCCTTACAAGGAGAGACTGAGGGATCTCAACATATATGCAGTGGAAGAGAGGAGGAAGAGAGGTGACAAGAGCCAGACCTACAAGTACCTCAAGGGTGTGAGCAAGGTGCAGAAGGTGAGCTTCTTCCATAATAGAACAATCACCAAGACTAGGGGGCATGTGATGAAGCTGGGAGGTGGAGTTCAGCAGACCTGTGAAGAAATATGTCTTCACTGAAATTGTAGTAGATAACTGTCCCAGTGGCATAGCGAGCTGAGGCATTGGTTGCCTTACCTCTTCCCATGGTGGTTACCCAGGTTTAGGAATGAGCCTGAGTCATCATGGGCCGACCCGGGGGCAAGGGCGAGGGTCTGGATTCAGCTGCCTCAAGGTTGGTCTCCTTTCCTGGGAAGGGATGTGGCTTTCCCCAACTCTTGTCTGCCACCAGAAGGAGGCTAGGTTGTAGTGCCAAGCCACAAGGGAGACCAGGCATTAGGCTGGGTGGGAGGAAGGGGCCATCACCGGAGCCATGGAGTGCATGTGTGCCTTCTCGCGCATGTGCAACTGTGTTCTGGGGTCCTGGGAGTAATGGGGGAGAAAACAGAAAATGGGACTCCCAGACAGGCTAGATGAAGCCCTGAAGCTAACAGGACAGATTGGGATGCTCTGAGAGAGGACCACAGCCTTGCCTGGCTGGAGCCCCAATAGGAAAAAAGCTATATGGAAAAAGAAATGGTGGTAGATGCCTGAAACAGACTGCTAGCCAACACAGTGGAAGCTAAAATAGTGGGGGGCTTCAAGCATGCATGGAATAAACATAAGGGTATATTAGAGCAGAGGCACGGAGGAGGGATGGTCACCAGAGACACGACAGGGTCTGTGGACATAGAATAGACAGGAAACACTTGGGTAGATTTGGTGGGCCAAGCTGTTCTTTTCTGCTGACAAATTTTATGATTCTGTTTCAGTTCTTTAGAATTGAAAATGGATGTATGCAAAAATGGAAAGAAACTGGGATAGGAGGCTTCTGAGAGGGGGCCTACTGAATTTAGAGATTCAGCACCCCGAGGTACTTTAGTGGACTAAATAATAACTTGCAGATGTTGATTAGCATTACAGGATGGTAAATAAGTTTACTATACTGAGTTTAATATATCTTTTGACTTTCTATGTCACTTCTATATTTTGTGTTTGTGAGTACTGTGACAGTGTTGCAGCTGGTATTCTCAATCTTACCCTCCCTCCTTTATGCCTGAATCCTTAAATTGAGCTTCTGGTTGTGTAAAAGTGATTAACGCATACAATAGATATGCCTGCTTCTGTTTGAAAAATACTGTTACGTTTATAAGATTCACTAGAAACATAGACTTTGATAACAGATAAGGACTGCTTGGCCCACCCAGTCTGCCCATTTCCATACCTACAGAATAAGTTTCAGATCCTAGTTTTGTCAACAGCATACTTCCTCCTACCTCCCACTAGAATTGGTTTAAGTCTGTCCTATGCATTCTTAAATTCCCCCATTTTTTTTTCCCATGACCTCCTCAGGAAGGCCGTTCCATGCTTCCACCACCCTCTCCATGGAAAAATACTTTGTCACGTTGCCCCTGAGTCATCCCACCATTATCTTCAAATTGTGTCCCCTTGTTCTTGCACATCACTTTTTGTAAAAGATGCTACCTTCTTGGACTTTGTTGATTCCCTTGAGTTACTTGAAAATTTCTATCATGTCCCCCCTCTCCCTCCTTCCCTCAAGGGTATACATATTAACCTTTTTTGTCTCTCTTAATATGGGTTCTGGTGCAGACATTGCACCATTTTAGTTGCCCTTCTCTGGACTGCCTCCACCCTGTCTATGTCCTTGTGGAGACGGGATATCCAGAACTGCACGCAGTACACCCGATGGGGCCTCACTAATCGTCTGTACAGAGGGATAACAACTTATTGTTTTCTACTGGTGATGCCTCTCCCTATGCATCCCAGTATCCACCCAGCTCTCCTTGCTGCCTTTTCACATTGTTTGCCTATCTTTATGTCATCTGATATGACTACTCACAGGTTCCTTTCCATTTTTGTTGTTGTTAATTCCTCCCCCCCATTGTGTACTCTTCCCTTGGGTTTTTGTTTCACAGGTGCACTACTTTGCACTTCTTTGCATTGAATCTAAGCTTCCATACTTTTGACCATTCCTCCAACCTTGCCAAGTCCCTTCTCACCCCCCACACTGTGTATCAACCATGTTGCAGATCATTGTGTCATCTGCAAGGAGGCATATTTTTCCTCCCAGTCCCTCTGCAATGTTATCGATAAAGACATTAAAAAGGACCGGTTCCAGTACTGAACCCTGCAGTACCCCACTAGTAACCCCCCTTTCTTTGGAGTGGACTCTGTTTACTATTACCCTCTGTGTCCTGTTGTCCAGACAGTTTTTTTTTACCTGGGCTACCATGCTGGGACCCACTCCCAGGCTGACTAACTTGTTTATTAATCTTTTGTGTGGGATTGTGTCAAATGACTTGCTAAAGTCTAGGTAGGCCATGTCCACTGCCCCTCCCTGGTCTACTACTTTGGTCACCCAGTCAGAGAAATCTATTAGAGTCATCTGACATGACCTTCCTGCTGTGAATCTATGCTGCCTTGGGTCCTGTGCCCCACTGGCCTCTAGGTACACAACACTTCTTTCTTTCAGGAGTGATGCCATGATTTTCCCAACCACTGGGTTCAAACTAACAGGTCTGTAGTTTCCTGACTCTGCCTTGCTCCCACTTTTGTGAAGGGGAATCATATTCACCCTCCTCCATTCTTCAGGTATCACATCATCCTCCTATGATTTGTTTAAAAGGGTAGTCAGTGGTGCCACTAGTTCTCCTCTTAGTTCTTTTAGAATTCTGTGGTGAACTACGTCTGGCCCCATTGCTTTATCCACCTTCAGTTTTAAGAGTTCTTTCAGGATTCTTTCTTCTGTGAATGGACTGGTATTGACCTCCCTACCCAGTTTGTTTCTATTATTTGGTTTAGGTACCTTCTTCTCCTATTCTTTTGTGAATACTGAGCAGACATTTTCGTTCAGTATCTCTGCTTTGTTACTGTCACCCTCTGCCCACCCCCTCCCCTTTATTAAACCTCACTATCCCTCCCCGGTCTTTTTTGCTCCCTAATGTACCTATAAAAGGTTTTATCCCCCTTTTTAACAGAGTTGGCGATCTTTTCCTCGTTTGGGCCTTTGCTATTCTGACTGCTTCCCTGATTCCTTCTGATTTAGTTGGTACAGTTCTTTGTCTTGCTCCTGTTTTCTTATACTTCCTGAATGCTTTCTTTTTCTCCCTAACCTTCCCTCTACCTCTTTTGAGAACCATAGTGTTTTTTTCTTTTCTTTTTTATTTGCTTCTCACAAAGGATTGTTGCCTCTGTGATGGCAGCTTTGATTTTTTCCCCATTGTCCCTCCACCCCAACTTCTTACCCATTTGCTAGTGCTTTTCTGAGGCACTCCCCATTTTGCCAAAGTCAGTCCTCTTAAAGTCCAATACCCTCACCTTTGTGTGACTTGACTCTGTGGGTGTGTTTATTGTGAACCACACTGTTTGGTACTTGTTCCCAGATGGCTACCCACTTTTAAATGAGAGAACCTCTCTCCTTCCCCATTTGAGAGTATGAGGTCTAAGATTGCTCCCTCTCAAGTGGATTCCAACACTAGCTGTCTGAGGCCTGTCCCCTGTAGGGTGTTGAGAATTACCCTGCTCTTGGATGTGGCTGCAGCAAAGGATCTCCAGTTAACATCTGGCATATTCAGGTCCCCCATCAACAATATCTTTCCCTTTTCTGCCATTCTAAGGATGCCTACTATCATTTCCTTGTCTACTTCCTCCTCCTGAGATGGGGGAGGTCTATATACAACCCCCGTACAAACTGTGGTGCCATTTTCTGTCTCCAGGGTGACCCACAGTGTCCCTTCTTCTCCCTGTTTACCCTTTAGTTCCATTGCTTTGATCCCTTCCCTTATGTAGAGAGCTACTCCTCCTCCTCTTTTACCCTCCCTGTCCCTCATGTAGATTGTTTACCCTGGTATATTGACATCTCAATCATGTTTCTATGTGTACCATATTTCTGTGACTGCCACAATATTCAGGTGTCCCTCTTTCATCAAGGCCATTAGATCAGGGAGCTTGTTACCCAGACTTCATGCATTGGTACTCATTGTCCTCTATTTTTGATAGCCTTACCCATTTTAGCCCCAATTCTGTCCTTGCTGTCCTTGCCTTTTTCCTCCATTGATCTCTGTCCTGCTCCCTATCGACTTCTCTACCTTAGTGTATATTTCACTAACTACTCTGTTTTGTGGGGGAGGGGGGACTGGAATTTCCATGCTTCTTTTAAGTGCCTCCCCCCTTGACTAGTTTAAATGCTTGCCAATGAAGCATTTAAACCTATCACCTAGGATCCTGTTTCCCTTCCCAGACAGATGCAGACCATCTTGCCAGTATAGGCCTACATCCCTCCAGGTGGGCCCCCAGTCCCCAGTGAAGCCAAAACTCTGATCCCAACATCAGTTTTTTACCCATTCATTGAATCCCATGGCATGCAGTAGCCTAGCCTTACTCGTGCCATAAACAGGCAGCACTTCCAAAAAGGTTGCCCCTCCCCAACTCTACAAACTCCTCCTGCAATGCTCTGATTCCATTCCCAGCCAGGTCATTTGTCCCTAGGTGGACAACGACATCCAGTTCCCTCTCCAGTGCCACTATTTCCGTGATCCTAAGGATTCACTTCCTGACCCTCCCAGCCATGGCACAGGGCAGGCACTTTACCTCCCTCTTCACTCCCCCCCCCAGTTCTACCCTCCTAATGATTAAGTACACTGCAAGGAGTTGTTTCCTTCCTCTGTTGTTGTCCCATACCACCCTCTTCTGGGTCTCCATTGTGGATGTTCCCAGCATCCTCCTTGGTCTCCACTGTGGGTGCCTCCAAAGAGGGACCATGCTTCACCAGAATGGTGTATGAATTGAGGAGAGGTACAACTGGAGGGATGTGCCTCTGATCCACCACCCTCACCCTCCCTGAGCCCACCATGGTCCAACTGCTCCTTTTTCTTGGCAACTTCTGATGCAGCAGCAGTGGCCCTGGTGGTCCCTAGCTTGGGGAGTAGGTTTCCTGAATCCTCACCAGATCAGCCTGGAGATGGGCAACCTCCTCCCTCACACTAGAGAGGTGCCTGCAAATAGGGCAGCATCGCAGACTCCATAATGTCTTCCAAAAGACTGCCACTCCATAGCCAGTGCATTGCACCATGCCCCACATGTCTCTCTCTCTTCCTCTTAAGTTTTTTTTCCTTTTTGTTGGTGTGTGTGAGCGTGTGCATGCATCTACCCACTATTCGGCATGCTGGATTGTTAAGGTTATGACAGGAGTATGTCCTTTTCCCTTTTGGGGAAGTGATGTCAGAAACTCTAGTATAATGGACATGATGTGCTTGGGGAGGGTGGGGTGAGGGGTAGGTTGGGCAAGACCAATCCTGTGCCCTCCAGAAACAATCAGCTACAGCTCTGACCCACCAACCCGGTGAGTGTTTTCCTTCCTTTCAGCAAGACAACCTGCACAACAATTTAAAAGAAAATATACCCAGCAAAAAACAATTTCAATCAGAGAAAAATAAAGCAGTAAACTGTACAACCTGTAAGCACAAAACAGTACTAAAACCCGTAAGCACAACCTGTAAGCACAAAACAAAATAGTGACACAACATTAACTCTGCCTAACAAAAAGAAGCCTTAATGTTTCTCCTTGCTCTGTTAATGTTGCTCCTTGCTG
Source organism: Neoceratodus forsteri (assembly GCA_016271365.2). Classification (NCBI taxonomy): domain Eukaryota; kingdom Metazoa; phylum Chordata; order Ceratodontiformes; family Ceratodontidae; genus Neoceratodus; species Neoceratodus forsteri. The sequence goes on from CM057457.1 coordinate 105,912,914, forward strand.
TGTCCTTTCAAGCAAACCCTAGAAGAAAATAGTTCCGGTGAAGCTACTGCAGGTGCTTTATGCCAGCAAATCTAGTCTTCAATTATAGTTTACAAAGCCAGGTATACCATAATAAGTTCAAAGCGGTTATTTCAGGTTTTGCAGTTGCAACCTGGAATTTGCAATTAGCGCTCATAAGCCCCTATGCACATAGTGGGGGGAAGTACACACCTGAGGCGCACATCCCACCTGCAGAATTCCGCACCTATGGACAGGTGCTCACTGGTGACATTCACCACTGCTGGCCACCTGTCCATGGCCCTGCTCCTAGTGCACAGGTCCACACAGGGTGGGTGCTGATGGAGTCTCAGACCTGGTCAGCCATCCAGTTGGATGCCCAGCATGGGTCCGACAGTCGATCCCTAATGCAGTGGGGCGCATGTTTGCAGCACACCCCATGGATGTCCGAGGGCTGGTGGCTGTGGCAGGTGAGAGGAGTGCAATACTGATGGCCCTCTGATGGCACCAAAGTGGTGTGATGAAATCCCAAGGATTTTACTTATATCCATTTACTGTCTGTGTATGTCAGGTGATGGAGGGGGAGCAGCATCCCTGTGCCAGTGCCCCTGTGAGGGGTTTGGGACTGTGGGGGTGCACCACACACACAGTTGTTTGCTGGGGCAGGTGGGTGGCATGGGGCGGCCATTTGCTGTGGCCCTGGAGGGTTGGTTAGCTGTTCACCCTGTCCTGCAGCATGTCCCTGGGTGTGCACAGGGCATGTATGGGGCTTACAGCAGGGTTCTCCCTGTCATACCTTGTGCCCCCTTATGCACCTCTGCGGCCAGCACTATGTGCCTTATTGCATGGCATGTAGTGCCGGCCCACCCCTCGCCCACCTTGATACATTGCTCTTTGTATGGCCAGGGGATTGGATGCTTATGTGCTCCATGCTCCCCCATGGTGCATCCTGCATGGGGGTGCAATGGGTGTGGAGTGGCTGTGCACCTGAGTTAAGCAGCACATAGCCACTCCACTCATTAGTGCATAGGGACCTAAGAGTATGAGCTGTAGTAGCAAATGCCAAGTGGTTAGAATAGTGCTTCCTAAATAGTGCCATCTAAACTACACTGCAGGAACTGCATATACCTGAATAGTGATGGGGTAGAATAGCATATGTCAGTTACCACTAACCCTTGTAGCTATTCAGGCAATGGAGGAGGAAGGGAGGAATTGGAGAAGCAAATGAAAAGTGTGGAGGCCATCTGGGCTGCTCCCATGGTGGAGAGGGCTAAGGCAGAAGCAGCTCAGGCAATATGGCTTGGGAGACCCAAGTTCTATTCCTAGTCTCCTGAATCTTGTGGCCACACTTTTTCACTCATCCCAAGTGTGTTTTTTTTTTGTGTATGGCTGAATCAGGTCCCCCTCTAACTTTCTCCCTGTGCCTGAGTTTCAACACCCCCCCATGGAGTTAATTATTTAAAAATTGGGGTGTGTGAGGGGCAAAGCCCTCCACGTCAGGGGTATGGTGGTGATCAGCAAAATTTCAAGACACTTGGCCCCAATTCTCAAAGCCCTTCATTTGAAGCAAGGTGCCTGCATCAAACAGAAATGGCACAAGTGGCACCTTATGTCAATGATTTCCCCCTGAGCTATTCTCAAAAGCAGCCTGCGGTGAACACAGGCTGCCTGCACCAAAGGGCACTTGTGCCACCCTTGCACCACATCCCTGGCTGCAGCACAATGCAAGGGGGCATGTGGCAAATGCAAGCTTCCACAGCCCCAGAACAGCAATTCACAATGATCTCCCAAAGGGAATAATTCTAAGTACCATTAGACCAGCCAGGGCTGGTCTAAGGGGACTTAGAAGTTCCTTCTCTAGGTATGCTGCTGGATGCAATAGTGGCAAGGGCCCCCCCTCTCCACTCCCCAATGTTCTCCCATATTGTAAATATGATATATGCCCCTGCCCGGATCCCCGAGTGTCCCCCATATGGTAAATATGTGCTATCCCCCCACCTGGATCCCCGATGTCCCTTACACATATCACAGCCCCCTCATTGGTGGTCCAGTGCCTCCCTCACCCAGCAGCTAGTGCCCCCCATCTCCAGACAGAGCTGGTAACTGGCACAGCCACCCTCACAGCTCCGTGGCTGGTCCCTAACTCAACTGTGAATGGTCACGTACTATACTGGGTACGTACACATTACAATACGCGCTCTTTGACAGTTCAGTCTGGGACCAGCCACAGAGGTGAGAGGATGGTTCTGCCAGTCCCTGGTTCTGTCTGGAGATAGCGGCACTAGCTGCTGGGTGAGGGGGGCACTGGATCACCAATGAGGGGACTGTGGTATGTGTAGAGGATGTTGAGGATCCGGGTGGGGGAAATTGCACATATTTACCATATGGGTACACTCAAGGATCTGGGCAAGGGGCATATGTCACATTTACAATATGGAGGACCATCAGGGAGGGGGGCATTTTGTACATGTACAGTGTGGGGGAACAGGGGTTCTGGTCAGGGGGTCAGTTTTTCGTTGTCGTTAGGGGCCTGAGGCAACTTCTTTGGTGTGCCTTGTGAATGCCACATGGGGGGGGGTTGCTGCAAGTGTGGGGACTTAGGTGCCTGGACCCCTCCTGTGCCTGTATCAGGTGCAGGGTCCCTTGTGCATAGGGCTTTGTTAAAAGCTGTTGTTTGCCACAGCTTGCACCGGACGTAGACCCCTTTGTGAATTGGGTCCCTAAAGTCTAGATAGGCCACATCCACTGTCTTCCTCTGATCTAATTCCCTGGTCACCCAGTCAAACAAATTCATTTGGCATGCACTCCCCCCCCCATGAATCCATGCTGCCTGTGGTCCTGCAGCCTATTAGGTTCTAGATGCACAATTAGTCTTTCTTTCAGTAGGGTTTCAATTAATTTCACCACCACTGAAGTAAAACTGGCTGGCCTTTTGCTTCTAGCCTCTTCCCTGCTGCTGCTCTTATGAAGAGGGACCACATCAGCTCTTCTCTAGTCCTCTGGAACGATGCCAGATTACAGTGAACAGTTGAACAAGACTGCCAGTTGGGTAACTAGCTCCTCCTTGAATTCTTTTAGTGCCCTGGGGTGTATCTCATATATTCCAATGGCCTTACCCACGTTCAGAGCTGCAAGTCCTTTTAGGGCTCTTTCTCTGAAAATTGACTTGTGTCCACCTTACACCCCCCCATTCCTGCTTCTCCCTGTTGGTCCATCCCCTCCTCCCTCACCTGTGAAGACTGAGCAGAAATATATTTTTAGGATGTCAGCTTTGTCTTGGTACCTTTCTGTGCCTTGCTACCTTTTCTGCCCTTCTGATCCTCACTAACCCTCCCCTTGATTTCCTTCTCTCATTTGTTTACCTGAAAAAAAGTCTTACACCCCTTAACAGCTCCTCTGACAATACTTTTCTTCTTACTTTTGTACCCCTAATTGCATTGCCTGCTTCCTTCTGGTTCACTTGGTTTACCTCCCTGTCCTCTTCCCTCTGCATTTCTTTGTGCCACTTTAATGCCACCCTTTTTTTCTTTCACCATGCTTGCCACTTCTTTTGAGAACCATAACAGTCTCCCTTTCCATCTGCTTTTGCTTACTTCCTTCATGCAGAGGTTGGTTGTCTTAATTATGCCCCCTGTTATTCTAAACCCACTTTGCTTCTACTCATTTCTGGCAATCCAACCATTTGAGTTAATTTCTGAGGCAGTCTCCCATTTTTTAAAATCTACCCCCCTGAAGCCCAGTACCCTCATCCTCATGTGGCTCACCTCAGCTCCTATCCTTATGTTGAACCACACTGCACAGTTATCACTGGTCCTAGGGGGCTGCCCACTCTGATGTCTGCAATGCTGTCCCTGTTTGTAATCACCAGATCTAACACTGCACTGCACCTCGTAGGTTCTTTGACTCTCTTCCTGAGAAAAGCACATTTTAGTGAGTCAAGGATTGCCTCTCTCCTTGCCAAAGCCACAGCTGAAAGGTTCATTTAACATTTGGCAGATTGACATCTCCAGCTATCAGCACTTCCCCCTTTTCCATCCAGATGATGGCTCCCCTTGTTCCATATCCAACTTTTCTTCTTGTGCAGGCAGTCTGTATACTTCCCTAGCATGGATAGTTGTCCCAGAACCTGTATCCAGGATGACCTACAGCACCTCTGGCCCCTCTTCCTCTTTTAGTCCCTTTATCTCCATAGCCTTAATTCTCTTCATCATATATAATGCAACCCCTCCTCCCCTCCCCTCCCCCCTGTCCTGAATCTGCTTCAGTTTACTATTTTTGGAAAATCTATCTGGTTAATGCAGACTCATTGACTATTGCTGGTCATCATATTAACATTCCAGTGTCTGTCTCCCATTTGCTTTAACATTTGGTCAAATTAGTTAAGTAGTAAGTTAATATTAATTTATGTAGTTTATGGGATCATCCTCTCTCTATAAGCTGAAAATATCTCCAAATATAAATGTTTAAAGCTCATTAACATTTCCAATAGTCCTTCTTACAAATTCCTTAACCTGGAATATATAAATATATTATTGTACCCTGAGGAGGCTGAATTTAATGATAAGGTATTCAAATGTTGCAAGATATTTCCCAATTGATTCAAAGCTCTTGAAGTATAAACAGGTCCATCATTAAGAGAAGTCACAAATAATCTACTATGTATTATAGGAGTGAATTTAGATGGTATGGGCGGGATTTCTAAAGGTGATGGTGCAGTACCTGCATCTGTATTTCAGATGCATGCTGCATCCACACAGATGTGTCCGGATGTCAGCATCCTATTCACAAACATCTGGATGCAGTAATGTAATTTCTCGTAGATTAAGACAATTTCTGCTGCAACTGCAGGATCGGCATCTGTTTTTTAGACACAAGTGCAGAATTCCATCCTGAAAGTTAGACCAGCATTTTGTGGTTGAACTTCCTGGGTGGAGTTCCAAACTCGTATCTGGAAAACTGATGCAGGACACTAAAAATCTCACCCCATATCTCTGGTGTCAATGAGAGGTAATGTATTCTACTCCATTTTTGAAGTTACTCTCGTAGCCTTAAGGCATCTGTTTAATCATTCCTCACTGTCTATATTAACAAATAATGTATTTTTAAGCTCTCCAAAAGGTACACACATTGTTTTCTAAAAATTAACAGCTTGGGTTTGAGAGGGCATGGCTAGCAGCCAACAGCAACAGGCATCTCTCATGGGAGCTCCAAACTGCTGCACTAAGTTTTTCTTTAGGCAAGGCAAGGCAAGGCACATTTTATTTAAAAAGACGCCCATCCCAGAGGCTCTGGGCACCATACATCAATCAATAAATACAACACATCACAATAACAATCAATTAAATACAATACTCTAAACAAGTCAAAACAGAATTTGCTATACAATTAACTACCCTCAACTTTAGCTGCAATTAAAGTCTTTAAGACTAGTTAACATCAGATTTATCTTTATTAAAAAGACAGGTAGGGAACTATAAGACATATTTTTTTAGGGATTGTTTAAGTGCTCTTTTGCTAAAATTCATGACCAGAATCATTCTCCTCTCCTTTGATTGAGCTAAGGTGCTGGCTTTTATAATATAATTGCTTCTCTTGGACTGCTAAAATGAGGAGACCCGAAACTACACAACAGCAAGGCCAGCTGCATGGTGAGGAGGGAAAACCATCAAATGCAGCGATTCACAAGGCTGTTAAGGACTTAGAGTATTTTATGAAAGAACTTGATAAAAAGGTTGATGGTTTCATCTTGAAAGTGGTGACAGTAGAAATGAAGTTAGACTCTGTGGCTGCAGAGCCTCAATAGTCAAAATCTATGGCTGAAAAGGTTGTAATAGCCACTGCAGGCTCTGTGAGTAAAAATTGTCTGTTGCATCTCTGTTTGGAGCACTTAGAAAATGGAACTCACTTTGCTAATGTCAGCACCTTGGGTGTACTGGAGGAGCAAGAGGATCTGAGTTAGTTGGAGTTTCTTTTTACCCTTCCACAAAATACCCTCAGTTTTCAACAAGAGGGAGCACTACTCCAGGCATATCACATTATCCCACGATGCAGACCAGCTCAGGAGGGGATGTCTCAGACCATTATTTTGGTCACTGCTGGACCTACAATTAAAGAACAGATCATACAGGCTGCAAAGGATAGAGGCCCAGTACAGCTTATGGATGGCACCAGAATTTTTTACTTTCCTGACCTCTCCTTTTTGAGCCACCAACAACAGAATTTCTTTGATGTCAGTTCTGAACTGTGCTAATTGGGGACTTCTCATGCCTTACTTTTTCCTCTAAGTGTAGACTATCATACATTGGTAAGACTTAACTTTTCAATGATCTGACAGAGGCTGGCAAGAGACTCCTCAAAACCAAAGCTGACTTTGAGAGCCAAACTACCAGTGTGGCAAATGAAGAGGAGGGAGACTGATTTTAAGGAGCTAACTGTAGCTGCCAATAAATGCTGTTCTGGTTTTGTGCACAGTATATGATGTACCAGTTTTTTTTTAACGTACTACTGACAGCCAACTGTTGAAGTACTGATTTGGGGGGATTTTAACCTCCCATCTGATATGAGTTGAGCGGTGCTTGGTACAGTGATTTTTGGCAGTCTTCCAAAGTAGTTGATGTAGATCAATGGCACAAAGATGGCTGTCTAGTTTTAGTTATACTTGTAAAGCATTATATGTCCCTCTAGGTCAATTCTGCTCAAAGCCTGAATTTTTTACAGTCTACTCGCTAGTCCACTGCTTTTCATTTGATGTCAGCAGTTATGGTTTGTAGGTATACTCCTTGTTGTATCTTATGTTATTCAGCATTTATAGCCATGCTGCAGTTTTATTGGAGTCTGTGTTTTGACGTTCTTTTCATACAGCAGGATTTCGTTATTATGGTTGGTTCTCCTTGACTTGCTTTTTATTGGTCAACTTGTACTGCAGCAGAGGGAGTGTAGTAGTGGATGTTTAAAATTAATTTCTGAAACACTTTATCTAATACGTGGACTTATGACTCGTCTTTTTGACCAGTTTCAAGAGTGTTGCACTCAGGGACTTTTCACTGTTACACTTTTCTAGCTTATAGTCCGTGGTCATGGTGCAGATGGTCATTTTGAAATATTATTGGACACAAATGTATGTTTTGCCTAGTTTACTTAATGGGATTCACCCACTATGTTGTACCAGAGGGTGATAATATTTCAGATCCTTTGTATAAGACTTTTGGTTGCCTAATTCCTTTACCTTGGAACCTAGAATTTGCATGCTGAATGTGTTTTTATGACATACTCAACAAAACAAAATGTAAAAAAAACAGCTTGGGGTTTATCTTATTGGGGTGAAACCAGTTGTAGGTCTGCTCCAGTTGCTGAGTAGTAAAGATGAAAGTCAGAGAGGCCCAAGCCCATCTCTTCTGGGGATAACTAGAGCTTTTGTAAACAGGCTATTGGTCTTTTTCATCTTCACAATAATTTTCTTAGTTTTCAGAAACATTTATTTATTTATATAGATGGGTGGGATCTGAATGAACAAAAGAATCCACGGTAAAGGTGGACATAGTGGACCACTGGCAACTTTGGTTCCACTAAGAGCTGGGACCCATACATTTGGTTTGGCTTTGAGAATTCAGCCAGTCCACTTTGTCTCCCAGTGAAGTGACTGGCACAACGTAACTCTGACTACAATAGGGGGTTGGAAAAACATTGAGGTCTGCAATGAATATCAACTACTGTAGCTTAGCATTGCAGTCAAAGACATGGTAAGCTATTTCCTGAAATATCTGTTGCGAAATTCCATGTCTGCCTGCAGTACCACTTAAGGGCCACCCGAGAGAATCTCATTAGAAATATTGGGAAATAACTAGAAATATCTGGCCATGCCTGTGGCTGTAACTGTGTTTGTGGAAAAGGGCTCTTGGCATGAATCTGCTGTGGATTACTATTTATGAATGGACTATTGGGAATGGACTTCATGAAAAATTGAGGGCAACTACCATACAAGAAGATTTCTTTTGTCCACAAGTGTAGAATGATAAACCTGAGGACAGCCAGGAGGGCAGTAGCTGGTACATTACTATAGGGTTGATCATGCCAGAGGGGGGGACTGGTTCTGGGCTGATCTTTAGATTTCCCTGCCTGAGAAAATTACCTTCTTCCTTTCCTTTGTTTCATTATCTTTTTTTTATCTTATCATCTGCTTCTGTGATGGCCAGCACTCTTCCTTGTCACACTCATCATCAACCCTAGTTGATGGTGTAACTAACAGCAGAAATGTGAGCTCCTCTTGTTCTTCATCCTCCTCTACTGCATCTGCTTCCTCATGCCTTTCCTCCTCTCCTGCTTCTTCCCCTTCTCTTCTATTCACACACGTACTTCTTCCTCTGTCTTTCTCCTTGCATGAATTATGTGCTTCCCCTGCCCTTCACCCCACTCAATATGTGCTTCCTGCTCAGCTACCTCCTCACTCTCATACTGCTGCTCTGACATCTTCACCTCTATATTATACTCATTGTCACTCTTCTTGAGCAGCTTTGGTGTGATGCTGCTGGCTTTCATTTGTTGAACTGTGACATTTGTACACCTTGCCCTGTCCCAGCCCTGCCTCATACTCCCATAAACAACTGAACTTTTTCTAGTGGCAAGATAGGTGTACTATCTGTGCCAGATCCAGACTCACTGCTACCTTCCTTAAGGGACAACGACTGAGCAGCAGCCATGGGTTCAATGGTACTGCTGCTGTTGTATGATCTGGGGTCAGGGGAATCATGTAGTGCTTCATGGTGGACTGGCAATTGTTCACACCCATGCACATGCACACTTAGCTGTGGTGGTAGCTGTTGTGGTGTTGCTTATACAAGATGTACTGTGGGTGGACTTGCCTTTCAAATCTTGATGGCTCACAGTTCTCCAAATTGAGTAGGGGAACTGTAAGCACTAGAATGAGAAAGAGGGGAGTGAACCCTTTCCTTCTGGATTGCTCAGCATGATTTCATCATCAGTGCACTGGGCAGCCAGCTGGGCATTTTTCCTGGTCTGTTTTATAGACTTTTGCAATGATTTTATCATCAGTACTTAAGAAACATATTAGTCTATAGGAATTGACATTGTACTGGGATTTATCTTTTAAATAGTAATGAAATAGTTGCCTTGTTGAAAGAAGGTGACAGGCTGTTCCATTGTTTTGCTTAATTTAAAACCAATAAGAGCAAAGGGGTCAATAGGTAAAAACACAGCCTGTAAAATTCTGCCATAAAGCTGTCAGGTCATGTGACTTGACCCATTACATTTTTAATAGCATCATTAATGCCTTCCAGGGTTATTGTTTTCTTTAAATCCTCATATTTGTGCTTTTCTGGAGCAGGTAATTGAAAATTAGCTATAAACTGTCTAATCAATAGTGATTTTGATTTTGTTTCTAAAATATGCATTTTTTTTCAAATAAAAGTCCTTAAATGTTTTATTGATAGCTTGAGTGTTTAAGGAAATTACACAATCTGGAAAAAACTTGAAGTAATCCAATTGTTACATTTTCACATTGTAGGCAAATAATGTATAAGGTTTATCAAAACAGAAGTAGGGCTCAGTATTCAAAGAGCCCATAGATCACTGCAATTTGTGTTGATCTAGGACTGTGGTGAACTCCATGTGTGTCAGGGAACCTGCACTCAGTTTTGTAAAACCTGGGGTCCCTGCACCAGAAACCCATGAGTTGCTACCCCTGCAGGCTAGTGCTAAACACTTGCCAAGCCCATGGGAATTGCCATAAGGATCTTCCCCCCCCAAGCCTAGCACAAGACTAGAGGGGCTGGGATGGTTGTGGGGGAGGTAAAACATGCTTACCAGGAGGTGTCTGTGGCACAGGGGGTGCCATGGGGGAGTTGGTGAGATGGTGGAAGTAAAGGGACTCATGTGGTACCCAGCAGGGGTGCCATTTATATAGCTATAATGCCAATGGGATGGTACTGCTGGAGGGGTTCCGGGGACAAAAAGTGCCATGGCATCAGGTGGGCACAACCCTGGCAGCAGCCCCAGCTGCTGAGCCCACCTGAGGCCATGGCACTGTTTGTCCTTGGAAACCCCACTCCCAGAGATACCATCACATTGACTTTATAGCTATATAAACAGCACCCCTTATGGCACTCCATTCTCCTTCTGCCCTCGGACCCCACATTCATAGCCCTTCCCAATTAACCACATTGTGTGGCAGTGGCAGCAAAGCATTTAGACCAGCTTATGGCTGGCCTAAGTCAAGCCCCTTCTGCACCCATGGCAGGGCTTCCAAAATGTGATAAAAAGGGGATGGTGCAGCCCCACCATGGTGCAAGCCCCCTTGTGATCTGACACACTCTGCTGTATGTTGCAAGTGTGTTGTAGTGCCTCTTTGGTGCAGTGGCTCCCTTTTTTGATGCAGGGCACATTCAACATTTGGAAATGCCACATCTTTTGATGCAGGCACCTTGTGTTATTCCTCAGGTTTTAAAAAGTTGAGCCCATAATATTCTAAAGACACCCTCCAAATGGCCCTTTTAGCTTATTGATCTAGTTCACAATTACATATGTCTCTAATGTTAAGTATGCTTAAAAGATCCAGTCCCTTATCTGTCTAGACTAGACCATAGTTAGTTGCTGATCTAATGGACTTAATGTATTACATTTTTACATTAGTCCAGCCTGTTAGATAAGCTTCTAATGCATCAAAAATCATACAGTGAGATTAGTCTTGATTAATATTGTTTCTTAACATTTTATTAATTTTTTATTTTATATATAATAATATATAACATAGTCAAGATCACTGAAAAGCAGGCTATGACATTTCCATAATAAATATGTTTCTTGAAATTATCAAGATCTAATATTAATAATATGGGGTTATGGTCTGAAATTGTAATACACATGTAATTGTTGTTTACAAAAAACTTTTAGATACTGATGTAAAATCTAATTTGGAATAAGAATTGCAGCTCGGGAAACAACATGAGAACCTGCTCTTGTTATGTTCTTGTTATTCTGATGTTTCTACTCTGTGCCACCTTACGTGGCCTGGGTCGAGCCTGAAAATGGTCCCTGGGATCAATGCACCTACCTGGTTAACAAAATCATAAATGGAAATAAAATTAATAAAACTTAATTGCCTGAGCAAAAATAGTTCTATATTGGTCCAGACTGAAGTTAATCCTTAGCTCTGTTACTGAATTTGAGATCAGATGGTGACAGATGCTGTACTAGCATCTCCCCATCTCAGTTATCCTACCAAGCCATGCTATAAATCCTTCAATATTTATAGTACAACACTATTGTAGTGTGACATTTTTCTGAGGATGATTTCTTGAAGTGTTACCAGATTCTCATCAACTGTCTGCAAACTTGAAATTCACTTTAATCTTTGAGTTTTTAATATATCTGGAATGTATTCCATTTCTTCCATTTGGGTGTTAGGGTGTATTAGTAGGGGTATCACAAGTCGTAAGAGGGAGGTAATAATCCCTCTGTACATGACATTGGTTAGGCCCCATCTAGAGTACTGCGTGCAGTATTGGAGGCCACACCTTCACAAGGACATTAACCAAATTGAGGCAGTCCAGAGAAGGGCAACCAAAATGGTGCAGGGACTGCATCAGAAGACATATGAGGACAGATTAACGGAGCTCAATATGTATACCCTTGAGCAAAGGAGGGAGAGAGGTGATATGATCGAGACATTTAAACACCTTAAGGGCATAAACAAGGTGAAAGAGTCTAACACGTTTAAATATAAGAAAAATAGCAGGACAAGAGGACACAGCATGAGATTAGAGGGAGGCCGATTAAGGGGGAATGTGAGGAAATTCTTTTTCACAGAAAGGGTGGTAGATGCATGGAATGGCTTACCACAAGAAGTGGTGGCTATGAATACAGTGCAGGGCTTCAAACAGGCATGGGATAGGCATAAGGGAGCAATACAAATGACTATGAATAGATAGGTCACTGACAGAGCAAAGGCCGATGGCACATTTATAAGGTAGAAAAAGAAATGGGCAGACTGGATGGGCCTTGCGGTCCTTATCTGCCGTCAACTTCTATGTTTCTATTTCTGGACATACAGTATCTATATACTAACATCAAACCAAACAACAGTGGTAACATATAGTTACCAAACAGTAGTCCTTCTAGCTCTAGATGTGTATAAAAAAGAAAATAAATTGTATATGGTATTATACCATAAACCTATGGATTATGATATATGTTTATATGTACATTTCTGGCATCTCATGTGTTATAAGAGTGTCTTCATAAGTTCTTTGAATGAAAGAGCTATAAAGCAAAGGTGAACAGTTCTGTATTAAATATAAATAGAATGATGGATAGGTCACTGGGCATTACCAGTGAGTAATACCATTGAGAGGTTCTGGATATGTAGGAACCTCAAGGGGGAAGATTGAGAGGTTCTTGTGTCCAGAACCTTGAGATGGTATCTCACCAGTAATACCCAGAGATCTATCCATTATTTTTTTTAATATATGGATGCATTTCTTTTTTTTTTCTGTATTTTGTACAGGGGGTCTGCCGCTTAAGGACTGTATCAGTCCTGGCTGACCACTGCACTGTGGCACACTGTCTTCTTTGCTGCCTCCCTCCATCTATCCTGTTCACAGCATGGCATAGTAAAATTGGTAGGCAGTCTTATCTTTTCTTCTTTTGGGGATCGAGGAATGCAGGATCAACCGGATAATTCCATTTTTGGCCAAAAGGGGGAAATACTGAGGGCCTGTTTCACTCTCACTAAGCTAGAAATGGTAGCCATGTTTTAAATGTTGTTCTGCCCACCCAGTAAGGAAAAAGCAGCCAGTCAGTAGGCACACTTAAAAGGATGTTGGGTGGCAGACATGTGGTTGTGCTGTTGAGGTTTAGTGATAATCAAGGCCACTGTTTTTCAGTTTTTACCGGAAAATCCGGTAAAATTCCGGAATTAGGGCTGCCTGAAGACCGGTAAAAATGAAGATTTCATGGAATCTGGCATTTTCTATCAGATCAGTAAATCTATAAAAAAGTGTATTTTTCTTTTAATTCCTTCTTGTACTATTTTCAGTTTGCATTATTTAATACTCTGTATATTAAGCCTTCTTTAATTCTGATTATTTATACACATACTAAAAGAATGATAGCAGAATCCCGGTAAAATCCAGAAATTAGAGGAACAATCACCGGTGAAATTCCGGAATCTTAAGTCTTGAAAACGGAATTTAATTGTTTTAATCACCGTAAATCAGTGGCCTTGGTGATAATACTATCATTTAGGTCCTGAACGATACCATTATGGCACCTGAATGATAGTATTATCACTCATGAACACTGGTATTATCAGTGTGGTAAGGATGCCATTACCAAGAATTGTTTACATGTTTTAGAATAGTATTAGTTTCAGAATCCATATATTAAAAATTAGGACAGAATTATTTTAATTATATGAGATGTCAGAATCATACATATAAACATAGCAGAAATTATGATAAAGTTTTCTGTTTTAAAAAAGTGGAACTCCAATTTAAAATCAAAATGTTTTACTTTGAAGAAAATAAGAGAAAGCACTTTGTGTAAAATGGGTTGTGCTATGTTAACTTCAACATTTTTAATTATAGAGCATTTTGCATGAAATACTCTCTTATGATAATAATTCCTGACTAACTAAAAATGATATCATGATTTAAATTATGCATTTTAGATGTGACTCAGTCTCCCACAGGAGGCTGGTCAAAAAGTTAAGGAACTTAGAGGTGGAGGAAAAATTGATGACTTGGGTAAAGAACTGGTTGAATGGATGAGCACAGAGGGTAGTAATAAAAGAAAGAAGTTTTCAAAAGTAAGGGACATAGCAAGAAGAGTACATCAGGTGTCAGTGATGGGCCTGGTTCACTTCAATGTGTTTATTTGTGACAAAGGGGAAGGCGTCAAGAGCAACAGCTGCCTATTTGCAGACAATACCAAGATCTATGCAAGGGTAGACAGAGAGGAAGGGATAAGGGACCTCAAAGAGTATCTGGGTAGGTTGGAGAGCTAGTTAAAGACATGGCAGATGGACTTCAATGCTAAAAAATGCAAGGTGAGGCACATTAGGGAAAAGGAACCCAAAAGTGCAATATGAAATGGGGGAAGGGGTTACTGGAAAGCACCGTGGAAGAAAAGTGAATAGGGGTCTTGATATTGGTGAACAAGAAAACAACAGCACACTGTAATAGAACAATAGAATGCTGGGATGCATAGGGAAGAGGATAAGCAGTAGAAGACAAAGAGTACTTCTCCCATTATACAGCTCATTGGCAAGACCACATCTGGAATACTACATAATTTGCTAGAGTTCACACCTGATGAAAGACTGCAACAAGGTTAAAATAGTACAGTGCAGGGTATCAAAGACTGTCCGCAGACTAAGACGTAATCATACGAGGAGAAGCTGCAGGATTTGAGCATGTACACCATTGAAAAAAGGGAGACAATTGTGACATGATCAAAACATACACATACCAGCATAGGATAAATATGGGGTGGGTACCAAGGTACTTTCTTCATTGAGTTCAAGTACAGGGACAAGGGGAAACTCATTAAAACTTTCAGGGGGGTTCAAAAAGGACATCCAAAAGCACTTGTCCCTGCAAGAGTGGTGGTTATGTGGAACAAGCTGCTGGAGGAAGTGGTGCAGGCCAAATCAGTGAGCAACTTCAAACATGGGTATGACAGACATATGGGACTGGTTAGAAATGGAGTGGCAGAAATAAAGGGGATGGTCACTAATTCCAGTGTAAAGCAGTTACGTAGGGTCGGCAAGCTGGATAAGAATTTTTTTTTTCTGCTAGGAGTATCTATATATCTATGCGAGTTTTCACCCTCAGCCTTTGAGTGATAATATCCCTTGTGGACAATTTTTGTGCATGAAAAGAATTGCTGAAAATTCAGAGGATTTATCCCCAAGGTGGGAGGAGGATGCCAGCAGGAGCGGAGAAGCAGTGATCAGAAGCACAGCTAAGTGCTGTGCGGTCTCTTTGCTTTGGACAGTGCAAGGGCTGAGTCCAGCATTGTTAATGTAAAATAAAAAAACAAAACAAAAGTAACACTATGGTGTGAGGGTCAAGGGACTGCTGGGAGGAGGGAGGAAGCACAAGAGGGTGGGCTGAGGGTAGGAGATCGATGGCTGTTGGCCGGCACCATTGGGGGTTTCAAAAGACCTCATGACTACAGCCAGCAAATAGGGCAGCTATAGTTCTCAAGAGACAAAATGAGCAGACCTGCAAGAGCACACAGCAGATGGAGGACACCAGTGGGAGCAGAAAAGCAGCAATCAGAAGCAGAGCGAAGTACTGTGGGGTTCTTTGTTTAGGATAGTGTGAGGGCTGAGTTTTGTGTTAATGTAAAATAAAAAAAACAACAGTAATACTACTGGTGTGTGGGTTAAGGGACTGCTGGGAGGAGAGGGGATGCACAAAAGTGTGAGCTGATGGTGGGAGATCAGCAGCCATTACCCAATACCATAGGGGGGTCAAAACAGATCTCGTGACAGCAGCCAGCCAACAGAGTGGCTGTAGTTCACAAGAGACAAAAGAAGCAGGCCTGCCAGAGTACACAGGAGAAGGTGTACACCAGCAGGAGTGGAGGAGTGGTGATCAGAAGTTGACCAAGGACTGTGGGGTTTCTTTATTTTGGATAATGCAATGACTGAGTCCTGTATTGTTAACATAAAATAAAAAAAATTAAAAAGTAATACTACTGGAGTGAGGGTTAATGGACTGCTGGGAGGAGGGGGGAAGCACCAGAGGGTGGGCAGAGGGCAGGAGATAAGCAGCTCTTGCCTGGCAACATTGGGCGTCTCAACAGACCTTGTAACTACAGCCAGTCAATAGGACAGTTGTAGTTCTAAAGAGACAAAAGAAGCAGGCCCACTGGAGTACACAACGGAAGGAGGATGCTAGCAGGAGTGAAGAAGCAATGATCAGACATAGAACAAACTACTGTGTGGTTTCTCTATTTTGGATAGTGCAAGGGATGAGACCTGTATTGTTAATGTAAAATGAAAAAAACAAAACTAAAGTAACACTACGGGTGCAGGGGTTAAGATTCTGCTGGGAAGAGGGGAGAAGCACCAAAGGGAAGGCTTAGGATATGAGACTGGCAGGCGTTGCCCATCGCCATTGGGGGTCCCAATGACCTTGTGACTTCAGCCAGTCAATTAAGTGGCTGTAGTCCCTATATATTACAGGCAGTATAGCTCAGTGGTTTAGGGCACTGTGCTGCAAACCTGTAGACCTGGGTTTGAATCCCACAGCCCCCACTTGCATAAAGTGACTCTGAGCAAGTCACTTAACTTCTTTGTGCTCCCAGGTCATGCCTGGAAACAAGCTTTGGCTTAGTGTGCCTTTCTTGGTTAACCAATTCCCCCTTCCCTTCCTATTACCTAGCGGTCCAAGTGACCCCTCTTGTGAGGGACCCCAAAGCATGAGTGCCATGAAGCATGAGTGAGGCATCTGTCCTAGTGGCATCTGGAGACCTCAGGAGGACATTCACAGGGAGGAACACAGGCCACGCTAGTCACAGTATTCAAGGTAAAGGAGGTGGGGATGGTAGAAACCTTGCACTGCAGAAGGGAAGGGGACTACAGCAGAACCAGGGTCAACCTACTTTGAACAAGGTGAAAAGGACAGAGGCTTGGGGTACATAGCGAGGTGGAAAAGGGAAAGCAGCTGACCTCTGTCTCAGGTCAGGTGATGTTTAGAATAAACAGATGGGGCAGGAGGGGTTAGCAGATAAAAGGGGACTTGGGGGAAAAACTGTAAACTGTAAACAGCACTGACTGGGCCACTTCAGAGATACATAGCTGGGGCTGGGATAGGCTGAGAAGGGTGGCTGTGGGGGAGTGGGAGCTGGTACAGAAGGCAGGATAGCTAGGAAGAGTGGAGGTGGGGAACATGATTATGCACAGGAGCCAGGACAGTGAAAGGAGAGTGATTAGCTGTAATGGATGTGGGGCTGCAGTCTTCCTGGGTACTGTGTGGAGAGTAAGGAACTGTCCAGTGTGCAGGGGCCTGAAACAGCTCAGGACAAAGACAAGAATGCTCAGATGGGAGGTGGAGAGGGTGGGATGAGGAGATGGGGAACCTGAGTGGCAGAGGAAAGGGTGGTGGGGCAGCCCTGGGAAAGGGGGACAGCACGCAAGGGTTGGGAGCAGGGAGGATACCACAATATCCAGGGAGACCTTCCCCTCAAAGACCCTGGGGAACTGGTGTGGAGGAATTCTAGATGGTAATGAGAACTGGTGGAAGGGTAAGGGGAATAGCAGAGGAGAGAAGGGACTGTGAGAGAAGGTATGGGGAGGGAACTGATGTTGGGGTGCTCTTATGAAACAGGTATATAACACTGACTAGTTTAATGGAGTTTAATGGAGGGGGACTCAGGTAATGGGGTTGAAAGGCAAGGCAATCCAAAGCCAAAGGCTGGAGGTAAGAAGGGAAGAGAGGTGAGTAGGTTGGGTAGGTATTGAGAAGAAGGTAGTTGGGGGGAGCAGAGGATGGGGAGAGGGGGAAATCAGAGCAAAGACAAGAGATGGAAAAGAGGCAGCAAGCATGGGTAGCAAGGGAAGAAGGGAACTGGGGGGGTGAATCAGATGAGGGGAATAGTGGTGGAGGCAGCAGGAAGTTAGCCAGAACACATTGGGCACAGATGATTGGGGAGGTAGATGATATTCTAGAAGATAGGAGGGTGGAAAGCACAATAGCAGGGGATGGCAGGGGGTAATAATTGACAACTTCATAATTAAGGGTATCCAGTGGGGTAAATACAAGAATGATGGTGGCCTGTATGCCAGAGATGACAGCTGGGAAAGCAGGATTCAGAATCAGGGAAGTTGTAAGTGAAGCTGGTGGGAAACCTGACATAGTCATCCACCTGGGAATGAATGGCTTGGCAGGGGAAGAAGTGAAGGTGATGCAGGGTAGCTTCAAGGAGTTAATAAAATACCTGCAAAGAGGTAGTGAGCTCTTTGGCATTTTGTAAATGTTACCATTCCCCAGAGCCAGCAGAATCAGGAATTCAATGAATGGCTAAGAAGCTGGTGCAGGAAGAAAGGGTTCAGATTTTTTGGAGGATGGGGGTACATGGTCTGACAAAACACTGTACTCAGCAGATACACTACACCTTAGTAGAGAGGGCTCTAAAGTACTGGGAGACAAACTGGGGGAATACGTAGCCAACAGGCTAAGTTTAAACTGCTGAGGGGGGAGAGGTGGGCCAGCAGGTCTAAAGACTCAGAAATAAGGAAATCAATAGACCCCCCCCAAACAGAGGAAGTAGTAACCAGTATAGTGGTTGTAGAGGGACAGGGGAGTAAGTAGGTATGAGGGTTATGGGAGTAGTACGGGAGGAGGAGGGCAGGTTAGGCAACACAGAAGGAAAGACAGGGAGTCAAGATAAAGAGTGGCATCACTCAATGCTCATAGTCTCAGTAACAAGATGGGAGACATGCAGGCACTCCTAGTGGAGGAGGAAAGTAGATTAACAATTACTGAGACCTGGACCACACCACACCATGAATGGGACCGCTCCATCCTGGGTTACAAGTTATATAGAAGAGACAGGGGGCTAGGCAAAGATGTGGTGGCAGCTTAGGGTGGGGATAACATGCAGGAGGGAGGAGACTGAAAAGGAGGGGATGGAAACACTATGGATTCAGCTCTAGGCCAATAGAGGGAGAAAGGTGAGGTTGGGGTTGGTCTACAAACCACCCAACCAGGAGGAAAAACAGAGACAGGGAACTGAGTTCACAATTGGTGGAGCTGCAAAAAAGGGGGAGGAGGTAGTGGATAGGGACTTTAATCTGACCAAGGTGGAGTGGGGTATACCGGTCACATCCTGTGCCAGGAGTCAGTTGATCCTGGATGCAATACAGAGTGGGTCTCTGGCACTCAGTGTCATTGAGGCCACCTGGAATGGGGCAATCCTTGACCTGGTGTTCACTAATAGGGAGCACGTACAAGAAATAGCAGTCAAGGACCCCATGAGAGGTAATGACCACAACACAGTGTGGTTCAGATTGGAGATGGGCAGTGAAAACATCCCCACTAAGACCAAAATCCTGGATTTTAAGAGCGTGGACTTCAGGAAAATTGGAGAGGTGCTAAAGAAGCACCTGGAGGCATCAGAGAGGACATGGGGGTGGACCAAAAATAGATCATCATCAAAGAAGCAATAATGGTTATAACAGAAGAGTGTGTTAGGCTCAGGGTAAAGAAATTGGGGACAAGGCTGCCCATCTGATTCAACCCTGAGGTTGCCCAGACAGTGAGAGACATGAGGTCAGCTTACAGGAGATACAAGAGGACTGCAAGTGGAGTGGATAAGGAGAACTACCTGAAGTTCACCAAAGTGGCATCCAGGATAGTGCCACAGGCTAAAGCACAAAAAGAACTCCAAATAGCTGAAGGGATTAGGAGGGGGAGAAGGCCTTCTTTCATTACATATGCGAGAAACTGGACAGGAACAAAGGGATAGTTAGACTTAGGAAAGGGGAAGACCGTTTGGAGGAAGATGAGTGCAAGTTAAAAGTATTAAACGATTCCTTCTGAAGGATTCTGCTGGAGTCGGCTGAGGAAGTGGGGGAAGGGGACATAAATCAATAATCCACAGGATGATTGCTTCATTGAGTTCAGTTTTATTTATTTATTTATTGAAATCTCAGAATTACAACCTTTGAGCCAAAGACTCATTTACAAATGCTCCACATCAATACATGAGGGAGACAGGGACAAAAACAGGGTACAATAAACAGTTGTGCATTGATTACAGAGGAAAACAGTGGGGATAGATGACAATTACAGATTAAGAGCTCCAAGGAGCAACAAATTACATAGCACAGTGTAAAATGCACAGGTTATAAGGACACAGTAGTTACATTGGAGCCAAAATTACATATAGTGTAAGAGCGGCCAGGGGAAGGCCTTGTCAGGATAAATGTTAGAGTCAGGAGAGGGTAGAGTAGGAGGTGTAAACTAAAACAGAGTGAGGAGAGTTGGAGCAGCCCAGTTGAGGCTTTGTCCTGGGGATCCCCTAAGTCCTTGCAGCCACTAACATGCTGCAAAGGAGATAGGAGGAGGGGTAAGGAAGGGAAGCCACTTAGAAGATGAGGGAAGTTTCCAAATGAAGGTAGACAAAGAAAGAAAAATGAGGATATCCAGTGACAGAGGAGGAGGAGGAGGAGGAGAAGGGGTAGAATGTGTGTACAAAGGGAACTGCTGTAGGGGAAGGGGTAGGGAAGGAAGGGTTGAAAGGGGATCTATGGGGGGAACATATACAGTATGAGAAAGACAGAGTGTAGGAGTCTGAGCCTTGATAGGAGTATCAGGAGTTAAGGGGTGGCATTAACTGGGAGTGAGGTCCCACTTAAAAGGGGAGGTGAAAGGTAGGGGAAAAAAGGAGGTTGGAGTTTTGAAGGAGATGGTGTAGGGGTGGAAATAGGGGTTAGGAATAGATAGTAGAGAGTTGGGTACCGAGGAGGGGCAATGGGAACTGTTCTCTATCCAAAATGAAAATGTACTTGGGTCTGTGTGGGTTGGTTCTGTGGGGATTTGTATTGAGGATTCAAATGGGGTGGGAAGCAGATGTTAAAACTCATGATAGAACTATTGATTGATAGTCTATAAATTGTACAGCATTACAAAAATCTCATAGTAAGATACATAGGAGAAATGCCTTCATGAATGAATGGAAAAAGTATACAAAAGTGCCAATATTAATAACCACAGCTTTATGTAGCCACAGATTAAGGGCAAATAGTCAAATACTTGCACTGGTGTTAGCTATTAGTAGGGATGTGGAGGTTAATCCTGGACCTACACCAATGAATGGTATAGGAGTAATTCGTGAGACTGTCAGGAGCTTGATCAACAAAATGGATGCCTTCAGGGCCTTGGTGGAGAGCACACAACCAGACATAATGATCATATCAAAAACCTGGTTACACTCCGGTATTAGTGATAATGAGATCCAGATATCAAGTTATACAACAGCAAGAAAAGATGGGGTAGAAGAGGGGGAGGAGTCATGTTGTTTTTAAAAGACACCTTGGGGCCACACCGTATTGTATATTCAGAGAATATTGAATGGATAGAATGCCTGTTGACAGAGCTAATGTTAAATGATGAAATGGTTGGTGTAATATATGCTCCACCAAATACAAAGACAGCATATTTTGAGCTATTAGCAGGAAAAATATTAGATAAGTTGAACAATAAGAATTTAATTTTAGTAGGAGATTTTAATGCTGCATGGACACAAAAGAGGGGAAACAAACTTGTGGAAAGTATGAATATTTTAGGACTGAGGCAAATTGCATGTGAACTAACAAGATGCACAAAATAAATAAATCAGGGCTCCAGTCTAGATTTAGTCTTTGTTTCCCCAGATCTCATAGCAAGTGAAGTCAGAATAATACCTTTAAACATAGGGAATCATTTCCCTGTAAAATGTTTCTTAGACTTAATCAAAATCTATAAAACAGAACCTTTAACATACTGGACAAAGGAATTGAAGAAATTCAACATAGAAGCTTTTAGGAATTCATTATGTAGTGTCAGTTTGGACAGAATAACATTAATTCCTGAACTTGACTTGGCAATCCAAGATTTCATGAATGTGATGTTACAAGTAATAAACAAACATGCTCCCAAGGTTCAAAAAACTCATACTAAAAAACAAGTACCCTGGATCACTGAAAACATCAAGAAAAACATAAGAATTAAACATTATTTGTGGAAAAAAGCTAGAAGAACTGGGAAAATACAGGACTGGAACTTTTTTAAGAAGTGGAGAATTAATGTACCAAAACAATAAAGGTAGCAAAAAGCAGTTACTATAGGACAAACATTGATCAATCTAGGGGCTCCAGACAATTCTGGCAACAAAATAAAATGGCTTCAGAACCCAGGAAGTTCTAGGGTTCCAATAAATTTAGCTCAAGCTAATGTTATAATAGGGGATCAACAAAAAGTGGTCAATATTCTAAGCAATTATTTTACAGACCTACCAGATCTGGGTAAAACTAACATGGAACCCTTGAATGCCAATATACCGCTTCAAGAGATGCTGGGTGACATGCAAGAGGTGGGTACAAGGCCTTGTTTTTGTTTTAAAACTATTGCAGTAAAAGAGGTCGAGAAAGAACTAAGACATTTAAAAATGAATAAAGCAGGGGGCCTGAACAGATTAGAAGCCAGATTCTTGAAGCTGAGGACAGACATAATTGCACCAACAAGAATGTATTTGTTTAACTGTAGCCATTGTTCCTCTACTTTTCCTGAAATCTGGAAACTAGGGAAGATTGTTCCCATCTTCAAGGGAGGAGACCCCCGATACCCATCAACTACCTAGCAATAGCCCTTCTTCCATTATTATCAAAAATATTAGAGAGGTTTGTGCATAGTCAACTAAATCTTTATTTGGAACAATATAAACTGTTAGCAAACAGCCAGCATGGATTTAGGGAGGGAAGGTCCATGAGCACAGCCAGAGTGGATTTCACCAACCTAGTAGCAACATCAATGAACAAGGAGAAGGACACAGGGGCCGTGTTGGTGGACCTCAATAAAGAATTTGATTTGGTAAATTAAGGGATTCTGTTGCAGAGACTATATGCAATAGGAGTCCAAACAGAACCCCTTGATTGGTCTAGGTCCTATTTGATGAGCAGGAAACCATGTGTGTCACAAGTGTATATTTCACCAATCTGAGAACAGTACAGAGAGCAGTCCCACAGGGATCGATTTGGGGCCCCTTGTTTTTCAACATATACATCAATCAATTACCAGGACAGATAAGACACAGTGAGGTCAGGCTATATGCTGACGACACAGTTTTTGTGGCATCGGCTGACACAGAAACACAGAAACACAGACTTTGTTGGAAGATAAGGACCACTTGGCCCACCTAGTCTGCCCATTTCCCTACCTATTGGATAAGCTGCAGATCCTAGTTCACCAAAAGCCTACTTCTTCCTACCCCCCACCAGAATTGCCTTATGCCTGTCCCAAGCATTCTTGAATTCCCCCACTGTTTTTGACCCCTCAGCCTCCTCAGGAAGGCTGTTCCATGTGTCCACCATCCTCTCTGTGAAACAGTACTTCCTCACATTGCCGCTGTGCCCCCATCTTCATATTGTGTCCCCTTGTTCTTGCACATTTCTTTTTCTGAAAGATGCTACCCTCTTGGACTTTGTTGATTCCCTTGAGGTACTGGAGAGTTTCTATCATCTCCCCCTTCCCCTTTCCTCATGGGTATACATATTAAGCTCCTTTAGTCTCTTTTCATATGGCTTTTGTTGCAGAACCTGCACCATTTTAGTTGCCCTCCTCTGGACTGCCTCCATCCTATCTATGTCCTTGTGGAGATGGGGTGTCAAGAAATGCATGCAGTACTCCAGATGGGGTCTCACCAACTGTCTGTACAGAGGGATAACAACTTCCTATTTTCTAATGGTGATGCCTTTTTCTCTATGTCCTAGTATGCCCCCAGTCATCCACCTCCTCACATTGCTTGCTTACCTTTAGGATATCTGATATGACTACCCCAAGGTCCCTTTCCATTTGAGTTGTTGTTAATACCCCCCTCCATTGTGTACTCTTCCCCTGGGTTTTTGTTTCTCAGTTGCATTACTTTGCACTTCTTTGCATTGAATCTAAGCAGCCATACTTTTGACCATTCCTCCAACCTTGCCAACCCCCTTGTGTATCAACCCTGTTGCAGATCTTTGTGCAGTCTATGAAGAGGCATACTTTTCCTTCCAGTCCCTCTGCAATGTCACTTATAAAGACATTAAAAAGGACCGGACCCAGTACTGGACCCTGTGGTATCCCACTAGTAACCCCCCTTTCTTCCGAGTGGATTACATTTACTATTGCCCTCTGTGTCCTGTTGCCCAGCCAGTTTTTTACCCAGGCTACCACCCTGGGACTAACTCCAAGGCTGGCTAATTTATTTATTAATCTTTTGTATGGGATTGTGTCACATGCCTTGCTAAAGTCTAGGTAGGCCATGTTCACAGCCCCTCCCTGGTCTACTACTTTGGTCACCCAGTCAAAGAAATCTATTAGATTCATCTGCCATGACCTTCCCACTGTGAATCCATGCTGCCCTGGGTCCTGTGCCCCAATGGCCTCTAGGTACTCAGCAATTCTTTCTTTCTGACAGCCTGGCTTCACTTAGTGAAGATTTACAGGAGGACCTTAACAGAATGGAGTCATGGTTTGCTGATTCAGATCTTCTAATGAATAGCAAGAAAACACAGGGAATGTTTTTTACAATTAGTGTGAGTAAACAGAAGGTAGAAAACCTGAATATAAAATTCAACAATGGCCAGCTGCTGGTGGTTACATGTTTAAAAAATTTCTAGGAATCTTAGTGGATAATAAAATGTTGTATAAAAAACACATTGAATCAATGACAAAGAAAATAAACCAAAGGATGTGAGCCTTGAGGAGAACTTCAAATTGCTTTACTAAAAGTACTAGGAAAAAAAATAACACAATTACTAATTCTGATATTAGAATATGGATGTATAGTATATAAAATTGAAATAGATAAACATACAATATATAATAAAATATGTATAATATATATATATATATATATATATATATACACTGTATATATAAATAAAATATGAAATATAAAATAGATTGAACCTTTGTTTTAACTGCATTTATTTCCTTGGCTCCCCAGTGACTGCATGTACATTGCATGTAATACTATAATCCCCATGTTAAGCCTTTTATATTGCATAGCCACTTCTTAATGTATGTCACTACACCAGTATGTACTGATTTCACTGAAATATTTGTATTATGTAATGTGACCTCATACCAAGTGATTTCGTTAGTC
Organism: Neoceratodus forsteri; assembly: GCA_016271365.2. Lineage (NCBI taxonomy): Eukaryota > Metazoa > Chordata > Ceratodontiformes > Ceratodontidae > Neoceratodus > Neoceratodus forsteri. The sequence continues at coordinate 105,937,781 of CM057457.1, forward strand.
CTGTTTTGTTCTAATTGTATCTCTGTATTGTACTGAAGTTTGTTGTGTTTGCCACCCTGGTGGCCCGGGGTGCAACTGAAAACTGTCCTCTGAATCAGTTTTCTCACCTGGCTATCAAACAAAGATCTACTGAAAAAAGTAGACCAGACCTATTACAGACTCGCTAGGTTCGCAAGCTGTAGTCCTTTTGGTACTCATCATTGTCTAACTTATCAGAAATTAGATTGGCTTGGACAGGAGGAACATAGATTATTTAATTGGCCTTCTTGGGGTTTCAAATTACTAAATTCCAAAATTGCACATCCTTTAAAATCCTTAGTGACGTTTGCATCACCAAGTAGTAGTACATATAACCTGAGAACAAGTGACACTAATCTGTCTTACCCGCAAGTCTACAATAGATTTGGGGAAGCTATGTTACAAACATCCTTGGCAATGACCTGAAATGGAATAACAATAGAACTAAAAGCCAAAAACTCTATAAAAGTGTTGCAAAATTCCTTAAGGAAATTCTTGCAAACTCCTTGTAAATGCTTCACATGAAATATCAGTGTCCCGGAATGTGTTCCAAGTGCAATATGTAACTTATATGTTTATAGCTATTTTAAATGTTTGTGCTCTATGTATAATTTGGAATCTATGACCGGTCATCGACAAAAAGTTTGTCAAATGACCGGACAGCGAAACCATCATGTTGACCAAGTTTTGCAGTTGGCAGATGGTTTCTGACTCATTAACATGAACCAAACCCCCCACACGGGGGGCTATGCCCCCACCCCCGACTAAATATAATCAACTCTGAGTTGGAGATGATTGGGGAGGGGGTGCAAGAGCCCCAAATACAGTGCCAGGGTCCAGCACCGACCCTACAGCGACCTGGCACTGTAGTCACTGTAGTGTCGGTCAATGTCAAAGTTTTGATGTTGGAGGTGTATACCTGTAATTTGTATTTTGTACAGGTTATTATTTGAAAATAGGGATTAGATCCCTAAATATATGTACCTGGATAAAAATAAATGTTATCATCATTATCATCTTCATTTTAGGGAAAAAGGACCAGTACCATCAAGGGGGAGAAGGGGGAAGAGGCACTGACGAGGTGATAGAAGATGATAGAGTGAGGGAGGGGCTGCTAGCACTAAATATAGACAAGTCTCCAGGACCAAATCGCATACATGGAAGGGTGCTAAGAAAGCTGTCAGAGGAACTTGCAGGGCCACTGGTGGGCCTCTTCAACAGCTTTCTGGAGTTGAGTGTGGTGCCACAGAACTGGAAAATGGCACATGTGGTGCCTCTCTGCAACAGCGGTCCAAGGGATGACTCATGAAACTACAAGCCAGTCAGTATGACCTAAATTGTGTGCAGGCTCATGGAGACCATACTCAAGGAGAGACTGGTAAGATATATGGAGGAGGAGGAGGATGGTCTCCAGGATGAGAAGCAGCATAGAGTTGTGGGAGGAAGATCATGCCAATTGAACCCAACTGACTTATTTGACAGAGTCATCAGGGCAGTAGACAGGGGCCAAGTAGTAAACATCCTGTACCTGGACTTCAGCAAGACCTTTGATTCTGTGCCTCACAAGAGGCTGATCAGGAAATAGGTTGATCTTGGTGTTGGGGAAAAATGACCAGGTGGGTAGAAAGCTGGCTGAGGGGCAGGACCCCGAGGGTGATGGTAGGGTGAGAGTTATCCAACACAAGGGAAGTCACCAACAGTGTCCACAGAGCTCAATGCTGGAACCAGTGTTGTTCAAGGTCTTTATCAATGACATTGAAGAGGGCATTAAGGCAAAGCGTGCCTGTTTGTGGGCATCACCAAGCTCTGTGGGAGGGTGGACACAATTGAGGGGATAGGAGGACCTGCAGAAAGACCTCAGAAAACTTGAGAGATGGTCAGGGATCTGGCAACTTGGCTTCAATGCCAAGAAATGCAAAGTGATGCAAGTTGGAGCCAGGAACCCAAGAACCGAGTACTACCGGGGGGGTTGGTAGAAGCAACAGAGGAGAAAACAGATCTGGGAGTTATAACTAGTGACCTAAAGCACTCCTTGCAATGCAAAAAGACAGCAGAAAATGCCAACAGGATGTTGGGATGTATAGTCAGGTGGATCGCCAGTAGGCGGAAGGTGGTTATACTTGCCATTTACAGGGCACTGGTTAGACAGCAGCTAGAATAAGGAGTAAGATACTTGTGTCCATACCTTAAAAAGGACATCAGCCTGCTGCAGAAAGTCCAGTGGAGGGCTACCAAAATGATTGTGGGTCAACAGGGAATGTCTTACAAGGGGAGGCTGGGAGCCCTGTAAATGTACTCCCTGGAGGAGAGGAGGGAGAGAGGGGCAAGATAGAGATCTTCAGATACTTGAAGGGGATACAGAGGGTGAATAGGGAAAGTCTTTTCAAGCTAAAGTGCCACTAGAGCTGTGCAGAATATAACATTCTGCCTGCAGAATTGCCATTCTGATTCCACAAAATTTTGCGGAACTTCGCCAAATTTTAAATGTCACTAATTTTGCTCTACTTTAAAAAGTCCTCATTCAACTTTTTTAATTTTTTTATTTTATTGAAATTTCAGAATTACAATACTTTGAGTTGAAGACTCCTTTGTAAAGGCTCCACATCAATACAAAACAGAAACATTACTTAAAGACAATTTGTACATAGCTCAATAAGCAGAAACATTACATTAAGACAAATTTTACATGGTTACACAATACAGGATAATTTACATTGCTTGGTTAGTATCTCTAGGGTTGTTAAAGGACCCTGGGTCTTCAAGGTGAAGTGGAACAGTGCATTTGATAGACAGTTATTAAATGCTCACATACATGTACAAAATGTCAGAGTTACAGATTGAAAGGAGGCAGAGTTATGAGTGGCCAAAAATGTTATAAAAATTTAATTTTCAGTTACTTTGATCGAATTTTTAAATTTCTTATCCAAATTTCTCCACAATTTCATGATTTAGAGAAATATAAAACATGGGCACATGCACCAAATTTTAATTCTCAGGCTTTAAAGGGGTCTGAGATATAGGTAGCCAAACATTTTGCCAAAATGTACACTTTTGCTATTTTAGTATAATTTCGATAGTATTTATTGAAATGCTATAAATTTTACAGGTATACAGGTTATCTATACATTTATATAAGTACATAGTATCAGATTTCTAACTTCAAATGGGACTGATTTATAGTCTGCCAAAGATGGCAAAATGTAAATTTCTGTTATTTCTCTCTGATTTTAAAACAACATATCCAAAATTAACCAGATTTGAAACATTTAAACTACTATGCCCCATGGTCATTTCAGACAAAATTCATATTTACATCTTTAAATTGGACAAAATTAAAAGTAGTCAAACATTCACAACATTTTAAAACTAAATTTTGCAAGAATGTAAACTGCAAAAAATTATAAATCCCTGGAACTTAAGTCAAATTCCATGAGACTTTGTGAAAATTGTGAAATTTTATATAAATTCCATAAAATTGGAATTTACAAATTCCACTCAGTCTTAACTGGGGGATTCAAATGATATGATGGGGTACATGAGGCAGGTGGTACAGGGGGATGCCAGGTTCAGGAGAAACATAGAAACAAAGAAACATAGAAGTTGACGACAGATAAGGATCGCAAGGCCCATCCAGTCTGCCCATTTCTTTTTCTACCTTATGAATGTGCCATTGGCCTTTGCTCTGTCAATGGCCTGTCTAGATTTAAAAACAACTCCAGTCAGTCAAAGCCTAAATGGATGACTAAAGATTTGGCCAAACTTATTAAAAAGAAAAAAGGTATTATACATCATATCTCAAAGCTAAAACACCTAATAATTGGTAGTCATTTTTGTCCATTCAAAAAAGTGTATAAACAACAACAGAAAGCTAAAAAGAGGTGGGAGCTCAAACTGGCAACTGATGCTTGTAAAGATAATAGCAAATCTTTTTTTTTTTTTGCTTATATCAATTCATTAAAAAATTCCACTTGTCAGGTAGGCCCCCTTTTGTTTAACGATAATTTAATTCATGACCCTCTTGAGATGGCCAATATATTTAATGCAGCATTTGGTAATATATTTCAGAAGAAACATATGCACACTGTTATAGATGATTCTTTAGGTAGTGACATATCCATTTCTTCTACAGACGTGCATACCAAACTGCTTGGCTTAAAAGGGAAAATCAGTGCATCCCCTGACAATGTACCTGGTCACCTTTTATATTTATTGGCTGATAGCTTGGCACTCCCATTAAAACTTTTATTTGAACAGTGTTTGAATCAGAATTATGTGCCTGATTTATGGAGGACAGCATATGTCATTCCTATTCACAAGACAGGTCCTAGAAACATTTGGGAAAATTACAGACCCATTAGCTTAACTTCTTCACTGTGTAAAGTTCTGGAGAGTTTAATTAAGGATATGATTACTTCCATCTTACGTGATATTGATCCCGAACAACATGGTTTTATGAAAGGTGGAAGCTGCCTGACAAATATGTTGTGTTTCTATGAGGTTGTTAGTCTTCAAATAGAAAATAGACTTCCTTATGATGTGGTTTATTTGGATTTTAGTAAGGCATTTGTCCTCCTTCCACACTGGGCTTTGCTTAAGAGATTACATCAACTTAATATAAATCCTATCCTGATCAAATGGATATCAAATTGGTTAAATGATCGAACGCAGCAGGTTCTTATAAATGGGCAACTTTCATGTCTGGATTCCATCTCGAGTGGTGTACCTCAGGGTTCTGTCCTGGGTCAGTTGCTTCTCTAATACTATTAAGTATGCAGATGATAGTAAGATTGGGTGATCTTGCACAAATCTCGATCAAATTAAAATAATACAGAATGATTTAGATAACATCTCCTGGATCTCAAACTGGGGTATGAAATTAATCACACAAAGTGCAGAATTTTGCATTTTGGGCCCTACAATCCCATGCATGTTTACACTTTAGACAACAAGGCCCTAGTCAGTTCTGAGCTTGAGAAGGACCTTGGGGTCTTTGTATATAACAAACTCCTTTTTGATTCCCAGATTAATGCTGTTCTATGCAAGGCAAATGGTGTTGTTTGGGTTATTAAGAGAAATTTTAAATAATAATAATAATAATTTCTATTTATAAGGTGCCTTTCAAGTGTCAAGGCGCCGTACATAATCACAATTAAAACAAGCATGATAAAAAATACAGGCAAACCAATTAAAACATTCATCAAGGGATAAACAAGTGTTAATGCCATTATTTAGAGCTTACGTCCATCCTCACTTGGATTTCTTATCACTGTTCTAGTGCCCTCATAAGAAACAGGACATTCTGAAACTGGAAAGAGTTCAGAGGGGATTTACTAAATGAATAAAATGATTTAAGGATGTCCCTTATGACCTTAGACTTCATTCACTCAACCTAATGTCATTATTCACCAGAAGGTTAAGAGGGGATGTCATTCTGATGTATGATATTGTAAATGGTTCCCAGTTATTAGTAATTTTGGGTCTCTCCTTTAAAGATGACATATTCAATCTTAGAGGTCATCCATTACAGATACAGCAGAAACGCTTTAACCATTTGCCGCAAAAGTATTTTTATACTCTGCGTGTTGTTAAATATTGGAATGAACTACCAATCCAGGTGATTGTTAGTAGCTCTAAAATATCTTTCAAAAATCAGTTGGATAAATATATTTGATCACATTCATCCTTAAATTATTAATTTATAGGAGCACTTATGAGCTTAACTGCTCCCTAGCTTCATTCCTGTCATAGTATGAATCTATTCATACTCATCTGTATTGCTCCCTTATGCCTATCCCATGACTGTTTGAACCCCTGCACTGTATTCATATCCACCACTTCCTGAGGTAGGCCTTTCCATGCATCTACTACCATTGCTGTGAAAAACAACATCCTCACATTACCCCTTAATTGGCCTCCCTCTAATCTCATGCTGTGTCCTCTTGTCCTGCTATTTTTATTTTTTATTTTTTTTTAGGTGTTATTTTCGGAGCTCCGGCTACCCCGCACTCCGCCGTTCCCCCGGTGCCATTCCCAGACATGAGACCCCCTCCCTTCCGCACCCCGCGACTTACCCTTCACGGCAGGGTGGTGAGGAGCGACTCAACCCACCACAATGGATCCATGCCAGGGAGGCGTCCTCCAGGAATGGCACCAGGGAATGACATCATGCCACTGGGCTCCATTTTTTCTTGTTTTTCTCCCCCCCTGACAGGCCATGGCATGCAATGACGCCAGTGACTGAGTGCATGGTAGCTCCCATGCGTGCACTAGTCAAGCGTCAGCCACGTCCCGCCCTCCCCTAGTCTTTGCGGCTATGTGCTGTCGGTCCCCCCAGCCTCCGCTAGGGGTCAGACAAGCACCGAACAAATCCCACCACCCGGAGATGGAGAGCAGTCCTCGGATGCTCAATCCATCTCCACCGCGATTTCTCGCAACCTGCGCCTGCTCCCGGACGTGGTCGCCGGCGTGGCGTGAGGTGTGGCGTCCAGCGCCTCAACCCTCAGCGCCACCGGGCCAGTGCTATTTTCCTGATATTGAAACATGTTAGACTCTTTCACCTTGTTAATGCCCTTAAGGTGTTTGAGAGTTTTGATCATATCACCTCTCTTCCTCCTTTGCTCAAGGGTATACATATTGAGCTCAGTTAATCTGTCCTCATATGTTTTCTGATGCAGTCTCTGCACCATTTTGGCTGACCTTCTCTGGACTGCCTCAATTTGGTTAATGTCCTTGTGAAGGTGTGACCTCCAGTACTGCATGCAGTACTCCAGATGGGGTATAACCAGTGTCTTGTAAAGAGGGATTATTACCTCCCTCTTCTGAATTGTGATACCCCTACTAATACACCCCGACATCCCTCTAGCCATACCTACTGCCTTAGTGGTGTGCTTGGATGATTTCAGGTAATTGGTGATGATGACGCCCAAGTCTTTTTCTTCCCGTGTGACTGCCAGCAACTCTCGTCCTAGCCCATAGGTGGCTTCAGGGTTTCTCTTCCCCTATGTGCATGATCTTGCACTTCTTTGTGTTAAACCCCAGTTGCCACCCTTCCAACCATTTTGCTAGTTTATCCAGATCTCTTCTCATTCTGCCCACCCCATCTGGATCATCTACTCTGTTGCAGATCTTGGTGTCATCTGCAAACAGACAAACCTTATCCTCCAGTCCATCTGCAATGTCACTGATGAAGATATTGAAGAGGACTAGCCCCAGGACTGATCCCTGAGGTACCCCATGTGTGACTTGGATCTCTTCTGACTGTATGCCATTTACCACAACTCTCTATTTTCTGCCCATCAACCAGTTTGCCACCCTGTTGACCAACATCTGACCCACCCCAAGCCTACCCAGCATATTAATCAATCCTCTATGTGTAACAGTATCAAAAGCTTTGCTGAAGATAAGGTAGGCAACATCAACTGCCCCCCTTTGGTCCACCACTCTGGTTACCCAGTAAAAGAAATCTATGAGATTAGTTTGACAGGACCTTCATTTTGTAAACCCATGCTGTCTTGGATCCTGTGCTCCTATGGATTCCAGGTGGTGCACTATCCTTTCTTAAGGACTGTCTCCATAATCTTGCCCACTACTGAGGAAAGACTGACTAGTCTATAGTTCCCTGCCTCCTCCCCACTACCACTCTTGTGGAGCAGGATCATATGAGCCCTTTGCCAGTTTTCTGGGACCTCTCCTGTGCTCAGAGACTCACTAAACAGTTTTAATAATGGCTCTGCTAGTTCCACCCTTAGCTCCTTTAGTATCCTGGGATGTATGCCATCAGGTCCCATTGCCTTGTCTACACTGAGCTTATCAAGCTCTTGTAGGTCCCTTTCTTTTGTGAAGGGAGTAGTGCTCACCTCCCTTCCCCGTGTCCATGGTGGTGAGTTGTGAGCCCTCCCCTACCTTTTCTTCAGTAAACAGTGAGCAGAAATATCTATTTAGCATAGATGGTTTTACACAGTCTTTCTCCTAACACGCCCCCTTATCCCCTTTGATCTTAGCAATACCCCCTGTGGACTTTCTCCTTTCACTAATATAGCTATAGAAAGTCTTGTCACCTTCTTTCACTGTTCATGCTAGTGTTTCCTCGGTTTGGGCCTTTGCCTGCCTTACTGCCTTCCCTGCTTCCCTTAGGGAAGTTTGGTATGCCTCCCTATCTTCATCCTCCTGCATTCCCTTATATTTTCTGAAGGCCAACCTTTTGGCTCTGACCTTTTCTGCTACTGTGTTTGAGAATCCTTCTTTCCTTCTTCCCTCTTCTTCTTCTTTCCTTCTTCTTTTGCACTTCCTTTTCTTACTAACACAATGGGATGTTGCTTCAGGTATTGCATCTTTAATGCTTGCCCACTTTGCCTGTACCCCCTCATTTCTTCTTGCCAGGGCTAGCTTAACTCTGTTGGCCATCTTATCAAAGTCAGCTCCTCTGAAGTTCCATATTTTTGCCTTAGAATGGGATGATTTAGTTCTAGTGGCCAAATTGAACCATACCATGTGATGGTGACTGGCCCTCAGGTGACCTTCTACCTGGAGATCTGTGATCCTTTCCCTGTTAGTCAGTACTAGAGCTAGGATAGCCCTGTCTCTTGTGGGTTGTTTTACCAGTTGTTTGAGCCCCCCCCTTGCAGGGAATCCACCATGTGTCTAGTTCTGGCAGATGTCCCTGCTGGCATTGACCAATCTGTATCTGGCATGTTGAAGTCTCCCATTATCAGAATCTCCCCTTTAGCTGTCATGTTTTGTATATCTTTGAACAGTAATGTGTCTATGTCTTCCCCCTGGTCTGGAGACCTGTACACAACCCTAGGTTGTATGGCTGTCCCATTTCATGTTTCCAGGGTGACCCACAGTTCTTCTGGCTCCTTATGTGTGTTCTGAATGTCTGTTGCTTTGATACTTTCATTGACATAAAGGGCCACTCCACCCCCCTTTTGCACCTCAGTTTCTTCTGAACAGTACATAGCCATGTACTGAAGTCTCCTGAGTGTGGTTAATGGTAAACCATGTCTCCCTAATGGCTACTATGTCCAGTTTAGCCTCTGTCATTATTGCCTGCAGGTCTGGGATCTTGTTTTCCAGACTGCGAGCATTTGTGTACATGATTTTCCATTAGCCAGATTTCAGTGTGTTAGTTGTTGGGTGAGGTCTGGCATTTCCCCTGTGTGTTGTATGGGGAGTAGGACCTTTTTCCTTACCTGGTGATGCAAATGAATTACAAACATGCTGAACTCCTGTTTGACCTCTAACTGAGGGGGGAGGGGTGTTCTTCCCATTCGAAGTATGGAGTGCTGCACCCCTCTCTCCATTTGCTAGTTTGCTAGGAGTTAGATGCATAATTTCACCAAGAAATGGACAGCTGAGCTGGGTAGCACATCAATGGTAGACCTACAGTTGGAACAAGGAAGAACAGAGTATTAATTCCAACCTGAATGTAGGATATATCAGGACTACACCCAGTAAATTGATGATCCAGGGAGCCTGAAGTAAGTGCAAGTCTGGGATTTAGAGGTACTCAAAAATATGTAGTGGGGGAGGACAATGTCTGAGGCACCAGGAAGGAAGACTTCTGGCTATTCCAACAGGTTGATAGGAAAAAGAGTAGGTGACTTGTTTTAAGAAATTTTGTCACTGTAAGGAGCAAAGAGGATATCAGTGGGATCAGTAGTTCTACTGAGTCAATCTGGCTACAGTAAGAGAGAAGGGGGAGGGGAAAAATAGTCACCCAGGGAGGAACAGCTGGTCTGCAAAAAGCTTAGCCTAGCTTATCAAATTAAGTAATGATACATAGAAACATAGACTTTGATGGCAGATAAGGACCACTTGGCCCACCCAGTCTGCCCATTTCCCTACCTACTGGATAAGCTGCAGATTCTAGTTAACCAACAGCCTGCTTCCTGCAACCCCCCACTATAATTGCTTTGTGTCTGTCCCATGCATGTTTGAATTCCCCCACTGTTTTAGACCCAATGACCTCCTCAGGAAGGCTGTTCCATGTATCCACCACTCTCTCTGTGAAAATAATTTCACATTACCCCTGAGCCGTCCCCCTATCTTTAAACTGTGCCCCTTGTTCTTACACATCTCTTTTTCTGAAAAATGCTACCCTCCTGGACTTTGTTGATTCCTTGAGGTACTTGAACATTTTATCATGTCCCCCTACCCTCCTTTCATCAAGGGTATACATATTTAACTCTCTCGGTCTCTCTTCATATGGTTTCTGATGTAGACCCTGCACCATTTTAGTTGCCCTCCTCTGGACTGCTTCCATCCTGTCTATGTCCTTGCGTAGATGAGGTCTCCAAACTGCACACAGTACTCCAGATGGGGTCTCACCAACTGTCTGTATAGAGGATAACCACTTCCTTTTTCTACTTGTGATGCCCTTCCTATGCATCCCAGTATCCCCTGGCTCTCCTTACTGACTTTCACATTGCTTACCCACCTTTAGGTCATCTGATATGACTACTCCCAGGTCCTTTCCATTTCTGTTGTTGTTAGTACCCCCTGCTATTGTGTACTCTTCTCTTGGGTTTTTGTTTCCCAGGTGCATTACTTTGCACTTCTTTGCATTGAATCTAAGTTGCCATATGTCTGACCATTCATCCAACCTTGCCAAGTTCCTTCTCATCTTTTCTACCCCCTCTTCTGTATCAACTCTGTTACAGATCTTTGTGTCATCTGTAAAGAGGCATACCTTTCCCTCCAGACCCTCTGCAATGTCACTTATAAAGATGTTAAAGAGGATTGGACCCAGTACTGAGCCCTGAATACTCCACTAGTAACCCCCTTTCTTCGGAATGTGTTCCATTCACTATTACCTTCTGTGTCCTGTTGTACAGCCAGTTTTCTACCCAGGCTACCACCCTAGGACCCACTCCCAGGCTGGCTAACTTGATTATTAATCTTTTGTGTGGGACTGTGTCAAATGCCTTGCTAAAGTCTAGGTAGGCCATATCCACAGCCCCTCCCTGGTCTATTACTTTGGTCACCCAGTCAAAGAAATCAATTAGATTAGTCTGACATGACCTTCCTGCTGTAAATCCATGTTGCTTTGGGTCCTGTGCCCCGCTGGCCTCTAGGTACTCAACAATTCTTTCTTTCAGAAGTGATTCCATCATTTTCCCTACCACTGAGGTCAAACTTACAGGTCTGTAGTTTCCTGCTTCTGTCATGCTCCCACTTTTGTAAAGGGGAATCACATCTGCCCTCCTCCAGTCCTCAGGTACCACCCCATCCTGCCATGATTTGTTAAAAAGTGTGGTCAGTAGTGTCACTAGGTCCCCCCTTAGTTCTTTTAGGATTCTGGGGTGAATCCCATCAGGCCCCATTGCTTTGTCCACCTTGAGTTTTAGGAGTTCTTTCAGGACTCTTTCTTCTGTGAATGGACTGGTATCAACCCCCCTACCCAGTGTGCTTCAATTGTCTGGTTTAGGTAACTGCTCCTCATCTTCTTTTGTGAATACTGAGTAAAAGTATTCATTCAATATCTCTGCCTTTTCACTGTCTCCCTCTGCCCACCTCCCCTCTCCTTTATTAATCTTCACTATCCCTCCCTTAACCTTTCTATGCTCCCTAATGTACCTATAAAAGGTTTTATCCCCTTTTGACCGAGTTGGCTATTTTTCCTGGTTTGTGCCTTTTGCTATTCTGACTGCCTTTCCTACTTCTTTCTGCTTTAATTGATATAGTTCCTGTTGTGCTCCCTCTGTGATTCCTTATACTTTTTGAATTCAGCCTTTTTCTCCTTAACCTTCCCTGCCACCTCTTTTGAGAACCATAGTGGTTTTTTACTCCACTTTGTTTTCTTTATTTGTTTTACACAAAGACTTGTTGCCTCTATGATGGCAGTTTTGATTTTTCTCCATTATTCTTCCACCCCTCCTATTTGGCCATTTGCTAGTGCATTCTTCAGGTGTTCACCCATTTTGCCAAAGTCAGCCCTTCTAAAGTCCAGTATCCTTGTTTTTGTTTGACTTATCTCCATGGTTGTGCTCATTTTGAAGCACACTGTGCAGTGGTCGCTTGTTCACAGATGTCTACTGACTTCTAAATTTGTGATTCTCTCTCCATTTGAGAGTACCAGGTCTAGTATTGCTCCCTCCTGAGTGGGTTCCAGCACTAGCTGTCTAAGGTCTGCCCCCTGCAGGGCATCGAGAATGACCCTGCTCTTGGATGTAGCTGCAGTACATGTCCTCCAGTTAACATCTGGCATATTCAGGTCCCCCATCAACAGTATCTCCCCTTTTTCTGCCATTTTGAGAATGTCCTCTGTCATTTTCTTGTCCATTTCCTCCCCTTGAGATGGGGGTCTGTATACAACTCCTGTGCGGATTGAGATGCCATTTCCCATCTCCAAGGTAACCCAGAGTGCCTCTTGTCCTCCCCCTTTACTTTTTAGTTCTGTAGCTTTGATCCCTTCCCTTATGTATAGAGCTACTCCACCTCCTCTTTTACCTTCCCTGTCCCTTCTGTAGATTGTGTACCCTGGTATGTTGACATCCCATTCATGGTTCTCGGTGTACCATGTTTCTGTGACTGCCACAATACCCAATTGTTCATCTTCCATCAAAGCTACTAGCTCAGAAAGCTTGTTTCCCAGACTACGGGCATTAGTAGTCATTGCCCTCCATTTAATGTTGGCTTGATCCTTTTTTCCCCCATCCCTGCTCTTATTGCTCTTGTCTATTTTACCATTTACCCCCATCCTGGCCTGTGTTGAGCTCTGTACCTCAGTGTTTACCGTACTACCTGCCATGTTTTGTGGGGGGAGGCTTGACTTTTCCTGCCTTTTATCAGTACTTCCCCCCTTATCTAGTTTAAAAGCTTGCCAAGGAAGCATCTAAACCTGGCACCTAGGAGCTTGGTCCCCTTTGTGGACAAATGCAGACCATCATACCAGTATAGACCTTTATCTCTCCAGGTGGACCCCCAGTCCCCAATGAAGCCAAAGCCCTGTGTTCTGCACCAGTTTTGCAAACATTCATTAAACTGCATGGTGTGCAGTACCCTAGTCTCACTCCTGCCATGGACTGGTAGCACCTCTGAGAAGGTTACTGTGCTTGCTACCCATCTGAGGCCCCTCCCCAACTCCACAAATTCATTCTGCACTGCACTGATCCCATGCCTAGCTAGGTCATTTGTCCCAAGGTGGACAATGATATCTAGTTTTCTCTCCTGTGATGCTGCTTCTACAATTGTGAGGATTTGCTTCTTGTCCCTTCAAGCCATGGCACCAGGCAGGCAGCTTACTTCCTTCTCTCCCTTCCCCAGTTCTACCCTCCTAACAATTGAGTACCCTATCAGTAGCTGTTTCCTTCCCATGTGGTGTCCCTTGCCACCCTTTTGTGGGTCTCCCTTGTGGATGTCCTCAGCATTCTTCTGGGTCTCCACTGAGGGTGCCATCATAGAGGAACCTTGCTCTGCCAGAATGGCATCTGATTTGTGTAGAGGTACAACTGGGGGGCTTCGCCTCTGGTCCACCACCCGCACCCTCCCAGAACCCACTGTGGTCCTACTGCTCTTCATACTCCAAAACCTCTGACTCAGTGATTGTGGCAGTGGTGCTCTTTGGGAGGGGGAGGCCTCCTTAGTCCTTGCTAGTTCAGCCTGGAGGTGGGCAACCTCCTCTCTCAGAGCTGACAGTTGCCTACAAATAGGACAGCAACACAGTTTCCAGAATGTTTCCCAGAAAACTGCTGCCCCACAGCCAGTGCATTGCACCACTCCCCACATGTCCTGTTCCCTTATTATATACAATATGTAATTTTATATATATATATATATATATATATATATATATATGTGTGTGTATTATTATTTGTTTTGTGTACCTGCTCTTTATGCAAGTTGCAGGGTTATTAGGAATATGACAGTTCTGCCCCAAGACCTGTTGAGGAAGTGATGTCAGAACTGTGGCTATAAAGGAAATGCCATGCCTGGGGCGGGGTGGGAAGGGTGGGTGGGTAGTGCACAGCCACTGGTGACTGTTAGAAACAATCAAATACACAACTGCTCCACCACCCTGGTGAGTACTGTCTCTTATAGTAATGCAACTAACACCACAATTTACTAGACCACGGCTCCAACACAAACCACTCTACTGAGTCCAGGGATAAAAATGAACTCACTCCTCAGCCAGCAGGACACTTAAAATGTTACAAAAATATCCTTCCAAATCCTAGGTCTCAACCCCCGCACTCAAGCAAATTCAGTTGTATCTCACTTACTCTGGTTATAAAATTACTACCCTTTTAAAGGAATCCTGCAATTCTCTGCTTAATGTCAATAAGGAAAAATAAAACTAAAACTTTTTGTAGAAAGTGTAGCTCCCCTTCTTACCCAGTGCTCTGCAGTATTATGCCTTAATCAGGTTTCCAGGTCCTAAATGGAGGTGCAGTTTGTTCTTTGCCATAAGTTTTTGAGCTTCCAAAAGACACTTTAAAGTCAGTGTGACTGGCTTCTAACTGTGAAGGATGTCTAAGATAAGCACAGTGATGAAACCCCACCCAGAGCCAATTGACTGACTAGTGACACCTGTGATGTAAGCAGGCCTTTCAATGCAGGCAGACTGCTATGTCTGATTCCAATACACAAAACCTTTCAGTGAAACCAGGGATAAAAACTTAACTTCTCAGCCAGCAGGACACTTAAAATGTTACAAAAATATCCTTCCAAATCCTAGCTCTCAACCCCCGCACTCAAGCAAATTCAGTTGTATCTCACTTACTCTGGTTATAAAATTACTACCCTTTTAAAGGAATCCTGCAATTCTCTGCTTAATGCCAATAAGGAAAAATAAAAATAAAACTTTTTGTAGAAAGTGTAGCTCCCCTTCTTACCCAGTGCTCTGCAGTATTATGCCTTAATCAGGTTTCCAGGTCCTAAATGGAGTTGCAGTTTGTTCTTTGCTGTAAGTTTCTGAGCTTCCAGAATGTTAAATTCTACAAGAAGAATGCTGGATGCTTCATTTATATGCTACCATAAATATTTGAGAAAATGTTACCAATAAATTGTTTCATTTGTTTGTTTGTTTTTGTTTTTGTTGTTGTTGTTGTTGTTGCTTTTCCTCTGTAAGTTTAAAACTACTAATCCAATTTATCCAGTTGTGTTAGACACCAGGATACACTGACTTTGGAGATGTATGTCAAATGTTAAGTCAATGCTTGCAAAAGCACAGAAATTACAAAACAGCCACATTTTTGAGAGTTTTAACAACATTTTGCAAATATTTACATAGTAAACTTTTTAACCCCTGTAACTTAAACATCTCAAATCCAATTCTCTCCATATTTAGAAGATTCTGTAACCATTATGAAAAGGTTATTCATGCTAATTTACACTTGTCAACTCCAAAGGTGCCTACATTACATGCAGATAAAAAAAATCATGAAATTTACCACAAAAAATGAAATGACAGACTTTGAGCACCTATAGATTTGAGACAATCCATCCTAATGTCATTAAATTTGACACATCATTAGAACATCTATGAGCAAGTAATCATGCCACATTTAAGATCTCTAGCCCAATAGATAGCTGAGGTATATGCAGATAAATATTTTCATGAACTTTCCCACAAAAATTTAAATGACAGATTGTGAGCACCTATGATTTTGAGACAATCCATCCTAATTTCATGAAATTCAACACGTCATTAGAGCACTTCTCTGAAAGTTTGAATGCCAAATTACAGATCTCTAGCTCAATGGACAACTGAGTTATGACTAAATTAATACATTTTTAAAATTCCACAAAATTCCACGAACTTTCATGGCATTTAGTAGTAAGTAGTAGTAGTAACATTCATTTATACAGGATATGAACACAACTTCAAACACCATTAGGGTTATAATAACCCTCTAAATGAGGTGCACCTGTTTTGATGTCAATACAAAGTTACAATGATAAAAACAGGCAATAAAAAACTGCACATTTAACAATACAATGAATTACTTAATACAAAACAACAATTTTATGTCATGATACTCAAACATCTTCAAGCGATTCAGATCATCTGTTACATACACAACAAAAACATATTTCTTGATTCATGGCAGAATTAAATTTGGCTATAGTCAGGTCCTGAGTTTTCAATGACAGTGAAAGTTCATTCCAAGTGATAGCAGCTCTGTACTGAAAAGTCAAGGTTACAAATCTATTTTTATATTTGGGGACTATCAAATCTCTAGCTCTACTTTTACATAAATTAAACTGATGAGTGGGGCTAATAAGTCTCTCTGTAAGGCCAGTGGGATATCTGGTCTTATAAATTTAATAGACTAAATTTGTCCAAATTAATTGTCTCCTAATCTCTAGAGAGACCCAATTTAGCTTAGTGTACATATGACAATGATGAGTATCAGTTTTACATCTTAATACAAACCTTGCTAACCTATTATAACATACTGTATATCAAGCTTATATAACATTGTTTTATTAGCACTTGAATATACATGACTTCCATATTCAATCAATGGTATTATTATCTGGTTTTGTATAACCTGTCTGTCCTTAATGCCCAGACAGTTTACTATTCTTCTAAGCGCACCTATCCTGCAATAAACTTTTTTTATTACCATATTTAGATGTTGTTCAAAAGATAACTTATGGTCTACAAGTACCCCTAGGTACTTATAGGCCAAAACCTGTGTCAAACAGTTTCCATCTACAGTTTGTATGTGTAGTTTGCCATTTTGTAAACCATCCTTAATTGTATTTGAACCAATTAACATAGTTTGGGTCTTCTTTGTATTTAAGACGAGACCTGAGAAGGTGAACCAAGCCTGCAGTACATTACAATCTGTCTGCAGGTTGTCTTCCACCTCCCCCAGATGTACTCCATCAGAAACCAGAACAGTGTTGTCTGAGTAAAGCCTGATATAAGTAGATTTTGTGTAGTAAGGAAGATTATTTATATAAATAATAAATAACAGGGGTTCTAATATGGCTCCCTGTGGAACACCACGAGTCACTGGAAGAAACCTTGAACCGATTTCCTCCACCATCACCATTTGAGATTGATCCTCCAAATAAGATCGGAACCAATTTAATGGTTCAGCTGTTACACCTATCTGTTTCAACCTCTGTAATAGTAATGAATGGTCAACCAAATCAAACGCCTTGGATAGGTCGACGAACACCGCATCCACGGACCTTGACATACCAAGTGGAGTTGCCACTGTCATTGAAGTCCGCGAATGTGGTGGTCGTAGACATACCCCTTCTAAAACCTGAATAAAATTTGTTTAACTTATTGTATTTTTCCAGATAATCCATAAATTGACTATGAATCAACCTTTCCAACAACTTAGATTGAACAGATAATAGGGCAATTGGTCTAAAGTTTATTGGCCTAAAGTCTAAACCCCCCTTATGAACTGGCACTATTTTAGCCTGTTTCTAGGATTTAGGAAAATATCCTTCAATCAAACTCTTATTAAAGAGATCAGTTAAGGGTTGAGCCACCTCATATGTTGAATCTTTCAAGACTCTAATTTCTACATCATCTAGACCTTTAGCCTTATTTATTTGTAATTTATTTAATATTGGAACTGTGTTTTGATCTATTCAATTATCATTTACCTCTATCCCACAATGACCCTTTTCTTTTAATCCACGTGGAATGTTTAAATCAGGAAGTTCAATAAAGTATTTATTTAAAATGTTTGCAGCATTATCTGGGTTTTGCAAAACACAATTTTCAATAACTTTTACACTACTGGAATTAGTTTGTGATTTAACAAGGGATTTCATTAGGGCCCACTATTTCTTAGGATCATTAGTACCATTAATTTTATGTTTATAATAAAGTGCTTTCATTTTCTTTACCTCCTGAATAACTACATTTTGTATCTTTTAAAAATGATCCCAAACAGCCTGATCTAAAGTCTTATTAGCTTTTTTCCATAATTGCTTTTTATATGTTATCAATTTTTTTAAAGCATCATTTATCCATGGTAAGTGATTTTGTTTCTTTATTCTCTTTTTATATGGAGCGCACATGATACATACCTCTAGGAACATTTTTGTAAATTCCTCTACTGCCAAATCCAAGTCCAGAATAAGGGAAATCCTATACCATTTTTGTTGTGTCATATAAAATTGAAAAATTTGTTTGTTATAGTTTCTATAACATCTCTTTACTGAAAAGTTCTCCCTTAAAGGTTGAACTTTAAGTTGTTTAATAGAGATAGAACAAGAGACCATTTTGTGACCACCGATATGTGGGGGACAGACTATTGTTTCTAAAACTGCAATATCCAGGGACAAATAAATGAGATCTAATATATTTTCAGGACTGTCTATCTTACCTTTCCTTGTTGGTATGTTAAATATTTGGATCAGATTTAAAGTCTGAAATGATTCTTTTAACTTCTGGCCTCTTCTTTCCCCCCATGCAGCATTAAAATCACCCATTAATACTATATTTTTGTCTCTAATATGCAACCCTATAACATCAGCCAATTTCTCAAAGTGACTTGGTCTGACCTTTGGTGGAGAATAAACCACTGCAACAAGCAAGTCAATGGAAAAGATATGTATCAGGATGCACTCCATTCCTTCAATTTTACAAGACAGTATAGACTCGGAGTGCCCCAAAGAATTATTTACATACAATATTATGCCCCTCCCCTTTCCCCTCTGTCCCTTCTGTGAAAATAGTAATCAATTAAATTTAAATCTTCATCTTCTTCTTTCTTTCCCAACCAGGTTTCTGAAAGAGCAATTATTTCTGTTTTTCCATTTCAACCCAGGCATGAAGTAAATCCATTTTACTTACTAAACTTCATGCATTATCATGCACAATTTTTATATGTCTTGGTTCAGGGCCTGGGTTGGTTTCAATATCACCACTAAGGGCCAAGATCACCAAAAGTACCCATCCATTTGTTCTACCAATTGGCCTGGAAATGGAGCCATACCTCACCTGCTGGTTCTTCAAATGCAGTTTCACCAGGAGGAAATGATTTCTCCTCTTAACCAGGCCAGATCCATTTTTGGCACAACAATCAAAAGGATGAAGACCCTGGTGAAACTGACACTTCAAAGAAAGAGAAGAGGATGAATGTTTAGAACACGTTTGCAACAAGCAAATGAGTATAATCAATATCCCAAAACACAGCCAAACATCACTTTTACATTATTTTTATGAAACTGTTTATATTCCATGGTTATTGTGCAACCATAAGGATTTAAAACCGCAAATAAGTATCCACTAAGAAACTGGTAATAATAAAGATCTCTCAATATTGTAACAGGATTACAGTACTAGAAAGAGACCCCTTCATTTGTTTCAAAGTCTGTTGCAACAGCACTGCTTTTCTGTCCCTTTTTACTCTTTTGTTCCCCATTAGGCAGGAAGGCCACCTACCTAATGTACCTTACTATCCCTTTTTGTGGTCTCTTTCCCCAAACGACTGTAAATCCCGTTACATGCATTCCTCAATCTTGTGCATGTTCGCCTACATGACTATGCGCACATCGTCCTACATGAATGTGCGATTTATGCTGTAGCGAGCCCGCAAATAAGACATAATAATGAAATCCTGCTAAATTAATTGCAACCCCCCATTGGAAAATGTGTCTTAACACAGGAATACATTTCTCTGCAGTCCCCTTGCAGAAATGAGCTGCCCTTTCCCTATTTTGAAGCAGGTTAATGTAATGGCTGAGTTCAAGTAAGGCTAGCCTTAGCCTAATGTCCAGTAATATATCAGAGCGAAATGTGAAAGTTATCCCCCAAATTATAGCTTATTTCTATGCCCCCCCACCTCTCAGAGTACTGTAAAGAAAAATGAATAACTGACAAAGTCGAATTAGCGAGCAGCTTCTTTTCCTGTGCAGCATCTCAACTCAGCCCAAAACATTCAAGAGTCAGATAAACATAGAAAACACTTCATTTGGGCATTGCTATTGGGGACAGGGAAGGCAGAATGCAGGGAGCTGTACCTTTGCAACAGGCTTGTTGCGTTGTGCTGTCGCTGTGGCGTTTGTTTCCCCAATTCCAAAGCTTTCTCTGTATATCTCTGGTGCACTATAGAGCCGGCTGGCCGAATGTCTCCCTAATTTATTATGGAATTAAAGGGGAGGAGTCTGGGGGTAACTGACAGTTCATCTTTTCACCAGATAATTGTTTAACCCAAACAAAAATAGGTTTTAGGACCTCTAATGCTTTGAATATGTTTTTCCTTAATATTTAATAATAGGAAAATGTAATAAAATATAATGCATATAGAGTTTTTGTTGTAATTATGTAAGAAGGGAAGGAGTATCCTGTATCACATGATGCCATAGCACTATAAATGAATGGAA
This sequence comes from Neoceratodus forsteri, assembly GCA_016271365.2. Classification (NCBI taxonomy): domain Eukaryota; kingdom Metazoa; phylum Chordata; order Ceratodontiformes; family Ceratodontidae; genus Neoceratodus; species Neoceratodus forsteri. The sequence continues at coordinate 105,958,106 of CM057457.1, forward strand.
AATACTATGAATAGTTAGTTTGCTCTAGGGCTCAGCAAGGAGCTGTCCCCTGTATCCCACTAGTACCTTCCAGTGGTTATTTTCTTTTGTATGGCACCTTGTGAAGTTATATTCTTTGTGTTTATTTGGATGCATAAGTCCAGTTTATTTTTTTGTCGAACAGTATGCTTTAAACTATTTCTGTTGGATTTGCTGAATAAAAGCTGATTTATTTTTGTACTTCAACTGGTGTCTACGTATGAATCCCACTCTTCTACTACAAATATATATCATAAAGACTACAAATCTGGCAGATAGTAAGGTTTCAAAATTACATCAAACACTAGTGAAACAAATTTTAAAAACCACCACTTCAAATTTACCTGTATGCCTGTTGTTTATAATTTACTATAAACTACCCTCTCAATACCACAACATTTTTATAAAACTTCCAGTATATTTACCAGTCAGGTAGAGTCTTAACTTCAGCTTCTTATTTTTATTTTTCTATACCGAGTGGTGCTCGCGCCACTCACGCTCACGCTGTAGTAGTGCAAAGCTTTTAAACTGTGTGGCTCCTCCTTTGATATGACGCATCCCTCCGTGTTCTGCCCTCACAAGCTGATTGATGCTCCAGTACACTGGGAGGTTTAAGGTTTAGAGTGGCAGTCTCTGGTAGGGCAGTTGAAATCAGTCACAAATTCAAAGCAGCAGACAGATAACTTCACAGTTCTCGGCAGAGGTGGCAAAAGCCACTTTAGAACTTCAGCTATAGCGTACCTGACCATGCAGCAGCACAAAGCTTTTTAAACTGTGTAGCTCCTCCTTTAATGTGACATGTCCCTCCATTCTCCGCCCTCACAAGCTGATTGATTCTCTGGTACACTGGGAGGTTTAAGGTTTAGAGTGGCAGTCTCTGGTAGGGCAGTTGAAATCAGTCACAAATTCAAAGCAGCAGACAGACAACTTCACAGTTCTTGGCAGAGATGGCAAAAGTCAGATTAGAACTTCAGCTGTAGTGTACCTGACCATGCAGCAACATTTTTAAACTGTGTAGCTCCTCCTTTGATGTGACGCGTCCCTCCATTCTCCGCCCTCACCAGCTGATAGATCGTCTGGAACACCGGGAGGTTTAAGGCTTAGAGTGGCAGTCTCTGATAGGGCAGTTGAAATCAGTCACAAATTCAAAGCAGCAGACAGGTAATTTCACAGTTCTCGGCAGAGATGGCAAAAGCAAGGTTAGAACTTCAGCTGTAGCGTAACTGAAATTTCGTCACAGTTTCAAGACTTTTGAATTTTCTCATTCTGCAACTGAACTATGAGGGGGCACAGTTTGAGACTGGAGGAGGGGAGGTTTAGGAGGAATGATAGAAAGCACTCTTTGATGGAAGAGGTGGTGGCCAACTGGAATGCTCTACTGGAGGAAGTGGTCTTGGTGAAGACAGTGGCCAGCTTTAAGAAGGCCTGAGATAGGCATAAGGGGAAATCATGGGATCTGGAAGGGGGCAGATGGGATGGAAGGGAGGACTGGGGAGGCAAAGTCAATGGCAAAAGCTAGGGATCTTGCAATACAAGCAAACTTGATAGACCTGATGGCCTTCTTCTTCTGACTTTTTTGTACCTTTGTATGTTCATAAAGTTCATCAAAAGAGATACAAACCTGATAATATATCCAGTAGAATGAGCTAAAAAGAACTTGAGACCAAGATATATCTTATTGGATAAAACAACTTAGGATGGGGATTGTGATCTATAAAAGATTTTTTTCACACCTTATACTGGTCTACAGGGGGCATTTAAAGAAAACGGCCTTTCAACCTTTTGCCCATACAGGGCTCCTGCAGATCCTTAGTGGCTCCAGCACTGAATCTTGGCCAGTGGCCAGACTCCATGGAACAACCCGCCCACCCTCCCCAAAGATCCAGCCTTTTCCCGCATAGGGCTCCGGTTGTTCCTGAGTGGCCACAGCACTGAATCTTGGCCAGCAGCCACACTCCTTGGAATACCCACCTGACCTCACCAAAGATCCATCCTTTTGCCCACACAGAGCTCTCTGCAGCTCCTGAGCAGCCCTGTCACTGAATCTTGGGCAGCAGCCGCACTCCACAGAACAACCTTCCCGCCCTCCCCCAAGATCCAGATATGCTTCAGCCCTCAGACAGCTTAGCTTTAAAGCTGAAATACTCAATGGCTCCCCGAGACTGTAGCCAGATCACCACTGGATGCTACAGATCTCTGCCATCCAACCACTGTTTTGCCTTAATTTTAATAGCGCTCGGAGCTCTTTTTCGATTTCAAAGATTTTTATTTCCTGGTTTTTTTTGTATGCTTTACTGTTTCTAATTTTTAATTAGAAAGCTTATCTTGTAAACTGTGCTGCCTGCATCCTTCGTGGTTGCCTGCAGTAGTTAATTACTGTGTCTCTAGCTTGTCAGTTGTAACCGCTAGTTTCGTGCAGGTCATAGTTAATTTACTGTATTTTTTTTTTCTTAACTAAGCAGTTTACCTTCTTACAGTGCCGGCCACACTCCTTTACTTATTTGTAGTAATTAATTCCATTTTTTCTAGTTAAAGAGCTGAGTTTTATGCTGTGCTGTTGCTTTATTGTTTAATTGAATGACCATTGCTTAATTGATTCTCCTTGCTCTTTACCCCGTACCCTTTTCTGACTGCCTCTCTGTTCCTTCTCACAGTCCCTAACTCTCTGCCTTTCTTTCTCTGTAGTTTTTAAATCTCAGCCCAACACCTTCTTCCTTACTCGCACTTTGTCCCATGAAGAACTCAGACTCCTGGTCTCCTCCACCCCCATACTGCTTAACTTTTCCTTTTGTTTTACTCTGCCTTTCTTTCTCTGTAATTTTTACATCTCAGCCCTACACTTTCTTCTTTGCTCTCTCTCTCTTTTTTCCTTGAAGAACTCGGACTCCTGGTCTCCACCACCCCCATACTGCTTAACGTCGCCTTTTGTTTTACTCTGACTCCTGGCACCAAAACTGTGACTCCCCCACCAGGAATTTCTTCCCTTTCCTACACTACGCCCACTTTTGTCACCTAATTTTCTCCCTCTGCTCTTGTTTCTCCCAATCCCTCCCCCCGATTAAGCTCATGCTTTGTCCTAAGATCATTTTCTACAGTAACTGGCCACTTCTCTCCCTTTCTCTTTTAGCTTTTTGCCCACACAGGGCTCCCTGCAGCTCCTGAGTGGCCTCGGTGCTAATTTTGGCTGGCAGCTGCACTCCATGGAACAACCCGCCCACCCTCCCTGAAGATCCAGGTATGCTTCAGCCCTCGGACAGCTCAGCTTGAAAGCCAATATACTCATTGACTCCCTGAGACTGTAACCGGCTCACCATTGGAGGCTACATATCTCTGCCATCCAACTACTGCTTTGCCTTAATTTTAATAGTGCTTGGCACTCTTTTTTGATTTCTGAGATTTGTATTAACTATTTTTTTTTTCCCCCCACCCTCCCTGACCCCGGACTCTATTAAATACTCCTGCCCCAACTTAGGAACCTGCCTCTTGCCTCCTAACTGGTGAAATATCGTTGTCAGCTTCACTCTTAAAGGGGCTGTCTTCATTTATTTTTTTACAATTACTTTTTTCTGTTATCTGCTCCCTCTCTCAACTGGCTACTCTATTCCTCAACTGCCTGCACTCTTTCCCTCCTTGTAAATATTGCCTAATGGCAATTGCTTTATTATGTTACTAGTATTGCTATGATACCAGAAAGAAAATTAACACTTTATAGAAGAAGATACCCTCCTGACGTAAAATGTAGTCTAGCAGACCAACGACTACCCTATGCTTTCATATGGCATTTTGAGTATTGCTAATTACAATACAACCCATTCTGTCTGAAGTCAAGGAGGGGACAACCAGTACAGTAACTCCCCCTGACCTGCCGAAAACTTGGCATTCCTTAGCACTACAAATTGACACATGGGGGTCAATGAAGGTTCACCACCTCTACCGAACCTATCCTATCCCTATCTCAGAACAGGACTGGTCACCCACCCTCACTCTAGCACCTGCTATACTCAGAACACACCTCTATATAGATAATAAAATCAATGCCAATGCCCTGCAAATGCAGCCACATTTGCAGACTGAAAACAATCTGGAAGTACTACCTAAAAAGGCTAATTATCTTACTTATTTTACTCTCTGGAAATGTACATCCAAACCCTGGCCCAGCTGGCCCAACAATCAGGCAGATCCATGGTCACCTTAAAATCAGCTCCATCATTATCTGTAGTCTGTTACTAAAACTTCCTCAGCTCCAGGCTTGGGTGGCACAGTACAACCCAGATATTATAGCTGTCAGGGAAACATGTCTCTCCCCAAACATACCAGATGCAGCAGTCTCCTTACATGGCTATAACATTTTTCGATTAGATAGGCTAACCAAAAAAGGGTGAGACTTCCTAGTATATCTAAGAAATGACCTCAATAACAGTAATACAGATGAAGCACAAATTCCCTCCATTAAGCTACACTTGGGCAGCATAGTAAAACTTTGCTGCTCTCCACAGTCTACATCCCATTGGGAAAACAAGCTCTGAAAATGGAACAGTTATACAACCACCTTAGTCAATTTAAAAAGAACTGGGAATTGACGATCCTGGGTGGCTTTAATATGAACTGGCTGGCACAGGACACAGTTGCCATAAGAGACAAAATACACAGTCTAGACCTCTCGCGGCTTGTCTCCCAAGGCACTAGAATGAATTACCTTACAGGGACCTGCATCCTCATTGACTGGATGCTTAGCAACTGCCACAAGCATATCTCAAATGTGTCTGTCCTGCCAGATTCCCTAAGTGACCACTCTCTGGTCATCTGCTCCTGGTCAAACACAAGCCCAAAGGGAGCCCCTAAATACACTAAACACCGATCCTTAAGAAAAGGACAACTACAGAATCTCAAACAGCATCTAAGGAATTGTGATTGGACCCCTATGAATATCCTAGTTGATGCTAACAAGACCCTTGACTATTTCACCACAACTTTCAACGATGCCTGTGATCTATTTGCATCTAACAAAAAGTCTAAAATTTAAGGCGCTACTAACCATTGGCTAATGGGTTCCCTAAAGGAACAATTGAACATTAGGGATCTCCTCTGGCATAAGGCCAGGGCAACAGGAAAACAATCTGACTATAGTACATACAAAGCAGCAAGAAATAGATGCACTGGAATGACAAGAAATGCAAATGCTAGCTACTTCAAAGACCAATTGGAGAAAAACTGGGGTAATGGGAAGGAATTCTGGAATACCATCAAATCCTTGACTGGCAGAGACTCCAGAGCACCTCCAGACCTCATAGTCATTATATCTAGCACCTTACAGGAGCCAACACACACATTGCAAGTGCCTTCAACAATGTATTTTTTGACTTAAGTTCAGCATTACCCCTGATTACCTAAAAACCCTACCCAATGACACCACCCCTCTCACTGATACTCACCTTACACAAAAACCATGTCAACCCTCCTTCTACTTTAAACAAGTAATTAGAAATCAAGCCATAAAGTATGTAAGGAGAGACCTAGGCAAAATAAGGGTGGCTAGTGACATGATACATATGAAGCTATTAGTCCTCACCCTGGACTAACTAGCCCTCCCTGTCACTAAACTTTTTAACTTATCCCTAAGAATGGGAGCATTCCCTGATAAGTGGAAAACTGTCTTAGTTACCCCAATATTTAACAAGCATTTGTCAATGCCGAATGTTGATTGTGTTGGTCTGTTGAGCTCGCTCAGTGGTCCTGTGTCAGTCGCTCATTCTGTTTCTCCCAGTGCTGCAGGCTGCACCTTTGTATGGGGCTCCTGGCTGCATTGGCACATTTTTTCTGCCCACAAAAAAATCTGCAGCCATCCTGACAGAGCTGTGTTGAGGTGGGTCCTCGCCTTCTCTCAGTCACTCATTCTGTTTCTGCTGGCACTTTTGTACTGGGCTCCCACCTCTGTTGGTGACTTTTTCTGCCCACAAAGAAATCTGCAGCAGTCCTGACACAGGTCTGTTGAGGTAGCTCACTCCCCCCTCTCACTCACTTGTTCTGTTTCTGCTGGCGCTGCAAGCTGGTCTTTTGTACAGGGCTCCTGCCTGTGTTGCTGCCTTTTTCTGCCCACAAAGAAATCCACAACAGTCACAATAGAGCTCTGTTGAGCTTGCTCACTCCCCCTCTCTTACTCACTCATTGTGTTTCTCCTGGTGCTGCAGGCTGCCCTTTTGTACTGGGCTTCTGCCTGCATTTGCACCTTTTTCTGCCCTCAAAGAAATCCACAGCTGTCCCGACAGAGCTCTGTTGAGGTCATTCACTCTGCTTGTCTCACTCGCTCATTCTGTTTCTCCTGGCGCTGCAGGCTGCCATTTTGTAGTGGTCTCCTGCCTCTGTTGGAATATTTTTCTGCCCACAAACAAATCTGTAGCGGTCACAACAGAGCTCCATTGAGCTTGTTTATTCCCCCTCTCTCACTCATGTCATTTCTGTCTGTGCTGCAGGCTGCCCTTTTCTACTGGGCTCCTGCCTGCATTGTCACCTTCTTCTGGGCACAAAGAAATTCGCAGCAGTCATGACAGAGCTCCATTGTGTTCGTTCACTCACTCCCCCTCTCTCACTTGTTCATTCTGTTTCTCCTGCCACTGCAGGCTGCCATTTTGTACTGGGCCCCTGCATGCATTGCTGCCTTTTTCTGCCCACAAAGAAATCTGCAGCACTCCCAACAGAGCTCTGTTGAGCTCACTCACTCCCCCCTCCCTCACTCACTTGTTCTGTGTCTTCCGCTGCTGCAGGCTGCCCTTATGTACTGGGTTCCTTCCTGCATTGGCAATTTTGTCTGCCCACAAAGAGATATGCAGCAGTCCTGACACAGCTCCGTTGATGTCGCTCACTTGCCCTCTGTCACTCGCTTGTTTCGTTTCTGTGGGGGCTGCAGGCTGGCCTTTTCTACTGGGCTCCTTCCTGCATTGCCGCCTTTTCCTGCCCACAAAGAAATCCGCAGCAGTGATGATAGACCTCCATTGAGCTCACTCACTTCCCCTCTGTCACTCACTTATTCTATTTCTCCCAGTGCTGCATGCTGTCCTTTTGTACTGGCCTCCTGGCTGCCTTGGCACCTTTTCCTGCCCACAAAGAAATCTGCAGCTGCCCCAACAGAGCTCCATTGAGGTCAGTCACTCTCCCTGTCTCACTCGCTCATTCTGTTTCTCGTGGTACTGCAGGCTGCCCTCTTGTACTGGGTTTCTGCCTCTGTTGGCATTTTTTTCTGCCCACAAAGAAATCTGCAGCAGATTCAACAGAGGTTTGTTGACCTCACTCACTCCCCCTGTCTCACTTGTTCATTCCATTTCTGCCCACGGTGCAAGCTGCCTTTTTGTACTGGGCTCCTGCCTGCATTGTTGCCCTTTTCTGCCCACAAAGAAATATGCAGCAGTCAAGATAGAGCTCCACTGAGCTTGCTCACTGACTCCGCCCCTCACTTGTTTGTTCTGTTTCTCCCGCCACTGCAGTTGCCCTTTTGTATGGGTCTCTGCATGCATTGCTGCCCTTATCTGCCCACAGAGGAATCCGCAGCAGCCCCAGCTGAGCTCCGTTGAGCTTACTCACTCCGCCTCCCTCACTCCCTCATTCTGTGTCTCCCACTGCTGCAAGTTGCCCTTTTGTACTAGGTTCCTGCCTGCGTTGGTGGCTTTTTCTGCCCACAAACATATCTGCAGCAGTCCTGAGATAGCTCCGTTGAGCTCACTCACTCCCCCCCTCTCTCAGTCGCTCATTCCGTTTCTGCTGGCGCTGCAGGCTGCCCTTTTGTACTGGGCTCCTGCATGCATTGCCACCTTTTCCTGCCCACAAAGAAATCCGCAGCAGTCATGATACACCTCCGTTGAGCTCACTCACTACTCCTCTCTCACTTGCTCTTTCTGTTTTGTCATGGCACTGCAGGCTGCCCTTTTATACTGGACTGGGCTTCTGCCTGCATTGCCACCTTTTCCTGCCCACAAAGTAATCTGCAGCTGTCCCGACAGAGCTCCGTTGAGGTCTCTCACTCACTCACTCCCCCCTGTCTCACTCGCTCATTCTGTTTCTCCTGGCACTGCAGGCTGCTGTTTTGTATTGGACTCCTGCCTCTGTCTACATATTTGTCTGCCCACAAAGAAATCTGCAGCACTCCTGACACAGCTCCGTTGGCCTCACTCACTCCCCCTGTCTCACTTGCTCATTCCATTTCTGCCAGCACTGCAGGCTGCCCTTCTGTACTGGGCTCCTGCCAGCATAGCCACCCTTATCTTCCCACAAAGAAATCCGCAGCAGTGACAATAGAGCTCTGTTGAGCTCGCTCAGTCCCCCTTTCTCGTTTGCTCGTTCTGTTTGTCCCACCGCTGCAGGCTGCCTTTTTACACTCAGGCCTTCCATGCATTGCTGCCTTTTCCTGCCCACAAACAAATCCACAGCAGTCCCAACAGAGCTCCGTTGAGCTCACTCACTCCCACCCCCTCACTCACTCGTTCTGTGTCTCCCAGCGCTGCAGACTGCCCTTTTGTACTGGGCTCCTGCCTGCGTTATCACCTTTTCCTGCCCACAAAGACATCTGCAGCAGTCCTGACAGAGCTCAGTTGAGCTCGGTCACTCCCCCCAGTCGCTCGATCCTAATCTATCCCAAACACTGATTTCTGACAGCAACTGCAGTATTCTGCACCGGAAGCATGGAAACACATTTTGGCCAGGATGTGAAAAATGACAGCTGTACTGTTCATAAGGAGGTGTGAAAAAATGCCAGTGTTGAAAATTTGGAGTGCAAATATTACTAATTTGCAAACTTACAAGGGTGCATGGCACCTGCACAACACATGCTCGTAACACAGTCATTTTATGGAGTTTCATCACAACATTTTTAACATTGGCATTTTAGGACCTCTGCTCATGAACAGTGTCAGTGTGATTTTCTTAATATGTCCTGAACACCGATTTCCCACAGTAACCGTGCTATTGTGCACCGGAAGAGCGAAAACACATTTCGGCCAGGATGTGAAAAATGACAACTGCACTGTTCATAAGGAGGTGTGGCAAAATGGCAATGCTGAAAATTTGGAGTGAAAATATTGCAAAGTTGCAAAGATACGACCGTGCATGGAAACTGCGCAATGCACATTCATAGCACACTTATCTTATAGACTTTCGTCACCAAATTGTCAACATAGGCATTTTAAGACCTCTGCTAATGAACAGTGTCACTGTCATTTTCATAATGGGTCCTGAACAAGGATTTCCCACAGTGACTATGCTATTCTGCGCTGGAATTGTGAAAACACATTTTGGCCAGGATGTGAAAAATGACAGCTGTACTGTTAATAAGGAGGTGCAGAAGAATGGCAATGTTGAAAATCTGGAGTGAAAATATTATAAATTCATGAACTTATGAGTGTGCATGCAAACTGTGCAAGGCACACTCGTAACACAGTCATTTTATGGAGTATCATCACCAAATTTTCAGCATAGGCATTTTAGGACCTCTGCTCATGAACAGTGCCACTGTCAGTTTCTTAATCTGTGCAGAACACTGATTTCCCACACCGTCCATGCTATTCTGCACCGGGAGTGCGAAAACACATTTTGGTCAGGGTGTGAAAAATGTAAGCTGTACTGTTCACAAGGAGGTCTGAAAAAATGGCAATGTTAAAAATCTGCTGCGAAAATATTACACATTCGCAAAGTTATGAATGTGCGTAGCAAATGCGCAACTCACACTCATAAAACAGTCATTTTTTGGATTTTTCCCACCAAATTTGTAGCATAGGCTTTTTGAGAGCCCACCTCATGAACACTTGCACTGTTATTTCATTAATCAGTCAAAAAAGGTGATTCCATGCAGTGACCTCGAAATCACCTTTTGGGGTCGATTAATGCCATGACAGTGATAGAATTCATGAGGAGGGGTCTCAAAAACCCCATGTTGAAAATTTGGTGCCAAAATTACAAAAAATGCCTGAGATATGCATCAAAGTTGAAAAAACCCTATTTATTCCATTATACAGCTTACCGGAATTTCCTCAGTTCGCGGTCGGCTTTGAAGAGTGCAGATGTGTTCCCAGTCCACCGAAGATCATCGCGACAGACTCTGGGGGTAAGTATGGAGTGAGGGAGCGGTGTAGGGAGGCAGGGTGAGCAGTGGGTGGGCGCTGGTTGTGGGGGCAGGGGACCACTGAGAGACTGTTTCCTTTTTTACAGGTTACAAAAAAAAAAGACATTGCAGGACCGGTTTTTATTTTGCAGGGGCATGTGGCACGCTGGGGTGGCTCCCAGTGTACAAACTTGAGTCTTTCTTTTGGGGGGGCAGCTGTACACAACAGAAGGTGGGGTTATTACATAATGCTGACAGGGAGTGGGCTCCTCCATTGGCAACATAAATATTGGGGCACTGCAGTAGACAGAGATTGGGGCCCCCATCAGCAAATAAACATGGTCGGGGGGCACATACTGCCGAGGAGGATTGGGCACCCCCTTGGCAGGGGAGGTTAATATTGTTTGTGAACATGGTGGCAGACCGCCGCCATGTTCACAAACAATATCAGGGTTTCAAGATCCTGCCCTGCAATGATGGATCACTCCCTCATTGCAGCGAATGGCTGACGCTGCAATGACGAGGCGGCCCCTGATTGCAGCGGCTATTTTTTTACCAGTTGGTGGCAGGCTGGCTGTACTAGTGTCAGCAGCAGCATGCCATGGCATTGGGGGAAGCGGGACAAGCCTTTACAGGCTGTGGGGGCACTGGCCACAACAGTACTTCGCCCCCACAACCTGCTTGTGGAGAAATCTGCTGCAACATGTTTCTTGTTCATGCACGCAATCAACATAAAAATGGGGAAAAAATTAACCTAGGCAACTATCGGCCTGTTTCTTTTCTTCTTCCCCTCTTCATAACCCTAGAAAGAATCATCTCAGATCAGCTCATGGAGTACCTCAACAAATACACTACAAGACACTATGTCCTCAGCAGCATGTTTTCCATAGAGGCCATAGCACTACCACAGCCCTCATAGCCTTCATCTTATAGTTATATGAAGCCCTTGACACTGGTAAGGTGGTGGGGTCAATATTCATTGATCTCACCAAGGCCTTTGCCACTGTGATCCACCAGATTCTACTTCACAGCCTCCTGACCCTAGGTTTATCAAAAGGTACTGTCTTCAGATTCAGCAGCTATCTGTCCAACAGGTTCCAGATGCTAAAAATAAGTGCGGTTGTGTCAGAACCCAGGGTCTTATCTCTAGGAGTGCCTCAAAGGTCTATTTTAGATCCATTGCTATTCAGCCTGTTTATTAACTGTCTCCTAGCAGCTTACCAAGTCATTATGCTGCTCTACTCAAATGATGCAGTGATCTTCATACCAGGCAACCATCCCTCTGAAATTTCATCTGCTTTGCAGAGCAGTTTCAACCAACTTGAAAACTGGTTCTCATGCCACAGATTACTGCTAATCTATATATATAAAAAAAAAAACTAAAGTAATGTATTTCTCCACCCCACAAAACAAGAAAAAATCCAGTCCCCTATCCATCATTTGCCAGAAAGGTGACACCTTACAGCAAGTAACTTCCAACTTCCTTCAAATATGTAGGCATTCTTCTGGATGACACCCTATCATACTCATCACACATACTGTAGATCATGTTGTCAAAACAGCAAATACCATGCTTGGTATACTTTTTCGTCATAGGTGAGCTAAGACGCAAGCAGCCCTGAATCAAGTCATGCAGAGCTCAATACTGTCAACCATTGACTATGGGCTCATTATCTACTGTGCCAGCACCAAAACCACCCTGAAAAGAATTAAAGTTGTGCTCAATAAGGCCTGCAGGCTAGTCTTAGAGGCACATAGACTGACTCATATGTGCAGTATATATTCTGCAACAGGTTGGCTCCCACTCCATCTCTGCATTAAATATCAGGCCTGCCTAACTGGTAAGAAAGCCCTGCTTGGTTTAACCCCTGGCTCAACTGCAACTCTCTTCCAACACTCTACTGTGACACAGCTGACATGAAGTGCTACCAAAGGTGCCCTCAAAATACCCTTTAAGCACACCGCATTTGCCCAGTGTGCCCTAGCATACCGCAGTCTCCAGTGGATAAATGAACTTCCAGCTCCACTCATTGAATGTGGAAAAATTGGTCATTTTGAAAGAGGCTTCCGACTCATCCTATCTGGGGCCAATCAATGTGACTGCACAATCTAGTTAGTTGCTTCCACTCCTCTGTCATGACCTCCCTCTCCTTCACTAATTGTTCCCTCTCCTACTCTCCCCCCCTTTTTCCTTCTTATCTATGCTTACTGGACAGCTCTCAACTTCTGCTTCCTACCACTTCCCTTGGCAGTTTCAATACTCCTAATACATTTCACTGCCCAATCCAGAAGTGTAGGCTTGGGCCTAAACCTCTCACGTTGCCATCCCCTTCACTTGCTAACACACCCTCCTCTCTCTAGCTACCTCTGCCCTCAACTCACCCCTCCTCATCTGTTTCCTGGATCCTGTCTGCCTGTACATCTCATATCCTCACCTCTCATGCTCCCTTCCCTTTCCAGCTACCTCTACCCTCACTTCACCTATCCCCTACTCCTCCTCCTCCTCCTCTTGAACAATGCCATCCTGGGCAGCCACAATTCCCCACTCATTGCACTTAGTAACTCTGTTGGAGTCCACCAAAGCAATTTTCCTGATAAGAAGTTCACTGCCAGTTTCTTGCACTTTTTGTATTGCATGTACCACCTGATATCTGTAATGCTGTACTGTATATCCATTTGTATTTGTAATGTGTATTGTACTCTTTGACATGGAACCCTTGTAAAGGAGCCTTTTCAGCTCAAAGGTTGTAATCCAAAACTGAAATAAATAAAAACATTCATAGGAACTCTGACTTTGATGTTCCACAGAAAAGGGAACAACCATCAAACCAATGACTGTATCCAAGAAGGACAAAACATTAAAGGACAATGAGATGCATTCAGACAATAAGGTTCCAATGAAATACAGTATAAATTCAGCTTTGATCCAGCACCACATGAAAATTTTCCATATGGGCACAAATGGTTAGCCAAACTTTGCCTAAATATTGTTTTTCACTGCTCTTGAATTTAAAAGTAAATGAGGGACTGCACTAAACAACATTGGATATGTCTTATTTAATTAAATATAAGCAACACATGACTTTAGAAAATCACAACCACATTTGGTCATGCTAAAATCATTGGCTGAACACTTTCTGTAGACAGGAGAGCGGGCAAGCGCCTTTCTTAACATAAGCATGCCAGTACAGCTTAATGATTAGTTGGCAGGGGGTGCATGAATGGGTAAGAAGATTCATACTGGAAGCAGAGCTGGGAAGGTGAGCTACATAAAGAACAAATGATTGTGGAGCCACATGTGGTGGCGGTACTTACAGTAAAGGTGTGATATTCTTTACTGGGCTTCATAGCCTGTTACCCTGCTCTGGTGATAGTCCCTCCTTGTCAAAATTATAAATTTTGCTTCTGCCCTCTAAGTAAGGAAAGGGATCAAACTCTGACCAAACTACTGACCAGTCAATCCCTTCCATTTCCCAGTCTGCAGACCATGCACCTGCACTCGGACATGTGATATCCTATCAAGGAGGACATGGGGAGCTCCATATGGAATCCTATGGGGGAAGTTTTCAGAACATTACTATGCATCTTTAAGCTACCTTTGATGCAAATGTAGCCACTGCTCTACTAATAATTTTTAATAATTAGTAATACTAGTTTACTATTGGGGGGTGCTGCACTCCTGAGGTGCTATCTTTCGGGTGAGATGTTAATCCGAGGTCCTATCTGCCTGTTCTGGTGGTAGTTCAGGTGGATGTTAAAGATCCCATGGCACAAGTTATTTCAGACCACCATCCAGTTTTTCTTTAGTTGAACGTAACCCCTTCCCTTTCCAGAAATAAGACATGGATTATGAATAATCAGTTGCTCAAGGCTAAGGAATCACTAAACAACATTCACCTGTTTGTTACAAACTTTATGACACTTAATTCTCCGTCGATGCCTAAATTCAGCATTTTGTGGGGTGCCCTAAAATGCATGCTTTGGGGAGAAATTATTCAAATATCAGCAAGGCGTAAAAGTCAGCCCTCGGCCTTGTTCACCTCCCTGATTTCCCAAATTGAACATCTGGAGGAATGTATCTCAGCCTCCTCTACTCAATCCGACTGGGAGATTTTAGAGCAACTCAGAGTTCAGTATAATAATCTATTAGGAGAAAGGGCTGAGCACATGATTCTACACTTGAAAGTAAAATATTTTGATCGGGGGGAAAAGACAGGGAAATTTGTGGCCCTTTGTCTTAAGTCACAGGTGGCAGACAAAATTGTACCCTCAATATGTAGTTACTCTGGTCAACTTTTGACATCCCCCTGGGATATAGTAGAACCCTTTAGAGGATTTTACCAATAACTGTATGCCCCTCCTTCTACCCCCTTTAATCAGGTACAATTTGAATCCTTCCTTCAGGATCTTTAGCTTCCCAAACTGACAGAATCTCAACAAGCAATCTTAAAAGCCCCCTTGAACCTTTCAGAAATTTCCAAGGCAATAGATGCCCTTGCCACAGCTAAGGTCCCCAGCCTGGATGGTTTTATAATGTACTTTTACAAGGTATTGAAAGAACAGATAGCCTATATCCTTGTAAACAAATACTGTATGATTATATTTTTAAAAAGGGTATATCTGATCCCTCATTACCGCCTCTATTGTGGTTATTCCTAAACTAGACCAAGATCCTTTGTTGCTTGCCAACTACAGACCAATCTCACTTATCAATGTGGATTTAAAGATTCTTTCTAAAGTATTTGCAGGTAGACTAGGTCTTGTCTGGGATTCGTTAATCAGTAGGGAACAAGAGGGGTATGTCAAGGGCAGACTCTCGGCTGACCACCTCGGGAAAGTTTCATATCTTTTCTCAGCATCCAGGGATCTTCCTATCCCTGCTGCACTTGTATCCCTGGATGCCGAGAAAGCTTTTGACAAAGTCTTTTGGGATTATTTGTTCACCCTTTTACCCAAACTCAGCATCCCTGGTGAATTCATACAGTGGGTTAAAGTTTTATATTCCTCCCCATCTGCGCAAGTGCTGTGCAATGATGTGTTATCCCAGCCTTTCTCTGTGTACCAGGGCACTAGGCAGGGATGCCCCTTATTCCCCTTCTTATTTAATTTATTTTTGGAGCCACTCATCAGGAAAGTTAAATCCTCACCTCAGGTTGCTGGTATTTCAATTAATAACACAGAGTACAAAATCTTTGTCTATACAGATGATATTCTTCTTCACCTTTCTTCACCAGCTACCTCACTCCCTCCAGCATTACTTATCATCTCTCAGTTTGGTATTATATATAGAATAATGCATATGCAGGTGGTTGATATGGAGTTTTTTTACACACCCAAGATGTGTAAAAAAACTCCATGTTAACCACCCTTCATATGCTTTATTTTATATAATAACAGGCTATGGTCAATGTCAGGTATGTTCAAATGACGTTCTAAAGACAAAAACCTCTTGCATCACTCCATAAAACAAACAGCTCTCACATAACTCCATATGCAGTGTTTATTATTTCAGTACATATTTTACTAAGAGAGAAGTGAACAGTGCAATTACATGTAAATTCGGTACTTGTTTTAATCTTCGTTTCGAGGTTGCATCTACCAGATGTCTCGGGATAGTTTCAATACAAGGGCAAAGTTCATTAGACTGTGAAATATCAATCGACCGATAAGATCAGCAGGAGACAACTTACTGTTTTTAACAAATTAATGTACTATTCTTCAGTGAACTACATTTTTTTAACTAAAAATAAATTGTGATTTGTACAAATCCTAGAGCTTTGCTTCCTCAGATCCGAGTTGAAAGGTCGTCCAACCTGGGAATAGAGAAAGGGATAGCAGTGAAAGTATGTGTTTCAGAGAAACATTTTCTTAGTTTGTGATTGCAGTTTACGATGTTGGCTGTGGATTTTATGCTTTTACAATAGTTTCATTGTGCCATCTCTTTAGATGGAGAGTCTCCCTGGTTTATTTGTGCTGTTTTTTGATGGACAAACTGCCTTTGTGTTTTTGCTGTTATAGAAGTGTCTTGTGCTGCCTGTAAGCTGATTTTTTTATGATTCTCAGCGAGAGGCTGTAGAAGTTGTATCAACTCGCGGGTTGATACGCGTTTTTTAGTATCAACCTGCGAGTTGATATGACTTTTGAACAAGCCTGAAAATGAGTTAATATTGACCATAGCCAGTTATTATATCTAACTATAAACTCAGTATTACCAAAATGGAAATTATGCCCCTTAATAATAGAACCTTTGAAGCCAATGTGGAACACTTAGGCCTAGCCTGGAGTAAAGAGAAACGTAAGTATTTGGGAATTCTTCTCAGTACCTCCCCTAGTAAGTTAAAACACTATAACTTGGATGCTATTATTTCTCATATCAACGTTGATCTGCAATGCTGGTCATGTCTTTCTTTTTCCTTATGTGGCAGATTAAATATTATCAAGATGACTATCCTACCCTGGCTTTGTATCCCATACAGATGTATAATTGGTCACTTCCACAATCTTGGTTTACTCAGGTCCACAGACTTCTGGCTTCCTTTTTATGGTGGGGTAAGGTGGCCCGATGGGCATTCTCGAAATTAAAGAGGACTAAACAGGATGGTGGTCTGCAGCTTCTCAATTTTTATATGTATTATTTAGCTTTACATCTTAATAGGCTTTCCTATTGGTTACGTTCACTGAAGTGGAACATTATACTCCACAATAGGTGGATATAGAATACTCCCTTTGTTCATTGTATGGTATAGATCCCAAGGTGCTCCCTTTTATACCCAGGAAGAAGTTATCTCTCCCTCTGTGGGATACTCCATTGGGGTCATCTCTGCAAATCCGCTAACAGCTTTGTTCCTTCCTGAGGGTTTCCCAAAATAAAGATACTCTTCAGCTCCTTACAGGGAATCTAATTTACCTATAGCTGGGCAAATATTGTCCAGGCATTTCTGGCCAGGTATGGGGTAGAAACAGTCCAAGAGCTAACTCTGAATGGTGAACTGCTTCTCTTCCAGACAGCACAAGAGCTATTTTGCTGGCCCTCCTTATCTTGCTTTAAATACTTTCAGATCACTCATATGCTTACCAAAGTCTTTGGTGCAGGTTCTTGGCAAAGCCCTCCTGGTTCTGTGACATTACCTTTAGTTTCTTCAGCCCTTAATTCTCATCTGGTATCATATTACTGTATTACCACTCCATTCAACACTTCTGACTGCTAGTGAGGGCCCCAGAATATATAGTTAGGACCAGACTCTCCCGCCTGCCACATCCCCCAGGAACTGGTCTCTTATCTGGAGACAGCTATATCAATGTATCAGATGGAATCAATATATTCTTAAGCAATTCATGATCATTCACAATCTTTACTATACCCTGGTGTGGTTGCATAAGATGGGTTGTCTTCCTAGTGATCTATGTTCCAGGTGTGGACAGGAATCTGTCTCCCTTTACCATATTCTTTAGACTTTTCTGAAGATAGCTCCCTTTTGGAATTCAATTTGTACTTGTGTGGACACCCTGTTGGGGCTTTCAGATGCATTTCTTCCTGAAATATCTATAATGAGGGGACTTCTCTGGATCCCTTATTGGTAACCAGTGGGCTCATATTGCCCTGATATAAGCTGGTTAGACCAAGACACCCTTCATTTTCTGGAATGGAATAAGGAAATCCTGCTTGCTTTACAAGCCGAATGCTTAGTAGCAAACATTTCTGGAAGCCAATCCAGATATGAGAGGATCTGGAAACCACTACAAACCTTGTTGACTATATAAGGATATGGCACCTCTTTGTTCACTCTCTCTAATAATGTTTATGTGACCTAAAATTCTCTTACGTACTTATAGGTGTGACTCTCACCTTCTGGAGTAGAACTTATGGGAGACTGGATATACCTTCCGGTGGTTTGGGGGGGAGGTAAGAGATGGGGGGAGGGTTGGATGGGTTGGTAATTATTACAAAATTACTATTAGTATTCATTCAAATTACAGAGTTATTATTCTATGGTATGTTTTCTAGCTATTTTATCACTTTTATTCTGGGTTTTTTCAAACACCAGATGTAGCCACTGAACACTGTTATGATTACTGCTGTATTTGTCACTTGATTTTGTTTTATTCATGAATAAAGCATACTAAATATAAAAAAAGATCCCATGGCATTTCTAGGAAAGAGAAGGGGAATTTGTTTTATTAAGAAATTAACAAGAAAACCATAAGCAAACCAAAAAGAAAATATGAAAGGAAGTATATATACAGGGACATTCCATTCATCTTTAAGTCGGTTGAAAACACTATCTTCATAAACATGTATAAAAAACAAGATTCATTCAAGTAATAGGTACATCATTGTTAGTTATCTAGGGTACATTTCTCTACAACTGTAGTAAAGCTTGCTTAGTGAGTCACTGTGCCTCTGCATAATATATGTCTTGTAATTCCCATGTAACTTTCTCTATCACTTCAGTATGAGTGATATATTTTTTCTGTAAAGTATATAAACACCTAACATTGCAGATGAACCATTTAATAGTTGAGAAAATTGCATTAAGAGTGCTTTTCTCCAATTGTACCTATGCCCCTGTGAAATGGCCATAAATCAACACATTGTAAGTTACTTTCTTATAACAATTCTCCTTCTAGTATTGGGCTAGATAACTCCAAAAATCTGTGATATAGTCACATGAAAAAAATAAGTGAGTCATGGTTTCAAAGTCTTGAATACACGTCTGTCTAGAACACATCCATTCTGCAAGCTGTTTGTAGTTTTAGTTTTCCTTGGTATTAAGTCAGTCATGGCCACATAGCCATGTGACATCTTTCATTTTGGGGAGTATGCACTGATCTATGATGAGGGCCTGTACTGAGGTTAAACATTGTTATGGACACTTTGGAAAAACAGCAGGCTCTAAAAAGTGTGAGTTTAATTTCTGTTTATAAAGCTGTTTCTTGGTAACAGTTGATAACAGTTGAGGGGTGATTTTCCATGTTTTTATTTTAACAAAGTCATCACTGAGGTAGCCAGGGGCCCTATCATAAGACTGAACTATTCTCAGCATATTGTCCTTCCAGACCATGAATCATACTGAGATTATTGAAAGAACAGGGGAATTTTTTATTGGACAAAACTACATTACAACTTACACAAGTACGGCACATATCATTGAAAACATACATTTCAGATTATCACATTAACTACCTTGTTAATCAGTCTTACACCAAACTATACCCCATCCACCCAAGTGAAACAAATCCCTCCACTGGATCCCATCTAATACCACTGTGCCATTCTTTGTAGTTAAATACACAAATGTATGTCAAACAATTATACATCCTAACCCTAGTCCATACTACTATAACCCACTTACTTCTCCTATACAGTGTCTCCCCGCAGACTATAACTCATTCAAAATATTTTCTTCTCTACTTAACAGGCAACCACCCTACATTCTTTAATTCTCCCTACACCCTATTAACCGACCACCCTCAACACCTTTCCTCGAGCAACTCCTTCTAACTTCAAAGATTTTATCCTGTGTACTGGAGGAAAGGAGCATCATGCCAACACCTCCACCACATTTGAATTATTGGTCTTGGTAAAGTAACACATTCTTTTTTGTAAATCATACAAATTTCTTGTTCAATTTTAATCTTCATTCCTAATAACGGTAACCGTTTCTCTGCTGCAACACCTATTGACACTTTATTTGCCATACCACCCATTTTAATATGGCCATCACAACTCTGGAAGTCCCTTTATGATATCTCTTCCATTCATCCCACCCATACTGTACATATATTAGTGTATCCTATGTCATGTCCTGTAATTTTGGGATACCCCAAGTGTTTGCCAATAAATCCAACAGGCCTGTTACATATACACAGTTCAAAAAGAGGTGCTCAATCATTTCTACTTCCACCCCACAACCCTCCATTAAGCATGATATCTCTAGGATACTTTTATGAAAATTGTTGCCCAGAACATTCACTCTAGATGGCAATACAGCCAGAGAGAATCCCACAACTTAAGTGGGACTCTTGGCTCCGTCAATTGTGCAATGACCTCTGATATAACAACTGTGTCTGGTACTTCAATACACAGAGCTGTAAGGCACACAGATTATAGAATCCTTTGATACACTATTTTCCTGTTATTATGCAAAAGCTCCGTAGTGGTTATTTGCCCCTCTTTTATTTTCTTGCATGTCTCCATTAAGTAGTTGGACATACCCTTTGGTATTGCCCAGAACTTCCCACATTGTTGGATTTCCCATCTCCACCAAAAATATGTACATCTGTCCTGTAACAATGGTACCCAATCTAATTGCTTCTTAATCAATAATGGTACCAGATTGGCATATATAAACATTGAGAAAAAAAACAGCAATGGGTTCAGCATATTAAGCCCACCCTTTGTAACCAGCCAGTAAGTACTATTCCACTTTATGGGATTCAACCGACTCCCCCAAATTAGATGAAATGCAACACTATACATTCTGACCTCCAATTTAACCGGTAAAGGATAAATTTGGCTAACATTTAAAAAGTTGCGTATGATAAAAGTCGTATATATGTAAACCTGCTTCTTTTTGGTCATAGGGTAACCTTTTCATCTTCCCACCTTCTCTTCTGCTTGGGTTAGGGCTATCACCCAGTTTACACATGCCACATCCCCAGACCCCAACCAAATTCCTAAAATGTTAATCGGTGGCTCTACTACAGGTATACCCCAGAGTTCCTGCTGATCTCCCCTTGAATATGTATTCCTAAAACCTTACTCTTTTGTTTATTAATTTTAGATTCTTAAATTTCAGAAAAAGAATCTACAATTACCATAGCCCTCCCTCCCCGATGCCCAGTCTGCCACCAAAATATTAGTGTCATCAGTATAGGCCAAGGCCACCGGAAAAGTCACATCCCATGGTCCTTGGATTGATGAAATCCCAGTCTCCCCATTCAACTTCCTTAAAAGAGGATCCAGAGAAAAGACATACAAAAGGGGGCTCAAAGGGCACCCCTGTTGTACTCCCAGCCGAATCCTCACATGTTTCCCAATACTGCCATTAACCAGGGGCCTTGAAGAAGCTTCTTTTATAGAAAATCCTAATCCATTTGACAGATGTGTCTGGGATTCCATAACAAGCCAGCACCTGAAACAAATATTCATGTGGGACCCCATCAAAAGCCTTGGCCTGGTCCAGTGAAATCAGGTAGTCCCATGCCTCTGGACCATCAAAGGCCCCTCTTATGGTTCTTTCCAAGTCCCCCATACTATGCTGGGGGATGCCACATGCTTGCCTAAGGGAAATTGCTTCCTGGGCTACCTTAGCATGTCTTTTACATAAAATTTTGCCAACGAAGGGTTGCTAGAGATTCCAAGAGTGAGTTTAAAATCTTCTGGCAGCAGATCATTTTCTTATGCTGCACCCACCTCTTTGGAATTCTCTACCATGCCGGTTACAGGAGTGCATCTCCATGGAGGAATTCAAGAATAACTTGAAAACTTATCTCTGGTGAATGGCCTTCTTGGATAATTATTCATAGTGTAATTGTTATTGTGTTGCAATCTTATTTCATATTTTATTAATTGATTTTAATGTTTGATGTTATTTTATTATGCTATGATCTTATATATATGTATTATTGGATTTGTATTTGATGCTATTGTTTTAATGTGTTCAGCGCCTTGGTATGTTGAAAGGCACTTTAAAAATAAATGTATTATTATTATTATTAATATTTTCCAGTCTGCATTGATTAGACTTATAGGCCTCCAATTATGTAGTTCTGCTCTATCACCCTTTTTGTGAAGAAAAATTAAAAGGCTATCCACTAATGTTGCAGGAAAGGGGACTATACCTTCTAGAATGTCATTAAAGATGACCACCATAAACTCACTTAATATCTCCATGGTCTTTTTATAAAATTCCCACTGATAATATTAACTCTAAATTTCTAATAGGTACATTAGACGCTATTGCCCTACCATTAACCACCATTTTTAATAAATCCATAGAAGAAGGCCAAGTACCACCTGATTGGCTAATGGCTACAGTTAGCCCAATATTTAAACAAGGTACATGTTCAAAAACTGAAAATTATAGACCCATCAGTCTCACTTCAATCCCATGTAAAATGATGGAGAAAATACTCAAATCCATCACTGAACTAGAAATGCATCCCTTAAATATTGTAGACTTAACCCAGCATGGGTTTAGACAGGGTTACTCCTGCACCACCAATTTGTTTACCTTCTACGAATATGTTTGCACACATCTAGACTCTAACATCCCAGTCGATGTTATTTTATTAGACTACAGCAAAGCATTTGATAAAGTGTCACATGACATACTTGTGAACAAGCTTAATACAATGGGATTTTCATCAGCAATTATCAGATGGGTGCATTGTTGGCTAGCAGACAGAACCCAGAGGGTCAGGATAAATGGAGTGCTGTCTGATGAGGGGAGGGTCAGTAGTGGAGACCTGCAGGGCTCTGTTCTGGGTCCCATACAATTTAATATTTTCATTAGTGATATGAAAATAAAATCATCAAATACTATTACAAATTTTGCCAATGATACTAAACTGGGAGGAAGAGTAGATAATTTAATAAATCAAAAAGCATTAAAATCAGATTTAGCTACCATTGAACAGTGGGCAATAACTAATAACATGTTATTTAACACAATTAAATGCTCAGTCCTGCATATGGGCAAAAACAACCCCAAAAAATATACACCCTCAATAGCAAAATTATCAGAGCATCCTATAGTGAAAAAGACCTGTGAATAATGATAAATCATAGATTATCATCAGTAGACCATTGCAGTAAAGTAGCCAACTCAGCCAATGCACTTCTTAGATGGATAAATCATACGTTTTTCTTCTAAAACAGAACAATGCATAGTTACCTTATACAGATCCCACATTCGGCCTTATATGGACTATGGGTCCCCCTTCTGGAGTCCCTACCTGATCGCTGACATAAAAAGGATTGAGCAGATACAACATAGGGCAACAAAAATTGTACCATAATTAGCACATCTTGACTATGAAAATAGATTAAAAAGAACAGGCCTTTATCCACTTGAAACTAGAAGGGTTAGAGGGGACCGCCTTCAGATCTTTAAACTTCTTCAGTCCTCTACTCAAATGGATCAGTGTGGCATCTCATATGACACAAGAAAAATTGTACCAAGACTACACAATAAACAGTTAAAAGTAGGTAAAGCTAGGTCTAATAAGAGAATGAATGTTTTTTCTATTAGAGCTCCGAAGTTGTGGAACAAATTATCACAAGAAATAGTGGACTGTTCAAATCTAACAACCTTTAAAATGTATTTGGATAAATGGCTTTTAAATTAACTACCATGGGGTACAATGACACACAGTGTGGGGGACTATCTCAGTGGGCCTCGGCCTTCTTTTGCCCTTAATACCAAGTTACCAAATTACCAAGTAACCCATCTGGACCAGGTGAGGACCCATCTCTTCCACCTCTTTCTTAGATATAGGGGATATTAGCAGTGTTTTAACCACCTCAAATAACCCCGGTGTCTCTAACTGGTGGAGAAATGCAACAATCCTGTCAGGGTTTTGTGGCTGACCACTAAACAAAGATTCCGCAAAATCCTGAACTGTGTTCCTTATCTTTTCTCCTGTATTCACTACTAATCCTGAATTTGCTCTAAGTCACATATGTGGATTCTGCCCTTTGTGCACAACTATCATATGGGTAGACATTCTATGCCCTACCCAGTGTTCCAAACTTTTGCGTGATTAATACAGATTGAGCTCTATCATACTGGTATTTACACATCTCAGCCTTGCTTATTTGAATCTCCTCAGTGAGAACTTGCCCTGATTCTACTGAACGGGAAACCAACATCTGAAGTCTATCTCTTAATTTAAGATAGTTTAAATATTTATTGTTTGCTGCTTTTTTAGCTAAAGAACTACATAGTACTTTTCTGTCACTTTTGGTGTCTTGCCACCAAAAAAGTGAGTTCTCATATAAATCAAATACCGAACTCCTGGCATCCAACTCAGCCTGGATTGCTAGCCATATCTCGATGTCTTCCATGGCAGTTACATTCAGCCTTCAAACTGGGCTGGATCCAGGTTTGTTTGATGGCTTCCCCACCTTAGTCTTAATCAATCTATGATCTGAGTTTTCTACAGGATAGACTAAAAAGGCTAACACTGGGACCAAATAAGAGGCAAACAAAAAGTCAATCCGGGTTGACAAATGTCCCTTGAAAAACGTATGATCTGGTACCGGGCCCCTTGTAGCTGCACAGTCCTTAAGCCATTCTTGTTTATACATTGTATTCAAAAAATTTGAATCTGTATACATTTTTTGTGTTCTGCCAGTTTTATCTGATAATGATAAAATACAGTTGAAGTCCCCCCAAAAACACTGACCTAGCTGTATAAAGGTATGGTTGCACTTTCTTCATCAAAGCAACCCTTTAATACTTTGTTTGATGGTTATAGACATTGATTAACCTGAGATCCTGGGCCCCTATTCTTGCATTAAAAATACACACCCTGCCAGGTACCAAATCAATAGTTGTGATGCTCTGAGGTCAGGATTCAAAATGAGAAATCCCAACCCAGAGCACACCTCCTCCCCTAGGGACCAAAATGAAGAACCTCTAAACCTCTCTTTAGATGCACATTGGGCTTTTCAAATTGTGTGTAAACAAATGTTTTGCATTAGGCAAATGTCCATCTGGTGATCTGCAATAATTAAAAAAGTAGTTTGTCTCCTCTTTTGGTTCTTCATACTGTTCACAATAATGGAACTCAGAGTAAGATGAAACTCCATGATCATGTGATTGAGCCAACACCATCCTAGGGAACCTCTGCCTTTGGGTTTTTTGTGGGGGGTTTTTTAGATTTATTTTTTTTCTTTACCCTTCCTCTTGTTTCTTGAGTAGAAACATCTGAATCTGTCATATTCTCTCTTTGAGAGAAAATTATGGAAAATGTATCTGAGTCTTCCCTATCTTCCTGCCACTGTTTCCTCTTTGCCAGTGGAGTGAATCTATTTTTTGTGTAGCGTCCTTTTTCATTCTGTGCACCAGATCATCTACCTAATGTTTTTGAGGCACTGTGCGTCATTCTCCTGGTTTTCTGTTGCTCCTAGTCCTCCATTTGTGGTGGTGGCATAGTGGGCACCTGCACTTTAGATGTTTCCAATTGGGCTGCTTGTCCAGTATCCACAATTCCATCCACAGATTCTTGTGACAATTGTGTTCCTTCTGTTTTGACCAAGGTATCCCCTTCTGAGGATGCCACACATGCTGAAGTGCCCCTCTCTGGGGCGGAAGGTGGGGAGTATTCCTAACCCCTGAGGGAACCTACTGGTGGTGCAGGTGTATGCAAGTGTGCACACTTCAGGTTCACCAAGTCCTAGCAGAAACTCAGTACTGAAGTTTCATTGCACAAACAAATTAATTTTTCTAAAAGGAGACTGTTTTATAAGCACATTAACAATAACCTGGGAAACCATCAGTAATAAGACTGTAATTTCATCAAAGGATTCTGGTGGCCTAATCAACTACTAGAGAGAAGCTTGTGCTACTTGAAGTGACACCAGAATCCTGAAATGAAATGACAAGCCTCGGTACTCAAGGTTTCCAATCTGTGAATTGTTTGCAATGTGTAGCACTTTCTGAAGAGCCCATTTAATAAGTTATCAATAACCCACTCTAGGGTGTGGGGTTATAGGCATTTAATTCATGCCTTGGGTACATTATGATGCATGAGGTCACAGGCCAGTGGCCTCATGCCTGGCAGCACAGCAGGTGTGGATTAAATGCCTATAACCCCACACCTTAGAGTGGGTTATTGCACTTATAACATGGGTTGCATGAAAGACACAAATTATGCTGAGAAAGGGTGACTTTATGGCTGAGAAAGACATTTTTTATTTAAGCAATAAGAAATGATAGGGAGTGTGTTATGGTGGGATAATGGCTCACCTCAGGGTGGGTTGAAGCATGGGGTGTAGCTGAGGGCTTCCACCACCTGAGAAGGGTTGTTAGACCACTATAACACACCCCCTGCAGTGCCTTATTGCAATTATGAAATGGGCCATTTTTAGTAAATTGTAAGCATTTTTAAACATAATACTTTTAGCTGGGCCATTGTGCTGGGATAACGGCCTAGCTAAAAGCAGCTCTCAGCCAATCAGAATACATCATTCTTTCTACCCATTTCATAATGTGTATCATTCTGTCTGAAAAAATAGTTCCATTGGGGGGGTAGACTTGGTGGAGGAAGGGGATAGGGAGGTAAGGTGCCTGCCTGGCACCACGGCTTGGAGGAACAGGAAGTGAATCCTCTGGATCACGGGAGCAGCTGCACGAGGGAGGGAGCTCGATGTCATTGTCCACCTAGGGACAAATGACCTGGCTGCAAATGGCATCAGAGTGGTGAAAGAGGAGCTTATGGAGTTGGGGAGGGGCCTTAGACAAGTAGCATATACGGTAACCTTCTCAGAGGTGCTGCCTGTCTATGGCAAGCATGATGCTAGGGTATACCACGTCATGGGATTCAATGAATGGTTGAAAAACTGGTGTGTAGCTTAGTGTTTTGGCTTCATTGGGGAGCCACCTGAAGGGATGAAGGCTTATACTGGTGTGATGGTCTGCATCTGTCCAGAGGGGGATCCAGGATTCTAGGTGACAGGTTTGAATGCTTCATTGACAAGCATTTAAACTAGCCAATGGGGGAGGCACTCAAAAGGAGCAGGGAAATCCCAGCCTCCCCCATAAAGCACAGTAGTTACAGAGGTAAACACCAAGACAGAGAAGTCAGTAGGGAGCTGGACAGGGATAAATGCAGAAAAAGGTGTTAAGGACAGGGATGGGGCTAAAAGGGGTAAGGCCATAAAAAATAAATGGAAGGTGTTGAGTACCAATGCCTGTAGTCTGTGCAACATGCTCCCTGATCTAGTGGCCTTAATGGAAGAGGGATGCCTGTATATTGTGGCAGTCACTGAAACATGGTAGACAGAGAACCATGAGTGGGAAGTTAACATACCAGGATACACAGTCTATAGGAGGGACAGGGTGGGTAAAAAAGGAGGAGGAGTAGCTCTCTATATAAGGGAAGGGTTTAAAGCAACAGAACTAAAGAGTAAACAGGAAGCTGATGAGTCACTATGGGTTACCTTGGAGACAGGAAATGGCACCACAATCCACATGGGGGTTGTGTATAGATCCCCATCTCAGGGAGAGGAAATGGGCAAGGAATTGATAGAAGGCATCCTTAAAATGGCAGAAAAAGGGGATATATTGTTGATGGGGGACCTAAATATGCCAGATGTTAACTGGAATACCTTTGCTGGAGGCACATCCAAGAGCAGGGTCATTCTTGGTGCCCTGCAGGGGCATGCCTCAGACGGCTGGTGTTGGAATCCACTTGGGAGGGAGCAATCTCAGACCTGGTACTCTCAAATGGGGAAGGAGAAAGGATCTCAGATTTAGAAGGGGTAGCCATTTGGGAACAAGTGACCACCAAACAGTGTGGTTCACCATAAACACAGCCATAGAATCAAGCCATACAAAAACAAGAGTATTGGTCTTTAGGAAGGCTGACTTTGGGAAAATGAGAAAGTGCCTTAGAAAAGCACTAGCAAATGGGCAAGAAGGAGGGGTGGAGGAACAATGTGGAATAATCAAAAAAAAAACATCACAGAGGCAACAGCCTTTGTGTGAAGCAAATCAATAAAACAAAATGAAGGAAAAAAGCACTATGATTCTCAAAAGAGGTGGTAGGGATGGTTAAGGAGAAAAGGATAGCATTCAGGAAATATAAGGAAATACAGAAGGAGCAGGACAGAGAACTTTATCAGTTAAAGCAGAAGGAGGCAGGGAAGGCAGTCAGAATAGCAAAGGCACAAACTGAGGAAAAGATAACCAACTCTGTAAAGAAGGGGGATAAAACTTTTTATAGGTACATTAGGGAGCGAAGAAAGACCAAGGGAGGGATACAGAGACTTAATAAAGGGGAGGGAATGTAGGCAGAGAGTGACAGTGAAAAAGCAGGGATACTAAATGAATATTTCTGCTCAGTATTCACAACAGATGAGGAGGGGGAGGTGCCTATACCAAAAAAGGGAGGAAACTCTGAATAGGGGGGTCGATACCAGTCCATTCACAGAAGAAAGGGTTTTGAAAGAACTCTTGAAACTGAGGATGGAGAAAGCAAGGGGCCTGATGGGATTCACCCAAGAATACTAAAAGAACTAAGGGTAGAACTAGTAACACCACTGACTACTGTCTTTAACAAATCATGGGAGGATGGAGTGATACCTGAGGACTGGAGGATGGCAAATGTGATTCCATTTCACAAAAGTGGGAGCAGAGCAGAGGGAGGAAACTACAGACCAGTTAGATTGACTTCAGTGGTAGGCAAAATGATGGAATCACTTCTGAAGGAAAGAATTGTTGAGTACCTAGAGGCCAGTGGGGCACAGGACCCAAGGCAGCATGGTTGCACAGCAAGAAGGTCATGTCAGACGAACCTAATAGATTTCTTTGACTGGGTGACCAAAGTAGTAGACCAGGGAGTGGCTGTGGATATGTTCTACCTAGATTTTAGCAAGGCATTCGACACAGTCTCACACAAAGGATTAATATACAAGTTAGCCAGCCTTGGAGTGGGTCCCAAGGTGGTAGCCTGGATAAAAAACTGGCTGGACAACAGGATGCAAAAGGTAATAGTAAATGGAGTCCACAGTGAGGAAAATAGGGTAACTAGTGAGGTACCACAGGGTTCGGTACTGGGACCGGTCCTCTTTAATATCTTTATAAGTGACATTGGAAAGCACCTTGAAGGAAAGGTATGCCTCTTTGCAGATGACACAAAGATCTGCAACAGGGTTGATACACAAGGTGGAGTGGAAAGAATGAAAAGGGACTTGGCAAGGTTGGAGGAATGGTCAAATAGGTGGCAGCTCAGATTCAATGCAAATGTAACCCCTAGATGGCGCTATCCCAGGGGCTACTACCCCTGCCTGATTTGCCACTAACAGGTTGAGGGGCCTGGATCCAATGGCGGGTGCCTCCACCCAGAGGTCAGGGTTTGCAATAGTTAAACTTACTTGGTCACAGCCCTCTGGGACACTGCAACCCCCCTTTCTTCCCACTAGTGGCCCACACAATATAGCAGAATTACCTTCACAGTATACACTTACCCCCAAGGCTGGTTCAGGCACCGGGACATCCTGTAAAATAAGATACAGTGCAACAATCACAGTACAGTACTTTAACATAGACAAATACCTCAGGCAGTATAACTTTGTTGAAACAAACAGCTCTGATTTATTTAGGGGGATATAACAAGGACAGGGGGAAATCAGGTTAATTAGCTTATCACTTTACTATCTACCTATGGCTCTGTGCACAGGCCTATCCCTACCAGTTACTGTCCCTGGGTACCCAGGCCCTAGTGGCTAGTCCAAACCGTGGCAGCTGGTAGGGGCCCTTTCACACAGAGAAAAGGAAAATTAAACAGTCAGCAGTACAGTAATTCCATTTGGATTTAATGTGGCAATTCAACAGGGAGCGACCCCGAATTAGTACTCACGACCTCCAAAGAAGATATGGTCCTTCAATGTCAGCAGGGCTACTTTTGATCTCAAGAGACTCCTCACACATTTATATGGTAAAAAAAAAGCACTATACCAGGCAGGCTGCATCTGTATCCCAATCGCAATTACTGCAAATAACCAGGAGAACACACAGCAGATTCAGTTCCTGACAGACCGAGTGTAATTCAACAATTTCTTCAGTCTTCTACAGGGTGAGCCTGGTTTCTACTCTCAGAGATCCTTTGATTCTTTTCTAGGACGGATTCAGTCCTAACAAGCAGTTACACAAGTTGTAGACCGAACTCTGGGCCTTGCACACGTTTTTGACTGAAACTGTGCACTGAAGGAGCACAGGGTTTCTTTCCCTTCACTTTCAGATCTCAAACTGAAACTCCCAACAGACAAAAACAGGCACTTCCTTTGAGTTCCTCCCAGTTCTTGACTGGATTGGCTGTCACTCACAATAGACTGCTGCTGTTGGTCAAAAAGGCACCAAGTCTAAACTACATCTCCCAGAGTCACTGCCCATACAATCCTCTTGTGGCTGGCTCAGATTATGAGTCCCAAGTTCTGATTCGTCCAGGCATCATTTTAGAGCTAGTTTACCCCACACTGATTGGTCCAGTTCAGCAGTTCAAAACCAGAATGGGGGAACTAGGCAGACAGTTCTGACTGCAAAGAAAGCAGGTTAGACAAACTGTAATTTTATTATTACTGTAAATGATTTCTGGCAATCAGTTACATCTTTCAGACAGGTTCCCTTTGCACTCTAGTGACTGCAAAATGGGGTGAATTGGCAGCAGCATGGTGGTACTCAATCAAAGACACACAGTCCCCATACAAACTAATTATGTCTGCAAGCAGACAGCTCTTAAAAGACAGTACCAGAGGTTCTAAACACTCACTGATAAATGGCTTAAACTACCAAACACCATTCAGGCTTGGAGCATTCAAGCAAGCTCTGGAAGTCTTTTAGAACCCCCATTTGCAGGGGTTACACCCTTCCTAGCCTGGGAAAAGCTTGACGTCGCGTCAAGCAAGTACCCATAAGTTTCAACTGCAACCATATACATTTGCATTAGGCTCACATGTAATCATCAGTCAATACATCATTTTACCAAGAACCATTTCTGAAACATTGCAGTCGTCACTTTACACAGTATAACACACACATTGTACCATAACTCAAGTTATTACCTCTACATGAAACCTGAAGAGGGGGACCCTTCCCTATCATGTTACCTTGGGGCTGGACGGGGCAAGGGCACCACTTAGAGGGCAACACAATCTGAGTTAGCACTAACGCCAGTTTGGGCAATGAGCCTGGGACACATATACCCTTTATGGACAACATTGAGAGGCAGGTCCACTGGCCGCCCAGGGAATCATAACTGAGGTGCACCACAGGCTTTACAGCTCGACCAGTCTTTCTAGGGGGAGCTTTTACAGTCTCTGCACTCTGAGCCTCATTTCAGCATTGTTCTCACTTGTCAGGGAGTCTCCATGGGGGTAGAGAGGCTAGGAACTTGGGGCACTTTCAGCCCAGGAGTTACAGTTTCTGAGTCCACAACATTTGGCTCGCATGGAGAGCTTTCAGACACTGGCAGTGGACTGTCAGGCACTCAAAATACTCTTCTTGTTCGGTGTATCACCAG
This sequence comes from Neoceratodus forsteri, assembly GCA_016271365.2. NCBI lineage: Eukaryota > Metazoa > Chordata > Ceratodontiformes > Ceratodontidae > Neoceratodus > Neoceratodus forsteri. Next base: position 105,989,457 of record CM057457.1, read on the forward strand.
TCTGCCCCAATCTATCATTTTCCTCCCTGAAAGCTCAAACAGTTCAACCATGCACAATGATTCCATTTCATCTGATCTGATGCTTTGCACTTCACTTTCTGGGAGCATTGGCTCCAGGGATGAAGCTAGAAGCATAGACAGTCCAGAAGGCCCAGCTTTGTCTCCAGTATTGACTAGGGATTGCCCTGAAACAATTGACTCAGTTCAAGAAGGATAGTATTCAAAGTCACTCTCACTTTCTTCTGATATGGACTGACAGTCATGCTCAACTGGGACTTGTGCAGGGGAACACTTAACTCTGCTTCTGTAGGTGCAGACTTCCTTGATCTTTCTTAGCAGCAGCTCTAGTCACTGGTCCAGAGGGGCATCTTCTGGGGCTCAGACTCAATCAGATTTGTCCAATGGGTAGTAAATGATTTCTATGCATTGTTTTTACATCTTTGAATTGTTCTCAGGCCTTACTTTGTACACTGGCAGATCATCTAGTTTGCCCACTACAATGTGAGGGAGATGGTGCCATCTGTCAGCAATCTTGTGTTTGCCATGCAGTCCCAGATTTCTTAGCAATACCCGATCTCCTCCTGGAGTTCCTGTGCTTTCACCTTTTTATCATACCTTTCTTTGTTGGCCAGATTTCTTTGGCAGCCATGGTTTGAGCCAGTTGGTGTCGCATGAGTTACGCCTTTAACTTTGCACATACTGTAAAATAGCGTTGGCTGCTTGAACTCCCACTGGTAGAGACCCCAAAACACACATCTACTGGTAGTCGAGCTTCTCTTCCAAACATCAGGCGGTAGGGGAGAACCCAGTGGCATCACTTTTGGCAGTTATAAGCATGTACCAGGGTGCTAATTTGTTGGCTCCATCTAGGCTTGTCCTTTGGGTGCAGGGTGCCTAGCATATCTAGCAAAGTGCGTTAAACGCTCAGGCTGTGGGTCTCTGGGGGTGGTAAGGAGTGGTTCTTGACTTTCTCACTCCCCACAGAGAAAGCATCTCTTTGATCAGACGACTCTCAAAGTCTCCCTTGATCAGAATGGATTCTGTGTAGAGCCCCATAGTGAACAAAAAAGTTTTCTACGAGTACTTTGGCTACAGTGGATGCTTTCTGGTCTTTGGTGGGAAAGCTTGGGCATATCTCGTGAAATGGTCAGTGACCACCAGCACATTACTGATATTTCTTTGATCTGACTCCAAACTCAGAAAATCAATACAGACCAGCTCCATGGGTGCACTGGGTGGTTATGTTAACAAGGGCAGCCTCTGGGGCAAAGCTTTCCTCATAGTGATACAATGTTCAAGTATGTGTGCTCCACATCAGCCCCATCTTTAGGCCAATAGAATCTGGATCTCACCAAGTCAAGTGTTCTGTCTATCAAGGTGCCCCATGTGGTTGTGCAAGGACCTCAATACTGAGTCTCAAAGGCAGTGGGCAGCACCAGTTGTTGTTTGTCTACTTGTCCCCTCTGTCTACTGTTTCTATATAACAGTTTATTGACTGCTCAACTTAGGACCTTCTTTGTATAACAGTGCAGTTCTCAAATCAGTGGAGCGTAATTTGGACACATCTTTTCCTGCATAGAGGCTTCTAAAGCTGCTTTGATCATGGATCGCGGATGAGCCGCCCGAATACTGTCATTGTCCAGCTGAGGCAGTGCACCAATGTCTATTGCAGAAAAGGGCAATAAGCAGCAGGTATGCAATTCTCAGAGGGTCCCAAGCAATCCACCATGCAGTCCACTGCGTCCTGTGGACATTGTTCCTCCTGTCAAACTTCCGGCAGAGTGCCGAATGTCAGGTTCTGCCAATCGACCCAATCATTCTGGGGGAACAGGCCTCCGGAGAGAGCATCAGCATCTATGTGGTTCAGACCTGCTCGGTATACGAGCATAGTCATATGTAGATAATGAGAAAGCCACCTATGGCCAGTGGCATCCAACTAGTGAGGTCTGCACATAGGTCAAAGGATTATTGTCAGTTTTTACTAGTATTTTAGCCCCATACAAGTACTCATGGAATTGGTCAACAATAGCCTACTTCAAAGCTAAGAACTCTAACTTATGTACAGGATAGTCTTTTTCGGATGAGGTCAGGCTTCTACTGGCAAAGGCCACTGGTCTCAGGCCATTCTCGTGCTCTTGGTACAACACAGCCCCAACCCTTTCAAGCTAGCATCAGTGTGCAGGACGTAAGGTTTTCTTGGATCGGCATAGGCCAGCACTGGAGCATGGGTAGAGTTGATATATGATCTCATGAAAAGCAGTCTCATTAATCAGGGAGTCCAGCGGCCCCAAATACTTCACTCGGATGAAAATACACTCTTTCAGTCTTGAGGGACGCTGACTTTTGGTATTTTTGTGGGTTGGGGATACCTTGAGTAAGGTTAAGTAAAGGCTTGATCACTCTTGAATAGTCCTTGATGAAGCTACCGATAATAACCACAGAATCAAGTAGGAATCTTTTAGAAGTTTTTTAGATTTTTGGCCAGGGACAGGTGGTCAAGGCCTCAACTTACTTGGGTCGGCCTCTATTCCTCGGTGGATACTATGTCCTACATACTTTACTGATGTTTGAAAGATTGATACTTATCAATGGACAGTTTAAGCCAAAGTCCTCCAGTCGGTCCAATACCTTAAATAATCTGCTCTCATGTTCCTCAGTGAGCTGCCAAACACAATAACATCATCTAGGTATACCAGGCACTCTAGTAAGTTCATGTCCCCACGCACGCTCCATCAATCGCTGAAAAGTGGCTGGGCCACCTGAAACCCTTAGAGGCATCCTCATGAATTCATAGAAGCCAAGCGGACAGATAAAGGCCGCCTTTCTCACGGTCCTCTAGGGCCATCGGGATCTGGTAGTACCCACATCGGAGATCCAGCACAGAGAACCACTTGCTCCCCGCTTAGGCAGTCCAAAGCATCCTGAATGCGGGGCATTGTGTACTGATCAGGGATAGTCCGCCGGTTTAAGGTGCGATAATCCCACACATCCTTACTGTTCCATTCTTTTCCTCACTACCACAATGGGGAAGCATAAGGGCTTCTGGATTCTTGTATTACACCAGCAGCTAACATCTCTTGCAGATGCCGCCTCACATCATCTATGTCCGCAGGTGTCAGCGTGATGACCTCTCACGAATGGTCTTTCGTCATGCAGCCGGATATTGTGCTCAGCTCCTTACGCATCCTACATCCCATTCCTTTAAAGAAAACACCTGGTCTCTGGGCAAGCTTCTCACTGATCCTCACTTTCCATTCAGCTGGCAGCGGAGAGTCGCCAAATCAAACAAGTCAGGCGTTACTCTGTCATTCTTCCTTGAACTCTTGCTGCTGGGTAGCACTGCAGTGTCTGCACAATGCACATTAGCCAGGATGCAACCTCTGTTTACTCGAATGTCTCTTTCAGACACATTATGAACTTGGACCATTACCCTTCTGGCATAAGCATGGGCTCTAGCGGGCAAAATACTAGGCTTGACCAGCAGTCCCTCTGGCAATTTTTCCATCGCCTGGTGCATCCAACATTAATATTTTATTCTTAACATCCTTTCTGATACGGACCTCTCCCTGTAAGGTACACTGGGCATTTGGCGCCAGGATCAGAGACTCAGGATCCTTCTTCCATACAATTCCGACCGGTTCCTCTGGTTCTGTTTTTTCAGCATCTCTCTGTGCCTCATAGGCCTTCTTAATTAAAGCCGAACTCTTTAAAGCTCTACTAGTCTTTGACCCTGTTTTCCATAACACAACTGTGCCAGCCTTCCGAACATATGAGCATTTGTTCCAATCAACAAAGGGACACCATCATACAGTCCAGTAGGGGACACACTAAGGCTAGGGTCTCTACTTATTCGGCCACTCCAGCCACGGAGGTGAGGAAAGACAGCCAAATTCGGATATACCCGGAATAGGGGTAGGCCTTCACTTAACCCCATACATGCAGTCCTTCTAATGGTTGTAAGGGTACGTCTGACAAATGCTTCTGATACCAATCCTGGAACATAATTGTCACTTGGGAGCCACTGTCTAATACAGCTCTTGTAGACACTCCATTCACCTTTACAGTGGTCTCCATGGAGGGACCCACTATTCTGGACCAGTCTGAGAGGCGTAGTAGGGGCCTGGGCAACTGACCTTGCCACAAAAGGATGTGAATTAGCATTTTGGTGCCTCACTGGGATCATGTCGTGCAGCTCTTAACCACTGATTTCTTCTCCCAAGCTCTCCTTGTAGCCTATATGCAACTCTGTCAGTGTCTTTTGGGACTGGCATTCCCTTTCATGTGCCCATCTTTCCCACAATTATAGCAAAACATACTTTCTGGAGTTTGAGCTGGCCGAGGCGCCACACTGGGAACCAGGCAGGGGGTATTACTAACTGGAAACCTGGGTGCCATCTCTGTCTGCGGTGTGATAAGCATTTGGAGACATCTTGTCAGTTTCTCCACTTCCATGGTCAAGGAATTGAGTTTGGAGCTGTTATCAGCAGGAGATACATGGGTGGTACCCACCCCCATAGCAGATGCAGTCGGATATAGGTCAGGGCCCGTACCTTGCAGGCTGACCTTCATAAAGGGACTATTTTTGGTCCCCGGATCTCTCTCAACGTTCACCCCCATTGTGGCATATCTTTTCCTTGTCAGAGCACTCATTGACTGTCAACCTCTGCCCCTGAACTTCACTTGATGGGTCACCCTCAGTCACTCGGGTCGTAGCCACAGCTGTTGGTGCAGGTACCTCCCGAGGTCGCCTTTTCTCAACTCCTCGAATTTCTCCCATTAACTCATCATAGGAGGGTGGGGATTCCAGTCGATTTGCCAGGCGTAACTGAAGCAACAGCAGTTCTGAGAAGGGGGCAGACTTAAGGATTCTGTCCAGTCTGGTTCGGTCCAGTTCAATCGCTGGCAAACTACCCTTTCTGAGGCATTCTTGCAACAATTTTTCCAGCCGAGAGACATACACAGACAACAACTCCCTTGGTACTGTTGTGCATTTCTTACTCTCCACCATAGGTCCTCATCAGAATCTGGGCTCCCATACACATTCTCCAAGGCCTCAAGATGAGCCTGTGCAGTCGCTTCAGGGTTACTAGCCCGTTTGCACGGATGGTAGCCAGGGCAGGACCTCGGAGGCTCTCACTAACCCTCTTTCGCTTTCGCCTTCCGAGCATTGCCATTCTAGCACTTGGGGGCAACATAGTCTATCCAGGTCTCCCAGTCATCCTCCTCTGTGGGGAGGGTGCCAGAGAAGATCCTCAACCTTCGGTAAGAGTCGTGACTAATGGCAGGTGCAGAAATAGGAGTCTGCATTGGTTCAGCCACCATTACGGGCACTGGAGCAGGAGAGGGTGTTGGGGGAGGAACACCCCCAGGTGGCAAGAATAGTTTCTTCAAGTCCTCCACAGTTTTCCCCTCTCCCAGCAACCATTCAGCAAATTTCTCCTCAAAAGTTTCAGATAGTGGTGGAGGCTGATTCCCCCCCGGGTCTTTACTGTCCTTAGTTATCACTCTCCAAGCAGTGAGGGCTCCCTCTGGGGTAATGGTCTGTGGCACTTTGGAGCTATCTATGGGATCCTTAAACTCTACTAGGGCCAGGAAAGTGTGGGTGAGCAGATTAGCATGCCGACCACCACCACAGGTTTTGTAAACCTTCCACCTTGGAAAGTACTCCCTGCACAGTGTCCGTATTGATACCCAGGGGATGTCCAGGATAAGCATAGCATTTGGGGTCGATCTCCTCCCCAGTACACCACTCCACCAGCCAGTGCACAGCCACTTCTGTCGGGTACCCATTTTTCTTAACAGTGGTTCAGAATATGGCCACTAGAGGACACACAATCCAGCGGTGCCTCCAAGATGTAACCCCTAGATGGCGCTATCCCAGGGGCTACTACCCCTGCCTGATTTGCCACTAACAGGTTAGGGGCCTGGATCAATGGCGGGTGCCTCACCCAGAGGTCAGGGTTTGCAATAGTTAAACTTACTTGGTCACAGCCCTCTGGGACACTGCAACCCCCTTTCTTCCAACTAGTGTGTCACACAATATAGCAGAATTACCTTCACAGTATACACTTACCCAAGGCTGGTTCAGGCACCGGACATCCTGTAAAATAAGATACAGTGCAACAATCACAGTACAGTACTTTAACATAGACAAATACCTCAGGCAGTATAACTTTGTTGAAACAAACAGCTCTGATTTATTTAGGGGATATAACAAGGACAGGGAAATCAGGTTATTAGCTATCACTTTACTATCTACCATGGCTCTGTGCACAGGCCTATCCCTACCAGTTACTGTCCCTGGGTACCCAGGCCCTAGTGGCTAGTCCAAACCGTGGCAGCTGGTAGGGGCCCTTTCACACAGAGAAAAGGAAAATTAAACAGTCAGCAGTACAGTAATTCCATTTGGATTTAATGTGGCAATTCAACAGGAGCGACCCAATTAGTACTCACGACCTCCAAAGAAGATATGGTCCTTCAATGTCAGCAGGGCTACTTTTGATCTCAAGAGACTCCTCACACATTTATATGGTAAAAAAAAAAGCACTATACCAGGCAGGCTGCATCTGTATCCCAATCGCAATTACTGCACAATAACCAGGAGAACACACAGCAGATTCAGTTCTGACAGACCGAGTGTAATTCAACAATTTCTTCAGTCTTCTACAGGGTGAGCCTGGTTTCTACTCTTCAGAGATCCTTTGATTCTTTTCACAGGACGGATTCAGTCCTAACAAGCAGTTACACAAGTTGTAGACGGAACTCTGGGCCTTGCACACGTTTTTGACTGAAACTGTGCACTGAAGGAGCACAGGGTTTCTTTCCCTTCACTTTCAGATCTCAAACTGAAACTCCCAACAGACAAAAACCGGGCACTTCCTTTGAGTTCCTCCCAGTTCTTGACTGGATTGGCTGTCACTCACAATAGACTGCTGCTGTTGGTCCAAAAAGGCACCGAAGTCTAAACTACATCTCCCAGAGTCACTGCCCATACAATCCTCTTGTGGCTGGCTCAGATTATGAGTCCCAAGTTCTGATTCGTCCAAGGCATCATTTTAGAGCTAGTTTACCCCACACTGATTGGTCCAGTTCAGCAGTTCAAAACCAGAATGGGGAACTAGGCAGACAGTTCTGACTGCAAAGAAAGCAGGTTAGACAAACTGTAATTTTATTATTACTGTAAATGATTTCTGGCAATCAGTTACATCTTTCAGACAGGTTCCCTTTGCACTCCTAGTGACTGCAAAAATGGGGTGAATTGGCAGCAGCTTGAGTGGTACTCAATCAAAGAAACACACAGTCCCCATACAAACTAATTATGTCTGCAAGCAGACAGCTCTTAAAGAGACAGTACCAGAGGTTCTAAAACACTCACTGATAAATGGCTTAAGCCAAACACCATTCAGGCTTGGAGCATTCAAGCAAGCTCCTGAAGTCTTTTGGGAACCCCCATTTGCAGGGGGGTTACACAAAGAAGTGCAAGGTAATGCATCTGGGAAACAAAAACCCAGGGGAAGAGAATACAATGGGGGGTGAGTTAATAACAACAACAAAAATCGAAAGAGACCTAGGAGTAATTATATCAGGTTACCTAAAGGTGGGCAAGTAATGTGAGAAGGCAGTAAGGAGGGCTGGGGGGATACTGGAATGCATAGGGAGAGGCATCAATAGTAGAAAACAGGAAGTTGTTATCCCTCTCTACAGACAGTTAGTGAGACCCCATCTGGAGTACTGCGTGCAATTCTGCAGATCCCATCTCTGCAAAGACATAGACAGAGTGGAGGCTGTTCAGAGAAGGGCAATCAAAATGGTGCAAGGTCTGCACTAGATAACATACGAGGAGAGACTAAAGTAGCTTAATATGTATGCCCTTGAGGAAAGGAGGGAGGGAGAGAGGGGGGACATGATAGAAACTTTCAAGTATCTCAAGGGAATTAACAAGGTACAAGAGGGTAGTATCTTTCAGAAGAAGTGATGTGCAAGAGCAACAGGGCACAATTTGAAGATAGAGGGGGGCAGCTCAGAGGTAATGTTAGAAAGTATTTTTTCACATAGAGAGTTGTGGATGCATGGAAAAATCTTCCTGAGGAGGCTGTGGAGTTAGGAACAGTGGAAAAAATCAAGAATGCATGGGACAGGCATAAGGCAATTCTAGTGGGGGGTGGGAGGAAGTAAGCTGTCGATTAACTAGAATCTGCAGCTTATTCATCAGGTAGGGAAATGGGCAGACTGGGTGGGCCAAGCGGTCCTTATCGGCCGTCAAATTCTATGTTTCACATGTAGACTGAGGATACTTAAGCATTTCTGTAGAGTACTAAAGCACTGTAAACACATTAGTGCTAATGCTCACATGTAAACTAAGTAAAACACAACATGTGGAAAATACAACTATGCACTGGCAAGCTTGCTGTGGACTGCACAATTCTGTGAGAAATTTGTTCTAATTTTTAATCAACAGCTGTGTAATGTTTTCTAACATATTCACTTGCTTCCTGGAGTATATGAGTAAAGTGTTGTTTATTCATATTGTAGTGATGTAAATACTTTAATACTTCCTTTTAATGTTCAAAACACAGGAGAGCAAATTAGCACAGCTCCCTTCCTAAAATAATCATCAAAACATGTTAGAACATCTGTTTTACTTGCTTTTTAACATGTATGAGAATACATTACTTCCATGACTTTCAAGCACTGCATCATGGGTATGTAAGTAATATGGATTATACAATAGCTCTGTTATTCCCTGAGAAATACACTTCTAAACACTAGCTCACATACTCATGATGCAGTGCTTGCAAGTCATGTAAGTAATGTATTCTCATACATGGTAAAAAAGCAAGTAAAACAGATGTTCTAACATGTTCCTACACTCATTGACTACTTTAGGAAAGGGGCTGTGCTACTTCACTTTCCTGTCTTTTGAACACTAAAATTAAATGTATTAAAGAATGTTGGTCATTACAATATAAATAAACAAGAGTCTTCTCATATTCTCCAGGAAGCTGGGTGTGCAGGGATATTTTCTTATTGGGATAATTGCAATACTTGGTTTGCTGGACGCAGTCTAGGTCACCTAAATGTGGATTAAAAAGGAAATTTAATCCACAGTCACCTGATGGTATTTGACCAATCAGTCGCTCAGCTTCATGCAACCCATGTTATGAAACCATTAATATGATGTCAGAATCATGGCATTACCAATTTCTAAAGTCATACAAATTATATTTTTTTTTTGCATTTGACTCCCTATGGGAAAAATTGACTATCCATGTAATTCAACACAATAAAATAATCAGGTTCCTATTTAGAAAAATGGAACTGATGTTTCTGAATTGATTTTTGAATAGCTGTGATTTGATTTGATAAAAAAATATAAGCTGACATCAGTAATCAGTATTCTGATTGACTGGAACCCTTGTGACCGCATATCAGACAAGTGTGTGTGTGTGTGTGTGTGTATGTATGTGTGTGTGTGTGTGTGTGTGTGTGTGCTAAACTAAAAACAATTAAGATGCCTTCTCATATTTCATAATATTGTTGAAAAGTAATCACACACCCACCACACAACATTGTCCTATGCTGTTTTTTCTAATGGTAGCATGAATGCCTGACAGTGACTCACCACTCTCCTCCACAATGATATGACCCTGAGCATCTGCTGAGTAGATGAGCTGAATTTCTAGTAGCTGTTTTTTTTGTTTGTTTTATAACATTTCTCTGCTGTACACTGATTATTTCAGAAACCACCAAACACGTTTTATGCATAACCTCATCACAAATCTGGTCATAGGTCTCCAGTAGTGACAGAGTAGTACATTACTACAGTTTCTATTGTCATCTTCAGTCTGACAATTACTGTATTTCTTCACTTTGAACATGAACAGCATTTATGCAGCCTCAGATGCCGCAGCTTCTCTTCCTCCACACTGTTCAGTCACCTTGACCAGCCCATACAGTAAACTTTTAATGTTTCACAGTATGAACCATAAAAAGGGTAACATCCCATAGGCACCAGCAGCATCTCTTCATATCTGATAATTGAGCAGGTGTGAATTTGAGTGCTGTTGGTATTAGACAGGAGCACTGGGGTGAATGAACCACTCAAATAACCCTCTGAATTCTTTATAGCAGTCTTGTAAAACAAACAAGAAAAAATTACTGCAGATTTCTCAGCTGTAACAGCATCGCAGATGTTGAATAATTTTCTGGCTGTTACACTCTAGGGTAAAATTCCAAGGGGAAAAAAAAGAACATGAATACTAACAAGAACATGGGTGTGAATATTTTAAGGGAATGTAAACATCTGGACAGAATAGTTCATCATCTGTGAGGGGTTAATGAACAGTGAACTCAACAGCTGAAGAATCAAAATCTGCCAGAAGGACAATAAAAGAGAATATGCCCATCTCTGTTAAATATACAGACGTGCTGTGACAAGGTGTTATGTGAAAGGACACAGATACATAGATGGAATAGGGCAGACTAAGGCAAAAGGACCATCCAATCTGCCATGTTGTTCTTACACAGAACTTAGACATTTCAGAAGTTATGGAGCCCCAGTCCTGCTGTCAGTCTCCGATTGCTCTCTTGTGCTATAATTATCCCACTAGGTTTCGAACCCTGGGAGAGTTCCAGCATTAATCTGTTCACTAAGTAGTCTGCTCCATTTGTCAAGCACCTTTTCCATTAGAAACATTTCTTTTGGTCCTACTTGAAGCCAGTTCTTAGTTAAGGTTGTGTCCCCTGGTGGTTGTGTTACCTTGTTAGTTTAAATCAATCTGTGGTGTTAGCTGGCTCATCAGTGCAGCAGTAATGCTACTGATCACAACAATGGTGACTCACATTTAGGAAGGAGCATGCGTCATTGGGAGCTGTCTGGGGGAGGGGAAGGGAGGAGGATCGAGCATCCCAGAGGATACTCTCCTCCTGTGATGTGGGGTCACTGCCAGCTCGTCTGTTCTACTGCCACCTGGATAACCACAGGTGGCTGTTCAGTCAGAGTGGCATAAGTGAGGGGGGATGCAGGCTGGTACCATGCTAAGCACAGTCGCGTCCATCTGCATACCCATACTGACTGCATATTGAGGGAAGCCCTGTTTTGCTTCCAGTACTTAATTTACTTTTGTTGTATACATCCTGAATGCTAGGAAGCCCTCCAAACAGTGCAGCCACTCATGATACAATATTTGTCTCTTGTTCCACAGCATTATGAGTAGCTGGACTGTGTTAGGGATATTCCCAAGTCCAAGAAAGATGCAGTGGAAGTTGATCAAAGAATGTAAACAGGCACATTTTTGTGTGGTGACACCAGTATCGTGGGCAGTCTGTTTTTTACTTCAAAAAAAGTATCCCAGAATCCGTTACACAACACCTTCCTCTATGTTCCCGACTCCACGCAGACCCCCCCCCCGAACCCCTAACACAACTCCTTCCAGTTCCCTTCCGTCTCCATGCAGGTAGTCTTGGATGCTCTCTGCTCCCTCAATGCCATTTAATTCAGCCCTGATGGGATTCACCACAAGCTACTATGTTTATCTGCCCCTGAAACTGCCACACCCCTAGCTCACCTGCTAAACCTGTCTTTCTCCTCTATAACGGTTCCTCATTCCTGGAAATCGAAGTTTATGATACCCCTACATAAAGGTGGTCACCCCTCAATGCCAGATAAGTACCAACCTATCTCTCTCCTCCCAGCCCTTGCCAAAGTTCAGGAATCACTAGTCCAAACCAGACTGACTGAGTTCCTTATGTCATCTAGCTTCCTTTCACCATTCCAGTCAGGGTTCCAGAAGCACCATTCTACAATCTCTTTCCTGCTACGAGTTACCAAACTCATTCACTCTGCCCCTGACCATGGCCACTTAACTGCAGCAGATTTTGTAGACCTGGCCAAGGCCTTTGATTCAGTCTCCCCACCCCATCTTCTTAAAAAGCTTGAGCCTGCTGGCTTAGCCCCACCTTCAACTCAGTGGTTCAAATCCTACCTCAGCAACAGGCAGCAATCTGTCAGGGTGGCCAACTCCACCTCCCCTCCTGTCCACAAGGATCAATCATTGGACCTATCCTGTTCTCAAGACTCATTAATTACCTCCCCACTGCTTGTTCCAGGTTCTGCATACATATGTATACTGCCGAAACCATACTCTTCAACTCCGAACCTGTCTTCTCAAATGTTCACACCATCCTACATTGGGACTTTCATATGATGCAATCCTGGTTCCAGACAAATCAACTTAAAATCAATACCACCAAAACAGTATCGATGATCTTCAGAGCCACACAAAAACCTAACCAGATAACCCCGACCCTCAGCCATAACATCATTGGATGGGACCCCACTGGACCTGGTCTCACCATACAAATATCTAGATATATGGCTAGACCATCACCTACATTTCTCTACCCACATTGACTCCATCTACTCAAAGCTCTGTCCCAAGCTTGGGATGTTATACCATAATAGAGACTCCCTTCCTGTACCAGTCAGATGAGAAATATTAACAAAAATGATCATACCAATCTTTGACTGCACTGATGTAGTATACAGCACAGCCTCCACCACTTCTTTTACAAGCTTGACATCCTTCTAAATGCCTTCTGCCTCTTCACCACTAACTCCCTCCTCAGAACTCACCATTGCTACTCTACTCTACTCTGTTCTCTGTATATCATCCCTATCCCACTGCTGCTACACTCACTCTGTCTTCCTGATATCCAAATACTGGTTCAACCTGCTACCTCCCTACCTCTCAGAGATGTTGTTTCCTGTGGGTCCTTCCCAATATTCACTTCTCACCAAGGACGCTTGTTGCTTCTCACTGCCCCAACCTACCTCGTCAGCTGGCCAGTCTGCATTCTCATACAAGCTTCCTTCTTTATGGATCTGACTGCCTCCTGTCTTAAGGAACTCCATCTCCCATACTTCTTTCAGACAGCAACTTTGCTTACTCCCACCCCGTACCTGCTCATGCCTCTCCTCACCCGCCAGGCCTCCTATCTTACCCATGTAGTAAACAGTTTACATACTAATAGCTGGTCTATACTTGCTGCTAAATCAATCCACCTAAACGTTACCATGTATGTATTTCTCTTAACAGTTCTAAACAGGTTGTTCTTATTTGTGGTGCATATTAAGGAATGTAATTGCATTATACCCAGTATTGCTGAACTGCTATAAGCACTTGTGTTATATCGTATGAGACTGTATATAGTGTTTGTGTATATATATATATATATATACACATATATACACATTTTTTATGTATTGTATTGTTTCACACCTGGAAACAAGCCAGGGCTCAGTGTGCCTTCCCCGGTTAACAGAATTTTAAATAAATAAATAAGAAATCAATAAAAAGGAGTCTGAATCAAACTATTAGTTACATCAGCAATCTCTATAGAATGTGAGTAATCATACATTTTTATTATGTATCTGGGGACAATTTGAGGACTAAGGAGGTTAACAATGTCACTTTAACCCAGCTCAAAGGAAGGCCAGCATATACAGCACGTCAAGGCTGTACAGAAATTCCATAGGGCCTTCCTTCTCAACCATCTCTGATCTTTGTTGTTCAAATGTCAGTGTCACTCATTTGGTAGCACACCCACCTCTGGGCCAGAAGATCATGGATTCTTGTCCCCCAACTAGATTGCGTCCTCACCTTAAATGCTAGAACCAGAGTGCAGTACTAAAGGGATGTTGTACTGTTGGGTATGCTGTCCTTCAGATGAGGTCTCAAAATGGGATCCCTTCTGCCCCTCTCTGGTGCTGTCCAGGTGGAAGTAAAAAGAACTCAAGGCACTTTTTATGGCTGCAGTGGGCATAGCTCTACAGACGTTTTTCTTTGAGAAAAGGACTCCCTGTATAAATTACTTTCCAAACAACATGATAGAGTGTTAAAAATAGTGTCCTCCACAGAAGCCTCATTACTACACTGCATGTGCATGTATGGGAGCTTGAGAGCACTATTTTTCCACTGGCTTAAGAAATTAATTGAGTCCTCCCAAGTACTGCCTTTTTTTGCAAGTTGAAACCTCGTCCAACAATTGAGCCCTCCCCAGTACTGCCTTTTTTGCAAGTTGAAACCTCCTCCAACAACTGAGCCCTCCCCAGTACTGCCTTTTTTTGCAAGTTGAAACCTACTCCAACAATTGAGCCCTCCCCAGTACTGCCTTTTTTTCCAAGTTGAAACCACCTCCAAAGTGTTTTATGGGCTTTCTTTGTTTGTTTAGTTTCAGTTCTTAATTTACTACCTTTTACAAACTGAGACACTCCTGCTTTGCTGGTAGCCCCTCCCCCACTCATCCAGAGGTGTGAATTCCTTTGTTAGTCATTGGATGACCACAGCTTCAAAATGATTCACATTTGTCAACAGGCACTGTCTTCTATGCAAGACACAAGCAACTAAATGAAAAGTACATAATATGTTGATCAAAACAGGGGGAGCAGGATTCTGGGCAAAGTGAAGCCGTTTATATACAGAGTGCATGCAGCAGTAACTACTGCTGAGATACACTGATGTGTCTTCAGCTGTGCAATGAGGGAGCATTTTTGCAGCAATCACAGACTTGTTTTATAAGTAGCTGCCTGTGCTCCATGAGGTTTCCGAACTAGTTTGTATAAACCATTCCAATGCTGCATATATTATTTCATGTAGGGGCTACTCGAACAAACTATAAGGTGCTGTTCCATTTATGCTACTTAGTACTGGTGCAAAAACTGAAAAAGACTAACAGGGACAGCAAAATAAGTGCAAACCAAATTACTTTAAACAGTGACATGCTTAAACACTCTAGGCACAATAGTGGCTATAAGCAGCCAGACCCAGCCAAAGTGTAAAGAAGATGATTCATTTTGAATCTCAGCTGCCTCAATGTACCTTGACAGAACTGGTCATAAAAACATTTTCTTTTAAACCAAGCAGACCTGCAAATGCTTAACCCAGGTACATGGAATTCATCTTAGAACCCAGGAATCATGGAACAATCTACGTTGAACAATATGTTGCAAGCTTGCTAGCTTCAATGACATTCAAAATGCAAACTGAATAAATTCATTAGATTCAGACATTGTGCAAGGAGCTAACAGCTTCAAAAGTACCTTAAAATCAGGATCCAGCACTTCCTAGGTTGCTGAGTCATACCATAAGAATTGGCCTCACCTCTGATACCATATAGCTGAGGAACTGGGTCCTCAAAACAGGGAACTGTCTGCTACCAACTACCTTATCACCATAAAACCGCACTGAGATAATCTTCCATCACCTCATCTTGAACATGCGCAGTGAAAGGTCTTGTGGTTATAAGTCTATTGATTGTCACCTTATGGACAAAGTTCAAAAGGACAAATGTGCAGGTCAATGACAGAGTTCCCAATGAGTCAGAACATCTCTGCATGTATGCTGTAAGACTTCAGACCCAAGACAATTATGGCTATACCATCCCAAAACCTTGTGCTACTCTTGAGATATAATGAAACTTCAAGATATTTCTGAGGGAGCATTTTGCCTATAAAAGATGGCTCTAAGGACCAACAATTTGTATTACCTACTTACTTGAACTTAATCTGGGTTTCATCACTGGAAGACAGCTCATATCTACGCTACTGCTACTAACTTTAAAACTATCACTCTGCTAAACTCTGAAGATGTTGACAATGAATGTTGTTATTTTATTTGCAAAGCCTCGAGGAGAAAAGAATTCAAAGAGCCAGGAAGAAACCTTCTTCATACAATTAACCAAGATACTTCAAATTTCCAGATGTCAGGGTGATAAAGAGACTCTTTGCCAAAGGACTGGTTGAGTATAAACTTTGATTTAAGGTGCCTAAAACTGTGTCTTGGAAGAATTCTGATCTAGATATATATATATATATATATATATGTATATATATATATATATATATATATACACACATAGATATAGAAACATAGAAACATGGAATTTGATGGCAAATAAGGACCACTTGGCCCACCTAGTCTGCCCATTTCCCTACCTGATGGATAAGCTGCAGATCCTAGTTAACCAACAGCCTACTTCTTTCTACACCCACTAGAATTGCCTTATGTCTGTGCCATGCATTCTTGAATTCCCCACTGTTTTTGACTCTATGACCTCCTCAGGAAGGCTATTCCATGCATCTACAACCATCTCTGTGAAGAAATACTTCCTCACATTACCTCTGAGCTGTCCCCACTCTATCTTCAAATTGTGCCCCCTTGTTCTTGCACATCTCTTTTTCTGAAAGATGCTACTCTCTTGGACTTTGTTGATTCCATTGAGGAATTTGAAAGTTTCTATCATACCCCCCCTCCTTTCCTCAAGGCTATCCATTTTAAGCTCCTTTATTCTGTCTTCATATGTCTTCTGGTGCAGATCCTGCACTATTTTGGTTGCCCTCCTTTGGACAGCCTCCACCCTGTCTATGTCTTTGTGGAGGTGGGGTCTCCAGAACTGTACACAGTACTCCAGATGTGGTCTTACCAATTGTCTGTACAGAGGGCAACAACTTCCTGTTTTCTACTGGTGATGCCTCTCCCTATGCATCCCAGTATCCCCACAGCCCTCCTTAGTGCCTTCTCACATTGCTTGCCCACCTTTAGGTTGTCTGATATGACTACCACAGGTCCCTTTCCATTTTTGTTGTTGTTGGTATCTCACCCTCCATTGTGTACTCCTCCCCTGGGTTATTATTTCCCAGGTGCATTACTTTGCACTTCGTTGCATTGAATCTAAGCTGCCATACATTTGACCATTCCTACAACCTTGCGAAGTCCCTTTTCATCCTTTCCACCCCACCTTGCATATCAACCCTGTTGCAGATCTTTGTGTCATATGCAAAGAGATACACTTTCCCTTCCAGTCCCTCTGCAATGTCACTTATAAAGACATTAAAAAAGACTGGCCCCAGTATTGAACCCTGTGGTACCCCACTAATAACCCTCCTTTCTTCACTTTGGACTCCATTTACTATTACCTGCTGTGTCCTGTTATCCAGCCAGTGTTTTACCCAGGTTACCACACTGGGACCCACTCCCAGGCTAGCTAATTTGTTTATTAATCTTTTGTGCCAGACTGTGTCCAATGCCTTGCTAAAATCTAGGTAAGCCATGTCAACAGCTCCTCTCTGGTCTACTACTTTTGGTCACCCATTCAAAGAAATCAATTAGATTTGTCTGACATGGCTTTCCTGCTGTGAATCCATGCTGCCTTGGATCCTGTGCCCCACTGGCCTCTAGGTAGTTAACAATTCTTTCTTTTGGAAGTAATTCCATCATTTTCTTTCCACTTAGGTCAGACTGACAGGTCTGTAGTTTCCTGCCTCTGTTTTGCTCCCACTTTTGTGAAGGGGATACACATCTACCCTCCTCCAGTCCTCGGGTACCACACCATCTTCCCATGATTTATTAAAAAGGGTAGTCAGTGGTGTCACTAGTTCTTCCCTTAGTTCTTTTAGAATTCTGGGGTGAATCCCATCAGACCCATTGCTTTATCCACCTTCAGTGTTAAGAGTTCTTTCAGAACCCTTTCTTCTGTGAAAGGACTAATATTAACCCCTCTATCAAGAGGGCTTCTATTGATTGGATTAGGTATCTCCCCCTGCTTTTCCATTGTGAATACTGAGCAAAGTATTCATTCAGTATCCCTGCTTTTTCACTGTCGCTGTCTGCCCAACCACCTTCCTCTTTATTCAGCCTCAGTATCCCTGCATTAGTCTTTCTTTGCTCCCTAATGTACCTATAAAAGGTTTTATCCCCCTTCTTAACTGAGTTGGCTATCTTTCCCTCAGTTTGAGCCTTTGCTATTCTGACTGCCTTCCCCGCTTCCTTCTGCTTTAACTGGTACAGTTCTCTGTCCTGCTCCTTCTGTGTTTTCTTATACTTCCTGAATGCTATCTTTTTACCTCTTACCTTCCCTGCCACTTCTTTGAGAACCATAAAGGTTTTTTTCTTTCATTTTGATTTGTTTATTTGCTTCACACAAAGACTTGTTGCCTCTGTGATGGCGGTTTTGATGTTTCTCCATTGTTGCTCCACCCCACCTTCTTGCCTGTTTGCTAGTGCTTTTCTGAGGCACTCTCCCATTTTGACAAAATCAGCCCTCCTGAAGTCCGGTACCTTCACTTTTGTGTGGCTTGACTCTACAGCAAAGTTTATCATGAACCACACTGTTTGGTGGTCACTTGTTCCCAGATGGCTACCCACTTCAAGATCAGAGATCCTCTCTCTATCCCCATGTGAGAGTACCAGGTCTAATATTGCTCCCTTCCAAGTGGGTTCCAAAACTAACTGTGTGAGGCATGCCCCCGTAAGCCATCAAGAATGGCCCTGTTCTTGGATGTGGCTGCAGAAAAGGTGCTCCAGTTAACATCTCCCATATTCAGATCCCCCATCAGCAATATCTCCCCTTTCTCTGCCATCCCAAGGATGCCTTCTAACATTTCCTTGTCTATTTCCTCCCCCGAGACTGGGGTCTGTATTTATTTTTTTTTTATTTATTTATGTGCTCTAGGATTACAATTACCTTTAAGCCCAGGGCTCTTTTACAAAGGTTCCACCCCATAATAAAGGTTCAATGTCATAGGTTACAAAGTTTACACATGTTGCAAAAAGCAGACGATTGATGAAAGATAGGATGGGGTAGGAGAAGAAAGAAAGAGGGCAGTAGCAGGGGTCAGAGAGGAGCAGGGAGGAGAGAAGGGTATGGGAGGGGATAGTGTGTGGGTTGGAAGGAGTGTGAGGCAGCTAGGCAGCATTGTCAGTGGCAAGTGTAGAGAGGAAGGTGGCCCTTAGAAGGGCAAGTGTGGTGAGCAAGGGGCCCAGAAGAGGTAAGCACATGAGGCTCAGTGACAGATATTAGCCATGGCAATCACAGGTGCTGGAGGCAACAAGGGTGTTACGGAGCCTGGATTTGAAGGCACCAAGACCAGTGGTGGAGATAGTATCATTGGTAAGACCGCTAAACCAGGTGGGGGCCCTGTAGGTGAATGATCATTGGCCTCAGTTTGTGTGGCAGTGAGGGATCCCAAACAGTTGTGGCTTTGATCTTCTGGTGATTCTAGAGTTGTTTTTTGTTTGGAGAAGTGTGCAGACTCTGGGGGGGGTGATCCCCAATTGGATTTTTTTAGCCAACACACAGGTTTGGTATTGAATTCGATTTTCAATTTGCAGCCAGTTCATTTGTGTATAGAGTTCACAGGTGTGTGTGAGGCATTTTGCTCCAATGATGAGTCAACAGGCTTTATTTAGGGTGATGGACACCGTTCGGAGTGCCGTGAGAGTGGTGGCACCATAGATGACAAGGCCATAGTCTATTTGGGAGATGAATGAGCTTTGAGCAGCAGCAGCGAGGGCCTCTTTGGTTAGATGCTGCCATAGGCAATAGAGTAGACCCAGTCTGGAGTTTGCAGTTTTGGCAACATTGGCTATGTGGGTAGTGTAGGACAGGTGTGAGTCTAAGGTATTTCCTAGATATTTAAAGAATTCAACCTGCTCCAGAGGGCTACCTAAGCAGGTGTTCAAGGAGAGTTGAAGATGTCTGGGCTTGTTTTGGTGGCTGGTGAAGATCATGGTGTTGGCTTTTTTCTGATTAAGAATTAACTTATGTTCTTTGAACCAGTTTTCAACCGAGGTGAAACCATGCTGAAGGGTTTGTTGTAGTCTTGATGGGAGGCAAGAATCACAGTGTCATCTGCATAGAGTATAATTTGTAGTGGATTGGAGGTGGGGAGAGGGTTGAGGAACAGGCTGAAAAGTAATTGGCTCAGGATGGAGCCCTGGGGGACACCAGAGTGTACTTCTTTAGTGTTGGAGAGCACGTCCACTATTTTTACACATTGGGTCTGGTTGCCAAGGTAGCTATCGAATCATGCCACAGATTCAGTCGAGAGGCCAATGTTCAGTAGCTGATGAAGCAGGAGTCGATGGTGGATGGTGTCAAAAGCCTTTGACAGGTCTATGAATATAGCCCAGTTAGGAGACCGAGGTCTAGGGAGTGCTGGATTGCACCCATGAACTCAAGAATGGCAGTGGCAGTGCTATGCCCTTTTCTAAACCCATGTTGCTGCTGGCAAAGGATGTCATGTTTGGTCAGATAGTCTGTGAGGTGGTCTGCTACTATCCATTCTAGGGCCTTAGAGAGAGGTGGGAGGATAGAGATAGGACGGTAATTTCCAGGAGTGGTCAAGTCACCTCTTTTGTGGATTGGAGTGACTGTTGCTGACTTCCATTTATCTGGAAACTGGCTGAGAGAGAGGGAGAGATTAAAAATCCTGGTGAGAGGTTCCAACCCCTGTGTGGATTGTGGAGCCATTTACCATCTCCAGGGTGACCCACAGTGCCTCCTCTCCTCCTTGTTTACCCTTTAGTTCTGTTGCTTTGATCCCTTCCCTTACATAGAGAGCTACTCCTCCTCCTCCACTTCCTTGCTCCCTGTCTCTCCTGTAGATTGTGTACCCTGGTATATTGACATCCCAGTCATGGTTCTCTGTGTACCATGTTTCTGTGACTGCCACAATATCCAGGCATCCCTCTTCCATCAAGGCCACCATTTCAGGGAGCTTTTTACCTAGTCTATGGGCATTGGTACTCATTACCCTCCATTTCTTTATGGCTTTATTTCTTTTGGCCCCATCCCTGTCCTTACTGCCTTGTCTTTTTCTCCATTTACCCCTGCCCTTCTCCCTATCAACTGCTCTATCTTGGTGTTTACCTCACTAACTACCCTGATGTTTTTGGGGGCTAGGATTTCTCTGCTCCTTTCCAGTGCCTCCCCCCTTGGCTAGTTTAAATGCTTGCCAATGAAGCATTTAAACCTATCACCTAGGATCCTGGTTCCCCTCCTGGATAGATGCAGACCATCGTGTCTGTATAGGCCTGTATCCCTCCAGGTGGAGCCCCATTCCCCAGTGAAGCCAAATCCTTGAGCTTTGAACCAGTTTTTCAACCAGTCATTGAATCCTATGGTGTGGAGTACCCTAGCCTCATCCATGCCATAGACAGGTAACATGTCTGAAAAAGTTACCATTTGTGCTACTTGTCTAAGGCCCCTCCCCAACTCTGCAAACTCCTGTTGCACTGCTCTGATCCCATTCTTAGCCAGGACATTCATCCCTAGGTAGATAATGACATCCACCTCACTCCCCCTTGCAGCTATTCCCATGATACTGAAGATTTGTTTCCTGTTCCTCCAAGCCATGGCACCAGGCAGGCACTTTACCTCCCTTTCCCCTCCCTCCCCCAGTTCTACCCCCTAACAATTGAGTCTCCACCAGGAGTTGTTTCCTTCCCCTGTGGGGTCCTGTGCCACCCTCCTGTAGGTCTCCATTGTGGAGGTTCCGAGCATCCTCCTTGATCTCCACTGCAGGCGTTTCCATAGAGGAACCATGCTCAGCAAGAGTGGCAAATTAATTGTGGCGAGGAACAACTGGGGGGGTGTGCCTCGGTTCCACTACCCTCACCCTCCCTGAACCCACCGTGGTCCAACCACACTTCTTTCTTGGCAACCTCTGAGGTAGTAGCGGTGGCCTGGGTGGTCTCTGAGTGGGGGAGCAGGTTTCCCGAATCATTGCCAGGTCAGCATGGAGACAAACAATCTCCTCCTTCAGACCAGAGAAGTCTGCAGTGAAATATTGTTTTAAATGCTAACAAAGATTATTAGTACCAAGAAACTGTGTACTAGTTAGTCCAGGCTATTCTAGAGAGAATACTGCCTTAAAGTGCCTCCATATCTGGAATACTAGATCTTATACGAAGGTAGCAAAAACTGTGTAATGATTTAAAGTGCACTGAGTAAGACAAACGGTCTGAATAAGGTTTTTTAAGAATGTCTTGTACTGTTTAAGTGTTAGAAATATGTTAAATGTTAACTGTGTGTTGAAATAAACAACGTTTAATTGTACTACATGTCTGAGTAAAATCTGTTGCCTCAGGAATTTACCACAAAAACAAATAAGCATGATTTACTGTACACCTTTCCTTAAGACAGCCACAGAAAGTAAATTGATTAATAGTAATTGTGCTTACAAAAATGGCTTCCCTGTTGACGTAGGCCTGAGATTTTTGCCATTCATAGTTATGGCAGACTACCTTGGCATTAAGTATGATTAAAATATTGTTAAGATTGTAATGTAAGATAAATTTTTTTTATTAACTGAACAAAAAAATAAATAAATAAAAGAGAGAAATTACTTTTCCGCTCCCCTTTTAAAAGATTGCCAGTTGAGGCTAGGAAATCATTTTCTTATCCTCACACAGAGCTAAAAGACATGTTGGAGAATTGCCTTATGTCTGTCCCATGCATTCTTGAATTCCCCCACTGCTTTTGACACTACGACCTCCTCAGGAAGGCTATTCCATGCATCTACAACCATACCTGTGAAGAAATACTTCCTCACATTACCTCTGAGCTGTCCCCACTCTATCTTCAAATTGTGCCCCCTTGTTCTTGCACATCTCTTTTTCTGAAAGATGCTACTCTCTTGGACTTTGTTGATTCCCTTGAGGAATTTGAAAGTTTCTATCATGTCCCCCCTCTCCCTCCTTTCCTCAAGGCTATACATATTAAGCTCCTTTAGTATCTCTTCATATGTCTTCTGGTGCAGACCCTGCACCATTTTAGTTGCCCTCCTCTGGACAGCTTCCATCTTGTCTATGTCCTTTCGGAGATTGGGTCTCCAGAACTGCACACAGTACTCCAGATGGGGTCTCACCAGCTGTCTGCACAGAGGGATAACAACTTCCTGTTTTCTACTGGTGATGCCTCTCCCTATGCATCCCAGTATCCCCATCCTCCTTACTGCCCTCTCCCATTGCTTGCCCACCTTTAAGTCATCTGATATGACTACCCCAGGCCCCTTTCCATTTTTGTTGTTGTTAGTATCTCACCCCCATTGTGTACTCTTCCCCTGGGTTTTTGTTTCCCATGTGCATTACCTTGCACTTCTTAACATTAAATCTAAGCTGCCATACATTTGACCATTCCTCTAACCTTGCAAAGTCCCTTCTCATCCTTTCCACCCCACCTTGTGCATCAACTCTGTTGCAGATCTTTGTGTTACCTGTAAAGAGACATACTTTTCCTTCTAGTCCCTCTGCAATGTCGCTTATAAAGACATTGAGGAGGACTGGTCCTAATACTGAACCCTGCGGCACCCCACTAGTAACCACCCTTTCTTCAGAGTGGACTCCAATTACTATTACCCTCTGTGTTCCTATTCTCCATCCAATTCTTTACCCAGGCTATCATCTTGGGACCTACTCCCAGGCTGGCTAACTTGTATATTAATCTTTTGTGTGGGACTGAGTCAAATGCCTTGCTAAAGTCTAGGTAGACCATGTCCACAGCCCCTCCCTGATCTACTACTTTGGTCACCCAGTCAAAGAAGTCTATTAGATTAATCTGGCATGACATTCCTGCTGTGAACCCATGCTGCCTTGGGTCCTGTGCCCCTCTGGCTTCTAGGTACTCAACAATTCTTTCCTTCAGAAGTGATTCCATCATTTTCCCTATCACTGAGGTTAAACTAACAGGTCTGTAGTTTCCTGCTTCTGCCCTGCTCCCACTTTTGTGAAGGGGAATCACATCTGTTTGTTTATTTGCTTCACACAAAGGTTTGTTACCTCTCTGATGGCAGTTTTTATTATTCACCATTATTCTTCCATGCCTCCTTCCTGCCCATTTGCTAGTGCATTCCTTAGGCACTCACCCATTTTGGGAAAGTCAGCCCTCCTGAAGTCCAGTACTTTTGCCTTTGTATGGCTTGACTCTGTTGCTGTGTTTATTGTGAACCATACTGTTCGATGGTCGCTAGTTCCCAGATGGCTACCCACTTCTACATCTGTGATCCTCTCTCCATCTCCATTTGAGAGAGCCAGGTCTAAGATTGCTCCCTCTTGAGTGGGTTCCAATACTAGTTGTCTAAGACATGCCCCCTGTAGGGCATCGAGAATAACCCCACTCTTAGAAGTGGCTGCTGCAACTGCATTTCAGTTAACATCTGGCATATTCAGATCACCCATCAGCAATATCTCCCCTTTATCTGCCATTCTAAGTATACTTTCTATCATTTCCTTGTCCATTTCCTCCCCCTGTGAGAGGGGTCTATATACAACCCCTGTGAGGACTGTGGTACCATTGCCTGCCTCCAAATTGACCCACAGTGCTTCTTCTCCTCCCTGTTTACCCTTTTGTTCTTTTGCTTTGATTCCTTCCCTTATGTAGAGAGCTACTCCTCCTCCTCTTTTAACCTCCCTGTCCCTCCTGTAGATAGTGTATCCTGGTATGTTTACTTTCCAGTCATGATTCTGTGTGTACCATGTTTCTGTGACTGCCATGATATCCAGATGTTCCTCTCCATCAAGGCCACTAATTCAGGAAGCTTGTTACCCAGACTACGGGCACTGGTACTCATTGCTCTCCATTTTTTTATGGCTTTACCTTCTGTAGCGGCATCCCCCACTGACCTTTCTACCTTGGTCTTTTTCTCATTTAGTACCCTGTTTTGTAGGGGGAGGCTGGGATTTTCCTGCTGCTTATCAGTGCCTCCCCTGACTAGTTTAAAAGCTTGCCAATGAAACATTTAAACCAATTGCCCAAAAGACTTGTTCCCTTCCTGGACAGATGCAGACCATCCTGCCAGTTTAGGCTGGTGTCCCTCCAGGTGGAACCCCGGTCCCCAATGAAGCCAAACCCCTGTGCTCCACACCATTTTTTCAACCATTCGTTAAACTGTATGGTGCAAAATACCCTCACCTCACCCATGCCACTGACAGGTAGCACCTCTGGGAAGGATACTGTGTGTGCTACTTATCTTAGGCCCTTCCCCAACTCTACAAAGTCCTTCTGCACTGCTCTAATCTCATGATGAGCCAAGTCATTTGTCCCTAGGTGGACAATGATGTCCAGCTGTTGATTAAATACAATTTGCAGCTTATCCATCAGGTAGGGAAATGGGCAGACTAGGTGGGTCAAGCAGTCCTTATCTGCCATCAAATTCTATGTTTCTGTGTTTCTGTGTTACTTATGCCCTTAGGAGTGCCGATTCCAACAGCTACCCACCAGCACCAGAGCCTCACTCCTCTCCAATCTTTCATGGAGGGAGAGGAAACCTTTAGGCCAGTCCATACAATGTAATTAAAGCAAATCTTAAAACATGTAAAAACATTTCTGGTTAACCAAAAAGGCCCAAAGATGGATTCAAGAGTATTGGCTTTATATTAAATGAGACATGAAAAATATTTCACTCCAGTTAAAAACTGTCATTGTATTTCCTGAAGCCCCTGACATATCTACTAGAACACAGGGTGTTGTCCCCTATTCTTTTCTGGTTTAAGAGCACTAGGAACTGCTTTTGGACTAGGCATGAACACCATGAATTCTGTTAAGAGTTCCAAAATAAAGGATACAGTTAAAGAACTGTGCAAATATATGAGCAACATTAAGGCACAACTCACTAAACAGCAAAAGCTTCTATCAGACATAGGAAGAATGGTGGGAGATACTGTAGTTATGGTTAACCTTCATACAACCCTTCTCAATAATACCATGCAAAAACTCCATAACCTAGCTCAAACTGTGGGTGAATATCTCACCACTATTCAGTAAATTAGATCAATGGCACAAGAACTGTTGAGAGAAGTAAATAGTGGCGTAGAGATTTAATGGCAGGAAAATTCCACATTATTTAGTTCCCTCAGAATTAATTACCAAAGTTTTAAGTGTAGCCACCTCAGAGAAGATAGGGCCATTACATGTGAGTATGGTTTACAGTCTTGGAAGCACTATTCCTGTTCACGTTATTTAGAAGAGATGACCATTGCCTATATATTAAATGTTCCCCTGGTAGAACCACAAAATGTCTACAGAATAAGGATCATTCTTAACTTGGGTACCTGGCCAGGAGATACCTATGCAACAATGAATACTCCACCTATAGTGGTATACCATGAACTTAATCTGGATTTATATTTAGTCACAAACTTACAGATGTGTCAAACTACTAAAGAACAGCATTGGCTGTGTTCCAGTAAGCCTTTCCTAAAAGATATCACTGAGATTCTTTGTGGCCTTATCAACGCTAATGCCCCAGAAAGGTGTAAGGTCACTTTGACCCATATTGATGAAGTGAAGAAAACACATGCTGAAATCACAGAAGCCCAATGGTTAGTTAGCACCAGTTTCACGGAAGTCACTATTACTTATAACAGACATGATACTACCACTCAGCTTATTTTACCCAGCAAGGTAGTTCTCATCTCTGTTCCTGCAGGTGCACATATCCATTTTGGACATGTCACCTTGTGTCCCCTTGATCCAGTATCCCATGAAATGGAAATCACTCCCATTTCTGCATTCTGAGGTCATAGGCTCTATTTCGCTGATGACCTTGAGGGCCTTTTGGATTACAAAGACCTTCATAAACTTGAGATCACTGTCTCTGAGACCCCCCCTGGTTATCTCTGATAAACAGTTAAGTCCCAGTGATAAAGAACAAATTTGCATACCAATACAGTAGCCTCTCATTATAGCATTCTTTTGTGTCTTGAATATTACAGTGGTTCTTGCTTTCCTGTGGATGTTATATTCCACCCACAAGCAACTCCATGCTAATCATGTGAGAATACAATGTTTGTATAACCATGCCTTGGGAATCGAAATGAGACCTTTCCTCCCACCTAGACCTATTAGCAACCAACCCAACACTTCAGCCTTAGTCCTAATAAATGAAAAGAAAGAATATGTCGATATGGAACCCCTTAGAGAAACACAGCAACCCTATAATCCAGATGACCCACTTTTGAGAAATAGGAAAGAAGTAAAATGCTTCCTGAAAGAAATTGCTATGGCATAGCTTAAGAAACAACAAAAGCAAGGCTTAAACCTTAAAGAGCTCATTTTAGTATGTATAGTTAAATTAAATATGGTGGGCAATGCTTGCATACACCCCTATAGGCTGTGTTATAGCATAGCTATTGTGACATTTACTTGCATTAATGACTGATATAAGTAATAGTAGTCTTCCTATACACTGAAAGGATAAGGTTGATTAGGTAAAGCTTAATAGAAAAATATTTCAGTATTTCCAGGTATTTGCTTAGAAAATATGTTTTAGCTTATCTGAGATAGTTGCTTAGGACAGATATTTTTAGATTTCATCTTGAGATGCTGATTTAGAGAATAACAGTTTTATACAGTTAAAAATTATGGAATATTAGTGCCACATCATTTTGCGATGCACCAATGCTATGGCGGCGCTGCCTAGCAAAAGAGGGGGATTGTAGGCATAAAAGCAGCCAAAAGCCACCAGACCCTGCCAAAGTGTAAAAAGGATGATTCACCTTGAATTCCAGCTGCCTTAATGTACCTTGACAGAACTGGTCATAAAAACATTTTCTTTTAAACCAACCAGACCTAGCCAGCCCGGTGGCACTGAGGGCTAAGGTGCTGGATGCCTTACCTTGTGCCACACTGGTGACCCATGTTCGGGAATGGGCACAGGTTATTGGGGGTTGGCTGGGGAGGAGAAGGATTGAGCTTCCAAGGACTGCTGTCCTTCTCCATGGTAGGTGGGACACCAGCTCTCGGTGTATGACTGGCCCCAAGCAGAGGCTGGGAACTAGCCCACTGAAGCTCAAGAAGAGCTTTTGATGCAGCAGATGCTTGGAGGAGCACATGCGGTAGTGTGCACACTCACTCCTTGGCGTCATTGCATGCTGCATCATGGGGGGAAAAATGGAGGAAAAACAGAAGGCACTGATGGGCAGAATGACCAGATCTCCACAGGCACTGCCTTCACGATGGGCAGTAACCCTCAGTTCTGAATTCATGAGAGATGGCAGAGGGGTCCCACTGGCCTGCCATGGAGGGGCAAAACTGTAGGGACACACCAAGAGGTAAGCTGCAAGTGGGGGATGGGGCAAGGTGATCAGAGAGGCAAGCCAACAGTGCCTCAGGAGAAAAATAAGAGTAGCTGCAAAAAAAAAAAAAAACAAGCAGACCTGCAAATGCTTAACCCAGGTATCTGGAATTCATCTTAGAACCCAGGAATCATGGAACAATCTACATTGAAGAATATGTTTTAAGCTTGCTTGCTTCAAGGACATTCAAAATGCCATCTGAATAAATTCATTAGATTCAGACATTGTGCAAGGAGCTAACAACTTCAAAAGTACCTTAAAAGCAGGACCCAGCACTTCTTACATTGCTGAGTCATACCATAAGAAGGGGCCTCAACTCTGAAATCATATTACTGAGGAACTGGGTCCTCAAAACAGGGAACTACCATCTACAAACTACCCCATCACCATAAAACCACAATGAGATACTCTTCCATCACCTCATCTTGAACATGTGCAGAGGAAGATCTTGTGGTTATGTCTATTGATTGTCACCTTATGGACAAAGTTTGAAAGGACAAATGGGCAGGTCAATTACAGAGACCCGATGAGTCAAAACATCTCTACACGTATGCTATGAGACTTCAGACCCAAGACAAACTCTTGTCCAAATATAGCTACACCATCCCAAAACCTCATGCTACTCTTGAGGTAGAATGAAACTTCAACATATTTTTGAAGAAGTATTCTGCCTATAAAAGATGGCTTTAAGGACCAACAATTTGTATTACCTACTAACTTGACCTTAATCTGTGTTTCATCACTGGAAGACAGCTCACATCTACGCTACTGCTACTAACTTCAAAACCATCACTCTGCTAAACTCTGAAGACTTTTCGCTTCTGCCAGAAGTAAGAAACATTGAAATTAAACAAATAAGAAACATTGAAATTAAACAAATTTATTTTGCAAGCCTCGAGGAGAAAAGAATTCAAAGAGCCAGGAAGAAACCTTCTTCATACCACCAACCTAGATACTTCAAATCTCCAGATGTCAGGGAGATAAAGAGACTCTTTGCCAAAGGACTGGTTGAGTATGAACTTTGATTTAAGGTGCCTAAAAATGTTTCTTTGAAGAATCCTGGTTCTATATATACACATAGATATACTGCAGTGAAATATTGTTTTAAATGCTAGCAAAGATTATTAGTACCAAGAAACTGTGTACTGGTTAGTCCAGGCTATTGTAGTGAGAATACTACCTTAAAGTGCCTCCATATAGGGAATACTGGATCTTATACGTACGTAGGGAAGACTGTGTAATGATTTAAAGTGCACAAAGTAAGACAATGGTCTGAATAAGGTTTTCTAAAAATGTCATGTACTGTTTAAGTGTTAGAAATATGTTAAATGTTAACTGTGTGTTGAAATAAACAGCTTTTAATTGTATTACATGTCTGAGTGAAATCTATCGTCTCAGAAATTTACCACAAAAACAAACATGATTGACTACACATTTCCTTAAGACAGTCACATAGTAAATTGATTAATAGTAATTGTGCTTACAGCACACACACACACACACACACACACACACACACACACACACACACACACAGATATATACACACTCACTACCCTAAGCAGAACACAGCTGGATAAGTTACCAATATTTAGAAACCTATTACACTTACCAAAAGACTAGCTGTGTGACTCCTGGCTGCTGTGTTCTCTCTGCTGTGCTAAGCTGAAGCAAAGTCTCTGTTACACAACCCTGGCCTATGGCAGGGGCTATTAGACATCAGAGCAAAGGACACTCTGGGAAGACTCTCTGGGACAATATGTAATAAAATAGACCTGAATGGTAGCTCGTAGGGGCCATAAAACAGCCAGGGAAAGTTAAAAAAATCTCCTCTCACTGCCTGAGCAGAAAAAAAAACATTGGGAAGAAGAACACAAAAAGAGTATAATACTTTTCCTGATTTTAACATGCAGTTTTCTTTTAATAATCCACAACAAGGTGTGGGTTGGACTGAGATTTACCCACAACTGGCAAGTGACCAACAAAGAGAGGCATGCATAAATCCCAAGGCACTACACACTGTGCGGTGGATTACTGTGATTATACAACTGGTAGGAAGTAAAGAATTTAAAAAAAGTTATTAAAATACTCAATTTCTAGATTGGAACATAGGTGCAAAGGGGATGAGGTATTGGGCTTACCTTTAGATGTCAGTTGTCCAGGCATATCCCTGTCTAAATCAGTCTTATCTTAAATCAAGGCAGTAGCCATTTCATAGAGCCATAAGACTGAAACTGATTCTGCAATTGATAAAGCTGTACCTTGCAGCATATAGCTAGCTAAATTCTGGCACCAATTTCTGTCTCAAGGTTTTGTGAAATGTCTTCTGCCTTTTTTATTGCTTTGTTGCAGTGATGTCAAAATTGATATTGCAGGACAGCTGACAGCTGGGTAGCCCTTCACACCTACATAGAAAAGACTTTATAAGACATTACCTCCTGACTTATAGGGTTGCTATTCCTTTGGTTTCTTCCAAAAACCTTGCTCCTCATCTTAACAAATTTGAATTGAACAGACCAGAATCTTGGTCTAATTTAAAGCAATTGTATGACACAGGTTTATTACTTGGAAATCCTAAATGCAGCACTAAATATAGAGAATACTAGATGGGCAACTATGCACAACCAGTGTCTTCTGCTGCAAGAGGGGTTTGGATTCCCTCTGATCAGGAGAGAGAAGCTTGAGAGGTCCATGGGACTTAGAACCCCGAGGTGACAGAACACATTGGTTATGCATAAAGTTGCTCATCCTACATTTTTATAGTGTATAGTAGTATTATGTGAAATGTGTCAGTTGTTTTTTCTCTCTTTCATAATGAAACTGACTTATAAAGTCTCTAGAGGTTCGACCACCCTTTCTGTGAAGAAATACGTCCTCACAGTACCCCTTATTCTACCCCCTTCCAACCTCATGTCTGCCCCCTCATTCCTTCATATCTCCTTTTCTGAAAGATGCTACCCTCCAGCACCCTATATATGTCTTTAAGATATTTGAAGGTTTCTATCATATCACCCATGTCTCTTATCTTCTCCAGGGTATATATATTGAGGTCTTCCAGTCTCTCCTCATATGACTGTTAGCGCAGGTCTTGTACCATCTTTGTTGTCCTTCTTTACTGCCTCCACTCTGTCTATATCCTTATGGAGATGCGGCCTCCAGAACAGGACACCATATTCCAAATAAGGCCTCACCAGTAATCTGCACAGTGGCATCACCACCTCCTTCCTTCTATGGTGATACCTTTCCATATGCACCCCAGCACCCCACTGGCTCTCCCCATAGCCTTGGTACATTGTTTAGCCAACTTTAGGTCATCCAGTATGATTACCCCCAAATCCCTTTCCTGTTTGGTGAAAACTGCCCCCCCCCCATAATCCTCCCCTGGGTTCCTGCAACCCAAATGCATGATTTTGCACTTTTTTTCATTAAATCTCAGCTGCCACACTTTGGACCATTACTCCAGCTTACCTAGGTCCCTGCTAATTTTTTCCACCCTTCCCAGAGTGTCCACCCTGTTGCAGTTATTAGCGTCATTTGCAAAGAGGCACACTTCCCCTCCAGCCCCACCACAATTTCAGTTAATGAAGACATTGAAGAGCACTGGGCCCAGGACTGATCCATGTGCACCCTGCTGGTCACACTCCTTTCCTTACATTGAGCACCATGTACCATGCTTCTCTATCGCCTATCATTCAACCAGTTCCTAACCCAGTTTACCACCTTGTGGCCCACTGTCAGGCTGCCCAGCTTGTTCATAAGTAATATGTGGAATGGTATCATAGGCCTTACTGAATGCAATTCATGTTTATGTTTAAGCCCATGAAACACCCTTATCTAGTTAATGCATTTGCAGCCGTAGTGGCTCTGCCAGAATTTGTTACAAGTGTAGTGGATTTTTCTCTGGTGTCCTGGTCAACATTCCTCTTCCCATAAAACTAGTTCATTCAATTGTTCAAGGCTGTGTGTGGGTGCTGATGTGTGAAATGGCTGCCACTCCATATCCAGTCACTTCACTACAAGTCTAGCACTGGAAGGGGACAGGATCAGTTGTGTTCCAGGACAGTAGCTGCTTCTTGTTGTTTTTACAGGATTTCTTGTGGATTTTACTTGGTAGAAGGTTATTTCTTTTATTTCTTACTTCTAAGGGGTTAGCAGGGTATTGTTTTGGGGATGTTGGAAGTTTGAAAACTGGTTTGGTGGCTGTGAGTGGGCTCATTTGTTGGATGTTTCACTGTGTAACAGGCTGTGCTGGTGGAGGCCTATTTCTTCAGATTTAAAACCTGTTTGGTGGGATTTGCTTGGGGCTGGTTATTTGAATTGGAGACCTATATCTGTTAATTTCAAGCCTATTTTGATGGGTTGTTAGTGAAGCTGATTAAATTGGAGACCTGTTTCCTTTGGCAGCAAACATATTTTGGGGGCTTTGAGTTGAATTTTGATTCCTTTTTGTTGACTCCACTAGCTGCAAAGGTTAGTGTGTAGTGGGGGAAGGGTGTTAATGGTCTGGCCAGGTCTCACTCAGCTAATTGACTGGAGGCAGAGCTGAATCAGGTTTGTGGTGTTAGCTGCTTTGGCTTCTCAGAAGAAACTGGAAGGGGACAGGATCAGTTGTGTTCAAGGACAGTAGCTGCTTCTTGTTGTTTTTACAGGATTTCTTGCGGATTTTACTTGGTAGAAGGTAATTTCTTTTCTTTCTTACTTAGGGGCTAACAGGGTATTGTTTGGGGGGATGTTGGAAGTTTGAAAACTGGTTTGGTGGCTGTAAGTGGGCTCATTTGTTATATGTTTCACTGTGTAACAGGCTGCACTGGTGGAGGCCTGTTTATTTTGATTTAAAACCTATTTGGTGGGATTTGCTTGGGGCTGGTTCTTTGGCTGCCAGGCTTGGAGGGGCAGACACAGGGCTGATACATTCTCTCAAGAGTCGGGTGTAGGCCCAAGACCCACCCTCCCCACCCCTCCCTCCCAGAGCTCTGCTAATTTATGAGAACACCTGCCCTGCAATTGAAGGAAAAGACTGCAGGTGCAGCTCATGTAGTTCTAGCCACTGGGGTTGGATTTAAGAGCTGGAAGACAGGATTTTGGGAGTTGTTCATTTCCCTTATAAGTTTACTGTGTTGTACTGCACCTAGTAACAGGGTTACCAGTTTACTGTGGGACTGTATCTAGGATTAGTGGATGACCTGATTAGGCAGTAGGGGTGTATCTTGGACTAGTGGGGAACCTGGTAGCTCACCCAAGGAAACCTACTTGCAGGGGGATGGGACCACACATCATTAGGGCTGGCATCTTTGGGAGGGTGGTGGGGTGCACAGGGTGTGGAGCAGCCATGATACTGGATTGGGCTTGGAAGTTCGATGGTTGTCCAGTGTGCTACCAGCTGGCACAGCTTAGGGAGGAGGTTGCAGGGATTAGGAGACAGCTGGGGGAAGGGGGGAGGTATGGTTGGGGAAGGGGACAGGGGATCTCCCATGGGGTTGCACCAAGCACTAGGGGTGGGGGCATAGGGAAAGGAGTGCAGAAGAATACTTGGGGGTCACATAGGGACCCTGGCAGAGAGGGCCCAAAAGGAGGACACTACCAAGGAAGAAGGCAGGTAACTGGGGACCCTCACAAAGGGGGGCCAGAGGGACAACATTCTCAGGGAAGTAGGCAGATGGCCGGGGCTGGACAGAAGGAAGCAAGGCAGGGAGGTGGATCGGACCTTACTCTCAGTAACTGCTTCAATTCTCTTATTCTGCTTGAGGATGAGAGGGGTGATGTAGCCACGACAGGGGTGGTTAGAGATGGAAAGGGAGTGGGGGGCAGGAGGTGGGGTCCGGATAGCAGGAGGAACGGGGGGAACCTGGAATGCAGGAAAATGGGGGAGCAGTGAATCAGAGCAGGAGGGGCAGGGGGAAGAGGGAGGAAAGCACAAGGAGAAGGACCAGTTGGGAGGAAAGGGCAAGGAGAAGGACCAGAAGTACAAGGAGGATACAGTAACGGGAGCTGAGGGTTTAGGTCAGGGGAGCACGACAAGCCAGGAGGGACTAAATGGAGACAGGAAGGAAGGGAGGACGAGCCAGGCTAGTTTAGCAGATGGGGAGAAGGACCAGTCACGAGTAGTGAGGGGGGAGTTAGCGAGGTACAGAAGGATACTCAGGAGGAGGAGAGGCATAGGATCGGAGGGGAGAGGGTGACCAGGGTAAATAAGCAGGGGGTGGCATGTGGTACCCAGATAGGGGGAGGAAGAAGGAGCCGGCTGGGTGGAGGGGCTGGTAGAAAGGATGAGGGACATGGAAGGGGGGGAAATGGAGGAAAAGGAGCGGTCAGAGTGCTCCTGTTGGGGGATTCTATGATAAGGGGTATCAAATGGGATAGGGAAGAAGAACCCTGGCCAGTTAGAACAAAATGCTTCCCTGGACTAATGGTGCACAGGGCCAAGCACGAGGTATATCAGCTGGCAAAGGATTGTGGGGTTTCCCCGGACATACTGGTCCACCTGGGTACAAATGACATTGAGGGAAATAGCGAGTTAGAAATACAGGCAAGATTCAGGGAGCTTGCCAGGGTCTGTCATGACATAGGATGCACAGTTTCCTTCTCAGAAATCTGCGGTGCCAAGGTCTAGTGGGGAACACAAAGGAAGATTAGGAAGATAAACCAGTGGCTCAGGAGTGGTGTGAGGCCAGAGGGTATGGGTTGATGGGGGATTGGGTGGAGACCTGGGAGGATAAGAGCTGTATGCTAGAGATGAGCTCCATCTCAATTTGGAGGGGAGGGGAATCCTTAAGTTGAAAATAGAGGGGTTCATTGGTGAAAAGTGGGGTTTAAACTTGTGAAGGGGGGAGGGATGGGAGAAAAGGCTGTCGAGGGGGTGCCGATAAAGGAGGGACTCTGTCTCCACCCCCCTGGGGAGCTGGAGGAATGTGGGAAAAGGCCAACTGGTAAAGTGCAGACCAGGGGAAAACAGAATCCTCATGGGAACACAAGCAGGGGAAATGGAAGTATAAGGAAAGGGTGGAAGGTAGTCCTGCTAAATGCCAGGATCTTGGGCAATAAAATGCCTGAGCTCCAGGCGATACTAACTGAGGGAGCGGTGGATGTGGCAGTGGTCACTGAGACCTGGACCACCGCAGGACATG
This sequence comes from Neoceratodus forsteri, assembly GCA_016271365.2. Lineage (NCBI taxonomy): Eukaryota > Metazoa > Chordata > Ceratodontiformes > Ceratodontidae > Neoceratodus > Neoceratodus forsteri. Next base: position 106,024,495 of record CM057457.1, read on the forward strand.
ACTGGGACCTGAACCTGGAGGATTACACTGTTCAAGAAGAACAGGCGGGAGGGAAGGGGAGGAGGGGTAGCAATGATAGTCAAAAACTGCATTGGGATAGGGGAGTAGAGGAGGTAGAGGGAACTGTGGAGGCGATTTGTGTCACCTTGATAACAAGGGGGGGCAAGAGAGTTAAAATAGGAGTGGTGTATAGACCCCCTGCACTGGCGGAGGAGCTGGAGGAGAGTCTGGTGGCAGATGTTGGGAGACACTGCAGACTGGGCAGGGGAAGGATGGTGGTGTTGGGGGACTTAAACATGCCAGGAACAGACTGGGAGGCTATGACATCCTCGGTGGCCAGGGAACAGAGGTTGTTGAATGTCTTTCAAGACGTGTTCCTAACTCAGCAGGTGGGGGAACCGACCAGGGAGGTGTGGGTACTGGATGTGGTCCTGGCAGACAGTGACCATACTGGGGGCCTGGAGGTAAGGGACCCATTGGCGGGGAGTGACCATGCCATGGTCTGGTTCTGCCTGGACCTAGGAGGGGTAGAAGGCTGCACAAAGACGGAGGTAACTGACTTCAGGGGGGCAGATTTTAAGGAAATGGGAAAGATCCTTAAGGAGCATTTGGATGGGATTGGGTCAGACATGGACACTGATAGTAGGTGGGAAATTATCAGGAGAGGGGTGCAGGATGCTACCAGCACCTGTGCAAGAGTAAGACGAAAATGCGGTAGGGCCCGAAAACCCTGCTGGTGGACCAGGGAGGTCCAGGAGGTGGTGCGGGGAAAGAAGGCAGCCTATAGGCAATTCAAGTGCTCAAGGAGTGAAAGGGATCGAGGGGTATGAGTTGATGGCTAGAAGGGCCACTAGGGTGGTGAGGGCGGCTAAGGCAAGGAAGGAGCAGAACCTGGCCAGGAAATTAGAGAGGAACAAGGGGTTCTTTAGATACATTGGAGAAAATGAAGGGTGAAGGGCAGATTAGCAGGATTAAAACAGGGGAGAGATGGGCACAAGATCCGGGGGAGCAGGCTGAGGTACTAAATGAGTACTTCACCTCAGTTTTCACCAAGGAAAATGGGGGTGCTGCATCATACATGGGAGGAGACAGTGATACTGAGGAGGGGGGACCCTTACCGATCGGTGGGTCTGGGGAGAGGGGGAGGCATCACTGGCAGGAGGGGGGAAGGCTAAGCAGGGAGAAGAGGTAGCAGAAGTGGAAATCACAGCAGAGAGAGTGAGGGAAGCCCTTGGGTCCCTTAAGACAGAGAAAGCACCGGGGCCGGATAATTTACATCCCAGAGTGCTGAAGGAACTTGCGGATGTCCTGGCAAAACCCCTGGTGGAGCTTTTCACCATCTCTCTGAGGACAGGTGGGTGCCCCAGGACTGGAAGGTGGCACATATAGTGCCTATCCACAAGGGGGGATCAAGGGAGGTGGCAGGGAACTACAGGCCTGTCAGCCTGACATTGGTGGTGGGCAAGGTGATGGAGGGCATTGTCAAGGAGAGGCTGGGGGGGGACCTGGAAAAGTCAGGGTGCCTGGATGATAGACAGCATGGATTCATCCCAGGGAAATCATGTCAGACAAACCTTGTGGAGTTCTATGACTGGGTGACGAGTGCCTTGGACCTGGGTAGACTGGTGTACGTCCTCTTTCTAGACTTCAGCAAGGCATTTGACTCTGTTCCTCAAGTGGGCCTGTTGGATAAGATGGGAGAAATGGGGGTGGGGAACCAGATGATCAGATGGATAGGCAATTGGCTCCAGGACCGGACCCAGAGGGTCATAGTTGTCGGGATAGTCTCATCCCCAAGATGGGTCATTAGTGGGGTCCCAAAGGGATCAGTCCTTGGGCCCCTCCTATTCAACGCCTACGTCTCTGACATAAGGACAGGTATCAGGAGTGAAATGAGTCTCTTTGCGGATGACTCAAAACTGGGGGCGGTAGTGGATGGGAAGGAGGGGAGGGTGGCCCTACAGGGGGACTTGGAGCCTCTGGAAAGATGGTCTAGAAAGTGGAAGCTGAGGTTCAATGCAGGGAAATGTAAGGTACTGCACCTGGGGGCCAGAAACCCGGGCCAAGTGTACACCCTGGGGGGGGAAATTCTACAAGTCTCAATGACTGAGAGGGACCTGGGGGTGGTGGTGGATTTCAAGATGAATAACTCTGAGACTTGTAGGAGGGCAGCAGCCAAGGCCAACAGGATGCTGAGATGCATCGCTAGGGGGATCACCTCCAGAAGGAGGGAAGTGATACTCCTTCTGTATAACTGCTTGGTGAGGCCACACCTCGAGTACTGCATGCAGTTTTGGAGGCCACACTTAAAGATGGACATTACCCTCCTGGAGAGGGTCCAGAGGAGGGCAAACAAAATGATTTGGGGCTTGGGGGACAGGACCTATGAGGAGAGGCTCGAAGAGCTAAATATGTACACAATGGAAGAGAGAAGGGACCGGGGAGACATGATAGAGGTCTTCAGGTACATGAAGGGGGTAAATAGGGGAGGAACAGTCAGGGTGCTTCGGAGGAAGGAGGAGGGGGCCACTAGAGGGCATGGGTGGAAGCTGGAGGGGAAGATTCAGGGAGAAAGGAGGGTGCTTCTTCACTGAGAGGGTGGTGGAGCCATGGAATGCGCTGCCTAGGGGGCTGGTGGAGGCAGAGACAGTGGAGGGGTTCAAGGGGGGGGGACAGGTACAGGGGAAGGGTTCTGGAAGCAAAATCCAATGCAGCGAGAATATCCAGAACTGGGAAGGGAGAAGCCAGAGAAGGCGAGGAGGGCAGCAAGGTCATCTCTCAGGGTGGGGGCTGACCAATTGAGCAGACGCAAAAGACCGTTAGGCTTATTCTGCTGCCATTTTAGTATGTTAGTATGATTGTAAAGCACACCAGATTACAGTGTATATAGAAAGTGCTATATGCATTCTTTGGTTCTGCTGAATAGTGTCCATTTTCTCCTTATACTTTTTCAGATGAGGGTTCCAAAACTATGCACATTATTCCATGTGTGGTCTCATGTGTGACCTGTACAGTGGAAAGAGCACCTCTTTGTTTCGGCAAGTGAAACTCCATCTAATGCACCCCAGAATGCTGCCTGCCTTCTCATATGCTTTGTTGCATAAAAAGAGGATTTCAGATAGCTGTTTATTGTTATAACCCTTATTTCCTTTTCCTCTTTGGAATGTTCTACTTTGAATCAATTGAAGCTATATTCTCTCTGCAGATTTTTGTTGCCAATATGAATCACCTTGCATTTTTTGGTATTGAATTTCAACTGCCATATTCTGGATCACTGTTCTAGACTTTACCTATCTGTCTTAATGTTGCTTATCCTCCTATCAGAGTTTAACTTTCTGTAGAGTTGGGTCTCAACAATTAACAGACTTACTAAACCATTCAATCACATCCCTATGTTGCTAATGGACAGTACATATTTATTTATTTTATTTATTGAAAACTTTAGAAATAACCTTTGAACACAAGTACTCATTTACAAAGGTCCACGTGAAATGCATAGTCACAAAAACATTACGGCACAGATATTCAGAGATGCACCAAAGTCCAGTGCAAGTCCAGCACAGTGCAAATCTGATGTACCATGGCACAACAGGAGCCATATTCAAAGGTTGTGCAGGCCAAACTGCACCAGCGCAACCCAGCTGAATATGGCAGAGTTGTGCCATAGCACAAACAGTTTTGCGCCATGGCACAAATAGAGTTGCGCTAGGGCACAAACAGAGATGCTCCAGCGCAACTGTGGGAGCAGAGCAGCAGAACAACAGAGGGGGCATGACGCAGAGAACAGAACCAGGGACAGAGCCATGAAAGCACAGTGACAGGCCACAGGAGGCCTCCACCAGCAGGGCACACACGGGCACCCAGACACATGACCCCAGAACACAACAGTGGTACAGATAGCAGGTGACAGGAGGTGCCAACAGCCAAAGGAGGGCCACCAAGGGAGCCCCCCCACTGGCTACTGGCCATGCCCCCCCAGACCATAGCAGGCCACACCCAGGACCATGCAGCCAAGCACGCACACATGCCACAAAGGCACACAGGAAGCCCACACAGTAGGCACTGAACATGCCAGGTGGCAGGTAGTGTGGCAGACCACATGGGACAGGCCACAGAATGCCAAGCAGGGGCCCTAACAGAGTGGGTGAACAGTACCTGACCAATGACCATGGCTGTGTGCCACCACCGCACACACAACAGCCACATACCCCTGACAGTGGCCCCATGGGCACCCCAAGGCAGAGCCACTGACCCAGGGGATGGACACCATCACAGTGGGACACACTACAGCACACAGCAGTGAACCACGGAAGCACAACACGCTCTCCTTCTCATGCACACCACATGGACAGACACTGGGCCACTGCAGCATGGCTCCTCATGCCACCTGCAAAGCAGACACAGACACAGGCAGGTAAGTCAGAAAAATGTATTTGTAAGCAAACTATATACAAACAACCAGGGGCTGGGAAAGGGTAGGTACAGTGAGGGAAGGGAACAGGGAACAAGGAATAGGGACTGTATAGTGGGAGGGGGGACTGTAGAGGAAGGTACAACAGGGGAAACAGGGGAAAACAGGGGCAAGACTAATGCCCACCCTTTCTTGCCACCCTGGCAAGCTGACGCGCTCCCTCCTCTTGGCCTGCGGCATTCATCTGATCTGCACCACCACCACCTCCAGGGTCGAAGAAGCCACAAGTAGCATCTGTTGCAGCAGTCAGCTTAGCATTGCCCTAGGCGGTCTTCACCGCCGGATGCCTATAACAAGGGACAGGACAGGTGATCAGTGCAATGGCCCATGGAACCATGCCCACCCACAGTGTGCAATGGGCCACAGGAACACACATCCCTGGAGGGCCTGTAATGGCCACCCACAGCGGGGTGGGCCAATGCCAGCCAGCAACTTGGCACACCACGACATTGCACAGAAGTGGTCCCTGCCACACAATGGCCACATGACTGCACAATGACAGGCACATGGCACAGTGCACCAGCAGCACCACAGCAACAACAGTGGCAGCCAGGCACACACCCACCCCACCTACAGCCAGCACACATGTGTGCAATGGACAAACCACAGTGGCATGCACCACACACAGTGTGACACACATAGCTGCCATGGCACATGGCACAGGTGGCCATGCCCGCACCCACTCCCCCTGCCACTCTCCATGTACAGTGTGAAGGATCATGACAGTGCTTACCTGCCCCCTGAGGCCCTGCTGGTGCTGGTCCAGTGCCGTCACAGTGCACTGCTCCCTGCTGTTCTGCTGCAGCCTTGGACAGCCATTGGTTCTCCAGTCCTGGGAATGGAAAGAAGACAGGTGCACATCAGTAAATGACCACAGCAGCTGCCCTCCAACCCCTGTGCACAGGGCGTGCCCCTGCCTGACACGTCCCTCACACCTGTACAGCAGCATTGCAAAGCAAGCAGACACGTGCAATGCCACTCAGTGATGCACGTGATGACAGTGTACCCCTCTGCAGGGCATGCCAGACAGCCAAGCAAACACCACAGTACAGCACCAGGGCAGGCATGCAACATGGGATGATGTACCTGGCTGTGGCACAGCCCCTCACCTGGCGTGTGCCTGCAGCCTCTTTAGCATCTCTGGGTCGAGCTGCATGAGGTCCCCATAGCATTGGCAGCATTGCTCCCCTGTCCTGGGCACCGCCATCCTGTGCTCCAGGCTGGCAGTTATCTCTAACCACACTGTGCCCCGGCCCACTGCAAGGGCACCTGCCCAAAGAGCTGGGGGGTGTGGGGTTCCACGCAGGCCCCAAGGTTGGCCAACTCCACCTGCGACCAATCCTGGGCCCTGTATGTCTTCCCTGCACCATGGTCACAATAACACATTTGGCGGCAAAAATGGTGGGAGGAGGCTCACATGTCCACAACATGCACCTGATGTGCAATGTGTGGGAGCATGAGCAGTGCCCCCTCATCGGGCAGTGCTGGAAATGCACGGAATGGGCATGGCTATGTGGGGTCACAGGGTCAGAGGTCTGACCCAGGGGTCAGGGGTCACCCGCCACTGCAATCATGCATGATGAGGCATGGTACCCCATGCATGACCATGAGCATAGCTGGCCATGCACAACATGCACAATGCACACCACAGGCGAGGGCTGGTGTATGGGAGGATGTGGCAACCTACGTGAACCAGCATGGCAGCCACCAGCAGTCGCTGCAGGAGTGTTGAAAGAAGGTGGGAACAGATAAGCGGTGGATTAAGGAGAAGGTGGCAGCCATCTGAGCATCCCATACTGCCACTAGAGGTGGACCTGTAGATGCACCCACACTAACACCGCACGAGGAGTTGGTGGCAGCCACCATGGGCCACACCATGGTGGAGAATGTGCCTGGAGTAGGATTCCAGATGGGTCACAGCCCATAACTGCATGGTATGTATGTCAGAAGCACATTGCTGGTGGCATGGAGGGTGCATACATGGGCATGCTGGTGTGCATGCGCCCGGCATGCATGCCATGTGCATGTGTGTGCACCCACGCGCATGCTATGCTGTGGGACACATGCAGCTGCAGTGTATGGGGGGCACATGTGGGAACTGCATCACTAATATGTCATTTGTCTCTTGCAGCACCAGCACAGCTCTGTGCAGAAGATGGGGTGCCAGCAGCGGCAGCAACAGTGGATGCCAGTATGGCCCCAGAGGACCAGCTGTCCACATCCACCAGCATCTGGGGGCCGGACAGGCTGCAGCTCAGCACCACGATGCAGGTGGATGTCCTGGACCTTGTGTCGTATGAGGCCCTGGATGTGATCCTACAGGATGCCAGCCTTGGTGTCCTGTGTGTGAGACACAGATCGGGCTGGGGCAGACTCCGATGAGGACTACTCTCAGCTTCTGGACAGCATGGGCGACAATGTGGGTGTGTCACCCCTGCTGACTTCTGAAATAGGCACCATGCCCAGAGCTCTGCCAGTGGCAGAACAGCTGCCTGCCACCACTGTGTGTGAAGCAATGTGCACTGCCATGGCTGTGCCTTGCGGTATGGTGGTGTGACAGCGCAGGCACAGGACAGTGTACAGCAGCTGGATAGGCAATGGCAGCAGGCTATGGGTGCCATTGGCCAGCCAGACACAGAGTCTGTGGCCAGTGATCCTGTTGTGCCCATTCCTCCTGCAGACCCCACTGTGCAGTGTCCACCAGAGAGGAGGTCTGTGCAGCGTGGCCAGTCATCACAAGAGGATCAGCATCCTGCCCAGGAGCCCCAGGACACTGTCCATCGAGCTGAGCACACAAGGGTCCTGCAGGTGTCCATTCAGCAACAGGTGCTGCTTGCCACTGGGGAGCATGCACTGTGTGTGGAGGTGCACCAGTTGGCTGAGCAGCAGGAAAGGGGCACTGCACAGATCCTGGTGGGGATGCAACACATGCAAGATGCCATGACTGCATCCTTGGATTGCATTGCCAGTGCAATCACAGATGGCTTTGCATTGCTGGCTGCCACAGGGTGTGGCCGTGCACAGGTGAAACCCCACAGTGTGCTGTCCACCCCATGGACCCAGCGTTAGGTGACCTTAACACAGTTAATGCCTGGCTGTGATGTAGGCATCCCAGGCAAGCCCAGGGCTCTCCAGTTTGGGTGCCTGCACACACCCATGATGACATGGTTACAATCCCGTAATTCCACCCCGGGGGGCTGTTTGACACCCCCCAGCTGATGCACAGCCTGTAGCTGTGGATCAGCCCCAGCGCAGTTGTCCCCATGGCCATGGTGGCCATGGTACTATGCATCAGCCCTGATCCACAGGCCACCCTGACCGCAGTCTGAGGCTGCTGCCCTGTGTGCACATGGGCAGTGTGTGTGTGTGTGTGTGTGTGCCCACCACTGGTTGCACCTGTACACTGGTGCAATGTGTCTGATCCATGCCACATACCAAGGCTTTGGTGGGTGTATATGTATGTATGTGTGTGTGTGTGTGTGGCTGTGTGCCACTGACTCCCCTATCCCTGTATCGTGCCTCTGTGTGTGCATGCCAGTTGCCATGCATGACCCTGCATGTGTGCTATACCTGATTGTGTGGCCCATGCTTGTGTACTGCACCACCTACCTGTGTGCACCATAGTGCTCCTGTGCAATGGTGTCCCGGTGGCATCACACCTGCTGGAGCAGCTGGGGGTCCCTCCACCCAGGGCATGGCTGTCCACCACCCTCCGGCTCATTGCCACCATCATCCCCACTACTGTCACCCTCATCAGCCTCGACAGCTATCCCACGGTCAATGGCCATGTTGTGCAGTATGCAACAGGCCAGTAATAGGCCACAGGCTTTCAAGGGGCTGTACTCTAGGGCACCGCCTGACTTGTCTAGGCAATGGAACCATGCCTTCAGCATGCCAAAGACCTGCTTGATGATGTTGCACATGCTGGCATGTGCCTTATTGTAGTGTTCCTCTACTGGGGACAACTGGCACCAGTAGGGGGTGAGCAGCCAGATCCTCAGTGGGTATGCGCTGTCAACTGTGTGGAGACTGACATGGTTAGCGCTCTGCTATTCTGTGCTGTGTCCCTTGTCTGTCTCTGGTGCACACGCCACCATGAACACCCTGCCCACCCCCTTCCCCAGGTCTGCTCTGCCCATCGTCCATTGCCCATGCTATACTCAACCACTAGGTGGCCCGTGGGGATGTCCCCATGTTCAATCCTGTGGCACAGTGCAGAGCGGTGACAGATGAATGTATCATGTGAACTCCCAGGTTGTGTGGAGCAGACATTGGTGATGCACCCTGTGACATCTCACACCACATGGCAGTTGACACTCGGACTCCCCTTCCTGTTGATGTATACAACACCCTCAGGGCCAGGTGGCATGTGGATGCCCATGTGGGTGCAGTCCATGGCCCCAATTATGCCAGGCATGCGTGCCACCCTGTGGAAGTCCTGCATGGTTGCTGTACGCTCCATCTGTGTGCTGGGGAAATGGATATATTCCAAAGCATGTGGCAGCTGTGCATTGAGGAACTGTGTGAGGAGGCGAGACATGGCCAACTGAGTTATGCCTGTGGTGCCCCCAGTTGGTCTTTGGAAGGTGCCTGTGGTGAGTCAGCACATGCCGGTGGTCACCTTCGTCTCCACAAACATGGTGTGACTCTGTTTGGTGGGTGCCTGCATCTTCTCACTGCACAGTTCACAGAGCTGCCTCAGAATGGCCCTGTTCAGGTGGTACCAGCCCACGATCTCCATGTCGATGTAGTTCTCAAAGGTGATGCAGGCATGGTACCACCTGTGTCAGGCATAACGCCGATGGTCCCTTCTTTGGCTACATCACTGTTCCTCATGCCACCTCACACCCCCATTACAGCCTCCATCATGAAGGGTACACTGTCCATGGCCTTTGCGGTCCACTGTCCCCCTGGGTGGTTGGCTGCTGCTGTGTGACACCCTGACACATGGTAGATGTGTATGTGTGTGTGTGCATGTGTGTGTGTGTGTGTCTCTCTCTTTCTCTCTCTACCCCCCTCGCTCTCTCTCTCTCCCAGGCCACCTCTCTGTCCCCATCCCTCTGTGTGCGGGTGGCCTTTGTCTGTCTGTCTGTCTGTCTGTGTCTCTGTCTGTCTCTCTCTGTGTCCCCCTCTCACTCTCATCCCTGGCGCAAGTACTGTCTGTGTGTTTGTGCCCTGTATTTATAGGAACAAGTCTGCTCAGAGCAACTTTGATTTGCTCCACACTTGCGCCATGGTTTCACGGTTAAATATGCCACTGAGCTGGATATTCATGGGAACGTCCCCTGCTCTTGTACTTGCATTCATTATAGTTGTGCACTGGCACAATGGATTTTGTCCTGCACACTGGCTCCCACTGAATATGGCTCCTTGGCACAATTCCGCATTTGCGCTGGCACAACTCAGTTGTGCCATGTTCAACTGCTCTGAATATCTGGGCCCACAAGTACAATAAGCAGTTCCAGAGGAAATGCAGTCGAGTCAGGATCAAAGCATTAAAGACAGAATAATTACATACCATTTTTGAAATAATCCATACAGACTGTTGTATCAAAAGTCACAGGCTGTATACAGAAATAAACTGAATAAAATAGTTTAATGGTTAAAATTGCTTTGGAGTGCAAAGGCAGACCACAAAATCATTTAAACTGTTTAAGGGCTGTTTAAAGATAAGGGAGGGCATAAGGGTAGAGGTTGCAAACCGCACCTAGTAATACACTTAGGTACAAATGACCTGACAGGCAACGAAGTAGAGGAGGTTCAAATTAGTTTTGGGGAGCTGGCCAGGCGCTGCAGGGAGGAGGTAAGCTGAATGGTATTTTTGGAGATCATGCCACTCAATGGTACTAGTACCATTAGACAGCAACAAATTGCACAGTTCAATGGTTGGCTTAAGGAATGGTATGAGGATGAGGGTTACACATGCATGGGAAATGGGTGGACATGTGGGCAGATGAGGGTTTATATGCAAAGGATAGATTGCAGATAAATGAGGGGGCTGTAGGGCGCTGAGGGGAAAACTGCAAGTGTAGATAGATAAGGTCTTGGTGATTTAAAATAAGAGGGGGGAGTACAAGACTAGAGTAAGGTAGGTGGACACAACAGGAGGGCCTTGTCTAGCTAGCACTCCCCCACAGGAAGGGGCAGGGTAAGTAAGGAGTGGAAGAAAATGGGAAGGGAAACTTGCTTTAGGGGAATGTTAGCCAATGCCAGGAGTATGGGCAATAAAATGGTGAACTTGGAAGCCACAGTTGTGGATGAGGGACTGGACCTGCTGGCCATAATGGAGACCTGGTGAATGGAGCACCAGGACTGGGAAGTGGTTATCTTGAGGTATAGTCTTTTTAGGAAGGACAGAACAGGTTGGGGGGTGCACTTTAAGTGAAGGATTGTATAAGGGTGACTGAAGTTCAGGAAAAACAAGGAGTGGTGTAGGTTCTGGTGGTCGCTCTGGAAAAGTGGACTGGTGCAACAATACACCTAGGCATGAACTACAGGTTTCCTATGCAGGGAAGAGATGGGGACAAGGAATTGATGCAGGCAGTACAAAGGATAGTACAAAAAGGGGAACTCTTGCTGGTGGAGGACTTCAACCTCCACAATGTGGAGAGGGAAATCCCATCAGCAAGATCATCAAGAAGCAGGAAGTTGCTGGATTCCCTGCAGGGAGCGTTCCTTCATTACCTAGTCAGGGAACCTACCAGAGGTGAGGCAACACTGGACGTAGTACTGATGAATGGGGAAAGCGTAGAGGATGTAACAGAGGGAGGCAGTCTGGGATCAAGCAACCACAGAGCTGTTAAGTTCAGGATCGGAACAGGGATGAAAGTGAGTCAAACCACAACTAGGTTACTGGACTTCAGGCATGTGGACTTCATCAAAATGTGTAAGATCTTCAGAGAGGTTATGGAGGACAAGGAGGAACTGGGGGATGTGGAGGAAATGTGGGGGTAATAAAGGGGAGAATTTGAGAACCACTGATCTTTGCATAAGGAAGGTAATCAAAAATAAAAAAAGAAGAAAGCCGCTTTTGTTCACCAGAGAGGTGGCACAGGCAATGAGAGAAAGGAAAAAAGCATTCAGGATGTAAAAAAGAATGCAGGGAAAGGAGTATAGAGAGAGATATACAGAGAGAAGTTGAGGGTGGCAGGGCAGACAATCAGGAAGGCAAAGGCAGATACAGAGGAGAGGATAGCTAGAAAGATCAGTATAGGGGATAAAACATTCTACAGGTATGTCAGTGAGAGAAGGAAATCCAAACAGGACAAAGTGAGACTTTAACAGGTGAAGGAAGGAGGACCAGTAGAGGTGGCTTAGAAAAGGTGGACTTACTGAACAGGTACTTCTGTTCAGTTTTTAAGAATGGGAAAGGGTGGAGAGGAGGCACAGGGGTCAAGGGGGTGGACTCTAGCTCATTCAGGGAGGGTAGGGTACAGGGGTAACTGGAAATACTGAAGGTAGACAAGGCATTGGGTCCAGATATCCTACGTTCAAGAGTGCTCTGGGAGCTAAGGGAGGAACTGTCAGCACCACTGGTGAAACTGTTTAATCCGTCACTGGATACAGGTAGGGTACCTGATGACTAGAGAAGGGCGAATGTGGTGCCGATCCATAAGAGTGGTGGCAGCAGGGAGGAGATGGGGAATTATCATCCAGTCAGCCTTACTTCAGTGGTGGGAAAGATTATGGAGGCATTCCTTAAGAAAAGAATAGTCGAGTACCTTGCAGTCAGTGGTCTCCAAGATGACAGATGGCACAGGTTCATGTAGGGGAGGCTGTGCCAGACAAACCTGATAGAATTTTTTGACTTGGTGATGAGAGTGGTCAGCCAGGGTGGGGCTGTGGACATGGCCTTTCTGGACTTCAACAAGGCCTTTGACACCACCCCTCACAGGAGGCTGGTAAATAAGTTGGACAGTCTGGGGTGGGGCCGAAAATAATGAAATGGGTTGACAGCTGGCTAAGCAACAGATGTCAGAGGGTTGTGGTAAATGGGGAGTTATCCAGGGAGGAAAGGGTGACAAGTGGGGTGCCCCAGGATTCAGTACTGGGGCTCATCCTCTTTAACATCTACATCAGTGATATTATGGATGGACTGAATGGGAAGGTGTGCCTATCTGCCAATGATATGAAGATTTGCAATAGAGTGGACACACCAGCAGGGTGAAAATTATAAAGGAGGACCTGACAAAACTTTAGGGGTAGTTGGAAAGTTGGAAATCAAGATTTATTGCAAACAAATGCAGAATGATGCACATAGGGCAGAAAACCCATAGGCCATGTGCACACTGGGGAGAGAAGAAGTTATGGTAATGGAACAGGAGAGAGATCTGTGGTTCATCATTTCAGACAACCTTAAGGTGATCAATCGATGCAATAAGGTGGTAGGAAAGGCAACTCAAATGCTGACATGTATAGGGAGGGGTAGAACAAGCAGAAGGAAGGAGGCGCTAATGCCCCTTTACAGGTCCATGGTGAGACCTCACTTAGAGTATGGGGTCCAGTTCTGGAGACCTTACCAATGTAGGGATACAGATAGGGTGGAAAGCATCCATAGGAGAGTGACCAATGGTGCATGGCATGCATTGGAAACCCTATGAGGTGAGAATGGAGGAGCTTGATCTGTATCCACTGGAAACTAGGAGGGAGAGAGGGAACATGATTGAGATGTTTAAATACTTGAAGGGAATTAACAAGGCAAGGGAATGGAGCTTATTTTAGAGGAAAGTAAGTTCAAAAACTAGGAGGCACACCTGAAGTTGGAGGGGGGAAGTTCAGGGGTAATAAGAGAAGGCAATACTTCACGGAGAGGGTGCTGGCCTCCAACGGGAGGCAGGAGGGCCAGGGTTAAACATGGGGGCAAGATAACGGCAGACTGGATGGGCCAGGGGGGCATTTTGTAATCACAGATTTCTATGTTTCTATGTTTGTATGCTTAAATTTCAAAGATTCAGCAGTGTAGTAGGCAATTCATTTAACCAGTTACTGTAGCTCCCCTTACACCAAATGACCACTTGCCAAGCTGCGTACCCCAGAAAGGAGGCTAAAGGGCATTCCTGGCCATGTTCCTGGTGTTGTGTTAATTGGAGATTGTGCAGAAGCAATTTGTTAAAGGAAGGGGTGTTAGGCTGAGGAGCGCCTTTTTGGCTAGCAAACATGTCTGGAGCTTTATTCTGCTGGGTAAATGTAGCCAGCTAGAGAGTGCGTAAGGGGTACAACTATGAGGGTGGTTATGTGCACAAAGTACAAAGTGGCATGCCCTATTACAGATCAGCTTAACTCTGTTTAGCACTGTGCCACAGGCAGCTATGTTGATTGGAAGGCCATAATCTATAAGTGTCAGAATGGAGCTGCCCACAATAAGGTATCTAGCATACCCATTAAGATTGTTCCAGTTAAGGTACAGGGCAAACAGTCTTTGGTTAAAAAGATCTGGGGATCAGAAACATGGACATTAATCTGGCAAGTACTGAAAGCACTGGCCCTAAAACTCAAATATGGGGCACTTCATTTGTAACCTTTCTGACATCACAGAATTTGCCATTTAGGGCCGCTCTTTAATTCCTGTCTTATGGCCAGTTACCAATCCATCTAGTAAATCTCTTCCATAGCCATATTTTCCACACTTTCTGTATAAGTATTCTGTAGGACACTGAATCAAATGCCTTGCTGAAGTCAAAGAACTGTAGTATTTTGTGATCACCTAAAGCATACAATCCAGGAAGGTTCAGGAGATAATGCCATAAAAATTGCAGGATACTGCAGGCTGAGAGAAAACTAAAGGGATTCACCTGTTTACCCCCAGTCTCATTAACAGTCTGCAACCATATCAGCCGGTTCAGACTTACCTCCCCCACTTAACTCCTAATGGATGCCACCACTCTTGATGGTGTAAATACTCTGATGAAATCCCTGTGGGTGACTCATTTGTTAATCTAGTCCATGGCCACATGATTCTTGACTCCAAGTACATGACTTACATAACTTCATGCATTTGTGGGAGTCACTACTTTGGCAAGACCAAACATAATTTCAAAGATAGAGTCAGAGACCACATGAGGACAATTACAATTACAAATCAAAATCTGGACTATGTTTTAGCCCAGCATGTCTGTTGTTTTGTTGGGCATTGAAAGAGTGGTCCGGGGGGGGTGACACTGATCTTATTTTGGCTAAAAAGGAAAAACATTGGATTTTGCACACCAGCGCTATGGTCTGCCAGACAGAACAACAGACTTGAAGTAGCATCTTTTTTGTAAAGGTTTAGGTATTGCAATATCTATCTGTTTCTCTTACAGATATTGAGCATCAGGCATATCTACTGCATCTGTATAGCTTGTATTATTGGAAAGTGGACATTATAGTGTCCAATTTTACTTGTTGCACTTTTGGCACTATTAGCACTTTCTGCAGCACCAGAACTAATAACTTTGTGGCTATATTTGAGACGGCAGTATTAATTAATTTTGCATGTTAATAGAGCTAGATATTAATCCTTGTTTGCACTTTGCACTAGTTGTAGCACTGTATTAAGTATAACCCTATGGCTCCTTTAAATTCTGTGTACAAACAGCTTGCCAGCAGGGGTACACAGCAAATGGTAAAGTGAAATATTGAGTTTTTTTTCATATCCAGCACTTCATCAGCAGGCTGTTTTGAGAAACTGATATTGCCATATTCACCAGATTCTGAACCTCAGGTGCTTTTTGTTGTGCGAGTGCACAGTCTTTTTTCTTCTGTTCCTGTGTTATTTTTGACCATAGACACCTGGGCCAGGACTCACAAGACGTTGTCCTGGCACAAACCCAGTTTTGCATGAGCAAGCTAGGTTTTCCACTGGGCTGGTATTCACAAAAGCTCGATCTGCGCCAGGGCAAAGTGTGAAGGGGGCCGCAATGCAAATGAGGGGAAGGGGATGTGAATATCAGAACTGTTTGATTCACAAAAAATTTGCTCCATGCAAAGGCCTCTTGCACAGTCCCCATGCATGGAGCAAATATTGCCAACAGAGACCTTGTCTTATCCCGTGAAACTCTAGTGGTTGGCAGAGATACTATGGCAGCACCCCTCCTCCCATAATGATCCCCAGCCTGATTACATCAAAATAAGTTATCCTGGTGTCCAGTGTTCCCACTCCCACCTGATCACCCACCTGACAAAATGATGAAGTTTCCCTCATGGTTAGCAGTCCCTCCCCCTACCCAATCACCTGACCAATAAAAGAGAATGTTTTCCCTGGTGGATAGTGGTCCCTTTCCTGCCCGATCACCTGCCCAATGAACAAAAATGGTTTCCCTAATGGCTAGTGGTCCCTCCCCAACCCACACTCATGCTAATGTACAACTCCTATTCCTTGGTGTCCAGTGGTCCCTCCCCCACACGCACCCATGCCCGATGTGCAATTCCTATTCCATGGTATCCAGTGGTCCCTCCTCCCACCCATAACTATGCCTGAAGTACAATTTATATTCCCTGGCATCCAGTGGTCCCTCCCCCAAGCTGCAACCATGCCTGATGTACAGTTCCTATTCCCTGGTGTCCAGTGTCCCATGGTCCCTCCCCTCAACTGCTCCCCATCCTCTGTACAAGAAATTAAACCCACTCCCTGGCATTAGGCTGACCTCCTCCCTATCCCTGATCCCCTGTAAAAGACCCACATGTTACTTTTCTGGCATCCAGTGAACTCCCACCCCCATCCCAGCAGGTAGTGCCCTACCACCCTCCTCCTCCCATCCTGAACTCAAGCCAGGGACCAGCACAGCCCTGCTGTCTCCACCATGGCCAGACACTGACTGAGCTTTCAATGAGCACGTACTGTATTCAGTACAGGCTCCTTGATTGACAGCTTACTCTCAGTTGATGATCAATGTCAATGAGCCTATACTGTATACAGTATGTGCTCACTTAATGTCACTTCATTCTGAGCTCTCAATCAGTGTCAATAAATCCATACCGTATACAGTTTGCACACATTGACAGCTTAGTCAGCGTCTGGCCATAGTGGAGAGAGGAGGGCTGTGCTGGTCACTGGCTCGGGCACTACCTGCCAGTATGGGGAGGTGTGGGTCCACTAAATTCCAGGGAAGGGATGTGTGGGTCTTTTATGGGGGATCATGGATAGGGAGGGGTTCTGCTAGATGGCAAGGACTGGGTTTCTTATCTTGTACATTGGATCAGAAAGTGGGTGGGAGGGACCACTGGACACCAGGGAATAGGAAATGTACATCGGGCATTGGTTTGGGTGGGGGGAGGGACCACTGGACACCAGGGACATGACTGTGTCATACACAGGCTAGTGATCTGGGGGGGGCACTAGTACCAGGGAGAATGTTTTCTGTACACAATCTAGCAGTCAGCAGTCATGGGGGAGGACCAATAGATGCCAGGGAAACTATTAATTTCATAATGAGCCAGTGATCAATGGGAGGGGCACTAGCCACCAGGGAAAACATTCTCATATATCGGGTGGGTAATCAGGTGCAGGGAGGGAGCACTAGCCACCAAGGAAACCATTCTCTTATATCGGGTGGGTGAATGGGTGGGAGAAGGACCATTAGCCACCAGGGAAACCAGTCTCTCATGTTGGGTGGGTGATCAGGTGGGGGGAGGGAATGCCAGCCACCAGGGAAACCAGTCTTTTACATCGGGCAGGTGATCAGGTGGGGGGATAGTGGACACCAGGGAGACTTATTTTGATGTAATCAGGCTGGCAATCATGGGGGGGTCACTTGATGCCAGGGAACCTATTAATTTCATATGTGGCTGGCAATCGGTGGGGTAGCCACTAGCCACCAGTGACTGTAGCTGTGTATTGGGAATGGGCTGGGGAGCATGCTAAGTTCCATGCAGCCTATGCAAATAGACCATAATGGGCATGCAAATGGCCACATAGCAGTTCACATGCCAAATGGGCTCATTTGCATGGCTGCCTTTGTGAACTGGGAATAGTGCTCCTTCACTATTCATTATGGGGCCATTATCCTGGCTGCATGTTGGGACATCACTAGTAGGGTAGCACTAGCAATACTGGTGTTACCACTTACTCAATCTAGCCCTTTTCACAGTCAGATTGTGCAATGCGGTATCTAACTGTGAACAACAATTTTGGACACTTGGGCAAATGCAAAATGCAATGCAAACATTTACACTGTGCTTTGCAAGTCTTTTATGAATCTAGCCTCTGGTGTGTGAGTGCCCTTTTCCTTTCTTGTGCACTGCTAATCTCAGGCTATGCTCCCGACACATGCTCCCTGAAGAAGTGTCACACTGAAAACCTTAAGTGCCAGGGCTGCAAGTGCTACACTCCCACTGTTCTGCAACAAACCATGAGTTTTTTCATCAAACCTAGACTGTTTTTCTTAGTTTACTGACCAATTAAGGACATTGTGTCTCTTGTATCAAGCTATTGTTAGTCTTCACTAGCTGCAGGTGCTCTGTGTATGTGATTTCCTTTGTATACCATTCTTTCCCCTCAGTTGCTCCTGGAATCTTGCAGCATGACCACAGAGGCTGCTGAAGCAAGTGTGGTTCCCGATGCTGGATTATTGTTCTTGTATTACATACTCGCCAAATCAGTATTTAGAGAAAGAGGCCTGTAAACTTCATCTCAAGCAGCAAATCACCAGATCCTGTTGCTAAACTGCTCACTGCGAGGAAGCAATCTATGCCTATGGGAAGTTAGCACTGAAAGTATGGCAAATTGTTTGGAAGCAACTGGAACATTACATGCTGGTAGGCAGGGTCCTCTGAGGCTTATGTATTTCTTGATTTCCTTCATCTGGATGTGACAGGGAGGAGATTTTGAAGGATGGAACCTGGAGCGCCATGACTTCTTCGTAAGATTAATGAACCTCATTTTGCATGACTATTCTATGGTACAGTAAAGACTGGCAGCAGAGTCGAAGGCTAAAGAAGAGGCTTTATTGGAATCTCTGCACACTGCAGAGTTCAGATCCCTGAAAACAACTTTAGAGATCAAATCCAAAATTTGACCAGTGCATTGAAGCCTACAATCAGAAAAAAAATGTATCTGGGACAAGATGGACTATCAAACAAATTGTGTGTTGTATTGGAGGAAGAAGTCCCAAAAACAGTGGTCACCCAAACCTGTCCATAAGAAGTCCCCTGACAGGGAAGGGGAAGAGTTAGAATGCACTGACTGAGTCTGATGCTTCATAACAGTTTTTAGAGGACTTGATCTTGTCCACACCTAGTCAGACTAACTCCTACATCAAAGTCCCAATAAAACCTGGTTTAAGCACATCCAGAGACAACAGGGAGGGACAAGAGACACAATGGGTGGTGGCAATTAGGGCAGAGGCAAAGGCAAAGCCAGTTGGAGGAAAATGGAAAACTCTAAAGGCATGAGGAAAAGCAACATCAATCTGGACACATAGAATTATGTGTTGTCATCAGTTTATAAAATTATCTGAGACAGATGTGTTTGTTCTGAATTGTGGATTAAAATGTGTACCCAACAACAGCTTGGACCACTATGAACCCACCTTTGATTTGGATAAATTCATATGAAATCTGAATTTGAAATACTTCATTAAGGAGTTCAATATGTGTTGCCCAGACTGACTTCCCACCCATTAGGGTACTGAGGGTGAAACCAGTCTGCAGTCTGTAGATGAGGTCATTACCACTTTGGGGAATAATATTGTTTGGGCCAATTAATCCTTTCTTCCACCAGTGAATTCCACAGTCTACATTTTTCTAAAAGCCTGTGACAAGATCTCAAGAAACTGGCTGAACAGGTTTTAGCCTTAGATATGTGAATATGTCTAATGATAAATTCAAAGCTTTCTACCAGTTTGAGAGAAACCATCACATTACAATTAAGCCAGCATACAAATAAATACCTGCAATGATGTTTCAGAAGTAAAATGGGAACTGGAGAATCCTAAATTTATCAGAAGCTCCCTCTCACCCAACACTATCCTCAAAAAAGGAAATCAATGATTGCATAGTTCAGGCCATTGAGAACAGTACTGTAGATTACCAAACCAATTATTTCCTTATTATTCCACACCCACTAAGGACCACCATGTATGCCCACCCCATGGTGCACAGGTCCTTAGTTCAGACACCCAGGAGGCCCATCATATAGGTAATAAATTATTTTATGAAACCATTGTCCTAGTATGGGGACCATTTTATTAAGACCTATGTATTCAGTTTTTGATCCAATGTTCATGATACTGTACCACACAGATCCTAGAATTGCAGGAGGACCTCCACATTAAGGAGAAATATATTTTGGTGGCCCTTAGTGAGGAAGTCCTCTATATCAACATACCACATGGGGAGGGCTTATCTGCATTGACACATTATTTAGAAATTAGGGGCACTGAAGCCAATCTGTCTATGAAGATTCTTGTGCACTTGCCCATTTGTACATACCAGCAATGCTTTCACCTTTCTAGCTGAATTTTTTCCTACAAATTAGCAGAACAACTATGGGGGTTAACTTTGCCTCCAGTATTTGGGATATATTTGGGATGGTGGAAGGAAAAGATTGTTTGTAGTGAATCCACAAATCAGTGTTTACCTAAAATCAAATTGTGGAGACAGTACTGTATATTGATGACATACAGATGGTCTGATGGGGTATAGTGCACACAATATGAATACAGAATATTTCATTCACATGATAGTTTTGCTGTTTAATTATTGTATTCACAAAATGTTTGTACATGTTGATGAAATACACTTAATTTACAGTTTTTTAATGAAATGCAACATTTGCACTAAATTATTGAGCACATTGACTAAATGCATTTTTTTTAACTTGAGATTACTCAGTTACTCTGTTTAGTAAGGTAGAAGGAGGCTCAAGGCCCATCGGGTCTACCTCTTCACACTTTGTGGGGAAATAATGTTAGATACCCAGGATGTGTTTTTCCAACTTAGCCTTGAATTGCTTAGCATTGGTTGTTTGCTGGTGACTCACCTGGGTGAGGGTGGGGGCACTTTACACCAGGGAATGTAATCATTCATTGGGCTGGTGATGGGCCAGTGATTGGCTGTCAGCGGGGGTTGGGGGACCACTAGACACCAAGGAATTAAGGAGCAGACCGAAGTTCACAAACACAAAAAAGAGTCTGAAGGCATTCTTAACCCTTCGAACAACTAAGGTTCGACCTTTTAGGTATTAAGGTCAAACCAAACTTGTAGCCCTACCCATAATGATCTTCACAGGACTGAAGAAGAGAATCCATTTCATGTACATGTAGGGAATATTATTAAGCGTAAGCATGAATTAACTTTATAGGTCTTGTATGTCCACACTTAGCTAAACTACAGAAGTAATACACATAGATGTGACAGTGTTCTGATTGAAGCATCACTACTAAGAAGAAATGTAGAGGACAGTGTCTAATTGGATACAAAAAACTGTCACTCTCTTATACCCCACCCAACACATAGTGATTGAAACAAAACAAGGGACACAAATGCCGCCACATGGATTAGGGGATTTTTGTGGTCCTAATAATGTTACATTAATTGTACAGGATTTTGAAGCTGTTTTGAAAAGAAAAGTACTATTTCCAATTTTGAAGAGTGCATAAATGGATGAGATGGTGTCAGATGCCCAGCTTCGTGACATCCTATGTCATGACTTCACACAGCATGGCTGTGGGCCCTGGTGGGTATATGAACCCGAAAGGGAAATTGCATTGATTTTTCCCTTTTTAAATGAAGGAGATCAGCCAGGAAAGACACACATAAATTATCTGGTAAGAGAACAAGGCATTAACTTCAAAAGCACAATATATTAGAAAGTTGTGCTTTAGGGTCATAGGAAACGGTGGGGGTTCTACTTGCATTTTTACTATTGCTGGCTATATTCAAGAAAAGCCTTTTTACCATTGCAAGTTTTTGGATTTCATGTGTAGCCCTTTCAGGTAGCCGAACTTGCTTGTCTAAAGTGGTCTGTCCAATGTTGTTTGGCCCTAAGAAAGGACCTTGAGCCAGTACCGTATTTTTGTTATTGCAGTATGGCATTGTAGTGTGTCTTCAGCGGCCACCATCCACTGCATTGTTATAGTGTTTTCTGTTGTGTCATGTATAAAATCTGAAGAAATATGTTAAGTCTCTTAGCATCTCAGTGGGGTGATGTAAGGGTCCATGATTTGTGCCGTCAGTCCCAATACCATAAACAGTGGATTCCTGATGTATGCACATGCCCGGGATAAGCTGAATTTGTGCATACAACTGGAAAGTGCATACAACCAAAATGCCATAGAAATTAACTGGTGCATATTGAAATCAATGGAGACCCATTTACAAATGTAACTCACATGCTCTCAAATACACCTAAGCCATCTTAAATGCTGTTGAATTTTTTTAAGCAGTTTGAGAGACGTGACAGCCTTTGCCATAGCACATATATATTTTTTTTTTGCTAAACTGAGCACTCACTGATACTGATCCATTTACACTGCAGCAAGTGAGAGTGAATGAGGCTTTCAATGACTAGCATACATTTTGAAGTCGGATCTTTTGCAATCAGTCCATCACCCTCTGTGAGTTAATCAGAATTGAAAACTAACAGCAATCACTATCACTATAGTGAGGGGGGACAGGTTTAACTGGGCTCTGACATTTTTCAGGTGATTAGTGGATTAGCTACAGGGGACAATCTAGTGTCTGCAAGGGAAAGATAATTGAATGCAACTGTCACAGAGGTAACAAAGTCCTTCTAGGGATCTGCTGAGGAGCACTTCAAGATGAAACAAATGTGCATATAACCAAAAAACTGTGCATAAAAACAATATAATAAACTTTGCTGGAATATGGCAAGAATTGGCACTTCAGTTTTTTGTGCATACATCCGGAATGTGCACACATCCGAATGGCATACAAGTAGAATCCACTATATGTGAGGTTAGGTCTTGGGAGCAGGGATTACACAGGTTTGTCCAAGTGTGAACAAATAAAATAAGGACAAAATGAAATTAAAAACAAAACAAAACACAGAAGTCAACAGGATCTATTCCTAAAATAAGCAGCCTTATCAGGTCACCCAGAGCAACAGATGATGACACCTCCCTAAGCAATCCCAGAACATACTGGTTTCTTTCACTTCTTCAAGTTTCAATTCTTCTTCCCTACCTGAGATACATTGCATCAGTTTCTAAATGTACAGTAAAGCCTTCCCCTTATTTTTCTCATACAAACACCATAACAGCTGCTTACCTCCAGCAACATCATTTCACTTTCCAACCCAAGGTCCCCCACCAGAACTTATCTTGACAATTGTTTCAGCAAACACCTAGAAGAAGTCATTACGATGCAGAACTGCCAACTTTGCTGGGTTTTTTTTTTTTTAGAAGCATAAAAGAAGGAAAAGTCCATGGGTAATGATGTCTCTTCAGTCAATTTTCTTGCATCCCTGAGGTGCAGTAATAAGTTCAAAACATAAAGCTATGTGTGGGGATTGCAGTTTATATCACAAACAAAATCACTACTTCAGTTTCATTTAAAATATTCATTCTTTTATTCACACTGACATTTTGCTTGTAGATAATGAGCTTTTCCAAATGGTTTCTTTAAATCTGTAAATTAATATATAGAATTTACTGTAGAATTGATTTATTTCACTGTAAAAAAAAAAGTCTTGCTATGTTCGCTGTAGAAAGAGACCTGCTAAATTAATGGAACAGCTAAGTTAGTCATCTATGTCAGACGTATTATATGGAAGTATGGGACAGTGAAATTTAACTGCAGCTAACAAATCCCATAGCCTCGGACCGCTAAATTAAATGAACACACAACTTTTCAATTCTACAATATTACATACACTTTTAAACAATTGGATATATACTTTAGTTTCATGTATCAATTGAACTAGTAAAATACTTATCAAGCTATTGCTTTATACTTCTTTATATCCCCTGTTATCCACTGAGACTTTTGTGTATTCAGATATTTAACTGCTAACATACAAAAATCTTAGTGGTTCTTATTCAGTTAAATCATTACACTGTGTTGTAGTATCACTATAAGCCACTCAGTATATTCCTTTAACACTACTTCAGTTTGTTTTGTCTATTATATTTTTGTGGACTTCATACCTTCTGTATATTTTTTTCAACCAATAATATATTGAGTACTTGTTTCCATTTGTACTAAAATGTTAACATAATACCCTGAAAACACAAAATGCCATAACGTGCATTGAACTTTGCTTTTTTTTTTTGCTTTAAAACTCACACATCTTCATTCAACTTTGCATTCTTTGTTGAAGGTTAAACCAGCTTGTTTGAATTACCTCATAGTGATGAGTTGTACTCTCAGTGGTGTCATTCTATGATACCAACTTGGTTTTCTCTTGCCATTAGAAGTGTGATTCACCTTCCCTTCCATTCTGGGTCTGTTTGCTGTTTCACTTTGTCATGTGACTCTGTACATGGTCATTACTTCAGAATGCTGTTGCTGAGTAACTGTTGACAGGTTTAACTGATTGCAAGGCTATGGCAAGCCGTTAGGGACATAATTCAGAATCTCTGGCTGTATAGTAAAACACACACTATATGGTGAAATACATACATCATATAGTGAAATATATACATTATATAGTGAGATACATACACAATGTAGTGAACCACATACAGTATCTACTGAAATATATACAGTGTATAGTGAAATACATATACTGTGTACTGAAATACATATATTATATAGTGAAACACATACACTACATAGTGAAATACTTAGATTGCATAGTGAAATACATACACTATCTACTGAAATCCATATACAGAATACTGAAAATCCACATACACTATATACTGAAAGAAATGTACTATGTACTGAAACATATAGACTACCTATTGAGATACATACACTACAGACTGAAACATCCACATAAACTATCTACTGAAATAAATACTCTATAGATTGTAACACATACACTATATATTGAGAAAAAACTGCATACACTATATACTGAAACAAATACACTAGATATTGAAATACATATACTACACACTGAAAAAAGCATATACACTATATACTGAAACAAATACACTATATACTGAAACATCTACACTTTACATTGAAATACATACACTATCTATTGAAATAAATACACTATGCACTGAAAAATCTGCATACACTATATATTGAAACAAATACACTGTATATTGAAATACATACACTATCTATTGAAATGCATATACTACACACTGAAAAAAGCACATACACTATATACTGAAACAAATACACTATATATTGAAACATCTTCACTTTATATTGAAATACATACACTATCTGTTGAAATAAATACACTATGCACTGAAAAATCTGCATACACTATATACTGAAACAAATACACTACATGGTGAAACACATACACTATGCATTGAAACACATACACTGTAGACTGAAAAATTCACATACTCTATATACTGAAACAAATAAACTATATACTGAAATGGACTATGTTCTGAAACTACCCCTCCCACTGCCCCTCCCCCATGAATGTCCTAGAGTTGAACTCATTGCCTGCTGCATTCAGTTAGCTGCTAGCTTGATGAGAGGATCTCTGAAACTGCAGAGCTGAGGTAAACAAAACAGGGCTATCTCTTATTCTGCTTCTTTATGGGGTTTTCCTTTTGTTTTGCTTGCACACCTTTAGTCAAATATTAGACCATTGTGATGTGACAAGAAACTTTTAAAACTAATTTAAATGCTGTAGTTTATTCTTTTAAATAAGTGCTGCCTTCATTTACTGTCAGACAACACATTTGTATAGGAAGCTAATACAGGATATTCCTAACATACCTGTATACATAGGGAGCTGCATGCATTTTTCCAAGTTAAAGTGTTGATTTGTTTTGTGTGTAATTAATTACTGTGTAAGTCCAGCAACTTATCTGAGTTGAATGCTTGGGAAGCACTTCAGGAGCTATGGAAGTGTAAGCCAAAATCATTGCTAGTTTGTACTCTATAGACTATGTTTTAAGTTTTTATTTTAAAATATATATTTTTGCTGCAATCCCTCAGTATTCAATTTTCATCAGGAGTTTAGCTGGCATATGCATATAATTTGCATTGTTTTACTAAATAACTTTATTGTGAATCCTCACTGGAGGCATGCACAGTCTGTTTTGGGGTTTGAGCTTCTCAAACTCTGTTTTATTTCTTTTTTTTTCCCATAGAGATTTTTATCTCCTTAGTCACCCTTGCTCCCTTTGTCCACTGACATCTCCAGCCCAATCACTTACCATCCACAGGACATATTTGCTCTGAGACCCCCCCCACTCACATCCCCCGTGTTGGGGCCAGGATGGGGAGGGCCATTGACAAGGAGACACATATATGAGCAGAGCCCGTTTAGCAGTGCAAAATCTGTGGCAGGTTGTTGGATCATTTTGCCATTAGGGGATTTCTACCTTTGGTATCATCCTCTGGACAGCCAAGCATGGAATGATGCAATTGCATATAAAGATGCATGCTTCCTTTGTGCCTGCCTGAGCCCTCCCCCTTATGCAACTCCACTGCCCTGCCAGCCCTCCTCAGCTAGGTGGATGTTGAAGAGCGGGTGGTCAGACTTCCCTGCTGAGAGGAGAGCATTCCCGAGATGCTCAATCATCTCCCCCCAGCTAACCTCTGTGCAACTCAGGTCCACCCCCAAAATTGGGCCACTGGCATGGGAGGCAGTGCAATCACCAGCAAGCTGCTAGGCCAGCCCACCAGACTGTGTTTTTATAAGTAAATAAAGATAGCATATAGGTAAAAGAAGAAAACAAACTGTATTTTAACTAGTCTGTTATAAACATTTTAAGTCACATCACAATGTTTTGAAATCGGATAAAGGTTTTGCAAGCAAAATATGATAAAACAATACATAAAGAGATAGATAAGATAAACCTTTTATGTTTACCTTCTGCATCTTAGGAGGCATCGGCCAGGATTCTTAGTCAATTAGGACCCCATTTCCAGAAGGTTAGCATGCAGAGCTAAACATTACACTGTGAGAACAGCATGGTTGGATTGGTGTCGTAGTCAGCATCACTTGATGCTACCCTGATCATGTGCATGTGCATATATACTACTACGGCCATGTAAATGAGCAATCCTCTCCTGCATACGAGAGCACAGTGCTGTATAAAGGTTTCCTTAGTGACCGTAAGTACCTCCCTACATATTTTATACTCAGCCTCTAGGCTTCTAGTACCTAGATGCTTGATGTTGCACTTCTGGCTTTTGAACCCGAACTGCCATGTCCCATAGCACTTTAAGTTTTCTAATGTCCCCACTCATTCTCTCCATCTGCACCTATCAACGCTATTACAGATTGTGGTGTCATCTACAAAAAGGCATATCTCCCCTTCCAGTTTTTCTGTTGTGCCACTTATAAAGACACTGAAGAGGATGTGTCCCATTACTGAACCCTCCGGCACCCTACTGGTCACTCTCTCCTCACTGGAGGGAGTGCCATTTACCACCACCTTCTGTGGCTGTGCGCTATCTCAGGTGCAGCACTTAGGAGTGCACAACACTAATCTGAAAATGGGGGCCCACATACCACTGTAACAGGACTAGCACTGAATTGTGATAAGCATGGCTGATACTATTTTAAAAAGCATTCTTCTGTGCAGTGCTAACCTGTTAATGTGGCACTATTTTTTTTGCACAGGATTACTAATTGCAACCAGGTGCTCATACAACTGGGGGTTACTCTAATGCATATAAGGTATACAGGTATATTAAATGCTTTCTTGAAGTGTTATCACACTGCATGGTTAGTGCTAGTTAATGATTCTGGGAATCGTGTTTTAACTGCACACACGCAGCCTGCCAGCAACCCCCCACACACATACACACACAGTCAGTTCTGGACACAATAAAAAAACAAGCATTTGTCAATGCTGAATGTTGATTGCATTGGTCCGTTGAGCTCGCTCACTGGCCCTCTGTCACTCACTCATTCTGTTTCTCCCAGTGCTGCAGGCTGCTGTTTTGTACTGAGCTCCTTCCTGCGTTGGCACCCTTTTCTGTCCACAAAGAAATCTACAGATGGCCTGACAGAGCTCTGTTGAGGTGGGTCACTCCCCCCTCTGACTCCCTCATTCTGTTTCTCCTTGTGCTGCAGGCTGGCCTTTTGTACTGGGCTCCTGCCTCTATTGGTGGCTTTTTCTGCCAACAAAGAAATCTGCTGTAGTCACAACACAGGTCTGTTGAGGTTGCTCACTCCCCCTCTGTCACTCACTCGTTCCGTGTCTGCCGGCGCTGTAGGCTGGCCTCTTGTATTGGGCTTCTGCCTGCGTTGCCACCTTTTTCTGCCCACAAAGGAATCCACAGCAGTCACGATAGAGCTCTGTTGAGCTCACTCACTCCCCCCTCTCTCACTCGCTCATTCTGGTTTTCCCACCACTGCAGGCTGCCCTTTTGTACTGGGCCCCAGCGTACATTGCTGTCTTTTTCTGCCCACAAACAAATCTGCAGCAGTCCCAACAAGCTCCGTTGTGCTCACTCACTCACTCCCTCTCCCTCACTCACTCATTCTGTGTCTCCTGCTGCTGCAGGCTGCCCTTTTGTACTGGGTTCCTGCCTGCATTGGCGGCTTGTTCTGGCGAGAAAGAAATCTGAAGCAGTCCCGACACAGCTCCATTGAGCTCGCTCACTCCCCCTCTCTCGCTCACTCATTCTGTTTCTCTCGGTGCTGCAAGCTGGCCTTTTGTACTGGCCCCTGCCTGCATTGCCACATTTTCTGCCCACAAAGAAATCCACAGCAGTCACAATACAGATCTGTTGAGCTCGCTCACTACCGCTCTGTCACTCACTCATTCTGTTTCTCTTGGTTCTGCAGGCTGCGCTTGTGTATGAGGCTCCTGGCTGTGTTGGCACCTTTGTCTGTCCACAAAGAAATCTGTAGCTGTCCTGACAGAGCTCCGTTGAGGTTGCTCAGTCTCCCTCTGTCACGCGCTCATTCTGTTTGTCCTGGTGCTGCAAGCAGCCCTTTTGTACGGTGCTCCTGCCTGCATTGGTGCCTTTTTCTACCCACAAAGAAATCCACAACAGTTCACTCAGTCCCCCGTCTCACTCACTCATACTGTTTCTCCCACCACTGCAGGATGACCTTTTCTACTTGGCCCCTGCCTGCTTTGACACCTTTTTCTGCCCACAAAGAAATCTGCAGCAGCCCTGACAATGCTCCGGAGAGTTCACTCACTCACCCTCCCTCACTCGCCCTCTCATTCTGTTTCTCCCAGTGCTGCAGGCTGCCCTTTTGTACTGGGCTCTTGCGCTGGGGCCTTTTTCTGCCCACAAACAAATCCGCAACAGTCTCGACAGAGCTCACTTTAGCTCGGTCACTCCCCCCTCACAGTTGTTCGATCTTAATCTGTCCCAAACAGTGATTTCCCACAGTGACCATGCTATTCTCCGGCAGGAGTGCCAAAACATATTTACACCGGATGTGAAAAATGACAGCTGTACTCTTCATAAGGAGGTGTGAAAAAAGTGCAACTGTTGAAAATGTGGTGTGAAAATATTACAAAAGTGCGAAGTTACAGGTGCGTGGAAACGGTTCATCGCAACGTAACCGCGGTCATGTTATGGAGTTTGCGTCACCAAATTTTCAACATAGGGCTTTTAGGACCTCTGCTCATGAACACTGCCGCTGTCATTTTCTTAATCTGTCCCAAACACTGATTTCCCACAGTGACTGCATTATTGTGTGCGTCAACTGTGAAACCACATTTCAGTCAGGATGTGAAAAATGACAGCTGTACTGCTCATAAGGAGGTGTGAAAAAATGCCACTGTTGAAAATCTGGCATGACAATATTACAAATCTGTGAAGTTACAAGGGTGTGTGGAAAGTGTGCAATGCACACTTGTAATACAGTCATTTGCTGGGCTATCATCACCAAATTTTCAACACAGGCATTTTAGGACCTCTGCTCATGAACAGTATCACTGTCATTTTCTTAATTTGTCCCGGACAGTGATTTCCCATAGCGACTGCTCTATTCTGCTCCGGAAGTGCGAAAACACATTTCGTCCAGGATGGGAAAAATGACAGATGCACTGTACATAAGTAGGTGTGGGAAAATGGCAATGTTGAAAATCTGGAGTGAAAATATATATTCACGAAGTTACGAGCGTGTGTGCAAACTATGCAACACACGCTCGTAACACAGTCATTTTATGGAGTATCATTAGCAGATTTTCAACACAGCCAATTCAGGACCTCTACTCATGAAAAGTGTCACAGTCATTTTCTTAATCTGTCCCGAACACTGATTTCAGCAACTGCTCTATTCTGCGCCAGAAGTGCGAAAACACATTTCCGCCAGGATGTGAACAATGACAGCTGTACTGTTCACAAGGAGGTGTGAAAAAATGGCAATGTTGAAAATCTGGCGTGAAAATATTGCAAATTCATGGAAAGTTACTAGCGTGGGTAGCAACTGCGCAGCGCTGCAGCTTGTAAACAGTCATTCTGCATTTTTCCTGTTTGCAACATAGGCTTTGAGACCCACTTCCTGAACACTGGCACTGTTGTTTTGTTAATGACTCCAAAGATGATTCTGCCCAGTGACCGCCAAAATCTCCTTTGGGGCCGATTTAGCAAACAGTTCAAAATTCATGAGGAGGGTCCCAAAACCCTATGTTGAAATTTGGTGAAAAAAGTCCCAAAAATGCCCGAGATATGTACTAAAGTTGAAAAAACACTATTTATTACGTTATACAGCTTACCGGCATTTCCTCAGTTCACGGTCGGATTTGAAGAGTGCAGACGTGTTCCCGGTCCACCGAAGATCATCGTGCCAAGCTCCAGAGGTAAGTATGGTGTGATGGGGGTGTGTGGGGAGGCAGGGTCGCAGTGGGTTGGTCTTGGGTTGCAGGTGGGTGCCCAGGGATTCCCCGAGAAACCATTTCCTTTTGCAGGTAAAAAATAAAAAATACTTCCTGGGACCATTTTCCCTTTACAGGGCATGTGGCATGCTGGGATGGGCACCAGCATGCCTGTCTTTTACTAACGAGGGCAGCGGTAGCCGATGGGATTGGGCACCCGTCGGCAAGGAATAGAAAAACTGGTGGGGTTTTACAGAATGCAGGAGGCGAGTGGGATACGTTGGCACCATGTATTGAGGCACCAAGGCCGATGGGGTTTGGGGACCCGTTGCTATAAACACAGTGGGGGGTTATATTGTTTGTGAACATGGAGGCAACCTGCGGCCGTGTTCACAAACAATATCAGGATTTTATCCCACCCTGCTATGACGGTCACCCTCATTGCAGCAGATGGCTGATGCTGCAATGACGCAGGCGGCCCCTGATTGCAGCGGTGAAATTGTCAGCAGTTGGTGCCATATTCAAACCACCATCACCAGCAGCCTGCAATGGCATTAGGGAAGCAGGACGAGCTTTTGCAGGCTGTGGGGGCGTAGCACAACAGTGCCATGCCTCCCACAGCTTGCTACTGAAAACTGCTGCAATATGTTGTTGCTCTGTGCGCAATCAACACAAAAATGGTACATCTAATCTGCCCCATTTCCCATATTAAACCTCAGAGCCTACTGTTCATGCAGGGTAATAGCCTTCACTATCCACTCCTTGTACCCCTCCCTACTACTATCAGCCTGGTGACTATTATACCCTTCACTTTGTCACAGCCATTCTTGAAACATATTTATGGTTTTGGTGCCTGTAACTCAGTTGGCAAACTATTCACATTTCACTACCATTTCTGGAAAAATAAAACTTTCCAATATCCCTCTTGTACCTCCCTCCCATCAGTCTCTACTTGTCCCTTCATAACCTTGAACTGTTACTCATGCTAAGTAGTTCTCCATTCACTTTGTTTATTCCTTACAGGGACGTGAAGGTCTCTATCATATGTTCCTTTCTTGTCTGGTCTCCAGTGAAGACATGTTCCAGTGCCTTGAGCAGATCCTCATATGATCTGTCAGCTCTGAATCATCCTGGTCACCCTTTGTCTTTATCTTTCCTGAGGTGAGGTCTTCAGAAGTTCAGAACTCTGAACAGTATACCCAGTGCGGCCTCACCAATGATCAATAAAGAGGCAGTAAACCTCTTTTCTTCTACTATCAGAACCCCTT
The DNA here is from genome assembly GCA_016271365.2 of Neoceratodus forsteri. NCBI lineage: Eukaryota > Metazoa > Chordata > Ceratodontiformes > Ceratodontidae > Neoceratodus > Neoceratodus forsteri. The sequence goes on from CM057457.1 coordinate 106,056,051, forward strand.
CTGGCACATCCTAGTATCCTCTTTGCCTTACTAGAAGCCTCACTGTACTAGCTTGATTGTTTAAGGGAGTCACTAATGACGAATACTAGGTCCCTTTTCTCAGCTGTAGTGCTCAGCTCTACCCTTCCTATCCAGTACTCTGTCCTGGGGTTCTTGTCCCCTAAGTGAATCACCTTGCACTTTTTGGCATTGAATTTCAACTGCTAAACCTTAGGCCACCTCCCTAATCTTTACATGTCAGTCTGCAGTTTCCTACTTCCCCATCACTATCTACCCTCCCATGAGCTTGGTGTCATCTTCAAAGAGACACAGCCCCAGATTCATTCTCAAACATTGTTAATGAGCATATTGAAGAGAACAAGAGTCAGGATGGATCCCTGTGGCATTCCACTCTTGACTTCCCTCTTTTCTGATCTGACACCATAATCACAACCCTCTGATGCCTCTCATTCAACTAAAGCCCCTTCACCACCATCAAAACACTGCTTATATTTTCCTTCAAATCCTGGGACCTCACCCCCTTGCGCTGTGACCTAAGTCACTCTGATTGGTCCCCTGTCTCATTGGTCTGCTCCACTGATTCCATGCTAACATATTTTAAAACAAAATTACTCTAAATATATATATATATATATATATATATTTTAGTTGTTTAACCAGGAGTAACACACTAACCTGAAAGCTTTTTTACAGGAGCAACCTGGGAGCACAGGGAAGTTAAGTGACTTGCTCAGAATCACACAGTATGCAAGTGGAAGCTGTTGGCTTCAAACCCAGGTCTGGTCTGCTGGATGTCACCAGATTTGCAGCCAGTCTTTAAACCACTGCACTATACTGCCTCCCTTTATGGGACTGCCATGCCCACCCAGAGCAGGACATGAGAAAAGGTACACTACCTCCCTAGATCATGGCTGACCTCATAACTTGCCACAGTGCATGATTTGGCCTAGTCCAAAATAAGCGTAACCCATCCCCCATGGCCTTCCAGAGCTATCATCATCTCCAGCACCTGTACCATGGCAATAAGCTTGCCAAAGGTGAGAATTTACATCTAACTTCAGTACCAACATTGGTTACCTGTCTAAATTTTGATAGGCTGCCACAAGCTCTTTTTCTCCTCCCACTCCTTTGCTTGTCCTCAGAATCAGTGACACCCCAGTCTCTAACCTCTCCTTCATCACCATAGAGATGTAATTCCTTTTCATTACCTGTACCTCCTCTCTCCTCTCCTCCCTCTACCCTTCCTCACCTCCCTCTCACTCCTGCCAGCCTGCATGATTGCCATCTCCTTCATTCCCACTATTGTTTTTTTTCTCTCCAGTAACTCCATCCTTTATCCCCGACACACTTCCTGCACTTAATCCTTCCAAGGGTAGGAGCCCAGATGGCTGGGATAGCAAGCTCCTCCATCTGACTGCTTCTGCAATCTCCTCCCCATTGGATGACCTCCCTAACCTCTCTTTCTGGTGTTCCTCCATCCCTGCAGACTGGAAGGCTGCCACTGTTACTCCTCCTTCTGCAAAAGATGGTGACCCATCAGGTACGAACAGCTACCGACTGATTTCTCTCCTCCCTCCAAATTACAGGAACAAATTATCCTGTTACAGCTCTCTCCCTTTCTGTACTCCTCTTCCTTTTTCACCCAATACAAGTCTGACTTCCGCAAAAATCACTCCACCATCTGCTCAGGCTCACCAAATCCATCCATAATGGTATGGATCACAGCCTATTCACTTCTCACTATCTTCATCAATCATAGCCAAAGCATTCAACCCTGTCTACCACCAATTATTAGCCAAACTCAGGCTGCAGGCCTCTCTGACTTAACCATCAGCTGTTCCCACTCCTACCACAGGGGTAGGTCCTAAGCAGTCAAAAGTGGTGACCTCCTCTCTCATGCTGCCTGTATCCCACTTGGTTCCCACAAGGATCTGTGTTAAGCCCACTACTTTCTCCATTTCCTTAATGCTCTCCCCTCCATGTGCTTTGTCTGCATCCATTCACATGTACATGGATGACACGGTCCTCTTCACAGCAGCCCACAGACTCCAGCTGGACCTTGATCAAGTTCAGCCCTGACCACACAAATCAGCTTTTCCTCAATGTCAAGAAGGCTGTCTCCATGTCCTTTGGCACAAGGCACCTAGACTTTCTAGGCTCCTCCCTTCCTACTTTCCATACCTGGATGGCTCCCCTGTGGAGGATGTCACCACCTTTAGTTATCTTGGTATCTGTCTAGACCAGCACCTAAACATTTCTGAACAAGTGGATGCTATGGTCAAAAGCTGCACCACAATTTGGTGCACTTTTACAGGAACTGTGACTGTATCCCACCTCCCACGCATGCTATTATCCAAAGAATGGTCCTCCAAATCTCTGACTATGGTGAGTTGGTCTCACAGCGTAGCCCCTTCACTACCCTCGCCAGACTGGACACCTTCAACTATTTCGCCATTACACCTCCCCAATTATCCTTCTTGGACTCACCATTGTTCTGTATATAAATCTCTCCTTTTCTTTTCTTGTGGACAGACATCATGCCCACTGTGCCAGCTTTGTGGGCAAATCTGGTTTGTTTCCCTACCCTCCTATCTCTCTGACTGCTCGTTATAACCATACCATCAGAAGCTGAAATATTTGAACCTAGCAGTCCTTTCAGTTTCCCACAACCATCAGCAAAGTCACGTTCAGCCACCGCGTCTCTAAATCTGGAACTCCTCACCCCAGCCAGGGGCTTTCACCAATCTCCCTCCCATGGATTCTTTCAAACCACTTCAGTGGTCTCACCTCTTCCTCCTGCACTTGCTCTAGTTTTCCCTCTTGCTTGCCTATTACTTGTTTCCAGTTTAGGTACAGCTAAAAAATTTGGCTCATATTCCACTCTAGACATTATGCACAAATGTTTATAGCTAATGTTAAAGTAAAAGCCTCTCCAGCCCCTTTGCGTATCAGTTGTGCAGATGGAGCTCCCCTCCTAACTGTGAACTCCAGCAAATACCTTGGGGTGATACTTGACCTGCAGTTGGACCTAAGGAGTCATATCCTAAATGTCTGTAGAACTGTGAACTGTAAATTGGGTCTGGCCTATAGGGCCAAAAATAACCTGACACCTGCTGCTCGTCAGGCACTTACAGAGGTGTACTACTTCCTCCTTAGCTAATGGTCTCCACCAATTTGCCTGTACCTCCAAAACTCTTTCTTACTCAGTGGCACAGACAGTACAGTAACATCTGTCACTTTGCACTGGCCGCCCCCGTCTCACCCACCATTGTGAGCATTATGATAAACTAGGTTGGCTTTCCCTGACCAATCACCTAAACTTTGGGCTGGGATGCCTCGTGGGCAAAGTGATCAGAACCGGGCACCCCCCCGGGGCTGGCACAGCGTCTGTCACCTCCTGACCCCTCCTCTTACCCACTCAGGTCCCAGGGTCCTAGGATGCTAAAAATACCCCTCACCCGAACCCTTATGGGAGACAGGGACTTTGTTGCATGTGCTCCTAAGCTCTGGAACTCCTTTCCTGATCATGTTCATTCCGCCTCCTCCCATCAGTGCTTCCGGAAGTCCCTGTGTGGGGGCATCTGAAGCTGGCCTCAGCGTGCGAACGTCCCAAGCCTCCCTAGCCTAATTGTACTTGGAGCCCAACTGTTCTGAGGACCTGCCAATGATCTTTTGGTCATTTCTCATGATCCAATTGCTTTCCTAGGCATCTGACTGCACTATGTATGCTCTAGACTATATATTATTGATTATATGTACTTTATCAATTTCTGTCATAGCAGTTCACTCCATGCCTTACCGTTTTGTGACTCAGTGCATTTTGTTACTCTATGTACTAGCTTTACTTGCTGTTATGTTCTGATGTATCTGTATTACCTGTTTGTACTCTCCCGGGAAGTTCCTGAAAATAGGCATATAACTTGTCTAGTGTAACTACCTGGTTACAAAAGCTAAATAAATAAATAAACTGCTCTGATTTGATCGCCAGCATAGGTTTGTGGCTCCTGACTGTGCTGTATATGCATTGATGATTATTTGTTTGTCACTCCAAGTTCTCACATCTTGCATGAATTATTCCCAATGTAATTTGTGGTTGTGTTCCACTCTGCTCCATGTATGTTATGTATTTTGAATTATTGTGCTACCTAAGACCCACTTGTACAAGTTCCCCTTCTAGGATGCATCTAGAAATGAGCTCCCAGCTTAGTATTCCTGGGTGGGGAGCACTGAACCCAGGATTTTTACTATAATAGTTGGAGCCATTTAAACTGTGATCAGGGGTATAGAACATTTACATGCCAAGGATAATTTTGGTATACTACTTGGGAGCATCATAATGGTGACCACAGGTAGGGTCACAATATGCACCACTGTGTGCTCAAAATTATTTATTTATTGAAAAGTTTCACCAGGGAAGGTACACTGAACAACAAGTTGCTCATATCCCAGTATGACCTGGGGGAGAGGGTGGTGAGAGTTACATAGTAACAATGAGTACACACAAAATACACAATATCATACAAAAACATAGGTTACAACTGAATTACACATTAGCGTGAAAAGCAAATAATTACAAGGGTAGAGAAGTGAAACCAGTCACTGTGAGCTTGTGGTGAAACAGAGGAGGCGTGATGTAATAGCAAGTGTGAATCCAATGGCCTGCACTACACAGACTAAGAATAGCACAGGGTGGCAAGTGAAGTGAGTCAGCAGGGCATCAAACAGGATGTAGGACAAGAAAGGGGGGAGCTAGGGGCAGGTGCAATTTACAGAGAGGAAATTCTGAAGAGCTTGATTTAAAGAGCCAGGCGAGGAAGAGGATCGGATATGTGTAGGTAGAGCATTCCACATTTTGGGGAGATGATAGGAGTGGGAGGCCTGTCTACTAGCAGTGGATCTCCAAGGAACAGACAGAGTTCTATGGTCATGGCTCTTAGAAGTTGAGAGGGAGTGGGTGGGGAGGATTAGGGAATTTAAGTAGGGAGGGAGTGTGCCAAGCCAGTACTTAGAGATGAGATTTGCGCAATGATGCAGTCGGCTATTTGTTAGGGATGGGAAGGCTAAAGCTCAGTACAAGTGGCAGCATTGGGTAAGGTGAGGTGCATCCAGAGCAAACCGATAGAATGAGTTGAAAAGAGTATCCAGGTTGGCTAAAGAGGTGACAGGAGCAGAGCAATAAACAACATCGCAATAGTCGAAAACCAGGAGGATTAGTTTTTGGATCAGTTCGCGTCTTGCCTGTGGCGGGAGGCAGGAGCGGTTTCTAAATAAGGTGCTGAGTTTGGAACGAAGCTTTTTTATTATGGTATCTACATGGGCTGAGAAGGTGAGATGTTTATCCAGCCAAATGCCCAGATACCTGAAAGACTCGGTAGTAATTACAGTTAAAAAAAAAGTGAGTGGATTACTTTCACAGTTTTCTGGGCATTTAGAAAGAGTTGGCGAGATTGAAACCAGCTCTAGGCATTGTTGAAATCACGTTGGAGCCCAGAGGCGACATCCAAGGGTGAGGGTCCAGAGGAGAATAGAACCGCATCATCAGCATACATATGCATAGAAGATGAGGTACAGATGGATGGAAGATCATTCAGAAAGATAGAGAAGAGAATCGGGCCTAGTATGGACCCTTGGAGGACTCCAGAGTATATGGGTAGAGGAGGGGAGAAGTAGTTGGATATTTTTACAGACTGTGAGCAGTCATATAGGTATGTGCTGAACCATTTAATGGCATGTTCAGACAGCCCAGCTGATGACAGGGTGTGGAGCAGGAGGGAGTGGGAAACCGTGTCAAAAGCTTTAGCAAGATCAATAAAAATGGCAGTGGTTATGTGACCGCAATCCATGCCTGTCAGGATCGCATCAGTGATTCAAAGCAGTGAGGTAGTAGTAGAGTGATATTTATGGAACCCAGATTGATATTGGGTGAAGAAATTTCTGTCTGAGAGGTATGAGGATAGATAGTCAAGGACTAGATAGTCTTGTGTAACCCCCCTATAAACGGGGGTTCCTAAAAGCTTTCCCGGAGCTTGTTTAAGTGCTCCTTGCTTGGCTGGTGTTCGGCGTTTAAGCCATTTAAATGTTGTAGCTAGTGAGCGCTTTTAAAGCCTCTGTATACTGTCTCTTTAAAGACTGCCTGTCCGCAGTCATAAGTACTGAAATGGAGGGGGCTGTGGTCCCATGCCTGAGTCCTGCCTGCTGCTGAGTAAGCGCCTCCATTCTGCCATCGCTAGATGTGTCAAGGAGTTCTCTGAAAGGATGTAACTATTTGCTGGGGATAGCTTAGAGTGGTAATGATAATGTAGTTGTTCTTAACCTGCTTCCTTTGCAGCGAAGACTGTTTTGATTATTTCCTCCATGTTGGTCCCGAACTGCCGTTTGGACCAATCAGTACCTCAGGACTTCGTGAGCCGTCTGACCAATAGAGGGACTGCTTGTAACTTTGGAAAGGCATTATGGGCTATGGCTCTTCTCGCCCACTGAGGCCAGAATAATTGGACTGGCAGGTGACATCAGCTAATGGAATGTGCAGCACCCGAACGGTAAGGAGTGCCTCATGCTGCTAGGGGCAGATTCGCTGTGGCGGTGAAGAAGAAGGGAGCTCTGAGCTTCTGGCCATTTTGAGTGTTCACAGGGGAAGCATGTGAAAGGCCTGATTCGGCCATTTTTGCCTTGTCAAGTGCTTCGGATTAAATTCCCGCCGTTGTTGAGGAGGCTGTGTAGGACACAGCTACCTACCAATTACCTGAAGAGTACTGGAGAATCTGCTGAATCGTGCTTGGTCCATTAGGATGGTTGAGTGGCTGCTACTGCCGAGGTGGTTGTGAGTTCATTCGGTCCTGAAAACCACTGCCTGGTATGGTACCCTCTGTGTTTGCCATATAAATGTGTGAGGAGGCTGGTGAAGCTCATGGTTCAACCCTGCCAGTGGTGAAGGAAGGATATTTGCTGGAGTCGTGAGTACTGGATCAGGGTAGCTCACTCTTAAGCTTACAAGCAGTGGCCAGGACCCTTTTCGTTATACTGCTGCCTGTATTAACTGAGCCTTCTGCTCATTCTGATCTGCTCAGGACAGTAAATGTTCATTTGTGTCAGGGCCCCAACCAGCTGCCACGAGGGACTGGCCAATAGGACTTGGGTACCCAGGGACAGTAACTATTAGGTTTAGGCCTGTGCACAGAGCCCCAGTAGGTGAGTATAGTGATAAGTCAATCACCTTGATTTCCTCAGCCTTGTTATTCCCCTTAAATAAATCAGATTGTTTGTTTTGCAACTACACCCTGGCTGGATTGTGTTTTGCTGAAGATATACTGTACAGTGAAAGTGTAATAACGGTACCTTACTTTTCAGGGGGTTCCCGGAGTGAGCTGAGAGATCTGAGCTGGGGAGGGGGTAAGTGTGCCAGGGAATAGTATTGTCGTTACCTCTTGTGAGCCACTAGTGGGACAAAAGGGGGGTTGCAGTTACCCAGAGGGCTGTGACCGAGTCAATCTTGACTGTCTTGCCCCCGACCTCTGGGTGGAGGCACCCATCAACGGATCTGGGCCCCTCACCCTGTCACAGGTGAGGCAGGCAGGGGTAGTAGCCCTAAGGGAAGCACCCCCTTGGGGTTACACCTGTAGTTTGGCTAACGTCAGGAGGAGAGATATAGAGCAGTAGTTCTCAGGGGAGGAGGAGTCACCACACTTATGGAGAGGGAGGACAATAGCATGTTTCCACTCATGGGGAATTTCGGCCAAGTGAAACGAGAGATTGAAAAGAGCAGTGAGTGGGGGAGCAATGGCAGAGGCAGACAAGTTTAGTAACTTTGGGTCCAGTCCATCAGGGGAGCTACGTTTGCTCAGGTTTAGGGCTTCCAAGGCTGCCAGCATGTCAGTTCTCAGAATTTTAGAGAAGGAAAAGCATGGAGGTGGGGTTGGAGGACTCTCTAATGGGTGCGGAGAATAACTGGTTAGTAGTTGGGAGGGAGCCTAGCAGAGTATAAGCACATGAGGTAAAGTGCGAGTTGAAAGCAGCAGCAATGCTAAGGTGGTCAGCAATGACAGTATTGTTTATTTGGAGGAGGGGGGAGGGAAGGAGAGCCTGTGGGAAGAAAAGTGAATGGATTACTTTCCAGAATTTGGATGGGTTATTTTTATTAGAGTTAGAAGTAGAGCTGAAGTAATCAGCCTTGGCCAAATGAGTGGCTTTTGTGCATTTGTTTCTGAGGACCCAGTAGGCCTCATAGTCTTTAAGGAGCTTTGTGCTTTTATGGAGCTTCCAGGCTGTATCACGTGCCCTCAGACAAGCAATGAGTTCTGGGGTGATGCAGGGGAGGTGGTTTCCACGGACACATACCCGGCATAGTGGTGCATGTTGATTCCAGACTTCAAGGAATTGTTCTCTGAAGTAGTTAGCTGTGACATCTAGGTTACTGGCAACTGATATAGGTTCCCAATTAGTGTTAGTCAAATCATAAAGAAGTGGGTCAATGTTCAGGGATTTGTATGATTGGATTTGTAGCGTTTTATAGGGGACTTTGACTTTGTGAATTTTGCGCACCAGGAAAGTCATGCAATGGTCACTGAAGGCATTTGCTAGAGTACCAGAATTAATGACCCTATGGGTGTGAGTTGTAAGGGCCCAGTCGATGAGGGAATGGTTTCCTGTCTTGTGATTTAGCCTTGTCGGATCTTGGATAATTTGGGTTAGGTTGAGCGCATGTATAGCATTTAGCACTTTGCTGGGTATGGTTGTCCAATTTATGTTGAACTCTCCCATAATATATAATTCGCCAGCAGAAGAGTGGCTAACTAAGGTGGTTATGAGTTCAGTAGCAATATTGGGTTTGAGGCCAGGACAGCAGTGAACACCTGCTACAACAAAGATAGGTTTGGAGAAGGAGAGTGAGATTTGCAACAGCAGAGCCTTGTAAGCTTTTGGTAGAGCACTAGAAAAGATGGAAGTGAAATGGATGGAAGAGGAGACATAGATGGCTACCCTACCTCCTCTCCCAAGTCGGTCCTTTCTCGATATTGTGAAGCCAGGAAGAGTAAGAGATGAGTTGCTGATTTTTTTTTTATTTAGCCAGGATTCAGAAATTATTACTATATCAGGGTTGAGCATAGCCACCAGTGGCTGTAGCAAGTCCACTTTAGGGAGGGGACTACGTATATTGATATGTAGTATTTTAAGGCCATTTGGAAGAGCTGAGAGATGTGGCTCAGTGCTGGCTGCAGGAGGAGGTTGAGCTGGGCCAGGGTTGGGGTTTATGTCACCAGCTGATAAGAGTAGGAGGGCAATAATAATATAATGCAGCTTTGCGCTCTTGAACCAGGAGTGGTTGCATAGCAGTCGGTAGCTAAAGCTTTGGGTATTAGCAAAGGGTGACCAGGAGCTAAGCAGCCATATAAGAGTATTGTTCATAGGCAGCTGGATGAGAGAGGTGCAGGGGCGAGTGGGTGAGTGAGACCAGGATATGGTAATGGGAGAGGGGGAGTTACCCTGATTGTAGATAGGGGAGGGATATCATCTAATTTCAGAGGAGGTGATGCGGGATTAGGTGGTGGTGGAGAGAACAAGTGCTGTGAAGTGTAGGGCAGCATCTTGGTTAAATTGGGGAGTACTAGTCATGGAGGACGAGGCTGAGTCAGAAGAAAAGCTGTACTGGCTCAGTAGGTCAGTGGAGCAGCAGGGTTCTGGGAGAGCTAATGAGAGCAGGGACAGTAAGAGGAAGGCAGAGCATACATGTATTTAAAGGATGCCTGGGAGGGGGTGGGTGAGGGAGAAAAATCACAGCAGAAGAATATGGGCAGGCTGAACTGGAACCCCGAATGCAAAAAGGCGCACCAATCGGTGAGCCGTGCTAGACGGCTGACCAATCAGATGCCCGTAGCAAAAGGAGCTGCAGCCAATCGTAGCACCGCCGGTGTGCACTTGAAGCAACGGTGAATACCTGGGGAGTTGATCCGGGGGCAAGTTCCAGGAGGGCGGCAGGAGCTGTAGGGTCCCATCAGCAGTGGCGGCCAAGGATGCACTGCCTTTTCAGATTTGGAATTGCCACTCGGGGCACTCGGCAGATCTGGGGAGTTGATCCGGGGGCAAGTTCCAGGAGGGCAGCAGGAGCTGTAGGGTTCTGTCAGCAGCGGCAGCTGAGGAGGTGCCGCCTTTTAGATGTTTAGCACTCCGCTAACCTTCTGAAAATGGGTCCCTAATTGACTAAAAATTCCCTGCCGAGGCCTCTTAAGATGCAGAAAGTAAACAAAAATGGACTATCTTATTCTACTTCTTTATGTATATTTTTATCCGAGTGCTGTTTTTATTTACTTATAAAAATATAGTCTGGTTTAGTGGTTTAGTTTAGGCTTGGTGGTAACTGTACTGCCTCCCATGCCAGTGGCCCGGTTTCGGGGGAGGACCTGGGTCAAACAGGGATTAGCTTACAGGAGAGATGACTGAGCATCTCTGGAACAGCCTGGGGCAGGTTGGTGGATTATTTTGCCATTGGAGGTTTTCTACCTTTGACTTATCCCCTGAGCCGTCAAGCATGCAATGATGCCAATACAATTAAAGGCACGTAGTGCTTGTGGCTGCCTGAGCCCTGCCAGCATTCATCACCTAGGTGGCTGTTAAAGAGCGGGGTGGTTAGACTCGACCTCCCTGAGTGGAGAGCAGTCCCAAAGATGCTCAGTCATCTCTCCTGTAAGCTAACCCCTGTTTGACCCAGGTCCTCCCTCGAAACCAGGCCACTGGCATGGGAGGCAGTACAGAACCACCAAGCCTAAACTAAACCACTAAACCAGACTGTATTTTTATAATTAAATAAAAACAGCACTTGGATGAAAAAAGAAAGAAAATAACATAAAATAATACATAAAGTAGAATAAGATAGTCCATTTTTCTTTACTTTCTGCATCTTAAGAGGCCTCGGCAGTGGATTTTTAGTCAATTAGAGCCCCATTTTCAGAAGGTTAGCGGAGTGCTAAACACCTAAGCACTGTGCCATGTGGGAGAACAGCATGGTTGAATAGGTACCATATATTTTAGCACCCCCAGATACTAATTAGATCATGTGCATGTGCATATGTACTACTAAAACCTTGCAAATGAGGGATCCTCTCCTGCATACAGAGCACAGTGCTATATAAAAGGTATTGAAAGTGCTTAACAACTGAAATTGCAATACTGTTTACTGCTTCCAAAAATCCTGCCCTCATTTCCAGTCTGCCATACCCCCCAGCGGCTTCCAAATCAAAGCAATGGTTACCTCCCCTCGGCTGCCGCTGCTGACAGGACCCTACATCTCCTGCCACCCTCCTGGAACTCGCCCCCGGATCAACTCCCCAGATCTGCCGAGCACCCCGAGTGGCGCTTCCAAATCCGAAAAGGCGGTGCCTCCTTGGCCGCCACTGCCGACCGGACCCTACAGCTCCTGCCGCCCTCCTGGAACTCGCCCCTGGATCAACTCCCCAGGTATGAACCACTGCTTGAAGCGTGCTCTGGCGGTGCTATGATTGGTTGCAGCTTCTTTTGCTACGGGCATCTGATTGGTCAGCCAGCTAGCACGGCTCACCGATTGGTGCGCCTTTTTTGCATTCGGGGTTTCCAGTTCAGCCTGCTCATATTCTTCTGCTGTGATTTTTCTCCCTCCCCCACCCTAATACTCTCCCTGGCTTCACAATATCGAGACAGGACCGACTTGGGAGAGGAGGTAGGGTAGCCATCTATGTCTCCTCTTCCATCCATTTCACTTCCGTCTTTTCTAGTGCTCTAGCAAAAGCTTATAAGGCTCTGCTGTTGCAAATCTCGCTCTCCTTCTCCATACCTATTTTTGTCGTAGCAGGTGTCTACTGCTGTCCTGGCTCACAACCCAATATTGCTACTGAACTCATAACCACCTTAGTTAGCCACTCTTCTGCTGGTGAATTATATATTATGGGAGAGTTCAACATAAATTGGACTACCACACCCAGCAAAGAGCTAAATGCTATACATGTGCTCAGCCTAACCCAAATTATCCAAGATCTGACTAGGCTAAATCACAGGACAGGAAACCATTCCCTCATTGACTGGGCCCTTACAACTCACACCCATAGGGTCATTAATTCTGGTACTCTAGCAGATGCCTTCAGTGACCATTGCATGACTTTCCTGGTGCGCAAAATTCACAAAGTCAAAGTCCCCTATAAAACTCTACAAATCCAATCATACAAAACCCTGAACATTGACCCACTTCTTTGTGATTTGACCAACACTAACTGGGCACCTATATCTGTTGCCAGCAACCTAGATGTCGCAAGCTTAACCACTTCAGAGAATGATTCCTTGAAGTCTGGACAACATGCACCACTAAACACAGATGCGTGTCTGTGAAACCACCTCCCTGGATCTCCCCAGAACTCATTGCTTGTCTAAGGTGATACAGCCTGGAAGCTCCATAAAAGAACAAGCTCTAAAGACTATGAGGCCTACCGCGTCCTCAAACAAATGCACAAAGCCAATCATTGGCCAAGGCAGTTACACCAGCTCTACTTCTAACTCTAATAAAATAACCCATCCAAATTTGGAAAGTAATCCACTGCTTTTTAAAACATCTAGTCCTTGTCTAACTATCCGCACATCTCAGACAGAAATTTCTTCACAATATCATCTGGGTTCGTAAACATCACTTACTGCTACCTCGCTGCTTTGAATCACACAGTACGATCTGACAGGCATGGTTGAGTCACATAACCACTGCCATTTTATTAGTCTTGCTAAAGCTTTTGACACGGTTTCCCTCCTCCTGCCACTTCCTCTCATCAACTGGGCTGTCTGAACAGCCATTAATGGTTCACAGACCTATAGCTCTCAGTCTGTAAAATATCAGACTATCCCTCCTCTACCCATATACTTCCAGGTCCCAAGGGTCCCTACTAGGCCCATTCTCTCTCCATCTTTCTGAATGATCTTCCATCCATCTGTACCTCATCTTCTGTACATATGCTTATGCTGATGATGTGGTTCCTATTCTCCTCCTGGGCCCTCTTGTAGATGTGGCCTCCAGGCTCCAACATGATTTCCAATAAATACCTAGAGCTGGTTTCAATCTCACCAACTCTTCTAAATGCAAAAACTGTGTCCATAACTTTGGCACATATCAAACTGTCAGGCTCACTTCTACCCCTTCACTACCCTCAGTAGAGCAACTGCAATTTGCTAACGGGTCTTTAAGGTATCTAGGCGTTTGGCCAGATAAACATGTCACCTTCTAGGCCCATGTAGATGCCATAATAAAAAGCTTTGTCCAAAACTTGGTATATATAGGCACTCCTGCCTCCCGCCACAGGCAAGGCGAACTGATCCAAAAATGATCCTCCGGTTCGACTATTGCAATGTTGTTATCTTATACACCACCTCATAGCAACCTGGATACTCTTTCCAACTCATTCTGTCAGTTTGCTCTGGATGCACCTCACCTTACCCACTGCACACTTGTACCCAAACTTTAACCCCTCCCTAACAAATGAGTGGCTGCATCATTACTTGAATCATCTCTAAGTACTGGCAACACTCCCTCCTACCTAAATTCCTAATCCCCCCACCTCCCTCTCAACCTAGGCCATGACCACAGAACTTTGTCTGTTCCCAGGAGATCCACCGCTAGTGGACAGGCCTCCCACTCTATCATCTCCCAAAATACGGAATGTACTTGCATATCCGATCTCTTCTACACAGCTCCATTAAATCAAACTCTTCATAATTTCCTCTATGAAAGTGCACACCTAAACTCCCCCCTTTCTTGTCCTACATCCTGTTGATGCCCTGCTGACTCACTTCATTACACCCTATACTATTCTTGGTCTGCATAGTGCCGTTAGTTCACACTTACTATAACATTATACTCTCTCTCTCTCTGTGTCTCACCCACAAGCTCACTGTGACTAGTTTTCATCTCTACCCATATAATTTGCTTTTCATGCTAATGTAATTCAGTTGTAACCTATGTTTTGGTGATACTGTATATTTTGTCAACTCATTGTTACCATATAACTCCACCACCTTCTCTCCAGGTTGCAGGGATGAGCAACTGTTGTTCAATGTACCTTCCTGAAGAACTTTTCAATAAATAAATTAATTTAGCACACAGAAAGTTGCATATTGCACCCTACCTATGGTCACTATTATAATGATCTAGTAGCACCCAAAATTATCCTTGGCATATAAGGTTACACATCCCTGCTCACATTTAAATATCCAATTATTGTAAATGATCCTTGGTGTCTAATTACCCCACCCAGGAATACTAAGCGGGAGCTCATTTATGATGCATCCTGGGAAGGGCAACTGAAGAGTGGGTCTTAGGTAGCACAATGGTTAAAATATAACTTACATGGGCAGGTATGGTACTGACCACAAATTACATTGGGAATAATACATGCAAGATGTGAACTTGGGTGACAAACAAACAATCGGCAATGCATATACAGCACAGTCAGGAGCCACAAACCTATGTGGCAATCAAATACAGAGCAGTTTGTTGTTGTTGGCTTTTGTTAACTGGGTGGTACCTAGACAAGTTATATGCCTATTCTCAGGAACTTCTGGAAGTACAACAGGTAATACAGGTACATCAGAACATAACAACAATAAAAGCAAGTACATGGAACAAAATGCATTGGTCACAAAGCGGTGGGCATGGGTGAACTGCTATAAGAAAGTGATAAAGTACATATTATCAAGCGATAATTCTAGACATACATAGTGCAGTCAGATGCCTAAAACCAATTGGATCACGAGAAACACCAAAGGTTATTGGAGTCCTCTGAACAGTTGATTCCAAGAACAATAGGCTAGGGAGAGGCTTGGGACATTACATGAGGCCAGTTTCAGATGCCCCCATGAGAACTTCCGGAAACACTGATGGGAGGAGGCAGAATGACATGGTCAGTAAAGGAGTTCCAGAACCTAGGGACACAACAAAGTCCCTGTCCCCATAGGGTTTGGGCAGTCTTTTAGCATCCAGGACCCTAGGACCTGAGTGGAGTGAGGAGGCGGTCAGGAGGTGACAAACTGTACCAGCCAGCCAGTGCAGGTCTGATCACTTCCCACGGCATCCCAGCCCAGTTCAGGTGACTGGTCAGGGAAAGACCACCTAGTTTATCATAAAACTCACAATGGTGGGTGGGGCAGGAGCCAGTACAAAACAACAGATGTTACTGTCGTTGTGCCACTGAGTAAAAAGAAAGGAGAAAGAGCTTTGGAGTACAGAGTAGGTGGTGAGACCATAGCTAAGGAGGAAGTAGTACACCTCTAGCAAGTGCCTGATGGGCAGCAGGTGTCAGGTTATTTTGGCCCTAGGCCAGACAAATTACAGTTCACAGTTCTAAACTAGGATATGACTCCTAGGTCCAACAGGATAAGTGTCACCCAAAAGTGTTGATGGAGTTCACAGTTAGAGAGGAGCTCATCACACAAATACACAAAGGGTTGGAGGCTTTAGCCAACATTGCTATAAACATTTGTGCAATACCTGGGTAGGCTTCAGGTGCCAAATTTAGCTGTACTAAACAGAAACAAGTAATAGGAGCAGAGGAAAACTAGGCAAGTGGGAGGGAGGTGGACCGTGAGTGGTTGAAAAATCCATGGGAGGAGAGCGGTGAATGGTTGAGGAGTTCAGATTTTAAGACAGCGGTGGCTGAACATGACTTTGCGATGGTTGTGAAACTGAAGGGACTGCTAGGGTTTGAATATTTCAGCTTCAGTGGGTATGGCTTCTCATAGACAGTCGGAGGAATAAAGAGGTAAAACAAACGGTTGCTTACAATGCTGGCACAGTGAGCATGATGTCTGTCCCAAGAAAAGAAAGGAGAGATTTATATATAGAACAATGGTGTGTCCAAGAAGGATAATCAAAGTATAATGAAATAGTTGAAGAGTGTGTCCAGTCTGGCAAGGGTAGTGAAGGAGACGCTGTGAACCACATCACCATAGTCAAGATTTGGAGGATCATTCTCTGGATAATAGCATGCAGATGCTGGAGGTGGGATACAGTCACAGTTCCTGTAAAGTGCACCAAATTGTTGTGCAGCTTTTGTTCAATAGCATCCACTTATTCGAAACATTTAGGTGCTGGTCAGCGCAGATACCAAGATGAACTAAAGAGGTGACATCTTCCACAGGGAGCTATCCAGGGTATATAAAGTAGGAAGGGAGGGACCTAGAGTCTGGTGCTTTGAGCCAAGGACATGGAGACAACCATCTTGGCATTGAGGAAAAGCTGATTTGTGCATGGTCAGGGGCTGAACTTGATCAAAGTCCAGCTGAGTCTCTTGGACCTGCTGTGAAGAGATCGTGTCATCCATGTACATGTGAATGGATGCAGACAAGCACATAGAGGAGGAGATCATTAAGGAAAATGGAGAAAAGTAGTGGGCTTAACACAGATCCTTGTGGGCCCAGAGTGGATACAGAGCAGGAGGAGAGGGGTCACCATTTTTGACTGCTTGAGATCTACCCGTGGTAGAGTCTGGAACAGCTGATGGCTAAGTCAGAGGCCTGCAGCCTGGAGTTTGGCTAATAATTGGGTGGTAGACGGGTTGAATGCTTTGGCTAGATGGATAAAGATAGCAGAAGTGAATAGGCTGTGATCCATACCATTATGGATGGATTTGGTGAGCCTGAGCAGGTTGTGGAGTGATTTTTGCAGAAGTCAGACTTGTATTGGGTGAAAAAGGAAGGAGTCCAGAAAGGGAGAGAGTTGTAACAAGATAATTTGTTCCTGTATTTAGGAGGAGGAGAGAAATGAGTCAGTAGCTGTTCATACCTGGCGGGTCACCATCTTTGGAGGAGGAGGAGGGTAACAGTGGCAGCCTTCAAGTCAGCGAGGATGGAGAACACCAGAAAGAGAGTTAGGGAGGGTCATCAAAGGAGGAGATTGCAGAAGCAGTCAGATGGAGAGCTTACTATCCCAGCCATCTGGCTTCTACCCTTGGAAGGATTAAAGTGGGGAAGTGTATAGGGATAAAGGATGGAGTTACTGGAGAGAAAAACAATAGTAGGAATGAAGGAGATGACAATCCATGCAGGCTGGCAGGGGTGAGAGGAAGTGAGGGAAGGAGTAGGGAGGAGAGGAGGAGGTACAGGTGATGAAAATTACATCTCTATGGTGATGAAGAGGAGGTTAGAGACAGGGTGTCACTGACTCTGAGGGCAAAACAAAGGAGTGGGAGGAGAGAAGAATTGTGGCAGCCTATCAACATTTAGACAGGTAACAATGTTGGTACTGAAGTTAGATATAAAATTCTCACCCGCAAACTTATTGCCATGGTACAGGTGCTCCCGGAGATGATGATAGCTCTGGAAGCCATGGGGATGGGTTCGTTTGTTTTAGCCAGGCCAAATCATGCACTTGCAAGTAAGCATAAGGTCAGCCATGATCTAGAGAGGTGATACCTCCCTCTCATGTCCTGCTCAAGGGGCATGGAATCCCATAAAGGGAGGCAGTATAGCACAGTGGTTTAAGGCTCTGAGCTGCAAATCTGGTGACATCAACAGACCAGACCTGGGTTTGAATCCCACAGCTTCCACTTGCATACTGTGACGACTCTGAGCAAGTCACTTAACTTCCCTGTGCTCCCAGGTCGCTCCTGTAAAAAAGCTTTCAGCTTAGTGTGCTAGTCCTGGTTAAACAACTAAAAAAATATATAATTAGAGTAATTTTATTTTGAAATATGTTAGCATGGAATCAGTGGAGCAGACCAATGAGATAGGGGACCAATCAGGTGACTTAGGTCACGGCACAAGTGAGTCAAGGATTTGAAGGAAAATATAACAGTGTTTTGGTGGGGTGAGGGGCTTTAGTTGAATAGAGAGGCATCAGAGGTTGTGATTATGGTGTCAAATCAGAAAGAGGAAGTCAAGAGTGGAATGCCACAGGGATCCATCCTGACTGTTCTCTTCAATATGCTCATGACAATGTTTGAGAATGAATCTGGGGCTGTGTCTTTAGAAGATGACACTAAGCTCATGGGAGGATAGATAAGTGATGGGGAAGTAGAAATTGCAGACTGACATATAAAAGATTAGAGAGGTACGCCTAGGTTTGTCAGTTGAAATTCAATGCCAGAAATTGCAAGGTGATTCACTTAGGGACAAGAACCCCAGGACAGAGTACTGGATAGGAAGTGTAGAACTGAGCACTACAGCTGAAAAGGACCTAGTATTACGTCATTGGTGACTCCTTAAACAATCAAGCAACCTAGTACAGTGAGGCTTCTAGTAAGGCAAATAGGATACTAGGTTGTGCCAGAAGAGGTTCTGATAGTAGAAGAAAGGGTGTACTGCCTCTTTATTGATCGTTAGTGAGGCTGCTGGGTATACTGTTCAAGTTCTGAACACTGAAGACCTCACCTCAGGAAAGATAAGGACAAGGGTGATCAGGATGATTCAGAGCTGACAGGACAGATCGATGAGAAATCTGCTCAAGGCACTGACATGTCTTCACTGGAGACCAGACAAGAGCCGGTGATATGACAGAGACAAGTTCCTGTCAGGAATAAACAAGGTGAATGAAGAACTACTTCAGTAGAGTAACAGTTCAGGGTTTGGGGGCACAAGTGAGAGACTGATGGGAGGAGGTTCAAGAGGAATACCTGAAAGTTTTATTTTCCAGAAATGGTGGTGAAAATGTGGAATAGTTTGCCAACTGAGATGGCAGGAACCAAAACCATAAATGATTTCAAGCATGGCTCTGACAAAGTAAAGGGTATAATGGTTACTCATGCTGATAGTAGTAGGGAGGGAAACAAGGGAGTGGATCGTGAAGGCTATTACCCTGCATGGACAGTAGGTTCTGAGAATTAATATGGGAAATGTGGCAGACAGGATGTACCATTTTTATATTGATTGCGCACAGTGAAAATAACATATTGCAGGCTGCTGGTGACAGTAGTTTGGAATATTTGCATCAACTACTGACAATTTCACAGCTGCAATCAGGGGCCACCTCATCATTGCAGCATCAGCCATCTGCTGCAGGGAGGCGACCCATCATTGCAGTGTGGATGAAAACCCTGATATTGTTTGTGAACAGGGTGGCGAGTTGCCACCCTGTTCTAAACTATCTTCCCACCATGTTTATGTGCCAACAGGGTCCCAAAACCCGTCTGACTCTGTGCCCTTGTTTATGGTGCCGGCAGGGGCCTATTCCCGTCGGCATTCAGTAACACCCCCCCACTTTTATTCCTGCCAACAGGGTGCCCAATCCCTGTAGGCTACTGCTGCTGCCCCAAAAGAGAGCCATTGGTGGCACGCTGGGTGCCCAACCCAGCATGCCACATGCCCCTGTAAAGGGAAAAACGGTCCCGTGAAGTTTTTTTTTTACCTGCAAAAAAGGAAGCGGTTTCGTAGTGTCCCTGGCCCCACCTGCAACCCGCACAACCCACTGCCACCCTGCCTCCACACCCCTGTCACCTCATACCTACCTCCGGACTTGGCGAAGATCTTGGTGGACCAGGAAACATCTGCACTCTTCAAAGCCGACCGTAGAACTGAATAAATGCTGGTAAGCTGTATAACGTAATAAATAGTGTTTTTCAACTTTAGTACATATCTCAGGCATTTTTGGGACTTTTTCACAAATTTTCAACATAGGGTTTTAGGACCCTCCTCTTGAATTCTTAAACTGTGATTGCGTTAATCGGTCTTGAAAGGTGACTTTGCAGTCACTGTCTTGCGAATCACACCTTTAGGGCTGATTCACAAACAACAGTGCCAGTGTTCATGAGGTGGATCTCAAAAGCCTATATTACTAAGATAGTGGGAAAAATAAAAAAATGACTGTTCTGATGATACTGTGCAGTTACTACTGCCTTCGTAGCCATTGATTAAATAGCTACATGCCAGATTTTCAACATTGCCATTTTTTTACACCTCATGGAGAACAGTACAGCTGTCATTGTTCACATCCTGCGCGGAAATGTGTTTTGCACTTCTGGAACAGAATAAGCGTGGTCGCTGTGGGAAATCCAGTGTTCAGGACAGATTAAAAATGACAGTGACACTGTTAATGAGTAGAGGTCCTGAAATGGCTGTGTTGAAAATCTGCTAACAATACTCAATAAAATGACTTGTTATGGCGTGTGTTGCACAGTTTGCATGCTAAGTAACTTCCATTGAACATATTTAACTCCAGATGTTCAACATTGTGATTTTCCCACCTACTTATGAAATTGCATCCATCATTTTCCCATCCTCGCTTGAAATGTGTTTCACACTTACGGCGCCAGAATAAACTAGTCGCTGTGGGAAATCACTGTCCGGGACAGATTAAGAAAATGACAGTGATACTGTTCATGAGCAGAGGTCCTAAAATGCCTATGTTGAAATTTGGTGATGATAGCCAACAAATGACTGTATTACAAGTGTGCGTGCAACTTTCCACACTCTAACAACTTCACAGATTTGTAATATTGTCATGCCAGATTTTCAACAGTGGCATTTTTCTCACCTCCTTATGGAGCAGTACAGCCGTCATTTTCACAACCCCTGACTGAAATGTGGTTTCAGTTGATGCACACAATAAAAGTGTCACCGTGGTAAATCAGTGTTAGGGACAGATTAAGAAAATGACAGTGGCACTGTTCATGGGCAGAGGTCCCTAAAAGCTATGTTGAAAATTTGGTGGCCAAACTCCATAACATAGCTGTGTTACAAGCATCGCGGAACTGTTTCACGACCCTTGTAACTTTGGTACTTAGTAATATTTTCAGCAGCAATACTTTTCAACAGTGGCACTTTTTCAAACCTCCTTATGAAGAGTACAGCTGTAATTTTCATCGGTCTAAATATGTTTTGCACTGCCGGAGAATAGCACGGTCGCTGTGGGAAATCAGTGTTTGGGACAGATTAAGATCGAACAAGGTGGGGGGAGTGACCGAGCTAAACTCAGCTCTGTCGGGACCACTGCGGATTTGTTTGTGGCTAGAAAAAGGCCCCAGCGCAAGAGCCCAGTACAAAGGGGCAGCCTGCAGCACTGGGAGAAACAGAACGAGAGAGCGAGTGAGGGAGGGTGAGTGAGTGAACTCACCAGAGTGCTGTCAGGACTGCTGCAGATTTCTTTGTGGGCAGAAAAAGGTGTCAAAGCAGGCAGGGGCCAAGTAGAAAAGGCCAGCGGTGGGAGAAACAGTATGAGTGAGTGAGATGGGGGACTGAGTGAACTCAACAGATCTCTAGCAGGACTGCTGTGGATTTCTTTGTGGGCAGAAAAAGGCACCTATGCAGGCAGGAGCACCGTACAAAAGGGCCGCTTGCAGTGGCAGGACAAACAGAATGGCATGTTACAGAGGAGACTGGTGACCTCAGCGTAGCTCTGTCGGGACAGCTAATGGTTTCTTTGTGGACAGACAAAGGTGCCAACAGCCAGGAGCCCGTGCACAAGCGCAGCCTGCAGCACCAAGAGAAACAGAATGAGTGAGTGACAAGGCGGTAGTGGCGAGCTCAACAGAATAATATCGTGACTGCTGCAGATTTCTTTATTAGGCAGAAAATGCGGCAATGGAGGCAGAACCCAGTACAAGGCCAGCCTGCGGCACTGGGAGCGGAATGAGTGAGTGAGATGGGGGGGAGTGGCCAGGCTCAATGGAGCTGTGTCAGGACTGCTTCAGACTTCTTTCTGGCAGAACAAGCTGCCAATGCAGGCAGGAGCCCAGTACAAAGGGCAGCCTGCAGTGGCAGGAGACACAAAGCAGTGAAGTGAGGGAAGGGGTGAGTGAGTACAAAGGAGTTCTTTTGGGACTGCTGTAGAGTTGTTTGTGGGCAGAAAAAGACAGCAATGTATGCTGGGGCCCAGTAAAAGGGGCAGCCTGCAGTGGTGGGAAAACCAGAATGAGCGAGTGAGAGAGGGGGAGTGAGTGAGCTTAATGGAGCTCTATGATGACTGCTGCACATTTCTTTGTGGGCATGAAAAACCGGCAACACAGGCAGGAGCCTAGTACAAAAGGGCAACCTGCAGTGCTGGCAGAAACAGAATGAGCGAGTGAGAGAAGGGGAATGAGAGCAAGCTGAATGGAGCTGTGTCGGGACTGCTGCAGATTTCTTTGTGGTCAGAAAAAAGGCAGCAATGCACACAGGAGCCAGTACAAAAGGCCAGTCTGCAGCGCCTGCAGAAAGGCAACCGCGAGACAGAGGGAGTGGCGACCTCCCAACAGAGCTATGTCAATACTGCTGCAGATCTCTTTGTAGGGCAGAAAAAGCTGCCAATGCAGGCAGGAACCCAGTACGAAAGTGCAGCCTGCAGCACTGAGACACAGAAACGAGCAGTGAGGAGGGGGAGTAGTGAGCTCACGAGCTTTGCTGGGACTGCTGTGGATTTCTTTGTGGGCAGATAAAGGCAGCAATGCATGCAGGGAGCCCAGTACAAAAGGGCAGCCTTCAGCGGTGGAAGAAACAGAACGAACGAGCAGAGAATGGGGACTAGGTGAGCCAGCTCCAATGGAGCTGTATTATGACTACTGCAAGATTTCTTTGTGGGCAGAAGAGAAGGCAACAGAGGCAGGAACCCAGTACAAAAGGCCACCTTCAGCACCGCTAGAAGCGAATGATTGAGTAAGAGAGAGAGTGAGCGAGCTCAGCAGACTCTGCTGGGACTGCTGCAGATTTCTTTGTGGACAGAAAAGGTGCCAAGAGAGGCAGAATACTACAAAATGGCAGCCTGCAACGCCAGGAGAAACAGAATGAGTGAATGAGACAGGCAGATAAGTGACCTCAACAGAGCTCTGTCAGGACAGCTGCAATTTCTTTGTGGGCAAAAAGGTGCCAGCACGGCAGAAGCCCGTACAAAAGGACAGCCTGCAGCAGCGAGACACAGAATGGCGAATGAAGGATGGAGGTAAAGTGAGTCAGCGGAGCTCTGTTGGGACTCCTGCAGATTTCTTTGTGGGCAGGAAAAGGCAGCAATGCTGCGCAGGGCCACTACAAAAAGGCAGCCTGCATTAGTGTGAGAAACAGATCGAGGCGAGTGAGAGGGGGACAGAGTGAGCTCAACAGAGCTCTATCATAACTGCTGCAGATTTCTTTGTGGGCAGAAGAAGGCAGCAATTCCGGCAGGAGCCCAGTATAAAAAGGCAGCCTGCAGAGCTGGCAGAAACAGAACAAGAGAGTGAGCTAGCTCAACGGAGCTCTGTCGGGATTGCTGCAGAATGTTTTATGACCAGAAAAAGGTGCCAACAGAGGCAGGAGCCTAGTACAAAAGGGCAGCCTGCAGCGCCAGGAGAAAAAGAATGAGCCAGAGAGAAAAGGGGGGCAGAGGACCTCAATGGAGCTCTGATCGGGACAGCCTGCAGATTCTTTGTGGGCAGAAAAAGCAGCAATGTAGGCAGGAGCCCAGTACAAAGGCCAGCCTGCAGTGCAGGCAGAAATGGAATGGGTGACTGAGAGAGGGGGAGTGAGCAAGCTCAATGGACCTGCGTCAGGACTGCTGCAGATTTATTTGTGGGCAGATTAAGCCAATGCAGGCAGAAACCCTGTACAAAAGGACAGCCTGCACCCACAGGAGACACAGAACCAGTGAGAGAGTGAGGGAAGTGGAGTGAGTGAGCTCAACAGAGCTCTGTTGGGACTGCTGCAGATTTCTTTGTGGGTAGAAAAAGGCAGCAATGAACCCAGAGACCCAGTACAAAAGGACAGCCTGCAGCGGTGGCAGAAACAGAATGAGTCAGTGAGAGAGGGGGGAGTGAGTGAGCTCAACAGAGCTCTATCGTGACTGCTGTGGATTCCTTTGTGGGCAGAAAAAGGTGGCAACGCAGGCAGGAGCCCAATACAAGAGGCCAGCCTGCCGTGCCGGCAGACATGAAAAGAGTGAGTGACAGAGGGGAGTGAGCAACCCCAACAGACCTGTGTTGGGACCACAGCAGATTTCTTTGTTGGCAGAAAAAGCCACCAACAGAGGCAGGAGCCAGTACAAAGGCCAGCCTGCAGCACAAGGAGAGCAGAATGAGGGAGTCAGAGGGGGAGCCCACCTCAGCGGAGCTCTGTCAGGCCATCTCAGGGTTTCTTTGTGGGACAGAAAAAGGGTGCCAATGCAGGAAGGAGCTCAGTACAAAACAGAACCTGCAGCACTGGGAGAAACAGAATGAGTGAGTGACAGAGGGCCAGTGAGCGAGCTCAACGGACCAATGCAATCAACATTCAGCATTGACAAATGCTTGTTATTGTGTCCAGAACTGACTGTGTGTTATGTGTGTGTGGAGGTTGCTGGCAGGCTGCGTGTGTGCAGTTAAAACACGATTCCCAGAATCATTAACTAGCACTAACCACGCAGTGTGATAACACTTCAAGAAAGCATTTAATATACCTGTACACCTTATATGCATTAGAGTAACCCCCAGTTGTATGAGCACTTGGTTGCAATTAGTAATCCTGTGCAAAAAAAAATAGTGCCACATTAACAGGTTAGCACTGCACAGAAGAATGCTTTTTAAAATAGTATCAGCCATGCTTATCACAATTCAGTGCTAGTCCTGTTACAGTGGTATGTGGGCCCCCATTTTCAGATTAGTGTTGTGCACTCCTAAGTGCTGCACCTGAGATAGCGCACAGCCACAGAAGGTGGTGGTAAATGGCACTCCCTCCAGTGAGGAGAGAGTGACCAGTAGGGTGCCAGAGGGTTCAGTAATGGGACACATCCTCTTCAGTGTCTTTGTAAGTGGCATAACAGAAAAACTGGAAGGGGAGATATGCCTTTTTGTAGATGACACCACAATCTGTAATAGCATTGATAGGTGCAGATGGAGAGAATGAGTGGGGGCATTAGAAAACTTAAAGAGTGCTATGGGACATGGCAGTTCGGGTTCAAAGCCAAAAGTGCAACATCAAGCATCTAGGTACTAGAAGCCTAGAGGCAGAGTATAAAATGTAGAGGGAGGTACTTATGGACACTAAGGAAACCTTTTATACAGCACTGTGCTCGGTATGCAGGAGAGGATTGCTCATTTACGTGGCGTAGTAGTATATATGCACATGCACATGATCAGGGTAGCATCAAGTGATGCAGACTACGACACCGATCCAACCATGCTGTTCCACAGTGTAATGTTTAGCTCTGCGCTAACCTTCTGGAAATGGGGTCCTAATTAACAAAATCCTGGCGATGCCTCTAAGATGCAGAAGGTAAACATAAAAGGTTTATCTTATCTATCTCTTTATGTATTGTTTTATCGTATTTTGCTTGCAAAACCTTTATCCGATTTCAAAACATTGTGATGTGACTTAAAATGTTTATAACAGACTAAAATACAGTTTGTTTTCTTCTTTTACCTATATGCTATCTTTATTTACTTATAAAAACACAGTCTGGTGGGCTGGCCTAGCAGCTTGCTGGTGATTGCACTGCCTCTCATGCCAGTGGCCCAGTTTTGGGGGTGGACCCGAGTTGCACAGGGGGTTAGCTCGGGGGGGGGATATGATTGAGCATCTCGGGGAATGCTCTCCTCTCAGTGAGGGGAAGTCTGACCACCCCCCTCTTCAACATCCACCTAGCTGAGGAGGGCTGGCAGGGCAGTGGAGTTGCATAAGGGGGAGGGCTCAGGCAGGCACAAAGGAAGCATGCGTCTTTATATGCAATTGCATCATTCCATGCTTGGCTGCCCAGGGGATGAAACCAAAGGTAGAAATCCCCTAATGACAAAATGATCCAACAACCTGCCACAGATTTTGCACTGCTAAACGGGCTCTGCTCATATATGTGTCTCCTTGTCAATAGCCCTCCCATCCTGGCTAACAAGGGATGGTGGGGGGGTCTCAGAGCAAATATGTCATGTGGATGGTAAGTGATTGGGCTGGAGATGTCAGTGGGAAAAGGGTAGCAGGGTGACTAAGGAGATAAAAATCTCTATGGGAAAAAAGAAATAAAACAGAGTTTGAGAAGCTCAAACCCCAAAACAGACTGTGCATGCCTCCAGTGGGATTCACAATAAAGTTATTTAGTAAAACAATGCAAATTATATGCATATGCCAGCTAAACTTCTGATGAAAATTGAATACTGAGGGATTGCAGCAAAAATATATATTTTAAAATAAAAACTTAAAACATAGTCCATAGAGTACAAACTAGCAATGATTTTGGCTTACACTTCCACAGCTCCTGAAGTGCTTCCCAAGCATTCAACTCAGATAAGTTGCTGGACTTACACAGTAATTAACTACACATAAAACAAATCAACACTTTAACTTGGAAAAATGCATGCAGCTCCCTATGTATACAGGTATGTTAGGAATATCCTGTATTAGCTTCCTATACAAATGTGTTGTCTGACAGTAAATGAAGGCAGCACTTATTTAAAAGAATAAACTACAGCATTTAAATTAGTTTTAAAAGTTTCTTGTCACATCACAATGGTCTGATATTTGACTAAAGGTGTGCAAGCAAAACAAAAGGAAAACCCCATAAAGAAGTAGAATAAGAGATAGCCCTGTTTTGTTTACCTCAGCTCTGCAGTTTCAGAGATCCTCTCATCAAGCTAGCAGCTAACTGAATGCAGCAGGCAATGAGTTCAACTCTAGGACATTCATGGGGGAGGGGCAGTGGGATGGGTAGTTTCAAAACATAGTCCATTTCAGTATATAGTTTATTTGTTTCAGTATATAGAGTATGTGGATTTTTTCAGTCTACAGTGTATGTGTTTCAATACATAGTGTATGTATTTCTCCATGTAGTGTATTTGTTTCAGTATATAGTGTATGCAGATTTTTCAGTGCATAGTGTATTTATTTCAACAGATAGTGTATGTATTTCAATGTAAAGTGTAGATGTTTCAATATAGTGTATTTGTTTCAGTATATAGTGTATATGCTTTTTTCAGTGTGTAGTGTATGTATTTCAATATATAGTGTATTTGTTTCAGTATATAGTGTATGCAGTTTTTTCTCAATATATAGTGTATGTGTTACAATCTATAGAATATTTGTTTCAGTAGATAGTTTATGTGGATGTTTCAGTCTGTAGTGTATGTATCCCAATAGGTAGTCTATATGTTTCAGTACATAGTGCATTTGTTTCAGTATATAGTGTATGTGGATTTTCAGTATTCAGTATGTGGATTTCAGTAGATAGTGTATGTATTTCACTATGCAATGTAAGCATTTCACTATATAGTGTATGTGTTTCACTATATAATATATGTATTTCAGTATACAGTATATGTATTTCACTATACGATGTATATATTTCAGTAGATTCTGTATGTGGTTCACTACATTGTGTATGTATCTCACTATATAATGTATATATTTCACTATATGATGTATGTATTTCACCATATAGTGAGTGTTTTACTATACAGCCAGAGATTCTGAATTATGTCCCTAACGGCTTGCCATACAAGGCTCTTTAAAGTAACAGTGTCCTTACGTGGCTATTTTATCTTATACTCCATTTATAAACAATCCCTTTAATAAATCTTTCTTTTTACAAGAGTTGTGACAGATGATAGGATGTTAGGATTCTTCACCATTATTTGTTGATATTAGCAATTGGGACTGCTAGTTTGTAAATCAGAATGTGGGGCGGGGCCCTCAAAGTGAGACAGCAGAAGGATCATTCAAGGTTTTGCACCAGCAACTGTATTATGTTACAGTATTTCCATGCAATTACACAGTGACTCCTATGTACATAGTTTTCTTTACATTAGGGACAATGTCTCTACAGGTCAATCACAGCTTTTTTTAGTTTTTTATTTTGTTAAGCAATGCAGTTGCAATTTAGTGTAGAACAGCGCTCCTATGTTATTGTAGAGCAGTGCTCCCTTGTTAGTATAGTTGTTTAGTGTTTTTACATTTAACCTGGTATTAGCACTTGCGATTTCTTTTACAAAATGAATCTCGACTGTTTAAACGTACCTTCTGATTTATCACTACAGCTATGACTAGTGTGTTTTAACTTGTATATAAAATAGGGGTCCCTTGTTAAGTCATTTTAGGGAACTATAAACGTTTTTCTTTGCACAAACAATTCCTGTGGAGACATAATTCCCGTACATTTTATATGTGTGTGTGTGTGTGTGTGTATATATATATATATATATATATATATATATATATATATATATATATATTACTGTGAAGCCACTTCTATATTAAACCCCAATTTTGCACTTTAATAACTTTAAAATCATTTGTCCAATCTGCCTGAAAATTTGCTAACATAGTGTGGTAGCATAGCTCTTTGGATATGGAAATGTGTGCTCCAGTCAGATTTTCAGTTGCAGAGCTGCAGAATGTGGAAAAGTGTGAAAAATTCTCAACTGTTTCAAATTCTTTGTTCATCTCTACAGCCCAGATGGTTTGCCCATCTCCTCTGACATTTTCAGGTATATACAGACTGGATCAATGAAGTGTCTTTTGAAGGTTTGGTGAAAACATATTGATCTGTTTAAAAGTTACTAAACTTCAAAGTTTCCCATTAAAACCTATGGGAAAAAATATACGTGAACCACAAAAGCTTTTAAACGCTTTCACGAAAGAACAATTTCCTTTTGCTCTCTGGGGTTTTGTTTTCATTTAGCAGTAGACAAAAACACCTGTATTTCAAATTTGGCTGCCCCAAGGTAAACACTGTTGACACAATGTTTGGGAAATGACCCCCAGAAAGATGTTTTTCATGATCAGCAGTCCCGTTCTTTTACAAATTGCAAAAGAATGGATGTGAAAGTGTTGCACCCTTTCTTTTGCAAATGTTTGTGACATTTTCACAAGTGCGGCAGAATGGCCAATCATGCAAAATGTCTTTCTGGAGTCATTTCCCCAAAGTAATGGCACTATACTGCTCCTGTGATGTGGCACACTGGGAGCCCACTCCAGTGTGTCCAAATCCTGTTTAAAATAAGGAAAACTGTCCCCCATCTTTTTTCTTCAATGCAGAATCCTGCATCAAAATTTTTGATGCAGGACCCTGGGTCGAACTAGTCTGCACCCCCATTTCTTTTTCACTACACTGACATCAGGGTGACTAATCACCATGTCAGTGTGTCTCCCCCCTGACACTTTTGTGGCACACTGGGAGCCCACCCCAGTGTGCCTAAATGTATTTGATTTTTAAACCTGTTTAAAATAAAGAAACCTATCCCCTGATCTCCTTTCAATGCAGAATCCTGCACCAAACTTTTTGATGCAGCATAGTGCATTGAATTGGCATGCCCCACCCCCATTTCCTTTTGTACCCAACTGACATTGGGGTACCCAATCCCCATGTCGGACATGTCCTCCTTGGGGTGCCCAATCCCCATGTTGGTATGCCCCCCTCACACTTATGTGGCACACTGGGAGCCTACACCAGTGAGCCAAAATGTATTTTGTATTATAACCTGTTTAAAATATAGAAAACTGTTCCCTGATGTCTTTCTGATGTAGAATCCTGCACTGAAACTTTCTATGCAGAATCCTGCATCAAACTAGTATGCCCCCATTCCTTTTGTACCCCAATGACGTTGAGGTGCCCAATCCCTATGTTGGGATATCTCCCCCACTCACACTTGTGTGGTGCACTGGGAGCCCACTTCAGTGTGCCAAAATGTCTTTTGTTTTAAAACCTGTTCAAAATACAGAAAACTGTCCTTTGATATCTTTTCGATGCAGAATAGTGCACCTAAATTTTTGATGCAGGATCCTGCATCAAATTAATATGCCCCCCATTCCTTTGTACCTCACTGACATCTAGGTGCCCAATTTCCATGTCTCCCCCACCTATGTGGCACACTGGGAGCTCACCCCAGTGTGCCCAAATGTATTAAATATTTCAACCTATTATTAAATAAAGAAAACCGTCCTTCATCTTTTTTTATTTAAAAAAGAAAATGGTCCCTCGTCATCTCCTCAGTCCCCCTTCCCCCATCCTGACCCTCCCACTGAGCACCCACCTCCCCACATCCCCTCTTACCTAAACTTACTTGATGAGGTCAGGAGCAGCAATCTTCTCTGGACTGGGACACATCTGCACTCTTCAAAGCCAAACTACAAACAGAAAGAATCAAGGTAAGCTCTCTATAATGGTGGTCTATGGCATTTTGAACTTATGTTGATATCTTGGTCATTTTTTGAGATGTTTTTATCAAATTTTCAAAATGGTGTTCTTGTGACCCCACCTCATGAACACTGTCATCTCATTAATTGGACCTGAAAAGTGATTTCACAATCACTGCATGGAATCACCTTTAGGGACTGATTAACAAAATGACTGTGCCAGTGTTCATGAGCTGTGGTCCCAAAACGCCCATGTTGAAAACTTGGTGCAAAAATTCCAAAAAAAATGACTGCATTATGAGTGTGCATTGCACAGTTTCTACGCAAACTCATAACTTCATCAATTTTTAATATTTCCACTCCAGATTTTCAACATTGACATTTTTTCACACCTCATTATGAAAAGTACAGCTGTCATTTTTCACATCCTGCCTAGAGCTGTGCAGAATGGGAAAATTCTGAATCCATGGAATTTTGATGAAATTTCACAAAATTCCATCACATATCACAGAACATTATTGAAATTTTGTGAAATTTTTAAAATGTAGTAATTTGATTATAACATATCAACCGTTCAATCAAGAGCTCTGAAATGTGAAATATATAATCTTTTAGTCAATGGCCACAAACATTCCAAATTTCATGCAATTTGGTGGGACAGTTTTAGAATTATTGGTGCTCTAATATTGTCATTTTATTGTTTGTGCGAAATTTCATGAATATTTTTATCTGCATATGCCTTAACCATCTATTGGTTCAGGGATCTTAAATTTAGCATGATTTCTTGATGATAGGTGTGCTAACAATGTGCAAGATTTCATGACAATATGATACATCGTCTTAAAATTATATGTGCACAAAATCTGTCACTATATTTTTTTAGGAAATTTCATGAACAAATTCATCTGCATGTGACTCAGGCACCTTTGGAGATAGACATGTGTAAATTAGTATAGATAATTAGTATAGTTAACCTTTGTATAATGCTTATAGAATGATCTAAATATGGAGAGAATTAGATTAGATTTTTAAGTTACAGGGGTTCAAGTCTTTACTATGTAAATATTTGCAAAATTTTGTGAAAACTCTCAAAAATGTGGATGCTTGTAGCTTCTCTGCTCTTGCATGCATTGAGTTAACATTTGACATGCATACCCATAGTCTGTGTATCCTGTGGTCTAGCACAACTGGATAAATTGGTTAAGCAGTTTTAATTTTGCAGAAGAAAAAAAAAAGATTAGTAACATTTTCTCACATATTTGTGATAGCATATTCTGTAGATGAAGCATCCCAAATTTTTTTGTGTGGAATTTAACATTAACAATCCACATATCACTACTTCATTTGATAAGCTGGGCTGAGTTTTTTGGAGTCCTGCTGTTACTCATTGGGTGACTATTCCAACCCCTTCTCTTTTGGCATAGCCAGACTGACTCAGTAGAACTACTGATCCCACTGATATCATCTTTTTCTTTACAGTGACACACTCCCTTAAAACATGAGTCAAATACTCCTTTCCTATTGAGCTACCCTGTTGGAATAGCCACAATTCTTTCTTCCTGCTGCACAAGAAATTGTATTTCCCCATGACATCTTTTTATGTACCTCTAAGTCCTAGACTTGCAGGTACACTAGGCTCCCTGGATCATAAATTTACTGGATGTTATCCTTAAATATCCTGCATTAAGGCTGCAAAAAAAGATAGACACATCAATAGGAAGAAGGGCAGGGGTAAATGGAGAAAACAACAAAGGCAGTAAGGACAGAGATGGGGCAAAAAGGGGTAAAGCCATAAAGAAATGGAGGGTAATGAGTACCAATGCCTGTAGTTTGGGCAACAAGCTCCCTGAACATTTGACCTTGATGGAAGAGGGATGCCCCTGGATATTGTGGCAGTCACAGAAACATGATGCACAGAGAACCATGACTGGGATGTTAACATACCAGGGTACACAACCTTCAGGAGAGACAGGGAGGGTAGAAAAGGGGGAAGAGTAGCTCTGTATATAAGGGAAGGGATAAAAGCAATGGAACAAAAGAGTAAACAGGGAGGAGAGGAGGCACTGTGGGTCACCTTAGAGACTGGAAATGGCACCACAATCCACACAGGGGTTGTATACAGACCCCGATCTCATGGTGAGGAAATGGACAAGGATATGATAGAAGGCATCCTTAGGATGGCAAAGAAAGGAAAAGGATTGTTGATGGGGGACCTGAATATGCCAGATATTAACTGGAGCACCTTTGCTGCAGCCACATCCAAGAGCAGGGCTATTCTCAGTGCCCTACATGGGGTATGCTTCAGGCAGCTAGTGTTGGAACCCATTCAGGAGGAAGCAATCTTAGACCTCATACTCACAAATGGGGACAGTGAGAAGATCTCAGATCTAGAAGTGGGTAGCCATCTGGGAACAAATGACCACCAAACAGTGTGTTTCAAAATAAACTCAGCTGCAGAGTCAAGCCATACAAAAGTGAGGGTACTGGACTTCAGGAGGGCTGACTTTGTCAAAATGGGAGAGTGCCTTAGAAAATCACTAGCAAATGGGCAAGAAGGAGGAGTGGAGCAACAATGTGGAAACATCAAAACTGCCATCACAGAGGCAACAAGCCTTTGTGTGAAGCAAATAAACAAATCAATATGAAAGAAAAAGCCACTGTGGTTCTCAAAAGAGGTGTCATGGAAGGTTAGGGAGAAAAAGATAGCATTTAGGAAGTATAAGGAAACACAGAAGGAGCAGGACAGAGAACTGTACCAGTTAAAGCAGAAGGAAGCAGGGAAGGCAGTCAGAATAACAAGGGCCCAAACTGAGGAAAAGATAGCCAACTCAGTTAAGAAGGGGGATAAAACCTTTTATAGGTACATTAGGGAGAGCATAAAAAGACAAAGGGAGGGATAGTGAGGCTGAATAGAATGGATGGTGGGTGGGCAGAGAGGGACAGTGAAAAAGCAAGGATACTGAATGAATACTTCTGCACAGTATTCACAAAAGAGGATGAGGAGGTACCTAATCCAATTAACAGAAGCACTTGGGATGGGGGGTCGATCTCAGTCCTTTCACAGAAGAAATTGTTCTGAAAAAACTCCTAAAACTGAAGGTGGACAAAGCAATGAGGCCTGACAGGATTCACCCCAGAATTCTAAAAGAATTAAGGGGAGAACTAGTGACACCACTGACTATCCTTTTTTCACAAATCATGGGAGGATGGTGTGGTACCTGAGGACTGGAGGAGGGTGGCTGTGATTTCCTTTCACAAAAGTGGGAGCAAGACAGAGGCAGGAAACAACAAACCTGTCAGTTTGACCTCTGTGGTAGGGAAAATGATGGAATCACTTCTGAAGGGAAAAATTGTTGCGTACATAGAGGCCAGTGGGGCACAGGACCCCAGGCAGCATGGATTCACAGTGCGAAGGTCATGCCAGATGAATCTAATTGATTTCTTTGACTAGGTGACCAAAGTAGTAGACCAGGGAGGGGCTGTAGACATGGTCTACCTAGACTTTAACAAGGCATTTGACACAGTCCCACACAAAAGATTAATAAACAAATCAGTCAGCCTGGGAGTGGGTTCCAGGGTGGTAGCCTGGGTAAAACACTGGCTGGACAACAGGACACAGAAGGTAATAGTAAACAGAGTCCACTCTGAAGAAAAGGGTGTTATTAGTGGGGTACCACAGGGTTTGGTACTGGGTCCAGTCCTTTTTAATGTCTTTATAAGTGATATTGCAGATGGACTGTAAGGAAAAGTATGCCTCTTTGCAGATAACACAAAGATCTGCAACAAGGTTGATACACAAGGGGGTGGTGGTAAGGATGACAAGGGACTTCGCAAGGTTGGAGGAATGGTCAGAAGTATGGCAGCTTGGATTCAATGCAAAGAAGTACAAAATAATGCACCTGGGAAAGAAATAAAACCCTGGGGAAGAGTACACAATGAGGGTGGAGGTAGTAACAACAACAAAAATGGAAAGAGACCTGGGGATAATCATATCAGATGACCTTAAGGACAGCAAACAATGTGAAAAGGCAGTAGGGAGGGCTGGGGGGCTATTGGGATGTATAGGGAGAGGCATCACCAGCAGAAAACAGGAAGTTGTTATCCCTCTGTACAGACAGTTGGTGAGAACCCATCTGGAGTACTGTATCCAGTTCTGGAGACCCCATCTCTGCAAGGACATAGACAGGATGGAGGCAGTCCAGAGGAGGGCAGCTAAAATGGTACAGGGTCTGCAAGAGAAGCCATACGAGGAGAGACTAAAGGAGTTTAATGTGTATACCCTTGAGGAAAGGAGGGAGGGGGGGGACATGATTGAAACTTTTAAGTACCTCAGTGAAATTAACAAAGTCCAAGAGAGTAGCATCTTTCAGAAAAAGAGATGTGCAAAAACAAGGGGACACAATTTGAAGATAGAGGGGAGACTGCTCAGGAGCAATGTGAGGAAGTATTTTTTCACAGAGAGGCTGGTGGACACATGCAACTGCCTTCCTGAGGAGGTTGTGGGCTCTAAAACTGTGGGAGAATTCAAGAATGCATGAGACAGACATAAGACAATTCTTGTGGGGTGGTAGGAAGAAATAGGCTGTTGGTAAACTAGGATCTGCAGCTTATCCAGTAGGTAGGGAAATGGGCAGACTAGGTGGGCCAAGCTGTCCTTATCTGCCATCAAAGCCTATGTTTCTATATTTGTATGTTTCAGAACCTGATGACCCCTGCACTACCTACCTCTTATGTCCCTATCCTTTAAGTAGAACCCCGAGATAAGGCTGAGTGAAATTAGAAAATTCCAGTTTTATGGGCTTTTTCATGAAATTCTGCAATTTTCACAGAGACTCATGGGATTTGACTTTAAGAACAAATGTTATTTTGCAATGTCTTGCAACAAACAATTAATAAAATTGGCACACACAGTCTCCTTGTAAGGTCTAAGAAGCTACCAAATTTAATGGTATTGCATTCGCTAGTTTTAAATTTTCAGGGGCTTATAAATTTGTAGTTCGCATTCTTGCAAAATTAAATTTTTAAATGTGAAAGTTTGACTACTTTTACTTCATTCCCATTTAAAGCTGAAATATGAACTTTTTCAGAAATAACCATGTGATACAGTAGTTTAAATGTTTCAACTCTGGTTCAATTTGGATATGTAGTTTTAAAATTGGAGAGTACTAACCGCAATTAAAATTTTGTCAACATTTGATAGGCTATAATGCAGTCCCATTTAAAGCTAGACATCTGAAAGTATCTGTATATACAAATGTAATGATAACCTGCATACCTGACAATGTTTGTAATATTTCAATGAATACTATGAAAGTTATATTAAAAATACAGAAATCCAAATTTTTGCAAACTATTTGGCTACCTATAACTCAGATCCCATTAAAGCTTGAGACTTAAAACATGGTGCATATATGCATTCTATGTGTTTCTCTAAACCCTGATATTGTGGAGAAATCTGGATACATTTTTTAAAATTATCTCAAAATAACTGAAAATTTAATTTTGATTAAATGTTTGTCCACCAATAACTCCACTTCTTTTGAATATACAAGTCTGGGATTTGGTACGCCTTTGTAAGTCATGGGGTACTGCATATTTTCTAAATTAGGTGTTACTTGGACATATACTATTAAAATTATAGCAACATAACTGAAATTTAAACTTTTGCAAAATTCCACTGAATTTTCACGAAAATACCTTGGAATTCCATGGAATAGGAATGATCATATCATGTGCATTTAGCAGGCAGAAATTCATATTCCGTACAGCTCTAATCCTGCCCAAAACATGTTTTCGCACCTGTGGCACAGAATAGCATGGTTGCTGTGTAAAATCAACTTTCGGGATGGAATAACAAAATTATAGTGCTACTGTTCATCAGGGGAAGTCCCAAAAAGCCAATGTTGAAAATTTGGTAAAAACATTCCAAAAAATGACTGCTGTGAGTGTGTATTGCACAGTTTCTATGCATGCTCGTAACTTTGCCAATTCTTTACATTTTCACTGCAGATTTTCAACATTGCCATTTTTTCACACCTCCTCATGAACAGTATAGATGTCATTTTTCACATCCTGCCCAGACTGTGTTTTTGCACCTGTATTGCAGAGCTTCATGGTTGCCGTGCAAAATCAGCTTTCAGGAAGGATTAATGAAATTACAGTGCCAGTGTTTATGAGGGGAGGTCCCAAAAAGCTCATGTTGAAAATTTAGTGAAAAAATTCCAAAAAAGCACCACGTTATTAGTGTCCATTATGCAGTTTCTTGTGAAATTTCCCATAGGATAACATTACGGCACCCGTGGCACCATTCAACGCCCATAGCTCGGAAGTCGTTTGAAATACTGATTTTTCACTACAAGCATGTGTAAAAGTTTCAAAGTCATGAATACAGAAGATCACGTGATGCAGAGTGCTGAGTAGAAACTCCTCCACTAAGCTCCTGCCTCCAGAATATAAACTCATCATTTAATACCGTTAAACCTCAACTAATTCCTCTGCCTAAGAGTTCTCCTTGTCTCTAAATAGCGTGTGCTCCTGTTTTGGGTATCTGTGTCATAAATGGAGGCTTATATGAAGAAAGCCCCACAGAAACATACCCCCCTGCCACTTCTGAGAAGGCCTCAAAAAAATCCCGAGCCTTGCGTGGCCCAGACAAACCGGATCCTTCGTGTCAAGCTGGTGATCAAGAACCCTTAACTCTTAACAGATTCTTGGAGGAATTTAAACCATTCCGGGAAGAGATGAAAGATATGGCACTTGACTTGAAATCCCTCTCCAGAAAGTTAGAGGAAGTCTCCACGGCAGTCTCGGACAACACTGCCCGAATAGTTTTAATCGAGAGAAAATTGGAAAGTCTGGGTCCTGAGCTCCTATTAACGAAACAAAAGCTATCTCATCTAGAAGCTAAACTCGAAGATTTGGAAGGCCGTAGTTGGAGAAATAATGTGGTAATTCTCGGGCTCCCTGACGGGGCAGAAGGCCAGAATACGTTTGTGTTTGTCCAGAAGCTGGCAGAAAGGGTCGCTGGTCCCTCTCCCTTTTGCCCAACATATATGATAGAGCGGGCTCACCGGTCCCTGCGACCAAAACCCCCACCTGATGCCCCTCCTCGCCCCATCATTTGCCATTTTCTGAACTACTTAGAAAAGCAGCATTTCCTACAGAAAGTCAAGGCCCTGCAAGAAGTCAGATGGGATAAGTCGAAGCTGAGAATTGCTCAAGACATCCCTGGCTCGGTCCGATTGAAACGGAAAGCCTTCCATCCGATTGTATCTAAGATCATAGCGGCGGGATTAAAGTTCAGGATGGGGTACCCAGCGAAGTTACAAGTCTCTGTAAATGGCTCATGGCTCAATTTTGAGGATCCTGAAGTTGCGATACTAAGCCTAAAGTCAGCGTTGCCAGATTTGTTCCGGACTACCTGAGAGGGCCTCCTGATCTTCGGGATTCACCGGGAACTTCTGAGTGAACTGTTACTTATCTTTTTTGTGTGGAGAACGCTCCTTCTAATGTCGGAATTCAGTCGAGTCTATGCTCTCTAATAGAACTGGACTACTAGTATACAGCCTGACTTTCACTTTTTTCAGGCCCTGGCCTGTTGGTGTGAATAGTGCTTCAGAGAGAATCCTTGAGGGGTCCACCGGAGGGCTTGCATCTGACTGCATCCGGGATAATGTTACATGTTTAGTTTCTAGGGGAGTACAGGGGGAGGTTTTGGGTTATGCCTTCTGATCAGGTTTTATATGTTGTGATTTTGGATTTCTGAGCTGTTTCGGACTTTCAGGGTGCTTTTGGTAGGCTGGTTAGATTAGGTTACGACCACAAGAGGGCGTGGTTCACCTATGTAATGCAGGTTCGGTCATTTTGCCTTGAGAGGGGCCACTTTTAATTGCTATGCCATCCTGGTTTTGCGGGGGGGGGTTCAGATCTAGGGGTCAGCGATCCCTGGGTAATTATTCCAATTGTTTTCCCATCTCAGGATCCCGTTTCAGCTCTCACCCGGTTTCTTGCTTTCTCATGTTCTCATCTTGATATTGGGCTTACCCCTCAGTATCAGTTCTTCTCTGGCTCTGGTTGATGAGGTAGTTCCCCATGGGGGACAAGCATTTTTCAACTTTCTCTCTAGACTCTTGTGGTGACCTGCCATATTCACATTTATGGCACCCAGTCTCATTTTCCTCTCGACAACTAGTGGATTCACTAATATATGTTCACAGGCTCTGGAAGTCTGAGACTGCTCTTTAGACATTAAGCCCTCATTAACGCAGTTTATTAATTGCTTTATAACTAGAGATATGAGGGTGACCATTAGCAGGGGATATGTTCGGGGGCGGGAGGGGGAGGATATGATCCAGTGCTGCACTAAGCATTGCTTGTGACAGTTTGTGGGGTTGGAAGGAGGTGTGTGCTATGGGTTCTTGTTGGGGGGTGGGGGGTGTACTGGGGTTTAAATTTGGGCTTTTGGTGGGGGGGTTGGGGTGGTGGGAGGGCCTTACAGCAGCAATGGGAGGGGTTAGATTATTAGTGTTATATACCCTGAGTGAAGAGCCGAATCTATTACTCTTAGTAGTCTTTAGTAGATGGCTAAGGAGGTGACTTTTGCAACGTGGAACGTTAAGGGGATCAGAAAAAAAATCTAAGCAATACCAGGTTCTCAAACACTTAAGCCTACTACGTACTCAGGTTACTTTTCTTCAGGAATCGCACTTATTAGAAGCAGAAGCCTCACAAGTGAGGAGGCAACAAGTGCAGATGGTGTATGAGGTGCAAGGCTCCTCAAATAGCTGTGGGGTTATGATCATTATTAACAGGGGCATTCCCTTTGTTTCAAATCATATTATCAGGGATCCTGAGGGTATGTTCGTTTTAGTTATAGGTAGTCTCTGGTCTATACTACTGCTACTGGGCAGCATATACGGTCCTAATGCAGATGATCCTGCCTATTTCATGAGACTTATAAATGTAATCCTGCCTTTCTTACCCATAAGGATTATCCTGGGGGGTGACTTTAATCAAGTTGTAGGCTCAAACCTTGACAGATCAGGTGGTGGTTCTGGGGGGGTCTCCCCTGGTCAGAGGGTTTTAGAGACCTACTGGATCAGTGCGGGTTCTGTGGTGTCTGGCGTGTCTTAAATCCAGATTCCAAGGAGTTCACATACAGGTCTTTAGCACACAGCTCGCAGTCCCGCATTGATTACATATTTATTTCTCAGACTCTCTTGCCTGGGGTTAGGTCCTCTTCGATACAGCCTGGAAAAGTCTCTGACCACTTCTTGGTGCTGTGTGATCTGACAATCCAGGATGTATCTAGGAGAGAAACAAAATGGAAGCTTAATGACCAACTGCTTAAAGACTCTAATTATTGCAAAACCATAAGGGAGCACATTGAGGCCTTTTTTCTGTCCAACCCTTTAAATAGTTTAAAACTGGATATTATATGGGGGGCTTTCAAGACCTACATGAGAGGCATTCTTATTAGCCTCTCGGTGGCTAGGAAAAGAGTAAGGGAAAGAGAATTAATATCCTTGTTATCCCAAATTCGGGTTCTTTAATCCAATGTCTCAGTTAACTCCCCAGAAGAAGATAAGGCAAAGCTCCTAGTGTTGAGAGATAAATATTTAGAATTACTCTGGGAAAAGGCAGAGTTAGCTATCATATCCACTAAAGCTAGTTATACCGATCAAGGTGAGAAGGTAGGGCGCCTTTTGGCACTCCGTATTAAACAACAAGAATCAGTCAGATTTGTCCCTTCTATCAAGGCATCTGTAGATGGGTCTCTGAAAACATCTCCTACTAAAATAGTTCAAGAGTTCACAGCATACTACAAAACGCTGTACGGGGACATGGAGCACCCCCCCCCAGCCCTGTAAGCGTGGAGAAGTATCTGACGGATTCGCATCTGCTCTCCCTCCCAGCACATTACATTGACTCCTTGGTCTCTCCTATAACTCAGGAAGAAATTGCTGAGGTTATTAGAGGTTTACACTCAGATAAAACTCCTGGGCCTGATGGATTTTCTTCCCTTTTCTATAAAACATTTCGAGATCTTTTATTACCAATACTTAATAGATTATTTCAGCATATCTTATCCAGGACGGAGGTTGACTGCCATCTCTTTGAAGCCCTGATAGTGCTTCTTCCCAAGCCAGAAAAGGACCCTGAGCTCGTCCAGAGCTATAGGCCTATATCCCTCCTAAATCAGGATATCAAAATCCTCTCAAAGATTTTAGCTAACAGGTTATCTGTGGTACTCCCTGAGTTAATAAGTATGAATCAGGTAGGATTTATGAAGGGACGCTCTTCAGCGGATCATTTGCGTATGTTATCCCACGTCTTCTCGACTACCAGAGATGCCGACTTCCCTGCAGGCCTGGTCTCTTTGGATGCCGAGAAGGCATTTGACCGGGTGAATTGGAACTTTCTCTTTAAGGTATTGAGCACCTTTAAATTTCCCTCGGTATTCATATCCTGGGTTGCTGCATTATATAAATCCCCTACAGTAAGAATCTCAGCTAATGGGGCCTTCTCTAATTCCTTCCCACTTCATTCAGGTACCAGGCAGGGTTGCCCCCTATCACCTCTGTTGTTTAACTTATACCTGGAACCTCTCATTCAAAACATTCTCCAAAATATTTCTATACAAGGTATCTGAGTTGGGCATCATGAAATCAAACTCACTGCATAAGCAGATGATTTGCTGATACATCACTCCCATCCGGTTTCATCAATGCCACCCTTACTGAATGAAATAGCCAGGTTTAGTGAGCTATCCAACTACAAGTTGAATGCTAGTAAATCCTTATTTTTCCCATTAAATCACAAGGTATTTAAGGATGATATTTGTCCCCTAGGCTTAGGCTGGACTCCTACAGCAATTAAGTACTTGAGCATAAAGTTATCCCGTAACCCCTTAGCGTGGGTTAAAGATAACCTGGACTGTCTCTCACAGGTTGTTAATCATGACCTTGACAGATGGTCTAAACTTCCCATATCATTATGGGGCAGTATTAACATTATTAAGATGAATGTATTTCCTAGAATTTATTACCCCTTATCCCTTCTCAGTTCTTTTATTCCTATATGCTGGTTCAAGAAATTGCACGGTATATTTACCAGATTTAACTGGGCTGATAAATATCCCTGTTTGGCCTATTACAAACTAGCTGCCCCAAAACCTGAGGGGGGGCTGAGGATTCCCCATATGGCATTATACTACTGGATCAACCATCTAGCAAAATGTGTGAGATGGATATCCTCAGGCCCTGAAAAGGTACAACCAGTATGGCTTAAGATTGAGTTAGATGCAATTAAATCTAAACGCCTGGATCCCTTAAATATATTCTACTTCAAATTGTCCCATGTAAAGATGGCTGACTGCACCACAATAGGTATTTCTGTAAGAGCTTATGCACAGTTATGTTCATTTCTTCATTATTCTCCTCAGACTGATTTAGCTCAGTCTATTTGGAACTCCCCATCTTTTACTTTTAACGGAAGGCAGATTCCCTGCAAATGTTTGCCACAATTAGGTGATGGAAAACTGCTTTCCCTGGTAGATGGGGAAGGGCACTGGTTGTCCCCACGTGGAATTATTGACAAGTTTCTCATTCTGGTCTCATCTCACTTTAAGGTCATGCAGTTAAGACACCTTCTTACTTTAGTTCTGGGGAATTTCCCCCTCTCAGAAAGTATCAGCCCTGATTCCTGAAATTTCCCTATTGTCTGGACCCTCAGGCACTGTATCCAAGTTATTCAGGGTGTTGTACTATAAAAAATATGGGGACTCCTTCTGACCTACTAGTTTCTGGAACTCAATCCTCCCTCAATACCAGTTGGATTGGCAGTCCCTATGGAGATCCTGCCATAAGTACATTTCCCAAGTTAGATTGCTTCTCATGCAATACAATATTTACATAATATGTATTGTACCCCCATTAAATTAAAAAAATGGTGTTTCTCAAACTCTAGTACATGCACTAAGTGCTTACAAGAAGAAGGTACACTCCTTCATATGTTCTGGTCCTGTCCCAAAGTTTTCTCCCTATGGAATTCAATTAAGATGTCTCTCAATCCCCTATTGGGCCTTCAGGAGTATTTTACCCCGGAGGTGTGTCTTCTAGGGGACATGTCCTTGGTTAGAGTTAGAATCAGGAAATACCATATTTCCATGGTTGCTCTCTCTCTCTGTTAAAAAACTCATTCTACATCATTGGAAGGACCAATCTGCCCCTTCTTTCCAGGAATGGTTACATGAAATCATTGCTAATCTCTGAACAGAGAGGGCTATTGCAAGTCTTCATAATAGACTAGCAGCATATGGTAAGATATGGGATCCCCTCCATTTCTTACTCTTGTTGTCCCACTGAGGCTTATATCACACCTTAGTATTACTGATACGTTCAACAGAATTATTCACTGCACTTTAGGGAGATATAGTCTTGTTGCTGCTGTAAGGGGTGGGGTGGGAGGTGGGTTGGGCAGTTCTTATTGTGCATGTGCTATGCCACTTCTTGATTTGCTGTAACTGCCCTTTATAATGGAAATGTATTAATAAAGTTGAAATTATAAAAAAAAGTCATGAATACAATCATAGTGGAACGTTTTTCATAGTTGCTATGGTTACTAATATATTGGCAGATTAGTGTTCCAAGGGATCATTTTCATGACTCTAGGCCTGCATTATGTCCCGGCATTTATGAGTAAGTGGGAGTGCAGGGCCCAGAGGATCCACACTCCAACATATGCATACCATTACATAAACATTTGCAGCATTAGGGGAGCACAGGGCCAGGAGGGCCCTATGCTCCCACAACAACATACTACTTACCATTTACATTACACTTTCTTAAAAAGAAGGGACATTCATTGCAAAAAACTCTGTTAATGCATCAGTTATGATAGATAGTATGGCGACAAAAGCTTGTAAATTCAGTTTTAGGGTTACCAACCCCTACCACCCCACCCCCACCCCTGCACCCTCCATACAACAACAGACATCAGGGTGTGTGTTGGGGTCATCGGACCTAACTCTCACCCCATTCTCCTATACTATACCACCTCAGGTTGTTTACACATGGAATGGGGTGAGAGTTAAGCCCGATGACCCCAACACACACCCCAATGCCAGCTGATGTATGGAGGGTGGAAGTGGTAGGTGTTGGTAATCCTAACACCGAATTTCCAAGCTTTTGTCACTGTATTTTATTATCAACCCTAACTGATGCATTAACAGCATTTTTTGCAATGAATATATATATCATTCTAATATCACTAATGCAAATATGCACCTCTTTACAGATGATACGGTCATTTACACAGCCAAGTCCACCACCGAGCTAGCATGTGCAAAATGACAGAGAGAATTTGATGTCCTTCAACACAACCTCCTATGGCTAAAATTACTACTGATTGCAAAAAAGACCAAAGCCATATTCATCTCTGCCTCATTATCCTCTATAAAACCTGCCCCCAAGTACTCATGTCTTAAAGATCCAAACTCTTCTCGGAGAGACACTGGGAGTCATAGAAAAATGCAAATACTTTGGGTTTTGGATTTACAGTAATCCCATCTTTACATACCATATTAATGAGCATGCCAAAAAAATACAGCAAAAATTGGGTATATTTTTCTACATCAAACACCTCCTCAACCACGAAGCAAAAATAAAGCTAGTGCAAACTACCTTCCTTCCATTACTTGACTATGGAGACATTCTCTAGAGTCACTGCCCAAAACCTACACTTTCCAAACTTGACACATTGCATCATTGTGTGCTGCGCTTTGTCACAAATGCTCCCTTCAACACTCACCACTGCTCGTTGTATACAATGTTAGGCTGGTCCTCCCTTAGTGCCAGGAGATTGAGGAATGCTTCTCTTTGGATATATAGAGCCATTACCAACAAGCTGTCCTTATATATCACTGGCCTTTTCAAATGGGCACAAGGGACATACTGCCTAAGGCACTGCTCCCTTATCACACTCGTCGTCCCAATGGTCAGAACATGCTATGGTACCTCTTCAGTCAGTTTTGTCCTCCCTGCTCTTTGGAACTCTCTCCAGAAGTCTTTAAGACTTACCCAAATACCTGGTGTTATTGCCTTTAAATTTATGCTAAATAGTGTACTTCACAAAACATGTAACTGCCATACTTAAATGACATACATCCTG
The DNA here is from genome assembly GCA_016271365.2 of Neoceratodus forsteri. NCBI lineage: Eukaryota > Metazoa > Chordata > Ceratodontiformes > Ceratodontidae > Neoceratodus > Neoceratodus forsteri. The sequence goes on from CM057457.1 coordinate 106,100,187, forward strand.
GTTAGTATATCCCTTATAGCCTGGCTACTTCCCTATTCCCAGCTTTTTTCTCCCTCCTCCACTTCACCCTTATGTAACCATTCTAGTGTTCTCCCTAGTAGCCCTCCTTGCCCTCCATTATTTCCCCTCTGCCCTCCCTCTGTAAAACTTCCCTACCCTTAAACCTAACCCCATGCCTGTCTCCCTCTTCTATCTTTTCCTCCTGTTCACCCCATGTAGCCTTTTTAGCCTTCTGCCAAGTAGCCCTCCAGCTCTCCTTTTTTACCTTCCCCCTCCCTCTACAAAAGTTTTCCTACCTCTAAGCCTAAATCCTTGCCTCTCATTCAGTTCCATTCTTGTCCCTTCCCACTAGTCTCCCTCTCTGCCCTCCTTTGCCTAACCTCTGTTTGCTAGCCGCTTTGTTTGCATTGGGTACTTTGATCAGGATGAAGAATAATATGTAATATGTATGTGGAAGAAATATGGAATATGTATTATGGGTGTACTCCAGATGCCCTTCTGTTTGTGGTATTGTATTATTTTTATTTGTGTTCTTAAATTGCTTGAAACTGTACAAACCTTTGTAAAAAAAATGTTCTTATACATCCCAAGACCATCCTGCAAATGAGCTGTGTTAAATGATGTTTTTGCCTGGTTAAATAAAAATTGAATTGAATATTAGGGCAAAAACTTTGTTTAAAGCAACAGTTAGGGTTGTTCCTGATGACAAAAGTGAGAAATTTGCTAGTGAGGTTGAATGCCCCCTTACCCCCTCACCCACCCCCAACCGGCATCGGGTGTGCATTGGGTTGCCCAACTCTCACACCATCAGATGTGAAGAAGGAGAGGTATAGGAGAATGGGTGAGAATTAGGACCGATAACCCCAATGCGCACCCTGATGCCGGTTGGGGGTGTGGGCGGGGGGGTCCAAGGAGGGCTTTCAACCCTAACAGTGAATTTCCTCACTTTTGTCACTGTGGAACAACCCTAACTGATGCATTAAACAAAGTTTTTTGCCTCTAATTTCCCTTCTTTTTGGGAATGATACCAAAAAAATAGTGAATGTAATGCGGCGACTGGAGCGCGGGGCCCGCCATGTGATGTCTTGTCACATAGTAACATGGTGCCCACAAATGCAAATGGTAATGTGCATGGTGATACAAAGAGAAACAGAAAGATAAACAGTACTGTAGTCACAAATGGTTAAAATAACGTAAACGCAAGTGCAAATGAAAATGCAAAGGGTAATGCACATGGTGCCGTAGACGGAAACTGTAAGTGAAACAGTTACGGAACCTCAATCAGAAGCGGTAAGGGTAACAGCAATGTAAGTGCATGGGCTGGTTTTCCCCAAAAGCTGCATAGAGAAAGACAGTGAGTACAAAGAATGTATCCATAATAATGGGTCTCGGAGCAGAAAATGAGGAGTTGGATTACTAAATTACTTATATCTCAGGAACCGTATGACATAGAAAAAAAATTTAAAAGACATATTATTTATGACTTTCCTGGCTAGTTTTAAGCATTTTTTCAATGAAAAGACCATATCTCACACCGTTTCTGAGATACGGGCCCCGAAATGCGCGGCTAATGCAGTAATGTTATCCTATGGGAAAAAAAGAGAAGTTCGGAGTACCATAACTTTGGCTCCCTGTAATATTTTTTCACCGAAGCACTGAAAGGCACATCTACGACATGTTGGCTGTGTTCCCTCCAAATTTCAGCCCAAAAGACCAAACCATTCTTTTGCAGCAGGGTGGCAAAGAATTGCTGTCATTTTCCCACAGTCTGGAAAAGTACTGTCGAACTTCGTGAAAGCTTTCGCAAATTCATTCCACAGTGTCGCAAGTGTGAAAGTACTTTGCAAATGTACTTTTTCCAGAAATTTGAAAATCATATTTCCAGGGTGTTTTACCCCAAAATAAAGACATGCCTAGCATCCTCAGGATCCGACTAGGTGAATGCAAAAAGAATTAGTTTGCTAGAGGGTCCCAAATTTAAATGCCAAGCATTTTTCTGATGACCAACTGAAAACTGCATTTGCTACACTGTCGAACTTTTTGTTAACTTTTCCCATTGACTTACAATGGGAAATTGTTTTTTGAATAACTTTTTTACCGTTTAATATTTTTTCACGAAATCTTCAAAAGGCACATTGGGGATGCCAGCAGCACGTTCCCTGAAGATTTCAGACCAGTCGCACAAACCGAGCGACCTGTAGAGACGAGCAAAGAATTCCAAAAAAGCGTAAACACGTTCGCAGATCACACTTAATAACTCTGCAGCCGTATATCCAAACAGTACGAAGGTTGGCAGATCCCAAGATGTATTGTTCTTGATCGCGTATTCCAAAGTTCAGGCAAATCCGTTGAACAGTTGCAAAGTTATTAAGGTGCAAAATTTTAGGTTTAACATTTAAATGGCTCCTCAACCCTAACTATGGTAGCACTACCGTGCTACCATTATACATATACATATATATATGTGTATGTGTGTGTGTGTGTATCACAGTTCTATAGTTCTGTTTAGTGCCCTCCTTCCCTTCACACCAGATCATATCTCCAGCAAGCTGACCAGTTGGTATCAGTATTCATTCCAATATTTGTGTCCATTACTTTCATGTTGAAAATCCACTTCAGCTTTATCCAGTAGTTTTTGGTAAACAGCCCCCACCCCCACCCAGTGGATGAACTACTTTGAGTCCCCAAAATCTTAATGCTGTCCCTGTATGACCAGCTTCTTCAAAGTGTAGAGCTACTGCTGAGGTTATGTCATGTCTGTGAATGTCCATGTAGGTAATACCCTGAGTGTTGCATGTTTTATGTTCTTTTGTTTTGAACTTCTGTCCAGTACATGAATGTTCAAAGATGCTTTTATTGTTAGTGTGGCCACAGACCAAGCACCTGCAACAGGGCACCATCCCAGGTTGTAATGGTTCCAAAAGAAGCTAAGCATCTTTCCTCTCAGGGGTTTTAAACTATGATTTTTCTATTTTATCTTTGAGTTTTGGACATGTTTTGGCTACTGTAATATGTCTTTGTTGTAAAACCATATATCTTTCATTGTCTAAGCTCAAAAGACACCAGTGTTTGTTTGTAATGCTTTTTATTTACTGAAATTTATTATTATATTTTGTTGCTAAGACCAATCTTTGTGGCTGCCTTCTGGTGTCCTTTTTGCAAGAAGTTCAGAGCTTGTTCTGTTTGTAATTTTTTGTTCTGCCAATCTGATTATAGTGTGGCCATATCCCCTAACTCAGAATGCTTTGACCATTTAATTTTTATGCCTGTTAAACTCTTCTTGAGTGGTGCAGTTTTGTTTGACTCTAGTGAGTTGTGAAAAAGGTATACTGTATTTTTAATTAATTTAGTATTATGGAAATGACTTCCATGTAGCAATATATTGTGATCGGTAGGTTTTCTGTATAGTGTTGTTAATGATTTGTCATTTTCTTTATAAATTAGTAAATCTAAATATGCTATCTGCTCTTGACTCTGCTGTACTGTAACTCTGAGATTAAGGTCGCTAGTGTTTAAATATTCTGTGAACTGATCAAGTTCGATAGCTGTCCCTGTCCAGATGAAAAAAATATATGAAGTGTAGCCAAGATTTCACACTATGGTACTGTGTATTAATGTTCTGGTCAAGATTATGCTGTGGGGCTGGCCCGGTGGCACTAAGGGTTGAGGAGCTGGACCCCACACCTTGCACCATGCCAGCAACCCAAGTTCTGGAGTGAGCTCGGGCACTGGGGGTCGGCAGGGGAGGGAGAGGATTGAGCATCTGATGGACTGCTCTCCTCTCCTCTCTCAGGGGGAGGGTATTAGGGCTGTCCAGCATCCCAGCAACCCCCAATGAAGATCAGGGGCACTGCAGGATGTAGAACCATGCATGAGAGGGAGCGTGGCAGATGCTTGCAAGGTTGCCATGCACCATGGAGTCACTGCACACCATGCTCGGGCGGAGGGAGCTCATGGGGAACCAAAAATGAAAAAACCCTTCGGCCTGGATAGGCGATGGCCCCACAGTGCCTGGCCACCACACGTCCAACTCTGGACCTCTGCCTCTGTCCCTTCAATCTCCTCATGGACTTTTGGGGTGGGGTCTCATGGGGAGAAAGTAACGTCCTTGAAGAAGGTAGGGGTCACGGAGGGCAATAGAGTGGCGGGTGAGTTGGGAGCCTGAGAGAGGGTTTCAGGATTACCAGAAGAGATAAATAGAATGGACAAAAAAAAAAGATTATGTTGTGAATCAAATAAATACATATATGAATTCACTTAGGCAGGAGCCTTGGTTGTGCCATGGGTGTGCCTCTGGTTTGGAGATAGTACTTTTCATCAAACTTAAAGTAATCATCTGTAAAAATTAGATCAGCTAATTACTGTAATACCAGTGTTTTTGGTGTTTTATTGTGTCTCTCATCCAGTATTTTTCCCATTGCTTCCACCCCTTGTAGGTGGGAAATAGATGTATGTAAGTCAGTTATATCAGCTGTGACTAGGTAGCAATTTGGTCTGAGTCCTTCTTCTGAAATTATTTTAAATTTTTTGTATCATATCATATGAATCTCATATATATGTGTGTGTCTTTTCTTTAAATGACTGCAAATGAAAATTATAAATTGAGATATGGGTTCAAAGAGTGAGCCTTTGGCTAACACTATAAGTTGGCCTGGTGGATTGTGTATATTTTTATGAATTCTGGGTATCCCACAGAATGTGGGTATTCTTGGATTTTTATTCTATAATAGATCAGCCTCTTATTGGTGTAACCACCCCATGCTTGAGAATTCTTCCAGTATTGATTGGATATCTTTTTTTAATTCATTGTGGGGTCTACTGGAAATTCCTTGTAGTAGTTCTCATTTGTCAGCAGGTCTAAACAAATTTATTTGTAATGTTCTCTATCGATTATTACAATGCCCTCACCCTCGTCTGCTTGTTTGATTATTATTGTTTGATCTTGTGCCAAGCTGTCCACCAAGAGTTGCTGTTCCCTTTTTAGTTAGTATATTTAGGTTTCCTACAGCTAGGTTGTTTGAATAATGTAATTATTTCCCTCTCTACTGTGGTGCAAAATGCCTCTATGTGATTACTCTTGCTTGGTGGTGGATTAAAAGCTGATTTACTTTTCAGTGCTTGTTTTATCTGTTGTTCATAATCCATACTCTGTTGCATGTCACCAAACATATGTTTATGTCTAAGTTTAATTAGAAGTAGCTTGGTAAATATTTTACAAGTTGAACTGATATATGACATTAAACTATATATCCAATAAGGCTTAAAAGTGTATGAAATAAATTATATGCATTAATTTCCAGATTTAAGCCAGCCTTGTGGTGCTGAGGGTTGAGGCACTGGATGCCACACCTCGTGCCGTGCCAGCGACCAAGGTTGGGAAGTTGACTCGGGCCATTGGGAATCGGTGGGGAAGGAGAGGATTGAGCATCTGGAGGACTGCTCTCCTCTCCTGGGGAGGGATCAAGGGGTTTTCCTGCTTTGCAGTGGCCCCCAGTGGAGATCAGGGGCACTGCACTGGGTGGGGACATAAGTTGAGAGAGGCAGTGGCAGACTTCTGCAGGAGGCACTGTGCTGACATCATTGCATGTCCACCACCTCGGGGGCAACCAAAAACATAAAATTCCTCCGGCACCAGGAGGTAGATCACAGTCCTCAGGGGCAGGCACACATGCCCATCACTGGTCCTTGCCTGGTCTACTCTCTCGGGTCTTCCTCTCTCTCTGGGGTCTTGGAGTGGGGGACTCTGTCCCCAATTCCTCACTGAGTGGAGATTCAGGCAGGGCAGTAGTGCCTTTTGAGTGGGTCTCATCCGAAAGGGCCCTGGTGCCTGGAGTGCAGAAAGAAAGTTCCCAAAACAAAATTACAGATTTAAAGAAAACCTTTGCAAAAGCTAATGATTTACAAGTGAAACATCAGGGTGAATAAAAGAATGAATATTAAAAATGAAACTCAAGTAATGACTTTGTTTGTGATATGAACTACAATCCCCGCAAATAACTTTATGTTTTGGATTTTTCTTTTTATTTAAAAACCTCCCTCCACTGACTGTGCTGTGAAACCAGCACTCCTCCACCCAAGAACATAGGACCCAAAATTTTACTCCTGTGCTGACACCGTCCCCCCCCACCAACATCATGCTGCTGAGGCTGGTGGCTGGTGTTACAGAAGTAAATCCCTTCCCCTCTACCCACATGCTAATGTCCCCAGATACCCTTCAATCTCTGCCTCCCACCTGATTTCCACTGTCTTTATTAGAAACACCCAGACCCCCATTCAATTTCCCTCTGTTCCCCCACCTCCTCACCCCCACCAGCCAACACACACAAAATACAGTATAACCAGCTGCAAATAAAGAAAACATCTGTTTAGTGCCAACTCTGTAGGTTTGTAGGTCACCCGGTGTCTTCGGACACACAGTGCTAATGGCTTGTATATAGTTCATCTCTGTGTCCTGCACTATAGTAGTAGTCCTATGTATGAAATGTGCTATGCTGGTTCATTCCATTGTCTATGTTTGTTTAATCTGTTGGTTGACAAGGAGCCTTTGGAAATGAGTCCCTGACTCAAAGGTCTGTAATCCGATTGTATCAATAAATAAATAAATATAGTCCCCATCTGGTAATGGTGTGAAGGAATGAATGAAGGAATGAATGCCTGCATAAATAGTTAGGACTTTGCTCCTAGTAAAACCTGATTGGTTGACTTTTCACTCAGTCAGGTTTTACTAGGAGCAAAGACATCACCATTCATTCATTAAAGCCATTATGAGATGGAAGTCAGGCCTGAACAGAGCAGATGCTCTGTTCTGGGGGACAGTTTTCTGGATTTGCAGGTAGATTTTGCAAGTGCTGGTGGGGGGGGGGGAGAGAGGGAGGACCAGAGGGTGGGTTGTGTGAGGGACTGGGTGTTGCAAATCACTTTACTGGTTTATAAATCTGTTAATTTAAATGTGGGTATTGCTTACTGCAGTATAATTACTGGTGACCCCTGTTATCACATTATTTTAGAGTAGTTTCAAAAGTCATAATAACCTGCAAATGCTTGTAATAACTGGTTATCATGGTTTCTGAAAGCTCATACTCCACTGTTCACAAAGTCTGCAGTGGGATGCAGTGGTCATGAGCCCCTTGACAGACTGAAAACACTTACTGCTTGCAAATTCTCCACAGTCAGCTCGGAGAGCACACTGCACTCCATAAACTTGGCAGTTTACTCACAGAAAATAAAAAAACTGCCTTCTTTGTGTCCATGTATGATTTTTGGAACAAAACATCATACCAGTAATTATAAAAAATAAAGCCTATTCAGGCGTGTGTTGATGATGTGTTTTACACACCCTTGGTGAGTGATGAGCTCATAAACACCTGGTGTGTAAAAGAAACATCATGACACACATCTGCCTAGGCATTATTCTCTCTATATATACACTACATATGTATACAGTAGTGGTATGAGGTACAGGGAAGCCATTAGGGCTGTAGTCCCTGCATATACACATTTGTAGTCCACTGTATAGTTCCTGCCATGCCCAGAGGCATTCCTTTGTCTATCCAGCAGAGACTGACCCGTGTTTTCTGTAGTATAAATAAAGATGGCCACTGAACTGATGTGCTGCATCTGAGTCCGTCCATCTGAGGCACTAAAATACCACATTGGTGATGAAGATTCTCAGAAAAATGACCCCCCAGGTGATAGAAAGATCAGGTAAGTTGCTGCATGTTCCCTAAGTGAAAAGTAATCCCTCTAATATGTTGCACTGGACCATCACACTGACCCTGACCAGCTCCAGCATACCAGTTGTCCCCTGACAGCTGCAGAATCCAGCTTCTGACTAGTCATCATTCCTGATGCTTACACATTCTCTTTGGCTGCAGACACCCAGTGTTATTGTGATCACACTGCCATGATAAGCTATTCTACAGGGAAAACACAACTAAATAAATATAAAACAGCCTCCTCCTCTGCTGCCTGCTCCCTGCATCTGAAGCTTCTGTGATCACAATCCAGGCACCCCCCCCCCAAAAAAAAAACACTCTCTGGCAATTGGACAGCTCTTGGGGGACACACTGATACATTAAAAAAAACATTTTACATGTAGAAAAGGTCACGAAAGAGCAGAACACTGCTGGAAATCCTGAGCATCTGAAAATAAGGGAGCCATACATCTCCCAGACACTAATGACTGCTGAAACTCCAAAGCAGACACCACCTCCATTTAGCTTGCACAGCCAAAACAATGCTTTCTACCCACTACACCCTCTAGGCTGGAGGACTGGAACTACACCTCTCCAGCACCAAGCAGCACAGCATCAGCACCTATTGACTGAACTGCATAACTGAAGCTACATTTTTGGAATTCCATGCAGAATTGCACACCAGAGCACAGTAAGTTCATCAGCTTTCCTAATGACATGGCACAGCTTATATGTGTACCAGAATTTGATGAATCAAATCAAAATTTTCATTTTTACCTAGAGCATTTTAAATGCTCGCTGAAGGCAAACAAAATTGAAGATGACAAAAGGGTAGAGGCCTTCCTAGCAGTTTTGCTGCCACAGATTTATGCTCTTCTCTGGAATCTCACTACACCGGATGGCATCCTGACCCAGACATATGTGCAAATCACCAAGACACTTGTATGGCATTTTAAACCCCAGTCGCTTGTCATTGCTGAACATTACAATTTTCATCATCGGAACCAAAAGGAGGTGGAACTTATTGCTGACTATTGTACATTATTGCATTGAAGCATCTAGCATGTACCGGTCCATTTGGCCTATCCCTGGATGAGGCCCTGCAGGATTGCTTTCTCTGCAGTCTGAGAGGGGAATCCTATTGTAGATGGCTTTTGTCAGAAGTAGACAAAGTTAATTCAGTCTGTGACATTACACTCACTGAGGAGCTCACCCAAAAAGGTTCCAGGGCACTAACAGGACACTCTGAACCACAAATGAGTGGGGTTCACAACGTCACCCATGTACCTTGACCCAAAGGACATTTCACACCACATAATAGTCTGCCACCCATTTGTCAGCAAACCTAAACATTTCAGAAGCTGGCACCACAGGGCACTCCCACAAGGTCAAAAAACTGTCTTACTTGTATGGAGATAGCCACCACTAAAGCACATGCTGATTATGACATGAGAAATGTCATAGCTCTGGGAAAGTGGGTCACATACAGAAAGTGTGCAAAAGTGAGTCATGGACTGCTCATGCACAGCATGTCATAGACACCACTCCAGCAACCAAAACAGAAGATGAGATGAGAGGATGCCACTGTTCAAGGTCTATGAAATGCAAGCCATTGGCAAGGACATTTTCCTACAGGTCCAGTTGGCAGGACAACTGGTTAGTATGCAGTTGACACCATAGCAACAGTATCTCTTTTGCCAAGGTACATCTACAGAGAAACTTAAGCAGTGCCTGTTTCAACCATCATATATTCAGCTCTTATCTTACACTGGAGACTACATCCCTGTGCTGGAGAGAGTCAGATACCAGTCACCTTTGAGGGAGGAATGTGAACCTTGCCTCTGGTGATAATGCAAGGGGAAAGACCTGCATTACTAGGAAAAAAATGGCTCAGGAAGATCAAGTTGAAATGGGGAAAGACCTCCAGCTTAAATACTATAACCAAGGCACCACAAGGTGAACTAGAAAGGGTACTGGACAGATATGGTCCTATTTTCCAGGATGGCTATGGCACAAGCCAAGACTTCAAGGTGAAGATCAGAGTGCAAATGGGAGCCACTCACATTTTTCACAAGCCTTAATTAGTACTTCATGCCTTAAGGGAAGCAATAGAGAAGGACCTGAACCATCCTGAAAGCTATGGTATCATGTCATGAGTAGAAAGGAGCGACTGGGCTGCCCCTATGCTGGTGATACTGAAGCAAGACAAAGTAGTGAGGCTGTTTGGTGACTACAAAGTTACAGTGAACCACTGTATAGAGCCAAACCAATATCTATTACATAGTGCAGATGACTTGTTTGCCACACTAGCAGGTAGAAAGTTATTTAGTAAGTTGGACTTACATTTTACATACTAGCAGTTTGAATTGGAACCAGAGTCAGAACCATATCTAACCATCAACACCCACAAGGAACTTTACCAATATCATTGCTTAGCCTACAGAGTTTCCCCAACACCAGCAATTTTTTAGCACACAGTGGACCAGATACTGCACAGACTGGACTGTGTAGCCTGCTTTATGGATGATACTGTATGTTTGTAACAGCATTCACAATGGGAGAGCATCTGACAGTCCTGGATTGAGTTGTGTCCCAACTGCAGAGGTATGGACTGAAAGTAAAGCTCGCCAAATGTTGATTTCTACAAAACTGTGTTGAGTACCCAGACTACCAGATCAGTGCCCAATGCCTACACCCAACAGACAGCAAGGTGGAAGCAATAGTGAAGGCACCTGTGTCAAAAACTCTAATAGAGTTAAGATAATTTTTAGGCCTCTTAAACTACTAGAGACAGTTGTTAGCCCATTTGTCCACATTGTTGCAAACACTCCATGACTTGCTGCAGAAAGAAGCCCAATGGAATTGGTCACCACAGTGTGAACAAGCATTCCAGGCTTGCAAGTAGCATCTTCTAAACAGCAAGTGGTTAGCAGTGTCTCCATATGGAGTGGGGATTGTCATCTGTCATATGTTACCTTTTAGGGAGGAACACCCAATTGCTTTTGCTTCCAGGACCTCATTCCCAAGCTAAAGAAACCATGCTCAGATCAAGAAAGAAGCCTTGAGCATAATTTTCATGACAAGAAGTTCCATAAGTATTTGAACAGACAGAAATTTAGTCTGCTAACAGATCACAAGCCTCTACTGGCAATTTTGGGGCCAAAGGCAGCAAAACTCACTATTGTAGCACTCAGGATGCAGTGATGGACCCAGATTTTGTTGGCTTATGACTATGACATTGAATACAGACATTCTCAGGATCACACAAATGCAGATGCATTATAAAGACTGCCACTCAAAGGTTCTCCAGAGAAAGAAGATGATGGGGCAGTATTCCACTTTCCACATCTGAGGAATTACCCACTGCTTCACAAGATGTTGCAGAGGATATAAGAATAACAGATCCTGTCCTCTCTTAATTCCTAGATTTTACCCTAAATGGTTGGCCTAACTTCACAAGAGACCAGACTCTCCAACCTAACTGTGACAATAAGACTAGTTGTCCACAGAGCTAGGCAGTGTTCTTTTGGGAGATAAAGTTGTGATACCTTCAAAATTCTGCAAGAGATTATGGTCTGACTTGCATGACAATCATCCAGGAATCTCTTGGATTAAAGCAATGGCCAGAGGATACCTCTGGTGGCCAGGAGTTGGTTAAGACATCCAGCATCTTATCAACTAATGCATGCAATGCCTAGCAGTCTGAAACCAACCTGAAACTGCAACCTTGTATTCCTGGTTCTGGGTTACCACACCCATGGACGTGCTTTCATGCTAACTATGCAGAAGTGGGAAAACATCATTACTTAGTAGTAATTGCTGTCCACACCAAATGGCTGCAAGTGTTTTCCACACCAGTCACAACTACAGAAAAGACTGTACACCTTCTAGGACAACATTTTTACGCATATGGACTACCATGGGAGTTAGTGTCAGACAACAGTCTAGTTTTATTCCCATGACTTTAAACTGTTCTTAATGTAGCACAGGGTCTGATATATTTCGGATCCACCTTATCATACAAAATCCAGTGGTGCAGCTTTGCAAGCTGTTCAGACATTCAAAAAAGTTTGGACTAAACAAGATTCTCACTCAGTACCTATAACTCAAAGGTTTGCTCATTTCTTGAGCACTTACACTCCTCACTCTGTCATGGAATGAACACCTGCTAAACTGTTCCTAAAATGTCAATAGTGTACCCGTTCATCATTGCACAAGCTGAATTTGGCTGATTCTGTTGAAAATCATCAACTGCAGCAGCAAAAGGGTCACGACAAGTTGACCAAACCTCTACAGATTTTCCATTCTGGGGAGACAGTAATGGTTCAAGGCAGTAGGCATCCCAAGGTTTCTTGGATTCCTGGGGTGGACCTCTGACCTATGCCATTCATGTGGAACATTGACTTATTCATGTACATGTGGATCACTTGTTACAGTCAAAGGTTCCAGCTCATGCTGATGAAGAAGTTACTCCAGATGACAACAGTGACACAGAGGACCTTGCTTCTGCCCATAGAATTCCACTGGGACCTGTGCCAAATAATATCAAACTACCTGTTTCACTGACACTGGTTGTTCCAGCCCACAGATACCCCTTGAGGCATTGAAGAGCACCACATAAGACATGGCCATTGACTCATGTCCTGAACTTGTACTTCTTTGCAACAGGACTGTTAGTTGTACTGTTACCAGTGAGGCAGAATTATCCCCTAAACTTGTTTCTGTATACCGTATACTCTACTTTGGGCCAGAAGATAGGAAATGTTACTGCTGAAGTATTTTAGACTAGCCTTTGTCTAAAAGTGAGGAGTGTAGTACATACATACATATAGATCTATGTATATCAGTAGAAGATTATGAGAAACCATTAGGGCTGTAGCCCCTGCATATACAGATTTGTAGTCCACTGTATAGTTCCTGTCATATCCAGTGGGCATTTCTTTGTCTGACCAGCTGTGACTGACCCGTATTTTCTGCAGTATGAGTAAAAATGTTCACTGAACTAATGTGTTGCATCTGAGTCCATCTGTCTAGGGCACTAGACTATGACACGTTTGGAATATGAAAGTAACTGCCCCCCCCCAAAGCAGCAATTGCTATGCCTCATGGTCTGCTGATATAAAGACTCTCCAAATGCTCTCTTGTACTTTAAAAAAGCCTTAGTTACAGAATTTCAGAGATGGAACACTGCATATATTAATATTTGCAGATTTGCCTCCAATTCTGAATATTGTAAGAATCATTCTAATTGAATGCATGACTTGTCTTTGGTTTCCCCTTGTTGCAAAATGGTCTCACAGCCTGAGATGTTTTATTTTTAATATCATTTATAGTCAGGTATTCAAGTGTCTAGCCACCTGTCTTCAGCTTCTCCCAGTGGTGCATTTACTGTTCTGCAATGACAAGAACTCACTCATGAGACTTTTGTTATTAGCAATGACACTTTTGTTATTATTGTTAGTATTGCACTGATTACCAGCACTGTTTGAGCATGGATCCATCCTGCACTAGTTGCTCCTGAAACCATGCCTTGTGCCTAGTTGGCCTTAACCAGTTATCAAAGAATAAACAAACTCTGGTCAGAGCCACTACGGCTGCTAATGCATTAACTTGACAAGGGTGTTTCATGGGCTTAAATGTAAAGATGAATTGCTGTAGGTAGCTTTGTGGGTATATTTTATTTTCAGTAAAGTCAGATCATTTATCTGGTTGATCATGTGTTTCCCATGTGTATAAATGTGAGCAGTGAGTGAGTTTTGTACTATGAGGGGAAGGAGAGGGAGCTCCAGACTGAGGCCTTCAAGTTATGGTAGAGTTGTATAATTCTGTGTTTACACATACCTATCCAGTAGAATTTTTGTATTCAATGAAAACAAAGGATACTAATGTCAATAATATGGGTAGAATAATAATAGAAATATTAATGGAGCACAATCTATACCCCTAAATGGAAGATCTAAAGGTGATATGGAAGGTAATTATATCTACGTATCTGCCAGGGGTAGCTTCCTTGTAGACTATGTCTTCTGGACAGGGCATCTGGATTATTAGCACTATTTATCTATCCCACTAAGAACAGAAAGTGACCACTTTATGGTCATAATTGAAACAAAACCTTAAAAGGAAACTAGACCAAATAGTGATACAGATGTCATATTGTTCACTGAAATTATACCTTCAAAAAAATTATATGGAAACAAAACCTATAGGGTGATAAATCATTGTTACTCACACATTCTGTTTTAAATGAAACAGTACAAACTTTGGCAGCCTTGTATTTGCCAACTCTTTTACAGTTTATTAATTCACTATTTACAGGAATAAAGTTCAAACTAGAATGTCTGGTTACAAATAAACAAAATGATCATGTGCAATCTTGGTATGAAAAGGAATGTAGAGAGATGAAAGCCATGATTAAGAAAATGTATAAAGCCTACAATAAATCAAAATGTAAACTGGTACTTACAGGCTTAAATAAGGCAAGAAGACTCTATAAAAATTATTGTGTGAAAAGAAGCAGAAGTACTATGTGAAACAATGGTACCTAATGTTAACAGCAGTTGAGAATAAGGACTGCAAGGCATTTAAGACATTAGTGGCCAAGGGGACAGATAAATATAAAGTAGATATTGATACTTACATCTCTGAGTAAAGGTGGCTGGAATATTTTAAGAATATGTTCTATTGTCCTGATGAAAATAGTAAATATTAATTGGCCGTATCTGACCATTCATTTAAGCTTATAACTATGGATGAAGTTTTCGTGTCATTTATTCACTAAAAAGGCAAAAAGCTGTGGGACCAGATGGAATCCCGGCAGAGGTACTGTATATTTAACTGCTGCAGCGTTATGGTGTAAGTTCCTGATCATTTTCTATAAGAAGTAGATTGAAATTAATAGATACTCTGAGACTTGGAAAGGTACTAATATTGTACCTATTCACAAAAAAAGGAAGCCTTTCTGTACCAGCAGTGTATAGGTCCATTAGACGTTTGGATGTAGATTGAAAGATATTTTCAAAAGTGATGTTAGAGGGGCTCAAGAAAGAAATAGATAGAACTGGGGGTATCTCACCCTATCAAGCTGGCTTTAGGTCCATTTATTCTACAATCAATAATATTTCTGTCTTAAACCACCTCATTGAGAAATACATCAGACTTGGAGGCCAAAAGCTGCATGCCATATTTATTGATTACTTCAGTGCCTTTGACAACATTTCACAAGGGATTCTCTGGGAAATCCAGATAGATCAAAGTATAGACCCAAACCTGGCTGCAATTATGGCCCAAATTATACACTGATACATGAGCTAAGATTAGAATGGATCATAATGGACATCTAACAAGTTCTTTTGAAAGTAATGGAGGTGTCAGAGATGGCTGCATGCTTGCCCCCTTGTTCTTCACCCTGTGTATAGAAAAATATGCTCCTTGACTGTAAAATTATTGATCAGGATTCCCCAAAGATTAAGACTCTTATGTGCTCTATATTAGCATACACAGATGTTATTGTTATCTTTTCACTTACTAAAAGAGATCTACAGACTAAACTAAACTTCATCTATGAAAGATCAAAGGAGCTAAAATTAAAGATCAATTTGAACAAATCCAAGGCTGTCATATTTGGAGGGAGAATGACAGAGGGCAACTGGTATGTTGGCAATAACAAAATAGTGGTAGTCTCAAGTTACACCTATCTAGGAGTAGTGGTTCAAGGGAACTGTTACTGGAGCAGCATTTGGAAATGCTTTTGGAAAAACTAAAAAAAAACTATGGCAGGGTTATCTATATTTAACCTTAAATATGGAAGGATGTCAATCAAACCTCTCATCCATGTAGTAAAAGTGAAATTTGACATGCAGCTCCTATATGGATCTGAGATATGGGAAATAAAAAATATAAATAGATTCATGGTGCTTTTGTACAAAACTCTGCATAGCCTATTAAGACTGAATCATTCATGTCCAGCCTCCTATCTGAGGTCAGAATTAGGACTAACAAATATCAATGCACTTATTGAACGCAAAAAGCTTAGTTACTGGATAAAGTGCACAAGGATGGAGGATGGCATGTTAGCCAAACACTGCTTATATGAAAAGGAATCCTGGCATTGTTTGGGGTTTAAGACTGGATATTAGTTTAATAATACAATTTTGCTACTAGAAGAAGATAAACTAATGAATATCAGGCAGGCAGCAGACCAGAGAATAGTTTTAAGCCTGAAATATAAAAAATATGTACCCAACAAGGTAACTAGATTCTGGAACAAGATGGATTTGGATTCAATCGCTGCATCACCTTACTCTATCTGGTTCTCACAAAACAATAATTATCATGGTTATAAGCCATATTTGGATGCAATTACTGACCAAATGTTTAGACTCATATTTCTGAGTTATAAATTCTAACAATTCAACAGTAATGTCCTAGCCTATCAATTCAAAAACTGGGTGTACAGTCAGAGGAATGCAATTGTGGCTACAGGGAAAAGAATGATCTAATGCACGTGTTATGGAACTGTACATGGTACGTGAAACAAAAACAATATTGTTTAAGCCACTTTCTTTCCACTCTTTACCAAGTGGATAAAGAAATACTTACTAATATATTAATGCATACAAAAGACACTTGGGCACTTGAGAGAATGGCCAAGTATTTCCATGCTATTAATGAAATAAAAAAAAGATTAAAGTTACTCTGAAAACGCAGGTGGCAAGAAAGCTCCCCGTTACACACTTTCACTTTATTATAAGAATGTTTTCCCTTTATAGTGAATATTTGCACTTTATTATATGAATATATGCTGCTACCAGGATATACAAAATGTATTTAAAATGTTGGATTGCACCAACCTGTATGTGATTTATTTATTTATTTAATAATAGTGGTGGGTGAAGTGGCCGAAATTCACTCTGCAAAGTGATTCATGAAGTAACGTGGAATCTGCAAAGTATTGTGCAATGCAAAGTGGAGTACTTTGCGTTATAATGGGAAACGCGAAGTCCATAGAAAACAATGGCTTTGCATTATTCCGCCTTCCCCAAACCACTTATCCACCAATTTTAAGGTGAAGTACATTGAAATCAATGTACTTCACCTCACTTCACCTTGTTCTTGAGCTACAAAAGTGAATTTTGCAGTGCTTCATGGGATTGCAGGTCATGTGGGCTCTAGATTGTTCTGCACAGCCTCAGTTCTGTGTAGTGTGTGTAGTGGAAGAAGAAGAAGACAGTTTCTGCTCAGAGTGCTGAGATTCAAATCCTCTGAAAGCTGTTAAAAAAGCTTTTTTGAGCAATTCTTTTTGCTCACAATTTAGTACATCGATTGTAGGAAACCCTCCTGTGCTCATATCATTGAGTGTTTATTGTTTTGTGTGTGGATTTTAAATGTTAATTTAGGACAGTCAGTCTGTGTACTGTGAAGTGTGCTTTGGGAGAGGGACGTATCTGTGGTGTAGTAGATTAACTGGGAAACAAAGGCAGTCTTTCTGTTTTGGTTATATTTTTCTTGTATAACTGTGTTAATGTACACACAGTAATATTTTCAGTCATTTTTGACATTTTTTTTTTGCTGATTGTTGTGGTGCAGCAGTGTATAATTTCAGTTTGTCTAAAACATTTTGTTATATTGCTAAAGGTTTTCAGTTTACTATGCATTAGTGCGTGAGTGTGTGTGTTATGTGTGCCATTAAATCATACACCTTTATTGTGCCATGGAATAATTGCATCATTGTGAACCTGCTATCCACTGCACCTGCATGAATTTTTTGTACTGCATTGTGGTATCTTTACTGATAGTGGACTGTTACTGCAATGCACTACCCCCTCCCCAACTGGCAAAGGGTATTCTTTTCCAGATTTGGATTTATGACTTGTGACCACTGGTTAGGTGTTGTTGTGCCTTTGTGTCTGCATCTCTTGAGTGTGTAGCGCAATCTTAATCTGTCTGTGCATTGGCAGTACACCATTAATTATGGGAGACTGCATTTCTTGTTATACTCTCATTTCACTTTGTCAGCACTTGGGAATTTTCTAGATGCAAGACAGTAGCATTTTGGTAATGCACATTAATTCTGGTGACTGTGTGTGACCACTGAGCACATGACGGAGTGCGCCATTAATTCTGGGAGACTTTGCATTTTTTGTTACCCTCTCATTTCACTTTGTCAGCACTGGGGAATTTTCTGTACACAAGACAGAAGCATTTTGGGGATGCAAATTAATTCTGGTGACTGTGTGTGACCACTCTGCAAATGACTGAGTGTGCCATTAGTTCAGGGAGATGTTGCATTTCTTGTTATGATCTCATTTCACTTCGTCAGCACTGGGAAATTTTCTGGACACAAAACAGTAGCATTTTGAGGATGCACATTAATTCTGGTGACTGTGTGTGACTACTGCATGCATGATGTCTGAGTGCGTCATTAATTCTGGGAGACTTTGCATTTCTTGTGCTCTCATTTCACTTCATCACCTATAGCACTGGGAAGTTTTCTGGACACGAGACATGAGCATTTTGGGGATGCACATTAATTGTGGTGACTGTGTGTGTGAAGGGCTGCCAATATTATTGTCACTTCGATTTACTTCGTGTTAAGGCAGAATGACAAGGCAAAGTAATAATTACAAGACAAAGCGAGCCTTTTCCATTGACCACTCTGTGTAGCTGAGTGACAACACGAAGTGCCCACTTTGCTGGCACTTCACTGGCAAAATTTAAATTCACTGCATCTCTATGTATTAACAACTGTCTTCTATTTTTAAATTCTCTTATATAACTTTCTGTAATGTTATTCTCATTGTAAAGATTAGTCAGCCAAACAATAAACTTGGATTGATTCATTGAAGTTATGGTAGAAGAAATGGTGCAGATAGAAGAGGTATGGCTACAATGTGGAATGAGGGCCAACCTGGAAAGATATGCACCTATACTGAGGTGATGGGCAGCTTGCATTAGGGAGGCAACCATAGTCCTCAGTGCACAGTTTAAATGTTACTTTGATGGACATTTAAAATAGCCGAGGGGGCTGATGAACAAATGGGAGAGGCAGAAAGTGGGCCACCACAGGCTGAGATAGAGAGAAGGGAGATCCCAAGCAAGGGGTTAGCAAAGGAGGAAGGGAGAAAAGAGCAGTCAGTGAAGAAAGATGAGGAAGGAGGAGCAATTGGAAAAAGGAGAAAATGACAAGAAGAAAGCTGAGGGATGTCAAAATGGTGCAAGGTCTGCATCAGAAGCCCTATGAGAGGAAACTGAAAGAGTTCAATATGTACATCCTAGAGAAGAGGAGGGAGAGTTGGGATATGATGGAGCCCTTTAAATAACTCATGGGGGTTAATAAGACACAGAAGAAAGGAATGTTTAAAAAAGGTGCTGTAGAACAATTGGTCATAATATGTAGCAGGAGGGAGGTAGATTCAGGAGAGATGTGAAGAAGTACTTCTTCACAGAAAGGGTGTTGGATTTCTAGAAAAGTTTTCCATGAGAGGTGGTAGGGGTGAAACCAGTGGTGGCTTTCAAAAACGCCTTGGATAGGCACAACCCTTGGAGGAAGGAAGGGGATGGAAGAGAAAGTGATGTAGATCAAGCTGGGTCTCCTGCAAAACTGTTCATATTTAAAAACGGGCAGACTAGATGGGCCCCGCAGTCATTATCTGCCATCAGTTTCTGTGTTTCTATATATGACAGGTTATGCGATTCAAATGGATACAGTGTAAAATTATTAATATGCACAATGTCGATACTGTAAATTGTGTGATACAAATAATTCATGTTGTACTATACTACACAGACATGATAATCAAATCATTAATAATATGTACATTGATCAAGGGATAAAAAAATCAAGTGGAACATGTGTGAAGGAATATACTACTCATAGAGTTCTGACACCATGAGAGGTACAAACTGTACAAATTTACTCTATTATGATGGTACCCAGCTGCATAACAATGTTGAGTAAGCTACAGTATGGGATTTTTTTTTATTTTTGTTTTATTTTTAATAATCCAGTCATTGTCTACACAGTGATGACAGATAGCCCAGATAGCAAGGGATGCTCTTTACAAGTTGTGATCTTGTTTTTTTTTTTGTTGGTCAATTCATTTTTGGAAAATCACTTATAATGAAACTGCAATTCTGTTCAATCAATTAACTTTTGGTTTGGAGGGCAGAAGGAGGTGGAAGAGACAATGCTGTAGATCAAGTTGGGTCGGTAGCAAAAGTGAACATATTTATATATGGGCAGACTAGATGGGCTAAGCAGTCATTATCTGCTATCAGTTTTTATGTTATTTTGTACACCAGGTCACGTGATTCATATGGCTAAGTGTAAAAGTATTAATATGTGCAATGTTGATATTGTAAACTGTGTAGCACACATGATTCATGTTGTACTATGCTACACAGACACAATAATCAAATGGGTAATAGAGCATAAGGGAGTTGAGACAGCTAGGTGTTGCAAGCTCAATGAGAGCTGGTCACATGTATTTTCCTGTGGACAGAGTGCAGAGGGATGCCCGGATACTTATCATCCATGTACAGTCTGATGTCATGCCTCTACACAACATTGCAGGTATAAAACACTGATAAGAGCTTATTGCTTTCCTGTTTCCAACACTGTTTCCTCTAATGCTTGGGAGTTATTATTAGGAATTCTGAGGCAACTGGAGACATTATGCATCCATATATACTGCAGCTGTCTCATAATTGTGTAAAATGATCATTTAGTTATCCCCATGCATATGTGTGTCTAGTTTTCTCTGGGTTCCTTTTTTCCACAAAGAGCTGTGATAAAGAGTAAGAACTAATAGAAATTGCTATTGTCCAACTCCAAAGTGTAAAATAGTATGATGTGGGAAGGGGTACACAATATTTTCCTTACACATCCAGCAAATGGTCCAGTGCTGCTTCATGCCAGCTGAATAAATGCTAGGGTCTAAAATTTAGCCACTGGCTAAAATGCAGCCAGTGTTTTACCCTCTTATGAACTAAATTAGCCACTCTACAAACATGGTCTGATGTTGCTTGACTGTCTCAGTGACCAAAATATCCTGGGATTCTCCATTGTTTGGTGCCAGAAACAGACTAACAGATATCATATTCTCAAGGGACAGTAAATGAACTTGTACTCTCTAGCAGGCGTTGTTCATGATTTGGTCATTTAGTTATCCTCCATGCATGTATGTGTCTAGTTTTCTCTAGGTTTCTTATTCACACAAAGGGCTGTGATAAGTAGTAAGAACTAACAGAAACTGCTATTGTCCAATTCCAAAGTGTAAAAGAATATGATGTGGGGGAAGGGTGCAAAATATTTCCTTTATACGTTCAGCAAATGGTCCAGTGCTGCTTCATGCCAGCTGAGTAAATGCTAGGGTCTAAAAATTAGCCACCGGCTAAAATGCAGCCAGTGTGTTAACCACTTGTGAACTGAATTAGCCACTCTACAAACATGGCATTATGCTGCTTTCCTGTCTCTGTGACCCAAACATCCTGGGGCTCGCCACTGATTGGTGCCAGAAATGGACTGAGAGATGTCACAGATATCACGCTCTCAAGGGGCAGTGAGTGAACTTGTACACTGTAGCAGGCATTGCTCATGATTTGGTCATTTAGTTATCCCCATGCATATTCTGTATGTATCTAGTTTTCTCTAGGTTCCTTATTCTCAAAAAGGGTTGAGATAAGGAATAAGAACTAATAGAAATTGCTATTGTCCAACTCCAAAGTGTAAAAGAATATGATGTGAGGAGGGGTACAAAATATTTCTTTTACACATCCAGCAAATAGTCCAGTGCTGCTTCATGCCAGCTGAGTAAATGCTAGGGTCTAAAAATTAGCCACTGGCAAAAATGCACCCAGTGTTTTAGCCACTTGTGAACTGAATTTGCCACTCCACAAACATGGTCTGATGCTGCTTTCTTTTCTCTGTGACCTGAACATCCTGCGGTTCTCCACTGTTCGGTGCCGGAAATGAACTTACAGTTACCATGTTCTTAAGGGGCAGTGAGTGAACTTGCACTGTCTTTCAGGCTTTGCTCATGATGTTTGTGAAGACAAAAATAAATTGTTCTGCTGCATGTCACCAACTGCCCAAACATACTGATGAATGCAACAGGATTGGCCTGCAGTGGTGTGGTGGAACAGCCAGCCACATTCAGTTTCATTCTTCAAAATGTCTTAGCCACAGTGATGAAAGGAAGCCTAGAAATGTTAGCCACCTTGATTTTACAGTAGCCATTGCTGATCCTTTATGCACACCCAGTGCCAGGAAGAATAAAAACTGACAACTGTCAATGACTAAAATAAATAAGGAGCAGGACCTCTCTCTTTTTTCCTCTTCATTTTTATTTATTTATTGCAATGTAATACACTTTATTGATTTCAAGGATGACAACTCACAAATTGCAGTATCTATTAAGCAACAGTTAAAACAAAAGATGGAAAATAATTTAATATCAACACCCACAAGAAACAGTCCTCCCCTCCTCCTCCCCCAGCCACCCCTGATCCTTTGTGCAACAGTGGAAGATAATTCCAATGGGGGGGTACATCAATGTAGAACAGCACTGGGGACTAATATGGCTAGATTCATTGATAGACTAGAGGTGAAATTCCATTCTTTCAGGTATTTCCAAAACACTAACACTTATTAATATTGAAATACAAGAGTGACCAGCAATCTTGGAACGTATCCCAAGTGTAATTAACTACAGCCACAGTACACACTGAGAGGCTAAGGCAGACATAAATTCCTGGAGCCATTCAGGGAATGAAGGTGCCCATTCACCTTTCTAGTGCCTCAAAATAAGAAGTTTAGTTACAAAGGCTATCTAAGCTATGTAAGACCTGGAATGTGCTGTCTGGATAGAGGTGTAATCTCCCAAAATACATGTTTCAGTCTTGAGAAATTTGGAGAAGTCAAAAATAGGGGCTAACCTAGCGAGTATGAGTGTCCAGAAAGATTTAATCTTGGGGAAAATCCATAACTTGTGATATAAGGTGCCATCTTCTATTCCACAGGTCTCACATATGGGCGAATGGTCTTTGCTCATTCTATATAACTTAGATGGAGAAAAGTATAGCTGACTTAGGATATTAAACTGAAATAGCCTTAGGCTATCTTGCTTAACATAATGAGATATGTCTAACCAAATTTTATTCCAGTACAAATCTGGCTGGTCAGTGGCTAACATCAGGTCAGGTCCCTTCAGGTCCGGACCCCTTCCAACACACACCTGCTGCCTTTGGAGCTCTGAAATGCCACTGCTTAAGCAGGTCAGGACCCTCTCCAATACACACCTGCTGCCTTGGGAGCTCCAAAATGCCACTGCTTAGACTAGCAGGTCAGGACCTAGTCCAACACACACTTGCTGCCTTGGGAGCTCTGACATACCGCCGCTTAGATTAGCAGGTCAGAACCCACTCCACCACACGCTTGCTGCCTTGGGAGCTCCGAAATACCACTGCTTAGACTAGCAGATCAGGATCCCCTCCAACACACACCTGCTGCCTAGGGAGCTCTAAAACACTGCCGCTTAGACTAGCAGGTCAGGATGCCCTTAAACACACAGCTGCTGTCTTAGGAGCTCTGAAACACCGCTGCTTAGACTAGCAGATCAGAACTACATCCAACACACACCTGCTGCCTTGTGAGCTCTGAAACACTGCTGCTTAGACTAGCAAGTATGAGTCGTCCTCCACTTCCAGCTGAGTCACTTTGTCTAGGGAGTAGTGAACAGTGGATTTGAACCTGGCTCCTTTCTGCCTGCATACCAGTGCTGACTTGTTTTCTTACTCGCTGCTGTGTGCTTTCTACAGCTTCCTTCAGTGGCACAGAGTACTTACACTTAGAATCTGTGCAGAATTTATAGTTAAAAAATTCATAGTTAAAAAAAAAAGTTTCCCATTTGCAAGTTATATCCAGCTACTCCCAGAGGTCACTGCTTCCTTCTCCTTCACACCCAAAGTAGTCTTCTGACATTCTTTTGCATAGCTCTTGCTCAGGTTTGGAGTGCTTCAGCTTGGAGTAGAGGATGCTGTGGCCTCTTCTTTTAGTGGTGGTGACCATGACCACCCACATTTATCCTACCTCATGCTTTTTCAATAGTTTCCCGTAGATACTCTCTCCACCCACATTTTTCTACCCCAGGCTTTTCCCCGATCCTGCTACTGTTGCATATCTCTGGGGTTAATCTGAACTTCCTCCTCTTAGCTGGCCCATCTTTAAGCTTTAATATGGTGCTGGGTATGGTGCTGGCTTTTACTTAATTACTTGCAGTCCTAGGCACAGACCAATTGCTGCTCACTCTCAGGCAGGACACAGGGCAGACCACAGACCCTCTGTAGAGGAAACTGCTATATGGTTATGAAATATCTCAGAGTCTACAAATGTCAGATCTCTCTCCTCCTCTTGGGTCACTTCTGAAATTCCTGCTAACCATTAAGTTGTTACTCACTGGGGATATTGAAACTAACCCTGGCCCTCCATGTCCTAATGTTCCAACTGTGTCACCTTCTATGGCTGTATGGGCTAATGCCAAAGATCTGAAACTAGTCCACATGAATATTAACAGCCTCAGACCTAAAATGCATGAACTCGAGGCTTGGGTAAATATGCACTCCTCTAACATAATTACTATATCTGAAACCTGGCTCAAGCCTAGTATCCTAATGCATGAGGTTGATCTCCAGGAGTTTAAGTCCTTTAGACATGATAGATGTGGTAGGAAGGGTGGTGGAGTTATCATCTACATAAAAAAACTCCCTAAATGCTTCCCTGCTGGCAATGCCAGACCATACCCAATCAGGTGGCAAGGTGGTGTTCATCAAAATACTGCTTTGCGAGACTAAGCCCCTACTAATAGGCTGCATCTACAACCCACCTAAGACTGAAAAAGATGCCTTAAAGAGCCTTCTGGCTCTGATCCTGGGGCTACCTCAGTGGGAGAAAATAATCCTTGGTGACTTTAACCTCCTGGGGTCAGCACACCATTAGTGATATAAAGTACAGCTTGCTAGAGGTCAACTTGACCCAAATGATCCAAGGACCCACTAGGTTGAACATTAAGTCATGAAACCACACCACATTAGATTGGATTCTTGCTTCCAACCCCAGTAGTTTCAAACTGGCTGGGACATTTGTGAACTTCATAAGTGACCATGCATCTATATTCGGCATCTGGAAAAATGACCATGCCAACCCTTAACCCAGATCTTTTTGGGCTCAGGATTAATCCAATTTCATCACTTGCTCCTTTCTTGAAATCCTGGCAGTGGTGGATTGGACTCAAATCAAACTAGCCCCCAATCTGGAATCAGCCCTTGATTTCTTCATCAATAACTTCCTCTCGGCTGCCAATAAGCATGCCCCCCTGAAACAAGTCAGAGTAAAGGGAAAACACTCAAGGTGGCTGTCCAGAGACCTTACAAAAACAAATAAGGGTAAGAGACAAAGCCTGGGAAAAACTCAAATGTACAAATCTAACTAAGGATTGGGTTGAATATAGAAAATTCAGAAATAAGTGTAAAAAGGAATGAAAATTAGCTAAAAGGCAATACCTCCAGAAACAACAAACTAAAAACCTTTCAGACCCTAAAAAATTTTGGTCCCAAATTAAGCCTCTCCTAAAAGGGCACACCACCATGAGAAAAGAGACATAGTAGTAAATGGTGTCCACTATACCAACCTACAAGATGCTGCTAATGGACTAAATGCATTCCTCAGTAGCACGTGTGGTTGGCACCTGAAAGTCAGTGCTGTCCAAAATGGTGACACGATGTGGGCGAAAGCCCAAAAGGTGAGGGGGCAGGAAGGGTGACCAGATGTAGGGTTGTGGGTGACCCTAGTGACAGGATGTTGCTATATGTATTTGTGTGCACATGTGTGGGGGGGTGGGAGTGAGCGTGGCCTGGGAGGGGGCAGAGAGGATGCAGGGGGTGGTACTGCGGTCAGCTGCCAAGCTGCCCCATGGCATCGGTGTTGGCCTCCGCTTGCATTCTGTGGGGTTCTGGGTTCAGGACTAGGTCTGGGTGCTACTGCGTTTTTGTTGTGCCATGCCCAGAACTTGAATTTATTTTGCATTTGCACCCCCGACATGCACCCCCATGGAGTTAAGAATCTTTAAGTAGGGGGGTGTGGGGGTGAAGCCCCCTGAGTGAGGGGGAGGGGGTCACTGCCCCCCTACAGAAAGCAACGTATTTAAATCCCCGGCGCTGTTCTTCCATGCACTGAGGATGTCAGGGTGGCGAAACTGTTTTCATCTCCCTGATATCACTATAATGCAAGTTGCTGTTCGGCACTCGCTATTATCACATTAAACCCATTCCTCACTGACCTGGACAAATTTAAAAATAATCCCTTTGGGTAGATCACGGGATGCAGAGTCCTGAGTAGAAGCTTCTCCGCTAAGCTCCTGCCTCCCAAATAATAATTAGTCTTTTAACAATGTTAAAACTCAACTAACTCCTCTGCTTACGAGTTCTCCTTGTGTCTAAATAGCTTGTGCTCCAGTTTTGGGTATCTGCGTGGTAAATGGAGGCTTACATGAAGAAAGCCCTGCAGAAACATACCCCCCTCCCACCACTCCTGAGAAGGCCTCAAAGAAATCCTGAGCCTCAAGTGGCCCAGACAAACCGGATCCATCGTGTCAAGCTGGGGACCAGGAACCCTTAACCCTTAACAGGTTCCTGGAGGAATTTAAACTATTCCGGGAAGAGATGAAAGATATGGCAACTGATTTGAAATCACTCTCGAGAAAGTTGGAGGATGTCTCCACTATAGTCTCAGATAATACTGCCCGAATAGTATAGATTGAGAGAAAATTGGAAAGTCTGGATCCTGAATTCCTATTAACGAAACAAAAGTTATCTCGCTTAGAAGCGAAACTTGAAGATTTGGAAGGCCGTATCCGAAGAAATAATGTGGTAATACTCGGGCTCCCAGAAGGGGAAGAAGGCCAGAACATGGTAGTCTTTGTCCAGAAGCTGGTAGAAAAGGTCGCTGGTCCCTCTCCCTTTGGCCCAGCATATTTGATAGAACGGGCTCATTGGTCCTTGCAACCAAAACCCCCACCTGATGCCCCTTCTTGCCCCATCATTTGCCGCTTTCTGAACTACCTTGAAAAGCAGCATTTCTTACAGAAAGTCAAGGCCCTGCAAGAAGTTAGATGGGAGAAGGTGAAGCTGCGAATTGCTCAAGATATCCCTGGTTCAGTCCGATTGAAGCAGAAGGTCTTCCACCCGATTGTATCAAAGATCATAGCGGTGGGTTTAAAGTTCAGGATGGGGTACCCAGCGAAGTTACAAGTTTCAGTAGACGGCTCTTGGCTCAGTTTTGAGGATCCTGAAGCTGCACTGCTAAGCCTTAAATCGGCATTGCCAGATTTGTTCTGGACGACCTGAGAGGGCCTCCTGATCTTCGGGTTTCACTGGGAACTGCTGAGTGAACTGTTATTCATCTCTTTCCTGGAGAACATTCTTTCTAATGTTGAAGTTTAGTCGAGTTCAAGCTCTCAAATGGAACTGGGCTATTAGTACATGGCCTGACTCTTATTATTTTCAGGCCTGGCTTGTTGGTGTTAGCAGTGGTCAGGAAGAATACTTGGGGGGTCTGGTGAAGGCTTACTTGGGACTGCATCCCGGATAATGTTACATATTTCATTTCTAAGGGGAGCATACAGGGGAAGGTTTTCAGTTATTACCTCTTGATCAGTTTTTACATATTAAAATCTCGGAGCTCTGAGAGGTTTCAGGCTTTCAGGGTGTTTTTGGCAGGTCGGTTGGATTAGGTTACGACCACAAGAGTGCATGGTTCGCCCATGTAACATAGGTCTAGCGATTTTGCCTCGAGAGGGATTTCTCTCAGTTGCTATGCCGTACTGGCTTTGCAGGGGTTTTTTTGAACTAGGGGTTGGTAACCCCTGGGTAATTACTCCTAGTGTTTTCTCATCTTGGGATCTTGTTTCAGTTTTTATCCGGTTTCTCGCCCTTTCATGTTCTCAACTTGATAATGGGGTTACCCCTCCATATTAGTTTTTCCTCTGGTTCTGGTTCTCAATGTAGTTCCCCAAGGGGGACAAGCATTTTTCAACTCTCATTTTGGAGTTTTGTGGTGACCTGTCATGTTCACGTTTGTGATATCCGGTTTCCTTTTCTTTCTCAATATCTAGTAGACTCATTAATATATGTCCACAGGGTCTGGAAGTCCAAGACCACTCCTTAGATATTAATGGCTCACTAATGCAATTCAGAAGTATGTTATATCAAGAGATATGAGGGTGATCACTAGCAGGGATAAATTCAGGGGTGGGAGGGAGGATACGATCCAGTGCTGTGCTAGCATTGCTTGTGACAGATTGGGGGTTGGGAGGGGTGAGTGTTATCTGTTCTTGTTGGGGGTGGGGGTGTACTGGGGGTTTAAACCAGGGCTCTTGGTGGGGGGCTGGGGTGGGGGAGGGCCTTACAGCAGCAATGGGAAGGGTTAGATTACTTGTGCTTTATACCCTGAGTGCAGGGCTGAATCTATTACTCTTAGTAATCTTTAGTAGATGGCCAAAGTGGTGACTTTTGCAATGTGGAACGTCAAGGGGATCAGAAAAAAATCTAAGCAATATCAGGTTCTCAAACATTTAAGCCTCCTACCTACTCAGATAACATTTCTACAGGAATCACACTTGTTAGAAACGGAAGCCTCACAAGTGAGGAGACAACAAGTGGGGATGGTGTATGAGGCGCAAGGCTCCTCAAATAGCTGTGGGGTCATGCTTATTATTAACAGGGGCATTCCCTTTGTTTCAACCCAAGTTATTAGGGACCCTGAGGGTAGGTTCGTTTTAGTTAAAGGTACTCTCTGGTCAATACCACTGTTATTGGGCAGCATATATGGTCCTAATGCAGATGATCCTGGCTATTTCATGAAACTTATAAATGCAATCCTGCCTTTCCATTACATAAAGATTATCCTGGGGGACAACTTTAATCTAGTCATAGACTCAAACCTTGACAGGTCAGGTGGCGGATCAGGGGGGTCTCCCCAGGTCAGAGACTTTTAGAGACCTACTGGATCAGTGCGGGCTCTGTGATGTCTGGCATGTCCTAAATCCAGATTCAAGGGAGTTCACATACAGGTCATTAGCACATGGCTCGCAGTCCGGCATTGATTACATTCTCATTTCCCAGACTCTCCTGCCTGGGGTTAGGACCTCGTTGATCCAGCCTGGTCCTGTCTCTGACCATTCCTTGGTGTTGTGTGAATTGGCAATTCAGGATGCTTCAAAGAGAGAAACAAGATGGAAGCTTAATGACCAATTGCTTAAAGACTCTAAATATTGCAAAACCATAAGGGAGCACATTGAGACCTTTTTTCTGTCCAACCCTTTAAATAGTGCAAAACTGGATATTATATGGGGGCCTTTTAAGGCCTACATGAGATGCATTCTTATTAGTATCTTGGCGGCTAGGAAAAGAACTAGGGAAAGGGAATTATTATCCTTGTTATCTCAATTTCAGGCCCTTGAACTCAATGTCTCGGTTAACTCCCCTGAAGAGGACAAGACGAAGCTCCTAGTGTTGAGAGATAAATACTTATAATTAATCTGGGAAAAGGCAGAGTTAGCTATCATATGCACTAAAGCTAGTTACACCGATCAAGGTGAGAAGGCTGGGCGCCTATTGGCACTCCGTATTAAGCAATAAGAATCTGCAAGATTATCCCTTCTATCAGGGCATCTGTAGATGGGTCTCTGAAAACATCTCCTACGGAGATAGTTCAAGAATTTGCAGCATATTACAAAACGCTGTACGGGGATATGGAGCACCCTCCCAGCCCTGTAAGCATGGAGAAGTACTGGATGGACTCTCACCTGCCCTCCCTCCCAGCACATTACAAAGACTCTCTCGTCTCTCCTATAACTCAGGAGGAAATCGCTGAGGTTATTAATGGCTTACCCTCAGATAAAACCCCTGGGCCTGACGGATTTTCTTCCCTTTTCTATAAGACATTTCGAGAACTTTTATTACCAATACTTAATAGATTATTTCAGCATATTCTATCCGGGATGGAGGTTGACCATCATATCTTTGAAGCCTTGATGGTGCTTCTCCCCAAGCCAGACAAGGACCCTGAGCTCGTCCAGAGTTATAGGCCTATATCGCTCCTAAATCAGAATATTAAAATACTTTCAAAGATCTTAGCTAACAGATTAACCGTGGTACTCCCTGAGTTAATAGGCATGAATAAGGTAGGATTTATGAAGGGACGCTCATTGGCAGATCATTTGAGTACGTTATCCCACGTCTTCTCGGCTACCAGAGATGCTGACTTCCCTGCAGGTCTGGTTTCTTTGGATGCCAAAAAGGCGTTCGACCGGGTAAATTGGAGTTTTTTGTTTAAGGTATTGAGTACCTTTAAATTCCCCACGGTATTCATATCCTGGGTTGCTGCATTATATAAATCCCCTACAGCAAGAATCTCAGTTAATGGGGTCTTCTCTAATTCCTTCCCACTTTATTCAGGTACTAGGCAGGGTTGCCCCCATTCCCTTTGTTGTTTAATTTATACCTGGAACCCCTCATTCAAAATATCCTTCAAAATATTTTCATACGATGTATCGAGGTTGGGCGTCATGAAATTTAACTCACTGCGTATGCGGACGATTTGTTAATACGTCTCTCCCATCCGGTCTCATCAATACTAGTCTTACTGAATGAAATAGCCAGATTTAACGAGCTATCCAACTACAAGTTGAATGCTAGTAAATCCTTATTTTTCCCATTAAATCACAAGGTATTTAAGGATGACATCAGTCCCCTAGGCTCGGGTTGGACTCCAGAAGCAGGAAACTACAGACTTGTTAGTTTAACCTCAGTGATAGGGAAAATGATGGAATCACTTCTGAAGGAAAGAATTGTTGAGTATCTAGAGGCCAGAGGGGCACAGGACGCAAAGCAGCATGGATTCACAGCGGGAAGGTCATGCCAGATGAATCTGATAGATTTCTTTGACTGGGTGACCAAAGTAGTAGATCAGGGAGGGGCTATGGACATGGCCTACCTAGACTTTAGCAAGGCATTTGATACAGTCCCACACAAAAGATTAATATACAAGTTAGCCAGCCTGGGAGTGGGTCCCAAGATGACAGCCTGGGTAAAGAATTGGCTGGAGAATAGGACACAGAGAGTAATAGTAAATGGAATCCACTCTGAAGAAAGGGGGGTTACTAGTGGGGTACCGCAGGGTTCAGTATTAGGACCGGTCCTCTTCAATGTCTTTATAAGCGACATTGCAGAGGGACTGGAAGGAAAAGTATGTCTCTTTGCAGATGACACAAAGATCTGCAACAGAGTTGATGCACAAAGTGGGGTGGAAAGGATGAGAAGGGACTTGGCAAGGTTAGAGGAATGGTGAAATGTATGGCAGCTTAGATTCAATGCCAAGAAGTGCAAGGTAATGCACCTGGGAAACAAAAACCCAGGGGAAGAGTACACAATGGGGGGTGAGATGCTAACAACAACAAAAATGGAAAGGGACCTGAGGGTAGTCATATCAGATGACCTAAAGGTGGGCAAGCAATTTGAGAGGGCAGCAAGGAGGGCTGGGGGGATACTGGGATGCATAGGGAGTGGCATCACCAGTAGAAAACAGGAAGTTATAATCCCTCTGTACAGAGAGCTGGTCAGACCCCATCTGGAGTACTGCATGCAGTTCTGGAGACCCAATCTCGGCAAAGACATAGACAGGATAGAAGCTGTCCAGAGGAGGGCAACTAAAATGGTGCAGGGTCTGTACCGGAAGACATATGAAGTGAGACTTAAGGAGCTTAATATGTATAGCCTCGAGGAAAGGAAGGAGAGGGGGGACATGATAGAAACTTTCAAGTACCTCAGGGAATCAACAAAGTCCAAGAGGGTAGCATCTTTCAAAAAGAGGTGTGCAAGAGCAAGGGGCACAATTTGAAGATGAGCGGCTCAGAGGTAATTTAAAGAGTATTTTTTACAGAAGGGTTGTGGATGTATGGAACAGCCTTCCGGAGGAGGTTGTGGAGTCAAAAACAGTGGTGGAATTCAAGCATGCATGGGACAATCATAAGGCCATTCTAGGGGGTGGGGGTAGGAAGAAGTAGGCTGCTGGTTAACTAGGATCTGCAGCTTATCCAGTAGGTAGAGAAATGGACAGAGTGGGTGGGCCAAGCAGTCCTTATCTGCTGTCAAATTCTATGTTTCTATTTTTCTATGTAGAGCATTTAGGTATTTGGGTATCAGGTTATCCCGTAACCCCTCAACATGGGTTAAAGATAACCTGGACTGTCTCTCACAGGTTGTTATTCATGATCTTGACAGATGGTCTAAACTTCCTATATCACTATGGGGCAGGATTAACATAATTAAAATGAATGTATTTCCTAGAATTTTTATACCCCTTATCCCCTCTCAATTCTTTTATTCCTATATGCTGGTTCAAGAAACTGCACGGTATATTTATGAGATTTATTTTGGCTGATAAATATCCCTGTTTGGCTTATTACAAGCTAGCTGCTCCAAAACTTGAGGGGGGGCTGAGGATTCCCCATATGGCACTACACTATTGGGCCAGTCATCTAGCAAAATGTGTGAGATGGACATCTCCAGGCCCTGAAATGGAACAACCAATATGGCTTAAGATTGAGTTAGATGCAATTAAAGCTAAGCGCCTAGATCCCTTAACTCTATTTTACCTCAGATGGTCTCAGATAAAGATGGCTGACTGCGCCACAGTAGGTATTTCTCTGAGAGTTTACACACAGTGATGTTTATTTCTTCATTACTCTCCTCAGACTAATTTAACTCAGTCTATTTGGAACTCCCCATCTTTTACTATTAACAGAAAGCAGATTCCCTGCAAATGGTTGCCTCAATTAGACAATGGAAAACTGCTTTCCCTGATAGATGGGGAGGGGCACTGGTTGTCCACAGGTGGAATTATTGAAAAGTTTCAAATTCCGGTCTCATCTCATTTTAAAGTCATGCAGTTAAGACACCTACTCACCTTAGTCCTGGAGAATTCTCCTCCTTCTCCGAAAGTGTCAGCCCTGATACCTGAAATTTCTCTATTGTTTGGATCTCCAGGCATCGTATCCAAGTTATACAGGGTGTTGTATTATAAAAAATATGGGTACTCCTTCGGACCTACTAGATTCTGGAACTCATTTCTCCCTCAATGCCAGTTGGATTGGCAATCTCTATGGAGATCCTGTCATAAGTATGTTTCCCAAGATAGATTGCGTCTCATGCAATACCATATATTATACAA
This sequence comes from Neoceratodus forsteri, assembly GCA_016271365.2. Taxonomy (NCBI): domain Eukaryota; kingdom Metazoa; phylum Chordata; order Ceratodontiformes; family Ceratodontidae; genus Neoceratodus; species Neoceratodus forsteri. The sequence continues at coordinate 106,133,166 of CM057457.1, forward strand.
TATGTATTGTACCCCAGTTAAACTAAAGAAATGGGGTTTCTTGAATTCTAGTACATGTACTAAGTGCTGGCAAGAAGAAGGAACACTCCTTCATATGTTCTGGTCCTGTCCCAAAGTTCTCCCTTTATGGAATTCAATTACGATGTCTCTCTAGATCCCCTATTGGGCCTTCAGGAGTATTTTATTCCTGAGGTTTGTCTCCTAGGGGACATGTCCCTGGTTAGAGTTAGAATCAGGAAATACCATACCTCTATGGTTGCTCTCTCTGTTAAAAAACTTATTTTACGTCATTGGAAAGACCAATCCACCCCATCTTTCCAGGACTGGTTACATGAAATCATTGCTAATCTCCGAACAGAAAGGGCGATTGCAAGTCTTCATAACAGACTAGCAGCTTATGGTAAAATATGGGATTCCCCTCTATTCCTTACCCTCGCTGTCTCACTGAGGATAACCCCACACCTTAGTCTTACTTATAGGCCTAATAGAACTTTAGGGTGATATAGTCCAGTTGCTGCTGTAAGGAGCGGGGTGGGTGGAGTGGGCTGGACAGTTCTTACTGTGCATGTGGTATGTCACACCTTAATCTGCTGTAACTGCCCTTTACAAAAGGAAATGTATCAATAAAGTTTAAATTATAAAAAAAAAATCCCTCTGGGTCCTCCCCCAGGATCATTTACAAGAGCAAACCTCTTAGTCTAATTTTGACATCAGCCTTGCAACTAAATCTGAGGTCCTCAGATTACTAAAAAAAATTAAATACTCTGGCTCTGCTGGGTTTGACAAACTCTAGCCCAGACTCCTCAGAATCCAGTCCACATCATTGCTTCTCCAATCACTTGTCTCCTAAACAGATCACTGCTTGACGGCAAAGTCCCCACTGTGTCAAAAATTGCCTTGATCACTCCTGTTCCTAAAGGTGGGGATATTGAGCTTGTTGAGAATTACAGATCAACATCAATCCTCTGCACTCTAAGTAAAGTGTTAGAGAGGACTGTATACCAGCAGGTCCAGGAATATATTGAACAGAACAATTTACTAACTGAACGATAGCATGGTTTTAGAAAAAATCATGGTACCAACATGGCCCTGATTAGCCTTACTGGGGATATCTTCACAGCTCTAGATGATGGCCATCTAACTGGTGCAGTCTTTATATACTTCACCAAGGCATTTGACTTAGTGAATCATCAGCAGCTAATCACTAAACTAACATCTCTTGGTCTTGATCGTCTTTCTACTCAATGGTTCACGGACTACCTTGATGGCAGATCACAAATTGTCAGATGGCATGGAGCTAAGTCCGACAAACTCCGTAACACAGATGGTGTTCCCCAGAGTTAAATACTGGGACCACTCCTGTTTTCCCTATTTATAAATGATTTACCTCAACATTGTGGAAGGGCCAAGGTGACCATATATACAGAGGATGCCGTGCTTTATAGGTCCTCCCGAGACACTGTCCAACTAAACAACCTTCTTGGTCAAGACCTTGGTCTACTTGAGAATGTGTTTCTTACTAATAAATTAGTTCCAAATAGTAAAAAGATCAAATCCATGTTATTTGGCCCTAAAAGCCTGGGCCGAACCCATTCACATTTATTGTCCCCAGCTCTTTCCAATGGTTCAAAAATTGAAGTGATTGACTGTATAAAATACCTAGGTATATACTTAGACCAAGACTGCTCCTTTAAGGTTCACATCGACCATCTGACCAAGAAACTCAACCAAAAGTTAGGTCTATTACATCGCCTGAGCCCTTTCCTCACTTGTTAATCTAAACTCAGGGTTTCTACTGGTACACTCCTTCCAACCTTGCTTTATGGGGCCCCATTACTACATTCTGTAAGAAGCTCTGAAATACAAAGGCTAAAAACACTGTATCACAGGATAGGCCACTTTGCTGCAGGGGCACCACCATGGGAGCATCACTGCAAAGTACTATTATCTCTAAGGTGACCTTCTCTTGAGGGCAGATTATCATGTCCTTCACTGTGCCTTGCTTTTAAGCTCCAGCAAAATGGCACCCCTCCTAGCCTAATTAACACATTCACTCCCAAAAAGAATGGGAGAAGACTAAGATCCTCTGGCCTCCAGCTTCTCCAAGTCCCCAGTGTAAGGACTTCCCTAGGACTCTGGTCCTATGCTGCCTTCATCACTCCCATCTGGAATAGTCTCTCTAGCAGTCTCCAGGAATGTACTTCCCTTAGGGGCTTCAAGAAGGGTCTTAAAACCCACCTTTTGGGACTGAGCCTCTGCACCTGCTACCGCTGAGTCAGCCAATTTCCTGCTGCTGAGCTATACTCATTGGGACATCAATCTTACTGTGACTGTCTTGATATGATAGTATTTATTCTTTTGTTGATGTTGATTGTAATTAACCTGCAACTATATCCTTGACTGGGTTAGTATGTCTATATTGACTGTTAATTGTGAAATGACATGTATGTATTTTGTTATGTTTATAGATGTATGTAATTAATTTCCGGTCACCCCTGAAAAAGGGACTGTTTTGGTCTCAGTGGGCCTACCCAGTCACCAGAATTTTATTAAAATAAATAAATAAATAACATGTTTTTCCAATAATATGCTGCTGGAGAAATGTAGTTCCAAGACTGCTGGCAGATTTCATGGCAGAGATTTAAAATTGTTCTATCTTTGAGTACAGAGGTAGCAAAACTCTGAAAAATTGATCCCTAGGGAAGAGGACCCAAAAAATGTGAAACACAATGCCTGGCCTGTATTAACCTAAAATAATTCTGGGGCCAAGAGATTAGGGAGCCATTAATTCAGCAATACATGGAATTCTATCTCTGCTGGTAAATTCTCCTAAGGAACCCACCCTCAGGACTCTCAAACACATAGTGGTCAAGGGTGATCCAGAGATGCCCAAGTTTAAATTACCAAATAGAGGTTGACTTAACACCTTTAAGTTGGTAATACGAAGGGTTTTGCATAATTGGGCATGAGCTAAGGTATCCCATCCCAAAGGTATCTCTCTTAATTCCTTAGGAATACTATTCGTGGATACATAGAATAAGGAGGTGAGGTAGATTTTATGCTTCCTGGCTAGTACAGTCTCTATTCTCTATGGATAAACAGCATGGTGACAGCTTTGGAGATCTACCGATAGATCCCCATAGGAAATATTTGTACTCAAGGAGAACAAGGTAATAAGCATAAATATCTAGGAGCTGCAGCCCACCCGCTGAGCACGGTCTGCATGGTTTAACATAGGACCTCCTCAAAGATTTCCCTAAACACAAAAAGGCCAAACACAATGGGTGTATACTGGTGGACCATTTTTTGGGATATTAAACATGTCTAATGGATACAGTAAGTGTGGCTGGACTGTCATCTTTAAAATATTAGCTCTCCCCCACAAGGACAATGGCAGTTGTCACCATCGTAATAGGTCTTCTGCCAGTTTCTTAATTAGAGGATCTAAATTCAAACTTTTCAATTGGTTGAGGTCCTTAGAACGCTTAATATCCAGATAGGTCTGAGCATGGGTCTTCCATTGCAGTCCCATCTTTATGACCTCAGTTTTTGCACACGTAGGGGAAAGGGGATATACAGATGTTTTGTGTTATAGCCTGTAAAGGCACTAAAATGGGAAATAATTTCAATTACAGCAAGCAGGGAGGACTTCCAATTAGATATATGAAGCAAAAGGTCATCAGCAAAAGCCAACACTTTAAACTCGAACCCCTCTACTGTAATACCAGCTATACTTTTCACCAGATTAATATGACATATTAATGGCTCAATATACTGTATTGATTAAATAAATAAGAGGACAGAGGACAACCCTGTCTGGTTCCAATAGCCAGCCAGAATAGTTCAGAAAGCTCATTATTAAAGAGTAAAGGACACAAATTCTTTCAATAAATTCCTTGGGGATACCATAAAGGTTTAGATTTTCAAATAGATAGGACCAGGCTACTGTATCAAAGGCTTTTTCTGCATCCAAGGAAAACCAGCCCCACATTAACTTTCGGGTCCTGCTGGCCTGGTGGTGCTGAGGGTTGAGGCGCTAGACATAACACCTCATGCCACGTCAAAACCCGGGTTAGGGAAGGGACTCTGGTCATGTGGGGGTCAGACGGGGGGGAGGAAAGGATTGAGTTTCTGGAGGACTGCTCTCCTTCCTCAGTGAGGGGGGTTGGCACTGTGCACTGTTGACTGACACCCAGTGGTGGCTGGCTGTCAATGCAGATGCAAGCATAAGGGGGTTGGCCCACACTCAGGGCAATTGTCTGCCTTTGTGGAGATGGAGGCAGCCGTACCACCCATTGCCTGGACATAGGATATGGGAGAAAGATGGAGGAAAAACCAGAACTTTGCAGGACCATGATCTCCCCGATCACGCCTGTGTACCCGTCCCCCCAATTCTGGATTGCTGTGTTCCAGGGGGGAAGCTAGCTGGGAGCTCCTTGCCCTAGCCCCACCATGGGGGGGAGTTGTGGGGCAATTTCTAGTGGGGACAGATGGTAGCAGTCAGTGGGGCTGGAGGATGTACCTCTCCAAAGGAGGGGTCATAGCCCCTGTCAGGTCCATGGAGGCGCAGGAAAAAGGTCCAATAAAAAAACAAAACTTTGGGGTTCCTGGATGCAGAGAAAAGGTAAAATAGTTTTCAAAAGTTATCACTGGCATTGCAGCCAGAGACAAAACTAGGCTGCTCTGGACCCAGAAGGGACATCCAAACCTTAGAGAGGCATAGAGCTAAGATCTTAGCATACAACTTAACATCACTATTCAATAAGGAGATGGGTTAGTAATTTTTTGGTTTGACAGGGTCTTTTCCTGGTTTAGGGAGGAGGATGATCCTAGCGTCAAAAAGGTGTTTTTCTTCTATGGAAGATAGCCTCCAATAATTAAATAATGTTACCAGTAGGGGAAGTAACTCATCCTTAAAGGTTTTATAAAACAAGAAAGAGAACCCGCCTGGGCACAGAGCCTTGTCTAAGGGGAGAGAAGCGATTGCCTGTAGTACTTCTGTCTTAGTAATAGGTCCCAATAATTGTGATTCCTGGTCCATGGAGAGACAGGGCAGCTGAGAAATTTAGGAAGTCATAGATACATAGATACATAGACAGTGTCGGCAGATAAGGGCCTATGTCCTACCCAGTCTGCCAATTTGAGCTTGTAAGTTCAGTTTATGTTTTCCTAGAAGTCTGTTGCCCCTTATTCCTGACCTCCAGAATTCCTTTATGTCTATTCCATGCATTCTTAAATCCCATGATTGTTTCTGCCCCCACCACTTCCTCTGGCAGGGTGTTCCACTTGTCCACCACCTGTTCTGTGAAGAAATTCTTCCTCCCGTTTCCTCTGAATCATCCTCCCTCCAACTTCATCCCATGCCCTCTAGTCCTGGAACATCTTTTTTGCTTACAAATAGTGTATTCCTGCACCCTGTTCCTCCCTGTAAAGTCATCATTTGGTTTCTCAAAAGAAGATGCTAGAGTCAGAGGGGAGTATAATGACTGGAAAAAATTCTGAAAAATGACTGACATTTCAGTGGCACTATTGGTAAGGGAACCAGAAAAGGGGTCTTCCAAAACAGAAATCCATACAGCAGCACTCTGTTGCTTAAGGTGGAGTGCTAAAAGCCTGCTGGCCTTTCCCCCTGGTCAATATATGTGGCTTTCAAATGTAAAGCAGCCTTATCAACCTTGTCCAGGCAGTGGGCCAAGTGCTCAGCCCACAGGTGAGCTAGTTTTTTCTGGATCTCCTCTAAAGATGAAGGTGACAAGGATGTTTCCAAAGTATGAATTTCCTGAAGCCGACCCATTATCTTAGCCCGTTGTTTTTTTCTTGCATATGGACGCTAGCCTAATTAGTTTCCCCCTCCAAACTTTTTTTAGGGCAGCCAAAAAGGTGTCATAGAAGGTAACAGTGATTTCATTCACCTGGATACTATGCCTCATATAGGACTTACAATGGGTGACCAATAATGAATTTTTCAAAAGAAGATTATTCAGAGACCATGTAAGGGGCCTAATTGTAAAATTTGGTAATTCCAGCGACAGAGTCACTGAGAAAAGGTCCAAAAGCACTCGTGCTTGAATTTTACACTCCAGAACTGCCAGCAGTCCTGGGTCTGTGTGGGTGGCTGTTTGTGTTTGTGTGTGTCTGCAGCTTAGTTTTTTGGGATTTTCAAGATTTTCTGCTTGGAGTAACTACACCATTCTTGCTCACTACATCTGTGAAGGTCTCCCGGACTGGATTTCTGCAAAACATCACCACCAGGTATTGCATTTTCAGTTTAAAATCAACTTTTTGGAAGCTATCCCAAGCAAAGCAGAAGTCAAGCAACTAAGTCTGACAAATTCAGTGACTCTGGGTTCTGCTTGAATCCACATTTCCATCTGACCTTCTCCTGAGGGATCTGTATGTGGACTTTTAAACAACCTCTTTAAATAACAAAAGGAAGCATAAGAAACAAAGGATTTCACATCCTGCTCTTGTTCTTGAGTAAATGTGCCCCAAGCTATTAATGTAATGGGGCAGGGGAGTGCATGCCTGCAAACTCTCGCATAGCCAAAGCCTCTTGTCAAATCCTTGCCTAGCTGTGACCCTGGGTGACCTGTATCATGAATTGTACCAATAGCCCAGGACATCTTAAAATTGTATCTCTGAATATCTGCAGCCTCCTCTCCAAACTGCCACAATTTCAGGCCTGGGTGACTCAGATTGATCCTGACGTCATCTCCCTAACAGAAACATGGCTATCACCAAAGATCCCAGACACAGCAATTACCCTTCCTGGATATAACCTGTTCCAGCAGGACCGTACCTCAAAAGGGGGTTGTCTGGTTTACCTCAAGAGTGACATCAAAGGGCAAATACTACCAACTAGCTTCCACACCAAGAAAGCACAGGTTCTAACACTAAAACTTAATATTGGCCAACAAAACAAAGTGCTACTATTAACCACCATATACCTGCCTCCTGGGACACTACTCACTGGCTTCCCACAGCTCATAAGCCACCTTGAACAGAACAAACTAAACTGGGAACATATAATCTTAGGGGACTTCAACATTAATTGGCAAGCACAGGATGCAGTGACAGCTAGAGACCGAATAGCCTGACTGTACCTGACCCAACTGGTCACACAACCCACCAGACAAAACTACCGTACAGGAACCAGCACCCTCATCGACTGGCTACTCTCCTCCTGTCCTGAACATATCGCAGAGGTAACAGTGCTACCTGACACCATCAGTGACCACTCCCCTGTACTACTTACCTGGACAAACAAGTTCACCAAGAGTAAGCCTAAGATCACCAGGAATAGATCACTAAGGCCTGGTCAACTAAACTCCTTCAGGCACTACCTAAAAGGGATTGACTGGTCTCCACTGGATAGAGTCATGGATGGAAATCAAGCACTGGATTACTTCTACAGTATTTTTACTAAAGCCTGTGACATCTTTGCTCCTTACAAAACAAAGAAAGCCAGAGGAATCCCCAACCACTGGCTGTCCAGCCCTTTAATTGAATGCATGCGACTCAGAGATCACCTGTGGCATAGGGCCAAATCCACCGGGAATCTAGCTGACTACCAAGCGTATAAAGCAGCTAGAAATGCACAAAACTCATACATCTGGCAAAAGCAGCTTACTACAATGACCTCATAGGAAAGACCTGGGGTAGAGGGAGGGAGGGAGGGAGTTCTGGGACTCTGTAAAATCACTCATGGGTAGAGCCTCAAGGGCCCCACCGGACCTTATAGTTGCCACCTCTGGTACATAGCAAGACCCAAAAGAAATCGCTGATGCTTTTAATGTTGCATTCATGGACCTCAGCAATGTGTTGCCACCTGAATACTTGAATCACACCCTTGCAGGCCAGCAGCACAACCTCAACACTTCATCACCATAGGATAATGTTACCCACCATTCTCTTCAGGCAAATCTCCACAGGTGAGAGGTGAGACTATCAAATATATCAAACGGGTCCTTGGTAAGACCAGGATAGAAACATAGAATTTGAGGTGACATGATCGATATGAAGATGGTAGCACTCACATTAAAGGAACTAGATACATAGATACATAGACAGTGTCAGCAGATAAGGGCCTATGGCCCACCCAGTCTGCCCACTTGAGCTTGTAAGTTCAGTTTGTTTTCCTAGAAGTCTGTTGCCCCTTACCCCTGACCTCCAGAATTCCTTTATGTCTATCCCATGCATTCTTAAATCCTGTGATTGTTTCAGCCCCCACAACTTCCTCTCTGGCAGGGTGTTCCACTTGTCCACCACCATTCTGTGAAGAAATTCTTCATGTTTCTCTGAATCGTCCTCCTCCAACTTCATCCCATGCCCTCTAGTCCTGGAACATCTTTTGCTTAAAAATAGTGTTTTCCTGCACCCTGTTCCTCCCTGTAAGATACTTGTATGTCTCTATCTATCCCTCTCCTCTCCTCTCCTCCAGGGAGTACATGTTCAGTTCCTTCAACCTGTCTTCATAGGACTTGTGATGCAATCCATGCACCATCTTTGTTGCCCTCCTCTGAACCTTTTCTACCCTGTCTATGTCTACACGTAGGTATGGTCTCCAGAACTGTACACTGTACTCCAGGTGGGCCTCACTAGTGTCTTGTATAGCGGAATTATGGCCTCCTTTTCCTGCTGGTGATGCCCCTGCCTATACATCCCAGCATCCAATTTGCTTTACCTGCTGCCTTGTCACACTGTTTCCCTACCTTGAGGTCATCAGAGATGACAACCCCAAGATCCCTTTCCTGCTTGGTGCATGCTATATCCTCACCCCCCAACTGATTTATTGTACCAGGGTTTTTGTGCCCCATATGCATTATCTTGCACTTCTTTGCATTGAATTTCAACCGCCAAACCCCTGACCATTCTTCAAGTTTCTGCAGGTCGCTCTCATTCTGTCTACACCCTCTGGTGTGTCTGCTCTGTTACAGAGCTTTGGTCATCAGCTTAACAGTGAAATTCTGCCTTCTAGGTCCCATGCAATGTCACTGATGAAGATGTTGAATAGGACCAGTCCCAGCACTGATCCCTGTGGTACCCCACTGGTCACTCTTCCCTCTGTGGAGTGACAGCCATTTACCACCACCCTCTGTGTCCTGCCACCCAGCCAGTTACCTACCCACCACTCTACTGTCCTGCCCACACCCATATTCACCAGTTTGTGTAATAGTCTTCTATGTGGCACAGTGTCAAAGGCCTTGCTGAAGTCCAGATAGGCCATGTCCACTGCCCTCCCCTGATCCACCTCCCTTGTCACCCAGTCAAAAATTCAACGAGATTGGTCTGACTGACCTCCCCTGGTGAAACCATGCTGCCTTGGGTCCTGTAGTCCATTGACAACCAGATGTTCCACCAATCTCTCCTTCAGTAGTGCTTCCATGATCTTCCCCACTACGAGGGTGAGGCTGACTGGTCTGTAGTTCCCTGCTTCCTCTTTGTTCCCACTTTTGTATGAGGGACTACATCTGCTGTCCTCCAGTCTTTGGGTACCTCCCTGTTTTCAGTGATCGGCTAAACAGGATAGCCTGAGGTTCAGCCACCACCTCTCTTAGTTCTTAAGGACCCTGGGTGCACCCATCTGGCCCCATTGCTTTATCAACTCTTATTACTTCCAGTTCCTTCAGGACCCTTTCTCGTGTAAAGGACTTGTGTCCATTCTGCACCATTCTCACCCTTGTACCCTTCAGACCCATTACCCTCCTCTTCCTCAGTAAAGACTAAGCAGAAATACCTGTTCAATATGTCAGCTTTACTGTTGTCATCCTCCACACAGCCCCCATCCTCTCCCTTCAGTCTCACTATCCTTCCCTTTGTCTTTCTTTTTTCACTTATGTACCTGTAAAAGGTTTTGTCCCCTCTACCCACTGATTTTGCAATGTGTTCTTCTGTCTGAGCTTAGGCTTCCCTTACTGACCTCCCTGCCTCCCTTTGCTTCTCCTGGTACTTCTCCCTATCCCCTTCTGCCTGTGTCTTTTTGTATTGCCTGAATGCAATCTTTTTGGCTTTCACTTTCTTTGCTACCTCTTTGGAAAACCATAATGGTCTCCTCTTCCTTTTCCTCTTGCTAACCTGCTTAATGCATAATTCTGTTGTTCTTGTAATCCCATTTTAAATACTGCCCACTGTTCCTCAACCCCTGATTCCTGTCCCATTCCCCTTAATGCCTCTTTCGAGTATCTCCCCATTTTCCCAAAGTCTGCCCCCCTAAAATTCAGAATGTGTTTTTGTGTGGTTTGGTTCTGCTCTTTCTGTGATTTCAAACCACAATGACTGGTGGTCACTGTTTCCCAGTGCTCCCCACTGTTACCCCATCACACTGTCCCTGTTTGTGAACAAGGTCCAGTATTGCCTTCTGCCGAGTTGGTTCCATGACCAATTTCTTGAGGAAGGCACCCTGAAGGAGTCCAGGATAAATCTGCTCCTAGTTGATGCTGCTGCTGCTGGGATGCTCCAGTCCACGTCTGGAATATTGAAGTCTCAACCAGTACTACCTCACCCTTGTCTGCCATCCTTTGGATGGCTACCTAACAACTCCTATCTGTTTCTTCCTCCTGGGCTGGTGGTCTATAGACCACACCTGTGTGGATGGCTGTCCCCATTTTCCTTTCCAGCTTAACCCACAGTATCTCTTCCCCATTTTGTTCCTCCTGGATCTCTGTGGCCCTTATGTCATCTTTCACATACAGTGCCACTCCTCCTCCCTTCCTGCCTGCTCTGTCTATTCTGAATATGTTGCAGCCAGGTATGGCCATCTCCCAGTCATGGTTATCATTACAACAGGTTTCAGTGATGGCCACAATGTCCAGGTCTGACTGTACCATGACAGCCTCCATATCTTCCATCTTGTTGCTAAGGCTCCTGGCATTTGCACACATGGCTTTCCATGATTTGACCTCCCTAGACTGTTTCACTGTTCTACTCCAGCCCCTTCCTTGGTTGTCATTTATCCCTGGTTCCTTGCTGTCTGCCCTTCTGCTGAATTTTGCTCCTTTTCTGCTTATCCACCTCTTGGGCACTAATCTCCATCTTTTGCACACTGCTTTGCAGAGATAGCCACTCCTCTGGTTCACTGGTTCCACTGCTAGCTGTGGGGGGTGAGCAAGTAGGTACCCTCCTTGCTGGCCTGCCACCCCCCTTTGCTAGTTTAAATGCTTGTCAATGTAGCATTTAAACTTATCATTGAGTGCTTGGATTCCCCTCCAGGATGGATGCAGGCCGTCAGGCTTGAACAAACCTCCATCCCTCCAGGTGGGTCCCCAGTCACCAATGAATCCAAACCCTTCCTCACAGCACCAGTTCTTCAACCATGAGTTAAAGTTCCTGGTGATGCACTCTATGCTCTCCTTGCCTCTCACAGGTAGTACTTCTGAGAAAGTGACAGAAGTAGCTACTTGCTTGAGACCCCTCCCCAGTTTCCTAAACTCTTCCTGAACTTCCTTTGGCTCCCCATTTGCCAGGTCATTAGTACCTAGGTGGATAATGACATCCAGCTCACCCTCCCATCTTGCCTTCCCAGTGATCCCCAGGATCTTCCTTCCATCCCTCCTTGCTGTGGCACCTGGTAGGCACCTCACCTCCCTGTCCTCCCCCTCCTGTGTTCCTAGCTGGATCCCTCTTATGATGGAGTCCCCCACCAGGATTCACTTCCTCCTCCTCTGGGGTCCACTGCTTTCCCCGCTGAGGTCACCTTCTTGGCTAACCTCCATCCTTTCCTTTCCTTCTCTGGGTCCTCTGTTTGGTTGTCCTCATTTGCCAGTGTGGCATATGAGTTCTTGAGTGGAATAGGATCTGGGATGTGCCTCTGCCTGACTGCTCTAACCCTCCTGAGCCCACTGTCATCCAAGTGCTCCTCGTTCTCGGCATCCTTTGAGGCAGTTGCATTGGACTGGGTGGTCCCTGGATAGGGGTGATGGTACTCTGACCCAGTTTACTTCTGCTCTGGTCTGGCTACCTCATCCCGCAGTCCAGAGAGATGCATGCAGATAGGGCAGCACCTCAGTGTCCAGAAGGTCTGCCTGAATATGGCTGCCCCACAGCCACTGCATTGCACCACTCCCACATTATACTGCAATTCCACTACTTGTCTGCAAACTGAAGCTTCCTAGTTCCTTTTTATTAATTTACTGTACTAAAAATCCTGCCACTGATCCTCAGATATTTTTTTTTTTAAAGAAAAAGAAACCAATAAATAAATGAGTCAAAACACTTGTCGTGCTGAGGGTGGGCTTCTTCCTCCTTGTGGCACCACTCACCAAGGTATTCAATGCCTCTCTAAGATCTGGCATCTTCTCTGACAGGTGGAAAGAGGCTCTAGTCACACCTCTTTTTAAATCAGGAGACAGAGCTAATTTAGCAAACTTCCAGCCCATCTCGATTTTACCCCTCCCTCCAAAGCACTTGAAAGGGTGGTCTCAGAACAACTAACTGAGTACCTAGAAAAGCATAGCCTTCTCTGCTTGCAACAACAAGGATTCCGACAAAACCACTCCACTGTCACCAGGGCCCCGATTTTTCTGTGGGACGTCAGAGCAAAGTTCTGCGGCAGGGTTCTCATTTGCCGTAGAACTTCTGCGGCACTCAACACCAATTTCTGCAGCAATTCTGCGGCACATTTTTACCCTTAATTTTTTTTCCTTTTTTGTTTTTTTGCCATATCTGACACAATGCACGCTCATAACACAGTCATTTTATGGGTGTTTGTCACCAGATTTTCAACATAGCCAGTTTAAGACCTCTGCTCATGAACAGTATCACTGTGATTTTATTAATCTTCCGGAACATTGATTTCGCACACCGACTGTGCCATTCTGCGCTACAAGGATGGAAAAACATTTTGGGTGAGATGTGAAAAATGACAGCTGTACTACTCATAAGACAGTGTGGTGAAATGGCAATGTTGAAACTCTGGAGTGAGAATATTGAAATTTCACGAACTTACGAGCCTGCGTAGGAAGAACTAGCATAACGCTTGTTAAACAGTCATTTTTGAATTTTTCACTGAAATTTTCAACATAGCCATTTCAAGACCTCTGCTCATGAACAGTGTCACTGTTATTTTCTTAATTTGTCCCGTACATTGATTTACTTTGACTCGCCATTCTGCGTCTGGGTGGAAACACATTTTAGGTAAGATGTGAAAATGACAGCTGTACTGCTCATAAGACAGTGTGGTTAAATGGCAATGTTGAAACTCTGGAGTGAAAATATTGAAATTTCGTGAACTTACGAGCCTGCGTAGGAACTGCACAACGCACGCTCGTTAAACAGTGATTTTTTGGAATTTTGGCACCAAATTTTCAACATGGGGGTTTTAGGCCCCCTTCTCATGAATGATGTCACTGTCATGGTGGTATTCAGTCTCTTAAGGGTGATATTGCAGTCACTGCGCAGTCACTGCGTGAAATCACCCTTTGTGCCTGAATAACACCATGACAGTGACATCTTTCCTGAGAAGGGGTCCCAAAAACCCCATGTTGAAAATTTGGTGCAAAAATTCCCAAAAATGCCTGAGATATGCTATAAAGTTGAACCCCTCCTATCTAGCCCATTATACAGCTTACCGGCATTTCCTCAGTTCGCGGTCGCCTTTGAAGAGTGCAGACGTGTTCCCGGTCCACCGAAGATCATCGCGCCAGAGTCCGGAGGTAAGTATGGGGTGGGGGTGAGGCAGGGTGTGCAGTGGTGGGTGCGGGATGTGGGAGGGGCTGGGAGACACGCCGTGAGACAGTTTTGTTTTACAAAAAAAAAAAGATGTCGTGGGACCGCTTGCCACGCGGGTGGGCTCCCAGCATGGCACAATGACTTGGGGGCATTCAGCCGATGGGGATTGGGCACCCGTCAGCAAAAAAAACTATTGTACGTTTGCCACGCTGGGTGGGCTCAGCGTGGCATATACTGTTGGAGGGACAGTGAAGCCGGCGGGGGTTGGGCACCCCGTCGGCAAATGAAGCGGACGTTTGTTTCGCGGGCAGCCGCGAATTCCGTGGGTGATGGCAAATTCCGCGGATATTTCCGCAGTTTGCCGCATCCGCGGATTCGCGGAAAACTCGGGGCCCTGACTGTCACCATGCTAGTAGAATACACCACTCAGCTTTATGGGGCTCTGGATAAAGGGATGGTGGTGGGGTCTATCTTCATAGACCTCACCAAGGCCTTTGACACAGTCAGTCACCAACTGCTACTGAAATGTCTCCTCTCTACAGGATTGTCAATGGAATCTGTGGCCTGGTTCCATAGTTACCTAACCCATAGATCTCAATGGGTCAGGATTGGCAATATAATCTCTGAGCCCAGGGAAGTAAACCTAGGGTTCCCGCGAGGTTCTATCCTTGGTCATCTCTTATTCAGCCTCTTCATAAATGACATGCCTTCTACCTGTCCTGCACACTCTGTACTCTATGCAGACGATGCTGTTATCTCCATCCCAGGGAAAGACCTGGGATCAATTAGCTCTAAACTTCAGCACAATTTTCGTGCATTGGAATCCTGGTTCACCTGAAATAAACTGATACTCAACTACAAAAAGACAAAGAGCATGCTCTTCAGCACCCCACAGAGCAAGATTCGCGGGTCCTCACTGCATATACTTAGTAGCGTAGAAGTACTAGACCAAGTCAATACTTTCAAGTACTTAGTGATTCACCTTGATGACACCCTCACCTTCACTGCCCATGCTGAGCAACTGGTAAAGTCCACCAACATGAAGCTTGGCATCCTGTACAGACACCGCACCTCAATGACACCAGCTGCCCTGAAACTTGTTACATGCAGTTCAGTTCTCTCATCTGTGGATTCTGGTCTTGCCATATACGGGGCAGGCACAGACACAGTGATTAAAAGGGTCAAAACCATCCTCAACAAGGCCTGCTGCCTGGTCCTGGGAGTACACAAAATGACTCTCTCTTGTGACCTATACAAGGAAACTGGCTGGCTCCCACTCCACCACAGACTCCAATACCAGGCCTGCCTCCTTGCAAAAAAGTCCCTGATGGGGTCCATGCATAGGGCTACTTCAGCCATCTTTGAGCCTGCACAACCATCTAAATGCACAAGAAGTGCCTCCAGGACTGTTCTAACTGTTCCCTTTAAATGAACCACCCTTGGCCAAAGATCCCTCTCCTACTGTGGGCCTAAATGGTTCAATGATCTGCCTGCAGACCTTGCCAACTCCCCCAGAACTGGCTACTTTAAAAATGGACTTCGATCTCTTCTTGCCAGCAAATCTGACTGCCAGCATTTCTGTTAACCCATGGCCTCTGACAGCGGTTCTCACACCCATCAAACGCTACCCTCCTCACTCCCACCCTCCTGTTCCACAACTGCCCACTTCCCCTTCCCACCTTCCATCACCTACAACCTCCCCTTGACAAAGCCTCACCATGGCTGCTAAAACATGCATTTCTGCATACTAGAAGCACCCTGTCTGAACTGTAACATGATTGTTAAACACTGAACTAGATCTCGTGCCTTTGTGTTTTCAGCACCAACCCTGTGGAATTCTCTACCTCATTGGTTGAGAGAATGTCCAACCATCGATAATTTTAAAGTTGCTTTAAAAACATATCTTTTTGGATTAGCGTATCTCTGTTAGTCTTGGCCGACTTTTAAATGTTTGGATTTTATTAATTTTAATACTCTGTACAGCGCCTTGGCTTTGAAAGGTGCTTTATAAATAAAATTGAATTGAATTGAATTGAACTGCACTTAATTAGTGCTGCATTAATATGTTTCTCTGGAAGTGTGGTCCTGTTTCTCCTTACTTCTTGTACCCTGCTTAATGTTGTAACTGCACAGTAATACCACTTGTTAGTTGATGTCTTTCTGTTCTGCAATGTTTCATCACCTGTAAATGTCTTGTATTCCTTGTTGACTTGGAGCCTTTGTAGACGAGCCCCCGGCTCAAATGTATTAATCCGAATTCGAAATAAATAAATAAAATAAATAAAAAAACATAGGGTAGAAGCTGTTTACTAACCAAGAAATAATGTAATCTAGAATATACTTTGTGGCGGGTTGAAAAAAAAAGTTAAGTCAACTGTAGCCGGGTTCGAAGCTCGCCAATGGATTGCCAGGCCCAGGGAGTCAATGAATTCCCTAAATGACCTTAGGGCTGAGGATAACCCCACATTTCTTCTATAAGACCTATCCAGATTACTAGAGAACACCAGGTTCTAATCCCCATCCAATATAATAGATAAATGACTAAAGGGGGCTAGGACAGAGCAGCATGGTAAAAAATAAAGGGGAGTCTGCATTAGGTCCATAGATCACACCTAGTACCATCTCCACATGACTCAATTGTCCTTGTGTAAATAAATATCTGCCTTCTGGATCTTTAATCAATTCAGAGACTGTAAATGGGAAAGATTTGTTAATTAAGACTGCAACTCCTCTCTGCCTTGGGCTATTGTTGGCCCCAAAGGCCTGTCCAACCCACAGCTTACATAATTGGATTGTTTGGGGTTCTATGAGGTACGTTTCTTGTATAAAAGCTATTTTAGGTGAGAATTTTGCAAAATGTTTCAAAATTAGGTATTTCTTATTATCTCTCCCCCCTTGACATTCCAAGTAACAATATTAAATTCCATAGCCATACTTATCAGTATAATACAGCACACTTTCCCTTCTCTCAAATTTGTGTTGCATGAAGGAAAACCTTTTCCCAACTCCCCATACTGTATTATGTCCCCACAAACAATTAGTCAAAACTTTCAACAAACCCTTGTTAACTAGTGCAATTAGAAATAAAATTTGGAAACCTGCCCAGGCCAATTGCCTACTCCTCAAATCCCAGTCCATGATTGGAATAAAACCCTCTACCCATCTCCTCCTCCCCCTACACACACACACACACACACCCACCCACCGAAAAATGCCTTACAATATAGCTCATAGAATTCAGAACATCGGGTTACTAGCTCAAAAGTCTCTAAAGTTCATCTAAATGAAACTGGTATTTAAGTGCATAAAAATTAAAAAAAACTAAACAATGAAGTATTGAGGAACAAATGATGACCCCATAGCAAGACCTCTCTAAACTACAGTTACTGTTAAGAATTTACCTAGTCTGTTGACATGAAATTGTTCACAAATAAGAATCAACTTGCTTGGGTAATACTCCATATTAGAGGGGCTCTCTGCACTCTCCCTATAGAGCATTAATTTAGGAAGAGTCTAAAATAATCAGCTCCTAATTAAGGAGCAAAAGTAATACATAATTTAAAAAGTTACATTTCTATTAATGTTAGAGCCCACTCTGTGCAAGAAGAGTCACTCTATAGAGACATGTAATAAGGACTCTGTCATATGAAACTGTCCAAAATGAAACATTAAATTTAAGAAATAAAGTAAAACAGAGTTTGGGCACAACCATTTGTCAAACTCCTTTAAGATGAAGGAAAAGAAAACAGTTGTTGCATCATACTGAGCTGAAGTCCACAGGGTTTTCCGGAAGTCGAGGGTGCAAGAAGCAGCATGGCAAAATAAAAAAAAACTGCTATGAGGACAGTAGATGGTGCAAAATGCCGAATGAATAGTAGGCTCTCTAAACGAAATTGCATAGAGAAAAATAAACAATGTGCCAGAACCTTCTGTAATATCTGGAATTCATGACGTCCATTTCCTTGCATAACAGAAGAAAAAAGCTGAGTTACCCACTCCATAACTGTAATAAAAGCTATGCCAGCAACATATATCATCAAAGGGAGGTTTCAGGTACACTAGTACATCAAATAAAGAGAAATGCCCCACAAATGATAGAGCCAGCATATTCCATTCCAAAGGAAACAAACTTTTTTTATTTATTAAGATCTAGGAATTACAATACCTTTGAACCAATGGTTCTTTTACAAAGGTTCCACAATGAGCAAAAACATACAGAAAATACAGAGAGGTAAAACCAAAGCAGAAATACAGTCAAAAAAGAAAATACAGGTAGTACAAGTTTCAAATTAGGTTGCAATGGAGACAGAGTATAGTTACCATCAGAAGCCTTCACAATGGTGACATTGTCAGATTATAAGTATTGACAGAGCAAGTGCTGGTAGAAGGAATGGGCAGTGTGGGTTGAAAGGGGAGATAAAGAGATGGGGGCACTGAGGGGCATGAACTAAGTTGATAGTGGTGGGTGGCAGGGCTAAGAGAGAGAGTGGGAGTCAGGGGGTGTGGTAACCAAGCAGGCAGTAAGATAGGGAGAGCAAAAGTGTAGAATATTTTGGATGGGGAAGGGAAACAGCTATGAGAATAAGGGGAGAAAAGGGAGGCAGTAGGGGGAGGTAGTAAGGGTAAAACATTGCTACAAGAAATAAAGAAGGGAGGACAGGGAAGGGAAGGGGTGGAGATGAATAGGTGCATAAGTGGAAGATATGGGGTATAAGAAAGTGAGGATGGTGGAAGTATTGGGTGAGATTGTGAAAAAAGGACAAAACATGCGGGAGGGGAGCAGGTAGGGAGTGGTGAGGAGAGCATATAGGTTAAGTGGTAGAAATGAGATGAACATTACGGAGGAGGAAGCTCAAGATGTGTTTAGAGAGAAGCACATGGATTGCTTGGGAGGTACAATCACAGCAACTAAGAGTGGTGAGATATTGCTTGAGTTTAGACTCATACGGGCCAAGCTTTGGCTCAATGGCTACATCCGGTGGGAGGCCATTTAACAAGCTGGGAGCTCTATAGCTGAAGGACCATTGCACTTCAGAGATCTGACAGAAAGGGACAATGTAAGTTTGTTTGGAGTCACTGTGGGTGCTGCAGGGATTTGGTGCTGGCACTAGGAAGGGCCGGGTTGCAGGGGGACTGAGGCCAAGGCAAATGTTTTTCACAAGAAGACAGGACTGGTAGGTGACCCTGCCTTTAAGGTGGAGCCAGTTGGACAGCTTGAAGAGATTGCATGTCTATCAGCACCTGTTATATGTCTATAGGCCTTAATCAGCATGATTGAGATATGTCTTAAGGTAGAGTCAGTAGTGGAGCCATAGACTACTAAAATGTAATCTATAGTAGACAGACTAGAACTAATTACGGCTAATCTCAGAGCATCGGGGGTCATACAATGGCAGTGTTGGTATAGGACACCTGGCCTAGAGTTGACTACCTTTGAGATTTGGCCAACATGAAGACTGTAAGATAGGGAGCTATCAAGCATGACCCCAAGGTATCTGAAATCATGAACTTGCTCTAGTGTTTTGTTCAGGTTGTTAATAATGTTAAGGTTAGCTGATTTATGTTAGTTTTGAGGGTTTGAGAAGAGCATTATCTTAGTCTTTTTATAATTCATAACTAGCTTATGCTGACCAAACCAGTTCTTGACCAGAGTAAATTGGCTTGCAGGTCACCACACAGAGAGAGAGAGAGATTAAGTATTTATGGCTTGAAAAGAGGACAGCGTCATCTGCATAGAGTATCATGTTATTCTTACAGGCTTTCAGGAGGTTATTGATAAAGAGGCTAAATAGGAGGGGGCCTAGGATTGACCCATGTGGGACCCCTGATCTGACTGTGAGGCTACTAGAAATGGTATCATGAATTTTCATACATTGAGTTCTACCCTGAAGGTAGCTACTGAACCAGCAAGTTACCTCATTTGAGATTCCCAGGGCAGGGAGGGATTAAAGGAGAAGTTGGTGGTTGACAGTATCGAAGGCCTTTGTAAGGTCTACAAAGATTTCACCAAGTATGTTAGAATTATCCAGGGCCTTGTGGATATGATCAGTAAACTCAAGGAGAGCAGTTGTTGTGCTATGGGATTTTCTAAAACCAGGATGCTGCGGGCATTGAATGTTATATTTGTCGAGGTACTCTGTCAATTGATTGACGACAATTCACTCAAGGGCTTTAGATGGGAGGGGGGATGGATATGGGGTGATAGCTGGAGTGTTGCGCCCTGTCACTACTTTTGTGTACAGGCATGATAATGGTGGCTTTCCATTGTTGGGGGAATTGTCTAAGGGAGAGCAATTGGTTAAGAAGTTTAGAGAGAGAGGTTTTAGAGTTGCAACGAGTGAGAGGTTGGGGCATTTTAGGTCCAATTTATCACCACTAAACCTGTTTTTACTAAGCACCTTTTGCAGGTATTTTTTGGACTCTGCTAGTGTGAATTTCCTAAAATAGAACAGAGGAGTCTTGTTGGGGGGAGTCAGTGTTGCTAGGTCATCTTTCAGTGGAGAAACATTAAAGAAATCTTGGGGATTACAGAACTGAGGTCAGTGAAAACAATATTGAAGGTACCAATTTGTTTATGGTCCTGTATGGTAGAACCAGTGACTTCTGTCAGTGAGGGGGATGATTTATCCAGCTTACTGGTTAGACTTTTTATATTTTTCCCAAAATTGCAGCTATTAGCCCAGGAGCTGGTGAGTTCATTCTTAAAAAACTCCTGTTTGGCTCTTTGAATTTCTTGGTATAAACAATTACAGTACGCTGTCCTGATACATTCAAATTTAAACATAGGGAGAAAAATGTGATGAGCAGTCAATGTTCCAAAATAAAGTACTGCAATGCACATTTAAAGCAAATCCGGATCCACTCCACCATATCACCTCAAAATACATTCAGGAAATCTTCTGAGGAAGAGGTCTTGGAAGAAGTTCTCTTGCCGCTTGGTCTGCAGAGTCAAAACATTGTATGCTCTTCTGTGTGGTTACTTTCAAATGGTCTGGATACGGCAAACGGTGCTTCACATGGGCTGCCAAAAGTGTAGATAGTATGGGGTTATACACAGACCTTGCCTGGTGGAATTTTAGAGTAAGGTCAGGTACCAGGTGAAATTTCTTCCTGGACCATTGCAAAGCAGCCAACATTCAAACTTCTTTTAGGGTGAAATCCAGATCAAGATAGTTTAATAATTTAAATATAATATGTCTCGGGGGTTTGTCTGGACCAGGTTTGACCTTTAGAGACCTATGCGCTTGCTTGATTATATATTGAGGGCCACTAGGACACAGGCCAAACTACTTTATTACAGCATTTCTCTATTATTTCAATTGCATTGGCTCCCTCCTCTCCCTCTGGTAAGCTGAGAAGGATGAAGTTGCACTGTCTACTTTGACCTTCTAAATCATCAAGTTTATCCTCCATTTTTATAAGGGCTGTTTTAATGGTAACAATTTCAGGTTCCATTATATTTTGCCTGTCTTCTAGCAAGGATATGTGCAGCTCAGCATCTGTCATTCGTGAGGTGAGTTCTTTCAATGCCAGCTTCATTCCCTTCAAGTCAGCTAAAATACTGAAGACTGCCTCTTTTATAGTTCTGAGCTGCATATAGGCTTGCTTCAAAGAGGGTTCCTCCATTGTGCAGAACAATGGCTGAGGTTGAGGAGGGGCCAGGAAGGAGCTCCATCTTGGTTGCTTTGACTCCAGCTGTGGCAGTGGAATGTCAATGGGCTTGAACTGAAGCATGATAGTGGTGGCTTCCAGTGATATAGTATCCATCTCTAAGGCATCAGCCGACAAGTCTGACATCTCAATAGCATTTTTAGGATGGCTGCAAATTAATTCAATAATATTGAGAGGTAAACAAATAGATAGGTTGAGGTGGATTGGAACTGTGCAGAGTTGCTTCTACCTCAGCACCTGCATCAGGTGACTCCTGCCAGTTTCCCTTAATTTTTATTTTAAAGGGGTTGCTGTCAGCCCTTTTTGCATCATATTATTTCTAGTTGAAACCCCATATTTTCTAATTGCTTATCTTTTCTAAAATTAATGTTGCTTGTTGTTTTATCAACTCCTTTCATAGCAGAACTGAAATGCATGCTAATGGTGTTACTATACACAGAGTTGTTTTGTTTTAAATCCTTGACCTACTCTTACAGTATACTCCTTGAACTTTAGGAACACCCCCAAACAATGCAGCTACTCATGATGCCATATTCTCCTCCCCTCCCACTGTGTAATGATGTTTTATTTGGGAGGGAGTCCCAAGTCCAGGAATGATGCAGTGGGAGTTGATCAAGAACTGTAAACAAACATGTTTTGTCAAACTAGAATCTGAGGGCATGAGTTGAAACTGGAGTGGTAAAGGTTTAAGAGGGATGTGAGGAAATTCTATTTTATGGAAAGGGTGGTGAAGCTGCGGAACAGTCTGCCAGGGGAGGTAGTGGGCACCAAGACCATAAATGGTTTCAGTCATGGCTGGAATGGAGTAAAGGGCTTGGTGGTTGCTCAGGTCAGCAGCATTAAGAAGCGGAACATGGGGTGCTCTGTATGGGCAATAGGTCCTGGGGCAAATAGGGAAGTCTAGACAGACTAGATGGATCTCTGGTCTTTTTCTATTGTCACTGTTTATGTAATAATATATGCATTGAGCAATGGAGAAAAAAATCAATGGAAATGTGTGAAGCAATATACTACTCACAGAGTGGTAACACCATGATAGGTATATACTTTATGAAGTTATTGTATTGTGATGGTATCCAGCGGTATACAAATGTTGAATAAACTACAATATGGGATTTTATTTATTTGTTTTATGTTTAATAATCCAGACATTGTCTACATAGTAATAACACACAGACAACGATGCTGCTTACAATTTAAGACCTTGGATTTTTTTAGCCACTTTATTCATTTTTGGGAAATCACTTGTAACATGGCTGCAACATATTTCCTATACATATCCAACAATTGGTCCAGTGAAGCTTCATGCCAGCCGAGTAAATGCTAGAGTTTAAAAATTAGCCACTGCCTAAAATGCACCCAGTGTTTTAACCACTTGTGAACTGAATTAGCCATTCAACAAGCATGGTCTGATGCTGCTCTCCTGTCTCCGTGACCCAAACATGCTGGGGTTCCCCACTGTTTGGTGCCAGATCTAAACTGAAAGATATAATGTTCTCAAGAGGCAATGAGTGAACTTTCACTCTCTAGCAGGCTTTGCTCATGATTTTTGTGAAGAAAAAAAATTGCTCTGCTGCAAGGCGCCTATTGGCCAAACATACCAATGGATGCGACAGTGTCGGCAAGCTGTGGTGTGGTGCAACAGATGGCCACATTCAGTTACATTCATCAAAATGTCTTAGCCACAGAGGTGAAAGGGAGCATAGAAATGTTACCCACATTGGTTTTACAGTAAGCAGTGGTGATGGTGGCTATCCTTTATGCAGACCAAGTGCCAGGAAGAATAACTAGAGGTTAATGTGTTGATAAGGGGTAAGAACTAATACAAATTGCTGTTGTCCAACTACAAAGTGTAAAATAATATGTTGTGCAGAGGGCTACGAAGTAGTTCTCTTACACATCCAGCAAATGTTCCAGTGTTGCTTCATGCCATCTGAGTAAATGCTAGGGTCAAAAGATTAGCCACTGGCTAAAATGCACCCAGTGTTTAGCCACTTGTGAACTGAATTAGCCACTCTACAAACATGGTCTGATTATGCTTTCCTGTCCCTGAACAAAACATCCTGAGGTTCTCCACTGTTTGGTGCTGGAAATGAACTGACAGATATCATGTCCTCAAGGGGCAGTGGGTGAACTTGCACTCTCTATCAGGCTTTGCTCATGATTTTTGTGAAGACCAAAAAAAACAAATTGCTGTGCTACATGGCACCAATTGCCCAAACATACTGATGGATGTGACTGTTAACCTACAGTGGTATTGTGTGTCAGCCAGCCACATTCAGTTCCATTCATTCAAATGTCTGTCCCACAGTGGTGAAAAGTAGCCTAGAAATGTTAGCCATATTGATTTTACAGTAGCCATTGTTGATGGTGGCGATTCTTCATGCACACCCAGTGCTAGGAAGAATAACAATTGACCCTTATTATTGACTGAGATAAATAAGGAACAGGACCTCTCTCTTTTTATTTCCTTAATTTTTATTTTAAAGAGGTCACTGCCAGTCATTTTTGCATCATATTATTTCTAGTTTTTTTATTAATAATTTTTATTATTTCCATTTCAAATACATTACAAAAATCTTGAAAGTAACAAGTACAATTTAAACAAGTAGTATAATATAAGGAAGGAAAGAATGAAAACAACAAACAAAAAAATACATTTAGAAACTTGAGCTTACATATATATATATATATATATATATATATATATATATATATATATATATACACATATATATATATATATATGTGTGTGTGTGTGTATATATATATATATACACATATACATTCACCATTTAAAATAAAAAGATTTAGCATTAGCCTTTGGTGTTAACTAAGGTACAACAGTATAGCTTGGGATTTGTTAATATCAAATCTTTCTATAACTTGAACATCCACATTTATTATACCATGTGCCTAAAGGGTGACCAAATACTATCTAGTATATCTAACTTATCATCCATAGCATAACAAATTCTCTCATTGTTATATAAGAAAGCTATTAGTGAGTACCATTCACTAGTAAAGGGTGAATTATTATCTTTCCAATGTTATAAAATGAGTCTTTTAAGGCTGAGAGATGCTTGCAAAATCCATATTTTTTGGTATTTATCCAATTCTAATAAAGATGAGTCAGGTATAATTCCAAGGATAAAAATGAATGGGGATAAATTCATATTTTGCCCTGTTACCCTACAGCAGGTTGTCGGTATTGTCTTCCAAATTATTTGGATTTTTGGGCAACCCCATAACATATGTAATAAGCCCTCATTTGTATCATTACATCTCCAACAATTGGTATTGTTTAACCAACCCATTGAAAATAATTTGAGGACTCAAATAATATTTATGCAAAATTTTGAACTAGATCAGCCTACCTTGGGTCTCTTTGTGATTTTTAGTAGCAGTCCTCCACACCTGATTCCATTCTTCCTCTGTTATTATGAGATCCATTTCTTCCTCCCATTTTCTTTTGGCTTTAATGGTTAAACATGGAGATGTTAATTTATCAGTAAGTATTTTATAAATGATCCCAGCCCCTTTTTTAAGTGATGTTATTGTGAACAACTGTTCCCAGTCCTCACAAGGTGACAATGTGTAGTCATCTTTAAAACATCTGATCCAACCAATAATTTTCTTAACTGCAAGTAAAAATGGAACTGATATCCACAAATCTTATATTTCTTCCTAAGTTCTTGAAATGAGAGTAGAACTTCAGTGTGTTTATCAATCAGATGAGATAGTCTGGATATACCCATGTTTGACCACTCTCAGTTTGAAATACTTTTATTACCCTTCTTTAATCTTGAATTCCTCCATGATGGCATCATACCAAATGGTATATTGGTTAGATTTATAATACTGTTAATTTTTTTAAGTGCTAATATTGAACCCTGAATACTGGGATTGTCTATTGTCTTCCCTTGTTGTGGTATATATAGATGGTCAAAAAGGGAGTTGGGACTAAGTATACTTTTTTTCCATTTCTATCTAGAAAGGCTGTGATCTACTATTGGCCACTATACTTGGGTATTTATAATGTTTCAATGCATGTTTCAGAATAAAAGCTAGCTGATATAGCTCACATCATGGTAAAGAAAATCCGCCAACACTATAAAGCATTCTTAATTTAGAGATACTCAACCTCAGTGGTTTTCCTTGCCATATAAAGTTCACCATTAGTCGATCTAGTCTCTTGAAAAGTTTTTCCCCAACAGGATAGGTACATTTTGAAATAGATAAAATAGTCTTGGTGCAATATTCATTTTTATTATGTTCACTCTTCCCCATAGTGAGAGATTTAGTTTCCCCCATCTGGTCAAATCCAATTCAATATATTTTATTAATGGCTCATAATTAAAATTTACTATTTGTTTTAGACAGACTGTAATCTGTAAACCTAAATATGTGATGCTGTCCTTGAACCATTTCTTGTCTAATACATTCTCCAGTAAATTCTTAACTGGAGAAGTAATACCATTCTGTAGTAGTTGCGTTTTCCCCCAATTTCTTTTCAAGCTCGAAAAATCCTCAAAAACTTTTAAAATGGCTTTCAAACATTAGTATGAATGTACTGGGTTACTTATTGTCAATAGCAGATCATCCGCAAATGCGAAGGCCTTGTGGTCCTTCTTTTGTAAAGTTATACCTTTGATTTCCGAGTGTGTATTAATTATTTGTATAAGTGGCTCAAAGGCTAAAATAAAGAGATAAGGGGAGAGTGGACATCCTTGCCTTGTACCACAGGTTAATACAATTTCGGGAGATAGTATACCATTGGTTAGAACCTGAGTTTTTGGTTTATCATATACTGTAACATCATTACCCATTTAGAGAAATCATCCCCAAAACCAAATTCAGTAAGTGTTTTTATCATGAATGACCAGTTCACAGAATCAAAGGCTTTAAGTATGTCAAGTGACAACATAATGTAAGAGTCTTTCTTTTTATTGTCTGACCGTAACAGGTTTAATAACCTGTGCACACTATCTGCTCCGGATCTATATTTGATAAATCCTACCTGTTCTTGCCCTACCAGCTTGGTTATAACAGCCTGAATTCTTTTATATAACACCTTGGTAAGTATTTTGTAATCAGTATTCATAAATAAGAGAGATAGGCCTAGAACTGGCACAATCCAGACTATCTTTACCTTTTTTAGGAATAAGTGTGAGATAGGCTTGTTGCATGGTAGGAGGAAGATTTTTTTTATCCCATGCATCTTTCAGCATCACATGTAAATGTGGCAGTAATATTGGTGACAATTTTTTATAGTATTCACCTGGGAAACCATCTGGTCAAAGGTGTTTTCCCAGAAGGAAGGTCCTGCATAGCTAGTTGCATTTCTTCTATAGAAATGCTTTCCCCTAACTTTTTTCTGTCTTCTTGTTGTAGGGAGGGTAGCTTAATTTAAAAAAAAAAGTCATCTAACTTATCAGGTGGCAATGTTTTCTTTTCTGAGTATATATTCTGAAAGAAGTCATGAAATTCTTTATTAATTTCTTTATTTCTTGTGAGTGTTATTCCTAGCTTGTTTTTAATACCTGTTATAATGTTTTGTCGGTGTATTTTTTTGAGCCTAATAGCTAGTAATGTACTTGCTTTTTCTCCAGCCTCCCAGTATTTTTGTCTTATTTTGAAAAGCTCATATTCTGCTTTTTGTGATAGTATTGTATTTATTTCTCCTTTTAGCACAGACATTTTGTGCAATGTTTCGCCTATTGGTGTTTTTTGTTTTTTGGATAGCTCAGATAGTTTTACAAATTCATCTTCTTTCTGTTTAAGGACCTTCTCTCTCTCTCTTTTCCTACTAGATGAATATTTTATTATTTCTCCTCAAATATATGCCTTGTATGCTTCCCAAATTGAAGTCTGTGAGGCTTCTCTATTATTGTTGATTTGGAAGTATTCTTTTGTTTGTTTCTGAACCCATGTAGTAAAATCGTTATCTTTTAGTAATGAAGTATTAAACCTCCATCTCTGTGTTATTTCCTTTAAGCCCACAATTACCAGATCCAAGGTTAATAGGGCATGGTCCGAAATAACAATCGCATCCAGCTTAGCCTCTAACATTAGTTATCATCGAGTGTGAAATAAACAAGTAATAAATCCTACTGTAAATTAAATGTCTATTTGAAAAAAAGGAGAAATCTTTATCAGAAGGGTGTAATGTGTGCCATGAATCTGTAAGACCTGTGTCATTTAATATTTTCTTAAGTGACTCTCTTAAATTTGTTTTCATTTGCACCTTTTTTGTAGAGGATCTATCCATAATGGGGTCTTGTAGTTCATTAAAGTCACCTCCCATCACAATTTCATAGTCAGTGAAAGAGCTCAGTGCCGCCATTTAAGTGTGTTATAAAACTCACTTCTTCTGTCATTAGGTGCATATACATTACATAGAGCAATGCGTTGTCCATCTAATAAACCAGTTAGAATCTGATAACTCCCTTCTACATCAGAAATGTGATTGTGCTTAATGAAGTTAATTCCTTTTCTAATCAGAATAGATGTACCTCTCTTTTTTGATGAGTAACACGTACTTTCAACTTGTCCTACCCAGCCTCTTTTTAGTTTTAAGGATTCTTCAAATGTTAAATGAGTTTCTTGAATAAAAGCAATATCTGCTTTCCTTTTGTTCAAATAACATAAACATTTTTTCATTTTGATTGGAGATCCAAGACCATTGACATTCCAAGACACAAATCTGTAATGACTCATTTTCAAACAGGATTAACTCTTGTTCACACTTTCTTAAGTCAAACACAAGATATACAAATGGTGAGTTATCAATTGACTCTGCAAAAACTTCAGCTATTGTTTCCCACCCTCCTGCATAACCAAATATGCTTTCCTAAAAAAAAAAAACTTTCTTTACCTTAACTCTACTAAACATATCTAGAACTTATTATTTACAATTTGAACTTTTGCTAAAAGATTGTTTGGTTTCTTATTTATTTTAAGTAATTTTCTTCGTTATTGAATACAAACGACTAAATGAAAGAAAAAAAATCAAATAAACGAACCCAATAGGTTATTTATTGCGAATATTAGGTAGGCTGGTATTCTACCTCTGTTGCCCAACTTGCAACGGACTAGGAGTCCAAGGTTATAGGTACTTAAGACGGCTTCAACTAAATGAAGATATGGATCCCCAGCTTTAACACTCTTAAGCATACTATCATATATAAGAAGGAGGCTTGATAGAAATCAGTTTGTTACTTACCAATCACCATCAAAGAGGTGTAAGCTTTATTCCAGACTTCAGTGCATAACTCAATAGTACCATAGAAGACTTGTTTAGTACAAACATGACTGAAACAGATAGAAGAAAAAAGAAAAAAAAGTAGTAAAAAGGGACAAGAGGAGAAGGGAGGCAACTCAAAAGTATCAAAGTTATGTTAATGGATCTATTTCAATGTCACTAGGTAGCTGTATAAAAATTAGGCCCTTACCTCACCAACTTTCCAAAAATAGAGTCATCTCCATGACTGCATCTGGGAAGTATGGATAAGGGAGTTAGTCAATTGTGAGCTGTGTAAGCTGCTGCATATTTCTTGTAAATGCCTAGCACATAAACACTAGATCCTTAAGTATAACCTTGTTTATGATGTATTTGCCCCAAATTTAATAGGAGTTCTTCTCCCCCTACTTTTTAATTCTCACTTCAATTTAAAAGCCACTCATATAATATAAAAGGAGAGAAGAATATCATATATAAAGGTATAGATTGGCACCAATAAGTTATTGTAACTGAGTAGTCATATGGGCTTATTCCTTAGACAAGTATTAACAAGGCTCCATCTCAGTATGTTATCAGGCTTACAGTATTAATTCTGTACAGAATAAATATAAGTATTTGCTAACTTTCCCATGTTCTCCCTAAGAAAAACATTAAGAAACATTTCCCTTTCTCACCCTGTTTTCCACTATATGCAAGGCTAGATGGAGATCAACAAAATTACAAGGCAAAAGCATTTGTACAACAGTACTAGAATCCCAGCCAGAGTAATAGTACAGCATACAATCCTACTCTCTTGTCCTACCTCTGACCCCACTGTATAGTGAGGCAATCCCAACCTTAAAAGCAGACTATTTTGCTTTGTAAGAAAGAGTCATGTTTCAAGACTACATCTTCATTTCTAAATTGATTATGAGCTTGCTATTTGAAAGCTTCAGCAAGAAGAGCTAAAATGAGTATATTTTATGCAGAGTTCAAGGGAGCAATAATGTCTGCAAACCTACTTGTTGTCCTTTTGCTTATCTCCCAGCAGATGTGATAAAAAAGCAAAAAAAGGAAGCAAGCCCTCTTTCCACAATTATTTGGATCCTACAACGTGGTAATTGAAGAAAAGTAACTTGTCAGAATCATCAGCCAATCAGGATCATAATATGCTGAGCACACCCTAACATACTGGCAGCAACAAAATAGGAAATGCATAACCAATCAGGCAGCAACAAAATAGGAAATGCATAACCAATCAGGAGCTCAGATTCTGTCAAGGCATCTCAAGTAAAATTACTGTTTGTGTTGTTTCCATCAAGGTTGGGTTGCATTTCTAGATCTCCTTGTGTAGATGTGCCTAACATTGGATCGCATGACCTGCTGCTTCCTCTACTCCTCGATCTACTTCTAATTCTTTGGGCTTTAGAGAGAAGAATCAGAAGATGGCTTTGTTTAGTTGGTGCTCTCGATTTCCTGGCGATCAACGAGGTATGCTGTTGGTCTGGACTTAGATTTCTCTGAGTACTTAGACAGTAGAGTGGAGGGGGTGAAGTTTTGGCTTTCAGATCTTCTAGCTTATTAGCATTCATACACTTCCCACTGTAGATTTCTGCACCTGAATGAGTCTGAGTTCGTACATTCTGACCTGCTTCGTTTGAGATGACACATGATTTGGAACACTCTGGCAAGGCTCAAGCAGTATTTTCTACTCGCTGTTTTTTTTTAAATGTAGTTGATCTGTTCATTTTGTGGAGAGGCTCGGACCATTTTCTCACACATCAGCACAAATTGCAGGGTATTTAAAGTAGTATTTAATGCCCAGTTTTACTAATTTCTGTTTGATCTCAAAAAAACATTTTCTTTTTTCCATAATAAACGCAGAAAAATCCTGAAAGACTAGGATTTTGTTCCCCCTCCAGCTTTGTTGTTTCTTTTCTCTGGACAATCATAAAATCTGTTCTTTTACTGAAAATCTTAAAAAATGTGCAATTATGGACCTAGGACTTTGCCCTATTTGTGGATGAGGACCTAAGGTACGATGAGCCCATTCAATTTCAAGAGCCCAGGGCCATTGATATTCTTACATAGATAGGAGAAGTTGTTGTAAAAATTCAATCATGTTATTCCCTTCCAACCTCTCTAGTATACCCAATATTCTTAGATTATTTCTTCTACTTCTATT
This sequence comes from Neoceratodus forsteri, assembly GCA_016271365.2. Taxonomy (NCBI): domain Eukaryota; kingdom Metazoa; phylum Chordata; order Ceratodontiformes; family Ceratodontidae; genus Neoceratodus; species Neoceratodus forsteri. Next base: position 106,163,909 of record CM057457.1, read on the forward strand.
TTCGAGATCATCTATTTTCTCCGTTAAAAAGTGAATTTGTTTGCTTTGTGTTAGGATCTGATCCTCTAAACTTGCCACTGTCTCTTTAAATATATCAGTTTGTTCTTCAGAGTGTTCTAACCTCTTAGCAAATAAAATTGCATCTTACCTGCTATCCACCACAGTTTGTTTGACATCCCCGATCTCAATCTTAATATCATTTAGCATTTCTTTTAGCAGCTGAATGTCAGTTTTGTCAGCCATTGTTGAGTGCGCCTCAGAACAGAGAACCGTATTCCTCTGATCCATCGGTGTGGTTACTTGAGCATTTTTTTTTAAAAACAATGTAAAATTAGCTGATAATGGTATTTTTAAGTGAGAAAATATCCTCTAGCAGTTCAGATTTCTTTCATGATGTATTTTAGATGTGAACTGGCCAAATAAATGAGTTTTTAAGAATAAAAGAAAACTTAAAGCTGAGGAACTGATCTTCTATGCAGCCATCTGTCACGGCACTGGTACCATATTATTTTTAGTTGAAAGCCCTTCATTTCTAATTGCTTATCTTTCCTAAAATTCATAAATGTTGCTAGTTGTTTTATCAGCTCCATTCATAGCAGAACTTAAATGCATTCTAATGGTGTTACTATACCCAGAGTTGTTTAGTTTCAACTCTCTTTGTTCCACAGGACCACAGGATCCTGCACCATGAAGCAGGTCAAGGAAGGTCGTGAGATCCATCTCCCAGGGCTCTCCCCACCAACAGACAAACAAGCTGAAGGAGCCTGCACCATGAAGCTGGTCAGGGAAGTTCACAATAGCAATCTCCCGAGGCTCCCCCTCAAATGGAAAAGCCAGCTGAACGAGCCCACACCTTGAAGCAGGTCAGGAAATGTTGAAAGAACCATCTCCCAAGGCTCTGCCCAATGGAGAAGCTAGCTGAAGGATCCTGGGAAGCAGCAGGTCAGGGAAGGTTGTGAGAGCCATCTCCTGAGTCCCCCCCCCCACTAGAGAATCTAGCTGAAGGAGTCTGCACTGTGAAGCAGGTAGAGAAAATTCATTGAGACTCTTGTACTGTTTTGTGTCGGCCCAAGGGTGTTGATTATTTTTCCATCTAATGGACTCGAGTCCAATATGAGCTGTAATTGTTGCTTTAGAGCTGTTACTTTTAGGGTCAATTATGAATGCACAGAGTGTGAGTAGTGTAGGGCTGAGCTTTAAAATCTCCTGGTACTGTGTAGTTTTAGACTGTTAAGGACTATTTTCAAACTGTTTTGTGCACTTATGGGCTAATGTTTTCTCTGTCCCTAGAACCCGTTCTGGTGCCATTTTGTCCACCTCTCTCCCTCTGCAATTGTTTGTTCTGTAATCCTCCCCTGCACTGAGCTCTCCTCTTCACTCTCCTTGTTTCACAGATCAGGGAAAGTTGTGAGAGCCATCTCCCGAGGTCCACCCCCCCCAACGGAGAAGCTAGCTGAAGGAGCCTGCATCGTAAAGCAGGTAGAGGAAATTCCATTGGGACTATTGCACTGTTTTGTGTCTGCCCAAGTGTGTTGACCTATCGTTTACATGGCAGCTGCCCTCCCTCCCACCCATCCACCCACACTGTTTGGTCACTCGCCTTATAGCTGGCCCTCATCTAGTGATACTACCATGTGACACCCTCTTCCTGACTTTATCTCCCTATATTCCCACTAGCTGAATATACTTCTTGTCCTCTAGGGGTCACTGAGTAACCTCAATAGAGTATGTAAAATGTTTTTATTTACCTATTGTTTATGCTAGCATATTCACTCTCAAAAGCTTAAATTTCCTGTTCTCCCAACTCTCCCTTATTGATTCCCCTTCATCTTGCCCACTTGTGAAGGTAGTCTTGAAATTTTGACTCCCAGAACCCAATACTGTTGCAAGTCACAGTCTTTATCCTCTAGGCCACAATGCCTGTTAGGAAGTACCTTCACTCTCCTCCTGTTATCCAGCTGCTATCTAGTGGCCTCTGGTGGTGTTACACCTCTATGCACCTAGTCCTATTGTTTCTTCATTAACTACTGTCCAGCTTATTCAGTATCTCCTAGTTTACTCTTCCTTTCTTACTTCACCCTCACTGCCTCTTCCTGCATCCACAATGCAACACTTTATCTTTTATTGCCTACTCCTTACCCAGCTCCCTCTACTGTCCTCTCTATGCCCCCTCTCTCTGCACTCCATAACCCACCCCCCAAACCTACCCAGCCTACTCCCAAACCCATTCTATTCTCCTGCTCACCCTACTCTGACCAACTACCCATGGCCACTTCCTGCTTCTATAGTCCTCCCACTCCTATCTTAGTAATTCTTAAACACTCCAATCTCTTCTCCTCTCCCTTCCCCAACCCTCTCTTCAACCTTCCTTTGCCTCTCACTCTAAAGCTGCCAAATTGGTCTCTTCTTTCTCCAAACTGCTCAACACCCTCCTCCTCATCTCTGCAGGTGACACAGAATTAAAACCTGGTCCTACTGCTCCTCTCTTCCCACACCACCCTAAGGGCTTAAAAATTGGCTGCATTGATATACAAAACCCGCTCCCCAAGCTCTCTCTCTCCTCCAGCCAATTATGCTGGATTTACAACCGAATATCCTGTTGCTCTCTGAAACCTGGCTGTCCAAAAAGATTACAGATATTGCTCTTGGAACTCCTGGCTACACTCTTAAAAAACAGGATAGACCCAATAAGAGTGGAGGTATCACAATGGTTATCTCTTCTAACCTCCAATACTCTCCTGTACTGTAAACCTCCTCCCCTTCCCAATTCAAACTCCTACTAATCAAGCTATCCTTTCCCTTTACACTGCCTATATTTATAGCAGGCACTTATTGTTGCCCTGGTCTCTCCTCAGCAACCATATCTGAGCCCCTTATGACTATCACCTCTCAAATCACCTTAGTTGAGTTTTACCTATTAGCTGATCTGAACATAGACTGGACCTCATCTGGAAACTCAGCAATATCCTCTAAAGTAAACTCCCTAAATCTGGCACAGCATATTACCTCTCCTACCCAGTTAAACCACAAATCTCAAAAGTACATTCTGATTGACTGGGACCTCACCTCTCTGCAAAGTCCATCAGCCTAAAGCCCTCCTAAATTTATCAATTAACGCTCCTTTCACTCTTTAAATTTAGCTCCCTTACTAAATGACCTGCACCAAACTGACTGGTCCCTCCTCTCCTCTGAAGCCTCCACTGATGTTGCCTTAAGCTATGTCCAGTCCAAATTCTTGGAAGTTTGGGATCAGCATGCTCCCACTAAGCATACCAGAGTTAAAGGCTCTCACTTCCACTGGATTACTGCAAAACTGTTGGCCTGTATTCACGCTGAGGACCAGGCTTGAAAGCTTACATGTAATCCAGAACTCATACTCTCCTGTCCCACTACAGACAACTATGAAATGCTTGCACAAAGGCTCCCAGATATACGAAGTCAGAATACTCTTTTCCTCTTTCCATTCCAACTTACTGTAAATCGCCCATCTAAATTTTGGAGGGTAGTCAAATCTCTCTTCTCCCCCCCCCCACCCTCAGATCCCAACACTTACCCAAGATAATGACATCATTTCTGACCCTCCGGCTGACGCATCAACTTTCAACACTTTCTTCACATCTTGTGCTTCTTCGATCCTCTCCTCCCTTCCCACTTGTTCGGCGTCCAGCTCCCCTGACCCCCTATCCATTCCCAACTCCCCTGGCCTCTTTCAATTCTCTTTCTTTCCTATATCCCCAAATGATGCTGTAAAGGTCCTACTAGGCTTAAACCCTGCTAAGGGGAAGAGCCCAGATGGTCTAGACCCAAAGTTGCTCCATCTTTCTGTACCCGCTATAGCTGCCCCACTGGCTTCTCTCCTCAACCTCTCCTTTACACTGTCCTCAGTTCCCTCAACCTGGAAACACTCCACAGTCATTCCTCTCCCCAAAGACTGTAATCTCACCTTCCCTTGGAATTACTGTCCTATCTCCCTTCTCCCAGTCCTAGCTAAGCTTCAGAAATGCATTGTCCTTGCTCAACTCATCCCCTACCTTGACTCCACTTCATTTTTCACCCCTTTCCAGTCTGACATCCACAAGACCCACTCCAACACCACCTCTCTCATATGTCTCACAGATTACATACTCACTAAGATGGATCTGGGTCACGTAACCTCAGCCATATTTGTCAATTTGGCTAAAGCTTTTGACACAGTATCCCACTCTCTCCTCCTCCAAAAACTCTCTGAGACTGGGTTAAACCCCTCAGCCACAGTGTGGTTTCACTCCTACCTGGCAGGAAGAACCCAATCCATCAAGATTGCATCCTCCCTCTCCCCTCCTCTCCCTATCACCACTGGCGTCCCACAGGGTTACGTTCTTGGCCCTATATTATTTTCATTTTCCTCAATGACCTCTCTTCTGCCTGTTGCATTTCCCAAATCCATATGTATGTGGACAATACCATACTATACACATTTAGCAACTCTCACACTGATGCTCAGGCTAGACAGCAACAGGATTTCAACAAAGTTCAGAAATGGTTCCAATTGAATCAACTGTTCCTGAATGCCAAAAAGGCAGTCTCCATGTCTTTCAGCACTAGGCAGAGACAATCAAACCTTAAATCCCCTCCAGTCTTCCACACACTGGATGGTACCAAGTTAGAGAATGTCATGACCTTCAGATACCTTGGGGTCTGGCTAGATCACCATTTGGACTTTTCTGCTCATGTGGATGCAATCCGAAACACCTTCACCCCAAGCTTGGTGCCTTATATAGAAACACAGATTGCATTCTTCAATCTGCCCAACATGCTGTTGTGCAAAAAAATGATCTTCCCCACCTTTGACTATGCAGACATTGGGCAGGATTCACAAAGAAAGCCAAAAATCCCACAGCTGCGGGAAAAAGGCCTGCAGCACTGCGGAAATGCAGTTGTGTGATATTCATAAAGAAATTTTGAGCAGATGCATGATTTCGTAAAATCCCTGCAGTTGCTGAAATTCAGCAGCTACGGAAATTGCGCACATGCTGAAAATCCACAACTGTGGATCCCCAGCTGCAGAAATAGCTTAGGAGGCATAGCAACAGTGAACTTAGTTAGCTGGAACAGAAGACTTTAACAGGGCTGCCATATAATGAAGCTGAAAGCACCCACAAAGAGACCAGTAACCAGTCCCTCAACTGGGACCACTGCAGCACCACAGGTACCAGCAATACCATGGCACCACAGTGGCCAACTGTCACTGCTGGTCCTCCCTCCCTGGGGTGTTCCTGTTGCCTGTAGGGGTAGCACTCACTGCAGGCTGGCCAGGCTCTACTGCCTGTGGAGCTCTGTCATGGGCTGCACTTTGTCTGGTGGTTGTTGCCTGTTGCCATATCATGGCAATGTGTACCTTTGTTGCTGTTACAACACCCACTGTTATATTATCTGGGATGCTATTACCATGCCTCACCTCCACCTTAATTGATTCCAATTGCTGGGGCACTACTGCAGTTTGCTGAAGGAGAGTTACACCTCATTCCACTTTGTGTAACATTGTTTCTACAACTGCTGAAAAAAATGGTTGTGAATAGCCTTTCAGGGGCTGTACCTTACTTATCTCACACCTTTTTTTCCCTCAGGGACTTCTGCAGCTGCGCTTTTTTCCACAGTCCTCAGTGTTTTCCACAGCTGTGGAGGGTTTTGTGAATAGCACTCAGTGCAAATTCCCCTTTGTTTCCATAGCTATGGCAGTTTTGAGGACTTAGGGAAGGTATTGCACCTTCGGAAAACTTTGTGAATCCAGCCCATGGTCTACAGTGCCTCCCCCAAAACTACCCTCACCAGACTGGACACTCTCTTCAGTTTCTTCTGCCACTTCATACTAACCTTCCCCCTCCTTGCACTCACCACTGCAACTTATACAAAGCCACATCCCTCCCATCACTGTTGTCCAGGTGTCTGTCACACTCTGCCATCTTCATGGCTAAATTCTTGTCTGGGAATATCCCCTCCTATCTTTCCTCTGCTATCTCGGCCTCCTCTCTGAATGCTTTCTCCCTCCGTAACTCGGATTCACTCTCCTTCTCCATTCCCCACCACTCCACCTCACTGGTCAGTCCACCTCTTTTTACCATTGCCCTAAACTGTGGAATGCCTTCCCCTCCAATATCCATAATGTGCCATCTCCCAAATTTTTCTTCTTCCTCCTGCGCATGTCCACATTGCACTCATGCTTAAGCCAAACTTTTTGACCCCCCTGCAATATCTGAGCTACCTAAAGCCACTCTTCCTATCTTAGATACTCTCATGTTTTAAATTAACTGCTCTGCCCAACATAGCACTTGAGACTATATCCATTGCTCACTAAGATGTGCCTTCTTAGTTTTTTGCCTGTGTACTGTATACATTGTGTATTCTCTGTTGTACCTATCACTACCATAATCAATACTCATTTCCCAGGTTGTAATCTGCATATTATTCTGCAGTTAACTATATATCTTTGCTCAGTGTTTCTACATTGTTGTGCTACATTTATGTATCTTAATCTTCATATACCATAATGTCAACTTTAATGTACCTTGATCTACTTGTACTTGTTACCTCCACCTCCCTTTCCCCACAGGATTTACCTGGAAATGAGCTATATGGCTCAAATGGCTTCCTGGTGGAACACTTGACTAAATAAAAAATAAATAAATTAATGCAATCTTTGACCTACTCTTACAGTATACTCCCTGAACTTTAGGAACACCCCCAAACAATGCAGCCACTCATGATGTCATATTCTCCTCCTCTCCTGCTGAAAAAATATTTTTTTATTTTGTTTGGGAGGGGGTCCCAAGTCCAGGAAAGATGCAGTGTGAGTTGATCAAGGACTGCAAATGAACATGTTTTGACAAACAAGAACCTGAGGTCATGAGTTAAAACTGGAAGGGTGAAGGTTTAAGAGGGATGTGAGGACATTCTATTTAATGGAAAGAGTGATGAAGCTGTAGAACAGTCTGCCAGAGGAGGGGTTGGGCACCAAGACCATAAGTGGTTTCAGGCAGGGCTATGGAATGAAGGGCTTGGTGGTTGCTCAGGTCAGCAGCATTAGGAAGGGGAGCAGGGAGTGCTCTATATGGACAATAGGTCCCAGGGCAGAGAGGAAGCTTAGGCAGACTAGATGGACCTTTGATATTTTTCTGCTGTCATTGCCTGTGTAATAATATATGCATTGAGCAAGGGAGAAAAAAATCAAGGGGAACATGTGTGAAGCAATATACTACGCATAGAGGGGTGACACCATGATAGGTACTTACTGTTTGAAGCTATTGCATTATGATGGTATCCAGCTGTATACCAATGTTGAATAAGCTACAATATGGGATTTTATTTGTTTGTGTTATATTTTTAATAACCTAGACATTGTCTACACAGTAATAACACATAGACAATGATGCTGCTTACAATCTGAGACCTTGGATTTTGTTTTAACCACTTTATTCAGTTTCGGAAACTTTCTTGTAACATAACTGGAATATATTTCCCTTACACATCCAGCAACTGGTCCAGTGCTGCTTCATGCCAGCTGAGTAAATGCTAGGGTCTAAAAATTAGCCGCTGGCTAAAATACACCCACCGTTTTAGCCACTCATGAACCGAATTAGATACTCTACAAACATGGTCTGATGCTGCTTTCCTGTCTATAGATCCACACATACTGAGGTTCTCCTCTGCTTGGTGCTGGAACTGGACTGAAATATATCATGTTCTCAAGGGGTAGCTAGTGAACTTGCACTCTCTAGCAGGCTTTGTTCATGATTTTTGTGACGAAAACAAATTGCTCTGCTGCATTGCACCAATTGGCCAAACATCCTGATTCAATTACATTCATAAAATGTCTTCACCACTGTGGTGAAAGGGAGCCTATAAATGTTAGCCACATTTTATTTATTTGTTTACTGGATGGATACCCTGATCCCAGGGACCATTTTCAGGCACAATCCAGGATAGTTAGATGGCAGATCTATTACAGAACACAGTTACATTACAATTACAGTGGAGTTGGAGTAACAAAAATATACACACAATAATGGAAATACAGTGGCAATATAGTATACATACATAGGTCAAGTGGTCACTATCTCCATGGACTTAACTGTTCATGAAGCTGACATCTAGCATTAAGTGCATATATGTTACTGAACTAGCCATATGCTATAGATTAGTTTGCCATCATTTAGTTTAGCATTTACATAAGAGACTTGCTGGTATAGCTTCCTGGAGGTTCCCTTTAAATGTGTGGGGTAAGACCGGTGCCTGCAATCCATTAGGGAGACAGTTCCAAAGCTTGGGTGCTGCATAGGAGAAGGCTCTCCTTCCCAGCTCAGTATAGCATCTAGTGCATTCCAGCAGCCTGCAGGTGGAGGACCTCAGCTCTCATCTATTACTTTTTAGTATCTGCAACCTAACAGAGGTGATCCTGTCCCTTCTTGTAAAGTTTTTGATATGAATGTTCCAAGCATGAGGTCTTTCTGTTCAGCAGGGAGGAGCCATCGCAGGGATTGGTAGAGATGGCAGTGGTGAGTATGGTATGGGGCTTGGGTGATGAATCTGTATATGTTATTATAGGCAGTGTTCAGGTGACTTAGTAGTGAAGGGGGTGCGAGGACTATTACTGGAAGCAGTATTCAAGTATGGGGAGGAGGTGGTCCTGCCCAATCATTACTCTTGCCTCTGGGGACAGTAGGTAATTCAGTCTGTAACACATTCCTATTCGCTGGTTCACTTTCTTAATTGCTGAGCTGATATGGTACTCATACGTAAGAGATGGGTCAAGCCTGATCCCCATGTATTTGAAGTATCTTACCTGCTCAAGGGTAGAACTGTCAGGGGTTAGTATGCTGAGGGATTTGGTGTTGTTGATGGTGCACTTCATGAGCTTCAGTTTGGAGCCAAACAACATACATTTTGTTTTTACATTGACATTGATTTTACAGTAGCCATTGGTGATGGTGGTGATCCTTCATGCACAGCCAATGCCAGGAAGAATAACTAGAGGTTAATGAGCTATGAATGAGCTTGGTACATCCAGCAGACCTGGGTTGGATTCCCACAACCTCCACTTACATACTGTGTGACCATGAGTAAGTCACTTAACCACTCCAGTGCTCCCAGGTTGCCCTTGAAACAGGCACTTTTGCCTATTGGGCCTTACCCAGTTACCAAAAGAATAAAAAAAAAAACGATTATATGAATTATTTTGTGAGGTATGTTAGCAATGAAACATTGCATGTTAATTTTATGATTATTATGTGAATTTCAGCCAATATCTTTACAAAGATGTCTTTATGATCTTGAAATGTTGCCTGGTTTGGAATAAAGAATATTGGTTGATGAAAAATAAAACTATACACTCCATGTGAAAGTAGGTCTCTGTTTTAATTTCTCAGTTATGCTTAAGTTTTTGTCTGGCTTGTTTCAGGCCTTTTAACACAGCATCTGATATCTGAAACCTCCTTCCTCAATCTAAATTAAACTTTATGATTAGGAAAGCCAGAGTGACTTGATATATTTATGAGCCTAGATCTCCTGCAGTGATATTACAATACTTAATTCTGTGTTGATCTGAGAAATCTGAACCTTACTGTTCACTGGGAAACATGGAGTAACAGAGAGCAAATAGTGCTGTAAACAGATTGATGAGTGCAGGGATTGCTATAAAAGTCCAATTAAAAGAAGGCCTTTAGACATATGGTGAGCTCCTTATTTCTACTGTCCTAGCAAAACATCTGCAGAGCTCCACCCTCCAGCCACAACAAAATGCGAAAAATTCATTCTGTTATTTAGCCACCTATTTCTGAAATACTATGCCTATTGATGTGACATTTCAAAACTCGGTATAGATACAAGACCAAACTAAAAAATTACCTACTGTACTTGCTTAGTCTGTATGTAACTGTAATTGACTTTGTTCATTTTTATATTTTTTATATCATCCTTATGTTATTGTATACCACATTTATAGTAATCCCATTTAATTTTGGTGTAATAACCATTTTTATTTTCAGCAAGCATACTGTTAGAATTCAGGTTGTGGGTGAAAGTAGGCCTTTGGCCTTGTGTACCCACCTGGTTACCAATAAGTAAATTAATTATGTAAGTTATACAAATTAAAAACAATTAAAATGATTAAAACCATAATTAAACTGCCATATAAATTATCAAATATATTAAATGTTTTAAAAATCCACTATGAAAACATTAAGTTAATTAATGTGTTGCATTTTTATTGGGGATGCTGGTGGTAGTCATGGTCACTGGTGGCACAGGCTCATTACAGGTGAACATGGGTATATCAAACAAGCAATGTTGCATAGAGTTATGCAGTGTCAAAGCAAGGCTGTGCAAGTGGGCGCCTTCCCTTACAGAAATATAAGTGTGATGTTTAGATGTAGAATGCACCTCACAATGCTTAATTATGCAATGTTTGCATGCGATTTGCATACACAAATTGAACCTAAGCAAACTAGGTCTAAAAAACAAAATCAGGTTTGCATGCTGCAAGCTTGACATGAGTGCAGCAGTAAGCTGGTATGAACATCTTTTGAAAATCACATCAGGTTCATGTGTTGCAGGCTTGTCACGAGTGCACCAGATAAGCTGCTGTGAACATCATTTACAAATCCCATCAGGCTCACATGTTGCACACTTGCCATGTGTGCAGCAACTAAGCTGGTGCAAATCTCATCTAAAAAACACATCCGTTTCAATTTCTCATACTACTACTAGCAATTAGAGCCATTAAAAAACATTTTCATTGATTTCCCATTAAAATTAGGTAAACTCATTATTCTGATCCTTTTGCAAGTTGTTTAATGGCTTTTGATTTTTCTCAATAAATTTCTATTCATTTGTAAAGCATTGTTTGCTTACTGCAATAAATGCCTAGGATATAGTCAGCCAATATCCCTCATTCCAGATGTGTGAAGAGGGGCCTATGTGTTGTGAAGCCTGACCTTTTTGTTTTGGGCCATGCAAATCCCCTTATGCATATTTAGTGCTACATGTGTTTCTCCATGACTGTTCAGGCTCACTTACTTTTCCTTTGTCATTCTGTATGGAGCATATACACTATGGCCATGCTCAGCACTCATTGTGCAGAGTAGGGTCTTAGAAGCATGCACCATACCTCAGATTTTGTCACTGAAATGAGTGACATGAACACACAAAATGAGGGACAATGAGGGACACCTATGATGATCATGACACATTCCTCAAACAAGGAGATACAGTACCTCAGAACACAGTAGAAACCATTGTATTTACTTGTACTGATTTTAGCACCTGAGAATGAATTTCTACCATAAAGTAGGGTTGCCATTTAAGTAGGGCAGAAGGGGGAAGTTGCCCCTCCCCCCCGAATTTCTGCCTAGGTTGTTTTTATGGTGTGGCAATAATAGCATTAAATTTGGATTTGATCTTTTGTACAATAAGTGCTCCCCTGGCCTGTGTGTGCTCACACTGCAGGTGCACTTCTTACTCAACTTTGTAAGTATTGTGTTGTCCACTCTTTCCACTTATGAGTGGCGGCGCCCTCATATGTGATGTGGAGGAACTCCAACCAAGCAAGAGCACATGAGTCACGAGAGTGCGACACTGTCTTTCCCACCACAGACTAGACAGACTGCATACTACAGCTTGGAGGAATGATGACCACTGAACTCTCAATAGCAAAGTTGTGGAGGCATATTTTTGCTGATCTACTCTTAGTGAGTCTTCATCTCCCCTGGTGGCTGAAGGGGTAAAGGGTGAACTATAAGCTAACCCAAGACTAGGCTACCTACTTACTGTATTAGGCTTGCCTTGCAAAAAACAACAGCACAGGCCCCCTGTGACAGCAAACTAGGTCTAGCAGCAGCGGTGACAGTGGAGTGGACGACCTTCATAGGTCTTGATTAGTGCAGTGCAACAGCAGCCATGGCAGCAGCCAAGCAAGAAGCAAGCAACAGAGGTTCTGTAGGTTCAGTTGATGAGGTGACTTGGCCGAGGACCAAGTTGGTAACCTTGGATGGTCAGCTCTAGCATCCAGCTTCTGGCAGAAGGACAGAGGAGGGGACTGAAAACTGGGCTGGTGGCACATTGGGCCAGGCTGTAGGATCTTGCCAGATGGCCAGATAAGTGTAAGTAGATAATTTGTTTACAGGGGATTGGGAAGGAGGAATAACTGAAATATTGATGTGTTTGTCAGGTTTCTGTGCCTTTGGGTGGCTTCACATCCCATATGGGATGGGTATTGAATGGAATGGAGAGGGGGAGAGAAATAGGGAGAACAAACTTCAGCAAGAAAAAAAAATTGGCTTGTAACTGGGTAGGTTAAACCCAAATCTGATGCACTGCTCTGGGATACTGAGAGATGAATCTTACACATTTGAATTTTGCCTGATTTGCGTATCACTTTTCAGTCACAACAAGTAAGTTTTACTTTTTAGAGACATTCCAGACATTCTAGAGCTTTCTACCTAGGGGCTAAATAGCACGTGGCCTCCACTGATTTTTGGCTCCCCCTGCTGAAATCTGAAATGATGCCCCTGCCATAAAGTCAAAATTTATAGTTTTCAGTGGTAAAATGAGGACTGTCCCTTGCATTCAGGGACAGTTAAGTGGCATGGTATGTAAAGACTATTGGAGCCCCACTATAGTCAGGCTTGTTCCCCCACCCCCAATGAAGCTGACCTTCACAAGCCCACAAACAGGCACATTATGATATAGGGCAAGGGAGAATGCAGGGGCATGCATCATTGAAATGAATGGGGATATGTTTTTATTAATATTTTATGCATTATTGATGGAGAGCTGGAGATTAATGAAGGCCACTGCTCGACTAACATGGTCCTTTGTTAGTAGAACATTGTCCATCATTATTCTCCAACTCACCATCATAATGTATAAAATAGTAATAAAAAATAACTCCATTCATTTCAAGGGGGTACGCTCAAGCACTCTGACCCATGAACATCATCCCTTAAAGACCCCTGCCTCTGGCTCCCTAGTAGTCAGGAAAGAGACTCTCAATTTATATCTATTCTTGGTGGGTTGTCTGTAGCAGCATGAATGCACCCACTACAGTGCGTGTGTATGGGAGGGGGGGCTGACCATGTGAGTGGGTGTCCAGTTATTGCTACTTTTGTGTTTGCCCCTTAAAGTCTGTTTGCATGGAAGCATTCAAAACTATGGAGAGGAAATAGTAGGGGTACAGGCCAGACAGATGTAATTAAGTAGTTTTGTGGATAAGTGTGTGTATTGGGGGTGGGAAGAACCATATGTGCTTCCATTGGATTGTGTGCTATAGTTCAGCTGTGCAGCTTAGATGAGGGGGAACAAGAAAACTAAAAAGTATAAAAATGGTTATATGCATGCCATATGCATGCAGATGTATGCAGATTTGTACTGAAGTACAAGCAATCCATATGTTTGCAGGCAGTTAACTCAGTGGTTAAAGGTACTGAACTGCAAACCAGGAGACTTGAGAACCTGAAGACATGGGTTTGAATCTCATCTCCTACTTGTATGTGGTGTGATCCTGAGCAAGTCACTTAACTTTTATGTGTGCAATTATCAGTGACCACTTGCTTTTTGCAGGCATGCCACATGTATGCTGTCTGTACCAATTTAACATAAAAAGCATGCTATCCACACTTGTTTGCTGTACACCTTTTATTTATTTATTTAGGAAATTGGAATTACAACCCTTTGAGTCATAGACTTGTTTCCAAAGGCTCCATGTCAGAATAAAACATAGACATTCACATGCATGCAATCATTTCCAATTTAACATTTAAATCAAGCTTGCAGCACACATATTACATGGGTTGTTTTATGTGTGCAGCATCAAAACATTTCATATAATTATTTCTGTAAGGGTTGTCAAACTTCCCCTTCTCCTCATCTGTCTTCTCATGGTGCCAGTGCCAGGCTTGGCATTGTTTTTATATATTTATTTGAACACTGGTAATTGGGAGAGGCACACTGAGCCAAGGCTCGTTTCCAGGTGTGACCCAGGAGAAAGGGAACAGGAGATGCAATACTAAAAACATACACCACATTAATGACTGGTACAAAATAAAGTATATACAGAATACAGTTCAAACATTGTACAACTGCACATAAAAATGAACAGAGATAAAAGTAAACAGATTCATAAAAGGAAAGAAGGAGCCTGATACAGGCTGAGGTAAAACTCAGTAGGAGGCCCAAGAGCAGGGATGCTCGGGGTCCAACAGAATATGATCAAGGAGGGGGATAACAAGAGAAGATGGGAGCAGGAAGGAGTTTCAGCTGGTGGCTAAAGGGGATAGAGGAGGGGTGGGGGGAGAGAAGAGAAGGAGCATGTTCCACAGGGAGGAAAAGTGATAGAAGGCAAGTGAATAAAAGGATGAGCACCACTTACGTCAACAGTCTTTCAGTCTTTTATTTTTAAAATCCACACACTAATCGGGCAATATTTTGTTGCCATGCCACTTCCTCAGGCTCACTCTGTTTCAATTCTTGGTGCCTCCTTAAGTAGTGTGTTATTGTGCTTTCTTTCAATTCCTGTATTTTCTGGGCATCTTGCTTTCTAAATAAACGCTGTCCCACTAGTCAGCTCCATCCCTCTATATCCATTTCATTATGGGCTGTATGTGACCTTCTTAACTTCTTTCCAGTGGGGAACTCATGTAGCTGCCAGCTGGCTCCCTCAGTGTGTAAGAGGAAGATGGCCAGAAAACAGTGGAATTGAAAGGAAGAGCACAGTAACATACTATTTAAGGAGGCAATAAAAACTGAAACACAGTGCACCTGAGGAAGTGATCTGGCTACAAAATGTTGCCTGATTAGTGTGTGGAGTTAAAATAAAAGACTAAAAGACTGTGGATATATGTGGCACTCATCATTTTACTGACTTGCCTTGTAGGAATTGTCATTTTTTGGATGACTAAAGAGTTTAAACACGTTTTCCTCATTGAGAGGAAGGGTAACCTGTGTCCATTACTCGACAGAAGGTGATGGAGAAGACTGACTGCCCAACAGAAGAGTAAGAGTGAGGAAGGGAGAAGGTATGAGGATCCCTGGAACAAAGGAAGTATCAGGCTAAGGGAATTGGAAAAAGGAGTGCAGCTAGGTAAGCAGGCAGGGTCCAAAACCAAAATTTGGAGTTGGAGGTGCAGTGGGACTGGCAATGTAAAGATAGGGAGAGGATGGCTTTGTGTAATTATTTATTGAGCTTGTCTTTCTTTGGACCACTGGTGTTCCTTTGAGGTCTATATCCTATACTATTTTAACTACTTCTTCTCTTTCTCATCATGTCTTTACCCTCCCTCCTCTCCCCATCCCATTCTATCTCCTTCTCCTGCTCCTCTCTACCACCATTCTGCCTACTCCCCTATTCTGTCCCCCAGCAGCTGTCCCTCTCTCTCTTTCTCCCTATTCCTACCCTTCTTTCCCCTTATGCCCTTGCTACTTTTCCTCCCTCCTCTCTTCCTCATATCTCATTCCCCTTCCACTCTGTGCACGCTTTACCCTTCTTATCCTTCTCCTGCTCCTCTATTATCCTCCTTATCCACCCTGTGCTGCTCCTTTATCGACTCCTTAACCTAGATGCCTTGCTTCACTGCACCAACTCTTCTTCTCCACCTTCCACTCACAACTCTAGAAGGTGCAAGTATCCTACTCACCCGTCCCTTTTCCTGCTCCTTCTGTTTCCATCTGGTGATGTCCAACCCAGTCCTGCCCCCCCCACTACCCCCTTAACTTCAGCTCCAGGCTCTCCCCATATATATATATATATATATATATATATATAGATAGATAGAGAGATAGACTGTATGTGTGTGTATATATATATATATATATATATATATATATATATATATATATATATTATAGGGCTGGTAGCACACCTATAGTTAGAACTGAATATGCACTTCAACGTTAAACTTAAAGTTTTGCACTTTAATAACTTTGCAACCATTCAATGGTTTTACATATAAATTGGCATGCACTGTCAACAAGGGTAGAACTCAAGATGTGGCAAGTTACGTTCTGGGCATATTTGTGGTTTCCAAGTTCTGGAGAGGTGAAAAAAGCATTTATTTGCTCATTGACTTTGCTGGGATTTTTCTTTGAACTTGCATACAGCCCAGACGGTTTGGAATCTTTGTCTGAAATTTTCAGGGTAGAAAGAGAGTAGCACAGAGATGTGCCTTTTGCTAGTCTGGTGAAAAAAATAATAAGTAATTTTTAAGTTATTGCATTTTAAAAATTTGAAAAATAATTTCTGAGCATACTCAGTAAGCACTAAAAGACAGCTGTATGAAATGAAAAAGGAATCATATTCCGTATGTAAAATTTTTTTTTTTGTTTGCCACCATTCTGTTTCTGTTTTTCTTAAAACAAATTTCAAAAGCCACAAAAAATACATCCTGGAGAGAGATCAACATACCTAGCTGGTTGATTGGGACCCCCTTAGGTGCAATCTGCACTTCAATGTTAGATATATGCCCTTAAAATGCTATTGTGTTAATATTATGAATGTTTTTTCATGACCGTATAATACAAAAAAAGAATCCTTTTTCTTATCATCAGTCACAAAAAAGGATCCTTTTTTCATGAAGGAGGAATCTTGTTCCTGTCTGCCTCCACACACACACACTTTCACAAAACAGCCCCTCGGGGCCTGCATGCCACTGTGGTGTGGCTCCTCTGTTTTTCTCCTCTCAGGGAGTGCACAATCCTTGCCTACATTTTGCAGGCATTTACATTACATTTAAGCCCACTAGCACTACACAATCCATGGTGCGGCTTTCAGAATGTGGCACTTATTGCTGATGTCTCCTCGCTCATGAATTCCCCCCTGGCCCCTGGCTTTGCATCGCCGCAGAAGCAGCATTACTCACTGATGGCTTCTGCCACCTTCTCAGACTCTATCCCACATTGGTATCCCTACAACGAGGTTCTGTGCATTATTAATCTTAAACTTTATGTGTGCAAATTAGTCCATTTCTGGTCCAAATTCAGTGATAGGCATCTGCTATGTATATCAAAAAAATAACTAACTTTTAAAAAAATGACTTTTCAAAAGATCCAACTGATCAAAGCTTTGCTGTTTTCAAGAGTTAGAAATGTTCATTTTACTTGATGACCTGTGTATAATGGCCAGGTCTGTTTGCTGTGATACTGGGTATTGCCATGCCATTGTGAGTAGGGAGTTGATGGGGGCACAAGTTAAAACACATGTGTGTTTTGAAAGGTTCACAGAGTGATGAGCGACGTTGCTCACTGTCAGCTCCTGCCGCTGTCTCAGGCTCTGTCCCACTTTAGAATCCATACAACGAATTACTGTGCTTTATTAACCCTAATGTTTATGTGTGCAGATCAGCACATTTTTGGTCTCCGAATTCAGCTATAGGCATCTGCTATGTATACCAAAATAATAACTAACTTTAAAAAAAAAATACTTTTTAAAATATCCAACTGGATCAAAGCTTTGCTGTTTTCAAGAGTTAGAATTTTCCATTTTACTCAATGATCTGTGTATCGTGGTCAGGTCTGGTTGCTGTGATACTGGGTATTGCCATGCCATTGTGAGTAGTGAGTTAATGGGGGTGCAAGTTAAAACACGTGTTTTTTGACAGGTTCACAGAGTGGTGAGCAAATTGTGGTGCTCAACTTTGGAGGTTACTGTGACAGTGATTTAATGTACTGTGGCACGATAGTGAAGTTTCCTCTTTCCTGCTGCTTAAGTTGATACCTAGCCCTTCTCTTGCTTTGCTTTCCCTGGTGCCTAGTGACACCCCCTATCTCCATCCCTTGTCTGCCTTGATTTCCCTGGTGTCTAGTGGCACCTCCCACCTACTGATCTTCTTCCCCTCATGAGAGACATTTTTCCCTGCTGTCTATTGGTACTATGCACCCACCAATCCCTACCTCCCTTGTATGTTTATATTCAGCCCCTGGTGTCTATAGGTGCCCCCCACCTGCCAACTGTACCCAAGTACCTGAAATAAAGAAAACCATCTTCAATTTTCTTTGGAGGGAGCATAAAATGTTGCCTTGCTAATCAACTGCCCCACCACAACCACAAACTCAGCACACACAACTCCAAACCCTCCAATGCATCCCCACACACCCACACTCAACTGAACAGGTCCCAGGTTCAATATCCAAGCTCCGATCATAGATAACGTCTTTTTGCTTGAACTGGCGACTGCAATATAAGACACTAAACTAAATGCAGTTAAATTTATTTCAATTAGGGTTTCAACTTGTATTCATAATTCAGCCATTTTTTGACAATTTGACCCCACATTTTCAGCATAGCTTTTTGGGGACCCCACCTTATGAACAATATGACTATCATTATGCAATTCTCCCACAGAAGGTGATTTCATGGACGCTTGGCAATTTCACCTTTCACGTGGAATTTTTATTTTTTCCAGCTTCATTTTAGCCTCCTTCTTGCTGACCCCTAGTACTCTCCCCAGCTTGGGCTGTCTGGATCTGGCACACTGTCCCACTCTGTCTGAGACCCCCACCAACCATAACTTCATCCTGGGATACTCCATCTCCACACCTCTGACTAAGCTGACCCCCCACGGCCGACAACTCCTGTAGTGCTCTATCTTATAATCTAGTGGGCTGCCAGAGTGAGGAGAGGAGCTGGAGGTCAGGCGGATCAGGTCTGGTGATGAGCATAGGGTGTCATCCTGGGCCTGGCCTTCACCTACCCAGGTGCCAGGATCCTTCCTGGTTTTCTAGTGCCCCAGGGGCACAGACATGCAATGACAACCTGCATGCAGTGGGTATGCTCCCCCACCCATCCACAGGATGTCTGCTGCAGCCTCCATACCATACTACTAGGCTCCCGCTGGATGCAGTAGTCCCAGTCTTCAGTGGGAGTCACTTTACCATGGGAGATGCAACCCACCCACCACAAGGAGAGGAGAGAAGTCCTCTGGATGCTCAATACTTTCCTGCTTCTGCCGACCCCTGAGGGCCTGAGATCATTCCTGAACCCAGGTTGCCAGCATGGCGCAAGGTGTGGCATCCAATGCCTCAACCCTCAGTGCCACTGGTCTGGAATTTGCATATTGACAGTCATAATGAGGCCCATTCACAAAGCTGCAGGTGGAATACACGCCACGCATCTCTGGCACATAGCTCACTCTGCACCTGTCAGCCCCATGCATGTATTCATGATGTAGTTATGTGCCCCCTATGCTCCTGATCCCCTCACCAAACTTGCAGATCTGCACTGGGGCAGGCTGGGGGGGCAGGTATGGGGCCGTGCCAGCACTCCACACAATTCTCAAAGCCTCAGAGTGCTACATATGGCAGCCAGTGGCAAACTATCCTCTGACAGCTGTAACCTTGAGCAGCCAGTTATGTGCCCCCTCCCCGGGGAAGCAGCCACCAGCTGCTTCGGACACAGTGGGAGGCAGAGCTCCCTGCCATCAGGGCACACTGGGATTTCAGGGGCTGTCAGCTGGTGAACCCCCCTCAACATTGTGGCTGGCACTCTGCATGCCGGTTGACATCATGGCACTCCACGGGCATAAGGGATCCACTGCAGGGCCCTGCCTGGGCAGCCAATTGGCTGCCCTCCCAGATCCACTGCTCCACACCCACTAGCTACCTGCAGCCTGCATGCCAGGGGGTGAGGTTAAGTATGGGAGCTGGGCGGCAGCCAGTGTTTGTGAATGCAGCTCCTGTGCAGATCTCCCATGGGTGCAGACCCGCACACCCAGATATGCACCTTTGAGGAGCACATTAGTTAAGAGGTCCCCTTGTTCATGAAGTGGGGTCATAAGAAGGCTATGTTAAAAATTGGTTGTCAAAATTACATAAAAAAGGCAAAACTATGATCATTCATTGCAAATTGATTATGCACGCTCTTAATTTTGGCAATTTTAAAGACTCTGATCCCAAATTTTCAACATAGACCTCGTATTAACTCACCTCATGTGTGTCACAGCTATCATTTTTTTAAATACTACTCAAAATGTGTTTTTATACCTGTGGCATGGAATGGCATTGCAGTTGTGCAAAATTACATTTTGGCAGGGATTTGAAACTTTTTTGCATGGGGGTACATGTGGTGGGGTAATAAGATGGCTATGCTGACAATTTGTTTGTTGTTGTCTGATGAATGGAAGTGCAGGGCCATTCCACAGTGACATACTGTACATATATGCATCTATGGAGGGATGGGAGTGCAGGACCCAAAGGGAACTGTGCACCCACAGTCAAAGAAGGATATGATTACTCTATCTCAAAAATTAGAGATGGGTGTGAGCACAGGTCCCAGAGGACCCTGTGCTCCAACAGGCAAATAAGTCTACGATTATACTGTCTCAAAAAGTAAGGAAATTCTTTGCAAAAAACTACATTGATGCATTGGTTTGAGTTGATATCAAACCATTAAAGGGAGGGAAATATGACATTAGGGTTTCAGGTCCTAACACCCTACCCCACCCTGCACACACCAACAGGTGTCAGGGGTGTGCTTTGGGTCAAGTCAATGCTTTTCTGTGGCTCCCACAACCAACACAGGCTTCACCCCCTTAATATTACAAACTGCCTTGGTGCTGTCCTCGAATAAGTTCACTCCTTTAAATATCTGGGAATCACCATAGACAGCAACCTATCCTATGGCATCCACATAGATAGGGTCACCAAAGCTGCAAACACACGCATTGGTCTCCTTTACAGGCACAGGCAATACCTTACCTTGGATGCCTTAAGGATAGCAGTTCAGAGCTCGGTGGTCTCGCTAATCGACTATAGTCTGATTATTTATGGCTCTGCAACTGACACAGCCTCAGGCACTTATCCTTGGCCCTAAACAAAGCCTGCCAACTCATCACAGGATCCCACCGTCTCACCCATACATGTGACCTCTACACCCAAACAGGGTGGATCCAGTTATCAAACCGTATTAAGTACCAAACTTGTCTAATAGCTAAGAAAATTATGCTACATCTTGCTCCCCCCAGATTTCAAACTCTTCTCCATACAGCATGCAACACCTGCCTCAACAGGGCTTCAGAAAATCAAATGCCGCACATTCCTCGGTGCCACACCACACTGGGCCAAAGATCCTTTGCACACCGAGCTCCTAGTTGGATTAATGGACTCAACAAAGACATCTCCTCTCTGCAAAAGCTAGGCCTGTTCAAAGCCAACCTTCACCTCCACCTAGCTGCCTCTAACTCCTGCGACTGTCCCTCATAATCTGATCTCCCTCCTAGCACTTCTACTCCTACCCCCTCTCTCCCCCTCATCCTACAGCCTACCCTCACATTTTTAACCCTACCCCCAAGCACTTTTTTTATGGCCTGACAAATGTCCACAGCTGCACCGCTCTTTTTGTGTCCATTCCAAGCCTTGGGTACCTCTGTCTAGCCTGCCCCCTCTGGTACCCACTTTACCTAAATGTGATGTATTTTAGCTGCTAAAAAATGTCAGTACACTATTTCTGCATTGTTACTCAACTCTATGTAATGTTTGTATTGTACCTCAATTGACATGGAACCTTTGTAAAAGAGCCTTGGCTCAAAGGTACTCGTAATCCTAGACTCTAAATAAATATATGTATATATATATATATATTCTTTGCAAAAAACTCCATTAATGCATCAGTTAGAGTTGAGGAAAAAGCAACAAAAGTAGGGTTATTTCTCTGGAATTAGCCCAGGGATGGATGCCGAACAGAAGTGGGCAATCATTAGGAAGGGATTGAATGAGGCCACGAACACATGCGCCAAGTCTCAGAGTAAGCAGTCCAGGTCAAAAACCTAGCTGGCTCAGCAAGGAAGTGGAGGGGAAGGTGAGGGGGGAAAAATTGGCCTTCATTAAGTTAAAAAAAATCTGGGCATGAGGAGGACAGGGAGGTGTTCACAAAGGCATCTAGGAAGGTGATCAGGGCAGTCAGAGCAACCAAGGCAGCAAAGGAGCTGAAACTGGCTCAGGGGATCAGAGAGAGAGATAGGGAAAAGGGGTTCTTTAAATACATATGGAAGAAAAGGAGTTGTAGGGATCACATTGTTAGAATCAAAAGGGAGATGGGCAGAAAAAGGGGAAGACCAGGCAGAGACACTCAATGAGTACTTCTGCTTGGTATTCACAAAAGAAAGGAATGGCTCAATACCACAAGGAAAAGGGGTCAAGGGTGGAGGGGGGCACAGATAACAGATGGGGTCATCCAGGAGCAGAGAGTTGTGAAGGGTATTAAAGCCTTGCAGGTGGACAGGGCACCAGGACCAGATGGTGTACACCCAAGGGTCTTGAAGGAACTGGCAGAGGTGTTGGCAAGCCCTCTGACAGACCTGTTTAACACCTCCTTGGAGACAGGGAAGATACCCAGAGACTGGAGGATGTCTTATGTGGTGCTTCTTCAGAAGAGTGGACCCAAGGATGAACCGGGCAATTACAGACCAGTGAGCTTGACTTCTATAGTTTGGAAGTTAATGGAGACCTTTCTGAAGGAGAGGTTGATAACCTTTCTTGATACTAATGGTCTACAGGATGAAGACAGCATGGGTTTGTCTCAGGAAGATCATGCCAAATTAACCTAATTGACTTCTTCGACTGGGTCACTAGGGTGGTTGATGAAGGTCACGCTGTGGATGTCCTGTATCTGGACTTCAGCAAGACTTTTGACTCTGTGCCACACGGGAAGTTACTGAGCAAGCTTAGGGAGATAGGAGCAGTGGAGAAACTGGTGGGTTGGGGTAGAGTGGGTTGAGAGCTGGCTGTAGGGCAGACAACAGAGAGTAGTGGTAAGGGGGGAGACATCAAAGTCAAGGCCTGTAACTTGTGGGGTACCACAGGGTTCAGTGCTAGGGCCTGTTTTGTTCAATGTCTTCCCTGGAGACATTGCAGAGGGGGTCAAGAGTAAGATCAGCCTGGTTGCCGATGACACAAAGATTTGTGCAAAAGTGGACAGTGAGAAAGGAAGGCAGGCACTGAAGGAGGATCTAGCTAAACTTGAACACAGGTCTAAGGCATGGCAGTTGGGGTTTAATGTGAAGAAGTGCAAGGTCATGCACCTCGGGGCCAGAAATCCCAGGACCAGCTACTGGCTGGGGGGAGTGTGGGTAACAGATTCAGAGGAGGAAAGGGACCCGAGGGTAATAGTCACAGGGGACTTGAAGGTATCAGCACAGTGTGGGAGGGTGGCAGCAAGGGCAAATCAGATGCTAGGGTGCATTGCCATAGGGAACACCTAAAGAAAGGAGTAGGTTATCATGCTCTTGTATAGATCACTGGTGAGGCCGCACTTGGTGTACTGTGTGCAGTACTGATGCCCATATCTCAAGAAAGATGTGAGATTACTGGAGGGGGTGCAGCGTAGGGCTACAAAAATTATCATGAGACTAGAGGAGTTGCCTTATCAGGAAAGATTGGGGGAGCTCAACATGTACTCACTGGAGGAGAGAAGGGAAAGGGGGAAAATGATAGAGACCTTTAAGTACTTGAAAGGCATAAACAAAATCAGAGAGGGAGGATTGTTCTGCTTAAAGGGGGTAGGGTCACTAGGGGGAACAGTCTGAAGTTGGAGGGGGAAAGGTTCAGGAAGGAACTGAGGAGGCACTACTTCACAGAGAGAGTTGTGGCAGGATGGAATGCACTGCCGGAAGAGTTATACACATTGAGGATAGTGGATAGCTTTAAGCGGGGTTGGGACAGAGTCAGGGGCAGGGTTAGTACAGACAAGAACATAATGGGGGGAAGAGCCCTGAGAGGGGATGGACGGAGAGGATTATGTGTGGGGGGGGGTCAGCTGCAGTGGTATTAAACTGAGAGTGGCACAATTGGGCAGACTTGATAGACCTGTGAGCCTTTTTCTGCTGGTAATTTTGTATGTTCATATGGAAAATATGATGTTAGGGTTTCCAAATCTAACAACCCAGCCCCACCCTACATGCACCAACAAGCATTGGGGATGTGCCTTCAGGTCATCAGCTCTAATGCTCACCCCATTCTCCTATACTGCACCCATTTCAGCTTATTTACTTATGGAATGGGTGAGTCTTAGGGCTGAAGACCCCTGGCACACCCCTGATTTGAAGGGTGGGGGTGTGTTGTTAGCTTTGGAAACCCTAATGTTATATTTCCCTATTTTTGTCACTTTTTGCTTAACTCTAACTGATGCATTAACAAAGTTTTTTGCAAAGAATGTCCTTACTTTTTAAGATAGTATTATCATATCCTCATTTGGCTGTGGGAGTGCAGGGTCCTCTGGGCCCTGTGCTTCCTTCCCCTCCATAGATGTGGATATGTATGTTGCTGTGGAAGACCAGGGTCCACTCCTTTGGAGTTACTGCTATATCACAGTTTATGTACATATATGTATCTATAGATAAAATAGTGAAAGGAGAAAGTCCAGAGGGGGTCTTGCTAAGATCAAATGGGATAAGGAGGCATGTGAGGAGGAGGACCTTGTAAAAGCATCTATTCTAAATAGATACTTCTGATCAGTATTTACTGAAGAGAAGGTAGGGCAGGGCCCACAACTTGCACCATGGACACGGGGGGAGGAGGTGCACTAGTCCCTTCACAAAAGAAAGGATCCCACAAGAGCTTGATAAGCTCAGGGTGGACAAGGCAATGGGACCTGATGGCATACATCCCAGGGTACTAAATTAGCTAAGGGTGGAACTAGCAGAGTCATTATCAGAACTGTTTAGTGAGTGTCTGAGCACAGGAGAGGTCCCTGAAGACTGGAGAAGGGCTCATGTGATCCCGCTCTACAAGAGTGGTAGCAGGGAGGAGGCAGTGAACTACAGACCAGTCAGTCTTACCTCAGTAGTGGGCAAGATTATGGAGACATTCCTTAAGGAAAGGATAGTGCAACACTTGGATTCTATAGGAGTACAGGATCCAAGATATCATGGGTTTACAAAAGGAAAGTCCTGTCAAACTAATCTCATAGATTTCTTTGACTGGATAACCAGAGTAGTGGACCAAGGGGGAGCAGTTGATGTTGCCCACAGTACCTTGACTTCAGCAAAGCTTTCGATACTGTTCCACATAGAAGATTGATTAATAAGCTGAGTAGGCTTGGGATGGGTCAGACATTGGTCAACTGGGTGGCAAACTGGTTGATGGGCAGAAAACAGAGAGTGTTGGTAAACGTTATACAGTCAGAAGAGATGCAAGTCACAAGTGGGGTACCTCAGGGATCAGTCCTGGGGCCAGTCCTCTTCAATATCTTCATCAGTGACATTGCAGATGGACTGGAGGGAAAGGTTTGTCTGTTTGCAGATGATACAAAGATCTGCAACAGAGTAGATGATCCAGATGGGGTGGGCAAAATGAGAAGAGATCTGGATAAATTAGCAAAATGGTTGGAAGAGTGGCAACTGGGGTTTAACGCAAAGAAGTGCAAGATCATGCACATAGGGAAGAAAAACCCTAAGCCACCTATAGGCTGGGAGGGGAGTTGCTGGCAGTCACAAGAGAAGAAAGAGACTTGGATGTCATCATCACCAATGACCTGAAATCATCCAAGAAGACCTCTAAAGCTGTAGGTAATGATAGAGTGATGTTGGGGTGTATTAGTAGGGGTATTACAAGTCAGAAGAGGGAGGTAATAATCCCACTTTAGAAGACACTGGTTAGGTCCCATCTGGAGTACTGCATGCAGTACTGGAGGCCACACCTTCATAAGAACATTAACCAAATTGAGGCAGTCCAGAGAAGGGCAACCAAAATGGTGCAGGGACTGCATCAGAAAACGTATGAAGACAGATTAACTGAACTCAGTATGTATAACCTAGAGCAAAGGAGGTAGAGAGGTGATACGATTGAAACATTCAAACACCTTAAGGACATTAACAAGGTGAAAGAGTCTAATATGTTTCAATATAAGAAAAATGACAGGACAAGAGGACACAGCATGAGATTAGAGGGAGGCCGATTAAGGGGTAATGTAAGGAAGTCCTTTTTCACATAAAGGGTGGTGGATGTATGGAATGGCCTACCTCAGAAAGTGGTGGATATGAATACAGTGCAGGGCTTCAAACAGGCATGTGATAGGCATGAGGGAGCAATACAGATGAGTATGAATAGATAGGCCATTGACAGAGAAAAGGCCTATGACACATTCATAAGGTAGAAAAAGAAATGGGAAGACTGGATGGGCCTTGCGGTCCTTATCTGCTGTCAACGTCTATGTTTCTATGTTTCTAATTCTAAATATTACCCATAGACCTATCTGAAGCATGTTATGAGTTCTGTACACAAATTGTGAAATTGTTATAACTAAAATCACAGGTTCCATGAACAGAACTGTAAGAGAATACTGCCCATAAAAAGAAAACAATGCAAACTACAGTTTTTCACGTTGCTTTTTAGTCAGGTAAATTTATATATGGATCATTTAAGGGTATGAATGTTGTTTCTGAAAATAGAATAATTGCAAACAGTTGCTAATTATAAATCATCGGGCAGATTCACAAAACAACGTGGGATTATGTCCCACTCCTCAACTTCAGCTAAGGACCAAAATTTCCGCAGATATGGAGATTTGTATTTTCATTCTGCCACAGCTGCAGGAGGTGTTACACCTGGTCTCTCTGGGCATAACCTTGTTCAGCAGCTGTGGAGAAAAATAACCTGCAAGCTGCTATATATTGTGGAGCCAGTCATAATCCAGCTCCACCTTTGTGAATACCACAGCTGCAGGAAAGACTGCAGCTCTGCAGGTGGCAACCCAAATGCACCAGATTTTTCCAACAGTTAATGGGTTTTTTGGGGCTCTATAAATCGGGTCCAATGTACTGTCCTCCTTAAATAAACCAATTAATACTTCCTAATTTGTATGTGAAAAATTACAAACTTATGTGTACTGTACATGCAATGTGGAAGCTTTTGAAGGTCACTACTCAAGCTTTATAAAATGGGCAGAGAAAATCCTTCATTTTGATCGGTTATTACCTGTGCATCAAATGTGTTTGATGCACAGGTAATAAAAATTGCCCAAGATCAGGACTGCAGTTCAAAAAAAGTCATTGTGCTGGTGGAACGTTAATGTTTTAAAAGCCACCATTGTTTCTCCTCTCGCTAATGTGGCATATCCCCAACTCGTAGCCGATTGTAGAAACTATGGAGCCACCCACTCTAAACAGTTTTTCCAACTTAAAGCAGAAAAAAAAAAACAGACAGTAGTCCCCAAGTTTAAATCACTGATGTAACCCGTGCATAATTTTTACCCTGTAAAGTGAATAAAACTACGTTTCCAGACAATCTGATCCTGTGCCTCCTGCTGTGGTGATAATCCTGCCTGTCCTGAGGTTTGAGGAAAAAAAGCCATTGCCTAATTTTTTTAAGAAGACTTCACCAGTAAATTTGTTCTTTCCTGACTGTTGCAGGAGGGGTGGTGCAGAAAAGAAGTACAGATGGTACCTCTGCTAAATTAGCGCATGCTCCCTCCCATCTCTGTGAGGGAAAATCTAGTATCTGACACTGCTAGCTTCCATTACAGTTCCAGTCATGCTCCCGCTGTTCCATTTTAATCCTCTGTCTCCCAGTTCCACATGGTCCTTCCATACTGCTCTCTCGCTGTCTGTTAAATAAAAAAAATAAGTAGCCCTGTGCTGTCACTTTACATTTGAGTAACTGCCTCTTACCAGACCTATCTCCGACCGCTCCTCCATTACTGGTACTGTCAGTCACATTTTGTTTCTGTCCCTGATACTATACACCGCCTACAGAAACCTAGCTCTTGTGCTCTTCTCAGCCTAAATGTAAATAAATAAAAAAATACTAACTGTTCAAATCTAACTTGTTTGAATTTAGGATCCTAGTGCATCTCACAGCATGACAGCTCCCGCTGTCTCATAGCAATCGCTCTGGTTGCCGCACATAAATGTTCAAAGGAGTTTGGCTTGCGTTGATATTTTTTTTTTTAGTTTAGTTTAACACTGGCAGTCTGGCACCACTTGTTAAAAAAAGGCATTGTGGTGGTGATGGGGAATAACTTCTGCTCACTCCATTGGCCCTGTCCATAGTACAACATTGTCTGTGGTAACATTTTTAAAAACATTACCGCCCTTACCATTTTGGAGTGTCCGCATTCTGATAGTAATGTTTTTAAAAACGTTACAGACCATCCACATTACGCCTTATTTCTCCTAGTCTTAATCCATTTGGAAGACCCTGTGAATAGAAGATCCAAATGGTCATGTGTCCACACATGTAACTATAATGTTACAGGCTCCAGAACGTTACCCATTTCAGTCTAAAGACCACATCCTTACAGGTCTTGAGATCGATTTTAAAAATGCCTGTTAAACCGTTACCAGTGTGGACACGAACCATTTTTGAAGGTAGCCGTAACGGTTTACCAGACTAGTAATGGTTTACAGGGTTCAGTGTGGACAGGGCCTTAGTGTAGTCAGATGAAGCCAATTGATCCTGCTCCTATTTTTGCAGTAGTGTAATCTTCAACACAAAGGAAAAAAACAATTATTTAACACATATTCCACCACTGTCAGTAACTGCTCACTTTTCCATTTCACAGCCACAAAATTGCTAATGTGTCCTCTGCCCTGATATACTCACTGGGCTGCTTCATGGCAAGAAATCTAGTTGGGGGTGGGGCCCTGCATAGCAACAAAAGTAATATAAATAAAAAATGGTCTCACGCTAGAGAGAAGGACTATTTTATGAAAAAAGTGACATTAGTCTTTATTTTATATATGCAAAGTGGGTTTTTATAACATCATTTTTTTTTAAGTATCCAATTTTATAAACACAATAAGACACTCTGGGGAGTGCATTGGATAGATATTACCACATACCCAGGGGTTGAAGGCACTCAGCCTACAGCCTCATGTCTCACTATGCCCCTGAGCATGCAGTAATATCTGTTCAATGCACACCATGTTGTATCTTATTGCTTACATACATTAGAATTTTGTGGAATGTAAAATTCTGCTAGCAGATTTAAGGCAGAATTGACATTCTGATTCCATGAAATGTTGCTGAATTGCTATGATAATTCCACATAATTCTGTAAAACTTACAGTCAGTAATTTAATTCTAATTTTAAAAACGCTGATTCACATGTTACCAAATCTGGCTGGTATTACAAGTCCATACCTAGAGTGCTGTATACATGCACCAAGTTCCTAGTTTTAAAGAGGACAATATTATAGGTGGCCAAACATGTAATCAATGTTTAATTTTGAGCTGTTTCCATTTCATTTTAAAATTTGTTTCCTCAGTTTCTCCACAGTTTAAATATTTAAAGAAACATAAACATGGGTATGTGTGCTGAGTATTAGGTCTGAAGCTTTAAACAGGGCCAACATTTAAGTTTCAGTTATTTCCATCTAATTTTAAAGCAAATATACACAATGTCAACAAATTTAAAAATTATGAACTACTATACAGGCAGCACATAGATATGTGCACCATGTTTTACATTTCTAGCTTTAAAGTGGGCTAAGTTACTGTACAATTAGCCAAACTATAGAATTTTTTTATTACATTTTGAAAGTAGGTTAAGTACAAAATTGTAAGCCCCTGATAATTTTGTAACAAGAGAAGGCACTGCCATCACATTTGGCAGGTTCACATAATTTTAAATATAGGCTATGTGTGTCAATATTGAAATCACTTGCTTAAAAGGATGCTGCCAAAAATGGCAAAATAACATCAGTACTAAAAGTCAAATTTGATGAGTCTTTGCAAAAACTGTGGAATTTCATGCACGTTTTATGAGAGCCATATCCTTAAATATTGCCCAGTCTTACACCTGACCAGAGAAAAGAAAAGACTGGTGAGAATAGTCGTAAGGAATGATTCATTGGGAACTCCATTATACAAGGGGCATTGCAGGACCTCTATGCTAATGTAGGTAAGGCTATTTGAGTCCCTGCAGGGCATGTCAAATAAGTGTGATCCATAACAAAGTTCTGCATGTAGAGAGAGTTGCTGACTGTCATTGTGCACCTTGTGATAGGGAGTACAGAGTCTGAGGCATAAGGAGGTCACTTACTGAATTAGAGATGTTCAAAAGGGGAAAGATTTCCAGACAGGTCTTCTCCAAGGAACAGGAAAGAGTTGCCTACCACATCCCCTAAAGATGCTCCAGCAGAAACTCAAGAACAGAAAACAAAGGGTGCAAATGTAGTAGGAAGTTAGACAAGTCTGCATTTATTACAAAATAATTGCAGGTGAACTGCCCAGGACTCAGGTTGGAATGTCCCTATGTGTCATTGGTATGGCTTTCTCATGGAGTAGCATTCCAAGCTACACTGTGGGTTTAAATAGTTAGCACTACTTAATTACCATGAGCCTCACATAAAATGTATATGGTATGCAAACACACAGTGCAGGCCAAGGAAGTCGACCTGTCTGAAATACATGTAGAGCGAGAGAGTTGTTTTGTAAAAATGGGAACATGTCTCAAGGAAGTCCTGGCAGGAGAAGAAGGGGGGTGTAGAGAAACAATGGGCTAATCTTAAGGCAGGGCCCCTAGTGCTCTGCGGCATAATTTTCTGATTTCTGCGGCAGGGCTCCTTGATTTCTGCGGCAGCATTTTCTGATTTCTGCTGCATGATTTATTCATTCCTCTGGCAGAATGCAGTCCTGCCATTGGTTAAATATGACGTGATATAATCAATGACATAATATGCCGAGCATAGAGGAGGGGCTTCAGGATAAACAAGATGGGAAAGAAAACCTGACACTATGGGAAAAACAGTATATTTGAACAAAAATTCATCAAAAACAGTGAATTCTGTGGCACTATATACATTCTGTGGCTTGATGCAAATTCTGTGGAAAATTCTGCAACCACAGAATTGCAGAATTCCAGGGGTCTTGCCTTAAGGGAGCCATAGCAGAGGCAACAAGTCTTTGTGTTAGGTAACTAAGCAAAACAAAGAGAAAAAAAAACACTCTGGTTCTCAAAAGACATGGCCAGGAAGGTAAGAGAAAAAAGGCCAGCTTTCAGGAGCTACAAGGCAGCACAGAAGGCGGGAAGACATGAAACTGTATCTGGAAAAGCAGAGGGATGCGCTGAAAGCAGTCAGGAGCACAAAGGTGCAAACAGAGGAAAAAATAGCACAGGCAATTAAGAATGGAGACAAGACCTTTTTCTGATATGTTAGTGAAAGAAAGAAGACCAGGGGTGGGATCGTGAGGTTAAAAAGGGAGTGACAGGTGTGTACTGAGGGGGACCTAGAAAAAGTAACAATCCTGAACTAATGTTTTTATTCACTATTCACAGAAGAAAGGGAATTACCACTGTTAAGTGATAGGGGCACCAATAGGAAACAGGTGGATACCAGCCCATTTACAGAGGAAAGAATCCTAAAGGAACTTGAGACTCTGATGGGGGACAAGGGTATGGGGTTTGATGGGATACATCCCAGAATATTAAAATAACTTATACAGGTTCTGGCAGCACCACTAACAGCCCTACTCAACTAATCAATAGAGAGAGGGGTGGTTCCAGAGGGCTGAAAGAGGGCAAATGTAGTCCCTCTTTACAAAAGTGGGAACAGAGAAGAAGCTGGCAACTGTAGGCCAGTCAGCCGGACCTCATTGGTGGGGAAATTAATGGAGTCACTGCCAAAGGAAAGGACTCTGATATTTCTTGAATCCAGCAGAGCATAGGATCCGAGGCAGCATGGATTCACAGTGGGAAGGTCTTGTCAAACAAATCTGATAGATTTCTTTGACTGGATGACCAAGGAAGTAGATCAGGGTGGGACAGTGGATGCGGCCTTCCTAGACTTCAGCAAGGCCTTCGACACCGTCCCACATAGGAGGTTGGTAAATAAGTTGAGCAGCCTGGGAGTGGGCCTGAGGTGGTAAACTGGGTCAGAAACTGGTTGAGTGACAGGACACAGAGGGTGGTGGTAAATGGCGTTCAATCTGAGGAGAGGGGGATGACCAGCGGAGTGTCACAAGGACCCATGCTGGGGCCTGTCCTCTGTATTGTCTTCATAAGTGATATTGCAGAGGGGCTGGAGTCATGGAAGGTATGCCTCTTTGCAGATGATACTAAGCTTTGCAACAGGGTTGACACTCTAGGGGGAATGGGAAAAATGAGAAAAGACCTAAACATGCTTGAGGAGTGGTCAATAATGTGGCAGCTAAGATTCAATGCAAATTAGTACAAAATGATATATTTGGAGTACAGAAATCCAAGGGAGGAGTACAAGATGGGGGGGAGAGGTACTGATGATCACTAATTAAGGAAGGGACAAGGGGGTAATCATAGCTGATGACCTAAAGGTAAACAAACAATTGGAGAATGCTGTGGAAGAGCCAGTGGGATTCTAGGGTACATAGGGAGTGGTATCACCAGCAGAAAAAAGGAGGTGGTTATGCCACTGTACAGAACAATAGTGAGACCTCATGTGGAGTACTGTGTCCAGTTTTGGAAGCACATCTCCAGAAGAACATAAACAAAATGCAGGCAGTCCAGAGAAAGGCAACAAAAATGATGCATGGACTGCACCAAACGTCATATAAGGAAAGACTAGAAGACCTCAATATGTATTCCCTGGAGGAGAGGAGAGAAAGGGGGGATATGATAGAGACCTTCAAGTACCTCAGGGGTATAAACAAGGTAAAGGAGGGAGTATCTTTCAGAAAGGAAGGTGTACAAGAACAAGGAGGGATGATAGGAGGCTAGAAGGGGTAGGCTAGGGCAATGCGAGGAAGTACTTTTTCACAGATATTCATTATGCAAAAAAAAAAAAATGCAGCTTGTATTAAAAAGAAAAGTTGCTCAAACTGCAGTTGCCAGTTCCAGCAGCAAGATGTGTCTCTTATGGGAGAGAGGATTTCACCCTAGTACCTGTTCAGATGAGTGAGTGTGTGTGGTGGGTGTCTTGGGGTGTGGGGTGCTTTTTTCTTCTGGGGTTTTTTTTTTTAAAGAAGGCATTAAGGGTCAGTTTTCTTTATAACGAACACTACGAGGATGGTGATCGTGGAGGAAGGGGACAAGCACCAGGAAAACATTGCTTTATATGGGGATGTTGAACGTGAGGCGGGGGTGCTACTAGACACCAGGGAAATACCTAAAATTAATGGTGATGGTGATTGGGGGCTGGAGGTGCCACTAGACATCACTTTTTATTTAACAGAACATGAAAATGTTACAAAACTAATAAACATAATGCTGGTGCAATTTGCATTAAACTGCTTTTCTAAGTTGTTTCCTGATTGAATTATTTTGCCCAGGATAGCCCAGTTGAGATGCACCCCCTCATTTTGAGTGGTGTCCTGCTTCTATCCATTTCTGCAGCTCGGTGGACTTGGAGGTTAAGTAAGTTGCCCAAGGTTACACTCTGAACATTTTTTTTACATAGGGGTGTTTAAACCTATGATCTCCTTCCCAAGCCCATGCTATAACCACTAGACCACAACGTCTTCCTTACTAGTTCCTAACAGTAACTATTGTTTTATTTTAGAAAAAGGGCACACTCATTATTCAGTTGGCCCCACTGTGTTAGGAATTTTTATACATGCTTATTTTGTAAAGTGTCTATGTGTCCCTTCCAGCATGGAAATATATTGTATTCAGACATTTTCTCACAATTCACCCACATCATCCCTTTATTGCAGAAAGATGGATTTTTATTTATTTTTGAAACTAAGGCCCAGTTCGAATATGATCCCTTGGAGTGATCCGAACTGCGGCACTCCAGGGTATATGGCAATACCTAGCTACACTAGGGACCCTGCACCAAATACTGCAAAAAGCATAGTCCCGGTGCCAAAATCCCTGGGTTTGCTGCAAGTCCATAACAGTGCCCAACCATCACTGCAGCTGCGGCAAATACCGCCGAAATCTGCCTCCCAACCACTGGCACAACACAAGAAGGGCCAGCACTGGTGGTGGTGGTGAGGGAGGACATCCACTTGCCAGGAGTGGGTCAGGGGGCAGAAGGGGTATGAGGGGCATAGGGTGAATTGGAGAGACAGAGGGGAAGTAAGGAATTGCTTTAGCACCTGGCGGGGTACATATGCCTCTGTATAATATATACAGAGGCATATGTACCCTGTCGGATGCAAAAACAATCCCTTACTTCCCCACTGTCTCTCTAACTCACCCTATGCCCCCTGTCCCCCTCCTGACCCCACATGTAACTCTCCCCCCTCCAACCCACCACAGTGTGTGTCCCACACTGGCACCAGGGGCTTAGAGCACTTCCTGGCAGGTCTATGTTGAACCCTTTGCTACAGCCACGGTGGGGCTTTTAGAATCCCCAATAAGGGGATGTTGCAGCCCTGCCATGGTGCAAGCCCCCTCGAGACCTGTTGCACCCTAATGTTGTTTGCAAGGGTGGCACGGGGCCGTTTGCTGCATATTATGCAGATTGCATTTCTGAATTGGGTTTGCTGCAGATTATGATGCAAGTTGCAGATTGCATTATTGATGTTTGACACAAGCACCTTGTGTCTGTTGGAATGCTTTTGGAATTGGGCCCCACATCTTTAAGCATTCTAGATGCCCAAGTTTATTGTACAGTCATGTAAACAGGCAAGCTATACATGCCAGGTTTTCCTATTGATTTTTTCTTTGTATTTAGAGTCCTCCAACACGCATATTTACTTATTCTGTCAAAAGTTTCTAGTCCGTCAACAATCTTAGATGAGTAGGCTATGACAAACGTTTTCTTTTTTCTTCTTGGAACCTCCAGTGAAAAAACTTTAATTGGTGGTGCGTGCCTCACTGCTGAAACTTGTGTGGGATAAGTTTTGAATTTGTTTACCTGATTTTGTGTCTTTGTTATTACTAAAGCATTTTATTTATTTATTTAACCAGGAGTATCACGCAAAGCTTTTTTACAGGAGCAACCTGGGAGCACAGGGAAGTTAAATGATTTGCTCAGGGCCACACAGTATACAAGTGGAAGCTTGTGGGATTCAAACCCAGGTCTGGTCTGCTGGCTGTCACCAGATTTGCAGCTCAGAGCCTTAAACCACTGCGCAATACTGCCACTTAATGAAGTGATTCCTGTGGTCTGTGCCTGATTTCATAATGTTGTACATAAGTTTAGAATTTGTTTACCTGCTATTTACTTCTTTCAAATGTAACTGAGTCTCAAAGTCCATTCACAGTTCTGCTGCAGCAGAGGAAGCCAGAGGAAATGTACAGGCAGAAGGAGAGCTTTTTCGTGCACATTCAGACAGAAGGGCTCCTGGATGCAGTTCCAGTGATGTGCACATGCTCTGTCAAGTCACTGTGGTGGCCTGTATTGTAGCAGCCAAAGCAGGCCAAAAATAAATAAATTAATAAATAAACAAACAAACATAGAATGTTGTCTTCTGAGGTACACTATAGTGTATCTTTGTATCTTTTCTTTTGCTGTTTATTAAAGTATGATGGAAAGGCTGTATTCTGTGTGTCCTTTTTTTATTTATTATTTTGTTTCCAGTGTTAATCATATTGTCAGATGGCAGTGAGAGAGTTTCTGTGCCCTTATCACTGAGTTAGATTCAGTCTGGCAGTGTCTATCGGACAAGAGCAGTAACATGTTTTATTTTGTTTGCTTTTTTGTTGTTATTTTCAAAATAGATCTTTAAATCCCATATTGTCAAATCCTGTGGAATATGGCTACTAATAGTTAAATCAAAACACACACAAAAAATCCAAGAACGTGATCCCCACCTCCAAAAAAAATGCACTGCAATCTTGGCGTCCATTTCATACAAGTGGGGTACAAGTGTAAGGTGAACTGACAGATGTTGTACTCTGGGTAGTGGGAATAACACATTTGGGTGCACTGTATGACATATACCCATTCCTTGAATACATCTGCTCAGCTTTTTGGCACAGATTTTTAAGTCTTATCCTAGCCCCTTCACCTCATGCTTGTGGTATTTGTTGTTGCACTTGTATGCAAGTAATCTCCATATATAGTTTTCGTGAAACCCTGACATAAACTCACCCCCCCACAGCTCAGCCTCTTCAGTAGCTTATACACTAGCTCACCATGATGTTTTTATGACTGTCAATGTGCCTCAGTCACAGAAGTATAAAGAAAGAAAAAAAATGCATCTGGGACTCGGGTGCGGCTGGCAACAAGTAGAATGTGACAAAACAAAGAAACTGAGGAACTCTGGACATAAATGACACAAAAGATATTTGACAAACATTTAACTTAGGTATCACTGAACATACAATGCACTTAGCATTTATCTCAGGATGAAGCAATTATGCAAAAGCATTCATGGAATTTTATGTGAATGAACTGACACTTGAAAGGCTATGGCTGCAGTTCAATGGGTGAGCAACCAGCCATGCCTACTTTCTCAGATATATAAGCAGTTCCTCCCAGCCTCTCTGAAGCACATTCTCTTTGCCAGCCAGAAGGTCTGTTGGTTTGTCATCTCCCTTGGGGCCTGCTGGGGCCCTGACCCCCCTTGACTTTTCTTGTTCTGGACTCTGGTTCTGCTGGATTCTTTTGTGTCTGTCTCCTGCCTTGCTTGGTATTGTTTTTTGCTTCTGGCTGCTGCTGTGTGTGTCCCTGTGTTCTTGTTTTCTTGATCTTCTGTTTGTGTTTTTCTTTTGTGTTTTCTTTTGGGGCTTTCTCCTTTTCCTAACATTCTGTTGCCCTTGTTTGCACTATGTTTATTATAGCCTATGCTGCTGGCTTCTGCCTGCCCTCAGTTTTCCTGCAATTGCTATTGCCTGTTTCAGCTCCCCCAGCAAGTTTCAGCTCACTCTGCTCTTGCTGCCTCCAGAGTTTCTCCTTTAAATGATTGCACCTGGTCTGGCTCTGCTGCTCAGCTAGCAGCTAATCCCTGTTTTCCTGCCCTGCTCATGCTTTACTCACTGTTAGCTCAGTTCATTCAGTGTTGGGGGTTCAGTGTGCTCTGCTCTATTTATTCTGTGTTTGCTCAGCTGGGCCCAACTGCTGCATTGCTATTCACATCTTTCAGTTCTTCTCTTAGCTGCCTGGTCTCAGGTTCCAGCTGCAGGCCTTTTAGCAGTATGTTTCTGAATTTACCTAATTTGGCCTTGGAGTC
This sequence comes from Neoceratodus forsteri, assembly GCA_016271365.2. Lineage (NCBI taxonomy): Eukaryota > Metazoa > Chordata > Ceratodontiformes > Ceratodontidae > Neoceratodus > Neoceratodus forsteri. The sequence continues at coordinate 106,200,902 of CM057457.1, forward strand.
ATTATTTTGCTTCACCATCATGATTGCTGTTTGGTCAAGAAGGACAAGGTTCTCCTGAAAGACATAATGAGGGTGGCCGACAAAGACGAGCTATTGGCAGTCATGGAATTCAATCTACCAGATGTAGAATGGTCCACCTTCACAACCTCCTTAGAGAGGAGCAGAGACTTCCCCATGGCTTTGAGGGGGGCAGGACTGAATCAAATGGTGGTTTCTCCCACTAGAAATCAGCTATCCTGGAACTGGTACTCACAAATAGTGCCAGGGTATCAGACATTCAAGTGGGGGTCAATCTAGGTACCAGTAACCACAGGTCAATCTGGTTCTCCATTAGCAAGACTGAGGACCCCTGCCACTCCAGAATCAGGGTGCTCAATTTTAGAAAAGCAGATTTCCTGAAAATTAGGGAAAAGATCAAGTCCCTGCTGACAACAGATACCACATGGAATGTGGAGGACAAATGGACAAAGCTAAAAGATGCTATAGTGTCAGTCACATCACTATGCAATAAACAAATCAGCAAGTCCAAAAGGGCAAGGAACCCCCTCTGGTTCTCCAAAGAGATAGCTACAATAGTAAGGGAAAAGAGAAAAGCTTTTCAGAAGTACAAGGAGACCAAGTCTGAAAAGGAAAGAGAAGCCTAGCGAGAGAAACTCAAGGAAGCCGGAAAAGCTATTAGGGTGGCAAAGGGCCAGACTGAAGAAAAACTGGCTCAAGAAGTGAAAAGGAGAGACAAAAAATGTTATCGATACATGTTAGAAAAAAGAAAGAGCAAAGCAGGAATAACATGGCTGGCAACCAAGGAAGAACAACTGGTGGAAAACAGCAAAGACAAGGCAGAAGTTCTCAACAAATTCTTCTGAAAAGGTCTTCACACAGGTAGACATTGGTAATGGTTCAGCACCAGCTAGGACACCTTCCCATTCCAGGGGAGCTGGCATATCCCCATTTTCGAAAGAAAGGGTCCTTGAGGAATTGTTCTAAAATAAGGGTGGACAGGGTAATGGGGCCCTGACGAAATACACCCAAGAGTTCTAAAAGAACTTAGGTATGAACTTGCTGCCCCACTTGCTGAACTGTTTAACAGTTCACTGGAACAGGGGATAGTACCACAGGACTGGAAAAGGGCCACGATTGTGCCATTGCACAAGAGTGGTAGCAAGGAGGTAGCAGGAAACTACCGCCCAGTATGTCTGACCTCAGTGGTGGGTAAAATAGTGAAGTCATTGCTTAAGGAAAGGGTAATGAACTACCTGAAGGCAAGTTGGCAACTTGACCCAGAGCAGTATGGCTTCTCTTCAGGATGCTCATGCCAAACAAATTTGATAGAATTCTTCAACTGGGTTACAAGAGAAGTAGACCAGGGCCAGCAGTGGGCATGGTGCGTCTGGGCTTTAGTAAAGCCTTTGATACAGTCCCACACAGAAGGCTAGCCTTCAAACTGGAGCAAGCTGGCATTAATCAAAAAGTGGATAAATGGACCATAAGCTGGCTGCAAGGTAGGATACAGAGGGTTTTGGTAAATGGCACCTTGTCCCAAGAGGGGAAGGTGTCAAGTGGCATGCCACAGGGATCAGTACTAGGCCCATCCTTTTTAACATATGCATCAGTGACATTGCTGAAGAACTGAAAGAGAAAGTCTGCCTTTTTGCAGATGGTATGAAGTTCTGCAACAGCGTGGACACACAGGAAGAAATTACAGAAATGGATGCAGATCTCAGGATGCTAGAGGAATGGTCCAGGAACTGGCAGTTGTGATTCAACACCTTAAAGTGTAAAGTCATGCACTTGGGTAGAAAGAACCCATGCATGAAGTATGCCCTAGGTGGCAGCTACTAGAAGAAACAAAGCTGGAATGGAATCTTGGCGTCATGACCGCAAACAATTTATTTATTTATTTAGTTTTTGTTGACTGGGTAAGTGCACTAGACAAATCCTGCCTATTTTCAGGCACAACCTGGGGGAAGGGGATACAGATGAATTCCAACTGAACTTGAACCAGATTAAGACTGATTTAAAGGTAGGGAAGCAATTTAAAAAAGCGGCACTAAAGAAATGTAGCATCCTCGGATACATTGGTAGGGGTATTACCAGTAGGAAGCATGATGTAATCCTTCCTTTGCACAGGCCCTGGTGAGACCTCATGTGGAGGACTGTGTGCAGTTCTGGAGATCTCACCTAAAAAAGGACATAGACCGCCTGGAAACCATTCAGAGACATGGCAACAAAATGGTGCATGGTCTGCGCCATGAAATGTACGAAGCTAGGCTCAGCCAGCTAAAATTATTCTTCCTCGAGCAGAGGAGGAATGGAGGAGACATGATTGAGACATTTAAATTTGTTAAAGGGTCAGTACAGTACAAACCAGGAACCTCTTCTGGGAAAACTGGTCTACTTGTACTAGAGGACACAACATGCACCTGGTAGGAGGTAAATTCAAAACAAATGTTAGGAAGTACTTTTTCATGGAGAGGGTGGTGAACCCTTGGAACAGCCTGCCACTGGAGGTAGTGGCAGTCAAGACAGTCGGTGAATTCAAACAGTATAGTCACCTAAGCAAGGCAAATTGATAGTTGGGGGTAGAAAACATGGGCAGATTAGATGAACCACATGGTCTCCTTCTGCCAGCACATTCCAATGTCCTTATGTTCTTATGGTCCATGGTGCTAGACTTGCATACTGCCTTTTGAGGTTCTAATCCACTCTACCATGTTTATTTGCTCGGTGGGACTCAAACCAGAGTTTAATGCAATCCTATATTACTTTCACCATATGATTCAAACATGCTTAAATGCAATTGTACCAAGCAATTATTATTGTTTTTTCAATGCATTACTGCCCATGTCTACAAATTCATATGCTTGTTCAGCTCAGCTACTGCTGGAAGCTATAGAACTAATTACTGCAGAAAACTATTCACTATTTGTATAGTGTTTCATTATACTCTGGAGGTCAGGTCAGGTACAGCTGTCACTTTAAACTAATGTTATTATCCACTTGTGGGTCACAGAATTTTACAGTGACTTCTTTGTTTTTCCTACAGTGGAGGACAGTGGGTTATAGTGAAGAGTAATGGCCTCATGTGGCTTAATTACCTCATGTTTGTATACTGCCTTTGCCACTAAAATCCTCTGTGTATTTATGTCACCTTTAATTGACACTCATTGATGGACTGGTTGGCTAGCCTCACACTGACTAAAGGACCAGGTTACCCTAAGCTGTTTGTGCAAGTCCCATTGTTATCATGCTTCTGTGTACTATTTGTTTACCATGCTGCACATTGCCTGTTACTCACTGCATTACCAGGTATGGTCTGCTCCCTTGCTAGAAGACACTAGGCGACCATGCCGATCAGTTTATTGGCTCTGAGGTCATTCTCAGCTGCAGTCTCACTCTACACCTAATCTACATCCTGAGCATGTGATGCCTTGAGGGGGGTCCCGTATCCTATACTCAGCAATGAGTGAAAAAATGCTTTTTTCACCTCTTCAGAACTTGGACACCCCACATCCAACTGGAACATAACTTGCCTCATCCAGAGATCTACCCTGGGCAATGGTACATGCAAATTTGCATGCAGATCTACTGAACAGCTGCAAAGTTATTAAAGTGCAAAATTTTGAGTTTAAGATTGAAGTAGCTACTCAACCCTAACTACAGAAGTGCAATCACACCCCTATAATATACAGAATATAAAACTAAAGATCTCAAAAGTAAAAAACAGGTAATTATAGTCAATACAGTACAGTGGAACCCTCTTATAACGAACACATTTGTGCAAGCAGGTTTTGTCCATTATAAGGGGTGTCCACCATATATCCTGAAATCTTAAAATATGAATCTCCTTCACCGCATCTCAAATGCAGAAGTTAAAATGAGAACATGCCCCCTGCTCTGTCAACCATAGGTATGGGGAACTGCCATTTGTAGTTCATTGGGAACTAAGCAGTAAACAAGACTGGAATATTTTGCTGTGCAGTACCTGTGCTCATTGGGATCAGTGGGCTGAGCAGTAAATGTGATTGGTAAGATTTTTCTGTACAGAACCTGTGTTTATTGGGGGATCAGGAGGGTAAAGGAGTAATCCCCTGGAGTAAGATGTCAGGTATCAGGCATCAAATGAGGTGAGTGATGTCTTTATAGTGCCAGACAGGCCAGCTGAATAATCAGGTGACAATTAGCAGACAATTTGTAGCATGTAACAGGGGTACAGAAGAGCTCACAGTGTCCACTATACAGGGGTTGCAGAGTATGTTATAAATGGGATTTTTAACATTACTAGCATAGCTTTTGGCTTTTGACAAGACAAATATGTCCGTTATATGTGAGTGTCTGCTGTAAGTGTATCCATTATAAGTGGGTCCCATTGTAATTGGAGAGATGAATCATTTATTGAATACCATACGGAGACACTTCAGTCATATTGTAGGTCAAAAAATGTTCCATTACCATTATATAGATAGGTCTTACATTAAATAGTTAATTGATTATAGGTCACAGACTTGGATTGAATTGACAATTGGTGAAAGCATAAAACTAAAAAGGGTACAATCTAAGCTGCAAAAATGGTAAGGGGTCTGGAAAATAAAGCATATTTATTTATTTGTTAACTGGGTAGAAACACTGGACCTTTTTCGGGTCCTATCCAGGAAACAAAATACAAAATACAACTAAACATCATAGAAAACAACCACAATACAAGACATCATTAAATAATACATTTACAAACAGCATTTTCCGGTAAGAACTGCTTAAAAATAAACTTAAAATGGGAGAAATCAGGTAGTGTGTTCCACTATAAAGGTGCTGCAATAGAAAAACTGCATGAACCAGACTTATGCTTGTAAGGAATTGTATTTAATATCATGCCCTTAGCAGATCTTAATTAAGACAGAAATATATGAAGAGAAACCAACTCAGATAAGCGAAACAAGGAATGAGAACAGCTGATTTAAGAATAATTCAACCATATAAGGAAAGACTGAGAAGACTGTGACTACACAGTCTAGATAACACAGATGCAGTAGGGGGGATTTATTAATGTTATACCTTACTGGCCTCTAAAAAGATTTTAATGTCTAAGGCAAGAGTGGCACAGAATTGTTTGTTATTTAAAATACATGTGCTAAAGCACCAACTTGTGCATCTGGTGAGAGAGAGGGGAACATTCGTGAATGACACTGTGGCATAATCGGATATAATGATTGTGCCAGTAGCAGCATTAACAACATCCTGCACCCAGGTGGTTAGTATGAGCCAGAGGTAAACTCTCGTAAAGGTCTGGTGGGGTGGGGAAACTGAATAATCTCGGCCTGTTGGGTGTACTAGGTTCCATTTATCAGTTACTCCCACTACTAGCAGCAGTGAGTGGAGAGCAAAAGAAGCAGGAGTCTATGGCCCTATGGGAAGTTTAGTATAGTCTAAGAAAAAGAAGGAGGTAACAAGCAGAGTAATAACAAACTCTGGAAGGCCACATGTGCGAATGCTAGAAGTCTAAGAAATAGGATTCTGGACCTAGAGGCCACAGTGGTAGAGGCCAATCTGAATATTATGGCCATTACAGAGTCATGGTGCACTGAGAACCATAACTGGAACATGTCCATACCAGGCTACATTCTGTTCAGGAGGGAACGGGTGGGAAGGAATGGAGGGGGCATGGTGATTTATGTGAGGGAAGGCATAAAAGTAATGAAAATACAGGGAATGGAAGAGGAAGCAGAGGTACTGCGGGTCACCTTAGAGCTGGTGAATGGAGCTTCTATTTGTACTGGTGTGATCTACAGACCTCCAGCACAGGGGAGGGTATTAAAAAAGGTACTAGTGGAAGATACTGACAAGATAGCAGAAAAGGGGGAGGTGCTGCTGGTGGGGGACTTCTGTCTGCAAGATATAAATTGGAACCTCCCCGCTGCGGCTTCAGCTAGAAGCAAGGGCATCCTGGATTTCCTGCAAGAGGTCATCCACAGGCAACTAGTCAGTGAACCCACTCATGACGGTGCCACACTGGACCTGGCAATCAGTAACAGGGACAATATTGCAGATGTTAAAGTTGGAGGCCACATGAGGAACAGCAATCACAGCACAGAATGCTGGGTTTTACTTAACTATAAAAACTGATTAGCGTTTTGCTCATGAAAGTTCTAAAACATTGTGAAAATGCAAAACACTTGCCTCACTGTATTTAACAAACATAACACTTCTAGAAAACCTATATAAATACTTACTGTACAGTTTGTACTGTCCCAAGAAAAAAAACTGCTAATCAATTATTTAAAACCATGGAATGGTTCAGTATAAGAAGAGCTGCAGAAATGAAACACATAAGGGTGATGGTCCTGGACTTCAGGGGGGCAGATTTTAAAAAGGTGAATCAATGCCTTAGGGATGACATGGCAGGGGGATAACCTGGGTGGGGTGGAGAAATAGAGGGAAAAGCCAAAAGAGGTCATAGGGAAGGCAACAAACATTTGTGTTAAGCAACTTACCAAAAGCAAGGGGAAACATCCTTTGGCATAGCCACTATGGCTGCTAATGCATTAACTTGATAAGTGTGTGACATGGAAAATTGAAGTGCCATAGTAAGAAGCATGTGTAAATGTTGTTTTTGATTAATTTAGATAACTTATGGGGTTGATAGTGTGTTTCCCATGTGTTTAAAATGTGAGTAACAAGTGCATCTTGTACTATATGGGGAATGAGAGGGAGCTCTACACCAAGATTGTCAAGTAATGGTAGAAGAAATTGTGCAAACAGGAGAGGTGTGGCTGCACTGGGCACTGTGGACCAACTTAGAAAGATAAGAACCTATACCAAAGTGATGAGGTGATTCCAGCCAGGAGTGAACTATAGTCCTCAGTGTATGATTTAAATGTTACTTTGATTGACATTTAAAACAGTTGAGCGGGGTGATGGAAGAAATAGGGGATGCAGAAAGTGGCCCATCACATCCACAAATAGAGCAGGGAGATCTCTAGGGTAGACAGTCCCACCAGGATGCAAGTTATTCTAGGAATTAGTAAATCAGCAAAGGAGAAAGTAGAGAAGAAAGGATCAGTCTTAGGAGAAATGTGAGAAATGGGAAAACAATTGAAACAGACAAAGATGTGTGTGTGTGTGTGTGTGTGTGTTGGGGGGGTTCAAGTTACTTCATACTGTACTTAAAATTCAAAATACGCCAGTAATGAAGGTGCCTTTATCAAGTTAGATGGATAGATATATAGATACAGTAGATAGATAGATAGACAGACAGACAGATAGATAATAACCCCCCCAGTATATTGAATTTAAGAGCAAATAATTATAATGTATGGTAGAACATTATGAACCATTTAAATCCATATTTCCCCTAGGTTGTTATCACATCATTTACTGCAGTTCCATGCTTTCAACTTATTAATGCTATGTTCACCGATGGGTTAACAACATGGAATGAAGTCACATGGACGGCAGTAAGCAGCACTGCCACTCGAACGTTTAAAGTCACGTTCTCTCCAATGTGATAAACGGCAGCTTCATGGCGCATCAAAATCTTGGTGCAGTCTATAAAAAATGGCAGCATCACTTGACTCAGTAGAAAGTGGGTGCCCGTTAGCTTTTATAATGTAATTGCCCATACACTATGAAAGCTAATGGAAGGGTGTCAGATGGCAACACAAGTGTGTAATTGCTTCTTGAGGTTTCTGCGACAACAGTAAACCTCTTGAGCTGTGCTCTTGAGGTTTATTAAGTTGCCATGGATACCTCTCAAAGTGATTACAGCTTGTTTACCGGCTGACACCCATCCATTATCCTCTATGTAACATTTCTAAAATAGATTAAAATTGGAAATATTATTGAGACATGCTCCATGACCTCTACTAAGAAAAAATAATGTCTATAATTATATTCTGTATGAATTATTACATTGATCTGAAGTCAGATGGGATTTGACAATACTGAACAGCACAGCAACACTTAACCATATGAGGTTATTTTCCTGATGAAGTGGCCTAGCACAGGGCAATGAAATGATGAGGTGCTGTAGGTAGTGGATATCACCCACTATGATTTTCTTATATTCTTCAGCTATTATGTGAACTGAACACACTTACTGTAAGATTATCATGTGCTGTCAGATTTATTTCACACTAGAGCCTTTACTCACTCACACTATTTGCAAAGAAGACTTTTTAATTCTGTTTAATGTGATATACTAATTAAAAAAAATGGTTTAAAATAAAATTGCTCCGCAGGTTTACAAATGCAATAATAGGCAGCATGTCCAGCAACAACAACATATGAGTGTGCATATAAAAGTCTGGTGGTTTTTGTAGTAGGCAGTTAAAGGGTCTTCTTAGTACTTCAGCTCTCCAAGGTGTAAATGAAACATAGGGAAAGAGTTAAAAACTAAGGAGAGATTGTGCCAGCATGTCCAGTATTATTGTATGAGTGTGCATATATAAATCTGGAGGCTGTTAAATAGTAAGTGCTGAACACAGGAAGCAATAACTGTAATGTCCAATACCAGGAATGGGATTCTAAAGTGTGGCTTTTATTCACATCCAAACTGAACAAATAATTTATAGACGGACCCCCACGGGGCTACATTCCTGGTAATGCAAATAAGAGTAACAGAACACTTCTTCAACACTTCAGCCCTCAGGCTCTGAACCCATTAGGCACACAGCCCGGACTTGCATGCTGCTTTGGGTACATAGCCCAACTTGTATACTATTTGGGTTTTTCCTGGCCCGGCTGCCCTGCCGGCCACTCGATCCCAGTCCATATGGCAGTGGACCACATTTTCAGTTGGTGGCTCCCCAAACCACCTTAGAGCCTTCGACTCCTTAAGGAAAATTTCCTTTCAATCCCACATCTGGGTACTTCCCTCAGCACTGGCCAAGTGCCTGAGGCAAAGTAAAAGGGCCACAGAGCAAATCTGTAGAGGTGAACCTGGTTACTAAAGATGGAAGGGGTCTCCCACCCCCAGGTCCCACAATCCATACCCAGCCATTTCTCTGGACATTAAACAACTCTTTTTGAAAGCTTGGCTATGTAGATTAAAGGGTAAACGTACATTTTTTCATTTTTAAAAACAAGGACAAAAACAGTTTGGCTAAACTGTGAATGAAGCTGTCATTTCCATTCACTTCAGTTACCTGCAACCTGTATGTTTCATGCCAGTTAAGTTTACTTTACTTGGTCCAAACTGATATCACAAGATGCAGTAATACTCAACAATCTCCACTATTGAAAACTGAACAGCTTTTTCTCACTCATGCACTCTTGTTAAATGTGCTCATTCATGAAATGGAGTAATTTTATTTTTCCCTTTTGTTATACTGCAATACACGTGTAAAATGAAATATGGGGACAGAGTAATTCTTGCTCACATTGTGACTTTGCTTTGAAAAACCTAAACTCACTTCTCATTCACCGCCCACCTGTGCAGTCTCACACAAAAATCGTCTGGCTCCTACTCACATGTAAAATAGATTTTTTTTAATACTTGCATGCCAATAAATGCTGCATTTAGTCAATTAAATAATTAGGACTTTGCTGAACCTTTCACAAGCCAAACTCTCTCCTTTCTCCACTTCAAAGATGCCCAGTCACTTGCATTTCTGCTCTCAGCAATCCCGATCAAAATAAATGTAGACTGTTTGTATGTTAAAGAGCTAGTGGAACCAAAACAGACAAACAGGAAAATTATAAAAATTTTTGAAAAGTAGTGAGTTGTAACTTTTTATTTCTGAAGTATTTTTTCTTTTTTTCTTTTGATCATTAGAAAGTTTTGTGTGTGGCAGTGTTGGGTTGGGTAAGTAAGGGCTGGGGGAAGTGTGGGATGTTATGTGTAGAATGGGAGAGTCAGGTGGGTGACAGTTATGGTCGCAAAAGACATTGGTGGATGGTTTTCTATTTGTTGGGTTAAAAAAAAGGGTGGATGATTCCTGTTGGAACACTGTGAGATTGGGCACCTGCAGTGTCACTCTTTTGTTTTTGGGGGTGCTGAGAGGGGAGGGTCGGGTGGGCAGATATCAACATATATTTTTTAATTGGGATTTCTGCAAAACAGATATATGAGCAATCAGGCATTGTGGCAATGGGGAAAGAAAAGACAGAGTTTGACAAGTGAAAGGTTCAGCACAGTCCAAATTATTTAATGTTATTTAATATACTAAATGCATAATTTATTGGCAAGCAAACATTTTAAAAACATTTTTACATATGAGTAGGAGCCCGATGACTTTTGTGTAAGTGTGTGTAGGGTGGGGGCAGAAATGTAAATGAGGAGCAAGAATAGGTTTGTCAGAGCAGACACAATGTTAATAACAATGACTCTGTCACTATATTTAATGTGACATTTGTATTACAGCATAACAAAAGGAAAGCAACTATTCCATCTCATGAATCAGCACTCTAATAATAGGTAGTGGGTCAGCAAAATCTGTTTGGTGTTCTGTTGTATGGCAAGCCATTACGGACATAATTCAGAATCTCTGGCTGTATAGTAAAGCACAAACACTATATGGTGAAATACATACATCAGTAAAATATATACATTATATAGTGAAATGCATATACAATGTAGTGAACCAGATACACTATCTACTGAAATATATACATCATATAGTGAAATGCATATACTGTACAATGAAATACATATATCATATAGTGAAACACATGCATTATATAGTGAAATGCTTACATTATATAGTGAAATGCATACACTATATCCTGAAATACACATCATACTGAGTACTGAAAATCAACATACACTATATACTGAAACAAATATACTATGTACTGAAACATACTTTATATACTACCTATTGAGATATATACACTACAGACTGAAAAATCCACATAAACTATCTACTGAAACAAATACGCTACATATTGTACCACATACACTATATATTGAGAAAATCTGCATATACTATTTACTGAAACAAACACACTACATATTGAAATACATACACTGTCTATTGAAATAGATACTCTACACATAGGAAAATCCACATTCACTGTCTACTGAAACAAATACACTATATATTGAAACATTTACACTTTATATTGAAATACATACAGTATACTATCTATTGAAATAAATACACTATGCATTGAAAAATCTGCATACACTGTATACTGAAACAAATACACCATGTATTAAAATGCTTACCCTATCTATTGAAAAATGTCGTATACTCTATATACTGAAAGAAATATATTACATATTGAAATACATACACAGTATATTTAAACATCAACATACAGTACTCTATATACTAAAAAAAATACACTGCATGGTGAAAGACACACACTATGTATTGAAACACATACACTATAGACTGAAAAAAATCCACATACACTATATACTGAAATAAATAAACTATATACAGTACGGAAATGGACTACATTCTGAAATTACCCATCCCCAAGTCCCTCCCCTTTGAGTGGCCTGCCCATGGACTCATTTCCTGTTGCAATAAGTTAGCTGCTGGCCTGATGAGAGGATGTCTAAAGCTGCAGAGCAGAAAGTAAACAAAACAGGGCTATCTCTTATTCTAACTCTTTAGGGGGGTTACCATCTTGTTTTGCTTACATGCCTTTAATCAAATTTCAGAAGACTGTGATATGACAAGAAACTTGTAGAACTAATTTAAAATGTGGTAGTATATTTTTTAAATAAGTGCTGTCCTCATTTACTGTTAAATCACATTTGTATGGGAAGCTAATACTGAGGATATTCCTAACATATCACTCTCATATCATATAAACATAGGGGACTGCATGCATTTTTCTAAGTTAAAGTTTTGATCAGATTTATGTGTAATTAAATACTGTGTTAGTCCAGCTGGGGTGAGGGAGTTCCAGATTTTAGGGGAGCAGTGGCTGAATGCAGCTTTGCTGATGGTCATGGAGACTGAAGGGAATGCTACGGTTTGAACATTTGAGCTTCTGAGGCTATGGCTGTGGGGCTATGGAGAGTTAGGAGGGTAGGGAAACAAACCAGAGGTTGCCCACAAAGCTGACACAGTGGGCATGGTGTCTGTCCACAAGAGAATAAAAGGAGAGAAATGTATAAATAGAACAGTGATGAGTCCTAGGAGGACAGTCAAGAGTGTAATGGCAGAAATTGTTGAAAAATGTGTCCAGTCTGGCAAGGGTAGCGACAGGGGCTACACTGTACACCATATCACCATAGTCAAATATTGGCAATGCCATTCTCTGGATAATAGCATGATATGCTGGAGGTGGGGTACAGTCACAGTTCCTGTAAAGTGCACCAAATTAGGGTACAGCTTTTTGACTATAGCATCCACTTGTTTAAAAAAGTTTAGGTGCTGCTCTAGCCAGATACCAAGATACCTAAAGGTGGTAACATCTTCCACAGGGGGTGCCATTCAGGGTGTGGAAAGTGGAAGGGGAGAGAGCCTAGACAGTCTGTCCCTTGTGCCAAAGGACATGGAGACAGTCTTCTTGGCACTGAGGAAAAGCTGTTTTGTGTGCAGCCAAGGCTGAACTTGATTAAAGTCCAGCTGGAGTCTGTGGGTCTGCTGTGAAGAGGACCATGTTGTCCATGTACATGTAAATGGATGCAGGCAAGCATATGGAGGGAAGATCATTAAGGAAAATGGAAAAAAAGTATTGGGCCTAACACAGATCATTGTGGGACACCAGTGGATATAGGCAGGGAAGAGAAAGGGGGTCACACATTTTGACTGCCTGGGACCTACCCATATGTTAGGAGTGGAACAGCCAATGTTTGAGTCAGAGAGGTCTGCAACCAGGAGTTTGGCTAATAATTGGGGTGGGAGACAGTGTTGAACACTTTGGCTAGATCGATGATGATAACAGAGGTGAATAGGTTGTGATCCATGCCATTACGGATGAATCTGGTGAGCCTGAGCAGGGAGATGATGGTGGAGTGGTTCTTGCAGAAGTGAAGTCATATTTGTAGTGGGTGAAGAAGGAAGAGGATTCCAGAAAGGGAGAGAGTTGTGACAAGACAATTTGTTCCTGTATTTTGGAGGGAAGAGAGAAATGGGTCAGTAGCTGTTAGTAACAGGTGGGTCACCACCTTTTGGAAGAGGACTAACAGTGGCAGGCTTCCAGTCAGCAGGGACAGAGGAACAGCAGAAAGAAAGGTTAGGGAGGTCAACCAATAAGGAGGAGATTGCAAAAGCAGAGAAATGGAGGAGCTTGCTATCCAGGCCATCTGGGCTCCTACCCATGGAAGGGTTAAGGGCGGGAAATGTGTTGGTGATGGAGGATAGAGTTATTGGAGAGAAGAAAAATAGGGGGAAGGATAGAGATGGCTGTCATGCAGGCTGGCAGGGGTGACAGGGAGGTGAGGAAGGGGAGAGGGAATAGAGAGGAGGTGCAGACGATAAAAAAAGGAATTAAACCTCTGTGGTGATGAAAGAGGGGTTACAGATAGGGGTGTCACCCACTTGGAGGACAGGCAAAGGGGATTGAGTGGGAGTGGAGAATAGATTGTGGCAACCTTCCAAAATTTAGACAGGTGATCAACGCTGGTACTGAAGGTGGCTGTAAAATACTCACCTGTGGCAAGCCTTATTGCCCTGGTACAGGTGTTGCAGAGATGATGATATCTCTGGAGGCCATGAGAGATGGGTTGCATTTATTTTCTGTCAAGGTCAAATCATGCACTGGCAGGAAAGCTATGAGTTCAGCCATGATCTAGGGCATGTGGGGTACCTTTTCTCGTGTCCTGTGCTAGGGGGGCATGGCAGTCTCATAATTTGAGGAATTTCATTTTGAAATACGTTAGCATGGAGTCAATGGAGGAGGCCAATGAGATAGGGGACCAATCAGAGTGGCTTAGGTCACAGTGCAAGGGGGTGAGGTCCAGGGATTTGAAGGAAAATATAAGCAGTGTTTTGGTGAGGGTGAGGGGGCCTTAGTTGACAAAGATGCAGCAGAGGGTCATGATTATGGTGTCAAATCAGAAGAGAAGGAGGTCATGAGTGGAATGCCACAGGGATCCATCCTGAGTCTTGTCCTCTTCAATATGCTCATCAATAATGTTGGAGAAGGAATCTGGGGCAAGTTGTGTCTCTTTGAAGATGACACCAAGCTCATGGGAGGATAGATAGTGATGGGGGAAGTACAAAACTGCAGAGTGACTTGCAAAGAGTAAAAAGGTGGCCTAAGGTTTGGCAGTTGAAATTCAATGCCAAAAAGTGCAAGGTGATTCACTTAGGGAACAAGAATCCCAGGACAGAGTACTGGATACAAGTGGTACAGCTGAGCACTACAGCTGAGGAAAGGGACATAGAAGTTATTAGTGACACCCTTAAACAATCAAGATAGTACAGTGACACCTATAGTAAGGCAAATAGAATGCTAGGATGTACCAGAAGGGGTTCCGATAGTAGAAGAAAAGAGGTTTACTGCCTCTTTATAGATCATTGGTGAGGCTGCACCTGGTGTACTGTGCCCAGTTCTGAAGACCTCAACTCAGGAAAGATAAGGACAGGTTGAAGACTGTGTAACAAAGAGTGATCAGGATGATTCAGAGCTGACAGGACAGATCTTATGAGGATCTGCTCAGGACACTGAACATGTCTTCACTGGAGATCCAACAAAAGATGAGTGATACGATAGAGACTTTTAAGTTCCTGTATGGAATAAACAAGGTGAACAGAAAAGAACTACTGAGCATGAGTAACAGTGCAAGGACATGGGGGTACAAGTAGAAACTGATGGGAGGAAGGTTCAAGAGGGATATTGGCGTGTTGGGTAAGTTACTTGTTCTGTTACTTTCTATTACTTTTGAAACTTGTTCCAAGAAATGTGTCAGTGCAGTGATGGAGAAGCAATTAGAAAAAAGTAACACACCTTACAGTTACAATTACTTATGCCTTTTTAAACATAAGAAATAAGTAACTGTAACTGATTACATTGATTTGAAAGTAACTAGTAACTAACTTATTACTTTCAAAAAATGCAATCTTTTATAGTTATTTGTTATTCTTGTATTGTTTTTGTATAAAAATAAATAAGTAACTATAATTGTATGGTGTATTACTTTTTCTAATACTTCTCCATCCTTGCTAGTGACTGCACAGAGCTTCCTGGAACAAGTTTCCAAACATAATAGAAAAGTAATAGAAAAAGCAACTTACCCAACACTGGATAGTGGAAAGTTTTATTTTCCAGAAATGGTGGTGGAAATGTGGAATAGTCTGCAAACCAAGATGAAAGGCACCAAAACCAAAAATGGTTTCAAACATGGCTGTGACAAAGTAAAGGGTATAATGTTACTCAGGCTGATAGTAGTAGGGTGGGGAACAGGGGAGTGGATAGTGTAGGCTAGTACCCTGTATGGACAGTAAGTCCTGAGATTTAATAGGGAACTAGGGCCAGACTGGATGTACCATTGTTTTTTTTCTGCCAACATTGTCTAGGTTTCTGTGTTTCTATTTTTCCATGATCCCTAACATCTAGTTGCTCCACCCCCAGTTGCAAATCTGAGCATCCTCCAACCAGGTCCCTCCACCCCCATTGGCCTCCCATTTACCCAATATTGCAGCCACCTCCCTGTGACTGTGATCAGTACAGCCTCTCAGATCATTACCTTGGCTGGCCACTGTCTGAGTGAAAGGGAGTGAGTGTGCACCTACTGTAAAATATCTGTTTCTATAGTACATTAAGTGTGTGCTCACTCCCTGTTACTCAGAAAGTGGCTAGCCGAGGTGGAGAGGAGAGGAACTGGGCCTGTCACTGTCGCAGTGGGAGGGACTGGCAGCTGAGGTAATTTATGGACCACCAAGGGGAGAGGGGTGGAAAGATCTTAACTCATTGTCTCCTAGCCGATGCCTGTAGGAGTCAGTTAAATACACTGGTGTGTCCTGAGGACGCCTACAGAAGTCAGCTACTGACTTCCTGTGTGCCCTGGCAGCGTCTGGAGAGGTCACTTATATATTTTAATATATGAAGTAACAGAATTTAATATATATGTGACTGCACAGCACCATTGAAAAGGTAATTTTGTGCTGAACAACTTTGTCACTTATATTCTGTGTATATTCCTTTCTAAGAAAAGCTGATGCACACACACACCCAATAACATTCAGGATCCAGAGCTTCTTTTAATCATTTATTTCACCAGCAGCACACCACACCTGATGAGTTTCGGACAATAAGTCCTTTATCAGAGGCTAAAAAAAAATTACCCACATGCCATTTTATAACAAGTAACTCATGATGTCACACTGACGAAATACAAATCCATTGGTTCACAGCTTAAGTAAATAGAAATACCATCACCCTTAAAATAACACAAATAACACATTAGCATGTTTAAATAAAATCATTCTCTAAAATCTAAGATGCTGTTAAAAAAATAACAGTCATAAATTATCTTTAACAAAATTACAAACTATGTCCAATATTACAGCATTATCAGCATTCATTTTATTATCTATATTCTAAATATGGCTTAAGTTTCAAATGTGCATTAATGCATAGAATGAAGACAGGTACAGAGTAGACTATATTACAGTGACTAAGTAATGGTTAATACATACATAGAGCAGCACCAAAGGTGTAAAACACTAAATCATATATTATATCAGGATCAGGTACAAATGGACACATTGCCCTTCTTTGAGTGGTTTAACTGCTATCACATATAGAGCTGGACATAATGCAGCCATGTAGCTCAGTTTTAGAAGGCCCCAACCTGGGAATAGATAGGGAAGGCTCAGGGAGAGAGTTCATCCAGAGTGGAGCCCTGTAGCGAAAGGATCTTTGGCAAGTCATGGTCCTTGCAAAAGGGATATGAAAGGTAGTAGTGTCAGAGGGTATTGTAACCCATGTCAGCAAGCTCATTTGGAGGAGTGAGAGACAGCCAGCAGGAGCTAGCACCAGTTGGATTTTTTTAGCAAATAAGACATGATAGCGTAGATGACCCTGGAAACTTAGCCATGATGAGTGTTGCTAGAGGTCACAGGTATGCATGTGCTGATTGCAGCCTGTGACCAGCTGGCCGGCTTTTTTAAGGGTGCATTTTATGCTGGTTAGGGTAGTGTTGGAGGCAGTGCCATATATAATTATCCCATAGTCCACTAGGGAAAGGATGGAGCTGGAAATGGCTAGACAGAGGGCATCAGGAGGGAAACAGGATCTAAATTTATACAGGAGACCAATTCTGATGTTAATAGCAGAGCATGTCAAAGCTATATGATTGCAGAAGGTAAGGGTCGAGTCAAGGGTGACCCCTAGATATTTAAAGCTGGTGACTGATTCCAGCGTGGTACTGTCGGAATTTAATAATCAATAATTTGGCTGCGTTATGCTTATGTTGTGGGTGGGCGAATAGCATGACCTTCATTTTTTTGTAGTTGAGGACAAGCTTGTGGGAGGTAAACCATTATTCTATTTCAGCGAAGGAGCCCTGCAAGGATTTTTGGAGCCGGGTATGGTCAAGGTGTTGACTAAAGATCATGGCATCATCTGCATAAAGGAGCAGGCACCCATTGGAGGCCAAGGGGAGGGAGTTTAAGTATAAAGAGAAAAGGAGCGGACCTAGGATAGACCCTTGTGGGACACCCGAGTGGAAAGGGAGGGTTGTGGAAAGGATGCTATTCATTTTTACTTGCTGGGCACAGCCATGGAGAAAGTTGGAGAACCAGTCAGCTGTCTCTTGAGAGACACCAACAGAGTAGAGGGAATTTATCAGCATACTGTGACTGACAGTATCAAAAGCCTTGGAGAGATCAATATAGAAATATCCAGCCAGGGCTCCCTGATCAAGGGCATCATGGATAAAGGAGGTAAACTCAAGCAGGGCAGTGGGTGTGCTGTGCCCTTTCCTGAAACCATACTGCTGCTGGCACAGTAGGTGGTACAAGTCTAGATAGTTGTAAAATTGATCTGCAACAATTTTTTCAAACACTTTTGATAGGGGAGGAAGTATGGAGGTGGAACTATAGTTATTACAAGAGGTACGGTCTCTGCTTTTATGAACAGGAGAAATAACCACCCTTTTCCATTGTGAAGGGAACTGCCCTAGGCACAGAGACACGTTGAGTATTTTTGTTAGGGGTGTTAGGACTGCATCAAGGGTTAAGGAGAGCAGCTTTGCATCAAAAGAGTCACCACTCTGCCTTGTCCTTTCAAGGAAAATGGTGAGATATGGGTGGGCGGCACTAGGGGAGATAGTTTTGAAATGAAAAGGTGGAGTGCGGGGGGTGGGAACTGTCCAGTAGATGCAGTAAAGTCGGGGAGAAGGATAGAACTGAGGTTGGAGAATGAAGCAATTAATTCATTTGCTATTCTACTAGGGTCTTGTGTGGAAACACAGTCAATGATAAGCATGGTGGGGGTTGGGGGGAGTCAGATTTACCACTAAGTTCTTTCATATTTTCCCAGAACCTCTTTCCATTTCCCCAGGTGGCAGTAAGGTTTGCCTGATAAAAAGATGCCTTTGCCTGGTGGATAGCCCAGGTGCATGAGTTTCTGGCAGCGAGATACAGTTGGTGATCAGAAGGGTGGCCAGATTCAAGGGCACAGTGCCATAGGTTATCACAGGCCTTCATTAGGTCAAGCAATGACGGATTTACCCATGGTGAGGATTTAGTTTTTTTCTATCTGCTTAACAAAGGGGGTGAAGATGTCACAGGCAGCTTGGAGGGAGCTAATGAAGAAGGACAGAGTGGTATCCACTGACAACTGGTGATCAAGTGGGGACCAGTCAAGGTGAAGGAGATGGTTATGGAGTTGTGCTAGGGACCCTTTCTTTAGCTGGTGATAAATGAAGATCCTCGGGAGGGGGGTGCTTCCAACTATTTGTCCAGCAGCAGGTAATAGGGGAGCAATCACTGAGTGAGTCTGGGAGGACCTGGACATCCTGTGTGCACTCAGGGTGGTTCATGAGGATGAGATCAATGAGGGATCTAGTGCCCCTGAGTTGGTTTACTCTAGCAGGGGTATGAACCATTTGAGAAAGACTTTGGGCAGTGGCTGCATCCCTGAGGAAGGATGTTTGGGGGCAAGCCAGTTTGTATTAAAGCCACCTAGGGCAATGATTTTGGAGTTATTTGGTAGCTGGGTGATGATATTTAGGATAGATGTGAAAGCCTCCTTCTGGTTGCAAGGGAGAATGTGGACTGACATAAGATAGAGAGATTTACCTGAGTTGCTAACAGCCACCCTAAGGGTGAGGGATTGGGCACCAGCCATAGGGCTCATCGTAGTAATTTTAATACCTTGCAGGTGATCCCAAAGGTACAGCGCACTCCCTCCACCCCACCTATTCAGCCGATACAATTTGAACAATGAGTAGCCCAGAAATGTAAACAGCCAAGTCTGGGGTGTTCTGAGACAGCCATGTTTCAGTTACAGCTAGCACATCAGGGTTGTGTAGGCAGACACAGACTTGGAGCAGGGCAAGATCCTTTTGGAGGCTACATATATTTACAGTGGCCAGACATAGTCCTTTGAATTGCATTGACAGGCAAGGGGTGTGGATAGTAGGGCCAGGATTGGGGTGAATATTGCCCATAAGGAGCAACAGGATAATGGAGACCCTGGATAGAGGCACTTTAGGATCTTCTTGCAATTGCACAATACCACTGAACCTGCGTTTAGTTAAATTGTGGTAACATGAGAGCAGGTGGCGCAACAATTCACTGGAGCTAATCTGTGGGAGGTAAAGAAGCCTTTTAGCAGGATTTCAGTCAATTTAAAAGCATTAAGTTAAAGGTTCAAGTTCTTTGCTTCTACTCCGAGTACCCAAAATTCAGGGCTTTGTGTCTGAAGTGGTGCACGCTGGAAGGCTGCTCGAAAATGCTGAATTACCTGGCCAAAATGCTGCAGGGTCCTTAAACTCGGGGGAGGGTGTCGAACCCTCATGATCTGCACCCACAAGAGGAGCCTTAATGTGCTGCAAGGGAAACAGAAAGAGGAGATTATATATGTAAAGATTTCAGAGATGCAAGTAGGGGAGGGGGCAAGGGGATGAATTTGAATTACAATGGGAGTCTCATGCTATGTCTGGGAAACAATTAAATTGGCAAATGCTCTGTACAATTCCTCCATGCAGTCATGCACAAAGGCAATGTGCGTAAATGTTAGTTAGCCCATATGGGCCGGCAAATGTCCCATTAGCACCTTTTCTGCCTTATGGACATAGCATGCTGAGAGTTGAAAATGACTCATGTGGTAATGGTGTTATCCTATCTGGGACATGCTGTCTCCCTTTGCTCCTCTGAATCCCTATCCTACTGATAGTGCCTAGTCATGTCACAGTGGGCTATCCATTGGGAACCAGTGATCACTGTGCAGTGTGGTTCAGCATTAAGATGTATGCAGCAGCAAGCCACAAAAAGACGAGGGCCTGGACTCCGGTAGGCTAGATTTTAAAGAAATGGGAGACTACTTCAGAAGCAGCCTAGCAGAAGAGGATTGTCAGAGAGGGGTAGAGGAACAGTGGAGAAAATTAAGTAAAGGCATAGAGAGGGCAACTAGCATCTGCATGATGGAAATGAGCAAAAGCAGGAGGAAACAACCATTTGCCAATGTCAAATGTTGTCTTGCTGGCATTGGCATTGGTAGTGCAGGAGTTAGAGTGATGCATAATAGGAATGGCAGTGAAGAACTGAACTGATGCCAACCTCATCCACAACCTACAGAGACTGACAGGCACTGGGGTGTCCCTTAGGGTCATCGGCCATAATGCTCATGCCATTTCACCTCACCCTACCCTGCAGACACTGACAAATGTCACGGTGTGCCTTGGGGTCTTTGGGCCTTACTGTCACCCACTCCATAAAGAAATACACTGAGATGGGTGCAGTATAGGAGAATGGGGTGAACTTTGGAGCTGAAGACTCCAAGGCACACTTTGATGCCTGTCACTGGCTGCAGGGTGGGGATGAGGGTGGAATGTTATGAGCATTACAGCCGATGTTCCCAAGTCACACCCCACAATGGCACCCACAGCCAAGGCCAAGGAGGATGGGTGGATCCTACAGGATGCAGCACCAGGGAAGGGGGGAAAAGAACCCCAGAGAAGGAGGAAGCTTCTCCTGGTGGGGACTCAGTTGTCCAAGGAGTGAAGTTAGGGGAACCTAGCAGGAAGGACAGGGGGGTAAAGTGCATTTCAGAAAGCACTGCATGGTGGGATGAAAAGCAGATCAATAGGATTGCAATGGTAATGGCAAGGGGGAAGGAACTGGATGTTATCGTCCATCTGGGGATGAATTACCTGGCAAGAGAAAAAGTGGAAGTAGCTAGAATCCAAAAGGATTTCAGGAAGTTGGGGGGTAGCCTGAATCAAGTAAAACACTATGTCTCCTTCTCAGAGGTACTGCCTGTCCATGGCACGGGAGCGGCTAGGACACTTCACATCCAGAAATTCAACTCTTGGTTGAAGGAATGGCATGGAAAGGAGGGTTTTGGCTTCATGGGGGACTGGGGCCCCACTTGGATGGATGTGAGCCTGTATAAAGATAATGGGCTGCATCCTTCAGGGAAGGGGACCCGAGTAAGAAGTCTGAATGCTTCAGTGACAAGCATTTAAACTCGCCAAGGAGGGGGGAATCAGGAAGGTCAGGTGGCTTAGTATCACCCCTTCCCCCTGGGGCACATGCAGAAAAATGAATTGAAGTCTGGGACATTGACAGCAGAAGGAGAGTGGGAAGCAGTGAATTCTAGGCCACACAAGAAAGACAACTGGGAAGGGGGGATGAAGCAGAGGAGGGGAGGGGGAAAGAAGCAGGGGAGCAGCAGCATAGAAAGGGCAGGGATAGGATACAAAACATGGAAGGCAGATAACAAATGCTTGCAGCCTGGGAAATAAAATCCCAGACCTGGAGGCATTGATAGTAGAGGCAGATCTGGACATAGTAGCAATAACTGAGGCATGGTACATTGTTAAATCGTGGGACATTAATGTACCGAGTTATGCTCTGTTCAGGATAGATGGGGGATAAAAAATGAGGGAGTGTGGCCCTGTATGTCAGAGATGGTATAAATGTGACAGAGGTGCAGGGTAGGCAGGGGGAGGGTGAGGCGCTGTGGGTGACCCTTGAACATTGCAAAGGCTCAGCAATATGCACAGGGGTGATATTCATGCGTTCAGGACAGGGGGAAGAAGTGGACAGGGAGCTTGTGGATGGAATACACAAGATGGCAGCAAAAGGTGAAGTTCTGCTGCTGGGGGATTCAGCATGCCAGACGTGGACTGGTCCACCCAGGCAGCTGCTTCAGCCAGAAGCTAAAGCATCCTGGATTCCCTACAAGTGCAGATCTAAGGCAACTTGTGCTTGGTCCAGAGAAAAGGCCATTCTTGACCTGATGCTGACCAATGGGGACAGAATGCATATATCTGTGTGGAGGGGCAACTAGGATCCAGCTACCACCACATAGTGTGGTTTAGCATGAGAGCAGGGACCCAGTCCAGTTACACAAGGGCAAACGTTTTGTGTTTCAGGAAGGCAGACTTCACTGACATGGGAAGATACATCAGAACAGCCTTCTTCAGAAGCTTGCAAAATGGTTGCATTCAGGAGGTATGAAGAAACACAGAAGAATGAGGATAGAGTGGTGTACCAGGTAAAACAGAGGGAGACAGATAAGGTAATGAGGGGATCAAATAGACAAAAGAAAGCATATCCAAAGGGTATCAAAAGAAGACCTGATTTTTTTCAGGTACATAAGCAAGGAGAAGAAGACATGGGGATGGATTCTGAGGATAAGGAGGATGACAAAGGCAGACTGCACACAGGAGGATCAGAAAAAAGCAGACATCCTGAACAGGTACTTCTACTGTTTTCACAGTGGAGAGAGACAGGGACAGACCACCAAGGAGTAGCATGAACACTGGAGGAAGAAGTGGATACAAGTCCATTTTCAAACAAAAGAGTATTATTGAAGGGACTTCAAATTTTAGGGCAGACAAGGCCATAGGACCAGATGGATACACCCAAAGGTATTAAGAGAACTAGGCAGGGAGGTGCTTGCTGCACTACTCATGGCCTTATTCCACAACTCACTGGAAACAGGAGTGGTTCCAGAGGACTAGAGGAAAGCAGACATAGTCCTGTTCTGTAAGAGCATCAGCAGGGAGGAGGTTAGCAAGTACAGTATAGTCTGGTCTGTCTTACTTGAGTCATGGGGAAATTAATGGAATCCATACTAAAATAGAGACTGTTAGAGTATCCTGAATCCAGTGGGCTGCAAGACCACAGGCAGCACAGATTCATGGGGGGAAGGTAATGCCAAATGAATCTGGTGATTTCTTTGACTGGATGACCTGGGAAATAGATAAGGGGAGAGCAGTGGACATGATTGATCTGGTGTTTAGCTAGGCCTTCAGCACTGTGCCACACAGGAGACTGATAAAGAAACTGAATGGCCACGGGGTGGGATCCAACATGGTTAATTGGGTTCAATGTGCCTGTGTAACTGGTTTTGTGCTTGAGTAACAAAGGTCTCCTTCTCTCTCTCTCTCTCTCCATAGGATATACAACCCTGTACGGGTAAGAAGGGAAGGAACCCTAGAAGAGGGTTCCATCCCTTGGGGTGCCATGAGAGTGATTCTCTTGGCTAAAGGTACCTTAGGAAGAAGCCCAAAGGAAAGAGAGGCATGCTGCTGGAGGAGGAGGGGTGGATGGAGGGGCAAGGAAAAAAATGCTTGTATGTGGAGTAAGGAGAGCAGCCCTTAAATGGGCTGAATGGGGGTGTATCCTGTTGCACTGCCACCTTGAAATACAGGGTGTAGCCTTCCAGTTAGTACAGAAGCTAGTTAATGGATAAGAGACAGAGGGTTGTGATTAATGGCAGTCACTCTAATGACTGGAGAGTGACCAGTGGGGTACCACAGGGCTCAGCACTGGGACCAATCCTTTCAAACATTGGGGACACTGCAGAAGAACTGAAGGGAAGGTATGTCTTTTTGAAGATTATATCAAAATTTGCAATAGGATGGACACCCAGGAGTGGGGGAGAGAATGATCAGGGATCTTTTGAATTTTGAGGAGTGGTGAAACGCTTGGCAGTTGGGTTCAATGCCAAAAAGTGCAAAATCATGCACCTAGGGCATAGGAACCCAAGAGCTGAGTATAGGATGGGGGGAGTGATGCTGTTATTGACAGTCAATAAACAGGAAAGGGATCTTGGGTTTATTATGTCTGAGGACCTCAAGGTGGCACTGTGACAAAGCAGTGAGTCGGGTTAGTGGGATGTTGGGGTGTGTGGGGAGGGTATCTCCATCAATAGGATGGAGGTGGTGTTGCCAGACCCTACCTGGAGTGCAATGTAGTTTTGGAGAACAAACTTCAAAAAGAACATAGACAGAATGGAGGAAGTCCACAAGAGGGTAATTAAAATGGTGCAGAGTTTACCTGAGAACTCCTAAGAGGTGAAACAGAGGGATCTCCGCATGTACACCCTAGAAGAGGGGAAAGAGAAAAATGACATGATACAGGCCTACAAGTATCTTGCAAGAGTGAACAGGGTCAAGGGGAGTTTCTTTCAAATGTGAAAGAGCACCAGGACCAGGGAGAATGCAATGAAATTGGGGGGGGGGTCAAGAGATAAGTGAGAAAATATTTGTAGATGCCTGGAACAGATTGCCAACTGAAGTGGTGGAGGCTAAAATAGTACCAGGCTTCAAGCATGCATTACGTAGACATAGCGGTATATTAGAGAAGAGGCTGGAAGGTGGGAGGGTCAATGGAGACCAGGCAGCATGTGAAGAAAAAGATGAGGCAAGATACATCTAGGCAGACTAGGCAGGCCAAGTGGTCCTTTTCTGATGACAAATTCAGTGTTTCTGTGTTTCTATGTTCATGATCGCACATCTACTATAGAAACAGCTTTTAGTACAGTAGTCATCTGATTGTGAACTGTCATTCAGTTGGTAGCTGCTATGGGTGTGAGTGGAGGGTCTGTGCTGGTCATTGTACACCATAGACTGAGATCACGTGGGGGCAGTTGTAGTGGTACTGCGTGGGCTAGTTGGGGGGAGGTAGATAACATACTTATGGGGTGCAGGAACCACTCAACACCAAGGATGTGGTATAGAAGAATTGCACCTCTTGCCAGACTACTAATTGGGGCATGTGGGGAACCCTGGTCTGGATATCAGGCAAATAGTATAGAGGACTTACTGATCTTATCTAGTGCCTGATTGGGGCTCAGTTGATCAGGGGTGGGAGGGCTGCTGGACACAAGGGACAGATGTCTTATTACACAGGCATGCAATTTGGGGGATGGTACACTGGACACCAGAACAGTTATGCCACATACCAGTGGGGGAACCAGGGCTAGTGGTAGCATGACATGACCAGATGTTGGGAGTGTAGGAACTCACAGGCCCATAACACCTGGTTTGGGGAACCAGTAACTAGTGTTGCACTAATGGATAGCTACACCTCCCCAAACCTCCCAGCATGCCGATGTGCTTATGTGCAAGGTGCTGTCAGCTGCTTTACATAGGTGCGCATGGATGGATTAGGGCCACTTACAAATGGGCTAGTGACTTGGTAACCAAGCAATCATATAGCCCTTTGCAGTACTATCCTGCTTTAGAGGTGCAAATTGGGATTAGCAAGTTGATAACCTGTCTAGCACTCACAAAAAACTTGAATATTCTGCCTTAGGGCTTTTTAAAACCATTGTAACTCTGTTAAATGGTTTACAATGTATATTTCTATGTTTAATTCTATGTATGTTCATTCTCTGTGATGTCTTGCTTGATAGCTTGCTAGTATACTCTGTGCCCTCCTGTCTGTAGTTGCTAATGTTTAATTGCTGTATGCTGCAATACAATAATGTACCTTCTACTGCTTCATGTTGATGAATTTTGTGGTACACTCCCATTCCCCTTTCCCCCAGGACGCACTGTGAGATGATCAACTTATTGTTTAGTGTGCCCTTCCTGGTGAAACATTTCAGTAAATAAATTTCCAGGCTACAATCCATGTTCTAAAACTGTGCTTAAACCCTGCTCAGAGGTGAACAAGAGTACAGTTTTAGACCAACACTGTTGCCGTAACCCATGCAGATGTCAGTGTGGAAGTGATTTGTGTTGAAACATAGGTTAAGACAACCACAATGACCAAAATCTGTGTTTTTGGCTTGTGGTCCCTCTCTGGCAGTGTCCTAGAGAGTGCCACTACCCTTGCCATGCAGGTATGATCACTGTTAAGGGCCTGGGCTCCCATACTTGATATTACTGTGGGTTCTTTCATAAGAATACAAAGAAAATGTTGATGCCACCTGTCACAAATGCATTCAGCAGGTCAGGCCTCTGCTCCCACAGTGACAACCTCTGAGCGCAATATTGTGAACAGGTAACAGAACAGGGTAACTCTCCTGTCTGCTTGTGGGTCTGAATCACCTTTAGTCTCAAGTTCTGGGGGGATTCAAACTGTGAATCTTAGGCTAGTGTACCCAGATGTACAGGCTCAGATAATCTGCTCTTTGGGGGGATGCCAGATATCTTTCACCTAAGGGCACCTAACCAAGTATATGAAATTAACCCTTAAAACTCTATAAAAGACCTTAGCTATATTCTTACCTTTTCCCAGTTTAGTAACACCATCAAACTTCTAAACTGTTTTGTCAGTCTTAACCCTCCATACATCACATGCAAAAAGAACTTTGGAAGACCCAGGCAGTATCTTTGGAATAAAAGGTTTACTGAAAAAAATGGATAAAAATATGTTACATGTAAACACAGAACACTATATCACAAAGCATACAATCACATAAAGAAAAACAAGGAAACTACAGACAAACTCCTACCAAAGTACACTTAGATCTTTTCTATCTAATGTATTATCTTTAAGTGCCTACGTTAGAGATCTTGTTTCTTAAGAGTCCAAAAATAAATGTCACTCTGTTGAAACACCGATACAGTTTAAACTCTGTTTCCACCCCTTCTGTGATGTCATCTAGATCCTCCTTTTAGAATATAAAAATTATACAAACAATGATCTTCCTGTCAGGAGATATTTTAAATACTGTGACTTCAGAAAAAATGAATTTCCCAATATGACTCCTTAATTAACATTCCCTCTTTGATCTTGAGCAGTTCCTCTTCCCAGGGCACATCAAAGGATTTTTATGACTTTTCACTCCATGGTATAAAAATGTTTTTTCCTCTAAAACGTTATAAAAGTGTATGATCCCTATATGGCAGCTGGGTCAGTTCTAATTACAGGAGACCCATTAGTTAAGTCTCTCTAGTCTTTTAATTACCTCCCGGTTTCACGACACTTGACTGTAACTGAAACCTGGGAGGAGGGCACTCATGGAAGCATTGACAATCACACACCATATTTTTATATTACAAATATCATAGAACAATCATAACCAGTTGCCCAAGCATCACACCACCCAGAGTACATTTAAGTGGGTCTGATCTCTACCAGTACATTCCCCTGTATTGTCAGACCAACCTACCCCCCCAACAGTTGCCCCATTCATGGACTTACCAGAATCGAACATCCCCACATTCCACATCGTCCATCATTAATTTCTAGCAATAACATGCTTACTAAAATCACACTTTAGTGTTAGACCTTTTTAAAACAGTAACAACATCTCATTTATTTACACAGAGAGGGTTAAGATGGGGTAGAATGGAATAGAAGTTAAGCAACATTTAAAATTTGCTTTTTAAAGATTTAACATTTTCCCAAACAGCATTCCCCATTTTGATTTTAACCCAAATCACCTTTTCATAATGCAGTCACCAAACTACCTGACAATCTGACTGCTGTAGGTATTACCAAACCCAAATCCACTGGTACCAGTTCAGAATGACAACCCAAATTTTGTCCCTGGGTACCTAAATGCCAAGCTGCAGGCCTGAGGTACAGCTGGTTGGCTTGTGCCAGCACACCCACCTGAACCAAGCAACCCCCCACATTTTTCCCTTGATTGCTTTAAAGCTTGAAGTGGCTTTCAGTGCCAGAGGACTTGAACACAGATAACTGTATATATATATATATATATATATATATATATATCCCAGGTGCAGGGCAATTCCTGCCATCACTCACTGCTTTGCTGTATTAGTCCTCGGATGGCACACATGATTGAAGTCCTGGGATCAGTGGATCAGCAGACGCAGAACCGAGCCAGATGCTTAACACTTGAAGATGTGGAAGCTGCAGCTTGGATCTTCAGCATGACCAAAGGTCTTGCAGCCCATCCTCCCCTGGCCCACAGATGCCCATTGCAGGGCATCGTACAATGCCCACCAGCCACAAGGGACCTATACACAGGAACGTCCCCACTGCCCGGCTCCCCCACAGGTTAGAGCACCCCTGCACCCAGGCACAAACCCACAATCCCTTGCCACCAACAGCCCCACTTGATGGGGGTCAGCGAGCTCCCCACCTGGCACTGGGTTTAGAATGGATTCTTCAGATCATTTCCTTTCTTTCCTCAATTACATACTATGGTGTGTAATCAAGTAGTCTCAGCTACCTTCCCAAATGTCAGGCTCTGGGTGGACTGTGCAGAGTCTGAAAATCCAAGGGTTTACCACAACAATCTCCCATCTTGCTGCATCTCCGCAGCAGACAGCAGGCACCCACCCAGAATGCACCCACTCACACCCCTGCCCCCACAGACTTTCAACTCTAACAGAGCAGCCACTCTTGTGCTCTGGCTGACACACAAGTTCAGCAACTCTTTTTCAGAAATACATCAAGAAAGTCCCTTTTCTCACCATGCAGGTGCTAGCCAATGCCAGACAGAAGAGGCTCTCTCTTCTGCTTCTTAAAACATAGGTTCCAAACAAGCCAGTTTTCATATCCATTTTCTACAGTCCAGTTTTCTCTGCCAAAAAACAGTCCTTTAATCTTTCTTTCCCTTTCTCTGTAGATGCCTTGTCATTACCAGAGTCAAACAGAACCTTTTACACTTTTTCTTACTTCTCTCATCACAAATCCTTGATCATTCATGTCTCACCGATGTGGCACAGATGAAATTGAAGAGGCTTTCTCCCCATCCTCTTGACACAAATCAGTCCGTTTCATTAATCCATTTTCACAATCCATTTAACCTTAACTCTGAACACTTTCATCGCTGTGGTGCAGTTTCTCTGCACAGCAACAAAATATTGTAGTTCTCCCTCTCTGCAGAGCAGTCTGCATAATCCTCTCTTTTCTTTCTAGATGGGGAAAGGCACAACCAGCTCTGGAGGACAGACTGCTGGCAGCCCCCAGGAAGCCCCCCTCACAGCCCTAAAAGCCCCAGTATTTTCCCCCAAGAGTCTTCACTGAAGCTCTACTCTTTAGTAGCCATTCCCTCTGATGGCCCAATACAAAATGTTGCATTTTTAGGCATTTTCCAGCGGTGGCTAACCCTAAAACGTGTTTGCCCCAGCACCAGACAGGCTGAGAAATGAGTGTAGTATAACGGCAGCAGTAACAAGGGATAAATGTTCTAGCTCTATCCTGGATTAGATGAATGGGGGACCACCAGACTACAGAGGAATTAGTTTTCTTTTATTGTGTCCAGGACTGACAGAGTGTGTGTGTGTGTGTGTGTGTGTGTGTGCGCACGCGCGCGTGCACGCGCATGTGGGGGAGGTTGCTGACAGGTTGTGTGTATGCAGTTAAAACATGATTCCCAGAATCATTAACTAGCACTAACCAGGCAGTGTGTTAGCACTTACATAAAACATTTAATATACCTGTACACCTTATATGCATTAGAGTAACCCCCAGTTGTATGGGCACCTGGATGCAATTAGTAATCCTGTGCAAAAAAAATAAATAAAATAGTGCCATGCTAACAAGATAGCACTGCACAGAAGAATGTTATATAAAACAGTACCAGCCATGCTTATCACAGTGCAGTGCGAATCCTGTTACAGTGGTATGTGGGCCCCCATTTTCAGAGTCAGTCACTAGGGTCATGCACTCCTAAGTGCTGCACCTGAGATAGCACACAGCCACACAAGGTGGTGGTAAATGGCACTCACTCCAATGAGGAAAGAGTGACCTGTAGGGTGCCAGAAGACTCAGTAATGGGACAAATCCTCTTCAGTGTCTTAATAAGTGGCATTACAGAAGAACTGGAAGGGCAGATGTGCCTTTTTACAGATGACACTGCAATCTATAATAGCATTGCTAGGTACAGATGGAGAGAATGAGTAGAGACTTTAGAAAACTCAAAGAATGGTATGGGACATGGCAGCTTGGGTTCAAAGGCAAAAAGTGCAAAATCAAGCATCTAGGGCATAGAAACCTAGAGGCAGAGTATAAAATGTGGGGGAGGTACTGATGGTCACTAAGAAGGAAACCTTTTACATAGCACTGTGCTCTGTATGCAGGAGAAGATTACTCATGTGCATGGCCATAGTAGTACATATGCACATGTTCAGGTTAGCATCAGGGGATGCTGAATATGACGCCCATCTAACCATGCTGTTATTAGTGTAATGTTAGCACTGCGATAACCTTCTGAAAATGGGGCCCTAATTGAGTAAAAATCCTGGCTGATGCCTCTTAACTCATTTGCTCCTGGTGGCCATTTTAGGTCCATTCCAGCAATGGATAGTTCCGACACCATATGGCATCTATGGGAATGAATGAGTTTTTAAGATGTAGAAAGTAAACATAAAAGGGTTATCTTATCTAATTCTTTATGTATTGTTTTATCTTATTTTGCATGCAAAACCTTTCTCTGATTTCAAAACATTGTGATGTGACTTAAAACATTTATAACAAACTAGTTAAAGTACAATTTTTTTTCTTCTTTCATTTGAATGCTGTCTTTATTTATTGATAAAAACACAGTCTGGTGGGCTGTTCTAACAGCTTGGTGGTAACTGTACTGCCTCCCATGCCAGTGACCCAGTTTAGGGGGTATACCTGGGTTACACAGGGGTTAGCTGGGGGGAGATGCAAATGAGCATCTCGGGGAATGCTCTCCTCTGAGGGAGGGGGAGTCTGACCACCCAGCTCTTCAACATCCACCTAGATGAGGAGGACTGGCAGGGCAGTAGAGTTTCATAAGGGGGAGGGCTCAGGCAGGCACAAAGCAAGCATGTGTTTTATAAGCAATTGCATCATCGAATGCTTGTCTGACAGGGGATGAATCCAAAGGTAGAAACCCCCCAATGGCAGAATGATCCAACAACTTGCTGCAGATTCTGCACTACTACTCAGGCTCTGCTCCTACCTGAATATGTGTCTCCTTGTCAATGGCCCTCCCCTCCTGGACCCATCACAGGGGATGTGTGTGTGGTGGGGGGAGATCTCAGAGCAGGTAAATCCTGGGGATGGTGGGTGATTGGGCTGTAGATGTCAGTGGAAAGGGGGTCACAGGGTGACTAAAGAGATAACAATTTGAATGGAAAAAAAAAACTATTTGAGAAGCTCAAACTCCCCAAACAGACTGAATGCCTCCAGTGAGGCATCCCAGTAAAGTTGTTAAGCATAGAAACATGCAAATTATATGCATCTGCCAGCTAAGCTCCTGATGAGAATTGGGCACTGAGGGACTGCAGCAAAAATATGTATTTTTGCTTCTTAACCAAGAAACTTTCATGAAACAAAAACTAAATCAAAACATAGTACATAGAGTACAAAGTAGCAAAGCTTTTGGCTTACACTATTACAGTTTCTGTTGTACTTCCCAAGCATTCAGCTCAGATAAGCTGCCGGACTAACACAATAATGAATTACACTTAAATGTAATCAAAAACTTAACTTGGAAAAATGCATACAGCCCCCGATGTTTATGTTAGGAATATCTTAAGTATTAGCTTCCCATACAAATGTGTTTTAACAGTAAATGAGGGCAGTACTTATTTAAAAGAATAAACTACAACCTTTTAAATTAGTTCTTTTTTTTTCAATTCAAAGTTTATTAGTACATTTTCCACAATACAAGGCAGTTACAATGAGAATGAGATGTAAATACAGTCACTTATACAGATGTAACTGTCCAACTCACCCATCCCTCCTCTTACTGCAGTAACAAATCCATGTATCCCCTAAGTGCTACGTTTTTTACCTGAGAACCTGCAGGGCATTCTAAACTGAGACATGATTAAGACTGAGACAGTAAAATTAGAGAGTGAAGGGGTTCCCATATTCTAGTATATACTGCCAATCTATTGTGAAGACTGGCAATCGCTTTTTCTGTACGCAAATTGGCAAGAATTTCATTCACCCATTCTTGAAAAGATTGGGTGGACTTGTCTTTCCAATGACGTAAAATAAGCTTCCTGACAGATAAGGCAATCATGGAAATATGAAACTTTCTTACTTTAACTCTAACAGAAGACAGGTCCCCTAAAAGGCAAATATCAGGAATAAAATACTCCTGAAGGCCCCGTAAAGGATCCAGGGAAATCTTGATTGAGTCCCATAAGAGGTAAACTTTAGGGCAAGACCAGAACATGTGAAGAAGTGTTCCTTCTTCCCACAAACACTTAGTACATATATTGGAGTTCAAGAGACCCCATTTCTTTAATTTTAGAGGGGTGCAATACATGTTATGTAAAATATGATATTGCATGAGATGCAATTTGTCTTGAGAAACATATTTATCACAGGATCTCCACAGCGATTGCCAATCCAGATGATACTGAGGGAGGATAGAGTTCCAGAATCTTGTGGGTCCAAGAGAATCCCCATATCTTTTGTAAAACAAAACCTGATATAATTTAGATATAACACCTGAAGATCCAATAAGTGAAGAAACCTCAGGTATCAGGGCTGTGACAGTCTCGGGGGTATTACCAAAAGCTATTGTAAATAAGTGCCTTAACTATAGAACTTTGAAGTGAGAGGGAGCCGGAATAAGAAATTTCCTAATAATATCTCCTATGGACAACCATTGCCTCTTTTCATCCACGAAAGAAAGTAGTGTCCCATCTCCCAACTGGGACAGCCATTTACGGGGAATCTGCTTCGTGTTAATAGTGAAGATGGGGAATTCCAAATAGACTGAGCCAAGTCCAGCTTAGGGGTATAGTGCAAAAATGAACATAATTGTGCATATACCTTTAATGAGGTAACTGCTGTAGGGCATTCCTCAACCGTACACACCTGGGAGACTTTAAGATAGAATAAGGCTAGGGGGTCCAAATTCTTAGACCTAATTACATCCATTTCAATCCTAAGCCAAGCCAGCTGTTCTTTTTCTGGGCCAGGAGATACCAATCGCAAACATTTTGCTAAGTGACTGGCCCAATAATATATAGCCAGAGGAGAAATCCGCAAACCCCTCTCAAGTTTTGGAGCTGCCAGTTTATAATAGGCCAATCGAGGATATTTATTGGCCTAAATAAATCTGGTGAATATGATATGTAACTTTTTAAACCAGAGTAGTGGGATAAAGGTATTGAGAAGAGATAAAGGGTAAAAAATTCTAGGGAATACATTCACTTTAATTATGTTAATCCGGCCCCATAATTAAATGGAAGTTTGGACTACCTATCAAGGTCTTGAATTATCAGCTGTGAGAGAGATTCAAGATTTTCCTTAAACCATGTTAGTGGGTTACAGGATAGCTTAATGCCCAAGTATTTAAATGACCTGGGAGTCCAACACAGACCTAAGGGACTAATGTCATTTTTGAATACCTTGTGGTTTCATGGAAAGAATGAGGATTTGCTAGCATTCAGTTTGTAATTGGACAGGTCACTAAATCTTACTATTTCACTCATCAAAGCCAGTACAGAAGATATCGGATTGCATAAATGTATCACTAAGTCATCCGCATATGCAGTGACCTTAATCTCATGACGCCCAACCTGAATGCCTTGTATAGAGGCATTATTGGGAATATTTTGGATGAGAGGTTCCAAATATAAATTAAATAACAGAGGAGATGGGGGCAACTCTGTCTAGTCCCTGAGTGGAGTGGAAAAGGTTTGGAGAAGGCCTTGTTCCCAGAGATCCTTGATGTAGGAGTTTTATATAATGTAGCAATCCAGGATATAAATACAGAGGGGAATTGAAAAGCTTCCAAAACTCGGAATAAAAAATTCCAATTCACATGATCAAATGCCTTTTCGGCATCCAGGGAAACCAGTCCTGCAGGGAACTCAACATCCCTGGTAGCAGAGACAACATGAGGTAGGGTACACAAGTGATCAGATGATGAGTGCTCTTTCATAAATCCTACCTGATTTGTACCTATTAGATCAGGGAGAACTACAGTTAACCTATTGGCTAATATCTTCGAAATAATTTTAATATCTTGGTTTAGAAGGGATATAGGTCTGTAGCTTTGAACAAGTTCAGGGTCTTTATCTGGTTTAGGGAAAAGAACAATCAAGGCCTCAAAGAGGTGAGGGTCTACCTCTTCCCCGGTTAAAATATATTGAAATAGGTGATAAAGTACTGGTAGTAAAAGATCTCGAAACACTTTGTAAAATAAGGAGGAGAATCCGTCAGGGCCTGGGACTTTGTCTATGGGTAAACCACTGATAACCTCAGCAATTTCCTCCTGTGATATAGGGGTGAGCAAAAACCCTTGTGT
Source organism: Neoceratodus forsteri (assembly GCA_016271365.2). Lineage (NCBI taxonomy): Eukaryota > Metazoa > Chordata > Ceratodontiformes > Ceratodontidae > Neoceratodus > Neoceratodus forsteri. The sequence goes on from CM057457.1 coordinate 106,235,381, forward strand.
TGCTCTGAAAGGGAGAGCAGATGGGAATCCCTCAGATAATTCTCCGTACTCCCAAGACAGGGAGGATACTCCATGTCACTGTACAATCTTTCGTAATATAGGGCAAATTCTTGTACTATTTCTGTAGGGGATACTTTCAGAGACCCATCTGCCACCGCCCTAATTGGAGGGATAAATCTCACAGATTCTTGTTGCTTAATACGCAATGCCAGCAGGCTCCCCGCCTTCTCTCTCTGATCCGTGTAACTAGCCCTTGTATGAATAATAGCTAGTTCTGCTTTTTCCCGAAGTAACTCCAGATATCTATCTTTCAACACTAGGAGCTTCCTCTTGTCTTTGTCTGGGGCACTAGCCAAAATATTAATTTGAAGTGACCGAATTTGGGACAATAATGATAATAGGTCCTTCTTCTGTGCCCTTTTCCTACTCACCGCCATACTGATGAGGATCCCTCTCATGTAAGCCTTGAAGGCCCCCACTAAATATCCAGCTTTGCACTGTCTAAAGGGTTGGATAAGAAAAAGAACTCAATTTTGCTCCCTTATGAGCTTGCAATACTTAACATCTTTAAGGAGTTTTTTTGTTGAGTTTCCATCTGGTTTCTCTATTAGGCAAATTAATAAATGCCAATTTGCATAACACCAGTGAGTGGTCGGAGACAGGGCCAGGTTGAATCAAGGAGGTCTTATCCCCGGGTAGGAAAGTCTGAGAAATAAATATGTAATCAATGCGGGACTGTGAGCCGTGCGCCACTGACCTGAAAGTAAACTCCCTAGAATCAGGCTATAAGACGTGCCAGACATCACAGAGCCTGCACTTGTCCACTAAGTCCCTAAAAGCCCTCTGCCCCGGAGAGACCACTCCCAGTCCACTACCTGATTGTCAAGATTAGAATCTATGACTTGATAGAAGTCGCCCCCCAAAATAATCCTGATGAGAAGCATTGGAAGAATAATAGACATGAGTCTCATAAAAAACCCCGGATCATCCATATTAGGGCCATATTTACTACCAAGTAAAAATGGAACTGACCAGACAGTGCCTTTAACTAGGATAAACCTGCCCTTAGGGTCTTTAATGACCTGTATAGAGACAAAGGGAATGCCCCTATTAATAATAAGCATGACCCCACAACTATTTGTAGAACCCTGAGCATCGTAAACCAGCCCCACCTGTTGCCTCCTTAACTGTAGAGCTTCAGCTTCTAATAAATGGGATTTCTGTAGGAAAGTTATCTGAGAGCGTAATAAGCTTAAGTGTTTGAGAACCTGATATTGTTTGATTTTTTTCATGATCCTCTTAACATTCCAAGTAGCAAAAGTCACCTCTTTAGCCATCTGATAATAGATTTTGGACTTAATATGCTCAGCCCTGCACTCAGGATACACAATACATGCAACCCTACTCCAAAAGTTACTGCAGTAAAACCCTCCCTCCTCCCCAACCCCCCCACAATTAGCCCATACCCTTCCCTCTGACTACCCCATTCCCCTAACAAAACCCCAAATCCACCACCCCACCCAACCCCCTACACTGCCACAAGCAACGTTTAGCACAGTACTGGCTCTTTTCCTCCATCTCCCGCCTCCTGATAATGCACCTCTGCTAATGGCAGCAAAACCTACATCCCGAAGTAAATATTTAAGAGTGCAAATGATATTAACTACCTCCAAAAAACTAGAGAGCAGCCTTGGGCTTCCAATGCATGCACAAGCATATGTGTTAACATGATAATGAAAGGGAAAACAGAATAAACTACCAAACTTATAATGTACCAAATAACCTCAAGAACCAGAATGAAAATTGGGGGTTACCTTGCCCCGTGAAAAAACTTTGCACAAACCAGAACCAGATCGAGAACCTAATGAAGGGGAATAGCCCTTTCCTCAAACTGGGAGCAGAGATTGAGAAAAGCATTGAGATTGTGAACCCAAGAGGAAGAAAACTGAAAAAACAGCTCTTCCCTGAAGTTACCAGCCCTTAGTTACAAGAATTCCCCTTGAGAAAATTTACTGTCCTAAGCATGGGACTGGTGAGAAAACTGAGGGAGATCCTCCTCGAATTAAGAACAACACTGCTGTACATTACATATGCATGTTGCGCCCTCTTGTGGCCACAACCCGATCCTAATAGGCCAAATATTAGTTGCGGAGAAAGCCCAAGACCACTCCGATTTCCAGTCAATGTAATGTGAACACTAATCCTAGAACCAACAGTGAAAACTCCCCTCTATATGCAAATTGCAAAACTGAATAAACTGGGACATAAAGCTCTGTTCCTAAATAAACCAACCCGAGACCCCAAGTGTCTTTGCCCTGAGCTGAAGTTAACATTATGAAATTAGGGCTAGAGAGGCTGTTAGCAGGTAGGCCATGCACTGATCAACCCAGTCCAGATGAAAAAGTAAGAATTTCCAAATACAACTCATTGACATTATCTCGTCAAGAAGGAGAAAAATAACAGTTCCAATAGGCGACTCCAAGCAGCTCTTCAACACACTAACAGGGCCTCTCAGGGCTCTTGGAACAAGTCCGGTAACATGGATTTAAGGCTCGACAGGGTAAGTTCAGGATCATCGTAATTAAACCAGGATCCATTTACAAAAACTTGTAACCTGGCCGGGTATCCCATCCTGAATTTCAGGCCCACTGCAATGATCTTAGATACAATGGGATGAAACGCTTTTTGCTTCAAATGAACCGATCCACGGAGATCTTGTGCAATTCTCAATTTCGTATTCTCCCAATGAAACTCTTGTAAAGCTCTCCCTTTTTGCAAAAAATGCTGCTTTTCTAGAAAATTCAAAAATCGACAGATAATAGGGCAGGGGGGAGCATCAGGAGAAGGCTTCAGTCACAGAGACCTGTGTGCTCACTCTATAATGTATACTGTACCAAAGGAAGAAGGGGCAGCAACCTGTTCCACCAGCTTCTGTATGAATGCTACAGCATGCTGGTCCTCTTCTCCCTCTAGTAGCCCTAGTATCACAATATTGTTTCTGAGCCTACAGCTCTCCAAATCTTCAAGTTTGGCCTCCAGACGAGATAGCTTCTGTCGCGTAGACACTAATTCAGGATCCATATTCTCTAGCTTTTTCTCCATCAAGACTATTCGAGCTGTATTATCAGAGAAGAGACAGTTAACGAGACTTCATCCAGTTTTCTAGAGAGAGTTTTCAGGTCAATCACCATTTCTTTCATCTCTTCACGAAAGGGTTTAAATTCTTCTAAGAACCTATTAAGCGTTAAAGGTTCTTGTTCTCCAACTTGACTCAAAGGATCAGGGCTATCTGGCCCACCCGAGGCCTGGGATTTCTTTGAGGCCTTTTTGGGAGTAGCGGGAGGGTGTTTCTGCGGGGCTTTCTTCATATAATCCTCCATCCACCGATCTAACACTCAAAACAGGCTCACAGGATGTTTAGATAGTAGAAGAATTCCAAAGCAGAGGAAATTGAGAAATCTAAACATCTAAAAAAGACGATTTAATAATCAGGAGGCAGGAGCTTAACGGAGGAGCTTCTACTCAGCACTCTGCATCACGTGGTCTCCCCTTTTAAATTAGTTCTAAAAGTTTCTTGTCACATCACAGTGTTCTGAAATTTGATTAAAGGTGTGTAAGCAAAACGAGATGGAAAACCCCATAAAGTATTAGAATAAGAGATAGCCCTGTTTTATTTTACTTTCTGCCTGCAGTTTTAGACATCCCCTCATTAGGCCAGCGGCTAACTGAATGCAACAGGAAATGATTGCAGGGGCAGGCCATTAAGGGGAAGGGGCTTGATGGATGGGTAATTACAAAATGTGGTCCATTACAGTTTAGAAAATGGGCAAAGCACTATCAGCTCTCTGATTGGCTGAGAGTTTAAACAGGGGGGTACATTAAGTTACGATAGATGCACACTTTGAAAGAAGTACCAATTCGAGGTGCCCCATTACCTAAGAATCTCCTTGGGCACCCTGAACTGGCATACTGATCAGTCGCCATTTTTGTGCCCTCGCTAGATGACCTAGATGTCGGTCAGTCCATAGCATCTCATGCGCCACCTTCCCCCTCCTGCTATCCCAGTGTACAGGTTAAAAAATCAGTTTAACACATTTCTTACATGAAGCTTCTGTCCCTCGCTCTCCCCTGCAGTTTTTTTTCTAGCTTTAACTACCGCAGCTTCCTCGCACGCTCATTCAGCAAGTCTCATTTTCCGTGAATAGTCTCATATACTTCTGGTTACCTCACCAACTGCCCACAAACTAAAAAACTGAAAAAACATTAAATAAAAAAACATTTAAATTTGCCAATTCTCCTTGTGTCTAGTCTGTCTGCATCTCTGTGCCCATGCGCTGCGGGAGAGGCCAAGTCGCAACAGTCCAATTTCACCACGCAGGACATCGAAAAGCAATCGCACCAATGAGATGCAGTAAGAAGGGGACACAGTAACGTGGCGGGCTGAAATGCGCTCTTTAAATTAAAAAAAAAACAGTACTTCATTGGAGGGGGTGCTACTGCAAATGAATCCATAACTAAAGAGACACTGCAACATAGAAAATAAGGCTTTTTGTAGGCAGCAGCACCCTCTAGTGGCATTTCCTAAAGGGACTATTTAAGAGAAGTTCCTGTTTCTCATATGTTAATTACTCTTTTACCTATTTTTTCCTTAGAAAATCATTTTTATAAATAAAAAAAAAATGAAAGCCCATTTTCTAAGCGCAATAATGCCCTCAAGACCTTCGGCGACGGGCCTCATTATGCCCCTGGCCAGTCCGGTATTGCCCAGTACCGCCCACCCTGTTGGGCATTATTTCTTGCATGTAGTTTATTTGTTTCAGTATATAGTGTACGTAGATTTTTCAGTCTCTAATATAGTGTTTCAATACATAGTGTATGTGTTTCACCATGTAGTGTACTTGTTTCAGTATATAGTGTATGTTGCTTTTTTAAATATACTGTATATGTATTTCAGTATGTAATATATTTCTTTCAGTATATAGAGCATGCCAAATTTTTCAATAGATAGGGTAAGTGTTTTAATATATAGTGTATTTATGCACATGGGAAACAAAAACCCAGGGGAAGCATACACAATGTGGGGTGAGATACTGACAACAGTAAAAATAGAAAGGGACCTGGGGGTAATTATATCAGATGACCTAAAGGTGGGCAAGCAATGTGAGAAGGCAGTAAGGAAGGCTGGGAGGATACTGGGATGCATAGGAAGAGGCATCAATAGTAGAAAACAGGAAGTTGTTATCCCTCTGTACAGACAGTTGGTGCGACCCCATCTGGGTACGTGTGCCAGTTCTGGGAGACCCCATCTCCAAAGACATAGACAGAGTGGAGGCTGTCCAGAGGAGGGAACCAAAATGGTGCAGGGTCTGCACCAGAAGACATACGAAGAAAGACTAAAGGAGCTTAATATGTATACCCTTGAGGAAAGAAGGAGAGGGACATGATAGAAACTTTCAAGTACCTCAAGGGAATTAACAAAGTCCAAGAGGGTAGCATCTTCCAGAAAAAGAGATGTGCAAGAACAAGGGGACACAGTTTGAAGATAGAGGGGGGGCGGTTTAGAGGTAATGTGAGGAAGTATTTTTTCACCGAGAGGGTTGTGGATGCATGGAACAGCCTCCCTGAGGATGTCGTGGAGTCAAGAAAAGTGGGGAACTTCAAGAATGCATGGGACAGGCATAAGGCAGTCCTAGTGGGGGGTAGGAGGAAATAAGCTGTTGGTTAACTAGGATCTGCAGCTTATCTGTTAGGTGGGAAAATGGGCAGACTAGGTGGGCCAAGCAGTCCTTATCTGCCGTCAAATTCTGTTTCTATGTTTCTATTTTTTCAGAATATAGTGTATGCAGATTTTTCAGTGCATAGTGCATTCATTTCAATAGTTCATATATTTCAATATAAAGTGTTGATGTTTCAATATATAGTGTATTTGTTTCAGTAGACAGTGTATGTGGATTTTTCAGTAGTTAGTGTACATATTTCCATAGATAGTATATGTATTTCAATATGTAGTGTGATTGTTTCAGTATATAGTGTATGCAGATTTTTTAAATATAAAGTGTATGTGTTACAATGTGTAGAGTATTTGTTTCAATAGATAGTTTATGTAGAATTTTCAGTCTGTAGTGTATGCATCTCAATAGGTAGTGTATATGCTTCAGTACATAGTACATTTGCTTCAGTATATAGTTTAAATGGATTTTCAGTACTCAGTATGTGTATTTCTTTAGAAAATGCAAGTGCTTCACTATATAATGTAAGCATTTCACTATGTTTCGCTATATGATATATGCATTTCAGTATACAGTATATGTATTTCACTATATGGTGTATATACTGCTGTAGATAGTGTATGTGGTTCACTACATTGTATATGCATTTCACTACATAATGTATATATTTCACTATATGATGTACGTATTTCACCATATAGCGTATGTGTTTTACTATACAACAAGAGATTCTGAATTATGTCCCTAACAGCTTGCCATAATTATACTTCCTGCCATAACTGTGTTGTGCAAATGTTATTCTTAGTGCAAAACATAGTTGTCAAATGTATTGCAAGTATCTGAATCACTAGAGCTAAAGGCAGAATTTGTGAGAAAGTTTGTTATGAATAAAATTAGAGAAATTAAATAACAATGCAAACCTTCCATTCACCATGGGCCAATGGGGCTCTGAGGATGTTGCGCAGGTAGTGTTCTCGGCATTATTAGGGAAAGGGATTCAGTGCTTCACTTGTTGAGTACCTTCAGGGGGAAGGTGACTGAGAGATGTATTGGACATTGTAGGTAACAGTGTAACATCCTGTCCCACCAGGCCACTGTGTGTGGAACCACTGCATGAGCATAGGAAGTTGACAGGACAGAAAACAGTGTACAATGTTTTATCTTGTATATACAGTAAACCTAACAGAGTACAGAAAATGTACAGACTGTTTCAAACTTTTATAATACGAATACCAGTAACTGAATGACCATGGGGAGCAGTGAAAGTCACAACAGCTGTTCTCAACTGCCCCCATCCCCCCACACACTCACACAGTTTGTAACCCTGGACTCTTAGAAGCAGCTTGATTTTTGTAAAGAAAAATATTTTAGATTAAAAATGGCTTAAATTTGGAGCTAGTCCAGTGGAGCTGAGGGTTGATGCGTTGGACGCCACACCTTGTGCCATGCCGGTGACCTGGGTTCAGGAATGGGCCCAGGTCATCTGGGTTCAGCAGAGGAGGGAAGAGACTGAGCATCTGGTAGACTGCTGTCTCTTCATGGGGAGGACTCAGGGGAGCATCCGTTTATGGAGTGACCCTTGGCGGTGGCCAGGGGGCACCAGCATAGTGGCACTGCATATGTTGGGGTGGAGCTGCGGCACTATGTTGCCATGATGGTCAGGCTGTGCAGGTGACAGAAACACAAGCCCAAAAAACCTCTCCATGCTCATGGAGATAAAGGGGGTTCCAGTGATGCAGCCCACATCCTACTGATGGTCCTACGATCGGAGGACTCTACGGCTGACCCGCCACCCGGGTAAGACCTCTCTAATTGCAGAAAGGCCATCACGGGAAGATGAACCCATCTCAGAAGGTGATTCAGGGGGCTAGGTCTGCCTGGGTGGTTGGGGGAGTCTCCCTAGTCAGTGGCAAGATTCAGTTCAGGAGTAGAGGCTGGTATCGAGAGTACACCCTGGAAGGATGCCCAGGTGTGGTGGAGACTAAATAGAGTTTACAAAAAAAAAAAAAGAAAAAAATGCCTTGAATTTATTGAAAAATAGCAGCGGGATGGCGCAATGATAAAATAAATGTACAAGCTGCCATCTGTGCTCAGTGTGTAACTACGGCCAAAAGTACAACATGCTGTCACTTGTGTGATGTGATGCTTAGTTTATTTTTTCAGATAAGTGTTAAAAGCGCAAATAAAAAGCAGAAAAATGTGAAAAGAATGAGCTTGGCATGTCCTGAAGTCTTGGGTTTGATTCCCACAACCTCCACTTCCACACAGACTGTGTGACTTTCTCTGAGCATATACATCACAACCGACAACCACCTCCATAGCACTCCAGTGGCCCTTACCCAGTTACCAAATGAAAACAGCTTACGGCACTAAGTTCATTATTCTGACTAAAGCTTTTATAATATGAACTACTAGTAACTGAATGATCTTGCTGAGCAGTGAAATGCACAGCAGCTGTTCTCTCCTGCCCCACAAGCACACAGTTTATAACCCTGGACTCTTAGAAGCAGCTTGATTTATTAATAAAAATATTTAAAAGTAAAACAGCTTGAATTTATTGAAATATAGAAGAGGGATAACATGAATGTACAGTCTGTCATCTATGAACAGTAGGTGGGATATTCAGACTGAGCCAGGCTGTGGCTCAAGCCTGGGTGCAGCACAACTGGGATGTGCCAGGGCACTGACAGGGTGATATTCAACGGTGCTGCACCATGACTCAGCACCGTTGAATATCGCTCTGTGGCCACCCGCATTGTGCACGGTGCAGTGGCACTGCACCAGTGCAAGTGGCCAGAGAGGGGCAGTGGGATAAGCTATCGCAAGTGCCATTGCGCTAGACGCATCAACCATGATATTCAAAGGTGCACATGCAAATGGAGCCATAATGCATGCAACGCACAAATAGGGCCATTTGCATGTCATTATGGCCCCAGTTGCATGCTGGTGAGCCCATCCCTGGTGACTTGCACCTGGCGCCCTGCCAGGCTGCAGCCGTCGGGGACCAACGCCCCCTGCACAAGTGGTAAAGTGCCCCCCTGCCCAATCACAGGCATATGTATGAAAATAAAATGTCCTATATCCCTGGTGGTCCAGTGGACTGCTAGCAGCCTGATCACGGGCATATGTATAATAATAAAACGTCCCATATCCCTGGTGGTCCAGTAGACTGCTGGCAGCCTGATCGTGGGCATATGTATAATAATAAAACATTCTATATCCCTTGTGGTTCAGTGGACTGCTCACAGTCCGATCGCGGATATATGTATAATAATATAAAGTCCTATATCCCTGGTGGTCCAGTGGACTGCTCACAGCCCAATCGTGGGCAGAAGTCTAAGGAAAGATTAAATCCCATCCCTGGTGGTCAGCGGTACCCCCTCTCCACAATCACTGGGCCCCACCCTCCCCCAAGTCAGCAGCGGCGGCAGCTCCTCACATGCACGCTGCCTGGCTGCCTGCCAACTGACTGCGTACAGTACAGCTGTATGCCCATTGGTCCACAGCATGGGCCAATGGGCATGCAGACTGCTATACTACAATCTGATATGTGAATGGATTCATTCACATATCTGGACTGTAGTATCAATGGTCTGCATGCCCATTGGCCCATGCTGTGACCAATGGGCATACATCACTGTATGCAGTCAGTTGGCGGGCAGCTGGGTGGCTGGCGGAGGGAGCTGTTGCCCGCCGCTGATCGGGGAGCGGGGTAGTGGGCTCGGTGGGTGGGTGGGGACAGGGGTACCTGCTGGACCACCAGGGATGATTTAATCTTCTTAGACTTGCCCTGATTGGCCAGTCAGTCCACTGGACCACCAAGGATATAAGACATTTAATTATTATACATATGCCCTCGAACAGGCATGGGGTGGTGCTACCCAATGGAGGGTGCCGCCAAAGCTCGGGTGGCCACCCACAGCTGGCAGCTGCCGTGTTGACCCCGCAATACAGCAGCTCATCTGTGGGTGGCCGGCTGTTGCTCCTTTATTTTTTGGAACAACTGTATGCGGCACATGTAGGGGTTGCGCCTGCATGGGCTCCGCACATCCCGGGTTGAATATCGGGATGTGCGGGGGTATGCATGGGCATGCCCCTCCTACTTGTGCCACATACATTACTGATGCACCTGCGCGCATCAGGATTTGAGCACACACTTTACCCTTTGAATATTACACCAGGGCACATCAGTGGGTTGCACATGGCACAACTTTGTTGTGCCATGCGCAACCCTTCTGAATATTCCACCCAGTGTGTATAACTACAGATGACCCAAAACTGTAACACAGCTGTCAATTGTCCCATGTGGTGCTTATTTTTGTTTTTAATCTTGGGTGGAAGGACTGGACAGCTGGAGCTGGGTGGGGATTCTCTCACAGAGGATTCACCCCTGCCCTATCTTCAAGGGTGTTTCTCCATTGGTTCTGCAGATTCCTGTCAGTATGAATGGTGTGGCGATTGGTCAGTTCCCTCCCAAGACAGTTCTAACTCCAATATGATGCTTTGCAGTGGTGGTGGTAGGGAGTAACAAGTAGGATACTGACACAGACTCCCTTCCCAAGGAGTGAGCAGATAGCACCTGAAACATGCTCATGCCCTAGCGCAGGGAGGAGGAGGAGGAGGAGGTTAAAAAGTGTGCACTGCTGTCTGCCACTGTCCAGGAATTCAATGCTGTGCATCTCTGCTCCAAGGGAAAAAAAAATGTGTCTCTCTAACTTAAATAAATGATTCATTTCAAGAACCGTAGTAATCACATTTTGTCTGTATTAAATGGCCAGTTAATACTGCATGGGCGTCAGTCACATTATCCGCATTCCATGTTTTCTTTATTTATATCCATGCCAAAAGAGCCATCCACACACAAGCCAATCACTTAATTTCCCTCTCAAATCCCTATCAAATACAGATCCAAATCAACATGTGTTCAACAAAGGAAATGTCCTGCATTGCGAATTTAACAAACAGCAGTTTTTGCTGTTGCACTGATTTGTCATCATCAGCAGATGTGCAATATGAAGTGCTAACCCCCAGCCCTGTGAAAACTAAAGACTACACACCCATTGAATTGCATTATTAATCTGTTTAATGAGTGAGCATGGAAAGACCGAGAATGGCAATTAGTGCTCTTGCGGGTAAGCAATAAGCATTGACTGACTGAAGTGCTTTCATCTCCACTGGGAAGAACCAAGAGGACAATTACAGTACAATACCAATTAGCCAAACTGCCTGGGAGACATCAGATAACTTCAGATAATCGGGAGTCTGGATTATCGGGATCCCATTCAGCTGTCGATGCACCCTTTCACAGTACTCTAATATTTCTTCTTTTTAAGGGAAAACAATGTCAGCAGACTCACTCTCTCGTCATAAGCAATCTAATGCATCATTTTATAAAATTGCCAACAGTGCACCTGCTCTCTCTCTCTTGTCTATGACGTCTGTCACAGTTGCAGGAAAATAGTATCAGAGAGTAGGGACAGTAAGCTTTTTTTAAAGCAATGCCATGGGGGGGGGCATAGCTGTGGGAGAGATACAGTATCTGATGCCCATGACAGCAGAGAAAAACAGTTTAAGGGACCGACACCTACCAGAGGTTTCCTATCCTAATCCTGCTCAGTACAAATGGAGCTGTGGACCAAAACTCCTTTTAAGTGCAAAAATCTTCTTTATTCATGACAAGATTCTTCAAGTGCCATTAAACATATGCGCATGCCATCAAAGCGAATCACACAAAGTCAATCACGGCACCTTTGTTTCCTTAATTGTGGTCAGACCTCTGTACTGTATTCTTTTAAAAAGAAAACATCTCTATGCACCTACTCAGCCAAATGAAAGCTCCACTGGATTCTTTCAATTGTAAATTGAACACAGGTGGGGTAGCTGTGTTGCAACTGGGGGTGCACTGGAGCCCTAGAAAGGTGGGGCTATGCATTCTTGGGCCTTGCAAGGGGAGAGGGATGAGATCCCCACTTTGCCCTCTGATGCTGCTGTGTTGCAACTGGGTGTGTGCCAGAGCTCTAGGAAGGAATTTTTTCAGGAACAAGGAACTTTAAACAAGTTGAGAAGGAGAGAGGTCAGCTCTCTATGTGCCTTCTCAGCAGAATCAAAGCTCTGCTGGATCCCTTGAATTGTAAGTTGAACTCTGGCAGGGTAGCTGTGTTGCAACAGGGGGTGAACTGGAGCTCTCAGAAGGGTGGGGCAGCCCTCTCTTGGGCAGTGCAAGGGGAGGAGATGTAGAAAAACTGCAGGCATGTGAAATAGTTCAGTGCTGTAGTCCTTAGGGACAACATGGGCAGATTATTTCATGGTGGCAGAGGCCACTGTGATGCAATACAACATGTTATAAGGACGGAAGAAATGTCCCCTTTCTCATTCATCGTAAAAGTGCTGCAGGGCTACATCGACTGCAGACCTAAAAAGAGGCTGCTGTGGTTCTTAAATGAAGTACTGGGAAAGGAAAAGACTTAAAGGGTAGCACACAGACTGTATAAGAAGATGCAAAGGGAGGAGGACGGTGGGTGTATCAGGGAAACAGAGGGAATCAGGAACAACAGTAAGGAGCACAAAAGTGCAAGCTGAAAAGATATTAGCCCAGGAGGTGATTATGGGTTGGAAGACATTTTTCTTAGGTATATACATAAATTGAGGAAGACAAGGGGTGGGACTGTAAGATTTAAAAGGGAAGGGGAGCTATGCAGAGGGGGGCCAGGAAAAGGCAGACATCCTGAACAAATACTTCTGTTCAGTGTTTGTAGAAGAAGAAGGGGAGGAGCCACAAAAAAGCAATGGGAAGGGTGGCCCACCACCACAACAGTAGTGCTACTGCTTGCGACACCGATGACCTGAGTTCAGGAATGAGCCTGGAACATTGCAGGGCCAGCTGTGGGGAAAGAAGGATCATGCGTCCTACGGACCACTGTCCTTCTCTGGGGAGAGAGGCTTGCCATTCCTGCCATGCCACCATCTGGGTGACCACAGGTGGATGGAGCAGTGGAGAATGCCACTTTGGGAGGGGGTGACATCAGCCGGGGGACCCATGATCATTGCGTTGATATCCCCATGTGTGCTGACATCTCAAGGGAACTGTGCTGCACCAGGAACAAACAAAGCTCAGCCCTGGTGCTGGCTTCTGGCAGGGACCCAGTACAATCGAGGGTGAGCCCTGCCACCATTGTACAGCTACCTGATGATGTGCTTGATGGTGGGTGTTGCCAGACCCTCCCTACCCCTGCTCAGAGTGTAAACTGAGGTTCAGTGGGGCCAGGCTGCAGTGGGACAGGCAGGAAACTGTGGATGGCCCAGTGGACCAGCCAAGTGATTTGGGGGCAAAAACTGTAAATTAAAAATAAAAGCAAGAGGAACATTGATGGGAGTGAGGGGGGACAGCAGTCTGTTTTCATAGGAGAGGGTCTTAAATGGAGTCGCTAATCTGAAAGTGTTCAAAGCAATGGAATGCATCCAAGGGCATTGAGGGAGCTCAAGGAGGCAGTGGCTGCACCTCTGACAGTCCTAATTAACTGCTCATTGGAAACAAGAGTGGTTCTGGAGGACTAGAGGAGGACAGATATAGTCCCACTTCACAAAAGTGGTAGCAGGAAAGAGGCTATCAATAATAGGACAGTTAGCCTGACATCAGTGATGGTAAAGTTAATGAAGTCACTGCTGTAAGAAAGTATTGTGGAATATCTTGAATGCAGTGGGTTACAAAGCCCAAGACAACATGGATTCATGTGGGGGGAGGTCATGTAAAAAAATTAATCTGATATATTTCTTTGACTGGGTGACCAACGAATTAGATCATGGTAGAGCAGTGGATGAGGCTTACTTAAATTTCAGTAAGGCTTTTGACACCATTCCACATTGGAGGCTAATAAGCAAGCTGAATAGCTTAGGAGTGGATTCAAAGGTGGTAAACTGGGTAAGAAACTGTTTAGGGGATAGGTGACAGAGGGTGGTGGTAAATGCAGTTCACTCTGAAGTGAGAAGGGTAACCAGCAGGGTGCCTCAGTGATCAGTGTTGGAGCTGGTCATCTTTAATGTCTTTATAAGAAGCATTGCAAAGAAGCTGGAAGGGAGGGTGTGCCTATTTGCAGATGACATCAAAATCTGCAATAGGGTGGACACTCCAGGGGGGTGAAAAGGATGAGTAGAGACCTGAGAAAAATTAAAGAAGTAATCAAATTTATGGTGGCTGGGTTTCAATGTGAAAAAATGCAAACTAATACACTTGGGACACAGAAACCCAGAGGCAGAGTACAAAATGGGAGGAGTGGCACTGATGACCACCAAGCAAGAAAAAGACCCAGGGGTACTCAGATCAGATGGCTTAAAGGTGGCCAAGCAGTATGACAAGGCAGTTGGGAAGCCTAATGGGATATTCAGTTGCATAGGGAGGGGTATTACCAGCAGAAAGAGAAAGTGGTTTTGCCTCTGTCTAGATCTCTAGTAAGCCCCCCACTTAGAGTATTCTGTCCAGTTCAGGAGACCACATCTCCAGAAGGACATAGACAGATTGGAGGTGATCCACAGGAGGGCATCTAAAGTGGTGCAGGATCTGCATCAGATGCCCTATAAGGAGAGACTGAAAGACCTAAATATGTATATCCTGGAAGAGATGACGGAGAGCGGGGGATATGATAAAGATCTTTGAATATCTTTTGGGAGTAAATAAGGTACAGGAAAGAAGTATTTTTCAAAAGAAAAGGTGCTCAGTGACAAGGGGGTATGATAAGAAGCAGGAGGAGGTAGATTCAGGAGAAATCTGAGGAATTACTTCTTCAAAAAAAGTTTGGTGGATTCCTGGAACAGTCTTCCAGTGGAGGTGATCAGTACTAAAACAGTGGTGGGACTCAAGAATGTATGAGACAGGCATAAGGGAATCTTAGAGAAAGGGAAAGGGGGGGAGGGTAAATGGTTCAGAGATCAAGTAGGATCTACAGTAATACTGCAGGCAGGGAAAAATTGACAGACTAGGTGGACCAAGTGGTCCTTAACTGCAAGCAGATTCAATGTTTCTACAAATTCATCTACGGTTGTATTTATATCACTTCCTAGTAGCCCAGGGACATCCCCTATCTTCACTAGTTTCTGGATGATATTTAGTAAGTAGCACTATCTTTATCATTATAGACACACACCTTGCAGAAAGCAATTTCTTGACCATTTAGAGAGCCTGTGCAATCAAATTACAACTCTCAGGGTCCTGTATGACCTAGTCAGATTTGAAATCTATGTGCTTATGACACAAAACCACAAACTCCTGCTTCTTGTGTTGTAAGAACAATGAAAAATTTGGGAAACCAGGCCTATTTTGAGTTTTTATAGCTTCTGCCTTGTGAGAATTTGAGTTTCATAGCTTCTGCCCTTTGAGATGCCTTGTGAGATTTTGAGTTTCATAGCTTCTGCCTTGTGAGATGTCTTGTGAGATTCTGAGTTCCATAACTTCTGCCCTGGAGGAAAGCCACATCTGTGAGGGTGGTGGAACAGAGGCACACCCAGTCAGTTGTTACACTCCACAATCCATACACCACATATAGTTTGAGACAACTGTGAAGGTGTCAGCTGGGAGAACAACATTCCCAGCAATAAAAATACAACCAGGCAACAAGTGATCAAGAATAACAACTATAAATTGTGCATGAACTAAAATGTTTGCAATAATTTTCAGAAACAGACCAGTGGTGTGGTGCCTCTGCTTTAATGGAGATGAAGTGGGGAACCTCATACCTCCAAAGTCCAGGCATCCTTGGTAGTCCCTTATGGAGACTATAAGGTCGGTGAGCTTGCTGATGAGACCTACCAATGTGTGAGTAGCCTGAGGACATCTTGTCACTTGAGTAACTAATTCAACTTAAAGGGTAAGAGTCTTTCCCTGGATAGCCAACCATACATGAGCATCTGTGGAACACTGTAGTTCCACTTGAACCCTCCTTCTACATTCTAAATGAGGGGGTCCTAAAGGAGATGTGTCCCTCTACAGTCAGGAAGGGGGTTAACAAGCAAGAAAAATTTTGAGAGACATAGGAGAGGGCAACTGGGGTCCTATTTAGGGTCTGTATTGGGGTATATAGTGGGTTTGTGCAGGATTGCCCCTTATGGAATGGAGAGTCCCTTCCACATGCCTCATCAATTACCCTTTTAAGATGACCCAATGTCAGCCTGAAGTCCAGTGTAACTATGAGGGCATGGCACCTTCTGACAGCCTTAAACCTCTACAAAAAGGACATCCTGAAAGGGTGGTAGGTAGAGGGCCATGGCACATGCTTAATCCGCAGCCACTTGGCTACTCAGGATACCAACTTTAAATGAAAGATGAGGGGTGAGCCAAGTTACATATGCAGATCTTTGTCAGTAATGATAGAGATGTGATCACCTGCAGCTCCTTGGACTGCAGCCTACCTACATTATCTTCAGACCATGTATGTAAATGGAAAGTAATACCTACAAGTTCAAGTGATAAGTATTGGAGTTTCAAGGGCACTCCAGTAGGGTTGCTTGGAATTCATGGAACAGAATTGTATTCATTGGATTCTGATTCAATTTTCAAATCCTAAATCAGATTTAGTTTTTTTCTGATTTGCAGTCTAAAAATTGTAAATCCTAAGCTAAATCCTAAACCCTATTTTAAATAGCCATTTAGGATTTAGGATTTCATATCCTTGTCCTAAATCTGATTTTAGGACTTTTAGGACTTGAAATGGAATTAGATGAGGACTTGGAAGATCCTAAAATCCTAACTCCTAAAATCAAAATGGAATCAACCAATTTGGAGCATCCCTACACTACAGTCCATGTCCTCTTGCATCGTAACTGCTGTTGATTCTACTCATGTGCTTTCACTTACAGCCATGTCCACCAACAACCTGGCTGCTGAAGATGCGATGGGGAGATGGCTGGAAGGGAGTCAGAGGTCTGGGTCTGCCCTTGCCTGTGACTGAGATCCAATGTAGGCTGGGTCACTTGATGCATGCTGGGGGTGACTCCACTTGAGTGAGTGCTGGCTGTTAAAGCATGTGGCCTTCTGCAGCAACTCCTGGTCCTCCTCACGGGGGATTTTGATACACCACACTGTCTACCCCTATTTCTGTCTCTCACCTTCTTTGGTCATTGCAGCTGCCATTCTTCATCTAGTGGTCAGGATCTTGAATTAGGTTGCTGTTAAGGGGCTGGCACAGAGTTACCTCCTTCTGCTGCTTTTGTTTTTCATGGAGACAACTACTGTGGGATGGAGGGCTTGGCAGTTTAGGAGGATTTTGTGTTGTGCTGGCCATGCTCTGCGGATAAATTGTTCTGCCTTCTCAGGAGTCTAAAAACGCAGTTAGTTTAGTTAGTTAGCTAGTTAGTTACAGTAGCTAGTTAGTTCTTATTGACCAGGAAATGAGGGCTAGCCAATTATACCTATGTTCAACTTTGTCCAGATGGGGGTGAGGGAGATACATATGGAAACTAATTAAAATTGAACCAGATTAAGCTGTTGGTGGTGTTTTTAGTGAATGGGGAACATTTGGCCAAGACACCAGGGAAATGTCTTAAAAATTCCCTACTCTTGGAAGAAGGTGTTTTTGGCCTGAGTCCAAGATGGTGGACCTGGATTCTGCAAAGGATAGAGCACTGCAGCTGGCTGGGGAATAGTCCTCCTATGCAGCCAGTGCAAGCTCGGAGCATGAAGCTGGAAATCACACCCTGGAAAAGCCTGAAGAGATGATGGAAAATAATGATGTCATAGAGAAACTGGAGGGTGAAAGTGAGATATCTAATTTTCCTGATGGACAAGATATTGTAAACACTCAGGCATAGCCCGAACAAGAAATAGCAAAGAGATGTAAGGTTTTATTTCATATACTTACTGAGGATGAAGAGCATTACAATAAAAGAAAAGAAGCTCTTAAAAAATTTGCTGCAGTTTCATTCAATTGGTTCTCCACAAAACACTCCACCAGAAGCTGCTTCGAGTTCATCTTTCAGGGAACGTATGATGGAGCCACAGAAGGAAACAGCTGAGTGGCTGGGGATTGAAAATCAACTGGAGACTGAACAACAAAGGTTGCCGATGTCAGTGTGCAATAGAGTGAAAGCCACCTTTGGTATTACAGACAGCTGAGCTGAAGAGCAAGCCTGGACTCTGGAAAATGCCCTTAGAGCTGCAGGACGGATTCAAAATTCGAAGGTAAATGGATACCAGACCTTGAATGGGACCTATCCCAGGAGTCACAACCGGAGTTATTTAAATCCACAGAGCCTGCTAAGCATCTGCAGGGTACATCTACTGAATCGGAGATGCTAGCACTGAGCAATTTAAGTATGGAAAAGGTAACTCTTTCTAAATGACATGGGTTACATGAACGCAAACTGTTACAAACTGACAAAAAGGGGCAAAGTATTGATATTTCATTGAAACAAACTCAGGGTGAGAAACAAATTGGGATTACGAAGAGCAGCTGAAAGTACATAATACTGATGTGCTGAAGGTAGGAAATTCTGCAGCAAGTAATAGTAACTCTGATTCCCCACAAAATCTTGAGTTTCACTTGGATAATGTAAATACCGAGGAGCAGGCAAATAATAAAGAAATAGACAAATTCGCTCCCTCTCAATCAAAGCAACACTCAGCAGCAGAAATACTCTGGGGAGTAGGGTTTACCCAGCAAGCACAAAAAGAGGTACACAATAGTAATTCTACTGACTCTCTCTCCCTGCCATGAGTATTCCAAAAGACCATACAACAAATAAGTAGCCAAATGTAGAATTTGAAAACCAGACACTTTCTGATACGGAAACAAATAGAAATGACTCTGAGTCTGTAAATTTGTCCTTCCACAAACAAAGGACTAGATCTGTGGACCTCTTTAACAGATCTGAGGCTGTGCCTCAAAGAAATGCTGTCAGAATCTGATATATAAAGGGGGAAGGGATCCAAGACCTGATCATATTTTTGTTGTAAAAACACTATTGAAAGAATTAGTGACCTTTATGGCTTCTTTAATTTATGCTTTAATTTGTATCTCTGAAGAAAACAATTTCAACATTAGTTGAAGAACCCCTCAAAGTTTAGAGAGATTTTGGTTTAAATGTAACCAGGTTGATCTCACCAGTATGGGCTCCGTTTTATTGCAATACAACTAACTAAACCCAAGATTAAAAATATTACAATTATGTTTTGGAATGACGGTGTCCATGTAAGAAATATTGTCTACTGGTTATAGCAGAGATGTGAAGTTTTCCTGAAGCAGTCCTTGACTCTGAATTTATAAGACTGGAGGTAAGCGTTTTAAGGTGAAACTTAGACAAAACGAGGAAGGAATACTACACCTTCCTAACAGCTTTTTTCGTGGTCAGGATAGGGAGTTTGTTTCAATTCAGGACAGCCTAAGGCCTGTTATAAGTGTGGAGCCCAAACACATTTGTCCAATGTTTGTGCTAAACCCATAGGTTGACTGTATGGAGAGTATGGTCACATAATTCTTCAGTGTGCCGATCACTTCAAGTGTAACTCGGGTGAAGAGCATGGTCATATTCTCCAGAACTGTCCGTGAGCCTCCCATAACAAGACAAGTTACATTGATCCAGACGACCTCATTCAGAAAGCGCAACAGAAGTGTGCTGACTCTGATACTGTTATGGACTACTATAGATGAAAGTCAGAGACCTACTACCGCAGATCCACTGAGTAGTGAAAACAACCAAGAAGCACCAACTCCTCAGGCTGAGAGGCTGGCCCCAGAAAATAGGGAGAAATGCACACCAGAAAGTCAGGCAACAAATATTGACCCTTTATTTCAACCAATGTGTTACAAGTCACAAGTTGAGGATGAAGTGGGAGAACTCTCTATGCCACTCCCACAAGGCTGGTCAGTTCCTATAACTAGAAGACACAGTTTCAGACAAACAATAGCTAAACTTGAAAAATTAGATATTGAAACTCGGAATCAATATGAAGCACTTTCCTCCACTAACTGGGGAAACTCTGGTGCAGGCCATTTGGACTCAGATGCTTCTTCTACACATTCTAGGACCCCAGGAAAAAAAAAGCAGAATGAAGGCAAGAAAAAGAGGAAAAGGAAAAAATAATGAGACCATCTAGGACACCTCTTTTAATATACTGGTGATGCAATTTTCCTTAGCCTCTTTAAATGTTTGTAGTTTACGGAATGTGAAAGAAGACAAGCTGTGCTGACATTTTGGAATGATTTGCATTTGGATGTGATATTTGTGCAAGAAACTTGAATACATTCCCTTTTTTCCTTACAGCAGGCTAAGAGAAACTGGGTATGGGGACCATCTTATTGGTCTTTTGGAATAGACAAAACTAATGGAATAGGTATTTTGTTCAGAGGTCAAGGGTTTTGAATACATAAACTGATAGATCTGATTCGAGGGAGGGTACTTATACTAGATGGGATATGATGAAATGACTCTAATAGATTTATTAATATATATGCACTCCAAGTGAAGGCAGAAATAGTTACAATATTTGAAACAATTCAACCATATCTGGCAACAGCAAAAAACATACTGCTGGGAGGAGACTTTAACTGTACTTTTGAAAGTGTACTGTCAAAGAAGAAAGCGTACTGTGATTTGATTATTTAAAAAAAAAATGTATAGAGGTAGCTGAACTACCTGACTGTTTTGTAAAGCTGAAGACAGGAGCAGGACATACTTATGTGAGAGGCATTCTGACAACCAATCATAGAATCATAGAATTTTGCTGGCAGAAAAAGATGACATGGCCCATCAAGTCTGCTTAATATAGACTCCCCTCCTCCTCCTCCTCCTCCTCCTCCCTTTTACCCCGCCCTCTCTCCCCAGTCCCATATGGTTGTCCCATGCTCTTTTGAATGTTTCACTGTGTCCACCTCCATCACCTTCTCCTGCAACCTACTGCATGGTTGTACAACCCTCTCTGAAAAATAACACCCCCACACATCTCCCTTAAACCTGCCCCCCTCCAGCTTATAAGCATGCCCTCTGGTGGTTTTGTTCTCACTCAGCCTGAAGATGTTCTCCCTCTTAACCTTGTTTATTCCCTTCATATACTTGAAGATTTCCACAATGTCCTCCTCTTCTCCCATCTCATTTCCAGTGTATAAAGACTGAGTTCTTCCAACCTTTCCCCATATGTTCTTCCCTGCAGACCCTGGATCATCTTGGTCACCCTTCTCTGTACCCTCTCCAGCCTGTCCCTGTCCTCCTGCAAGTGGGGCCTCCAGAATTGAACTCCATATTCTAGCTGTGGTCTGACCAGTGTTTTATATAATGGCATGATCACCTCCTTCCTTCTACTAGTGAAGCCCCTCCCAATGCATGCCAGTATTCCCGTTGCTTTCCCAGCTGCCCACTCACACTGTCTCCTAGCCTTTAACATGTCCATGATCCAGATCCCTATGTCCTTTTCCTGCTCTATGGCCAGCAGTGCTACCCCCTAGGTAGTAAGTGTCTCTTGGGTTATTTCGACCTATATGCATTATTTTGCACTTTTCTGCATTAACCTGCAGCTGCCACTGTTCTTCCTACTCCTCCAGCCTGGCTGGATCCTGTATCATCCTCTCCAACCCCTTCCCCCTGGAATGTCCAACCTATTATATAACTTTGTGTCATCTGCAAACAAGCATACCTTTCCATTCAGTCCCTCCGCTAAGTCCCCCATGTACACATTAAATAGTATGGGCCACAACACCAACCCCTGTGCACCCCGCTCCTCACCCCTAGTTCCCTGGAGTAACTACCATTCACCACCACTCTCTGGGTTCTCCCATTCAGCCAATTTCCTCCCATTTTGTAATCCTAGTTCCCACCCCAAGACTGTTCAACTTGCTTACCAACCTTCTATGTGGGATGGAATCGAACGCCTTCTGGAAATGATCAAACACCCCTGTAACCCCCTCAAAGAACTCTATTAGGTTGCTCAGACTTTAAATGCTACTTTCCTCTTTTGCCACTTAATCACATTAATAACTGAATCTCTTTATAGAGTCACTGCTCAATGCCCTTCATTCTCAGGCTTGTGTTTACTCTATTGACCCTTCCAGTCTTGCCTCTTCTTTCCAGTGTAGGTTCCTTACCACCCGTGCACCTAGCTTTCAGCCCTCCCCCTCTGTCCTCCCCACTTTGGCCTCCCCTTGCCCCCTTTTCCTCCTCCCACCTTTCCTTGCTACTTGCTTCCCTCACTGCCTCTCTTGGAAATCCACCCCCCCCATGTCCCAGCTCCTCGTCTCATCTCTTCCCCCCATGTCCTTGTGCTTTTCCATGTCCTCCTCTCTGCTTTTCCTCCAGTGCTGCATTTTCTACCCTGCTCCCTACGTCTCTATTCCTTGTTTGTATGTCTCCTACGCTTGCCCGCCCCTTTGCTGCCCTTACTGCCCCTTCTCATATACTGCACTCAGTATCCCTTCCCTCACTTGGCCTTACAGTGCTCCCTTCCCCCCTTCGCTTCACCCATTCCTTGTCCCTCAACCAAGCCAGAGGCCAGTAACTGTTTGACTTTACAGTATATCTCCCACCGAGTTCCATTTCCTCTCCTCCCTCCTGCCTATAGCCTCCATTGCCTTGTTCTGCTCCAGATCCCTCTGTCGCTGCCTCAGCTCTTCCATGCCCCCCATCATTTTCTCTCAGCTTGCTTCCCTCTCCTCCCTTTTTATCCTTCTCCCTCCTCCTTCCACATGTCCTATCCCCTCCTTGTCCATTCTCTCAAGGTCCTCTTTCAACCTTTCTAGTTCAGCCTTCACCATCCCCAGCTTCTGACAGATAGGGTATTCCTTTATCCTCCATAGGTTGCTCATGAAGACAACTACCCCCCCCCCGTACCACTTGCAGCCCTTCATTGCTTGGTACAGTACTTGTTTTCATCCCCTACTCCCCAAGGTGGCACTTACTGTTTTTGCTCCGTCCATCTCCAGTTCCATCTTTCATGATCCCCCCATTCCCATCTACCATGCTTCCCCCAGTCCAAGCTGGTTCCTCCCTTGCAGGCCTCATTTCTCCTTCCTTGTCCTGCCCCCCACTCCCTGACTGACTCTCAATCCACCAGTTTAGTTAATAGCCCTTGCTGGCAATATTTAGTCGCTCCCTTCCATGTAAGTTTCAGTCAGTCTGGTTCATTGCTCCACTAGCACTGATCTCTCCCTGTCACCTCATTCCAATTTATCCTCTGGTCAGCAGAAAAAAAAAAAAAAAAGACACAGCCCCCCAGGCATCAACCAAGAGCAGGGGTTCTCAAATGGTGAGGTCAGCCTCCTTGGGGAGGCCCCAACCTGTTCCAGGGGAGGCTCAAGCAAGTCTGAAAAAGTACTGTATTTAAATTTTGAGTTTTACATATTTTGTGTGAAGAGATAAAGCAAACTGAAAGAGGATAATAGTAAGTGAATTTTATGTATTTATTTACTAATAGGTGACAAGGGACAGTAAATAGAGCCACTGCACATTTCAGGTGTACCCGGGGAAGGGTAGGGAGTGAATAGATTTCAAAAGGTAACTGCAAAACAATCAGAAAATACACAATGAACAATAGTGTAAACAAATATGAACAATAAACTAATAATGAGTGGTGGTAATTGATCAATTTGTAGCCTGATGGCAGAACAGCCCAAATACAAGGGCTGAGTATAGAAGTGCTAAGAGCAAATAGCAGGAAGGAGCAAAGTAATCCCAGAGAAGTTGCTTAGGAGCAGGGAAGGATGGGGACAGGCAAAGTCTGTAGGAAGGTTATTTCATATAGAGAGGAGCAGCAAGTAGTCTGATCCATGAAGGTACTGCAACAAGGGGTAACAATGGTTCAAGAAAGAAAATAGCAGAGCAAGTAGGCTGGCCGGGGGTAGAATAAGCTGAATAATCATATTTGTTTATTTGTTATTCAGATAGCACCTTTAAGCACAGCACTTCTTCAAAGGTTCCACATCAGTATAAGACAAAGAACTGAATGTGAGCCAAGTACTCAAAGGGTCTCAATTTATTCACGGTGTACTGCGCAAAGTACAGTATCTTATTTTTCTTTGGGGAGGCCCAAGATTATTTCAGTTTTTGGGGGAGGCTCAAAATCTTTTCCATGGATTTGGGGAGGCTCACTGTGACAAAGTCTAAGAACTATTGACCTAGAGCTCCTCCAGCAGATACTGCCTCCTCAGCTAGTTAAATGACAGGCAAACATAAATACCACAACAAGTAGAAATGTTCCCTTTATTACCAGACCCTTTTCTGCTGATCTGGGAAATAGCAACACCTCCTTTCCCCAGCCCCCCCCCAGGTATCAACCTAGATCCCCTCCAGCAGATACTGCCCCCCCTCTCCATTAAATGACAGACAAGCAAATACCCCAAGAAGCAGAACATTTTCCCCTTGAGAAAATAGCAACGCCTCCTTTCCCCAGCCCCCTGTCCAGCCCAGTTTCAAGTGATCATCTCTTTTTTGTGGCTTTGAGATTACCAATATGTTCCTCCCTGGTGTAGTCCTATTTCAAGTCATCCACCTTTTTCCTTTTGTTGTGAGTTCACCAGTGAGCTTCTTCCTAATGTTGACCCCACCCTCCATTGGCTTTTGAAAGAGGTTGGGGCTGGGGAGGGCGGATGGGAGAAAATTCCCCCTCCTGGACGGTTGCCATTGATCTCTGGTCCCCTTCTCACTCCTGTGGCTGCAAAAATGCCACCTGGCACTTCTCTGTGCTGTCCGCCACTGCTCTCTCCTGCTGGGGCTCCACTTCTGCTCTTGCAAGATAGACTATATTTTTATTTTCAAAATGTATTTGTGTTATTGACACAGTGACTATTCCTGCTGAATTTTTAGATCATTAAAGTTTAAAACAATAGGAAACACAGATACTGGTCAACAGATACCCAAAACTAGAAGGGAAACTAAACATAACACTTTTTCAATGAAACAGAGGTTAAACGAGGCATCAAAAGTCTAAAAACAGGATGTTCCGCATTTGATTTATATGAAGATGTCAGACAGTGGTGGGAAGAAACTAAGCAGGATATTAAAGAGTAGTTTCAAATGTTTGGTACATCAAAGGCCAGATAAAATGTTTTTTCAATACCTAAAGTTATGAACTCATTTGCATAACCTCCTGACTGTTGCTTTTCATACAGGTGAGGACCTTACTGATCAAATACTTAGTGATTAAGGATGGTAGGTTTACTGCCCCTTGACTATCACCATGAATTTCAGTTAGGACTGCTCGCCAAGAAAGTAATTTTGAACAAGGTTCCCACTGTTCTAACCTCATTATTTAAGAAATATTTTAGTTCTGTCTCTACTAGGTTATCAGATAAAACATTCTTTGCAATACCAAGGATGACAACATCAGTTGGAGAAAAGTCTCTTCCCTATGTACTCCCTTATTTTTTCAATTCTTTACAGTCAATCTTTGAAAGTTTAAATAACTCACTACTGACTTTTAGAATGAAGTTAAAAAGATATCTATTGGTCGAAAGGGACTGTAGATGTTTTACTTGAATGTGCTTTAGAGTGCAAATGTTCTACGTGAATGTGCTTCAGAGTGAAAATATTTTACTTGAATGTGCTGCACTTGCATGATTAAGTAACTTTATGAATAATACATTACGTTGTATTTTATCTTAACTCATTGTACCCAGTAGCTCCATATACAGTCCCAAGAGGGCTAGTGGCAATGGCGCCTTCCCCCACCTCCACCCCCCGAATCCAAGCTTCACAGATGATCAGGAGGTCGCGAGGGCTAGTGGCAAGCGGTGCCCTCCCCACCCCGAATCCAAGCTTCACAGACAATCAGGAGGTCACGAGGGCTAGTGGCAACGGCGCCCCCTCCCACCCCCACAATCCAAGCTTCACAGGTACAGGAAAAACCACAGGGAACCACCGCACGTGCTGTGCTGCTTCCATCTAAGACTTTGCTCTGCTACTGCAGTTTGAATATTGGCCCCATTTTACAGTCGGTGCAGATGTGGAGATAGTCTCCTGCAGGGGCTTTTTTAACTGCATGTTCTGGTATTTCGACTAAACTGAGTGGTGCCTTAAGACCTGCTCTGGCACATTTGTATAATATTTCCTGATGTTTCTGCACTAACGGAGGGGTGCTTTAAGTCCTACTCTATTTAAATACTTGGTGCCATTTTAACATTATACTGACTGGTGCTTTAAGTCTTTTAAGGCTTCTTATTTCTCAACTGGAGCCCTTGTGATGCACCATAGCAGCAGTAACTATATAGTCTAAAGTGTGAAACTTGCCTAAGTGTCCGGTGCTTATGATTAGGCTCCCTGATTAACTTAGGGATTCTCCTATAAAGCAACCTTTGATTTCACAATTTGGAGCATTGCGACTGCCCCACAGCGAGCTCCCTTAGCAGCAGTAACTTGCTCATTGAACTAGTCTTTGTTTTCTCAGTTTAGAGTGAAAGCAATTGTTAGTGGCTAACCAAATTTTATTTCCTGTGCTTTTTGTGAGCCATGCTATGCTAGATCTTAATAATACCTCAATTTAAAGATTGACCAATTGCACGCTTCCCTGCTGTACCCTCCTCCCCCTTTGTTCCCCAACAACGATCGCATATAACTTGTTACCTGTCTTGCTTTCTCCACACACAATCAGGAGATCGCGAGTGCTAGTGGCAGCAGGGGCCCTCCCCACCCCACCCCAGATCCAAGCTTCACAGGTAAGGGAAGCAGGGAACCACCGCGCGTGCTGTGCTGCTTCCATCTAAGACTTTGCTCTGCCACTGCAGTTTGGCCCTGCCAACACAGGGCATCGGCTCCCCACCCCCACCACCACCCTTGGTGAGCACTCCCTTTTATAGGGAGCTTAAACCAATCAACCAAGTTCTCCATTAGCAGCTTATGTTGTTCTACCACTAGAGGCTGCTCTACTGCTTGTACTCCTGTTTCACTGCCCACCCCTGAGCTTTTAACTCACAGTGACAGGATGTTTACTATAATCCTGCTGCTTTGCCATTTGCTCCCCTGGCCCAATTCCCCTCCTGTCGTGCCCTGTTACCCCCCTCTGCAGTTGGCAAGTCTGAATGCTTGGCAGCTAGTTATACTTTGGGTAAACCTGAGCCCCCTCCATGACCCTGTTATAGAAGATTTGCAGACTACTTACAGTCCACTTTCTCACTATGACTGCCTGTCTAGTCACTCTACACTGACCACTCCCCCGGGGCTGTCTTGACTCAGAAACCTCAACCTGTAACACCGTCAGCCTCCCTAGACATTCACTACTTCCTTCAGGTCTACCTTAAGGCCCATGCACTACCCATCCCAACCATCAGCACCACTATACCACATACCCTGTTAGCTTTCTCTGTTAAGAGGAAGTGTTATTGGTACCCCTCTTCAAGGTTCCTGCTTCTCCTCCTCCTCCTCCTATCAGGAAATATTCATCCTAATCCTGGACCACCAAATGGCCTGATGCCTCCCCAATGTACTCAGGGTCAGCTGCACATTGCTTCTCTCAATATTTGTAGCATCCTAAAAAAGTGGGACTTCTTCCATGGTTGGGTACTACAGCACCAACTGGATGTCATAGCAGTGTGTGAAATCTGGCTTACCCCTCGGACCCTAGATTCCCCTGTATCACTGCCCAGGTTTATCCTTTACCATGCTGATCAACATGGTAAGCAAGGGGGGTGGCTGTGCCCTCTACGCTAAGAATACCTTACAAGGTCATCTACTCCACTCCCCTCAACTGGGGGCAGGCACACAGGCTCTAACTGTCAAAATTAGCACTGGGAAGAGCCCAAAACCCTTTATACATAACAACAGTATACATTCCCCCAAGGGACCAAAAATCAGCTTTCCAAGTATTACTGTTGCATCTGGACACACTACCATCACAGTCAGAACTACTATTACTTGATGATTTTAATATCAACTGGCTAAGTAAGGATGCCACCCCACACATTGATCTCACCACAGCCCAAGACCTAACTCAATTGGTCACTTCTCCCACTCGTTTGGATCCACGTACTGGCTCCTCCTCCCTATTGGACCTCATCTTCTCCAATCACCTGGGCAAGATCACCAATGTTTCCATGCTGCCAAATGCCCTCAGTGACCACTCCCCAGTTATCTGCTCCTGGTCCTGCAAAATCCCTAGCTCCCCTCCCAAAATAATTGTGCAACGTAAACTTGGTCCTGGTAAACTGGCACAACTAAAAGCGCACCTCAGGGTCATGGATTGGTCCCTCATTTTGAACATGGTTAACGTTGACAGTGCCCTGGACCTATTTACCCAGTCCTTCAATAATATATGTGAACTCTATGCACCTTTCATGAAAAGAATGGTTAAAGGCAATCACGTACTCTGGTTCACTGAGTGGCTCAAAACTTTAATGCGAACCAGAGACTCACTATGGCAGCTCTCCATTGAATCAGGCCTCCCCCTTGATAGACAGAATTATAGAATGGCACGGAACAAGTACACTTGGGCCATTTGCAGGCCAAAAGCGGGTTACTATAAATCCATCCTAACCTCGTCCTGGGGCTCTGGCTGCACGTTTTGGAACAACATTAAGGAAATTTGTGGTAAGGTCCCCAATCTGGTCCCCTCCCAAGTCATGTCAAATGGGTCCTTGACCTCTGACCCTACACACATTGCTGCAGTCTTCAGTGATGCCTTCTCCAACTTTAGCCATGTTCTCCCCCCCTAACTTCTATGATCCACCAGCTCCTAGCACACCCGCACCTAACCTCAGTGCCCCCCCTTTTACTTCTGCCACATCTCTCCTAAGTCAACTGAACCATATCTTACCGCTGCCCTTAGTCATGCCTCCTCCAATGCTGACTCCCTTGATCTCAGAATTCTTTGGCTCTCCCTTAAGGAAGTCCTTGCTCCTGTCATCCACATTCTAAACCTCTCCCTATCACTAGGTAAATTCCCTACCATTTGGAAATCTGCCTCTATCACGTCCATATTTAAAGGGGGTGACTGCTCCTCTGCTAACAATTACCACCCTATCTCCATACTTCCCCCCCTCTCCAAGGCCTTAGAGAGGATAGTTTCGGATCAGCTCACCGACCACCTCAATAAATATGACCTGCTCTGCAAACAACAACATGGTTTCCATAAAGGTCACAGCATGACTACAGCCTTGCTTGAGCTAACATCACACATCCATTCTGCATTGGATAAGGCTACATCACAGGTGTGGTCTTCATTGACCTCAGTAAGGCCTTTGATACCATCCACCATTCACTACTCCAAACCTCCTTTCTCAAACTGGGTCTCTCACAGGGTGCTGTGGGATGGTTTGCAGACTATCTTACCAACCG
The DNA here is from genome assembly GCA_016271365.2 of Neoceratodus forsteri. Taxonomy (NCBI): domain Eukaryota; kingdom Metazoa; phylum Chordata; order Ceratodontiformes; family Ceratodontidae; genus Neoceratodus; species Neoceratodus forsteri. Next base: position 106,264,345 of record CM057457.1, read on the forward strand.
GACCCTTCAAGTTAAAATTGGCAATACACTATCCTCCAAATCTCCTGTCCTCTCAGGGGTCCCACAAGGGTCCATTTTGGGTCCCTCCTTTTCAGCCTCTTCCTAAACTCCCTCCCCGCATCCTGCACCTCCATCATATTACTCTATGCAGATGATGCTGTCATCTTCTCCTCTAGCCCAGACCCCTCTCAAGTCCACCACTCCCTCCAGTCCTCCTTCAACGCTGTCGAAAGCTGGTTCGCCTCACAATGCCTTATTATTAACTACAAAAAATAAGTATGCTCTTCTCACATCCACAGAACTCCAGGAAAGGACTTTTTCCTCAAATATTATCAGCGTCCTTGACCCCTCTGGAATTTGTGCACACATTTAAATACCTGGGCATCACTTTGGACACTGGCCTCACCTATCATGAGCATATACATCAATTATCGAAGGCCCTAAACATTAGGCTAGGGCTCTTGCACCACTATAAACATTGCCTTACCCCGGAGGCCCTTAAACCTGCTATCTACTCCTCCTCGGTTCTCTCCCTACTTGACTATGGCCTTCTGACTTTTGGAGGGGAAAGCCCCTCAGCCCTTGATAGTCTTAGACTTGTGCTAAACAAGGCCCGTCATCTTATATTAGGGTGTGACAGACTCACCCATACCTGTGTGCTATATAAGGACACTAATTGGCTTAACCTTGATAACAGAATCAAATTCCACACTTGTGTCTTAGCTAAAAAAATCACCTTTGGCCTCTCCCCCACATCACTCACCTCTTTAATCACCTTGGACTCTAAAGTTAAGCATACCCGTAGCTCAGATACCCTTTGTTTCTCCATCCCTCCCTGTTGCACAACTCAATTCCAAAGATCCTTTTGCTACAGGGCACCATTGTGGATGAATAACCTACCCTCCTCCTTGTGTCTAGATCAAAGAATTGGTGACTTCAAAACGCACCTTAGGGCCCATCTTCGCTCCTCAAGTGACTGCGACTGCATATGAACTGGTGCCCCTGTCTCTCTGTTACTGACAATGGCCACTGGCTTGCCTCTGCATACTGCTCTCAGCTCCACTAACTCAGGGATGTTAAGTTTCCAGTCTCTTTTTAACTATCTCAAACTGCACTAGAGCCTGAATGTTAGCCTAGCATTCCTGTTGTAACTTAATCTTACTTAATCATTGTATTTGTATTTGTATTTGTACTAACTGTATTTGTGTAACTGATTTGTTATATGTGACATGGAACCTTTGTAAAGGAGTCTATGACTCAAAGGTATTTCTGATTCTTCTGAAATAAATAAAATAAATAAATAACCATCCATTGATTCTCCTGATACAAAATGGCTGCCCAGGGTATAATGAGTTAATATATGTATTGTTTGTATGTTCACTGGTCAACCATTAAAATGGGTCTTTGGCCCGTGGACTTTCCAGTATAAATATATAAAACAAAAAAACAACGCATATAAAAAAAGGAAGTGAAACAACATCAATATAATAGATCTCTTTCCTTATAAGCAGAAGTGAACAGTAGAACACAGCAAATCCCATATTCAGACCCATGCAAGGCCTTTAAGGAAAGGAAATATGTTTATAGTTTTTCTAGTTTAATGGTGAACTAGAAACAACCACAGCAGACATTAAACACACACTGGAAGATTATTTGGAAGCTTTTAGTAATTATCCAAGTGGCATAACAAGATACTGAAGACTATCTTAAGGATATTCAACTGGACAGTACCTGTTCTAAGTTGGACACTAATGTAACAGATCCCATAAATGATCAAGAAATCTTAGATGTTATTAGAGCATGAAAATCAGGGACCTCACCAGTTTGGAACGGCTTACCCAACATATTTTATAAGGCTTTTGGGGAAGAATTAGCAGAGTGTTTAACAAAGGTATTTAGGTTTTTCCTCTCCCAAAATATTATCCCAGCTACCTTTACTAGGGGTTTAATATTTTTTTCTTTTCAAATCAGGCAATAACAGCTTGCTACAAGATTGGATGTCAATATGCTTATTGAATTAGGATTTTAAAATGTTAACCCCTATTTTGCAAATAAGGCTAAGAACTGTAGTTAAAAATTTATACAGTGTGTGGTGGAATGTTGTTCTCACCCAAAATCCAGCCTTACAAAAATGCTGTTCATCCACACACACTTAAATGAATGGGACGCTGTTCTGACAGTACATGTAGAACAGCATTCCATTCATTTAGAGTAGAAAGCTTGAGCCAGCATCAACAGAAAACTGCCATGGACCAATATCACTGAAACAGACAGAAAATGACCACAGCAGTTTTTAGACAAGCTAACAGGTAATGGAAAAGCTGGATCAACTAGATTCTGATCCATAAAAAGTTTTAAACTCACATTTTTCGGCCTCGGGACAGGTATTTTCCTCACTAAGCGAGCCGTCCATCCTCCGTGTGTTTTTTTTCTAAATCCCGCCTACAGCACAGTGGCAACCAAAGGACATTTACGCTGCTATGTTAGGGACACCCAGTCCCTAGTAACCGCTCAACTCCATCTCCTAGCTAGGGCAGACAATATTTTCTTTATAGTGTATGGTGGAACATTTTTCAAAGCCTAAAAATGTTTTAAAAATAATTCAAAGGGCACCATACACTATAAAAAATACTGGATGGGTAACCCCATGCAGAACCGTGGTCTGATTCCCGAGGACTTTCGGAGCTTAGCTCTCGAGGTCACTGGCAATCAGACCCCTCTGTGGCAGAACACACTGGTTCTGCATGGTTACCCATCCAGTATTTTCTATTTAATACACTGAGTCCAGGCATGTACACATCCAGATTGAAAGATACAACATCATATTTTTATCATCTGTGAATTTTTTGAATATTGCCAGAAGGAAAAGATAGCTGGTTATTTACTTTCACTTGACCAGTATATAGCCTTTGATAAAATGAATCATGACTTCTTGTTTCAAGTGTTACAGAAATATGGGATCCCAAAACATTTGTGACATGGTTTCAGCTATTATATAGTAAAGCAGTAATAGCACCATTAATAGCAGGACAAAAGGGTAAAAGTATAAAAGTAATTATGTTATGTTGTATCCATGACACTCCAGACATTACCTCTTGGGTTCCCAAACCATCTGATAGGCTAGTGATGCACATGTGACCCAGATCAAATTTCACTCTATACCTTGGTCCCAGGAGTCCCCCTTCTCCAGTTCAACCTTTGCATCTGAAAATGCTACAGCACTACCAGAGTCCCTTTTGCAGCTGATTACAAAAATATAGGCCAAACCCTCAGAAATCAGCAGTTAATTAAATATTTCATGCTTCTAATTGGAGATGTTTTGTGAAAGAACAGGCTCTTGTTGATAATATGGATACTTGGTAATTAAGGAGTTGGGAAGAGAGAGAAAATTAGCAACTAAAATAAACCTAATTATCTGTTTGTCTGTGTGCTGCTTTATCATTAACAAATTGAGTCTACTGGTTCAGCAATAACTTTTCTCTCCCATGTGTTGAATTATGCTTATTTCCCTGCCTTTATTCTCACTGGAACTGTGATTATCAGTAGAAAAGTTTCTGAAACTGTTTGAATTTAGCAATTTGCTTACAGTGACTTTAAATCAAGCAGGGAGCACACAATAATTTTATACAGGCTGTTTTGTGGTGTTGGCTTCCATTGGGCAGTAAACTGTTGTAGAAATGCAGAGAAAACCACTGAGATACTCAGTAAAATAGTAGAACACACAATGGCGTTTCCTGGAGATCAGCAACACATATGTGCTGCCTCTATTAAAAATTTGCGCACTCAGACCCTTCCCTCAATCGTCAGTGGCCCTCCCTCCAAAGCAGAGCCCACAGGACAGAGGAAGAAAGCAATTGGAGTGGTGCAGCAGTTTTTTTTGGGACAGCAGGCTGCAAGCTCGCCATCAGAGTACGGTCGCCTACTGTGTGGTTCCCCCTCACAAGCGGGGCCACACAGCTTGGTACCCGGACCTTTTCACACTATTTTCTAGCAGCAGATGGTGCAGGAGTTCTCAAATAGCTCCAGATGTGGTCCCTTTCCTAGTGACTGCTTGTAGGAGCTCATGTGTGGTCACAGGGGATTTCTGACTGCATGTTGGAGCTTCCATGAGCAGGAGGAAAAGCTCAAAAAGACTTCCTTTTGCCAACTCCATGCCATGTCCCTCGTGGCAGTGGCCTGCAGGGGGATGGGCACTTACTCCCTTACAATTGAGAGCTCAGGAAGTTCTTCATTAAGCAGCCACCAGGGCCAAAAAAAAAAATCTGCAGGTCTTATAAAGTTGCAAGGGGGACCTTTAAAGCAAATAAATTAAAGAATAAAATAATTCAGGTGGGCTGCAGATTTGGTGCTAGCCACTTGTAACTTCATATTGGATCTCTGAGGGATTTGGCTACCATTTTGTAAAACTGGCCTTCTGCAGGCTGATCCACCACTTTACAGAGGGAGGTTGCAAAATCCCGATTCCTGCCCGAGCCGGTTACTGCTTCAATGCCTGTTCACCTCTTGCCATTACAGTCGTTTTTTTAACTCTGCCTTAACATTTTAAGAGAACTGTTTTTTGTGCATTTTACGGTGCCAAATTTTAACAGTATTAGCAACAAAAGCACTCAGAGATTCGAGGAGTTCACCCCCCCAGCAGACGTTATAGTCTGTCGTGCATGGCTGCACCAGGGGAGTAGGATCTCCTACGCGTATTACTGGCAGAACTCAGGAGACAAATGTGAATTCTTACTAATTTACCTGTCTCACAGGTAATTATACCCCACTGGGTACAAATCTTAACACTGTCCTCTTTTTTCATCATAAATGGTAAAGACAAAGAAATGTGTCTTCTGCAGCACAGCCTTGATGCTCCACAACCCAGGCCCTCAATGCCCAGTGTACCTACATGATGATGAACAAGCAGTAGCAGATCAGTCTTCTCACACAGATTTGGACAACCAAAGGCCAGGACCCTCCAGATGGATGAACCTGGAGGCCCTCCTTATCCAGACCCAACAGGCAATGGTGGCCATGATGGAGAGCCAGCAAAATTTCATGCTGAAGGTTATGGAGAAGTTGGAGTCACTGACAAAGTCAAGGTCACCTGTATTGCCATCCCCAACACTTACTCCAGGGTCTAACCCCCCCACAGCTAGATGTCCATGAGGAACCTTCTCCACCTCTTCTGGGGGACGAGGACACTGGGGAGGTTCCAGGTGATGTTGAGGATTTAGAGTCAGGGAGGGAAACATGGACACCATTCCTGAGTCACTCTTTTTGACTTCTAAACTTTGCTCATTTGACCTGATCCCAGGCCTATTGAGGGCCATAAAGACCACAATGGGGTTCAACAAAGAAACCACCAAGCCAGAATCCATGCTGGCCCCCATGCTCCAACAAAACCAAAAGGTTAGGAACACCTTCCCTAGCTATCTTGCTATCAATAACATTTTTTCAAAAGAGTGGGAAGCGACTGAGCCTGGTCGCCTGTGCAAGAAAAGAAACTTGGAAAGGATGTATCCAATACAAGAAGAAAAAGCTAAGCTGTGGTGCACTGCACCAAGCATAGACCCACAAACTGCAGCACTAAGTAAAAAGACAGTACTGCCTTTCGGCACCATCTTACTCAAAGACCCCACTGACAAAAGGGTAGAAGAAATGCTAAAGAAACTTTTTGAGATTTCAGACATGACAGCTAAGGCCGCAGTGACAGTGGTCTATGCTGCCAGGGCACAGATCCACTGGTTGGAGGAGCTCATGGAGAAGTTCCACCCCAAGTCTAGGGAAGCAGAGCTCCTGGAATGTACCCTGGACACTGCCAAATATCTGGGTGCCATGCAGTGCACACTCTAAAATTGGAAGCCAGAGCCTCTACCTTGACAAACAGAGCAAGAGAGGTCTTATGGCTAAAACTGTGGTAAGCAGATAATTAGTCAAAAGCACTTCTACAGAGCCTGCCCCTGAAAGGGAACAATGTCTTTTAGGAAGGTATCAAAGAATACCTAAAGCAAAAAGAGGAAGGGAAAGAACTCACCAAAGACAAGAAGAGAACCATCTGCTTGCCATTAGCTTGGTGTAGATTTCGAGGGAATGGCAGATTCCAACAGACCAGAAAGCAGAGTTACACAAATAATTCCTTTCAAGGGAGAGGTCATAACAACTTCCAAGGTCCCTCACAGGGTGGCTACTTCACCTTCAGAGGGAAGAGTCCACACTTTGCTGGCAGAGGTGGGGGGGGCAAAAGCAGTTCTGACTAACCCGACCAGGTGCTTCACTGCCAAACACACAATTGTCCTATCCTCCTGTGGGACAAAGATTAATGCTATTACATCGACAATGGCAACAAACAACTTCTGACAGGTGGGTACTGGAGGTTGTGTCTCGAGGCTATGCTATCGAGTTTTCAAAGAATCCCTGCAGGGACAGGGTGATTCTGTCCCCCATCTCAAAGAGAAGGGCAAAGGCACACCAGGTACAGGAGTTTCTCTGAGTCTCACTACAGAACAAAGCAATACAGCTAGTGATGGTCAATGAGCATGGCATGGGAGTCTACTCCATTTTCTCAGATACTCGACCTAAAATTCTTGAACAAATTTATCTCCACTCCTCAGTTCAAGATGGAGACCCTCAGGTCTACACTGAGGAACATACGGGCAGGAGACTACCTCACTTCAGTGGATCTGAAGGATGCTTACACTCACATCCCAATCAGACCAAACCAGCAGTGCTTTCTCTGGTTCCACATACTGGGGCAGCATTTCCAGTATCAAGACCTACTCTTTGGCCTCACATCAGCACCAATGATGTTCACAAAGGTGTCCTTTGTCCTAGCTGTCCGGTTAAGGGAACAGGGGGTGGACATTATCCCATACCTGGATGACTGATTGATATGGTCTCACAACAGCGCCCAGTTGCAAAAAGATACAGACCTAGTTCTGTCAGCACTCTCCTGGCATGGCTGGGTGGTCAACTGGGACAAGAGTTCCTTGTGGTCTTCTCAGCGCAAAGGGCATCTCAGTGCAGAAATCAACACAGCCAAGGGGATGGCAAGGCCATCACAAAAACAAATAGACTCTGTGGTCATAGTAGTTTGAACACTGCAGTCCACACTGAAACTGACAATAGGTCAAGTGGTGCAAGTCCTCGGCTGCATGGTGTCTTGTCTTGACTTGGTACCCTAGGCAAGATGGAACATGAGCCCCCTGCAAATATATATGCTGCAGCAGGGCTGTCCATCAGAAGATGACCTCAACAAGATTGTCTACCTGCCAAAGGCAGTCAAGAGTTCCTTGGGGTGGTGGACACACTGCCAACACCTGTCAAGGGGCTGCCTACTGGAGCTATCTTACGAAGTGACATTGGAGACCAACACCAGACTGACAGGTTGGGGGGGATTTATGGCTGACTCCACGGCACAAGGCCAGTGGACACCGGCAGAGGTACAGCTGTCCATCAACATCCTGGAGATGATGCAGTCTTCCATGCCCTGAAGGTATTCAGGGATGGCATCATCGACTGGGCAGTATTGGTTAAGTCCAACAACAAGGTCACAGTGGCGTACATAGCCAAACAGGGTGGAACGCACAGCCAAGCCATGCTCTGAGAAGCAGTCAAGGTGCTAAACTTGGCCCAATCCCATCTCAGACACATTCACGCTGTCCACTCTGCTGGCAAGCTCAACATCAGGGCAAACTGGCTAAGCAGACAGCAGGTGCACCCAGGTGAGTGGCTACTGCACCCGAACCTATTCACTCTGATACAGAAGAGGTGGGGCCATATTCTGATAGACCTAATTGCCTCCAAGTCAAATACACAGGTCAAGGTATACTTCTCCAGGTACAGGGAGAAACAGGCCATGGGAGTAGATGCTCTATACCAAACATGGAACCAGGATTGCTCGTATATCTTCCATCCAATCCCCCTGATTCCCCAGGTGCTAACGAAGATCAGACTATCCCAGACACAGATCATTCTCATAGCACCGTACTGGCCATGGAGGGCCTAGTTTGCTTCGGTGATAGTCTTGCCAGTAGACAGATGGCCTCTCCCATACCAGGGAGAAATGTTGTTCCAGGGCCCAATGATCCACCCGGCCCCCACACCCTAAAACTATTGACCTGGATCCTGAGAGGCAGAGACTGCTGACTGCTGGTTATCATGAATTGGTCATAGCAACTATTCTACAATTCAGGAAGCCTTCTACCACAGCTACTTATGGTAGACAGTGGAATATTTTTGCAGATTGGTGCAAGTCTGCGCAACTCTACCCAATGCAGGTAGACATGTCCATCATTCTGGTGTACCTACAACAGGGCCTAGATAAAGAACTGTCCACTTCTTCTCTAAGAGTACAGGTGGCAGCATTAGGATCATCCATGGGAAAGATTGGGCATACACAGCCTGGGACCTACCCGGATGTCATCAGATTTCTTAGGGCTGCAGAGAACATTTGCCCTCATGTATGGACACCGGTGGTCCCCTGAGATCTGACCATGGTTCTAGATTCCCTAAGGGAGAGCTCATTTGAACCCATGCATCAAGTCCCAATTTATTGGTTGGGTCTAAAGACATGCTTCCTTGTGGCCATCTGTTCAGCTCACAGAATTAGTGAATTGGGAGCCCTTTCCTGTAAAGAGCACTACACCATTTTCACTGTACAAGGGGTGTTCATGAAAACGGAGCCAGCCTTTCACCCCAAAGTCATGTCTATGTTTTACAGGGACTAGCCAGTGGAGGTGCCAACATTTTATGCACAAATATAACAGGGGAAGTTGAAAACCCACCACCTCCTAAACATTGGTAGGGCTACATCTCAATACATCACATGAACACAGCCAATCCGCAGATCGGAGAGACTCTTTGTAATAGCTCAAGGCCACAAACAAGGAAAGGCAGCATCCGAAACCACAATCACCTCTTGGCTAAAGAGGACAATACAGGAGGCTTGCAAAGCAAAAGGCCTCACCCCTCCAGTGGGGATAAAGGCACACTCTACAAAGGCAGTGGCTACTTCTTAGGCAGAAAGAGCTAGTGTATCCATGGGGGATATCTGCAGAGCAGCAACTTATGGCACCGTCCATACATTTGCAAGACATTACAGACTTGAGACACTATATAGACAGAGAACGGACTTTTCCAGAAAAATTTTGTACACTGCGTGTCAAACTAACTGCCCCCTAGATCATCCTGTCCCACCTGAAAGGATGGTGTATCTGCTTATTATAGTAACCCAAGAGGTAATGTCTGGAGTGTCATGGATACAACAATACACAATGGATCTTTACTCACCTGGTAAAGGTGATTGTGCTAGTTGTATTCATGACACTCCATGGCCCTCCCTTCAGGGCAATCATGGTAGTAATACATTCAAGCTGGATAATCATAAGTGTAAGGTATCTGAAAAAAATGTAAAGTCTCTTTGAATCACAGCCTGAGTGTTTTATGTAGTACGTTGGTAACACTAGGTGACCAAAGCTAGAATTGTATCAATAGGAAATAAACAAAAGGATATGGTGAATTCTCTAGCCATCATTTTTCTCTGTGTATGGTTCACGGTGGGGGTCAGAGGGGAAGGATTTTTGGCCACAAACATTGTTTTTTTTCAGCTATGGAAGCATCGAACTGGAGAAAGGGGACTACTGGAACCAAGGTATACTGTGAAATTTGATCTGGGTCACATGCATCACTAGCCTATCAGGTGGATTGGAACCCAAGAGGTAATGTCTGGAGTGTCATGGACACAACTAACGTAATCACCTATACCAGGTGAGTAAACACTCAATATAGGAGTCAGACAAGGATGTCCACTAAGCCCTCTATTGTATATTTTTGCTATAGATTCCTTTATAAAAAAGATCATTTCTAATTGAAGAATTGAAGGAATTTCAGGAACTGAGCAGGGAGATTTAGTTAAAATTGTAAAGTATGCTGATGATTTATGCCTCTTCCTTTAAAATGGGCAAAAGTGCTGTTAGGATGCTAGAAGAAAGGGCAGCCCTATTCAAAAGTATCTGGGGCCCAACTCAATATGGAAAAAAACAGAGGCTCATGCCTGGCACTGCATGACAACCAATTATCAGATTTGAAAGGTATAATGCTAACAAAGGAACCTCTCAAGATCATAAGTGTTAAGTATGGGGAAGGAGACATAGCCCAGCTTTATTGGGAGGAATCATTGAAAACATGCAAGCAAAAAGTTGTGAGATGGAAAGGCTAGAATATCTCTAAACAAAAAACATTTATTTTATTTTTAAATGATTCCTAATACCTTCTCTATTTCATATTGGAATGGGATTTCCCTTGCCTTTAAATCTGGAAACAAGAGCATTTAGTGTTTTTTTTTTCCAAATGCTATTGGGTAGTAGGTTAAACCCAATCAAAAGAGAATTTGCATTCTTACCTCTCAAAAAAGGAGTGAATATGATAAATCCAGTTATATTTTTTCATACTTTAATTTGGTCAGGAACATTGAAAATGATGCTACAGGAAAACTCCAAACTTACACTGTACATCAATGGATTTATAATAAGTTGAAGAATTGTGTAATAAAATAGGAAAATTATCCAATAAAACTTTCATAACAATTAAAAATACCCAGCTACATAAAACCAACTGTACAAAAGTTTGTTAAATTGAAGGTATTGAAAGAACAGGTATCAAAGAAATCAAGGAAACAATTACTGTATATGATTTGGTACTAAATACTGTAGGTCCTCCTGAACCCGATTTTAATAACAGCAAAGCAGAAAAGAGAGGATTAGTGATTAAACAACTCACAAGTAAAAGCATACCTAAGGAAATGTGGGATGTCTTAGTGCTCTGTTCTCATTGGAAATTAAATATGAGAGGGAATAATAAGCATACAGTAGTGAAAGAAAGAATGTGCCCTAACCCAGAAAGCAGCTCAGAAATAGAAAGTATGGAACATTTTCTGTTAGAATGTACATACACAGTACAGTTATGGAAATACTTACATAGCAGATGGACTCTTCCATGGCTGGATAATTTGCATATGAGAATTTAGTTCTAGGTGACTTTCCTCATTCTCTCTAGAAGTATAACAGCAGTAAGTTAACTGTAGTCTTAACCTGCCTGAAGTTTTACTTGTGGCAGGCAAGATGCCAGTTGGCACTACAACAACAATATCCAGTATTTATAATTGTATAGTGTGTGAAGTGAATTTTAAAGAAATTATATAAAAAGGATCTGCAATTTCAGCCCAAATCAACAGTGGTCCTTTGGTGGAAAGAGTTTGCTTTAAAAATAAAATCAAATAAGTTTTGAATGAGATGTATGTATAGTAACCTGATGTAATAGAGTATAATGTAAGAGATGGACTGAGGAATTACTACTTATACTTTTATTTTTTCTCCTTTCTCTTTTTTCCTTTTTGAACATTTCTGATAATTATGTGAATCAGTGTTGCTAGATTGGATTGTTTCAATGATATGAAGAAAGGGGGGTTCCTAGTGGGGTAGCACAGGGTTCAGTACTGGGTCCAGTCCTTTTTAATGTCTTTATAAGTGACGTTGCAGAGAGACTGGAAGGAAAAGTATGCCTCTTTGCAGATGACACAAAGATCTGCAGCAGAGTTGATACACAAGGAGATGTGGAAAGGATGAGAAAGGACTTGGCAAAGTTGGAGGAATGGTCAGAAGTATGGCAGCTTGGATTCAATGCAAAGAAGTGCAAAATAATGCACCTGGGGAACAAAAACCCAGGGAAAGAGTACACAATGGGAGAGTTGAGATACTAACAACAACAAAAATGGAAAGGGACCTGGGGGTAGTCATATCAGATTACCTTAAGATTGGCAAGTAATGTGAGAAGGCAGTAGGGAGAGCTGGGGGTATACTGGGATGTATAGGGAAAGGCATCACCAGTAGAAAACAGGAAACATAGAAACATAGAAACATAGACTTTGATGGCAGATAAGGACTGCTAGGCCCATCTAGTCTGCCCATTTCCCTACCTACAGGATAGGCCTCAGATCCTATTTAACCAACAGCCTATTTCTTCCTACCCCCCACAAGAATTGCCTTATGTCTGTCCCATGCATTCTTGAATTCTCCCACAGTTTTAGACCCTACAACCTCCTCAGGAAGGCTGTTCCATGCAACCACTACCCTCTCTGTGAAATAATACTTCCTCACATTGCCCCTGAACTGCCCTCCTTCTATCTTTAAATTGTGTCCCCTTGTTCTTGCAAGTCTCTTTTTCTGAAAGATGCTACCCTCGTGGACTTTGTTGATTCCACTGAGGTACTTAAAAGTTTCTATCATGTCCCCCCTCTCCCTTCTTTCCTCAAGGGTATACATATTAAGCTCCTTTAGTCTCTCCTCATATGGCTTCTCTTGGAGACCCTGCACCATTTTAGTTGCCCTCCTCTGGACTGCCTCTATCCTGTCTATGTCCTTAGGAGATGGGGTCTCCAGAACTGGACACAGTACTCCAGATGGGGTCTCACCAATTGTCTGTACAGAGGGATAACAACTTCCTGTTTTCTGCTGATGATGCCTCTCCCTATACATCCTAGTATACCCCCAGCCCACCCTACTGCCTTCTCACATTGCTTGCCAACCTTAAGGTCATCTGATATGATTACCCTCAGGTCCCTTTCCTTTTTTGTTGTTGTTATTACCTCCCCACCCATTGTGTATTCTTCCCCTGGATTCTTGTTTTTCAGGTGTATTATTTTGCACTTCTTTGCATTGAATCCTAGCTGCCATACTTCTGACCATTCCTCCAACCTTGCCAAGTCCCTTTTCATCCTTTCCACGCCTCGTTGTGTATCAACCCTCTTGCAGATCTTTGTGTCATCTGCAAAAAGGCATACTTTTCCTTCCAATCCCTCTGCAATGTCACTGATGAAGACATTAAAAGGACTGGACCAATACTGAACCCTGCGGTACCCCACTAGTAACCCCTTTCTTCAGAGTGGACTCTATTTACAATTACCTTCTGTGACCTGTTGTCCAGCCGATGTTTTACAGGCTACCACCCTGGGTCCCACTCCAGGCTGGTTAATTTGACTATTAATCTTTTGTGTGGGACTGTGTCAAATGCCTTGCTAAAGTCTAGGTAGGCCATGTCCACAGCCCCTCCCTGGTCTACTACTTTGGTCACCCAGTCAAAGAAATCTATTAGATTCATCTGACATGACCTTCCCGCTGTGAACCCATGCTGCCTTGGGTCCTGTGCTCCACTGGCCTCTAGGTACTCGACTATTCTTTCCTTCAGAAGTGACTCCATCACTTTCCCTACCACAGAGGTCAGACTGACAGGTCTGTAGTTTCCTGCCTCTGTCTTGGACCCACTTTTGTGAAGGGGAATCACATCCGCCTTCCTCCAGTCCTCGGGTACCATACCATCCTTCCATGATTTATTAAAAAGAGTGGCCAGTGGTTTCACTAGTTCCTCCCTTAATTCTTTTAGAATTCTGGGGTGAATTCCATCAGGACCCATTGCTTTGTCCACCTTCAGTTTTAGGAGTTCTTGCAGAACCCTTTCTTCTGTGAAAGGACTGGGATCGACCCCCCTATCAAAAGTGCTTCTGTTAATTGGATTAGGCATTTTCCCCTCCTCTTTTGTGAATACTGAGCAGAAATATTCGTTCAGTATTCCTGCTTTTTCACTGTCCCCCTCTGCCCACCCACCGTTCATTCTATTCAGCCTCGCTATCCCTCCCTTTGTCTTTCTACGCTCGCTGATGTACCTATAAAATGTTTTATCCCCTTCTTAACTGAGTTGGCTATCTTTTCCTCAGTTTGGGCCTTTGCTATTCTGACTTCCCTCCCTGCTTCCTTCTGCCTTAACTGGTACAGCTCTCTGTCCTGCTCCTTCTGTGTTTCCTTATACTTCCAGAATGCTATCTTTTTCTTCCTGACTTTCACAGCCACCTCTTTTGAGAACCATAGTGGCTTTTTCTTTCATTTTGATTTGTTTATTTGCTTCACACAAAGGCTTGTTGCCTCTGTGATGGCAGTTTTGATAATTCCCATTGTTGCTCCACACCTCCTTCTAGCCTGTTTGCTAGTGCTTTTCTGAGGCACTCTCCCATCTTGCCAAAGTCAGCCCTCCTAAAGTCCAGTACCCTCACTTTTGTATGGCTTGACTCTGTAGCTGAGTTTAACGTGAACCACACTGTTTGATGGTCACTTGTCCCCAGATGGCAACCCACTTCTAGATCTGAGATCCTCTCACTGCTTGTTTGAGAGTACGAGGTCTAAGATTGCTCCCTCACGAGTGGGTTCCGAAACTAGCTGTCTAATGCCTGCCACCTGTAGGACATCAAGAATGGTCCTGCTCTTGGATGTGGCTGCAGCAAATGTGCTCCAGTTAACATCTGGCATATTCAGGTCTCCCATCAACAGTATCTCCCCTTGCTCTGCCATTCTAAGAATGCCTTCTATCATATCCTTGTCCATTCCCTCCCCCTGACATGGGGGTCTGTACACAACCCCTGTGTGGATTGTGGTGCCCTTTCCAGTCTCCAAGGTGAACCACAGTGCCTCCTCTCCTCCCTGTTTACTCTTTTGTTCAGTTGCTTTTATCCCTTCCTTTACATAGAGAGCTACTCCTCCCCCTCTTCTCCCCTGCCTGTCTCTCCTGTAGGTTATGTACCCTGGTATGTTAACATCCCAGTCATGGTTCTCTGTGTACCATGTTTCTGTGACTGCTACAATATCCAGGCATCCCTCTTCCATTAAGGCCATCAGCTCAGGGAGCTTGTTGCCCAGACTACGGGCATTGGTACTCATTACCCTACATTTCCTGATGGCCTTACTCCCTTTTGCCCCATCCCTGTCCTTCTTGCCTTTGTCACTTTCTCCATTTACCCCAGCCCTTCTCCCTATCGACACCTCTATGTTGGTGTTTGCTGCACTTACTACCGTGATTATTTGGGGGGGCTAGGATTTTCCTGCTCCTTTCCAGTGCCTCCCCCCTTGGCTAGTTTAAAAGCTTGCCAATGAAGCATTTAAACCTATCACCTAGGATCCTGGTTCGCCTCCTGGACAGATGCAGCCCATCATGCCAGTATAGGCTTGCATCATTCCAGGTGGACCCTCAGTCCCCAATGAAGCCAAATCCCTGAGCTCCACACCAGTTTTTCAACCACTGATTGAATCCCATGGTGCAGAACACCCTAGCCTCGCCTATGCCATAGATGGGCAGCACCTCCGAGAAGGTTACCATGCGTGCTACTTGACTAAGGCCCCTCCCCAATTCCACAAGCTCTTCCTGCACTTCTCTAATCCCTTTCTTAGCCAGATCATTTGTCCCTAGGTGGACAATGACATCCAGCTCCCTCCCCTGTGCAGCTGCTCCGGCAATCCTGAGGATTCGCTCCCTGTCCTGCAAGCCATGGCGCCAGGCAGGCACCTTACCTTCCTCTCCCCTTCCTCCCCCAGTTCTACCTTCCTAACAATGGAGTCCCCCACCAGGAGTTGTTTCCTTCCCCTGCAGGTTCCCCTGCCACCCTCCTGTGGGTCTCCTTTGTGGAGGTTCCCAGCATCCTCCTTGGTCTCCACTGTGGGTGCCTCCATAGAGGAAATACACTTTGCCAGAATGGCATAGGAATTGTGGAGAGGTACAATGGGAGGGATGCACCTCTGTTCCACCACTCTCACCCTCCCTGAGCCCACTGTGGTCCAACCGCTCCTCTTTCTTGGCAACCTCAGAGGCAACGGCAGTGGCACTGGTGGTCCCAGGATGGAAGAGGAGGTCCCACAAATCCTGGCCAACTCAGCCTGTAGATGAGCAACCTCCTCCCTCAGCCCAGAGAGGTGCCTGCAGATGGGACAAAACCACATCCTCCAGAACACCTCCCGGAAGACTGCTGCTCCACAGCCACTGCACTGCACCACTCCCAAGCATGTCTTATTTCTGGCCTCTTAACTGTTTGCAATCCTTACTCTTTCCTCTGTTTTTTTTTCTCCCTCTCCTTACTTTCTGCCTGTGTGCCCTTTAAGCTCTTGATTGTCCTGTTCTGAGACAAGAATATCCTATATTTTGCAGTAGACCACTTACTTGCTCAGAGGCAGACCTCCAGCAGCTAGTGGGGGCCGGAGAGCTACTCTTGCCCTTCTAGGATGGTGGGTCCTTGGTGGTTCTGTGCTCACTCACTTCCTGCCCCTAAACAGGAAGTTCCTGTTGTCAGTCAAATCCTGTGCCTATAAAAAATAGAGCTAGTTTTGGGTTGGAAGGAGGGCAATATAGTCCCAGCAGAAAAGTTCAGTCACACAGCAGTCCTTTCTCCTGGTGTCTTCTGCCAAGCTGAAGTTGTTATCCCTTTGTACAGACAGTTGGTGAGACTCCATCTGGTGTACTGTGTCCAGTTCAAGAGACCCCAACTCTGCAAGGACATAGACAGGATGGAAGCAGTCCAGAGGAGGGCAACTAAAATGGTGCAGGGTCTGCAAGAGAAGCCATACGAGGAGAGTCTAAAAGAGCTTAATATGTATACCCTTGAGGAAAGGAGAGAGATGGGGGGACATGATAGAAACTTTTAAGTACCTCAGTGGAATCAACAAAGTCCAAGAGGGTAGCATCTTTCCGAAAAAGAGATGTGTAAGAACAAGGGGACACAATTTGAAGATAGAGGGGGACGGCTCAGGGGCAATGTGAGGAAGTATTTTTTCACAGATAGGGTGGTAGAAGCATGGCACAGCCTTCCTGAGGAGGTTGTGGGGTCTAAAACTGTAGGATAATTCAAGAATGCGTGGGACAGACATAAGGCAATTCTTGTGGGGGGTAGGAAGAAATAGGCTATTGGTTAACTAGGATCTGCAGCTTATCCTGTAGGTAGGGAAATGGGCAGACTAGGTGGGCCAAGTGGTCCTTATCTGACATCAAAGTCTATGTTTCTATGTTATGTTTCTATATTTTTATTGAATGGTTGTATTTGATTTTAATAAAATTCCCCTACTATTTTTGGAAATTCTATAGGTTTGAATCCCACAACCACCACTTGCATACTGTGATACCATGAGCAAGTCACTTAACTTCCAAGTGCTCCTAGATATCACACAGAAACAAGCAATGTGAGAAGGCAGTAAGGAGGACTGGGAGATATTGGGATGCATGGGGAGAGGCATCACCAGTAGAAAACAAGAAGTTGTTAGCCCTCTGTACAGAGTTGGTGAGACCCCATCTGGAGTACTGCATGCAGTTCTGGAGATCCCATCTCTGTAAGGACATAGACCGGATGGAGGCTGTCCAAAGGAGGAGGACAACTAAAATGGCATAGGGTCTGGACTAGAAGACATATGAAGAGAAACTAAAGGAACTTAATATGTATACCCTTGAGGAAAGGAGGGAGAGGGGGGCATGATAAACACTTTCAAGTACCTCAAGGGAATCAACAAAGTCCAAGAGGGTAGCATCTTTCAGAAAAAGAGATGTGCAAGAACAAGGGGGCACAATCTGAAGATAGGGGGGGGGACCACTCAGCGGTAATATGAGGAAGAATTTTTTCATATAGAGGGTTGTGGATACATGGAACAGCCTTTCTGAGGAGGTAGTGGAGTCAAAAACAGTGGGTGAATTCAAGAATTCATGGGACAGAAATAATGCAATTCTAGTGGGGGGTAGGAGGAAGTAGGCTGTTGGTTAACTAGGAGCTGCAGCTTATCCATTAGGTAGGGAAATGGGCAGACCAGGTGGGCCAAGTGGTCCTTATCTGCTGTCAAATTCTATGTTTCATAGGTTTCATAGGTTTTACAAGCTGTGCAGACTTTCATCCATTTTGCTTGCCATTATTTATTAATCCAGTCTATATTTGTTATGGTCGAAATTATCTAGTCTCTGCTTGAATATCTCCAGTGTTTCACTAGTGACTACCTCTATTGGAAGACTGTTCCATAGTGACACTACTTTCTGGCTGAACCAATATCTTACTTTTAAAAGATTCCATCTATCTAGCGTTAGCTGGAGTGCATGACCCCTAGGCTCGTACTTATTGTTCTTTTGTTTTAGGCCTAGTTCCTCCCACAATGCCCTATCCTGTAGCACCTATATACCATGCATATCCCCCCTAATTCTTCAGTAGTGCAGTGTACATAGATTCAAACTATCCAGTCTCTCTGAATATGTTTCCTCCCCATAACCTGCCATTACTCTTGTGACCCTTCTTTGTATATTTTCTAGTTTCTTTATGTCCCCTTTTTTTTGCAGTATTCCAGATAGGGATGTACCAGTGCTTGGTATAAGGGGACCAATACTTTGCTGTCTCTGCTGTTTATGTGGCACAGTATACAATTTAGGGATTGATTTGCTTTTTGGGTGATGAAGTTATAGTGCTGGCTGAACTGTAGATCATTTGTGACCCTGACCCCCAGGTCTCTTTCCTCATTTGATTGTGGTAAGTTATTGTTCCCAATATTATACATATGATACAGATTATGTTTCCCCATATGCATAATTATACACTTACCCATATTAAATTCTAATTTATATTTAATTGTCCATTGGTGTATATTATTTAGGGTCTCCTGAAGATTGTCACTATCTTCTTTTTTTATTTACTATTGCCCCAATTCGGCAGTCATCTGCAAACCTCATCAACCATACCTTACGCTGGCCACATTTAAAAGAGGATACATATATATTGAATAGGCAGGGACCTAGCATGGAGCACTGAGGGACCCCATTCGTCACCCTCTCCCAGTCTGATAGTAATCTATTTATCATGACTCTCTGACTCCTTCCTCCTAACCATGCCTCCACCCAGTTTGTTATGTTATTATCTATTTTGGTATTACTTAGAATATTCATTAATTCCTTTTGGGAGAGTTTGTCAAAGGCCTTGGAGAAGTCCAGGAAGGCCACGTCCATTGTGTTACCCTCATCCAAGGCTCTGCTAACCTTTTTGTAAAATGTTAACATGTTTGTCTGACATGATTTAGTTTTGGTGAACACGTGTTGAGTTGGATCTGTTAAACTGTATTTTTTCAAGTGAGATAAAATGTCATCTTTCAGGATTCTTTCCAGAATTTTACCTATGATGGATGTCAAAGTCACTGGTCTGAAATCTTCTGGTTTACTTTTTGAGCCCTTTTTTTTGAATATTGGTACTACTCTGACCTCCCTCCATCCCTGTACCACCTCTCCAAGGTCTAGAGATTTTTGAAATATGTGAGTTAGTGGTGGTGCCAAACTCTCTGTGAGTTCTCTGAGTACTCTCGGATGTATATCATCTGGTCCTGGTGATTCATTTATATTGATGTTTTGAAGTTGTTTTTTTTACACCATCTGGGTCTATTTTTATTTTCATGGGATTTGATTTAGGTTTATCCTCTCTAACACATATGGTACCCTTATTAAATATTGAACAGAAATAGCTGTTCTGAATATCTGCCTTTTCCTTGGCATTGGCTGTGTTCTGCTTGTTATTTATATATGGTCCTATATTGTATTGCACTTTTTTTTATTATTGATGTAAGTGTAAAAGGCCTTATAATTATCCTTGGTCCTATAGGCCAATTGTAACTCATAGTCAGATTTTGCTGTTATGATGACGTTTTTTAGTTTTTTGACTTTTTCTCTGTATACTATTATTCCTTCAGGGTTGTCCCTTTTGCATAGCATTTTAAATAGTTTGTTCTTTTCATTAACTGTTTTTTTTAATTTTGGAATTAAAACATACTGGGGTGCATGTTTTGTGCCCATATTTGGGTTTACTGGGTATGTTTGTATTCACGGCCATACCAATCTGTCCAATTAATGTGCCCCGCATCACATCTAATGTTTTGTTTGTAAATTCAGTTTCCCAATTCCAGTCCGTCATGTCCTTTTTAAGTGATAAGAAATCTGCTTTCCCAAAATTTAGCTTACATGTTGAACCCATTCTTTTGTCAGTAATATGCTCTTCCTTTATTTTGAAGAACACAGTGCAATATTCACTGTTTCCCAGTGACTATCAGCCGTGACATTGTCTACTTTGTCCTCCATATTGGTCAGTATGAGGTCCAGAATATTTCCTCCCTTGGTTGCTATATTTACTTTTTGTTCTACTCCCATCTGGTTTAGTGCATCTAGATAACATTTGTCATTACTGGTAGTACCATTTAATCCCTGCCAGTTAATTCCAGGCAGATTAAAGTCACTTGCTAGAATAATTTTTTTCTGCTGGGTTAATATTGGATAAAAAGTTTAACATTAGGGCATCGTCTGTTACTGAAATTGTGGGGGCCTGTATACCAATCCCAAATTTATTTTGGGCACTGTTTTAGGTAGTATTTTTACCCATAGTGTCTCAATGCTTGTTTGTTCCATTGACACTTGTTCACATTTTTAAAATCCCATATATATATATATATATATATATATATATATATGTGTATATATATGTGTGTATATATATATGTGTGTGTATGTCTATATATATATATAGCTATCCCCCTTCCTCTTCTTTTGGCTCTAGATCTAGAAAATAGGTTGTAACCTTTTATGTTCTTATCCCATAGGTCCCTTTCATCCCACCAAATTTCAGTTACAACGGCAATTTGTATATCATGGGAATCTAGCATATGTTGGAATTATTCAAACTTATTTGTGAGACTCCTAGTATTTAATAGCATCACATTCCAGCTTGTGTCTGGGTGGTTTTTAATGTTATTTATACCTATTTTAATTTCTGGTAGTTCCTGCTCCCTTCTCTCCAATTTAAATGAAACTTGATAACTTCATTTAATTTTCTGCCCAGAATTCTGGTTCCTGCTCTATTTGTGTGTAACTTGTCCCTTTTAAATACTGTTTTATTTTGAAAGATGATACAATTGTCCATGAAATCAATGTTTTATTCTTTGGAGAAGGAGCACAACCAGGTATTTATTTTATTTATTGCCCTGCTCTTGTGTATGTTGGGTCCATGTTCTGGTAGTATACCTGAGATAATAAGATCACCCCACCCCCCTTCTCTTTAATCCTATTAGTTATTCTAGTATAATTGTCCTGAATATTTGACATTCCATTTCTATGTAAGCTTCAGTTTAGTGTGTCTTCCTAGTCAAACATTGTGAAATAATAAGAAAATCTTTAACATCTACCCGAGCAACCACCACAACAGGCAATTTCTCAGTTTAATATCTCCGCCAAAAGATGGCATCTCAGGAGTGCACCTCCCTGTCATGCTGTACTACCAGTGTTAGTACTGGGATTTTACCTCAAGTTCCTGATGTGAGCTAGAACCCACAACCTTCTGATCTTCAGGCCTCTGAATCAAGTGTGACTTCTGAGCCACTGATAGTGACCCACTTATACTGATATACAGGATACCATTCATAAACAGCTTTAGAGTGGCAGGGTATAGCATTAACTAGTTAACCCCAAGTTTCTGTAGCATTTCCTGACCTCCATGAAGCCTTTCCTCTTGTGAGACAATTCCAGGAAAAAGATAATGCACAGTATAGATTCTGTGCCCCTGCCAGAGGAGAGGGACTATTTCCAGAACCAGGGCTAAAATGCTCTGTTTTGGGGTACTAAATAAACTTAGCATGTTTCAGCATCAGGTGGCCCCTCTCCTTTCTTGGAGGCACCAGGGAGCGGTGGGCCCAGTCAATCTCCAAAGTGAGTCACCAGGTATTTCAGGATCTGTGGTAGTCTTGACTGGAGGAGAGAGGCTACATCTTTGTTGTCTGCCTCCTCCAGAAACCCCACAAACCAATCAATCAATCAAAGACTTTATTTAACCAGGCTTGTCAACATTGAGAGAGCTCGTTTGCAACATGCTTCTGGACAAAAACAATATACACAAACCAGAGATTATTCCAGTAGTTTTAGACTTCAGATTCTTCAGCCTGGCACAGAGCAGCTTTTCCATGTGTTTAAGCTCGTGAATGTGGGCCACATGCCAAGAGTCCTAGTCATTATTATAAGATAAACAAGTTTCAGCATCTGTCATTCTGGTAGGGAGTGTTTTAATTTTGCCCTCAAGCCAGTAACAGCCAACGCGAATGTTATTTCTGTTAACACCATTTTCAGCATTATTTTCATTTTTTGCAGCATTGGCTGAGTTGCCAAGCCTTCTGGCAGTTGTCATCTGTCAGGAATCATGCTGCTGACACCACAGTTATTTAATGTAATGATTCAAGGAGTCAGGTTTAATAAACTGATGCTTGTGAAGAAACTAGTGCTGCTTTATAGTCAGCCCCTTATGACAAGAGATCTGGATAAACTGGCAAAATGGTTGGAAGAGTGGCAACTGGGGTTTAACACAAAAAAGTGCAAGATCATGCACATAGGGAAGAGAAACCCTGAAGCTACTTGTAGGTTGGGAGGGGAGTTGCTGGCAGTCACAAGGGAAGAAAGAGACTTGGGCATCATCATCACAGATGACCTGAAATCATCCAAGCAGACCACTAAAGCAGTAAGTAAGGCTAGGGGGTTGTTGGGGTGTGTTAGTAGGGGTATCACAAATCATAAGAGGGAGGTAATTATCCCTCTTTACAAGACAATGGTTAGGCCCCATCTGGAGTACTGCATGCAGTACTGGAGGCTGCACCTGCACAAGGACATTAACAAACTGGAGGCAGTCCAGAGAAGGGCAACCAAAATGGTGGAGAAACTGCACCAGAAAACATATGAGGACAGATTAACAAGCTCACTATGTATACCCTAGAGCAAAGGAGGGAGAGAGGTGATATGATCGAAACATTCAAACATCTTAAGGGCATTAAGAAGGTAAAAGAGTCTAACATGTTTCAATATATGAAAAATAGTAGGACAAGAGGATACAGCATGAGATTAGAGATAGGCCAAGTAAGGGATAATGTGAGGAATTTCTTTTTCACAGAAAGGGTGGTGGATGCATGGAACGGCCTACTTCAGGAATTGGTGGATATGAATACATTGCAGGGCTTCAAACAGGCATGAGATAGGCATAAGGGAGCAATACAGATGAGTATGAATAGACAGGCCATTGACAGAGTAAATGCCTATGGCACATTCATAAGGTAGAAAAAATGTACAGACTGGATAGGCCTTGCAGTCCGTATCTGCCGTCAACTTCTATGTTTCCATGTTTCTATATGATTTGAGAAAAATAGATTTTTATGTGGAAAAGAGCTCTTCTGTTGCAGCCATGGCAATAAGGCAGACTTTCTACTGTATACCAGCTATTTATTTATTTTTCCAATATGTAAGAGGAAGCCAGATGGAGTGAAGTCCTTCTTGCTTATTTTAAATTGCTAGCAGGCTAAACTGAGCTGACTCGGAGAGTTGCTGTGCCACAGGACTGAGGAGGGGAACTCAGTCACACAGTGGAAGGAAGCAGGAGCAATGTACAGAGGGAAGTAACCTTTTCTTTTATTTTTCTTACTTTATGGAGGTGTGCACTAATGGGGCCTAAGGGATGGGGCTGAAGTTTCCTACAGGGGGTCTGACTGTCTCGTGAGAGATGCTGGGTCCTGCCAGTACCCAAGGCAAGTACAGCCAGGAAGCAAAGGATCATAGGATCATGGAATTTAATATATGTCTGGCAGAATGGTGTGGAGCTATGGGGCTTTGACTGGCGGGGGGCTTGGGGGGCAACATGGGATAACAAAAGTCTGTACTCCTCTGTTAGGCTTCACTTGAGCAAGGAGGATTCCAGTGTCCTGAAGCAGAAACTGGGTGAGTTCATTACATCCAAATATAATTTAAACTGATTAAGGGAGGGAGGATTAGCCTTGGGCAGCAAACAGAGCCACAAGGAGAGGGGGGCCATGTGCTCCCCCCCAGCTAGTGAAGAAGGGAGGTTGGGGCATTCAAAAGGTGGAGGAGGTAGACAGCAGAGTGATAACGGGGTTAGCAAGGGATCAAGCTAGAAGGTGGTTTCCCTAAATGCAAGGATCTTGGGGAACAAAGTATCTAAGCTCCAAACATTAATGGCAGAAGGGGAGGTGGATATAGCTGCTATCACCGAGACATTGGCCAACCAGCACCATGACTGGGATATCATGAAACAGACCATATCGTAGTGATAGGTCAAAAGAGAAGGGCGAAGGAGTTGCTTTACTTGTGAGGGAGGGGAAAGTGAGTAGTAAGGTGGAGGGTGACGAGGGTAGGTTGGAAACCTTATGGGTTCAACTGCAGAACAAGAAAGGCAAAAGGGTCAGACTGGGGGTTGTGTACAGACCACCCTCACAGTTGGAGGACATTGACAGAGAACTTGTGGATCAGATATGGAAACTCTGTAGCAGGGGTGGTACTGTGGTGGTTGGGGATTTCAATCTACCAGGGGTGGATTGGAGAACCATGTCTACCAGGAGCACTAGGGAACAGGTCATTCTGGATGCCTTCCAGGAAGTATTCCTGTCACAAATGGTGGAGGAGTCAACAAGGGAGGGGAACATTTTGGACCTTGTGCTGACAGAAGGAGACCGTGTGCAGGTAATAGGGTCTGAGGACCCCCTAGCAGGCAGCAACCACCATACAGTGTGGTTCTCCCTGAATCTAGGTAGGGAGGGGGACATCTACAAGAACCATGATAGTGGACATCAAAAGGGCTGACTTCAGCAGGATGGGTGACATCCTTAGAGGACAGTTAGCTAGCATCAGCCCAGACATGGATACCATCCAGAAATGGGCCATCCTGAAGTCTGGTCTGGTAGAGGCTACAAATGCCTGCACAAAGATCCGTAGTAAGAAGGCAGGGACCAAAAAGCAAAGCTGGTGGTCCAGGAAGGTGCAGATAACAGTGAGGGAGAAAACGACTCGCTTCAGAAGATGGAAGAGGTCAAACACAGTGGAGGACAGGGAGGAATATGCAAAGAAAACCAGAGAGGTGAGCAGGGTTGTGAGGGTGAACAAGGCTTCAAAGGAACTGAAGCTTGCATGCAGGATAAAGGAGTGTAACAAGGCCTTCCTCAGGTACATAAGGGCGAAGAGGAGCTGCAAAGAGCAAATCACCAGGATCAGGAAAGATGGATGGTGTGTAGAGAAGATGGCTGAACAGGAAAAGGTGCTCAATGAGTACTTCTGTTCAGTCTTTACCTGGGAGAGAGATGGGCCTATTCCACAAGGGCATGGCAAAGCAGGTGAGGGAGGAGAAATGATAGTTTATGGAAAGATACCTTTGAGTGGAGTGTTGGAGGGCCTTAAGTCATTAAAGATGGACAAGGCACCAGGGCCAGATGGGCTACACCCTAGAGTCCTAAGGGAGCAGGCTGAGGTCCTGGCAGCAGCACTAGCAGACTTGTTCAATACTGTTCAAGACTGAGTGCATACCTCAGGACTGGAGGATGGCACATGTGGCACCCCTGCATAAGAGCTGCCCCAAGGACTAGCCAGGTAACTATAGGCTGGTCAGACTTATGTCCATTGTGAGTTAGCTCATGGAGATGATCCTAAAGAAATGGTTGGTGACCTTCTTGGAAGTGAAAGGTCTTAAGGATGACAGACATCGTGGATTCGTCTCTGGAAGATCATGTCAAACAAACCTGGTTCACTTTTCTGAACAAGTTGACAAAAGCACTCGATGGCAGTTGGGCGGTTGATGTCCTGTATCTGGACTTCAGCAAGGCCTTTGACTCGGTACCACATGTCAGATTAGTTAGTCAATTAAGGAACCTGGGACTGGGCAAGAAACTGGTTAGGTGGGTAGGTAACTGGTTGTGGGACAGACATCAGAGGGTGGTTATAACAGGGGGAACTCTCAACTACCAGGGCAGTCACCAGTGGGGTCCCACAAGGATCAGTGCTGGGGCCAGTGCTGTTTTAACATCTGCATAGCCAATATAGCAGTTGGGGTTAAGAGCAATATCAGCCTATGCACTGATAAGAGCAAGATAGGTGCAGTGGTGGATGGGGTGGAGGGAGGAAAAGATCTCCAGGAAGATTTGGTAAGGCTTGGGCAGTGGTCGGACACTTGGCAGCTGGGTTTCAATGCTAAGAAGTGCAAGTTCATGCACTTCAGAGCCAGGAATACAGGTTACAGTTTGGTAGGAGTGCAGCTATCTGTCTCTGAAGAGGAAAAGGATTTGGGGGTAATGGTCACCAGGAATATAAACTGTCTCAATGTAGGAAAGCAGTGGCAAAAGCCAATAGAATGCTGAGGTGCATTGCTAAAGGAGTTATCTCTAGGAGGGAGGAAGTCATTCTGCCATCATACAGATTACTGGCAACTGATGAGGCTGCACTTGGAGTACTGTGTGCAGTTCTGAAACACATACTTAAAGGAGGATATCAGACTATTGGAGGAGGTCTAGCAGAGGGGAATGAAGATGATCAGAGGAAATTAGGGGAAACCTTATGAGGATAGGTTACGGGACCTCAATGTGTACTCACCGGAGGAAAGAAGGGAAAGGGGTGATAGGATCAAAACCTTCAAGTACTTAAAGAGCATAAACAGAGTTAGTACAGAGGCCATGCTTTGAGTAAAGGGAGAGGGGATTACTAGGGGGGCAATGTCTGAAGTTGGAGGGGTAGATTCAAGAGAGAAATGACGAGGCACTACTTCACGGACAGAGTGGTAGCGGAATGGAATGCACTTCCTAAAGAAGTAGTATCTCTAAAAACAGTGGAGAGCTTTAAAAGGGGGTGGGATAGGGCAAAGAGCAAGGTACTAGTCAGTGGGAAGCTGAGCGGGAAGGGGAAGGCAGTAAGGGACAAGGAGGACGATAGTCAAGCAAGGGGTGGGGGGCAGCAGGAGTCTAAACTGTGTGCTTCACAATTGAGCAGATGTGATAGACCACTTGGCCAGTACCTGCTGGCATTTTCATATGTTCATATCATTTTAATTACCAATATTCTCTATAGTCATCCATACTGTCTCTGTGTGAAAATATGCCACAATATGTATTGTATATAATGCACATGTTGTTAAGCCTGGCATGAAGGTTTTCAGACAACAGCTTTGAATGTTTGCCATTCAAATTACATTGCAACTGGCATTGTGAATAAAGCAATAAAGTAGTTACAAGGAGATTTGCTTGCCTCAGGACAGTTAAGCTTTCTAGTGATGAACAGGAAAGGGCTTCTGATTTCCCCTTTTACCGAGAATCTCTGTTTGGAGATAGAACAGATGTGTACTGTACACGGAGAAGGTCAACAAACAGAAACTACACAATTTTTATAAACTAGGATAGCAGAGGATATAGTTACTGTATTTTAGGTCTAATTCTAAGGGAGGTTATGGGAGGGGTGCCAAAAATTTACCCTAATTTCAGTCTGATTATTCTGTAGCAAGGAGTGCTACTACAGGTAAAGGTAAGGGTGCTCCTATAAAAACTAATGCTTGATTACTGTTTCCATGAAGCCACTCCCCTAGCTCAGGCAATAGGTAGTCTTTTTTCCTTTTAGAGAACCTACAGTATGAAAATGGGAAACAAAAATGCAACAGACTGGTAGGTCCTGGACATAAAAGAGGGACTTCCCCTATTATGTGTAAACATTTTGAAATGTCATATCATTACAAAACAAGGGGCACTATCCTCAGAAAATCTGACTTTGCTTCAGATGGAAGTAGAAAAGTCGCAGGGCTGGATTTTCAATGCCCTGATGCAATCTGTGACAATGGCAGCTTGTCCCGAGTGTGGGTGCATCCATGACCTTGCGCCCAATATTCTATTCCACAGGATCCTGGTGCCACAGTCCAGCAGCTTGCGGCAAAGGTGGTGCTGAGCGAACAGATGGTGCACCCACCCGGAATGCCACAAAGGCAGTGGGGTGTCTGCAGCACCCACAGACAGGCATAATGCTGGCTAAAGCACCCCACCCCATACCACCATGCCTCCCCTGTCCCCTAACTAGATTCAGTAACAGGCACAGGCCTCCTCACCCCACCACAGCCACCGCATGGCCTGTCAGTGCACATACCATATACTGTATACAGTACGCACACTGACAATTCATTCGGTGGCCGGTCATGGTGGGGTGAGAAGGGCTGTGCCAGTCATCGAAACATGGGTATGGAAGGGGGGGTGTGGGGTTGTGGGCACTATGTGCTGAGTGGGGGGGCATCAGGTGGAGTACATCCAGCACATGGAAAGTCAGGGTGGGAAGGGGGGCTACTAGATCATCAGGGAGCCCCCATCCTGGATGGATCTGGGCAGGCCTCACAGTGGCATATACCAGATGACCCTCCCAGGAGATGCCTAAGTACTGTTAGACCAGCCCTTCGCTTTCCTACAATCAAAACTCCAGGTGCTTATTTGTGGTCCTTTTCCTTTCCCTTTCCCTTCCACTGTGAACACTAAGTGGAAGTATTTTTTCAATATGTCTGCCTTTTGTTGGTCCCCCTCTGTACAGTCTTTCCTCCATCTTTATTCTTGCAGTCCCTCTTTTTGTCCTCCTTTTTTGCTAAAATACCTAGACAATGTCATGTCCACTTTTGATACTGACTGAGCTATTCTTTTTTCAATTTGCACCTTTGCACTCCTTACTGGTTTCCCTGCCTCCCTCTGTTTTCCCTGATACATTTCCCCATCCTCCCCTTTCTGGGTATCCTTATACCTTCTGAATGCTACTCCTTTAGCCTTTACTTTTACTGCCATCTCTTTTGAGAACCACTGTTCCTCCAACCCCACAGGTCATCTCCCCCAGCCAGGTCATTCTTGAGTTATCCATCCTTATAAAATCTACCCTTCTGAAGTCCAGGATTCTCACCATTTTGTGGTAAGATTACACAACTGTTCTTATGATGAACTGCACTGTAGGATGATCACTGGTCCTCAGATGGCTTCCCACCTTGATGTCCACAACACTATCCTGATGGCAAGCAGCAGTTCCAGTATTGCCCCATTATGAGTGGGTTCACTAACTAGTTGCCAGAGGACTGCCCTGTGCAAGAAGCTGAGGATGTCACTGCTTCTAGCTGAAGCTGCAGCAGGGAGTTCCCAGTCTACATCTGACAGATTGAAGTCCCGTACCATCAACACCTTCCCTTTTTCAGTCATTCTTCCAATTGCTCTGAACATTTCTTTACCTAACTCCTCCCCTTGTGCCAGAGGCCTGTAGATAACGCCTGTCCAGATAGTGGCTCCATTTCCTGACTCGAGAGTGACATACAGCACCTCTGCTCCCCAAATTCCCTGTATCTCCATTGCCTTTAAGCTTTCCTTCACATAAAGCACAACACTGCCTCCTTTCCCTCCCAGCCTGTCCTTTCAGAACAGTACGTAGCCTGGTCTGGCCATGTCACATTCATGGTTGTTAGTACACCATGATTCAGTAATGATCACAATGTCCAGATTGGCCTCTGCCATGATGGCCTCAAGGTCTTGAATCTTATTTGCCAGACTTCTAGAATTAGCACACATGGCCTTTCAGATTTTGTTAGCTTTGTGTTTCTCCCACCTTTTTCCTTTTGCCCCCTCTTTCCCCTTCTCTTTTGATGTTTTTTCTTTGCTTCCTCCTTTGCTGTCACCCTACATCCCTGATTAACTTGCATCCTTGGGGATTCTCTCCCCTTGGAATCTCCATACTCTCTAAGTCAGCCTGTGTGGAGTGGCAGTTTCTGACTTTCCTTTTTATTTTAACTGCCCCCCCGGCTAGTTTAAATGTTTTTCAAAGTAACATTTAAACCACCCACTAAGGACTTAATACCACAAAACAAGAGGAAATCTAAGAGCAAACTTTTAATGACCACAGGAGAAGAATGTTTAAGTTCAAAGATCTGATCTTACTTATGTGCTGACACTTGTTGGATATAGGTTTGACTCCCACCGCATCTGTGACTGTAGAGATGCAAGTGGTAGACCCTTCACTTTAAATAATGCCTCTACAGAAGAACTTATAATATAGATTTCTGTCTTTTGATTGTTGACTATTGAAATAATTTACTTTTTGACTTTGACACCAGGCAGAGGCTTGCTAGAGTCTCTCTCCTGTTAATTTCATGATGATGTACAGTCTTAAATCATTATCTGTTGGGGAGGAAGTTGTTACATTTTTCCTGTTTTTTTAGTTTAAATAATTATAAAAAGAGAGAGCCTGCATTCTCAACAGTATCATATTTTCTTCCAGACAGTACACCTTAAGCCTTATATATTTGTAACTTTTCAAAGTTTATTATGTAGTCTGCTTGGTTTTGTGCAGTGCAACCATGTTAGTGTGCAACTACATTATTATGCTATTTTTCATTGTATTTGGCATATTCTATTGGTATTAGACACTGTTATGCATGATATTTTCTCTAGATATTTAATACAATGCTTAGATAAAAAAGGAAATAATTGACTTCAAGATTTCCAGATTACTTTGGGGGTCGGGGGCAAATCAATAAACTTTAGTAAATTATTTTCAGTAAATTTAATTACAAACTAACTTATTACATTATATCTTAGTTGCGTATATTTAGACTTTCACTTGAACTACTAAACATAGAATATGGAATATAAAAGCTATTACTTAAATGTATTAGGAGTATCTCAGGGTTACTTAATAAAAATAGTGTATTGTTTCCTTGTAAGCTAAAGAATTTCTTGCTAATTGCTTTTGGTTCTATAAAATGTTAAACTACAAACGTATAGTACTTTTTTCTTGTAGAAGCTCTGCCCATTAATGACACTTATATTAGTGCTATGAATTAAATGATAGCGGTTTCCTATTGCTGTAGAGTTAATCTATTTATGTTATATTTTACTATTACTCACAGCACTACTGTGATTCATCATTTAAAAAATGTAATATTTAATTTTATTTTTAATAAATACTATAAATAAAGGTTAGGAATGAGTACAATTAGTTAAACCAGACCACCTGACATAAGTTGTCACCAGCAAAATCTATTACAAAAAAGTTTGAAGGAGCAACCTAACATACCAAAAAAACACAATTTCAAATGTTAAAAGCATGCTTCAAACCCATCATATCTTAATTGAAACAGTCTGTAACTATAGCCTCTTCAAAGCACAACACTATCAACTACAACAACCAGAAATGCCTTACACTACACAAAGAACCAGTTTCATGTTGTTCCCTACTGTTCTCACAAAATGTTTAGGTCCCTTAATGTCGCTCCAGTTTGGTCTCACCAGACACTTTCCTCCCTGCTGCTTCCATTCTTTGGAAACTGCTACTCCTCATGCTGTCATTCAAATGTCATCGTGAAAACAGTAGGGAATACCTAAAGCTGCTCCACCTCCTTTTCTAGGGTCAACCAAAAGGACACACCCAGCCTCCTCTGCCGGAGCATGCACGTGTGCTGAGTGCACCATGCATGCCCACATGGAACTACACTTATGCACGGTACTGCACACATGCAACAATCCTTGTTAAACTCAGAAATGGCTGGAGCTGTGATACAACAGTTAATGTACTAGCCTAATACTTTATACACGTGCAGTAAATGGTATAAAACAATGCTATGTAAGTGGGTTTAGAGGTGCATACATTTATTTGCAGAAGAAGCCACTCAGGTATCACTCTCATGTTTTACTGACTTCATTAGTCCTCCTCGATGGGTAGATTTATTTCCCTATTTCAATATACAGCATACTTAGTACCTATAATTTATTCTGTGTATCTGTCTCCGTCTCTGTCTCTCTCTCTCTCTCTCTCTCACACACACACACACACACACACACACATATATATATTTATTTATACAATAGGAGTGAGCTATATTTTTCACTGATAAAAGCATGTATTACTACCACAGTGAGATAAAAGCAAGCCCAGGCTGACACAGTGATGATAAATGATGTTTGTACATACTGGCCCAGATATTCAAACTGCACCCAAAAAGTACGCAACAGTAGAAGCAAGCGCAAGTCCACTGCGCCCATGTGCAAGAAGTGCGATATTCAAAAACTGTGCAGGTCAAGATGCGCCTGCGGCACATGACTGAATATCATGCCAACTGTGCCATAGCACAACAAGGGGTGTGCAGTGGCACAGTCCAGATGCACCATAGCACAACCAGGGATGCTTAGTGGAGCAGGGCAGCAGTGCAACAGCACAACCAGGGATGCGCAGGGACAGGATGCAGGGGCCCACCACCCATGCCACAGATGGGCAGAAGAGCACACAGCACAACAGACATCACCCCCCCACACCCCATGCACTACACAACTGGTGGAGAGCTGTAATAACTACCTGCCCATGGATACCAGCAACAAACCCACAGCCTGGGAATGGTGCCCCAGCACACACCCTGGCAAGCTGTGACTGGCACACAAGGAGGGCCGACCACCCCGTGCCACACCATCCCACCAATTCAGAGCACACCCTGCACCATGATCCCCAGACACCCTGCCCAGGAGCAGCGTCCACCAGTGCAGGACACCAGATGCATGCCACCACCCCCACTGTGACAATGTAACCATGTGCACTACAGAACCATGCAAGGCAGCCCCACCACGAGCACCCATCAGTGGGTGGCAGCACACAGCGATGCAATGACTGCATACACAGTGCCACCATGCATGTCCCCCCTGAGGTACAGCTGAGAGAATGACCATGCGTCAGCACAC
This sequence comes from Neoceratodus forsteri, assembly GCA_016271365.2. Lineage (NCBI taxonomy): Eukaryota > Metazoa > Chordata > Ceratodontiformes > Ceratodontidae > Neoceratodus > Neoceratodus forsteri. Next base: position 106,296,720 of record CM057457.1, read on the forward strand.
GAGGTACCCACACATGACAGGGCATGCCCGGACCCCACCACCAGTGGTACAGCACCCTGCACACCCTCCCAAGGACACACCCTGACCCAGCACTGGCCACAACAGCCAGGGCAGACACCCACAGTGGTGCATGGAAGCATGCACCACACAGGATGCAACACAGTGCATGGACAAACACCCACCCAGACCCAAGGGCACACCAACACAGGGACACAGTAGTGGGGCAACCGAGCCCCCAGGGTGTGGTGACAGAAACCGTGTACACATGGCCAGCACACATCCATGGCACAGGAGTGCCAGCCACCCTGCATGGGCACCATGGAGCTGTACACCATCAGTATGCACCCGGAGTAGAAGTGACAGTGGTGCACATCCCCTGCGACACACACAAGTGACAGCATGGAGGTGGGACAACAGCGGAGGCCACAGTGTCACCCAAGGCAGACATGCACCACACCAGTGACAGGAGGCAACCCAGCATTGTGCCAGGTACTGTGGCTGTCCAGCATGGACAGCCACCACTGACATGCCAGCAGACCGTGCAGGTCACAGACATGCAAGGATGTCAGCTGCACAGGCCATGGATGGTCTGACAGGTGCACCATGGACACAGAGCATGCACTGTGGACCACTGCACACAGTCATCCAGTGCACAGGGAACAACACACACACCACAGACAGTGACTGATAGCTACTCCAACACCATAGTCACTTCCCCATGGACACACACACATACGCACATGACTGCACCACCCCTGATGCCATGCACACCACTGCAGCTGAGCACCCATAGCCTAGCTGCAGTCAGAGGCCCCACAGTAGGCATATCAAAGCAAATGTATGTAACACATCAAATAAAACTATATACATATATTTACAAAGGTTGGGGAGGCCACAAACAAGGTGGGGGTGGGTAAGGGGCAGGGTGAACAAATAGTAGAGGGAAGGAGGGGTTTGAGAGTGGGTCAAGGGGGGTATCAGAAATCAGGAGCATTAGTATCCTCAGCGGGAGCCCCGCTCCCTGCTCTGGCTGCTTCTCCTGCCATGCCACCATCATACTCCCAGCCGGTCTATCCTTTCAAGGATCTCCAGGAAGGCCCTGGCAACTTGCAGGATCTCCTGCAGTGTATCCCTGATTGCCTGCAGCTGCCATCCACCTAGGACAAGGGAACAGAGTCAATAGGTGTGAATGCACAGCCCCATGCAGCCCACCCACTGTGCATGGCAGACGGCCATGAGACATGCCTCTGTGATGGTGTGTGACCATCCACAGTGATCGTGTCCACAAGATCTGCCCACCCAGGTGCACACAGTCATGCGGACTGCTGCACACACCCACCAGCCAAGTCCTACACAGCACCACTGTGGCTGTTCAGTGACATGGCTATGCGGTGCGAAGGCAGTGGCAGAGCCATGTACCTGGTGCATGCATGGACCACCACTGATTCCCTCCCAGACATGCAGTGCCACTGGACAGTGCTGACTGTACCAAGTTGTGTGTATGGCAGTGGTGTCAATGGATGGTGGCCATGCCCCGCTGCCTGCCCTGTTACACAGCATGCAAAAGTAATCATGGATGTAAGGCACTCACCATTATCAGGTTGGTCCCTGCACCGGTCTTGTCCGGCCACCCTCTCGGAATGCTGTGGCTCACGGCACAGCCTCCCCTCCCTGGCATGCCGGCGCTCCTCTGGGCCTAGGGTGCAAACATGGAGAGAGGAACATCAGTACAATCTGGAAGTAAAGTCCCCCCCATGTGTGTGCAATCCCACACAGCCATATCCATCCTCCCCCCACCCTGATACCACCACGATGGCCCACACTGGACAGCCCCCCCCATGTGCTGGACACATGCCACCATGATACCCGTATGGACATTATCAGTGTATGGATGGGGCACATATCTAGCCATGGCATCACGCCCCTCCTGGCGTGTGCCCACAGGTGGGCAGGCCTTTCCATGTCCCGGTGCTGCAGGTCACCATAGAGGTGCCTGCACTGCTCTGCTCTCTGCTTTATGCCAGTGTCCTCCTCCAGGGCCATCACCACCTCCTCCCACACTGCACTCCTGGCCCTGTTCAGGGGTGCCTCCCCGAATAGGGCAGCAGCATGGGGCTCCACTAACGGCATCATATTGGCCAGTTCCATTTGGCTCCAGATGGGTGCCCGTCTCTGTGCCATCCTGCAATGTTTCAGTGTCAAAATGGCACTCTGTAGCGCACATTCGCCATGTGCGGATGCTGCGCGGTAATGCACTGCCATTCCCCATCGCACTGTCGCCGAACAGCGTGATAGAGTTGCACCCATGAGGATGCATGGTGCCTAGGGGCAAAGGTCAGCACAGGGTCAGGGGTCTCTTGTGCACGGACTGCCACAGCGCGATTGGTACTCACTGTGTGTAGCGCAGTAGGGCACCTGTGTGCCACTTCCTGTAGCGGCCTACCATGCTGTGGTCCCAGTGCGCCTACAGCACCCCAGTGCCAGAGCACCATACATGCAAACAGTGCAGTAGCACCACTGGCACAATGGTGGTCATGCCTTGCATTGCCTCCTATGCACAGCACGTCAGCAGCATGGCAGGCATCAGCACCCCGGGCATGCACCATTCGGTGTCCACTGCACATGTCACAGAAATGTGCCCTTGCCTGAGCACGTTCAACACAATTGTGCAAAGTGCAACAGTGCGATATTCAGCCGGCATATGCTAATCACCTAATCAGCTGTTCAATGGCACAGATGCAGCATTAGCATCCGCTAAATTAAACGCCTCATTTTGCATCGTTGCGCTATATAGATGTGACATTGGGCTGCAGAGGCCATAGTCTGTTATTGCAGTCTGTTGTGGTGAGTTGCATGCTGTTTGGGAGTGTGGACTGTGGTGTGTGGGACATGCATGGGACTGCACAGTCACAGGTAAAACCTCTCATTCCCACAGGATCAAGAATGAGCTATTGTGAGGTGGAGGAAGAGGAACAGAGATGTGGGAGTAAGAGGAGGCCTAATTTCATCAAGGCAGAAACAGATGCCCTGTTTGAGGCCTACCTTTACTAGGAGCCATTGCTCAGCGGACAACAGGGAACACCACAGGCCCATGCTGCTGCATTGGAAGAGGTGGCGTGTGCCATCAATCTGCATGGTAGCCACCAGTGGTCCATGCAGGAGTGCAAAAAGAAGATGGGCACGGACAGGTGGAGGATTAAGGACAAGGTGGCTGCTATCAGGGCAGCACGGGCTGCGACCGGTGGGGGACAGCCGGCTGTGCAACGCCTGACCCCACAAGAAAAGCAGGTTGCTGGCAGCATGTGGTGTTGTGCCATCGAGGGTGTTCCAGGTGATGGATTCCAGATGGGTGGTAGCTCGTCACTGCATGGTAGGTCCTGATCTGTCACTGGGGGGGAAGACAGGGTAGGGCAGATACATTAATGCTACTGTGTTCCCTTACAGCTCCTGAGCATCTACATGGGTCAGCGGTGGTGGACTTGTCCACTGAGGGCGATACCATGGACATAGAGGAGGGCCCATCCACCTCTACAGGTGTCCAATGGTCAGGGTGACAGTAGGCCCACCTGGCTGCCCGGACTGATGTTGGTGGATCAGGTGTGGAGGAGGCCCTGCTCATGTCCCAGCATGCCAGCGTCCATGGATGCCATCATGCTGAGACTCGGACTGGTGCTGGATCCATCACTGATGATGATGGAGCATGACATCACAGTTCCAGCCTGTGCCTGTCCCAGTGGGGCAGCACTGGTGTGTGTCCAGGACAGTGGGGCTGTTGCAGCCACTGTGGTGGGACGGTTGAGCCCTGGAGAGCGGCAGCTGGAGGGGCAGTGTCAGCAGTCAGCCAATGGCCATGGGGGTACAGTGTCTAGGGGTGGTGTAAGTGCACCACCTGTGGACATGCCCAGGCATGGCCCTGGTATGCAGTGCCCACCCTCAAGGGTGCTGCCCATCAGAGCCGTGAACACCGTGAGGGACAGCATGCCAATCAGGCAGATGACCTCTTAGAAGAGCACACCCGCATACTCCAAGGTTCAGTCGATCAGCAGTTGCTGCTTGTGATGGTGGTGGATGCACTCAGTGTGGTCCTGCACCATGCAGAGGAGTGGTGCAGCAGGGATACCGGTCTGCTCCTGGCAGGGATAGACTGGATGTGGGAGGATGGGACCACTGCCATTGACAGGCTGACAAAGACAATCATAGCTGCCATGTGTACAGTGGGACACAGTTGTTGCCCATCGACGCAGAACTACATAATGAATTGTCCACCCCGCTCCGGCGCAGTAAACACCCTCTTGTCGACACCGGGTTCAGCTGTATGCTGCATCCCGAGCATGCTCTGGCGAGGGTACGTTCAGTGTGCTGCAGACCCTCTGTAAAGCATGGTCATGTTATGCAGCGAAACCCCTGGGGGACCGTCGGTGCCACCCCATGAGGCCATTGGTCAGTCTGTCACTTCTGGCAGTTCTCGGCAGGGCCGCCCATGTATCCGTGGTGGCCGTGGCACTGTGGCATGTGACTGACCTTTCTACCACCAAGGCTACTGTCTGATGCTGCCCTGTGTGCAGTGTGTTGTTCAATGTGCAATGCACGGGTGGGGTACCCGACCCTGCACACCCACACACACACGTTCCATCTGCACACCCTGCTGGCTGCTGTCCACTGTGGCATGTGCATGATGATGCCTGCGTTACGCTGTCTGCCACTGTGCAAAGGTGCCCAGCGTCTGACACACGCACAATGACAGGTACTGAGCGTGGTGATCTGTGGACATGTGTGCGGCTAGGGCTGGTGGTTGGGGTCGGCGTGCCTCCTACCCTTTGTGCATGTCTTGTGGGTGTGTGTGTGTCTGTGTGTGTGCGACCACATGCTATGTTACACCTTGCCCATCTCTGATGGCATGTTCAGTTCCATGCTCAGCCAATTCCCTTTATGACATGCACCCCTGGGGTTTGTCCATGCATGTTTGTGGGTTGTGCCCTTGCCACTGGTGGTTACACATGGCCCCATGATTATCTGGGTTGGTTGAAGTGCTCTTCTGTGATGGTGTCGTGGTGCAGTTGTGCCATCCAGATCAGTTGGGGGTCCCTTTGACCAAGGGGGAACTGCCCATCACCATCTTCACCAGCATCCTCATCGTCCCCATCGCTGTCCCCCTCTTTGACCTGTACGGCTATCCCACAGTCATTGGCCATGTGTGCAGGATGAAACAGGACAGGAATAGTCCACAGGCCATTGCAGGGCTGTACTGTAGGCCACTGCCAGACATGTCCAGGCAATGGAAACATGCCTTCAGCATCCTGAACACCCACTCGATGACATTGCGTGTGGTGGCATGTGCCTCATTGTAGCGTTGCTGTGATGGGGTCACGGGCTGCTGGTATGGTGTGAGCAGCCAGGGACGGAGTGGGTATCCACTGTCACCTGTGTGTAGAGGGTGGACATTAGTTTGGAGATCAGTGTCACCCTGCCATGGGTCATCTAGGCCAGTAACCATGTCACCTCTGACTATGCCCTTCCCTAGCTCCATGTCTTTTTGCGTGATTTGCATACTCACCCACTAGGTGGCCAGTGAGGAAGTCCCCACTCTCGAACCTGTTGCACAGTGCAGACTGGTGCCAGATGAAGGCATCATGTGCTCCCCCAGGGTGCGTGGCACAGACATTGATTATGCGCCCCCTGGCATTGCACACCACCTGGCAGTTGATGCTTGCATACCCCTTCTGATTTATGTATGCAACCTCTTCAGGGCCAGGTGGTGTGAGGATGGCCACATGGGTGCAGTCTATTGCCCTGAGCATGCCAGGCATATGTGCTACCCAGTGGAGCTCCTGTATGTTTTCTGTGCACTCCGCCGGTGTGCTGGGGAAACAGATGTACTCCGCAGCATGTGGCAGCAGTGTGCTGAGGAATTGGGTGAGAAGGCATGATGCGGCTGACCGGGTTATGCCTGTCGTGTCCCCTGTTGGTCTCTGGAAGGTACCTGTGGTGAGCAGGCAGATAACAGCTGTCACTTTGGTCTCCACTGACAGAGTATGGCTCCTTCATGTAATCCCTGCATCACATCACTGCACAGCTCATAGAGCCACCTCAGGATCACCCAGTTCAGGCAGTACTGACCCACGATCTCAGTATCAGTGTACAGCTCAAAGCTGGTGCGGGCTCGGTACTGCCTGGTGGAGGCATACCACCGATGGGCCCTTCCCCAGCCACACCCACCTTCTGCCTGCCTTCTTACCCCCCTCATTACTGCTTCCATCTGGATGGTGGCACTGGCCATGTCCCTGACTTGTGTTACCCCTACTGCAGCTGTTTTACTGTTCCACCCCGCTGTCCTTACTGCTACTTCCCCTGCACCGGGAACACCTCCCAGTAGTGGCCGAATTGCCCACTGTCTGTGCCCTCAGTGCTGTGTGGCACTTCCCAATTTTGTCCTGTGCAGTGGCACAGGCTCCCCACACCTTCCCTGTTCCTGGTGGTTCCAGGTGCTCCGTCCTCCGCCTGCCCTGTCCTGCTCACAGTTGCTGTGTGCCTGTGTGCTTGCTTGCAATTCACCAACATGTGGCTTCCCTGTAGTGTTCTTGTGCCTCTCTCTTGTTCCTTTTTATTTTGGATCATTTCCGTTATCACACAACTTCTGCTTGCTCCCCTATTGCACATGGCGCATGTTGTTGAATATCGCACTGCGCCTTTTATTCATGGATCCTCCCCCTTCAGTTGCACATGCATTCATTACCATTGTGCTCTTGAGCATTGTGATTTGGGGGGCACATCTGCCTCCCACTGAATATTGCACAATGGCGCATTTTCGGACTTGCGCTGGCACATCCCTGTTGCGCATGGTGCAACCCTTTTGAATATCTGGGCCACTGTGCTTACTTCACCAGCATTTATTCTCACTGTGGTGATGTCACAGACAAGCCCATTAACTCTCCTTCAGTGCTGCAACTTGTTTCAGCTCATTACAACAAATGAAATTCACCTGTCTTTCAAGTACCTGAAGCCCCAACACCAGGTTTGCTGCATTCTGTCTCACGCTCATATGCTGAGAAGATCTCTAAAGTTCCTACTAGAAGAAAAAAAAAGAAAGAGCACTGACTGCTAAATGCACCAAACCATGCAGACTCAAAGCAGCAAGCATACTTGGATACAGCTGAACTATACTGGAAGAATAAATAAATTCTCCTTAAAGAAGAAAACAAAACCAATGAATCTGGAAGAAGTTTTTTTATCTTGCACAGAGTTTGAAAACAACACAGAACCACTTTAGAAAAGCCTATTGTATAAATTGCACACATGATGTGCAGATCATGTGATATGTGAAATATCTTCACTTGTGAACAGTGACCTCTGGATACTCTCACTCGTGCCTTCGGCACTCGTGAGTATCCAGAGGTCGCTATTCACTCATAAAGATATTTCACATATCACAGTCCTGCCCATTATTTATCTCATATATATCTATATCTATATCTATATCTATATCTATATCTATATCTATCATGACCCTAGATATATGAAATATGGTAAATACTGTGTATACACAATCTAAAATATTACCAAACTATCAAGTTGTTAGACAGTTGGTTGATGTCATTGTAAACTATGCAGAAACATTTATCTTCTGAAGAATATTCTTTAAACTTTAGGTACAGACTTTTAATGTGGCATGCAGTGTTTTGGACCATTTCAATTTCCAGTCCAGCTTGTAAAATGAATCGAGATATTTCATGTATAACAGGCAGTTATTAAATGCAAATTCCATTTTGATATATTTTAAATTATACTGTGCAAACCCTCTGCGGAGGTGCCATATCTGCCATTACCTTTGCTAGCTCTCCCTCATGGGGAGTTCAATACCTTGCCATCCACTGCATAATATATCCAAAAGACTGTCAGTGCAAACTAAATATTAAAATCATTTTTCATAACATTAGCACTCCATTAAAAAACTATTATTGCAATGAAAGATTCTTACTGTTTAGCATACTTCACTTTGTAATAGAAAAAATTGTTTGCATATTTGCACTTGTAAAGAGAAAATATTTTTGATTACCTATAATAATTACAGATACATTTCTTCAGTTCTGCAGTATAATTAAAAGTGTTTATAACAGGAAAAAAAGAACAATACAAATTTTAACTAATGAAAGAATCAATACTTTTAATAATGTTTAACTTTATTTGGCACAGATCTAGAACACTATAATACACTTTTTAAAAGATTGGTGCCCATTGTCAGTCACAATGGGTGGTGGAACAAAACAGTAAGACAAACAATTCCCCAACATCATCACCAATTGTTCGTTATATTCTGGCAGCAAACATGCAGGCCTGACCCCAACGACAAGGTAGACCATCATACAGTAGGTCAGGTACCCACTCTTTCAATTTTAACATGCCAATATGAGCAGTGATACCACTACTTTCTCTTTTGTACAGTATCTCACCATTTGCCACCTACGTGCCCCTTATGGGAATATGCTCTGTGTAAAAACATGAAACCAGTGAGTGTTCTCAATGTAAGCAGATAGAAAAAGCTGCAGCATCACAGCTCATAATGCATTTTAAAATTTAAAGAATTGATACCTGACCTATGATGTGTTCCCTGTTATTTTGGTTAGGTTTATCGCAACTCTGTTTAATTATAAGACCAAGAACTCCTTGTAAAATCATGAACTAAAGAAATAAATTAAGCAAGAAAATGGAATACTTTTAGAAAGAGTTGCCAGCTTCTTTGATCAGCATTTGAAGGTGGGGGGGGGGGCTCTCGATACTGTTTGTATTTCATATTGGCCACTCATCAGTAGCCTCATTACAAAATTAAAAAAAAAGAAAGAAATGTCATTAAATCTAGGCAAATGATTCAGTGTTGAGCTTGATATGTCCTTAATTACAAAATGATCAGGAGAGATGTGATGATCATCTATTTAGCATGCTCCTCACTCGGTACCTATGAGCACCTTATGGGCTACCACTGCTTAAACAAACTCTGGTCAGAGCCCCACTGGCTTCTAATGCAACAGAACTGAAGCATGTTCATAAGCGTAGAGTACAGTACAGTTATTCACAAGCATGTACAAGGGTAAGGACTGGAACAGTAAACAGGAAAATAGATGCCCCTTCAGTCTTTCCACAATAGGTGATGTTGCCACACCCACACAGTAGGTGACTCAAAAAAGGAAGGATGACTGGGGCACAAGTATGGCATAGAGTGCTGCTGCTATCTGGGCATGTGGTTGGATTTTTTTTTTGAATCTATTTGTAGCCTCTTCCAAGCCACTGCACTCACCAGCTTGCTTTACTGCCCACTGGGTTCCCCCTGTCATCTTCAAGTATGTCACGGTTCCCTGGGTCAGGGAGGACAACCCCGGGGAGACCATAGGGGCAGTGGCAGGGGAACCAGCATTGAGCATGTGACAGTGGCACTGGCAGGGCCATCGCCTATCCAGGGCTAGAGGGGTGGTTCTGGTAGTGAGTCCAAGATCCCTCCCCCTGCATGGGCATGTCTAACGCTGGCACATGGCAACCCTGCCTACATCAGCCATGCTGTTACATGCAGTCTGGTGGCTTGATGGTGCCTCCAGTCTCCACTGGGGGTCACCAGAGCACTGGGCATCCCAAACCCTCCCACCCAGAAGGAGAGCTGCCCAGAGGGTGCTCAATCCATCTTTCTTCCTCCCTGCTGACCCCCGACTCCCAAGCTCGCTCCTGAACTCGGCTCGTCAGTGCGGCGCAAGGTGTGGCATCCAGTGCCTCAACCCTCAGCACCACTGGGCCAGCACATGGATGAATATAAATGCACATTATGCTCTCTGTTATGCAGAAATGCTGAGATAGAGCATGCTTATTTTTAACTGAGACAAATGCACGTGTCTGGTCCTGCGCTGGAGCTTTCCATGGGCAACATGTCAGAGTGATACAGTACTATATACTATATATATATATATATATATATATATATATATATATATATAGCAAACAAATATGGTAATGTAGATGTCAGAGCTGAAGAACACAACGTGCACAAAGTAGGGAAGCTGAAAAACATTAGGTGTTTGGGTCTAGAGTATTGGCAAATCAGTGTTGGGGTATTCCTTAGTGTTTTGAGGGACCTGCACAAAATGAAATAAAATGGAATTGTGAAGATATTTCAAGCTCTGAGTCACCAACAACCTAATAAGTGAAAACTAACAGTCTGTTCATAGTATGTGTTATACTGTTACAGCTAACCAGTATAGCAAAAAAGCAAAAAAAAAAATAAATAAATAAATAAATAAAAAAATTGAAGATTACTTACCTTGGTCCTGAGGATCCTGGAAAAGGGTGATCCTGAGGGTACCCCCACCATATGTACCTGTAAAATAAGAATACTGTAGCAATGGGGTCACAAAGAATCTGTTGCTCTTCAGAAACTAACAAGGACAAACAAGGTAGGATAAACATAGAAGAATTCTTATCTGATATGTGGGATCTGTCTTTGTCCTGGCACACTGGAGTCAATGTCCTGTCACAGTGTGGCTGGTATATTTGTGCAGCTTATCAAAGAAGCAAAAGTTGTCAATACGCATAGGCGTGCTCTTAGGGTTACTTCAGCAAGGGGAGAGCATGGTGTAAGAGAGCTGGGGAGCTGATTGGGTGGTAAGACATAGGTTTAGGTAGGATGTCTTGCGTTTAAAAAAAACTTAGTTTTAGAATGTATTAATTTGGTGCCTGGCTTGAGGGTTTCTCAGCTGGAAGGTCAGAGCACGAGTGAAGGCAGCTGAGGAGCTCCTTAGGTGGCATCTCATGTGTTGGCAGAAGGGTTGTGTAAGGTGCTCCGGCAAACTCTGTTATTCACAGTTCATTATTCACACATGTGAATAATGAAGTTTGCCAGTCACTGTCCATAGGTGATAAATGACGTCAACCAGTAAATAAACACTTTTTTAAAAAGTGGTGCCCATTCTCAGTCACAATGGGATGTGGAAAAAAACAGTAAGAGAAACAATTCCCCAACAGCTCCACCAACCATTTGCCTTATTCCTGCAGCAAACATACAAGCCTGACCCCAATGACAAGGTGTCCTCTTATACAGTGGGTCAGGTGCCTACTCTTTCAATTTTAACATGTTAGTATCAGCTGTGATACTACTACTTTCTCTGTTGTTTCTCTCCATTTGTCATCTGTGTGCCCTTTATGAGAAAGTGCTCTACTGTTTAAAAAAAATGAAACCAGTGAGTGGTCTACATGTAAGCAGATGCATTAGGGTGGGAATTTCAGTGGCATTCTCTGAGGTACTCCCAGTACCTAAGGCAAGCACCACTAGGAGGCTAAGAATCCAGGAGTTTAATGGATGGCTGGAGGGGTGGTGTGTGGAAAGTGGATATAGGGTAGTAGGGGAGTGGGGCAAGACATGGCAAAATAAGGGGCTTTATGCCAAGGATAAACCACATCTCAGCATTGACGGCGCAAGGACATTGAAGCAGGGACTAGAGAATTACATTACAAATAAAATATGTTTAAACTAAGGGGGGAGCAGAGTCGGACAGCTAGGGGGAGTCACTTTCCAGAGAAGACCAGATGGCCTCCCCCCATAGACAGGATGGAAGAGAAGAAGGGGAATCTACCAGGGCAGAAGGGTAGGGGGAGGTATGAGAAGAGGGGCATGACACCAGGTGGCTGGTTGTATCCTTGAATACAAGGAGCTTGGAAAAGAAGATATCAGAATTCCAGGCATTGATGGCAGAAGAGGAGGTAGATTTTGCCACCAGTACAGAAATCTGGGCCACCCAATACCATGACTGGGATCTCATGATCCCGGGATACAAGGTGTACCGCAGGGACAGGGAGGGAGGGAGGAAGAGGGGGAGGGGTTTCTACTTATGTTAAGGAGGGGACTCTGTGTTAGGGAGGAGGGGGAAGAGGGGAGGCCAGAAGCCATATGGATATTGCTCTAAAGCCCCAAGGGAAAGAAACTCAGATTGGGGGTGGTGTACAGGCCACCATCACAGAGCAAGGAGATGGATAGGGAACTGGGGAAGCAAATCAGGAAGGTCAGTGGCAAAGGGAGTACAGTTATAGTGAGAGACTTCAACCTACCTGGGGTTGACTGGCAGATGGTAACTACAACAAACACCAGGGAACAGGTAGTGCTAGAAGATATCCAAGACAGCTTCCTAGTGCAGCTAGTGACAGAGCCTACCAGGGAGGGCAACATACTGGACATAGTGCTAACAAATGGTGACTAAGTTCAGGATGTGGCAGTGCAGGACTCGCTAGCAGGAAGTGACCACCAGTCAGTGTAGTTCCTCCTAAACACAGAGAGGGAGTCAGCTAGGTCCAGAACAAGAGTGTTAGACTTCAGGAAGGCAGACTTTGCCAGAATGGACAGCATCCTAGAGGGGTATTTAGTTGCAATTAGCACAGGGATGGCTGCTGAACAAAAGTGGGCAATCGTTAGGATGGGATTAAATGGGACCACAAATATGTCTGCCAAGGCTCAGATTAAAGCAAGCCAGGTTGAAAAAACCTAGCTGGTTCAGCAAAGAAATGAAAGGAAAGGTGAGGGAAAAGATATTGGCCTTCAGTAGGTTCAAAAAATCTGGGTGTGAGGAGGATTGGGAGGTGTTCACAAAGACATGTAGGAAGATGAGTAGGGCAGGTAGGATGGCCAAGGCAGCAAAGGAGCTGGCATTGGCTCATGGGACCAGAGTGGGGGGAAAGTGGTTGTTTAAATACATAAGGGAGAAGAGGAGTTTTAAGGATGACATTGTTAGACTCAAGAGAGAGGGGGATGGGCAGAAAAGGGGGAGAACCAGTCAGAGGCACTCAATGAGTACTTCTGTTCAGTGTTCACAAAAGAAAGGGATGACCCAATACCACAAGTGAAAGGGGGGAAGGGTGGAGGGGGGCAGAGATAACAGATGGGGACATACAAGTGGATAGAGTTCTGAAGGGCCTATAAGCATTGTGGGTAGACAAAGCATTAGGACCATATGGTCTACACCAAGGGTCCTGAAGGAACTGGCAGAGGTGTTGACAGGCCTTCTGACAGACCTATTCAACACCTCCTTGGAGACAGGGATTGTACTGAGAGACTAGAGGATGGCTCACGTAGTGCCCCTCCATAAGAGTGGACCCAAGGATGAGCCAGGAAATTACAGACCAGTGAGCTTGACATCTGTAGTGGAGAAGTTGATGGAGACCATTCTGAAGGAGAGGCTGATGACCTTTCTTGATAGTAATGGTTTACAGGACAGAAAGCATGGGTTTGTCTCAGAAAGATCTTGCCAGACTAACCTCATTGACTTCTTTGACTGGGTCTCTAGGGCGGGTGACTAAGGCTGCACTGTGGATGACCTATATCTGGACTTTAGCAGGGATTTTGACTCCTTGCCACACAGGAAGTTATTGAGCAAACTGAGAGACATGGGGTGGGGGATAAGCTGGTGGGGTGGGTTGAGAGTTGGCTTCAGGGCAGACAACAGAAGGTAGTTGTAAAGGGAGGAGATATCCAAGCCACAGCCTGTAACTAGTGAGGTACCACAGGATTCAGTGCTGGGCCCTGTTTTGTTCAATGTCTTCACTGGAGATATTGCAGAGGGGGTCAAGAGTAAGATCAGCCTGTTCACAGATGACATTAAGATTTGTGCAAAAGTGAACAGTGAGGAAGGGAGGTAGGCACTCAGGGAGGACCTAGCCAAACTCAAACTCTGGTCAAAGGAGTGGCAGTTGGGGTTTAATATTAAGAAGTGCAAGGTCATGCACCTCAGAGCCAGAAATCCCAGGACCAGCTACTGGCTGGGGGGAGTGCAAGTAGCAGCATCACAGGAGGAAAGGGAACTGGAGGTACTAGTCACAGAGGATATGAAGGTATCAGCACACTGTAGGAGGGTGGCAGCAAAGGCAAATTGGATTCTGGGGTGCATTGCCAGAGGGATCACCTCTAGAAAGAGAAAAGTCATCCTGCCATTGTATAGATCACTGGTGAGGCCGCACTTGGAGTACTGTGTACAGTACTGGTGCTCATACCTCAAGAAAGATGTGAGGTTAGGGGACTTCTGGTGTGATGGCTGCCTGGTGAGAAGCTCTTTCTGATAGCTCCCCTGCCCTCCTCCAAGTAGTGGCTGTGCTTTTTGTACAAATACCCCAAGCTGTGAATCAAGGGTATTTAAAATCTTCTTGACTATCTGGGGAAACTGACTGGCACCTCATCGGAGTATATTTCGACAGTGGAAGCTGAGATGAAAACGCCGGCTCTCTGACACACTCCCCAGCCGACTCCAGCGAAAGATAAGAACCCGAAAAGAGCTGAAGCGGGAGGAACAGAGGCTCCCACCTCGCTAAAGCAACAGGTGGCTCTATCTGAAGAGCGGTTTCTGGAGGAGCTGGCACCAATGAAGGAAACCCTGCTCGCCCTTGCTTCAGATTTCAGAGGGCTGAAAGTTTCAATGGAGCAACTAAATATGCTCACGAATGATAACAAAGCCAGGATTTCCTCGCTAGATGACTGGAGAGTGAGAATAGACCCAGAAATGGTTACCCTGTGACACTGAATAAAAAAAGCAGAGGATCGCCTAGAAGATCTCGAGGGTCGCTTGAGAAGGAATAATTGTGTGGTACTCGGCCTTCCGGAGGGAAAGGAAGGGCAGCAAGTAGTGGTATTTGCCCAAAAGCTGTGTGAGAAATTAGCAGGGTCTTCTCCTAATGGGCCTACGTTTATTATGCAAAGAGCCCACAGATAGTTGCACCCTATGCCCCCAGCGGGATCGCCCCCTTGCCCTTTTATTTTCCGGTTGCTGAATTTCCTTGATAAGCAACACGTCTTGTCAAAGTTAAAGGAGACAGCAGAAGTGCAATGGGAACGGAAGCGAATTTGTGTTGTTCAGGACCTCCCTTAGTTCATCAGAAGCACTCAGCCCTCCACCCATTAGTGTTCAAATTAATAACTGCTGGCATACGTTTTACAGTACACTACCCTGTTACCTTACAGATCAACAGAGAAGGTCAATGGCACTCATTTGACACACTGGACTTAGCTACTGAAACTTGCAAGAATTGGTACCCAGACTTGATCAAATGAGCCCACTCCACTAAGTTATAGTGGTGAAGTATGCCATCTAGTGGACATTTAATTAAAAAGAAATGCTTTGTATAGCTATCTGTATTTTTGTTAACTCAATTTTACTGTTGGTGTTTTGCCACACTAGTGGATGTATATTCCTAAGATGGCTCAATAGATAATATTAGAGGGATACTTTTTCCTTCTTCTCCCTAATTTTATTGATACTAAGTTGGTGCCCTAGGGTAATTGAGATGCCATAAAAGAAGGCTTAGAATAGTTAACATATTCTGCTTTTTTCTTAGGGGATATAAACTTAGGACTCTCCGGTAAGGTCTCTATACTTCTAAGTACTAATAGGCTACCAGTTTGACCACGGGGTGTAGGTCGACTTTGGTTATCCATGTTGGTGGTCCTGTTCTGGACTAGTGTTGTGGTCTAATAGTTACATAGTGTAGGCTTAAAGGGCTTGGGGAAAGGTTTACAGGTTTTACTGTTGTGGTTGAATGTTATAGATTTATAGAGCTTACTCATTTTATAAGGTAGGAACTAGGAATTATAAGTGTTTGGGGGTACTATAATGAGCATATTTAGCTTTAATAGTTTATAAGGTTGGAAAGATAAGGGTTAGGGGGAGGGGAGGAGTAATCAGGGGTAGCATGATAAACATTACGCCGAATGTGCAGCTGGGGATCAGTCTTGGGGACTGGGAGTAGTTCATGCTATATTTACCTATAAGGGCATATTGTATAGTTCTGTAAATATGCCTGGCAGGGGTTTATTTGGGGATAAGGGTTGTAACTTTAATTTGAACATAATACCTAAGTTTGCTGGTGATTATAGGGGGTGGGTGGGTGAGTAGCCAGTCTTTGATGATATATTTTAAATTAAAGGTTATGCATATAGGTCTAAATTTTGGAGATCCACTTAGGGGAGCCTATATTAAACTGATATATCGATATGAGAATTGCTTCATGGGATATTAAAGGGGCAAGAGCTAGATTGAAACGTCATCAAATCCTTAAACATTTGACTCTAGTGCATTCAGACATTACATTTTTACAGGAGACACATTTGATGGTATGCGAAGGTAATTTATTTCGTAGAGAACATATTGGTTCTGTTTATGTGGCTGGCAATTCTACTTCTCAGAGAGGAGTTGCAATCTTAATTACTAAAGGGATATAATTCCAATGCTTATAAGAGATGGGAGATCCACAAGGGAGGTTTTTGTTTGTGAGAGGATTGGTTGACCATAGGGAAACTATCTTAGGCACTATCTATGGGCCTAACCACTCCTATCCCGAATTTTTCTCCCAAATAGCTCTTAAGTTAGCTCCATTTAAACAATTGCCAATAATATTAGCAGGAGATTGGAATTTAACATATGAGAATAAGCTAGATTGAACCACTCAGAGTAGCCAGAACATATCCCCTGCACAGAAATCCTTACATGAAATGATGGAGGGACTGGGCCTCCTAGACCCTTGGTGCCTCCTTCATCCAAATGAGAAGGGTTTCACCTTTTACTCAGCTTATCATAAATCTTATTCTTGTCTGGACTTTTTCTTAGTGAGTAGGGTCATGATGATGGGCCCAATGGATTGCGGAATTTCTCCTAGAGTGTTATCAGACCACTCCATGATATGGTTTGAGGGCAGGATACCCCAAACAATTCCTAAGGTTATCCAGTGGAAGCTTAACATTCAATTGCTATCCCAAGAGGGTATTGTGAATAGGATCCGTACATTAATCAGTCAATACATAGAACAAAATAAGGGTTCTATTGCAGCATATGACCAACTTCGGTGCTCCCTGAAATGCTTTCTAAGAGGGGAATTTATTAGATTGGCCGTGACCTGCAAAAGGAAAAGGGAGGAAGTACCACAATCCCAGCTGGGTTCCATTCAGAGTTTAGAAGGTAGGATGGGTACCTGCCCTACAAATGAATATTTAACTCGACTTGAGGTTCTTAAAGATCAATATGTGGACACCCTAAGAGAAAGGGCTGAATATGGCCTGTTTAAAACCCATGTTAGGTATTTGGACCAAGGGGACAAAGCTGGGCACCTTCTGGCTCTCATATTGAGACAGCAGGAGGAGTCTAGACTAGTTGCCTGTATAGGTACTGCAGATGGGAGCAATATAGTGACAACCCCTAAAGTCATAGTGAACGAATTTGAAATGTTCTATAGGAATTTATATAGTCATCCAGATAATAGTCCCACGGATACTGAAATTCAACAGTATCTTTCTAAACTTCCCCTCCCCACCCTTAGTCAAGTGCAGTGAGCCCAGCTGATCTCCACTATCTCGAGGGTGGAAATATCTACTGCCATTCAATCTCTTGCACTGAACAAAGCTCCAGGACCAGATGGATACCCATCATACTTTTATCGAACGTTTGAGAAGGAGCTTACTCCTATTCTTCAAGAATTATATTCCCATATCTGTACTCATGGTATTGTTGATTCCACCTTATTAGAAGCTACTATTATTGTTCTACTCAAACCAGGGAAACCCAGAGATAAGGTAGCAAATTATAGGCCGATTTCCCTGATGAATTACGATGTTAAAGTATTAGCTAAGATTTTGGCTTCTAGGATTACCAAAGTTTGGGATAACCTAATTAGCCCCGAACAGATTGGGTTTATTGGTGGTAGAAGTCCTTTAGATAACTTCTGCAAACTTGCCCATATTTTCTCCGCATCCAGGGAGACAAATGTACCAATGGCTCTGGTCTCCTTGGATGTGGAGAAAGCTTTTGATAGGGTTAGTTGGCCTTTCCTTTTTGGTACCATGAGACAGTTTGGTTTTCCTCTAGAATTTATTGGGTGGATTAAACATTTATTTTCAAACCCTACGGCTAGAATATATTGCAAATGGATTTTTTTCTAATAGTTTCTGATTACACTCCGGAACGCGTCAGGGGTGTCCATTGTCACCTTTGTTGTTTAACCTGTACTTGGAACCCTTGATTCATAGTTTGCAATTATCTCCGTTTATAACAGGCATCTCAGTGGGACCATTTGCGTTGAAACTGTTGGCTTATGCGGACGATATTTTACTCCACATCTCGGACCCAGCTAACGTCATCCCCAAAATGCTGGATATAATTGATGAGTTTAGTAGATTTTCAAATTATAAGTTGAACATTAACAAGACCAAAATTATGCCACTCAATGTCCATGTTCATAAAGGAGACATAGTAAGGTTTAAGATGGCCTGGACTAACAGACTCAAATACCTTGGTATTATTTTGTCAACTTTAGTTTCTCTCTTGAAGAAACTCAATCTTGACAACCTTCTCCTAACTATTCAGCAAGATTTAATTAGATGGTCTCCCTTATATATTTCTCTACAAGGTAGAATTAATGTTATTATAAATCAATGTGCTGCCTAGAGTATTCTACCCTTTGAATATGTTGAATATTTACCTCCCCTTATCATGGTTTCGGAAACTCCAGAGTATGATTACTAAATTTCTATGGCAAAATAAACCCCCACTGAGATCTTATAAATGTCTAAGTGCTCCAAAAGTACTAGGGGGATTGAAGCTCACAAATATTTATCAATATTATCTGGCGAGCCATATTGCTAAGTATATCCGGTGGGCGACTACCCCCTCAAATAATAGGCAATCTCAATATAATCCTTTATGGTTACAAATTGAAAGGAATCTTATTACAAGGTCCAAAGTGTCATTTGACAGTCTTTGGTATATACTCCCCAATGATTTACCTAAGTCACTTCGGCCCACAGTTATTTTTACTTCAGTTAAGGTTCATAATCAGGTGTGTAGGTCTCTGGGGATTACGCATACTATGGACGTCTCTCAACCAGTATTTGGTAACCCTAATTTTAAGGTTGGTAAAGCCTTTCTCTCGCCACATAGGCTGGGAATACCTTCTAACATGAAAGTCAGTGACCTAATTGATTTAGGGAGGATACTCTCGGTCCAAGAAATATTGGAGAAGTTTCATTTATCATCCAGGTATGCCTTTTACATTTACCAAATTAGACATTTGCTGACTACTAGGTTTGGTCCTGGTCGGTGGGATACTAACCATGGTGATATTTTTTTTGGAATTCCAATCCCTTGCGGAGCTACCACATGCAGTTTCCAGTCTAGTGGCAACCCTGTATGGGAAAATGTACCCTGGTATAGCTGATTATTCACAATATTGGATAGACACTCTTCCAAACAGTTGTGCTAATTGGGAACATTTATGGAAAGGAATTTACACATATAGTGCCAATGATAAGCTTAGATTGATACAATATTATATATTGCATACTATGCACCTGACCCCTGTGAAGCTGTGTAAGATGGGTAAATTGCCAAAAGATGATTGCTTCAGATGTGGTCAGGTGCAGGGCTCCCTGATTCACATATTTTGGGAGTGTCCTCTGGTTGCTCCTTTATGGGCCGAAATTAGGGCTAAAGCAGACCCCTTGTTGGGGCTACAAGATCACTTTACCCCAGAGATTTGTCTGTTGTGGATTACACAAAGATTGAGGTAAAGGAAAGGAGATATTTTATTAATCTAATTTCACTCATGGTGAAAACCTTAGTATTAAAACACTGGAAGGATCAGACTTCCATTACCTATCAGGAATGGCTGGCCAGGTTATTATATAACTTAAGGATTGAGAAAACTATTGCTAGCTATAGAAATACAATTTCTAGGTTCAGTGCCAAATGGGAGAAATTCCACGGTCTATGGTCAATCATTCAGTCACATTAGAAAGGAGTTAGAGGGCTTTCACAGCCCCCTTTTGACTTAACTTATAGAACTGGGTGTAGCTCACTAGTGCCTTAAGGGATGATGTTCTCATACCCCCCTTTTTAGGTTGTCATCTTTAAGCCTACACCAAGTGGGAACAGAAGAAGAACTGGTATTATTATAATTTGTGTATTGGCTTGGGCTGGGAGGTAAATGGGGTGGTGGGAGGCTCTATAGGAGGGATAAGGAAGGAGGGGAGGAGAAGAGGGTGGTAGGGTGTATCAGTTGATTTATGGGTCAGTACTTAATGTAATGTACTCACAATTGTTTTTGTTTAATCTCCTGTAACATGTACTGCATTGTTGGTGAATGGTAATACCAAATAAATAAAACATATTTAATTTCAAGAAAGATGTGAGGTTACTGGTGGAGGTGCAGAGTAGGGCTACAAAAATGATCCTGGAGCTGGGGGAGATGCCTTATGAGGAAAGTTTGAAGCTCAACATGTACTCGCTGGAGAAGATCATGAAAAGTGGGGACATGCAGAGACCTTTAAGCACTTGTAAGGCATAAACAAAGTCAAAGAGGGGGGACTGTTCCACTGAAAGGATGGTAGGGTCACTAGGGGACACAGTTTGAAGCTGGAAGGGGGGGGAAGGTTCAGGAGGGAAATGAGAAGGTACTACTTCACAGAGAGAGTGGTGGTGGAATGGAATGCACTACTGGAGAAGCTAATTGAACTGAGGACAGTGGACAACATTAAGCGGGGTTGGGACAGAGTCAGGGGCAGGCAAGTACAGATAAATACACAATGGGGAAGGACCAGCATAGGAGATAAAGGGAGGGATTGGGTGGGGTGGGGGCAGCTGCAATGGTATCAAACTGAGAGCTGCACAGTCAGGCAGACTTGATAGACCTGTGTGCCTTTTTCTGCTGGCAATTTCATATGTTCTTATGTAAAAAGCTACAGTATCCCAGTTCATATTGGCATTTTGAAATTGAAAGAATTGATACCGATTTATGAGGGGACACCCTGTCATTTTGGTTAGTTTATCTGAACTCTGTTTAATTATAAGACCAAAAACTCCTTTTAAAATCATGAACTGAAGAAAGAAATTGAGCAAGAAAATGGAATACTGTAAATTTGCTGGCTCCTTTGAGCAGCATTTGGGGGGGGAGGGTCACTGAATACTGTTTGTATTTGATATTGACCACTCACCAGTAGCAGCATTACAAAATAAAAAAAAAGTAAAGAAATGTGATTAAATATCAGTGAATGAGTCAGTGTTGAGCTTGCTATATCTATAATTACAAAATGATCAGGAGAGTTGTGGCGATTTTCCATTGAGCATGCTCCCCACTGGGCAACTATGAGCACCTTATGGGCCACCACTGCTTAAACAAAGTCTGGTCAGAGCAACAATGGCTTCTAATGCAACAGAACTGAAACATGTTCATAAGCATAGTGTACAGTACAGTGATTCACAAGCATGCATCTGCATGTATGAGGGCAAGGACTGGAACAGTGAACAAAAAGAGATGCCTCTTCAGTCTTCCCACAGTAGGTGATGTCACCACTCCCACACAGTAGGTGATTCAAAAAAGTAAGGATGACTGGGGCACAAGTAGGATATAGAGTGATTCTGTCTGGGCATGTGGATGGATTTAAATGCAAACTATGCTCTCTGTTATGTAAAACTGCTGGGACAGAGCATTTTTCTTTTTTAAACTGGGACATATGTCCTGTCTGGTCCTGGGCTGAAGCTGCCTATGGGCAACGTGTCGGACTAACACAGTACAATATATATACATTGCAAAAAACTACTTTAATATAGATGTTAGAGTTAAAGAATGCAAAGCGCACAAAGTAGGGAAACTGGAACAAAGTTAGGGTTTTGGATCTAGACTCTTGGCAAGTCAGTGTTGGGGTGTGTTCCTTAGGGTTGTGAGGGACCTGCACAAAATGAAAAAAAAAAACAGAATTGTGGAGATATTTCAAGCCCTGAGTCAACAACAACCTAATATGTGAAAACTAACAGTCTGTTCATAGTTTGCATCATACTGTTACAACACACCATCATAGCAATAAATAAGTAAATAAATGTTTCTTACAATGGTCCTGAGGAGCCTGGAATAGGATAGTCTTGAGGGTACCACCATATGTACCCTAAAATAGAATAGCAATGGAGTCACAAAAGATCTGCTGCTTTTCAGGAACTAACTAGGACAAACATGGTAGGATAAACATAAAAGAATACTTATCTAATACACAGGATCTGTCCTTGTCTGGACAAACTGGGGTCGGTGTCCTGTCACAAGGTGGCTGGTGTGCTGTCATACCTGTACAAATAAAGGGATAACATGGGGTAGTATGAGGAATACAATACTGATCACCAGGGTCATGCAGTTTTGGCAGGAGGGGGATACCAGCCCTTGTAGAGAATGAAAGGGGTAGCCTAATCACTCCAGTAGTCCATTAAATTTTCCAAAAGTGTCAGCCTAGTGGGGTGACAGTAGCTTTACTTCAGACCACAACTGCTGTCTGGGATGGGAAGTCAACTGCAAACTGCAGTTGAAGGAGTTCTTTAGAGACAATGTTCCCACCCCGGTGACTGACACCACAAATAACATTCCTAGTTAATGAAAAGTCAATAACTTCATGAAACCATCTTTTTTCTGTACTCCATAGAATAACCCCACACTCTCAACCTAGTTCAATCTAGTGATTTAAGATGTCAGAAACATAATACAGAAAAATAAAAATAAAAAAAAACAGACAAAACATAGCATGGAATGAAAGATAAGCAATTTGTTATTTACAAAACATGAATTAAATTGTCATTAAATCAGTGGACAAAGTGGGAGCTGTGGTTATATGGAGCAGAAATGAATACCTGGCAGAAGCAAATAAATAGTTGTTGAATGCCATGCTCTATACAAAACTTCAACACTACCCAGCAGTGGAAACAAGAGAAAAGGCTAAGCAGATTATTGAAGAGGTGTCCAAATAAATTAGATTACCACATATGAAGCCAAATTTATGTCAATCAAATGCCCCAGAAAGCCTGTGTTTTATCTATTACCTAAGATCCGTAAAAAAACAGTCCCTGTTCCAGGGTGGCTTATTTTGTCTGCTATTGTGTCAATTATAGAACCAGTCTGCAAGTTCATAGACTTTTTCATATAAAAGCCAGTACCCATACTATGGTTGCACATGTAAGATACTGACAACAAGAGCTATAAAAGATATAAGTATCTCAGCAGAGGATTGGCAGGTCCCTATCAACATCAAGAGTATATCTTCCAATATACACCATGAGAGGGCATTGATGCCTTGAAAAAGACAATTAGCAATGGCATTGAAGATTTACCTTCTACAGCTAACATCAAGGAATTGCCATGTTTTGGGCTGGAAACTAGCTACTTATGGTTTGAAGGAAGTTACTTTATTCAACACAAAGGCACAGCAATGGGCACTACCTTTGCCCCAAACGTAGCCACTATTTATGTAGTGGAATGTGAAGAAAGATACATTTATGATGTGAAGCAGAATCCATTCTCTGCAGGTATAACAATTTGGAGATGAAATATAGATAAGTTCTGATTTGGAATTGAGACCTTAACACATGCAATGTTTCATCAAGTATATCAACACCACTAGCTTACACCTGAAATTCTCCTACCAAGCAGATCTTGAAAAAATAACCTTTCTCAACATACTGATTTACAAAGAAGGAGACAAACTGGGAACATGCCTCTTTAGAAAGCATTTATCATGCAATGCTATCTTAAGAAGAGATGACTGTCACCTGGCAACTATGACCAAAAACATCCACAAAGGACAGTTTATCAAAACTAGACGTATTTGTCAATGGAAAATGGATTCCAAGCAGCAAGCAAAGAACTGACAAACAGATTTTGACAAAGAGGGTAGGAAGCCCAACTGATATTGGGCACCCTGACACATTCTAGAAATTTGGATAGAGGATTGCGACTACAGGGATGGGATACCATTGAAAATAAGGAAGTGCCCACTTTTGTCACTCAATTCAACCCTCCAGCACCACAGATCGGCAACATTATAAGAAAACATCGGTCTATAATTAGATCTGATTCTGGATTGGAGGAACTGGCAAAATACACTCTAAGGATTACATACAGAAGAGGGAAGAATGTTAAAGACAAATTAGTTCATGCTGTGCTTCCTCCTATACATTAGCAAGGAAACTGGTTACCAAATCTCTCATCAATTTCTGATGTCCACTGTCCCAACACTGCAAATACACATACATTTAACTGTCCCCACTCTGGACAGTGCTTTTCGATAAATCATTTCATATACTGCAGTTCGACCTGTATTATTTACATGTCCTTGTGGCCGGAGCTATGTGGGACAAAAAAGAGCTTTGAAAACAAGGATGGAGAACATAAGGCTGTCATTAGAAACAGTAATTTAGATTATGCAATGGCAAAGCATTACATAGAATCTGGGCATGGGTCAGCTGCCTCCCTTAGGTTTGTAGCAATTAAAAAAACAGATATTGGCATCAGGGGAGGAGACCTTACCAGAAAGTTGTTGCAACACAAAGCTTTCTGGATATATATCCTTAACACACTAGCCCCACAAGCTTAAATGATGAGATTCCACAATACGGCTACTGTATTTCTGAAGAACAGTATCTGGTTCTATAGCAGCATGACTTTCAGTCTCTGCTATCTATCAATATCAGGGTCTCCAACATTTTATATATATAGCAGTATGACATGCCTGCTCTGCTGTCTATTTTGGAACAACATGACTTGCCGTCTCTGCTGTTTCTTTCTTGCTCTTTGCTTCTCTAAATATGTGGCATGACTTTTGGGCTTGCCACTTTTGTATTTTGTATAGCAGCATGACTTTCAGACTCTGCTGTTTATACTTGTGGGGTGTGTTAGTCTAAAATGACAGCAAGGTAAAATAATGCTGTCTTTATTCTAAGGATCGCATTTCCAGAGTTTGTCTGCCAAAGAAAAGGTATAGGTATGCTTTTTTATCCATTCCTATCACCAAGACTTGGAGGCTATGTTGTCTACAGTTGTCTAATGCTGATTAAATATGTTTTCTAGGTAGCAACAGATCTAATATAGCAGCACGACTTTTCTGGCTCTGACCTTTTGACCTCCATGACAAATTGAAATAACAGACTATATTTAGATAGCTGTTCTACTGTAAAATGCATCTTAGCATGCCTCATAACTGTATTATGTCCTTGTGTCTTTTTGTATGCTTTTGAACTATGGGTGGTTTTTAATTTTGTATCACTTTAAGTGATCTCTTTTTAAATGACACCAACAGGTGATACTATGC
Source organism: Neoceratodus forsteri (assembly GCA_016271365.2). Lineage (NCBI taxonomy): Eukaryota > Metazoa > Chordata > Ceratodontiformes > Ceratodontidae > Neoceratodus > Neoceratodus forsteri. The sequence goes on from CM057457.1 coordinate 106,321,834, forward strand.
ACTCTGAAGATGATGTAAGGTTGATATTCATAGGTTTCATAGGGTATCAGAGCAAAAAAGACAGAGGTCCATATAACTCACTAGGAAAAATTTAAGTATAACCATTTATTGAACTTTTATGTAGAAAATATCTAATCTTGACTTGAAGATGTCCATTTTATCACTAGTTACCACATTTATGGGTAATTGGTTCCAGTCACTAGTGGCTCTCATTGTAAACCAGGAGCTCCTTTTCTTTGTTTTACAACATTCTTCCATGAGTTGGAAGGGGTGAGATTGAGTTTCATAAGGTTTTTTTCCTATAGTTAGTCCCAATTTTGCCCATAAACTGTAATCATGGAGAGCTTTAAAGACCATACAGAGGTCACCTCTCATTCTTCGATATTCTAAGGAATAAAGTCCTAACTGGTTTAGATGATCATCATCATTTAGATCCTTAACTTCGCTCATTTTCTTTGTTGCTTTTCTCTGAATTTTTTCCAGAGCACGTTTTGAGCCCTGGTCTTGTGGTGACAAAATTGAGCACAATACTCTAAGTGTGGCCTAACCAAAGAAGTATACAAGGGGAGTTATACTCTACTACTATTACTTTGAATATGCTTATTTATACAGTGAAGTATTCCTCCAGCTTTTTTAATGACTTGTTGACAATGTAGTTTAGGACTCAAATTGTTTTGTACCCATATAGAGGGCCATGTAGTTCTGTTTCAACATGCATGATGAGCACGTGGGCAATCGTTATTGTCATCTTTGCCTTTGATGCCTTCTACTATAGAGTATATTTAGCTCTAACATTTGACTTCAGTTGTAAGTTAATTGTGTGAGCAGCAATTGTCATACCTAGTCCTGGCACAAAGCTGTCAAACTGACTTAAGCCATCAGCACAACGCTTGCTATGATGCCTTTGAGCAACATGTTATGAGAGTGAGCCTTCCATTTTAACTTTTGCACACATAAAGCATTTTTCACTTTATTGACCAGTTGGTCTGAGCTTTTATAGTGCTGACCTCTCCCCCACTACAGTGGGAGTCCTTGTGTCTTGGCAAATCAGGGTTGGGGTGTTCCTTGGAGTTGTGAGAGACCTGTGCAAAATGAAATAAAACTGAATTGCGGAGATATTTCTAACCCTGAGTCACCAACAACCTAATAGGTGAAAATTAATGGTATACCTCCCTGACAGTGACATCGATACAGCAAACAATGTCAATGCCAACGACATTGTCAGTTCACTGTAATGGTGTGCCAGAGACCCGTGCACACTGTATCTCAGTCCTGCACCGCCTCTCCAAATAAACTCTGACTCATAGTTGATTATATTCAGTACAGGGGCTGTGGGGGGGAGAGCCCCCTACATGGGGTGTTCAGGGGTCAAAGCCCCCAATAGAAACAAGGACTGGGTTCCCATGTGAATTTATGTCGACCGCAACTTGCGGTCAACATAAATTCTGTTGCTATGATGCTGGTTGACAAAATTGTTTGTTGAACCGGCGTCATAGAACAAAAACTAATAGTCTGTTCATAGTTTCCATCATACTGTTACAGCGTACCATCCTAGGACCCCCCAAAAAATAATAATAATTTATTACCTTGGTGCTGAGACTCCTGGAAAAGGGTGGTCTTGAGGGTACCATCATAGGTACCTGTAAAGAAGTTCATGTCCTGTCAAAATGTGCCTCTAGCCAGGTAAGCCCCTAATCCTTTAACCTTCTAACCTAATCTCCCAAATACTCTGGTTCTCACCATCTCTCCATGTGGTGCATGACAAAGCTAGTCTCTCGAGTGTTTTCGCTTCTTTCTCTGGTTTACTTGGGTTACCCGGCTAGATCCTCTGCCTCCCTCCCACCCTCCTCCAATCACCCCCAGCACACACAATACTCCCCTCACTGACAAAGCCACTATTGGCTGCTACCACTCACCTCCCTTCCTTAACTCTGACAGTGCCACTACTGGCTGCCTCCTCCAACTTTCTAGTATTTGGTATTTGAGTTGAAATATGAAGCCTTCGGTGTACATACTCACCTTCTCTGTTATCCCTGTCTACTGTAAATTATCTCTACAATTGCTGCCAAAACCTTGTACTACTTGAATTATCATTACTACCTCCTCTTGTCACTGTTACTATTCTGTACTGTGTTGAAAAATGATGATGTGGAGCCTTTGTAAAAGCCTCTGGCTCAAAGGTTGTAATTCCAAAACTGAAATAAATAAAAAATAAAATAAGAATAGCAATAGGGTCCACAAATTGTCTGATGCTCTTCGGGAACTAACAAGTACAAATAAGGTAGGATAAATATAAAACAATAGTTATCTGATATGTGGGATCTGTCTTTGTCTTGTCATACTGTGGCCGGTGTCCTGTCATAGTATGGTTGGTGTACAGTCATATCTGCAGAAATAAAGGGAAAAAAAGGGTAATATGAAGAATACAATAATGATCACCTGCATCATGCAGTACAGGTGTGAGGGGGATACCAGCCCTTGTAGTGTATGAAAGAGGAAGACTAATCACTCAAGTAGTGCATTAAAATTTCTTAAAGTGTTAGCCCAGTGGGGTGACACTATCCCTACTTCAGCCCACACCTGCTACCTGGGTTTGAAGCCTACTCAGCTTGTTGTTAGGCCAGTGTATGAAGGGCGGGGGAGGGAAGTAGAGATGGGGAAAGCTGTGAATTCTGCTTTCATGGAAATTTCGCTAAATTTTGGACATTTCACATAATTTTCTGAACTTCCACCATTGGTAAGAATGGAATCTTCTGATTGTATTTCGCAGATTTTTGCCCTGTTCTGCATATTTTTTAGGCTGAACTGTGGAATAATATATATGAACTATGGAATTTATTCCATCCACCATTTAATGTATTATTTCTTAATACAGCCCCCACCCCTTCCAATTGCCAGCCCTCTGTAGAATAAAGTACCCCCCCAATTGTCTAGTGGTCCCCCCTGCTGATTGCCTGACCCATGTAAAAAAAATCCCTGGTGTCTAGTGGTCCTCCCCCACCAGATGATCATAGGCCTGATGTAAAAAATAAATTCCAAGTCCCTGGTGCCTAGTGGTCTCCCTCCCCCACTGATTGCCAGCCCTCTGATGCATATAATTCCCTGGTGTCTAGTGGCCCCCCACTTGCCAATCACTGGCTCCATGTGAGAAAACATTCCATGTGTCTAGTGGTCCCATCCACCCGCTGATCGTGTGCCTGATGTAAAAGAAAATTCCCAATCCCTGGTGTCTAGTGGTCCTCCCTGCTAATCACTGGCTCACTGATGCATAAAATTCCCTGGTGTCTAGTGTCCCCCCCCCCCACACAGCGATCAGCCACCCTATGTAAAAAAAAATCCTTGGTGCCTAGTGGTCTCCCACCCACTTTTTGGGGGCCCAATGTATTTATTTATTTATTAGTTTTGGTAACCGGGTAAGTGCATTAGGCAACAATCCTGCCTATTTTCAAGCACGACCTGGATTTTCAAGCAGAACATTTATAATTCCCCCCCTGGTGTCCAGTGGACCCCCTTCCCTATACCCAATCCCCTTAATAAAAAAAAAAACAAAAAAAAAACCAATTGTCCTTTATTCCCTGGTGTGTCTAGCAGACCCGCTCCCTATCCCAGATCACCTGTAAAAATGGCAGACTTAGTCCCACCACTCCCAATGTTACCTGGTGTCTAGCAGACCCCCACCCCTGCAGGTAAGTTCCCCACAATCTCGCTGCACCCTACCCCGATCCCAAGCAGGAGACCGGCATAGCCCTCCTCTCTCCATCATGGCCGACTGACCACTAAGCTGTCAATGAATGAGTGCATGCAAGTACAAGTATGTGTTTATTTATTAAGAGCTCAGTGGGTGGCTGGCAGCAGTGGAGAAAGGAGAGCTGTGCCAGTCACCTGCTTGGGGTGGGGGTTGGAGGCAGGTGGTGGGGACTACCTGCTGGGGTGGAGGTGGGGGTCTGCTATCCACCAGGGAACATTGGGAGTGGCGGGACTAAAATTACTTTTTTTTATTTTATCTTTATCACCCCGAGCCGCTATTGCTGCATTTCTGCTTGGTCACAGACCATGCTTCCACCACCCACATCAGCTGCTACCTCTGATACCCCCAGATTGCCCCCAGGGTTGGGGCTGCGGCACCCTGGCCTAGCACAGCAGATGTCGGGATTGGTCACAGGGCCATCCTGGGGGGCTAATTGAAGCCCACAGCAAGCATCATCTAGGGCAGCTGGCAGCTCCCTCCATTTTTCCTGTTTTTTTTTCTGGGGCGGGGACGTGCAATGACGTCCTGCGTCCACCCAACCCCCTGGAGTGCTGCTACATGCCAGTAGCTGCGGTACTCCCGGTCTCTTCCAGGGGTCCGTCAAGCACCAGACAGGCTCCCAACCCTCCTCCCAGAAAAGGAGAGCAGTATACGGGGCCCTCCAGCGACCTGAGTCTGTTCCCGAACCTGGGTCACTGGCATCGCAAGCGGAAATCCCACCACTGCACTGATAGGCTGGTCATTAAAATTACTTTTTTAACAGGGGTTTGGGAATAGGAGTGGTTCCACTAGACACCAGGGAGGGAATTATAAATGTTTTTATTTTACACTGGACCCACAATCCATGTGTGGGTGGGTGACCACTAGACAACAGGGAGTTTTTTTTTTACTTGGGACTGGCAATCGGCTAGTAGGGGGAACCACTAGACACCAGGGAATTGTATGCATCAGCGGGCTGGCAATCGGTGGGTGGGGGGACAAGGATACCAGGGACTGGGAATTTATTTTCTTTACAACAGGCTGCAAACAGCAAGGGGGGCACTAGACACCAGGGATTTTTTTTACATGGTGCCAGTGATCAGCGAGTGGGGTGGGGGGACCACAAGACACCAGGGAATTTTATGCATCAGTGAGCCGGCATTCGGGAGGGGGGGACCAGCAAGTGGCAAACAGCGGGGAAGGGGGATTAATGTATTAAATTGTGGAACAAAGCCGCAGGACTAGGGATGCAGTGAATTTAAATTTTGCCAGCAAAGTGCTGGTGAAGTGGCCAAATTTGCATGGTGGAGCAATTCATGAAATCTTTCCATATTAGGTGGAATTTTTCCTAGGTGAAATTCCACCTTCTGTGGGTGAAATTCCACCTTCCGTGGGCAAAATTTCACCACGAAAGGCGGAATTTCACCACGAAAGGTGGAATTTCGCAGCGGAAGGTGGAAATGTGCTGCACAAGGCAGCATTTTGCCACAGAAGATGAAATTCTGCTACTCCGCCATGCGAATTTCGCATTTCAATCCGCAAAGTGGGCAAAATTTTGCAGATTACTTTGCAAAGCGAATTTCACTCACTTTGCCCACCACTACACAGGACTGACCACTGAAAGTGATCAGTTCTGCAGAATTTTGTTCCCACAGTTTAATACATTAACCCATAGTCCGTACATTTTTTCTGCTGTTTTAAGGTGGAATTTCTGCAAAAGTTTCCAAAATTATTTCTGAAATTTTACAGAAGTGAAAGTCCGACTTTCACGAAAATTCTGCCTGTGGAATTTTTTTTTCTCACACCTCTAAAGGGAAGGATTCGGCATCAGTGAGATCATTGTCCTGACTCTGAGTCACGATGATGGGTGGGTGGCTGGCAGAAGAAAAGTGCCTGTCACTGGTGGGAAGTCTGCTTCATCCTGCCAGCTGCCATTTTACTGCAGTTTTCTGCTCTGTATGACTAATTATGAAATAGAATTTGGAACTGGCTTTCCCAGTAGGCTAGGTGTTCATTCTTAGATATGATTTTTTGTCAGATCTATTTCCCTATCCATCTGAAATTTTTGCAAATATTATTTAACCACCCCACGACCCATAACAACTTCTCTTTATCACAAAAAGAACTATCAACCACCCCCCACCATAATCTATACCCCCTTCTCAACCCTATACTTTTTATTAGACATCAGCCACAGGAATATACCCTCATCTTGGCACCATTGCTGGCCTCCAAATGACAGTTACGATCGTGCATACTGAATGAGATATTGCAATATACAGGAGATTGTATTGCAATATGCAGACAATTGTAAACTGTCATTTTGTGGCTGGCTACAGGGGGTAGAGAACCGTATGTGCCTACAGTATCTCTAGTTGTAAAGTGAGATGGTTCTGTTGACTGTGAGCAATTATGCAGACAATGGGAATTTGGGATTCAAACCGAGTGCTAATGTGAAAGCCTTATTGCCAAAGCAAGGAAACTATTTTGACCACAGCTTGGCAGAAAAAGGGGATTTAATATGATATTCAGGCAACTTATTATGATGATAAAAAGAGGCAGGCAGTAAGAAGTGGTATCAAAAAGATCAAAGGAACAATGGACATTAAAGTGCAACTCCTGTTTTCTGCCAGAGTTAAAATCCATTTAGACACTGGGGCAAGAATCTATGATGATCTTACAGAAGTGGCCTCACAACTTAAAAAAAGGGGAATTGAAAGCTTGAAGGCTGAGATGGCTGAACTGGAGAAGTGGCTCTACAGACTTCATGGTCATTAGTGGGAAGGGGAAAAATCATGCCAGACACAGAGCCGACTTACCTGCTAGACTAGGTAAAAACTTTAGCTTGGTGATCCCAAGCACAGCCCAGCCACCTTTTGAGAACTACAGATGAGATCTGGAGAAGACAAAATCCAGCAGCTAGACTAATTAAGTAAACAGAGTGCTCAAAACAATGACCAAGTTAATGCAAAGCAGTGGGCAGAGTGGTGGGATTTAAATTGGTTGGGGGGTCTTGAAACTACACATTTTTTAACCTCTTGGTTATCCTATTTTTATTTGTGTTACACAGACTGAAGTGGAGTACAGGTGCTCTGTTATGTTGTTCATTTTCTTGCTAGTTTTTACATTTTCTCAGTATACCCGATTTACTCTGCCACCTTACACTGCCTATAAAGCCCACATCTCACTCCACAAACTATCCTATTATCATCACTATCCCCAAACCAGAAAAATCTGCTAACTAATTCTGCGCTACCCCTTCCCCATTTATACATACCAGCAGCCAGCACATACCCTCCTCTCAGCATTACTGCCAGCTACTGAAGGACAGTTTACAATCATGCATACTGTGTCAGATGTTGCAATATGCAGACAATTATAAACTGTTATCCAGAGGCTGGCCATTGAGGGAAGAGAAGGCTATGTGTCAGTCTCTAGGTTGTTCCATTGACTGTGAGTAATTGTAAGGATGATGGGAATGGGGGGGGGTTGAAGAAGGTGTTACTGCAAAGTAATGCATAGTGGAATGATTCAAACTGGTGGAATGGAGTCTTGAACATATAACATTTTTGTAAGCTTTTAGTTTGTTTTTTTTTGTCATTAAAATTGCTTCGTTTGGGTTGGAAGATGATGCATAGTACCACTGTGCCATCCAGTACAGTCTGCATTAAACAGACTATTAGATTACTGGTGCTCTTAATGGTATCAGCTTTTATTTGTCTCGGATCTGCCCCCCCCCTTCCCCTAAATAGACAGATGAAGACACATGAATTCATATGGGAAGAGGATAGGAATCAAATTTACAGCCTAGCAAAAGGCATATGTAACCCCCTTGTTACCCGGGGTTACTAGAATCCCAGTAAGACCTAGTGGTAGGCAGGGAATGTAGCTTGTGAAACTCCAGTTAAATGGATTTCACACTGTCTCACTCTGTTCTCAGTCTCAGCTGAGACTGAGGGATGACATCACCATAGAACTATTGCAGCTGCATGAGCCACAATGGAATCTGCAGCAGGGAGTTGGAGTAGAATGTTGGGAGGTTTGAACAGTAGTCTGTAGGTCAGTTAGAGTTTGGAGCTTGCTGAGAGAGCAGCACAGCAGCTCTATGTAGGCTCGTGGAGCCTCAGCCCTGATGTAGGGCTACATTTAGGTAAAAGGGTGTGTGTTTCCACCTAAAAGAGAGACACAGAAGATAGTTTTAAAGTGGTGGAGACCACTGATTTGGGTCTCAGTGCCCCATCCCTCAGGGGATGGGGCAGGAAGAGTTTCCTGCATATTCCAGGGGCAACCCCCTGGTTTTCTGCTAGTGGAGAAGCTGCCTTATTTGGTCCAAGAGTTTTTGGGAAACAAGAAGAGTTTCGTGATTCGCCTGTGGGGCACCTGCAACCAGAGGGTGAGTTTCTGCTCTTTCTAAAGGGCCCATGTTTTCACCCTGGGACTTGTGTAATAGTGGGGATTGGACTACTGAAGTAGTGGGAGGCCTAGAGTAATAGGCTTAGCCAAAAGTAAAAGTATGTTCAAGTCCAGCACATATGGGAAGTCAAGACATGTAGAGGAGATGTGACATATGTCTACCCAGTAATCTACACTGCCAAGCTTTCAGAAAAAAAGGTTGTTCAGTTTCCAGAGAAATGGCCGGGTATGGATTGTGGGAGCTGGAGGTGGGAGACTCCCCATCTTTAGTAACCAGGTCCAACTCTACGGATTTGCTCTGTGGATTTCTACTTTGCCTCATGCACTTGGCTAGTGATGAGGGAAGCAGCCAGACGTGGGATTGGAAGGAAAATTCCCTTTAGGAGTCGAAGGCTCTAAGGTGGTTTGGGGAGCCACCAATTGGAAAACTGGTTCATTCCCATAATGGACCACGGATCAATGGCCGAGGAGCCGGGCCCGTGGGAAAACCCGCAGTGTCATGTCGGGCTGTACCTGCAAAGCTCGCGGCAACCGGGCTGTGTGTCTGGTGGGTTCAGAGCCTGAGGGCTGGAAATGTGAAGAAGTGTTCTATTGTCTCTAATCTGCATTACCAGGAATGTAGCCCCGTGGGGGTCTGTCTATGCTTTGTTTGTTCAGCTTGGATGTGAATAAAAGCCACATTGTAGAATCCCATTCCTGGTTCTGGATATTACAGTTATTGCTTCCTGTGTTCGTATTTACTTGGGTGCCCCTGTGCAGAGTAGCCAAACCTAGGCCCCCTGTGCCGAGTAACCTAGTCCGCCCCGAACCCAGTCCCCACCAGGTACTGCTGTCAGCTTCAACAGCATGCCACCTGTCATTTTGCAAAAAGGCAGTGGTCGGGGGTTACACATAGATATGGGTGTCCAACTGGGTTAACTCCCCCATCCCCATGTCCCACTCACAAACTGTCATTTACAACAGTATCGTGTTCAGCTGTTTGATATCAAAGAGAAGTAATGAAGACTTTTGACTGTAAAAATTTGATTGATGCACAAATCAAAATAGAACTGGAAGGGTTATTGGGATAATGCTGATATGCAGACAGTACAACTGGATCAAATTATACATTATTCGAGTACTTACAGGTATATTGCTTAAATAATTGTTCCGATTGTCTGATTACTTTCTGTGTTTTGACAAAAAAGAGTTTTAATGTTTTCTTATGGTAAAGCCAGCATTGTAAGTGCAGTAGCACACTGTACTAAAGCATGATACACTGCATTTTAGGGTAAATTGGCATTCAGTGGACAACAGTGATTTACAGGAGGGTATGTACTGGTTCCCAATATGAAAAATGACAGGAGAGAAGCTGAATTATTTAGCTGATGACTGTAGTTTGGGAGACAATATGATTAGTTGTTGGTGGGAAGCTAGGTGTGGGTTAATAACACAAGCCTTATAGGCAATGAAAGATGGCAGAGTATATCGAGTGTAAGGAAAAAATGGGGCAGTTAAGCAAGAAAAAGAATAATACAGAGCACCAGCAGTCTGTCTGTGGAAAATGAATAATAACAAAAAAGAGCACCAGCTGTCAGTCTGTGTAATACAACTTAAATGAAATGAAACAGAAAGCAGAGTTGTTATCTCAATCTTGGTGGCCACCCAGTCAGCATGGTAGTAGCGCTGCAGAGGGAGGGCTGATGCGGTACCAAACAGGCAGAAGAGTTGCAGTCTTGATCATGGTGGCCACTCAGTCGGCATGGTATTCGCTGCTGTGGAAGTTCTGGTGGAGCATGAATCAGGCAGCAGTCATGATCTTGATCTAAGCAGGGGTAGCAGCAGCAGCATGTTCTCCAATTCAGTCACTCAAGGGATTGTTGCTATGTGTATTTTATAAATTAGATATAGTACATGTTGGAGACCTGGTATTACCGTGCACAAATACTGCAAGGGCTGACTGCTATGCTCCTGCCAAGCCAGGAGGGATTGAGTAATCTCAGCAAGTATGTATGCCTATTATACTGCAAATATTTCACAGTACTGTATCTGTCAGAGGGCTTGCATTACCTTGCATGTTTTCGAGCAGCTGGCCCTGTTTCTCCTGTGATGATTGAACATCTCCCTGCAGGTAGTCGCTCTCCACTTTTGGCAGCATGACACAGCCAGGCCGTGGTTGTAGTAGGGTTGAGTGCCAGGCTAAAGGCTCTCTTTCCCTCGACCAACACAATAGCAGTACAACCCAAGCACTGGGCACTGAACAGTTGCCCTCAGTCACAAGCACACAAGGCCAGCAACTGGGAGCCTCCCTCACCGAGGCTGGAGTGAGTGTTTTACTTATGTTTGGAAAAGAAATGAATTAATATTAAATCTAAAACTTTTGTTGGTGCCTTGTTACATATGGCAGCCTTTATAAAAGTCTAGTTTTGAAATTGCTGATTTTTCTATTGTTTTCTATTCAACACTTTGTTTCTCACAACATTTATAAGTGTTATAAATGTATACGACGTGTTTTTTTTCCTGTTAAATATTCTTGAGGGGCTGATATAAAATGTGCACCTTCACTTAAATGAGCCACACTCCCAGAAAGGGTCTTGTGTCCCAAAGCGCTTGGGAAGAGATTGTGGCTACATTTAGCTTGCTCTCACTTGCTTTATCTATTTGCTATTTTTTGCAATAAATTGTATTTACTATTAACTATCTGGACTCCAGTTGTCGCATTGAGTGCGCAGAGTTGTAAACTGCAGATGTGCAGCATCCCCTGCTTGTTCATCCCAGAGAAGCAAGCATGCAACATAAACATGAGGTGGGTCATTGTGGTGACTGTGCATGGTTTAAACTGCAAGCACATGCAGGGAAAATGATGAAGGGGCCTTGTCATCATCCTTAGCAAGACTGCCTCTGCCCAGTGGAAACCCGCAATCAGCCCTGTTATTCACCAGCACAGCAAACATCCAACACAAAAAAAGTCATGCATGCAGCAAACAGCTGCACCCCAGCATCTGGACAGTCCCTACCACCAAGCTGGTGCTGCCACATTAGTATCCACTGAAACTCACTTTGTAAAAGAAAATTCAATTAGGGCTTTGCTGCTATAGTCTTATGGAAACAAGAACACAGCACCCACTAACGTAATTTAAAAGGACTTCTTTGGGACCACTTGATAATGTTAATAAATGTGTTGACTTTTGCATTAAGCTAGTGTGTGCTGTTTTCTTGTTTCCATAAATGGAAATGGGACAAACCTGCCATTCATAGATACATTTAAAATGTTAAAAATCAAGTGTTTTTTTTTGTGTTTTAATAGGAACCAAAGTAACTACAGCTTGCCTAATTTTATTTACAGTGATAGAAAAAACAGAAACATTTTCGATTAGATGTAATTTACTTCTTAGAAATAATGTGGCACTATTCAGTGACCCCTCTGTATCGGCACTTCTGCTCCAAACAACAGAAGCATTTACAAGCAAGAATCAATGCTGAGTGCTATATTGCTTCTAACAAGAAGATTAAATTTAACAAAAACTTTATTATAATTAATTCACCAATACTTGATCCTTCTGTGTTGCTGTAATCAATTTATCCATTGACCTGTCCCTAGTCCCCCCTACCTAGCCTGTCTGACTTTCTCTCCTGCCCTCAATTATCTACCAAATATAAAATGCTGTCACTTGGTCATGCGGACCCCTGCTCTCACCAGGCTCACTTCCACATGCCCAAATGGAAGCAACCCTCAGGCCTAGCTTACAGATCCCTAATTCTGGTAGCTCTATACATTCTATCTCTAGCGTGGGTTGACAGGTTTATGTGGCTGCCCAGGACAGGATACCTGGATCAGCATCATCACACCCACTCCCCTCCCATTATACCAGGCTATTCAGCTGAACAGAATGTGTGACCTCTCTTTGTGTCCCACATGCTCACTAAAAAGGGTGTCTGCTATCTACCCCTTCATTTCCACACAAAGCATGGCAAAGGGGGTCTGCTCTCATTGTCCCCTAAAGCTTTATTTCTTCTCTCATCCCTGCTGCTCCTAGCAGGTGACATTGAACTCAACCCTGGCCCTCTGGTTGCCAACATTACCCTATGCTCCCCCCATGACTTGCACTGGGTGTCTTCTAAGGGCTTAAAAATAGCCCACATGAATGTCTGTAGCCTCCGTCCAAAAGTACAGGAGATACAGGGTTGGATGTCTCTCTACAACCTAGATGTACTGGCAATGTCTGAAACATGGCTTAAGTCTCACACCCTATCTCACCAGGTGGCAGTGCCTGGCTATACTTCCTTCTGCAAAGACCGGGAAGGCAAAAGAGGGGGTGGGGTACTCATATATGCCAGGGACTCCCTTGATGTTGCTTCTGCCCACATCCCCTGCACTGATCACTCCGGCGGTGAGTCAGTCTTTATTAGAATTATCCTTGGCAATACAAAACACCTTATGGTCTGCTGCCTTTACCACCCTCCTAAGGTTGTCCTCCAAGACTTGGAAACCATTACCAAGGCCCTTGCTGATGCGGTCTCCTAGGAACTCCTGATCCTGGCGGACTTCAATCTCAGCTGGGCACAGGACACGGAGAAAATCCTCAGTGCCTCACTACTAGATGCTAACCTGGAACAAATCATCTCTGAAAAGATGAGGACCAACTGCAAAATGGGGAACCACACTACCCTTGACTGGGCTCTTGTGTGTCATCCCTCCAATGTTCTGATTGCTGGTATCATGGCTGATGCTCTTAGTGACCATTCACCCATCTTCTGCATTTGGAAAAATCGCTCCACCCGGGTCCCTCCGAGGATACTCTCCACCTGAGACTACTCCAAATTCTCAGAGGATGCCTTCAATGTGTACCTTGGCAACCTTGACTGGACCCCGATATGGCACCTCCCAACTCTTGATGAAGCCCTGGAGTTCTTCCAGAACTCCTTCAGCTCTGCAGCTAACCTGTTTGCCCCATTTAGGAAGCTCTGCACTAAAGGTGGCTGCCATAGATGGATCACCACAGAACTCAGATCTTTGATGGTTAACTGGGACAAGGCATGGAAGCGCTACAAAAATTCTGTCTTGCCTGCAGACCTGGTGTCCTATAAAAAACTTAGGAATGAGTCCAAGTGTACCACTAAGACTGCAAAAAGATAGTATGTCAAGCTTCTCCAGCAAACTACTGTGGCCGACCCTCGGTCATTCTGGTCCCACATCAATGATCTAATAAAGGGCAATGGTAACCCCTCCCTTGGCCCTATTGAAATCAATGGCCTTATGATCTACGACTGCCATGAAATTACCGTTGCCTTCAACAGTTACTTCACCAACCTTGATGGCTACAAATCCAGCCTTACACCAACCCCTTCTGTGCCTCTCTGCACCAAGGCACCCTGCCCCACATGGCCGCTTTTCCACCTGCATTTAGTTAAGGTCAAGAAGGTTCTTTCCCTCTTAAAGACCATCAAAGCCAAAGGCCCTGGCAGACCCGATGGCATCTGCCCTAAGCTACTTAAGGCCACAGCACCAGCCAGCCCTTTACCTATCACATGGCTAATCAACAGATCCCTGCTGGAAGGTACTGTACCCAATACCTGGAAACAGGCAGTGGTGGCCCCTATCCCTAAAGGGGGTCCTAGGGAATCCATTGGGAACTACAGGCCAATCTCTCTGCTTTGTGCTCTGGCCAAGATACAGGAAAGGCTAGTGTACTGTTAGCTCCATGACTACCTTGAGGCTAACCAGTTGCTAGCCACCTCACAACACAGCTTTAGGCAGTACCATGGCACTGATACAGCCCTCATAAAATTCTCAGTTGACATCCTTGGGGCCATGGACAAAGGATTCCCCACTGGAGCTGTTTTTATTGATCTATCTAAGACCTTTGACCTAGAAGACCACAAACTCCTCCTAAACAAAGTGGCCTCCTTTGTCCTGGATAAGCATTTCCTTTCTTGGTTCACCTGGTACCTGTCTGGTCACTCCCAGCAGGTCAGATGGAAGAGTGCGACCTCAGATCCACTCGCTCTAAGTGAGGGGGTGCCTCAAGGTTCCGTCCTGGGTCCCCTCCTCTTCTCGCTATTTGTCAATGACCTTAAAACCTACTGCAGTGGCAGCTCAGTCATTCAGTATGCTGATGACGCTGTTATCTACCAGTCCCCGAGCAACCCGTCAGATCTGGGACCCCCACCTGCAAGCTGAATTTGCCAAGTTAGAGTCCTGGCTCACTGAGAACAAGTTGGTCTTAAACACCACAAAAACCAAGGCAATGCTATTTGGACAGAGAAATCCTGGCCCAGACAGGAGTACCTTACTCCCTCTGGCCTCATCCTCTGGCAGCTGCATCGAGGTTGTGAGTTTACTCAAATACGTGGGGTTAACCCTAGATCAGGGGTTTATCCTCAAGTCTCATGTAGACCAGGTAACTAAAACAGTGCACCACAAACTGGGCCTGCTGAACTGCCTAAATGACCAGCTCATCCCCGCATCCAGAATAACCATTGCCAACAGTCTCCTACTTCCCACACTGACCTTTGCTGCCACTATGCTTCATGGGTTGGCTAAACAGGAGATGAGCAGGCTACAAGTTCTCTACAACAAAATAGCTTGGTTTGCATCTCAGTGCCACAAAAGACAGCACCACTGTGAAGCCCTTGCTTCACTACAATGGCTATCACTAGATGGTTTCCTTCAGTACCCCCTGCTTTGCAATGCTTACAAGCTCCTACACTGCTATTCCCCTGATAGTCTGGCCAGCCTCGTGGCTCCCAAGCACTCAGCACTCACCCTCCAAATCTCTGGGCGTAACCTCCTAGATAAACCCAGGGTTCGGACTACTGCTGGCAGTAAATCCTTTGCCATTGCTGCCCCTGCCCTAAGGAATAAGCTCCCCCCCACCTTCAGGAAGACACCTCCCTTGGATCTTTCTGCAAGGGACTCCATGCTCACTTACTAGAAGATAACGCCTGCTTCTGTCAATGAGAGGACTTACCCAAACTCAAAGGTCAGGCCCTCACTAGACTAAGCCATGCAGTGCTGTGCTATGTATTAGTTTCTCTACTGACTGCTACACTAATACCCTTATCTATTCCTGTAACTGTCTTCTCCTATAACTAATTTTTGGCACTATGTCAGCACTGTTTATCCATGTACTTGACTTTCCACTAATGTTATTTTGCACTGTGTCCTTGTTTCCTTTATTGTACTTGTATATTTTTGTAACTAATTCCGGGTCACCCCTGAAAAAGGAAACCTCGGGGCTCAGTGGGCCTACCCGGTTACCAAAATTGAATAAATAAATAAATAAATAATATAATTAATTAGATTTGGTCACTGAAGTGAGTACTGTGACTCTGAATAATGCAGGTTTTTTTTTTTCAAAATAATTGCGAGTAAATAAAACAGGATGGGCTGGCAGTAGTTACTTCTGTGTCCCATACATTTTGAAAAATAATATATGAACATCCAAACACAACTTGCCATGTGTTTTCATCTTGGGTTTTAAATTACATCAGGGTGGGACCTCTCTAGCCTCACTCTTGAGGTCCCTATACTGTGATCTCAGTCCCTTGATGGAAACACAGCTTTGTTGTATATGGTTGTCCATACATTATTCTATATGCACATTATTCTGTATGTTTTGATTGGCTAAGGCTTATACTACAGTGCATCTGTGAGAAGCCACCTAACAGTTTTGGTTTTCTTACAAATGCACTGCAGTGTTAAAGCAACAGTAATTTTGGTACTCTGGTTCAAAACCTTTATTTATTTTTGCTAGTTTTTCTTTTTCAGTCATGTGCATATCAGTGGTTGCTTACAGGATTGTGAAGGGGAACCCTATAGAGGTAAATGGGTGACTTAAAGGATGATGGGTGCCAGGGTACTAGAGAGGTTGTCAAGTTTGGGGTAGGGATGCAGAGGATTCTTACTATGTCAGTGAAGTTGCTAAAAAGTTGGGGAAACCAGTTTTACTGGACCAGTTTCTTTAAAAAAAACATGCAGCTTAAATTTCTATCCCATCCTCTGAGCATTAAGTTCCCCCCTCCCTACTCCCACAAACTTTACAATTATACCCACCCAGTCCCCTGCTAGCACCCTCCTATGGCCTCCCCAACACTGATTAACTTTTTAAAGAAATGCATTTATTGCCTTATAATCAAAATACCTCCCAACCATCCACACACTGTTCATTCACAAGAACACTACCATATCCCTACCCCATTCTTGTCCCGTGTACAATTACTATAGTTGTCAACCACCACTACAGAAGCAACCCTCTGGCACCCTATAGCCCTAGAATATATGTTTTCCTGTAAAACACATAAAGAAAATGGTCCATCATTAGAGAGAGGGTAGCTTGCCTTTTCTCTCTCCAATCAAGTGAGCTGAATATAGTACTGAAAAGAAACATATATACAGTAAAAGACAAAGAACCTCTGTGCGCAAACACTATGGCAAGGGTTACCCCAAAGGGCATTTGGCTGGGAAGCCAAGTTTCAAGAAAATACAAAATCACACATGCCCCCACAATGCAAAGCATCACGGGCTGCATATGCAAATCACCACAGAATGTTATGCTGGTCCAACTTTCAGCAAAATTGCATGGTGCCGAAAGGCCTCTCACGCAGTTTGCAAAGGGTGTAACAAAAGACATAGACACGTGTTTCGTCCTACCAGAACTCATCAGTATGCCTCGTCTGTTTGACACCCCAGTGGAATGGACCAGCTACCCTTAAGGCAGTGTGCCTTGGATATATTGTGGTGAACCCATTAAAATGAAAAACTATTTAAAAGACAAAGAACCTCTGTGCGCAAACACTGAGGCAAGGGTTACCCCAAAGGGCATTTGGCTGGGAAGCCAAGTTTCAAGAAAATACAAAATCACACATGCCCCCACAATACAAAGCATCATGGGCTGCATATGCAAATCACCACAGAATGTTATGCTGGTCCAACTTTAAGCAAAATTGCATGGTGCCGAAAGGCCTCTCACACAGTTTGCAAAGGGTGCTAACAGAAGACATAGACATGTGTTTTGTCCTACCAGGACTCATCAGAATGCCTCATCTGTTTGACACCCCAGTGGAATGCACCAGCTACCCTTAAGGCAGTGTGCCTTGGATATATTGTGGTGAACCCATTAAAATAAAAAAACTATTTAAAAGACAAAGAACCTCTGTTCGCAAACACTGAGGCAAGGGTTACCCCAAAGGGCATTTGGCTGGGAAGCCAGGTTTCAAGAAAATACAAAATCACACATGCCCCCACAATGCAAAGCATCATGGGCTGCATATGCAAATCACCACAGAATGTTATGCTGGTCCAACTTTCAGCAAAATTGCATGGTGCCGAAAGGCCTCTCACACAGTTTGCAAAGGGTGCTAACAGAAGACATAGACACGTGTTTCGTCCTACCAGGACTCATCAGTATGCCTCGTCTGTTTGACACCCCAGTGGAATGGACCAGCTACCCTTAAGGCGGTGTGCTTTGGATATATTGTGGTGAACCCATTAAAATAAAAAACTATTTAAAAGACAAGCAACCTCTGTGCGCAAACACTGAGGCAAGGGTTACCCCAAAGGGCATTTGGCTGGGAAGCCAAGTTTCAAGAAAATACAAAATCACACATGCCCCCACAATGCAAAGCATCATGGGCTGCATATGCAAATCACCACAGAATATATACAGTATATATATATATATATAGCTATAAAATGGGTGAGAAAAATCAATAAAATTATGTCACCTGATTGGATGAAACATACCACATGACTGTGCATTATGCCACAATGATCACACACCTGCTCTTATTTCTATTCTATGCCTCCATCCCCCAAAAAAACTGTTTTGGTCATTTTATAAGACAGATGACCCACTACAGGGTACGTGGTTGTGCTCTGATATACGCACACATTGGATGGTTGAAAACACTCTGCCAGTGACCTCATGCTTCACAACACATACCAAGGTGTGAATATATCAGTGCATGACTGCACACCATGTAGTGAATTATCTCTTACATATATTGATTGAATATTGCTATTTTATTCCACTGACCTCAGGTATTGTTTGAATGAAGAACCTGATTAGTCAGCTATATTGTAACTTATAATCCCCCCCCACACACACACACTTGGTATGTATGTGACCATGACAGCTCAATGATCTGCTAAATTCTGCTTAAATATGTTCTTATTTCTAGAGTTCAGTAGCAGATGATGCTTTTCAAATTCCCATGACTGTACTGCAAATCAAGTTCCAATTTGAAATGTTATATTGAAAAGATAATGACCAATTAAATGCATGAGCACTTGAATACTACATGAACGTAGTTAGCATCCTCAAATAGTACCACCTTGAATGAAAAGTGTGTGGGGATCTCAAATATCAGAGAGGTCACTGGTGATGCAAGACAGGTAAAGTATGAAGTGGAAGTACACAGGAGTCAGACTGTTCCCTGACTCTGTGAAATGAAAAAGAGCATTTAGCCAGAGTTTGGTGAGAATTTATTTTATGGTGATTCCTTACTTTGCAAATGCTGCAGTACATTTTAAGGAATACTAAAGATGACATCTTTTATCTGTTTTAGCAAAGCGCTAGTAAACTTTGAGTACAGGCATTATGTAAAAAGGCATTAAAAGAATTTAAAAGTGATCCTGAAAACAAAACCTAATTGAGTTCTTTGACTGGGTGACTCAGGTGATTGACCGGGTGGGGCAGTGGATGTGGCCGATCTGGACTTCAGTAAGGCCTTTGACACCATCCACCATAGGAGGCTGGTGAGCAAGATGGAAAGCCTGGGGTTGGGTGGGAAAATAACAAGCTGAGTGGAGGCCTGGCTGGCAGGAAGAACTCAGAGGGTGGTGATAAATGAGGTGCACTCAGGAATGGCAAGGATGAAGAGTGGAGTGCCACAGAGGTCACTTTTGGGTCTGCTCCTCTTCAACATCTATATCGGTGATATTGCTAAGGGTTTAAGGGAGGAGGTGTGCCTATTTGCTGATGATACTAAAATATGCAATAGGGTGGACACCTTGGAGGGGTGGAAGACATGAAAGAGGACTTAAAGACAGTTGAGAAATGATCTGGGACACAGCAACTGAAATGTAATGCCAAGAAGTGCGCTGTGATGCATTTGGGAAGTGGGAACAGAAGAGCAGAGTACATCCTAGGTGGTGAGGAAATCAAAGTAACAGAACAGGAGAGGGATCTGGGGATCATAGTCTCCTCAGACCTTAAGGTAGGAATCCAATGTAGCAGGGTGGCAAGAAAGGCCAATGGAATGTTGGCAAGCATAGGCAGGGGCATTACTAGTAGAAGGAGGGAGTTAATAATGCCCCTTCACAAAGCCATGGTGAGGCCACACCTGGAGTACAGGGTTCAGTTCTGGAAACACATCTCTGCAAGGATATAGATGCATTGGAGAGGGTTCAGAGAAGGGCAACCAAGATGGTGCAGATCATGCAGGGAAATACATATGAGCAGAGGTGTAAGAAGCTGGATCTGTACATGCTGAAGTCATGGAGGGAAAGGAGAGACATGATTGAAACCTTTAAATATGTAAAAAGTCTCAATAAAGTGGTAGAAAAGGGTTTGCTTAAGAGGAAGGAGGGGCTCAGAACTAGAGGGCACAGCCTCTGACTGCAAAGAAAAAGAAACAGGGGCAATGTGAGAGGGCATTTCTTCACAGAGAGGATGGTAGAACCCTGGAACAGACTACCAGATGGAGTGGTTGGGTCTAAATTGGTGGAAGAATTCAAGAGGGCATGGTACAGACATATGGGGATGAGTATCAGGGGGAGAGTGGGGGCAGACAGGAAGGGGGAGGCATTGAGGGAAAGAAAGGAATGACTAGATGGGCTGGTATGGTCCTTTTCTGCCATCAAGTGTCTATGATTCTATGATATGATTCTATGAAATGAGTATTTCTATTTCTAAAAAATGAAGCAAGCAGGGGACTCAATTTGGCCCACAGTTTAATTAAGGAATTACAATGAACTGACAAAATGTTATACATTTTTAAGGAAAAGAAGTTCAAAATTAAAGGATAAGCTCAAAATTGGTGTCTGTTTCAAAGAATTCAAAATAGTAATTAAAACCTTTCAAGCACTTATGCAGAGAAACATTTTAATAAACTTAAAATTAGTATAATATTAAATCTTACTTTTTCAGGAGGGCATTACTTTGAAATAAATGAATCATTAGTTATACTGTTGGGTATAATATACCGTAGTATGGTCTTCATTTTTACAAATGATGAAATACAGTATAAATCATTGCCAGATTATATTGAATGTAATAAAATTGTTAGGTGCCAACAGCATAGCTGTTCGCACCTATTGTGGTCATGCATAGACTTGTACACATTTTCTTCTCTCACTACAACTTTTGTTTGTTTGCTAGAAATTGTTAGATGTTACTGGTGATGTAGTGAAGTGTTTCAGCAGACCTAAACAGCAGACTTTCAGATAACTGAACTTACTTCTACAGTATGTTGTAGTCAATTAAATTAGTCCCAGCTGATGCTTGTCTAGGTTTGAATACAATTCAAGTTACTTGTTTTGCAGATTGTGACATAACATCTCCATCATAAGAACTACTCTGATTCACTTATCTGCAGGTAGGTGGCACACTGAATGCTTGTTTGTTTAGTAGGCAAGAAATCAGTGGTTCAAATCCTGGCAGGGACTCAAACATTTCTTTTGTAAGATGTACACTTACTTGATTAATGATTCTTGGTAGTGTGGGATTGCAATAGTAAATTATATAAATACATTCAGCTAAGGACAACAGTTTGTGAAGGTAAATTGTCTGCTGGGATTAGATCTCCAGTCACATGTTTTGCAGGTAGTGACATAGCCTCTACATCATGGGGACTGCAACTCCCTTACCAACAGCTTGGTGGCATACTGAATGTGTCTTTGTTTAGTAGGCAAGGGATCAGTGGTTCAAATCCTGGTAGAAACATAAACTTTTTTTATAAGATGGAAACTCATTTGAGTGGTGATTCATGGTGGTGTTTTGTTAGAAAATTAATTAATATGAGAAGTACATTTAGCTAAGAACAACAATTTGTGAAGGTAAATCATCTGCTGGGATTAGATCCTCAGTCACCTGTTTTGTAGGTCTTGACATGTCATCTACACCATAGGCAATGTGATTCACTAACCTGCAGCTCAGTAGCACACTGAATGTGTACTGTTTTACAAGTAAAGAATCAGTGATTTAAATTCAGGTTGACATGGTTTGAATCCTAGCAGGGACTTAAAGATTTTTTTCAAATTTTTTTGTAAGAGGGATACTCAGTTGACTTGTGATTCATGGTGGTTTGGAGCAGAATAGTAAATTATATGAGAAGTCAATTTAGCAAAGAGCAACAATCATGAAGATAACTTGCCTGCTGGGATTATGTCCCCAGCCATCTGTTTTGCTGGTGTGGCATTGCCTCTACATTACAGGAACTGTAACTCACTTACCTGAAGTTCAGTGGCACAATTCATGTGTGTTTGGGTAACGGTCAGAGAATCAGTGGCTCAAATCTCAGTAGGGACTTAAGCATTTTTTTAAAGATGGAAACTCACTTGAATAGCAATTTATGGTGGCGTGGAGTGGAATACTAAATTATGTGAGAAGAAAATTTTGCTAAGAACAATAATTTATGAAGGTAAATTATCTACTAGTGTTAGGTCCCCAGTAGCCTGTTTGCAGGTTGTGACATGATCGATGTCCCCTCTAATTTTTGACTCTGTTGGTGGAAGTCTTGTGTGTGTGTGTGTGTGTGTGTGTGTGTGTGTGAGCGCGCGACACTGGATGCAAAAAAAGATCCATGTGCACAGAGTGAGTCCATTTAAAGGATACCATTAATTGCCAATAACCTCTGTAAGACATGGATGAACACTACAATAATCAAGGTTGTTGCACCTGGGTTATACCCCCCTATCATCCCACATATACCTCACATACACCTCACACTGTATTCCTGGTCTAGTGTACTGTACTACTGCTATTTTGTACTAACATTGTAGATGTGGGCACCCATCATATAAGCATGGGTACTAGAAATGTGCTTTGCTGCTAAAATATGCTAATGTTTATCATGCATGATTCATTATACCTCACTATAATACATTTATCTAGATTATGTTTTTTCTTCCACATATATTCCATATATAATTTACCTAATCACAGATAAGATAAATCTGAGGGATCATCAGTGATTATAGTATACTTATATTCTCATATAATTATATGTAGTGTGTGTTTTATACTCAGGCACATATGCCACGTGTAATAGAGCTCTGTCAGCACTTCTCTTTGTCAATAAGCAAGCTGACACGAAGAGAAAACCTTTGTCAAGTCTTTATGTCTTATACTGTACATAAGCAAGAAATGCCACATATAGTTTGAACCAGTCAGCATTTATTTTGTCCAAGCTATAATGCTAATGGAAGCTTATTCTGTCTCATATGATACTCATTATTAATTCTGTCTCCTAAGTCATCATCCAATGGAGAATGACTTAGGACCAATACATATTGTTTCTCATATTCTGGAAAGCTAACTTTGTCATAAGTTTCTGTAAGTTGTTATTGTTTGTAAGTTGTGTTTTAAAATTGGCCTAACTCCTTAAGAACTTTCTGGAATAGAGGGACACAAATCCTTAAAACTTTCTGTGTTAGCTGGAGACTGTTCTTGTGGGGGAGAATCTTTGGCCAGTAACACAGCCAGCCAATAAAGGTTGTTTGCATTTCAGTTAATCTCTGTTTAAAATTCTCACTGAGGCATTTTAAAGGAAAACAATGGAAAAGATGCAGCTTTCCTCAGACACTACAGAAACTCTCAATTAGTGCTTTCAGACAGTAGCAACTTTTTTAAATTATTTAGAACTGCTACCAACAACTTCTACTTTGTTACTGGCAGCAGCCATTTCAAGAGCAGCAGTGAGTCTCCTGAGCTCACTGTATGCTAATATGCCTGTTTGACCTCTGCTATTGGTTGGCAAGTCATATTAGCATAAGGTGAGCTCAGGAAACTCTCTGCTACTCATGAAATGGTAGCTGCCAGCAATAGAAAGTGAAAGCTGAAGGCTACTGTTTAAATCACTAAAAAAGCAATTAGAGAAATTAAAAAAAAACATTTACTGTCTGAAAGCACTAATCAGGAATGTTTGTAGTGCCTCGGTAAAGTTGCGCCTTTTCCAGTGTTTCCCTTTAAGTCTTCTTGCTGTGGCAGAGGTAGCAGTTTTTAGTTTGAAAATGTGGTGAGGTTCTGGAAAGCTAACTTTGTCATAAGTTTCTGTAAGTTGTTATTGTTTGTAAGTTGTGTTTTAAAATTGGCCTAACTCCTTAAGAACTTTCTGGAAAGCCCTCCCACCGACCCCTTGCATTAGCCTTTCTTAAATACAGAAGAGCCACTGGGGGTTGAGCTTAAAGGCTGGGAGGGAGGGTTAAGGGAGTTGCAAACTTTCCTGTGAGCAAACTCTTAAGGCTAATAGTCAGATGGGGAAAAGTTAAGCCACTCAAGTGTTGCAAGTCTAAAAGTCTTGGACTAGTGGGGAACCTGGTGGCTCACCCAAGGAAACCTACTTGGAGGGGGATGGGACTACATGTCATTAGGGCTGGCATCTTTGAGAGGGTGGTGAGGTGCACAGGGTGTGGGGCAGCCATGATACTGGACTGGGCTTGGAAGTTCGGTGGTTGCCCAGTGTGCTTCCAGCTGGAACAGCTTAGGAAGAAGGTTGAGAGGATTAGGAGACAGCTGGGGAAAGGGAGGGAGGTATGGTTGGGGAATAGGGCAGGGGCTGTCCCACTGGGCTGCACCAAGCACTAGGGGTGGGGGAATAGGAAAAGGAGTGCAGGAGAGTATGCTGGGGTCACATAGGGACCCTGGCAGATGGGGCACAAAAGGAGGATACTAAGAAGGAAGCCAGCAGGTTACTGGGGACCCTCACAGATGGGGGCCAAAGGGAGGACATTCTCAGGGAAGTAAGCAGATGGCTGGGGCTGGACAGAAGAAAGCAATGGAGGAGGTGGATCAGACCTTAAGCTCAGTAACCACTTCAATTCTCTTCTTCTGCTTGAGGATGAGGGGGGTGATGTAGCCATGGCAGGGGTGGTTAGAGATGGAAAGGGAGTAGGGGGCAGGAGGTGGGGGCCGGATAGCAGGAGGAACGGAGGAAACTTGGAATGCGGGAAAATGGGGGGAGCAGGGGAGCAGATCAGGAGGAGGAGGAGGGGGTAGAGGGAGGAAAGCGCAAGGAAAAGGACCAGTTGGGAGGAATGGGCAAGGGAAGGACCAGAAGTACAAGAAGGATACAGTAAAGGGAGCTTAGGGTTTAGGCCAGGGGAGCACGACAAGCAAGGAGGGGCTGAACAGAGATGGGAAGGAAGGGAGGATGAGCCAGTCTAGTTTAGCAGATGGGGGAAAGGACCAGTTGTGAGCAGTAATGGTGGGGGTAGCGAGGTACAGAAGGATACTCAGGAGGACGAGAGGCATAGGATCGGAGGGGAGGGGGTGGCCAGGGTAAATAAGGAGGGGATGACAGGTGGCACCCAGCTAGGGGGAGAAACAAGGAGCCGGCTGGGGGAGGGGCTAGTAGAAAGGATGAGGGACATGGAAGAGGGGGAAATGGAGGAAAAGGGATAGCCAGAGTGCTCCTGTTGGGTGATTCCATGATCAGGGGGATCAAATGGGATATGGAGGGAGAAGTCTGCCCGGTTAGAACAAAATGCTTCCCTGGACTAATGGTGCACAGAGCCAAGCATGAGGTATATCAGCTGGCAAAGGATTGTGGAGGTTCCCCAGACATACTGGTCCACCTGGGTATCAATGACATTGAGGGAAATAGTGAGCTAGAGATACAGGCAAGGTTCAGGGAGCTTGCCTGGGTCTGTCATGATATAGGATGTGCAGTTTCCTTCCCGGAAATCCTGCCAGTGCCAAGGGCTAGTGGGGAACACAAGAGGAAGATTAGGGTGATAAACCAGTGGCTCAGGGAGTGGTGTGGGGCCAGAGGGTATGGGTTGATGGAGGATTGGGGGGAGACCTGGGAGGATAAGGGGCTGTATGCTAGAGATAGGCTCCATCTCAATTCGGAGGGGAAGGAAATCTTTAAGTTGAAAATAGAGGGGTTCATTGGTGAAAGGTGGCATTTAAACTTGTGAAGGGGGGGATGGATGGGAGAAAAGGCTGTCGAGGGGGGCCCGATAAAGGAGGGACTCTGTCTCCACCCCTCTGGGGAGCTGGAGGAATGCAGGTAAAAGGAAGACTGGTAAGGTGCGGACCAGAGGAAGACAGAATCCCCCACAGAAACATGAGCAGGGGAAATGGAAGTATTGGGAAAGGGTGGAAGGTAGTCCTACTAAATGCCAGGAGCTTGGGCAATAAAATGCCTGCTCTCCAGGTGATGCTAACTGAGGGATAGGTGGATGTGGCAGCAGTCATTGAGACCTGGGCCACCGCAGGGCATGACTGGGACCTGAACCTGGAGGATTACACCATGTTCAGGAAGGACAGGGGGGAGGGAAGGGGAGGAGGGATAGCAATAATAGTCAGAAACTGGATTGCCATAGGAGGAGTGAAGGAGGCGGAGGGAACTGTGGAGGCGATTTGGGTCACCTTGATAACAAGGGGGGGGCAAGAGACTAAAAATAGGAGTGGTGTATAGACCCCCTGCCCTGGCAGAGGAGCTGGAGAAGAGTCTGTTGGCAGGTGTTGGGAGACACTGCAGACTGGGCAGGGAAAGGGTGGTGGTGTTGGGGGATTTAAACATGCCAGGAACAGACTGGGAGACTATGACATCCTCGGTGGCCAGGGAACAGAGGTTGTTGCATGCCTTTCAGGATGCGTTCCTAACTCAGTAGGTCGGGAACCGACCAGAGAGGAGCGGATACTGGATGTGGTTCTGGCAGACAGTGACCAGACTGGGGGCCTGGAGGTAAGTGACCCATTGGCGGGGAGCAACCATGCCAAGGTCTGGTTCTGCCTGAACCTAGGAAGGGTAGAAGGCTGCACAAAAATGGAGGTAACTGACTTCAGGGGAGTGGATTTCAAGGAAATGGGAAGCATCCTTAAGGAGCATTTGGATGGGATTGGGCCAGACATGGACACTGACAGTAGGTGAGAAATCATCAGGAGGGGGTGCAGGATGCTACCAGCACCTGCGAAGAGTAGGACAAAAATGCAGTAGGGCCCGAAAACCCTGCTGGTGGACCAGGGAGGTTCAGGAGGTGGTGAGGGGAAATAAGGCAGTCTATAGGCAATTCAAGTGCTCAAGGAGTGAAAGGGACTGAGGGGACTATGATCTGATGGTCAGAAGGGCCACTAGGGTGGTGAGGGTGGCTAAAGCAAGGAAGGAGCAGAACCTGGCCAGGGAAATTAGGAGAGGGAGCAGGGGGTTCTTTAGATACATTGGGGAAAAACGAAGGGTGAAGGGGATGTTTAGCAAGATTAAAACAGGGGAGGGATGGGCACAAGACCTGGGGGAGCAGGCTGAGGTACTAAATGAGTACTTCGCCTCAGTTTTCACCAAGGAAAATGGGGGTGCTGCATCATACATGGGAGGAGATGGTGAAACTGAGGAGGGGAGGGATCCTTACTGATCGGTGGGTCTGGGGAAGGGGGTCATCGCTGGCAAATGGGGGGAAGACAAAGCAGTTGGATGAGGTAGCAGAGGTGGAAATCATGGCAGAGAGAGTGAGGGAAGCCCTCAGGTCCCTTAAGATGAAGAAAGCACCAGGGCCGGATAAATTACATCCCAGAGTGCTGAAGGAACTGGTGGATGTCCTGGCAAAACCCCTGGTGGAGCTCTTCAGCTTGTCTCTGAGGACATGGTGGGTGCCCCAGGACTGGAAGGTGGCACATACAGTGCCTATCCACAAGGAGGATTGAGGGAGGTGGCAGGGAACTACAGGCCCATCAGTCTGACATCGGTGGCAGGCAAGGTGATGGAGGGTATTGTCAAGGAGAGACTGGGGGGGACCTGGAAAAGTTGGGGTGCCTGGATGATAGACAACATGGATTCATCCCGGGGAAATTGTGTCAGACAAACCTTGTGGAGTTCTATGACTGGGTGACGAGTGCCTTGGACCTGGGTAGACCAGTGGATGTCCTCTTTCTTGACTTCAGCAAGGCGTTTGACTTCTTTCCTCATGAGGGCCTGTTGGATAAGCTGGGAGAAATGGGGATGGGGAACCAGATGATCAGATGGATAGGCGATTGGCTTCAAAACCAGATCCAGAGGGTCATGGTTGGCAGGATAGTCTCATCCCCAAGGAGGTTCATTAGTGGAGTCCCTCAGGAATCGGTCCTTGGGCCCCTCCTGTTCAACGCCTATGTCTCTGACATAATGAAGTGTATCAGGAGTGAGATGAGTCTCTTTGTGGATGACTCAAACCTGGAGGCAGTGGTGGATGGAGAGAAGGGGAGGGTGGCCCTACAGGGGGACCTGGAGGCTGTGGAAAGGTGGTCTAGAATGTGGAAACTGAGGTTCAATGCAGGGAAATGCAAGGTACTGCACCTGGGAGCCAGAAACCCGGGCCAAGTGTACACCTTGGGGGGGAGGAATGCTACAAGTCTCGATGGCTGAGAGGGACCTGGGGGTGGTAGTGAATGTCAAGATGAACAACTCGGAGAACTTGTAGGAGGGCAGTGGCAAAGGCCAACAGGATGCTTGGATGCATCGTTAGGGGGCTCACCTCCAGAAAGAGGGAAGTGATACTCCCACTGTATTACTGCTTGATGAGGCTGCACCTTGAGTACTGCGTGCAGTTTTGGAGGCCACATTTAAAGAGGGACGTTGAACTCCTGGAGAGGGTCCTGAGGAGGGCAACCAAAATGATTTGGGGCTTGGGTGTTAGGACCTATGGGGAGAGGCTCGAAGAGCTAAATATGTACACATTGGAAGAGAGAGAAGGGACTGGGGGGAACATGATAGAGATCTTCAGGTACATGAAGGGGGTAAATAGGGGAGGAGCAGTCAGGGTGCTCCGAAGGAAGGGGGGCAACTAGAGGGCATGGGTGGAAGCTGGAGGGGAGGAGATTCAGGGGAGAAAGGAGGAGGTGCTACTTCACTGAGAGGGTGGTGGAGCCATGGAATGCACTGCCAAGGGGTCTAGTGGAGGCAGAAATGGTGGAGGGGTTCAAGAGGTGGTGGGACAGGTACAGGGGAAGGGTTCTGGAAGCAAAAACCAGTGCAGTGAGAATAACTGGTACTGGGAAGGGAGAAGCCAAAGAGGGAGAGGGGGGCAGCAAGGTCAGCTCCCAGGGTGGGGGCTGACCAAACGAGCTGACACGAAAGACCATTAGGCCTATTCTGCTGGCATTTTAATATGTTAGTATAGTATATCTGTAACTATGAGGTAATCTGTGTTGCTATGCTGTTATCTGTAGTATATAGTTGTCTGCATCCTACTGTAGCTCCTCTAGAAGATCAGGGAGAGAGAGAGAGAATTGGATCTTGGAGAACCTGAGATCCTACAATCCTGGAGATTATGTACATTCTTCAGGAGAGTGGTGAGAAACCCATCTCCCTTGTGATTTTCTTTGTCACATGCTTGGCGTAAGTAGTCTAATAATCATTCATTAGTACCCTTGCTTATTTACGCATGTTTCTTGGCAGACTCCAAGACACAAGAATCTGTATTATTATTATTTACCCTACACACCAAGAGTGTTTAGGCAACAAGGTAAAGCACAGGTATACATTTAACACAGTGCAAACAAATACAATATAATACAATATAAAACCAGAACTGTTTTTGATTGTCCTCATCTCCTGTCCTGTAGATGCTCTCCCTCCACTGAGTTTGCTTTGCCACTTACTGTATGCCTGCATTTGACATTATTGTATTTTTACATTTGAAATAATAAAAGAAGTGTTCATTAACTCAACTCAGCCCAAGTTTTTATTTGTTTTTGAACCCCCACTGTTCAAAATGACACTGCTGCCTGACCTTATGGGACAACAGGTGTAGAAAGACAGCTTAACATAGTAATGAAAACCTGGTCAGAGCAATACCTAAAGACAATCCACTTGTATTATTTCAAATGTAAAACTTACTAATGCAGACATTCAGAATGGGGAAAAGAGGGGTATTGTACAACAAGTTAACATGGAATAAGAGTACATAAAAAATGGAATAAAAAGGTATAGGTCAAAATGTTCGCTGTATCGTGTACTGCTGTTTTAAGTACCCTTTAACACTTGATCATAGTGTGTTTGTAGTCAAATTCTGTTCTGCTCGATTAGACTTCAGCTTTAAATTCTCAAGACATTCCTTTGGCATTTAAAACCACATGACAGCCTAGAGAGATGCCCTATTAGCTAACCACATAAAACATAGTTAAAACAAAACATAATTTCTTAGGTCTTTAAAGTCTCACAGACACCCAGTTCCCTTAACCAGGTCATTGTCTATGTATTTATGTAAGGAGTGTAGATGTACACACACTGCTGAAGTTTACAAGGTGAAGTGAAGTCCTCCACAACAACCAACACAAAAACCTCCACAAAGTGCTGCAACATAACCATCAATGGGATTGTTTGTTATAGTAAGACAGCACATGAACTTAAACAAAAGCAGGCCTATCATCTCTGTGTTCATTACCACAATCAATATATTTTTAATGATGGTAAAACCACAATCATACCAACTAAGAATCTTGTCACTTTTGCCAGCCTATCATATGTTCTGTAGCATACCCCCAGCCTCAGCTGTTAAAGTGCCTTTCCAAAATTTCATCATGCTTCCCAAATGAGCAAGAAATGATATTTTAAGTTCCCATTCTCTTTATCAGGGGAGATAGCCATCATTCTGCTTTGCATTTTTTTTGTTAGCCAGAGGAAAGGTGGTCTTTTTGTTAAAACTACACAGGTTTAGGTTTTGCTCTGAATTTTTTTTTAAACAGTTGTGAGAGAGTACATTTATTTTTTATTAATTTGAGACTATCCTCTATTTTTATTATTGTTATTTCTCTCTCTCTCTCTCTCTCTCTCTCTCTCTCTCTCCCTCCAGGTTGGCCCTCATTCAGGAGGGTACCCCAGTCCTGTCACCTTGATGTCCACTGGGGTTTACCACCAGCTGTCTTCCTCCAGGGCTTAACCCCCCCATGGGGTCAGCGAGGGGTGTTCCAGGCCCCCGCTGAGAATTGGATCAAGTTCAGGCTGGCGAGACAAGCTAATCAGGAAATGGAACCTGCAAGCACCTGTCATTATCCAGCTGCTGCATTTTCCCATGTTTCTGGTGTGGCGTGCAATGATGTCCAAGCACATGCCATGTACTCCCATGTGATGTGAGCAAACATCTGCCCTATCTTCCAATCTTCAGCCCTGAGTAGCCTTTCTTCCAGCTTCTGCCAGGAGAAAGGCAAGTGATGGGCTCTACCCAACCCTGCATCTGGAGGAGAGCAGGTCATTGAATGCTCAATCCTCCTTGTCCCGGACAGCCTCCGACACACCAAGGTCACTCCTGACCTCAGGTCGCAGACGTGGCGGCGTGTGAGACTTTGTGCCTCAGCCCTACTCGGACATCAGAGCAGGAAGCATATTTTGAAAGAAGTAGGTCATGTAAAAAACATTTTTACTGGGCAATTGAAAATGATCCCCTGAATTTTACTTTTATTACTTATAATTTTGCTGACAAATGTTCACTTTCAGTTTGTTTATTTTAAAGGATCCTTTCTAACTACACGCAGAAATCCTGTTGGCGATAACATCTCTCTGAGTGTTCTGTGTGTTCATTTCTTAATCAATAAGCTGGATGGAGCATTTGTCATTATTTTATTTCTTTTTTATTTAAACTATTCTGTCCCAGCCAGTAGGCAACTGCAGCCAAAATTCCCTTACCTATTTTTTGACTTTGTTTTTAGCAATTAGACAGATGATACCCTTGTCATTTCTCAGTCTCGGAATTTCTTTATTGTCAGTCATGAATTCTTTCTGCCCAGATACAGGACTGTGAATGAATCTCCCTAGCATGGAGAGATTCACTCTCCTTCATTTCTAGTCAATCCCCCTGGATTTTTCCATAAATTAGCATCAAATATTCATTAATAGGATGGACCTTCCTCCAAAGAGTCTGCTATTCTGCTAATACCTTCAAAACCTGATCCATCAGCTATACAGATTCCGAAAACCAGCCTCTTTGTGAACTGGTGTGGGATAGTAAAGGCACTCAGACAAGATTAGCAGAACAAAAATGCACATTTATTTTAAGCAGTGGACTTGCAAACGACAAAAAAAAAAAATAACAGGATCAAAGAATCAATTCCAGAGCTAGAACTCACTAACTCAGGTCAGGGTGTTGTTAGGTCCACACCCTTCTCCACTCTGACTGACTTCCCTAGACCAACACATTATATAGCAGATTCAGTCACATGACACAATAACTCTGCCTCCAACAATATGCTTTGAACTGAACAACTTAAAGAAAGCGTTAATTTTATTTATTCACACAGAATAATATGTTTAAAGTTTGATGTAGAACTATATTTTACAAATTATTCAAAAAGTCTTTACAGATCCTGATTAAATTTACAATAGTCTTTGGGGGGGGGCACCCTTCCTACTATCAGTATAAAAAGGGGAGATTTTGGCTGGCCGGCCCATAAAGAAAGCCGGACTAGGAAGAGGAGGAGGAGTCCCGATACTACAAAGCTTTGAACAAAAAGTACAAACAGTGTCCGTTTTAGGAAAGTTCCCAAAAGAGCCTTTTTTATATATTTTAGCTTCCCAAGAAGTATAAACGGGTATGTAGGACTTTACTTACTTTACACATCCTCCTGATACAGCAAAGTCCAGGGCTAAATACCCTCATGGCAGTGCACAAGTTTGAGAAAAAAAAAACTCATTACAACTGCACATTTGCACTGCCACGAAATGGCTCAATAACAAGTTGTAATACTTTTACACAGCAAAGAAAAAGAAATGTTTTAAAGCTGGTTCAACAATATTACCAGACAAAATATTGAATACCAGGTTCAATAATATTACAGGGACCAAGGATACGAGTCCCGTATTTCTTACAACAAAACGGCTTTGTTTAAGACTTTTTTCCCCCAACTAACCGGGAATTACCAGGGGTACCCTGCTAAGCAAAAAGAAAATGTACACTATCTTGTAGACAAGGGTAAAAGATAGTATGAGACATAACCAGCTTACAAACGCCCTTCGCTACCTTGCGTTTGAACATTCCCCCGTGATAGTGCGAGCGTTCGCGTGGTAAACCTTTACCGTAGCTCCGCTCTGTTGCTAACTCTAATACCATATTATTTTACAAACCCGAAACGATAGTCTAATTGTGGGGAAGATAAGGATCGAAGCTGAAATCTTTTAAGATGCCACAGCAACCAAACGAAGGAAAGATAAAACCCAAGACTAGACCGCAATATCGCGGTCATTTCATACTATTGAACAAATCTATTGTTCATGAAGTGAAACATTAAACCAAGTTCTATCAAATCCGTGGGGCAGAATTCATGGTTCAATTAATACCAATCATGTAACGATCACTTTTATTAGAGGCGTCCGGAGTATACGGGGAGGGGGGAGGTTAAAAAAAAAAAACAGACAAGACAAGATATATTTTATTTAGATTGCTCTTTACAAAATGGGTGGCCAGCCCAACAAACAAGACAATAATATGAGACACTGACGACAACAAGGGAGATTTGTATATTCCAGACTATCCTTCAACAAAAGTGGTACCTTACATGATAACACTGAATACAAATAAATAAAAATAAGGAAGGGGGGGGCACTCCATCACATTCCTCCCCACCCAGAACCAAACATGATGAGTTTGGTTAATATTGAAAGCATTAATATACCTGTTATCAGATCTCATAAACAAAGAGATGGAGCCATAGTCCACCCTCACCAGGGCTCCACCTCGGGGTCCCTAATACATACGAGAACTATAAAGAACTATTTTTGAAGTGAACCTGGTTCACCTAGAGTCATTATGTTTCTTTACCCCGAGGTCTGTTGACAGGTAAAAGTATTTCCTAGGCCATACCTGGATAAGAAATCGGCGTTATTATGGGCCGAACCTTTCCTATATTTTATAGTAAACCTATAAGGTTGCATTGCGAGGTACCATCGCATTATGCGAGGGTTTTTGTCCTTCATTACATGAAGCCAACATAAAAGGTTGTGATCTATCCATAGCTCAAACTCTCTACCCCATAAATAAAAGTGTAAAGCTTCTATTGACCATTTTATAGCTAGACATTCCTTTTCAATAACAGAATAGTGTTTTTCCCTTTCATGTAATTTCTGACTTATGAACATTATAGGATGCTCTTCGTCTTGTACCATCTGTGTGATTACAGCCTCTATACCACAGTTAGAGGCATCTGTTTGCAATACAAATGGTCAAGAAAAATCAGGAGAGTGTAAAACAGGTGAGGAGCATATTCTAGCCTTTAGATTACAAAATGCCTCCTCACACTCAGGTGTCCATTTTACTTTGTCTGGCTTAGATTTTTTTATTAGGTCTGTTAAAGGTCCAGCTATTGTAGAACAGTCAGGTATAAATCGTCTATAATACCCGATGAGGCCTAGAAATGACCTAACATCTTTCTTTGTTATTGGACGGGGGCTATTGGCCACGGCCTCGACTTTATTAATTTCTGGTTTTACTTTCCCATTACCAATTTGGAACCCTAGGTATTCTGTTTCCTGCATTGCCAAAGAACATTTGCAAGGATTTATTGTTAGCCCAGCTTCGGATAGGGCTGATAATATAGCCCTTAGGTGCTGTATGTGTTCTTCCCATGTGGGACTGAATATCACTACATCGTCTAGGTAAGCTGCACTAGACATTGTATGCGGTTGTAAGATGTTATCCATCACTCGTTGGAACGTAGCGGGGGCACCGTGTAGACCAAAAGGCATTACTGTAAAATGGTATAGGCCAATAGGTGCACTAAATGCAGTTTTTTCTTTGTCTTTTGGATCTAGAGGTATCTGCCAATACCCCTTTGTCAGGTCTAGGGTGCTGATGTATTGGGCTGCTCCTAAACGGTCTATGATGTCATCTATTCGTGGCATCGGATAACAATCAAATTTAGACACTGCGTTTAAGCTTCTGAAATCAAGACAAAGTCTGATTCCTCCTTCCTTTTTCTCTACTATAACCATAAGAAAGTTCCATTCACTATGGGAAGGCTCAATAATTCCCAACTCGTGCATTCTCCTAATCTCTTGTACCACCTCATCCCGTACTTTTTCTGGTATCCTATAAGCTTTCTGTCATATGGGTACGGCTTCGGGAACCATGATATGATGAACAGCACCATTAACCTTCCCCGGCAAACCAGTAAATAAGGTTCGGAAGGGTTCTAACATAGTTTGCAAAGTGGAAATTTGTTCAGCTGATAAATGTGAGTTGATTCGTACTTCTGAAAGATTACTCGTATTTTCTAGCCTATCATAAGCTACGTCTAATTCGGATTCAGTGGTTTCTGGAAAAACATAACTGCAGGTAGAAGGTGTTCGTTCTATCCATGGTTTCAATAGATTCGCATGGTATATCCTGTTTTTAATTTTCTTCTCTGGCAATTCAACTGAATAAGTTACTGGGCCCATACGTTTTACTATTTTGTAAGGGCCTTGCCACTTCATAAGTAATTTATTATAAGAGGATGGCAATAGAAGTAAGACTTTATCACCTGTAGCAAATTCCTTTGATTTAGTTCCTTTATCATAGTACCCTTTTTGTTTTGCTTGCTGTTGTAGGTTAGTCTGGTGAGCTTTTTTTACATAAACCATTAACCTTTTATGTAATTGTTGCCAATGCTCCAAAGGTTCTGACATGTTTTTACTTTTCTTGGCTTCCCGTTCTTCCTTTATAATATCTAAAGGGCCTCTTGGGTTATGTCCTTATAATAATTCAAACAGAGAGAACCCAGTAGATGCCTGTGGCACTTCCCTATAAGCAAACATCGAATAGGGTAGATATGTGTCCCATTTATTACCTTCCTCTGATACATATTTCCTTAACATTTTTTTTAATGTTTGATTGAACCGCTCGACTAACCCATCAGTCTGGGGATGATAGGGTGTAGTGAAAATAGCTTCAATACCCAATGTCTGGTATAACCGTTGAAGTAATTGTGAGCAAAAATTGGTACCCCTATCAGTCAAAATAGTTTTTGGTATACCCATACGACTGAAAATCTTTACCAACTCTTCTGCTATTCTAGGAGCAGTAGTTGTACGAAGGGGGATTGCCTCAGGATATTTTGTAGTGTAGTCTACTACCACTAATATGAAGCGATTTCCCTTCGTACTTTTTGGTAGTGGCCCTATAATATCCATCGCAATCCTTTCAAACATATTGCTAACCAAAGGCATTGGTATGAGGGCCACTTTATCTTTTCGGCCTACTGCTGCTACTTGTTGACATTCAGGGCAGCTTTTACAGTATTCGGCCACCTGCTCATGTATACCAGGCCAATAAAACCTGTACAATAAGCGTTGCAACGTATGGTCTTTACCTAAATGGCCTGCCATAGGTATATCATAGGCAATAGACAATAACCTTTTCCGGAACTGTTTAGGGACCATCAATTGCTCAGCCATCTCCCCTGTATGTGAATTCATACATACCCTATACAATAAATCATTCTCAACTATATAATAGGGTTGATGAGGTTCAGTGGGAGTTGTTGGCATTACCTGTGAAAAGAAAGGGGTCAAGGTATCATCATTTTTTTGTATATTTACAAACTCTTTGCTAGGTAATATACATTTTCCAGACAGCATATCCAGTCCAGTATCTCTTTTAGTCCATGACTGTTTGTCTTTTCTTTTTCGTGATTTACTTTTTCTGTCTTTGCCAACAGTCCCAAATACCTCTTCCTCAAAAGGAAATAGGTGTCCCAACTCTTTTTCTTGTTTCTCTTGTGCCCGAGTGGTAACTGCTCTAACATTTGTATTTAATAAAGAGTCAAAATATGGATAATCATACCCAATTATTACTGGGACTGGCAAAGAAGGTACTATACCTATTTTCATTTTGTGCATTGTCCCATTTACTTGAATCTCCATTTCTCTTAATGGGTACCAGTGGATGTCTCCATGTATACATTTGACCCCTGTAGTTGGTTCCCCCAGTTCTGGCCTTCCCACCAAAGAAGCATGTACCAGTGTCTGTTTGCTGCCAGAATCCACAAGACCAGAGACTACCATTCCTCCGATCTCCACAGGGGTGACATAATGGCCCCAGTTAACCAGAACTAAATGGATTAACTCTACCTTTTTCATTGGACAGAATCTAGCAATATGTCCTTTAGCTTTACATTCATGACATATAATATCAGAGCTGAATCCTTTACTTATCTTACTATATTCTTTACCCCCAGGAATACCACTAGTTTGCTTGACTGGCATAATAGGGGGCCTTATTGCAGCTGAGAGACTTCTAGAGTTCATAAATGTCCTAGGGTGTTGCGGCCTAGCGGTCAGATAGTCCTAAGCAAGTCTTATAGCTGCCTCAGAAGTTTTGGGGCGGTGTTCCTTGACCCATAACTGTACATCTTGGGGCAAGACATGAATAAACTGCTCCAAGATGATACTTTCTGTGATTTGTACTACCGTTCTTGTGTTGGGTTGTAACCACTTATGACACAGTCTTTTAAATGAGTGTATAGGTCTTGAGGGGTATCTGCAGATTGAAATTTATATGCTCTGAAACGTTGTCTATAGGTTTCAGGACTTATATCGTATCTTTTCAAAATGGCTTGCTTAACATAGTCGTAGTCATTTATATGCACAAGGTCTGTATGGCTATATGCTAGTTGAGCTTTCCCAGTCAAATAAGGGGCCAGTCTGACCACCCACTGATCTCTTGGCCAAGCACAGGCAATGGCTACCCTCTCAAATGTCAAAAGATATGCTTCTATATCATCAGAATCAGCCATTTTCACTAGTCTTATATCTTTTTGTCCTACCACAGGTGCTGAAGGTGGTCTTGCTG
The DNA here is from genome assembly GCA_016271365.2 of Neoceratodus forsteri. Classification (NCBI taxonomy): domain Eukaryota; kingdom Metazoa; phylum Chordata; order Ceratodontiformes; family Ceratodontidae; genus Neoceratodus; species Neoceratodus forsteri. The sequence continues at coordinate 106,358,913 of CM057457.1, forward strand.
AGCCCAAAACCTGGATAGCACATAATGTGTCAGTCCATCTGGCTGCATTCTCTGCACAATCTCTCTCTCTCTCTATACGATCCTGCTCCCTTTCTCTTTCCAGCTCTACCTGATGCAGGCACAGCCATCGGAGCAATTCATGGGGATTCTCTGGAGGGTCTTCCTGCTCAGGTTCAGCTGCTTGAGCGCCCTTTTCAATGGGTTTCATGTCTTCCATTACCACACTGTCTCCTTCAGTTGTCACCTTAGCCACCTTCCTCCATACCACTGGCTCCAGTCCAGGCAATAAAGGCAATTTTGTGGCTTGTACAATTGACCTTGTGGCTGGTGTAGTCCACTCTCCTGCCTTGTCCGGATGCATACGAATCGAATCTGGACTCAGATCCACCAATAGATCCCTTCAGAATGCACTATCCCACTTCTGACACCAAATGTGAACTGGTGTGGGATAGTAAAGGCACTCAGACAAGATTAGCAGAACAAAAATGCACATTTATTTTAAGCAGCTGACTTGCAAATGACAAAAAAAAAAAATAACAGGATCAAAGAATCAATTCCAGAGCTAGAACTCATTAACTCAGGTCAGGGTGTTGTTAGGTCCACACCCTTCTCCACTATGACTGACTTCCCTAGACCAACACATTATATAGCAGATTCAATCACATGACACAATAACTCCACCTCCAACAATATCCTTTGAACTGAACAACTTAAAGAAAGCATAATTTTATTTATTCACGCAGAATAATATGTTTAAAGTTTGATGTAGACCTATATTTTACAAATTATTCAAAAAGTCTTTACAGATCCTGATTAAATTTACAATAGTCTTTGGGAAGGGGCCACCCTTCCTGCTATCAGTATAAAAAGGGGAGGTTTTGGCGGCGGCCATAAAGAAAGCTGGACTAGGAAGAGGAGGAGGAGTCCCGATACTGCAAAGCTTTGAACAAAAAGTACAAACAGTCTCCGTTTTAGGAAAGTTCCCAAAAGAGCCTTTTTTATATATTTTAGCTTCCCAAGATGTATAAACAGGTATGTAGGACTTTACTTACTTTACACATCCTCCTGATACAGCAAAGTCCAAGGCTAAATACCCTCATGGCAGTGCTCAAGTTTGAGAAAAAAAAAAACTCATTACAACTGCACATTCGCACTGCCACGAAATGGCTCAATAACAAGTTGTAATACTTTACACAACAAAGAAAAGAAATGTTTTAAAGCTGGTTCAACAATATTACCAGACAAAATATTGAATACCAGGTTCAATAATATTACAGGGACCAGGATACGAGTCCGTATTTCTTACAACAAAACAGCTTTGTTTAAGACTTTTTCCCCAACTAACCGGAATTACTAGGGTACCCTGCTGCTTAAAAAGAAAACATACACTCTCTTGTAGACAAGGGTAAAAGATAGTATAAGACATAACCAGCTTACAAACGCCCTTCGCTACCTTGCGTTTGAACATTCCCCCGTGATAGTACGAGCATTCGAGCGGTAAACCTTTACCGTAGCTCCGCACTGTTGCTAACTCCAATACCATATTATTTTACAAACCCGAAATGATAGTCTAATTGTGGGGAAGATAAGGATCGAAGCTGACATCTTTTAAGATGCCACAGCAACCAAACGAAGGAAAGATAAAACCCAAGACTAGACCGCAATATCGCGGTCATTTCATGCTATTGAACAAATCTATTGTTCATGAAGCGAAACATTAAACCAAGTTCTGTCAAATCCGTGGGGCAGAATTCATGGTTCAATTAATGCCAATCATGTAACAATCACTTTTATTAAAGGCGTCCAGAGTATACCGGGGGGGGAGGGTAACAAAAACAACAGACAAGACAAGATATATTTTATTTGGATTGCTCTATACAAAATGGGTGGCCAGCCCAACAAACAAGACAATAATATGAGACACTGATGACAACAAGGGAGATTTGTATGTTCCAGACTATCCTTCAACAAAAGTGGTACCTTACATGATAACACTGAATACAAATAAATAAAAATAAGGAAGGGGGGGCACTCCATCACACTCTTCCATACCATTACCACATCTTGATCTTATCTTGTTTCCTACTAACAACAGACTGGTTGCTGGCAGCCACATGGCAATCCAGAATTGGGGGGAACACCAGCAGCCTGGTTTTCAAGTTGGGAGTCTGCATGGTGGTGGTAAGTGCAGGCAGGAGAAAGATGATTCTTCCTCAGCAGCTTGCAGTGAGTCAGCTTCTCCATGGCTGGCAATGGACAGGCAGGCAGGACAGATCCAGAATCAGAAGGGACGTGGTCTGCACCAGAGGGCCTTTTATCACACAAGGTGACAAAACAGGACAGGGAAAGAGAAGTCCAGGGGACTTTTGTGAAGTCAGGTTGATCCAGCACAAATAATCCTGCAAGCATATGAAGTTCACATGAACATTTAGTGGTGCTGGACCAATCAGGGACAGAAAATATATTTGGTCTTGGTTGTGGTTTTCAAGTCCTGACTCCACTGGTGCTGACTCCCTGTTGTGAAACAATGTAATACAGTATGCTGCAGCACATTTAGCCTTCCAACTGAGATACCAGCAGGCCCATGACAAATTTGTTATTCATCATTTGTTTGGGTGGAGGGGGGACTACTGGGCACTGTGAATGTAGGGGGCTTCCCACCTTATGTTGCTGCTGAAACTTTTTGTCTGATTGGGGGGGTTCAAATATGCAAAACAAAGAAATATTTTAAAAGATACATTTTATTATTTTTATGACAAATGGAGAACAAGTAACAGTATAGACACAATTTACCTTTACACTGTTGCATTTAAAAACTATTTTAGTCTATTGAATATATGTCACTCATCCTATATTACAATAGACTAAACAAGCTTTCAAATGCATCAGAGAAAATCAGAGTGTATTTAGATCGACAGCTGGAACTAGAAACCTACCAACCCTAGTCTTGCTTTGTGTTTTGGTGATGTACCGAGCTGACATGGGGCATTTATTTTAGACTTCAGAGATAATGCTGTATTGAAAGGAGAATGGGGGCGCACAATTTATGGACAGCTGAGTGATGAAATTGCATCACGTAGCAACATTACACCATAGTTTACAAACATCATTACCTGAAGGGCATTCTAGTGTGTGTGTGTGTGTGTGTGTGTGTGTGTGTGTGTGTCTGCGTGTGTAAAACTTGTTTTGTAATTCTGTTTCTTTTTTCTTAACATGAAAAAATCCCCAAGATAGATTATGAGTCAGCTCCAATTAAGGGAAGGGGGGGTGATTGGAGGAGATAAAGAGACAAGATGGAGACAAAACATAAATGGAAATAGGATAGTCATTATTCCACCTATTAAAGAGACATAACTAAACCTGATGGTTAAGTTTGAGTGGGTCTGAAATGGTGGAGTGCAGTACCATCAATGTAGATGATAATACAGGAGCCCAGAAAGCATAAGAAGATGGTAATTTTTTTATATATTCATTTGTGAACCACCTATTCTGAGGAAGTATAAGGTGAAACATTGTAATTGTTACTTGTTGGTCTTTATATGCATTTTGTGGGAAATAAACATTAACACGATACTTTATAATAATGGTGAAGAGGGTACGGCCTCTCTTCATGACTGTCTAAATTGAAATACAATGGAAAAGATTCCTTACCTAACACAGATCTGAGACCCCTGTTTATTTTCTTGAAATGAGTTTTTATACAGTAAAGTAGCTGAATTGTTATTCATAACAAGTGACATCATTTCTATACCAGCAATATTAGTACAGTACAATTAGTAGAATGTAGACCATTGCTGCAGGAATATACAAATGATGTGGTGCCATTCTATTTTTTTTCTAATTAAAGTAGAAGCAACAAGGAAAATCTTACCTTATATTTTCTTAAAAAAGGATTTGCTTCTATTTTAATTATAAAATGGAATGGCTCCACATCACTTGAACATTCTTGCAGTAATAGCCTACGTTCTGTTACTCATACTGTACTAATATTGCTGCTATAGAAATTTTGTCACTTGTTATGAATTACTTTTCGGCTACTTTATTGTATAAAAAATTATTTCAAGAAAATAAACAGGGGACTCAGATTTTTGTTAGGTAAGGAATTTGTATAAGACAGTATTTTTTTCTCTCCACATAAATGTGGGTTTTGACAGAAGCTATTTATTTGTGTATTCATTTTTTATGTTTATTCATTTCCAAGAGGATGATGTTACCAAACTCCCTTTTGCCCTGGTCTTCCATCCCTGTGTGAGCAAACTCCCTTTTGCCAGTGCCGCCACAGTCATTGGTGTCACAGTGACAGAAATATAAACATGCAGCTGGGCATCAGTGAAAGTACACCCTCCTCAACACATAATTGGGAAGACATACTAGAGTATACAAGCTACAGGAGGGACAGGGAGGGTAAAAAAGGAGGAGGAGGAGGAGGAGTAGCTATCTATGTAAGGGAAGGGATCAAAGCAATGGAACTGAAGGATAAACAGGGAGTAGAGGAGGCACTGTGGGTCACCCTGGGACAGGATATGGCACCACAATCCATACGGGGGTTGTATACAGACCCCCATCTCAGGGGGAGGAAATGGAGAAGGAAATGATAGAAGGCATCCTTAGAATGGCAGAAAAAGGGGAGATAGTCTTGATGGGTGACCTGAATATGCCAGATGTTGACTGGAGCACCTTTGCTGCAACCACATCCAAGAGCAGGGTTATTCTCGATGCCCTACAGTGGGCATGCATCAGACAGCTAGTGGTGGAACCCACTTGGGAGGGAGCAATCTTAGACCCTTACTGTCAAATGGGGATGTAGAAAGGATCTCAGTTTTAGAAGTGGGTAGCCATCTGGAAACAAGTGACTACCAAACAGTGTGGATCATGATAAACATAGCCACATAGTCAAGCCATACAAAAGCAAGAGTATTGGACTTTAGGAGGGCTGACTTTGTGAAAATGGGAGAGTGCCTCAGAAAAGCACTAGCAAATGGGCAAGAAGGATGGGTGGAGGAACAATGAGGAAAAATCAAAACAGCCATCACAGAGGCAACAAGCATTTGTGTGAAGCAAATCAACAAAGGAAAACAAAGGAAAGAAACACTATGGTTATCAAAAGAGGTGGTGGGGAAGGTTAAGGAGAAAAAGATAGCATTCAGGACACATAAGAAAACACAGAAGGAGCAGGATAGAGAACTGTACCAGTTAAAGCAGAAGGAAGCAGGGAAGGTAGTCAGAATAGCAAAAGCCCAAACTGAGGAAAAGATATCCAACTCAGTTAAGAAGGGAGATAAAACCTCTTATAGGTACATTAGGGAGTGAAGAAAGATCAAGGGAGGGATAGTGAGGCTTAATAAAGGGAAGAGAGGGTGGCAAGAGGGTGACAGTGAAAAAGCAGGGATACTGAACGAATACTTCTCAGTATTCACAAAAGAAGAGGAGGGGGCGGTACCTAAATCAAAGAGTAAAAGCACTCTGGATAGGGAGGTTGATACCAGTCCATTCACAGAAGAAAGGGTTCTGAAATAACTCTTAAAACTGAAGGTGGACAAAGCAATGGGGCCTGATGGGATTCACCCAAGAATTCTAAAAGAACTAAGGGTAGAACTAGTGACACCACTGACTACCCTTTTTAATAAATCATGGAATGATGGTGTGGTACCTGAGGACTGCAGGAGGGTGGATGTGATTCCCCTTCACAAAAGTGGGAGCAAGACAAAGGCAGGAAACTACAGACTTGTTAGATTGACCTCAGTAGTAAGGGAAAATAATGGAATCATTTCTGAAGGAAGGAATTTTTGAGTTTGTAGAGGCCAATGGGGCACAGGACCCAAGGCAGCATGGATTCACAGCAGGAAGGTCATGTCAGATGAATCTAATAGATTTCTTTGACTGGGTGACCAAAGTAGTAGACCAGGGAGGGGCTGTGGACATGGCCTACCTAGACTTTAGCAATGCTTTTGACACAGTCCCACACAAATGATTAATATACAAGTTAGCCAGTCTTGGAGTGGGTCCCAAAGTGGTAGCTTGGGTAAAAATTTGGATGGACAACAGGACGCAAAGGGTGATAGTAAACGAGTTCACTCTGAAGAAAGGGTGGTTACTAACGGGGTGCCGCAGGGTTCAGTATTGGGACTGGTCTTCTTTAATATCTTTATAAGTGACATTGCAGAAGGACTGGAAGGAATAGTATGTCTCTTTGCAGAAGACAAAAAGATCTGTAACAGGGTTTATACAGAAGGTGTGTTGGAAAGGATGCAAAGGGACTTGGCAAGGTTGGAAGAGTGGTCAAATGTATGGTAGCTTAGATTCCATGCAAAGAAGTGCAAAGTAATGCTTCTGGGAAACAAAAACCCTGGGGAAGAGTGGACAATGAGGGGTGAGATACTAACAAGAACAAAAATGGAAAGGGACCTGGGGGTAGTCATATCAGATGACCTGAAGGTGGGCAAGCAACATCAGAAGGAATTAAGGAGAACTGGTGGGATACTGGGACGCATAGGAAGAGGCATCACCAGTGGAAAACAGGAAGTTGTTATCCCTCTGTACAGACAGTTTGTGAGACCCCATCTGGAGTACTGCATGCAGTTCTGGAGACCCTATCTCTGCAAGGACATAGACAGGATGGAGGCTGTCCAGAGGAGGGCAATTAAAATGGTGCAGGGTCTGCACCAGAAGACATATGAAGAGAGATTAAAGGAGCTTAATATGTATACCCTCAAGGAGAGGAGGGAGAGGAGGACATGATAGAAACTTTCAAGTACATCAAGGGAATCAACAAAGTCCAAGAGGGTAGCATCTTTCAGAAAAAGAGATGTACAAGAACAAGGGGGCACAATTCGAAGATAATGGGAGGATGGCTAAGAGGTAATGTGAGGAAGTATTTTTTTCATTTTGAGGGTTGTGGATACATGGAACAGCCTTCCTGAGGAGGTAGTGGAGTCAAAAACAGTGGGGGAATTCAAGAATGCATGAGACAGACATAAGACAATTCTAGTGGGGGGTAGGAGGTAGTAGGCTGTTTATTGACTAGGATCTGCAGCTTATCCATTAGTTAGGTAAATGGGCAGACTAGGTGGACCAAGCGGTCCTTATCTGCTATCAGATTCTATGTTTCTATGACCAAGAAATGTACACATTTGTTTCAAACATGCACATACTTTATTATGGTCTTATGCTCTATTTCTAGCCTACCAATCCACTCCCACCACCATGCACATTCATAATTTGAGACAGGCAGGTTCAATGCCAGGACGGAGGTTAAAAACAAAAGAAAACAGCATTAAAATACTTAACTGCAGTGCATGCCAGTATAAAATTAAAATACAATATTTCTTTCCCCCAAACCTCGTATACCCCCTTCCACCAACAGTGCAGACACAGGACAGAACTCAGAGTTTTACTCAAGTCAGTTGCTTGCTTCTTTAACCAAACGTTTGCCTTCAGCTTGGTGGTAAAAGACATTTTAGAAATATATTTCCCTTCCCAGTACTACATTTGAGCAACCCCACCCTCCAATGAAGATTGGGGAACCCTAGGGTGGGATTCTCTCTCGAGTCAGGGCTGTCAAAGGTTTAATACCGGGAGGGAGGTTTAAATATGTAGAAACAGTGCACAGTATTTCATTTCCAATGCTGAATATGAAATTCAGCATATTCAAGGAAAAGCCCTCAGTTAAGCGAAATAGCCTGCCCAAACACCAGTGCCCACATGATCATCTGAAAAAGTGCTAATGTATATTGGAAATAAAGGATTGTGCACTTTCTATTTCATTTCAACCTCCCTTCTGGTATTAAACCACTGCAAACCCCAATTCTAATTAGACTCCTGTCCTGATGCTCCCAAATCTACAGGGGGCAAAGGGGGATTCAATCTTAGTACTGGGAATTTGTGCAATACATTTCTAAAATGCATACAACTTACAAAAAAGGTTACCTGCAGCAGAGCTATGCAAGGAACAGGAATGCTTCCAGAACAACTGCAAAGTCTAACATGCTCTGCTGTCCCTCATCACAAAATAGCCAGTTTTTCAGTTCCAACACTCCTTTCTACCATTTTTACTGCTGCATGGGCAGAGCCATGCAGACTTTTTGCATGTAGAAAAGGACTGATGTCATGTTTTCTGTACATGGAACTGTTTTTCCTCAGCCTGACCCTCCCCCAAGAAGCAATCTGCCCATGTTGTCCCTATGGACTGCAGCACTGCACTATATCACAGTGGGTGTTTTTTTTGTACATTTCTGCATCCCTGCCATTTCTGTCCCATCCACTTAACAGCAAGGGCGTAGCTACCGATAGGTCTGGTCGAGTGTTTACCTTAGGTGTCTAGCAACGGCCCTTTAACAACTTTCCTGTCATGCCCACTCACAGACGAGCACATCTCAAGTACAGTAAAAATCCTAAAATGTACATAAATAAAAGGGGTATAAAGCCAACCTATTCCCAAGCTGAGGTAAAACTTGATGTTTTACTCTGCACTGAATTGTCCACTGGTTGGAATGAATGAAATTAATATAAAAACAAAAGGTCTGGTTGGTCACCACTCTCACCACAAGGCACCGCCACAAGAGGCTGAGCATCGCTGGAGCACACAGCAGGAGTCTGGAGTGTCTTTGTTCCCTACCGGCTACCTGCACTTGTCTTGGGTGCACACTGACTGACTTTCCGCCTTCAAGCAACAGCTGCAGGGAGTGTAGTTCACAGGGCAGGTGAGCCTTCAGCTGGGAACGCGGGCAGAATTGCAAGTATGCATCATGGCAGGATTCAGCTGCAACTCCCAGTCTGTCTCTCTCATTATGCTCACTAACCCGCCAGTCAATGCACTCAGGTAATGAGGAGTTTATGCATTTTTAGTTTCCACTCAGGTAGATACTACTGGTAGTAATCGGCTGTGGATGGAGAAACTATCCTAATGTCCTAGAGCTAGGGAAAATTGCTCTAAAGCAGCGTTATTCGCTCACCACTCGCGAGCCACATGCGGCTCTTTAAGACTTATCTGGCGGCTCCTATAATTCTATAACATTTGCACTACAATGTGGCTCTTTATACCCCTCCTCCTCGAAAACAGCACTAAATTGCCATGGATCACACTCACAACACTGGGTAGATCACCTTCCAATCCAGAAGCTGCTGTCCGGTTAATACTGAGCTGCACCAAAAACATGCAGTTAAGTAAGAGAGAGCAAATTAAAATATAATGAAGATCGAATCAATATTTGGGGGTCTTATCCAAAAATTCAAACATGAGCTGATGCCTTATTTAGAGGTGGTTTGAGAAAAGTGTTTCAAAGGGAAATAGCATTTGCATCAAATCAAGGAGTCCTTTGATAAATTATTGTCTCTAACCATCTCAGCAGTTCCTTGCCATTTTCTGTCACACACACTGGCAAGTCAACATAGTGCAGAAACAAAAGTTACCAACAGGCTCCATGATCCTAGCCTAGTAGTCCATGACTTCTGGTGAAATCCATTAATTGTTAGCCACCACATTATACTGGGCGCGGAAAAGAAAAGCAGTATTTTTTTACAGTACCTCAAAGGATTTTAGCCCTTCACCATTCTCCACTGGTCACCAGAAGTTGCATTTTCTTCTATAAAATAATCCAATTCCACTGTTCTGAGGGTCCATGATATCTTTCAGGACCACTTTCCACTATACTGAATGCTCCTTTCGCTCACCAATCTCTCCTCTTTGAATCCAAAGGAAAGAGCTCCTGGTGAGTAATCAGAAAAAGCGCTCCACCAAGCACAGTAAATATGTTTAAATAAATAATTAAGCACTAAAACCCCAGCATCAAGGCAGCGCTAGCATACCTTTCATTAGACCAAATAAGCCTAACAACAGTAAAGTGCCTCTAGATTTCTAGACTTCCGCCTGTCGGCTCTAAGACTCCTTAGTCCAAATTTTCTCAGTGAAGTTCTGGTTCTCTCCGTCCATACCACCAGCTTTTCAAACATATTACTCTCAATTCCTTTTCCAGTTCCAGCCTTAGACTGGTGTTCGGCACACAAAATATGATGCGGCTCTGATTCACTCACCATTTTTAAAACATATTCTAGGAAACATATATTAATCTTTTAAAAAGCACTCATGTAGCTGCTCAAACATCAGCCGAAACACATTTCAGGCTCAAGCTACAGGTGCAAAACTGCTATCCGTCGCCTCTTATTACAACTTGGGTAAATGGCAAAGTGGGTGAATACGGTTGACCCGATAAGTTTCCATAATAAGGAAACCCCCTTTAAGAGACCTTTGTTGTAGGTTTAAATGGTTTACCTGAGTTGAGCAAGTCAAAATAACTGGAGTTTCATTTACAACTATTAGGACATGCCCAAAGTACCAGAGTTGTAATAACATATTCGGCGGCATACAGAGCGGCCGGGGAGCAGAGCAGCATTGCGACCAGTTCAGATGTTTTTTTTTTAAGAGTCAGAAATGATGGTAGCCCTCATAAACATACAATTTGACACTAGGTAAGGACCACAGGGCCCATCCTAGTTTGCCCATTTTCTTCGCAAACTTCATTATGCAACTGTGGTGGATCTGACAAGAATTTGTTTATGTAGGGACTGTCATTTCCAAATGTCTCACTCTCATCTTACATAGCTGAGGGCAGGGCATTCTGTTGGCTACAAGACAAATACTTTCTTCTGTTCCTTGTGGTGAGCAGTGGGGGGGGTTCAGAGTGTCAGACTAGCTAATTGATTGCAGTTTATATGGTTGGTGGTGCTAGCATGGAGGTGTGGTGTGGTGCCTAAATGGATTGCTATTATTTTTTATTCTGCAAGAGTGTCCCTGCTGTATGCAATTGATCTGCTGATGTATGTGAGTGGGTTGCTGAAAAGCTGTGCACTAGTGTTACAGCACAGAGCAGCAGCTCTCTGGATGCTGTGCAGTTGCACAAGTGCACAGCTTACAAGTAGCATGGGACATAACCTGTACACCATAGGTAGTGCAACTCACTTATCTGCAGCTCAGTGGCACACTAAATGTGTGTTCACTTAGTAGGCAATGAATCAGTGGTTTAAATTCAGGTAGATACATTCAGAGCTTTGCAGGGACTTATATATTTTCTTTGTAGAATGGAAACTCACTTGAGTAGCAATTCATGGGGGTGTGGAGTGGAACAGTAAATTAAATGAGAAGTAAATTTAACTAAGAACAACAATTTGTGAATGTAAATTGCCTGCTAGGATTACATTCCCAGTTACCGGTTTTGCAGGTTGTGGCATATTTTCTTCACTATAGGGACTGCAACCTTCTTACCTGTAGCTCACTAGTACACTGGATGTGTGCTACTGAGCTGTAGTAGCACACTGAATGTGTGTGTTTGCATAACAAGCAAAAAGTCAGTGGCTGGGGGCATGGCCAGGCATCTGAAAGGAGCAGATGTGGGATAGTAGAGCTCCCGAGAGAGGTCGAAGAAATTGCTGAAAATTATAATTTTCTGAGCTTTAACTTCAGGTGAAACTTTGTGTACTTGTGCCTCACTACCCAGGCAACAGCCAACATGGGTCACCAGAAAGGTGCATCGGTACAATCAGACTATTTAAAGACAAAACACACTGTGTCAACCACATCTAAGCAGGCCAAGGATCCACCATCTTAAACAACCCAGGCTATGGGAGAAATAACACTGGCAACTGTTAATAAAACTTTAACTCAGTTATGTAGATCAGTTGGTGATATGGACAAAAAGTCAGACACCTCAATGGGCAAAATTATGGACTTGGAACAGCGCATGGACATTGTCCATTCGGTGGCTGAAAAAGCCAAAATCACTGCTGGAAAAGCCTGGGATGCATCAACCAAGATCATTCAGGAGAACACCCTTCTCCGTCAATGTTTGGAGGCGGTGGAGAATGCAACACAGGCCTGTAATCTCTGTATTGTGGTTCTCCCTGAAGAAGCAGAGAGGGATGATGCTAAGGGATATGTGGTCTCATGGCTGACTCTGGTGCTGGGGATAGAGGCAACATGTGTGCGGTATGAAAAAGCTTACAGAGTTACCCCTCATCAGGCAGCAGCCTGCACCAATGGCCCTTGGACTCTCCTCATGATCTGTAGTGGTGTGGGCATTAAAAAACAATGTTATTGCAAGCAGCTTGGCAGCAGTGTGTAGTGAAATAGGTAGGTTAAGTGGTGTCACTGTATCCAGATTTGACCTACAGCACCTGGCAGCGGATGAAGCAGTTTGACCCCATTTGTCGGGACCGCAGGGACTTAAAGCTTCATTAACTGTTGCTCCCAGCTAAACTTCTGATTGCAATTAGAGATCACACCTATCTTTTCTCAGACTAGAGCCTAAGGAAACTGCAAAGTTTGTGGCCCAGAAATTTGCTGAACAAAATCAAAGCAAGGAAGACTCTTTCAATGACACTACTGAAGATTGAGCAGGTAGTTTGCTGTGAACATTTAATTACTAGTGACTTCTATTACTATGGTGCCTACTGAGTGTTTCATCTACTGGTAAGGGTGCATGAGTGGGTGCGGGATACATTTATGTTGATGCCCATATCAGAAAGCCCTGGGGCTCCTATATCCAAATAACTTTTATTCCCTCATTACATAGAGATAAGGTATGGTGGCTTAATAACCAGTTGCTAAAACAGGGACACCTCATAGAACTCCTTCAATCCTTTATTACCACTTTCATGGAGCTTAACACGCCATCCACTGTCAAGCTCGATCTGTTATGGGGAGCTTTGAAGTGTGCCCTATGAGGAGAATTAATTTGTTTAGCTACTAAATGGAAGAAGCAGTTCTCAGCTGCTCTCTCCTCCTTGTTAGACCGTATACAAGCCCAGGAGGGGCACATTTCACAATCTTCTCCTTCATCAGAGTGGGAGCAACTAGAAAACCTTAGATTCCACTATAACTCCTTATTGGGAGAGAAGGAGGAGCATTTATTACTGCGCTCCAAGGTGAAATATTTTGACCAAGGGGAGAAGGCTGGGAAATTGCTTGCTGTCCACTTGTGCTCCCAAGCCATGGACAGGATAGTATCTTCTATTCATACTGATTCTGGCCATCTTCTTGCTTCACAATGGGAAATTGTTGACACCTTTAAATATTTTTATCAACAGTTGAATACCTTTAAAGATTTTTATCAACAGTTGTATGCTCCGCCTTCCTCCCCCTTTATCCTAGACCTTTTTAAAAATGTCTTTCAGGATATAATTCTTCCCCAGTTGGATGACTCCCATGTTGCGATGCTACAAGCTCCCTTGACTTTGCAGGAGATCTCTCATGCAAATGACTCCTTATCTTCCGATAAATCCCCTGGCCCAGATGGGTACTCCACTAATTTTTATAAAACCTTTAAAGCTCAGTTGGCTCCCATTCTTCTGAATACCTCCAGTAAATTTAGAGAAGGCCTCTCTGATCTCTTTCTCTCTCACTGATGTTACTAATGTAGTTCTCCCCAAACTGGTCAGGATCCCTTGCTGGTCTCCAACTATAGGCCTATATCACTCAAGGTGGATCTAAAACTCCTTGCTAAGGTATTGGCTTGTAAATTGAGTGTAATTTGGGGCTCGCTTTTAATCAGGGAACAAGTTGTCTTTGTGAGAGGTAGATTTTCAGCTGACCACCTTAGGAAACTTTCCTTATTTCATCATCCAGGGACTCCTCTATATCTGCAGTTTTGGTATCCCTGGATGCAGAAAAAGCCTCTGATAGGGTTTCCTGGGATTACTTGTTTGCCCTTCTACCCTTGTACCATATCCCCCAGGAGTTCATATGATGTTTCAAGGTGCTCTATCTCTCCCCGACAGCTCTGATACTTTGTACTGGTGTTTTATCATTCCCATTCTCTCTTCAGTAGGACACTAGGCAGGGTTGTCCCTTATATCCCTATTTATTTAACTTGTTTCTGTAACCACTGATCCATAAACTTAATTCTGACCAACAAGTTCAGGGTATTTCACTTGGTCCTGCTGATTACAAGTTATCTGTCTATGCTGATGATATTCTGTCACACATCTCTTCCCCTGCAACATCTCTGCCTGTGGACCTGCAACTTATTTCTCAATTTGGTGACATTTCCAACTATAAATTGAACCTTGCAAAAACTGAAGTTATGCCACTCAGTGGTAACACCATTAAAACCACTAGCCAATGACAGTCAACAATTAGTTATTTTTCCCTAGTCCTTACAATTAGTTATTTTCCCCAGTCCTACCTAACCCTTCTAATTTCTCTCTCCCTACCTCTCTCTACTATGCCTTTGATAAATGCCCACCCATTTCCCACTCTCTCATCTACCCCACACACCCCCACTGATCTCCTCCCGCCTCCCCATAGCACTTCCCACCCCCTCACCTTCTCCCTCCCTTTCCACTCCAACCTTCCATCTCCAGCCCCTCCTCCACTAAGCCACCCACCACCACTCTCAGATAAAGCCATGCCTGGCTGCACCTAATTGGCCCCCCAATATACTGGGAGCCCCCCAGTTGTGGGTTACACCCTGTTATCTTCTAAGTATGTACCTCACTCTCATAGTGTTGCCTCTCACTGACTTTGACTCAAGTGTAATGTCCTGTACAACTCACTTGCAGTCCTCCTGTACAAGGTTTATGTTGTAACTGCAATTATAATTGCTGATGTTACTCTGTTGTTAACTGTTCATCAACTGTACTGTATTGTAAATAGCATGTGATGTCTTGTACTTCCTCTGACTTGGAGCCTTTGTAATTGAGCCCTTGGCTCAAAGGTAGTAATCCTAATCTGAAATAAATAAATAAATAAAAATAAATAAATAAAACAGACGTTACGCACCTTGACCTTGTATGGAGATGAGAAAAACTAAAATACCTGGAAATTCTCCTTAGTATTTCACCCCACCAGATGAAAAAAAAAATAATCTGATTTCAGCATTAACTCGTATTAAAACAGATTTTTATTGTTGATTTTTGGATCTTTGTTACCTCTATCCATGTGGGGTCGCTTGAGTATTATAAAAATGGATGTTTTGCCCTGCTTCCTGTACCCCCTGCAGATGTATAAGTTCACTCTACTTAAGTCATGGTTTAATCAGGTACATAGAATCCTTACCTCCTACTTACAGCAAGGTAAAACAGCCCATCAGGCTTTGTCTAAGTTAATGCACACCAAACGGGATGGAGGCCTACAGATTCCTAACCTCTTTTTGTACTATTTAGCTGTGCACCTTACCAGGCTTTCTCTTTTGGTTGGGTCATCGGTGGGAACCCCCTTGGAGCCCTATATTCCACAGTGGTTGGATATAGAGTGTTTCTTGTGTTCCACTCAAGGACTGGATACTTCATCACTTCTTTACCTCTCCAAACTAAAAATCCCTCACCCATTTAAGGTACTCCCTTGGAGGCATCCATCACTGTATACTTAAAGTTCTGCTTCTTAATCAAAGTTTACTTGTATAAGGATATATGTCAACCCTTATTTGGGAATCCTAATTTTTGTTGTAATAATTTTTATTATTGTTTCCAAAATATAGGAAAACAAAACATAAAACCACATTACAAAATACAGTCATCAATTGTGAAAGTACATATTTATATAGATATAAATATATCTATATAAATGCCCCCCCTGCCCACACTTGTAGGGGTAGTATACCGGTACAGTTGCCGTGTGAAGGCAGCAGAGTATCACTTTGAAGTAACCTGTATGCACATAATCCTACAACATACAAAATAAAGAATACTATACTTCAGCTGGGTTACAGATTCTATTTATGTAATGACATACCATGGAAGTAAACAGGATACACCCCGGCTACCCCATAGCCTCCCAGTATTAATCGTATAAAGAGTACTTACCAAAGCCTTGGGATCAGATCAGAACCTTCTCCTTGCCGGACATACACAACTCTACAGAAGTAAGTTTATAATTGTCGCCAGGGGTGTTCCTTTTCAAGGCATCTGGAGCAATTTAACTATGAGCATAGATATGTTCTGCAAAGACCAGCCTGATCCTGTAATGAAACCAAAATATCCCAAGCTTAAATCTGTACTCATACAATAAACTTTCCACGTGTCCACATGTCCACAGTATTCAAACATAGCGGTTATAGTTCCAGTATTGTCACAGCCACCTTGAGGCTTGGGGCAGCTGTGCTAAGACCCTGGTTCAAGTCCCACATCATCTGACTACCTGTACGACCAGCAAAGAAGACTGAGGGTAATCACCCTATTCCCGTTGGTGGAGGAACTTGCACCAAGTATCTCAGGTATGGGTCCCAACAAGCTGTAAATAAGGAAAGTTTAGATTTCTGTAGGTAGGATATCTTATCCAGTTTGGCCGAAGTAGACAAAGACCCCATTATTGCTGCTACCGTGGGGATCACCGAGGTTCTCCAATGGCATAGTATAGCTCTTTTAGTTTGTAGCGCTAACAAAGCCAGCCATCTAAATTTTAATGGTAACAGTTTGGGCATTACCCCACTTAAGCCTTAAAAAGGGGGCATGTAGGAATGTTCTGTTGAAGAACCCGGGAAGCAAGATCCAGAATCTCTTGCCAGTGAGGTTGGATCTTGGGGCAGGTCCACAATACATGCGCTAGAACCCCCCGGCTGTTGACACCTCCAGCAATTGTCCTTATCTATTACTTTAGCTCTATGTAGAATAACTGGAGTTCTATACCAAGAGTGTGCAATTTTATTTTGAATTAGTCTAGATTTGGCATCAGTGAACCAGGAGTGGACGTCGACCCAGGTTTTATCCCAAGCATCAGAAGATATATGGGTCTGCAATATCTTCTCCCATCTGTGCCACACTGTCTCAGATTGAGATGGGAGAGTATCATGGAGGGTGGCATATATCTGACCCGCTAGGCCCTTGGTACAAGATATCCACTTAGCCAATGGTGATGGTTGGACACGACCCAAAGGACAGGGTGGAAGCTGCCGGATAGTGTCCCTAATCTGGAGATATCTCCAGAAATCGCCTTCTGGAATTCCCCATTGCTGTCTTAGAGACTGAAATGTCTGAATATTCTTTTGATTGGGGGTCAACAAGTCTCCCAGCTTAGTAATACTCAATGCTACCCACTGCCTCCATATGATTTTGCTTCCACCTATGGTAATGTCTGGATTGTGCCAGATAGGCACGTATGAAAGAGGAAGAGGGGCCAGATTGAGTTTACGATGATAGCTAACCCAATTTCTCCTAGCTGTATCTATTGTAGGGGAAGTACGTTCTATCCCAAACTTATTCCCCCTAGCTTTTTTGGAATTATCCTTCTGTACCAGAAGAGATAAGGGATGAGACAGCCCCACAATATCTGTCTCAAGCTGCACCCACTGTGGTGAAAGAGGGGAGAGAGGTCGAGCCCAATTAACCGTTTGTGCTAAGAGAAAGGCTCGGTGGTATCCTTCTAACCACTGGAGGTTCCACCCCGTCTCCAGTGTGATCTTAATTTTGCCCGACTGAACTTGGGTTTGGATCCCTCCCATAAAAAGTCCCCAATTACTTTATCAATACTCTGGAACCACTGTGCGGGTAAGGGGACCGGTAAATGTCTCAGGAGGTAAAATAGTTTGGGTGCAGAGATCATAGTCACTGCCGCCACTTTCCCTGCAAGAGTAAGTTTAAGTAACCTCCATCTGTCAAAATCTGTCTTAAGGGAGGACAGAAGGGGTTGTATATTGGCGTGCCAGATTGCTTCTAAGGATGGAGTCAGGAAAATACCCAAATACGTGATCCCCCTGGAGCCCAAACTAGCTCATCCGCAGCTAAGTCCTGCTGAACACAGTGCTCGTTCAGAGGGAGTATTTCTGTCTTATACTGATTCAGCCGTAGGCCAGAATGCTTAGAGAATTCTTCTAGAAAATCAAGAAGTGGGGGGATAGTGGTATTTGCATCCTCCACAAGGAGGAGAAGGTCTACCGCATACATAAAACTTATATAGGATATCTTCCCCACTGTCAGCCCTTTAATCTTTGGGTGATTACGGATAGCCACAGCCATGGGTTCCGCCGCCAGGATGAAAAGTAAGGGAGAGAGGGGCATCCTTGCCTCATCCCTCTGCCCAATGGGAAAGGTTGGGAAAGCGTCGAGTTAGTATTAACTCTGGCTAAGGGGGCCCCATATATAGCTTTTATACTTGCAAGAAAGGTGTCCCCTATCCTGAAATGAGAAAGAGTCACATATAAATAGTCCCACTCCACGGAGTCGAATGCCTTTTCAAAATCTACCGTGATAGCGGCCACGGGGGTATGAAGAGACCTGGCCAGGGGAATCAAATTCATCAGGGTTCTTAGGTGATCAGAACTCTGTCTGCCCAGTATAAATCCCACTTGTGATGGGTGTATCAATTCAGCCAACATCGGGCTGAGTCTTTACTGTCCAAATTTATAAGTGAGATAGGGCGGTAATTCCTCGGATTCGTAGGGTCTTTGCCTTTCTTGGGAATCACGACTATAATTGCCTCCCGCATGGATGGCGGTAAGGCACCCTTAAGTTCGACCTCCTGAAACACCTGAGTCAAAAGGGGAGAGATAATGTGGCCCAGAGTCTGATAGAATTCTGCAGGGTACCCATCACTACCCGGGGATTTCCCCTTTTTCAAGTCCTGGATGGCTATCATCAGTTCTTCCTTTGATATAGGGAGATCTAACCATTGTGTACGCTGACTCTGCAGCTTAGGCAATCCTAGAGAATTTAAGAAGCCCTGAGTGTCCAAATTATGGCCTACATGAGTGGAACAATATAACTTTTTATAGAATGAAGACATAATCTCATTAATATCCTCTGGAGAAGTACATAATGAACCTAAAGTATTTTTTAAGCCTGGGATAAATCTACTAGCCTGTTGTTTCCTTAGTTGGTTTGCAAGTACCTTGCCCCCTTTGTCCCCCCTTCCCAAAACGTATGTTTAAGACGTAAGATAGCAGCTTCAGCGTTCCTATTCAGAAGCTGATTAATTTCAAACCGAATGGCCAAAATGGATTTCCCAATGGGAGAATGAATATTAGGGAAGGGCAGCGTCTTAAAAATACTTTCAGCTTCAGCCAATTCCCGTTCAAGATTAAGCAACTGTGATTCTCTTTGTCTGCGTCTAGCAGCCGAAAACCCCATAATATTTCCTCGCATTGTGGCTTTAAAAGCCTCCCAAGTTGTGGAGGCAGAGGTGTCACTTATAGGGTTTTCTGCAAGAAAAAGAGAAGCCTCTTTAATAAGCCAAGGGGTGAACTCGGGGTCCTGAACCAGAAGTGGGTCCAGTCTCCATTGCTTAGTTGGGGGAACCCCTGGGTCCCAGTGTAGCAGGAGCTGGACTAAAGCATGGTCAGAGATACAGCAAGGGAGAATTGAAACATCCAAAGTTTTAGTAGTCAGAGTAGCTGATCCAAGCCAGAAATCAAGCCTCCTATATGAGTTGTTTGGAACTAAGTGAAATGTATAGTCTCTTGTTCTGGGGTGGAACAATCTCCAGAGATCTACTAGCCCCTGATCAGACAGCATTTGATGAAGAGCCTTCACACTTCTAGGATGTGCCTCTTTCCCACCATAATTTCTATCCAAAATAGGCATCAAAGTCAGATTGAAATCCCCACCAATAAGTAGCGGGCAATCCGGGGGGTTAAATTCAAGTGTTACTTCTGCCAACTTATGAAAAAAGTGTGGGGCATCACCATTGGGGGCATATACATTGCAGAGAGTGACTGGGCCTGTGGGAGTATTATAAGTGGCCATAACCCATCTACCATCAGAATCTGCATGTGTGTGGACTAACTTCCAGGGAAGGGACTTATGCACCAAAATCTGAACCCCATGTTTCCTGGTCAGGGCATTAAAGTGCACTTGCTGGCCAACCCAATCCTTCACCATACGGATGTGATCTTCCCCAGTAAACTTTGTCTCCTGGAGAAAAGGCCACTTGAGACCATTTACGTTTCAGGTGTGCAAGGACTTTCTTACCTTTTATCGGGGAATTTAGCCCCCGGACATTCCAGGTGTGCATCACAATATCAGCCATTTAGCTAAGATCCTCAATGTAAACCTAGTGTGTAAAATACTCAAAGGAACTAAGTTTTTCTCCAGGCTAGGTATTAAAAGTCACTGTACCGGTCGAGGCAAACAAGAAACCCCCACAGCAGGCAGGGATTAGCTAACTAGACTGCAACAACTATGTACTAATACTATAACTAAGTAACAAACAACCAAACTAACTTCCTACTACTATTAAAGGAAGAGCGGTAGGATTAAACCGACTAGAAACCTAGCCAATAGTATATCCTGTCGTTCCTGGGGGGGGTGGACCAGATACTTCTCAAAAGGGGAGAAAATCCCTGGCTACTGTAGAGCATATACCAAAATCCTCTAAAACGGGACAGAAACCAAAGACTAAATCTGCACATGCTAGAGCCTTCTACAGATCTGCCAACAGTCCCCTCATACGGGGGGAGGGGTAACAGTCCTGTGACCGAGTCCTTGGACCAGTTTACTGCCCTGCTGTAATGGGGAAATCAAAGTCCCCTCGTACCAACATAATGTCTTCAGATGATACTATAGGACATCCCCCCTACTTGAGCATCTTGTATTCACTTAAACATTAGTCCTTCTATTGAATATTTACCAACATTCAGTAGAGCCTACATATATACCGAGCCATGCACTGCATATTCTGAATAGAACTGTGAAGTGCGACCCGATCGCTACCACATACCTAGGAACCATTGTGTTACCTCTGGCATTGTTTAAGTACTGAATATCACCTATAGGGTCCAGTTGAATCCCCTATTCTCCTCCCACTAGGCCCTCGGGGCAGACTACAGCAAGGGGTGAGACAACTGCCCTGAGAGAGACAGTGGAATCCCAACAATGGGGTAAAGGACAGGCTGGGAAGGAAGATAGGGGGAATCATACTGGATACCTCGTACACCTGGGTATACATACTATCATGAGAGGATATTCATGCACCCCCTGACCTTGTGATTTTACCTCCTACATATATGTCCATATATCCACTTCCCTTTTAGCCCCAGCGGCTACCCACTGAGTGGACCACCTTTGGCAGCTAGATCATCTAGCTGAACATATTAACTGGTGTCCTCCAGCCAAAAAACCTTCTGAAAGTAAAAACACTGTCCCCAAGGGCTTCCCCCAGGTATAACTCAAAGAAGCCCTACCTATTCCCACCCGCAAAATTACAACATTAGACTAACAGCAATTCAAATACTTATCTAACAGTGAACAATTTAATCCAAAGAAAGAAAAGTCCCAATGCTCATGAAGTTTTCAGTTGCTTTCCCTCTTCTGGTTCTTGATCCGTGGAGTGACCTGGGGGGGAGCCTGGAGCCAGAAAGTCTGATGATGTACTTGCTGAGACCCTGCTCATATCATAAGGACTATCCTTATGTGGTTCTTCCTGAAAACTTCCTTCCAAGTGTCCCCCAACTCTCCATTGCTTCGCATACTTCTGCATCAGGAAAATCACTCAAAATCGCAAACCGGTTTTGAGCAAAATAGGGGCTAACATATTCTATCTGATCTTCACCCTCTGCCTCTAGAGGGGAAGAAGTCAGATTGTCGACGCTGTTCTTCCTTTCTTGTGGATAGCCCTGTTTAGTGTGCGCGGAGGATGGAGGCCTCTTTCGAACTTTCGAGTTCCTGGGTTCTAATCCCACCAGGGGCGCAGACTGGGGAAAAGTATCTGAAGGATCAGCAGCTGAAATGGGAAGTCGCTGGTTGTTTCCCGCCTGACTAGAAGATTGGAAAAGTCAGACCTCTTGGGCAGGTATTAGCAATATATTCCAGAGCTGCCTCTGAAGATGAAAATTGCTGAGTTGTACCATTTATTGAGATTTGCAGTGTGGCTGGATATCTTAAAGTGAAAGGGATCTCTAAAGTATGTAACTTCCTTCGGGCTTCAGTGAAAGCTGTATGCCGAGCTGCAAGTTCCTTCGAGTAATCTTGAAAAACCATGATCCTATGTCCTGCCACTGTAATTGTCCAAGCTCTCTCGCCCTAGCCTGTATTGTCTCTTTTTTGGCAAAGTTCAAAATTTGAGCCAAAATGGGGCAAGGTCATTCCCCCTGGGCAGACCTGGGCAGACCTGGGCTGGGCAGTATGGTGAGCACGCTCCATAGTAATTTTAGTGCCCTGGGGGAGCTTAAAAATTTCTGGCAGTGCCTGTTGTAAAAATGGCAAGACCCTACCCTCCTCAGAGCCATCCGGAAATCCCAGTAGGTGCAAATTATTCCGCCTACTCCTATTCTCCAGATCGTCCACTTTGTCCTGTAGTTGATTTATCTTAGCTGCCTGATCTCGCATTAGGGCCGAGTGACTAAGGAGTGAATCCTCCTGTGTGTTTGCCTTTTGTTCCACTGCGTCAACTCATGCACTAATTTGCTGGATAGCGAAAGCTGAGTTAATAGCAGCCAGCGTGAGGTTGTCTACGCTGGCCATAATTGATGTGAACATTTCCCTGATCGAGGGCTCCTCTTGTTCCTTTGCTGCCTGCACCATCTTGTGCAGCACGTAGAGCTGGGCAACGGCTTACCTCACTCGTAATGCACTTTGCCACAGAATCTCTGAATTCAAAAGCTCCTGTTTCATTGAGGCAAAGTTTCAGCAGCCTGGTCCATTAACACCCGATATGAAAACCTCCCCAAAGGTAGTAAATTCCGGGTACTTGGCTCCGTGCGAAAGGAACTACGTGATTATGTCGCCATCTTAGCAGAGTGCTAACCACGCCCCCCCGGGAATCCTAATTTTTGAATTGCTGGGAAGATCCTCTCTAAAGGATTTTGGTCAGGCATGGGAGTGGACACAGTGGATGATCATACTCATGGCCAGAAACTATTATCTTTCCAAGATGACTGTTCCATATATCACTAGTCCACCTCTTCTTGTTTTCAATATTTTCAGCTGTCCCACATGCTTTTGCAATTTTTCGGTAATGGACCGTGGTCTAGCCCTCTTAACACCTTTATTCTTCCTACTCTTTGAAATGCTCCTATCTCCCATTACATCTCATATTATTACCGTACCCTAGAGGAGCATCTGGTTGCCAATGAGGGTCCCATATTCTATTACTGGGACCAAGCTCTTCCAGTCCATATCCCCGCAAGAAACTGGGCCACTATCTGGACGCACCTACATAAATACTGTACATTAAATGGACAGATACTGTTTTATGCAATTTCAGGTCATCCACAACCTTTATTATACTCCAGTTAAATTGAATAGAATGGGGACACTACTCACAGATTCATGTTCCAGATGTGGTAAAAAACCTGGCTCCATTTTCTGTGTCTTGTGGTCTTGTGAGACTGTTGCTCCCTTTTTGAACTCAATTCAAACCTGTCTAGATCCCTTTTAGGGTTGTCTGATGCGTTTCCCTTCTGAAATATGCATCCTGGGTGAATATAATGGTGCCCTCATTAGTAACCAGTGGCCTCATATAGCTTTAATTTCAGCCTGTGCAAAGAAGGTTATTCTTTGTCATTGGCTGGATCAGTGCTCACCCCAGTTTCTTGAGCGGTAGAGGGAAATTATGTTTACTTTGCAGGCTGAATGCCTTATAGCTAGTTTGAAGGGCAAGACCCATAAGTATAAAAGCATCTGAGAACCACTTTATGTTTTTTAGTTAACAGTATAAGGGCTGCTTTATATTGCTTATTAGTAGCTCCCTGAAGACTGGCTTATATAGGATCAGATGACTCTGATCTGCGTTTCCCTTGATATATTTACCTTGCACCTCCGTGGCAGGTTGGGTTGGTTTTGGGGGGTGGGATGGAGGGAGGGTGTTGCGGTGTGTGGGATACTCATCTTATTCATGATATATTCCTGGATCTGATTGTGGTTTTTCTTTTTCTGTACATGTATCTCCTGGATTTGATGATTCCTGTATGTATTGCTATTTTTTTGTCTTAATAAAGTTTATTAAATTAAAAAAAAGTCCCAGGGCTCTTGCTGGTCCCAGATTGTATGTCACAGTCCTGCATCTTTCTCTGATCATCCTCTATGTTCGATGTTATAGTTATAAGGATTTAATGTTTTTTTCTTTTCTTCCCCTCATTGTAATGTGTGCAGGCTACCCACGTAGCCATTTGAAAGGGGACTTTTACATTCAGTTGAGCAAGAGCTTTTATAAGGCACTACATGGCATGTTCATTTGTTAACCACTGTTGGGGATATACTTCAGGTTAAATGTTTACATAAATCTGTACTTAGATCTTTCTTGGGGGTATTTTTCCCTCACTCGGTGCACTTGTTTAATAAAGTAATTGATGCCTATTTTTGACCTATTGGTCTTGTTGGTAATTGTTGTCCTACTGTATCTTGGACCTCCTAGGCACTCCGAGTTCCTTGACTGCTAATAGCCTTTTTATATTACTAAACTGGTTATATTAAATCTAATCATACAGTACCCCCCAACTCCCCTCAATGTACTTTTTAGGGTGTAACTTTATGTATCCTGTTTATGAGACAGCCTGATGTTGTATTGCTGTGACTCCCATGGATATTGAGATGTATATCTTGCAGGCAAAATCAATAAAGTTTGAAAAAAGATCAGTGGCTGAAATACATGTACAGTGCTAGCCACTGCCACTTTCAACACCATCATATGTTATGGCACAATGCAGCCCAATACCTTTATTCAAAGCTGCATTCAGTTGAATGCAGCATTTCCAGTATCAGGATTTGCCATGTTATGGCATTGTGCACTACTGTGAAAGTGGTAGTGCCTGCTACTGCAGAAACAGTTAAAAGCTGGGCAGGGACTTAAATATTTTTGGTTAAATGGAAACCCACTTGAGTAGAGATTCCTGGTGGAGTTGAGTTGGAATACTAAATTATATGAGAAGAAAAGTTTCCTAAGAACAACAATTTGCTAAGGTAAATCACTTGCTGGGATTAGATCCCCAGTTGCCTGTTTTGCAAGTCGAGACATAACTTCTAGACCATAGAAACTGCAACCTATGAACCTACAGCACAGTGACACACTGAAAGTGTATTTGCTTAGCAGGCAAAGGATCAGCAGTCTAAATACTGGCAGGGACTTAAATATTTGTTTCAATCATTTTTTGTAAAATGGAAACTCACATGAGTGGTAATTTATGGTGATGTGGAATTGGAAAGCTATATTATAGGAGAAGTACATTTAGCTATGAACAACAATTTGTGAAGATGCATTGCCTGCTGGGACTAGATCCCCAGTCACCTGTTTTGCAGGTTGTAACATAACTATACACCATAGGAACTGCAAATCACTCACATGCAACTCAGTGGTACACTGACTTTGTGCCTGCTTAGCAGGCAAAAGATCAGTGTTCAAATCCTGGCAGGGGCATAAACATTTTTTCAAATTTTTTGTAAGATGTAAGCCCACATTAGTAGCAATTCGTGGTGGTGTGGAGTGGGATAGTAAATTGTATGAGAAGTAAATTTAGCTAAGAACAACAATTTGTGAAGGTATATAACCTGCTGGAATTAGATCTTCATTTGCCTGTTTTGCAGGTTGTGACTTAAAATCTAGACAACAGGAATTGCAGCTCCTTTATGTGCAGATCAGTAGACACTGAATGTATATTCACTAAGCAGACAAAGGATTTGTGTTCTGAATCCAGGTGCAGTATATTGTATTGTATTATATGGATATATTGAAATAATACCACAGAAAAAAAATATTAAACAAAATCCCTATAATAGTACAGTACCAAAGTAATAATACTATCATTTCTGCACCATAATACTA
The DNA here is from genome assembly GCA_016271365.2 of Neoceratodus forsteri. Lineage (NCBI taxonomy): Eukaryota > Metazoa > Chordata > Ceratodontiformes > Ceratodontidae > Neoceratodus > Neoceratodus forsteri. The sequence continues at coordinate 106,384,588 of CM057457.1, forward strand.
TCTTTCAGAGCCCATAAAACTGTAGTATTATCACAGAAACAGAAGAGTGCAAGTGCACGACTGTCTCATGCAGAGTGGGCGCCAGTTTTCACTGTAACCATAGAGTACAGTAAAAGCTGAATTGCTGCTAACCGAAAACCAAGAAAATAACAAAAGTTCTCTCTAAATCAAGCAACTAAATGCTCTCCTTAGTCTGTCACCTGGAGCCATGAAGTGGCAACTGCTGTCTCCTCTTCACTCCAGCTGCTGCCCAGTGAATGAGCCGACAGCCCACTTCTCTACATCGCTCCTTCTTGACCTCCTTGTATAAACACACTGCCATTTTCACTAGATAGTTATTCAGAAAACACAGTAACCAATAAGAACACATGCTGAGAGCTTTAGAGGTGTGTGGACATTATGGTATCCATAGCAATGGCCTGGAAACTATGAATAAAAAAGGCTCCACTTGCAGACACATTTCAGCATTGCAGCACAAAGTACTTGAAACTCCCTGGATCCATATATAACAAAAAAATAAAAGATAGGAGACTGTGATTACTCAGCTTTAATATCATTGAGAGGTTCTGGGGACATATGAACCTCAAGAGTGATTATTTTTTATTGTCTGTTTATGCATTGGTAATAGAAATATGAATGTCCAAGACACTATCATGTTTGAAAATGAGTAATGACACACTGTTAATTAAATAAGGGTAATATTTACCTCCTGTGTAGTACTAGTAGTAGTTTATTTTATTGAGCAGCTAAAAGCCATTTGACAGAGGCATACAAAAGTGTCATATTAATACACATAAATAACATCATCTACATAACACAAAAGACATACAGTAAAATGATTAAGAAAGAAGAACTCATTTATACATTCATTCCTAAAATTTTACTCATATGGCTATTATGAACAGGATAGATGTTTCAATACCACATTGAGTGAAGCCCATTTTCAGGGAGATCCCATGTGTACAGGTGAAGTAGTTATTTCATATACAAAAGTTAAAAAGGTCTCTTATAAATACAAATGCAAATAGACAACATTCAACAGTGACAATTATACAAGATCATAAATGAAAGTTACAAGATTATACTTGACAATCTAAATAAGTAGATTTTCTATCTTAAATTGTCAAAGTTTTGTGCACATTACAGTACTGCTGTGTTTCATAGATTTTTTATGAAACCACTATTTAATCATTAATGGATGTATGGTTTTGTTTATTAATCTAAGATTAATTGGAATAGCATTCCAGAACAATGGTCCCCTGTATTGAAATGATGATCTTCCTACATTTAGATTACATCGTGGGACTTCATATTCCAGTCCCTGAGCTGATCTCAAAGTTTTTCTAGACTTTCTAATTTGAAAATGTTCCAGGAAGTAGTCTGGCAGTTTTTCTTGTTGTACCTTACACATGCATGTTAAACGGTGCCAATCTCTCCTGTCATTAAGCCCCATCCAATTTAATGATTTATACATCTGACAGTGGTGGGTCCTCCTTGGTGCATCAAGTATGAGGTGAGCCATCTTATTATACATTATATCAAATTTTTTTTAAGCCCTACCCTCTAGGCCACAGCATAGATAACATGCAATAGCCCAGCACAGGAAGCAACACAGTATCAGTGGCTCAGTAGGTAGCCTCTGAGGCTGGGAGATCAGAGGGCTGTGGGTTCAGTTCCCACATCTGGCACTTGGGTTAATATCCCAATACTGACACTGCAGTGCCACATGAGGGGAGTGCTGCACTTCTGAGGTGCCGTATTTTGGATAAGACAGTAAACCGATGTCCCATCTGCCTGGATAGGTGGTTGTTCAGGTGGATGCTAAAGATCCCATGGCACTTATCAAAATTTTGTTTTATTAGGTATGAACACAGAATCACAAAATAATATGAAGAAAAACAATCCAAAACCACAAGCAATCACAGAACATCATGTTACAGGAACATCAGAATCAGTCACCCAAGGAAGATTTTTCCAGACATTGGCAATATACAGTACATTATGTAAAGATTTCTCCTGGAAGTAAATAACACAAATCTCTTTCAAAATACAGCCATGGAGATCTTCAAAGGAGAGCAATTTTGCTGTAATGTAAACAAACACCTGGCATTCCAGACATACCATTTTATAACAGCAAAAATGACATGTAATGTAGAAACATCCCAATGAGACCTTTTTCAATCAAAAACCCCATAAATCAAATTGTCATATGAAAGAGTTTGAAGCACAGTCATATCCCAGCAAACAGCCAAGTAGCTCCAGAAGAAAAGAATATATGAACAAGTGAAAAATAGGTGTTGCATAAATTCCAAATTATCCAAACAATTCAGTAGAGCACATTGTCATTCAAGAAGGGCTTTGTGTTTTTGATTTGCCTTACCATTCAATTTGTCATGACAACAAAGCCATAACATGTCCCAGAATTTAACAGGAATCTGTTTATTTCGAAGAAGGCATAATATAGTAGGAACAAAGGACTGGGAACATAAAGGGAAAACACTAGAATCAGAAAAATGCGTGCCAGAACCTGTGCATATAACAATTTCTTTGATTTATGAACCACTGCCCCATATAAAATATTCCATTGCTTTAAACGAACAAACACCTCCCTATACTAAGCCAGAGAAGACAAAACAGATTTAAAGACTTTCATCATCACAGACACCCTGCCTTCATACCATGCATTAAGTTTTGCACTCCACAGTGCCATCCACCAAGTGGATTCATGAAGACAAAGTGGTCAAAGATTCATAGATAAAAAATGTAAGAAAAAAAAAACAACACAGGGTTCACAATATTGAGACCTCCTTCAGAGACCTTAAGATATAATGTATTCCATTTGAGGGGATTCAATCATTTCATTTTCATTTCATTTCATTTTTATTAAATGGGTTAGACCATTGAGTAAAACTCATTTAAAATGGTGACCCTCGGTCATACAAAATTTTGGTTACAACAAATATATAAACAAAAAGAAACAAGAACATACATACAAACTAAAATGAACAATACAACTTATTTAACCACAACAATTCTTCTTTTGCCCTGAAAGCGTTTCCAAATACCAGGTTTTAACAGCATTGCATGAAGGTGTTTTTTGTCCACACAGTCGAAATCTTACAGCAATCATATTCCAAAATCTAGGAACAAACTGACTAAAAAAGAAATCGGACCATTTAGTTTTCAGTCTAGGTATAACCAACTCCCTATGTCCTGCCTTTCTTAATGAAGATTTAATTTTCCTAACTTCTAACCTTTCAGCCAAATATTCTGGAATTACTGTAGTGATACTTTTAAAAGCCAAAATATATTTATGCAGCTGTCTCCTCTCTGTCAACGAGGTCCATCCCAATCTCTGGTACATTAAACAATGATGGGTATCTTTAGAACACTGTAAGATCAATCTCGCAAGACGATTATACAGTACATCAAGTCTACACAATCTACCCAACTGAGAATTGTCACACAGTGTATCACCATAATCAAAAGAGGAAATATCTGGGACTCAACAATTTTCTTTATCACAGTTCCACCTAAACAATTTTTATTTCGATACAATAATCCCACTCTTACACCCACAACTTTAACTAATTCATCTATATGTATATTACCAGTAGCCAAGGGATCCATCCAAAACCCAAGTACTTATAAGTCATCACTTGTTCCAGTTTTATCCCTCAGTATCTAGCACAGTCAAGTTTGTGCATGATCTAAGTTTCAGATAGATCCAAATAACATATTTTGTCTTACTTACATTAATTTTAAGTTTCCCAGACAAGTACTCATGTAATTTATCAAAACTTAACTGTAAATTTAGTTGGATCTCTTCAACTGAGGAGGCAGAAGCATATATTATTGTATCATCTGCATATAATTGGTAGCTATATTATTTACATGACTTCCAAATCTCTAAGATAAATCAAAAAGCAAAGGGCCCAGCACTGATCCCTGAGGGACCCATCGCACTACTGGTAAAGAGGATGATACAATCTTATTAACAACCATTGACTGTGTCCTACCCTCTAAATAAGAGGAAAACCACTTAAGAGCACCACCTGAGAGTCCAATATCCTTCAAACTTAGTAATAGAATCTGATGATCCACCGTGTCAAAGGCCTTGGAGAGGTCAACAAAGATGGCGCCCATCATAAGGCCCTTTTCCATAGCTTTGTTTACATCATCCAAGACCCTCGACACAACCATAATTGTATTATGTGAATTACAAAAACCTGACTGATATTTATCAAACAAATCATTCTGATTCATATATGCAATCAGTTGTCGAGCCACAAAACCCTCTAATATCTTTGACACTTGTGATAATAGTGATATTGGTCGATAATTGTTAAACTGATCCCGCCTCCCACCTTTATATATTGGTACTACCCTAGCTATTTTCCAATCAAATGGCATTATTCCCTCCTCAATGGACCAATTATACAAATAAGTGAGGAGGGGCTGCTATCTTCAAAGCTGAAATCTTTAATAAGTAAGGGGTCAATCCCTCCGGGCCCCCACTCTTTGATGTCTTCAAACCCAATAAGGCTTCAATTACTTCAAACTCCTCCAATTTTTTCATAGAAAACAGCTTAGATAAATCTGTATGTACCAATAGTTCATCACTACTAGAACATAAATCAGAAGTTCCAAAAAAATTTCCTAAATTAACAAAATAATTATTGAACCCATCAATTGGCTCCCCCAAATGGCCTGGAAAAATAAGCCATAAAGGGCAGCATGCCTAGCTCTAGGAGGGGGGAATACCTGACTGACATACAAAAAAAGTGGGAGAAGATAAGACCTAACTAAATGAACATGTTTCAGTTTACCCATCTGATGCTTATGCCAACCCACCACCAGAGCCCTCCCCTGATCAAGCTTCAAGTCCCAATTAAGTAGGTTTTGCCAATCAGAATCAAACAGAATCCCCAAAACCTTCAGAGGCCCAACCTGAACCATGATACCAGTAACACAGGGAGCAGGACTTCCTATTCCCATGCAGTTAATCATACATTTAGATCTGTTTAAATGCACCCCAGAAGAATCACCATAATGGGAACAAAAATCAAAAACTCAGACAATATCCTCTGAGGATTTAAGAATTAAACAAATATCATCAGCATAGGCAGCCACCGTCCATAGCAAATGATGCCTTGAAGCCAAAACCGGAGTGAAGAAATGGATATCATTCAAAATGCGGAGTAAGGGGTCAATACAAAAACCAAAAAGCAAAGGGCTCAAGGGGAAACCTTGATGAACCCTGCAGCACACTGGAATCAAGGGCCCCAGAAAGCCATTAACCAAAGGCCTCACTACCACCAAAACATAAATACATCACAGCCAATTAATAAAAATATCAAGAATGCCATAAAATTGCAAAGTAAACCATAAAAAATCATGATCAACAGAATTAAAGGCCTTCTGTTGATCAAGAGAAACTACATAACCAGCGATACCAGGAAAGGCCCCAGACTCAAAAACCTCATGCAAAACTAACAATTGGTCAGTAATCACCCTCCCTAGAACTGAACAAGACTGAAACTGTGAAAGTACCATAGATGCGACCTTAGACAGTCGATGAGCCAGAATTGTCATTAAGATCTTAAAATGAACATTAAGAAGACAAATGGGTCTCCAATTACATAAGTCATCCTTAACACCTATTTTATGCAAAAGTGTCAAAAGTCCAAGAGCCATGTCTAAAAAGAATGACCCTATGTCCAACATGTGAGTATACACCTGTGCTAGTTCATGTGAAATCATGGGAACAATCAATCTATATAGTTCAGCCAGAAGGCCATCCAAACCAGGATACTTCCCTGTAGGTAAAGCCAACACAGTGTCCAGGACTTCAACCGAGAAGATGGTCCCATTCAAGGGATCTACTGCCTTGGAAGGGATCTGAGGAATATTCAACATTCCAAAAACTGGGAAAAATCCATCCAATCAGTGGCAGATTTAGCAAACTGATTACTGAAATAATGGGAAACCACCCCCAAAATGCCAGAGGATGTGGAAACAGTCACCCCTGCAGAATCTCGTACCTCCGTCATTAGTTTTTTTTTTAATCCTGTGTCGACAGTTAAGAAAGGGGCAGACAGTATCCAGCTTTCCACTAGTCCCAAAGCGTTGTTGCATAGTAAGAGACACCATCTGGCGCTCATGAAAAACCCTCATAGAGCATTGGACTATGGCAATCTGATCCCCAAAATCATGACCAGTAGTTTTAGCTAAGCCCATTAAATGCTGTAAATGCTTCCTGTGTTGCTGGTACTGAATCTTAGCAGAATCTGATTTCAGTCTACTCAGGGATAATAACAATGTACAATGGTTTGACTTCAAACAATCCCACCAAAGAAAGGGGGTGTCGAACAACCCAAACAAAGTTTTTTGGCCTCCTACAATAGACAAGATCTGGTTTGTAATAAAAGTGTCTCGGATAAGTAAAGTATTAAATATCCAAATAGCAGGGCCATAAGGTAATACAGGAGTCCCTAGTACAACAGACAGCTCTTTATGGTCTGAGTATGCCACAGTGGTGACCCAAGCAGTTGTAATAGGGAGACCTTTACTAACAAAAAAGAAGTCAATACGTGTGGTGTGTGTACCCCATTGAAAAGTAGGGGTCCCAACTCTATGAGAAACTGTATAAGCATCCACCAAATTTGCTAATTGCACCGTGGATTTCAAAAAGGCCATGTCACAGAAAACTTTCTTTGCAGAAGTACCACTACCCCTATCATGACAAGTAGGACCACAATTAAAATCCCCCCCCCAAAACCACAGGCTAAGCCGAAAACAAAAAAGGGCAGATGTGAAGAAAAACATCAACCCTATCAGCCTTCGACAGAGGTGCATAAACATTAATCAGTCTATAATAAGAATGTTGATATTTAACGTCTAGAATCAATACACTACCTGGAATCAAATCTATCAATTTAAGGAGCTGTATAAGTAGGGTAAATAAAATCCCAACCCCTGTACAGAGACCCACACCAAGAGAACAATAAAATGGCCCTTTATACCATTCAGTTTGTACCCGACTCACCTCAGCAGGTGTATGAAACTGGGTGTCTTGTAAAAAAATGACATCCACAGCAGAGGATAGATGGGAAAAAATATCCCCTCTTCTTAGCATTCTTAATGCTGGTAACATTTATCGTTAATAAAGACAACCGAGCTGTCTGACACATGAGAGAGTTAAGGGAGGTTTACGAGCCCGAGATTTACTCGGACCCATAAGCTTCTTTTTCTTTCCCTTAGTAGTGGGGGTGCCTTTTCTAGAACCCACAACCTTATCACCACAATCCCCCAATTCACTAGACTCAGAGTCCAACAAAGGCCCCACACAGTGAGAATCCTCCAAAGAAATTTCAGTGTCATGGCCTAAGTCACCAGAATCTGGAAAGAAAGGCTGGAATCTATTAGAAGTCTGAGTTTCAGAAATCTTATGAACCTTTGAAGCAGGTTGCCTCTAGCTTCTATGCCAGGTTACTCGCTGTTCAACCTCCACCACAGGAACAGCAGGTGGAGGGGGGGCATCACAGCTGAAGGCTCACCAGAGGGGTCAGGCAGAGGAGGAGGAGCACTAAGAAGAGGCTGTGACACCACTTCGGGAACTGCCATAGACAAAATCTGCACAGGGGTAGGCACCAATGGAGAGTCAGAACAAAACTCGGGGGGGGGCTAGGGTAGGAAGATCAAACAAGGGATCCACCCCAGAGACCCCAGAACCAGTAGACAGCAATGAAGAGGTATTCAATTTAACATGTTCCCTCTGAGCCACAGCAACCAACAGCCACTGTTCCTCAAGGTCACCTGACCCTGATTTAGCAAATGCAGCTTGGGCACAGGTGGTGTAGGAGTGACCAGGGAGACCACATAAATTACAGCAAAGTTCAGCAGTACACTGAGAATACATATGCCCCAAATTACCACAATGAGAACATTGCACCTTATCACAGGCATTGCTAATATGCTCAGGGGCACCACATTTGTAGGAGGTGTTGGGGTGCCCAGGATAGAATAAGACCCCAGTGCCTCCCCCCAAAAAAAGGAGCTGGCTAAATGTTGTAAGGACCCATCCACCTCTTTCAAAAGCACCATCAACTTTCAACCCCTGGTCTATATATTTTCATCATCAAATATGGCATCAGGGGGACCGAACACTATACAATGCTGTTCCAACCAATAAAGTAAATCATTCACACTAACCCCTTCATTCCTAAAAAGGATGGTGACAGATTTCCGGGCAGGTTTAGATAAGGGAACCACATCAAAAGGAGCCCACATAGGAGTATGTTTAAGCTGGTGAAAATGGGACCAAAAAGCTTCCAAGCCACTCTGCAATTTGAAACTAACGTCAAAGGAGCATTTCCCTGACACATGTATCAGAGCATACAACTCAGCAGCATTAAAGCATAAACTGGCCTTCAGTAATACCTTCCCCACATATTCCCTGTTAGGGTAAACATCCAAGCCTCCTTTATAAATAATATGAACACTAGAAAGTGACAAAGGCAAGAAGGACAGGGATGGGGCAAAAAGAAGTAAGGCCATCAGGAAAAGGAGGATAATAAGTACCAATGCCCGTAGCCTGGGCAACAAGCTCCCTGAATTGGTGGCCTTGATGGCAGAGGGAAGCCTGGATATCGTAGCAGTCACAGAAACATGGTACACAGAGAACCATGACTGGGATGTTAACATACCAGGGTACGTAACCTACAGGAGAGACAGGAAGGGGAGAAGAGGGGGGAGGAGTAGCTCTCTATGTAAAGGAAGGGATAAAAGCAACTGAACAAAAGAGTAAACAGGGAGGAGTGGAGGCACTATGGGTTACCTTGGAGACTGGAAGTTGCACCACAATCCGCACAGGGGTTGTATACAGACCCCCAGGTCAGGGGAAGGGAATGGACAAGGATATGATAGAAGGCATTCTTAGGACGGCAGAGAAAGGGGAGATACTTTGATGGGAGACCTGAATATGCCAGATGTTAACTGGAGCACACTTGCTGCAGCCACATCCAAGAGCAGGGCCATTCTCGATGCCCTACAGGTGGCATGCCTCAGACAGCTAGTTTCGGAACCCACTCATGAGGGAGGAATCTTAGACCTCATACTCTCAAATGGGGACAGTGAGAGGATCTCAGATCTAGAAGTGGGTTGCCATCTGGGAACAAGTGACCATCAAACAGTGTGGTTCATGTTAAACTCAGCTACAGAGTCAAGCCATATAGAAGTGAGGGTACTGGACTTCAGGAGGGAAGACTTTGGCAAGATGGGAGAGTACTTCAGAAAAGCACTAGCAAAAAGGCTACAAGGAGGGGTGAAGCAACAATAGGGAATCATTAAAACTGCCATCACAGATGCAACAAGCCTTTGTGTGAAGCAAATAAACAAATCAAAATGAAAGAAAAAGCCACTATGGTTCTCAAAAGAGGTGGTGGGGAAAGTCAGGGAGAAAAAGATAGCATTCAGGAAGTATAAGGAAACACAGAAGGAGCAGGACAGAGAGCTGTACCAGTTAAGGCATAAGGAAGCAGGGTGGGAAGTCAGAATAGCAAAGGCCCAAACTGAGGAAAGGATAGCCAACTCAGTTAAGAAGGGGGATAAAACTTTTTATAGGTACATCAGGGAGCGTAGAAAGACAAAGGGAGGGATAATGAGGCTGAAGAGAATGAATGGTGGGTGGGCAGAGGTGGATAGTGAAAAAGCAGGTATACTGAACAAATATTTCTTCTCAGTAGTCACAAAAGAGGAGGGGAAGGGGGAGCTGCCTAATCCAATTAACAGAAGCACTCTGGATAGGGGGGTCAATCCCAGTCCTTTCACAGAAGAAAGGGTTCTGAAAGAACTCCTAAAACTGAAGGTGGACAAAGCAATGGGTCTTGATGGAATTCACCTCAGAATTCTAAAATAATTAAGGGGAGAACTAGTGAAACAACTGACTACCCTTTTTAATAAATCATGGGAGGATGGTGTGGTACCCGAGGACTGGAGGAAGGTGGATGTGATTCCCCTTCATAAAAGTGGGAGCAAGACAGAGGCAGGAAACTACAGACCTGTCAGTTTGAACTCTGTGGTAGGGAAAGTGATGGAATCACTTCTGAAGGAAAGAACTGTTGAGTACCTAGAGGCCAGTGGGGCACAGGACCCAAGGCAGCATGGTTTCACAGTGGAAGGTCATGTCAGACGAATCTAATTGATTTATTTGACTGGGTGACCAAAGTAGTAGACCAGGAGGGCTGTGACATGGTCTACCTAGACTTTAGTGGCATTTGACACAGTCCCACACAAAAGATTAATAGTCAAATTAACCAGCCTGGGAGTGGGTCCCAGGGTGGTAGCCTGTAAAACATTGGCTGGACAACAGGACACAGAAGGTAATTGTAAATGGAGTCCACTCTGAAGAAAGAGGGGTTACTAGTGGGGTACCGCAGGGTTCAGTACTGGGTCCAGTCCTTTTTAATGTCTTTATAAGTGACATAGCAGAGGGACTGGAAGGAAAAGTATGCCTCTTTGCAGATGACACAAAGATCTGCAACAGGGTCGATACACAAGGAGGCATGGAAAGGATGAGAAGGGACGTGACAAGGTTGGAGGAATGGTTGGAAGTATGGCAGCTAGGATTTAATGCAAAGAAGTGCCAAAATAATGCACCTGGGAAACAAAACCCCAGGGGAAGATTACACAATGGGGGGGAGGTAGTAACAAAAACAAAAAAGGAAAGGGACTTGGGGGTAATCATATCAGATGACCTTAAGGTGAGCAAGCAATGTGAGAAGGCAGTAGGGAGAGCTGGGGGTATACTGGGATGCATAGGGAAAGGCATCACTAGCAGAAAACAGGAAGTTGTTATCCCTCTGTACAGACAGTTCATGAGACCCCATCTGGAGTACTGCATCCAGTTCTGGAGACCCCATCCCCGCAAGGACATAGACAGGATAGAGGCAGTCCAGAGGAGGGCAACTAGAATGGTGCAGGGTCTGCAAGAGAAGCCATACTTGGAGAGACTAAAATAGCTTAATATGTATACCCTTGAGGAAAGGAAGGAGGCTGAGACATGGCAGAAACATTTAAGTACCTCAGTGGAATCAACAAAGTCCAAGAGGGTAGCATCTTTCAGAAAAAGAGACATGCAAGAACAAGGGGACACAATTTAAAGATAGAGGTGGGGTGGTTCAGGGGCAATGTGAGGAAGTATTTTTTCACACAGAGAGGGTAGTGGATGCATGGAACAGCCTTCCTGAGGAGGTTGTGGGGTCTAAAACTGTGGGAGAATTCAAGAATACATGGGACAGACATAAGGCAATTCTTGTGGAGGGTAGGAAGAAATAGGCTGTTGGTTAACTAAGATCCGCGGCTTATCCTGTAGGCGGGGAAATGGGCAGACTAGGTGTGCCAAGCGGTCCATATCTGCCATCAAAGTCTATGTTTCTTTGTTTCATTATGCTTCTTTGCTCGCAAAACCTTTTTCTGGAAAAAGGAGGCATAAGTCTTGGGACGAGGCGAAGGTAACTTCAGTGCAACCGGATCAGAGTCCAAAGTACGCTGAGGTGGACAGGAGAGCCGTCCCTGAGCATTCAAGAGACCCATATGTTCGAAGTTCAAAGCAGTATTAGGAGTTAGCTCCAAATCAGTGTCAATGGTCCCAGTACAGTCAGAAAACACTGCAGACCAACAATAGGCAGGCCAGTACACAGTCTTACTCCTGGAATCCGAATGGGCACAAAACCCAAAATCCAGTGCTGGGAAACAGGAGATTTCACCCAGCCAGCTGCTGTACAGACTGCTCCACAGACCATGGTTCCATGTCAGATGGTTCCAAATCAGCCCATGCTTGCTGCAAAGTGGCAGTTGTAGCATGGGCACAAGCAGAAGAACCTTTCGCCTCAAACAAAAAAACAGACGCCTTATCCTGCGTCTGTTGTTCATTCTGAAAAACGACAGAGGAACCCGGAATCAGACTGCTGAGGTGCTTGCCTGGCACGCCCATAGAGAGAGTATTCTGGTCTGGCCCTTGACAACTCCCGCCAGACACAATAGAAACGGTCAGGTGAACTGCACAACTCCTGGTGTCATCAAGTGATACAGTATGCAGAACAGTAGTGACAGGAGCCTCCACAAGGGTGTCAGTAGGCAAAACTACAGAATGACTAGTAGATGAGGTGGAAATCACAGGTTCCTCTGTAGCAGGACAATGAGCATCAGGTCCAAAGTCAAGAGCAGAAATCGGTAACACAGCAGAGGAGACCAAGGCACCATTAGAATCACCATCAATAAGATCAAGACTCACTTCAGCATCAAAAAAGGTATCAGTAGCAGTAGGGTCTCCCAGATGAATGTCAACCCGCACTCCAGGCTCCACCACGTCCATGTCCATTCTGACCCAGATGAAGACTGACACCAGAATGAAACAGCACAGCCCCCTACCGGTAGAGTAGGGGTAATTTCTTTATTAGAATAAGACATGTAACAAAATACACATTACATTCAAAGGGTACATTCATCACAAATATTTACAAAATACAGATTTCATAACACCAAAACATAAAAAAAAGGAAACAACAAATTAAGCTAAATACAACCTTTGAAACAGCACAATTATTTGATATCAAATAGCAAGTAAATACAAATCAACACCTATTTATACTTTATAATATGTGAAAACCCTTTCCACCAATCCCTAACTTTGTCAGTAGTATACATTTGCATATCTGTAAGATAAACTTTTTGTAATTCATTTAGGATATACTGGCAACATCCTTCTACAGTGGGTTTCTTTTGGTATAAAACCCATTGACAACGAGTTTGCCATAAACAAAACCGTAATACTGCAATAAATACACTTAACGTTCTTATGTCATACATACAGAATTGTGGCGAAAAATTACCAATTACCAATAAATCATAAACAAGATGTGCCAACCAGGCCATTACCCATTTCTTCGCCAAATATCTCCACAATTTAGTTGAAAAGGAGCAATACAGAAGAAAATGTTCCATAATCTCCTCCTTATTGGTACATTCCAAATATGGACAATTCTCTTCTATTGCCTTGTATTTTGCAGTACCCTAATATTTAGATGACCATACATAATGAGCCACTGTACTTCCCACATGTGCAATGGTAAACGGGGGTTGTTCAACTGATCCAATATGTTATGGTTCAGGACAGAAGGACAATTCTTGAAACTAGGTAACACTGGATAAATCAAAGACATAACCACTTCGTACAGTGTATGTGAAGAACTATCACGGATTTGAGTTTTAGTCAGCTGCCATTTATACAGTTTTTGAGCAGCAGGCCTAAAATAGGCAGGGATGGATAATTTATGATGTAATTTAGGGGCACAATGTATCCATGCAATACAATAGCGGTCTAAAGTTGTCCGAAACCACATAACTTCAGCCGTTATAGGAGGTTTAAAACAATTTTGCAAAGATTTAGCAAAAAATAATGTGTGACAAAATACTACCGGATCAATCATCTCTGTGCCACCTTTCTGTTTATCCAAATAGGTGTAACATCTCTTAACCGGATAAGCCTATTACCCCAGAATAGCTGGAAACTCAGGCTATAAAGTCTTGTTTCCAAGTGGGGAGGCAATGGGTAAAGTACAGCAACGTACTGTAGACAGGGTAATATGAACTGTTTAAAAATCAGTACTCTCTTTAGTTTTGGAAAACGAAACTGTTTCCATCGAACAACTTTGGTTTCTACTGAGTTCAATACCTTCATCCAGTATTTGTCTGGGAGATTCGATGGGCCATAAACAATCCCTAATATAGTAATGGGCTCAGTAGACACCTGAATAGACTTGAATACAACAGTTTTCTGATGGGAACATCCCAACAATAGTCCTTTTGATTTCTCAAAATTAATTTTGGCATTGGAGAAAACTGCATATGTCTGGAAAACCTGGAAAAAACTTCCCATTTGTTCCTTATGTTGAAAAAAGAGGCATAAATCATCCGCATAGGCCTGTATGTTCAAAACATAATCTGATGTAGGTAAATGAAAACCTTCCCACTGAGGAACAATATTAATGGCTCTAACAAGGGGTTCCAATGAGCAGACATATAATAGTGCACTCAAAGGACAACCCTGTCACACCCCAGACTCTATTACCCAACCCTTCTCAATTCTACCTTTAATTACAGGATGAATCCACGCACCTGCATACAATTTCTTTATAATTGTAAGTAAGGCACTGGGAATGCCTAGAAACCAATGTAGCAAACATAAAAGGATGACTGACTTATCGAAAGCTTTTTCTAGGTCCAAGAAAAGCAAAATACTGGAGCGTCCAGTGATCGACAAATATTCAGTTAAATCCCTTATCAAATATAATAATGTCTGAATTTTCCGATTAAGTAAACTACAATGCTGCATAGAAGAAATAACAATGTCCGCCCACAAATTTAGTCTATTCATAATTAACTTGGCAAAAATTTTGTAGTCTGAATTTAGCAGGGTTATTGGTCTCCGATTTTGAATCTCGCCTTATTACCTGATTTATAAACGTAAGTCTGTACACCTACCGAAAAATTATTGGGGATTGGGTCACCTGCCAAAAATTTTTTAAAAATTAATTGCAAACAAGCAACCAATTCAATGTGGAAGGTTTTGTAAAAAATATTGGGAAGTCCATCAATACCCGGGGAAATATTGACCGTCAAATTTGAAATAATCCCCTCAATTTCCTGTGATGAAATGGGCTTTATCATAGTCTTTAGTATCGTGGCATCAACACTAGGACCGCGTAATGGTTGTAAATAATTGTATATTTCAGCAAGAGATATATTAGTTTGAGGACGAAACTCCTGAAAATACTGTGCAATACAATTGCCAATAGTTCCAGAGTCTTCCAATTTACCCAATTCAGAATCTAAATATTCTAAATTAGAGGCATCTTTAATATTTTTACATAGGAGATAAGGGTCACCTACAACTGATTTTTTTGTATGATTATTTATCAAAGCTTGCAGGGTTCTTGCTCGGTCATATTGAACCTGCTTCATCTGTGACTTAAGAATCTCGATTTGTGAAGAATAATCCTGCCTGGAGGAATTGGCCAGCGAAAGTAAGGCTTATAAGTGACCACAAAGTTTCAAATAGTCAAAAACCTTTTTGTTCTTTTGTCGGGTTCCATATGTCTTAAACCAGTTGATACAATCCCATTTAGTCTCCGCCCACCATACCCCTAGATCTGAATATAAAAAAAACACAGAGAGTCTAGCTTGCAAAATCAATCTGATGGAGTTTTTAACTAATTGTTCTTTCAAAATAGAAGAATTAAGCTTCCATCTCCGTCTCCTGTCACATTGTTCAGGGTTAACCTCTACCAGCACTTGTAGCATCATGTGGTCCGAGAACTCCAAAGGTACCCTTTTAAAATTGGCGACATTCAAATTCTTTGAACTAAATAAATAATCAATACAAGATCCCTTAATTCCTTTACAAAAAGTGAATCCAAGGTTCTTTGACTCCAATAGGTTACAATTTGTTAAATCCGCTAACTTAATAATTGATTTCAAACAGTTGGAATCACAATAAACCTTACTTGAAACAGACATAGGGGACTTAATACTACAGTTGAAATCACCGCCCCATAGAATAGGTAACATAGTAACCGAATAAGGTTGTACCTCTTTCATACATGATATCCTGGATGTTTTTGTCTGAGGGTTATAAATGTTGATGAAACGGTAAATTTTGGATTCCCACCTACCGTCTATAATCAAAACCTGTCCGGGAATCAAATCAATCAGTTTTAGCAAAACAAACTGAAAGGAATTAAACAAAATCCCAACTCCATCTGCTTTTTCCGCTCCGAAAGACCAGTAAGAAGGTCCCCACGGCCAATCATATTGAAATGAAGTAATCTGATTCATGGAAAACATCCAGGTTTCCTGTAGGAAACAAATAGCTATCTGCTCCTCATATATTACATTAAAAATGGCTTTTCGTTTACTACTATGTAGAATACTATGTGTATTCAATGAAGCCCAAAGAAAACCTATATGTAAGAGAAAAAAAAAACCCAAATAAGAAATCTAACTCTCATTTCTTTCTCCTCTTTTTTTTCTTATCTTTATAATCCTCCCGTGTAACCCCTATGGCATCCTGAATAGATTTTTGAGAATCAGAATCACCCATATCCACTTCCGAGTCATCCCATGAAGTAGAAAGGGCAGCATAGGAGTTCTGAGATTCCACTGGTTCAGATATTGGAATAGGAATTATTTTCAAATTCCTGTTTGACCTCCTGGGAGGTAATGGAGGTTGTTGAACTAAGGGCACCCATGGCCTGTCCACAGTATCCTTATAGCAAACTGTTTTTAGCAGTGCCATATCCAGAGGAATATCCTCCACTTTGAGCAGTGGAACATTCACCTCCGGGGGGGGGAGGAGGAAACACCTTGTCATCAGTTATTATAACCGGATGTACTGGCCTGGAGGATAAAGGGGTGGGTCTCACATGAAGTAGTGCACAGGATTCATCATCCAAAGCTTCTTGTGCTTTTTGAATGAGCAAGTCAGTGCTGCCACAGGAAATCTTATTTTTCGCAGCCCAAGGACATTTTTTAAAACAATGGTCAATTCCATCACAAAGGTCACATCTAGTTGGATTATTACACTGTATAGTAACATCCCCCACAATTATCGCATCATGGACGGTCACATACACTGGAAAGATCGTTTCGATCCATCTGTAACAAGCTCTGGGTTGGCCACTGTAAAACATACTCCCTGTCTCTACCAATAAAAGGAATTAGGATGTGTTCAAACCCTGAGCTGTCTGACGAAGTTTTACTTTATATTTCCATCCCCAGTCCAAAATCTCTCTGAATCCAAGATCGGGTCAGGCTTGCCCTGAATATCACATTTTAGGGACAACCAGTAGGTAATGTCCTCAACATGTACTCCTTCATTCCTAAAAACAACTGTCACAAATTTAATAGCAGGTTGTGATAGTGGGACTACTAAAAAAGGAGTCCATATTGGGGAAAACTTCACTTGATTATACCTTTCCCAAAATAAATCCAACAAACTTGCTGAGCAAAAACTGACATCGTAATTATCCTCCCCCGAGTCGTTGATGAAAGCAAAAACATCCCTGGGAGAAAACCGTAGAGATTCTTTAATTAAAGTTTTCCCCACAAAATATCAGTCAGGCCTCTCAGCCATACCCCCCTTATATCGTATGCGAACTGCATTGCGGCGTGGAGCCGCATCCCTTTTCACTCGAGTAAATAAATCAGATAAAAGAGGTTTTTGGGCAGGCAAAGACCCAGAGGTGTCATCAGGGACAACACCAGTAGGATTGGCAACACCACTCCCTTGATCAAGAGGAGTCCGTTTCACAAAGTTATCGTCTAGGGAACTAACCTCTACTGACCCAGCTAACCTATGAGTATTACATGGTTCACCCAGTTTCCACCCTGAGGAATGGCTACGTAAATCAAATGTAGGATCCCAAGCTAAATCTGAAGACCAAGAACCATTTGTCTGTCGTTGCCAACCAGCCGCTAATAGTGTACCCTGTGGAGACCAAGTATGATCATGACAGTGGGGACCAACAACAGTAGACAAATCAGTATCAGGGATAAATGACCCTAAATTAGAAACAGTAGGTTGAATTTTAACAATGTCTCGCTTAGGTATGGCCACCATAGCAGGAGTTGCCAAATCTTTACAAAAGCTGAACTCAGTCACCCCGTCTTGATGAGTCCCATCCGTTTGATAAATAGTAGCAGAAGGAGGACACATAGGCAAGGTTCCACCCGGAACAGGGTGGAAAACAAATCCTGTCTCTTTATCCAAGAACTGTTGAGATCTCTCAGAGCATTCAGGCAGTACACTCACCAGGACGTTGTCTGCAGAACTGGGTAAAATCGGTGCAGAAGTCCCCAATCTATGGTCAGAAGGAGAAACCATAGGAGCAACCAAAGGCAGTCCTCCTCCTGACTGAAAATCCCCAGAGCAAGAAACCGGCAAACGAACAACCTCACCGTGAACGGCAGACCATACCGCACACTGGGTTTGCAGCACAGGAGTTGCATTTGCTTCCGCGTTCGTCGCAGACGATTCCACCACTCGAGAGTCGACACCTGTTGACGTCGTCATACACTCAGTACGAACAGGAAGCGTCGAACCTTCAGGACTTTCCTTCACCAAAACCCTCCGAGAAGTCTCGGCCAATTCATGTCCAGACAAAATGTCTGACTGTAGAACAAACTCAACACTTGCAGACAAAGCCTCATGGAAGATTTCCTCGCTGTCTGCCTCCATCGTAGAGCAATCAGGTATGGTAGCACTAACATACTGTGGAATCAGAATCCTCTCTGAATCCACCTCCATCTGCTGCAAAGACATTGCAGAAGTGGCCATCTCAGCTGTCGAGACCTACACCCCTACTGGCCGCAGAGCACCAGCAGAGTAGGGGAATTTCCCCAGTGTCCTGGCCAAATTTCTCCCATTCACTAAAAATAACACCAACAGCTCAATTTGGTTCAGTTTCAGTTGCTTACCATCTGTAGCCCCTTCCCCCCGGTTGCCCCTGAAAAAATGGACTTCTAGGCCCAGTGGGCTTAGCGGGTCAACAAAATTCAATAAATAAATAAATTGACTATCCTTAGCCTTGTCTCCTTTGACATAAAATGTTTAACCCTATACATCATGCCCAGCTTCTTGCCCAGGTTATGGAGTAAAAATTCCAAATGAAGTGTTCAAATCAATATCTCATCTAAAGTGATACCTAGATATTTATACTTATCTAATTATTGAATTTGTGTTACTTGTAAAGCCTGGATTGCCAATGAACCTACTGTATAATCAGACTGGGAGAACAGCATAGACTGAGTTTTTTTTTTTTGTATTTACGCACAATTCATGTTCCCTAAAAAAATCCTGCAAACAGAAAAGGGCCTCTTGAATACCATCTTGTGTATATACTACCTCTTTCCCTTCTACATAAATTACTGTGTGATTTGCATAAATGTGATATTTTATCACAGGATTTTTAAACTTTAAATCATTAATGCAAATGTTAAAGAGCAAAGGGCCCAATATTTTACTTAATTTTAAAACAGCTGTTAGAAAACAAGAACATTTCATCATTAAGAAAGGGCCTCCCCTGAAAATAAAATGTATAACATAGAAACATAGAATTTGATGGCAGATAAGGACCACATGGCTCACCTAGTTCAAGTTCAAGTTCAAGTTCAAGTTTATTGCAGGAAAACTCCACTGAGCAAGCTCATTCACAAGGAGGTCCTGTGACATATAGACTAAACAATGTACGAACATAGATAGGTAATAACAGTAAATACATGAAATGCACGTTACATGATACAGGCTGAATATACATATAAGGGCTCCACAAAGGATGACCGCAGGTGGTAAACACTAGTCTAACACAGGGAAGCGACTTACAGGTTGCATACTGATAAATGAAACATGAAGACTGGTGTATGCAATACATATATTTTGGCAGCTAGAACAAACAGAACACAACTGATAAGGGGGGGTAGGAGTGATTTGATAGTGTAGCATTGGAGCTTAAACATAGGTAAAGCCAGGAGTAGATGGGGAGGGAAAGCAGTTAATATGACAAGGCAATTATACCTTACCCGTGGATAAATATAGCACACATGGGGAAGGAAGAGACTTAATGACAGTTACAGGTGTCTTTTATTTTGGCTGAACTTAGCAATTTGTAAAAGTTTATTGAAACTGTGCTAGTTAGTTTCAGTACGGTTTGTAATTGGTTCCAAATGGAGGGAAGGGCATATGCAATATCACGTTTAACAAAGGAGGTCTGCGTCCTTGGTATATCAAGCATAAAGAAGTCATATTTCCTTAAAGAGTATGCACTATATGAGATACCAATGAGGGATGAGAGATAGCTTGGCAATTTCTGCAGGAGCAGTTTAAGAGTCCATAGCCCAGCATGGAGCAGGCGTCTAGTAGTAAGGGATGTCCAACCAACAGCTGCATATAAGTCACAGTGATGCGAACGGTATGGGGAGTTGGTAATAAACCATAACGCACAGTGATAGAGGATGTCCAGTTTACTTAGATTTGAAAGAGTGGTGGAGGAATAGATTACATCTCCATAGTCGAGCAGGGGGAGAAAGGTGGCCTGGACAAGCTTGTTTTGAGCTTCAAGGTGGAAAAGGGGCCTATTTCTGTAGAAGAAACCTAACCTGGCTTTTAACCTTCTAGAGACATCTTCGACGTGGTCATTGAAAGATAATTTATTGTCAATCCAGATAACCAGATATTTAAATTTGGTTACAACTGCCTATTTCCCTACCTAACGGATAAGTTGCAGATCCTAGTTAACCAACAGCATGCATTATGTCTGTCCCATGCATTCTTGAATTCCCCCACTGCTTTTGACTCTACAACCTCCTCAGGAAGGCCGTTCCATGCATCTACAACCCTCTCTGTGAAAAAATACTTCCTCACATTACCTCTGAACGTTCCCCCTCTATCTTCAAATTGTGCTCCCTTGATCTTGCACATCACTTTTTCTGAAAGATGCTACCCTCTTGGACTTTGTTGATTCCTTTGAGGTATTTGAAAGTTTCTATCATGTCTCCCGCTCTCTCTCCTTTCCTCGAGGCTATACATCATAAGCTCCTTTAGTCTTTCTTCATATGTCTTCTGGTGCCCACCATTTTGCTTTCCCTCCTCTGGACAGCCTCCACCCTATGTCTTTGCAGATATGGGGTCTCCAGAACTGTACACAATACTCCAGATGTGGTCTTACCAACTGTCTGTACAGAGGGCCAACAACTTTCTGTTTTCTACTGGTGATGCCTCTCCCTATGCATCCCATTATCTCCCCAGCCATCCTTACTGCCTTCTCACATTGCTGGCCCACCTTTAGGTCATCTGATATGACTACCTCCAGGTCCCTTTCCATTTTTGTTGTTGTTAGTATCTCACACCCCCCCATTGTGTACTCTTCCCCTGGGTTTTTGTTTCCCAGGTGCATTACTTTGCACTTCTTTGCATTGAAATTAAGCTGCCATACATTTGACCATTCTTCCAACCTTGCCAAGTCCCTTTTCATCCTTTCCACCCCACCTTGTATAATAACCCTGTTGCAGATCTTTGTGTCATCTGCAAAGAGACATACTTTCCCTTCTAGTCCCTCTGTAATGTCACTTATAAAGACATTATAAAGGACCGGTCCCAGTACTGAACCCTGCGCTATCCCACTAGTAACCCTCCTTTCTTCACTGTGGACTCCATTTACTATTACCCGCTGTGTCCTGTTGTCCAGCCAGTGTTTTACCCAGGCTACCTCCCTGGAACCCACTTCCAGGCTGGCTAATTTGTTTGTTAATCTTTTGTGCGGGACTGTGCCAAATGCCTTGCTAAAGTCTAGGTAGGCCATGTCCACAGCTCCTCCCTGGTCTACTACTTTGGTCACCCAGTTGAAGAAGTCAATTAGATTTGTCTGACATGACCTTCCTGCTGTGAATCCATGCTGCCTTGGGTTCTGTGCTCCACTGGCCTCTAGGTACTCAACAGTTCTTTTCTTCAGCAGTGATTCCATTATTTTCCCTACCACTGGGGTCAAACTGACAGGTCTGTAGTTTCCTGCCTCTGTCTTACTCCCACTTTTGTGAAGGGGAATCACATCTGCCCTCCTCCAGTCCTCAGGTACCACAGCATTCTCCCATGATTTATTTAAAAGGGTAGTCAGTGGTGTTACTAGCGCTTCCCTTAGTTCTTTTAGAATTCTGGAGTGAATCCCACCAGACCCCATTCTTTATCCACCTTCAATTTTAAGAGTTCTTTCAGAACCCTTTCTACAGTAAAAGGATTAATATCAACCCCCCTATCCAGAGTGCTTCTATTGACTGGATTAAGTATCTCCCCCTGCTTTTCCACTGTGAATACTAAGCGGAAGTATTCGTTCAGTATCCCTGCTTTTTCACTCTCGCTCTCTGCCCAACCACCTTCCTCTTTATTCAGCCTCAGTATCCCTGCCTTAGTCATTCTTTGCTCCCTAATGTACCTATAAAAGGTGTTATCCCCCTTCTTAACTGAGTTGGCTATCTTTTCCTCTGTTTGGGCCTTTACTATTCTGACTGCCTTCCCCGCTTCCTTCTGCTTTAACTGGTACAGATCTCTGTCCTGCACCTTCTGTGTTTCCTTATACTTCCTGAATGCTATCTCTTTCTCCCTTACCTTCCCCGCTACGTCTTTTAAGAACCATAGAGGTTTTTTCTTTTGTTTTGATTTGTTTATTTGCTTCAGACAAAGGCTTGTTGCCTCTGTGATAACTGCTTAGATGGAGGGTCCACTGAACCAGCAAAAAAGACACCCAGACATTTCTTCCATAGGATGATGTATTTCAGACAATAAATTGCTATATGAACTGTATCTTCTACTATTCTTAGCCTACAACCATATTTGAAGGCTTCAAGATTGTTAGATTTGCCCTCAAAATGGGCTTTTAAAATACTGAACTCAAACAACTGGAATCTGTATCTCATGAATATTTTCCATAATATCCAGATCTTGATCTAGTCATACTTATGACTTTTTTTTTCACTTCAGATGTACCAAGGGCTTAACTTAGATGTGGCTTGTGTCTCTAGATACCCTAACCAATCCCTCTTATTCAGTTTGTCAAACACCAACTTTCTATAGGAGGATTGTATGCTTAATCCCTATCTAATAACTCTGACAAAAACATAAATATAGAAAAAAAAAAGAAACTACCTCTTGGGACACATTTTAGAAGGTGGATAAATGACTTGCATGAAGCCCTGCATCAAACCCCTGTTCTGATACAGCTGTGGCACTGATAATTGATGGACCTGTACCTGATTTCGTATTATTGGGTGCAGTTATGAAATCAACCCAATTTATGGCATCTTGTGCCAAACTTCTGATGCAAACAGCATGTAAAGGGTTTCTGGTTTGTATGCAAGCTAGACTGTAAAAAGGTGGTCTACCAAGTGCCACTTTGACAGAAAGGATAGAACATCCCTTTAGACTTCTCCAAGCTCAGTGTGCCATATCTTAGGTGCACCCAGGGCTTGCGGCAGTTCTAGTCATTGTAAAATTCATCCCCCTGGTTCTAGTTCAGAACTTTAGGTAATTACTGCAAAACAAGTATGGTCCACTGTTTTGTTAAGATGTATGAATTGTGATTATTATTTATTTTAGAGGAATGACACATCTAAGCCTGAAGTAGTTATGTAAACAATACAATGCTGATTAGATGCAGATATGTTGGAATTAAATAAAATAAAAATAAATATCTATTACTAGACTTGGTTGGTTGAGATTGACTTACTTTCCTTTTTGATGCCAGTTATTTGTAAAAATTAAATGAGTGACAATTTAAGATGTCATTTATATTTTTAACCTTAGCCTGAACAACTCTGAGTATGCTGTATTTATCAAAACCTCTACTATAAGGCTTTATCAAGTGACCTGCTATGCATCATTGTGTGGCATATAGATCTGTTTGGGGAATATAAACCTATTAGGCAGTGCAGGAATACAAACTAGAAGAATGTATTCATTAACACTAATCAAAGACATTCTTTGGTAAGACAGTGATGGGCCCTTTATTCAGCCAGCAGCACCTGCACTGCACTTTTGCTGTACTTACACTAGCAGCAGTACACTGCCACCAGGATATTCGGAATAATTGTCCCAGTGCTAACACCTTTGAATATTGGGATTCAGTACAGTATACCCATGCAGTGCAAATGTATAGCACTGGTGCACATTGTAGTAGTGCAGCACTGAATATAGCACTGCATACACGTGCAATGCTGAGAGGGGGAAGTTGTGGGTGTGAAAGGGGGTACCAATGGAAGATGCACAGCACTCCAGCACAGATATCAAAAATAAACTTTACATGCAGCAAATGTGTTACTTTGACTGCCTGCACCCCGGAAGGGGGGAATGGAACACCCACTTTGGGATTTAAGTATAGTGATGCCAAAGCGGACTTTGGTGTTGTAATGGGGGTGCAGATAAGATCCCTCGGATTTCTCAGTGGGTTGACGCTTTGATTTCATGCATGAAGATGGAACACATCTAGTGTAAAATAAGCCATAGTGAAAAGAGATATAAATTGATATGGAGACCATTACAGGCCGCATTGTCTAAGGACTGGTTCCCAGCCTTTTGAGGAAGTGACCAATGGCATATGGGTGGAGTTGACATTCCAGGGGACACCTTACAAAGATTAAAATAAATAGTGCCACTCTGGATTATCTTATTTTTATTGTATTACCATTTTTATCACTTATTATGTAGTTATTTCTATTATCTCTCTGCTACTTATTATGAATATATGTTGGACCATTTTAATACATGGTGGCAGGTGATGAGAGTATATCTGATGGGTACTGAGGAAAAATTATTACTCTCTATAGATGTTCAGCCAGGAGCTTTATCTTTTAGTTATCGAATAATACTGCTCTACAAATTGCTCTTTCTAATGACTCTCTTGTTTTTGCTTCATGTAAAAGATAAGGGATTTTGCATTGTAATGGACTGTAATAGTTTGAAATAAAATTTACAAAGGAAAAATAAACTTTACTATTTACAATGGTCAACAACACATGTGGAAAAGCAAAAGAAAATACACACAAAACAAGGGCAACTGCCCCCAAAAAATAGTGGTGATGGGGGAGAGAAACAAAAGGAATAAGGCCACCTGTCCATCTGGTGAAAAGGGGTGGAAGAAAACAAAATAACAAGGGCAACCACCTACAGGAGAAAAGGGGGAAAAAATAACAGAGGCATCCACCCACTGGGGGAAAAAGGGGGAACAAAATAACAAGGGTGCCTGCAAGCATGATAAAAGGGGGGATCAAATTAACAAGGGCATCTGCCCATCAAAAGACAAGTTAGGGACAACATAAAAAGGACATTGACCCATTAGGAAGTTCAACAAAAGAAGTTCATGGCACAAAAAGGTGTAGCAGTCAGTGATGGTGGTGGCTCTTGCCATAGTTCACTGCCAATAGTTGCCCATAGGCCCTCTACTGCTGTGGTACAGCCCCCCTACCAATTGGACCAGTTTCCTCCTGCTTCAACAGATACTTGTGCCCCCTACTGGCTCCTGCATCCATCTGTGCGCCTAAACAAGGAAATACACTGATCTCAGCCAGCTGTGCACACAGGCTGAGGGACATACTGTAGGACAGGCATAACGTGTATGGATGTACAAGCAGATGACACATGGGCCAAAGTGACACAAATAGATGAAAGAATGTCAACCAGCCAAAGTGGAATGTGCGTGTCATACCAAAGACAGCACTGTGGACCCCAAAACTAGAGAACTGTACATACAATGAGTGTGACATACTACAGTAGAGCATGATTCAGTCACTGCAAGGACACACAACACTGGCTGACACATATGTAAACACAGCACATGCAAAAGCAGCACCAAGCCAGAGCACAATAGCTCAGGAATGGCCCAAGTGGCTAGGAGTAACACACACCCTGCAGACAAGGCATCCAGCAAACAGGCCAACACAGGTGTGAAGGCAACAGACATCCATGAACCACCCTGTTCAACAGCTGGGGGCAGGCCCAGGTATACACACACATGTTGTAAATGCAACACAACTGTATATGGACAGGACCATCATCCAGCACTGTGTGCAGCAGGCAGGGTAACACACAAGTGCAGCGGCATTGTACGTGGGTGGGCACCTGTACCATGGTCACCACAACATTTGTATGAGATGCAGATCCCCCTGCAGGCACCATCCATCCTGGCAGATGCTGGTCCCACCCTAAGTAAAGAGTCTTCCATCATATAGACGAAGTGCAGGACACTTGATTTGCGAAGACCCAGTTGTGTCATAATGTATGCATGGCTCTGCCCATGTACCATGGAATAATTGCAAACTGGACATCACTGTGTTGGTTAGACACTATTAACTACAGTATGCATCACAATGTTGTTCAAATATGGTAAGGGACATTCAACATCATCAATGACTCCTCATGCTGTTGACCCCATGTCACATAAGGCTGGCTCTGGTGAGATGCAATAGTGTGACACCTAGTGCATATGACACTGAAGATGGCACTGATGTAGGCAGACTGCCATGCGTGCTGTATGCCACATACAGCATATCACAAGAGTATGCTGGTACAACAGTGGCACATGCCTATCTCCACCAGACAGATACACATACCCTGTCCTGACCATGTGGCACAACAGGCCTGACTGACAATGGCAGGTGTACCACCGAGGGCTGTGAGCATTATTACCAATGCCCTGGTGTGCCAGGCCTGCAGCACAGGGGACATGCCACCACTTGGTGTAATGCATGCAAAGGCACAGTACACTCACAGAGCAGCATGCCTGTCACAATGATGAGTAAAATAGCAGACTGACATCCCCTGACACACCACAATATTAGTGGTGGGACAGTGCCCCAATGGCCAGGGGAATATCCCCAACCACAACGGTATATGTGCTGACCCACAGGCATGCAGGCAAGATACACATGGACATCCTTATCCAACAGCAGAAGCATGCAGCATAGTGTATACATGCAACCTGGACTGTGAAACACACAATTTGACACAGCCCCCACACAAAAGATTAATATTTGACACAGTCCCACACAAAAGATTGATAAACAAATTAGCCAGCTTGGGACTGGGTCCAAAAGGGAGGTAGCCTGGGTAAAAAATTGTCTGGACAACAGGACACAGAGGGTAACAGTAAACGGAGCCCACTCTTAAGAAAGGGAGTTTACTAGCGGGGTACCGTAGGGTTCAGTGCTGGGTCCAATCCTTTTTAATGTCTTTATAGGTGACATTGCAGAGGGACTGAAAGGGAAAGCATGCCTCTTTGCAGACAACAGAAAGATCTGCAACAGGGTTTGTACACAAGGTGGGGTGGAAAGAATGAGAAGGGGACTTGGCAAGGTTGGAGGAATGGTCAAAAGTATGGCAGCTTAGATTCAATGCAAAGAAGTGCAAAGTAATGCACCTGGGAAACAGAAACCCAGGGGAAGAGTACACAGTGTGAGGAGGAGGTATTAACAACAACACAAATGCAAAGGGACATGGGGAAGTCATATTAGATGACCTAAAGGTGAGCAAGCAATGTGAGAAGGCTGTAAGAATGGCTGGGGGGATACTGGGATGTATAGGGAGAGGCATCGCCAGTAGAAAACAGGAAGTTGTCATCCCTCTGTACAAACAGTTGGTAAGAGCCCATCTAGAGTACTGCATGCAGTTCTGGAGATCCTGTCTCTGCAAGGACATAGACAGGATGGAGGCAGACCAGAGGAAGGCAACTAAAATGAGGCAGGGTCTGCAATAGAAGTCATACGAAGAAAGACTAAATGAACTTAATATGTATACCCTTGAGGAAAGGAGGGAGAGGGGGTACATGATAGAAACTTTCAAGTACCTCGAGGGAATCAACAAAGTCCAAGAGGGTAGCATCTTTCAGAAAAAGAGATGTGCAAGAACAAGGGGACACAATTTGAAGAAAGAGGGGGGGACAGCTCAGGGCAATGTGAGGAAGTACTTTTTCACAGAGAGGGTGGTGGATGCATGGACCAGCCTTCTGGAGGAGGTTGTGGGGTCATAAACAGTGGGGGAAGTCAAGAATGCATGGGACAGACATAATGCAATTATAGTTGTGGGTAGGAGGGGGGTAAGGATGAAGTAGGCTGCTGGTTAACTAGGATCTGCAACTTATCCAATTGGTAGGGACATGGGCAGACTGGATGGGCCAAGCAGTCCTTATCTGCCATCAAATTCTATGTGTCTATGTTTTTAATGTGGGATACATATGTGGATGCAAGTCTTAGGACTTTCTTTCTCCAGCCTGGCCCCACCGGGCCCCATCATGGCCAGGTTAGGTTTGCTGGCAAAGGCACCTATCCTTCCCGCAGCTCTTTTATTCTAGGTTTGCTTGTAAGGACATAGCAAGAAACAACATTATCAGAGCAAGGAAAAAGATTAAAGATTATTTTGGCTTGGCAGATTTACTGTGAGTCACTATTTTCTTTTGTGCTCACAGGTTTTGTTGCTTCTTTTTGCTTACATTTTACTGCTTTATTGTTCTCTGATTCAAATTGCTGTTGCAGGGTATACTTTCTGCTGCATTATTACAGGATGTTCCTTTCAGGTTTGTTACTTTTTTGAGCTTACAGATTACTGCTGTAATCGTCTCTGTTTCATCATGTTTTTTGCAAGGTATATCTTATTTTTTGTAGGTTGTGCTTACAGGTGTTGTTACTTTTTTACTGCTTTATTTTTCTCGGTAGCAATGTGTTTTTTGCAAGGTATATCTTCTGTGAAATTGTTACAGGTGCTGCTTACAGGTTTTACAGTTTTATATATCATTAGGCTAAGCTTTCAGGGCTAATTACAGGATCATGTTCGAGATACAGACTGAGGGATAGCGACTGCATTTCTTGTTGGTTGATTGCTTCTGCACTTACCTCCTTGTGTCTTTTGTCCTTGGTTCTTCTTTTTAGGCAGGGGAAGGGCCCAACCACCCACACCCATCCCCAACCACCCCATGCTACACTCCTTTTATGGAATAGCACAGTCGTGACATTTCCTGTAGCAAAATAGGAATGGAAGGATCAGATAGGTATCCATACAATGACCTCACTTACAGGGGCACAATTAATTTAACTTGTTATAAAAAGTTATACAAAACCAAACAAACAAAAAAAATATTTAAAAAAAATGTATTTTTTTTTTCATTTTCTCTATATAATTATTCAGACCAAGTTATAAACTTGGCAACTGAACTGGAATGGATATTATTAACTGCAGGTACTGCTGGACACTTTTCAAAATGGAAGTTATACAGGATTTAGGATGCTGTCCTACATGCTGGATCACTGGAGATCTAGGGGCTCAGCTCCGGGCAGCATGGGCAGAGATTGCGCACCTCAAATTACATATTCAGGAGGAAATGTATTACAAGAACCACCCACCATTTCCCCAACATCCAACTGAAGCACCTCGACCGCAGAGAGTAGTTGGTCCGGGAGGTTGGCAGGTGGTTAGGAGGGGTAAATCAGGTGCCCCATCACTCAATGCTCACCGTGTCACCTCCACAAACCATATAAAACTACAAACAGGTATCTGCCTCTATCCCTGAAATCAAACAAAGGGGTAGAGGACACTGCAGAACAGGACACTGCAGTATAGGAGCTGGCTCTACAAAACTCACCCAAAACAAGAACCAAAACAAAAAAAAGCAATAAGGAAATCCAAAACATTTCTGATCATAGGAGACTCAATGATTCGGGGAGTTGATACCTACCTCTGGCTGGGGGAAATTATCAGATGTCTCCCAGGTACATCAGCGTGGAAAGACACTGACCGCATTGCTAAAATCATGCACAAAGCAGGAGAAAACATCAAAGTCCTGGTACACATATGGACTAATGATCTTGTGAAACAGTCAGTTGTGGAGACCATGGAACACCTGACCAGGCTGGGAGACAAACTGTCATCCATTTCATCTGGCATCTCCCTCTCTGAGATCCTGACGGTCTGGGAGAGGTGGGCAGATGGCTGGTAGGTCAGAGAAGGGGAGATAGGGGAGCTAAATGTGTGGCTCACAGGCTGGTGCCAAGAAAAAGGACACAAATTTGTAGGTAACTGTCAACAGTTTTGGGAGCAAAAGTTCTTTAAATTCGATGGACTGCCTCTGACTAAGGAGGGAGTCTGTGCATTGGGCCAGAAGTTTGATGTCTTTGCAGAATATTTAAACTAGAAAATAGGGAGAGGAGTGCAGCACCCGATACATCGAATGGCAAGAACACCTCTTCCCCCTCAGCTAGTAATCATACAGGAGTTCAGCATGTTTGTAGTTCATTTGCATTACCAGGTAAGGAAAAAGGTCCGACTCTCCATACGATGCACAGGGAAAATGATGGACCTCGCCCAACAACTAATGCACTGAAATCTGGCCAATGGAAAATCCTGCACACAAATGCCCAAAGTCTGGGAAACAAGATCCCAGACCTGGAGGCACAATGACAGGGGCTAAACTGGACCTAGTAGCCTTTAGCTAGACATGGTTCACCAGTAACCACACTTGGGAGACTTCAGTACCCGGCTATGTACTGTTCAGAAGAGACCAAGGTGCAAAAAGGGGGGGGGTGGCCCTTTATGTCAATTAAAATATCAAAGCTATAGAAATTCAGAATACGCATAAGGAGCCAGAAGAACTGTGGATCACCCTGTAAACAGGAAATGGGACAACCATATGAACTGGGGTTGTCTACAGGCCTCTAGACCAGGGGATGACATAGACATATTACTGTTAGAAGATATACAAAACATGACAGCTAAAGGGGGGGGTTCTGTTAATATTAGACTTCAACATGCCAGATACAGACTTGTCAATACCAGCAGGAACGTCTCCCAGAACTAAACACGCAGTGGATTCACTGCAGGGGAAGGGCCTCAAACAGTTGGTACAATGGCCCACAAGAGGCAGGGCTATCCTGGATCTAGTACTGACTAATGGGGAAAGGATCACAGATCTCCAGGTAGAAGGTCACCTGGGGGCCCTTGAGCATTACATGGTATGGTTCAATTTGGCCACTAGACCTAAATCATCCAATTCAAAGGCAAAAGTATGGGACTTCAGGGGAGCTGACTTTGTTAAGATGGCCAGCAAAGTTAAGCTAGCACTGGCAAGATGAAATACAGGTGAGGGGGTACAGGTAAAGTGGGCAAGCATTAAGGATTCAATACTTGAAGCAACATCTCATTGTGTAAGGGAGAAAAGCAAGAGCAAAAGAAGGAAGAAACCATTTTGGTTCTCAAAAACAGTGGCAGAAAAGATTAGAGCTAAGAGACTGACCTTTAGAAAATATAAGGGAATGCAGTGGGACGAAGGTAGGGAGGCATAACAAACTTCCCTAAGGGAAGCAGGGAAGCAGTAAGGTAGGCAAAGACCCAAACTGAGGAAACACTAGCACAAACAGTAAAAGAAGGGGACAAGACTTTCTATAGATACATTAGTGCAAGGAGAAAGTCCAGAGGGGATTTTGCTAAGATCAAAGTGGATAGAGGGAGTGTGTGGAGGAGGACCAAGGAAAATCATCTCTCCGAAATAGATACTTCTGCTCAGTATTTACTGAGGAGAAGATAGGGCAGGGCCTACAGCTCAGCACCAAGGACACAGGGGGGAGGGAGGTGTGCACAGGTCCCTTCACAAAAGAAAGGTTCCTACAAGAGCTCGCTAAGCTCATGGTAGACAAGGCAATGCGGCCTAATGGCATACATCTCAGGGTTCTAAAGGAGCTAAGTGTGAAACTAGCAGAGCCATTAGCAGAACATTTAGTAAATCTCTGAGCACAGGAGAGGTCCCAGAAGACTGGAGAAGGGCTCATGTGATCCCGTTCCACAAGAGTGTCAGCAGGGAGGAGGCAGGGAACTGCAGACCAATCAGTCTTACCTCAGTAATGTGCAAGATTATGGAGGCATTCCTTAAGTAAAGAATAGTACAACACCTGGAATCCATAGGAAAACAGGATCCAAGACAGCATGGGCTTAAAATAGGAAGGTCCTGTCAAACTAATCTCATAGATTTCTTTGACTGGGTAACCAGAGTGGTGGACCAAGGGGGTGCATTTGACATTGCTTACCTTGACTTCAGCAAAGCTTTCAATACTGTTCCAAATAGAAGATTGATTAATAAGCTGGGTAGGCTCATGGTGGGTAAGAGTTTAGTTAACGGGGTGGCAAACTGGTTGGCGGGCAGAAAACAAAGAGTGTTGGTGAACGGTATACAGTCAGAAGAGACGCAAGTCACAAATGAGGTAGCTCAGGGATCAGTCCTAGGGCCAGTCCACTTCAGTATCTTCATCAGTGACATTGCAGATGGACTAGAGGGTATGGTTTGCTTTTTTGCAGATGACACCAAGATCTGTAACAGAGTAGATGAATCAGATGGGGTGGGCAGAATGAGAAAAGATCTGGATAAACTGGCAAAATGGTCAGAAGAGTGGCAACTGGAGTTTAACGCAAAGAAGTGCAAGATCATGCACATAGGGAAGAGAAACCCTGAAGCTACCTATAGGCTGGGAGGGGAGTTGCTGGCCATCACAAGGGAAGAAAGAGACTAAGACATTATAATCACAGATTGGATGATATCATCCAAGCAGACCACTAAAGCAATAGGTAAGGCTAGAGGAATGTTGGGATGTATTAGTAGGGGTATCACAAGTCGTAAGAGGAAGGTAATAATCCCTTTTTACAAGACACTGGTTAGGCCCCATCTGGAGTACTGCATGCAGTACTGGAGGCCACACCTGCACAAGGACATTAACAAAATGGAGGCAGTCCAGAGAAGGGCAACCAAAATGGTACACAGACTGCATCTGAAAACATGAGGACAGATTAACGGAGTTCAATATGTATACTCTAGAGCAAAGGAGGGAGAGAGGTGATTTGATCAAAACATTCAAACATCTTAAGGGCATTAACAAGGTGAAAGAGTCTAACATGTTTCAATATAAGAAAAATAGCAGGACAAGAGGACACAGCATTAGATTAGAGGGAGGCTGATTAAGGGGTAATGTGAGGAAGTTCTTTTTCATGGAAAGTTTGGTGGGTGCATGGTACGGCCTACCTCAGGAAGTGGTAGATATGAATACAGTGCAGGGTTTCAAACAGGCATGGGATAGGCATAAAGGAGCAATACCGCTAAGTATGGCTAGATAGGCCATTGACAGAGTAAAGGCCTATGGTATATTCATAAGGTAGAAATAATTGGCAAACTGGATGGGCCTTGCGGCCCTTATCTGCTCTCAACTTCTATGTTTCTATGTACTTGCATCCCCCTTTATACAGTCCCCCCACCTAGATGGCATATTATCTACTTTCACTCCCCTTTATACCCCCACCTGAATGATATTTTATTTGATTTCATCCCTTTTCCCCCATCTGGATGTCGTATTATTTACTTCATGCCCCTTTATACCACTTGCTATTTCTATTTATCCCTGTTATTTCCTGCATATAATTATTTTTCATACTTGTTTTTTAAAACAGTACAGTTTTCGGGGTGCTCTGTTCTCACCATCTGGGTTCAAAGATGTCAGTTATGAGTCCCTTTACTTCCTAGCCATCCTGGGGTCAAGCCTGTTGAGCTGTTTCTGCGTCCTGTTGTATGCTGTTTCTGCATCTACTGCAGTATTCCACTCTGAGTCCAGCAAGCATACCCCACAGTTGAGTGCCATGTTGTGTAGTATGCAACAGGTAAGAAGCATGACACAGACCTTTTGATGGATGTATTATAGAGCACCACCAGAATAGTCTAGGCACCAGAAGCACATCTTGACCATTCCAAAGAGACACACACTCAATTACATTTCTTTAGTAATGTGTGCCACATTGTACTTGTCCTCTGAAGTGGAATCAAGGTTTAGGACAGGTGTTAGAAGCCAGGGATATACATTGCCTCTGTCTAGGTAAAGAGCATTGGTTAATGACATCATTGGCGGCTGACTGGAGAGGCCTGGTATGTATACTCACTGAGCCGGTACCCACTATGTATATCCCCACCATCAACCATCTGGCTCAGGACAGAATTGACAAACATACAGAAACAGTGCCCAAGGGAAACCACCAGTTTTCCATTGCAATTCTAGGTGGAACTGGCCTGATATCCAGAATGCCAAAGTACAAAGAAGGTATGGGCCACTCTAGCAGAAAAATGCCAATACACCAAAAATGATTCCAACCATGTTCCTAGCACTCACAAGCCAAAAAGTCAGGATGCCTCATATATTAGAAAAGTTTTATTTGTAACAACAGCCGACTGACAGTCTGCTAGTCTGCTGTTGTTACAAATAAACTCCCTATACGAGCGTCTGACTTACAACTAATGAATCTTATTAGAAATCTGAATAGTTGGTTCCTGTAGCACCGCAGTTCCATGTGCACACTCCTTATATGCTGCACACCAAAAATGATCTTATACAGATAATTTACTTTTATAAGCTCCAGTGTTTCACCATGTTCAACTTCTTTTAGGGGGACAGCAAATAAAACATAAATGACATTTTAAAAAGTGCAGTTATCAATGGACAGGTTGATCAAATTCTTAAGTAAGCAACAGATACGTTTTTACATACCATAATATAGTTAGTGTAAAGCATTAGGTCTGTTCTTTAGTTACATTTTGTCATATCATATCATTTAAAAGAAAAAGATTATTAACCTTATTCTGTATTTTATTAATTTACTTCCATCATACTGTATGAACCAGTTACATTTATTTTAACCAAGCACTGAAAGCTGCTACCCACTGGTTGGTTTTGAATGTTATGAATATAACAAAATGTAACAAAAGAACAGACAATGCTTTGCATGAATTATATTTGTTTCTTAATTAAGCATTTGATCAACTTGTACATTGATAATAATTACACTTTTTAAAATATAATTTATGTTTTATTTACAGTCCCCCCAGGTGAAGCTGATCACGACTAAACGTTGGGGCTTAATAAAAATAAAGTATCTTCATAAGAGCATTTTTGTTGTATTGGCATTTTTTTTGCTACAGCAGCCCACACCTTCTTTGTACTACAGAATGGAATTGTGCAAGATGAAGATGTTGTGGACACTGCCGGGGTACCATGCCAGGACACTGATGATGTGCCCTGTTGCATTGCACACAGCCTGGAAGTTGATGACAAGGAAGCTCTTTCTATTCATATTGACCTCCAGTCTATCACCTGTGGGCACAAGGATTGCAACATGGGTGCAGTCAGTGTTACCTAGTACAGCTGGTAGGTAAGCAGCTCAGTAAAACTTCTGCATGGTTGCTGTTTGCTCTGCTTGTGTGGTGGGAAATATGATGAACTTACCAGCATGGATCAGCAAGGCATCTATCAACTGTCCGAACAGGTGTGAGCTGGCAGACTATGTGATACCGGTGTTGTTACCACTGGTATCTATAATGTTCCAGTGGTCAGGAAACACAGTGCTGCAGTTACCTTAAACTCACAGACATTGCTTGGCTGTTGTGGGCATCTGTCCAGAGCTCATAATGTTGCAGGCTATACTGCTGCACTAGCAAGGTCCTGTTGAAGCAGTACTAACCCACAATTTGTTTGTTACTGAGGACTTCTCATTTTACTTGTGGACAATGCTGTCTATTTTCAGCATAGCACCTCCTGGGCCTAGGCTGGGTCCCAGGAGAGGGGGAACTGGCCCACTCCTCATCCTCCATGACTGCCCACAGTAGGTGCATGATGTATGCCATTTTGTTTTGTGCTGTGTGCCGCAGTGTCTCTCTCTGCCTCTGGGGTTTGCCCCAGGTTAAGACCTACTTTCTATAGTCCTTATTTTGTGCTGCTCTATGTCATGCTAAATACCACTAGCATGGTGCTGAACTGTTGAATATAGTGCTACTCCAAATATACACATCACCATCCCCCTTTTCTACTGCTGCATACATTCATTTTGCAGTCAGGTGCCAGTGCTCCTATCAGGGACAGAGCAAGTGGCTAAATATTTATTTGTGTAGTTTTTATTGACCAGGTAAGCACACTAGACAATTAAATGCCTATTTCAGGTACGATCCAGGAGGTTACAATGTGCTATTACAGACAGATGAATAACATAATACAAGATAAAACCACAGGAACAAAAGTACAGGAGTGCACAGGTATAGTCGAGTATAAAAGTTATACAAAAGAGCATAAATCAGGGTAAATGAGCTAAACAACAGTACAGTTAGAATCAAATGTATCCATGGGGATGGATACAAGAGGCCACAAATACTATGCTTGATGGAGAGGTTAGTCACCCTGGGCAAGTGCAAGCAGAGGAGTCCTTCAAGTATTTCTAAAGGTGTTTTTAAAGAGGTGGTGAGAAGAAGCACCCCACACAGATATAGGGAGGGTGTTCCAAATCTTAGGGGCATAAGCAGTAAAAGCCTGATCACCCATGCTAGTCCTAGTTTTAGGGACAGCAAGCAGGGACCTGGTAGTAGATCTTAGGGGAGAAGTTCTCAGCAAGGACAGCAGTGTGTCAGTCTGGACTGACTTATATACGAAACATTCCAGCACAAAGTCACAGGCTTTTGGAGGGGGTAGCCATCCAAGTCTGAGTGAGGCAGGCAGCTGAGAAGGTGAAAAATAAATGTTATTATATACTCCAATACATTTAAAAAAGAGGGACATGGTAGCTTTGGTGTAGTTAATTAGTTTGTTGTTAAGGGAGGGAAGAAGCATTACCTTAGCAAGGACAACATGAACAGTGGGTTTAAGGAAGTGTTTGGCTTTGTCAGCCATACCAAGCTTCCTGTTTACAGCCCTGCATACAGTAGTGATATGCAAGATAAGATCCAGCTGTGGGTCAAGGGTGACACCAAGGTATTTGAAGGAAGTAGTAGCAATCAAAATTCAGATAGCCAGTCACAAAACCTTTGAATATTGGGTTCCAAGTTTGGAAGAAAGGCTTCATCAGCATCTGAAAATAAATTGATATTGAATGTATATACATTTTTCAACAGGTCCCTAAAGATGAAATGGTTCTCCATATTTGTTGAGACAAAGACCACCAGAGAGCTCCTCAGTTCAGTAGTTTTTTTAGCATTTTTAGAAGAATTTAAATGTACTTTATGTCAGTTAACCTAGACAGTTTTCAGTTAGTTTAGCTGATTTAGTAGTAGCTAGGGTTACAAGTAAGGTAGTGGAGGTGAATTAGTTTAGGGGGAGATATCTAATCCAGTCAATAGAACCACTCTGGATAGGGGGATTTATATTATTCCTTTCACAGAAGAAAGGGTTCTGAAAAAACTCTTAAAACTGAAGGTGGGTAAAGCAATGGGGCCTGATGAGATTCACCCCCAGAATTCTAAAAGAATTAAGGGTAGAACTAGCAACACCACTGACTACCCTTTTTAATAAATCATGGGAGGATGGTGTAGTACCTGAGGACTAGATGAGGGCAGATGTGATTCCCCTTCACAAAAGTGGGAGTAAGACAGAGACAGGAAACTACAGACCTGTCAGTTTGACCTCAGTGGTAGGCAAAATGATGGAATCACTTCTGAAGGAAAGAATTGTTGAGTACCTAGAGGCCAATGGGACACAAGACCCAAGGCAGCATGGATTCACAGCAGGAAGGGCATGTCATACAAATCTAATTGATTTCTTTAACTGAGTGACCAAAGTAGTAGACCAGGAAGGGGCTGTGGACATGGCCTACCTAGACTTGGTATAGGGTCAAAATAGTGCGACCGTAATTGCGCGAGTCATCATAGTGCGAACTTTCTAGCGCAGAGAAATAATAACGCATTACATATAAGTGCAATGATTAAATAGCGCTGCAAGCTCTGCCATGTAGTGGCGACATTCAGAAAAGTGCAGATGTTTGGCCTTACGATTACACTGTAAATAACTGCAGCAATAAAGCTGAACAAACAGTTCAATTCCTATACAGCATTGGAGTAAGGATAAAAAGAGAGCCTGTGCACCAATTCTACAGACACTGAAATCACAGTAATTAAAATTTCAAACTCTGCATCTCGCTCAGTAAGTAGTGATAATTTTCCTTGATGGCCCCAAAGTATCTGTAACCTCGGAAGAAGTGGCATTGAGGCATTGAGGTCCTTTATACACAGCGACGGTCAGGTACTGCAGCTGCTTAACTACCAGGAGCAAGGGGCAGCCAGAAAGTTCTGTGAGCAACTCCTGAGATGATAGCTCCGTAGCATACAAATAACGTATGCCCTATAAGCACAAACATTGTATGAGCCCTACCTGGTTTAAAAAAAGAAAAGTAAATTATGGCTTGATCTGAGCAACAGAGAACTATTAAAATAGTAGAAGCCTGATAACTTGTTTAAAGGAATCTTACAATGCAGTGCATGACACTTCAGTGCCTTACTTCTTTAAATCTGCCACCGCGCTCCCACTCGCCCCTCCACGTTAAACAACAGATTAAAGAAACAGCTGTCATCTCAGTGTTAAAGTGCCTCCCAGGCTTCCAGAAGAGTTGTAAAGTACAGTTGTTAGTGTTATTGACTGATGCTATAGTGATCGCACCCTTTTTTTTAAGCGCTAATATGTATGCGCTTAAATGTCTCACGCTGATATTGTTGCGCGATATTGATACTAACCCCCTAGATTCTAGCAAGGCATTTAAAACAGTCCAGCACAAAAGATTAATAAACAAATTAGCCAGCCAGGGAGTGGGTCCCAGGGTGGTAGCCTGGGTAAAACACTGGCTGGACAACAAGACACAGGGGGTAATAGTAAATGGAGTCCACAGTGAAGAAAAGGGGGTTACTAGTGGGGTATTGCATGGTTCAGTACTGGGGCCAGTCCGTTTTAATGTCTTTATAAGTGACATGGCAGAGGGACTGGAAGGGAAAGTATGTCTCTTTGCAGATAACACAAAGATCTGCAACAGGGTTGATACGCAAGGTGGGGTGGAGAGGATGCAAAGCGGACTTGGCAAGGTTGGAGGAATGGTCAAATGTATGGCAGCTTAGATTCATTGCAAAGAAGTGCAAAGTAAGGTACCTGGGAAACAAAAACCAAGGGAAGAGTACACAATGGGGGGGTGAGATACTGACAACAACAAAAATGGAAAGAGACCTGGGGGTAGTCATAACAGACGACCTAAAGGTGGGCCTGCAATGTGAGAAGGCAGTAAAGAGGGCTGGGGAGATACTGGGATGCATAGGGAGAGGCATCACCAGTAGAAAACAGGAAGTTGTTCCCCTCTGTACAGACATTTGGTAAGACCACATCTGGAGTATTGTGTACAGTTCCGGAGACCCCATCTCCTTAAAGACATAGGCAGAGAGGAGGCTGTAGAGAGGAGGGCAACCAAAATGGTGCAGGGTCTGCACCAGAGGACATATGAAGAAAGACTAAAGGAGCTTAAGATGTATAGCCTTGAGGAAAGGAGGGAGAGTGGGGACATGATAGAAACTTTCAAATACCTTAACAGAATCAACAAAGTCCAAGAGGGTAGCACCTTTCAGAAAAAGAGATGTACAAGAACAAGGGGGCACAAACTGAAGATAGAGGCGGCTCAGAGGTAATGTGAGGACATATTTCTTCACAGAGAGTTGTAGATGCATGGAATGGCCTTCCTGAGGAGGTCATAGAGTCAAAAACAGTGGAGGAATTCAAGAATGCATGGGACAGACATAAGGCAATTTTAGTGGGGGGGGTAGGAGGAAGTAGGCTGTTGGCTAACTAGGATCTACAGCTTGTCCATTAGGTAGGGAAATGGGCAGACTAGGTGGGCCAAATAGTCCTTATCTGGCATCAAATTCTATGTTTCTATGTTTTTATTTAGTTTTGTCTGTGCTCTGCATACATGCCTGAATGTGGCTTACCACAGTTTGACAGGCCATGGTACCATCACTGGAAAGAGGCTGTGCACTTGTATAGGTGCTTTGGACTTTTATCCTATATACCACTTTTGCGGTAATCAAGATTATAGCATTTTGTTCCCTGGTTGTTTTGGCCTGAATTGCCCCCTTATCTGATTTTGCTGGGTGAGTGGAAAATATCCTAACCCCTGCTATTCTTGGTGAGCTGTGTTCCAATGTCATTGTCATCATCAATTTATTTGGAAGGCAAGTTGAGAGAAACTCTGGTTTGCAATTGCTGCCATTTACAAAAAGAGTTGCAAGAGTTAAAATATAGACAACACACATGACATAATGTAAATCATAAAAAATGAGCAGCATTGTTCATTAATACACATATGTTCAGCCAAAACATTCACATTGTTTCTGAAATGACTCTGCAATAAGAAGTCTGAATTGAAAGATAGGGATAAAAACACCCAATTTTATTTTTTTCTTAAGATACGGTCAGAGAGTGTGGAGAGTGTGTTTAACCTGAGCATCATTCTGGAGGAGGAGGAGGAGGAGCATGTTTCTGGGGCTGTGCTGGTGGCTGAGTTTGGTGTACCCAATGTCCTTCTAGAGACTGTGGCAGTGAGAGAGTGATACCAGTAGGAGAGCTGATGGCCTACCTTATCCAGATACAACTGCATTTGGAGAGCAGCTGCTGACAGTGCAGTTTCTAGAGACTGCTGTGCTGAAGCTGTTGTTTTATGAAGCCTGGTCAGTGGTGGAATGAAAGACTGCTGACTGACCTGGAGGGTTAAACATAAGCTCAGCACAGTACTTGTGTACTGAGCCATTTTCCCTGGTTCCTGGCTTATTATTTTGTCAGCCTTGGAAACTGAGGACTTCATATACCTAGGAATCCTGACTGGACTCACATTTTGAATATATAGATATTATACTCACCTGGTGGCAACAGATGAGGTGCATAACTTTACCTCAAATTTGCTAGCGGCCTTTACACATTGGATGCTTGCATACTGCAGAACTTCTAAGTTTCTGTTTACTGGTGTATTTGCAGGACTCCCACCTTTTTAATATTTTTAGTTTTTTGATATTATTCCTTTGTAAATATGATAAGGGAGTGTGAGTGACAGGAGTGTGTTGTGATTATTATGTTGTATGAGTGAGTCAGAGTGTGCGTGTTTGGTTTGGGTATTGGATGGTTTGTGTGATATTTATATTATATGGGTTATTTTTAAGCAACCTTATGCATTGTGATGGGGTTCCTGGGAGGCACATATATTCTTAGGACCAACTTAGACACGGAAACATAGAAACACAGAGCCCAGTTTTAGAAAGTGGACACAGGGCTTGTGTGAAGCCCTGCGTCCAGCACAAAGGGGGTTGCAGATGGGCCAAAGCCCCTAGGATGCAGATCAGTCTGATTTTCAAAGGTATGGCACATTTGCGACTTTTTCCCCCTAGTGCTGCAGTATGCCACAACCCTCCTTTAGCACATGCAGCCTGTGTTTGATGCACACTACTTTTGTGAATTGTTCTGAGAACATCTTTTGACCCAAGCCGTACCTTGCACCATTCCTTCTGGCACAAGCCACTTACACCATTCGGGGGTTAAGAATAGTCCCTGTGGTCTCCAGAACTGGACACAACAGTCAGGGGGGTCTTACCAGCAGTCTTTTCAGAGGCAACACCACCTGCCTCTTTCTGCTAGTGATACCTCTTCCTATGCACCCCAGCATCCCACTCATCCTCCCTACTGCCTTGTTGCACCCCCAGCTTGTTGGTCATCAATACCACTCCATCTATTTTGTACTCTGCCCCTGGGTTTCTGTACTGTGAGTGCATTATTTTGTACTATCAGTGGTGCTCAGCTGCTCTGCCAGCATAAGAATGCTTTGAGGGCACAGCAGTGGCCAAAGGATGGGTCAGAGGAGAGACAATGGGAGGACAGGGGTGAGATGGTGATGTCACCAAGACGCCTAGGAAAGTAGTGGAACCAGAATAGGGTGACTCCCTCCCTGGTTCCAGTGCCTAGTAAGCAGCCAAAAATGAACACTATGTTTCTTCCCTGTGGGACTTGCTGTGTAATGCAAGGTAAATGAGGAATATAACCATGGTGATGGAAGATTTCATTGTGGACTATGCTGCTGACTTCGTTTGTGTCACAGAAACCTAGTGGGAGGATTACTATGGCAATGGGTTGAAACCATCTATCCCAGCAGGGTATTCTGTGGTACAATGCCTAAGGAAGGGGTGCAGAGGGGATGGGGTGGCCAGCTGCTTTAGATCCAGTCTGAGACTCTTGTTATGCCCCACAGGAATTATCAAGTCATTTAAATGTGTGGTGCTTAGGTATAGGCCAGATGCAGGCTACTGGATCATTCTCACGTATCAGTCTCCATGACACAAGAAAAAAATTCCTTCGGTAACCATCAGACTTTGTTCCCTACATGATGTTGAGTCCCAGAGACTGGTTGTTCTTGGAGACTTTAATGCCTGGGTCAATGGCAAATCCATGCTTCTGGCCAACAATTCTTCCTGGAGATGATGCTAATGTGCCTAATGCAGGCTGTTGTCCCTGGTATCAACCAGCATGGCAATGGCTTGTACTTGTTCTTCTCATCAGTTCTTGACATAAGCAAGTCAAGTCTGATCTGGTTGTTTGGTCAGATCATCAAGCAGTTTGGTTCCTCTTTGGGTCCCGCTCTATTCAATTTCACCATGGAGATGGTCGAATTCCACTGTAAAAATAATGTGGAGACTTGTAAACCCATTTCAGTATAGACCATGGTGAGCATGATGACATCCTGTGCTAGTGGAGTCAAGGAAGCCATGGAGGGTTAGAATGTGGCTGTTACATTTGTCCATGTCCCACTGGCAGTGTATCATGTTCATCCCTTGACACTTTGCTGCAGCTCCCTATAGTACTGTGAGAAGCTGATGTAGTTGAAGACTAAGAGACAGAGCTTAGAGCTTTCTTGGTCGATGTCCTGCTTATTGGAGGACAAATTGGCACATAAAATTTACTACAGTGAATGTCAGGGGGAAATCACACCAAAAAGGACAAAGTTCCTGTCAAGATTTATTGCCAAGGGAAAGAAATGATTGGCTCAGTTCTTTTGCCTCTTAACAGGTCAGGTCGTCTCCTCTGTGTACAGTCCAGAATAGTGTTTTCAGCTAAGAAATATCCAATGATTTTAGTTGTTTTTTTTCAACAAGGTGTCCTCTATCTGGGACAGGATCTCCTTAAGTGGCTGTCATAGGTTAGCAGTATCATTCCTGAGATGGGCCCAGGCGATCAGCTGTTGCGAACTGATGTTTTGTCCAGTTTTGGATGAGGAGGTGTTTTGATTTTTCACAAGGCTGCATCCCACTTACTGTTAATAGGGCCCAAGGCCGACCTGGCTGCTTACTGGCAGTGGAGGCACTGGACCCATTTATGTCAAAAATCATTTGCTCATCTTTAGGGGAAAAGGTTTTCCCTACCACTCTAAAAAGAGTGGTGGAGAAGCGCCTTCTTTTGAAGCCCTCCTTGGATCCTTACATTCTTATGAACTACAAGCTTTTCTCAAACATTCCCTTTATGTGGAATAAAGAAGGGTGTGGTAACACAGTATGAAGCTCACTTGGAAAGTTATGACCTCTTCAGTCAGGACTTTACCCTCATCACATTATAGAGACTGTAGTCATAAACAGCAAGGTGCTCAATTGTCTCCTCATGGAGAGATAGAGGACATCATCCCATTCTTGTCTTTCTTTTCCTCTCATTAGAATTTGTCATGGCTAATCATGGTATACCTCTGGAATGCCTGAGGTACTATGTGGGACTTGATGGTTGTGTTTTGTGCTGGTTTGAGTCCTGCCTGTCAGGAAGAATGAATCAAGTAGGCATGGGTAATTCTATCTCTGAGATGGGTACACTTTACTGTGGTGTGCCTCAAGTCTCAACCCTGGCCCCTATGTCGGTTGCCATGTACATGTTGCCTTTTGGTGAGATCATCAAAAGGTATGGTCTGGAGTTCCACTGCTATGCAGATGATACTGAGCTGTACCTGTCATACGAATCTGTTAGGGTTGTTTTAGGCCCTGTACTGTGTTGTTCAATGAAATAGATCAATGACTGGATAGCATCCAACTGGCTAGTCACATCCAGGTAGGATTACTGTAATGCTCTCTAGCTAGGACTATCTGGGAGTTTGATGCACCACCTGCAGCAGGTCTAGAAAGCAGTGGCATGCTTGATCTTCAGGATATCTCGTAAAGATCATATTACAACTATGCTGCAATAACTGCTGTGGCTACCCATCTGGTTGTGCATTAAGTTTAAGATATGCTTGTTGGTATACAAGTCCTGCCTATGCATGAGGCCTGGTTACCGGAAACATCTTCTGACCCAACTCACCTTTGTCTGCCCCTTCTGCTGCACTGATACTGTCCTGTTGTCTATGCCCCATCCAAGACTGAAGCTATCTAGGGACAGAATATTCATGTTGGCTGCTCCCTTGTATTTTAAAACTGCTCTGCCAGCATGGTGAAGGATTTTAAAAGGGCCCCTTATAATTCTACCCATTTAAGTTAGCTTACTTCTTGGGTTGATCAAATTTGATTAATTTTATCTAACTGATTGAACAGCATCCAGTAGAAATGTTTTCCCTCCTCAGAGCTATTGATTTATTTATGATTGATTGATTGATTGTTTTAACTTACTAGCTTATTTTCTGTTTTATTGTACTCAGTATTTATTTTCTAATTAGTTTTGTTTCTATATGATGCCCTAAGTTTCATAGAAAAGGTGCCAAAAAATTAAATTGCCTTACCTAACCATAGTTGTAGATATAGTCACTAAAATAATTATGTGGTAACACAATGGCAGCATAGTATGTATATGGTCCTGAAATATATGGTGGAAATGTGGGTGGCTTTTCCATTATAATTCCTAAGTCATCAGTACCAAAGTGCACACATTTAACTAATGTGTCCGTATGCGAAGAGCCACAAATTAACATTCTCTGGGTGGGATATTCAAAAGGGTTACGCCATGCGCAATAGGGTTTCACCTGTGCAAGTCCGAAATTGAGCCATTCTGCGATATTCAGCAGGAGGCAGTTGCACCA
Organism: Neoceratodus forsteri; assembly: GCA_016271365.2. Taxonomy (NCBI): domain Eukaryota; kingdom Metazoa; phylum Chordata; order Ceratodontiformes; family Ceratodontidae; genus Neoceratodus; species Neoceratodus forsteri. The sequence goes on from CM057457.1 coordinate 106,429,076, forward strand.
CTGAAAACATGCTGAGCAACAGCGCAATGCTAATGAATGCATGCTGAACTGGAGGGGGAGGAACCATGCATAAACTGCACAGCCTGATATTCAGCCGGGCTGTGCAGAGTTGACCAGGTGCAACCCTCAACCTGCGCCTGCACAACTTTGAGCCAAAAAAAGAGGTAAGTGGGGCCACCCAGGTGAGCTGCCGCATTGCAGGGTGCAACACAGCAGCTGCCACCTGTGGCAGCCCCCTCAACCTCCCTGTGCCCCGCAGCGCGATCACGGGCAAAAGCATAAAAATCTCCCCTCCCCGACTGGCCCGATCGCGGGCAAAGCAAATAAACCCCCCACCAGTCCGATGGTGGGCAGCAAAGTGTCCCCAGAATATATCCTGGTGGTCCAGTGGACTGCTAAGCCCGATCGTGGGCTGAATATGTTAAAACAACCCCCCCAGAACGTAGCCCTGGTGGTCCAGTGGACGCTAAGCCCGATCGCGGTCTGCATTATGGCACCCCAAGACCATATCCTGGTGATCTAGTGTCCCCACCCCACCCACTCACGAAGCCCCACCATCCACTCCCCGGCAGCCGGTTGGCGGCAGCATCCCACCCGCCTGCTGCTCCACGCCCACCGACTGACTGCCGGTAGGTTCATACAATTGCGAGCAGAGCCAGTAAGTGCAGCTATATGTGCGAAGGCAGTCCAGATATTCATTCACATATCTGGACTGCTCTTGTACGGTATGGCTGCACGCCATTGGGCTCTGCCTGCACCATGGGCGGCAGCCCTACTGGGCAGTCAGTCGGGCGGGTGGCGGGCAGCAGGCGGGTGGATGTACCATCCGCCGCCGCCGGGGAGCGGGTGGTGGGCCTCGGGGTGGGTGGGTGGGGGACACTAGATCACCAGGGATATGGTCTTGGGGGCGCCACATAATGCAGCCCGCGATCGGGCTTAGTGGTCCACTGGACCACCAGGGCTACGCTCTGGGTGGGGTTGTTTTAAACATATTCAGCCCGCACTGGGCTTAGCGGTCCACCGACCACCAGGGCTATGTTCTGGGGGTTGTTTTAAACATATTCAGCCCGCGATCGGGCTTAGCGTCCACTGGACCACCAGGGATATGTTCGGGGGTTGTTTTCATTTCTTCAGCCAGCGATGGGGCTAAGCGGTCCACTGGACCACCAGGGATATGTTCTGGGGGTTGTTTTACACTTCTTCAGCCTGTGATCAGGCCAGTGGTCCACTGGACCACCAGGGATACGTTCTGGGGGGACACTTTGCTGCCTTGATCCGGGCCAGTCGAGAGGTGGGGGGATTTCTTACCCGTTTGCTCACGATCAGGCTGCAGGGGGCGTCGGTCCCGGACGGCTGCTGCCTGGCAGGGCTCCAGGCACAAGTCCTCGGGGATTGGCGCACCTGCATGCTAATGGCATGCAAATGGGGCCATAAATAGATGCAAATGGCTCCCCCTGCACCTTGCATGAATTATGGCCCCATTTGTATCGTCGCCTTTTGAATATCGGAAATTTGCGCATGGCGCAATGGTACTTGTGCACCGCAACCTGAATGCTCCAATCTGACCACTTGCAGTGGCGCAAGTTCCACTGTGCATGGGGATGATATTCAAGAGTTGCTCAGCGCAACTCCTTTGAATATCGCCTCGGCCACACCCCTGCTCAACTATTTTGTGCAGCGCAAGGGCTTGCACCACAAAATAGCGCAGTTTGAATATCCGGCCCCTTTTGTTTATTTGTCTGTACTTAACCTCCACCATTTGACTTTTCCTAAACCTCCATCATTATCATTAAACTTGTGTACATGCCTAACAGCGTCAGCAAAATGTTTATGGATTGTAAAGTGTTTTGGAATATATGCATACCCCAATAGTGCAAAGCATCATGGGAAGTAATGCAGATAACCATGACATTATTTAGACTGATACTTCTTTTACCAGGAGTGGTGCCAAATGGCCTTTTACACAATCTGCAAAGGCTTGAAACATAATAGACTGGTAATATTATCTGTCCTTCTCAGAACTCATCAGTGTGTCTCATCTGTATTTCAACTCAGTGAAAGGAGTAACCATCACTATGATGATCTCACAGGTTTGGGTAATGTGAACCCACAGTAGGAAAGTAATCTGAAAATCAGTATACAACAGCACAAAAGCAATGAGGTAAGGGTTACACAGGAAGGGCATTGGCAATAAAGTCACATTACGAAGAAGTACACATATACACATACTCTAATAATGCAACACATCATGGGAAGTGCATTCAAGTCACCATAATTGAAGTCAGACTGGGTCTGCCATTTTGCAGCCTGCACTTCTGCTTAAAGTAGAACCAGTGTAAATGTTTTCAAACTTTGCCCTGTTATTACTGTCTAGTCTTCCTTTCCTGGTCAGCAAACTCTAAATACAGTAAAATAAATAAGTGTTAGTCATGGGCCCATCCTCTTCAATATCTTCATCAGTGACATTGCAGATGGACTGGAGGGTAAGGTTTGTCTATTTGCTGATGAAACCAAGATCTGCAAGAGAGTAGATGATCAAGATAGGGAGGGCAGAATGAGAAGAGATCTGGATAAACTGGCAAAAAGTGTGAACTGGGGTTTAATGCAAAGAAGTGCAAGATCATGCACATAGGGAAGAGAAACCCTGAAGCCACCTATAGGCTGAGAGAAGAGTTGCTGGCTGTCACAAGGGAAGAAAGAGACTTGGGCATCATCATCACAGATGACCGGAAATCATCCAAGCAGTCCACTAACGCAGTAGGTAAGGCTAGGGGGATGTTGGGGTGTATTAGTAGGGGTAGTACAAGTCGTAAGAGGGAGGTAGTAATCCCTCTTTACAAGACACTGGTTAGGCCCCATCTGGAGTACTGCATGCAGCACTGGAGGCCACACCTTCACAAGGACATTAACCAAACTGAGGCAGACCACAGAAGGGCAACCGAAATGGTGCAGGGACTGCATCAGAAAACATATGAGGACAGATTAACGGAGCTCAATATGTATACCCTTGAGCAAAGGAGGGAGACAGGTGATATGATCGAAACATTCAAACACCTTAAGGGCATTAACAAGGTGAAAGAGTCTAACATGTTTAAACATAAGAAAAATTGCAGGACAAGAGGACACAGCATGAGATTAGAGGGAGGCTGATTAAGGGGTATTGTGAGGAAGTTCTTTTTCACAGAAAGGGCAATGGATGCATGCAACAGCCTACCTCAGAAAGTGGTGGATAAGAATACAGTGCAGGGTTTCAAACAGACATGGTATAGGCATAAGGGAGCAATACAGATGAGTATGAGTAGATAGGCCATTGACAGAGCAAAGGCCGATGGCAAATTCATAAGGCAGAAAAAGAAATGGGCAGACTGGGCCTTGCAGTCCTTATCTGCCATCAACTTCTGTGTTTCTATGTATGTATGTAAGTAAGTAAATTACACACAGTACATTCCTTTTGTCTCCTATTATTTATGTTAATATGCTCTGGAGTCACTAAACTTTTAATATCAAATTGCAAATCATGACAAGACAGCTACCGCCTTTATCCCATATGTAGTTTCACTGTTTGAAACACATCATTATTACTTTTTAAGGAGTCTGACAGTTTCCATTCTACTGGTATTATCCATACAACAGATGGGAGAAATACCTACTAAACAATGAGGATACCATGTATGGTACTTCCACTGAGAATGCTCTTTGCAAAAAGGCTACTGTCTAGTGCTGTACAGTATGTTAAAAGGATTTGGAGGTTTCACTTGAAAGACAACATGTTGACAAACATATCAACTTTCATAAATCCATCCACAAAACTGTAATTGTCTGGAGAAATTGTGGAGGGCTAGAGAAATCATCCGGGGGGTGTGCAGCACATCAGGGCAATCAAATGGTTTACTTGAGAAGTTCTTTATTCACCCCGCCAGCAATGACACATTTATGATAGGGCCAGTAAATACTGCCCAGCTAAAGTATTAAGCTACTCAAAATAAAGGAGGAACAGGCCTGCAGTGACATTTCACAGCCCAAGAGCATCATGAAAATGATAAAAATTCCCTTTCCACTTATAAAAGAGAACATTCAGGTGCAGCAAAGAAACAAGTTTAAAGGGAAAGAGTTGAATTATGTAAAGTTGTATTTTCATTTGTACACATGCAGTGTTTACTTGTATGTATACTACACTATTTGCAACAGAGTAGATGATCCAGATGGGGTGAGCAGAATGAGAAGAGATCTGGATAAACTAGCAAAATGGTCAGAAGAGTGGCAACTGGGATTTAATGCAAAGAAGTGCAAGATCATGCACACAGGGAAGAGAAACCCTGAAGCCACCTATAGGCTGGGAGGAGAGTTGCTGGCAGTCACAAAGGAAGAAAGAGACTCGGGCATCATCATCATCACCGATGACCTGAAATCATCCAAGCAGACCTCTAAAGCAGTAGGTAAGGCTAGGGGATGTTAGGGTGTATTAGTAGGGGTATCACAAGTCATAAGAGGGAGGTAATAATCCCTCTTTACAAGACACTGGTTAGGCCCCATCTGGAGTACTGTGTGCAGTACTGGAGGCCACACCTTCACAAGGACATTAACTAAATTGAGGCAGTCCAGAGAAGGGCAACCAAAATGGTGCAGGGACTGCATCAGAAGACATATGAGGACAGATTAATGGAGCTCAATATGTATACCCTTGAGCAAAGGAGGAGAGAGGTGATATGATGAAACATTCAAAACCTTAAGGGCATTAACAAGGTGAAAGAGTCTAACATGTTTAAATATAAGAAAAATAACAGGAAAAGAGGACACAGCATGCGATTAGAGGGAGGCCGATTAAGGGGAAATGTGACGAAATTCTTTTTCACATAAAGAGTGGTGGATGCATGAAACGGCCTACCTCAGGAAGTGGTGGATATGAGTACAGTGCAGGGCTTTAAACAGGCATGGGATAGGCATCAGGGAGCAATACAGATGAGTATGAATAGATTGGCCACTGACAGAGCAAAGGCCGATGGCACATTTATAAGGTAGAAAAAGAAAGGCAGGAGACAGGCAGCATGAGCAGGATATATGCCAAAAAATACTCCTCAGTCTAGCACCCAAAGGCCTTCTCCCTTTCATCCAGACTGTCCCACACAGGTGGGCCGCTAGATGCTCAACTAACACCTCTCTCCTGGTCCCCCACTGTAGGACCTCCCTAGGACAAAGGTCTTTCTGATACTGGGCTCCCCTCTGGCTAAACAACCTACCTGCCTCCAGCTCCCTAGCCCCTAGTCTTGGACAAATTAAAACTGGTCTTAAAAAACTCCTCCTTGAATCAGCTACTTGTGACAGCAACTGTTGCAGTCTATAGCCCTAGCGCAGTAAAAAAAAAAACACAATGGTAGGGTTAAATGCTTAATCTTAAGCCATGACTGCATCCTCAAAGTCCCACAATCACACTGCATATAAACTCTGACTCAGAGTTCATTTAGGACCCTCCAAAACTGTAATCTACCTTGTGTTACAGCTTAGATCAAAGGACTACTTAAGATACTTGACACAATGTTTATACACTGTACTATGTGACCTATGTATAAATACTAGCAAATTTATGTTTGTTCTTTTTGTACTGATGTGGAGCCTTTGCAAAGAAGTCTATGATTCAAAGGATTGTAATTCTGATTCTCTTCAATAAATAAATAAATAAAATATGATGGGGCCCAAGCAATCACTCCCACCCTTTTGACTTGAGAAATGTTTCCAGACCTGGGCTTCACCACCAGACAAAAGTGCAATAAATTTAATGGGACAAGAGAGCTAATCCACAAGGCAGACATCTCACATGGCCTAGTTTTTCTGGCCTGTTTGAGGACTGTTCACTAGGGAAGAGTGTTCTTTTATTCCGATCCAGCAGATGTCATGAAGTGGTGCCCGAGGAATGTACTTACTCAGTCCCGAGCTGCGTGTGAAGAGGATTCAGCATTGGATGAAGACATTCCTTGATTTGGAACTTTTATTTCCTTAAAAATGCACAGCTTTTTGCAACCTGGGGGAGGGATTTAATAAGCCCTAGGGTAAGCTTCTTCACAAGTGATGGTAATTCTGTATATGGACTACCTAATTCTGGACTGTTCTGGGGTTATTTCCTCTATCCCTCCTAGAGCTAAGGGCTGGATTACAAATACTCTTGCCCACTTGCAGCTGTTTGTATTAATAAAATGTGGTTGTATTTTATCTCTGCCTGCTAGTAAAGTTAAGTAGTTAAAGCACTTTGTTAAAACAGTTTATAAGGCCCTACAGTACAATTTGATGAAATAGTGAATTCACTTTTTATTTATTTTAAAGTAAAATGGTTAATTGCACTGAACATTTAGAAATAAGTCAGTCTTAGTGTGATATGCTCTATGTTGTTAGCACTTTTGTGCATTCACTAAGGATAAGCATGGTGGATACCTTTGACACCCTCAGTAAGGGACAGTCATTGGTGACTTTGGACTTGGACATCATTTTTTACTATCCCCATGCAGCTCATGGACTCATTCAACAACTATAAATGGTTAATTAATGGTCAATGGCATCATCTAACTTGTAGACCTCCCTATGACGTATTTCATTACATCTAATGGTATTATCATATATATTAAGAGGAGTGGCGCCCTCCTGGTATTATTAAATATAGATCTGTAATGTTGGAAGTTAGTGGCTTAAGCTATATGTTTGTGTATCAAAACAATAAACAGAGAGTTTAAAAAAAAAAGTCAAAGAAAGTGGCTCCGTGACAGACACATCTGAATTATCAGTTTTCCATGAGTTTTGAACAAAAAATATGAGAGTCGTCTGTATGCTTTTCAGAATGACATGCCTTTTTCAAGGGCCGTGAAAGAGGACTTTGTGTAGTACTACCTGATGTTGATAAAAGAGTACATGGTGGCACTAAGTGGAAATTATTGCTGTCACCACCAATAGATGTTGCATCATCAGATGCAGCATCCACAACATTTGATTCAATTGTATTGTCAAATACAGTATTGTCGATTTCCTGTGCAAATGCTGAAATCAGCATGTTTTTGTATTCGAGATAAAAGTCTCTGAGATCTGAAGGAGGCAACTGGTGCAACTTAAACTGAGGGTCAAGAACAGTGGAAATAAGAAAAGTTTTGCCTGTTGTGATATTGTGAAGTCTTCTCCAATTTTGAAATTGCTGTATCAATCAGTCCATGAGGGATACACAGAATTTGTATCCTTTTTGTTCTAAACCTCTATGCAGCCTCCTGAGTTCCTTGTTCAATATATTTAAGATGGGAATAACCTGGATTAGAGTAGCATTTTCTTTGCTAATCTATCAAGTTGCTTCCTCAAAGGCAGTCAAGAGCAAAGTAAGATGAGGCCCTACTTGAATTAATTCAGCACAACACCATCTGCTACATTGTGCTCTATGGTATATTCATGGACTGCCTATTTTTTTGTGAGAAGCTGTCTCACGCATGTAAAATATTGAGTTCCACCTTGTCAGAACATCTTGTTTTAGCTGCTGTATTGGAAAGCCATTTTTTTTTCTCGAGGTCCGTCAAGATACCATGTGATTTTACAGAGTAATTAAAATGGCTACAGATTTTCTTTGCAGCTCCCACTAGTTTTACAATACCGTTCCTACTGGAAAGGAAAGCTCATATTAACAGATTTAATGAGTGTGCAAAGCACGGAGTGTGAGTAAAACCACCATGTTTCAATGCACTAACAATATTGGCACCATTGTTTGAAACTACAAATTCAGTAGTGAGTGCAACAAGCTCTAACCACCCAGACGTTTTGTCATGCAACTCATCCAAAATATTTTCAGCAGTGTGATGCTTACCAAACAAGCTAACACAAAGAGCTGTCATTCTTTGTCTACCTTCCTGTAGAAGGTAGATACTGCTGCTTGTAGTGGTGTTTGAAGATGATCGTGACACCCAATGGGTCCCACCACTTCAGGGCACTGGTGGCAGTGCTCCTGGTCATAATGGCATCAAATGGTAATTTCGACAGCCTCTCCTTTTGTTGGGGCTGTGGCCCCCATACCCCCCCTTTCTAATTATTCTAACTACGGGGGTGGACCTCGGGGAGGTGGCATTGAATCTGAAAATTGGCATTGTAATGACCCAGCACTGTAATGCTGACACCACAATGCCCCATAAGGCACACAATGTGCAGTGATGAACATATAATCAGTGATTTGAGAACAGGTCCACATGTCTGTGGTGAGGTGCACAGAACCACATTCACTGTCAGGAGCCAGTTTTATTTTACTTTGCATACATTTGTACATTCTGGGACTAGCTATAGTCACAAAATATTTATGGTTTGATATGTTGTTACATGGAGCAAAATATTTTAAGGGGGCTCTAAAATCACCATTCTCCGTCACAGAAAATGGCTGCTGGTCCTTGGCAATAAATTCAGCTAGTAACTGATTCATTTTTAATGTTACTTGATGTGATCTACTGTAGGCAGTTTTTTGTTCAAGCATTGCAGTAATTGTCTGCTATTTAGTTCATGTGGGAGGATTGCAGTGGCAAAGCTGTAGCTTGTCCAAATGTTTTTGTCAGTGAAGTCAAACATGTTTTTTTTTCTCTGCCCTGTCTCTCAGGCTCTTCACCATCACTGTTGTTTGTAGGATTATTTCCATCACAGATATGTGTCCCTTGTTCAGGGCTGCTGCCCAGCTGAATGGTTGGATGTGCTCTTTGCAAATGCCTTTTTAGTGATGTTATCCTGAACTGGTCACTCACTTTCCCTCTGCTAAGTTCTTGATGACAAAAGGTGCAGACAGGAACACATTCATTTTTGGGACATATAAAAATAGCTCCACATAACTGAGGTGGAATGTTTTGTCATCATGCCAGGAACTGCAGCAATTTTGGTGGCAATTGTTTCTGACCCTGATTCATGAACACAGTGGCTGTTCCCAGAAGAGCTACCATGATTATTGATTTTTTTCCATGACTGGCTGAGGCCACTGGTGGTTAGAAACATACAAACATAGAAATATAGAATTTGACGGCAAATAAGGACTGCTTGTCCCACCTAGTCCGTCCATTTCCCTACCTAATGGATGAACTGCAGATCCTAGTTAACCAACAGCCTACTTCCTCCTATCCCCACTAGAATTGCCTTATGTCTGTCCCATGCATTCTTGAATTCCGCCACTGTTTATGACTCCACAACCTCCTCAGAAAGGTTGTTCCATGCATCCACAACCCTCTCCATGAAAAATATTTCCTCACATTACCACTGAGCCATCCCCCCTCTATTTTCAAATTGTGCCTCCTTATTCTTGCACATCTCTTTTTTTAGAAAGATGCTAGCCTCTTGGACATTGTTGATTCCCTTGAGATATTTGAAAGTTCCTATCATGTCCCCCCCTCCCTTTCCTCAAGGGTATACAAATTAAGCTCCTTTAGTCTCTAGTCATATGGCTTCTGTTGCAGACCCTGCACCATTTTAGTTGCCCTCCTCTGGACAGTCTCCATCCTGTTTATATCGTTGTAGAGATGGGGTCTCCAGCACTGCACACAGTACTCCAGATGGGGTCTCACCAACTGTCTGTACAGAGGAATAACAACTTCCTGTTTTCTACTGGTGTTGCCTCTCCCTATGCATTCCAGTATCCCCCCAGCCCTCCTTACTGTCCTCTCACATTGCTTTCCCACCTTTAAGTAGTCTGATATGACCACCCCCAGGTCCCTTTCCATTTTTGTTGTTGACAATATCTTGCCCCCCCATTGTGTACTCTTCCCCTGGGTTTTTGTTTCCCAGGTGCATTACTTCTTTGCATTGAATCTAAGTTGCCATGCATTTGACCATTCCTTCAACCTTGCCAAGTCCCTTCTCATCCTTTCCACCCCACCTTGTGTATCAACCCTGTTGCAGATCTTTGTGTAATCTGCAAATAGACATACTTTTCCTTTCAGTCCCTCAACAATGCCTCTTATAAAGACATTAAAGAGGACCAGTCCCAGTACTGAACCCTGTAGGGTTTACCTATGCCAACACGACAACATTGTTGTCGACATTCGGCATAAAGACATCCCCGATGTTGGCAGGTGAAATTTTGCCTATTAGACATTGGTCTGTTTTTCTATTGGGGGGCTGCTCCCCAACCCCCAATGCAGAGAGCTGCACTTCCCCACGCCCACCTGCTTAAGATTTTTAACTCCGAGTCAGAGTTAACATGAAGGTGGGGCAACACACAGTGAAAGGGTGACATTTCTCCAGCGGGTCCCCCACAGCAATATTTTTGAAACTTGTCAAAACTGTCACTATGGGGGATTTCACCAATGGGGTTTCACCCTTACATCAGTTCTCCACCCTGTGGTACTCTGCTAGTAACCCCCCTTTCCTCAGAGTGGACTCCACTTACTATTACCCTTTGTGTCCTGTTGTCCAGACAATTTTTTACTGAGGCTACCACCTTGGGATCCACTCCAAGGCTGGCTAACTTGTTTATTAATCTTTTGTGTGGGACTGTGTCAGATGCCTTGCTGAAGTCTAGGTAAGCCATGTCCACAGCCCCTCCCTGGTCTACTACTTTGGTCATCCGGTCAAAAAAATCTATTAGATTCATCTGATGTGACCTTCCCACTGTGAATTCATGCTGCCTTGGGACCTGTGCCCCACTGGCCTCTAGGTACTCAGCAATTCTTTCCTTCAGAAGTGATTCCATCATTTTACCTACCACTGAGGTCAACGTAGCAGGTCTGTAGTTTCCTGCCTCTGCCTTGCTCCCACTTTTGTAAAGTAGAATCACATCCACCCTCCTCTAGTCCTCAGGTACCACCCCAACCTCCCATGATTTGTTAAAGAGAGTAGTCACTAGTTCTCCCCTTAGTTCTTTTAGAATTCTGGGGTGAATCCTGTCAGGCCCCATTGCTTTGTCCACCTTCAGTTTTAAGAGTTCTTTCAGAACCCTTTCTTCGGTGAATGGACCAGTATCAAACCCCCTATCCAGAGTGTTTCTATTGTTTGGTTTAGGTACCTCCCCCTCCTCTTCTTTTGTCACTACTGAGAAGAAGTATTCGTTCAGCATCCCTGCTTTTTCGCTGTCACTCTCTGCCCACATTCCCTCCCCTTTATTAAGCCTCAGTATCCCTTCCTTGGTCTTTCTTCACTCTCTGATGTACCTATAAAAGGTTTTATCCACCTGCTTAACAGGGTTGACTGTCTTTTCCTCAGTTTGGGCCTTTGCTAGTCTGACTGCCTTCCCTGCCTCCTTCTGCTTTAACTGATATAGTTCTCTGTCCTGCTCCTTCTGTGTTTCCTTATATTTCATGAATGCTATCCTTTTCTTCTTATCCTTCCCTACCACCACTTTTGAGAACCATAGTGGCTTTTTCCATCATTTTGTTATGTTGATTTGCTTTACACAAAGGCCTGTTGCCTCTGTGATGGCAGTTTTGATTTTTACCCATTGTTTTCCACCCCTCCTTCTTGCCTGTTTGCTAGTGCTTTTCTGAGGCGCTCTCCCATTTTGCCAAAGTCAGCCCTCCTAAAATCCAATGCTCTTGCTTTTGTATGGCTTGTCTCTATAGCTGTGTTTATTGTGAACCACACTGTTTGGTGGTCACTTGTTCCCAGATGGCTACACACTTCTAAATCTGAGATCCTCTCTCCATCCATCCCCATTTGAGAGTACCAGGTCTAAAATTGCTACCTCCTGAGTGGGTTCCAACACTAACTGTCTGAGGCATGCCCCTTGTAGAGCATCGAGAATGGCCCTGCTTTTGGATGTGGCTGCAGTAAAGGTGCTAGAGTAAACATCTGGCATATTCAGGTCCCCCATCAGCAACATCTCTCTTTTTTTCCACCATTCAAAGGATTCCTTCTATCATTTCCTTGTACATTGCCTCCCCCTGAAATTAGGGTCTGTAAACAATCCTTGTGGAGACTGTGGTGCAATTTCCTGTCTCCAGAGTGACCCACAGTGCCTTCTCCCCTCCCTGTTTACCCTTAGTTCTGTTGCTTTGATTCCTTCCCTCATGTAGAGAGCTACTCCTCTTCCTCTTCCTCTTTTACCCTCCCTGGCCCTCCTGTAGATTGTGTACCATGGTATGTTGACTTCCCAGTCATGGTTCTCGGTGTACCATGTTTCTGTGACTGCCACACTATCCAGGCATCCCTCTTCCATCAAGGCCACTATTTCAGGGAGCTTGTTACACAGACTATGGGCATTGGTACTCATCGCCCTACATTTTTTGATGGCCTTACCCCTTTTAGGCCCATCCATGTCCTTACTGCCTTTGCCTTTTTCTGGATTTACCCCTGTCCTGCTCTCTATTGACTTTTCTACCTTTGTATCTACTTCACTAACTACCCTGTTTTGTTGGGGGAGCTGGGATTTCCATGCTTCTCTTCAGTGACTCCCCCCTTGGCTAGTTTAAATGCTTGCCAATTTTTTTTTATTTTATTTTACTCTTTGGTAACCAGGTAAAGGCCCACTAAGCACAAGTGCTTGTTTTCAGGGGTGACCTGGGAGCACTGGATGGTTAAGTGACTTGCTCAGAGTCACACAGTATGCAAGTGGAGGTTGTGAGAATCAAACCAAGGTCTGGTCTGCAGGATGTACCCAGATCATTCACAGCTCATTACTCTAACCTCTAGGCTATACCGCCAGCCTATCACCTAAGATCCTGGTTCCCCTCCCAGACAGATGCAGACCATCATGCCAGTATAAGTCTGCATCCCTTCAGGTAGACCCCCAGTCCCCAATGAAGCCAAATCCCTGAGCTCTGCACCAGTTTTTCAACCAGTCGTTGAATCCTATGGTACAGAGTACCCTAGCCTCACCCATGCCATAGACAGGCAGCATTTCTGAGAAAGTTACCATGCATGCTACTTGTCTAAGGCCCCTCCCAAACTCCACAAACTCCTGCTACATTGCTCTTATCCCATTCACAGACAGGTCATTTGTCCCTAGGTGGACAATGGCTTCCAGCTCCCTCCCCCTTGGAGCTGCTCCCATGATCCTGAGGATTTGCTTCCTGTCCCTCCAAGCCATGATGCCGGGCAGGCACCTTATCTCCCTCACCCCTCCCTCCCCAAGTTCTACCCACCTAATGATTGAGTCCCCCACCAGGAGTTGTTTCCTTCCCCTGTGGGGTCCTGTGCCACCCTCCTGTGGATCTCCTTTGTGGAGGTTCCCAGTATACTCCTTGGTCTTCACTGACGGTGCCTCCACAGAGGAACAATGCTCTGCCAGAATGGTGAATGAATTGTGGAGAGGCACAACTGGAGGGATGCACCTATGTTCCATCACCATCACCCCACCTGAGCCCACCATGATCCAACTGCTTCTCTTTCTTGGCAACCTCTGAGACAGTGGTGGTGGTCTGGGTGGTCCCTGGGTGGGGGAGGAGGATTTCTGAATCCTCGCCAGGTCAGCATGGAGTCGGGCAACCTCCTCCCTCAGAGCAGAGAGGTGCCTGCAAATAGGGTAGCAATGCAGCCTCCAGAACATCTCCCAGAAGACTGCCACTCCACAGCTAGTGCATTGCACCACTCCCCGCATGTCTGTCTCCCTTCCTGTTTAAGATTGTTTTTGTTTTGTTTTTGTTTTTAATGCATATGAGTGTGTTTATCACCCTTCAGTGTGCTGTGCTGTTAAGGATATGAACAGATGTATGTCCTTTGCACTTTTGGGGAAGTGATGTTAGAACCCCTGATATAAAGGAAACAATGCTCTTGGGGCATGTGGGGTGAGGTGCAGGGTGGGTGGAACTAAGCCCATACCCTCCAGAAACAATGAGCTGCAACTCTGACCCACCACCCCAGTGAGTGCCTTCTTTCCTTTCAGGTACCTATTTCACAGAGTTTAAGTAACAGGTCTAGTCACCAATGACTGCAAATATTCTTACAGCTAGATTTCCTCCATGGAAAATAACAGTTACCCAAAGTAAAGTCATCCCCAAAAACAGAGAACCAAAACACTGACTTCTACTTACTTACACAGGCCTCAAAATGGTTCTTGCTGTATGTGTTTTTTTTTTTTTTTTTGGGTGGGGGAACCCAGGTGGCATCCTCTACCTCATCAGTATCACATTCTAAATCATCTCCTTTGGAAGAGTGTAACTGTAATATATCATTATCGCGATTTTGTTCTTGTACATTTATAATCTCTCCTTCATCAGAGGCACTACTTTCTGATGAAGAAGCCTAATATGTATGAGTGACATATCATGGAGTGCCATGTTGGTATCCTGCAAACATGGTGACTGCGATTGAGAGACTGCAAAAACAGTGACTCAATTATGGTGCCTGTGCTCTCGGCTACCTGGCAGAGTAGTGACAGGATACCACGGTGGGTGAAGAAGGGTGACAGGAAGTATACATGTGTGTGGGGGGAGGGACCACACCATGTGAGGAGCAGAAGGGGTAGACGTACGTGGGAGGCAGTGTGCAGTCAGCTGCCAAGCTGACCATGTGGCATGGTGGTGAAGGTGGACAGCTGGGGTTGGGAGGGTACTGGGTTTGGTTTTGGGGTGGGCATCGCTTTTTGCATCAGGGCTGAGTTTTTAATTTTTTCAAGTTTTACACCCCCATAACATGCACCCCCCTGGAGTTGATAATCTTTAGTTAGGGGGGTGTCGGGGTCACAGTCCCCACATATGTTACAGTCCCTTTACTGCCTTTGGAGTCACCACGAGTGTACATTGCCGTTATTTAATTTTGGTGATGTACACTCGCTCAAACGGTGATCGCCATTATGACATGGAACTGCCACGTCTACTGGTACTAGATAGAGCATTTTCCTTCAACATTGATTTTCTAGGTCTAAGTGTTTTGACTACCTTTTTTTCTGTTTTAGTTTTATCTGATTATTCTGGCAATGCCGATAGCGCTGCATTACTTTGATCAGGGGATCACCGACAATCTTTTCTTTTTCTGATTGTGTTGCTTCACCTTTATCTGGTTGTGTTGCTTCATTTTCATCAACTATATTAATTATATCTTCAACAGTGAATTTCCCTTTTTTTTCTGAATTTGTTTCTGGGAACTATTTTTATTACTACGTGTACCAGTTTCAGCCATACTGCTGGTTTTGTCCACATGTTCCATCTCCATAACAGATTATGATTCTTAATCCATTTTTTGGGGTCCAACTTAATTGCTTACTTAGCAGTATTAGCTTGGATGCAGAGATGGGCAACAAAGACTCTGAGATGTGACACCCCCCTCTCAAATTATGTGAAGCACTGTATGACTTGGAAGTAGTTCAGTCATGGAGATGGGCAACACGAGTCTGAGACGTAACACCCCCCTTCACAATCTGTATGGCACTATGACCTTGTAGTAGTTCCACTGCAGAGATGACCAACAAAGAGTCTATGCTATGGCAGTATGACCTAGTAGTAGTTCAGGCACAGAGATGGGCAACACAGAGTCTATGCTATGGCAGTATGACCTAATAAATAGTTTAAGCGCAGAGATGGGCAACACAGACTCTGAAATGTGACCCTCCCTTCACAATCTGTATGGCACTATGACCTAGTAGTAACTCAGGCACAGAGATGGGCAGCACAGAGTCTACAGCAGTGTGACCTTTTAGGGTAGCATAGAGATGGGCAACACAGAGTCTGAAACATGGATGACACCCCCTTCAAAACCTATATGGCACTGTAAACCACCCCTCCAAATTACTGAGGAACTATGACCTTCAGACAGAGTCATTCTGTTCTATTTGACTCTGTTCCCCTGAGCATATTTTTTATTTTCTATTTTCTGTGTTTTGCTGTTATCTGCTGTTGAATTCATTGGTGTCTCTCTTTTTCTCTTCTCTCTCTCTCTCTTAGACTAACAAAAATGAGTGTTTTTTAATTTTATTACTATGGCATCTACAGCCTCTGCACTCTCCTGTTGTCTGCTCTGCACTCTGCTATTAAATTCATTCATCTCTCTCTCTCTCTTTTTAATGAGAAAGAAAAACATTTTTTTTACAAACTACTCTGCTGTCTGTGGCAATGTCTGCACTCTTCTGTTTAATTTATTGGTCTCTCTACTCTCCGTCTCCCTCTCCTTCTCTAACAAAATGTTAAAATGTTTTTGCCTTTTATATTGGGGGTGGAATCTCTCTGCGTCCGCACCCACACACATACACACACACACACATATCAAGCACCTCAAATGTACTCAATACACTGTTTCCTGAGGCTGTCCTGTGGTGGCTGATACAGAGGAATGGCTATAACATGAGTCCATCACAGAACAGAGACCCTCACTGGTTGGTTCCCTTCAGTGCCCCTATATCATAAGTGTTTGCCTTTGTTGGTCTTCTGACTGTCCAGGGACTCAGGAGAATTCATCGCAGATCGGGAAAACATGCTTTTTTCACATTTCTGCATATTTCTGCACCTAGCCCTGCCTTTTCCATGTAGTCCTGGTGTTGAGAGTGTTATTTCAGACCAGACTGCACTTTTGAACAATGCCAACTCATCAGTTTGGGTCATGCCTCCAAATGCTCAGTTTTACCAGTCAGAGATGCATCGTTCCAGTCCGGAGGGGTTTGAAGTTGCACCAGAGCTGGTTCACCCATTGCTAATAAGGTCAGCAAATTTCCATTTGTTAGAATTCACAAGCAGCACATGGATCGATCAATTTTAGAAATAAAATAAGTACAGTAAAATGATAAGATGTACGTATGTAAGAATAAGTTAGCCTCACATCCAATGGACATAGACAATATGTTAAGACAGTTCTACTGTAGAAAGCAATACAAAAAGGATCAAGGCAATGAAAGCACTTCCTTGGTAGGCTCCATTTGCCACAGCTCACAGATAAGGGAAGGCTACTCTTACCACCCACATTAACATTCAAGTAAAAATGTAGGCATTCACCTCAATCAGCTAGAAAGAGATTGTGGTGGTTATCCTCGCTGAAAAACCATTAGTATCTTCAGAAACCAACATATTCCACAGTATGTCAAATATAATAAAACTAACACTGTTTTAAACTAATTTTTAACAAGTTGTATTACTCCTTACTAAGAAAATATTACATTCTAATTTAATATTTAAAATAAATAGTACATATTATAAAAGAGGATGGTGAAACAAAGGACACAGATTCAGTATTAAACATTCTTATCAATTATTTCTATTTCTAAAAAATAATTGTTATGTTCATCAATACAGCAGAACATTTTGTTAAAGTTTTAAAAGCAATACATACCACAAAATAAGAATTTACATTGATAAATATCATGGGCCTAATTTGCAAAGGGGAGGTGCTGATGCAGTGGTAAATTTTCTGCTTTGTCAACAGCTTACCAGTTCTGCAAATATGGGAGTTCCTTATTTTCATAGGTTGTTAAGGTTTTACAAAAGTTTCCATGATTTGAATCAGCTTGCATCAGAAACATTACTGGTATACATGGAGTAGATTATATACTGCTAAAAGCTGATTATAGACTGCTTTTGGTTGCAGTATAACCTAGAGGTTAAAGTAATGAGCTGTGAATGAGCTTGGTACATCCAGCAGATCAGACCTGGATTTGATTCTCACAACCTCCACTTGCATACTGTGTGACTCTGAGCAAGTCACTTAACCACCAAGTGCTCCCAGGTTGCCCCTGAAAGCAGGCACTTGTGCCTAGTAGGTCTTTATTTATTTATTTGTACAAATCAGAATTACAATCCTTTGAGTCAAGGACTCATTTCCAAAGGCTCCTTGTCAGACAAAGTACAGATTACCTACAAACAGAACACCATATAGTTACAGAGGAATATGATAACATAGCTTCATATGGTTACATAGGTTCATGAGCAGGCAATGTGTAGAAAGGGTATGGCAGATTGCCATCTACAGTGACTGAGGTACAGTCCAGAGGAGAAGCAATAGAGGGGCAGGTAGGTTACTTGGTAAAATAGAGGGATTTTTGCTGGTGGGATATAGAGTGGTAGTGCTGAAATAGATGCTCTGCAGGGGGGTGATGGTTAGCTGTCCAAGGGACATTGTCGGGGGGGCTGTGGGTAGCAGGAGAAAGAGTAGGGGGGCCTTGATCTATCAACAGTTGCAGCAGCGTGAGGCAAAGAGATGGTTTCTGATGGCAGTTTTGAGCAGGCCTATTCTAGTGAGGCTGGCAATATTAGCAGGGAGGGAGTTGTTCCATAGTGGGGTCCTATAGGGGAAGGACCACTGTGCGAGCGAGGTCTTGACTCTGGGTACCATGAGGGTGGGTTTGCAGGTACTGTGGGTAGATACTACTGGGTAGGCAACACTGAGGGAGGAGGCCACCCTTGGGGGGAGAGACCCAGGAGGATTTTCTTCTCCAACTGGCAGGATTGGTAGAGGAGCCTCTCTTCAGAGTTGAGAATGTTGGCAAGCAAGTAAAGAGAGCAGGTGTGGGTGCACTTGTCCACACCAAACAGGAGCCTACAGGCCTTGTTAATGGACAGTTGCACTTTGATGAGGCAGTTTTGTCAGCAGCAGCATAAATTGGGAGGCCATAGTCTACCAGGAACAGAACTGATGAGGTGACTCCAATACGAACCACATTGGGGGGCAGGCAGTCCCTGTGGCAGTAGAGGAGGCTGATCCGTATGTCTGTGGCAGATGAGAGGGCAGCGATACGGTGGCAGAAGATGAGGGCAGGGTCAAAGGTGACACCCAGGTATTTGTACATAGTCACTTGTTCGAGGCGGACCTGGGTGCTGGGGAGGATCTGGAGGGGGGTATTTCTGGTCTTATTATGATGGTGGGCAAAGAGCATAGATTTTGTTTTTTTCAGGTTGATGACCAATTTGTGGTCAATGAACCATTACTCAGCCTTGGTGAAGGAGTGCTGGAGGATGTTCTGTAGGGCAGTAGGGTGGGTGTGTGATGCGAGTAGGACAGCATCATCTGCAGAGAGATGCAGACATTGGGGAGTGTGTTTAAGTAGAGGCTAAAGATAAGTGGGCCTAATATGGAGCCTTGGGGGACTCCGGAGTGGACAGACTGGGTGTTAATTGGGTGCCATTTATTTTCATGCACTGGGACCTGGAGGACAGGTAGCTGTCAAACCAGGAGAGGGGCACTTGGGAGAGTTCGATATTTTGCATGGGGGTGAGCAGGAGGGAGGTGGCAGACTGTATCAAAGGCCTTGGAGAGGTCTATAAAGACAGCTCTGGCCAGGTGCCCAGTGTCCAGGGCGGTGTGCAGGAAGTTGTAGAACTGTAGCAGGCCTGTGGTGGTGCTGTGTCCTTCGCAGAAGCTGCGTTGCTCCCTGCACATGATGTTGTGCTTGGTAAGGTAGTCAGATAGCTGGTCAGCCACAATTTTTTCCAGCACCTTGGAAAGATGGGGGAGGATGGAAATCAGTTGGTAATTACCGGGGGTGGTGCGGTTCCCACCTTTGTGAATAGAGGTGATGATTGTCATTTTTCAGGCAAGAGGGAGCTGACCTAGGCAGAGGGAGTGATTAAGCAGGTGGGTGAGGGGGACGAGTACTGTATCCAATACTCGCCGAAGTAACCTAGTGTTCAGGAGGTCACTGATGGGGCTGGTGCTGTTGAGGGCTTTGAGTAGGTATGGTCTGGCTTCTTGTGGGGTTATGATCCAGAGGTAGAAGGGGGGTGGTGAAGATTGGGTGGCAGGGACGGAGGGACTGGGTCAAAGAAGTTTTTGGGTAGGACCAAGCTGAGATCAGTGAAGGTGATGTTGAGTCTGTCAGCACTGGTTTGTGGGGTCTGTGATAATGGAGCCATTGACAATGAGTTGGGATGGAAGGGATTGTGTCTTCCCATTCAGTTCCTTTAAATTGCCTCAGAAGTTCCAGGCATTATCCCTTAAGGAGGCAATGGCAGATTTGTAATGCTCAGCCTTAGCCTTGTAGATGCCCAGGTGCACTTGTTACACTCAGCATTATAGGCCTTCCTATTAGCCTGTTTACCGGATTCCACGGCTCTAAGCCAAAGGTTGTCCCTTAATTGCATTTGGTTGACAAGCACTGGGATAATGCATGGGGCATTCCATTTCTTAGTTAAGCTCTTGGTGAGGGGTGTGAAAATGTCACAGGCCTTGTTGAAAGAGCTAGTGAAATAGTCAAGCCCATGGTCTATACTTGGGGTGTGGGTAATGGGGGTCCAGTCCCATTGGGCCAGGTAGAGACTGGGTTTACTGAGGTTGCTGGGGCATAGGCACCATCGGTTGACTGTCCTAGGGACAGGTTTCCGAACTTGAGTGGACCATGTAAATAAAACTGGGGAGTGGTCACTGAGCACGTTTGGGAGGATGAGTAGGTCAGCAATCTTATGGGGTTGGTTAGTGAGGATAATGTCTAGGAGGATGCCGGTGCCAGAGGTGGGGTTGTACCTTGTAGGTTGGGAGACGAGTTGCGTCATATCAAGGGCTGAGAATGAATCTTTGATGTGTGAGTTCGAGCTGGCAATCCAGTTAGAGTTCAGGTCCCCTAGCAGGATCTGCTCGAGCTTAAGAGGTAGTTTAGTGAGGTAGTCAGAGAGCGAGTGTATGGCTGGGGTTTGGTTCTGAAGGGGGATATATGCCATGGTGAGGATCAGTGGGGCGCTTGCAGGGTCCGGGGTGATTTTTAGGGACAGAGCTTGGGCACCGTGGTCCAGTCTTGGTGCTGGAAGGACATGACCTGACAGGGTCTACCGGTGGGTGGACACTATTCCGGGGCTCGTTGCTCTGGATCCGGCCTGATTAGTGGCCACTTTCAGGGTTCTTCCTCTTTTTTGTTGGACTTCTGAGCTGTCAGTTCCACTGACTTTGGATTTGCTCCTCTGCTCTTCTGACTTTCTGCCCATGGATTATGGTTAAGACTCTAATCCATCGACTCACACTCCTTCGGTTTAAGGCAGTTCAATTGCCTGTTTTTTCTTTGATCCCCCGGGTTGTGAGAGGGTCTGGGGGTCTGAAGATTTAAAGACATTGGCTGCCTTAAAGACTTATTATTATTTTATTCCATATTTTGTTATTGAATACGTCCTCTTTCTCCAGGTGGTGAGAATGTCTGGGGAATGAGAGACTTTGGTTGCATTGGACTTGCTCTCGCTTTTGTGAGAGTTAGTGCTTGGAAATTACTTTATTTATTGGTTTTATTTATAGCTTCAAAGACTTGTTATCCACTTTCCTATGACTTATGTTTTACAGACTTATTTGATTTGGACTCTGGTGTTAAGTTTATGATTTATATTTTTAGTGATTTCTAGTTTTATTTTGCATTTGTTGGGGTGGGTTAGAGGAAGTTAATATTTATTAATTTGTGTGTTTATTATTTTTTCTATAGTCTTGTTATTATTATTACTTACTTGTTATTTGAGGGTTATTTATTTTGGGGTTGGGTTGAAAGTGAGTTAGCTTGTTTTGTTGGGTTTTATTGATTGTTTTAAGATGTGTTGGGAGGGCTTTATGACGTTCAGGTGCTATTCTCCCACTCTGCTCCGGAGCCTCCGCCTCTTTCATTGTCCCCACTTACCTGCTGATGTTTTTACTAATTGTCATGCATTAGGGATAGTGAGAAGGCACTTGAGGGGTGGAGGGACTGGTCTGAGTGGGAGAATGCAAAGGAGTGAGCAGATAGGGATAGTTGGGACTAGGAGATGCCCTGGGGTGAAATGGGATTGGGAGAGTGGTCCTCCCTGACTGATTCCCATACCCAAGGGCTCCGCAGACTGTGGGCAGGTACTGCGCTCCTCCCTGAAAACCCATACAACTCGGGTGGTGCTATGTAATGCCAGGTCTATTAGGAACAAGACTGCTATTATTGCAGATCTTGTTGCAACATCTGACCTGGCTTGTATCACAGAGACCTGGCTTGATGAGAATGCAGGTCCAATACTTGCCTCTGCTGCTGCGGCTGGGTTCTTGGTGATACACCTCCCGAGATTGGATCATAGAGGCGGGGGAGTAGCCATCTTTTTTAAAACGGAGTTGAGTCTTGTGGATGTGCCAGTGGATAGCACTCGATCCTTTGAGTGTATCCTGGGAGCAGGTGCGGAGTTCAGGATTCTCCTCATCTATCGTCCACCTGGTGATGGTGGAGAATTCCTGAAGGAGTTTGAGGACTTCACTGTCGACATGGCAATGGAGTCACCCAGATGGTTAATACTGGGTGACTTCAATGCCTGGGTCGACAATGAACTCTCGCATTTTGGAAAGAACCTCCTCCAACTTATGACTATGTAGGGCCTCTCACAGGTAGTTACCTCTGCTACCCATATATGGGGTCACTCATTGGATCTAGTGTTTCTACTGGATTTGGAGGTCACGCATTTTGGGATGGAACCGAATGCGTGGACAGACCATCATACCATAAGATTCAGCTTCAGGGCACCCCCAAATAGACCTGCCTCTACGGAGATGGTCCAGTATCGCCCTTTAAGGGGAGTTACCCCAGAGGGTCTACTGGCGGTACTGGATCTAGCGGATATTTCAGGTGAGTGCTTGGGTCCAGGGGACCTCGTTCTTGCCTATAATATAGCAGTGAGTAAGACCCCGGACCTAGTTGCTCCTGTCCGTGTTCACCCATTCACTCAGCGCCCAAAGACTCTATGGTGTGATGAGTCTTTAAAGGAACTGAGGAGAGTGGAGCGAAGGCTAGAGAGGGCTTGGCAGAAATCCGGCCTTGATGCGGACAAACTTAGGTTGATGGACCATTATGGTTCCTATCAATCAGCAATCACCCATAAGAAGGCAGAATTCCTGTCCAGGGAGATTGCTGCTGCATGGAACCGACTGGCTCAACTCTTTCAGACCATCGACAGACTGTGCAATCCACTCTGTCTGCAGTCTGGAAGAGATTTTTCACATAAAAAATGTGATGAGCTTGCTCGGTTCTTCACAGATAAGATTGCCAACATCAGGTCGGGTATCGGCCAAGCTCCCTCTTTAAGGGTTTGCAGTGATTGGCGTGAGGAAGCAAACACCTCTGTTACCTGGTCTGACTTTGGTAGGCCGGAGATCATGGATATTGTGAGGACTGTCCAGATTTTACGACCAACCAGCTGTAGTTTGGATCCGGGCCCTACAACACTATTATTAGGTTGCATAAATACTATCTGTCCAATCCTTGCTGAAATTGTCTGGAAATCTTTGGAGCAGGGGGTCTTTCCTGACCCCCTAAAGGAGGCGGTCGTTCGACCACTCCTAAAAAAGCCTTCATTGAATCCAGACTGCTTAGCTAACTACAGACCTATCTCTAACCTGCCCTTTGTGGGTAAGGTTATTGAAAAGGTGGTTGCACTACAACTGGATGACCATCTTATAAATCACAATGTCTATGATACTCTTCAATCAGGATTTAGGAAAAGACATAGCACTGAGACCGCCCTTGTCCGGGTTTTAAATGATCTCCTGATTGCGAGAGATCGAAAGGATTGTACTATTCTAGTCCTTCTTGATCGCTCTGCAGCATTTGATACTGTGGACCATGGTGTGCTTTTGGAGTGCCTGCGGCTTTACTGCGGACTGACTGGTACAGTTCTGCATTGGTTTCGATCCTTCCTCATGGGTCGGAGGCAGAGGATTGTCACTGGAATTTATTCCTCTGACACCATCTCCCAATCCTGTGGGGTGCTGCAGGGCTCCATTTTGGCACCCATGTTGTTCGCCATATATATGCTGCCATTGGGAGACATTATTAGGTGATACGATCAGGGTTTTCACTGCTATGCAGATGATACCCAGTTGTATCTGTCCTTCAATCCCGGACAGGAAGATGCAATATCTATGCTTAACAACTGTCTATCCGAAATCAAAGATTGGATGAGTACCAGCTGGCTGAAGTTAAACCCGGATAAGACTGAGGTGCTGGCTATGGACCCTGGTCACCTTAAGGCGGGTTGTAGGGCTGGGATTTCATCGGGCATATGGCTCGATGGTGTCCAACTCCCAACCTCAGACCAGGTACGTAATCTGGGTGTTATTATAGACGACGGCCTGACCCTAAAATCTCAGGTGTCGGCCGTTGTCAAATCCTCATTTTACCATCTTAGGAATATCGCTTGGGTGAAACACCTGGTTCCTCTGGCTGACCTTCCTACCTTGGTCCACGCCTTTGTGACCTCTCGCCTTGATTACTGCAATGCCCTGTACCTAGGGCTACCAGGTGTTGATAACCGCCTCTTGCAGCTGGTGCAGAATGCAGCGGCCAGGCTTTTGACTGGGACATCTAGAAATAGTCATATTATGCCTGTGCTGCACGGACTGCACTGGCTGCCGGTTCAGTGGCAGATCACCTTTAAGGTCAGGCTACTGACCTATAAAGCCTTACACGAACAGGGACCGTGGTATCTGCAAGATCTCCTTACTCCCTACTGTCCCTCTCGCTCACTCTGATCCACAAACGAGGGATTGCTAGAGATTCCCAGGGTTCGTTTAAAGACATCTTGGGTACGTGCATTCTCTTACGCTGCCCCCACCCTGTGGAATTCTCTACCTCACCGGATACGAGGTTGCCTGCCATCAAGAGTTTTAAATCTGAGCTAAAAACCTTTTTGTTTTTAAAAGCGTTTAAAGATTGATTTTATTATTACTATTTTGTTTATTATTTAATGTTATTATTGTACAGCGCTTTGGTTTTGGAAAAGCACTTATAAATAAATTTTTACTTACTTACTTACGAGGGTGTTCCACATATAGAGGGCGCATCTGCGGCCGCATTTGCTGACTCAGTCTTCCCTCAAGAGAGTGTAGCCTGGGAGGGAGACGAAGGAGTTACCAAAGACTAAAATAAAAAAAAAAACTTCAAGTGATACAATGCCCATTACCAAGCCACGTAATCATTTGTTATGTTTTTGTACTTTTCCTATGATTTTCAGACAGGCTATCATTAAAACTGTCCGTAGATCAGCCCCAGAGTTTATTATTTATATTTTAAACCTGTTTCTATTTTGCTGCCTCTTTCTAAATTTTGAGCAAATTATGTCGGATCAAGTACCCGAGTTTTTGTCAAAGTATGAATTACTAACTCAGGCCCAGCATGGATTTATATTTTTGCATAATACTGATACTGTCTTGTTAGGGTTCATAAATTATGTTCTCCAGGCCACTGATTCTGGGAACTATGCAGCCTCAATGTTCATGGACCTCACAAAGACTTTTGACTTAGTTGATCAATACTGTTGATTGAATATTTGTCTAAAGTTTATTTCTCAGAATGGGTGCTACAGTATCTTGCTTTAGACTTCAGTGACAGTGTCCATGGGATGGTAATATCAAATACAGTTGTGCCCAGCATTATGTTGTGTTCTGCCATTTCACATGCCATGAGTTATTGCAGCATTTTGCATCAGGCAGTAATGTGATGCCCATTTTGTGCTGCGGAGGTGCTGATACTTAGAGGCCATCTCATTTCCATCCTGTAGGTGACCCTATCAGTGCATTCACATTTTCGAATGGCTGTGTCACTATTAAAGTTGCCCTGGATCTTAGCAGCCATCACATAAAAGCACTTCCCCGAAAACCACCTTCACCTTTTTGCAGCAGCTTCTAATCTGAGGAGTATTTAGGGGACACTGAAGGGCACATGACTGTGGACTTTCTGGTTAATGTAAGCAGAAATGCCATCATGAGCCATTTTGTGTGATGTCTGCCAAATGAATCCTAGCTCTCTGACCTGGGGACTCGACCTGGATCTTGGCAGCCATCACATAAAATTACTCCTTGAAAACAACTGTTCCCTATTTAAAACAGCTTGTGCTTCAATGGCTATTTATGGGACAACTTGGGAACATGAATCTGGAATTTCAGGTTAATGTAAGAAGAAATTGTAAAGTTATGAGCCATTTTGTGTGATGACTGCAAAAGGAATCCTGTTTCTCAGGCCCAGCAACATGCCCTGGATCTTGGCAGCCACCATACAAAAGCACCCCCCAAAAAAAACATCTTTCCCTTTTCACAGCAGCTTGTGCTTTCATGTGTATTTAGGAGACACTTGGGTGAACAAGAATCTGGAATAGCTGGTTATTGTAAGCAGAAAGGGTAATGTTATGAGGCAATCATGCTTTTTAAGAAAGTGCAGCACATGCATTACGCTCTTTGAAAAGAGCTGCTCTTTTGTTTCCAGACAGTATCTCTTCACAACATCCAGGCTTAGTGAAATGTGACCATTACACAAATTGAGCATTTGTCTAGAATATTGTTTTATTTATTTATTGAAATGTTTCACCAGGAAGGCATACTGCACTACACGTTGCTCGTCTCCCGTTGCGACCGGGGGAGGGGAGGGTACAACTGGATGAAGAATTAGACAACAGTTTAACATTTAACATATCCGAGAAATGTAAACATTCTCTTATATTTGTAACAAGACATACAGTTAAAAATATCATAAATAATCAACAGTTGCATTTGTTAAATAACATGCAATTAAATATATCATACCTGTGGAATATGCATTTAATTACTAGTGGCATATCTGAGGAACATAGTACATAGTGGTGAAGGGAGAGAAAAGCGTGCTGAGAAGCAGGCTCGGGGGGTGGAAAGTTTAATAGGTGATGTGATTGTACGTGTCATGTACTGTTTGCTGCTTATGCTTACCTGCACAGTTTGTGACTTGTCCAAGGAAATGTCTATGTGAATTGTGCTTTTTCTTTTATACAGTGCAGCACTTTCATTAGGGTCTTATAATAGTGCTGCTCATTTGTGCTAAACAGTATCATTTCAAAATGTCCAGTCTCTCAGGAGAGAAAAAAAAAACAATGGTGAAAATCTCTGGGAGACTATGGCCTTGGATCGGTGCTCCTTCCTCCGTTGAGCACTTAATGAAGTATGGTCACCACAGAATTTGAACATCTGTTTAGTGTACAGGGTATGTGTCATGTACTGTAGTTTGCTGCGTATGCTTACTTGCACAGCATGCAACTTGTGTGTTGAGGGAGACATGGAGAAGGCAGAAATACTGGACAAATACTTCTGTTCAGTATTCACTGAAGAGGGGGAGGGTCAGGGACCACAGCTGAGTAACAAACACGAAGGGAAGGGGGAGGTGGACACATCTCGGTTCACAGAGGGGAGAGTCCTGGAGGAGCTAATAAAACTAAAGGGGGACAAAGCAATGGGGCCGGATGGCATGCTTGAGGACATTAAGAGAGCTGCAAAGGGGGCTACCATCCCCTCTGGTAGCCATGTTCACCTCCTCACTGAACACAAGAGTGGTTCCAGAAGACTGGAAGAGGGAACATGTAGTCCCTCTTTACAAAAGTGGTAGTAGGTAGGAGGCTAGGAACTATAGACCAGTCATTCTCACCTCAGTAGTAGGTTAGATCATGGAGGCACTGCTTAAAGAAAGAATAGTGGCATACTTAGAAGCCATCAATGCCCAGGATTCAAGACAGCATGGATTCAGTGCAGGAAGGTCATGTCAGATGAATCTGATAGATTTCTTTGACTGGGTGACAAAGGAGGCAAATTGGGGGGTGTCTCCTACCTCGATTTCAGCAAGGCCTTCGACACCGTCCCACATAGAAGACTGGTCTACATGATGGGTAGTCTGGGCATGGGGCAAACAGTGGTAAACTCTGTGAGAAGCTGGCTAACAGACAGGAGGCAGAGGGTAATGGTAAACAAGATCCAATCTGGGGAGAGGGGAGTGGCCAGCAGGGTACCTCGAGTATCAGTCCAGGGGCCACTCTTATTCAATGTCTTCATTAGTGACATTGCGGAAGAGCTGGAGGGAAAGGTCTGCCTGTTGACAGGTCTGCAGTGGACACCAATATCTGCAACAAGGTGGATACACCAGACACGGTGGTGACAATGAGAAGAGACCTGGGGAAGCTTGAAAAGTGGTTGGAGGTGTGGCAACTAAGGTTTATTTCTAAGAAATGCAAAACAATGCACCTTGGAAGAGGTGATCCTGGGAAGAGCTACAGAAAGGGCCGGGGGAGTTTTTGACTATCACTAAGGAAGAAAGGGACCTGGGGATTATCATTTCAGACAACCTAAACATGTCCAAACAGAGTGAAAAGGTGGCAGGGAAGGCCAGTGGCATGCTGGGGTGTATAGGCACAGGCATCACAAGCAGAAGGCAGAAGGTGGTGATGCCTTTGTACAAAACACTGGTAAGGCCTCACTTGGTGTACTGTGTGCAGTTCTAGAGGCCACACCTTGGTAGGGACATCGACAGGGTGGAGGCAGTTCAGAGAAGGGCGACAAAGATGGTGCAGAGCTGACACCAGAAAGCATATGAGGAGAGACTAGTGGACCTCAACATGTACTCGCTGGAGGAGAAGAGGGACCGGGGTGACATGACAGAAACTTTCAAGTACCTCAAGGGTATAAACAAGGTGCAGGGGGGAGGTATCTTCCCATATAGGAAGAGTACAAGAACAAGGGGGAATGATATGAAATTAGAAGGGGACAGGTTGAGGGGAAATGTAAGGAAGTTGTTCTTCACAGAAAGGGTGGTGGATCCATGGAATATCCTGCCACAGGAGGTGATGGGAGTGAGGACAGTGGAAGGATTTAAACATGCCTATTACAGACATAGGGGAAACTTACAGGCAGGGAAGAGTGGAAAGAGGCCAGTGACCAGGTAGGATCAGTAGCCACAGAAGTGTAGGGTTATGGGCAGATTGGATGGGCCTGGCAGTCCTTATCTACTGACAATTTCTATGTTTCTATGTTTCGATGAAATGTCTATGTGAATTGTGTTTTTTTCATACAGTGCAGAGTTTGCATTAGGGTCTTATAAAAGTGCTCCTCATTTTTGCCAGACAGTATCATTTCAAAACATCCAGATGCTCAGGAGTGAAAAATCCACCAGTGGTTGAAATCTCTGGGAAACCATGGCATTGGCTGTGTCCCACTTGCTCGCATAGGTCCTTAATGTATTGTGGTATCACTCCAGTGTTTTATACATATAATGATTTTTTTTTTACCATATTCTTTTGTTCCCTTGGGACTCCAGGCAGAGACATCTTGGTCCTCTCCATGTCCATTCTAACCAGCTACTGCCACCCCGCGACTTGCCTGACCCAGAACCCCACAGATTCCCCTGATCCCTGTGGAGTGGCCAGGAAGGAGAGGGTCATTATACACTCATTTGGAACATTATCCAATAGTGGGTTGGCTTGTTTAGAGTGCCAGCATGGATCAGGATGGAGAGGGTAGGACATCAAGGAGCCCTGGCCCCCATTCTTTTCTGTGTTCCAAACCCACCCCTTGGCTGCAGTAACATGATGGTGTGCACACATGCAGATGTGTGTACATCATGGAACCACAGGCCCCTCCCTTCATAGGTGATAGGTCTCCACCTGGGGATAGCCAAGGGTTGAGATGCTGATCCTCCCTTCCCCAGAAGAGGAGAGCAGTCCTCCAGATGCTAGATCCTTTCCCTCCCCAGCTGACTCCCAGTGACCCAAGCTCATTCCTAAACTCAGATTGCCAGCATGACAAGCAGTAAGGCACAAAGCATGTCAGCCCTTCACTCCACTGGGATGAACCTTACAGATTATTATTTTCTCTGTGTTATCATTGAGGAGGTACTTTTATTGAAATAGTTCACAGTGTAATATATTTTATATACATACAGTGAATATAGCGTGCAGTACATTTTAACATTTCTTTGTGGCAGAAAACATGAGAATCATACAGGTAATCAAGCCCTCTCCCCCCATTTTCTGTGGTTCTACAGCATGCAGTAATTGTCACAGAAATGAAGGCCAGCTGTAGAATTTGGGGATGACTGTGGAATTTGGGGAGGGACACAGAAATTACGCAGAAACTGCCATAGTAAATTTAACAGAAACTGTCCCCACTCATTTCCACCCATTAATCTGTCTTTCTTGTAGCTTTATAAGAACTAAAATTTGCCTCAACCATATCAGCCCCTAACAGCCTCCACATCCAGCCTTAAGATCCCTCTTGAGCCACCATATTGTTTTTTATATTGGCACCCTTTCTTGGTCTAAGGCTGCATGATGATCCACTGTCTTTTCCTATCATTGCGTCATGCTAGTGGGCTAGAATTCTTATTTCTCATACCAGTAGTGCTTTCCTGGGCCCACACAAAGACATACTGGGGCAGGAAACCAGCATTTGTGCTCATCAGTAATAGGAAGAGGTAGAAGATTATCCTGCAGTATTGGACCAAAAAAGGGTGAAAAAAAAAAGAGTGACTCGATGATGCTCTGGGTGTTGAGGTTTGCGATTAAGATATTCGGGTGCGTTCTCGTTTGATGAGGGGACAGAGCTATGTCCAAGAGGAGACCTTAAAAAACTTTTGAGGGAGGATAGGCAGAGGGTCATTGTACTGTACAATACTGGACTAGATAATAACAAATGTAAAACTTCAAGGCCACTCAACAGTACTCTGCAAGCTGCTTAGGAAGGTGGCGGGCTGAGATGGGCTAGGGTGGGTTTTACCTGTTTAAAAAATTGCTGTGGGGGATTGCAATCCTTATGTGGTTAAGCCCAAGAGGTGGCTGTGGATGGAGGTGTGAGTTTGCCAACCTGATGGCCTAGGTTTGGTGCCTGGGGAGAAAAATGTGAATTCTGGAAAAAAATGGAAATGGACAGCTCAGTAAACAAAATTGTTGGGGGAGGAAACGAATGAGCAAATTGCAAGATAGAGTGAGGAAATTGAAATGCTGAATCCAAGGTAAGAAATGTGAAAAGACAAACCTAAAGGTTATTTGTGCAAAATGTAAATAAGGGAAGAGAGAAAGAAACTGAGAAATAGAGAACAAAGTCTCTTTCATACTGCATATGATACCTTTTTACATTTTTTAATGTGTGTATGTTGCTCTGGGATAATATATTGGTATTTGTACAAAATGCAAGAGTGGATGAGGCATGTGTGGGCAAGATGGATTTCAAGTTCAGTGCATCTCCACTAAAAATGTCACTAACGGACAAGCAGATTTATTCAAAGAGCACCACATGCAGAGAAATGAGTGTGGGGGAGCCGCCACCCTCTTTGGACCCTGGCTGTGAAGCTGGCACCCCTCTGCCAAGACATATGCTGATTCCTAACATTATTGTAGATGATTTAACTTGCATATCTGTGTGGTGCTGTGCTGTGTTCAGCCATTTGATGGGAAGGGACAGAAAATCTTGCTGCCAAGAGACTCAGGGTGGGGAGAAGGATAGAGAGCATCACTACCATTAAGGCAGAGGGGGTAGGGGAGAGAGCATCATTGTCTTTATATCTGGGGGAAGAGAGATGAGATAAGAGCATTGCTTTATTATGTAGCTTGAGGAAGGGCATAGTATTGCTGCCCTTAATGATGTTGGGCATGAGGTGCAGGAGAAGATGGCTTTTCATTTACTAGGTTGGGGGAGGGCAGAGTTTTGGCCTGAGGTGTAGGAGAGAACTTTGCTACCATTATTTCCTGTGGGGGAAGGGGAGCTTGCCTGACATAGAAACATAGACAAAGAGATTACAGAGGCGAAAAAAAAAGAAACAAAAGCTGAGTCACCCTAATCGGCCAATGGTATTGTATCAAGGTTTCATGAGGGTGATCCACATTCAAGTGTGATTCTAGGATCACCTACTTTAGGACATACCATGTTAAGGAGGTTCTGCACATTCCTTGACTTTCAGGCTAGGGTAAGGAGGTGCAAATGAAATAAAATTATGAAAAGATGAAGCCAAGGTAAGAAAGATGACAGGTAAGCTAAATATGTTTGTATTCAAAATGTGAAAACTAAACAAGGAAAGCATGAAACAAAGAAAAAAGAGAAATAATCAAACTGACACTGCAGATGTTTAATGTATGCCCACAAAACCCACCACCTCAGCTGCTTCTGTGCATGGGGCCTCTGATAAGTTTTTACAGAGGAGGTGAGTATTGGGTGCTCCAAGGCAAGGCTACTTCAGATTCCCCACTGGAGGAGCAATTATTTCAGCTGTGCACATTGCTGCCAACAGGATGGGGCAGGTGCATGCCAATATCTGTTAATGTTGCATGAAATATCCTGCCCGTTGGCACTGAGGGTTGAGGCACTGGACACTTTACCTTGCACCACGCCAGCAACCTGGGTTCAGAAATGGACTTTGGTCATTGGGGAGCTGGCACTGGGGGGAGGTTGAAGCAGGATTGAGCAGCCGGAAGGCAGCTCTCCTCTTCAGAGGGTGGTCACTGCCCCCCCATAGTCTCGCTGCCACCGAGTGGAGGCCCAGTGGTCAGCATAGGCAACATGTAGCAGGTGAGTACCTCGTGATGTGGTGTATGTATGCCTCCACATGCGTGCGTGCATCTGAGGCAGGGGGTTGGGTTACGGGGAGAAAAACAAAAACACCATAAAACTACATATGGAAAATATTGCATGAAATGGCACTAGGCCCTAAATAGAATAAGATAAATACAGAGAGCCAGAACAGCTGCCGAAAAGAATAAAACTGGAAATTATGTAACTTACATTTATATGGTGGGAATTGGGGTCCACCTCACTGGCCACCCTTGCTGGGTCCACCAAAACTGTAATTCTGGCACTATATTATTTATTTATAAATGCGTTGCAGAACTTTAAACCTTGCCAGAGAACTTGATCTAGCAGTTCTGCAGATGTTTGGAGTCTGTGCCGCAGAAGTTATGTCTACAGTGCTGCAGAGAACAGTGGTCCTTGCAGGTAATTACAGCTTATTCACAGATCCATGCACACCACTGTGAGTCATTACAGCAGATACAGTGCAGCATAGTACAAAACAATTTTTCAAAGAAAAATAAATTCAAACAACAAATACAGTACAGTATGTGGATCACATTCCTGTTGCTTGGCCTTTGCTTTATCAAACATCACTACCAACACTTTCTGCAAGTGCGCAATGTACCATCTGCAGTGTCTTCTTTTTACCATCTTCCAAAATAACTCGATGGCATCAGTGCATTCTTGCTTTGTCTATGTTTTTGTTTTCCTTTCTCCTGATAAATGCTTTATATTGGCATCTCACACCATCTCAGCTGGATTGATATCTGGAGACCTGGTGTGACTAATAAATAAACTTACATACTATCTGATAAACACTTTCTTTTAGTGTGGCTGCTGTTCAATACAATACATACTCAGGTGGTGTCCTGAGCCAATTACTTCCAGCAACTGCAATAGCCACTGTTAAGGCAGTGTGTTTATGGTCATTGGGCTCAATTCCAAGTCAGTCTATGCCGGCGTAAAGTGGGATACGGCATTCTCCATGGCATATCCTGCGACTTACGCCATGCAACATCCACGGTGCCATTCCAGGAGGTGACTTGCACCAGTGCATCTGTGGGCTGTGACAATTGCAAGATACAACACAACTTATGCTGCAGCCCACAACACCCAGCGCAACTGCGGGTTATGACATCCACATAGCCCAAGTCCAGATGGGTGTCTGTTGTAAACCGCAGTTGCAATTCCCAAAGCTGAAATGGCATAGGGAATTTCTGACAGCTCAGAGCTGTCCTAAGTGGTATCTGGTGGCTGGCACAGTCAGATGCCACCACGGAAAGCCCCGGCGATGGTGCCATAGGGACCCCCTAGCCCCCTGAAGCACACCCCTGCCCCAACCCCCGATCATCAGGGACCCCCAGGGGTCTGAGTTTGGTCTGCCCCCCCTGGAAGCCTGTACCATGTGGCCTGCCACCCCATGCCCCCTGGTGTCTGCCAAGGTGGTCTGAGGCTGGGGGGGCTTTAGTGGGGCCGCCTGTCACCTGGCATGAGTTGCACCTGTGGCTGCAATATGCCATGTATGGGCTACTGCCACACACATGGCATAGCTCACCTGTCGCAAGTGCCAGAACCCTGCTGCTTTTGGAATGTGGCATAGGGTCCCTGGCGTAGGGGTGACTGGCGTACCTCGCTACTGCATGCAAGTTACACCAGTCATCTTGTAATCAGCACCATTGTCTTGAAAGAATCGATGTCTGTCTGGATATTTTTTTCTTATGTATTTCCTTACTGTTCCCATGATATAGTCCCTGAATAAGTTGCCACCTATAGTTCCTGTGTGCATAAAGCAAGTGGCACAGTTAATAAAATGAGACAGCAAAATACTTGCCTTAATGATTTCTGTCCTACAATTTAACATCACTAACTCTCAACAATGTGCAGTGGGCTGCACCCACAGTTCAACAGGGAACCCCAAACATGAAGCTTTACAGCACATTTTGACTTCTGCTTCATGGAGTCCTTACCCTTCTCATGAAATTCCATTGAAGCAAACTGCTGCAAAGACAAGCATGTCTCAGCCAAGAAACTAATGTCATGAAAAGTCTCATTGTTCTCAATCCACATCCTGGCCTGCTAAAGCCTATTTAGTTTGTTCACATCCAGGCTCATGGGGCAAATTAAGAAGAGATGACTTATGAAGTGAAACTAAATGTGATAAGATAAAATAAAATTTGATCATATTAATAGCCTGTTATTGGGTGACTTTACCCTGCACACTTGTATGTCCATCCTATCTGTCAGTGTATTCACTTTAAAAAGGAGACACATGCCACTACCCCATGTTCAGCAGCCAGACATTCCACAATCTCCCTCATGGTGGTTTCATCATCTTCAGTTAGCATGTTGTCCACAGGAAGTATTGTTTCCCTGTGTCCTGAAAGAGCATTAAAGTCAGAAAAAAAATTAAATAAAAGACAGTATACTGGGTAGTGTCTAAAGAGGTAAGTAACAGTGCTATATAGGTCTGCACTCAGTGCAGACGCTAGGCCACAGTGCAGGTGGAGCTGGGACAGAACGTTTCAAGTGTGCCCTCAGCCCACTATCTGTGATGGAGATCCTAGTGCTCTTCAGAAATACCTGCATCTTCCTGATGCTTTCATCTTCTGCCCCCATCTTCCACAAGATTTTTGCTGTTATCATCTTCACCATTGTCAATGGCAGATGTGATTACAGCAAAGGAGCAACCAGCAGTGGAGCACATAATTTATTTGGAAACACCAAAGGGTAACTGGTCACTTCACCTATGGTCCAAAGTGATGCAGTGCCTACGATGTGTTCATGCTGCAGGGGACATCATCAGTTGCCATCTGTGCTCAACATACATTAGGCACAAAAAGTTGCAATAATACCAGCTATACTATGCATCTTCTGAAGAATTGTTAATGCTATATCATCTGTGTATTGCAACATGGACAAAAGTGCTTTCTATGGGAGGAAATCACATTAGGTAGCATCTCAGCCACTAAGAAGAAGTCTCATACCTGCAAATAAGACACCACCTGTGACCAGGCTGCTTGAATAAATGCAAACAGAGACCAAATACATGCAAATGTAGGAAACACACAGATAAGGAGAAGATACCCTAATGGCCAAGGACAAAGGTACCCAAAGTAAAGTACAGCACAGTCATTTATTTGATTTTAGCATCCATGATATAAGTAGCACCGTAGTCACAGTTTTAGTGATTAAATATAGAATAATGCATGGGGTAGTGTGTGTAACAAGAATTGTACACACACCCGAGGTGCTGGATGCTACATAAACCCTGGAGGAGAATCCCAAGGGGTTCATCTAAGCATCCAACACCAAGGGTGTGTGTAAAATTTGAGTTTCTACACCTCCCCATGTTTTATTTAATATAATTGCAGGGTTGTGTTTTTTCACCACAGCAATTACATAAAATATGTGTGGTATCTCATTGGTATGGTGATCAAAACTTTAGGCTCTTTTTCATCAAGTTATTTATTTTGACAAATGTCACCAGGTAAGACCAAAAGGAGAAGCAAACATTTTTACAATTAGGCAATAAGGAAACTGCCACTACAAATGAAATAACCAGGAAGCAACTGCAGAATTGTTAACTCTGAAGCTTTTTTTTTTTATAGTTCCATTGCCATAGTGCCCTTGATTTTCTTGGTGATCCTGCTCCTATCACCTGCAGAGGGTGGGGGTGGAGAGAGAAACTGAAGGAGAGTGAGAGAGAGAGATAGGGAGAGAGAGGGTACGAGACTTCTGACTGGCAATTTTTGGCAGACTGCTCCTTCTTTGAACAGTGCCCGACATGAAGCGGTATGTCACTTTTTCTTCTGAGAATTGTTTTTAAAGGCAGTGTAGTGTAAGTTGCTGTGTGGCTCACACTTTTCTCATAGGGAAAGCAGTGCATGTTTGTCATTATAACCAGCTGGTTATAACGGCAAATTATAACCAGCTTTCCCAATGGGAGAAAACACTATCCAGTTATTATATATAGAATAAAGGATGGGAAAGTGTGTGATACGAGAATTTGATGCACACCTGAAGGGTGGGATGCTACATAAACCCCGAGGGTGACGCCCCAGGGGTTTATTAAAGCATCCCACCCTAAAGGTGTGCATTATATTCTCATATCACACACTTTCTCATTCTTTTATTTTATATAATATCTGGACAGCTATTTTTTCTTTGTGCCTGACTCCTGTCTGTGACACACACACACACACACACACACACACACTGCCTCTGCTTGCTTCATGGCAGTGTGCCTCTGCTTGCTGTCTAGCTCTACCTGTTTTTTTTCGGTCCGCCTTTTTTTTTTTTAAGTTTATTTTCACCCAATGACATTCCATTAAGTAGTCACACTCACCTTCATCTGTGGGCAGTGAGCCCAGCCACTGATCCATTCACTTGAGTCTGGTGATGAGCAGGATCAACCAGATAAGAGTTTTCCTGGACTAGAATGAAGCAGATGTTTAATCTAGAAATATAAAGAAAAACCAATGAAGCTGACAAGAGGACTCTTGCTTTGGCAGCTTCTCAGCCTCTCACTACTGGGATATGGGTCTGCCATGTTAGCAAAACTGCTCCGCGTGCCCGCAAGAAGTTGGACAGCCAATGGGGGAGCACCTGCCTTTGAGTGACAGTACGTGTACTCGCTGTAATAACCCACAGGTTATTACAGCAAATATCAACTGGCTCAGCTTAAAGAAAAAATTGCTGGCTAGTTATTATAGTGTTTTAACAGGAGTACACATGCAGTCATTATTGGGTTAACCAGTTATTATTATTAAATAAAACTAACAGTAATAATTGGACTCCAATAAAATTTCAATCAGTAACATTATAATATTATGTAACTTATTCTTCTTTTAGCACATGCTAATGGGATTTGTTTTCTTTCATTTATTTATTAATTTTTTTATGCTTCCCCCAGCTCCTGGCCTGCCTCTCCTTCAGGCACTCCTATGCCCTCCATGCTGCACTGCCTCAGTACAGCCACCTCTTCACCCTATATTGCAGACCCCCAGGTAACCCCCGGACATAACCCTTCACTGGGTGGGTCCCCCTCCTCCGAGAGGGAAGGCACCGGGAGGGCGGCCAGCGCCATACTTGCCCCGAGTGCTGCTAGGGTGGTTTGTGCACTGTTTGAGGTCTCTCAGCAGTGGGAGCTGGCGACTGTCATCCGGTCGGCTTCGGGTCTCTTTACCGTTTTACTCCCCATTGACGTGGCATGCCACTAACATCAGGCTTACACCGACGTTCACCACACTGCATTGATTCATGGGACTCCACTCATTGCTGAGCCCCCAGCCTCTGCCAGGGGTCAGCAATTGCCAGGTTGCAACCTCACCTTCCCCCAAGAGAAGGCGAGCAGTCATCTGATGCTTCAGCCTTCTATCCCCGGCCGTCCCTCCAGCACCCAAGTCCATTCTTGAACCTGGGTCACTGGCGTCGCACGCAGAAATTCTTTTATTTCTAGCAATGTAAGCGTGTTGATAAAATGGATTTCTTTGGAACATCAAGCAACAATGAAGAAAATGGTACACATTATGAAGAGAATAGAACTCATGGGGTACCAAAACAAGGAGAACAGGCAAAGGTTAAACAACAAGAGATTGAAAGAGAAATTGAGATTGAAAGAGAGGAGGAACAGCAAGAGGTTAATCCAGAGATAGAGGAGGACCAAGCTGAATTTCACAGTGAAATGAACTTGATATCAAGAAGGAACACCTTGAAGTTCTCAAAGACACATAGCAGTAAACTGAGGAGGAACAAGCAGAGGAACAAGAGGAAATTCCATGCATCTGAACAAGCACAGGAAGAAGCTATGCCAGCCCTCAGAACTGAACTACATGGCAGAAAGGATAATAAGCCTTGAGAAGAAGATGCATATCATGCTCTAGCAGTTACAGATGCACAGTAGAACATTCTGGACTCAATTTTCAAAGCCCATGGAAT
The DNA here is from genome assembly GCA_016271365.2 of Neoceratodus forsteri. Classification (NCBI taxonomy): domain Eukaryota; kingdom Metazoa; phylum Chordata; order Ceratodontiformes; family Ceratodontidae; genus Neoceratodus; species Neoceratodus forsteri. Next base: position 106,467,110 of record CM057457.1, read on the forward strand.
AACGCAAGGTGCCTGCATCAAATGTAAATGATACAAGTGGCACCTTGCACCAGAAGATGTGGCATCCCTGATTTTTGAATGCAGTCTGCATCCAAGAGAATAGCCACTGTGCCAAAGCTGCACTGCACCGGCCTTGCAACCAAGATTAGGGTGTGCCAGGTCACATGGGGGCTTGCACTATGGCAGGGCTGCAACATCTTCATTTTTGAGATTTTGCAAGCCCCACCATGGACACAGCAAGGGGCTCCACTTAGATAAACCAGAAAGTTGTGTAAGGGACTTGCACCAGTACCACACACTGTGGCAAAGGGTGATGGGTCTGAAACTGGACTGCTGGGGAAGAAGGGGCATGGGAGGTGGCATAAGTGGAGTCAGGGTGATAAGTAAGTGAGGTGGCACCTGGCAGGGTGTGTTGCCTTTTGTATTTCTGTTAGTAATGTCAATCAAATCATAGTATTGTTCTACAAAATACTGTATCATGAATGGTACTGTAAATACATAAATTGATCAAATCCAACACAACCATGGAGGGGCAAGTGATACGTCCGAATAACACAGGATCATATTGAAATGTAACAAACCTCAAAACTGTTAAGTTATACCAACAGTAACAGTTTAATTGTTATGGTCTCTATAACTTAACAGTTTTGAGGTCTGCTGAGTAATGTTTCGATATGAGCCCATATTATTCAGACTTATCACTTGACCCACAATGGATGTGTTGGATTTGATCAGTTTATGTACAGTATTTACAGTATCACTTGTAGGTGCAATATTTTGAAGTACAATACGATGAATTGATTGACATTACCATAAGAAATACAAAAGCAAACACGCCCGGCCAGGTGCCACCTCATTCCCTTACATCTCACCCCCCAAACATCCTGGGTGGCCCCTCTTGTGTTGCACTGGGTGGGGGGCCAGATCCTTGCAGTAATACCTGCTGGTGAACCAGCTGTTTGGCACCACTGTTGGCTTGCAGCAAACCCAAGGAGTTTGGTGCCAGGACGCTGTTGTTTCTAAAATCAGGTGCAGGGTCCCTAGTGCACCCAGAGTTTGTCACAGCCATTGAGTGACACAACATGTGTAACTCTAGGGGCTCTTTGAAAAATGAGCCTGCAGTCCAGTGCTCTCCCATCCACATAAATCATCACCTGTGTCATTCATACAGTTTCTTGAATCTGGTGTGCAGATTCCAAGAATTGGGAGCAGTGACGGCTCAGCAGTAATAAACTAAGGCAGCCCCCAACATTTACCAATTATGCCTGCTACTGAGTACAATAACATGGCTCTACCATGCTGGTGTGACAAAAAAGATTGCGACTGGCATTACAGTGACAGGCTCCATGTCAACTGCGAGTTGCTGTCAGCATGGAGCGGCACAGTTTGGCTCTATTTTTTACATCAGGGGGCTTTGCTCCAGCACCCCCGGACTAAAAGATTCTAACTCCAGGTTGGAGAAAGTTCAGGGAGGGCTTGTAGGTTGGGGGAAGTGTTTGCCCCCTTTCAGCAACACTTCTACAGTGGCATGGCGCTGTTGTCGAGATCGACGCATGTCGCCAAACAAATGTCGCTGTTAGGGTGGCATACCCAATTACACTACTGTGGCATCCTCCCCAAATGAAATGAAGTTTGTTCTGATGTGCAAAGCAAGAAAACTTGAACTAGCGTCAATTTCCAGTGACAGGCCAAATCATCCAGTGGCTCTGGTTTTTAGGACAATAATACCTTAAAGCCAGTATCTGTATGGGGGAAAATGTAAATTGGGATGGAAGAGGAGAAAGAGACCAATACCAAGTGTAATATAACATATGTTTTTAATAATTGTCAGGAGGCACTTTGAGGTAGGAAATGCATGCAATTAATAAGGGACAGAGTAATTAAATTGTTAAGGAACCAAAAAAGACAGGGGGCCCGATTCCAAAAGGTTGGCTCAAGTAACTGCGAAACGCGACATGCGCCAACCGCAACTGTGACATTGACCCTGCACCCTATTCTAGAAGGGCAGGGTCTCCACAGCTATGTCCTGCAACTTGCAACATTTGGCCAGGTACGCTGAACAGAGGCTGTACCGGGCGAGCATATCGCAAGCCACAACCACAGGTCGCAAGTGCCCCCCCATGCCCAGCAAGCCACTTGGTGCCCCATAGGGCTGCCCACACCCCTGACCCCTGAAGTGAACAAATATAGCCCCACAGAGCTGCCCACATCCCAGTCCCCAGAAGTGTATAATTAAAGCCCTGGAGGGCTGCCCACACCCCCTGCCCCGGAAGTGTATAATTAGAGCCCTGCAAGGCTGCCCACACCCCCTGCCCTGACACCTCCAGTAAGTGCCCCAAGGGCTAGCCACCAACTGTTCTAGATCCATCATAGAATTGCCCATGAGCAGCTGGTCGACCCACTCAACCTTTGCCCTGACCCCAAGTCACCCGCTGCAAATGTGGCATACACCCAGACAAGCCCTTGTAGTCTAATGGCCCCCCACCCATCCACCCAGCCATGCCAGTCCACCCAGCACCCTCTCACCTATCCCCAGCCAGTGACTGGCACAGCCCACCTCACACCTCCACAGCCAGCTGCCGACTGAGTGCTGTAGGAGCACTAACGTAAAGATGCACTCAGAAATAAATTTCTGAGTGTCTTTACAGTAGCGCCCCTACAGAGCTCAGTCGGTGGCTGGCTCGGAGGTGAGAGGTGGGCTGTGCCAGTCGCTGGCTGGGGATGGGGGGTGCTGTGTGGACTGGCATGGCTGGTTGGGGGTGGGGGCTACTAGACTACCAGGAAGTGTCTGGGTGTATGTCGACTTGTGGCAGGTGACTCGGGCTCGAGGCACGGGTGGGGGGATGAGAGCACCACCCTATAGGGTGTTTTGCAGTGGAGGATTCAGGAGCGGATGGTGTGGCCAGCCCTGTGAGGAAGTTATTGTGGGATACAGGGACAGATGGTGTGGCCAGCCCTGCAGGGCAGTTATTTTGGGATACAGGGCAGATGGTGTGGCCAGCCCTGCAGGGCAGTTACTGTGGGATACGGGGGCGGATGGTGTGCCCAGCCCTGCGGGGCAGTTATTGTAGGATACGGGGGTGGATGGTGTGGCCAGCCCTACATGGCTCTTACAGTTACCTTCAGGGCAGATGGTGTTGCCAGCTCTGTGGGGCTCTTACAGTTACATTCAGGGGGCAGTTGGTGTGGGCAACCCTGCCGGACACATAATGGACATGTCAGGGTTGGGGGGGCACCCTCTGGGGTATACTGGGCATGGGGATGGGCAACTGTGGTATGCCAACTGGACTGCAGATGGGTCTACAGGACCCCCGGCGGGTGTCCATAAGTTACACCAGCTAAATGATAGTGTAACTTACGTTGATGGTTCTCCTCCAGGGGTTCTTATGGAATCCTGACCTTGGGGACTTTGATGCTGCCCTTTTGGAATGGAGCACAACTGCTGCCATAAACCCCCTAGCGCCATGTCCCAGGGGGTTTATGGCGCAACTGCTGGCGTAACAGCTGTTCAGTGCAAGTGGCTTGCACCATGTCGCAGGCCACATTTTAGAATCGCGCATGTCGCAACTACTGGACTAAGTTGCTACATGCACCATTCTACCTGGCGCAACTACTGTTACACCAGGCGTAAGTGTACTAGAATCAGGCCCAGGGAATCTTACAAATACGTAAGTACAGTATAAGTTCATTTTTTTTGTAATTTGATTTGAATTAAACCTGAAACTAAATTTTTATTTTGTCATTGTGTTCATTTTTACAAATAGTTGAGGTGTCATATTATAAACATCTTGCTGGACAGCATCCAGAAGTGTGATATACATTTTGCTAATCCTGGGGGTGGGATATGGAGTGTCAGTGAAAGCCCTGGTTTGTAAATCCCTATGTTTCTGGTGATCATTAGGAAATTATCCCAAATGGCTGTTAATACAATACAATTCACAAACTTTATGGGTACTGTAACTGTAAGATTGCTGTATGCTGTTTCAAAAGACATAATGCAGATTTAGCACTCAGAAACAAAGTTAAGCTTATTAGATGAATCCCTGCTCCTGGTAGACATTAGGGGGTCCCTTTGGGTAACAAGTGTAAAAAATGGCTTGTTAATACAACCCAAAATTACCAATTTATGGTGGCAGTTATGTGATGACTAACAAGCATGATAGTGAAGTGTGAATTTCCTCTTTAAATTTTGGACAATGTGGAGCCCACATACATGCATACTGGATGAGCCAAAGTCTTCCCATGTATACCAAATCTCCATTGCACATTAGCAATGGGCAAGATGAAATGCATAGAATCACCTCACTCCTATTATGAAACCCTGTGCCACCATGTGTGGCTCACTTCCTCTCTCCACAGGAAGGAGAGGACCTACCAGGACCCTCAGTTCCAAATCTGGAATATCAAGCTGTCCACACTGGTAAGTGAAGACTACTTAAAATCAAAAAAATATGTACTTATTGTAAAAAAGTGCATGGTCCCTCGATTATGTAAAAAAGGTATAACTTTATAGTACTGTTTTGCACTGTACTGTAAGTTTGTAATTTGTATTTTCTTGCCATTTTTCTGGCAAGCAATCAAGACTTAAGTAGAAAAACAGTGCAGTATGTTATGTTTACTGTATCTCATGAGATGCATGCACTCTGGAGTACTAAGGTGCTGTTATTATGTTGTCAGTATGGGTAGGTACTGTAGGTCTGTATGTAGTACTGTACTTTTGTGTTTTCCAATTGAAATATATTGTATAAAGCAAGTAAATGTTTTGCTGCAGGGCAATGAGGATAGCAGCAGCATACTCATGAGGCAGCAGGATGCCCTTGTTCTGCTGTACTACTTCCAGTCACCAGGGGGACCACACCTATCCCAGAAACCATCACAAAAGTTGACTCTGATCTCTGCTAGGATAAGGAGAAGGGTGCCCTGTGGAGTGCATATACTCTGAAGGGGTAAGTACTGCAGAATCATGTTATAGTAAGGTATCACATCAAAAGGGCAATTACAAATGAGCAATTCACAAATGAGCAAGTCATTTTCACTGAAATGGTTAAGGGCTACCCTACAAGGGTAGCAACCTGGTCAAAGGTGACCATTCAGAATGGCAACCGGAAGGCAGGAATAGTGAGGGGAAGGGGAGGGATAGGATTAGAGATGCAATGAATTTAAAATCTGCTGGCGAAGTGCACGCTAAATGGGCACTTTGCGTTGCCACTCAGCTACGCGGAGTAGGCAATGCAAAGGGCTCACTTTGCCTTATCATTACCACTTTGTGTTGGGCTGAATGACAACACAAAGTAAGGCGAAGTCATTGGTTTCAATGGACTTTGCGTTCCTTATTATGATTCTAAGTGATCCACTTGATGTTTCAGACTTGGCAGCCCCCCCCCACACATCACATGGTTTACAGTACTGTAAGTCTCATGCTCTCTAGCCAGGCAGGAAGGAAGTGAGTCACACAGACAGTTTCACTTTCTCCTATGCAGACTGAGAGAGAGGAGTGTGTACTAGAGAGAGGAGTGTTTTGATTGCAGAGGAGGAGAGTTAAAATTTGATAGTTAACCCAACAGCTTTTTTAAAAGCTACATTTTTTGTCTTTTCTGTACTGCTTTTTACTTAATTTGTTCTTTCTGTAAATTTTATTTTTCTTACCTACTTAGTTTTTTGTCTCTGTGTGTGTGACTGCGTGTGTGTTGTGCTTGTGTCGTGAGATGGAACAGGGTGAGAGAATGTCTGGGGCGGGGGCAACTCTGGGAGAACGTGGTAGTACACGTCATCTACCATGTGCATGTGTGGGGGGCATGGGCGCCCATTTGTGTTGGACCACTCTAAACTTGTGAGTGTCCAACCCTTGGAAGCAGGACCAGCACTGCCTCCTGACTCTGAGGCAGTTCAACCACCACTACCACCACCACCAAGTCCAGCACATGGTCCTTTGGAACAGGATGTGCCTGTTCCCCCAGGCCCAGGTGTGGATCCCATCAGTACTGTTGAGCAGTGCAAGCAGCCTACTGCCAGTTCATCTGGCCCTCCCCTGCCTGTGCCTGGTCCTCCCCGCACCTCCGTTGTTTGGCAGTTTTTTGACTGTGTCGGGGGGGACAGCAGTGTGGTGAAGTGTCGCCTATGTGCAGTGGAGGTGTGCCGTGGCCCTTGGGGGAGTCACCTGGGGACTGGGGGGCCAGAACACCCATATGCTTAATCACCACCAATTGGAGTGGCAGGCTGCCACAGAACGGACCACGTCTGCACCTGCTGGCCATTCTGTGACAGAGGGTGCCGCTGCACATAGCGGCATCCCTAGGAAGAGGAGGGCCACAGCAGCACCTGTTGCTCCACCAGCACCCCCACCACCACCACCACCAGCAGGTCAGCCTGTTGAAGGAATGGACACCAGAGAAGTGCGTGTAACACTGTCTGACTTGGCAGTTCTCTGGAGTGCTGTTGAGAACAGAGAGAGGATGAGTGCTGTGAAGCAGCTGCTGGATGACATAGAGGGACATAAGCTTCAAATTATGTCCATGCTGGAACTGCTGCTGGATCACCATAGGATCTCACATTAGTTTTGTTTCCTCACACCATGTTCCCCCCCACCTTCCTTGCTGTGTCATAAAATGTATTCCTCCACCATCCCTCACCCTTGTATCTAATTATGCCCTTTTTTTGTTGTCTTCAGTATGCGTTACACTTTGTATTCTGGGGCTCCTTCCTTCTGTTAAGTGTCATTGTGTTTTGTGTACATGTGCTGTTTTGGTGCCTCATTTTTCTGCATCTGCAAAAGGCATCTGTCTTGTGTCCAGAAAATTGACAAGTGGTAACACAGTGAAATGAGAGTGTTTCAACACATACAAAGTCCCCCAGAATTAATGGCACACTCAGTCATGCACAAAAAAGTGGCACAGAGTCCCCAGATTTTTTCTGCAGCCCCAGAAATGCATCCTCCATGTGTCCAGAAAATTGACAAGTGGTAACACAGTGAAATGAGACTGTTGCAGAACATTCAAAGTCCCCCAGAATTACTGGTGCACTCAGTCATGCGCACAAAAGTGGCACAGAGTCCCCAGATTTTTTCTGCAGGCCCAGAATGCATTCTCCATGTGTCCTGAAAATTGACAAGTGGTAACACAGTGAAATGAGACTGTTTCAGCACATACAAAGTCCCCCAGAATTAATGGCGCACTCAGTCATGCGCACAAAAGTGGGTCAGAGTCCCAAGATTTTTTCTGCAGGCCCAGATTGCATCCTCCATGTGTCCAGAAAATAGACAAGTGGTAACAGACTGAAATGAGACTGTTTCAGCACATACAAGTCCCACAGAATTAATGGTGCACTCAGTCATGCGCACAAGAGTGGCACAGAGTCCCCAGATTTTTTCTGCAGCCCAGAATGCATCCTCCATGTGTCCAGAAAATTGACAAGTGGTAACACAGTGAAATGAGAGTGTTTCAGCACATACAAAGTCCCCAAATTTATGGCACTCAGTCAAGTGCATGATGGTGGCACAAGTCACAGATTTTCTACCCAGGCCCACAATGCATCCTCCTTGTGTGCAGAAAGTGAAGAGCGATCATCTCAACTGAATTGAAAGGTGCCTTTGGATGTACAGTAATAGTAGCCTTGGTGGTAGATATATATATAGATATATATTTATATATATATAGATATGGTTGTGTATTTTGTAGAGTGATGATGAGGGGGTTGAACTTGACATGAACATGTACTCATGCTATTGTTCTGCATCACACACAGGTGAGTCAAGTCTCGAACTGTTGCTGTGCACCGTCCAGTGCTCAATGAGAATTTTTTGCACTTAAATGGAAATGGATAACTCTCAAGCACATGAAGGTAAGTATTTCTTTTTTGGGGGGGGGGATCACATTTTCAGTTTTGTCTGTAATGGTTTCTTATTTTTTTATTTCTTCACAGATTTCATCAGCATCCTTCTGAATCCGGTTCTTAAATGATGGTCATGGTCATCGAATGAAATGACTTCTGCATGTTGCATGTGTGCCCAAGCTGGGGTCAGGAAGGGGTGTGCCTGATCATGTTGACAAACTCTTTTGGATAAGGCCACTTTGACAGAACAACAAAGTATCGCAAATTTTCCTAAAAAAAGAAATGAATGATTTCTTAAAAGTTTCAACTTCATTGTTATGTGTCCCTCTCTGGTTGTCAAATCTCAATCCCTATTGTCAACTAAGTTACATTTCAGAGACACATCTTATCAACTACTAAGACAACCTGTTGTTTGCAATATTTGCAGCAGTCTTTACAAAGCAATGAAACAGATGAAATAAAATCTTCGTACTTACCAGAATGGATTTCACATACACATTACATCACTTCCTCTCTGTACGGTATAGCTACAGCATCTTTCCCAACGAGTAATATTAGTGCTGGAGCCTGTTTCTGTTCTCCTGTAAAAGAAACAAAATAAGTGTACTGTATGTGTTTTGCCACTGCGGCTCTGAAAAGCTACACAAAACAAAATAGACAACTTATGGAAGTGAGGCAGCATAACAAACATGAATGCACATACTCACTTTATGGTTTGAATATTAAGAAGCTGGTGGTGGTGGTGCACTGGTAGACTGGTGGCGCATGTTGGGCAGACAGACTCATGGTGGCAGCAGACTTGGATAACATCAGTCCCGGTGGTGGTGGTGGTCCATGGGGGGCATACAGACTCATGGTGGCAGCAGACTTGGATAACATCAGTCCCAGTGGTGGTGATGGTGGTCCATGGGGGGCAGACAGACTCATGGTGGCAGCAGACTTGGATAACATCAGTCCCGGTAGTGGTGGTCTGGGTTGGGCAGACAGACTCATGGTTGCAGCAGACTTGGATAACATCAGTCCCAGTGGTGGTGGTCCGGGGTGGGGGGGGCACACCTTTTAAATACTGCAGTTAAAACCTGCCAACATTAACCACATCATCATTCTCATAAAGAAAACTGCCCTCACAGTCATCGATGTCTGAAGTCTGACTACTGGGAAATTCTTTCTCCATTGTGTCATCATCTACATCAGTGGTGGGCTATTTCAAGCAGCCACTGCCAGTGCCTCCAGGATGCTCCATTTCCACATCAGCAATACCACCATGACTAGGCCGGGGTACGAATATCGAGGTTGCAGTCTGTGCTGGTATGTGCCTCTCATTCATTTTAATGAATGTTAGCAAACTAACATTTGCAGGAGACAGGTTTGTCCGACAATCCCTGACTATTGCGCCTGCTGAGCTGAATACCCTCTCAACACTTACACTGGAGGGTGGGCATGTGAGGTACTTCAGTGCCACTGCAGTCAGCTCTGGCCATTCACTGACCTTTCCACTCCAGTACAAAAGAGGATCTTCACTTATTGTCACATGCCTGTTTTCAGACAAATATGACTCAACCATTCTCTGTGCCGCACTAAGTCTGATTGTTGATGCATCAGCCTGTTCCCCGGAATCATTGATGTCACAAATACCCACTTGGGACAAAGCCTCTCAAAGCGGGTTGACGCCAACCACTTTGGATGACAGACCACCAGGAACTACAGTCCCCTTACCCTTGCATGATATGCTTCCTGGTCCTCCAGCTATACCTTCAACTGGATTATGCTGCTGAGGTTTGCAAATCTTGGCACGTGACTTCTGTGCCCCATGAACCAAGCGAACCAGTTGACCACTGATATTTTTTACCTGTTCAGGCCCTCCCTCCAGTACTGATACAATTCCACGTTTGTATCGTGGGTCCAGCATTGTTGCCATGGCAAAGTTGTCACTACGCTGAATGCTCACAATGTGATGATTCTGGTCGAATACTGTCAGCATGTGTTGCAGCAACATACTGCTACCACCGGTTCCGGAAACATCAAGGCTATGCTATACATTCACCAATGTCTGCCTCAGCACCCGCAGCAGTGGATTTGATTGGCTAATGGAGGCAGACTCGCCACACTGCCTGTGTGGCATGTTCAAAAGGCCTCAAAATTGTTATTACAGAGTCCATGAGGTGCCACTGTTCAGTCGTCATAGACATGGAGGCCCCAGAACTGTCACGGCTAGTGTGCATAACAAGATATTCTGTGATGGCTTTGTATTGTTCATACAACCTCTCTGCCATGTATAACGTGGAGTTCCATTGGGTGACAACTTCCAGCTTCAAGCGGTGCTGAGGCAGGCTGTTTTGTATCTGCAACTGCCGCGTGTTGGTCGAGGCCTTTCCAGATCTTGAAAAGTGAGAGCTGACACGCGCTGCAATGGTCAGCATTTCCTTTATGTCAGGGTGCTGCAGAAACTCCTGAACCACAAGATTTAAACAGTGGGCCATGCATGGAACATGAAAAAAAACACCATTTGTGATGCATTTCACCACATTTGACCGATTGTCACTTGCTATGAACCCAGCTCTCAGGGACAGAGGGTTTAGCCATTTGTCAGTTTCAATCAGTATCATGTACAACATGTTCTCACCAGTGTGTGAACAGATCACACTGCGCATAGCAATTGTTGCATGCTGGCCAATTCCAGGAATATTGCTACCGTGACAATCCACCTTCCTGCACTGATTATTCACACTACTAGCATCACAAACAACCCCCGGCACCTGTGCCCAGTGTGCAGTTATACACAGATATGAACTCCCCGCTGTTTTGCCACTTGTCCACATATCCATACTTAAATGGATGAATGAAGAGGACGAATGTTGAAGGGTATGTCTTACTGAGTCTGAGACAGTGCGGAACAACTCGGGAACAGCATGGGTAGAAAAGTATGTCCTGGATGGGATTTTCCATTTTGGACAGGCACGGGCCGCAAACCACCAGAACCCAGAATTCTCCACAAAGGAGAAGGGCAGAAGATGTTTGCCAGCATTTCCGCTACAGCAGCGTTAAGGTCACGTGACACTGTATGATTGGGGGATACTTCAGCTTATGTGCAAAAACACTCTGTAACGTGGGCTGACTTAAACATTTTACAGGATGTGTGTTGGTCACAAATGGTTGTGCTCTGTGATGAATGGCATTGGCAGGGGGTGGAGTGTGGACATTTGATGAAGACCGTTGCACAAGTGAAGATGACAATCCCAGAAATTATGTTATTTTTCCGGATTTGCCAACTGGGGTTGATGTACCACTTGCACTAGACATACTGCATTCACCACCACCACCACAAAAACTGCTACTCTCACCAGCAATGGACAACATTTCAAAGTCATTATAGTCCTCCACCTCATCATGCCTGTAGTAATCCTCTGCTCTTATTACCACACTACTGCACACGTTTAATTTCCTACTGGGCTTAACAGTCACGGAAGGGGGATAACATGCTGGCTATGGTTGCTGCCAGTGATACGGGTGAACGCCCAAGTCTGGTATTAGCTGCCAGTTTGTGCTGGGTCCACAGAGCCAAGTGCCTATTCTTAAGATGTGTATGCTGTCCTCCTGTCCCAAGATGGCTCCCCTTTTTACCTCGACTCACACGCACATGGCAAACCTGGCAGATTGCAACTGAATCATCATTTGCATCTTGAACAAAAAAATCCCAAACAAGGGACTGTGATGCTCTGCTTCTAACATGTCCATGATGATGTGGCTTATTGAAGTCTGTTATTTTAAGCACTGAAGTTGGGGGGCACATGATGTTTCTGGCACTGCACACCTGGACTGCAACTGACCACCATGACTACCTATCATATTGAGTACTGGGTCGTCATCATCATCATCATCATCATCCACTAAAACTGGTAAATTACAAGTTTTTACAGGGGGAGATTCCCTCAAACAGATTCAGACACAGCCACTTTTAATTTCTTTTTCTCCGGTTCCCAACTGGGGTCAATTAAATCATCATCATATTCCTCAACGTCACTGTCACACGCATCCACATCTTCTGCTTGGATGCTAACATGTGGACTGCATGTTGCAACAACAGCAACATCATCATCATCAGCAGCATCACATTCACCATCAGCATCTACACCACCATCACCTGATATTTTTTCACCACACTGTGAATCACTGTTGCATGGCAAATGAGTGACGTTAAGTGCCACAGTGGACAGAATATCACATTGTATGCTATCGTTGACATGATCATCAGAATCAGGTTCAGTTAATGGGATGTTACTGGGAAGTATGACATCATCTACATTGTCACTCACTTGCACTGCTTCACACTCAATATGTTTGGATATGGTACAGTGGTCAGAATTAGAACTTGACGCAACAATTCTAATACTACCTCCACCACCACTACTAACACCAGTAACACTAACACCACCGGCTGGGAAAACATCATCTCCTCCAACTATCAGTGAAGCTACTGATTGGGCTGTAAAAAACATTGTAGGAGAAATACCTTTCCTCACATCAGCAATGCATTTCTCCTTCCGCGTACTACTACCACACCCACAGACCCTCTTACTGCCAACATTGCCATGGCCAGAAACAGCTTTACTTGCACGTCTCTTTGCAGGCATTTTGGAGGCTCAACCACAAATATTATTACCAAATTCAGATTTTGATACATTCACTTTCTGACTGGAGGGTCGCTGCTCGCTAGCTGAATGTGAAGCAAAATAAACAACTGTGGCTTCAGCAACAGATAAGGGACTACTGTGTTGTGACACTGTCATGGAATTAAAACAACTTCAGTAACCAGTGGGGCTGATGGGGTCACAAAAACAATCCAGTCTGGTAAAAAATACCTTTTCAATGTGGAGGGGGGGCACTGAATACAGAGAGTGCTGATTTTTATGGCACTATAAGCAGCAACACTAAGAACAGAGAACACGATCGCAGTACAAAATCAGGCAGCTGCAGCGGATAACAGGTTCACACTGCTGCACTTAGTTGCACTTACACTGATCTGTGTCACAGATTATAAAAGGTATATTATATTTGATGCATGCAACACTGCACACACAACATAGAACACTTTGTGTGCAATGCTGAACGAGGAATGCGGTGCAAATGCAAAAGTTCAGTGTACTCAGTGCCACGTAATGTAAATTTGTAATTTAAACAACCTGACCTTATAAAATGCTGCACCACATTCACACATCAAGCAGCAAGAAAATTTGTGCTATCACTGACAATTTTACTATGTGTACAGTAACACAGTCAGTTATATAACAAAAATATTACCAAAACACAAAGAAATCACTAGTTCTCCAACTTATATCTACCTACACACATATATGCCCTTCCCGACACAGCACACTTCAATGTCTTTCACCACACACACTCAATGTTGTAAATTTACATTCAAATTCCACACACAAACAAAAACGATCAATGATGTGAGCACAGGAGGGTTTCCTACAATCGATGAACTACAGTTAGATTCCAAAAAAAGCAAGAATGATTTTTGAACAGCTTTTAAAAGATTCCTACAGATAGCTATCAGAGCACACTGTCTCCTACTCCTTCCTACTCATACTACCTCGAACTGAGGCTGTGCAGATCAATATAGAGCCCATGTGACCTGAACTCCCATGAATCACTGCAAAATCCTCCTTCAGAGCTCAAAAACAAGGTGAAGTGAGGTGAAGTGAACTGCCACCAATGTACTTTGCCTTAAAAATTGAAAGAGAAGTGACCAGTGGAGGCAGAGTAATCACGAAGTAGCTGTTTTCAATACGCCACATTCCTCATTATAACACAAAGTACTTGCCTATCATGGAGCACTAAGGACCCACCTTTTTACCCATTTAATCACTTCAAGAGAGCAGATTGAGTGCCCACTTCTCCCACCACTAGATAGGATGGAGGGTTTCTGTGGGGCAGTGTCCTTGGTGCCAAGCCAGCCCATGTGGTGTGGTGGTGAGGGTAGCTGGGTCCAGTGCAGAAGGATCTGGCTTTGGGGATGGGGTGGGGAGAAATATTTTGCAGCTGGCTGTGGTTCTTGTTTTTTTTTTCCTTTTTGGGAGTCTTGCCCCCTCCCCAACATGCACCTCCCTGGAGTTGATAATCCTTCAGTAGGGGGTGTGGAGGTGTGTGGGGGGGCACAGCTTCCTCCACATACACATTTATAAGTACTGGCCAGATGCAGTGTTGCCATTATGCATGTATCACCAAATTGCTTTTTGGCGATATACCCTCATCATACTAGCAATCACTCTTTTGGGTTCACTATTATGATATGGAACCTACAGTAATATACTTATTGTACTATGTAATGTAAAAATGTTAAAAAATACTTTATTTTCTGGTCATAGTAATAAACCTGGTACAGTACACAATGTGACTTGTTTTCTTTGCTTGCTGGGAAATGTTCATGGCTTGTGCCTACAGTTGATGAGTCTGAGGGCATGGGGCCCTGGCTGTGAACCTAACCTGCATTCTGCTAGATGTCAGGCCTTCCAAGCAACAGCAACAGACACAGATGAGATTTTGAAGCAAGAGACACTGGAACAGTTTACACTGGATGATTGTGCATGGACACTAACATAAAAATACATTGACTGAAAGCCATGTGGGCTACTAAAGGGTATCCTGCTGCCTTATACAGTGCCAAAAAATAAAACAAAAAAATGTAAAAGTAAATTAACACAAATAAGTAAACTAAATGTTAAATACAGTAAACAAAAAAGATACAGCAATTAATAAGAAAGAAAGTAAAGTAATGTTAAATAAAGATATTATTAACAGGTACGTATTGCTGTCAGACTATTTTATTATGTCTTATGATGTTCAGTGTTAAGTTAAGGACTGCAGGACACTGATTTATTCTGTTGCTCGTTAGAGAATGCTATCCCACGTCATGGTACATTTTAACAGAATCTGTCAATTTATATCTCACTTTCCATTTCAGACTCACCATTGTAATCTTTATACATTTTTGGACTGTCTATCATTTGAAGACATATGTAAATTAAAATATTCTGTCTTCTTACATGAAGTTGTGTATGATTTGCTACCACTTAATACTGTTAAACTATTCCCAAAACATTCCAACATATGAGGTACCTGATCCCGGGTGATTTTTACTTTCAGATTCCTAATAAACATACCATAATTGGTAACAAGTCACTTGTCTATCAGGCAAAAACATTTTATAATGGTTTACCCGTAGATGTTATCAGATGTGATTCTATTCCATCATTTAAAAAAAAAAGTATTTTTGAACCATGCAATCACATTGGAATTGTACATATCTGAATAGAGCTGTGTGGAATATAAATTTCTGCATGTGGAATACCCATGGCATTACCATACTAAATCCATAGAATTTCACAGAATTTGTGAGAAAATGTAATGTAATTTCTCCAAATTTTAAATTTCAGTTATTGTGATATAATTTCAAAAGCACACATCCAAGAGACATCAAATGTAGTATGATGACAGGAAAGACTTATATGAGTGTACCAAATGTCAGAGTCATGGGCTGGAAGGTGAAGGAGTTGTGGTCGGCCAAACATTAAATCAAAATTTAATTTTCAGTTATTTTGATCTAATTTAAAAAATTCTTATCCACATTTCGCCACCGAATCAGAATAAAAAAAAACATGCAGCATGGGTATGTGCACCACATTTTAAGTCTCAAGCTTTAAAGGGGGTTGAGTTATAGGTAGCCAAACATGTAGCCAAAATTTAGATTTCTGGATTTTTTTTGTTAGTATAATTTGATGATATTCACTGAAATGTTATACAGTTTTACAGGTAAACAGGTTATCAGAACATGTATATATGTACATACTTTCAGATTTCTAGTTTTATATGGGACTGAACTATAGCCTGCCAAACATGTTGCCAAAATTTAAATGTCAGTTATTTCCTTTAAATTTTAAAACAACATATCCAAATTGAACCGTATTTGAAGCAATAAAACTACTATACCACATGGTCATTTCTGACCAAGTTCATGTGTACAGCTTTAAATGAATCTAAATTAAAAGTAGTCACACTTTCACAACATGTAAAAAAGTAAACTTTACAAGAATGTAAACTGCAAGTTAGTAAACCCCTGAAACTTTAAATCAGACAATGCAAAGCCATTTAATTTGGCAGGTTCTTAGACTTTACAAGGAGACCGTGTGTCAATTTTCTTAATGGCTTGCTGCCAGAAATTGCAAAATAACATCTGTATATGTAGCCAAATTCCATAAGACTTTGTGAAAATTGTGGACTTTCATGAAAATTCCATAAAATTGGAATTTTCCAATTTGACACTGTCTGATCTGGAGGATTCAAATTAAAGAATGTGGTATGAGGGTCACCAGGTCCAGGAGTTAGATGCATACTTTCACCAAGAAATGGACAGTTGAGCTGGGAAGCACACCAGTGGTAGACCCCTTAGAAATGGACAGCTGAGCTGGGTAGCACACCAGTGGTAGACCCCCCAGTTGGAACAAGGAAGTACAGAGTGTAAACAATTCCAACCTGAATGCAGGATATATAAGGATCACACCCATCAAATTGATGATCCAGGGAGCCTGATGTACATGTAAGTTTGGGACTTAGAGGTACTCAAAAATATGTAGTGGGGGAAGGCAATGTCTGAGGCACCAGGAGGGAAGAATTCTGGCTATTCTAATAGTACAGGTTGATAGGAAAAGGAGTAGGTGACTCTGGTTGTAAGGAATGTTGTCACTGTAAAGAACAAAGATGATATCAGTGGGGTTCATAGTTCTACTGAGTCAATCTATCTATGCTAAGAGAGAAGCTGGAGCAAAATAGTCACCCAAGGAGGAACAACAGGATTGTAAAAAGCTCAGTCTAGCTTATCAAATGAAATAATCATACCTACATTGTGAATGTTAAATTCCACAAAAACAATTCTGGGTGCTTCGTCCATATGCTACCATATATATTTAATAAAATGTTACCAATTATTTTTTTTCCACTGAACATTCAAAAGTGCTAGACCAATTTATCCAATTGTGTTAGACACCAGGACACACTGGCATTGCATATGCATTTCTGATGTTAAGTCTATGCCTGCAATAGCAGAGAAGTTACAAACATCCACATTTTTGAGAGTTTTAAAAAAATTTTGCAAATATTTATATAGTAAAAGTTTTAACCCCTGTAACTCAAAAATACCTAATCCATTTCTTTCCATATTTAAAATATTCTATAACTATTACAAAACAATTATTTGAGCTAAGTTACACATGTTTATCTCCAAAGACATCTGAGTTTTATGCAGATAGCATTTTTCATGAAATGTCCTGCAAAATATAAAATGACTCACTTTGAGCACATATAATTTTGAGGCACTGCACCCTAGTGTCATGACATGTAGCACATTTTAGAATACCTAATATTAAGTAATCATGACAAATTTAAAATCCCTGACCCAACAAACAGCTGACGTATATGCAGATAAAAATGTTCATGACATTTTCCACAAGAAATAATGTGACAGATTTTGAGCATCTACTGTATAATTTTGAGACAATCTATCATACTGTCATGACATTTGGCACATTGTTAATACACCTATGATCAAGTAATCATGCCAGATTTAAGATATCTGGCCCAATAGATGACTGAGGTATATACAGACAGAAATGCTCATGAAATTTCCCACAAAAAATAAAATGACAGATTTGAGCACCTATAATTTTGAGACATCAATCCTAATTTATTGATACATCATTAGAGCTCCTCCCAGAAAGTCAGCATGCATAGGGTTTTATTTAACTCTAAAAATTGATTAGCGTTTTGCTCATAAAAGTTCTAAAATATTGTGAAAATTCATAGCACTTGCAGCACTGTGGTTAACAAACATAACACTTCTAGAAAACCTATATAAATGCTTTCTGTGCAGTTAGTATTGTCCCAAGAAAAAAACTGCAAATCAATTATTTAAAACCCTGATGCATTTCAGAGTTCTAGCACAATAGACTGCTGAATTATGACCCAACTGATACATTATAAAAATTCCACAAAATTCTGACAAAATTCTGGGAAATTTCACATAAGTTTGTGAAATTTTGTCAACATTCTGCAAAATCAGAATTTTCTCATTCCACACAGCTCTATGAATAAGCCAGATAATACTACAGATCTGTATTTTATAAGGACACTTGTTTAAATATATGTCTGTTTACATAATGTCAGTATGTCACTGTATGTTATGTTAGTGATACTAGTTGCATATGAAAAGAGGCAGCTATGTTCATTATGTTAACCAGTCTAATAAATAAAAATAAAATAAAATAAAATGAATTGCATTGGAGGTGTGTCACTATTTGATGGAACTTTTTTGAAAATCTAGCTTATCTTTCCTAAAGTTTAATCATCTTCAGGAGAAAGTAGGGTATTTTAGGAAAAATACATTTATACAAATACAGTAAATTGCAGAAAAATCACCAAACAAAAAATAAATCCTATGTATTGTATATCAGTGTTTGTGCATGGAAAAGTCACAAAATGCTAACACTAACATCTGCCACAACGGCCTCCTGGACCCCCCACCTGCCCACCAAAGAAAGGAAAACTAATTAGCTTTTAAATATATTGGTTTTGAGTGGTTCATCATTCAGGAATGGGGAGATAAAGAGGCCCAAATGGAGTTTATGGACCAGAATGGAAATAATGGGATGTGGTGGCAAGGCCCAGGGCTTAACAGCACAGAGCACCTTATTAGATCTACCAGATATGATACATGGCTAGAAAGCTATCTAATGAGGCGACTGCTAATAGGAGTCACTGATTTTTCTGATCTATTTTAATAAATATATTATGGGGGCTTTGTAGCACCCCAATAGTTAGGGTTGAGAATGATGATCAATGTTAAACCCCTAACTTTGCAGCTTAATAACTCCGGTGAGCTCAACAGAATAGCCCAAAAAATTGCATGTGCAGTCACACTGCAATAGTCTTATGATGTAGAAAGCTTCCAGATGGATCCTTTTGTGGTTTCCAAGATCTTAATACCCCTTATTTTGTAAGATGGTCACTTTTTTCCTGTACTTAATGTGTTTTTTTTTTGGGGGGGGGTTGCTCTAATGTACAGCCTAGACAGTACTGAAGTTCTAACAAACCTTTCATGGTATACGTTGCCTGTGCCTAGGTAGTTTATTTCAATGGTTTCATGAAAATATATTAAACAAAGTTATAAATTTAAATTTATATAGTTAAATATATATTATAGGGATGTGGTGTGGTAGCACCACTATTGTTTGGGATGTACCCACACTTCTATGTTAAATTCAATATTTTGTACCTTATTAACTTTGGCATTTTTTGATGAAATAGCTCAACAGTTTGGTCATTCTGTCAATATCTCAAGATGTGGAAAGTTTTGTGACAGCATCATGTGTGGTTTATGAGCTATGGAGTGGTAAAAATCAGAAAAATAACACACGTTTTCCCCGTTGGTTAACATGGGATTTTTCCCCTCATCTACAGCCCAGACAGAATGACATTGTTTCTCCAGATTTACAGGGATGCCGGGGTCTGTGCCTAGGATGTGCTTTTGGATAATGTGGTGAAAAGATATCTGACAATTTTTGAATTAAAACAATTTTTGTGATAGCCACTAGACAGGTAGATAAATGAAAACCAAACTGTTAATTGTTAAGGATTTACTGTTCATGCTCAGAGAAATACTGTTTGCGCTGTTCACAGTCTTGTTTTTTTTCCCCTTTAAAAATTTATTTCTAAAGAAATGCTACTTGGTAAGGAATGACCAAGACCTGCATTTAGGTCTCAGTCACATGCTTACTTCCATTATTGTATTATTATTTAAATATTTTGAGGGAAAATTTATCTTTTTGGGGTGAATTCATATCACCCATCACTCACTTAGTTAAGGATCAATCGATCAGAAAATTATCATTCACAGTTCTTTACAGTTCAGGCATTACTGTTCAAACTGAAAAGACTGTGAACAGTAAAAGTCCATGACAGTTCAAACTGTCATAGCTCCCTGATATCCAGTGACACCCCCTACCCGCCACTTTCCATCCCCTGAAGATAAAACAATGTGTCCCTCATAGTCTAGTGGTCCTTCCTGCTCCCCAGTTTGGCAATCACTGTCCACATGTTAAAATTATATTCTGTGGTAGTCCAGTGGTCCCTCCCATTGCCCTGTTCTCCGATCACTTTCCCCATGTAAAAATATGATAATTCCTGGTAGTCCAGTGATCCCTCTCCAGTTCTCCAATAGCCATCCCCATGTCAAACTTATATTTCCTGGTAGTCCAGTTGTCCCTCCCCTCTTCCCTGTACTCCAATCGCCATCCTCAATGTTTTTCTAAGCCTGAATAAAAGGTCCCTCACCAATCAGCCCCTCCATCCCCACCTCCCACTCAGCTCCCACTAACTTACACCCCCAGTTCACCCCCACATGCTCTCACTCACCTGAACAGGTCCCAAGTTCTAGATCCACTTTCTGATCAAAGACATTGCTTGCTGCTGAAACCTGCGATTGCAGTATGAGAAACTAAGGTAAATGTAATTCAATGTATTTCAGTGGGTGTTTCAACTTTTATGCATAACTCTGCTATTTCTTGAAATTTTGTCACCACATTTTCAACATGGTCTTTTGGGGACCCCATCTCATGAACAATATGACTGACATTATGCAAGGTGACTTCATTGTCAGATGGTAAATTCACCTTTTGGTCTGGATTAGAACATTTTCCTGCCACTGTTCATGAGGTGGGGTTACTAGAAGGCTATGCTGAAAATTTGGGGTCAAAAGATGTAAAAATGGCAAAGTTGTGCCCATTCATTGCAATTTTGCTATACACACTCAACATTGGAAATTTTAAATATTTTAACCCATAATTTTCAACATAACCTTCTTATTACTCCACTTCATGTACTGTATGTCACAGCTGTCATTTTTCAAATAATGGTCAAAATGAGTTTTCACACTTGTAGTATGAACCAGCATTGCAGTTGTGAGAAATTATATTTTGATAAGGATTCAAAAATCTTCTGTACCAGGTACATTAGGTGGGGTAGAAATATGGCTATGCTGCCAATTAGGTCACTGTTGTCTTATAAATGGAAGTGCAGGGTCCTTCAACAGCTTCATACATATATGCATCTATGGAGGTATGGGAGCACAGGGATGCTCTCACAAATATGAATACGATTGCTCCATCTCAAAAACTATAGATTGTTAGGAGTGCAGGGCCCAGAGAGTCCTGTGCTCCCACGGGCAAATAAGGCTACAATTACACTATCTCAAAAAGTAAGAAAATTCTTTGCAAAAAACTATGTTAATGCATCAGTTAGGGTTCAGGATAAAGTGATAAAAGTAGGGAAATATGATGTTAGGGTTTCCAACCCTGAAAGCCCTACCCCCACCCCTGAAGTGAATGAGGGGTGGAGTCTTCCTCAGGGTTGTCAACCCTAATGCTCACCCCATTGTATGCACTCATAAAACATACACCCTGTCTTTATCACATCTTAGCATTTCTGTTACTGCAATGAGATAAGTGTCAGGGTTGACAACCCAAAGGAAGACTCCACCCCTCTTACGCTTCAGAGGTGGGGTAGGGATTTTAGGGTTGGAAACCCTAATGTCATATTTCCATACTTTTTATATTATATTCTATGCACACAACTTAATTAATGCATCACTTAGGGTTATTCTACTGTAGCAAAACTGAGGAAATTCGACATTAGGGTTCCCACCCCTTGCACCCCACCCCCAACAGGCATCAGGGTGTGTGTTGGGGTCATCAGCCCTAACTCTTACCCCATCCCATGTGTAAACAAGCTGAGGTGCTGCAGTGTATGAGAATGGGGTGAGAGTTAGGACCGATGACCCCAACGCACACCCCGATGCTTGTTGGTGGGGTGGGTTGGGGGTGAGGTGCAAGGGGCGGGAGAGCCAATGTCAAATTTACTCACTTTTGTCACTGTAGAATAACCCAAACTGGTGCATTAACAAAGTTTTTTGTATTGAATTTCCTTACTTTTTAAGAAAGAATAGAAAAGTAGAAAGTTGCATAAGTTGGTGGGAGCGCGGGGCCCACCAACTTGTAAGTGTCGGGCCACATTACACACCTAATGACTAAAAAGTACATTGACAACACCACAGTCAGCCACCAAACAAATTTTAATGTAGTAGAACAATAGAAAATGCTGTCCGCAAAATGTAAACTGTGCCACACGATATCTCCAAAAAATATATATTGTCCAACACGTAAGCACAGCAATTCACTACAGGACATACCATCACCACCCTCCAAATTTCAAGTGAAAAGACCAAACCATGTCCGAGATATAACATGTCAAAGTTTGAAATTTTAATTCATCAGAGTGGCACAGTTCCACACCTGTTGATATTTAACACACACAATGACTGAAAACTACATCCATGACACTAAGACTAGGTATCCTATCAATTTCAAGCCACCACCACAAGCAAACTGCTGTCCGCAGAAAGTAAACTGCGCCACACCATATCTCTGCCAAAAAAATGTTTCTGACACATAAACACTCTAATTAACATCCACAGGACATGCCGTAAACACCCTCCAAATTTCAAGTAAAAAGACCAAACCATTTCCGAGATATTCAATTTCACAGCTTAGTAAAATATCCCTATCTATTCCATTATACAAAATCTGGCCATCTTGTCTCTATTTTGCGATCAAAGATCGCGATTAAAATACATCACGATCAAGGAATTTGCAGGCTCGTGATCAAAGAATTTGCAGTCTCACAAACAAAGAATTAAAAATCTAATAAATCAAAAATTTGAAGGAATTGCGTAAATCACTGCCATGGTTCGACAGAAAGAGGCCCCCTGAGTAAAATCCACCCTCATTTGACTTCCTAGGGCACCCCTGGGCTGAGAAGATAGACTTTTTAATCTGGCCATCTCGTCCTTCCTCGCGATGCATGATCGCTATCAAAGAATCTCACGATCAAAGAAATTGCAGGCTCGCAATCAAAGAATAAAAAATGGTGAAATGTGATTTGTTCACCGATTTGAAGAGAACCAACAGCATGTCTCAATAGAACAAATCCTCTTGAGCAATACCCACCCTAATTTGTGTCCCTAGCCCACCCCGATCCAAGATATTACTGTTTTTAGGTTGTGATGCAAGATCACGATCAAAGAAACTCACGATCAAAGAATTTGCAGGCTTGCGATCAAAGATAATTAGCGAGCCGCGAATTAAGATTTTAAAAGCTTATAACTCTATTTTGTGACCAATTTGTATGAAACCAAAAGCATGGCTTGATAGATCGGAGCCCCCTGAGTAAAACCCATCCAAGTTTTACTTCAGAAGTGACCCCTGAGCTGAGATATTTGTGTTTTTCCGATTGGAAATTAAAAAACAAGATGGCGGACCTCAAGATCAAAGGATTTTGAAAATTCTCGGTTACAAAGATTCTTGAACCATGAGGCTGCAAATTCTTTGATCGCCAGGTGGGACAAGATGGCCAGAACCCCATTCTTTGTTCTCAAAACATACATATCAATTTTCCCTTTGACTTATAATGGGAACTTAAAAGTGCCATAACTTTTGAATGCCTTAATATTTTTTCACCAAACAAAAAGTGGCATGTTCGGCCACCAAAGCTCTTTCCAATGAGCCATCATGCAGAGTGGCATGCCACACAATGGCCATGCAGGGCCACATCCAAAATCCCCAAAGCCGTTTCCAAAAATGGATAATTTTGCATTTTTCACTGTTTTCATACGCAAAGACTGTAAATCCAACCAAAACACAACTTGGCAAATCAAGAGATCTACCATGACCCACTGCACATGCCAAATTTCTGGCAAATCCTTTTAACGGGTCCAAAGTTAACGCCCAAACTTTTGACTTTAGTATGTAAGTGACCGCTGAACCCTAACTATAGTGGCACAACTGCGCCACTATAATATATATATATATATATATATATATATATATATATATATATATATATATA
Source organism: Neoceratodus forsteri (assembly GCA_016271365.2). Lineage (NCBI taxonomy): Eukaryota > Metazoa > Chordata > Ceratodontiformes > Ceratodontidae > Neoceratodus > Neoceratodus forsteri. Next base: position 106,490,951 of record CM057457.1, read on the forward strand.
TATATATAATATTCATGGAAAAATCATTAAATGCATCAGTTAGGGTTGTTCCACAAGTGACAAAACTGAAGAAATTTGGTGTGGGTTTGAAAGCCCCTTTAGCCAGCCCCCTAACTGGCATCAGGGTGTGCATTGTGGTCATCAGCCCTAACTCTCACCCCATCACATGTGTAAACAAGCTGAGGTATAGGAGAATGGGTTGAGAGTTAGGACCAATGAATCCAATGCACACACCAATGCCGGGTTAAAGTGGCTGGGGCTGCAAGGGGGGTTTTCAACCCTAACACCGAATTTCCTCACTTTTTTCGCTATGGAACAACCCTAACTGATGCATTAATGGAGTTTTTTGCCATGAATTTCCCTTCTTTTTGAGAATGAGGAGTATAAATAATGAATGGAATGTTGTGGTGGGAGTGCGGGCCCCATGTGATTTTTTTGTCAACGGTAACACACATGGTGACAGAAATGTAAATTGTAACAGAAACGATAATAGAAACGCAAGAGCAAACTGACGCCAAAGTGAACAGTAATTCAAACGGAGACGCAAGTGGAAGCGCATGCGGAAACGCAACTGGCAATGCACATGGTCATGGTATCATAATTTGAAATGCAAATGGTAATGGTAACAACAACATAAATGGCAAAGCAAACAGAAATGCAAATGCAATTGCAAGTGCATGTGGAAATGCAAACTGTAACGTGCACGGTAATGGTATTGCAATTGGAAACACAAATGGTAATGGTAACAGCAAGAATAATGCCAAAGGAAACAGAACCGGAAATGCAGACACAAGTGTGAATGGAAAGGCAAACCGTAATGCGCACGGGCACAGTAACGCAATTGGAAATGCAAATGGTAATGGTAACAGCAACAATAACGCCAAAGGAAACAGAAATACAAGCACATACAGAAACGCAAATTGTAACACTCACGGTCATGGTAACACAATTGGAAATGCAAATGGTAACAGTAACAGGAATGATGACACCTAATGAAAGAGAAACACAAACGGAAGTGCATCCGCAAATGCACATGAAAATGCATAAGGTGACGCAAATGTTAACGCAAACACAAACAGTAGTGGAAATGCAAATGGTAACAGTAACAGAAATGCAAGCGCAAATGAAAATGCAAAGGGTAACACAGACGATGGCGTACAGGGGAACGGTAATGCAAACAGGTCAGGAAACGCAAGTGGAAATGCTAAGTGATGGAAGCACGCCCTGGTTGTCCCCAACAGCTGCATAGAGAAACACAGTGAGTGCAAAAAGTGTATGCATAATATAATGATGCTCGGAGAAGAAAATGAGGAGTTGGAATACTAAATTGCTTATATCTCAGGAACCGTATGATGTAGAAGAAAACTTAAAATTTCGTATGAATTACGACTTTCCTGACTAGTTTTGCACTTAGACCCCATTTGGGGGAGCTAAGCATTTTTGTGTCGAAAAGTCCGTATCTCACACTGTTTCCGAGATACGGGCCCTGAAAGGTGCTGTGGATGCCGCAATGTTAGTCTACGGGAAAGATGTAAAATTTGGAGTACCGTAACTTTGCATCCCTTCAATCGTTTGTCACCAAACCAGAAAAAGGCACATCTGTGAGATGTTGACTGCTTTCCCTCCAAATTTCAGCCCAAAAGACCAAACCGTTCTATTTGGAGTAGGGTGGCAAACAATTCCTGTCATTTTGGCCATAATGTTGAAAAGTAGTGTCTTGATTTGCAACACCTTTCTCAAAAAAGTTCGACAGTGTCACAGGTGCGACACTATGTTTTCCAAAAATTTGAAAAACATATTTCTGGGATGTTTAACCCCAAAATAAAGATATGGCTAGCATACTCAGGGCTCGACTAGGTAAACACAAAAAGAATTGTGTGCCTAGAGGGTCCCAAATCTAACTGTCAAGCATTTCTGTGACCACTAATTGAAAAAAAATAGCTGACTCATGACACTACAGGGTCATTTGTGATACTAAAAACTGCATTTGCAACACTGTCGAATATTTTAACTTTTCCCATTGACTATAATGGCAAAATAGTTTTTTTTTTTTTAAATTATAATCTTTATTTCATTTTACTTACTTTTAACAATTGATTGCGTCCATACAGTACATATAAAGTAAACAGGAAGAGGTACTCACTGGGAATTCCACTGCACACACTTATCAATTATTCCAGAGTGAACTTATGAAGAGTTCATACCAGACTGATTAATAACATTAGATATTGTAAGCCAGGGAATCCAAGGCGATCCCGCTCATGGTGGTTCAGGAGGAATGTAGTTCATGCATCAGATACTATATTCCAGAGAGAAATGTAGGAAATTAAATGCATATCCTGCAGTACATTATACAGACATTATGGTTTCTCCTTTATAATCAGGTATAAAAGAGTGGAGAAGGGGGATGGGTGGGGGAGATAGCCCCCCTCGATCCATGCTCGCACTTCTACAGAATCTGTTGGGGTAGACTGGGGGGGGTGAGCTAAGGCACAAACATCTGGTCCTTGAGCATATAATATATAAGCCACCTGTTCCATCTATCACTGAATTTCTCCTGTCTGTTATTTCGGCTATATGTTATTTTTTCCAACTGATAAATTTGTTTAGTGATTGTCCACCAGTCCTTCACAGTTGGGATTCTAGAGGTCAACCAATTTTTTGTGATGGCCTTTTTCCCCGCTGCCAAAAGTATGGCCAAAAGATAGCGGGCTCCTGAGTCCTTAAAGGCTGGAGGAAAAATAGACAGGATAAATACCTGCGGGGTAAGTTGAATTGGCCTATCAAATATTCCCTGCAGCTCTTCCTGAAGTGAATGGATATATGATATTAGCTTAGGGCACGAGAAGATTACATGTGTGAGGTGGGACCTTCCCTCTCCACACAAACGCCAGCATGCAGAGGAGTATCCGGGGGAGTAATGACTTGTAACCTCCGGAGAGTTGAAGTAGCGAGCTAAAAATTTCCAAGAAAACTCCCGCCACTGATGAGAGGCAGACGTACGGGTCACCTGCCGGCAGGCCTGTTCCCAGTGTTCTATTTCTATAGGGCAGTCTAGCTCTTTTTGCCATTTTTGATGTAATTCAGTTATTGACGATGGGTGTGTTGCCATCAGGGAATGGTAGAGGACCGAGATCAGGTATCCCTGACCTGGGCTGCTAAGTAGGTGATGTAACCCAGTGAACAGAGGGGGCCAATGCTCAGGGTCAAGTACCTCGGCCGGGAGTGATTCATAATAGTGTCTTAGTTGTAAGTACCTATAATGGTGGGTGTTAGGTAATCTAAATTTTACTTGGATTTCCCGAAAGGACCAGAGTGTTCCAGAGTTTGTAATTTGAAAGAGGCAATTCAGTCCGTATCTTGTCCATTGACGGGAAACATGGTCCATTCTACCGGGATAAAAGTCTGGGAGTACTGCAATTGGGTGGATTAGCAGAAGGAAGGCGGTGATAGAGAATTGCCATTTGATCTAGTTCCAGATTATCAATCTATGTTGCATTTCTAGGGATAAGACCACAGACCCAGCTTGGTGTCCTGCCCCACGGTAAAGCTTGGATAAATACTCCAAGTCTGGGATTGCTGCCTGTTCAATGTCTGCCCAGTGCGGTTTGTCATTTGACAGCTGCCTTGCCAATATATGCATAAGGTGGGCTGCTTGGTAATAGCAGTAGAGATTAGGAAGGGATAACCCTCCACGGTCTATAGGGCTAGTAAGCAACTTCAGTCTGACTCTCGGCCTACGACTTGCCCAGATGAAGTTAGAGATTGCCCTTTCCCAGTGCCGGAACACAGTCCGTGGCAAGGTGATAGGGATATTATTAAAGAGGTATAGAGCCCTTGGTAGAAAAACCATTCTAATAAGTTCTATCTTCCTTGAGAGACTCAGCGGGAGAACTGCCCAGCTGGCAAGGTCTTCTTTAAGGTGAGTAGTAAAGGGAACAAAGTTAAATTTATAGGCATCCCTCAGGTTCCTGGCTAGATTAATCCCCAAGTATTTTAGCTTCCCTAAGTCCCATTTGCAGGGGAACAGCTCCCAGATGGCCGGGTCAGAAGAGAATTGAAAAGTAAGGATCTCTGTTTTTGAAATATTAACTTTATAGCCTGAAAGATGTCCGAAGGTTTCTAAAATTTTATTAATTTTGGGTAGAGATTCTGCTGGGTTCTGTATGTATAAAAGTACATTGTCCACGTAAAGCGCAATACGGTGCTCTTCTCCAGCCACCTCTATCCCCTGAATGTCCTCTGACTGTCTGACCAGCTGTGCTAGGGGCTCCATAAACAGGGCGAACAAGAGGGGGGAACAGAGGACACCCCTGCCTTGTGCCTCTATAAAGAGTGAAAGGTTTTGAGTGATGTCCTGTGATTCGGACAAAGGCCTTCGGGGACGAATATATATTTGCAATTACCTGAATCAATGCACTGGGCAACCCCACGACCTCTAGAACCGAGTATAAAAATGACCAGTGCTCCCTGTCAAAAGCCTTTTCTGCATCAAGGCTCACCAAGGCCGCAGGGTGTTCCAAGTCATTCATCTTTCGGATTATGTGGTAGGTTCTCTTTATGTTATCCGTAGTAGTACGGCCTCCTTCAAATCTGGTCTGATCCCTATGTACTATCTAAGGGAGCACTGTATCCAGTCTGCGGGCCATTATTCCCATAAATATCTTATAGTCAGTATTCAAAACTGAAATTGGGCGATATGATTCACAAAGTTGGGGATTTTTACCGGGTTTGGGTATAACGGAGATTGTGGCATAGGCCCAGGTAGGGGGTGGGGGATCTCCATCCAGAACCGAGTTACAGGTGTCTAGTAATGTCGGCAAGAGCAATTCTTTAGTGGTTTTATAGAACTCTGTTCCATAGCCATCAGGTCCTGGAGCTTTCATTGTTTTAGCTTGGGCAATAGCTTTAAGTAGTTCCTGGCTTGTAATTGGGCTGAGCAACTGTTCCCCCTGCTCCGAAGTAAGCTTCAGGAGAGCCAGGGGCTGTAGAAATTCTTTTATTTTTCCTGGGGATGCTCAAAATTCTGGGGTGTATAATGTGGAGTTGTACGCCGTGAAGGCTTCTGTTATTTCCGAGATCTTGTTCAGGGGTCTACCCTCAGTTGGGTGTCGGATGGTAGTCATGACTGTGGCTTTCTTCTGCTTCCTTATTTGATAGGCCAAAAGTCTAGAGGCTCTTGGCCCTACCTCATGGTATTTCTGCCTAAGGAAAGTCAAAGCAATTTCTGTCTGTTGCAATGCTAGTCTATCTAGATCCTGTTTAACCTGATTAAGCTGTGAAAGGATCGTATTGTCCCCCTGTTTATGTGCCTCTTGTAAGAAATGCAAAGTTTCTTCCAAGGTGGATTTATGCTGTCTACGGGCTTTAGCTTGAAGTGATGTGTATTTAATGAGGTGGCCCTGAAGTACAGTTTTTATAGTGTCCCATAGAATACCTGGTGGGGTCTCGGGGTCTGTATTGTCTTCCAGGATCTCTGTAATCTTGTCTTTTAAGAAGTCCTTGAAATGTTTAGACTTGAAATGGTAGGGATTTAAACACCACACTGTGGTCCTCCTCTGTAGGCCCAACCTCCAGGAACTGATTATGTGTGCATGATCCGACAGGGAGATATCACCCAATTGGACATCCATCAACAGGTTTAGGTGTTCAATTTGGGTAAACCTTAAATCAATTCTGGAATAGGTACGATGGACTGCTGAATAATGCGTATAGTCATTGGAATGGGGGTGCAGATATCGCCAGATATCTGTCCATCCCACTTCAGATAGAAACCTGCATAGGAACTTCTGCTGGGGGGTTTTCCTTGGAGTATTAAGGCTTGAGGAGTCCCGCTCAGGGTTAGGTAACAAATTGAACTCTCCAGCTAGTAACAATACTCCTTTAATAAACTGCACTATCCTGTCTAGCAGTCCCTTAATTTCAGGTACTGATGAGTCTGGTGGGATGTATATATTTGCTAAAGTAACCTCAGTCTCCCCCAGCCGTCCTCTAAGCAACACCAGCCTGCCCAAGGGGTCCTCCCACTTAGCTTGCATTTGCCAGGGGGTATGTTGTGGGATAATTATTGCCACGCTTCTTCTCCTTCCACCACGGAAAGTTGAAGAATAAAGCTGCCCTTTTGCTATCCTCCCCAGTTTAACGTGTTCAGCGTGACTGAGGTGAGTCTCTTGCAAGTGAATTATATCTGCTTTACATTTTCTTATCTGCGAAAGGACTCTTGTACGCTTAACTGGGGTGGAGAGCCCATTAATATTCCACGATAGTAATCTCACGGGGGTCTCAGCCATATCAAGGTAGAAGCAAGGTAAGGGTTTAATACTAGTGTGCCACATGGATCCCAGGGGGCCCCCCCCATGTTCCCTCCATCAATTGAGAGCGGAAACTAAATAGACACAATCGATAACCTGTATATACAGAGCTATTACAGTAAAGCTTTACTTTAAGATCATACCAAAATAGATTGCCTTTAAACTGGCAATTCAGCAACATCAGAGTAATCAAAGCAGTAATGATTAAATTGAAACCGTGGGTAAACAGAGTGAAAAGCTTATAGCTTACTAGATCCAACTTGGCCCCAGCATTCGCCATTTAAACATCAACTGGATTAACTCAAGTTAACTTCCAAGTGTCGAGAGCCTCCAAGGTTCTCATGTGTGAGGAATTCCTCACTACAGCAAAAGGGGGTATCTACGTTAGAGAGACCCCTAGGCACTCCTAATGCCTGGTCTGAGTAAGGGAAGGGGGGATTGGTCAGTCACACTCCCGAATTCAGCCAAATAGGAAGATGTTTTATTTCACATGGAGAGAGGGCAAGGGAAAAAAAAAAATCCGTGAAGTGTTGGTCTGCTTCTCTTCAGATAGTAGACAAACCAATTGTTCTGTAAATTCTACCTCAATTTGGGATTATAATCCAAATACTAATAGAAGGAGAAAGGTGTACCAATGTGTGGTAATTTTCTATGAAAGGTTAGGGAAGGGAAGGGGGGATGGGGTAGAGTAATACCATTGGTAACTGTGGGATATAACATACCTCAGTGAGGTTTATACCATGAGAGGGGGAGTTTCGTGGGGTGGGGAGGGTCGATGTATATGGCTTATCGGTTACCCGTAGGGGCAAGTTACCCTCAAAGGCAACAGCTGCCCGAAAAGGCTGTGATCAGGAGAAATCACATCAATACATCAGTTGTTCCAGTACTAAGGCAGTTCTAAAGCTTGAATGCCGGCTTCAGACATTAGGCAAGTAACCAAATAGTGTCCAAAAGCCTTTCGGCTGAGAGTTAGTCATTTGCCTGCTGTAACTATAAAAATAAGCTAAAATATGGGATAAAACGATGAGGATTAACCACCATAGGACCTAAAACATGTTTGGGGTGATAATCACTGATGGAAACCACCACTGCATGGGTGTGAGCAAGAGCGGTGACAGACAAACATTCATAAAATAGAGGTAAAAGGGAGGAAAAAAGGGGGAGGGGGAAGGAAGGAGGGGAGAGTTGACAAGGAGCTGGGTAAGGGAATCAGAAGCTAGAAATAAAATAAAATAAAATAAAACTGAGCTTTTAAGAGTAATGAGTGTAAAGTTCAACTTATCTGAGGAGTGGTAAAGTAAGAACCAGGCAGAGAGTAAAGAAGAGGCATAGGATATGCGTAGATGACAGGCAGGCAAGTTCAGATTTGCTTTAGTCACTTGCGGCTCAGGTTCGGCGGGAACCGCCAAATTGAACAACCAAGTATTTAAATCCTTCTAGTGTCCAGCTGAAGAGTCAAGTTTTCAATTTGGATTGCTCTCGCAGGGAGTTGACGATGCTGCGAACTGCCTCCAGCCCTTGACATTTTCTGGCCTCGCACCGACTTGATTGCCAGACCTGTTGCGATAGTTTTGCAGCTAGAGTGTCTTTAGGCGTTTGAGTAGGCGGCTTTTGAATCTCAACTTGGTATTTTTGGAGGCCTTCAGCCGCTTCTTCAACCGAGGAGTAAGTAAGTTACCCATCCGGATGGAATACAATCAGCTTGGCCGGGTAGGGGGTCCGAAAGTGCAGACCTACTGACTTTAGTGCTTTTAGTATAGGAATGTATGCTTTTCGTCTAGCCATTAATTCGGGCGCGTAGTCATTTCCAAAAAACAATCGTTGTCCCTTATAGTTGAGCAGACCTTTTTTCCAGGCTGTATGCAGGGTGAGCTCTTTTTTCTGGAAGCGCAAGAAACGGACCAATATGGCTCGTGGTCTGGAATCAGGGGAGACTCGGTCCCAAAGTGCGGTGCACTCTCTCGAATTCCAGGGTGGATTCAGCCGTGAGGTCTAGTAGTTTCCGCAAAAGGTGAAGCACAAACTTACGGGGATCGTTCCCCTCCTCACCCTCTGGAATCCCCGAGATCCTAATATTATTGCGGCAGTTGTGGCTTTCGGTGTCTTCGGCTCGTTCCTGCAATGCTTGGATATTTTGATTTAGTTATGCTATGGCCTGCTCCGCTCTATCAATTCTGGTGTCCGAATCAGTTGTATGCTGCTCCAGTTCTTCTTGTTTCTTTTCTAGCTTCCCTATGTCAGTTCTAAGGGCAGCCGTGGTGGTTCTAATCTCATTTTGGAAGTCCCGGAGTTCCGAGAGGACCTGCGTCATCTGCCTTTGCAGTGTAGTCAGAGGGGGCTGGCCGGATGGTCCTCCACTCCTTTGCGAGGTGGTTGAGGCCTGTGAAATCTCGCTGCCTGAGTCAGACAATCCGCCCTCATCCAGAGATGTAGATGATTTTTTTCCCTGCCTTCTCCCCGCGTTTCATTATAATAACACCTCCTGGTGTAGTATGAACTAGAATCTTTAATTATTTAGCAGCCAAAATGGAGGTTTTGTTTGCTGAAGAGAGAGCTCACATAATTAGGCTTGCATCGGGAGGGTGACGTCACCGGAAGTCCGAAAATAGTTTTTTAAATAACTTTTGAACCGTTCAATATTTTTTCACAAATTCTTCAAAAGACACATTGGGCACCCCAGCCGCATGTTCCCTGAAGTTTTTGGACTGGTTGTGCAAACTGTACGACCTGTAGGCGTGAGCAAAGAATGCACAAAAAAATGTAAATGCGCCCCTGAATGTCGCTTAATAACCCCACAGCTATATATCCAACCAGTACTAAAGTTAGCAGATCTCAAGATCTATGGTTACACCCTGTGCCTGCCAATTTGTAGGCAAATCCAATGAACAGTGGCAAAGTTATTAAGGTGCAAAGTTTTACCAATTATCCTTCAATGGGGAACTCAACCCTAACTATATATACATATATATATATATATATATATATATATATATATTAGGTCAGCAATTTCTCTCAATGTACTGACCAGGTTGATAATTTCCATAACAACCAGCTGGTTGTTATGACATTCATAGAGCCATGCCAGTCAAACTATGCTGCTGCCTCATTGGCCAACATTCTATATGTGGGCAGGGTCAAACAGTCTCACAAACTGCTGGAGAAAAATTGCTGGTCTGTTATTATAAAAATAAAAAGATGGGAGGAGTTTTCATATAAGAATTTAATGTACACCCTTGTTGTGGGATGCTTTGATTGACAACCTCGGGCTTCACACCGGGTTTAGTAGCATCCCACAACTCGGTGTGCATTAAATTATCATATCAAACCCTTCCCCATCCATTATTCTCTCTCTCTCTCTCTCTATATATATATATATATATATATATATATATATATATATATATATATATATATATATATATATATATAATGTATATATATATATATATATATATATATATTATATATATGATGGTAGCACAGCAGTGCTACTATAGTTAGGGTTGAGTAGCCCTATTAAGGTTACAGGGTCAAATTTTGCACCTTAATAACTTTGCCACCGTTCAACTGATTTGTCTGAAATTTGGAAAGCACGATCAAGAACCATACATCTTGAGATCTGTCAACTTTTGCAGTGGTCTGATATAAAGCTGCGGAGTTATTAAGTGAGATCTGCGTGGGAGTTTATGGTTTTTGAGTATTCTTTGCTCGCGCCTACAGGTCGCATGGTTTGCACGACTGGTCTGAAACTTCAAGGAACCTGTGGCTGGGGTCCCTGATGTGCCTTTAGAAGAGTTCATGAAAAAATATTAAATGGTTCAAAAGCTATTCAAAAAATAAGTTCCCATTATAAGTCAATGGGAAAAGTTAACAAAAAGTTTGACAGTGTCACAAATGTACTTTTTAGTGTCGCAGATGGCCCTAGTAGCGTTGCAAATCTGCCATTTTGTTTTCAGTTCCTGATCAGAAAAATGCTTGGCATTTAAAATTGGGACCATCTAGGGACACAATTCTTTTTGTGTTTACCTAGTCGAGCCCTGAGGAAGCTAGCCATGTCTTTATTTTGGGGTTAAACACCCCAGAAATATGTTTTTCACATTTTTTTAAAAAGTAGTGTCACACTCATGACGCTTTCGTGATTTCATTTGCGAAAGTGTCATGGTTTGCGACACTATTTTTCAACACTATGCCCAAAATAACAGGAATTCTTTGCCACCCTGCTACAAAAGAATGGTTTGTTCTATTGGGCTGAAATTTGGAGGGAAGGCAGCCATCATGCCACAGATGGTGAATAAATATTGGAGGGCTGCAAAGTTATGGCACTCCGAAGTTGACATTTTTTCCCATAGGATAACATTATGGCATCCTCCACATTACAGGACTTCTTTGCCACCCTGCTGCAAAATAATGCTTTGGTCTTTTGGGCTGAAATTTGGCAGGAAGAAAGCCAACATCCCACAGATGTGCCTTTTGGAGGTTTGGTGAAAAAATATTGCAGGGCGGCACAGTAACGGCACTCCGAATCTGATGCTTTTTCCCATTGGATAACATTATGGCGTCCGTCGTGCCTTTCGGGGCCCGTATCTCAGAAACAGTGCGAAATGCAGACTTTTCATTGCAAAAATGCTTAGACCCCCAAACAGAGGCTAAGTGCAAAACTAGCCAGGAAAGTCATAATTCATTTGAATTTACATTTTTTTCTACATCGTATGGTTCCTGAGATATAAGTAATTTAGTATTACAAGTCCTCATTTTCTACTCCGAGGTCCATTGTTATGTATACATTCTTTGTTTTCACTGTGTTTTTCAATGCAGTTTTTGGGGAAAAGAAGGGTTTGCCCTTTCGTTACTGTGCCAGTTAGCATTTCCAGTTGCGTTTCTGTTACTGTTCATGGCACCGTTCCCGTCTAAGCCACCGTGTGCATTATGGTTTGCATTTTCACTTGCACTTACGTTTGCGTTTCTGTGTCGTTTGGTGTTATTGTTGCTGTTACCATTACCAGTTGCATTTACAATTGCAGTACCATGCCCATGCATTACGGTTTGCGTTTCAGTACGCACTTGCATTTCTGCTTGTGTTTCTGTTTCCTTTGGCATTATTGTTGCTGTCACTGTTACCATTTGTGTTTACAATCATGGTACCATGATGGTGCGCGTAACTGTTTGCGTTTCTGTACTTGCTTGCATTTGTGTTTGCATTTCTCTTTCCTTTGGTGTTATTGTTGCTGTTACCATTACCATTTGCATTTACAATTGTGGTTCCGTGACCATGTGCATGTTACAGTTTGCATTTCCGTACATGCTTCTGTTCCTGTTTCTGTTTCCTTTGGCATTATTCTTCATGTTAACTTTAACATTTGTGTTTACTACTGTGGTACCGTGCCCGTGGGCATTACAGTTTGCGTTTCTGTACATGCTTCTGTTCCCGTTTCCATTTCTGTTTCCTTTGGCATTATTCTTCATGTTAACTTTACCATTTGCATTTACAATTGTGGTACCGTGCCTGTGCGCATTACAGTTTGCATTTACATGCGCGCTTCCATTTGCGTTTCCGTTCCTGTTCCCTTTGCCGTTCTTTTTTCTGTAACACTTAAAATTTGCATTTAAATATCGGTGCCATTACTGTGCATGTTACCAGTTGCATTTTCGTACATGCTTGCATGTCCGTTTGCATCACTGTTTGCTTCCCCATCACTTTGCGCTTGCGTTTCTATTAACATTTGCTTTAACATTTATGTTTGCGTTACCACCTGCGTAACTGTTGGCACTTGCGTTTGCATTGCTGTTCCTGTTACTACGTGACAAGACATCACGTGGTGCCAAAGGGGCCCTGCGCTCCCGCCACCACATTACATTCACTATTTATCATCCTCATTCTCAAAAAGAAGAGAAATTAGAGGCAAACAACTCCATTTAATGCATCAGTTAGGGTTGTTCCACAGCAACAAAAATTAGGAAATTTGGAGTTAGGGTTGAAAGCTTCCCTTGGACCTCCCCAGCCCACTCCTCAACTGGCATCGGGATGCATGTTGGGGTCGACAGTCCTAGCTCTCACCCCATTCTCCTACACCTCAGCTTCTTTACATGTGTGATGTGGTGAGAGTTAGGGCTGATGACCCCAATGCACACCCCAATGCTGGTTGGGGGATGGGCTTGGGGTCCAAGGGGGGCTTTCAACCCTAACACTGAATTTTCATGCTTTTGTTGCTGTGGAACAACCCTAACTGATGCATTAAATGGAGTTTTTTGCCTCTAGTATATATATATATATATATATATATATATATATATATATATAAAGTTTGGTTTTCAATAGCTGTCTAGTGTGAACCAAAACCTTTTTTTTGCTTTGTGACACAGTTTGTGGTTCACGCCACTTAGATGTGAAACAAAAACGTTATTCACAGACCAATTTTTTTTTTTTTTGGTTCATGATGGCTGTCATCTTGTTTCTTATTTTGGTTGCCACAAAGACATGAAAACACATATAAACGTACACTTTGAAAAAACCAAAAACATGAACCATGCCAAAGGTATCCACCTAAGGAAAATTCTGATATTTGTTTTTTCCAAAATGTACAAGAAATATTATTTTCAGACTTTAGGATTGTCCTCGTGTGATTTTCAATTGATCAGACTTTCTATGGATCAAACTGAAATTGTCAGCTAATGAACTGAACATTTTGGTGTGAACTCCAAATTTTTCATTTTGAACTGAAGTAGTCCTCAGTAGTGCAGTTACTGCCAGCAGGCAAAAATGTTTCTTGACCCCAAACCAAAGTCCTCTTTGTTCTATTACTCTCATTCCAAATCTCAGCCTTCACTTACATGTTCCGAGAAACCATAACATGAAGATAAGTAATCTATTTTGCATAGGGCTCAGAAAGCCTTGCACCTCTGCACCCTTAGCTGCATGGATGTGTAGGCCTACTAGCACTGTGCTACTGTAGCCAGAATTAATTTTGGTCCTACCCATCTACATATGTAGCTATGTGGAAACACAGGGGTCTGAGTGCCCTGTGGTTCTACAGACCCCCAGACAGTCCCACAAATTGTTTGCATTCATAGCTAGCAGGCAGATAGACACTTCAACTTGCATACATACTCTGCTCTTAGTGCTGGGCCCAGAGTGCCCTGTAAATCTATATCTGTGATGAAGGGACTTGTGTAAATGAGGACACAATTCCACTATCTCAAATGAAAAGGAAATTCATTGCAAAAAACTGTGTTAATTCACCAGTTAGGGTTCAACTTACCACAAAGATAGGGAAATGTGATGTTAGGGTTTCCAACCGTACCTCCCTATCCTGATAAGCAGCAAAAGGATAAGACCATAGAAGCAACTACAGACACCCATTATCAGATAATACAAACAACATACTGTGGGCTCGATTTTAAATTGGCCACTAGTTCAGCACATGGTGCACCAATTTATAGGTGCAACAAACTACAGGTGCCTCAGGGACCCTGCACCCTGTTCTGGAAAAAAAGGGGTCCTTGCAGCAAACTCCAGAGAGCTGCTGTAGTTGCAGTGTTGCAAAAAACCTTTGGCACATCCCAGGAGTTTTGAAGAGTCCCATCATGCTGACCAAGCCTGGTGCAACCACAAAGTTAGGTGGGGAGAAGATGCCTGAAATGTCAGGACTGTGGCAGAGGGACCAGTGCAGGTGGCATCAGAGACAACGGGGGCACAGTGGCAGTGACAGGGTTCAGAAGTGGCACCCAGGAGAGGTGCCATGGCCACTGTGACAGAGCTGCTAGGTCCAGATACACCAAGATAGGCAAAGATGGACCCTGTCCTAGATCCCCAGGTAGCAACAACCCTGGCACTTCCTCATAGGTAACGCAGTCCCCAACATTGTGGTCAGCATCAGCCTGACTCCTTGTGGTTGCTGTTTAACAGGGTAATGTTGCAGCATCTGCTGGACATCCTGTCCACAGACTATACCTCATACCCCACAGCCAATGCCACCCACCACATGCTGAGGACTGTGTCACCTATGGGGCAGTTGCCAAGGCAGTTGTCACCTGGGGGTCTGGGACAGGGTCTGTCCATGCCTACCTTGGTATACCAGGGACTAACGACTCTGTCTCTCTGGCCATGGCACCTCCAAGGAGGTGCCACCTCAGAATACTGACACTTTCACCTTGTCCCCATTGCCCCATTGCCCACTATTGCACCCCCACTGGTCCCTCTGCCCCAAGTCCTGACCTTGCAGGATCCCCCCACTCACCTCCATCCATGCCAGTGGTGCAGAGCCCCTAGACCAGCTCATGGCTGTTCTAACCTTAGCCCCCTCTTGCAACCACATGGTACTTCAAAAATCCCAAATAAGGAGACGGTGCAGCTGCAAGCTCCCTTGTGACCTGCTGCACTGACCTGTCTGCCACAGATGTGCACAGGGTGGATTTAGCATAAGGCATCCCAATTTTGACACAGCCTACATTTGAAAATTGGGATTGCCACAAAATTTCACACAAAGTGCCACTTATAACACTTCATTTTGGCTCAGGCACCTTGCGCCAAATGTCTGCTTCAGAAAATTGAGCTCCCTGTTTCCAGATTACACAAATGGAGTAACACTGATGTGATGTCTTTTGGGCCCTATGTGAAGAAAGATCACATCTGATGTCATGTGCTCATGGAATCAGTTTTGAATTAGGGTTGACAGCCAGAAGGAAGTCCCCACCACTGATTTGCCAAGGCTCCATAGACCCAAAACCCAAATGTTTTTCCATTTTGATGCTTGTGGGGCTAGGGAGTTAGGGTTGAAAACCCTAATGCCATATTCCCCTACTTTTATGGCATTAGGTTTAACCCTACTAGTGCTTTAACACAGTGTTTTGTAATGAATATATACTATAGGTGGACAGCAGTGCACCTATAGTTATGGTTGAGTAGGCTGTTTGATGTTAAACACCCATTTTTGCACCTTTATAACTTTGGTGTCATTTGAGAAAATTGCTCAAACTTTGGCATGCATGATCAGGCTGTTAGAGTCTCAAGTTTTCAAAATTTTAG
Organism: Neoceratodus forsteri; assembly: GCA_016271365.2. Classification (NCBI taxonomy): domain Eukaryota; kingdom Metazoa; phylum Chordata; order Ceratodontiformes; family Ceratodontidae; genus Neoceratodus; species Neoceratodus forsteri. Next base: position 106,506,284 of record CM057457.1, read on the forward strand.
AGATGGCAACGTGTTTGGTTCTTAAGATACAGAGCAACAAAAATAGAGAAAAAACCCTATACTTAACATTGCATGTTTTTGTTCTCTCCTACATCCTACAAGGTGTGGAATTTTTCTAGGAAATACTCAGGGTTGAAGTGGCATGTGTCAATGGTCTGCCTTTGGAAGGTTTCCTGAAAAAATATTATAGGGATTCAGAGATATAAGGATTTTTGAATAACTGATAAATGTGAATGGTTAAAAAAAAATGATGAAGCACACTTATTTTCATGATTTACTTGTCCTGTGGGGAAAAATATATGATTGTGTGGAAAAAAATACCAATTGTTTTGAAAATATACCTGTCGTGACATGTGTCATTTTCTTTTCTTTAACCTCACAAACATTGACTATACATTAAAATTATATATTAAGCTGGCTCAGTGGCATAGAGGGTTGAGGCACTGGTGCCTTACCTCAAACCACGCCGGCAACCCCGGGTTCAGGAATGGACTCGGGATTCCGGGGAGTGGCAGGGGAAGGAGAGGACTGAGCATCTGTAGGACTGCTCTCCTCTCCTGGGGTGGGCTGTGGGTCGAAGTCGTGCTGCAGAGGCCTCTGGTAGAGACCAAGAGCTCTGCAGATGCAAGTAAGAGGGAACAGCAGAAAAGTGGAAAATCCACTTTGCGACTGACGGGATGAAGGTTGCCGGTCCACCACTGCTGCTGATGCCCTGAAGGAGACCATTCACCTCAGCAGCATCCTGGGGACAAGTATGTGGGCTAGGTGCCCCCCGGTGCCTTCCCCCTTGGAGGAAAGGGACCCGCCTGATGAAGGGTGACATCCGGGTTACTCAAGGGATGGCTGCGATTTGAGGTTGGATGTCTCAGGAAGGGACAGGTGGAGCAGATGGGACCTAGGTAACCTGAAGGAGTGGTGGATCACTAGACAAGTAGGGGAGAAAATAAATAAGACAAAAAAATTATATATTTTCAAAAAAATAGACCTGTTTGACTGGATTCTGGTGTTTGTGTTTGAAATTTGCCCTGAAAATACCTTTTCTGTGCACTCCAAAACCCAAGGTGTCCAACTTAGTGACAGGAGCTATTCACCCACATTCTCCGATGACAACAGTTGGGCTTCCTTGAAAACTGAAGCTGCAGCTGGACTCATGCTTCCAGCTTCAATTCAAGCAGTGAGTCGATGATGCCCTGCTCTCTCTTTCTCTCTGTCTCCCTCTCTTTGTCTGTCTGTCTGTCTGTCTGTCTGTCTATCTATCTGTCTATCTATCTGTCTGTCTGTCTGTCTGTCTGTCTATCTATCTATCTATCTATCTATCTATCTGTCTGTCTTTTTGTCTGTCTGTCTGTCTTTTTGTCTATCTATCTATCTATCTATCTATCTATCTATCTATCTATCTATCTATCTATCTATCTATCTATCTATCTGTCTACCTGTCTATCTATCTATCTATCTATCTATCTATCTATCTATCTATCTATCTATCTATCTATCTATCTATCTATCTATCTATCTACCTGTCTGTTTGTCTGTCTTTTTGTCTGTTCATCTATCTATCTATCTATCTATCTATCTATCTATCTATCTATCTATTTTATTATTTTTTTAAATAGACTGGGTTGCCTATCACTGGTACTGCCTATTCCACCCACCACCCTTTCAGGTCACCCACTCTTCCCTATATTTATATATTATTAAAAATATTATATTAGTGGACGCTGGTGCCCACCCCTGGCACCACTCATTTTAAACTCATTTTGGGCTGGCAGTATAGCCTAGAGGTTAGAGGAATGAGGTGTGAACAAGCTTGGTACATCCAGCAGACCAGACCTGAGTTTGATTCTCACAACCTCCACTTGCATACTGTGTGACTCTGAGCAAGTCACTTAACCGCCCAGCGTTCCCAGGTCACCCCTGAAAACAAGCATTTGTGCCTAGTGGGCCTTACCCAGTTACCAAAGACTAAAATAAAATAAAAATAAATAAAATTAACCCTTTTACAGGTCATCACCCCCTTTCTCACTCTATATGTGGTGCTGTACCAGGGTGCCCAACCTCAGTGCCATGAAACACTAGCCTGACACTGGGGTGCCTAATCCTCAGTATTAGAATATCACCTGAAATATTGAAAACCAGTATTCAAGTTTTTTTAAACTTGTGAAAAAGAAAACAGTCCCTCACCAATCTCACACACACATCCACTCCACTCTGTCCTCCCACTCAGCACTCACCACCGCACACACTCCACTTACCCTCACTCACCTCAGCATGTCCCATGGTGTAGATTCATGTTGCGATCAAAGACACGTCTTGCTGTTGGAATCGTCAGCTGCAATATAAGAAATTAAGGAAGTGCAGTATAATGTATTTCAGTGGGGGGTTTAACTTTGATTCATAACTTTGTCACTTTTACATATTTTTTACTCCAAATTTCCAACATGGCCTTTTTGGGACCCAACCTCATTACCAATGGTGGTGCAATTATGTAAATCTGGCCCAAAAGCCAATTTTGTGGGTGCTTTACAAAATCATCTTTCAGGCAGGATTTAAAAAATTTCACCACCCTTGTTCATGAGGAGGGATTATAAGAAAGTTAAGTTGAAAATTTGGACTCGAAATATTCAAAAATGACAGTTATGAGCATATGCTAAAATCTTTCTATGCTCACTCATAACTTTACTAATTTTAAACATTTGGACCCCAAATTTTCAACATGGTAACATTTTTTTTACACTGGCTCATGAAAATGACAGATGTCATTTTCAAATCCTGGTGAAAATTTGTTTTTGCACCTGTGGCATGGAAATATTTTTTGGCACTGATTTGAAGATTTTCATCTACCGGGTACATGATGTGAAGAAATAGGAAGTCTATGCTGAAAATTTGGTGTACAAATATGGTAAAATGCCAGCTTATGAGTGAACATTGCAGTATTTCAATTTTCACTCATAACTTCACTAATTTTCAATGTATTGACTACAAACTTTCAACATAGCCATTTTTCCAGACCACCTCATAAACATGATATGAGTCATTTCTTAAATCCTGGATGAGTTGTGTTTTTGCACTTCTGGTGCAAAATCACATTTTGGCAAATATATTATTAATGCAACAAGTCATGTTTAGAACGGGAGCCATAAAATGACTTCAAAACTTCAAAATTTAGGGTCAAAATTAAAAAATATGTATACATTCTTTGCAAAAAGATCTGTGTTAATGCAACATTTAGGGTTCAGTCTAAAGCAACAAAAGTAAGGGAATCTGATTTTAGAGTTCCCAACCCTAAATCTCACCCTGAAGCAAATCAGGAGTGCAGTCTTCCTTGGGGCTGTCAACCGTAATGCTCATCCCATTCTATACACTCCTGACACATAGACACCTGTGTCCATCACATCAGAGCTTTCTTTCTACCACAATGGGGTGAGCTTTAGGGTTGACAACCCCAAAGAAGACTGCACCTCTAATTTGGTTCAGGGTGGGGGTGGGGTTTTACTGTTGTAAACCCTAAAACCACATTTCCCTACTTTTGTTACTTTAGACTGAACCCTATTTATTTATTTAAAATGTTGGTAAAAAGGAGAGGTACACTGAGCTGAAGCTCATTTCCAGGTACGACCCAGGAGAAAAGGAGAGGCAAACTGAGCTAAAGCTTGTTTCCAGGTACAAATTGGGGGAAAAGGGGGGTGGAAACAAATTTAAACAGAACTGTTTACGATATAAATATGGCATGCAAGTAATAAAAATTAAAATGTTATAAATAAATGATGTGTTGTCAAATAATGCAAAAGATTTGTATCACAGAATTAGCATAGTACAGTAGCAGCCACAGACACTGCCAGCTATTTCCCAAAATTTCTGTGATATTTCTAGAAATATCTCCTGCTTTCTGCATTTCCACAGTAGGGGCAGCAGAGAGAAACTCTTCAGAAATTTCATGAAATATCTGGAAATAACTGGCAGTGTCTTTGGCTACTACTGTAGCCAGCTGTAAAGAAGAAACTATGGGAGGAATGAAGGGAGGGAAAGATCAAGGGAGGGTGAGATGTAGATAGCTGTAGGCATCAGGAGAACAGAGGGTTGGGTAAAGTGGAGTGCGGAAGGAGGAAACAAGTCAAGAAATGTGAGGGAAGGGGAAAGCCTCAACAACCTATCCGCTGGGATGAGGAATGGCATTGGCAAGAGGGAGGTGGGAATGCCTAAGGATATGTTTTAAAGTGTGCAAGGGAGAAGATAAATGAAGGGAGCATGGAAAAGAATTTCAGAGGTAGGGAAGATGATGAAAGAAGATTGCCTGACCCAAATTGGAGTGAGGACGGGGGAGGGAGATGGTATGGGAGTCTCTGGTTCTTAGTTGATAAGAGGAGGGAGATGATCAGTAGAGGAAAGAGGAGAGGAAAGAGGGGAGAGACCAAACTGAAATTTGAAATAAAGGTAGTGGCATGGTGCTGGCAGCATAAGGAAAGTGAGGGAACAGTGGTGCATATGGGGGAAGAATTGGAGGCAAAGTGGCAAAAAGTGTTAAAAATATAGTCTAGTCTGGAGAGGGATGTGGCAGGGGCGAACCTGAAAACTACATCAGCATAATCAAATACAGGTAAGATCATTTTGGAAAGGAGCTCTTGGTGGACAATGGGGGAGAGAGGGACTCTTTATTCCTGTACATGGCTCCTAGCTTAAGATGGAGTTTGGTGTGGATGTAGATGATGTGTGAGGGGAATTTGAGATGGCTGTCCAGCCAGATGCCAAGATATTTAAAGGCAGGGACCACATCAAGAGAGTGGCCTTCAAGGGTCAAAAAGGAAGGGGAATGGGAAAGTTTGGCTAGTTTTTGAGCAGTACCAAAAGTCATGGACACAGTTTTCTTGGTGCTAACCTTGAGCTGATTTTCCTGGAACTAGCATAACATATTCAAGAAGTCATTCTGCAGCTGACAGACCAGAGATGTGAGGGACCAGAGATGTAGAGTACTGTGTCATTAGCATGCATGTGAAAGGGGGAGAGAGACACAGAAAGCTGGAAATTCATTAAGAATGATTTAAGAAAGGATTAGGCTCAGAATGGAGCCTTGAGGGACACCCGCTTGAATGATAAGGGGAAGACAGGGGGCACCTGCTTAAACACACTGTATGGCCCATAACATATGATTTAAACCAATCCATGGCATGGGTGGTGAGACCAATCAAGTGGAATTTGGATAGAAGAAGAAGAAGGGACATGGAGTCAAAAGCTTTGGCTAGGTTGATGAATATAGCAGGAGTGAAGTGGCCATGGTCCATACTGGTGAGAATTGTAACAGTGACATGGAGGAGGGAAGAGACAGTAGAATGACTTTTCCAGAAGCCAGACAGAAATGGTGAGAGGAAGTCTGAGGACTTAATAAAATCAGAAAGTCTAGAACAGACAAAGGACTCCTGCAATTTAGTCAGGAAGTGGAGAAGGGATATAGGCCTTTAATTGCCAGTAGTATTAGGGTCACTATGCATTAACAGAATTTCCTTACTTTTTGAGATAGTATAGTTGTATCCTCTTTAGCCTGTGGGAGTGCAGGGCTCACAGGGCCCTGCACTCCCATCCTTCCTTAGATGTGTACATGCATGTTTCTGTGAAAACACAAGTCCCAGAGGGCCCTGAGCTTGCATGTGTAGCAAAACAGCAACCAAATTGTTAGCATAGCCTTTTTATTACCCCACCTCATGCACCCAGTACTGGAAATGTTCAAATCCCTCCAAAACATCATTCAGCAGCATTGAAACTTCATTCTGTGCCATTGGTGTGAAAACTAATTTTGACCAGGTTTGAAAAATGACAGCTGTCTTGATCATGAGGTGGTGTAAAAAATGGCTATGCTAAAAATTTGAGTCAAAATATTTAAAATTACCAAAGTTATGAACAAGCATAATCAAATTTCAACATATGCTCATAACGTTGCCTTTTTTTACATATTTTGACCCTAACTTTTCAACATAGATTTCTTATGACTCCACTTCATGAACAAGGGTGGTGAAAAGTTTCAAATCCTGCCTAAAAGGTGATTTCACCGAGTGACCACAAAATCACCTTTTAGGTTTACTTTGCTTAATTCCACCACATTTGGTCATGAGGTGGGATTCCAAAAAGGCCATGTTGAAAATTTGAGGTCAAAATATGCAAAAATGACAAAGTCATGAATAAATGTTCAAAATCCAACTGCCATACATTTAACTACACTTACATTAGTTTCTCATGTTGCAGTTAGTGGTTCCAGTAGCAAGATGTGTCTTTGATGGGAGACTGGATCTTTCCCTGTGACCTGTTCAGGTGATTGAGGGTTTGTGGGGGTGTACTTGGGGGTGTGGATAGTGGGTGCTGAATGGGAAATGGGGGTGGGGTGTCAAATCAGCAAGTGACCATTTTCTTTTTTGCAGGTTAAAAGTAAACAGAAAAACACTGAGGGATAGTTGTCTTTATTTCAGATAGAGATGGTGATCTAAAGGTGGGGGTGCCACTAGACACTGGATAAAGACACAGACTTAATGGGGACGTGATTTGATGCTGGGGAATGCCACTAGACACCAGGGACAGACAACAACATTACAGGGCTGGTGATCAAAGGGTGGGGGGGTGCCATTAGACACTAGGGAAGCACAAAAACATTACAGGGATGACGATCGGATGGTAGGGAATGCCACAAGACAACAGAGAAATAAAAAAATATTATGGAGATGTTGATCAGAGGTGGGAGTGCCACTAGACACCAGGGAAAAACCTGCAACCTTATGGGTGCATTGATCGAAGGGTGGGTGGGTGCCACTAGACACCAGGGAAAGACATAAACTTAATGAGGACAGTAATTGGAGGGTGGGGGGTGCCACTAGGCACCAGGGAAATGCATAAACTTAATGGGGGCTGTAATCAGATGGTGAGGGTGCCACTAGACACCAGGGATATATAAAAACATTACAGGGACAGCAGTTGGAGGGTGGGGGCATGCCTCTAGATGCCAGGGAAAAAGAGCGAGTTATGATTTCATAAACTTCTTCTGTTATTCTAAGAACTTCATAATATTTAACATTTGTGCTTTTTATTTAGCCTCATCATATTTGGGGGTGGGGGTATGTGTTATTCTAGCAATATTCATTAAGACCTTTAGTTTGATATACAGATTGTCCCAACACTGTAAATATCAAACAATTTATGGCTTGTTGAAATATAAATGTGTATTAAAAAAAAAGTTCAAAATCGTTTTCAGTATGATGGGATCCTTTTTTATATGATTGAAAAAGGCCATATGAAACAAGTGGAAGTGAGTCATGAAAAAGGATGTAAAAAAAAAAGCATTTGGGGGTCATTTTTACAAAAAAATTAAATGCAGAATTTACCTAACAGGATCACGATGAACAAGAAGCATGTATTGGTATCTCTGCAGCATGTCATTTTTGTAGGTTTTGAAATTATTTTTATTTTGACAAAAACAGAAACAAGATGGTGGAAAACAAAAAAGGATTTCTTTCTCATGGAAAATGATTGGCCCAATATAAACAGAATAATTTTTCATATGGACCCAATTCTTTTTTCTTTCCAAGCAACTATCCTGAAGTGCCTACTGAGCATGCTCAGAAGCAAAATTTTAAAATGTAATAATTTTTAAATGGATTAATATTTTGTCACCAAACTAGTGAATGGCACATCTGTGGGCTACATCCTTTCTACAATGGAAATTCCAGACCAGAATTTCAAACCACCTTGGATCAAGGTGATGACAAAAAAAATCAGTGATTTTTTACATTTTTTCACTATCTCTATCTTGGAATCTGCACATTTGACCACAAGAAAACATGGCAGATCAAGAAATCTATCCCACAAAACCCTGCATGCAATATTTCATGCAGATCTGTTAAATAGTTGTGAAGATATTACTGTTCAAACTATGAGATTTAACATAGAAACCCATGACCAACCATAAATATAGTGTCACGGCTACGACACTATAATATATAGAATTGCTAAAAAACAGTGGGCCCAATTCTTAAAGACAAACAAAAGTACTTAGGGTGCATCAGATGTACAATGCTTGAAGCCCCGGATTATTGGCAATGCACCTTATTCTATAAGGAATGCACCATACACCAGATGCAGCACACATGGCTTAAATAAATAGTGTAGGCAACGTGCAAGATGCAGGTAGTGTCTAAACACAAGGGGTGGAGGTCTAGCCGAACCACGGAGGATGCAGCAAGAAGAGAGAGGGCAGCCAACCCCAGGGACATTGAGGAAGAAAATTGGGCACACCAGGAAAAAGAACTTCACAGACCAGGAAACAGACATCCTCCTGGATGCAATAGAGGCCCAGGTAGATGTAATTTGTGGCAGGAGGACAAGAGCATGTGGGGCAATGGTGCAAGGCCCTGACCAGTGTCTGACACTCAAAAGGTGGACCTGCTACTGTTCCGGGAAGGGGACCAGAAGATGCAGGCAAAGCTGCAGGAGGCATGGGATGAGGTAGCCAGACTAGTGAATGCAGTGGCACCCAGCAAGTGCAGTGTGAGGGAGTTGCAGAAGCAGCACTGTGACATCAAGCACCATGCCAAGGAGAAGGCAGCCCACAACAGGTGCTGCACAATGGCAATGGGAGGAGGACCCACACAACCACCGCCCCTCAGCAGATATGAGGAACGTGTAGTGACAGAGATCAGCATGCGCAGCATACAGGGAGACACAGAGCTAGACCTATATCGGCAACAACATGCACAAGGTAAGCACCAGGCATGCATGTGGTGGATGCCACCATGGTGCAGACAGCCAATGTGGCACCACCAGTGGAGGCCGATGCACCACAGGGGCACCAGGGTCCCACAATGAACAGGGACCTGGGGAAGGTGTAGAGGGAGACAATGTGGCCTGGTTCCCCATGCAGATGCAGGAGATGCAGGAGGTGACCCCTCCACTGGTCACCACAGGCTGGACATACACCGAGGCACTGGACACATACCAGCATGTGGGCAACTGAGGTAATGCACTGTGCACATCTGTCTGTATACCCAGCAGGTGCCAGGACCACAGCGACCAGACAACAGGCCACAGCCAGTCAGGCAACACCACCACAATGCCATGCTGTGACCCAAAGTGACTGAAGCATCAGAGTACAGCGGACACAGCAGCAGCGATGAGAAACAGCAGCAGGTATCCACCGGTGACAGCACAGTGAGTCAGAGGAGAGTGACAGATAGTGAGTCAGAGGTCCAACAGGGAAGTGACACTGACAGCAGTGCCACGTCATCCAGCAGCAGCACCGTTGGGCAGAGCCCACCCATGGCCAGAGCAGCTGATCAGTGCCAGACCTCGATAGACACACAGTGGCAGGGGGACAGAGGGGATGGCCCAGTGCTGGGACAGGCAGCAACTCACCCACCACTGCAGGCTGCGGTGACCAGGCACACCACATCACCACACTGGACCATGGAGGTACAGATGGGACAGGTGAACATGGTGCAACTCCACTGCCACTGGAGGATGACCTTGGGGAAGACCTATCACAATACTGCCAGGATGTCCTGCTCACACAGGAGGCAGCACAGTGGGAGCTGGCAGGGATACAAGACAGCATCCTGGAACACACCACCACCACGGTTGCACACATGGGACAGCTGCAGCTGACAGTGACAGATATCCATGCAGCCATGATACATGGGACCCAGGAAGGGGCATGCCAAACAACACAGACAACATGGCTACTCCAGGACATATGGCTGTGCATCACATGCCAAATGGATGCCAAAGAAAGGCAGACCATGATCATGGAATGCAACATGGGGCAGCAGATTGCCCAGACAGAGGCAACATCGGCAATGGCAACTGCACTGCAGGAGATTGCAAGATGCATGCAGCAGCAGGCAGCTGGTGCTGCACCGGTCCCACAGGTATTCCAGGATTGCAATGTGTGGCAGCAAGACAGAGGGGCAGAAGACAACCACCACAGCATGGGGAACACATACAGCAGACAGGAAGTGGGACAGGGCCATGGAGGTGTACAGGGCACAGGGTGGCCGGTGATGCCCACAGTACAACAGCCAGACACAGTGCTGACACTGCATGTGCCAAGCACTGCTGTGCCCAAGGACAGGGCTGTGGGCGAAACGGCAGGCACGCATACAGCCAATGGAGAACAACGGCCAGATATAGAAGCCACTGATGACAGACACATAGCCTCAACAGACAGCAGGGATGGACTGGAGCCACGCAGCGATGCTGGTGTGGAGGTTGGCCATGGCGCAGTGGGGCACAGACTGCAGGGAGCCACAGCTGCACAGGGCACAGATGACAACTGTAGTGAAATACTGAGTAACACAGATGAGGGTGTGTACCCACACACAGGGGTACTGGACCATGATGGACACAGGGACGGACACCCACCCACGTGCCAGTGATGTGGAGCAGCCTGGACAGACACAGGACGGTACAGTGCAAGCCAACAGCATGGCCATGCCAACACCCAGTTCAGCACAGAGGCTGGGACAACACATGCCAGCCCATTCCTAAGGCTGAAAGAGGGCCCTCCCTGAGGCAGGTGGTATGGTCTGTGAAGGGCGGATGGCTGGGCAAGGAGCACCAGCAGCAGCACCCTTTGCACAGTTGGCAGCTGCCAGCAGCAGGACCGAAGGTAGGGGTTCGACAGCAGCAGGCTGCCAGGGACCACTGCAGCACAAAAGATACCTCTGGTGCCACAATAGGCGGTCACAGAGGCACAGGGTGTACACAGTGCCACCTGTGGTGGAGGTGCAGCCAGGGCGTGCCACACCGCTGAAAGCTACACAGAGCAGCAGCATGTCAGTACAGCCACCATGCACTGCACAGAGTGAGCCACCGGACACCATAGGCCGGAAGGAGAGGCCAGCACACACACACACTGGTAGGATGCACGCAGCATGCCAGGCTTGTGCATTGGAGGGGGGTTACCTTACAGTGCTGCCCACCACAGTGCAATGGTCCAGTGCACCCACCTGACCATGGGCAGGAACCACAACACAGCACATACCACACATGGATGTGCAGGTGTCTGTGCCATGCATACCTGTGCTGCATGCACCCGTAACCCATATCCCCTGTACATTGCCCATGGCCATGGCACTCCCCACATGGCACTGCAGCATGGAACATGCAAACAAGCCTGCATCCCCTGACAGTGGCACCCCACTACACGCTAGCAAGCAGCACACTGCCATCCCTGCTGGCACATACCGGACACCTGCATGGCCCTCAATACCAGCCCTGGGACCTGTTGCATGCACCCAGATGTGTACACCATGGCATGGCATGCCACAGACCACTCACACTGTACTCCCACACCCGTGCACCTCCATCCACCGCCAACCAAACAAGCCCCCGTATGTGGCCAGTGTCAGTGGTGGGTGCACACACCATGGCATGGAGCACCAGCACAGGCACAGCCCCTGGCATACACAATACCATACCTGTCCAAGATGCCATGCATGCCTCTACACCCAGGGGAATTGCTGCTGCAGGACTGTCACCTCCCCACCACACAAGGGGCAACACAGACCATCCAGCAGCAACCCGCACACACAGTTCCCACCGTGAGGCATTCCACCATGGCAGCCATACAGAGCTGCACATGGCAGTCCACTGGGTGGGCCCTGTGTTATGCCACATACCATGCCACACCACTCGGCCCCACACGGCTGGTACTGACACATGCACGACACATGCAGGCCCAAACCGTGGGGTCCCACCTTGTTGACTGGTGGTTTGGCTTACCCACCATGGCATGCCAGTGTGGAACTAAAAGGACCCCTACACTGAGTGGTAGAGGCCCACAAGGGTGCAGTGTCCTGACCCTGTACCCAGCATGTGGCAGCAACACACCCTGTGGCACACTGCGGTTCTGTCCACATGTTGCTGGACGGTAGTCCCTGTCGACCACATGGTGCCCTAAAGAGGCCCTGTGGGCTGCTACCCTCGCAATGGCTGTCCCAGACTGGTGTACAGCATAGACAGGTAAATAGCATGCACAGTACAGAGAGACACACAGACACAGCTTGCACATTGAGCAACATTGTATCAGGGACACATAAGCAACACACAACAGAAACAGTCAAGATGAACCAAGAGGTACACGGTGCAATGGGCACAGCCCCACAATCTGCAATAGGCTTACAACAGTGCTGCACTTAACTGCAGTGCATGCACAGCTACATTATCCCTGATATCCCGGTGACCTGTGTCCATACTACCCAGTGAGCCCTGTTCTGGGCATGTCTGCTATTGCATGGGTGGAGCCAGGACTTTGATGCATGCACATGTCCACCACTCATTGTCCACCAATCTGGTCCAGGTAGTCCAGCAATGCTTGCACTGCAACTGGTAGGTTGTTCAGCAGCCTTGCCATGGGTTTGTTGCGCAGGCCAAGACCCTGGGCAAAGTCATGGAGTGTGTGTAACTGTGGTTGCATGTCAACAGCATCTCCTCATGTCCCTGTCTAGCGGCATGTCCCTCTCACTCCTGGGCTGCCCCGGACCATGGTTAGGGGTTGCATCACTACCACCATGCATGGGGGCATCCTCATCCCAGTCAGTTCAGCGCCCGTCCAGCCAACTGTGCCACGGGCATCCCCTGCCTGTTGCCATGTTGGCCGTGTCGCCTACAGCACGCAGTCCCACAGCACTGTCACCTGTCCCTGCATTCTGACGATGCTCCTGTCAGGCATTTGGGACGTTCTCCTCCACCTTCTCCTCATCCTTCTCATCTGTTGCATCCTCCAAACCCTGCTTTGGTGCCACCTGTTACCCGCCCTGGGCCATCATCCGGGTCCTGGCTGTGTACACCCATGAATCGTTCTGCTTCAGGAGTTGCATCGCCCACTCCAGGGAATGCCACTGTGCAGCCCTGCCCTCCTGCTCACTCCTCGCACCACCATGGGCACCTGGAACACAAAGTAACAGCCAGTGAGTGCACCACAAGCCCATCCACTGCCTCCCTGCATGTTGACCACACTACCGCTGCAGGCCTGGCAGGCCACTGTCATGCCAAGTCATGTGTTGTATGGGCTGTGACATGCCCTGACCATGTGTGGGGAACACACCCACACAAGTGTCCATAGTGCCTATGCCCTACCAGCAACTTCCAGCCATGGCAACCACTGCGGGCCCACCAGTGCGTGTGTGTGTGTGTGTGTGTGTGTGTGTGTGTGTAACCCCCCTGCCTACTGGTCCCCACATAGTAGCCTACACAGCTGCATACATGTCATGACTGCTGCACACCTGCCTCGGTGATGTTGCTCTGTGTGGGGTCCTCTGCCATGTCCATCTGGTCCAGTTTCCCTGGGCCTGCCCTGGCCTTTGGTGTCACTGCCCCCACCTGCATGGACGTAAAGGTGTTTGACATCATCAGTACCCTTCTGTGCAGTCAAGGTCACTGTAGTGTGATGTGTGCTGGACTTGTTACTGGTGCCACATACCTGACTGGCGTGGGCATCCTCCACGCATCTGCCTCCCATGCCATCCTCCTCAGGTGGACAAAGAGCTGTCGCTCCCTCCAGGCCAGGTCATTCCAATGGTGCCTGACCTGCTGCATGGTCCTTCTTATTCCAGACACTGCCTGCTGCCTATGGTGGACCACACCCTCTCCCTGTCTGCTGGGCTGGACTGCTGTGCCCCCTGTGGGAACAGCAACCTGCTCCACTGCTCAGCCAAGCTGATGAGAAGCACTGTCTCATCATCTGTGAAGTCAGATGCCCTGCTCCTGCATGCCATTGCAACTAGGACTGCCACCTGCTGCTTGCTTTGTGACTGCTGTAAACCCATGCCTCCCTCTGCAGTGTAGTAGGAGCTGTACCTGTGCTGCACTGTTCTGTGCAGTCTAGCTTGTGCTACCAAGGCCCTACACATGCTGGTGGCTCAGTTCCATGTGTACCTCACTTCCCCAGCATGTCACATGCTGCGACACACACGCTATGCAGGTTGCATTGGCAAGCAGCATGCAATGCACTGTTCATTGCGTATGGGATAGCTGTACGCAAGTAACACTGCTGTGGCTGCCGCACAGTGTGACTTGTGTTTACCCACTGCCACTGCACAGTGCAACCTGTGGTGCTATGCTTGCCATCCCCCCTGTCACCGCACACTTTGCTTGTACAGGGTACCTCGGCTGTGTAGGCGGGGAATACCTCCAGTGGCATTGTGCCAGTCCACATGACGTGTTCTATGGGTGTGCCATGACAAACCCATGTCCTATTGCCTGTGGTGCACTGCACCCACGCATGTGTATCACCTGCGGCAGTGCTCCATGGTGTGTGCAGCCTCCCACCCACACAGTCCCCCATGTCCCCGTTCTGCCTACCTCTGGTGCCCACTTTGCACTGCCACTACATGTTGGCACCGGCAACAATGTGCTGCATCCCACTTGTCTGTGAATCTGGCCCCTTCACGTGCAGTCTCTGCTGCCTAGTGCTGTGGCTGCTGTGTGACTGACCCCACACAGTCCCCCATCCCTACATCACACTGCTCATGCACATGTCACCCCTGCTAGCATTGGACACCCGGACATCCATGCCGCTGTCCATGTCACTGTGCGCTGCACCATCTGGGGTGGCACACAGGCAGTGGGCACATCTGTGTCACCTGTGCTGCCACTGCCTGTGTGGTGGCCCAGGCGGTGACACCTCTGTCTCAACACAGCTGTTTCAGTCCACCTGCTCAGTGTGCTCTCCACGGTGGTCCCTGGGTTCCTGGCATTGCATTGTTTTTGCCTGCAATGGCATGGCACTGCTGACCAGTGTGCCTGTTGTGTGTGTCATTGTTGCATGCGTGTGGTCTTCCCATTGTCCTGAGGCTGTGGTTCAGGGCCTGCATGCAGCATGGTGGTGTTGGCGTACCTGTGGCCATGCACACTGTGCATACTGTTGTGTGCTCATCCAAAGTGTGACGCAATGAGCTGTGTTCACATTCATTGTCCTGCTAATGTCTGTTGTGCCTGACCTTGATGTCACCAGTCATGGGCTGGCCCCACCACCTCCTCCTCCTCCTGCCCCGCAGTGTCACCATCCTTGCTGGGTGCCTCCTCATCCTCTGCCAGTGGTGTGCCATCTTCCAGTGCTATGTTGTGCAGCACACATCATGCTGTGAACAGTTTGCATGCCATTACTAGTGTATACTGCAGTGCACCCCCCTGATCTGTCAAGGCACTGGAACCTCATCTTGAGGATGCCAAATGTGCACTCTATCACACTGCATGTTGCAGTGTGGGCATCATTGTACTGTTACTCTTCTGCAGTCTGTGGATGCCTCACCGGTGTCATCAGCCAGGGCTATTGTGGATATCCACTGTCACCTGTGGGAAGGGAGGAGTAGGTTAGTGTTGTGCCCACATTCATCCCATGCCCACCCATGCTGCATGTATCCATGTGTGCCTTATCAAGCAGCCAGCCATCTGTGAGTGACCCACTCTGGAAGGCCTCACACACTCCACAGTTTCTGTAGATGTACTCATCATGTGTGGACCCTGGATACTGTGCCACAACATCGAGGATCCTGCACCTGCTGTCACTGATGACCTGTACATTCATGGAAAGGAAGCCTTTCTGGTTGACATAGGTCTCCAGTTCATCCAGTGGTGCCCTTATGTCAATGTGTGTGCAGTCTACTACACCAAGCACACGTGGGAATCCTGCCAAGCTGTAGAATGCCTGCTTGATTTCCACTTGATCCTGGATGTCTCTGGGTAGGTGGATGTATTGGTGCTGTCAGGAGGTCTAAACCTCACTCTCAGGTTCTTGGCAATATTGAGAATGCCAGGAATCATAAAGATGTTGCATAAGAGTAATAAACTTGTTTATTACTATCAAAAGGATAAATCACAGTTGCCCTAAGCAGTTCTTACCAATATGAACCAGGAGCCAATGCTAAGCGTTCCCTATACCTCGAGGTTTCTTTGTGTCTCTTGGGGTCTCTGAGGTATAAGACTCAGTGTCTCACATTATATACCTATGATAATTACTATGGTTACTGTAAGATAGAAACATTTCTAGTTACAGAGATGAGCCTATTGGGTAAATTAGAGTTAGTTCATGGTCCAAGATAACATTATACAATTTGTAGTAGTCATCAGTCTGTGAAACAAAAGAGTACATTATACAGAGTCTTACATAACTCAGTGTAGTAGTACAAATACCAAAGGTGGCAATGCCAACATTATATATATATATATATATATATATATATATATATATATATATACATTCGGAACACAGATGTCCTAACATCTTATAAGTAAGAAATATACAGAAAATACATAGGAAAAATATATTTATTAGTAAGCAAAGTGTATAACAATAATATGAGTACATATCCTGACATCTACTCTTATATGGTAGATGCCCTTAGCCCTATAAGTTAGTATAACATATGCCTAAGCACTAGCTGTCTATGGTATACCTCTAGGGGTACCAATCAGGTGTGCAGGGACCTCATGTAACATTCTCCCTTGTTGCCCAAGGCAACACAGGCAGATCTAAGGAAAGGTCAGGGAGCAGGGTGCGTTTACAAACCCGTGACGCCGAGTTTTGTGGAAGGAGCTCCTGCTGTTTCATGAAGTTGGCAGTGGCAGTATGCAGTAGTATAGCATAATAATCAAGAAAAATATTAAAAATGCTTGTATAATAACAAAACCTTTAAAAGTAATCTCTAACCATGTGTTAGTTAATGCATCATTCATATCACCATCATTAATCAATGAAAGTATAGCTTCATTAGCTTTGGTCATATTATTGCTGATGTGGATGAGGTGGGTGTCTTTTCTTTCTAAAAGTGATTTTAATGTAAGTGACAGTGGATCTATGTGTACATTAAAATATGGTAAATATTCAGAAAGTGTGAGCAGATAATCAGGGTTACCATCAATGATGTCTGCATCCATTAGGAGGACTGGGTAATAACGGTATGTCCAATGACAGACTTCTGATGGGGGACTAAACAGAAATTGAGGTAATCAATAACACATATCTCACTTCCGTAAGTGTAACTATTGTAATTTGTATCTACACAGTATTCCCCTTCTAAATTATACTGCATCTTAACAGTGGGAAGGCGTCACTTTTGCAACTGTACTGGGCAGGTGTAGGTTGTCTTGGAAATCCGTGTTGACAGGCGATTAGCCTCCTCTCGATAAGATTGGAGAAGTTTGTCTGGAGCCAGTGTTGAGTCTGGAAAAGCAGTGTCATTTGTGCTGATGTCATCATCCATGGAAAAAGTCCAGTCTATACTAGCTGGAGAATAACCACATACAGGTTTAATAACATCAAATACTTCTCAGTGACACAAGTATATACTGTATACTGTTTCTTTGCACAGCAGTCTGTGTGCGGAGCGACCCTGGTATCTAGGAAAGGATGGTATACCAGTAGAAGAGGTAAGTCCAAGCGTTCTCTGTAGATGTCATCATCAAGGTGCCCAATTGAATGTACAGCAGCAAGCTTGTCAAACAAAGCTGTAGTGGGATCAAAGATTAGTAAAGAAACAGTAAAAGAAACAAACATTGTATCTTTAATAGAACATTTCTTAGAAGTAAAACATGGACCAGTATTAGGGTGCCTGGTCACAAAACCCAAATTCCTAGCTGTAGGTAGAGGAACAGTTAAAGATTGTTGCATACACATAACAGTACAGCCAGGGGTTTTACACTGTGGACAATACCATTTGGAAATACATTTGTCATGTATTATATCAGGGATTCTGACAGATTCTAGATCACGGAAGAGATTGTTGATGGTAGTGCTAATGTATGAGCCATAGGCTGAGGAGAGAATTTCTCTAGCAATGTATTATTTGTCTGCTTCTTTGTTATTCTGTGCAATAAGTGCGTTAATTTTCTCTTTAGAATCAGTAAATGCCTTAGCAATGTCGTGCATATTGTAAACAGTGTATCTTTGTTCCTGACTAAGGCCATCCACACCATGCAATAATGGGGGTAATATATTATTCACCAAACCAGTTTGAAATTTGGCTGAATGAGATTTGATAGCAGCAATGTCTGCCTTATTCTACATAGACATAGCCGTACCAAAGAGACCTGTGACAGTACCTGTTGCACCAGTGACATCAGAACTGTCAACCTCACATGTATTACGTTTATGACTTTGATCATCAGGATTGGGTTTTCTCCTGAAGTTGCCTCTATGCTCGGTGGTGTGTACACCGGCAATAGGGTCTTGAGTACAAATTTGAAATGCTGCTAGACTATCAAGCAATAGCGTACTATAAAATGCTGAAGTTTTACTATTGTGACACATACCAAATTCTTTCATATTCCAGTAAGTAAGATTAAACAAGACAGGTATATGCATAAATTGTAGATTATTAATGAGTGAACCAGGTAAGGCAGTGGCTGTTAGACCACTATGGGGACCAGGGGTGTGCTTTAGACTTTCCGTAAGCTGTTTATCAGTGGGGGGTAGTACAGAGAGGTACATGGCAGCAGAGGCCATGTTGTGTACAGCACAACATTTTCGAGCATAGTCCTTAGACAAAGAATTACAATAAGAAGGATCAATTAAAGCGGTAATATTTTATAAACCAGAATGTCTAAGAGCAGTTTGGACAGAGAACCATTTGGGGATAATTTAGCATTGGGCCAACCCTGGAAAGTTCCCTTGAAGAGTTTGGCCACAGGGAGAATTTGTCCTTGCAATGTGGTTTGCCACTCAATTTGTAGGGTAGATTTATCAGGAGCAACAACCGAGACAGTGAGGTAAGCATCAGAACCTTCCTGGACAGTAATCAAACTATCAGGTATTTTGATTGATACTCACTCTAGAGGAGATGCCGGATGATCAAGGTGTGGTAGGAGATTCGGTACCATGCCTTGGATGCAGGGGATAACTCCTGAGATGAGGAGAAAATGGAACAAGATAGCCATTTTGTCAGTGTATCTGAAAAGCAAAATCAGACATTAGTAAGTTAGTACTGTTCTGCCCAATGGGGTGAGGAAAAGTGATTAAGCTCCTTTGTACAGTTTTAGTTGGTTTGCATGTAACCATTTGTCTGTCAGTTTATTGTTTTGCAGGAGTCTAACTTGATAGATTGCTGGACTGAGCTTGTTGACAATGGGGTAAGAGCCTTCCCATTTGTGAGGGAAGGAGTGTGTGGGATGTGCAAATCAAAGGACCATTACTTGATCTCCAACCTGCCAGTCCACTTCTTGTGCGTGCTTGTCGAACTGTATCTTGGACTGTTGCTGGGCCTTGCCCATGCAGTTGGCAGCATACAAGTGTGTGTATGAGGTCTTTTCTGAGTTTCTACACATATTGGTCTACAGACACACGGTCTGCAGTGTGGGTGTGCAGGTCAAACAACAAGTGTTCAGGTAATCTCTTTTGTCTTCCAGTCATCACCTAGAAGGGTGTCAACTGGGTGGTGGCTGAGGGTGTGCCCCTTATTGCATTAAGGAGTAACAGCAATAGGGAATCCCAGGTTTTGGGAATGTCCTCAATGAATTTGGAAGCATTTGCTTAATCTGTCTGTTGGCTCTCTCTACTTGACCTGAAGAGTGAGGGTGGTAGGGTATGTGGAACTTCTGTTGAACTCCAAGGAGTTCAAGAAATTCTTTCATCAACTCAACTGTAAAACTGGTTCCTTTGTCTGAGTCTACCTTTAGAGGTAGACCCCACCTGGAGAAGATTTATTCAACCAGGATTTTGGCAGTGGTTTTAGCAGTACATGTCTTGGTGGGGAAAGCTTCAACCCATTTAGAGAAAAGATCAGCTACTACAAAAGCATACTTGTTACTTCTGCTAGTGTTGGTCAGAGGACCAATGAAATCGATCTGTATGGCATGCCAAGGGCCAGAGTGTCTTTGTGGTAAGAGTTTGGCATTTTGTTTGGTGGGAGTGGGGTTGTTTTGCACATAAACAAGGCAGTTATCTATGTATGGTTTGATGTCATTGGTGACACCAGTCTACCAGGCAGTGGTCTTGAGCCTCTGGAGGGTGTTTTCCACTCCCTGGTGTCCACCTGTGGCTGTATCATGTACTTGGTGCAAAACTTCAGACCTAAGTTGTCTGGGGATCACCCACAACTTGGCGGTGGAATCATCTGGTTGGTACCAGATGAGTTTGTCATCTGGTGACAAGCGCAACTTACCTTCATGCCTCCGGTAGTGGTTATGTGTGGGAAGTTTCTCTTCAGTACCTTTGTCAAGGAATCTGAACACTTCTTTGAGTTCAATATCAACATGTTAGTCTGCTGAGAGGTCTAAGGGGGAAAAGGGTTCAGTTTTTTTCCTGACTGCTGCAATGCGTATGGCCGCATTGACTTCTGGATGATCCATCATCCATGTGTCCCCGCCCTCAGGCCCCTTCCTTGGCAAGGGTATCTGCTGTATCATTGAAGGCATGATAGGGGTCATTCAAGTAATGAGCTTTGACTTTGTGTACATAGAGTTTGTGTGCATATCTCTGTGCCAGTGAATGTATGTATATTACCAGTTCTTTATACTTTACTGGACTGCCATCAGAAGAGAGGAAGGAATTATTTTGCCAGAAGGGAAGAAATTCTGCAAGAGAACAACAAAACCAATTAGAGTCTGTGAAAATGATGGTATCCTCGGTTCCGTGCTGGATGAACTCGAGGGCACAGGCCACTGCTGCCATCTCTGCATACTGTGACGATGCTACACTACAGTGCTTAGAAATCTTAACAGTGTTACCGTAGGGGTAAATGACTAAGATACCCATCCCCTGCAATTTGTTCTCCCTGATAGTAGAAAGATGAACTATCAGTGAAAATATGACACAAAGAAGAGTTCTCAAGTATCTGTGGTGTAGCAGGGAGGAATGTACCTGGATATGGAAGATCAGGTGACTGTAGTGTACAGTCATGGGGTTCTCCTTGGAAAAGGAGTCCATGTGCCAGCATAGATGGAATTTTGGTTGGGTGTACCTGTATGTCTCTATTCTGGGAGAAGAAGTGACCAGTGTGTCAGTCTGGTGTTAGAGACCGAACCATCCTTTACTCTATCTGATAGCAGAAAGGTAGTTGGGGTGTGGTTAGTATTTATAATCAGTGGAGATTACCCAGTGATATACAGGAAGTGCTTGAC
The DNA here is from genome assembly GCA_016271365.2 of Neoceratodus forsteri. Classification (NCBI taxonomy): domain Eukaryota; kingdom Metazoa; phylum Chordata; order Ceratodontiformes; family Ceratodontidae; genus Neoceratodus; species Neoceratodus forsteri. The sequence goes on from CM057457.1 coordinate 106,527,368, forward strand.
AGTCCAGTAGGTGGCCAGAAGGTTTCTTTCACAAAGGCAGTACTTCTGTTCTACTGGGGTCAAGAGCTGTGATGCATAAGCAATGGGTCTCAAGGTGCCATGAACCTTCTGGACCAGCACTGCTGACATGGCAATGTCAGAGGTGGCACATTCCAGATGGAATGGTAGTGCTGGATTGCAGTTGACCAGAGCTGGGGTGGAGGCTAAGGCCTGCTTCAGTGATGTCACAGCCTGGGTGTATGTATAGGGCCCAATTCCAAGGAATATCCTTTTTCAGTAACTCATACAGAGGAGCCACCTTCTGAGTAAAGTCACAGATGAACTCTCTAGAGTAATTCACCATACCCAGAAACCTTCTTGGAGTTACCACGCAGTTGGGCAGTGGCAAGTCTTGCAATCCTTCTATCTTTTTCCAGGTAGGGCTGTGGCCTTGCTCTGTTATTTTTAGACACAGAAAGAGTACCTCTTTCTGACATAGCTGTGCTTTTGCTGGGTTACATTTGAGGCCTGCTCTCTGGATGAGAGTCAATAGTTCGTCCAGGAGATCCAAGTGTCGTTACTGCATGGCAGTGGCCAACAGCAGGTCATCCACATATTGCAAGAGACACTGGGGAGTAGAGAAACCCTCAAGGGCATCCATCATATGCAGATGGAACAGGGACAGGCTGTTATGGAATCCCTGTGGTAAGCAGGTCCAAGCGTACTGTCTACTTTCAAAGGTGAAGGCAAACTTATATTGACTTTTAGAAGCCAATGTCAATGACCAGACACCATTGGAAATGTCCAGGGCACTGAACCATTTTAGGTCAGGGGTTAAGAGTTGTAGCACATCAGGTGCAGATGCCACAGTTGGAGCACAACTGGGAGTGACCTGGTTCATGTTCCTGTAGTCAATAGTAAGTCTCTAGGCACCTGTGGGTTTTTTCATGGGCCACACTGGGGAGTTGGCAGTAGAAACACATGTTCTGATTACCCCTTGGTTAAGGAGTGATTTTATTGTTTCTCTGAGGGAAGGCAAGGCCTCAGATGGAAAAGGATATTGCCTTTGCCTCTCATGTGCTGGGCCTGGCACTTCGATGACAGTGTGCATTCTGCCACAGTCATGCTTGTTGATAGCAAATGCTTCCAAATGCCTTTGCAAAATGGGTAGGAGCTTTGGAAAAAAGCTCATGATTCTTGAACAAATCTATGACGTCATACTCCTTTTTGTTGGCAGATATTGTTGCCACAACATGCGAGTCAGGGATCAGAATGGTGTGATATTGGCCCTGAATCTGTATAAGCAGCATGTTAGCTAGGTCCACCACACAGCTGTGTGGTGCAAGAAAGTTGATTCCAATGGTACTAGGATGATCATGCATTAGTTGGAAGGTGTGTGATGCCTTTAAATGGCCCAACTCTACCGGTAGAGGTAAAGAACGGTATGCAGGTATCCTAGTGCCATCTACTCTTGACATATTGGTCCTCTGTCCAGTGGACCAAGGAGACGTGTCCGGGTGGTCATAATGTAATACAGACACAGCCACGCCTGTATCCAATAACACTGTAAGTAGGCAGCCCCTTACCTCAGCCTCTGTGCAGGGCCTTCCATTTGTATCCAAGACCAGCTTGTTTATAATCTGGACTGGGGCCTGTAATTGTCAATCTGTATTGGAGGGTGCATGGTGAGGTTGGGCCTGGCCCTTATGAACCACTTCACCATGCTGCACTGATGCTATATAGGGAGGTGCTTCTGGGTTCAGGCCTGTACTTCTGGTGTCACCATGGCCCATTGAGGCCTGGGTTCCCGGTGGTATGGCTGCAAGGGACTGAGCGGGGACAGCATCCACTACAGAGCGCACTTGCCCCAGGAGTTCTCTAAACTTCCGATTCTCTTTGGCTATCTCCCTATATGAAGGGCCTGGTCTTTATTGTTGTTTAACCTTGTTCTTATGCTTTTTGTTCTTATGATAATTCTGGTTCCCACCCCATTGTTGCTGCTGTTGTGGTTGTTGTTTTTGTTGTTGTTGTTGGGCCTGCTGGAGGTGTTGTTTGTCTGTGGGGAGGGGCTGTTTGTGTTGGACCTGCCCTTCCACCATATAGTGCATTGCGGCCTCTTGAGTAGGCTCCACAGCAGCTACTTTTTTGGAACCGGAGCCCAGATCACTTATATAGAGTTGATAAACTCTCTCGGTTTTCCGAAGAATGTAGGCAAACCTTTCTGTGGAGGGATAAGTGGTTGGCTCTACTTTTTCTTTCACTGCAGGACTCATGTTCCTAAGGAACAGGGTCTTATACTCAATAAGGTCCACATCTGCAGCTTCTTGGGCAAGGTATTTTCCTTCTCGGTAGGCCATCCGCAGCCTCTGGTGGTAAGTCACTGGACTTTCCTTTGCATTCTGTTTTACAGGATATGCAAGCATCACTCCTACTACACCTGGGCTGTGTGCAGAAATGAGTTTGGCTGCAACCTCATCAAAGGTGGCTTTACCATCATGGCGGATGACATCGGAGAGTTTAGCCGACAAGCCAGGCTCGATAGTTTGGTGTAGTATTTGGACTTGATATTCTGCAGGGAGGCTTAGCATCTCACATTTGGAATCCACCTTCTTTAAGTGGCAGCTGAGGTTGTCAGATGGGCTCATCCAACCAATGCTGTCAGCTATTTGCTGAACAGAGTAGGCCATCTGTAGGGGATTAGTGGGACGATCAGGTGGAGGTACATTTCTTGGGCACCATCCAGGGCTGCCTGAGCTGTGGTCTCTGCTACCGAATGGACTATGCCATCCTGAGTACCAGTTTCATGAATAAGCTGCCTAATTTGGCCTTTTAAAACTCGCTTATTCCTTTCAGGAATGGGCACACTATTCACCCCATTATCAATCATTCTTTCTATCTCCTGCCTGTCTTCCACATTAATTATGGCTATCGGTGGTGCCATCGGGACCAGGCTTTGGACTGCTCCCCCCCCATGGGGGCCGCCATGTTGGCATCTCCCATGATGTGCGTCACGACGTTGACGACGTATGACACGGTGTGGGTGGAGTGGGGACTCGCCATGTTGTGGATGGCTGGGTGGGGTGTCTGGGCCATAGAAGGGGTATGACTGGGCATTGTACTGAGAAATGTGGTCATCAGAGAACTCCCCTTCAGATGACGTATGTAAGGCAGGGGCAATGCCTCCCATCACCTTAACATGTCCAGCCAGAACCTCTCGCTGATGGCGCAGTTTCGACATCTTGGATTCACGTTCAGCATGACTCACATTTGCAACATCCATATCAACCTCATCTTCCATTTGTTTCTGCAACACTCTATACGCGGTGCTCAATTCGTGATTGTCCCTAGTAGCCACTTCTAAGTCATTACGTACCTGATTTATCTCGTCCCGTAGCTCTCCCATGTCCTCACTCAACTGTGTATTTGCTGTACTTAACAAGTCATTCATATGCAAAGCCTGCCCCTTATCCTGTCTCAAACTTTCACACTTCTGCTTGAACATACAGAGTTCTTGCTCACCAGTCTGTGCTGAATGATGCAAAAGTAAATCCTTTTCATTGCGCAAAGTCTGGAGTTCTGACTCCAGATTCTGCTGCAGTCTAACACATTCCATTTCCTGCAAACCCATCTCTTGCTTAAGAGACATAATCTGCAGATCAAGGGTTCGAAACCTCACTTCTGAGCGTTCCAGAGCAGCGTAGAGAGCCGCGACGAAAAGCCCTTTGGCATGACGCTTATTGGCTGTGTGTCTCATCTCACAATACTGGGTTGAGATCCCCAGTATAATGTTTTTGGCTTGACTTGCGTCCCACGTGAAGTCAGTCCATCCTCCGTGGGAGGCAAGGAAGTTAGAGACATCCAGTCTCAGTTCTGCGCAGATATTTGATACAGTGTCCATTGTGTGGAAGGGAACAAAAAATAGAATGTGAAAAAGGCGCCATGCTATGTATTGATCCACAGCAGGCACACTTTACATACAGTCATGCTACTGTAGGCTTACAGTTCAAAGCCACTGTGTAGTGGGTCGAGTCGGCATCGACCACACCCAATAAGGAGTCAGACTTTGCAAGTGACTACAATGCGGTCTGAAAATGGTGGAGGTGTCGTGGAAATGCACACCTACTGTCCCTGTTGGGAAGGGAAAACTTTTAAGCAACAAGTGAAAGCTTACAAACACCAAATATTGCCAGCACGTGGTCAATTATCAGGAGGTCTAAACCTCACTCTCAGGTTCTTGGCAATATTGGGAATGCAAGGAATCACAAAGACATTGCATAAGAGTAATAAACTTGTTTATTACTACCAAAAGGATAAATCACAGTTGCCCTAAGCAGTTCTTACCAATACGAACCGGGGGCCAATACTAAGCATTCCCTCTACCTCTAGGTTTCTTCGTGTCTCTTGGGGTCTCCGAGGTATAAGACTCAGTGTCTCACATTATATACCTATGATAATTACTATGGTTACTGTAAGATAGAAACATTTCTAGTTACAGAGATGAGCCCTATTGGCTAAATTTGAGGTGGCTCCACGGTCCAAGACAACATTATACAATTTTGTAGTAGTCATCAGTTTGTGAAACAAAAGAGGACATTATACAGAATCTTACATAACTCAGTGTAGTAGTACAAATCACCAAAAGGTGGCAATGCCAACTTATATATATATACATATAATCATTACAAGGACACAGATGACCTAACATCTTATGAGTAAGACATACACTGAAAATACATAGGAAAAATATATGTATTAGCAAGCAAAGTGTATAACAATAATATGAGTATATATCTTTACATCTACTCTTATACGGTAGATGCCCTTAGCCCTATATGTTAGTATAACATATGCCTAAGCACTAGCTGTCTATGGAGTACCTCTGCGGGTACCAATCAGGGTGCAGGAACTCATGTAACAGTGTGACCTGTATACGAGGGCATCCATGACTGCACTCAGGCACCGTGATATGGAGGGCTGTGAGATGCCCATGGTGTCACCACTCAGTGTCTGGAATCCACCAGTGACCATTACCCATAGGGCTGCACATAGCTTCACCTCTATTGGTATGGCATGGCCTCTCTGGGTCCTGCTTCTGAGGTCAGCATCAAGTTCCTGGCATAGCTCTGCTATGGCTGCCTTGCCAAGTCAATACTGTGCGATGCATTGCTCCTCGCTCAGGTCCATGTGGGCGGTGCATGGCAGGTACACACGCATGGCATGCCTCCCGTATCTGGGTTGTTGCTGTCTGTGCACCTACTGTGCAGCGCCACCCTGTTGTGCAGCCTGGCGGGCACGTCACCTATGGCATTGCCTGGCCAGCTATATCCATTAGGGCCTGTGGTGCTAAAATCCTCCTGGCAGTTGTCTGCCTCTGTCCTGCTGCAGTCCTGTGTCTCAGTCCTGTATCACTCACCTGCCCCTTCCCTTCCTTTTTCTAAGTCCCCTTAGATCAGCTCTGTATGGCATAGCAGATGTTTGATATCTGCAGTTAGGTGCCTCTTTGTGAATAGCACTCCTGCATCCTACATGTCTTAACCCTGTCGCAATGCACCATGCATCATGGTGCTAGCTGCCTTCTGATGCTGTGCTGGTGCATGGGATGCATGACCCAGTGGGTCTTTGCCTTCACACATGGTGCATTTGTGAATCCCATCTTGCTTGCATCTTGGTGCTTCTTGCTGCTTGCATCCTGCTACTTGGCGCATGCACCTTGCGTCTTGGTGCAGAATCGGGTCCATTGTGTATTGCACCAGTCTTAATCCCAGTGGGTGTGTATTGTGATCCCACTCTGGTGAACTGAGTTTGGGAGCAAGCTCAGTGGCCCAGCTGGATAGTGTGAGGATGGAAGGTTGGCACTGTTATGTTACACCCAACCAGGGAACGAAAACTGCAAGGTTGTCCGCATGGCCCAGGGTACCATATAGTGAAGATAACTGTCCTCTTGGTATAGGGTCCTGCACTTTTACACCCGTGGGTGGCAGAGGGCCTTGTACATTGGCTGAGAGATGGACTCTTTGCCTAGTGCATCTGTATCTGCAGCCAAAGGGAAGCACAGGTTTCAGAGGGTCCTGTGCTTCCACAATCCAACAGACAGCCCTTTTGAATTCTTGACATCTGTCACTACACTTCTGTAGCAGTCAGAGTCTTTCCTTGGCACAGAACCCAAAGCCCCCTGGTCATCTCCATCTGTTGGACCTGCGTGAATGAGAATATGATTCCACTATCTCAAAAAGAAAGGAAATCTTTGCAAAAAACTGCATTAGTGCACCAGTTAGGGTTCAACATATTGCCACAAACATAGAAACATAGAAACATAGAATTTGACGGCAGATAAGGACTGCTTGGCCCACCCAGTCTGCCCATTTCCCTGCCTACTGGATAAGCTGCAGATCCTAGTTAACCAGCAGCCTACTTTTTCCTACCCCCATCCCCTAGAATTGCCTTATGACTGTCCCATGCATGCTTGAATTCCACCACTGTTTTTGACTCCACGACCTCCTCCGGAAGGCTGCCCATGCATCCACAACCCTCTCTGTGAAAAATACTTAAATTACCTCTGAGCCACCCCCTCTATCTTCAAATTGTGCCCTTGTTCTTGCACACTTTTTTTGAAAGATGCTACCCTCTTGGACTTTGTTGATTCCCTTGAGGTACTTGAAAGTTTCTATCATGTCCGCCCTCTCCCTCCTTTCCTCGAGGCTATACATATTAGGCTTCTTTAGTCTCTCTTCATATGTCTCCGGTGCAGACCCTGCACCATTTTAGTCGCCCTCCTCTGGACAGCTTCCATCCTGTCTATGTCTTTGCGAAGACTGGGTCTCCAGAACTGCACGCAGTACTCCAGATGGGGTCTGACCAGCTGTCTGTACAGAGGGATAATAACTTCCTGTTTTCTACTGGTGATGCCTCTCCCTATGCATCCCAATATCCCCCCAGCCCTCATTGCTGCCCTCTCACATTGCTTGCCCACATTTGGGTCATCTGATATGACTACCCCCAGGTCCCTTTCCATTTTGTTGTTGTTAGTATCTCACCCCCCATTGTGTACTCTTCCCCTGGGTTTTGTTTCCCAGGTGCATTACCTTGCACTTCTTAGCATTGAATTTAAGCTGCCATACATTTGACCATTCTTCAACCTTGCCAAGTCCCTTTTCATCCTTTCCACCCCACCTTGTGCATCAACTCTGTTGCAGATCTTTGTGTCATCTGCAAAGAGACATCTTTCCTCAGTCCCTCTGCAATGTCGCTTATAAAGACATTGAAGAGGACTAGTCCTACTGAACCCTCAAGCGGCACCCCACTAGTAACCCCCTTCATCAGAGTGGACTCCATTTACTATTACTGTCGGTGTCCTATTTTCCAGCCAATTTTTACCCAGGCTGTCATCTTGGGACCCACTCCCAGGCTAGCTAACTTGTATATTAATCTTTTGTGGGACTGTGTCAAATCGCCTTGCTAAAGTCTAGGTAGGCCATGTCCACAGCCCTCCCTGATCTACTACTTTGGTCACCCAGTCAAAGAAATCTATCAGATTTGTCTGGCATGACCATCCTGCTGTGAATCCATGCTGCCTTGGGTCCTGTGCCCTCTGGCCTCTAGATAATTGACAATTCTTTCCTTCAGAAGTGATTCCATCATTTTCCTACCACTGAGGTTAAACTAACAGGTCTGTAGTTTCCTGCTTCTGCCTTGCTCCCACTTTGTGAAGGGAATCACATCTGCCCTCCTCCAGTCCTCGGGTACCACCCCATCCTCCCATGATTTGTTAAACAGGGTAGTCAGTGGTGTCACTAATTCTACCCTTAGTTCTTTTAGAATTCTGGGATGAATCCCATCAGGCCCCATTGCTTTGTCCACCTTCAGTTTTAAGAGTTCTTTCAGAACCCTTTCTTCTGTAAATGGGCTGGTATCAACTTCTGTATCCAGTGTGTTTCTACTGTTTGTTCTAGGTACCCCCCCTTCCTTTGTAAATACTGAGCAAAAATATTTGTTTAGTATCTCTGCCTTTTCACAGTCTCCCTCTGCCCACCCTCCCCCCCTTTATTAAGCCTCACTATCCCTCCCTTGGTCTTCCTTCACTCCCTGATGTACCTATAAAAGGTTTTATCCCCTTCTTAACTGAGTTGGCTATCTTTTCCTCGGTTTGGGCCTTTGCTGTTCTGACTGCCTTCCCAGCTTCCTTTTGCTTTAACTGATACAGTTCTCTGTCCTGCTCCTTCTGCGATTCCTTGTACTTCCTGAAAGCTTTCTTTTTCTCTTGAACCTTCAATGCCACTTCCTTTGAGAACCATAGTGGTTTCTTACATCGTTTAGTTTTGTTTATTTGCTTCACACAAAGGCTTGTTGCCTCTGTGATGGCAGTTTTATTATTCCCATTGTTCTTCCACCTCCTTCCTGCCCATGTGCTAGTGCATTCCTTAGGCATACCCATTTTTGTAAAAGTCAGCCCTCCTAAAGTCCAGTACCTTTGCCTTGTATGGCTTGGACTCTATTGCTGTGTTTATTGTGAACCATACTGTTCGATGGTCACTAGTTCCCAGATGGCTACCCACTTCTACATCTGTGATCTCTCTTCATCTCCATTTGAGAGAACCAGGTCTAAGATTGCTCCCTCTCGAGTGGGCTCCAATACTAGTTGTCTAAGGCATGCCCCCTGTAGGGCATCTAGAATAACCCCACTCTTTGAAGTGGCTGTGGCAACTGCACTCCAGTTAACATCTGGCATATTCAGATCACCCATCAGCAATATCTCCCCTTTTTTTGCCATACTAAGTATACTTTCTATCATTTCCTTGTCCATTTCCTCCCCCTGAGAAGGGGATCTGTATACAACCCCTGTGCGGACAAAAGTAGGGAAATGTAACATTAGGGATTCCAGTCCTAACTCCCAACCCCCAAGCAGCAAAAGGAAAAAGCATTAGGGTTTTGGATTTCTGGAGTCTTGGTGAATCAGTGGCAGAATCTTCCTTAGTGTTGTCAGCCATAATGCCAACCCTGTTCCCTAAGCAAACAATGTGAAATGTGATCCCTTTTGTTCACACAAGAAATTGTGTTGACAACATATGTTGAGACATAGTTCTCTACCTTTGAAATGTATCACTATAATGCACTGAGTTTGAACTGTACCTTGTGATTCAGACAGGAGGCTATGGTCTGAGGAGAGGGGTGAGTGTTAGGTTGATAACTCCAAGGAAGACCCCACCATTGATTTGCCAAGACTCCAGGGATCCAAAACCCTAATTTTTTTTCCCTTTTGCTGATGAAAGGGGTTGGTGTGGAGAGTTAGGGTTGGAAACCATAATGCCATATTTCCCTACTTTTGTAGCATTAAGTTTTATTTTATTTTATTTCATTTATTCATGTTTGTAACCAGGTAAGCCTCTGAGACATAGCTGTCCCTTTTTCAGGGGCAACCTGGAATTAATTACATTGAATAAGCAGGCAGAACAGTACATTGCCAGGGTACATTTTGTCAGATCAATTCTGACATGACATGGTCAAAGTACATAAACAGGAAATGATACATTTGTCCAAGCATAAAGTACCAATTCGTGACATAATGTTAATAAAAATGCTTGACTACACGTGTCAGGGAAACATGGATCAATAGTGTAACATGCTAAGTCAAAGTAGAAAAGCAATGTCAATTATAAGACGAGAAAGTGTCACCTATTACAGGCACTGAGGGAGCACTCCAGTAGTACAACCTAAAGACCTTTCTTAAATCCACCCAGAGAAGAGCAGTCTTGAAGAGTGGAAGGTAGACTGTTCCAGATGTAAGGTACTGAGGTGGCAAAGGACCTCTTTCCCACACAGGACCTGACTCTAGGAACCTCCAACATTATATTGCTGGAGGATCACAGGACCCACCCTGAGGTTTTAAGTTTTAGAACGTTGATTAAGCCCGGGGGGGTGCAATTTCACAAGCTTAAAGACCAAGCAGAGGAGTGGGTACTCCAGCTGGTCCTCCAGTGAAGGCCAGTTCAGTCGGTACAAAACATTGCACTGATGCTACCTGGGTGGGGCTCGGGCAGCAAAGCATCCATTCTATTGTAGAGCACTTTAAGCTTCTTGAGCTCAGAGCACCTCAGGGACTGCAAGATGTGGGTGCTGTATTGTAGAATGGGGAGTAAAATGCCAGCAGCAATGATAAGCCATGGTTCCTTGGTTATGAAATTGACAAGGCAGTAGAGTAAGTCTGAGTTATATGGTTAATATGATTTCTGCAGGAGAGTTCCCTGTCTAGGTAGAGCCCCAGGTATTTGATGAACTCCACCACTTCTATAATGGCTCCAGAGGAGCTCAAGAGAGCAAACAGCTGTTACCTGGATAGACCCAGGTTTCTAGGGCCAAACAAGATTGATATAGTCTTTTTGGCAAGGACAAGCATACAGGCCTTAAACTAATTTTCTAGTACAAAGTGGTCACCAGCAAGCTGGATGTTGAGACAGCTAGAACCCGTAGAATTTCTGTAAAGTACCACATTGTCTGCATACAACAGTAAGTTTGCCTCCGCTTGCCCCCCCCGTACCTTGCTATGTCTTTAACAAGTAATGTAAACAAAAGGGGTCTCAATATAGAATCTTGGGGGACGCCATCAAAGATATTTTTTTTTTATAGAGAGTGAGCCCTTCCACCTGACTGATTGAGATGTACCAGTAAGATAACAGGAGAACCAGCAGAGTGAAAGAGAGAGAGAGACAGAGACAGAGTGCAGGATGACCAAACAGTTTTAGTTTTGATAAAGACTGTGGTCAACCAAGTCAAAGGTTTTTGCGAGATCTATGAAGACTGCACTGGTAAGGGGCATTTTATCAATGGCTTCCAGAATGTCTTAGGTAAGTTTAACAAGGGCAGTATCTGTTCCTTGATGCCTTCTATAGCCATTTTGCCTACCTAACAACAGGCTCCACTGCTCAAGGAAGTCAAGGACCTGGTTATAGGCGCGACATTCCTTAATTTTAACAAGGGAGCACAGGAGAGAAATGGGATGGTAGTGCTCAAGAGGTTCTTTAGAGCCACCTTTATGCACTGACATGACTATAGCAGTCTTTCAGCACTCGGGTATTTGTCCATCAAGAAGGGATTTATTAATAATTATGGCAGCAGGAGAGGCAATGATAGGGGTAGCAACTTTTAAGAGTTTATGCTCAGTTTGTTGAAACCTGCAGATCATTCTGCTTTCAAATCCTTTTAGAAATTGAAATTGGTGGCAGATAAGGACCACTAGTCCCATCTAGTCTGCCCATTTTCCCTGCCTACTGTAAAAGCCATAGACCCTACTTGATCTCTGGCTTTATTTCCTTGTTCCTATTGCTAGGGTACCCCTATACCTGCCCCATGTATGCTTGAATCTCCTCATTGTGTTTGCCCCCACCACCACTGCTGGGAGTCTATCTCATTCATCCACCACCCTTTCTATGATGAAATACTTCCTCATCCACCCCTTAGTCTACCCCCTTCCAACCTCATATCATGCCCCTCTTTCCTGGACATATCATTTTCTGAATGATGCTGCCCTCCAGTACCATATTTATGCTTTTTAGATATTTGTTGGTTTCTATCATAGCTCCCCTGTCTCTTCTATCCTCCAAGGTATACATACTGTGGTGTCCCAATCTCTCCTCATATGACGTTTGGTGCAGTCTCGGCACCATCTTCGTTGCCCTTGAAATGCCTCCATCCTGTCTATGTCCTTACAGAGATGCAGCCTTCAGAAGTGGACATCGTATTCCAAATGAGGCATCACTAATGATCTGTAGAGTGTCATCACTACCTCCTTCCTTCTGCTGGTGATACCTCTCCCTGTGTACCCCAGCATCCCACTGGCTCTCCCCACAGCCTACGCACATTATTTGGCCACTTTTACATCATCAAATATGATTGCCCCAAATCCCTTTCCTGTTTGGTTACCATCAGTCCCCCAACCCATCATGTAATCCTCCCTTGGGTTCTTGCACCCCAAATGCATAGTTTTGCACTTTTTCACATTAAATCTTAGCTGCCACACTCTGGACTAATCCTCCAGTTTATATAGGTCCCTCTTCATTTTTCCATTCTTCCCGGAGTGCCTACCCTGTTGCATATCTTAGTGTCATCCTCAAAGAGGCACACCTTTCCTTCCAGCCCCTCCACAATGTCACTTATGAAGACATTAAACAGAACTGAGCCCAGGACTGAACCCTGTGGCATATCGCTGGTCACCCTCCTTTCCTCAGATTGAGCAGCATTTACCATGACCCTCTGCTTTCCTAACCCAATTTATCACCTTGTGACCCACTACCAGGCTGCCCAGCTTGTTCGCAAGTTTTCTTTGTGGAATGGTATTGAAGGCCTTAATGAAATTCAGGTAGGCGACATCCACCCTACCACCTGATCCACGACCTTAGTCACCCAGTCAAAGAAATCAATTAGATTTGTTTGACATGACCTTCCCACTGTGAATCCATGCTGTCTCGGATTCTGTACACCACTGGCTTGAAAATATTCCACAATCCTTTGTTAAGTAGTGACTCCATAATCTTCCCCACTATTGAGGCAAGGCTGACAGCTCTATAGTTTTCAGCCTCCTCCCTACTGCCATGTTTGTGAAAAGGGACTACATCTGCCCTCCTCCAGTCCTCTGGAACCACTCTCATATCGAGTGACCCACAGTGATACAGCCAAGCCTCCCATAATTCCCTTAATATTCTAGGATGTATACCATCTGGTTCCATTGCCTTGACAACTTTCAGTTTTGTGAGCTTCTTTAGGATTCTCTCTTCCATAAATGGACTGGTGTCCACCTCCTTCTCATATTTGTTCATGTTGCCTAATGGTGGTCCCTCACCTTCTTCTGTGAATACAGGACAAAAATATTTTGTTCAGTATTGATGCTTTTTCCAGGCCCCTTCCACACACTCTCCTTCTTCCCCTTTAATCCTTACTATCAGCTGGCCCAGTGGTGCTGAGGGCTGAGGTGCTGGATGCCTTACCACTCACTATGCTGGTGACCCATGTTCAGGAACAAGCACAAGCCACTGGGAGTCAGCAGGGGAGGAGAAGAATCGAGCATCTGAGGGACTGCTCTCCTTCTCAGGGGAGGGTGGCCACCAGCAGTTGGTGTTGATTGGCCCCTAGCGAAGGCTGGGGAACAGCACACTAACACTCTGAAAGGGGATGAGAGGAGGCAGATGCTTGGAGGAGAGTGTGCGGATGCATGCATGCTCTCTTCTTAGGGTGTCATTGCATGTCTCCACTCCTAAGGGGAGAAAAAGTGGAAGGAATCCTGGGTGTGGCACTATGACAGCCAATCCCCACATGCCCCACTCCTGAGAATAGCTGTAACCTCTGCCCCAGATCTGTTCCGGGGGGTTGAGAGATCCCCACTACCCCGCCATGGGGGGCAAGCCATAGAGGACAGCGGAAGGTAGGCCATGAGTGGGGCACAGGCAGGGGGACCAGGATTGAAGGTGTGCCACCCGGGAAGAGAAATAAATTAACTGTAAAAAAAAGCCTTACTATCATAACCCTGTTTTTTTCTCCTTTCACTAATGTACCTATAGAAAGTCTAGTCTCCTTTCTTTACCTCCTGTGCTATTTTGTTCCTTCGTTTGTGCCTTTGCACTCCTGACTGCTTTCCCTGCCTCATTCTGTTCATCCAGCTACACTACTCTGTTCTCCTCCCACTGTTTCCTTGAATTTCCAGAAAGCCATCTTTTTCACCATTACCTTCCTGGCTGCTACCTTTGAGAACCATAGTGTCTTTCTCTTGCCCTTGTTTACTTGCCTAATGCAAAGGTTAGTTGCCTGCACTGTGGCTCTTTTCAGATAGGCACATTGCTCCCCCATTCCCTTCCCCTTTTGTTCCTCTCTTCCAGAAGAACTAATTCCTCCTTCTGAGCAACCAATCAGAATTGGAACTCAGGGGTAGTCTGTAGAGGTTCAGGGTGGATGGGGTGGGAGGAGGAATGACCAATAGAGGGAGGTTTGAATCTCTGCAAGCCAGTGATAATGTCATTAAAAGCACTGACTTCAGCCAAAGGGTCACTGACAGAATGACCATTCATAATGATATCAGGTTCAGAGGAGTTGGAGCAGCCCTTCAGAAAAGTGTTAATTTGTACTCAGAACCTTTTGGGGTCATACATTTTTGATTTGCAATTGGGAAAGATAATTTTTATTTTTATTTTTAATTTATTTATTTTGCTAACCAAGTAAACATATGAGCCAAGGCCCTTTTTCATATGCGACCCGAGACTATAAAATAGTCACAAGATGTTATACAAAAAGATAACTTTTACATTCACTTAATACAGGAATACAAATACATAACATATAAGACAAACAACAACATTTCTAAAATACATTTTTTAAACAATAATTTCTCTTTGCACTTTTGAGATGTTTCTTGCAGGTGTTCCTGACTACCCTGTACTTGGTCCAGTGTACCATGAGGCCCTTAGACTTGAAACCTCCCACACCTTATCCTTAAGCTTTAAATGTTTTCTAAGCTCATGGGAAAGCCATTTGGAGTGCTGGCCTTTAACCTGATCTGTTTTGGGGGGGGGCATAAAGGTTGGTGGCTGACAAGTAGTTATTAACAAAGAAGTCGAGGGTGGATTCACTGTTAGGCTGGTATTTTGTTGTGGCCCAGATAATGTCAGACAAGGAGGCCAGAGAGGTCAAATTTAGAATAATCCCAGGCAAGGAAAAGCCTGAGAGGGGTTTTTGGGGCACCATTCTTCCAAATACAGAAGATGAAGAATGGTCACTGAGAGAATCTTCAAAGAAAACAGCAGCCCTGATTCTTAATGGATTGAAACAAGGGCTCACTCTAGTAAAGTGTGGTCGAGTGCTATCTGTTGCATTAACATAGCTTTTTGCAAAGGATATGCATATACACCATGGTAGCTCACATATGCTTGAAAGATGACAGCTGTTATTTTCGCTGACGACATACAGTAGCTACTGTGCAAATAACGGTTGAAATCATTTTGTTTGCACAGAATTTATTTATTTATTTCAAAATTTTCTCCTGGAGAGACATACTGAGCTATAAAGAACTCATTTCCAGAAGTGTCCTGGGGGAGAGGGGAGAGGGAGAAATAGATATACATACAACGTAAAAATATTTACTGAGAATGCACACTCATATTAAGGCACACATTTATGCAATATATCATAAATTAAACACTG
Source organism: Neoceratodus forsteri (assembly GCA_016271365.2). NCBI lineage: Eukaryota > Metazoa > Chordata > Ceratodontiformes > Ceratodontidae > Neoceratodus > Neoceratodus forsteri. The sequence continues at coordinate 106,542,524 of CM057457.1, forward strand.
AGTAATATACATTGAATGTACAAGAGCATATACATAGAAATTATTTAGAGAAAATGCAGCAACAGCAGTAGTAACATTTGCCAACAAGAATAGGGGATGGACCAGGTTAGTGCAAGTGGCTACTGGTAGTCTAGCAAAGGGTGAAGAGGTGAAGAGTAAAGAGAGGGAGAAAGGAGAAGGTAGAGCATAGGAAGGAGACAATGGAGGTCTAGAATTTGGATGGGTAGGTAGAGGAGGTAGAGCAATGGGGTGAGGGAGGAGGGAAGGGGGAGATATGAGTATGAGAGTCAGGGTGGGGAGAAGGGGTGGAAAGCCAGGAAGAGGAAAGTATAAAATAATGGGGGAGTCAGTGGCAGTTACAGGAGGGGGGGCAGAGTAATTGTGTGTAAGACTGAAGGAGGAACCAATGGAGGTAGCAGATCGAATAGGGCCAGGGAGGGTGTTCCAGAGTGTGGGACAGCAGAAAGAGAAAGCAACTTGCCCAGTCAAGATCCACCTGGATGGGAGAGTTAGAGAGTGGAGGATAGAGCTATGGAGAGAGTAGGTGGGGTTTGAAGGGGAGGAGAGGAGAGAAGAGACATAAGGTAGCATGGGAGGGACCCCAGCCAGTGCCTAGCAATAAGGGAGGAGCAATGAATAAGCCTTCTGGCTTCAAGGGAGGGAAAGGAGAGAGGTGTAGAGGTGGCATTGGTGGATGTGGGGGGGGGTTAATCCAGGGCAAACCTACAGAAGGAGTGAAACTGTGGATCTAGTCTGGCCAGGGTAGACTTGGGAGTGCAAGCATAGACAGTGTCACTGTAGTCAAAGAGAGGAAGAATCATTCTCTGCACAATGGCTCTGTGGACCGGCCAAGGGATGTACCCTTGATTCCTATACAGCACACCAAGTTTAGGGTGAAGATTTCTGTGTAAGCAGTCCACATGAGCAGAGAAGTCTAGGTGACTGTTGAGCCATAGTCCTAGGTGCTTGAAAGCTGTGACATTTTCAAGGCTAGTCCCATCTAGAGTGTGGAAGGAGGGCAGGTCTGGCAGTTTAGAGAGTTTTTGTCTGGCACCCAAAGTCACAGAGACAGTTTTTTTCACATTTAAGGAAAACTAATTTGACCTGAACCAGTGCTGGATATTGATGAAAGCCAGTTGGAGTCTACTTGTCAGGTCTATTATGGAGGAACCTGCAGCAATTATGACAGTGTCATTAGCGTCCATGTGTATGGATGCAGATGTACATGCAGAGGGAAGGGAATTTAGAAAGACTGAGAAGAGGATGGGTCCGAGCACTAAGCCTTAGGAGATGCCAGTGTGAAGGGGGGGGGCAGGGAGGTGCCAATTTTGACAGCTTGAGTTCTGCCCATGAGGTAGGAATGAAACCAATCTGTGGCTTGAGTAGAGAGCCCAGCAGCAGAGAGCTGCACAAGAAGAAGAAGGAGGTGGGCTACAGTGTCAAAGGCTTTGGCCAGATCGACAAAGATAGCAGAGGTAACTAAACCCTGGTCCATACCTGTCAGGATGGCATCAGTAAGCCTCAGGAGGGAGGTAGATGTGGAGTGAGATTTACAGAAACCAGACTGGAAAGGGGTGAGGAAGGAAGAAGAGTCAAGAAATGCAGAGAGTTGAGAGAGTACCACATGATCTTGGAGTTTAGCAAGGATAGGAAAGAAGAGAAATACAACAGTAGTTGCCAGAGCTCAGGGGTCACCACCCTTAGGGAGAGGAATGACAGTGGCTGATTTCCAGGAAAATGGTACTGAAGCCAGAGAGAAAGAGAGGTTGAGGAGTAGAGCAATAGGGTGAAAATAGTAGAGGCAGAGAGGTGCAAGAGCTTTGGGTCCAGACCATCTGGACTAGTACCCTTTGTAGGGTTTAGAGCAAGTAGGGCTTTAAGAACATCAGCAGGTGAAACAGTGGAGAAAGAGAAGGATGAGGGTTAAGGGTGATGAGATGGGGGAGAGAAAGGAAGGGGGAGGAGGAAGAGGGACAGGAGGAGAGGAGGATAGAGTCACAGGTAGTAAAGAAGTTGTTAAATTCAGCAGCAACAGCAGATGGTTCAGAGATGATGGCCCCACTCACCTTAAGGGAAGGGGGGGCAGACTGGGTGAGAGGGGAGAAAAGGGAGCGGCTGACTTTCCACAACTTAGAATGGTGGTTAACATTGTTTTGGAAGGTGGAAATAAAATCATCAGCCTTGGCAAGCTTAGTTGCCTGGTGCAGGTGTTGCTTAAAGTTCAATATCTGTGGTAATCAGTAGGGGACTCAGAAGATTTTTGAACCTTCCAGGCCTGATCATGTGCCCACAAGCAGGCTAATAGGTCAGTAGAGATCCAGGGGAGGTGAGAGTTTTGGACCCTAGTTTTCTTAAGCAGGGCATGATGATCCCAAATGGACATGCAGAGTGTTGAGAATAATTTTAATGCCACATCCATGGAGCTGGCAGTGGATATAGGTGATCAGTCTGTAGCTGCTAGATCCTCATGAAGTGAGGAAAGGTCCAAGGAGCAGAAAGAGTTAATCTGGATGAATTTGGGTGGGGTTTTGGGGCAGTGAACATTAAGAATATAGTACACCATATGGTAGTCACTGAGGGCATCTGGGAGGGTGCCCAATGCAGTAATTCTATGGAGGTGTCTAGTCCAGAAGCATATGGTTTAAAGTGTTAAGGTTCAAGTGGGTAGGATCAGAGATTAGTTGTGAGAGGTTATTTTATTTATTTAGTTATTTTTTGATGACCGGGTAGGTGCACTAGACATAAGAGTAACTATTTTCAGGCATGACCCGGGAGGTCAACAACACAGAGAGGGATAGAAGTACATAGAATACAGTGTCAAGAAATATGCAAATACATCAAAGTCAGCGGTGAGACACATTTAAGACAATATTTGTACTAAGGCATGTAGAGGTGTAATTATACAAATAGAAGGTAAGTGCCCATGCCATGTGTAATCAGTAGTAGTATTAACAATATTTAAGTGCAGAAAAAAATACTGAAAGACTCCTCCCAACCCATTCTGGGTAATCCCAATTTTAGAATTGGAGGTAAAGTTATTAAGCAATCCTTTTGGCCAGATGGTGTGGGGAAAAAAGTGATAGACCTAACAGAGAACTATAAATTGCTTTCCTTCTCAGATATGAGTAAAATGCAATTTACCAACCTCTTTTTGTTTTAAATACATTCAAATTTCCCAAGCTTTAATACAGCACCTTGGTAACGGTCTCTGGGATCAATTTATGATTGGACTGGTCCTAAGTACAATTTCAACGAGGTCTACCTCTCATTATATCTCTTTTTATTATAAGGAGCTTGATATGGGGGCTTAGATGATACCCCTTATTATGTATGGGACAAGACTATTCCCCCATCAACTACGGTCCCCCGTCACTGAACGCAAATCTGGAACAGATTGTATAAGGATGTCAGGTGGGACTGTTACAGGTTACTTCAGTTTCATGTTTTACAAGACCTATATTACATGCCTGTAAAACTTAAAAAAATGGGGAAACTCCAGTCAGATATGTGTACCAGATGTGGGTGTCAACGGGCTACGTTGCTCCACATTCTTTGGGAATGTACTAAAGTATTTCCCTTCTGGGAATCTATCCGTTCTAGACTTGATCCCCTTTTGAGACTCCAAAATGCTTTTCAACCAGAAATTTGAATTATTGGAGACTGAAGGGGTGTTCTATTAGGGAACTAATGGAAACATATGACTTTAATAATCCTCTGTGCTAAAAAAATAATATTATGTCACTGGTTAGATCAACAAATTCATACGTATATAGAATGGCTTCAAGAAATGCTTTGCGCTTTACAAGCAGAACACCTCCTAGTGAGCATTTCCAAATGTAGTAATAAATACCAGCAGATATAGGCCCCCTTTCATACTCTATTGTCCATTTAATTATTCTCAAGATTACCATACTGACTGTAATATTGTATTAATTTGGGCTCTGTAGAGACTACGCTAAATACCTATATCATTATTTATATAACACAAGAAGCAGATTTTTATGGTTTTTGTTTATTACTAATTCATAGTGGCGAAACGGGTGGAAAGGGTTGGGAAGTAGGGGGGTATTCTTTCTTTTTTATTTTAAATTTTAGATGTTATAATTGATAATGTTTCAAACATCATCTGATATTTATGATAAAGTATAGGTATAATCATTGTTTAAGGAAAAACATATGTATTTTGCCTTAAAATACTTCATTTTTGATTTCCATAAGAAGCATGGGAATATACAGGATCTGTCATGTGCATTACTGCTTCTTAACTCTTGTGCAAAATTGTTTTGTTTACAATATGCAAAAGTGAAAACATAATAAAGCTTATTAAATTTGAAAAAAAAGAAAAAAATACCACAGGGTAACATTACATCTGGCTGAAACTAAAACAGCTAATTGGAAGGAGGTCGGGAGAGAGGTAAATGCTGAGAAACAGCCTAGTAAGATAGAGGAGGCACTAAGGAGAGGGATGGAAAAGAGGGGGAAGGATAGAAATAACAGGGAGATTGAGGGGAGGAGAGAATTTATGGGGGAGGCTGAAGAGCAGGGTGCCAGCTCATACCACAGAAGGGGAGGAAAACAGTGGGCAACTGGGGCAAAGGGAGTTAAGATCTATGGTGGGTTGAAGCAGGTGCAACGATCATGTGTGGTAAAGAGAGAGCGGTGCCTTTACTTAAAAGTAGCATGATTTGGGGCCAGGCATACATCTAGGGCAGCGAATTCCAATAAAAGGGACCTATATGTGAGAAACCTGATCTCCCTTTGGTAGTTCTACATCTGGGGATACTAAGCAAGGAAAGGTCGAAGATCAGAGACCGTAGGAGATGGGCTGGGGGTCAGTAAGGAGGCAAGATAGTTAGGCATACTGGATCGCAGTATACTGTCAAGATGGTTCCCCAGAGAGAGGAGCTAATGTGCAATGGGGAAGGGCAAATTTAGGTCTGAATACAGTAGGCAGCGATGTCTGAGTCTAGGGGATGCAGAGGCATAATGGCATATACTGTTGTAAGGTGTGTCCCACCTACCCACCTATGAAGAGTAGCTTTACATGCATTGATATAGATTATGGATCCGTAAGAGAGTGACGGGAGTAGGATTCCTCTTGCAATGGCTGTCCTAGCAGAAGGGATAAGAATATGACTTGTTTTGTAGGCTAAGCCCAGTTTGGCATTTACAGCCTTACATGAGGCAGTTACATGGGTATCATAAGTGAGGGATTCATCGAGAAAGACACCCAGATATTTAAAGGAGGATACCATCTCCAGTGGGGAACCATCAGCCCAAGAGACCTGGAAAGATTCACGGCACTGTTTTAGTTTGATAGAGGATCCAAAGAGCATGGCCTTGGTCTTACCCGCATTGAGAACGAGCTCGTTTTTGGTGATCTAGCAGTGAATATTTCATAGGTCTACAGAGAGCTTATGATTAATAGAATGGAACTTATCAGAGCTAATGTAAAGGACAAGGTCATCGGCGTATAGCAACGATGAACAGGAGGATATATTTTGTTTTATATTATTAATAAAAATCAAGAAGAGGAGGGGTCCGATGATAGATCCCTGTGGTACACCAACATTTATAGCTACTGTTTTGGAGAGGGCCAAATTGAATTTTACAGCTTGAGTTCTGTTTGATAGGTAGCTATGGAACCAAGTTATGACTCCAGTTGAGAAACCCAGGGTTTCGAGATTAGCAAACAGAAGAAGGTGGTTTACAAGATCAAAAGCTTTCATCAGATCAATGAAAACTGCACCAGTTTGCTGACCCTGATCCATGGCTAGGAGAACATCATTTGTCAGCTGTAGTAGAGCAGTTTGAGTACTATGGCCTTTTCTGAAGCCATGTTGGTTAGTGTGGAGGAGGTCACACTTTGTAAGGTGTTCTGAGATCTGAGCTGAGACAAGCCTTTCCAGGACTTTATTTAGTACTGACAGTATAGCTATTGGTCTGTAGTTGGCTGTATCTTGTCACCTTTTTTAAACACCGGCATGACTCTGGCCAATTTCCATATATCAGGTACCACGCCTTCACACAGGGACAAATTGAGAATCCTGGACAGTGGACGTGCAATGAACGGAGCCGCAGGCTTTAAGAGTTTAGGTTCAAGGCAGTCAGAACCAATGGTGGTACTGCCTGATATGGAATTAAGATGTCTGAAGACAGCTTTCTTAGAAGTGAATTTAAAGTAGAAAGGCGTCTTTGTAGTGACTCTCAGGGTGGGGGATCCAGGCATAAGGTTATCGGAAGAGACCACGGAGGTATAACTGGAGAGGTCAGAGAAGTGAGAATGAAAAGCATTGGTAATTGTGACTATGTCATTACAGTGAACACCTTTCAGTATCATATCATTGTTTAGGAGAGTTTGTTTAGATCGAAGGAAAGTTTTGATATGGGACCAAAATTTCTTAGGGTCACCAGTTGCATCCATCAGAAGGCCCTTACAGTACTGGCTTTTTGCATGTCTTATTTGTGTTTTTCACTTTGATCTCTACTCTCTGTAGTTGTTGAAGTCTGCTATGAGACTGGAGATTTTAAACTTCTTCCAGCATTTGTCCCTGTATTTGAGGGCTGTAAGGAGGTCTCTGTGTAGCCATCTGGTTTGTTTACCATGGATGCACCGAGTAGTGACCGGAGTATGTTTATCTTGAAGGAGCACAAACCTACTCAGGAAGGCATGGAGGGTGGCATCTGCACTCACTGATTGGTATACAGAGGACCAGTCAGTATGAGACACATCATATAGGAAATGAGCCTGGTTTAAGTTAGCATAGTTTCTGAAACTTAGACAGTGTTGGGGGGACGTAGAGGCTGTAGATGGACTCCATTTGAGGAAAACAGGAGAATGATCACTAATATTGTCTGGCAGCGTACCTGTTTCTACAGTTCTATCCACGTGATTTGTTAAGACCCAATCAAACAGGGTGCTAGAGTCAGAGGTAACAGACACTCTTGTTGGGTCAGTAATTATTTGGTGTAAATTATAGCTCTGCACCAGGGATTGTAGGTTTTCTTGAGATTTGCTAATCCAGTTTAAGTTTAAATCTCCGAGAATGGTGAGTTCATTCTTCCCCGCATGTGCAGTCGTAAGATCCAGCAAGTCCACAAGGCCATTTAGTCCACTATTAGGAGGATTATAGGCACATAAAATATGGAGTTTCTTAGCTCCTAGTCTGAGTATGGCATGGATGTATTCACACATTGATCAAGAATTGAACTTTAATCAGCATGTGACTGAACTTATAAAAAAAGTTAATTCTAAATTAGGGGTTATGAGACGAATATCGAAGTGCTTAACAAGGGAGATGCGACAGAATATAGTGAATCAACTACTTCTTCCTGTGATTGATTATGGCTCTCACATTTATAGACATACCTTGAAAAACAAGAACATAATTTAGATGTTCTATACAACAGATTAGCTAAATTCGTTTTGAGGTGTGACTTTGGTATTCACCATTGTAACATGTACCAAGATTAGTGGAATTCCTTAGAACAGAGGGCTGAGATTTCCTGGTTAATTCAACTAAAGGGTTTACATAAGAATGAATCACTAAATTATTTATTGTGTAACCTAAAACAACCAGAACATGGAATAAATTTAAGAAATTGTGGAGAAAGAGGTATCTTACCCTAAAATTAAAAATAAATATAGTACAATGACCCTCCAGTATAAAGTATCAAAACATGGAATAGGTTACCCTCCTCAGGGACCTTGGCTTGTCATTATCAGGATTTAAATCGCAGTGAAAAGAGAGTTACATTTTAAATGTTTGTGTTATAGGTGATATTTGAATCAATTACTGATGAATGAATTCCTAAATGTAATGTTTGTATGTATTTCATGAGTGTTAATGTTTCATGAAGAATGGATGTATTTATAAATGAAATGTTTGTGAGTTAATTGTATGTTAATATATTTTTTATGAAATGATCAGTGTTATATAACTAGTATGATTGTTTACACAGGGATGCCTTGTAAATAGGGATTTTCGAAACCCTAATGGCATATTTTTTCTGTATAAATAAAATGTTACTACTACTACTACTACAAGAGGAGTTTTTCTTGTCTGTTAACATAGTTAGGTTTAGAGTATTTTTGTAATAGATTGCAACACCCCCACCATGCTTAGGAGGTGGCCTATCACACCTAAGAAGGTTGTAGTTAGGGAGCATGCAGTAGGTATCTGGGATAGAGGGCTTTAGCCATGTCTCAGATAGACAGAGCACATCAGGGTGGTGGTGTGCCACCCATGTTTCAAGATCTATATGATTAAGGAGAAGACTCCTAACATTTAGATGGACCATGTGTAAACCTTTTTTGTCTTGGCCAGCACAATTTGGAGGTAATGTTTTCGGCATTGGTCCAGGGTTCAATTCAATGTCACCAGATAGCAAGAGAATCAACAATATGATGCACCCTAACTTATGCAGGGCAAATTGAGGGCTATTTTTGCTATAGTTACGCCAACATTTAGTAACAGATGCTGTAGCCAATAGATGAGCAGTTTAGGGAGGAGGGCAGGGGTCACATCAAGACCTCCTTCTGTTAGGATTAGCATGTTACAGTAAGAGAAATTGTTTAGATTCACATTACTATTATGGAGGTGATTTTTGGGATGAGGCACTAAGAGGGTACCACGCAACAGCAGAACCAGGATAAAGAAGGGTGCAATTAGAGATATCCAAGCCATTCTGCAGAAATTAATAGTAGCAGAATTTGGATAGGCTGGAATGGTGGGTTTGGGGAATGCAGTGGAGAGCAAAAGTAACTGCCTCAAATGGACCTTCAAAAGTCCACCTAGTTTTTAGGAGATATTGCGAGCCATCTAATTTTTGAGATCCCTAACTTTCCATAAGAAATAAGCCTTAGAATGTTTGAAGGGTGAGTGAGTAAACAATCCAATCGGGCAGCTGATATATACAGCAAATCCGAGGGAAATTCAAGACGTGAAGTGAAAAGCTATGCTAAGATGACCAGACAACCAGTCAGTTTATGCACCATAAAAAAGAAAAGAACTTCAATGTCAAAAGGCTTTGGATATAAAAGATTAGAAAACTGTTATGCTGGAAAGATTTCTATAATTATGCAATTTAAATAGGCAGTGAAGTGAAAACAAAGAGAAAAGAGGAAAACTAGTTTAGGGTGCCCCCCCCCCAGTGGCTGGTTGGTATAACAAGCCAATGGAAAAATGAGGAGATAGTCTTTAATACTGTTGGTTAACACACACTATAAAAGTAAATGCCCAGATGGGGGGCTGGGTGGGGAGACGCCAAAGGCGCTGGGGATAGATAGCAGCTAGGAGGAGAGAGACAGCCTGCTCTTGTGGGCTTAGCTCTGCACAGAGATCAGCTGCGGAGCAAAAAGCACACCAATAGAGTAGCCCAGCTGACTAGCAACGTACCAGATAAAAAGAAAGGAAGGAAATCTCCTGAGGGAAAGTAGTAAAAAATAATTGTCCTGCTCCAGTTGTTTCAGCACATTAAGGCAGAAGAGACCAGACTGAGCTCAGAGAATGCCTTGTAGCTTCAGCAAACAGAGTTGGCATCAATTTTAAATCAGAGAGCAGATTCAGGCTGGGCTCAGGTGCCATGGGTAGTTAAATTCTCATAACTTTCCTTACTTCAGGTGGCGTCAGGGAGCAGCTCCTATTGTCAGGAGCTGGGGCGAGGGTGGGCAGCTAAGGACAAGAAAAAAGAGGTATAATTAGCAGGGGGGACAGCAGACAAAAGAAACCTGAGGACATAGAGGATAGGCTGATTATGACAGAGAGGACAATGAAAACAGCTGTATGATGCAGTGGGGTGCCGAGATGGGGTTGGGAGATGCAGCAGGGGTGAGAGAGAAAATGAGCAGAGGTAGTCATTGGAATAGTTCAAGTACGAGGGATAGGAGGAGGCAAGAGAACGCCAGACAGTTTTAAAAGTACAAATAAATCAATTCAGTTTCTGTACCACTGCAGAATTACACACAGTTTGAAGTGCAAAGTAATTGATTCAGATTCTGTAGCATTAGTAGAGATACAGCCAGAAAAACACTATTTATACAGTCTGCAGACAGTGGTTATTCACTTACAGCGCTGGAGACAGTCAGCAGATAACAGGGTACATGCAGCAGTTGTGAAGTATAGAAAATACATTCAGTGCTGGTAGCCAAAGTCAACATTATACAGTGCTGCAAATAAACTCAATTTGGGCTACCATCCTGGCAGCTAGGAGGAGAGAGAGAGAGAGAGAGAGAGCCTGCTCCTGCGGGTTTAGCTGTGCACAGAGATCAGCCACGGAGCGAAAAGCACACCAGTAGCGTAGCGTTAAGGGATTTGATGTTATCACAAAGTTTGCTATTAGAACGGGAGAGGCAATTATTATTAAAGTCTCCAAGAATAAGGAGTTCCCAAGTGGAAGCATGAGAGGAGATAGCGGAGAGAAATTCTTTAATAGTGGAAGGAGTTATTCCAGGACAGCAATGTACACCAGCAACAATGATGGGGAGGGAGAAGGGGAGGAAGATTTTGTTGAGGAGAAGTTCATAGGCAGAAGGGGAAGAAATAGAGATAATACTAACATACTGTAAGGCAGAGGAAAGGTACATGGCCACTCCGCACTCCGAGGAGAGCAGAGAACGAGGAGACCAGGGTGAGTGGGAGTGAGTTTGAGTCTGGGATGGTGGGGGAAATTGTGAGGAGGGGTTAAGAGAATAAAGTGGGGAGGAGGGGGTGAGAGGGAGGTAGAGAAGTAAGGGTGAATAGGAGGGGGAGTAGAAAAAGAGTGAGGGTTAGCATAATCAAACAGAAGGGATGGAGGAGAAGGAAAAAAGTGTAGCTACTTTAGTTATAAAATGGATTTAGCTATGCAAAATAAGATATAGGCCCAGTTTCTAGCCCAGGTTTAATATTTTGGTGAGTCAAGAAGTGGCAGATTGTCAAGCTCACTAAATGGCAATGCTAACAGGTAGGTACAGAGAAGAATGACAAGTCAGGCTGAGGTCAGATAAAAGTTTAGGAACCTCATGCTCGTGTGTCAGCACAAAGGTTGGTTGACACAGGCAGGTTTGGGGGGGGTGTTAATTAGTGTGTAGAAGCATATGGGAAGACCAATGAATTAGTGGTTCTTAACATTGCTAAAAAAGTGTAGATTAGGTTAAAGTTGGTAGTAATGAAAGAGGGATTGAGGGCAGAGGTGAATGTGGGAGGGTTGTGAGGAGTAGCAGGTGTTGTTTAGAGGAGAATGTGTAGCAGCGATAAAAGGTAGCAGAAGGCAACATGAAATTGCAGCTGCTATGATAGCATAGTGGTTACGGTTGTTGACTCCAGTTGACATGGTCAAGGGTTTGAATCCTGGGGCTTGTGAAACAGGGGGAGTAAGGCTGCAGTATAGACCTTGAACAGACTAACAAAAAGATAAGAGAAGCAAGATAGGGGAGTTTAGAGGAGTGCAGTAGTGACTTCTAGTAGTCACTCAGTATAAAATGCAACTAGAAAAGTGATGAGATAGAATTAGCAGTGATAAGTCATGTGAGGAGTCACATGACCTATAAATCAAGGGACTGACTTAGCTATCCTTTCTTCAGATTGTGCCTTTGCACACCTGACTGCTTTCCTCACCTCCTTCTGTTTTGCCTGGTTAACTGCTGTGTCTCCCTCCTTCTTCGTTTCCGTGTACTTTCTGAAAGCCATTTTTTCCCCCTAACCTTCCCTACTACCTCTTGTGAAAACCAGTGTTTTTTTCTTTCCTTTTTCTTTGTTTATTAGCTTTACACAAAGGCCTGTTGTTTATGCCTTTACGTTTCTGGCACTGTTCCTCCACTCCTCCCCCTCCTTCCCTTCCCTTCCCCTTTGCCAGGATTTTTCAGAGGTATTCCTCCATTTTTGCAAATTCTGCTCTCTTAAAGTCCTGGATCATTACTTTTCAGTGGCTTGACTCTACTACTGTCTTCATCTTAAACCACACTCTATGGTGATCGCTGGTCCCTAGATGGCTGCCCACTGATAGATCTGTTATTCTGTCACCATTTGTGAGAACCAGGTCTAGAATTGCTCCCTCACATCTGGGCTCCATCACCAACTGTCTAAGGCACACCCTTTCCAGGGCATTTAAGATGTCTCTGTTCCTGTTAGTGGCTGCAGCATGTGTTCCAGTTAACATCTGGCATGTTTAGGTCCCCCACCAGCAGCACCTCCCCTTTCTCTGCCAATTTGTGTATGGTTTCCAATAATACCTGGCCTATTCCATCCCCTTGTGCTGGAGATCTGTTGACAACTCCAGTGTGGATGGTGGTGCCACTTCCCATCTCTAGTGGGGGGGAGCCAGATGACATCACAGGCGACATCAGCTATGGGTATGATGCAGGTAGGGCAGGTAGGAAAGGATTGATAGGGGAGGAGCCTGAGTAGGGGTCCTGAAGGGGTTTATAAACTGATGCACAGGGGATGCTCTCCCTCTTTCTGCTAGGACTCTTGAATGAGTGGTTCTAGCACATTGATTGGCAATTTAACTGTATTTGGAGGATTGGAGCGGCGGGTCATGTGACCTGCATAGACCGCTCGAGGGGCAAGGGGTTTGGAGCAGTGGGCTGGGTGGCAGGAATAGGTCACAGAAGGACAATGCTGGCAGCATAGCTGGAGTACAGGCGGCGTGGAAAGGGAGTGGTGTTGTGCAGGACTGGGGTGGGGATCTGGAAGTCTGGGAGCAGGGAGGGGTCCATGTACAGCATACAGAACTGGTGGATTGTGCAGGTGCGCATGAAGACCCGACCACATAGAGGAGAGGGATTGGGAGCAAAGGTGATCAGGCATGGTTGGGCCTTCAGAAAGACCAAGACTGAAAGAGTCGCAGTCCTGACCGTATCCATGCAGCGTGCCTGAGGTAAAAAGCGGATGCAGGCCTAAAGTGGCTGGCAGTCAAGAATGCAAGAGGAGAGGTCTGGCCAAAGATGTGGGGGATGGAGCAGAGAAGGTGCACAAGGACCATGCAGATTCCCAAGGAATGGACGGCTGCAGGGCAGGATGGGCTGGGACTTACCGGGGCCTTTAAGGGTCCTTGGGGAAAAGGTTTTGAGAGACAGGGGCATGGAGGGATTTCCCCCTTCCTCCTTTAAAAAAAAGGTGTGGAAATAAATACATTATTATGCGAGGAAAAGAAAGTGCAACAGTCACAGAATGGGAAGAAGGGAGGCAAGGATCTTGGGGTGCACCAAGCTAGGCAAAACAGGAACTCACAGAGGAACATGGAAGGAACTGCAGGGGAACTCACAGTCTGGGCATTAAGAGCTCTGCAGGAATAGGAGGGCAGCGGATGCATGGATTCAGACGCCTGGGTGATATAAAAGGAAAAAAAAAAAAAGGGCAAACATAAAACCAAAACCAAACAACAAAATAGCGAGAAGGATCTGGGGAGTAGGTCCAGAGTGGTGGTCTGAGATCATTGAGTGGGGAGACTGGGCGGATGGCTCAGGGTGGTCAAGGGTGGCCACAAAGAAAGGGCTTGATTGAGGGTGTAAGGTTTACTGATGATTGTTCTTGTATATTTTAGCCAAAGAGAAGTAAGATGGCACCAAGATGTCCAGCAGTGCCAGCCTCCAGTGCCTAGCTGAGGGAGGAAGCAGCAGCCCTGATGAGGGAAAACTGAATGAGCTGATCGATCTGGCACAAAAGAGGGAAGAGGAGGAAGAAGCTTCCTGTAACCAAAAGGAACTAGCTGGTCTAAGAGGCAGGGTCTGGGGCATAAAATATCCTAGGGTACTGGACCAGGTGCCAGAGCAAGTGCCCCAACTGAAGCCCCATCCTGAGCCCTGGGACCCAGATACAGGAGCTGGTAAGCGAGCAGGTCATTTGTCAGAGGAAGGGAATCTGAAGAATTATCTGGAGAGGATATTGAGTAACACTGGCACAAGGGTTTGGAGCAGATGGAGAAGGTTCAGCAGGATTTGAAGTGGGATAAGGAGGGGCAAGGCAGGTGAGGGAGTAGTAGGGAGAGGGACCCATAAATTATATGATGGCCCGGCAGGGTTCACCCTGGGGGATCATGTGCCTTTGTCCCTCAAAGAGAAAATTTGGAAAGGAGAACATGTTTACATGTTTGGCCTGTTCAATAAGGAGACAGCTGAGAAGTATGAGCAGAAAGAATCAGTATGGAAGTCCTAGATGGCCATAGCTTTGGCCATCGTGGGGCACTCTGAGGGGGAAATTACATATAAGGGCAAGAACTTTGATACATGGCAAGCGGAGATTTACTGTTTAGTGCAATAGTATTGGAGAAACAACCAGAGCTGGGGATACTGTTACTAACTTACATGGCAATAATATGGGATGCCTCTAAGGCAAAAATGGGTTATGGGTGGTTGAAGTATGATGAGGCCTTTTGCCAGAGGATGATGGCCAAAGGGGACCTATGGTGGGACTGCAGCCATTTAAAACTATGAGTCAATACTCTGTCTGCACAATATGGTGGGGGGGGGGGGTGGAAGCTGGTAAAAAGAATGCAGGGAGTCCAGTAGCCAAGAATTGATGGGACTTCAACAAGGCCTCATGCGCCTGGGCCAACTATGAATTTAAGCACATGTGCTGAAAGTGTTCAGGGCAGCACCTGGTCTCAAGATGCAAGGCCAGTGGGGAAAGGTGTGGATGCCAACAGTACAGTGAGCAGCCCTTTTGTGGGGGCATGGGGTGGGGATGGCACATCAACTACAATTACGGCTGGAATTGAGGGTGGGACCAAAGAACCAAAGAGATGGGGTTTCCCACTGGCAGCAACACCCATCAGGCTGGGGATGGTGGTGGAATGTACAGTGGTCTACCTGAGCAGAGAGGAGGGGCATTACTGAGGCAAGGGTTTAGGGAAGGTTTTGCAATAGGTTTCCAGGGGATGTGCCAGATGATGAGGGCGAAGAACTTAGGTTCAGTAAAAGGAAGGGAAGAAGTGGTAAGACAGAATATTTTAAAGAAGATAAGAGTATGACTGATGGAGGGCCCATTTGGGAAACCACTGTGTAGCAATTTTCAGGTTTCACCCCTGGGGTTGATGCCCAAGAAACAGCCAGGGGAGTTCCGGCTCATACATTATTTATAGTACCCAGAAGTGGCTTCAGTAAATGACAGCTTTCTGGAGGATCTACGGGTGGTGTCATATGCCTCACTGGACCAAGCGGTTTGTTTGATTAAAGCAGTTCTGGGGCTGTGGTTGGCAAAAATGGACATAGAGTTTGCATTCAAGATGTTATTAGTGCGAACAGAAGATTGTGATCTGTTAGGATTCCAGTTTGAGGGGAGTTATTATTTTGACAAGGCCATGCCCATGGGCTGTTCAGTTGTGTGCTCCACCTTCGAGGCTTTTAGTTCTTGGCTACAGTGAGTGTTTGGACAGAGGTATGGCCACAGAAAGGTGATCCATTACTTGGATGATGTCATGCTGATACGGGAGAGTCAGAGGGAAGTAGATGGGATCCTCAAGGATTTCAGGGGCATGTGCCAATGGATAGGAATACCCTTCAAGGAGGGAAAGACTGAGGTCCCAGCTAGGAAACTTGAAATCTTTGGAATAGAGGTGGACAGCAAGCAGAAGTGTTTTCATTTGCCTAAAGATAAGGTTGAAAAGCTCAGGAGCCTGGTAAGGCATGTCATAGGGTGGAGGAGTGTGCCGCTGGCATTAGTGCAGCAACTGCTGGGGCACCTCAATTTCAACTGCAAGGTGATAGGACCAGGCAGGGCTTTCATGTGCAGATTTGCCCTAGTCACAGGAAAGCAAAGCTCCCTCACCATTGGGTAGACATCAACACAGGTATCAAGCAGGATCTAGTTATATGGGAATGTTTCATGTAGGAGTAAAATGGGGTGACATTTTTGCAAGAGGAATGGATGTATAATACAGATATGGAATTATACACAGATGCCTCAGATTTTTTGGGGATGGGGGCATATTTTAAGGGAGCATGGATGTCAGAGGCATGGCCAGACATGGTCACAACAATCACCCTCCTCCTAGCACCCACAGGATTGCTGGCCAGCTGGCCACAGGCAGCCCACAGCCCATATGTAAACAAACATTCCCTGATGTCTAGTTGACCCCCAACCCCTCACCGTGTCAGGTAGTACCCCCACCCTGCTCCCCCAACCCCATCCAAAAACTATTAATCCTTCCTGGTATCTATGGACCCCACACTGTCAGGTAGTACCCTCAACCTGCTCCCCCAACCCTGAGTCCAGTCCATTTAAAAATAAAATAATAAAATATAATTTATCACTTCCTGGTATATAGTGGCCCCACACCCTCACCCTGTCTGGTAGTGCCCCAACCTGCTCCCCAACCCTGACCAGAGTGGGCCACCTGTACTACCCTGTACTCACCTTCATGACTGGCAGCCTGCCTGACTCAGCTCAATGAATGAGTGTGTGCTTCTACAACCAGGCGCTTATCCATTGACAGCTCACAGTGATTTAATCAGCTGTTTAGGGATGTAGAGGAGGGGAGGGGGCTGCTTTTGTGTCTTGTGGGGGGATCTGGATGGGGATAATGGCATAGTGGACCCCAGAGGGGTCCACAAAACTATTCTTTCCATCCATCCCACCATCCCCATCAATGACCAGAGCAGCCCCCTCCCCTCCTTTACACCCCTGAACAGCTGAGTAAATTATCACAAGTTGTTAATGAATGAGTGCATGCTTCATTTATTGAGCTCAGTTAGGTGGGCTAGCAGCCATGGAGGTGAGTGGAGGGCTGTGCGGGTGGCGTGCTCCAATCGGGGTTGGGGGGAGCAGGGTGGGGGCACTAGTGGATGGGGGGGCCACTTGACACCAGGGAAGTGATAAATGATTTTTTCTTAAAATGGATCAGACTTGGGGTTCAGGGATCGGGGTGGGGGTACTACCTGACAGGGTGGGGAGTCCACAAGACACCAGGGAAGGGATTAATGAATTTTTGGACTTGGGGTTGGAGGGCGGAGCAGGGTTGGGCTACTACCTGACAGGGTGGGGGTTAGGGGTCCACTACACACAAGAAAAGGGATTAAATTAAATATTTTTTTTTAACTTGAAGTTGGGGGGACCAGGGTAGGGGCACTACCTGACAGGGTGGTGGGGTGTGATGTCCACTAGACACCTAGGAAAGGATTAAATTATATACATTTTTTGGGGCATGCGATCGATGTGGTGGGGGCTAAGAGACCACTAGACACCAGGGATAGATCAAGGGTGGTGTTGGGGGGAATTCACGATTTGTTACCTCAGCTTGCTTTGGGGTTTTTAAATGCAATTTGCACTTAAAAGCCCCCAAAACAAGATGAAGTCACAAATGGCGAATTCCGGGTAATTTTAAAAAATTACGTAGAAGTGCTATGTGGGGTGAAATTGATGACTCATGCAATTTCGCCCATGTAGTAAAACTTTGCTGCATCTCTAATCATGACTGCTTATTTTGATGATTCACATTTTGTGAGAAAAAAATTAACAGATTGTGGCAGATGCCATCTTTTTTATGCAAAAATATTGAAAATGCAGAAAAATGATGTATTTTCAAAAAACAAACAGCTGAGCCTATGTAAATAGGACCTGTTTAACTAGATTCTGGTATTAATTTCTGGGCATCTAAAAGTCCTGGGTGCCCAGCTTTGTGAGAAGAGCCATTCACCCTTGTTCTCAGAATGAGAACAATGGGATTTTCTTGAAATGTGAAGCTGGAGCTGGCTTCAGGTACAGCATTGAGACAGCATTCCAGTGTTCTTCTCTCTCTCTCTCTCTCTCTCTCTCTCTAGATCGGTATGTCTGCTTCCAAAGGTTATCAAGCAATGCAGACAAAAGCCGTTCTTTGTTAAGCAATTTTCTTGCTAGATTAAAAAAGGATAGTGATAGATAAAAGCTACATCGTTCATCACTATAGCAAAACATTAATGTTTGGCAATAGTGAAAGCTGCTTACTATTATATTCAGTTGGCAAATAATTACACAATCAAGGGTTCAGAATTTCAGATTGACTGTAACAATGTATAACGGCATATATTTACATTGTATATCTAGATGCGTGTGTGTGCATTGCAGGCAATAATATTAGCTGGGGAGAAGCTGTTTGTTCCACTTTTTCCTTTGATGTAAAGCCATAATCAGAATCTACTGCCTGCTGATTGTCATATTGTGTATTCAGAAAATATTGCTAACTTACTGTAGAAGATGATAAATGAAGCAAACATACAGTGAATGGCAACCAACAAGGCTCAAAAGAGTCCTACACTTCTGTTGGTGGAGAAAGTCTTCCCTTGTCATGGGTCCTATGCTTCTGCATGGTTTCATCTGAGTGATTGAGGATATGATTCCATTATCTTAAAAAGAAAGGAACTTCTTTGCAAAAAATGAGTTAATGCACCAATTATGGTTCAACTTATCACTAGAAAAAGTAGGGAACTGTTGGTGTTAATGTTTCCAACCCTAACGCCCCACTCCCCACCACCAACCACCACGCCACCAAAGGAAAAAATCTTTAGGGTTTGAGGTCTCCAGAGTCTAGTCAAATCAGTGGTTAGGTTTTCCTTGGGGTTAGCAACACCAATGCCCCCCCCCCACCATTCCCAGAGCAAACAATGTCATGTTGGCAAGATGTGGGAAGACATAGTCCTCTGCCATGGAAGAGTGTATCACTAGGAGTCACTGGCTTGGAGCTGTACCTTTTGCTTTGAACAGGCAGATACAGGCTGGAGGAGGGGTACGCATTTGGGATGACAACTCCAAGGAAGACCCCACCACCAATTCCCCACATCTCCAGAGACCCAAAACGCTAATGTTTTTTGCCTTTTGTTGCTTGGGTTATGGGTGTGGGGCATTAAGGTTGGAATCCATAATGCCACATTTCCCTACTTTTGTGGCATTAACTTGAACCCTAACTGGTGCATTAATGAATGTTTTTTGAAGCAAATAGATTATACGGGTGCGATCACACCCCTATAGTTAGGGTTGAGTAGGCAGTTCAATATTAAACTCAAGATTTTGCACTTTAATAATGTTGCAGCCATTCAACGGATTTGCATACCATTTGTTATGCACCTTCCTGTTGGGCAGATCTCCTGATTTAGAAATATTCTGATGTAAATCAGGAGTACTCGCTTCGATGTAACTGCAATATTACTGGTCAAGTTGTGGAATCTGCCTAAAATTCTGTTAGAAGGGGCATGGAAATTGTAAGCACTGGCATTTGTTTGTGACATTTTATGTATGCTGGACTTATGTATTGTTTTTGTACACGAATATAATTTGTTATGCAATTGTCTTCGTACTTGATGATAGAATGTTTTGTACGTTGGTGTGATTGTTTTGTATAGTACTTAATGTTTATTTAATGTAACAATTTACACAGGTGCACCTTGTAAACAGGGCATTTTATAGCTCTAATGGTGCTATACTGTATAAATAAAATTTTTACTGCTTACTAATAACTCTGGTCGGATGTGCTGCCTCCAAGTTCCGGAGATGTGAAAAAAAAATGTTTTTACTTATTGACTTTGCTGGGATTTTTCTTTGCACTTGCCTACAGCCCAGAGGGTTTGGTTTTGGGGTGTGGAATTTTCAGGGTACAAAGGGACTACCCCACAGATGTGCCTTTTGCTAGTCCGGCGAACAAATATTAAGCAGTTTTCAAGTTATTACAGTTTAAAAATTAAAAAAGAAATTGCTGATATTCTGGGAATGAACCAACACATGTAGATTGCTTATTGGGACCCCCATTGGTGAATTCTACACTTTACAAGATGAAATATGCCCCTAAAATGTGTTTAATTATACAATGGCGAGAAAAATTCTAAAATCCAGATTGGCTGCTGACCTCTTGAGACAATGATATTATTAGACAATAACATCACTGTGTCATGATCAAGCACAAAAATGACTGTGGGACAGTAATATATATCCCACCCTCTTGGATACACTGAAGCTGTTATGGCTCATCTGTACATTTAGAAGCCTCCCCCGATTCTAACTACAGTACCTAGCAGTTCATAGTGAAAATTGCCCCTCCCCAAAACTCACTGTATTTTAATAACCCCAAGTATATAAAAAAATGCTGCTTGTTTCTTAATTACAGCTATTGGTCTCTTTGGAAAACACAAACTGTACCTGCAGCCACCACTCAATCTGGCTCACTCATGGACACAGCACACATCACGGATGTTCATGCTCAGCCACCTGTTTGTTGCCTCATATATTTTTCACCATAAAAAAATTAAATGTTAAGTAAAAAAAAAGCCAACAATAACAAAACAACTTTTCCTTCTCCTTCTCCTTCTCAATGCTGAGATTGTGTGAGCTCATGCCCACTTCAAAGTGACACTCCACAGTTGCCAAACACCTTGTCAGTCAGAAAAAGAAACAGGTCAAATTTAAAATGGGAAAACAAATGCCAAACACTCCCTTCAACCACCGTACACTAATAGGTGGAAGCCAACTGCCAGGAAGGGCAGAGGGGAGACCGATATGACATACAGCACACAGCATTAAAACAAGAAAAACCTTTGTGGAGTCACCAGGCAAGATCATTGTGGCAGTAGCTCCACCTTGTGGTGGAAGAAATATATTGGACTTTTTTTTTTTAAACATACACCTACACCCAAACAAAACCAAGAAAAAATCAATAAAAAAGTATTTTTCTTTCTTTTTTGTTCTTAAATTAACAAACAAGCCATTGTATAATAGCAATAAAAGACTCCAGGGTGTGTGTTATTGTGTAATGACATCACACCTGGGGTGGTGGAAGCACTCAGCTTCAACCTGTACTTCAACCCACCCCAGGAGTGACATTATTATACAATAACACACACCCTGTCATGCCTTATTGCTTAATTGAATCATTTAAATCCTAGTTCAAATCTGCATAGTATGATCTAGGATCCTACTTTGTATGCAGAGATACGACGTAGGATCCTAGGTTTTGAGCTACAAATAAGATTATTAATAAAAATAAATATTTTTTTGCTGACATGGGGTGTCTAATACCCTTATCAGCACTAGAGAACCCCCCCACCAGTATGGGACACTGGGGAGCCCACCCTCAGTGTCCCCAACAGAAAAAAAACCCACATCCGACAATGGGGTGCCCAATCCCCATGACAGCAGTAGTCCCCCACCAAAGTGGGACACTGGGGAGCCCACGCCTAGTGTCCCCAGTTATATCATGCCCCACTCCATTACCACCAATACTGTGCAAATATATGCCTGAAATAAAGAAAACAGTCCCCCAATATCTGTTTATTAAAATAAAATCCTGTAAAAAAAAAAAACGGTCCCTTATCGTCTCCCTCCATCCCCACCCTCCCTCTGCATACTCAGCTCCTCACACCCCCTTACCCCATACGTACCTCCATAGGTCATTGAGTGCACTCTTTTGTGGACCAGGACATGCCTGCACACCTCAAAGCCAAACAGTGAACAGAAGAATCAAGGTAAGCACTGTATAATGGCTGTCTATGGTGTTTTGAACTCATGTTGATATCTCTGGAATTTTTCAACATTTGCTAACCAAATTTTCAACATAGGCTTTATGGGACCCCACCTTATGAACACTGTCACTGTCATCTCATTACTCAATCTCATTACTTTGTCTTTATCTCATTACTCAGTCCCAAAAGGTGATTTCATGGTCACTGCACAGAATCCCCTTTTGGGACCAGTTAACAAAATGACAGTGCCAGTATTTATGAGGGGTGGTCCCAAAAAGCCCATGTTGAAAATTTGGTGCAAAAAAATAAAAAAAAACAGCCATGTAACAAGTGTGCATTGTGCAGTTCCTACACAGGCTCATAACATTGCCAGTTTTTAATTTTCAATCCTGATTTTCAACATTGCCATTTTTTTCTCACCTCCTCAAGGACAGTACAGGTTTCATTCATCACATCCTGCCTGAAACGTGTTTTTGCACCTGTGGTGTAGAATGGTGCAGTCGCTATGCGAAATCAACTTTTGGGATGGATTAATGAAAACACAGTGCCACTGTTTATGAGGTGGCATCCCCAAATGGACATTTTGAAAATTTGGTGAGAAAAGTTCTGAAAATGCCTGAGTTACGTGCATCCATTGAATTTATTCAATGCTCACTCATAAATTTGGTACTTTTTGATATTTTGCTGCCAAATTTTCAACATAGTTATTTTATCACACCACCTCATGACAGTACAGCTGTCATTTTTTTAGCCCTGCCCAATGTGTGTTTTTGCACCTATAACACAGAATGGCATTGCATTTGCACATAATTACATTTTGCCTTGCATTTCACAATTTCTCTATATCCAGGTACATAAGGTGGGGTAATAAGATGGCTATGCTGACAATTGGGTCACTGCTGCTGGACACATGGAAGCACAGGGCCCAGATGACCCTGTGCTTCCACATCTATAGTACATAAATATGCACATCAATGGAGGAATTGGACCCTGCGCTCCCACAGTTAAGTGAGGATACTGTTACACTATCTCAAAAAGAAGAGAAATTTATTGCAAAAAAAGTCATTAATTCATCAGTTAGGGTTTCTATTACAGAGTCAAAAGACTGGAAATTCAGTGTTAGGGTTACCAGCCCTACCACCCCCCCCACCCTCCACACACAACAGGCATTGGAGTGCGCCTTGGGGTCATTGGACCTAACTCTCACCCCATTCTCCTATTCTGTAACATCTCAGCATGTTAACACATGGAATGGGGTGAGAGTTAAGACTGATGACACTGTTGGCACACCCAACACCTGTTGGTGTATGGAGGGTGGGGTGGGGTGGTAGGGTTGGTAACCCTAACACTAAATTTCCAGTCTTTGTCTCTGCAATAGAAATTTTAACTGATTCATTTGTTGAGTATTTTACAATGAATATATATATATGTATATATACAGTATATATATTTATATACAGTATGTATATATATATATATATATATATATATATTTATGGGATACATGATGAGCAGAAGTGGGATATGGAAGATATTCTCACTCCTGCAGAGTGAGGCATAGATATATCATGAGTGCAAAAGACATGAGTGAGATATCCATGCCTCACAATGCAGGAGTGAGAATATTTGCCATATCCCATGGTCTGCACATCATGTGTGCGATTTATACAATAGGTGTGGGAACTTTACTTTGTTTTGTTTTATCTCCTGTCATTCTGTTGCTGTGAGTTGCTGCTGTGAGTGAATGCAAAGCAAAGCAAACTTTATTTATAAAAGGCACCTTTCCGAAACCAAGGCGACTGTACATAACATAATAAAATCAATAAATAATTAAAACAATATTAAAATTAATCTAGGGCAACTACATTTAAAAATCATTGTATGCAAGACTAAACAAATGGGTTTTTAATGCCCCCTTAAAGCTTTGGACAGTCAGGCAATCCCGCACCTAACGAGGTAGAGAATTTCACAGGGTTGGGGCCATAAAACTAAAAGATCTGGCCCTAGTGGTCTTTAAACAAACCCTGGGAATCTCTAGCAATCCCTCATCAGTGGATCAGAGAGAGTGGGATGGACAGTAGGGACAAAGGAGATCCTTCAGGTAGCCAGGTCCCTGATCGTGTAGGGCAAACTGACCTTGAAGGTAATTCACCAGCATATTGGCAGCCAGTGCAGTCTGCGGAGCACAGGTGTTATATGACTGGACCTAGATGAACCAGTCAATAGTCTGGCTGCCGCATTCTGCACCAGCTGCAAGCAGTGAATATCAACCCCCGGTAGCCCAAGATAAAGGGCGTTGCAGTAGTCAAGGTTGGAGGTAACGAAGGCGAGGACCAATGTAGGAAGATCGTCAGGAGGAACCAGGTTCTTCACCCAGGCAATGTTCCTCAGATGGTAAAAAGAGGCTTTGAACAACTGCAGACACCTGCGATTTCAGTGTCAAACAGTCATCAAACACAATGCCCAGATTCCGCACCCGGTCTGAGGTAGTTAGCTGAACACCCCCAAGCCATAAACCAGAGGGTGAACCTGCCAACAAACCCACCTCCCGGTGACCTAGGTCCACGACCAACACCTCAGTTTTCTCTGGATTTAACCACAGCCAACTCAAATTCATTAAGTCCTGGATCCAGGCCAGACAGTTGTTAAAGACCGAAAAGGCAGCATCTTGGCCGGGCACAAAGGACATGTACAGTTAAGTATCATCTGCATAGCAGTGAAAACTCAAACTGTACCACCTAATAATCTCTTCTAATAGCAGCATGTACACTGCAAACAACATGGGCACCAAAATGGAGCCTTGCGATACCCCACAGGATAGGGGGAATGATGCTGAGGAAAAAATCCCGGACACCATCCTCTGAGTCCTACCCTCAAGGAAAGATCGAAACCAACTGAGGACTGTACCAGAAAGCCCACGGATAAACCGCAAGTGCTCCAGTAGCACACCATGGTCCACAGTGTCAAATGCTGCAGAGAGATCAAGAAGGACCAAGATGGAACAAGTCCTTCGATCTCTCACTATTAGGAGGTCATTTAGTACCAGGACAAGAGCTGTCTCTGTACTATGTCTCTTCCTAAATCCAGACTGGAGAGAATCATAGACATTGTGGCTGGTCAAATGGTCATCCAGCTGTAATGCGACCACCTTCTCAATAACCTTACCCACAAAGGGCAGGTTAGAGACAGGTCTGTAGTTAGCCAGACAATCCGGGTCTAAGGAGGACTTCTTAAGAAGGGGCTGAACCACAGCCTCCTTCAGAAGATTTGGGAAAATCCCCCTCTCCAAAGACCTCCAGACTATTTCAGCAAGGACTGGACCGATTTTATCCACACAGCCCACTAGGAGACATGTGGGGCTCTGGTCCAAACCACAGTTGGTCGGACACAATGATTGGATGACCATCACAATGTCACTGATTGTGGGAAGGTTGAAATCAGACCACACAAATTGGATGTCCGACATCTCCTGCCGACCATCACAGCTCCCATTAAGGATGGTCAAGCAGACGTCAGACCTGATTGTGGCAACCTTAGCTGAAAAGAAATGAGCAAACTCCTCACACTATTCTTGAGAAAAAGTTCTTCTGGGCTGAAGACAGATTGGATTGCACAATCTGTCCACAGTTCTGAAAAGCTGAGCTGGTCTATTCTGTGCAGCAGCAATCTCTCTGGATAGGAATTCTGCCTTCTTACGAGAGATTGCTGATTGATAGACTACATAATGGTCCATCAAACTAAGTCTGTCACAGTCCAGGCCCGATTTCCGCCAGCACCTCTCTAACCTTCATCCAACTCTCCTCAACTTCCTCAGAGTCTCATCAAACCAAGCAGACCTACGGTGAAGAGTGAGGGGACAAACATGAACAGGAGCAATGGAATCCAGGGCCCTACTACCACCTTATTATTGGCAAGTACCAGGTCCCCTGGGTCCATGCAACCACTTGGTAAGCCCGATAGGTCCAGTACCACTATCAGGCCATCTGGGGAAACACCCCTCAAAGGGCGATACTGGACCATCTCCATAGGGGCTGGCCTATTTGGGATGGCCTCAAAACTGAACCCAATGGAGTGATGGTCAGACCATCCAACTGGTTCCACCACCAAATCAGATATCTCCATCCCCAGTAGGAACACCAAGTCCAATGAATGACCACCTATATGGATCGAGGAGGAAATAACCTGTGTGAAGCCCAGTGAAATCATTAACTGGTGGAAGTCTTGACCAAACTGTGAGAGTTCATCATCGACCCAGGCATTGACATCCCCCAGAATCAACCATCTGGGGGATCCCAATGTCAGGTCGACAATGAAGTCTGCGATTTCCCTCAGGAAGTCATTCCCATCACCTGGTGGATGGTAAATGAGAAGTATCCTGCACCCCGCACCCTTGCCCAAGATACATTCAAAGGAGTTGGTAGTTCCCACTGGTACCTCCACTAGGCACAGTTCCGATCTAAAGCAAATAGCAACACCCCCGCCCCTACGATCCATCCTAGGGCAGTGTATCACTGAGTACCCGGCTGGAATTGCTGATGCCAAAACTGTGCCAGCATTCTCGTTCAGCCAGGTCTCAGTGATGCACGCCACGTCAGATGTTCCACCAAAATCCACTATAATAGCGGTCTTGTTTTTAATAGACCTGGCATTGCATAACACCACCCGAGTAGGATGAGCATCTGAAGACGACCGTGCTACTTGCCAACTACAAGCAGAGCCCTTGGGTATGAGAACCAGACAGGGAGGACCCCTTTCCTAGACCCATTTTGCCCCAGGCCGTCTCCTTGTCCTCGCTATCCCTATCCGCCTACTCCTTTCCATTCCATCTCCAGGCCCAACCCTCGTCCTCCTCCTTTTTCTAACAATCCCCAGAGCCCTACACCGTCTGTACACCTCTGGTGATAGGGGAGGACAGAAAAAAGGACAGAGGTCCCTGAGCCTGGAGGAGGAATAATGCCTGACCATCCTTATGCCTTCCCAAAACATATTTACCACACTAAGCAAATACAATACCCTATATAATACTTTAGCAGCTAAATATAAAAGTCCAAGTTAGGAAACAGTCACAGTCAAATAAAACTCAAGATTTTTGAATTTAAGGAATCTCACCCCCCCAAACCCAACACATAATACAACAAAAATACAATAAATAATTAATTTCCACATCCCCACCCACATGGGTGTGAATGGGTATGAATGGGGTCTGTATATGTTGTGTGATTGGTTGTTGTGTGTGTGAGTGAGTGGTAATGGGTTGATGAGTGTGTGAGTGTGATCCGTGGTTGGATGATGTGTTTTGGTAGGCAGGACATACCCAGGAGGTTTCCTGTAGATACTGTCCGTGATTTTCCTTTTCCCCTATATTTTATTATGTGTAGTGTTTAATTTTTGTTGTATGCTGCTGTGCGTAACTTTTTCATTTGTGGTTGGCTTATATGTTATTTGTTTTGGAATGTCTCAGAGAAGCTCCATGGGAACTACAGGTAAGAGAGCAGTTTCAATTGTGCAGGGTGCTTTAGTTGTCATTGAGGCACTCAGCTTTATTTTTTACTGAGACCGACAGCAAGAATTATACAGTTTCAGAGTATATATCATGTAAATAATACCAATTTAAAGAGGTCATGTTTAGGTTGCTGTAACATGTAAAGAAATGAAATTAAGAACTGAAGGCTTCGGTGTGTAAATATGTGTGTTGTGCAGTTCATTGGTATGTTAGTCAGAGTTGGAGTCTGTAGACAGTTTTTCATTATGTTTGTTATTGCAGAGATCATTAATGGAACCCGATAGGTTTACAGTTTGGATGCAGTGTGAGAGACTGCACGACCATTCAGCAGCTTCTAGTGCAGAAATGTGCTGTTTTAGGTGTGTGCATTTGGTGCAGTGAGGACTGTACTGCTGCAGGCTTCTGGCATTTGTGAAACTGCAAGCAAAGAATGAAGAATGCAGACCAGCTGCTTAATTAGGTACCTCAAACATTTCAGTTTCCCATTTAAAAGAAGTTTTAACTTACACTGGGGACATGCTGCTGAAGTGAAAATATTGGCTGATGACATAGCTACAGTATATGTAAATGTAAATATTTTCACTGTAGCCATGTTATCAACCATTTATCTCACTGGGATGAGAATACATGATTTTATTGTCAACAAATACAACACACCCGTATTGTATAAATATATATATATATATATATATATATATATATATATATATATATATATATGTGTGTATATATATATATATATATATATATATATATATATACACACATATATATATATATATATATATATATATATATATATATATATATATATATCAGGGTAAAACCTCATTTAATGCATTAGTTGGTTGTTCACAGTGACAGTGAGAAATTGTGTTAGTTGAAACCCCCTTGCCACCCTCACCGGCATTGGGCGGCATTGGGGTCATCAGCCCCAACTCTCACCCCATCACATGTGTAAAGCAGCAGAAGTATAGGAGAATGGGGTGAGATTTAGGACCATGACTCCAATGTGCACCCTACCAATGCCAGTTGGGGGTGGTCTGCGGTCCAAGGGGTTTTCAACCCAACACCGAATTTCCTCACCTTTGTCACTGTGGAACAACCATAACTAATGCATTAAATGGAGTTTTTTGCCTCTAATTTCCCTTCTTTTTGAGAATGATAATGAGAAATAGTGAATGTAATGCATCGTCACGGGCTCCCGCCATGTAATGCGGCGGGGAGATGTCTTGTGGCATAGTAACAGGAACAGCAACGCAAACAGAAGGAATTCAGAAACAGAAACAGGAATTCAGCGTGTTTGCCGTTCATTTGCATCACCAGGTAAGAAAAAAGGTTTGTCTCCCCATACGATGCACAGGGGTAATTCCAAACTTCACCCAACAACTAACACACCAAAATCTGGCCAATGGAAAATCATGTACACAAATGCTCACAGCCTGGGAAATAAGATCCCAGACCTGCAGGCAATAATGTCAGAGGCTAAACTGACATAGTAGCAATTAGTGAGACGTGGTTTCCAGTAACCACACTTGGGAGACTTCAGTACCTGGCTATGTATTGTTCAGAAGAGACCGAGGTGCAAAAGGGGGGGAGGAGGCCCTGTATGTTAATGAAAATATCAAAGCTACAGAAATTCAGAATACACATAAGGAGCCAGAAGAACTGTGGGTCACCCTGAAACAGGAAATGGGACAGCCATAAGAACTGGGTTGTCTACAGGCCCCAGACCAGAGGGAGGACATAGACACATTACTGTTAGAAGATATACAAAACATGACAGCTAAAGGGAGGTTCTGATAATGGGAGACTTCAACATGCCAGATACAGATTGGTCAATACCAGCAGGAACATCTGCCAGAACTAGACTCATAGTGGATTCCCTGCAGGGGAGGGCCTCAAACAACTGGTACAGCAACCCACAAGAGACGAGGCTATCCTAGATCTAGTACTGACTAACAAGAAGGGATCACAGATCTCCAGGTAGAAGGTCACCTGGGGCCAGTGACCATCACATGGTATGGTTCAATTTGGCTACTACATCTAAATCATCCCATTCCAAGGCAAAATATGGGACTTCAGAGGAGCTGACTTTGATAAGATGGCCAACAGAGTTAAGCTAGCCCTGGCAAAAGAAACACAGGTGTGGAGGTACAGGCAAAATGGCAAGCATTAAGGATACAATACTTGAAGCAACATCCCATTGTGTTAGACAGAAAAGGAAGTGCAAAGAAGAAGGAAACCACTTTGGTTCTCAAATACAGTAGCAGAAAGGTCAGAGCCAAAAGGCTGGCCTTCAGGAAATATAAGGGAACACAGCGGGATGAAGATAGGGAGGATACCAAACTGCCCTAAGGGAAGCAGGTAAGGCAAGGCAGGCAAAGTCCCAAACTGAGGAAACACTAGCACGAACAGTAAAGAAGGTGACAAGACTTTCTATAGATACATTAGTGAAAGGAGAAAGTCCAGAGGGGTATTGATGCTTAATGGAGAAAAGGGAGCATGGGAGGAGGAGGACCCTGTAAAGGCATCTATCCTAAATATATACTTTTGCTCAGTATTTACTGAAGAGAAGGTAGGCAGGGCCCACAGCTCAGCATCATGGACACAGGGGGAGGGAGGTGAGCACTACTCCTTCACAAAAGAAAGGGTCCTACAAGAGCTTGCTAAGCTCAGGTGGATAAGGCAATGGGACCTGATGGCATACATCCCAGGGTACTTAAGGAGCTAAAGGAGGAACTAGCAGAGCCATTAGCAGAATTGTTTAGTGAGTCTCTGAGCACAGGAGAGGTCCCAGAAGACTGGAGAAGGCTCATGTGATCCCGCTCCACAAGAGTGGTAGCAGGGAGGAGGCAGGGAACTACAGACCAGTCAGTCTTACCTCAGTAGTGGGCAAGATTATGGAGGCACTCTTAAGGAAAGGATAGTGCAACACCTGGAATCCATAGGGGCACAGGATCCAAGACAGCATGGGTTTACAAAGGAAGGTCCTGTCAAACTAATCTCATAGATTTTTTGACTGGGTAACCAGAGTGGTGGACCAAGGGGAGCAGTTGATGTTACCTACCTTGACTTCAGCAAAGCTTTTGACACTGTTCCACATAGAAGATTGATAAATAAGCTAGGTAGGTTCGGGTGGGTCAGAAGTTGGTCAACTGGGTGGCAAACTGGTTGACTGGCAGAAAACAGAGAGTGGTGGTAAATGGTATACAGTCAGAAGAGATGCAAGTCACAAGTGGGTACCTCAGGGATCAGTCCTGGGGCCAGTCCTATTCAACATCTTCATTAGTGACCTCGCAGATGGACTAGAGGGTAGCTTGTCTGTTTGCAGATGACACCAAGATCTGCAACAGAGTAGATGATCCAGATGGGTGGGCAGAATGAGAAGAGATCTGGATAAACTAGCAAATGGTCAGAAGAGTGGCAACTGGGATTTAATGCAAAGAAGTGCAAAATCATGCACATAGGGAAGAGAAACCCTGAAGCCACTTATAGGCTGGGAGGAGTTGCTAGCAGTCACAAAGGAAGAAAGAGACTTGGGCATCATCATAACTGATGACCTAAAATCATCCAAGCAGACCTCTAAAGCAGTAGGTAAGTCTAGGGGGGTGTTAGGGTGTATTAGTAGGGGTATCACAAGTTGTAAGAGAGAGGTAATAATCCCTCTGTACAAGACATTGGTTAAGCCCCATCTGGAGTACTCGTGCAGTATTGGAGGCCACACCTTCACAAGGACATTAACCAAATTGAGGCAGTCCAGAGAAGGGCAACCAAAATGGTGCAGGGACTGCATCAGAAGACATATGAGGACAGATTAACGGAGCTCAATATGTATACCCTTGAGCAAAGGAGGGAGAGAGGTGATATGATCGAGACATTTAAACACCTTAAGGGCATAAACAAGGTGAAAGAGTCTAACATGTTTAAATATAAGAAAATAGCAGGACAGAGGACACAGCATGAGATTAGAGGGAGGCCGATTAAGGGGAATGTGAGGAAATCTTTTTCACAGAAAGGGGTGGATGTATGGAATGGCTTACCACAAGAAGTGGTGGCTATGAATACAGTGCAGGGCTTCAAACAGGCATGGGATAGGCATAAGGGAGCAATACAAATGACTATGAATAGATAGGTCACTGACAGAGCAAAGGCCGATGGCACATTTTATAAGGTAGAAAAGAAATGGGCAGACTGGATGGGCCTTGCGGTCTTATCTGCCGTCAGCTTCTATGTTTCTATGTTTCTATGTAAGTGTAACAGTGGCACACATGGTAATGCAAGTGCGAATGAGAACAGAAAGGGTAACGCACACGGTGGCGTAGATGGGAACGGTCTGCCACGTGATGTGTTGTCACATAGTAACATGGTGCCTGCAAACGGAAATGTCAATGGGCATGGTGACGCAAAGTGAAACAGAAAGAGAAACAGTACTGTAGACACAAATGGCAAAATATAACAGAAATGCAAGCACAAATGAAAACGCAAAGGATAACGCACATGGTGGCGTAGACGTCAACGGTAAGTGAAACGGGTACGGAACCGCAAGCAGAAAGGGCAACGGTAACAGTAATGTAAGCACACAGGCTGGTTTTCCCCAAAAGCTGCATAGAGAAAGACAGTGAGTACAAAGAATGTATGCATAATAATGGGTATCGGAGCAGAAAATGAGGACTTGGAATACTAAATAGGTTATATGTCAGGAACTGTACGTAGAAAAACATTTTAAAAGTCATATGATTTACAACTGTCCTGGCTAGTTTTATACTTAGCTCCCATTAGGGGTCTAAGCATTTTTCTGATGAAAAGTCCATATCTCGCACCGTTTCTGAGATACGGGCCCTGAAAGGCGCGGCGAACGCCGTAATGTTATCCTATGGGAAAAAAAGAGAAGTTTGGAGTGCCATAACTTTGCCTCCCTATAATATTTTTCACCAAACTACTGAAAGGCACATCTGTGGGCTGTTGGCTGTCTTCCCTCCCAATTTCAGGAAAAAAGACTAAACCGTTATTTTGCAGCAGGGTGCCAAAGGATTCCTGTAATGCGTTGGGAGCCGTAATGTTATCCTATGTGAAAACGGTTAACTTTGGAGTGCCGTAACTTTGCCGCCGTGTAATATTTTTTCAACACAATACTGAAAGGCAAATCTGTGAGATGTCAGCTGCGTTCCTTCCAAATTTCAGCCCAAAACTCCAAACCGT
Source organism: Neoceratodus forsteri (assembly GCA_016271365.2). NCBI lineage: Eukaryota > Metazoa > Chordata > Ceratodontiformes > Ceratodontidae > Neoceratodus > Neoceratodus forsteri. The sequence goes on from CM057457.1 coordinate 106,574,629, forward strand.
TTTTTTGCAGTGGGGTGCCAAAGAATTGCTGTTGTTTCCCCACAGCCTAGAAAAGTACTGTCGCAATTTGAGAAAGCTTTCACAAAAATTTGCGACACTTTTGTAAGCACGAAAGTACTTTGCGAAAGTACTTTTTCCAGAAATTTGAAAAACATTTCTGGGGTGTTTTACCCCAAAATAAAGACATGGCTAGCATCCTAAGGCTCCGACTAGGTGAAAACAAAAAGAATTAGGTTGCTAGAGGGTCCCAAATTTAAATGGCAAGCATTTTTCTGATTACTAACTGAAAACAAGATGGCGGATTTGCGAAAGTAAGAGGGCCATTTGCAAAAGTAAAAATGCATTTGCGACACTGTCAAACTTTTTGTTAACTTTTCCTATTGACATAATGGGAAATTGTTTTTTGAATTACTTTTGAACCGTTTAATATTTTTTCATGAAATCTTCAAAAGGCACATCGGGGACCCTGGCCGCACATTCCCTGAAGATTTTGAGCCAGTCACACAAACCGTGCGACCTGTAGGCGTGACCATATAATTCCAGAAAAAGCGCAAACTCATGCGCAGATCATGCTTAATAACTCCACAGCTGTGTATCCGACTGGTATGAAACTTGGCAGATCCCAAGGTGTATGATTCTTAATCATGTGTTCAAAATTTCAGGCAAATCCGTCAAACAGTTGCAAAGTTATTAAGGTGCAAAATTTTGGGTTTAACATGTAAATGGCTCCTCAACCCTAACTATGGTATGCATGTAATATATATATATATATATATATATATATATATATATATTACTGGCAGTGAGTGTCATTAAAGTTAGAGTTGCCAGATCATTTCTATGTTAAACTCCAAATTTTGCACTTAATAACTTTGGCACTATACTATGGATTTGCCTGAAAATGTGCATGCTTGGTCTGGCACAATACATCTCTGGATCTGGCAAGTTGCATTATGGTCAGATGAGCCATTGCAGAATTGCAGAGCACCCCAAAATGCAAAAAATGGGTGGTTTGTGCGTTTCTTTGCTCATGGCTGAAGCCTGTACGATTTGTCCATTTGGTCTGTCATCTTCAGAGAAGATGCTGTCTGGATCACTGATGTGCCTTTCAAAGATTTGGTGAAAAAATATTAAATCATTTAAAAGTTCTTCGTAAAACAAGTTTTCCATTATAATCAATGGTAAGAATATATGTGTCTCTTGAAAGTTGCCGCCAGTACATTTCACTGTCGCATATGGCCCCTTTTCTGTCATGCCGCTACCATCTTCTACTCTGTTAGTGGTGGAGAAAAAGGGCTATAATTTAAAACTCACTAGCCCTAGGTTAACACCAACAGCTGTGTTTACCTAATCAGGGGCTGAGAAACACGATCTTGCCATCAAATTTTATAAATTATGACTAGAAATAATGTTTTGCACTTCGGCTGTAAGAAGTGTCACAAATTTTGCTAAAGTTCCTTTGCAAAACTTTTGTAAATTTGCAACATGCGGCCCAATGACATGACATAAGGTCAGTCTTCCTCAGCCTCTATTTAGGTAAACACCTGTTGATGTTTACCTAAATAAAGGATATTTTTATCTTTTAACTGCCTCCAAAGGGGCCGAGGCACAATTGTTTTTCTATCTTATTTTTTTTTTACAAACAGCCCTACCTCTCCCTCCTTCTATGTGCCATTCCACCCCTCACCCTCTGCTGCCAGTATCTCTGTCCCTCAATGAAAAGCCTTCCCACTGTCTCCTTCTGTGCAATGTCTACCACTCCACCCTCTGCTGACTGTGGCCCCATCCCCATTTAAGCAAAAGCTCTCTCGCTCCATCCCTCTGTGCCATATACCACCCTCTGTTGCTGGTTCTGCTGCACCAGCTCGCTGTTATATTTTATTTGCCAACATTGGGGTGCACAATCCCCATGTCAGCATTCATACACCCCTCCATCTAGTATTCAGGGACACTGGATAGCCCACTCCCAGTGTTCTAAAGTGTAATTATTATTTAAAACAACTGTTAAAAAGGAAAAAAGTCCCCTAATGTCTTTTTTTATATACCTGAAAAGAAGAAAATGGTCCCTTATCTTCTCCCCATCCCTCTCCCCCATCCCCACCCTCCCTCTGCACACCCAGCATCCCACGCCCTCCTCCTTCTCCTCCTTACCCGTACTCACCTCTGGAGGACAGGCGCTGTTATCTTCTCTGGACTGGGACACGTTTGCACTCTTCAAAGGTGAACTGCAAACTGAAGAATCAAGGTCAGATCTGCATAATGGCAGTTAATGGGGTTTTCAACTTATTTTAATATCTTTGCCATTTTTGGGAATTTTGACCCCAAATTTTCAACATGTGTTTCTTGGGACCCCACCTCATGAACATTATCACTGTCATCTCATTAAGCAGACCAAAAAGGTGATTTTGTGGCCACTGCATGGAATCGCCTTTCGGGACTGATTAATGAAATGCAGTGTTGGGTAATTACATTTTCTTTTACTTTCTAGTACTTTTGGAAACTTGTTCCAGAAAGCTCTGTGCAGTCACTATCAAGGATGGAGAAGTCCTGGAAAATGTAATACACCTTACAGTTACAATGACTTATGTCTTTTTATACAAAAGAAATACGTAACTGTAACTGATTAAATTTGTTTGAAAGTATCTAGTAACTAACCTGTTACTTTCAAAAAATGTAATCTTTTATAGTTATTTATTATTTTTGTATAAAAAGAAATACATAACCGTAATTGCAAGGTGTATTACTTTTTCTAGTACTTATCCATCCTTGCTAGTGACTGTACAGAGCTTCCTGGAACAAGTTTCCAAACGTAATAGAAAGTAATAGAAAAAGTAACTTACCCAACACGGATGAATGACAGTGCCAGTGTTCATGAGGTGGGGTCCCAAAAAGCCCTTGATGAAAATTTGCTGCAAAAATTCCAAAAAATGACTGTGTTATGAGCAGACATTGTGCAGTTTCTACACACACTCATAACTTTGCAAATGTTTTAATATTTTCAGTCCAGATTTTCTACACTGCCATTTTTCATACCTCCTCAGGAAGTCCTCCTACTCGTTACCAAGATACTGAACCTCTGTCTTACCCAGTTTCAGTTCCCGCTGGTTTGGAAAACAGCTGCTGTGATACCTGTTCATAAATCTGGAAATCGTGACGTACATAACAAATACAGGCCTATATCAATCCTGCCTCCTCTTTCCAAAGTGCTGGAGAGAATTGTTATAAATCAACTGGTAGCGTACCTCGAAAAATATTCCGTCCTATGTCAGCAACAGCATGGTGTTAGGAAAGGACACAGCACCACCACAGCACTACTTGAATTCACCTGCTTCATCCAGCAATCTATTGACCATGGCAATCTTGTAGGATCATACTTCATAGATTTAACAAAGATATTAAACACTGTAAATCACCCTCTTCTTCTCAAACAATGCTCTATTACTTGCCTTTCCCTGGATATGATGCACTGGTTCAGAAGCCATCTAGATGACAGATCCCAGCATGTGAAGATAGCCAATGTTGTCTCTGAACATAAGCCAGTCCGATCTGGAGCACCACAAGATTCTATCCTTGGTCCACTCCTCTTCAGCATCTTCCTGAACTGCATGCCATCTGGTTGTCACCTAGGAACCCTGCTCTATGCAGATGATGTTGTTATCTTTGCAAGCCACCCAAACCCACACCTGCTCAAAAGTAATCTTCAACTTGGGTTCATGGATGTTGAGCAATGGTTTAGTAAGCAAGCTAGTACTAAACTACAAAAAGACAAAGGTCCTGATGTTCTCAACCTCCCGCAGTAAACACAAGGCACATGCACTTACCATCAGAAACACCAAAGGAGCCCTCCTCAACCAAATCCAGCACTTCAAGTGCCTCGGTGTAACACTGGATAGTTATCTAACCTGTGTGCAACACATTAATAATTTTGCCAGGATCGTCAACACTAGGATTGCACTCCTGTGCCACCACAGAAGAAGCATAACCCCAAAAACTCTCAAACTGGCAATTCACAGTTCTGTGCTATCGATCATTGACCATTCCCTGGTGATCCACAGAGCTGCTTCCAACACTTCACTCAAAAGGCTAGCAGTTGCCTTAAGCAAGGCTTACAGACTCTTAATGGGTGCTGCCCATCTAACTCGCACCTGCAAGCTCTATGCTCAGTATTGGTGGCTTCAACTAAGTGCAAGGATTAAATACCAAACATGCCTTCTGACAAAAAAGGTACTCCTTGGTCTAATCCCTCCTGGTGTGGGATGCCTAATTAACAAATCTCTCAGGATCTAACACACTCGCACCTCTACAACCAAACTTCTTCTTGCTCCAAAGTGCCGCACCACCCAATGCCAACACTCCTTTCTCTATAGATCCCCTTCCTGGTTCAATGGTCTGTGCAGTGAATTGGCTAACCCTACTAAGCTCGGCCAGTTCAAACTCATACTCTGCCAGTTTCTGTCAACTGAAAGCTCCTGTGGCTATGTCTCCTAATTAACAGGAACTCTCTACTGTAGCCCCAGGGACTGCATCTCCAAACTCATAGGTACACACCACCATTGATCCTTCCCCCTTCCCTTGATTCTACCACCTAGTCTCCATTGCCTATACTTTCCTATCATCCACCTGCCACCCTGCCCCTCCCCTCTCCTATCCCTGCTCCCTCAACTTCCAGCTCTCCCCCTTACTGCCTCCCTTTAATCGAAACCTTGACAATGCCTCTGGCTGCTACCCTCCCACCTGCCTGTTTCCACAACTACCCCACCCTTCTCCTCATTTGCCACTGCCTCTACTTTACTGTTGTTGTATTTACATTTAACACTGTAATATCAAATTGCTGTATATTTTTTTGCTTTTTACTTTTTCACTTTACTGTTGTTGTGTTTACATTTTGCACTGTAATATGAAACTGTTGTAACTTTATTACTTTTTTAGTATTCCCATTGTTAGTTCTTCCTTTGTATATATAACCCCCCTCTGATGTGGAACTTTTGTAAATAGGCTGCCTGGCATTCAAAGGTAGTTGTAATCCAAGATTGAATAAATAAATAAAAATAAAATAAATAAACTATATAGCTGCCATTTCATACGTCCTGCTCTAAATGTGTTTTCACACCTGTGGCACAGAATGGTGCATTTGCTGTGCAAAATTAATTAATCAATCAATCAATATCTTTATTTAGCCAGGCAGAACACCATTGAGCAGGGCTCATTTACAAGATGGACCTGGCATAAATAATCAACAAGTCACAAATCAATAGAGGTATGGCCATAAAAACATTGGCAGTTAGTATACAATAAGTACAATTACAGATAACATGGCATGGCTTGTCATGGTAGTGTACAATAATTACAAATAACATAGCAAGGCTTGGCATGGTAGAATCATGGTAGGCATTAAAAGAGAACAAAGGCAGCATAATTTACAGGCAAGGTGCAAAGGCAGGCAGTGTATAACTATGTGCAAGGTCTATACAAGGCAAGTACATGAATGGCAATGATGTACAACTTTCATATTGATCACAAGGTTTGGTTCAGTAAAGCTCTGCGTAGCCTTGGTGAAGTCTGTACAGCAAGGACAGTGTAAGCAGAGGGTGTGCAAAGGTTAGAGGAGGTGGTGAGGTTAGAAACGGGATTGATGCTCGGGTTTGGGTTGGAGGGTAGATGAGGTACCTGCAGGTATGGCATGGATACACCAGTCAGGCACAGTAAGTCTAAAAGGTATGGAGGGAGACTATAAAAGCAAAGAGGAGCAAATAGGCGGGGAGGGGGGAAGGCAGGCACGAGGGGACTAAGGTAATTGAAGAAAATGCCAGAGTGGGAGTATAGGTGGGGTTTGTTGACCAGAATAACATTGCATGCCCACAGATACGTCTTTTGGTGGTTTGGTGACAAAATATTAGAAGGCTGAAAAGTTACGGCACTGCAAAGTTGAATATTTTTCCCCATAGGCTAACATTGTGACATCTGCCGTGCCTTTCGGGGCCCGTATCTTGAAAACGCTTCTAGATACGGACTTTTCATCAGAAAAATGCTTAGTCCCCTGCTAGGGAGCTAAGTGCAAAACTAGCCAGGAAAGTAATAAATATTACAAAATTTGAATTTTTTTTCTACGTCATGCGGTTCCTGAGATATAAGCAATTTAGTATTCCAAGTGTTCATTTTCTGCTCCGAGGGCCACTATTATGCATATATTCTTTGTATTCACTGTGCTTCTGAATGCACTTTTTAGGGACAAAACGTGGGTGCATTTGTGTTACTGTTACAATTAGTGTTTTTGCTTGCATTTCCGTGATTGTTTGCATTATCATTTCTGTTTACGTCACCATGTGTGTTATCCTTTGCATTTCTATGTGCTCTTGCATTTGCATTACTGTTACTATTTGCATTTCCATTACTGTTTTTTTGTGTTTGTGTTTCCTTTTGTGTCACCGCGTGCATTGCCGTTTGCATTTGTGTACGTGCTTCCATTTGCGTTTCTGTTTCCTTTGGCATCATCGTTGCTGTTACCATAAGCGCTTGTGTTTACAATTGCATTTTGTGACTGTGTACTTATAGATTTGTGTTTGCTTCCATGCTTGCATTTCTGCTTCCATTTCTGTTACTGTTCCCTTTGGCATCCTCCTTGCTGTTACCGTAACCGTTTCTGTTTCCAATTGCGTTACCATTACAGAAGGGCCCCGTGCTGCACCACCACATTCTATTTACTATTTATACTGCACATTCTCAAAAAGAAGGGAAATTCATGGCAAAAAAACTCCATTTAATGCATCAGTTATGGTTGTTCCACAGTGACACAAGTGAGGAAATACAATGTTAGAGTTCCAACCCCTTGCACCCCCCACCCCCACCAACAGGCTTCAGGGTATGCACTGGGGTCGTTGGTCCTAACTCTCACCCATTTTCCTATACTGGACCACCTCAGCTTGTTTACACATGGGAAGGGGTGAGTTAGGACCGATGACCTACATGCACACCCGATGCCTGTTGGTGAGGAAAGGTGGTGAGGGTGGGAACTAACATTGAATTTCCTCACTTTTGTTGTGGAACAGCCTTAATTGATGCATTAAATGGAGTGTTTTGCCATAATCTATATATATATATATATAAATTATTGTGACACGGTAGTGCCACTATAGTTAGGGTTGTGTACCCCATTTAAGGTTAAATCTGAAATTTGGTAGCTTAATAATGTTGCCACCATAAAATGGATTTGCCTGAAATTTGGCATGTGCAGTCTGGTTCCATAGATCTCTAGACCTTCCAAGTTTCGTTACAGTCAGATTTACTGTTGCGGAGCTACAGAGTGCCAAAAAATGCACAATATACGCATTTTTGCACATTCTTCGCTTCTGCCTACAGGTGGCACAGTTTGCGCGACTGATCTGAAAACTTCAGGGAACATGCATCCAGGGTCCCAGATGTGCCTTTTGAAGATTTCAAGAAAAAAATATTAAATGGTTTAAACGTTATTCAAAAAACAAGTTTCCCATTATAGTCAATGGGAAAAGTTAACAAAAAGTGTGAAAGTGTCGCAAATGCAGTTTTTAGTGTCACAAATGACCTCTGTAGTGTCACAAATCTGCCATCTTGTTTTCAGTTGGTAGTCACAGAAATGCTTGGCATTTAAATTTGGGACCCTGTAGGGACACACTTCTTTTTGTGTTCACCTAGTCGAGCCCTGAGGATGCTAGATGCCTTTTTTGGGGGGTTAAACACCCCAGAAATATGTTTTTAAAATTTTTGTAAACAGTAGTGTCGCACATTCAACACTTTTGTGATTTCTTTTTCGAAAGTGTCACAAATCACGACACTGCTTTGCGACACTGTGCCCAAAACAAAAGGAAATCTTTGCCACCCTGTTGCAAAAGAAGGGTTTGGAGAGAAGAAATCCAGATCCCACAGATGTGCCTTTTGGTAGTTTGGGGACAAAATATTAGAGAGCTGCAAAGTTATGTCATTCTGAAGTTGACAATTTTCCCCATAGGCTAACATTACAGCGTCCGCCACTGCTTTCGGGACCCGTATCTCGAAAACCCTTCGAGATACGGACATTTCGTCAGAAAAATGCTTAGCCCTCTGCTAAAGGGCTAAGTGCAAAACTAGCCAGGAAAGTCATAAATACTATGAGATTTAATTTTTTTTTCTACATTGTACAGTTCCTGAGATATAAGCAGCTTAGTATTCCAACTGTTCATTTTCTGATCCAGGGGCCATTATTCTGCATATATTCTTTGTATTCACTGTGCTTCTGAATGCACCTTTTTGGGAAAAAAAAGTGTGTGCGTTTGCATTACTGTTACAATCAGCATTTCTGCTTGCATTTACGTTACAGTTTGCATTACTGTTTCCGTTTACATCACCAAGTGCGTTACCCTTTGCATTTGCATTTGTGCTTGTGTTTGCATTACTGTTACCATTTGCATTTCCATTACTGTTTTTTTTGCATTTCCTTTTGCGTCACCATTTGCATTAACATTTGCATTTGCGTACGTACTTCTGTTTGCATTTCTTTTTGCATTTGTGTTTCTTTTGGTGTCATTGTTGGTGTTACCATAAGCGTTTGCATTTCCAATTGCGTTACCATGACCATGCACATTATGATTTGCATTTGCGTACGCGCTTGTCTTTGCACTTCTGTTTGCACTTCTGTTTGTGTTACTGTTCCCTTTGGCATCATCATTGCTGTTACTGTAACCATTTGCATTTCCAGTTGTGCTACCGTTACTGTTTGCGTGTTCGGCACTGTTTGTATTTCTGTTGGCCTTAGCGTTTGCATTTTCGGTAGCGTTTCCATTGTTGCTTGCATTACTATTTCCTTCTACGTTGCCTTTGCCATTACCATTTGCATTTCTATTTGCAATTGTGTTACCATTTGCATTTATGTTATCGTTTCTGTTTCCATTGGTGTTAGCGTATGTGATACTGTTTTCATTAACGTTTGCATTTCTGTTGCCATTAGCGTTTGCATTACTGTTTGTGTTACCATTTTAGTTTTCATTAATGTTTGCGCTTGCTTTTCTCTTACCATTTGTGTTATCATTTACATTTGCATCACTGTGTGCGTTACCATTTGCGCTTGCGTTTCCATTACAGTTAGTGTTACTAGGCCCCTGCGCTCCCACCACCACATTCCATTCACTATTTATAGTGCATATTCTCAAAAAGAAGGGAAATTCATGGCAAAAAAATCCATTTAATGCATTAGTTAGGGTTGTTCTACAGTGACAAAAGTGAGGATATTCGGTGTTAGGGTTGCCACCCCTTGTACCCCATGCCCACCCTGTCCCCACCAACCAGCATTGGGGTGTGCATTGGGGTCATCGGTCCTAACTCTCACCCCATTCTCCTACAATGCACCACCGCAGCTTATTTACACATGGAATGGGGTGACAGTTAGGACTGATTTCCCCAACGCACACCCAATGCCTGTTAATGTGGATGGGGCGGGTGGGGTGCAAGGGTGAAACCCCAACAATCAATTCTCACTTTGTCACTGTGAACAACCTCTAACTGATGCATTAAACAGAGTTTGTTGCTTATGAATTATATATATATATATATATATATATATATATATATATATATATATATATAAATATATATATATATATTATGGTAGAGGAGCCATTTCTATGTTAAACCCCAAAACTTTGCACCTTAATAACTTTGCAACTGTTTGATGGATTTGCCTGAAATTTGGAATATACAATCAAGAACCATAGGCCTTGGGATCTGCCAAGTTTTGTACTGGTCAGATGCACAGCTGTGGAGTTATTAAGCATGATCTGCACACACATTTACGCTTTTTCTGGAATTCTACGGTCGCACCTACAGGTCGCACGGTTTGTGTGACCGGCCTGAAATCTTCAGGGAACATGCAGCTGTGGCCCCTGATGTGCCTTTTGAAGATTTCATGAAAAAATATTAAACTGTTCAAAAGTTATGGCAGTCCGAACTTCTGTTTTTTTTCCCATAGGATAACATTATGGCGTTCGCCGCACCTTTGAGGGCCTGTATCTCGAAAACGGTGCGAGATACGGAGTTTTTGTCAAAAAATTTTAGCCCCCTTTTGGGGGCTACATTTATAACTAGCCAGGAAAGTGATAATATATATGACTTTTAAATTTTTGTTCTATGTCGTACGGTTACTGAGATATAAGCAATTTACTATTACAACTACTGATTTTTGTGTTCCGGGAGTCATTATTTTGCATACATTCTTTCTACTCACTGTCTTTCTCTATACAGCTTTTGGGGAAAACCAGCCTGTGCACTTACATTACTCTTACCATTACCGTTTCTGCTTGTGGTTTCGTACACGTTTCACTTACTGTTCACGTTTACGCCACCATGTGTGTTACCCTTTGCGTTTTCATGTGCAGTTTCGTTTCTGTTGTATTTAACATTTCTGTCTACAGTAGTGTTCCTCCTTCTGTTTCGCTTTGCATCATCATGCGCATTACGATTTGCGTTTGCGGGCACAATGTTACAATGCAACAAGACATCACCCCCGTGCTCCCACCGCTGCATTACATTCACTATTTCTCATTATCATTCTCAAAAAGAAGACAAATTAGCGGAAAAAAACTCCATTTAATGCATCAGTTAGGGTTGTTCCACAGCGACAAAAGTGAGGAAATTCGATGTTAGGGTTGAAACCCCCTTTGCACCCTCAGCCTACCCCCCCAACTGGAAACAGGGTGTGCATTGGGGTCATCAGTCCCAACTGTCACCCATTCTTATTCCTCATCTTCTTTCCACATGTGATGGGGTGACACTTAGGGCCGATGACCTCATCGCACCCGATTCCAGTTGGGGGTGGGCTGGAGGGTGCAAAGGGGTTTCAACCCTAACATCGAATATATATATATATATATATATATATATATATATTATATATATCATGGTAGCACGGTAGTGCTACCATAGTTAGGGTTGAGGAGCCATTTCTATGTTAAACCCCAAAACTTTGCACCTTAATAACTTTGCAACCGTTTGATGGATTTGCCTGAAATTTGGAATACACAATCAAGAACCATAGGCCTTGGGATCTGCCAAGTTTTGTACTGGTCGGATACATAGCTGCGGAGTTATTAAGCATGCTCTTCGCACACATTTACGCTTTTTCTGGAATTCTACGGTCGCACCTACAGGTCGCACGGTTTGTGTGACCGGCCTGAAATCTTCAGGGAACATGCAGCTGTGGCCCCTGATGTGCCTTTTGAAGATTTCGTGAAAAAATATTAAACTGTTCAAAAATTATGGCAGTCCGAACTTCTGTTTTTTTTCCCATAGGATAACATTATGGCGTTCGCCGCCTTTGAGGGCCTGTATCTCAAAACGGTGCTAGATACTGTGGAGTTTTTAGTCAAATTTTAGCCCCCTTTGGGGCTACATTTATAACTAGTAAAGGAAAGTATAATGATATGACTTTTAAATTTTTTGTTCTATGTCGTACGGTTACTGAGATATAAGCAATTTACTATTACAACTACTGATTTTTGTGTTCCGGGAGTCATTATTTTGCATACATTCTTTCTACTCACTGTCGTTCTCTATACAGCTTTTGGGGAAAACCAGCCTGTGCACTTACATTACTCTTACCATTACCGTTTCTGCTTGTGGTTTCGTACACGTTTCACTTACCGTTCACGTTTACGCCACCATGTGTGTTACCTTTATGCGTTTTCATGTGCAGTTTCATTTCCGTTGTATTTAACATTTCTGTCTACAGTAGTGTTCCTCCTTCTGTTTCGCTTTGTGTCATTATGCGCATTATGATTTGCGTTTGCGGGCACAATGTTACAATGCAACAAGACATCACCCCCATGCTCCCGCCGCTGCATTACATTCACTATTTCTCATTATCATTCTCAAAAAGAAGACAAATTAGCGGAAAAAAACTCCATCTAATGCATCAGTTAGGGTTGTTCCACAGCGACAAAAGCGAGGAAGTTCGATGTTAGGGTTGAAACCCCCTTTGCACCCCTCCAGCCTACCCCAACTGGAATCAGGGTGTGCATTGGGGTCATCAGTCTAACTGTCTCCTTATTCTCTTATTCCTCAGCTTCTTTCCACATGTGATGGGGTGACACTTGGGCCGATGACCCCAATGCGCCCGATTCCAGTTGGGGGTGGGCTGGAGGGGTGCAAGGGGTTTCAACCTAACATCGAATATATATATATATATATATATATGTATATATATTCATGGTAGCAGTGTAGTGCTACCATAGTTAGGGTTGAGGAGCCACTCTATGTTAAACCCCAAAACTTTGCACCTTAATAACTTTGCAACCGTTTGATGGATTTGCCTGAAATTTGGAATACGCAATCAAGAGCCATAGGCCTTGGGATCTGCCAAGTTTTGTACTGGTCAGATATACAGCTGTGGAGTTATTAAGCATGATCTGCGCACGCATTTACGCTTTTTCTGGAATTCTACGGTCGCGTCTACAGGTTGTACGGTTTGGGCGACCGGCCCGAAATCTTCAGGGAACGTGCAGCCAGGGTCCCCGATGTGTCTTTCAAAGATTTTGTGAAAAAATATTAAATGGTTCTAAGTTATTCAAAACAATTTCCCATTATAAGTCAATGGGAAAAGTTAACAAAAGTTCGACAGTGTCGCAGAATGCACTTTTACTGTCGTCAAATGGCCTGTTACTGTCAGAAATCTGCCATCTTGTTTTCAGTTAGTGATCAGAAAAATGCTTGGCATTTAAAATTGAGACCCTCTAGCAACCTAATTCTTTTTGTATTCACCTAGTCGGGCCCTGAGGATGCTAGCCATGTCTTTATTTTGGGGTGACATTCCCAAATATGTTTTCAGATTTCTGGAAAAGTAATTTCACAAAGTAGTGTCGCACTCACGAAAGTGTCACAAATTTTTTTCGAAAACTTTGGCAAATTGCGACACTACTTTGCGACACTATGCCCAAAATAATAGTAATTGTTTGGCACTCCGCTGCAAAAGAACGGTTTGGAGTTTTGGGCTGAAACTTGGAGGGAACTCACATGACATCTCACAGATGTGCCTTTCAGTGTTGTATTGAAAAAATATTACATGGCGCAAAGTTACGGCACTCCAAAGTTGACGGTTTTTCCCCTAGGATAACATTACGGTGCCCGACGCGTTACAGGAATCCTTTGGCACCCTGCTGCAAAATAACGGTTTAGTCTTTTTTCCTGAAATTTGGAGGGAAGACAGCCAACAGCCCACAGATGTGCCTTTCAGTGGCTTGGTGAAAAAATATTACAGGGAGGCAAAGTTATGGCACTCGAACTTCTCTTTTTCCCATAGGATAACGTGCACGGCTTCACCGCGCCTTTCAGGGCCCGTATCTCGGAAACGGTGCGAGATACGGACTTTTCATCAGAAAATTACTTACCCCCTAATGGGGGCTAAGTACAAAATTAGCCAGGACAGTTGCAAATCATACGAATTTTAAATTTGTTTTCTACGTCGTACGGTTCCTGAGATATAACCTATTTAGTATTCCAAGTTCTCATTTTCTGCTCCGATACTTATTATTAATCATGCATTATTTGTACTCGCTGTCTTTCTCTATGCAGGTTTTGGGAAAAAACAGCCTGTGCGCTTACATTACTGTTACATTGCTGCTTTTTCCGCTTATGTTTCAGAATTGCTTCACTCTACCGTTGACGCCCGTTTCACCATGTGTTTATCCTTTCTTTTCATTTGCACTTCATGCTTTCTGTTATTTTTGCCATTTGTGTCTACAGTACTGTTTCTCTTTCTGTTTCACTTTGCGTCACCATACCCATTGACATTTCGTTTGCAGGCACCCTGTTACTATGTGACAACACATCATGTGGCAGACCGTTCCCGTCTACACCACCATGTGTTACCCTTTCTGTTCTCATTCACGCTTGTGTTACCATGTTGCGCCACTGTTAGTGCTTCTGTTTGTGTTGCTGTCCTGCCCTCATTATAGTTGCGGGAGCGCGGCCTGAGCGCCCTGCTCCCCGCCACATTGCATTCTACTATTTCTTGTTATCATTCTCAAAAAGAAGGGAAATTAGAGGCAAAAACTCCATTTAATGCATTAGTTAGGGTTGTTCCACAGCAACAAAAGTGAGGAAATTCACTGTTAGGGTTGAAAACCCTAACTCCGATTCCCCCCCCCAGCACCACATACACACACATGCAAGTATGGGGGAGGACCAAGTCAACACAACCAATGACAGACATCGAGCAGCAGGTGACAGAAATAGCAAACAATTGTCTAAATGTACTACGAGACATCCCCACCCACCTGACCAGGTACTGCATGCTCAGTGGAGATCAACAGCAAAACTGAGGCCATGTACACCAAACGTACACATCCCTGATTGCAGCTGCACACAATGTACCACACTTAGTAGTTGCATGGCCTTACCTAACGATGCCCCACACCACACCACAACTGGTACTGTGCCGTTAGTCAATATAAATGCTAAAGGTGCATGATCACAGTTGTAGAAAGGTTTTAACACTAGTGAGTATACATTAAGAGAAGTACATAAATTAACTACAAGACAATAGCATGCTCAAGATAAAAGTAGTGTTACATTTAGTATGTGATTTTCATAGTAGTACATTTACTGCAACTGTTTACTGAAGATAGAGAGGCTGATGTAAACGTATGGAAAAGCATTGCCTGTTCAATGCTGTGAAATTCGTACTGCCAGTATCAGATGCATTCTTACTGATGAAGCTGTACTGCTAATGTACATACATAGACCTTCAGTGTGTTTCAATACTAAAGATGCAGTAAGTATTCTTTGTAAGAAACTGTAATTGCATGGATCAGGCCAAGCAACTTCTAAATATCATAGGACTACTGAGCCAACAATGACGTACATGTATCGGAGATGTCTATAGGATAGATTTTCCTGTAGGCACTTACTCAGTATGTTGTACCTGATAAAGACAATCTCATTGCATCTGTGATGACTAACTTATTCAAATAGTGATACATTTACTATTGTTGCAATGAGTGATCTATGCTACTTATGGACACAGCGTAATTTTTTTAACAGTTGTTTCATACTCAGGCTGTATACATAGTGTTTGGGTTTGCCACACTTCTGTCACTGATGCTATCAAAGTGATAACTATGTCAATTGTGGTACAACAGCAATCAAGTAGGTGTAGTGTAGATATAAACAGAATGTCTTTTAGTATTGATTTAACTCACAATGGGATAAGTGTACTAGGATGGCAAGGGTTATTCTCTATCACTGACTCTGTCAGTTATAATCACACTAAGGTTTCGATGACTGTAATGATCAAGTTACACTGTTCATCTTCAAGAGTTCATATTCATAGCCATTCTCCAGTAAGTAGACAGAGTATGGTGTAACTGGGTGTGACACTGTGTTGCAAAACTCCTGCAGTGCCTAGCAGAGGGAGAGTATCTACTCATAAAGACAATTAAGCAATAAGGCATGACCAACGGTTATGTTAAATGGTCTGTTAATCACCATGTAGGGGTTTAATGTTGAATGAGGCATAGCCAAGTGCCACATGTCGCTAGACAGTGATAAACTGACCATTAACATAATACCTGGGAGTGGCTTATTGCTATCATAATAAAACTGTTTTTTTAAACAACATTAAAGCATGTTCATCATATGGTTAGGCTCTACATGTATGTTAATAAAAACTAAACATAAGGCTGTTACAATGTTTAAAGTCAATTAGAAAGCTGCATTTCTCAAACCCTTGTTATAATCAGAGCTATTATACCTGTACAATTTCTTGGTTTTGCTCAACTCTATTGCTCAGGTGGCCCATCACATGTGGTGTCGTCTGGTGTGGGGCATCGGTAGGTAAGGCCATGCAACTACTAAGTGTGGTACGCTGTAGCTGCATCAGGGATGTGTACGTTTGGTGTACATGGCCTCAGTTTTGCTGTTGATCTCCACTGAGCATGCAGTACCTGGTCAGGTGGGTGGGGATGTCTCGTAGTACATTTAGACAATTGTTTGTTATTTTTGTCACCTGCTGCTGGCTGTCTGTCATTGGTTGTGTTGACTTGGTCCTCCCCCATACTTGCATGTGTGTGTGTGTGTGTGTGTGTGTGTGTGTGTGTGTGTGTGTGGTGCTGGGGGGGGATGAATTCGGAGTTAGGGTTTTAACCCTAACAGCGAATTTCCTCACTTTTGTCGCTGTGGAACAACCCTAACTAATGCATTAAACAGAGTTTTTTGCCTCTAATATATATATATGTATATATATATATATATATATATATATATATATATATACAGTATATAGTATATGACATGGCCTGACTGAAGATATCTTATTTATCTTCACGAGAGGCCAATGTTATCATGATATCTCACCAGTGGCTTCACCACTCGTGACATATCTTGATGTCATTGTCCTCGAGTGAAGATAAATATGATATCTTCAGTCAGGCCATGTCATGTTCTGTTTATACAATGTATTTTTGGGGCTGCAGTCAACAAAAGCTTGAAATGATCCCTTAATACAATCCCATACATTGATGCGATGGCTGTTTGAACACAAATCTGCTGTATTTGTACCAACACAACAGATGCGTTCTGTTATTTTTAAAAATATATGTGGTTGCTGTGGCAACTGATGCTCATGCTTTCGTCTGGCGTTCTGAAGCTGCAGACTCACTCGCTCTTCTCTCAGTACTGTCGGCAGCTTCTTTTCATAAAATAGAGGCAATATTAACAAAATGGCACACTTTTCTACAGTTTACAGCACAGGTTGCACGATTAACAATTTCTGACTGTACTTCAGATTTGAATCTTCTAGCGCTCAGTCACATTAAATTTGACTGCATACTGATTGGTCATGCTGCATTACAGTTGGAAGTAGATAAAACAAAGTCACAGGATCAACCAGATATTTTTAAAACTAATTATTTGTTTAAAGATGTAGGCAGAATCAACCAGATCCTAGAGATATGTGCGTGTTTGGGGGGGGGGGGTCTTGCTTCTACAGGGACACAGGAAAGAGAGGCAGCCAGATGATGAAAAATGAAAAACTTTCACTTTCATCATGATGACGTATAGGAACGTGGAGATAAATGTATGACGTATAGGAACATGAAGATAACAATGTTATCTTCACTAGGAAGCTCAAATATCATTTTTTGTACTCTTATTTATCCCCAAACATACATTGTATAAATATATATATATACTGTATATATATATATATATATAAACACAGTATCTTGCAAAAAAAAAATTAAGTTGAGGCAGGCATTATGATTGTGAACACAAAATGCACAGAGTAAGCAAATAAAGAACTGGAGTCTCAAGAGTCTTGGAAATTTGGTGATGTGGTGTTCCATGGGGTTTTCAGCCCTAATGTCCACACCCCAGCCCCTAGCTTGTTGCCAATTGACAAGCTACTGGTCCAGGCCTGTGTTCCATGGGTCTTGCGTGGACTTAGGCAACTATGGCTCTCTATGTGATGCCCACAGAATTAGTCATAACTTTATTTGGCTAGGGCCAAGCAGGAAGCAAAAGATCAGTAATAATTTTCTTCATTCAGAAATTGCATGCCCCGGATCTGTATTGATCCTTGGAAAATAGGACTAGGGCAGGGGATAGCCATTAAGGTTAAAAATCCCATGGAACATCACAACACTGTTTTATCTAGACTCCAGAGACTAAACATAATAATTTTTTTCCTTACTTTGTGCACTTTGCATCCTTCAACCATAATGTCAGCTTTTTAATATATTTGTTTATTTATTGTGATATTGGAACCATATCCTCATTCTCACATGTCTCAGAGAGAATAAAGAGAATGCAGTACCAGACACTGAAGGCCCTGCATCACCAACCACCTTCAGACCAGGATGTGAAGGACCCTTTTGGCTCTGCACCAACAGCACACTCTGTCTGGATGCACACAAGGCCCTGCAGGCTATGCACTTTCCCTGACACCAAACAACTTCATGCAAGGATTTATAGGGGGCTTCATACACAGAACTCTGCTGCACAGTCAGCAATCCCTTTGACTTAGCACTGACATACTGACCACAAATATGTTACAATCTCAGTGCAAACAAACAAATAAACCTCTCTTTATGATTTTGATCTCATGAACATAGCACTTTGACACATGTCCTTTGACTCCTCAACCAGCTGCAATATATGTAAGAACAACTACTGTAAACTAAAGGTGTAAAACATCTTAAAAATCACTTCCTTACTCAATTTCATTAATGTACAGGTACGAAATACTAAATTAAGTTGCATAAATATGTACAGATCTTGCTAAAGATGTTAAACTAGCTTATATGTTCCAAAGCTAAATGGTGAGCAGGCTACATCTCATCTGCTTCTGTTAAAATGGACAGAAATCTTCCTATATTGTCTTAGCTTCAGTTTTATTGTGTGAATTTGCCAACAGTAATAGACAGGCAGATAGACAGATAGATAGATGGATAGCTAGCTAGATAGATAGACAGAGATGCAGGCTTATAGATGAATGTGTAGACTGACAGACAAATAGAGTGCTACTGATCAGAATTAAGAAATTTGTGAAAAATGATGGCACAGATTTTTTTGTGACAAATTGGAGGAACTGCCAACAGATGACAATTGGCTCCTATAGGATTCTACAAGATATAACCAGCAAAACTGATTAGAGACATTTAACCTGGTGAGTGGCAATGTAAAGATAGCAATCTCACTGTATAACAAAGAAATTTATAAAATCATCATGCATTATTTGGCTTGTCAAGTCATTATATTAAGGGGATAACATTCAACCGGATGATCAGCATGCCATGAAAATATGTAAAACTTAGCTTAAAGGTCTGTTTTAGGAATGACAAAGTGTTAAGCACATTATTCTGAATATTTTAATTGCTTGCCCATGTTATGAATTCCATTTAGTTCCACCGCATTACTAATCTCAGTGAGTACCACCTCAGCTGTACTTGAGGTGACCTTGCCAGATGGCAATTGCAAGTGAAATTGAGAATGAAGCTATACACAGAAACATGAGCTGTAGCTATTGACATTCAGAGCACAGTTTAATGCATTTCATTGGTCATATTGTTGCATTTTGCATAATGCTAGACTTGTCATGTCTCTCTTCTGTTTGTATTTTTAAAGCAAGTACATAGTAATATTGTACTTTGGTGACAGATGGGGCTTCTTGTCTACCCTTCCCTCTACACATCCGTCAAGAGTACATCTCTCTCCCTTATTTTCTCTGTTTTCTGGTTAATATATTTACAAATGTAGTTTTCATTATTGTGTTTTTAAGCCTCTCGCTTGCATACAAACAATTATCAAAACTTCATTTACCTCTTTAGCTTGTGAAGTTCGCATAGCTTATATGCCACTGTTACTTGCCTATGCACTACTTTCTACTTGCTCAAAAATGTAAGAAGCAACATCCTAATACTAAAGTATAAACAAATAAGTTATAACAGCTAGAAATAAAAAGTTTCATGTCTCCCTTGTGAACAGATATACTGGCAAATAGCAATACAAATAACAGTGGAATATAACATATGTGAACTTTGCAAGCTAAAGAGGTATATGGTTTTGATAATTGTTTATAAGAAAGCTAGAAGTTTAAAAACACAATAAAATAAAATGCAACTTAAGCTGCTCAAACACTTTCTAATCCAGAATTCTCTGCTACTCCTGCTGATGTTGTGGAATGTACACCCTCACCCCAGGTCGTGCTCATCAGTTACAGTCTGGCAGCAGCAGGCTGGAATTTATTAAACTGCCTCAGTCAACATTCGTAGCTTTCTACCCATAATTGACCTCCTTCAAACATGGGTGGCTCAGCAAAAACCTGATATGTTAGCTGTGGTCAACATCTGTCTCTCCCCCCTAGGTTCCTGTCACTGCCATTTCCGTAGATAGCTATACATTATTCAGAGATGATAGGGTTGGGAAAAGGGGAGATGGCTGTGCAATATGCCTGAAGGACTCACTTCAGGGTTAGGCATTCCCAAAAATAATCTCTAACAACAGCACCCAAGCCCTTGCAATAAAACTAATCCTAAGGCAACAGGGTAAAGTACTCACAATTTTCTCTTTCTATATCCCAAGCTCGTGATCTGATCAATGATTTCTCCTTTGTACTGGACTACCTCTCCAGCATGCCCCAACACTCTGATGTAGTACTTCTTTGGGACTTGTTATCTGGCTTGCCCCTGAAGCCAATCCTTACAAGGATGCAGTAGCTAATATTGACTTCACCCAAGCAGTTACAGCCCCTACCAGAGTCAGTCCAGAACTGGCAATAGTCCTCAGCTGGACCTAATTTTTACAAACCACCATGAGAAGATCACTGACTCTGAGGTCCTCCCTGACTATCTCAGTGACCACTCTCCTGTTGCCTGCTTTTGGTCAAATAAAACCCCTAAACAGCAGGGGAAAGTGTCTCATCAATGTGTCCTTAAGAAAGGTCAGCTTCAACTTCTTCAGGCCCATCTCCTAAATTGTGGCTGGTCATCCTTGGACTCTGCAAGAAATATTGATTATGCCCTGGATTTTTTTATAACCGTCTTTAAGAGTGCCTGTGATATATTCATCTCCTACAGAAAAATGAAGGTCAAGGCTGTCAGTAATCTCTGGATCACCAACTCCCTTCTAAATCTGATGGCTACAAGAGACCACCTCTAGCACAAAGCTCATGCCACAGGCAGGCAAGTTGACTAGGATTGATATAAAGCCACTAGAAATGCTTGTACTTGGGAGGTCAGACTGGCTTAATCTATGTACTACAAAGATGTGCTGTCACACTCTTGGGGCAACAGTCAGACATTTTGGGATAACCTCAAAGATCTTAATGGAAAGCCCAACAGATTCCCTCTCACCATGCTTAACATTAGTGGGGTAACAATCCGGGACCTGCAGCTAATAGCTGACGCATTCAACTCTGCTTTCACTGACCTCAGTGGTGTAGTCGCACCTGACTTCTTTGGTAAACCCTCTAGATCATTTAACCCCAGTACGTTAGACCAAGCCCTGAATACCCCTCCTTTATATTTTAAGAAAGTCACCCTAAGGGAATCAAAAAAATATCTCCTGAAAGTATTTGGCTAGCCTCACTTCAGCATTGACACCCTCGACCTGAAGTTGCTGTGCCTTATACTAGGCTCAGTACTGCTGCCACTTACCAAAATCCTCAACCTGTCACTTTCCCTTAGACAGTTTCCCTAATGGCGGAAAGCTGCAGTGGTGATTCCCATTCACAAGAGCGGGGACAGGGCCTTACACACAAATTATCACTCGATCTCCATTCTCCTAACCCTCTCCAAAGCCTTGGAGTGGATAGTTTCAGACCAGCTCTCTGATTTCCTGGCCAAGTACAGCCACCAATGTCCCAAGCAGCATGGCTTTAGAAAAGGTTATAGTGCCACTTCTGCCCTTCTAGAATATACTGACTACATTTACAAAGCACTTGACCGGGGTCATTTAGTGGGATCAATATACATTGATTTCATTATGGCTTTTGATATGGTCAACCACACTCTCCTTCTCGAGTCACTCCTAACCCATGGGATCTCCAGTGGTGCCACTACCTGGTTCAAAAGCTACCTGGATGGCATAGATACATAGATACATAGACAGTGTCGGCAGATAAGGGCCTATGGCCCACCTAGTCTGCCCATTTGAGCTTGTAAGTTCAGTTTGTTTTCCTAGAAGTCTGTTTCCCCTTACCCCTGCCCTCTAGAATTCCTTTATGTCTATCCCATGCATTCTTAAATCCCGTGATTGTTTCAGCCCCCACCACTTCCTCTGGCAGGGTGTTCCACTTGTCCACCACCTGTTCTGTGAAGAAATTCTTTCTCATGTTTCCTCTGAATCGTCCTCCCTCCAACTTCATCCCATGCCCTCTAGTCCTGAAACATCTTTTTCGCTTAAAAATAGTGTTTTCCTGCACCCTGTTCCTCCCTGTAAGATACTTGTATGTCTCTATCATATCCCCTCTCTCCCTCCTCTTCTCCATGGCAGATCTCAGGAGGTAAAGATTCTTGACACTCTTTTCATTAGTCTCCCTTGTCAGGAGGTCTAAACCACCCTCTCAGGTTCTTGGCAATAATGGAAATACAAAGAATCACAAACACATTGCATAAGAGTAATAAATCATGTTTATTACTACCAAAAGGAAAATCACAGTTGCCCAAAGCAGTTCTTACCATTAGGAACTTGGAGCCAATGCTATGCATTCCCTGTACCTCGAGGAGTGTAGAAATCTCAGGGGTCTCCGAGGTAGAAGACGTAATATCTTACATTACATACCTATGATAATTACCATGGTTACTGTATGATAGAAACATTTCTAGTTACAGAGGTGAGCCCTACTGGTTAAATCAGAGGTGGCTCCACAGTCCTTGATAACATTATACAATTTTGTTATAGTCATCACTTTGTGGAAACAAAGGAAGTGCAGTTTGTACATAGCCATGTAGTAATACAAATCATCAGAAGATGGTAATACCGACTCATATATCATAACACTACAAGGACGCAAGTGTCCTAACATCTTGTGAGCAAGAAATACATGTGTATATTAGAAAGTAAAGCATATAACAATCATGTGCATACAGATCCTGACATATGCTCTTGTACAGTAGATGTCCTTAGCCCTATATGTTAGTATAACATATACCTAACTGCTAGCTGTCTGCAGTACACCTCTAGGGTATCAATTAGGGTGCAGGGACCTTGTGTAACATCCCCCCATGTTGCCTCAGAAGGGGCAACACAAGCAAAATAGGGAGAGCAGGTGTTGTTTACAGACCCAATGCACAAGCCTTGTAAAGGAACTTGTGCTGCTCATAGTGTAGGCGCAGTGTACGCCAGAGGCAGCAATGCATAATAAAGAGAAAAAATATCAAAAATGCTTCTATAATAACAAAACCTTTAAATGTAATCTCTAACCAAGTATTAGTAAGTGCTCTATTAAAATCACCATCATTAATAAGATCATATATTGCTTTATCTGCTTTGGTTATATTATTGCTGATGGGGATGAGGTGTGTATCTTTTCTGTATAACAATGACTTAAGAGTTAAAGTCAGCAGATCAATGTGCACATTAAAGTAAGGTAACGACTCTGAAAGAGTAAGAAGATAATCAGGGTTACCATCAATGACATCTGGTTCCACAAGGGGAACAGGGGTGATAACTGTGTGCCCAATAATGGTTGTCTGGTTAGGGACAAAACAAAAGTTGGGATCAGTAATAACTCACGACTTAGGTCCATGGGAAAATTGCTTAAAATTAGTTACCCCACAAAATTCACCATCTAAATTATATTGCATTTTCACAGTAGGCAGTCTCCATTTTTGTAGCTGTACTGGGCAAGTGTAAGTCTGGTTGGAAATCTGTGTTGACAGGTGATGAATCTTCTTCCGATAAGTTTGATACAATTGAGAAGCATCTGAAGCAGATGTTGAGTCCTGGTATTCTCTGCCATTGGTGGTGATGTCATCGTCTATGGTAAAGGACCAATCGATACTGTCTGGGGAATATCCACATACAGATTTAATGACATCAAATATTTCACATCAACACAAATAAATATATCCTTTCTTAGCACAACAGTCTGTGTGCGGTGAGACCCATATATCCAGAAGAGAAAGAAATACCAGAAGAGGTGGCAAGTCGAGGCATTCTCTGTAAATGTCTTCATCAAGAAGCCCAATGGAGTGTAAGGATGCTAGTTTATCAAATGTAGCTGTATTGGGATCAAAACATGGTAAGGAAACAATGAAAGGCACAAACATAATACCCTTAATGGAACATTTCTTAGAAGCAAAGTAAGGATCAGTATTAGAGTGTCTGGTCACAAATCCTAAATTCCTAGCAGTAGAAATTGGAATAGAGATGGACTGTAACATACACATGGCAACACAGTTAGGGGATTTGCAGTGAAGACAGTACCATTTAGAGATACCTCTATCATGTATGATATCAGGTATTCTTCTGGATTCCAGATCACGAAAGAGATTGTTGATGGTAGTGATAATGTATGACCCATAGGCAAAGCATAATATTTCATGGGCAATGTGTTGCTTATCTGCCTCCTTATTGTTTTGTGCAATAAGGGTGTTAATCTTGTCTTTAGAATCTGTAAATGCCTTAGCAATGTTGTGCATATTATAAATTTATAAACAGTGTATCTTTCTTCCTGACTAAGGCCATCCACACCATGCAATAATGGGGGTATGATGTCATTGATCATACCAGTTTGAAACTTTAGCAGTGTCAGTGGCTCAGTAGGTAGCACACTCGCCTCTGAGGCCGGGAGATCAGAGGGCTGTGGGTTCAGTTCCCACATCTGGCACTTGGGTTAATATCCCAGTACTGACACTGTAATGCAGCATGAGAGGGGTGCTGCATTTCTGAGGTGCCGTCTTTCGGATGAGACGTTAAACTGAGGTCCCATCTGCCTGGATTGGTTGTAGTTCAGGTGGATGTTAAAGATCCCATGGCACTTATCGAAAAGAGTAGGGAATTTCCTGTGTCCTGGCCAAATTTCCTCATTCACTAAAAATACCACCAACAGCTTAATCTGGTTCAAGGTCAGTTGGCATTCATCTGTATCCCCCTCCCCCGGGTCATGCCTGAAAATAGGCAGGATTTGTCTAGTGTACTTACCCGGTCAACAAAAGCTAAATAAATAAACAAAAAAATAAAAATAAACTTCTGGGAATGTGCTTTGATAGCAGCAATGTCCGCTTTATTCCAGATAGACATTGTAGTACCAAAAAGACCAGTAAGGGTGCCTGTGGCACCAGTGAGATCTGATGTGTCATGTGTGTTTCTCTTATGACTTTGTGTATCAGGATTCTGAGAAGTAGGTTTTCTCCTAAAATTACTTCTATGCTCAGTGGTGTATACCCCGGCAATAGGGTCTTGGTTACGAAACTAAAAAGCTGCTGAACTATCAAGTAACAAAGTCCTATAAAATAATGATGTGTTAGTAGTATCACACATACCAAATGTTCTCATATTCCAGTAAGTCAGGTTAAACAAAACAGGTACATGCGTATACTGTAAGTTGTTAATAAGTGAGCCAGGCAAAGCTGTGGCTGTGAGACCACTACGAGGACCAGGGTTTTGCTTTGGACATTCCAAAAGTTGTTTCTCAGTGGGGGATAACACAGATAAATACATGGCAGCTGAGTCCATGTTGTGTATAGCACAAAATTTCCTGGCATAGTCTTTAGAAAGTGTATTACAATATAAAGGGTCAATTAAGGCAGTAATATTGTATAAACCTGAATGCATAGGAGAGGTTTGATGCAAGGACAAGGTACAATTTGGGGATAAGTTTGCATTGGACCAACCATGGAAAGTTCCCTTGGAGAGTTTGGCCATGGGGAATATTTGTCCTTGAGATGTGGTTTGCCACTCAATTTGTAGGGTAGATTTATCAGGAGCAACAACCGAGGCAGTCAGGTAGGCATCTGAACCTTCCTGGACTGTAATCAAATTGTCGGGATATTGATGGAGACTCCCTATGGGGTAGTTGCAGGTAGATCGGGATGAAAAGAATGTGCTTTACCATGCCTTGGATGCAGGGGATAACTCCTGAGATGAGGAGAAAATGGAACAAGATGCTCATCTTGTCAGTGTATCTGAAAAGGAAAATCAGATACTAGCAAGGTTAGTACTATTTAGCCCAATGGGGTGAGGAAAAGCAATTATACTCCTTTATACAGTTTTGACTGGTTTGCATGTAACCATTTGTCAGTCAATTTGTTGTTTTGCATGAGTCTAATTAGCTAGACTGCCAGACTGAGCTTGTTGACAATGGGGTAGGGTCCTTCCCACTTGTTGGAGAAAGAATGTGTTGGATGCACAAATCTGAGAACCATTACCTGATCTCCAACTTGCCAATCCACTTCTTGTGCGTGTTTGTCAAACTGAATTTTGTACTGTTGCTGGGCCTTGCCCATGCAGTTTGCAGCATACAAGCGAGTGTATATGAGGTCTTTTCTCAACTTTTCCACATATTGATCCACAGAGACATGATCTGTGGTGGGAGTTTGCAGGTCAAAAAACAGGTATTCAGGCAGTCTCATACTTCTACCAGTCATCATCTCAAAGGGTGTCAACTGAGTGGTGGCTGAGGGTGTGTACCTAATTGCCATAAGGATTAACGGCAGTAGGGAATCCCAATCCTTGGGATTGTCCTCAATAAATTTGGACAGCATTCGCTAAATCGGTCTGCTGGCCCTCTCTCTACTTGAGCTGATGATTGTGGGTGGTACGATATGTGGAACTTTTGGTGAACTCCAAGGAGTTCAAGGGCTTCTTCATTGACTCACCTGTAAAACTGGTTCCTTTGTCAGAGTCCACCTTAAGAGGTAGGCCCCACCTGGAGAAAATCTGTTCCACCAGGAGTTTGGCAGTGTCTTTTGCAGTGCATGTATTGGTGGGGAAAGCCTCAACCCACTTAGAAAAGAGATCAGTTACCACAAGGGCGTATTTTTTGTTTCTGCTGGTGTTGGTAAGGGGACAAATGAAATCAATCTGCAAAGCATGCCAAGGGTCAGAATGCCTTTGTGGTAGTAACTTGGCATTTCTTTTTGTAGGGATGGGGTTGTTTTGCACACAAACAAGACAGTTATCTATGTACTGTTTGACATCCTTGGTGTTACCGGGCCACCATGTGGTAGTCTTCAGCCTCTGGAGTGTGTTTTCCACTCCCTGGTGTCCACCAGTGGGGATGTCATGCACCTAGTCCAAACATTCAGACCTGAGATGATGACGGACGACCCACAGTTTTGTAGGGATGTCATCTGGTTGATACCAAATGAGCTTGTCTTCCGGGGACAAATATAACTTACCTTCACGCCTTCGATATGGGTTATGGGCAGGTAGATTCTTCTCGTTGCCTTTGTCCAGAAGTCTGAACACATCCTTGAGTTCAGACTCAGCATGCTGTGCTTCTGACAAATCCAAGGGTTCAGGTTTCTTCCTGATCGCTGCAATGTGCACAGCAGTTCTGGCCTCTTGATGGTCCATCATCCAGATGCCCCCCTTGGGTCTCTTTCTTAGCAAGGGTGTCAGCTATGTCATTGAAGGCATGATAGGGGTCATGTGTGGAATGGGCTTTAAACTTATGTACATAGAGTTTGTCTGCAAATTTCTGTGCCAGTGAATGAATGTATATTACCAGTTCCTTGTGTTTCACTGGAGTGCTGTCAGAAGAGGTAAAGGAGTTCTTCTGCCTGAAAGGGATAAATTCTCTAAGAGAACAACAAACCCAGTTAGAGTCTGTAAAAATGATAGTATCCCCAGTTCCATGCTGGATGAATGTGAGGCTACAGGCCACCACTGCCATCTCTGCATACTGTGATGACTCTACACTGCAACATTTGGAAATTTTAACAGTGTTACCAAAGGGGTACACCATGAATATACCCATCCCTGCTATCTGTTATCCTTGATAATAGGAGACTGATCCATCTGTGAAAATGCAACACAATGAGGTGTTCTCAAGTACTTGTGATGTAGCAGGAAGGAAAGTGCCTGTATCTGGTAGATCAGGTGGCTGTAGTGTACAGTCATGTGGTTCTCCTTGAAAAAGGAGTCCATGCACCAGCATGGAAGGCATTTTGTTTGGGTGAACCTTGATATCCCTATCCTGGAGAAGGAGGGGCCAGTGTGTCAGTCTGGTGTTAGAGACTGATCCATCCTTTACTCTGTCTGAGAGCAGAAAGGTTGTTGGGGTGTGGTTTGTATTTATGATCAGGGGGGAGTACCCAATGATATACAAAAAGTGCTTGACAGCCCAGAAGGTAGCCAGAAGGTTCCTTTCACAAAGGCTGTACTTCTGTTCCATGGTGATCCAGAGCTGTGATGCATATGCAATGTGTCGTAGGGTGCCATGGACCTTCTGAGCCAACACTGCAGACATTACAATGTCAGAGGTGGCAGATTCCAGATGGAATGGCAAGGTTGGATTGGGGTTGACCAAAGCTGGAGCTGAGGGTTAGGCCTGCTTCAGTGCTGTCACAGCATGGGTGTGTATGGGGTCCCAAGTCCAGGGAACATCCTGTTTCAGTAGTTCATACAGAAGGGCGGCCTTCTGAGCAAAATCACGAATAAAATCTCTGGAATAATTTATCATACCTATAAATCTCCTAATGGTGGCCACACTGGTGGGGAGTGGCAAGTCCTGTAATCCCTGTATCTTCTTCCAGGTAGGGCTTCTGCCTTTGGCTGTTATCCTCAGACCCAGAAAGAGTACCTCTTTCTGGCCTAGCTGTGCTTTTACTGGGTTAAATTTAAGACCTGCCCTTTGAATGAGGGTCAGCAATTCATCCAAGAGATCTAGATGCTGCTCCTGTGTGCCTGTTGCCAACAGCAGGTCATCCACATATGCAAGAGGCACTGGGGTGTAGAGAAACCCTAAAGAGCATCCATCATGTGCAGATGGAATAGGGATGGGCAGTTATGGAACCACTGCATTAAGCAGGTCCACGTGTACTGCCTACCTTCAAAGGTGAAGGTAAACTTATATTGACTCTTGGGGGCCAATGGCAATGACCAGAAACCATTGGAGATATCCAGGGCACTGAACCATTGTTGGTCAGGGGTCAATAGTTGTAGCAAATCTGGCACTGATGCCACGGTCAGGGCACAACTAGGGGTGACCTGGTTTAGTCTCCTGTTGTCAATTGTAAGTCTTCACATGTCCATGGTTTTTTTCATAGGCTACACTGGGGAATTTGCAGTGGAAACACATGTCCTGATTATACCTTGCTTAAGGAGTGATTTGATTGTTTCCCTAAGAAAAGGCAAGGCCTCTGATTGAAAGGGGTATTGCCTTTGCCTCTCATGGGCTGGTCCTGTCACCTTAATGACAGTATGCATCTTGCCACACTCATGCCTGTTAGTGGCAAATGCCTCCAGATGCCTTTGTAGGATGGGAAGGAGCTTTGGGAAAAGCTCCTGGTTCTTGAGCAAATCTATGACGTCATACTCTTTGTCATTTGCGGCTATTGTTGCAACCACATGTGAGTTAGGAATCATGACAGTATGGTACTGTCCCTGAATCTGTATCAGCAACATGTTAGCCAGGTCTACCACACAGCCATGTGGTGCCAAGAAGTCAATTCCGATAATACTAGGGTGATCGTGCAGTACCATCAGCTGAAGGTATGATACACCTTCAGGTGTCCCAATGTCACAGGTAGTGACAGGGAATGGTACACAGGTAGCCTAGTTCCATCTATGCCAGACATAATGGTCTTCTGTTTAATGGACCAAGGTGATATGGCTGGGTTGTCGTCATGCAATACAGACACTGCTGCGCCTGAATCCAGCAATACTGTAAGTGGGTGGCCCCTGACCTCAGCCTCTGTGCAGGGCCTTCCATTTATATCCAAGACCAGCTTATTTACAATATGGACTGGGGCCTGTAATTGTCAATCCATATTAGTATAAGCATGGGGAAGCTCTTGAAAGAGCATTTGGGCCTGGTTCCTGTGAAACATTTCACCATGCTCTACTGATGCTATATAGGGAGCCACTTCTGGGTTTAGGCCTATAGGGGCCTGACAGCCTGTATTTCCTGTATTCCCATGGCCTGTTGAGGTCAGCTCTCCTGGTTGTACTGCAGCAAGGGTACGAACTGGGACAGTGTCCTCTATGGAGTGCACTTCCCAGAGAAGGTCTTGGAGGCTTCAGTTCTCATCGGCTATCTCTCTATGCAAAGGGCATGGTCTCTGTTGTTTACCCTTATTATTTTTCTGATGTTTCTTGTTCTTGTGGTAGTTCCAGTTCGCACCCCAGGATTGTTGTTGGGTCTGCTGGAGCTGTTGGTTATCTGCAGAGAAGGGCTGTTTTTCTTGGGCCTGCCCCTCTGCCAAGTAGTTCGTTGTGTCCTCCGGAAAGGATTCCACAGCAGCTACCTTCTTGGAGCTGGAGCTTGAATCACAGATGTAGAGTTGATAAACTCTCTCCATCTTCTAGACAATATCAGCAAACTTCTCCATGGTGGGATAGGTGGTTGGCTCTACCTTCTCTCACACTGCAGGGATCATGTTCCTAAGGAACAGGGTCTTGTATATAATAAGGCCCACATCCGTGGCCTCTCCTGCAAGGTTCTTTCCTGCTCAGTAGGCCATCCAAAGCCTCTGGTGGAAGGTTGCTGGACTTTTCTTTGCATTCTGTTTCACAGGGTATGTGAGCATCACTCCTACAATGCCTGGGTTAAGTGCAGTAATGAGTTCAGCTGCGACTTTGTCAAAGATGGCTTGGCTATCCTGCCGGATAACATCAGGGAGTTTTTCCCATAGGCCAGAATCGATGGTCTGGTGCAGGATCTGGACTTGGTAGTCTGCAGTGAGACTAAGCATTTCACATTTAGAACACACCTTTTCCAAATGGCAACCGAGGTTATCGGCCTGGCTTATCCAACCAATGCTGTCAGCTATCTGCTGAACAGAGTGGGTCATTTGTAGGGGATTGCTGGGATGATCGTTCAGAGGCAGAGTATCTTGGGTGCTCTGCAGGGCTGCCTGAGCTATGGCTTCAGCCACAGTCCAGACCATTCCTTCCTGAGTAGCAGTCTTCTATAGCAGCTGTTTAATCTGCATTCGGAGAGTCCGTTTGCTCCTCTTGGGTAGGGTCACATTGACTAAGACATCATCAATCATTTTCTCTATCTCTTCCCTATCATTCACAGAAAAAATGGTGATCTGTGGTACCGTTGGGACTAGGCCTGGGCCTGCTCCCCCTATCATGGGGGTCACCATGTTGGCATCACCCATGATGGTCATCATTCCGCCGATGACCTAGGGATGGGGTGACATGTGACAGGGGTCTACCATGTTGTGGATGGTGGGGTGGGTTCACTGGGCCATAGTAGGGGTGTGACTGGGCATTATACTGATAAATGTCATCGTCTAACTCCTCCTCCTCCTCCTCAGATGACGTCATCAAGATGGGGGCTACACCACCCATCGCCTTGACGTGGCCCGCCAGTACCTCTCGCTGACGGTGGAGTTTCACCATTTTACATTCACATTTATCATGACTAACTCTTGCAACATTCTGATCCACATCATCCTGTAACTGCTTCTGTAACACTCTATATGCGGCGCTCAATTCGCTATTGTCCTTAGTAGCTACACCTAAATCATTATGTACCTGGTTTATCTCATCCTGGAGCTATCCCAACTCATCACAGATCTGATCATTAGTTCTGCTTAATATATCATTCATTTGCAATGCCTGACTCTTATCCTGTCTCAAACTTCACATTCCTGCTTCAACATACCAAGTTCCTGCTCATTTTCCTGAACAGAATGATGCAAAAGTGAATCCTTATCATTTCTCAGAGTTTGGAGTTCAGACTCCAAATCCTGCTCTTTTGTCAAACATTCAGTATCCTGCAGTCCTGTCTCCTGCTTGAGAGATGAGACTTGCAGATCAAGGTTTTGAATCCTCGCTTCGGAGGCTTGTAGAGCAGTGTAGAGAGCCACGACCAACAGCCCTTTTGCTTCATGCTTTCTGGCTGTTTGCCTTGTCTCTGAGTACTGGGTTGAAATCTCCAATACAGGGTTTTTGGATTGACTTGCAACCAGAGTGAAGCCAGTCCATCCTCCATGGGAGGCAAGAAAGTTAGAGACATCCAGTCTCAAGTCTGCTCAGATATATGATATGGTGGCCATTGAGTGGGAGGGAATGTAAAATCAAACTGTAAAAAGGTGCCAAAGTGTGTATCGACCCACAACAGGTGCACTTATTCACAGGCGGGCTACTGTGCACTTGTAAACTTGCAATTCAAGACTGTTGTGGGGTGAAGTGAGTCAGCATCGACCACACCCAGTATCGGCCAGACTATGCAAGTAGTTACAAAGTGGGTGAAAAATGGGAGAAGTGATGCGGGTGTGCACACCTTCTGTCCCCATTAGGAAGGGAAAGTAATAGCAACAAGTCAAAACTTTGCAAACACCAAATATTGCCTGCATTCGGTCACCAATTGTCAGGAGGTCTAAACCTCAGTTTCAGGTTCTTGGCAGTAATGGGAATGCAAAGAATCGCAAACACATTGCATAAGAGTAATAAATCATGTTTATTACTACCAAAAGGAAAATCACAGTTGCTCTAAGCAGTTCTTACCATTAGGAACTGGAAGCCTATGCTATGCATTCCCTATACCTCGAGGAGTGTAGAAATCTCAGTGGTCTCCGAGGTAGAAGAAATAATGCCTTACATTATATACCTATGATAACTACCATGGTTAATGTAAGACAGAAACATTTCCAATTACAGAGGTGAGCCCTATTGGCTAAATCAGAGGTGGCTCCACAGTCCTAGATAACATTATACAATTTTGTTATAGTCATCACTTTATGGAAACACAGGAAGTACAGTTTGTACATAGCCATGTAGTAATACAAATCATCAGAAGATAGCAATGCCGACTCATATATCATAACACTACATGGACACAAGCGTCCTAACATCTTGTAAGCAAGAAATACATGTGTATATGAGAAAGTAAAGTGTATAGCAATCATGTGCATACATATCCTGATATCTACTCTTGTATGATAGATGTCCTTAGCCCTATATGTTAGTATAACATATACCTAAATGCTAGCTGTTTGCGGTGTACCTCTAGGGTATCAATTAGGGTGCAGGGACCTCGTGTAACACCCTGTATGCTCAGGTGTTCCCCAAGGCTCCATACTGGTCCTCCTACTTTTTAATCTCTTTCTTAATACCTTCCCCCAAGTCTGTCCCAATAATCCTCTCCTTTGTGTGGATGATGTGGTTTTATTTACTAGTCAGCCTGACTCACTCCCCCTTGTTAGTAGTCTCCAGCATAACTTCTCAGCAGTTGAGCCCTGCTTCATCCAGCATAATCTGATTGTGAACTACAAAAAAACTAAGACAATGCTCTTTGCTAGTCCTCATAACAAGCTAAAATCAGTCCCTCTTACCATCTTTAATAATCAGAATGTCCTCTTCGAGCAAGTCTCTACCTTTAAATACCTAGGTATTACACTTGACAGTACCCTGTCTGTTGCCGAACATCTCTGCCTTATTTTGAATGTAATCAACTCCAGAACTGGGATCCTCTACCGACACAAGCACAACATGACTTCTAAGGCATTATGGTTAGCTGTCACCAGCTCCATACTCTCTATAGTGGACTATGGATTAGTCATGTATGGCTCTGCCACTGACACTACACTTAAAAGAATAAATACAACACTCAACAAATCATGTTATTTGCTCTCTGGTGCTCACAGTCATACCCATACGTATGATCTATACACCATGACTAATGGGTTGCACCTTAAAGGTAGAATTTCATATCAGATCTATCTGTTTGTGAAAAAAATCAGTCTAGGGCTCACCTCACCAACCATCCAGCATCTTTTCATATGCACACCTAACTCACGTTGCACCAGGAGTGCATCTAAGCACATCTACCTGGTACCTTTCTGTCAAACCACCCAGGCTCAATGTTCTTTCATGTTCTGAGCTCTTAGCAGCCTAAACAACCTCCCCCAGAAAATCCCCAATTAACCCAAGCTCGGTTCCTTCAAATGCAAACTCCAGCAGCACCGTACTGCACTTAACAACTGTGACTGTCCCAACTAGCTTTTCATCCTAGCATAACATTGCCACCCCATTCTCTATTTTGCACTGCACCCTATTACTCCCTCCCTTTATCAGCTCCCCTTTCCTTCGCCTGTCACCCCTCCCCACTCCCACTATCCTCACCACCAGACAGCTCACACATTTTCTACACTCCACCCTGATCCTTCTCCCTGTCACCCCATGTCCTTTGTGCTCCCTCCCTCCCATTCTCCCCATATCACTCCCCTACCTTCAACCCTCAGCCCAGCAAAGTCTCCTTGCTGACTGCTCTGCTTTTGCCCCTTCCTTCTTCTCTCTACTGTGTTACTTGACAAAACCAATAGTCTGAGTGCTCAAACATTGCTGCATCTCACTATTGGTGCACCAACCTGTAATTCATATTTTAAACTTGTATTTTCTACCTGTAACCTCCCCCTTACCTGTTTCCTTCTACATGTTCATACTGTTGCCTTCCTCACTATTTATAAGTTTGCACTGGAATTGAAACCCCATGCTCTTTTGACAATGTCTCCTTACTGATGTCTCAAGTGTCTCCTAATGTTCTCATTGTCTGTTGCCGTCTATTATCATCTGCACCCACTGAATCTACCAATGTACACAATGCTAACTCTTACACAAATGTGTATACATTCATTTTCCACATAATTCTACCTTGTGATTCAATATCCCATTGAAGGTACTATTTTAATCTATTTTGTCTGTATTCTAACCTTTTGTATGCTCAGATGTGAAACCTTTGTAAACAAGTCTCTGACTAAAAGGTTTTTGTAATTCTGAGAAATAAATAAATAATAAAAACTAAATTTCTATATCTTTTAACCAGAAAATGGAGAAAGCAAAGGAGAAAGATGCATTCTCAGCCAATGGTTCGGGGAGTGCAGTATCAGATTATTTGACAGGTACTGTAGTTTCATTTTGGAACAAATGCATAAAAGGTGCCTGGGTATTATCATACTCTGAATGGCAATGTGGCATAAGTAATACATGATTCTAGCATAAGTATAATGCATAAAGCTTGCATAAATAAAGCATACATAAGATGCCAATGATGTATAAAAGTAAATTATTAATGAAATATGAAGATATGAATATTAAAAATAGTTATCTTTTAACAGTCCCTCAGATGAAATCTGATGTATAGGCAAATCATTAGGGCTACAACACAAAAATAAATAAGAAAAATAAAGAGTTTTTGAGAATTAACTTTAAGTGTAAGGGAAATGTTTCTCTTAAAGAGCAACTGAACTCCAAGCATATCAATACACAGAACTAATATTTGGGTCAGTTCCACAACTAAGCAAAGAGTGAGAACTATATTGGTGATTACCCTTGGGACCCCACAGACCTTTTTGATTAACAGTAGCACAGCTGACACTTATGGCTGTCACTGACACTTAACTCGTACCTGTCCTATGAATCCTATGAACCATAATCACACAATGTCCCAGGAACCTAATGCAACCACAGTACAAATACTCAGTTATCTCTTGCAATATTCTTTCACGGAGCCCTGAAAGTGGACAAGGTGCCAGGCTGTATGGAATGTACCCAAGTGTGCTCAAGAAACTAGCATTGGAACTGGCTGAACTCCTGGTAGGAATATTCAGTATCTCACTACAGTAAGGGATGTTTATGAAAGATTAAAGGGTAATGGGCATAGTTCCACTTCACAAGGGAGGTTACAAGGAACAACCAGGTAACCTACAGGCCCATCAGTCTTACAGCCAAGGTCAGCAGCATGTTGCTTTGCCACACTATTGCAACTGTTACAGATCATGGAATGAACAACAAAAAGCAGCGACCAGAGTTGACCACCAAGCTCTGGGCAAAAATTACCTCCAACAAACACAAATCCATGCTTAGGTTTCCACAGGAAAAAGAACCATGCTGTTTCTTCAGTTAAAACATATTTATTAAATGTGTTCACATATGCTGCACTCCCCTGAAGTGGAAGGAGGGAGTGCAGCAAATGTGAACCCTTTTAATAAATATGTTTTAACAGAAGACACCAGCATGGTTCTTTTTCCTGTGGACACCTTAGCACAGACTTGTTTTTGCTACAGATCATGGCACTATGCAGCACAGTGTAATTTAAAAGAAGAGAACAAAATTTGTTGTCCTTGTATTCTTTTAATATTCCCTCGACAAGGCCCCCTGGCTACACTGACTCCTACCCTCACCCACCTCCACCCCATCTCCACTCCTGCCCCTGCCCCAGCCACCTCCCATACTCCCTTTTACCCCTGCACTCTTTCCCCCAATCTCCTACCCTCACTTCCCCACCACCCACCCCCTTCCTTGTCTTGCTCATAGCTTAAGTCTTTGTACTGGTTATTACATGTCTGTAAGTCAATGACTATATGTTTGTAACTAAAAATGATGACTGTTGCACACGCTGATGTGGAACGTTTGTAAAAGAGCCTCGGCTCAAAGGTATTGTAATCCTAGATTGAAATAAATAAATAAATAATAGCTTGCTACATTGCCTGTGACTACAGATGTGTGAAGTTGCTAAAACTTTGCTTCACAAGAATTTCCTGAAGTTCTCCGAGTTTGTGAAGTTTGAAGTTGCAAAGTCGCCAGCATTTTCACCAGCAATGTTGCCACTTTGTGAGACAAAGTTGTAACTTTGCACCAGCATTCTCCCCCAAAAACAATATCCAGACTTGGTGAGGTTGCCAAATTTGTGAAGTTCCTGTGAAAGTCAAGTTGCCAACTTTGCAGGATTGTTGCAGACAAACTTAAACTTCACTGTATCTTTACATGTGACACAATCCAAGAGACACAACGCAACATGCCACTGACCTTGACTGTGCCTTCATTGTGGATAAACTGATGGAAACACTAGCCAAGGAGGACCTAGTGGGCTACCTGAAGTAAAACTGGCTCCAGGATTATAAATAGCATAGGTTCATCATGGGGAGATCTTGTCAGAACAACCTTATAGCATTCTTTTACTAGGTAACTAAGTCAGTAGCAATGAATTTATTATTCTTCAGTTTTAGCAAGGCATTTAACACGGTGCCACATAGAAAGTTGCTGGAGAAATTAAAGGATCTAGCTGCAGTAGAGGACCTAATATAATGGGTGGGAAGATGGTTGGGTGATAGACAGCAGAGGGTGGTTGTAAGCAGGAACATGTGGAACTAGGGTCAGTCCAGGGACCAGTCCTTTTCCATGTTTAAATGTGACATAGGAGAATGAATGCTGCAAAGGATGTGTCTCTTTGCAGATGACACTAAGCCCTGTGGTAGTGTAAATAGTGAGGAAGAGGAAGAGGAAGTAAGGGAGATGCAGAGGGATGTGCAAAAGGCTAGAAAGGTAGTCCAAAGACAACAGTTGAAATTTAATGCCAAAAAGTGCACAAAACCCCAGACAGAATATTGGATGGAAGGGGTTAATCTGGACACTAATCCTGAGCAAAGGGACTCGTGAGTTTTCACAAGCAATTAACTAAAACAATCCAGCCAAAGCAATAAGGTCTAAAGCAAGGCAACCGGAATATTGGGGTGTATTAAGAGGGGTTTTGATAGCAGGAAAAAAGAGGTTATATTACACTGGAAACAGTCAGGATGTAACACAGTATCCTGTGACGCTGCATGACAAAATGGATTAACTGCCATTTAAATTGCCTTGTTCACCACAGTAACTCTGCTGCAGTATTGCACTGAATACTATCGGCTCCTCTGTACCTCTCTACAAAACACCCAATGAAAGACAAAGACAAGCTGGAAATGGTGCAGCATAAGGTAATCAAATAATTCAGAGCCAACAAGGCAGATCCTACAAGGGACAATTTATGGCACTGAATATGCACTCACTAGAGGCCAGAAGGGAAAAGAGACAAGAAATATGACAGCTATTCAAGTTCTTAAAAGGAAAAATTAAGCTAAACTGTGAGGAACTATACAGCAGGAGTGGATATTGAAAAACATGGGGACATGAGTGGAATCTGACAGGGGTGTGTTTCAGGAGGGATGTGAGAAAGTTTTACTTTACAAAAGAGTGGTTGAGCAATGGAAGAGCCTACTGACTGATGTGGTGGGTACTTAATCATCAAAGGTTTCAAGCCTGGATTGGATAGAGTTAAGGGATTAATAGGTATTCAGAGGGGCAGCACTATGGCAGAGGGTATGGGGGGACGTGAGGGCATAAACCTCCTCTAGACATTAGGCCCGGGTAGCATAGGTTATAACAAGGCATACTGATAGATTGATGGTCTTTTTTTTGCCGATATTGTTTATGTTTCTATTTTTATATACTACTATATGTGTGGTGTCACATTAGTGGCAATTTTTCCCACTCATCCACATCAAATATAGGAGCTATAAATGAAAAATAGCCTGCTTCAACACAACATAAAACAAGAAATGATTATGAAATGGAACTCCTTCCTCAACATTTATTTATTTATTTTGTCATCCAGAATACACCATTGAGCACACATGCATACATCAAATCTTCTACGTCAATGAAAATAAGAGGTATAACACATAATTAACTATAGACAAAACAAGACATGCAACTTCAGTGGAACATTGTATTTATTTATTTATTTCGCTTTTGTTGATCAGGTAGGAACACTAGACAAGTTATATGCCTATTTTCAGGTACGACCCGGGAGAGTACAATGAAAAATACAGGTTCAGACAGTGTACATAACAACAAGAGGGGCAATGTACAGAATAACAAAAGAGCAAGGTGAACATAGATAGTTTACAGTAAGTAGTAATAGGTTATATATATATATATATATATATATATATATATACATACATACACACATACAGAATAAAATAGGCTAAGTCATTTAATACAAATAGCAGTAATTACAGTGTGTATGACCTTTTTTAAAGCCACAGAAACAAATAATTCCTGAGCAGATAAACAAACAAATCACATGCTTCCTAGAGTTAAAGGACAGTAGGCAGCATAATAGATCCTGCAAGGACTATCCCAGAGTTGGGACAATATAAGTCTATAGGTACAATCAAAGACAAATGACTGTGGCCCAAAGGAGTCTAGTCAACAATAAGGGGTAGAGAATTTCTAGAGCATTCTAGCCATACTCTTAGTGGGGTAATGGTTGTTAACTGGGTGGAAAAGGTTACAGATTGCAAGAGGGGAAAGGTCCAACAGTAATTTTTTGTTAGTAGGCAGGTCTGGTACCTTATTCTACCCTGAAGGGGAAGCCAATCGGTTAGGGTGTAAAGGGAGCAGCTATATGCAGGTCTGCCCTTACAGCAATGTGACAGGCCTTGTTGAACACCAGCTTTACTCTGTTATGTTAACATTAATACTGCCATGAATAAAGCCTGCCACCTAGTCACAGGCAGCGACAGACTTACTCATACCTGTGAGCTCTATGCTTTAACTGGTGGGCTTAACTTCCAACAAAGGCTAAAGTATCACACCTACATCCTCGCAAAAAAGATACATCTCCAGCAAACCCCCGTTGGCCTTCTCCCCATTGTCAGCGCTGCCACCATCAGATGCAATACAAGGCTCACAGCAAACCCCTTATTTCTGATCCCCCATTGTAGAACATCCCTTGGGCAAAGATTCTTCTACTACCGTGCCCCACTTTGGCTCAATACGTTACCACTGCCGCTCTCTCTGACCCATAGCATCTCCCTTTTCAAAGCAGGCCTCAAACCTCAACTTCTTGAATCTGCCTTATGTGATTGTGGCTAACTCTGCCAACGCTTGTGTTTCCAAACCCTCCTACTTCTGACACAGGGTCTCTCTAGATCCCACAAATCAGCATTGCCTTCATGTTCTTTCTATCAAGTGATCTTCAGAATGCTGCCTACTTCTGTCACCAGTTTATCTAATTTAATGCCTGGACTGTGTTTCCAGTACTGTAATGTCAATATTGCTTGTTTTGTATGTTTTTTTCCTGTACTTGTTTACCCTCCACCCCCTGTATCTGACGTGGAGCCTTTACAAAACAGTCTGTGACTCAAAGGATTGTAATTCCGATTTTATTCAATAAATAAATAAATAAAATAAGTACAGAGCCACTTGTTGCTGCATAAACAGGGAGGTCATAGTCTAGAATAGGTAGGACTGAATTGGACACTAGAAGATGCCTGGTTTCCATGGTCAGGTTCTAGCGATGCCTGAACAGAGCTCCTAACTTGTGGTTTGCAAGTCTGACAATGTTATCCACTGGTTGTGTAAAGGATAAAGTGTCATCCAGGGTAACACCTTTGTATTTGGAGGAGTTGACCTGTTCCAAACTAACCCCTTTGTCATTAAGAATGATAAGGGAAGAGACCTTTTTTTCAGTTGTGGGCCTGAGAATAACATTGTATTTGTTTTTTTTTGTTTGTTTTTTTTGTAGTTTGAGACCAGTTTGTTTAAGGTGATCCATTTCTCTAGGGACCCAAATTGTCTTAGAGGACGGTGCATAATTTTGTTTGATTGAGTGACATGATTGAGTACATGTTCCTACTATACAATGCCCCATCAGGTTTTATATTCATTGATACTGTACCATCTGTGATACAGTAACTCAATAACTTCCATTAGCTTAACAACAGCAGTTGCATCTTATGGATGGCCTGATTCTCAACTTAAGGCCTTTAAACATGCTACTCAGGCACTAAGGAGTGAAACAGCATCTACAGTATAAATCAGTCTTACTTCTGTGTGTGCTATGGCATTTATTGTGCAATGTGAATTCACAAGTAGAAGTAATAATTCCACTTACACAACACTCATTGAACATTTCAGTTACTGCTTGCTAATAATACCATTCTACAATCTATCTGAGAATATACAGACTGAAATGTTGCACTTTATTAGACCTAAGGTACAAAGGTGGCCTCCTAGCATTTCTGAAATGGTGGATGAGTTGCATTTCAGCAGGGGAATAATATCTTGATTTAAATGGTATATGCACTGCAAATGATAGGAAAGCTAAACAACCTAAGAATGGGATCAAAACCCCAGAAATATAAGTTCTTTCAAAATAATTCCAACACTGACTCTTACCTGTCCACATCAATGGACATATTGGGCACCAATATCACCACCACCACCTTCTCTCCTCCTCCTTCATGTCAGTTAGAAATACTGTTTGGAAACAATTAAAGCCTGGACTATCATGTGGGCTGCTGTGTCATTGACAGAAGAAAGGCCTTACACACCAAGACAGTTTCTTTGGTATTTTATTGAAGTACTACATATATTGTACTGTAAGTGCAAAAATTGGGAACCAGAGCAGATGAAAATCATCACCTACCACTACCTACAGATCCCCATGCACTTTCAATGCTCAAGAAATCTTTGTAAGGGAGTAGGGTTACTGGATAGGACACACACTATTTAACTTACCACTGATTAATGTATTAAATGATTGGAACAACCCAAACAGGCATGTTTTTATTATTTGTCAATAATGTCAATTGGAGGTATGAGATTGGAGAAAAAACACAAAATCATCCTACTCACAGCCCACATGTTTGGTTAACTTGGATTAACAAAACACCTGGCACTTGGGAAACAATGCAGGAGAGCAATTCGAGATTTGTGGGTCTCTCCTAAAGTCCATATGTTTCTCAATTGGGGGCTTGTGGGTGGAAAATATCATGCAAAAAAAAGGAAAGAATGGCTGGCCATTCTTTACTTTTTTGCTAGAATGCAGGAGCTCAAATACTGTACCAAGCCAGAAAAAAAACAAACAAGAAGGTGTGCAAAAAACTGGAGTCATGTGCAAGGCTGTATGCAAATGCTGGCTTTATTGTGCAGTCACACAGACATGGACAACCTGAAAGAAATCTCAGCACTTCAAACCCCTGCAGGTTCTTCATAAGGAAAAGGGGCAAACACAGACACTAGAACTAGCTCAAATAGTAAGCATCTCAAAGCTATAGTACTTGATTTAAAAATAAAGAGGCACCAAATCAGCATAGTCCAAAAGTGCAAGAAGCTGGTGAAATTTAATACAATATATATAAAAAGTTAAGAACTAATGCTGCTAGCAAGCAAAACCTGCCTCACTCATCTCATCAGAAGACTTTTATATGCATAGTAAAGTCTACTACATAGTCTCTAAAGCAGAGATGAACAAGCAGCAAAGAATTGAGGAAATCCATGATAGAAAGACCTGAAATGTCAAACGAAGTAAAAATGAGTAAAAAATAAATAGCCAGTAACACATAGTACAATAAGCAGACTATAAACTAGTGCATACAAGGAAGATCAGAATTCACAAACTAGCCAGTGGCAAAATTTGAATGTGAAAGAACACTGAAAAGGGGATAAAGGAATGGGACCATGACCTATGCATTATTAAATCCAGCAGGATGAAGAGATCCCAAAGTAAATGAGTACACTCTCCCGAGGGGCGTGGTTTCGGCGCCGAGAAAGATGGATGCCTAGTCTGTGAGCTCCATTCCCCAGCAAGCCAAAGTCATCACTATCTGTTCTAACTGGGGAATCCTGAGTTTTGGAAGCATACCTGCCATCACCCCAATCACAAAAGCAGTGAAGCGCCACGATTAGACCACTGGAAATAGCTGTATAATGCCGGTTGCAGTATGGCTTGTTTTGAAGCATGGGATAGAGAGGTAGGTCACATCCCTGCGCTCAGAATGCAAATAGTCGGGCATTCGTGGTGTAATCAGCCATTAGCAGCACAGACACGGTGAAGAGCAGTCGGGGAGAGTGGGCCCAGAATAACGCAAAGTGAGTGCACTACTGGAGCTACCCCCTTTTGAAGGCATGGATCCTCATCAAAATTGGGCACCACTGCAAAGCCTGAAAATCAGGGAAAACATCACGCCATCAGTAGATGTTGGTGCTTCTCTCCAGCATATCACTTCCATGCTGGAAACCCTTCTCTCAAGGGTTGACTCAATAACTGCTGCTCTAGCAGGCACAGTGGTGGAAGTTAAGGGTCTCAATGACAAACTAAAAGTAGTGGAGCAGCGGGTAGAGGATTTTGAAGTAAGCAGCTCTAATCTTTGGCAAAAATTAAAAGAGCATGAAGAGAAACTGGCTACCTTATGGAGGAGAGTAGAGGACAAGGAGAATGGGGCAGCGAAATAATATAAGAATTAATGGATTTTCTGAAGGGGTCGAGGGAAAAAATACTGAAAGGTTCTTAAATGAAGAGATTCCCAGGATTCTGGAGGATAGATGAACTGGACCAGTGGAAGTAGAGTGAGCGCACTGGGTCCCAAGTAAGGTCAAGCACTGTCAGGGGTCCCCCTGCCAATTATAGCTTACATCCTAAGGTACTCCGTTAAAGAAAGAATCCTTAATGCAGCTAGAGATAGAGGGGAACTGATGTGGTGAGGGGCTCATATTTCTTTTTTCAGGGATTTCTCAGCAGAAGTAGCTGCATGAAGAAAAACATTTCTACCCCTTAAAAAAACGTTAGCTGAACAAGGATTCCAGTATGGGTACAGGAACCTGGCTTGACTCTATGCGTCCAGGGAAGGAAGGGACACTGTTGTGGAAACTCCTTGGGAAATTGAGCAGTAGGTTCATAAATACTGGCCTAAGTTGAATGTCCGAACTACAACTCCCAGGAGGCTATAGGAGCCAGGCCCTTGACATGACTGTGGGACCCAGTGGAATAAAAGTACAAGGGAAGTTCCAGCGGAGGAGAAGAGAGTAGATCGGACAGCACTGCTACCAGATGCTTTCTCCAGGTTTTCCCCTTCACCCCGCAACTCAGCAGGCAGAACAGTTGATCTTAAAACTCCGCAAAATGGAGCTGAGCCTACATCCCTAGTAGCACTACCCCAAAGAGGTGCAATCCAACCTACTAGAGTGCGAAAACAATCTCACAATGGTCGTGACTCCCCCACTAAGGACATCAAGGGTGCTCCTCCTGCTAAATACATCAGAGAGGATATCCATAGTTCTAAAGACTCAAGTGAAATTCCAGATGATATGATGATCGAAGCGACTGCAGATGTTGCATGGGCTGAGATTGAACTGGGTGCTGAAAATACGCAAAACTTGCTGGACTATCCAGTGAGACCTGGAACTCTGACATATGTGTCTGTGACTTCGACAGATGCCCACCTGCTGAGCCACAGGGAAGAACACATTGTTAATGACTGAGGCTTTATTCACATGTTATCAAAGTATAGAATACCAAAGGCTATGTGTTAAATGTTTTTCTTGTTAGAAGGGTAAAACTTATATAGGTCCAAAGTCTTCTTTGGTGTGTGGCGCTTGAGTCAGGTTACTATGGGCCTAAGTGGAAGAGTTGATGCTCCTCCTTCCCCCCTCTTCCTCCTTTTGTTTTAGGCAGCTGGGCAGTTTGACCACACATGCTGAGTATGACCCATGATATGAGCTCTGTAACACTCATAGGCTGAGCGCTGGAGGATGAGGAATACTCTGGTGACAGGCTCATCCAGCTGTCCTAGCTATCCTTGGGTCAGGGTGGAAGTTGAAAAGATGTGGATGTCATGCTCAAGGGGCATTCCCTGCACCCTTCCCTATCTCATTTTTTTTCCTCCCCTTCTCCTTAGTAAACCCCCTCACCCTCCACCCCTTTGGTCATCGGGAATTTAGTTATCCTCTGATGACTATCCTAAAATGTGTCTTGCTGGGGATGGAGAAAACAGGTTTCTTTTGGTTGTTTTCTCTCTCTACCCCCTCTCTGAGTGACAGGCCAGTGTGGCTAGCTACCCATCAAAGAGATTTGCATTGCTCACGTACACCTTTTCACTATTAGATTAGGGTGTTATTTAATATAAGGTGTTTCTGATTATTGTTACTCTTGCAATGGACAAGTTCTTTTGTTGTTAAATATTTGTCTGTTTGGGGACAACCAGCCCTTGGCTGACCAGTTAATAGTGTTAATACAATTGTTTATTGTTTCATATTAGGCTATTATTGGGAGCTGTACAGTTGGACAGATCGTTTTTCTCTAAGCCTTTCCTGTCAACTCTTCATCCCTGCTTCAGTGCACTTTCTGCTGTTACTCTTTACCTTATCTGGACTTAGATGGTGAGTACTGGCTTATCTACTCAATCTAAGAACATGACCCAGAATGTAAAGGATGGTATTAACCTGGTATCTTGAAATGTAAAAGGGTTAAATCACCCAGTTAAAAGAACTATGCTTCTAAGACACCTACATTCCTTGCAGGCAGACATAGCTCTGGTACAAGAGACTCACCTGACTGCAAGAAATGTACAGTGGCTTAAAAAAGCATGGGTTAGTGCTGTGTTAGTGAGTTCAGCGCCCAGCAAGTCTAAAGGGGTGGCAATACTAGTTAAAAAGTCATGCTCATGGGTGCAAGAGTGAGTCATTACAGACAATCAAGG
This sequence comes from Neoceratodus forsteri, assembly GCA_016271365.2. Lineage (NCBI taxonomy): Eukaryota > Metazoa > Chordata > Ceratodontiformes > Ceratodontidae > Neoceratodus > Neoceratodus forsteri. The sequence continues at coordinate 106,619,547 of CM057457.1, forward strand.
TTGCTGGATTGTGGTTAGGTTTGTTTTTCCAGGTGGGTGGGCGGAGTTGGCTAATCTCTATGGCCCTAATACAGATCAGCTGGATGTTCTGTTGGATCTTAACAAAGCCATAGAGTCTTTAACAATTGACTACCCACAGATTCCAATCCTTTGGGGCAGAGACTTTAACTTCACCCTGGATGCCTTCCTCAACAAATCCAAAATTACCCCACAATCACACCCTAAAGCATTGAGGGCTTTGCAAGAAATTATAGATGAAAGGGGTATGGTGGATGTGTGGTGAAGAGATCATCCGTCTGGACGAGACTACTTATTTTTCTCAGCAGCCCATACAACCTCAAGCAGGATTAATCTTTGGTTGGCTAACTCTGTCGCAGCTAAAGATATATCCTGTCTTAAAATCCATAACATCTTGATATCAGATCATGTGCTGGTTACTTGCTGTTACACTCCATCAGGCCAGGGAGGGTCGGGTACTAGATGGAGGTGCAGCACTCTCCTTCTCCATGAGCCTGACTTTTGTACCAAAATAAGGAAAGTCACTAAGGACTACTTCTCCCTTAATCACGAGGCTGAAGCTGCTGCAGCCACGGTTTGGGAGGCGTTTAAAGCAGTTTTGCATGGGCATATTATAGCTAACTCTGCACACCAAAACAAAATGAGGAGAGCAGAGCTAGATAAGCTACAAAATGAGCTGGCAACACTTGAGACTAGGTTTAGAGATTCAGGGGGAGGGGTAGCTGACTCCAACCTTGTCAGAGAAATTGTGGGGCTAAAGTACCATATTAATACTATATTGTATCAGAAGGCTGAATGGGCACTTTTGAGAGCTAAGCACCTGAATTGGGAAGGAGGTGAGAATGGAGGGAAATTGTTAGCGCATCAATTGAGAAAGCAGCAGGCATCATCTAGGATACATGCCCCTAGAAATACAGACGGTGAAGTGATTTCATCACCTCCAAAACTTAATGCATGCATACAGCAATTTTACGAAAGACTTTACCAAACGCATTCTAAGTTAGAACCCAATCAGTGGGAGATACAGATTGGGGACTTATGAACAAAGGCCAAATCTCCTCAACTAACAGAGGATGTGCAGAAGGCGTTGGACCAGCCATTCACCGAAGGGGAGGTGATGTCAGCTCTGTCTCAGCTGTCTCCTGGTAAGTCCCTGGGGCCAGATGGGATGACCATGGAACTATACCAGATGCTGGGCGCAGGTATTAGTGCTCCCTTGCTCTCTGTGTTGCAGGATTTGCAAAGGATTGGGATCCTTCCACCTTCGATGAAGGAGGCTCTAATCACTCTCCTGCCAAAAAAGGCGGATGATCTGCTCAACTGTGCCAATTATCGGCCAATCTCACTAATCTCAGTGGACTGCAAGATTGTGGCCAAAGTGCTCGCCATGAGACTAGCAGAGTTACTGCCATCTATTATTCACCCCTCTCAAGTGGGGTTCACGAAGGGGCGCTCTACAGCTGACAACTTAAGGCTGATGCTGGATTTGAAGTGGGTCGCAATGCACTTCAAAGACCCTATGGCGGCCTTGGTAGTGGATTTCACTAAGATTTTTGACTCAGTCGAATGGCCCTATCTACATGAGATTCTGCATCACTATGGATTTGGCCAGTAATTTCGACAATGGATCAAAGTGCTATATAATGCCCCCTCAGCCAAGATATAAACTAACAAAGATATTTTTCCTTCCTTTATCTTGCAGAGGGGCACACAACAAGGTTGCCCACGATATCTGCAACAAAACTCTCTCTTGCTTACATCTGAGGGAAGTTTTCCTTACTTTACAGTCTTACATTGGTATGGCTTTATGTTTAATTACTTTAGTTTTTAATTCAGGAAGGGGATTTTCAAAACTGCTTATCTTGTGAGCATCTTCAGAAGGGTTGAAATAACTGCATATTTGATATTCCTTTGTGGCTAGCTGGACTGTCTACTAGTATTCTGTGACAGTTTGCATCAAATTACTTTTAAACAGTTTACAAATCAGTTACTGGATGTTAGTTGAATTACTATAAAGGGCAGTACTCACCAGGGTGGTGGAGTAGTGGTGTATTTGATTGTAACAGTCACCAGTGGTTGTGGATTACCCACCCACCCTTCCCGCACCCCACCCCTCCAGGCATGACGCTTCCTTAATAGCCAATGTTCTGACATCACTTCCTCAACAGGTCTTGGGGCAGAACTGTCATATTCTTAATAACCCAGGACAGTACATAAAGGGTAAGTACACACCACAAAAAAGAAGAAGAAGAAGAAGAAAAGAAAAAAAAAACAATAAATATATATATTACATATTGTATATTATAAGGGAGAGGGACATGTGGGGAGTGGTGCAATGCATTGGCTGTGGGGCAGCAGTTTTCTAGGAGACATTCTGGAAACTGCATTGCTGTCCTATTTGCAGGCATCTGTCAGTTCTGAGGGAGGAGTTTACCCACCTCCAGGCTGAACTGGCAAGGACTAAGGAGGCCTCCCCCAACCAAAGAGCACCACTGCCACAACCACTGCCTCAGAGGCTGCCAAGCAAGAAGAGCCATTGGACCACAGTGGGTTCTGGGAGGGTGCCGGTGGTGGAACAGAGGTGAAGCCCCCTAGTTGTACCTCTACACAAACCATACACCAGTCTGGCAGAGCAAGGTTCCTCTATGATGGCACCCTCAGTGGAGACTAAGAAGAATGCTGAGGACATCCACAAGGGAGACCCACAGAAGGGTGGCAAGGGACACCACAGGCAAAGAAAACAGCTTCTGATAGGGGAATCCATTGTTAGAGGGGTAGACCTGGGGAAGGGAGAAAAGAGAGAAGTAGGGTGCCTGCCTGGTGCCATGGCTTGGAGGGACAAGAAGCGAATCCTCAGGATTGCAGAAGCAGCATCACAGGAGAGGGAACTAGATTTCATTGTCCACCTTGGGACAAATTACCTAGCTAGGCATGGGATCAGTGCAGTGCAGAATGAAATTGTGGAGTTGGGGAGGGGCCTAAGACAGGTAGCAAGCACCGTTACCTTCTCAGAGGTGCTGTCATTCCATGACAGGGGTGAGGCTAGGGTACTACACACCATGCAGTTTAATGAATGATTGCAAAACTGGTGCAGAGCACATGTCTTTGGCTTCATTGGGGACTTGGGGTACACCTGGAGAGATGAAGGTCTATACTGGCATGATGGTCTGCATCTGTCCACAAAGGGAACCAAGATTCTAAGTGACAGGTTTAAATGCTTCCTTGGCAAGCTTTTAAACTAGCCATGGGGGGAGGTGCTAATAAGAGGCAGGAAATTTCAAGCCTCCCACACAAAACATGACAGGTAGTAAAGTAAACACTGAGGTACAGTGCTCAACAGAGGGCAGGATGGGGTAAATGGAAAAATAGACAAAGGCAAAAAAAAACAGGGATGGGGAAAAAAGGAGAAAGCCAACATTAAATGGAGGGCAATGAGTACCAATGCCCATAGTCTGGGAAACAAGCTTCCTGAGCTAGTAGCTTTGATGGAAGATGAACAATTGGATATTGTGGCAGTCATGGAAACATAGTACATGGAGAACCATGACTGGGATGTCAACATACTGGGGTGCACAGTCTACAGAAGGGACAGGGAGGGTAAAAGAGGAGGTGGAGTAGCTCTATACATAAGGGAAGGGATGAAAGCTACAGAACTAAAAAGTAAAGGGGATGACAAGAGGCACTCTGGGCCACCTTGGAGACAGGGAATGGCATCACAATCCATACAGGGGTTATAAACAGACCCCCATATCAAGGGGAGGAAATGGACAAGAAAATGATAGAGGACATTCTCAAAATGGCTGAAAAAGGGGAGATATTGTTGATGGGGACCTGAATATGCCAGATGTTAACTGGATGACATGTACTGAAGCCACATTCAAGAGCAGGGTCATTCTCGATGCCCTGCAGGGGGCAGGCCTTAGACAGCTAGTGTTGAAACCCACTCGGGAGGAAGCAATACTAGACCTGGTACTCTCAAATGGAGAGAGGATCACAAACTTAGAAGTCAGTAGACATCTGGGAACAAGCGACCACTGCACAGTGTGCTTTACAATAAGCACAACCATGGAGATGAGCCAAACAAAAATAAGCATACTGGACTTTAGAAGGGCTGACTTCAGCAAAATGGGTGAATACCTGAGGAATACACTAGCAAATGGCCAAAAAAGAAGGGTGGAAGAACAATGAGGAAAAATCAAAACTGCCATCATAGAGGCAACAAGCCTTTGTGTGAAACAGATAAAGAAAAAAAAGCAGAGTAAAAAACACTATGGTTCTCAAAAGAGGTGGCAGGGAAGGTTAAGGAGAAAAAGGCTGCATTCAAAAAGTATAAGGAATCACAGAAGGAGCACGACAGGGAACTGTATCAATGAAAGTAGAAAGAAGTGGGGAAGGCAGTCAGAATAGCAAAAGCCCAAACCAAGGAAAAAATTACCAATTCAGTTAAGAAGGGGGATAAAACCTTTTATAGATACAATAGGGAGCATAGAAAGGTTAAGGGAGGAATAGTGAAGATTAATCAGGGAGAGGGGAGGTGGGCAGAGGGAGACAGTGAAAAGGCAGAGTTACTGAATGAATACTTTTGCTCAGTATTCACAAAAGAAGATGAGGAGGAGTTACCTAAACCAGACAATAGAAGCACTCTGGGTAGGGGGGTTGACACCAGTCCATTTACAGAAGAAAGAGTCCTGAAAGGACTCCTAAAACTCAAGGTGGACAAAGAAATGGGGCTGACAGGATTCACCCCAGAATCCTAAAAGAACTAAGGGAGGACCTAGTGGCACCACTGACCACACTTTTTAACAAATCATGGGAGGATGGGGTGTTACCTGAGGACTGGAGGAGGGCAGATGTGATTCCCCTTCACAAAAGTGGGAGCAAGGCAGAAGCAGGAAACTACAGACCTGTAAGTTTGACCTCAGTGGTAGGGAAAATGATGGAATCACTTCTGCAAGAAAGAATTGTTGAGTACCTAGAGGCCAGAGGGGCACAGGACCAAAAGCAGCATGGATTTACAGCAGAACGGTCATGTCAGATGTATCTAATAGATTTCTTTGACTGGGTGACCAAAGTAATATACCAGAGAGGGGCTGTGGATATGGCCTACCTAGACTTTAGCAAGGCATTTGACACAGTCCTGCACAAAAGATTGATAATCAAGTTAGCCAGCCTGGGAGTGGGTCCCAGGGTGGTAGCCTGGGTAGCAAACTGGCTGTACTACAGGACACAGAAGGTAATAGTGAATGGAACACATTCCAAAGAAGGGGGGTCACTAGTGCAGTACCTCAGGGCTCAGTACTAGGTCCAGTCCTCTTAAACATCTTTATAGGTGACATTGCAGAGGATCTGGAGGGAAAGGTATGCCTATTTGCAGATGACTCAAAGATCTGTAACAGAGTTGATACACAAGGGGGGGTAGAAAGGATGAGAAGGGACTTGACAAGGTTGGAGGAATGGTCAGACATATGGCAACTTAGATTCGATGCAAAGAAGTGCAAAGTAATGCACCTGGGAAACAAAAACCCAGGAGAAGAGTACATAGTAGCAGGGGAGGTACTAACAACAACAAAAATGGAAAGGGACCTGGGGGTAGTCATATCAGATGATCTAAAGTGGGTAAGCAATGTGAGAAGTCAGTAAGGAGAGCCAAGGGGATACTGGGATGCATAGAAACTATCGCCTACAACTCTTACCCTGCACCCCGGGAGTGCCTTCCTTCCTTTTAGACACCTATTTCGCAAAGGCTAAGTAACACGTCTAGTCACAACTGACTGAAAATATCTCCCAGCTACAGTTCCTCCCTGGCAAATTAAAGTTAAAACTAAGAAAAGTCTACCCCAAAAACAGAATCAATACTAGTTACTTACACAGGTCCAAAAAGTAATAATTCAGTTTAGCATAGTCTAGAAAATAACCTCCTTGATTCAAGGAAGCTGTGGCTGCTTTCTCACTCTCCCTGTCTCAGTCTCAGCAGTCTGCATTTAAACTGAATTGGGGGAGCAGCAGGGAATAGCCTAGTGGGCACCCCAGCATAAAGGGGAAGAAAGGGCAGGAAGGGATGACAGGGAGGAATGGGGTATATAATGGAAAGGATTATCAGCCAAGGCCAGGAGTTTGGGTAACAAATTGGTGGACTTGGAGGCCATAATGGTGGATGAGGACCTGTGGCTATAACTGAGACCTGGTGGTCAGAGCATCAAACTTGGCATGTGGGTATCCTGGGGTATAGACTTTTTAGGAAGGATAGGGCAGGAAGAAAGAGGGGTTGCATTGTATATCAGAGACAACATCAGGGCAATGTAGGGCCAGGAGGAGCAAGGGGAGGTGGAGGTCCTGTGGGAGTGGAAAGGATGAGAAGGGACCTGGCAAGGTTGGAGGAATGGTCAGATGTATGGCAGCTCAGATTCAATGCAAAGAAGTGCAAGGTAATGCACCTGGAAAACAAAAACCCAGAGGAAGAGTACACAATGGTGGGTGAGATACTGACAATAGTAAAAATGGAAAGGGACCTGGGGGTAATTATATCAGATGACCTAAAGGAGGGCAAGCAATGTGAGAAGGCAGTAAGGAAGGCAGGGGGATACTGGGATGCATAGGGAGAGGCATCAATAGTAGAAAACAGGATGTTGTTATCCCTCTGTACAGACAGTTGGTGAGACCCCATCTGGAGTACTGTGTGCAGTTCTGGAGACCTCATCTCAGCAAAGACATAGACAGAGTGGAGGCTGTCCAGAGGAGGGCAACCAAACTGGTACAGGGTCTGCACCAGAAGACATACGAAGAAAGACTAAAGGAGCTTAATATGTATACCCTTGAGGAAAGAAGGGAGAGAGGGGACATGATGGAAACTTTCAAGTACCTCAAGGGAATCAACAAAGTCCAAGAGGGCAGCATCTTTCAGAAAAAGAGATTTGCAAGAACAAGGGGATACAATTTGAAGATAGAGGGGGGACAGCTCAGAGAAAATGTGAGGAAGTATTTTTGCACAGAGAGGGTTGTGGATGCATAGAACAGCCTCTCTGAGGAGGTCCTGGAGTCAAGAACAGTGGGGGAATTCAAGAATGCATGGGACAGACATAAGGCAGTCCTAGTGGGCGGTAGGAGGAAGTAAGCTGTTGGTTAACTAGGATCTGCAGCTTATCTGTTAGGTAGGAAAAGCGGCAGACTAGGTGGGCCAAGCGGTCCTTATCTGCCATCACATTCTATGTTTCTATGTTTCTATGTCACACTGGAAAAATGGTATTATGCAAGATTAAGATTGGGGGTGATTTACAGACCCCTGCACAGGGGGAGGAAAGGGATAGGCAGATGTTGCAGGCACATCAAGGAATGGCACCCAAGGGGGAGCTCCTGCTAGTGGGGGACCTAAACCTCCCTTATGTGGACTGGCAAGCCTGTCAGCAACATCAGCCAGAATCAGAGAAATCCTTGATTCACTTTAAGGTGCTTCTCTACAATAACTGGTTCTGGAGCCCGCTATAGGTGTAAACATATTAGATGTGGTTCTCACAAATGGGGAAAGTGTGGAGGAGGTTGTAGTGGGTGTCAGCCTAGGGACAAGCAACCACAATACAGTGAGTTTCAGGGTTAGGACAGGGAGTGAAACAAATTGAACCAGCATGAAAGTACTGGACTTCAGACAGATGGACTTTGAAAAAATGAGGTTGATTTTCAGGGAAGAAAGGGAGAAGGGGAAAATGAAGGACATGGAAGAATTATGGAATTCGATTAAGGGAGGGTTACTGAAAGCCACTGAACTCTATCAAAAGGGTAACAAAGGGCAAAAAAAGAAGGAAGATGTTCTGGTTTAGCAGGGAAGTAAAAGGGGCAATTAAGGAAAGGAAAGGAAATGGGGATTCAGAACATACAAGAAAACTCAGGGGAATGAGGACAGGGAGACATACAGAGAGATGTTGAGGGTGGCAGGGCAGAAGATTAGGAGAACAAATGCAGATACAGAAGAGAGAATAGCTAGACAGGTCAAACAGGAGGTAAAACTTTTTTTAGGTATGTGGGGGAGAAGAGGAAGGTGAGGCAGGGGATAGCACGAGTGATGGGGAGGGGAAGTACAAATGAAGGGGGACTTTGAGAAGGTGGAGGTGCTTAATAACTAATTCTGCTTGATAGTCACTGTGGAAGAAGAGGGTCAGGGACCTGAGTTAAGGGGAAAGGGAAGGAAGGGGAGGGAATAAGAGTGGATTCTGGACTGTTTAGTGAGGACAGAATAAGGGAAGAACTAGGAAGGTTGAAAGTGGACAAGGCAATGGGGCCAGAAGGCTTACACACTGAGGTTCTCAGGGAACTAAGGGAGGAGCTGGCTGCACCTCTGACCAGGCTGTTTAAAATGTCCCTGGATATGGGGATGGTGCCAAGTGACTGTAAAAAGGTAGATATGGTGCCAATATATAAGGGGGCAGCAGAGAACAGGCAGAGAACTATTGCCCAGTCAGTCTCACATCGGTGGTGGGTAAGGTGATGGAGGTGCTAATAAAAGAAAGGGTAGTAAACTACCTTGCAGACAGTGAACTGCAGGCTGACAGGCAGTATGTCTACACAAATGGGAGATCATGCCAGACAAACCTAATAGAATTTTGTGATTGGGTGACAAATGTGATTGACCGGGGGGGGGGCTGTGGACATGGCCTATCTGGACTTCAGGTAGACTTTCAACACTGTCCCTCATAGAAAGCTGGCAAATAAGCTAGAAAGCTTAGGGGTGGGACAGAAAATGACTAGGTGGGTAGAAAACTGGTTGACGGACATGAGCCAGAGGGTGCTGGTAAATGGGATGTAGTCCAGGGAGAAAGGTGTAATGAGCAGGTGCACCAGGGATCTGTTTGCTAATAATACATATATATATATATATATATATATATGTGTAATATATAACCCATTCTGAGGTGTGCAGTTGTGCTCTGATATACACACGCCTTGGTGTGTATTGCGGCCTTGTGCATCAACCACCCAAGGTGTGTGTATCAGAACATGACCACATACCTCAGACTGTGTTATCTATCTTATAAAATGCCAAAATTGTTTTGGAGGGCGATAAAAGTGCAGGTGTGCAGTCGTGTGCTGATATATGCACGGTTGTGTGATGCTTTTCTTCCAATAAATTCCAAGCAATGACCCTACCCATTATATATATATATATATATATATATATATATATATATATATATATATTTCAGCAATATAGCGGAGGGACTGGAGTGGAAGGTATACCTAATTGCAGATGATATAAAGATTTGTAATAGGGTAGACACACCAGAGATATGAGGAAAGACCTGAAGATTATGTAAGGGTGGTTGGAAACATGGCAGCTGAAATTCAATGCCAAAAAGTGTACAATAATTCACATGAAGCGCAAAAAACACAAGCAGTATATACACTTTGGGGGGAGGAGAGTAAAGCCAACTGAGAAGGAGACGGATCTGGGGATCATAATTTCAAACAACCTTAAGGTGGGAGACCAATCAATCAATCATAGTTTATTGATCTTCCTTAACATTAAAAATGATGGACATTACAACAGTGCTAAAAAATTTTGCATATTAAAAGAAAGGAACAGTGCTGCATGCATAAAGTGCAAAATACAGAATATCTTGTGGAAAGTTATTCATAATAATAATAACAAAAAACTATTTATAAGGCGTCTTTACAGAACCAAGACATCAAACAAATTTAAAAACAATTAACAGTCTACACATTGCAGCAAGTCAGTTGGTACACAGACAGCCAAAGCATTAAAATTAAAACAAAAACAATCAGTTGTCATACAGTAGACAAAGCTTTAATACCAGTATACTTAGCATCACAGTGTTTGTAATGCAAGTGAGCACTTCCTTTTAGACCTCATTACCAGGGCAAGAAATTTAGTGACCAACTCAGCATCATCTTTTGTCATGGTGTGAAGTAAACTAAATAAGCATTTGTCAATGCCAAATGTTTGTTTGCTGGAGTTGGCATTGGTACTGCATGATTTAGAGAGATGCATGATAGGAATGGCAATGAAGTATTGAACTAACGCCAAGCCCCACCCTCAGTCTACAAAGACTGGCAGGCATTGGGGTGTACCTTTGGGTCATCAGCCATAGTGCTCATGCAATTTCACCTCACCCCACCCTGCAGACACTGACAGATGTCATAGTGTGCCTTGGGGTCTTTGGCCCTTACACTCACCCCATTCCATATGGAAATAAGTTGAGATGGGTGCAGTATAGGAGAATGGGGTGAATGTTAGGGCTGAAGACCCTAAGGCACACCTTGATGCCTGTCAGTGACTGCAGGGTGTGTGTGGAGGTGGAATGGTGTGATCATTAAGGCCAATGACCCCCAAACCACACCCCCAATGGCTGTCAGTCTGCACAGGGTGGGGTGTTACAGTTGGAAACCCTAATGCCCCTGGCATTTGTTGGTATTTTCACTCCAAATTTTCAACATGGACTTTTTGGGAACCCTCCTCATGAACAGTGGCACTATCATTTTGTTACTCAATCCCAAAAGGTGATTTCACACAGCGAATGTGCCATTCTGTGCAACAGCAGCAAAAAGACATTTTGGGCAGGATGTGAAAAATGACACCTGTACTGTTCATGAGGAGGTGGGAAAAATGGCAATGTTGAAAATCTGGAGTGAAAATATGAAATAGAGGCAAAGTTATAAGCATGTGTAGAAATTGTGTAACACACGATCATAACACAATCATTTTTTGGAATTTGTTCACCAAATTTTCAACATGGCCTTTTGGGAACCTCCCCTCATGAACAGCGGCACAGTAATTTCATCAATATATCCCAAAAGTTGATTTTGCACAGTGACTGCACCATTCTGTGCCACAGGTGTGAAAACACGTTCCTGGCAGGATACAAAAAAATGGCAGCTGTACTGTTCATAAGGAGGTGAGAAAAAATGGCAATGTTGGAAATTCGGAGTGAAAATATAAAAAATTGGCAAAGTTATAAGGGTGGGTACAAACTGTGTAATGCATGCTCATAATGCAGTAATTTTTTGGATTTTTCTCAGCAGACTTGCAACGTTAGCTTTTTGGGACCCCATCTTGTGAACAGTAGCACTGTCATTTGCTAATCAGTCCTGAATGGTGATTTCACATAGTGACCTCAAAATCACCTTTCTGGACTGAGAAATGAAATGACAGTGTCAGTGGTCATGGGGAGGGGGTCCCAAGAACCCCATGTTAAAAATTTGGGGCCAAAACTCCAAAAAATGGCTGAGATATCCACCTAAGTTGAACCCCCCATTGACTCCCATTATAGGGCTTACCGTGATTTTCCTCAGTTTGTGGTCGGCTTTTGAAGAGTGCAGACATGTTCCTGGTCCACAGAAGATCACAGTGCTGGATCTCCAGAGGTAAGTATGGGGTGAGGGGGTGAAGGGAATGAGGTACACAGAGGTAGGGTCAGAATGGGGGGGGGTAGGGGCCACTGGGATGATGAGGGACTGCTTTCTTTTTTACAGGTTAAAAAAAATTAAAAAATATAGGGGGATGGTTTTCTTCTTTTACAGGTGTAATTTAATGAGAAACATATTTTGGCACACTGGAGTGGGCTCCCAGTGTGCCAGACTAGTTGAGGGGTATCAATGCTGACCCATGGATTGGGCACCCAAAGGTCGGCTGAAAAAAAGAGGATGCATCTGATACAGGGAGTGGACATCCCAGTGTCAGAAAAACATAATGCTTACTTTGGCACACTGGGGTGGGCTCCCAGTCTGCCACAATAGTGGGGAGGGGCATGCTGACAAGGGGATTGGGCACCTTGATGTCAGCTTTGAAGGGAGTGTTTGGTGGGTGGCAGGAGCCACCAATTATGCAAAGCAGCATGGCTCATTTTTTATTTCACCAGGAAAGGCACTCTGAGCAAATGAGTTGCTCTTAAGTCCAGCCATGTGCATTACTATGCACTGCAATGCACATGGCTGGAATGATCCTGGTTGCTGGGGGGGGAGATATGATGCTGCAATGACAAAACTGTCAGTGATTGGAGTGGCAGATTTCTTTCAAGTCTAATGCTCACTCTGAAACTGCCATCATCGACAGCTTTCCTGTTGATTGGTGGCTGAGGGACGTGCCCCTGGAAGCATTTACTGGATTGGGCTCTGCAATTCTCTACTCTCCTCAAAATGTTTCTTGTGCACTGCACTTGCAAGCAAACATAACAAAGGATCATAATCCATATTAGCATATTTTATTAAAAACATTTTTATCGTTTGATCACGCGTATCATTATATACAGGATACCGTATTATAATATGATAGAGAATTTCCTGAAAAACCCTATCACACCTACATTGGTCCTAAAGTTGGCCATCATGAAGTGGTTTATTAAAATAAGCATATTTAGAAGAAAGAATGCCTAGTCATGCCCAGGTAATCATTTTCCTAGTGTTAGGGCTAAAGGCAAAATAAAATAATCTTCCAAAATAGAGTCAATTATATTTAGGCCAAGCCATGGGGCATGTCTCTGATCTCTTAATTGCTCCATTTGTTTGATTTGTGCATCTGCAAAACATTTTTGTTTAAGTAAACCCTTGAAAAGTGGAAATTGAGATCACCTTCTGGGAATTTTCCCAAAGATGAGTTAAAGAGGCCTTTGAGAATATAGTTCCAAGGTATTTTAACCAAGGGGATGAAAAGCCTTGTCCTAACCAGTTTATTTTTTATTTGAGACAGTACTTAGAGATTGGTTTTGACTGGTTATTGATTACTTTAAGGCAGTAGGATGCTAGCCTGATTTCAACTAGAGTAGCTAGAGGAAGTCTACCCAACTCAGCCCTAACTACAGAATTAGCTGTTGATAAAAGTACCTGTAGCAAAGAATTATAGAAAGAAGATAAAGGAAGCTCTAAGGAAGCGATCTGTTTAGTTCCCCAGACTTCAGCCCCATATAGTAAATTGGGATTTATCTTAGCTTCACTGGCTATTAAAGCAGGCATTACTATGTGCCCTCCATATTCAAAATTAAAATGCGGTATAGCTTTAGCAACTAATCTAGCTTTAGATATCTATTATTTCCAGTGAGAGGACCATTGACAGCAGTAAATTTAATTGCTAAATATGTAGAAGAGGGCACCACCTTAATCGGGTCCTCATCCCCCCCAAAAAAATAAAACTAAGTGATGATGAATGTGAAATTTGTGAACCAAAGACCATAATTTTTGCTTTTTTTAAGGTTAATTTTTAGTGCTAATTGGTCACATTTGGGCTTCATAAGATTAATTTTTGCTTAAGTCAGCAGTGGAGAGTGAAATAAGAAGCAAATCATCAGCATAAGCTAATATATGGATGTTGTGCTGCTTAATACAAGGAGATCCCAATGGTAAGGAAGTACTGAAATAAAGAATCAATATAAATGTTAAAAAGTAAAGGGACTAGAAGGCATCCTTGCTTCACTCCCAAAAATGTTTTAAAATATTCTGAAAGATTACCCTTATTGTCATATCTTATTACAGTAGTGGTATTTGTATGTATGTATTAAATATATTGGGCTTAGTAGATTTAATGGGATTCCTCTTTTCATAAGAATATCCCTAAGATTTTCTCTGACCACTGAATCAAATGCAGTGGAAAAGTCCATAAAAAAGAGCATAAAGTTTAATTTGCCTATGTAATCTGTATTTTTCCAAAAGATGCATGACAATAACAATATTATCAGTAGTCGAAAAGCCATGGCAAAAACCTGTTTGGAATATCAATAAAGGTGAAATCATTTCTACCAAATGTTACAGTTTACCCAGTAAAATCCTAGAGAATATTTTACAGCTAATGTGTGTCAGATGAATTGGCTGATAGTTGGAAGGAAGTTGTTATGGACCCTTTTTCTGCATGGGTACAATTATATATTTAGTCTATGATAGTGGTACAAAACTTTCTTTGAGCTATGTATTAAAAAATTTATAAGAAAAGGAACCCGGTAATTCATATGGGCTTTATAAATTTCAACAGGAAAAGTATCTGGTCCCAGCACCTTATTATTAGTAAGGTGAAGTATGCCTTGTTCCACATCATGTAAATTACTTGTCTAAGGGTGGATGAACTTGCGGGCCATTATCCAATCAGGCATAATATCACTTTGTGTAACTGAGAAATGACTGTTAGAAAGGGTTTTACAGTGTAAAACTCATGTCTCTTAAGAAATGTAAGAGGGCAAGGAAGAAGAATATAGCTTTGAGCCCTTCACAACCAATATACAAAAAGATTTGGTATCATTGGAATTTATAGCTTAATACATACAATGCCTTTATTTTAAGGTGAATTCAAATTTATTTTGCATTAAAAACGTTTTGTAAGTTTTACGAGCTTTATTCAAGAAAACAAAATTGGCCATGGAGGAGTTCATTCTTACAAATCTAATTAATTTCCCTAACTTTCCTTTTTCTGTTCTACATTGCACATCAAACCAGGTGTTTGAGCCGGCCCGGTGGCGCTGAGGGTTGAGGTGCTGGTCGCCACACCTTGCGCCACGCCGGTGACCCGTGTTCGGGAACGGGCATGGGTTGCTGTGGGTTGGCGGGGAGGAGATGGATTGAGCATCCAAGGACTGCCTCCATCTCCGGGAGAGGGATTGGGTGGCGGGCTTGCCTGACCCCTAGGAGAGGCTGGGGGTCAACAGCACGTAGTTGCAAGCTATGGGGAGGCGGGACGTGGTGAGCGCTTGATTGGGAGCCTTGCATAGTGCGTGCATAGTCACTGGCGTGATTGCACGCCATGACCCACCAGGAGGAAAACAGTGAAAAGCAAGCCCAGCAGCACGAAGTTGTTCCCCCATGGCGCCATTCCTGGAAGGTCGCCTCCCTAGCATGGATCCGTTGGGGTGGGTTGAGTCACTCCCCACAACCCTGCCACGAAGGGTAAATTGCGGGGTGCACAAGGGAGGGGGTCTGATGTCCAGGGATGGCGCTGGGGGGAACAACGGAGGGTGGGGGTAGTAGCCGGAGCTCTGGAGGAGAGAAAAATAATACCCCCCCCAAAAAAAACAGGTGTTTGAGGAGATCTTACTATTATTTGGAAAATATATTTTTTGATTGATTTGCTGGTAACAAAGCTCTAATTGATCACTCATATGTTGAACATTAACATTATCATAAGCAAATGTAAAAATAGTTGAAAAAAGTGGGGAATATATTAAATCTGCAACTTTGTTCCAGGTGTTGATGTTAAAATTAGTTTGGCTTTTCCAGATAAGGTCAAGGAAGCTAGGGTTTGAGTTGGGTTATTATCTACAGGTAAGGATTTATCCAGTACCTCAACAGAAAGTAAGATAGCAGCATAGTCTCTTTCAGATCTCATTGTTATCGTGAGGTTTTTAAATTGATCATATGAGTGGGGTGAACACAGAACAAAGTCAATAACACTTTCCCGGGGGAGAAAAAGGTACAGGCACCTGCTGGGTCACCATTACCCCTTCCATTTAATATCAATACATTATTACTCATAATGAAGTCTTGGAAATGCTTTCCTGGGTCATTTAGTATTTTAGCAAAGGAATTTCTAGGTGCTAAATTCCCCATGTAGAAATGATCTTGTAAAGGAGACAAGTTATCAAACTACACTATTCTAGAGTTAAAGTCTCCTGCTAAAATGACTAAATCAATTTGAAACTTTGAGGACATAGTGTCAATTCTCATGATCAATTTAGACGAAATATAACTTTGGTTTGAGTGGAAATAAGGGGGAATATAAACATTTTCTATAATTCTATAATTATAGCAATTGAATCCTGCCTCACCTATGTAAGCACATAGATGAGGTTGAAAGGGTTCAGAGAAGGGCAACCAAGATGGTGCACAGTATACAAAGGAAGCCCTATGAGAAGTGATTTAGGGAATGGTGGGAAAAATGAGAAGGGAGCGGGGAGACATGATAGAAACATTTAAGTTCATGAAGGAGATCAATAAGGTGGGGGAAGGGAGCTTATTTACAAGAAAGTAAGTGTTAAAACTAGAATGTATAGTTTAAGATTAGAAGGAGCAAGATTTAAGGGCAGTGTAAGGGGGTAATACTTCACGGAGAGGGTGGTGAAGTCCTGGAACAAACTTCCTGAAGAGGTGGTGGGGGCCAAATGGTTGAAGGATTCAAGAGGTCATGGGATAGACATAAGGGGTTAACCATGGGATGAAAGGGGATGTCCCATGACAAATGTGAAGAGTGGAAGGGGGGGAAGGGGTAGACTCGATGGGCCAGATTGTTCCTTTTCTGCAGACAGATTTATATGATTCTATGATTTTTTTTTGCCTGTTCATCACTGCTTTGGAGACAATATACTATACTTTATGACGCATTTAAAATTATTTTTTTTTCTTAGGCTCTTTATAATAAATTTTGTGATAGTCCTTAGATAAACTAAGTAAGGAAATGTTAGCTTGCTCTCAGCATTAGTTCTAAGCTTTTATTTATTATTAGTGTATTAAATTTCACCACATCATTTCACTTTTGGACTATACTGATTTGGTGCCTTTTTATTCTAAAATCAAGTGCTATAACTTTAAGATGTTTACTATTTAAGCTAGAACTAGGGCCTGTGTTCTCACCTCCCCCTGACAAAGAAGTTGCAGGGTATCGAAGTACCAGGGTTGCTGTCAGTTTGTCCATTTCTTTGTGACTACACAATAAAGCCACTGTTTGCATACAGCCTTACATATGGCTCCAGCTTTTTGCATACCTTCTTGTTTTTTCCTTGCTTGGTATTAGGGATGGTACATTAAATTTCACAAGCACCGAGTGTTCTGTTGATCCATTGGTGAGTTTTCTGTAGGGCAGCATGAACACCTCTACTCATGATGTTAAGCAACTCTGTTCATTTATATTTTGGCTATGGTCTGACAGTTTTTTAGTGTTGCTTTGCTTTGTAAGTAGTTCTTTAACTTCTACTTACTCTTGTTTCTTTTTTGCAGTCCACAGTTTATCAGTCCTTCACAAGTCAGTTACTTCTACATTCAGACTTCCCTGGTGACATCACATTGAACACCTATAGAATTTTTAGGGCTGCAGGTAGTCGGAGCCTGCAGCCCTCCTGCATTAGCTCTAAAAACGAGCTTACTGTGGAACTTCCTTTTTGGACTTTAGAAAAATCCATCCACAACTGCAAAATAGTATGCTGTCCCTCTGATTTTTGTTATTTGATGTTCTGTATTTAAAAGCATCTGAAGGGAGAGGGATGCTACTGTGCCTCCCAGCTTCTCAGGATATAAACAAAAAACCTTTTGAAAATGCTGTTTTTGCAGGTACAAGTACTGTATACTGGAATTTTCTTTATTGAAATTCGGAACCTCTCATTATCTCATTAAGAAGACTACAGTGTCAAATTACAGACAGTCCTGCTCCTGCTTTGCCCATGTAATTCATAACCAAGACTCGCAGTACTGAGGAGGAACACTGTGTATTTTTTTTTATATATTGTAATAAAAAAGAATGCATTTGCACACTGGTAATTTATTGCAGTATAAAAGAACTGTGTGCAAACTGGCACTGAAGAACATGTGTCTGTGTGTGTGTGTGTGTGTGTGTGTGTGTGTGTGTGTGTGTGTGTGTGTGTCTTTGCAGAACTCTGTCAGAAGCTCTTTCTCCTGCAAATGCTCAACCACCCCTCCGAGACAGAGCAAAGTTTTACCCCTTGCTCCTATGGACTGAGACATATCTGAGATTTATCTGAGACTATTTTCTTCTGTTTTTTTTTTAAATATTTTTTCTATTCAGCTTTTGTGTATTTGCTATCCTGTGCTAGTGAAAGGTGAGGGCTTATAACACCTCTGTTTATCCACAGAATCAGGTTCACTGCTGACTTTTCCACTGTGATGTGTTTGATGCTCATAAATGGTACAGCTCAGACAACACTGGACAGTAAACTAAAGCTCTTTGTTAATCCACAGGGATCGGCAGAGTGCAGGCTTCCCCTCACCCACCCATTGTGATGCATTTAATGCTGGTAAAAAGTGGATTTTGCCCTCAGTTTATCCACAGGTTCCATGTGGGGCAGGCTCAGTACAAACGTACCCACACTGTGATGGATTTAGTGCTGGTAAGAGGTGAGGGACTGACACCACTTGAGCTTTAACCCCTCTGATAATCCACAGAGACAGCTACAGTGTGGGGGCAGGGACAGTGCTTGGTTTCCACACTGTCTGCATTTACTCCTATTGAATGGTGAGAGACTGCCAGAACTGGCAATTAAAGCCTTTCATTTATCTACAATCACAGGTACAGTGTGTGACTGGTGAACAGTAAGGGACTGGCACCACAGGAGACTGAAACACTCTAAATCCACAGGGGTAGATGCAGTGTAGAACAGACAGTCCAGGGTTTCTGTACTGTGATAGATATAGTGCTGATGAAAGGTGGCAGACTGACAGCACTAGAGGCTGAAGCCCTCTGTTTATCCACGTGGGTAGGTACATTGTGAGGCAGGGACAGTGCATAGTTCTCACACTTATGGTTTCAGTGCTGTCAAAAGCAAAGGGATGGGCAACACTGGGGACTGCTCTACTGTCTTCATGTCCACAATCTCTATTGGCAAGTCATTTTAGAAGGACACCACCTTCTTGGACAAAATATGCTTCCTAATGCAACCTCTAAACTTGCCAACTGAGAGCTTCAGAGCATGTACCTGAGCCCAGCTGGAGAATATATCCATACGTTTCATCCTGTCAATACCCCTGAGAATGGGAAGACTGAGATCATGTCCTATCTCAGCCTGCTTTTCTACAGGGAGAAGACAGTAACAACTACTAGTAAACATAAATGTGGATATTATCTATTAGGTTATTTCAAGTATCACTGTTTTGAAAATGTGGCTTCTCCTTAACAGTGATATCTAAACAGAAAGCCCACCAGCATTTTTTTTTATATTTAGTACTGAACACATACTCTTTACTACTGCAGTAAATGTAAACACTGGAGGAAATAAGAAGAAACAGACAGAGGGAATCTTACAAAGGATGTCAGTAGGCATTTTAATGCGACTGCATAGATATGCAGAATTAAAAAATGCTACATAAATGTCAACATGAGAAGGAGTGAGAAGGTCAGTTTTCCTACGAGGGACAGTGACCCACAGGGTGTAAAAAGTTGTAGTTTAAAATATGATGGATCATAATGGTCTACATAGCCCATTTTCTTAAAGCAGCAGTTTTGTCATCAAGGAAGAAAAAAAGGTGGGTCAGAGTTGACAACCATCTGACATTTCTCACAACCCTCCACTCAAAAATGAATACTGACACAATTTAACTTGCTGCAGAATAAGACCACACAAAAGAATTCAGCATCTATGCCACACTGGTCTTTCTCTGCTTGACATATGTGCTGCATTCTTTTGGCACGGTGTTTCTGGAGTACAATACCACAAAACTTTTTCTTGACCTCCTCACTTCCATCTGTGTGCACCCTAACCCCCTTTCTGCTGTGATATCATGATATTTAGGGCTTTATTAAGTAAAGCTGTATCCAAATTTCCTCCCCGTGGACCAAATGAAACTTTTTCAATGCCAATTCCCTAGCCTTGAGTAAATTTAATATGGGGGTGGTACACTCTGCACATTCTTGTGTTCTATGATTCTAATATGTCCACCTATTAAGTTATGAGGCTATGTTGAATTTTGCAAATGCAGGCTCATAATAACTTTGGTAATGTTCAATATCTGTACCTCAAATCTTCAACATAGCCATTTCAGTATAGCAACTTGTGAATGTGACTGCTGTCATTTTTCAACTCCTGCCCAAAATGTGTGTTTGCAGCCCAAAAGTTGATTTTGCAGTCCCTGCATGACATAACCTTTAGGCCAGGGGTTGAACCTTTTCTCTGCCCTTCTTTATGAGGCAGGGTCATAACAAGACTGTGCTGTAAATTTGGTGTATAAACATTAAAAAAAAATTCTATATTTTAACCCACATTCCTCTCCTGCAGCCCTATCGGCTCTGGCTAGAATTTGTTTTTGTTAGCAATTGCTCTTTTGCTTTGTCTGAACAGTTATCAGTCAGAAATGGGGACCACATCAGAGATTTTGGCAGCAGTCTGTAACAGGGAAACTGAATTTAGAAGAGGAGGCTTGCAATGGACAGTTGATGTGATACAGCAACATAAGCACGCAGGAGACATCTTTGCTGATGAATTCCAAGAAGTGCCTGAACTGGCAGAGAGCCAGCCAGATTTGTTTAGTAAATCAGAGAGATTAAAGTTGGTGGAAAATGATTTCTACTATACTTCACATAGTTTGCAAAAATAAAAGGACACAAATCAGCTACCCAGAGGCGTAAGCATTGCTAAAGGACTGGCAGAAGGGGTTTATAAGGACTGTCACTAGGAAAGGTGGAAGGAAGCTCTGGATATCTGTTCCTTCACTTTAATCAATATCCTCTGTGATGACCAAGATCCCAAAAACACATTAGGAGAGATTGAACATACTGAAGAGGAGCTGGTGCATTTTAAACACACTGAAGAATTTGAAGAATAGTACCAAAGACTTCAAGAAATAATCCTGTCACTTGAAGAACAGTTAATAGCCTGATAATGGAGCAAATTCATAAGGGATACAACAGATGATAAAAATAGAAACATAGAATGTGATGGCAGATAAGGACTGCTTGGCCCACCTAGTCTGCCCATTTTCCTACCTAACAGATAAGCTGCAGATGCTAGTTAACCAACAGTTTACTTCCTCCTACCCCCCACTAGGACTGCCTTATGTCTGTCCCATGCATTCTTGAATTTCCCCACTGTTCTTGACTCCAGAACCTCCTCAGGAAGGCTGTTCCATGCATCCACAACCCTCTCCATAAAAAAATACTTCCTCACATTACCTCAGAGCTGTCCCCCCTCGATCTTCAAATTGTGCCCCCTTGTTCTTGCACGTCATTTTTTTCTGAAAGATGCTACCTTCTTGGACTTTGTTGATTCCCTTGAGGTACTTGAAAGTTTCTATCATGTCCCCTCTCTCCCTTCTTTCCTCAAGGGTATACATATTAAGCTCCTTTAGTCTTTCTTCGTATGTCTTCTGATGCAGACCCTACACCAGTTTGGTTGCCTTCCTCTGGACAGCCTCCACTCTGTCTATGTCTTTGCTGAGATGGGGTCTCCAGAACTGCACACAGTACTCCAAATGGGGTCTCATCAACTGTCTGTACAGAGGGATAACAACTTCCTATTTTCTACTATTGATGCCTCTCCCTATGCATCCCAGTATCCCTCCAGCCTTCCTTACTGCCTTCTCACATTGCTTACCCATCTTTAGGTAATCTGATATAATTACCCCCAGGTCCCTTTCCATTTTTACTATTGTCAGTATCTCACTGCCCATTGTGTACTCTTCCCCTGGGTTTTTGTTTCCCAGGTGCATTACCTTGCACTCCTTTGCATTGAATCTGAGCTGCCATACATCTGACCATTCCTCCAACCTTGCCAAGTCCCTTCTTATCCTTTCCACTCCATCTTGTGTATCAACTCTGTTGCAGATCTTTGTGTCGCCTGCAAAGATACATATTTTCCTTCCAGTTCCTCTGCAATGTCACTTATAAAAAATATTAAAAAGGACTGGTCCTAGTACTGAACCCTGCGGTACCCCACTAGTAACCCTCCTTTCTTCACTGTGGACTCCATTTACTACTACCCTTTGAGTCCTGTTGTCTAGCCAATTTTTTATCCAGGCTACCACCTTGGGACCCACTCCAAGGCTGGCTAACTTGTGTATTAATCTTTTGTGTGGGACTGTATCAAATGCCTTGCTAAAATGTAGGTAGGCCATGTCCACATTTCCTCCCTGGTCTACTACTTTGGTCACCCAGTCAAAGAAATTTATTAGATTCATCTTTGTGAAGCCATGCTGCCTTGTGCACTGTGCCCCACTGGCCTCTAGGTACTCAACAATTCTTTCCTTCAGAAGTGATTCCATCATTTTCCCTACCACTGAGGTCAAACTAACTGGTCTGTAGTTTCCTGCCTCTGTCCTGCTCCCACTTTTGTGAAGTGGAATCACATCCACCTTCCTCCAGTCCTCAGGTACCACCCTATCTTCCCATGATTTGTTAAAGAGAGTAGTCAGGGGTGTCACTAGTTCTACCCTTAGTTCCTTTAGAATTCTTGGGTGAATCCCATCAGGCCCCATTTCTTTGTCCACCTTCAATGTTATTAGTTCTTTTAGAACCCTTTCTTCTGTAAATGGACTGGTATCAACTTCTGTAACCAGAGTGTTTCTACTGTTTGTTTTAGGTATCCCTCTTCATTTGTAAATACTGAACAAAAATATTTGTTTAGTATCTCTGCCTTTCACAGTCACCCTCTGCCCACCCTCCCTCCCCTTTATTAAGCCTCACTATCCTCCCTTGGTCTTCCTTCACTCCTAATGTACCTATAAAAGGTCTTATCCCCCTTCTTAACAGAGTTGGCTATCCTTTCTTTGGTCTGGGCCTTTGCTATTCTGACTGCCTTCCCAGCCTCTTTCTGCTTCAATTGATAAATTTCTCTGTCCTGCTCCTTCTGTGTTTCCTTATATTTCCTGAATGCTATATTTTTATCCTTAACCTTCCCTGCCACCTCTTTTGAGAACCATAGCAGTTTTTTCCTTCATTGTGTTTTGTTGATTTGCTTTACACAAAGGCTTGTTGCCTTTGTGATGGCTGTTTTGATTACTCCCCATTGTTCCTCCACCCCTCTTTCTTGCCTATTTGCTAGTGCTTTTCTGAGGCACGCTCTCATTTTCCCAAAGTCAGCCCTCCTAAAGTCCAATACTCTTGCTTTTGTATGGCTTGATTGTATGGCTGTGTTTATCATGAACCACACTGTTTAGTGGTCGCTTGTTCCCAGATGGCTACCCACATCAAAATCTGAGATTCTTTCTCCATCACCATTTGAGAGTACCAGGTCTAAGATTGCTCTCTCCTGAGTGGGTTCCAATACTAGCTGTCTGAGGCATGCCCCCTGTAGGGCATCAAGAATGACCATGCTCTTGGATGTGCCTGCAGCAAAGGTGCTCCACTTAACATCTGGTATATTCACGTCCCCAAAAACAACAAAGTTTATCAGTGGGAAAAATGTCTGATCCCCAAGCCCATATCAGATAACAAAATGGAAAATATGGACAATCTAGTTTGCACAGCAAGAAAAGAAATGAAATCTGTGACAAGCAAAACTCAACCCAATTGAGTCGGCCCATCGGTGCAGCGGTTGGATTTCCGCTTGCGACGCCGGTGATCTGGGCCACCAGAGGGCTGGCTGGGGGGAGAAGGACTGAGCATCCCTTGGACAGCCCTCCTTCTCCAGGGGGAGGGCAAAGCAGCACTTGGCTTACAAGCGGCACCTAGCGGAGGCTGGGTAGCCACGTCACGTCGACGCTCAACAGCACTTCAGGATGGGGCGGACGCAGATCGTCACTGCACATCTCCATCCTGCTTAAAAGGGAAGGGTCAAAAAATCCTGAACCTTGCCATCTACATGGAGCTCTGCCCCAATGTGCCTCAATTAGCCTCTGGAGCTGATCCCCCAGCCAGATACAAGTACCGCAGCTCCGATAAAGAGGGGTTCGGTGTCCTGGCCCCACTCTCTGGGGGGAAAGCCAGGGATAACCGAGGGGATGCAGGCATATCTGGAGGTGGGGGCGATGGGGGTCCATGACCATAGCTGAAAAAATACTGATGGGAGTAGAAGGGGCAAAAAGAGATAAATTAAAAAAAAAACTCAACCCAATCATCTAATTCTCAAAGTGATTTTTTTTTGTAGAGCAAGGAACTCTAGATCAGATACAAGAAGCACTACACACAGGGGCTATACGCAAGACTACAGAAAAAGGGAAAAAACAAGATGGGGTGCAGGGGTGGCAACAAATAAATGCCTGAAAACAACAACCAGCCTCCCTCAAAAACAACACAATCTGCAGAAGAAAGATAAGGCTTGAATATTTCTGGTATTGAACTAACCACAGCACAGGACTTTTTCTATCTTATGGACTATCTTTTGTTCCTGAACTTCATGTAGAGAAATTTCTGATTACTCTAGATCTTAAAAAGACTGCTAGAAAACTTAGGGTAAAAAAAAATGTTTACAAATGAAAAGATGGATACCCTTGCTATCACTAACATTCATGTCCCTTAGACATTCGATATTGAACCTATCATTTCCTGCTGAACTTACATCTAATCCCAATGGGTCTGAGTATATAGAAACTGTGAATACTGCTTTAGATATGGATACAGATATAACAACTGAAGCTTCTACTTCATTACCAAGCAGCTAAGATCCAAATTGGGCAACTGAGAATTTTGAGACCATTGACTAGAATATGACATGGACAGGAGTGGATTCAAGCCTAACTAAGCGTTCTGCCCTCCAATATTTATTTCCATGGCCATAATCACTTTCAGGAGTCTGGTTCTTAATAAGGTGAATAGAATACTATCTGAGGAACATATCAGAGTTAATAGGAACTTATGTCTTGAAGAAGTAGCAGCATTGGAAGAATTTTCTTAGAAGGACACAGTCACAATAAAACCAGCAGACAAGTGAGGACAAATTGTGATAATGAATATGAGTTACTGTCTAGAAGAATCATTATCACAATTATGTGACACTTATAACTATCACATCCTTGATAGTGACCTGGATTCCATTTATGAGAAAAGATTAGATGAATTGTTGAACCATTACTTTCAAAGAGGTGTTATTTCTGTACAAGAGTTTAAATACCTGTCTGAACTCTCCAGTTGTCCCTACATTTTATACCTTGCCAGAGGTGCACAAGCATCCTCAACAGCCAGCTTGTGTTTATTTATTTATTTATTATATTGTTGGATTAACACCTTTGAGCTAAAAGCTCCTTACATAGGTTCCACGTCAGGTGATTACATAGACAGGTTACAATGAGATTGTCACTAGGTGACAAGCCTTTGAAAAAGTTAGTGTCAAGTAAATAATACAGAGACAAATCATGGTAAAACATAAAACAGTGAAGACATTAAAGTGACAGTTTTGGCTGGCATTGTACAATATATGCCAGAGTGCAAGTGGTTACCAGTTTTTTTTTTGTAGACTCATTTATCTCCGCTGCAAGGAACTCTCTCAGGCAACACTGTTGTCCGAGTGCTCTACTTCCTACCTGAAGCCCTCCTTCCATCTCACTGTAGCCAGGCAGAACCCCCACCTCTGCACCTCCCGAGGTGGGGCTGCCCTATCCTCCCATGGTGCTCTATCTCACAATCTATTGTGCCCAGCCTAGGATGGAGGAGAGGAACAGATTTAGAGCGTGGCACATCAGGGCAGGGTGCAGTTGCCTATCCTCATCAGTGGGTTTTTTTCTTCATTAAGTTGACCCCAGACTCAGACGTGCAACAACATCCTGCTCAGTGTGCGCATGCTCCCGTGCACACCCAAAAGATGTCTGCTGCAGCACAATCCCTTGCTTCTACTGGCCAGGTAGTGCAATCCCCCAGCTTCTGCTAGGGGTTACTACTGCACTGACTTGGGTGAGTCCCACCTCCCTGAGGAAGGAGAGCAGTCCCTGGGATGCTCAATCCTTCCCCATCCCCAATGACCCCTGATGACCCATGCTCATTCCTGAACATGGGTCACAGGCATGGCACAAGGTGTAGCATCCAGCACCTCAACCCTCAGCATCACCAGGCTGGTGTGGTTAACAAATTAATGCAGACAATTGGAGATAGAACACAAATTTCAATAAAAGTGACAATCAGTCTGTAAGGCCTAGTCAAGGGAGGAGGGAGGGAGGAGGGATGTGAAGGAGAGGTAATAAAGGGGTGGAGGAGATTAGAGAGGGTAGGAGGGAAGGAAGGATAGGAAAGGTAGGGGAAGGAAAGGAAAGAGGTGAGAGAGAGTGGGGAAGCAGATGGGGAAGGAGTGAGGGTGTTAGGAAAGTAAGGGGGGGCAGGGAGGATGTGGAAAAATACACCAAGAGGGAGACAAGGGTCAGCTGGCTTTAAGCACCAGTAGGAAACATGCTCCAGATAGGTATGACTAGAAATGTGAAGGAGAGGTAAGTGAGGGGTGGAGGTAATGAGAAGGGGTAGAGAAGGAAGGGGAGGAAAGGAAGGGGGAAGGGATGGAAAGAGGTGAGCGAGACTAGGAGAAGCAGAGAGGGAGGATGGGGGACAGGAAATTTAGGGGGGAGGGAGAGATCTGGCCAACTCTGCCAAGAGGGAGGCAAGGGTCAGATGGTTTTAAGTGCCAGTAGGAAATATGCTTCAAGTAGGTACATCTAGTGGAAGAAGTCACAGGTGATGTTTGCTACTATGGACTGCTGAAGCTTACATTTAATAGAGCCCAATGTGATGGAGGAGGATATGTCATTATGCAGAGACTGGAGACAGAACGGGGCTCTATAGGCGAATGGTCTTTGACCAAGGGAAGTGCGGCAAAGGGGATTTTGAAGATCTGGTTGTCAGAGTTTTTGGTACGACATGGGTTATAGTATGGGATAAGAAGATTCTGAACACCAGGAGGCATCAATCCTAGGTTTATTTTTTTTGCAAGCAGGCATGTTTGGTACAGAATTCTGCCATTATACTGAAGCCAGTTTGAGAGGGCATGCAAGTCACAAGTGTAAGTTAGACATGCAGCACCAGTAAGGAGCTGGCATGCTTTGTTTAAAGCCATTTTGATGCAGCAGAGGGATGTGTCAGTGGCAGAACCATAGATAAACAGCCCATAGTCCATAAGTGAGACAACAGAGATGTGTATAGCTAGATTCAAGGCTTTAGAGGTCAGACTATGTAGACCAACCCAATATGAATGTTACCTGCTTTGGCAACATTGTCACTATGAAGGGCAGAGGACAGAGTGCTGTCAATAGTAATGCCCAGGTATTTAAAGTACTGTACCAGTTCCAGAGGAGAGCCCTCATCATTAGTGATAGTAAGAGGGAAGGACTTGTGCCTGTTTAGGGAGCTATAAGAAAGCATAGGCTGTGTCTTTTTATAGTTCATTATGGTATTCAATGAGAATAGTGACTGAATATGTGACCATCAAAATGGTGACTCATAAACAGCTATATCCTCATTGGCTAGTCTGCAAAGGTAGTGACCCTGTGTGAAGGCAACTGTAGGGGAGGGCAACCAAAAGGGGAGAATAGCAAGGGGAAGGGGACGGATAGGGAAGAGGGTTTCTCAGAGAGTAGTGTGCCTGCTGCAGCTGAAATAGCCATGTGGTGCCATGGTGAGGGTGGCTAGCTTCAGTGCAGCAGATACTGGGTTTGGGGCTGGGGACTGGGGCGAAAATTTTGCCACTGGCTGCTGCTGCCATTTTCATTTGTGCAATATAGAGTGTTGCCCCCTACCCAACATGCACCCCCCCTTCAGTTAGTAATCCTTAAGCAGGTCGGTGAGGGCGGTATGGGGGGTACTGCCTCCTTCAGAAATACTATGTTCAGTTGCTCAATGTTTGTTTGCTGGCAAGTGTATATCACTGATTTGCTTTTCAGTAATATATACTCGCCCTAATGGTGATTGCAGTTTCGCAATTGTTATCACACAGAACCATTCATTATGAGCTTGTGCTCACTGAACTTTTTTCCTACAGTTGCAAAGCCTAGTTATAGCTGCTTCTTAAGACTTTTGGGGTCAGAATTACTGGTAAAGTTAACAGCAGCATTGGCATATAGGAGGATATGACCATGGAAGGAGTCCAGGAACTTATTAAGAAAGATACTAAACAGAAGAGGTCTCAGGATGGACCTTTTCGGGACTCCTGAGCAGACAGGTCTTCTATCCAAGATGATATATCTAATCTTAACCTGTTGTGATTGGTTATCAAGGTAGCTTTTAAACCATTTTTGTTGTGTCATTGGAGAGCCCAATGCTGGTAAGCTGGTCAATCAGTAGTGCATGATTTACCGTGTCAAAGGCTTTGTTAGTTCAATGAATGTTGCTCCAACTAGATGTTCTTGATCCAAAGAGTTATAAATGAAGCCAGTCAATTCCAGTAAAGCTGCGATGGTGCTATGCCCATTCCTATACCCATGTTGAAGGGGACATTGTAACTGATACTTTTCCAGATACTCTACCAGTTGGTCTGCCACTATTCGCTCAAGGGCTTTCAAGAGTTGGGGGAGAATGGAGATTGGTCTGTAATTTCCCTGAAGGGCCTGATTCCCAGTTTTATGCTCAGGTGTCACAACAGCAGATTTCTAGTTATGTGGGAATTGTGAGTAGCTAATAGATAAGTTAATTATCTTGGTAAAGGGTGCCATGATTTTTTCCAAGGAGAGGTTTACAAGTTTAAGATAAAGGGTCTCACCAATCAATCTTGATTTCCCAAGCACTTTCAGGAGATATTTTCTTGCTTCACCTTCCGAGATTTCTTTGAAGTAGAATGGCAAGTGGTCGAGGGGCTGATCTGGTTTCCCTGGGTTATCATTTGTACTAGTAGGGTTCAAGAACTCGAGGGGGAGGACACTACTTAGATCAGTAAAAGCCTTATTGAAAGTGTTTGCTATGAATCTTTGATCAAGAGAAGGGGTACCATCAATTTTGAGCATGGAAGGAGCTAGTCTGGGGTCTTTCCCTATGATGTCTTTAAAATTGCTCTAGAACTTCCTGTCATTATTCCAGGAGCAAGAGATGGCTTCTTTGTAGTACTGTCTTTTTGCAGTGTGAATAGCTCTTGTACATTCATTTTGTGCTTTTTTGTAGCCCTCCATGTCAGATTGTCTACCCGTAGCCAATGCCCTATGCCAGAGGTGATCTCTTGATTTCAGGAGCTCAATAAGGTCAGGTGTGAGCCAGGGATTACAGGTTCCTTTGATTTATTTGCCTTTTTATAGGGGTGTGCTTATCACAGACAGCAATGAATTGGTTGATGAAATGATCAAGTGCTGCATTGACATCACTGGCAGCATATAGTTTCCACCATTCTTGGAGGTGAAGGTCTGATTTCAGTTGCTCAAGGTGTCCATGGATGAGGACCTGATTGGTAATTGTTCTGGCAGGAGGCTTGTGGAACTTATTGGACCAGAAGCAGTTGATAGGGAGTGGTCACTGACAGCATCAGGGAGAACAGTGGTATCAGAGAGGTGCTCTGGGTGGTTCAAAAGTGCCCAATCCACTAAGGTGCATAACCCAGTCCTATAGTTCATTCTTGTTGGGGACCCAAAAGCTAGGAGAAATGTATGGCTGAGATAGTGTCCTTGAAGGAACTAGCTTCAGGAGAGAACCAGTTGACAGTGAAGTCACCTAACATTATAATTTCTGAGTTTAAGATGAGGCTGCTTATGCAGTCCAGTAGTGAGACTAAGCCAGAGGCAGTCTGCTTGAGCAGTATATAAACTGGTAACATAGTAAGAGCTTTGTTGTGTGCACCAAGAAGCTTTTTATTAGTGATCACTTGCATATTGTCACCAGTGCATGGCAGGGGAAGGACGAGACCCTGCAAAGAGTCCTTTAGGCAAATAGCATATCCGCCACCCATTTTAGTTAGTCTATCTTTTCTGAAAACAGTGCCTGGTATAGTGATGGCTGTGTCAGGTATCTTGGGTGAGAGCCAGGTTATGACTGTAAAGAGAACATTAGGGCTATGCTGGATGACCCAGACATGCAGGCTGTCTAATTTAGGGATAAGGCTGCAGATGTTAATCAACACAAGTGTAAATGCCCTGTTTTCTTTGATTGGGTGTGTAGCTTTTGAGGTGGACCAGGGTTGGGATGTATATTGCCTGAGAACAACAATAACAGCAATGTCAGTCTTCTTAGATAATCCTTGAACTGCGTATTAATGGTTATGCACTTCCTTCCCTGAGTGTGGCACATTTTACATGTTCCCTGCAGTATGGAGAACCCAGGAATGAGCGCCAGGGTGGGTTGCCAGATGAGGCAGCAGTGCTGTGACCATTTCCAAGTTAGTGATGGTATTTTCTTAAGAGTTTTAAGGGCAACATTGTTTCAGTTAAGGGAGGAAGTTTTGATGCCATACGTTAGTGGCAGCTAGTAAGAAGCTACTCCGCAGAAGCACCCGGTCATGGCTTCCAGGATCTCTCCTGGCAGAGTTAGGGCCAGTGCTGTAGAGAGGTGGGTGAACCACTCCTGGGCTTGCTGGCACAGGGTGCAGGTGGCAGCCCCTAGTAGGAGCTGTGCCACAGAAGTGCCCAGTCAGGGCTTCCAAGATCATCCCATTATTTCCAGTAAAGTTTCTCTTGATGAGAACTTGTCTAGATTAGTTGATTTTTTTTTTACAAATCATGGTTATAAAACTTCCTTCACACCTCAGGGACACCAGCACAATCCTAGAGGCCATTGAACACCTTAAACTTGATGCTGATTCCTTTTGGCTCACTACTGATGTGATGTCACTCTACACCAGCATTGTCCATCACCTGGAACTTTATTCTCTTCACTTTTTCATGGATTTATACAAAACAAATTACATCATTGATCCTGAGTTCATAGTTAAAGCACTGGACCTGATCTGCACAGTAACTTTTTCCACATTTAACTCAAACTTTTACTTTCAATCTTGTGGTACTGCCATGGTGTAGGCTATGGTCACCTCCTCTGTTAACCTTTTTCTGGGTTGTTGAGAGGAGTTGACCATCTTCAACATCAGGGACAATGGGTTCTGTGACAGGAGCAAGTACTGGGGCTGACACATAGATTATATTCTGTGTATTTCGTAAGGGAGTGCTGCTGAGGCTAGTAATTGTGTGGCTAGTCTTAATTCCAATGATTGGAAGTTACATTTCACATAAACCACCAATCTTGATTTCAGTGAACATTTTTCAATCTCAAACTTATTGTTTCTCCTGATGGGTCCTTAATAACTGAAATTTACAGACAATTCATCACAAGAAACACAGTGCTGAGATATGACAATTGCAATCCACCCCACCTACCATGGTATCCCTAATGGACAGTTTGTGAAGTTATGAAGAACATGCTATACTGAAGCCACCTATCTTCATCAAGCTGATGAATTACAGGATCATTTCATTGACAGAGGTTAACGATCCACAACTTTTGGAGTAGGCTAATATCTATGCCCTCTCTCAAGTTCATAGTTCCCTTAAAACACCTAGGCCACATGATACTCCTCATGAGGAAAATTTTATTTTTATTACTAAATGTAACTCTGTTGGCCCCAAATAGCTGTAACTCTTAAAAGATATTGGCATGTGTTGAAGGCAGATGAGGATCTTAGATAGATTGGGAAATCCTAGCCCCTCCAAAAAAGTCAAGGTAGTAAGTGAGGTAAACACCAAGACAGAGATGTCGATAGGGAGAAGGGCTGAGGTAAATGGAGAAAGTGACAAAGGCAATAAGGAGAGGGATGGGGCAAAAAGGAGTAAGGCCATCAGGAAATGGAGGGTAATGAGTACCAATGCCTGTAGTCTGGGCAACAAGCTCCCTGAACTGGTGGCCTTGATAAAAGAGGGATGCCTAGATATCATAGCAGTCACAGAAACATGGTATACAGAGAATCATGACTGGGATGTTAACATTCCAGGGTACATAACCTACAGGAGAGACACAGAGGGGAGAAGAGGGGGAGGAGTAGCTCTCTATGTAAAGGAAGGGATAAAAGCAACTGAACAAAAGAGTAAATAGGGAGGAGAGGAGGTACTGTCGGTCACCTTAGAGACTGGAAATGGCACCACAATCTGCACAGGGGTTGTATACAGACCCCCATGTCAGGGGGACAGAATGGACAAGGATATAATAGAAGGCATTCTTATGATGGCAGAGAAAGGGGAGATACTGTTGATGGGAGATCTGAATATGCCAGATGTTAACTGGAGCACATTTGCTGCAGCCACATATAAGAGCAGGGCCATTATCGATGCCCTACAGGTCGCATGCTTCAGACAGCTAGTTTTGGAACCCAGTCCTGAGGGAGCAATCTTAGACTTCATACTCTCAAATTGAAACAGTGAGAGGATCTCAGATCTAGAAGTGGGTTGCCATCTGGGAACAAGTGATCATCAAACAATGTGGTTCATGATAAACACAGCTACAGAGTCAAGACATACAAAAGTGAGGTTACTGGACTTCAGGATGGCTGACTTTGGCAAGATGGGAGAGTGCCTTAGAAAAGCACTAGCAAACAGGCTAGAAGGAGGGGTGGAGCAACAATGGGGAAACATCAAAACTGCCATCACAGAGGCAACAAGCCTTTATGTGAAGCAAATAAACAAATCAAAAACAAAGAAAAAGCCACTATGATTCTCAAAAGAGGTGGTGGAGAAAGTCAGGGAGAAAAAAGACAGCATTCAGGAAGTATAAGGAAACACAGAAGAAGCAGGACAGAAAGCTGTACCAGTTAAGGCAGAAGGAAGCAGGGAGGGTAGTCAGAATAGCAAAGGCCCAAATTGAGGAAAAGATAGCCAACTTGGTTAAGAAGGGGGAAAAACCTTTTATAGGTACATCAGGGAGCATAGAAAGACAAAGGGAGAGATAGTGAGGCTGAATAGAATGGACAGTGGGTGCGCATAGAGTGACAGTGAAAAGCAGGATACTGAACAAATATTTCTGCTCAGTATTCACAAAGAGGAGGAGGAGGTGCCTAATCCAATTAACAGAAGCATTCTTGATAGGGGGTCAATCCCAGTCCTTTCACAGAAGAAAGGGTTCTGAAAAAAACTCCTAAAACTGAAGGTGGACAAAGCAATGGGGCCTCATGGAATTCACCCCAGAATTTTAAAAGAATTAAGGGGAAAATTAGTGAAACCACTGACTACCCTTTTTAACAAATCATGGGAGGATGGTGTGGTACCTGAGGACTGGAGGAAGGCAGATGTGATTCCCCTTCACAAAAGTGGGACCAAGACAGAGGCAGTAAACTGCAGACCTGTCAGTTTGACCTCTGTGGTAGGGAAAGTGATGGAATCACTTCTGAAGGAAAGAATTGTTAAGTACCTAGAGGCCAGAGGGGCACAGAACCCAAGGCAGCATGGGTTCACAGTGGGAAGGTCATGTCAGATGAATCTAATTGATTTCTTTGACCAGGTGACGAAAGTAGTAGACCAGGGAGGGGCTATGGACATGGCCTACCTAGACTTTAGCAAGGCATTTGACACAGTCCCACACAAAAGATTAATTGTCAAATTAACCAGCCTGGGAGTGGGTCCCAGGGTGGTAGCCTGGGTAAAAGATTGGCTGGACAACAAGACACAGAAGGTAATTGTAAATGGAGTCCAAGCTGAAGAAAGAGGGGTTTCTAGTGGGGTACCGTAGGGTTCAGTACTGTATCCAGTCCTTTTTAATGTCTTTATAAGTGACATTGCAGAGGGGCTGGAAGGAAAAGTATGCCCCTTTGCAGATGACACAAAGATCTGCAACATGGTTGATACAAAAGGAGGTGTGGAAAGGATGAGAAGGGACTTGGCAAGGTTGGAGGAATGGTCAGAAGTATGGCTGATTGGATTCACTGCAAAGAAGTGCAAAATAATGCACTTGGGAAACAAAAACCCAGGGGAAGATTACACAATGGGGGGAGGTAGTAACAAGAACAAAAATGGAAAGGGACCTGGGGGTAATCATATCAGATGACCTTAAGATTAGCAAGCAATGTGTGAAGGCAGTAGGGAGGGCTGAGGGTATACTGGGATGTATAGGGAGAGGCATCTCCACCAGCAGAAAACAGGAAGTTGTTATCCTTCTGTACAGACAGTTGGTGAGACCCCATCTGGAGTACTGCATCCAGTTCTGGAGACCCCATCTCCTCAAGGACATAGACAGGATAGAGGCAGTCCAGAGGAGGGCAACTAAAATGGTGCAGGGTCTGCAAGAGAAGCCATACGAAGAGATACTAATGGAGCTTAATATGTATACCCTTGAGGAAAGGAGGGAGAGAGGGGACATGACAGAAACTTTTAAGTACCTCAGTGGAATCAACAAAGTCCAAGAGGGTTGCACCTTTCAGAAAAAGATGTGCAAGAACAAGAGACACAATTTAAAGATGGGGGAGCAGTTCAGGGGCAAGGTGAGAAAGTATTTTTTCACAGAGAGGGTGGCAGATGCATGGAACAGCCTTCCTGAGGAGGTTGTGAGGTCTAAAACTGGTGGAGAAGTCAAGAATACATGGAACAGACATAAGGCAATTGTAGGGAGAAAGAAGAAATAGGCTGTTGGTTAACTAGGATCTGCAGCTTATCCTGTAGTAGGGAAATGGGCAGACTAGGAAGGCCAAGCAGTCCTTTTCTGCCATCAAAGTCTATGTTTCTGCATTTCTATGTAGGTTATTTACCCTGGGTGGTTTACATCAAGAATGAGAGTATTAAAGCAAAGGTTGATAGGAGCCATTTTGCAATCCACAGAAATGTTCCTCGATCAGTGGTCCTAGCCTGCCCCATTGGTTCCCACAGATGTGGGAAATGTAATGTTTGTAAATTCATGAACCAAGGCACTATGTTTACTAGCCCCACAACTGGCTCAAATTATGAAGTTCATCAATTTATAACTTGCCGTACACTACATGTTGTTTGTGCACTATGGTTTAATTGTCCATCTCTCTAGATAGGAAGGACTGCCCGTCCCCAGAAAAAGAGGATACAGGAACATGTCCATACCATTTTTAGTGGATGGTGTCACATACCAGTTGGAATTCATTGGTGTAAACACCATGGTGCCCTTAAGTTGGTGCTCAGACTGGTGCCCTTAAGTTCATGGGCATTGATAACATCAACTCAAACTGAAGTGAAGCAAGAAACTGTTACAGCAGGAGATTAGACTCCTATTTACTTTTTGAGCCCTTCATACTGCTGGACTTAACACATTGGACGTGGTCCCAATCCTTTAGTCCCTTTTCAGTGTTCCTCCATATTCAAATGTTCCTGGCTAGTTTGAGAATTCTGATCTTCCATGTATGTACCAGATTATAGTCTGATTATTGTACTACATATCACTGGTTATTAATTGTTATTTTTTTTTCTTTTGCCATGTCTGATCTTTTAGCAATGGATTTCCTCTGTTTTTATCCCTATTTTTATCACTATCAAACCCCACTGATATAGCTGCAGGCATAAATATCTTCTTCACAGACCTAGCCAAATAGAAAGATGAGTTGCCCTCTTTCCCCAAAGACCCAAATACTCCCACTCCCAACTCTTTTCCCCCCTTCCATCCACAGCTCACTATGATGAAAAAGGTCCTAAAGCTGCTGAAAGGTTTCAATCTTGATAGTTCTCCTGGCTTTGACTCCCTTCACCCTAAATTTCTTAAGATGGGAACACCTGCCATTGCTCACCCAGTAATGCTTCTGACCAGCAATCCTTCCTCACTCACACTATATCAGACAAATGAAAAACTGCAATAGTTGCCCCGTGCATAAAAGTGGCTCAACAAATAAAGTCAAAAACTATAGGCCTGTTTCTATCAGTGTTCTCATTAAGACTGCAGATCTTCGGGTTCACTGTACCCTCTCCAAAAATTTGCAGGGGTACAAATTAAATTACAAGGGTTCACTGTACCATTTCTACAAACTGTTTTGTGATGTCCATGTACTACAAACAGAATGATGGGGGTGCAGTGAACCCCCTTCACACAAAAATGTGCTTGAATTTCATAATTTGTAAATGAATCATGTACAGTTATGTATGAATGGGAACACACAGATTTCTATATTTTGTGTCCCCTAGCAGAAATTTAAGAAAGAATCCTCTATAACCAGCTTTACTCGTACCTTGAGCTGACTGATACCATATCCACTATTCAACAGGCACTTCTTCTCAACCCAACAGAATCCAATCAGATACCAAAATATTTTCCAAATCTTCTTTTATTTTCTCAACTTGGCTCTTACTTTTAATTGAAATGTTTCAGAATGCTTATGTTCCTTCATCAAACAAATGAGCCTTTCAATTTTGGAAAAATTTCACAATTGCTTTCTTAAATCATTTCTGTAAATAAAATATAATAAAAACATCTTTATCCTCAGTGTCATATTTACTCATATAATATTTCAAATTATTATTCTTATAATGAATGATTGAAATCAGGGGGAACAAACCTGTGCTCCTAAAAGTTAAAAAAAAATCATCAATTGATGTCCTGTTGAAGTGGGAAGGGGGGGTTCAAACATTCACTTTACCCCACCTAGAAGTAGATATAACATACATTCAATTCAAGTTCATTAAAAGTATTCTAATATTTGTATATCTGTAGTATGTTTTCAAGTCTTTGTATTTACTTTCTAAGAAAAAGGTTTTGTTTAAATTCAAAGTGATTCAACTTAATTTTCAAAAGACATCCCTCTTGGTTCAAATGGGAAAGTTAGGAATCTTTAAATGTGTATATTTCAAATCTGATTCCAACTTATGTTACATTTTCAAAAGTTCCCATTTAGATAATAGCAGTGTTTAAAACGTAGGTTTTCCCTTATCTTAGTTCTTCCCTTCAAGCTTATTTTTTAAAAAACTCTGCGCTGGTTCCATTACAAAAAGCTTGGAGTTTTTTAAAAAATAAGCATGACGGAAATAATTAAGATAAAGTAAAACCTACATATTAAACACTGCTATTTATCTATTATTATAATATTTCAAATTATTATTCTTGTAATGAATGATTGAAATTAAGGGAAACAAACCTGTGCTCCTAAAAGTTACAATAACTCATCAATTGATGTCCTGTCAAAGTGGGAAGGGTGGGGGTTCAAACATTTACTTTACCCCACCTAGAAGTAGATATAACATACATTCAATTCAATTTCATTAAAAGTATCCTTATATGTGTTTCTCTATAAAATGTTTTCAAGTCTTTGTATTTACCTTCTAAGAAGAAGGCTTTCTTTAAATTCAAAGTGACTCCACTTAATTTTCAAAAGACATCCCTGTTTGGGAGGTAACAGGATAATATACACCTTCTAGTGCTGGGAGTGTTTAGCTTGTAAATGAGGAAGTAGACAGTTAATATAATAATAATTTGAAATATTATATGAGTAAATAAGACACTGAGGCTAAAGATGTCTTGATTATACATTATTTACAGAGCATGATTTATGAAAGAAATTGTGAAATTTTCCAAAAATTGAAAGGCTCATTTGTCTGGTGAAGGAACATAAGAGTTCTGAAACACTACTATTAAAAATAAGAGCCAAGTTGAGAAAATAAAAGATTTGGAAAATATTTTGGTATCTGATTGGATTCTATTGGGGTTAAATAGAAGTATCTGTTGAATAGTGTTCTATATCAATTTTTTTCTCACTCCCCATTATTCTTTTAAGTAGTTGACATGAAGATAAAAGGGAACCCTGGGAGGCACAAGGTGGAGCATAATACCATAACCATCCATCAGCAAGGTTTCTGTAAACTACACGGTACTGAATCCGCTCTCCTGCTAGTAAACACAGACATCTTTCAGGCCATGTATCGTGGTGATGCAACTGGGGGAACTTTTGTGGATCTAATGAAAGCCTTCGACCTCATCCATAACCAACTCCTCCTAACAAAACTCAGAAACCTACTGCTCAACAGCCTCTCCCACTCATGGCTATGTAATTACCTCACCAATAGAGTACAGTGTGTCAAATGGTCCAGTGCAATGTCTTCCCTAGCTCCAATCACAGATGGTGTCCCCCAAGGGTCCATACTGGGTCTTCTCTTATTTTCCTTGTTTATAAATGAGCTCCCTCTAAATTGCAGAGGGGCATCAATTTAGCTCTATGCAGATGAAGTCATACTATACAGATCCTCTAAGAATATCCCCTCACACAATTGAAATCTGGAAAATGAGTTCCAGACACTGGAGGCATGGTTCAAAACTAATCTACTGGTGCTTAACACAACAAAAACCCTAAAACCATGCTATTCCACCACACCTCCTTTGATCTGGATACCCATACCCCATTGGTAGTCAAGATATTGACTGGTGAGGCACTCGAAGGGGTAAATTCCTTCAAATATCTTGGCCTAACACATGACGAGCATCTATCTTTTGAATTACATGCAGACAGAATTATTAAATCCACTCATCAGAAATTAGGTGCATTATACTGTGCAGCCCCTTACCTCACATCACAGTCCAGAAAGGTCATTGCCTCTGCAACTTTACTCCCATATCTTCTATATGGAGCTCCGATACTCACCACAGCTAAGTCCTCAATCCTAAACAAACTCCAACAATCATATCACAGGACAGACAATTTGCTGCTTCTGCCCTAGCTCAAACCCACCACTGTGAAGTGCTCAACACCCTATATTGGCCTTCCTTCAAAGCAAAAATGGATTTTCCCTTACTATGCATCACTTTTAAACTCATCCACCTCCCCTCTCCTCCCAGCCTTGCCAACCTACTCAGACTGCAACCCTTCACCAGGTCCCTTCAATCTTCCAAATATCCAATGCTAACACTCCCAAAGACTCATTTAGCAGTTGGCATGAGATCCTTTTCATTCTGAGCACCCCAAAAATGGAACAGCCTCCTACAAGGACTACTCTCCTGTAAGTCTCTTCCTCAGTTCAAAAAAATTATTCAAGGATATATTCTTTCCCCTTCCCATCTGTAACTGCGTATCACCTCTACTCTAACCGATGGTCAACTATCCCTGCTCCTACCACACTCTACTCTCCCCTAATAGAATTACTTCCTGAGACTTCAATCTCCACATTGATCTGTACTTATGGTACTCATATATTGACCAACTTGCAATGCTCTAAGTTGCCTCTATATGTTTTGACGCTTTTCACTGAGTGTGCTCGGGATGTTTACTCCAACTTTGTACCACTAACTACTGATATATAATCCTCATATGATGTTATCAGTGATTATAAATGAATAATAACGTTGCATTACTACTATTATCAAATACAACATCTTGTTAGCAAGGCCTTTAACTGTTTTTGACACTCCATTATATATACAATGATCTCTGTATTTACCTATGATTATTGTAATGTTTGACTTATGAAATGCTTTATTGTTTACTTATGGAATGCTATGTTCCCCGGGTCACCCCTGAACAAGGGACATTGTTGTCTTAGTGTGTCTACAACATCATCAAAATTCAAATAAATAAATAAATACATTTTTGCTCCCTGTTCATCTCAACTTTACAGGCAGTATATTAGACTTCAGTAGTCATATAAAATTACCTTTTTGTTATGGGCTCTTTATCATTAATTTTTCAAATAATCCTTTGATGAGATGAGTTAGGCAGTTTTTGCTTGCAGTCAGCATTAGTTAGTAGCTTATGGCTCAGGACAAGTGAGACTGACCCACGATAGCAACAGAGCCTGTACCCGGAGTCTCAGGCTCCTCATGGTGCTGAAGCCCAACTGGGCTGGACTCCTACTGAAGGAGCCCCCTATGGCTCAGGACAAGCGGGACTGACCCACTACAGAAACAGAGTCTGCACCCAGAATCTCAGGTATGGAGAGGAGTGGCCACAGTGTATAGGAATACCATGACTGTCTTTCTTGAGCAGAGCAGCTCACTCAGCAGTGTTTTTTTCCCCATTTAAGCACGCCTGTTCGATCTTTTGAATCCTGGTGCTTCCCTGTCATTAGTTGCCTTGCTCTGCACCTAAAGGCTGAAAACATTTTAAAGTAAACTCTACTGAAGGGGACATTTTTCGCCCTCCCGCCCACCCTCCCCCATGGCTTATTAAATAGTCAGAAGCTCCACCCTCTCCTTGACTACTGCACCTCTATTGGTTGCCTCTATCTCCCTCACACAGTCCACCTACACTGCTACTATTGGTTGTAGGTTTCTTCCCCCTGGATTTTCCCATTTGATAGTCCCATTTGTCACTCACACAAAACTGCTAAACTACAGCAGTCCTATACTGAAACAACATCCTGTGATTTGTATGTGATTGTTCCTACTAATTAAAAAATGATGACATCAGCAAGAATGGTGTTAGTAGTCCTCCTCACCACCTATTTTGTGCTGGATGGGGGTAAAAAAATTACTAGACACAAGTTTAACCATGTCCTCAGTCCGGGTTACACCTCCACCAATGGGTTCAAGCCAAGAGGAACCCTTATTGAGACATGTGCAAAACAAGACTTCAGAATCCCACCAAAAACTTATAATGCTGTGGTACCTAACAGTATCCCGATAGCTGCCCTAATATGCAACCATTCCACCATGGCAGTACCTAGCACTCTGCCTCACAGATAAAAACCTAATAGGCTAAGGTGGATACACTGGAGTCGTTTCTTAAGAAAACTGCAACTAATACTGCTACTGATCTCTGGAGATGTCCACCCTAACCCAGGGCCGCCCATTACCAGACCACACCTGAGACTGGGTCACCTCAAGATAGTCTTATTAAACATCCAAAGTCTCCTTAGCAAACTCCTGCAGTTCCAGGCCTGGGTGGAACTACTTCAGCCAGATGTAATAGCTCTTACCAAAGCCTGGCTCTCACCTAAGGTCAGTGATGCTACCACTGCCCTTGATGGCTACACAGTGTTCTGGCAAGATAGAATGTCTAAGAGTGGCGGGGGCTGCCTATTCTACCTGAAAAGTGAGATAAATGCCCAAGTACTGCCTTATAGCTTCCATGCCAAGGAGATGCAAACACTATACCTAAAGCTCACTCTGGGCCAGCAAAACAAAGTGCTGCTACTATCCACTGTGTACTTACCCCCTATCACCCATAAAACAGGTATCCAGCAAGTGCTAAGTAATCTGGAATAATAAAAGCACAACTGGGAGCATATAATAATTAGTGACTTTAATACCAGTTAGCTGTCCTGTGATGCCCTTGCTTTTAGAGATCAGGTATCTGGTCTCTTCCTCATCCAACTGGTCACACAAGCCACCAGATTCAATTACAATACTGGCACAAGCACTCTAATTGATTGGCTCCTTGCAAGCTGCCCGGAGCATATCTCTAAGGTCACTGTCCTTCCAGACACCCTCAGTGATCACTCTCCAGTAATGTGCACATGGTCAAATAAGTCCACTTTTAGTGATCCCCGACTCACAAGAATCCACTCCCTGAGACCCAGGCACTAGATTACCTCAGGCAATATTTAAAACTTGTGGATTGGTCACCACTAGACAGGGTTCAGGGTGGTAACCAAGCTTTCAACTTGTTCATCACAATGTTCAACAAGACCTGCGACATCTTTGCCCCCTATAAAACTAAGAAAACTAGAGGGGCTACTAATATGGCTAACAGGCACCCTTCTTAAGCGTATGTGGGAAAGGGATAACCTCTGGCATAAGGCCAAACAGCTTGCAAAATGGCAGATATTGTTGTTTATAAGACTGCCAGAAACGGATGCACAAAACTGATCCCTCAGGCTAAGTCAACCTACTACAATGATCTGCTAAAAAGGAGCTGGTGATGCGGAAAGGGGTTCGGGGAGTCCATAAAATCACTCACAGGGAAACCCATCAGAACTTAACCAGGGCTTTTAGTCACTCCCACGGGGACACATCAGGAACCAGGAAATATAGCTAATGCTTTTAACCTTGTGTTCACTGATCTAAGCCCGGTACTTCCTAATGAGTACCTGACCCCTCAACTCTAAATCTACACTTCTCCACCCCCTGTCTCACCCAGCCAGGGGCAAAGCACCTCTATTCTACTTCAAGCAGCTCACCAGGAATGACACCACCAAATATGTTAAATGGGTGCTAGGGAAAACAAGGATGGGCAGCGATCTTGTGGACATGAAGCTGGTGGCACTCACAGTAAATGAACTGAGGAATCCACTCACTAAAGTCTTTAATGCCTCACTAAGGTCAGGAGTATTCCCAGACATGTGGAAGAAGGCACATGCCCTCCCGTCTACAAGTCAGGGGATGCCACCAACCTGTCTTACTACAGGCCCATCTCCATTCCACCCCATCTAAAGCCCTTGAAAGAGTTGTCTCTGGCCAGCTCTTGGCTTACCTGTTGAAATACAACCTTCTCTG
This sequence comes from Neoceratodus forsteri, assembly GCA_016271365.2. Lineage (NCBI taxonomy): Eukaryota > Metazoa > Chordata > Ceratodontiformes > Ceratodontidae > Neoceratodus > Neoceratodus forsteri. The sequence continues at coordinate 106,661,368 of CM057457.1, forward strand.
TGCCCAGCAGCATGGGTTCTGAAAAGACCATTCCACGGTCATTGCCTTGGTTGACTTCACCTCCAAAATTTACAATGCCTTTGATGATGGCCTGGCTGTGGGGTCTATTTTTATAGACCTTACAAAGGCATTTGATACCATCAATCAACAGCTCCTTCTACAATACCTACTCTCAATAGATCTGTCCATAGACACAGTTACATGGGTCAAGAGCTACCTCTCAGGTAGGACTCAATGTGTCAAAATCAAAGGCTCTCTTTCAGTGCCAAGAGAGGTGCTTCTAGGAGTATCACAAGGCTCAATATGGGGGCCACTCCTTTTCAGCCTGTTCATAAATCTCCTGCCCTCAGTGTGCCCAGAGCACATTGTGTTATATGCCCATGATGCGGTCATCTCAGTAAGTGGGAAAAATCTGCCCTCCATTACCACGAACTGGAAGTACATTTTCACAGGCTTGAAACATGGTTCTCCAATAATAAGCTGATGCTCAACTATAAAAAAAACAAGAGTATGATCTTTATAGTTCCTAAGAATTGGAAGAAATTTGGAAAACTGGAGGTACAGAGTGGCAAGGGATGTATACTGGAGCAGGTAGACACCTTTAAATATCTTGGTGTTCACATGGATATTGCCCTCTCTTTCACTGCTCATGTGGACCATGTAGTCAAAACAGCCAATGCAAAACTTGGTGTTCTCTATCGTCACCGTCACTACATGCCACCGGAGGCATTAAAGTTGGTCAAAAGCTGCACAGTCCTATCTACTGTAGACTATGGCCTTATCATCTATGGTGCTGGAATGGACTCAGCCCTCAATATGGTAAAAACCCTTCTCAAAAAAGCTTATAACACGGCAAAAAAGAAACCCGAAATAAGGCAACATCTTTGGACTAAATGCACCACATGATCAAAGATGGAGCGGTGATTAATCACTAGTAATGCCCACTCCAACTATTAATCATGAGGTCACTGGGTCAGACTCTAGCACCACTACCTGTCACAGGAGCAAACAGAACACACATCACAGTGAAAACGTAGGATCTCACTGCGTCGACACACAGCTGAACAGTTCCAGCGAACAGAACTGTACAAAAGGAAACAACAACAATGCAAGTATTCCCATGTTACAAATGCATAATTGCCCTCTGGAGTTGGCTTCTACTGGGGAATTAATGCATGGTTGGGTGGTTGTAAGCACTTGGCCAAGGCCTTGCAACACAACCCCTCTCAACCATGCATTAATTCCCCAGTAGAAGCCTCCTTTGTCGGGCATTAATGCTTACTTGTAGACTAGTTCTGGGAGCAGACCGCTAGTCTCAGACTTATGACTCTATAAAGCTACTGGATGGCTACCACTTCACCTCAGATCCCAATACCAGACCTGCCTGCTGGCAAAGAAAGCCTTGCTCAGGTTGGCACCTGTATCCACATCCTGTTTGTTCAACAGTAATCAGCCAGCTGTCAGTACTTGAAGTGCATCAACAGGAGGGCTTGGTGATCCCCTTTAAGTGTACCTTCATAGCCCAGAGATCTCTCTCCTTTAGAGGGCCTAAGTGGATGAAGGATCTCCACCATGACCTTATTGAATGTAGCAAGGTCAGCAAATTCAAAGCTGGTCTCAAAACATGTATAGCGCTAGTGTGTGAATGTGCGTGTTCACACATGAGCTAACCCCTTTATGAGTAATCTACAAGAGCCCTGACAGTTTCCAATCCAAGCACTAGAACTGCCTCTTAGCATTCCCCCTCCCACCTCTATTGTAAATAATAAAATAAATAACTTATTTTTGCTATCCAGCCCCCTGGCACATATTGCAAGTTACACTCACCATTTAAAAGAATACAAGATCTAGAATAGCTGGAGTCACCCTGTCTAAACCCAGATAACCCTGAAGAGAATGGTATTTTACCTATACCTCTATTTTGAGCATTCTGCTGTCCTGCCAACACCACTTGGCTCGCTCTCTTCCTTGCTTGCTGACCCTTTTTCCCTCCTTTGTATTCCCCACATGCACTCATCCCCTTCCCCACCCACCCTCCTACCGTCATCCTCCCTCTACTCCTCTGACAAAGCCACCTTTGGCTGCCTATATCTCTGCACTACTTCCTGCTTAACCATTGATTATATAGGCCTAAGTTCTGCACTCTGAATTCTGCAAAGTGCTGTACCGCACTCAAGAAGTGCTGTTATTACTCGCACTTATACTCTGTAACAGGAACATTGTAACCTCCTGCTCCTAAGCATCTACTGTATATTTTGGTTTTCTGTGAACCTGTAACATTTGTGTTGTTTAATTGAACTGTACTTGTCCTAACTTGGAACCTTTGTAAATGAGCCTTGGCACAAAGGTATTTAATCCAAACTGAAATAAATAAATAAAAATATATATATATATATCTATACCGGATATCAGAAAATATTAGTGGCTGATATATTTAGCATGGTTGCTATGTGCATACATATTAACGCCCAATATAATTAGCGGTAGCTGTCCCTGCAGTTACAGTACTATGCTCAGGTGGTGTCAGCAAGCTGCAGCACTTAGTGAATTACCTGACTGCTGCACTAATTGATAACAGCTTAATCATAGTGCAATATAGTTGCAGCCTTCCCTTTAGACTTGTTTTCCTGTATTTAGTAACCAGTAACATGTGTACCTGCTTTAGTTGCTTTTGTTACAATGTCAGGAGATAAAAGGCAAATCTCTGTAGTTCTAGCATGCACCCTGTCCAGTGATATGCTGCCCCCTCAACTGATCTATCAGGGGTGCACTGTAGTTTATCACCTAAAGCACAAATTCCCCTGTGAATGGGATGTTACCCACTCAGAAAATCACTGGGCAAAAACAGAGACTACAATCCAGTTTATTGATAATGTTATCGTGCCCCATGTACAAGCCCACATTCAATCAATGGAACTGCCTGTTGAACAGAATGCTGTACTTGTGCTCGATCTGTATCAAGTACACACCACCGAGGAAGTGCTGCAACATTTAGAGGCCAATCAAATCATATCAGTTTATGTGCTAGCATCATGTACCAACCTCCTGCAACCACTTGATGTTTCTGTTAACAAGCTGTTTATGGATTTCCTTAAAAAGGAATTCACGAGCTGGTATGCAGGAGTTATCTCAGAGAGATTTGTCACTGGAGGAGCTGAGAAACTAGCTGCAGATCTCAGACTTCTTAACCTTAAGGAGCATCACTCCAGATGGTTGGAGAACAGCTTCAACAACTTGAAAGCACATTGAGAGGATATTATTCATGGTTTTGAACAAATCGGCATACAGAATGTGCATGAAAACTGGCTGGTCACCATAATTAAAAACATTTACTCTATGTTTATTGTGAAGTATGATGTTAGGGACCATAGCTGATACATGCTTTTTTTTCTGCTTCACAGATGAAGCAACAGTGATGTGAAGCAAAAGCAAGTAGAATTAAAGAACACAATTAAAGAACAGCACTTTATTTTGTTGGATTTGATGGTGTTGACTGAAGGAAGTTACAGTGCACTCGTATTTCTTTTTTGTCATGTATGTGAACAAAGAATTGTGTTTTAAAATGTTCCTCTGGTACTTATCTGGTACATATCTGGTTATCGTGAACAATGCACACTATGCAGGTATTAAACTACTTGAACGAGTCACTGATGCGCAGATAACATGATGCCGGACAGGATTGCATTAGGCAGATAATGTTAGCGGGCGCATTAATTTAGCCTTTTTTTCTGATCAGCTAATATGACTAAAAATATTATCTGCTGTACAGTATATATAAAACTCTATTAATGCATCATTTAGGGTTTCTATTTCAGTGACAAAAGTTTGGAAATTTGGTTTTAGGGTTACCAACCTTACCACCCCGACTCTTCACACCAACAACAGGCATCAGGGTGTGTCTTGGGGTCATTGTGCCTAACTCTCACCCCATTCTATTTGTAAGGATGCTGAAATGGTACTGTACAGAAAAATAGAGTGAGCATTAGGCTTGACGACCCCAAGTCACACCCTGATGCCTGTTGGTGTGGCAAGTGGGAAGGGTGGGAGGGTTGGTAACTCTAACTCCAAATTTCCAAACTTTTGTCATTGTAATAGAAACCCTAAACTGATGCATTAACAGAGTTTTTTTGCAATGAATTTCCCTTGTTTTTGAGAAAGTGGATTGTTACTTGTATGTGGTTGTGGGAGCACAGGGCCCTCCCGGCCCTGTGCTCCCATATCATGTATGCATATTGCAATTGTCTCTGATTTTCATGTGGAAGTGCAGGGCCCTCTGGGCCCTGCATTCTCATCTATACATAAGTGTAGAGACATCGTAATGAACTTTCATCTCCTTGTGGGAGTGCAGGTCCCTCTGGGCCCTACACTCCCAGTAATGCAAAATGGAGGGCCCTGCACTCCCAGTATTGCACAACAGTATCCATATGTGGGAACATAGGGAACTCTGGGCCCTGCACTGCCATCTACCCATAAGTATAGAGACATAGTGCAGGCCTAGAGACATTCCAAGTAACCCTTGTGCTGCAAATGGGGCAGTATTTCAGTATGCATAGGAACACTGGAAAAAATTCTGCCCCAGCTGTAATCATGGCCTGGCAACCTGCACTCTTGCTTAGTACAAATAAAGGTGCATTAATCCACATATAGCAAAAAAAATAATATCTTAAACCGTTTTTGAGACATAGCCACCGAAAGGTATTGCGTCAGCCACAATGTTATTATATGGGACATTTCTAAATTTTGGAATGTTACAACTATGGAACCAATACAAATTTTATCACCAAACTAGCAAAAGGAACGTCTGTGGTGCAAGTCCTTCTTACCCTGCAAATTTCAGGCCAGAAGTCCTAACCATTATTTGCTATGACATGGCAAAAAACAACATTTTTGGGGGTACTTTAGCAGATTTGCAAACATTTTGCAAATTTTGCATATGTTTTTGTGAAAGCTTTCCCAGATTTACGAAAATACTTTTGGAAAACTTTCACAATTTGTGAAAGTTTCACAAAAGTAGTTTTGCAAATTTCCGATACTTCCAATGGAAAAATTGAAAAAAAAAACATATTTCTGAGCATTATTTTTTAAAACTAATGTCAGGATCATGTTCCTCGGGCCCCGGTTAGGTAAACACAACTGTTGATATTTATCAAGGGGCAGTATTTTTTGAATTACAGTGACTTTCCTGTGTTGCTAACAGAAAACAAGTAGGCAGATTTGTAACAGTACAAAACCTATTTGCAAAAGTCAAAAGTGCTTTCGCCAAAGTAAAAAGTATTTTCAAAGTGGGCATATATTTTTTCCCATGCTAAAATGAGAAACATTAAAGTTTAATAACTTTTGAATGGATTAATATTTTTTCACCAAACCTTCAAAAGACACATCAGTGACTCATACCCCATATACACTAACAATTTCAGACTACACCCATAAAATGTTTTGGACTCAGAGAAAATTTACCAAAAAGTAGAATTTTCAAATTTGTTGGTGCTCTGCTGCTCCACAAATGCACATCTGACCAGAACACAACTTGCCATATCAAGAGATCTATGGTATCAGATGGCACAGGCAAAATTTCAAGCAAATCAGATGAACGGCTACACAGTTATTAAAGTTCAACATTTTGAGTTTAACATAGAAGTGGCCATGCAACCCTAACTATAGGGCACTAAAGTGCCCTATAATATATATTAGTTGCAAAAACTCTGCTAGTGCATCAAACAGGGTTGCTGTGATAAAAGTAGAGTAATGAGGCATTTGGGTTTTCCTCTAACACACCACCCCTTCCCTGCGGAGACCAGGAGACAACAAGGAAAAGGTGGGTGGCATTAGGGTCACCAACCCTAACACTCACCCAATTCCATTGTAAAATAAGCTGGATGGCTACAGTATAGGAGAATGGGGTGAGTGTTAAGGTTGGTGACCCTAATGCCACCACCCCCCCAACACCTCCTGGTCTCTGCAGGGCAGGGGTTGTGTGTTAGAGGGAAACCCTAATGTTTCCTTTCCCTACTTTTGTCAAGGCAAACCTAACTGATGCATTAACAAAGTTTTTGCAACTAATTTCCTTACTTTTTCAAACAGCATAATAGTATTCTCATTTTACTGTGGGACTGCGGGGTCCTTCCAAACCTGCACTCTCATCATGCCATTGAGATACTATAACAGTGTCCTCATTGTACAGTGGGAGCGCAGGGTCCAAAGGTCCCTGCACTCTCAAGTCTCCATCAAGACAGTATAACAGTATCCTTATGTTACAGTAGAAGCACAGGGTCCATCCCATCCCTCATCTAAGATAGTAAAATAGTAGCCTTATTTTTATGGTGGGAGCACAGGGTCCTTTGGATGCTGCACTCCCATCCCTCCATCAAGATAGTATAGCAGTAGCCTTATTTTTACAGAGGGACTACAGGGTCCTTTGGGTCCTGTGCTCCCGTCACTCCATCGAGATAGCATAACTGCATCCTCATTGTACAGTGGGAGTGCAGGGTCCTTCAGGCCCTGCACTGCCATCCCTCAATTAAGATAGTGTAACAGTAGCCTTATTCTTATGAAGGGAGTGCAGGGTCCTTTGGACCCTGCGCTGCCATCTCTCCACTGAGATAGTATAAGAGTCTTCTTATTTTACCATCACTCCATTGAGATAGTATAACAGTATCCTTATTTGACCCCAAGTTTCCAACACAGCTTTCTAATGACATCACTACACATACCCAGTACAGAACATTGTCAAATCCCTGCCAAAACATAATTCTGTACATCTGCAACACCATTCTGTGCCACAAGTGCAAGAACACATTTTGGCCAGGATTTGAATAACGACATCTGTCACATAAATGAGGTTGGGTAATAGCAAGGTTATGCTGAAAATATGGGGTCTCAATATAGAAAATTTCTAAAGTTATGAGCATGCGTAGCAAGATAGCAATGAATGTTCATACTGCAGCCATTTTTTAAAATTTTGACTTCAAATTTTCATTATAGCCTTCTTATGACCCCACCTCATGAACAATGTGACTGTTGTTATGCAATCCCACCAGAAATACCTTTAAATCTATGCAGAGACAGTCATTGAAGGAAAGTTGTAACTGCTATTCTTAGCTTGTTCTATAACCACGTGGAACAATCATTGAAGGAAAGTTGTAACTGCTACTCCTAGCTTGCTCAACAACCATGTGGAATCCTATTTTCCTATCTCTTCAGCACTTGTCATCTCCTCTTATCTGATCACTGTCACTATTATAGTTGTCTCTTCCATTTGTCCTCCCTCAAAGACCACTATTCCTTATGAGCCCCTCTCCCTCCTCTGGGAGGCTGCCATCCTGATCCCTAGTGGCCTATCCTATCGTATTTGTGTCCATCATTTACAGTAAGTCCCTTCAAAGATCACTAATCCTCATGAGCTCCCTTCCTCACCATTCTTACTTTTCTTCATTTTCTGCCTCCGATCCCTAATGGACTATCCCTTTGCACCTGTACCTGTTTTCTCCTGTGAATCAAGAATTATACTGTTAGATATTAAAACTTAGAATTAACTATGTATTGCTGTGGTATTAGACAAATTGTATTGTTCTGTCATTAAGAAAAGCTGCATTTTACTATCATTCATATGACATCCTCCCAGGACTACCTTGTAAATGCTAGAGGAGGGCAGATGTGATTCCCATTCACAAAAGTGGGAGCAGGGCAGAAGCAGGAAACTACAGACCTGTTAGTTTAACCTCAGTGATAGGGAAAATGATGGAATCACTTCTGAAGGAAAGAATTGTCGAGTACCTAGAGGCCAGAGGGGCACATGACCCAAGGCAGCATGGATTCACAGCGGGAAGGTCATGCCAGACAAATCTAATAGATTTCTTTGACTGGGTAACCAAAGTAGTAGATCAGGGAGGGCTGTTGACATGGCCTACCCAGACTTTAGCAAGGCATTTGACTCAGTCCCACGCAAAAGATTAATATACAAGTTAGCCAGCCTGGGACTGGGTCCCAAGATGATAGCCTGGGTAAAGAATTGGCTGGAGAATAGGAGACAGAGGGTAATAGTAAATGAAGTCCACTCTGAAGAAAGGGGGGTTACTAGTGGGCTACCGCAGGGTTCAGTATTAGGACCAGTCCTCTTCAATGTCTTTATAAGCTTACATTGCAGAGGGTCAGAAGGAAAAGTATGTCTCTTTGCAGATGACACAAATATCTGCAACAGAGTTGATGCACAAGGTGGGGTGGAAAGGATGAGAAAGGACTTGGCAAGGTTAGAGGAATGGTCAAATGTATGGCAGCTTAGATTCAATGCTACGAAGTGCAAGGTAATGCACCTGGGAAACAAAAACCCAGGGGAAGAGTACACAATGGGGGGTGAGATACTAACAACAACAAAAATGGAAATGGACCTAGGGGTAGTCATGTCAGATGACTTAAAGTTGGGCAAGCAATGTGAGAGGGCAGTAAGGAGGGCTGGGGGGATACTGGGATGTATCCCACCCCATCCATTAGAAAACTGGAAGTTGTTATCCCTCTGTACAGACAGCTGGTGAAACCCCATCTGGATTACTGTGTGCAGTTCTGAAGACCCAATCTCCGCAAGGACATAGACAAGATGGAAGCTGTCCAGAGAAGGGCAACTAAAATGGTGCAGGATTTGCACCAGAAGATATATGAAGAGAGACTAAAGGAGCTTAATATGTATAGCCTCAAGAAAAGGAGGGGGGGGACATGATAGAAACTTTCAAGTACCTCAAGGGAATCAACAAGGTCCAAGAGGGTAGCATCTTTCAAAAAAAGAGCTGTGCAAGAACAAGGGGGCACAATTTGAAGATAGAGTGGGGGTGGCTCAGAGGTAATGTAAGGAAGTATTTTTTCACATAAAGGGTTCTGGATGCATGGAACGGCCTTCCAGAGGAGGTTGTGGAGTCAAAAACAGTGGTTGAATTCAAGCATGCATGGGACAGTCATAAGGCAATTCTAGGAGGTGGGGTAGAAAGAAGTAGGCTGCTGGTTAACTAAGATCTGCAGCTTAGCCATTAGGTAGGGAAATGGGCAGACTGGATGGGCCAAGCGGTCCTTAGCTACCGTCAAATTCTATGTTTCTAAATGAGTTCACTCAACTGTTTTTTCCTTGGAAAATTAAAAATTGAATTGAAAAAAAAAGGTGATTTTGACAATCCACCACAAAATCACCGTTCCAGTGAGAGTTGCCTAATGACAGTAATATTGTTCATGAGGTTGAATCCCCAAGGCTCCATGTTGAAAATTTGGGCCCAAAATTTAAAAACTGGCCAAGTTATGGAAAACAGTTCAAACCCCCCTTTGAAATACGTAGAGCCACATTTACATTATTTCAGTATGCAGTTGCCAGCTCTAGCAGCAAGACGTATCTTCGATCACTAGAGCAGGTCTCGAACATGGGACCTCCTCAGGTGAGTGGCGGTCTGGGGGGACATCAGGGGGGTGTAGGGAGGTAGCTGCATAGTGGGGGGTTTCGTGTGGGATACGGGCACGATCGGCCTTGGGCATTTTTTTTTTCTTTTTACAGCCTGAGACAAGCAGAAGACAATGAGGGATGGTTTTCTTCTTTTTAGGGAAAAAACTAATGGGGGAATGCTACTGCCACCAAGGATTACCATGGCATGGGAGGGTGCGGTTGTCACTAGACACCATGGCTTCTATATTAAAAAAAAACATAAGTTGCAGAACGCCACTAAACAATGTTTTTTTTTCATTATTATTGTTGTTACATAAAAATAATACAGGTATTTGGCGGGGGTATTAGACACCAGCGCTAAGGGAGAAAGCCAAAAAAAGAAATTAAAGTTCAGGGACACTTACATAGAAACATAGACTTTGACGGCAGATAAGGACCGCTTGGCCCACCTAGTCTGCCCATTTCCTTACCTAATGGATAAGCTGCAGATCCTAGTTAACCAACAGCCTACTTCCTCCTACCCCCCATTAGAATTGCCTTATGTCTGTCCCATGCATTCTTGAATTCCCCCAGTGTTTTTGACTCCACGACCTCCTCAGGAAGGCTGATTCATGCATCCACAACCCTCTTTGTGAAAAAATACTTCCTCACATTACTTCTGAGCCATCCCCCCCTCTGTCTTCAAATTGAGCCCCCTTGTTCTTGCACACCTCTTTTCTAAAAGATGCTACCCTATTGAACTTTTTGGATTCCCTTGAGGTACTTGTCACTTTCTATCATGTTCGGCCTCTCCCTCCCTTCCTAGAGGGTATGCATATTAAGCTCCTTTAATCTCTCTTTGTATATCTTCTGGTGCAGACCCTGCACCATTTTGGTTGCCCTCCTCTGGACAGTCTTCTCCCTGTCTATGTCTTTGCGGAGATGGGGTCTCCAGAACTGCACCCAGTACTCTAGATGGGGTCTCACCAATTGTTCAGAGTGATAACTTCCTGTTTTCTACTGGTGATGCCTTTCCCAATGTATCCCAGTATCACCCCACCACTCCTTACTGCCTCCTCACATTGCTTGCCCACCTTCAGGTCATCTGATAAAACTACCCCCAGGTCCCTTTACATTTTTGTTGTCAGTATCTCACCCCCCATTGTGTACTCTTCCCCTGGGTTTTTGTTTCCCAGGTGCATTACTTTGCACTTCTTTGCATTAAATCTGAGCTGCAGTACATCTGACCATTCCTCCAGCCTTGTCAAGTCCCTTCTCATCCTTTCTACCCCAACTTGTGTAGCAACCCTGTTGCAGAGTCTTTGTGCCATCTGCAAAGAGACATACTTTTCCTTCCAGTCCCTCTGCAATGTCACTTACAAAGACATTAAAAAGGACCAGACCCAGTATTGAAACCCTGCCATGCACTTCCACTAGTAACCCCTTCTTCTTCACTGTGGACTCCGTTTCCTATTACTCTCTGTGTTCTGTTGTCCGGCCAGTGTTTTACCCAGGCTACCACCATGGGATCCACTCCCAGGCCGGCTTATCTGTTTATTAATCTTTTGTGCCAGACTGTGTCAAATGCCTTGCTAAAGTCTAGGTAGGCCATGTCCACAGCCCCTCCCTGGTCTACTACTTTGGTCACCCAGTCAAAGAAATCGATTAGATTCATCTGACATTACCTTCACGCTGTGAATCCATGCTGCCTTGGGTCCTGTGCCCCACTGGCCTCTAGGTACTCAACAATTCTTTCCTTCAGAAGTGATTCCATCATTTTACAAACCTCTGAGGTCAAACTGACAGATCTGCAGTTTCCTGCCTATGTCTTGCTCCCACTTTTGTGAAGGGGAATCACATCTGCCCTCCTCCAGTCCTCAGGTACCACACCATCCTCCCATGATTTGTTAAAAATGATAGACAACGGTGTTACTAGTTTTCCCTTCAGTTCTTTTAGAATTCTGGGGGAATCTCATCAGGCCGCATTGCTTTGTCCACCTTCAGTTTTAGGAGTTCTTTCAGAACCCTTTCTTCTGTGAATGGACTGATATCAACCCCCCTATCCAGAGTGCTTCTATTGACTGGATTAGGTACCTCCCCCTCCTCTTCCTTTGTGAATACTGAGCAGAAGTATGCATTCAGTATCCCTGCTTTTTGTTCCCTCTCGCCCACCCACCCTCCTCTTTATTCAGCCTCAGTATCCCTCCCTTTGTCTTTCTTCACTCCCTAATGTACCTATAAAAGGTGTTATCCCCCTTCTTAACTGAGTTGGCTATCTTTTCCTCGGTTTGGGCCTTGGCTATTCTGACTGCCTTCCATGCTTCCTTCTGCTTTAACTGGTACAGTTCTCTATCCTGCTCATTCTGTTTCCTTATACATTTTTACAATTCACGGATACTTTTTTTTACAGAAGGAGATGGCTGAAGCAATCCTTGCTCACCATCCCCTTTCCTTGTCCACCACCATGATTTGCCAAATCGACTGGTGGACAAGGATTCCTGGTCTGGCTATCTGATCAGTGAATTTGGCCAACCAGATGGCCAGACAGGAATCTTTGTCCACCACCCAAACTCCTTAAATGTCTCCCTGGTTTATCATTGGTGGACAAGGATCCCCGTCTGGCCATCTGGTCAGCAAATTTGGCCAACCAGATAGCCAAACAGGAATCCTTTTCCACTAGTCAAATTTCTTATTCAGCATGCTGATTCATCACTGGTGGACAAGGATCCCAGTCTGGCCATCTGGTTGGCAAAACTGGCTGACCAGATGGCCAGACTAGGATCCTTGTCCATCAGCCAAATTCCTTGTTCTCCACTGATAACCAGGATGGTGAACAAGAAATTTAGGAAGTGGTGAAAAAGGCTTAAATTCACAAAACAAAATCATGTGTCTGGGGGCACTCGGACCTTAAAATCCACAGAGCACAGCTCATCAACTCCTGAAGAACACACTTCCCATTTCGATGTGTGAGAGAGACGACCCTGGGCAGAGTAATGACCCTTTTTCAGCAGAAATTTAAAAACAAGATGCCAGCTGACAAACAAGGAATTTTTCTGGTGATCCAGGATTGACAAATGGCAAACCAGGATTAGCCCCTGATGAACCAAGATCCTGGTTCATACCATGCAGCTATTCTGAAAAAAAATCCCATTGAAAATATTGGGACATTTAAAATGCATAACTTTTGAATGGATTAATGTTTTTTCACCAAATAAATGCTGGTCTTTTCTATGTGCCAGGCTTTTTCTACCATAAAAATTACAGACCAAAATTCAACACTGTCACTGCACAGTGTAATAAAAAATAAACTGCAAAAAGTGGTTAATTTTAGGGTTATTTCACTATATGGATCTTAGAATCCACAAATCTGACCAGAATGAAACTTAGCATGTCAAGAGATCTACCACAAGAGACTGTGCATGCAAAGGTTTGTGCAAATCCATTGAATGGTTGCAAAGTTATTAAAGTACAAAATGTAGTCTTCAACATAGATACTCCATGCTATCCCTAACTATAATGGCGCTACTGTGCAACTATAAGATATGTAATAGACAACCCACTCTTAGGTGTGCGGACATGCTCTGATATATGCGCGCCTTGCTGTGCTTTGTATGGACGAGGCCGTAGGCTGAGTGCTTCAACCACCCAAGGCATGCGTATATCAGAGCATGACAGCACACCATAGAGTGGGTTATCTGTCTTATAAAATGGCAAAATTGTTTTGGAGGGCGGTAAAAATGCAAGTGTGCAGTCATGCTCTGATATACGCATGGTCATGTGATGTTTTTTATACAATCAGAACTTTGGAAAGGTTGCCAGATGATTTACCTAATAAATATATATATATATATATATACCTTCACGTTGGTGCCTATTTATTCTAAAATCAAAGTCTATAGCATTAAGATGTTTATTATTTAAGCTAGCACTAGTGCTTGTCCTCTCCCCCAATAAAGAACATGATGGGGTTCAAAGCAGATGGGATTCTGTCAGTGTGTTTGTTTTCGTGTGACTGCACAATAAATCCACCTTCTACATAAAGCCTTGGATTTGACTCCAGTTTTTTTGTGCACCTTCTTGGCTTGTTTGGCTAACTGTTGCCAAATACTTTTAGTTTCAAACAGTACCAACCTTGTGAGCTGCTGTGCACACTATTCTTCTAGCACAGCAACAATAAACATGTCATACATGCATAGGTTTTTGAAACCCTGATGTGCTACCATGCACACTGCTGTACCTTCTATTCTGTTAACATAACAACAATAAACATGTCAGACAGTCATATTTTTGGAAACAGTAGTGGCGTACCATGAGAGCTGCTGTACCTCCTTTTTGATAGTACAGCAACAATAAACATGTCAAACAGGCATAATTTGTTTTAAACAATGGCGGCCTGTCATATGGGCTGTTGTACCTGCTATTCTGTCCTCTCTCAGTTTAACGGCATGCCCTCTAGTTTTGCTTGCACTCACCAGCTCAAACATCTGTGCATGCTCCACAACATCTATCCCTTTTAATAGTATTCAGAAAACCATGATCATGTCCCCTCTCAGCCCCCTCTTGTCAAGGCTAAAAAAATGATAGCAAAAATTATTGGAAAAATAGGCCCACGCACCAAAAGATTAGAAGGTAAAAAAACTGCCTCATTTATTTATAAACATATGTAGCAGATGCAAATAAATGCCCTGAACTACAAATATATGCCTGCACTACACTGACAGTTCAACATATTATATTCCTTCCTCAGGGATAATAGTCAGTGTCTGAAAAACATAATCAATAAAAAATGTATCCATGTTTGCTCTTTTAAAAATTTTATAAAAAATATCTCTTAAACAAAACAAAAGGATTGCAACCACTACCTGTATTCATAAACGCAGTCTGATAAGACAGGTCTGGAAACATTATCCCTTTATTTAGGATTTATATCTGTGATAAATACAATAATATATAACTCATTTTCTTTCTTTAAAAAATATTAGTGTGGTCAACCTCTCCTAATGGTTTTTGCCTTCTAAATCAATAATCAGCTTGGGGACCTTGTCCAGGACCTCCTTGATCTCTTCAATGTATTTCCTGTGCTGCAGTGACCAGAGCAACAGTACTCTATAAGTGATCAACCCAAGACCATGTACAGGGGAATGAACCCCTCCATTGACTCCCCTCTAACATACTGTATACCAGCATTCCATTTGCTTTCTTGACTGTATCAGCCTACTGACTGCCTGCCTCCAGCTTATTCCCCAAAGTTATCCTAGATCCCTTTTTCTCAATGCTGCTCTCCACTTCTGAAGCAGGCAGGTTGTGTGACTTAGATCCCTCACCCCAAGGTACAGTATCTTGAATTTCCCATTTGAAACCTAAGCCACCGTTTCATGGCCTATATCCTAGTTTGTGCTGGTCCCTTTTCTTTGGTTGTGATGTACACTGTTGTACCACTTAGGGTGTATCTGCAATCCAGATTTCCTAACCCTAGGTTTAGTGCCTTGCACTTCCCCATATTAAATCGAAACCCACATATCTGAGCCTCACCCTTAAACAGTGCAGGTCTTCTGTAGTACAACCCCATCCTATGCTGTGCCCACTCTTTCTGAGAATTTAGGGTCATCATCAACGAATGTCAACAGCCTGCTGCTGATCCCCTCCTCCAGGTCATTAATAAATATGACAAAAAGCAATGGAGCCAAAACCAGTTCCTGAGGTAGTCAGCTCAGTGCATCCCTCCAGTCTGAATAGTGACCATTTACCACCATTCTCTGCTTCTTACCTATCAATGAGTTTGCTGTCCACCTCCTGCGTACTCTCTGGACTCAATATTGTGTTATTTTCTCAGTGAGATGTTCATGGGGTAGTGTGACAAAAGCCATTCTAATGTCTAGGTAGACTACATCTACTGCTAGGCTACTAGTCAACTCCCTAGTTGCCTCCTTGAAGAGAACCTTATGAAAATAACATTGCATATCTGAAGGCATGATGTTGATGTAGTCAGTTTCAACAGAATATGTAAAACTAAAAACCAAATAAATAAAACATACACTCAATGAGCAGGGCCAATGGTCAACATATGTATAGTCCAAACGAAACAACACTGCCTTAAGAAAGGTTAGATCCAAAAGTGAAAACTTTTTCATACAAATAAGCATCCAAAATTGCTTCACAGAGCATGATATAAAATCCTCTATGCTTCACATTGAACAAGACTTCCTCGAGGAGCACCTTTTTTTGTCATTTTTCTAGACTATGAAAAGCTGAACACTGATGTGTGACTACCTCACTAATAATGCTACAACATGCTTGTTTTCATCATACAGTATGTCGGTGCATATTTACTAGCAAGTGAATAGTTCTATGCATCTAAACTTGAATAGACTACAAAAAGAAAGGCAAAATCCCTATCCTGGCTGGTGACAGCATACCAGAAGGTTAGAGGGGTATCCAAGCTGAGGGGATACTCTCTGCTGCCAGCATTTGATGTGGGTTGGAGACAACAGGGTATCAGATGATAGGACATCTTTATGTGTCAGATGCAACTGGGCCAGTCTTATGAATTGCATCACTCCTCACACCAAGCACCATGGGGTGAAAAGCCAAATGGTGAAGGGTGAGGGTAATAAATGATGAGTCATCTCTTCCTTTGACCTATTAGAATGGTAATGAGGCCCCTTTGACAAACTATTATTTTACTTTTTAAATTCTACAACTTGAGCAGCTGAAACATCAGTCTCCTTCTTATCCACCCAAGAGGAGGGTGTCACAAGGAGAATAAAACAGAAGTACTGTACAAACTGCAAAGTTATAAAAGGTAGTATAACCAAACAGGAAGGCATAAATTTGTGGCAGCGACCTAATGCAAGAATAAAAGTGCATTGCTATCAGGAGCAAAATATACAAATGTTAGTGCAAGGATACAGGAAACAAATCTTGTTGCAGCAACTTAGTGCCAGAACAAATTTCAAAGCTAAAAGTATAGCCTCTAACCTGCTAGGGATTGTGGATTGTATGGCTTCATGAGAGGGTGTCAACCATAAATGTTCATATTTACTATGGATCTGGAGGAGATTCATACCACAGAGAAAAAAGACTAGGGGGCACCCAAAAAAGATGCTCTGACTTAAAAAATCCATATTAAAAATATAGAATTATATCATAGAACACTCATCTCACAGAGCACTTTATTTCAGCCTTGGTTTCCAACAATTCTCTTAATTCAACAGTAGCTGACAGTTTCTTTGGAGGATGAGGATCATTTCAATGGATTCCAGTGGCCAAGCAGAACAGAAGTCAGGCCGTGCTTTCTTTTTGACAACTACATTATTTTTACTACCAGAATGTAAACATTTTAAACATTAAAAAAAATACAGTGCCATAGTTCATTCAAGGCTTTATCATCAGTTCTATTGTTGGCCAGGGCAACGCTCAGAAATTGAGAAAAAAACACGAACTTACCAAATACAAACTTTACAGTTCGGACTGTCTGCACACCCAGATGCTTGGTGTAACTTTTATTTATTTTTTCTGTTTTGTACAGTGTTCTGCATGTTTCCCACATGCTAGAGATCAATGCTAACTGCTGGACAACTCAGCTCATGCTCTGTGATGTGTGATGTCCATAGAGCGGCAGAATGAAAAGTCATTCTGCTGCAGTACTGATGTCACTACTGCAGCAGAACAACTTTTTTGAGCTAATTGTAAAATAGGAAGAACCCATGTTGTCCATATACTGTACTATAAAACCCTTATTTATGTTTTTTTCACAAAGACCTACAGTAGCATGGCAGGGCTCATTCTACACAGACAGTGTCTATATTAAAAATGCCTGGTGCTAGATTCTTAAACTTTGCACTGGCACAGATCCAGTTTTGCATGAGCAAATTGGGTTTTGCACACAAGCTGATAGTCACAAAAGCCCAGTTTGCATACTTAAAATGGGTTTATGCTAGGGCAAAGTGTGGAGGGGACCATAATGCAAATGAAGGGAAGGGGATGTGAATATCAGCACTGTCTGATTCACAAAGTATTTGCTCCACACAAGGGCTTCTTGCACGGTCCACTTGAGCAGAGCAAATACCACTGGCTGATACCTTGCCTTATCCTACGCAATCCTAGTCATTGACAAAGATACTATGGTGCCCCACGACCAATTGTCAGCCTGATAGGTAATAAAAATATGGTAGTTCCCTGGTGCTAGTGGTTCCGCTCCCCCACAGAAACACCAATCACTGGCCCCATCACAAAAAAAAGCTTCACTGGTGCTGGTGGTCCCCTCGGCCAATCGTCAACCCCATAGGCAATAAAAATGTATTTCCCTGGTACTAGTGGTCCCCCTTCCGTGATCACTGATCAATGGCCCATGTAAAAAAAAAAAACAGATTCATGGTGCTAGTAGCACCCACCCCCTGTGATCACCAATCATTGGTCTGTGTATCAAACAGACTTTTCCCTGGTATCCAGTGGTCCCTCCCACTACACAATTACCCACCAGATGTAAAGGAACATTTTCCTTGTTGTCCATTGGTGCCTTCCCCCACATAATCATCTGCCAGAGCAAAAAAGATGATTTTTCCTTGTTGTCCAGCAGTCCTTCCCCCACCTGATCACCCACCCAATGTATGGGAACATTTTCCCTGATGTGCAGTGGTTCCTCCCACCACCCGATCACCTGCCTGAGTGAAAAAGATAATTTTTTCCTGGTATCTAGTGGTCCCTCACCCAACCCATACCCATGCCCAATCTTATTTTAATACTCCCTGGTGTCTAGTGGTCCCTCCACTCACCCACACCCATGCCTGATCTTTTTTTATTATTCCCTGGTGTCTAGTTGTCCCTCCACCCACCTGATCCGATGCCTGATCTTGACTTACTAATCCTTGGTGACTAATGCCGCCCATCCCCATCTCCAATTCAAGAAATGGATAGCATTCTCTGCTGGCTAGCAGACTACCACACTGGCCGGTAGTACCTCACCAACCCACCTCCACCATCTGACCCTGAACCAGTGACTGGCACAGCCCTCCACTCTCCACCATGGCAATCTGAGTGACTGAGCTGTCAATGACTACATACTGTATATAGTACATGCTCATTGATTGACAGCTCAGTGAGTGAGCTGTCAATCAATGAGTGCATAATATATACAGTATGAGCTCATTGACAGTTCAGTCACTGGCCAGCCATGTTGGAGAGCTGAGGGCTGTGCCGGTCACTGGCTCAGGGTCTGGTTGGGGGGGAATGGAGTAGTGGGGTACTACCTGCCAGGGTGGGGATCTGCTAGCCACCAGAGAATGCTATCCATTTCTTGTACTAGGGATCAGGATTGGGGTCCCCTAGTCACCAGGGATTAGTAAATAAAGATCGGGTATGAGATCAGGTGGGGGAGGGACAGCTAGATACCAGGGAATATTTAAAAAATATTGGGCATGGATGTGGGTGGGGGAGGGACCACTAGACATCAGGCAATATCACATACAGCTCAGGCATGGATGCAGGTGGAGGTGGGACCACTGGACACCAGGGACAAACGTATTTTAACATTTGGCCAATGTTCGGCAATTAGCAGGGGAGGGACCACTAGATGCCAGAGAAAAATCATCTTTATCATTTGGGAGGGTGAGCAGGTAGTGGGAGGGACCATTGGACACCAGGGAAAATGTTTCTTTTAACTTTAGACAGGTGATTGGAAGGGGTGGGGGAACAACTAGCACCAAGGAAAGTGAACTATATTACTGTTTTACCTTGATCGGTGGGGAGGGAGGGCATGCTAAACTGTTCTTCAACCCATGTAAATGGGCCCATAATAAGCATGCAAATAGCCACAGAGTGTCTTGCATGTCCAATGGGCTCATTTACATGGCTGCTTTTATGAATTTCAAATAGCACACCTGTGCTATTTATTGTGGGTCTGTTCTCTGGAATGCACATCAGGGCAGTGCTAGTGGGGTTAGGGGTGCCAACAATGGGGTTAGCACTGTTTCAGCCTGACCCTACTCACAGTTGGACAGTGTAGGTGTATTATCCAACTGTGAATAGCAATATTTGATACCTGGGTGATTGTAAAGCACAATGCAAACGTCTGCACTGTGATTTACGACTTTTTGTGAATCTATCCCCAGATCCGGTGCAAGAATGCTTTTTTCCTCAAATTTATTGTGCTAAAGATGATTTACCCCTTTTCTTCATGAGACGTGCCTTTAAAAGCTGATGCACATACAGATGAAGCAGCTTAATAGGAATGGCTCCATGGATCCTTTTTAGTCCCCATTAACCAGACTTCCCATTTAACGTAAGTGTTGTAAGAGGCAAGGTAAAACCACAACATAAGCTTTCTTTAGTAGCTCTTCTTTTCCCGATCACCCCCCCTTCTCAAGTCATCAAGGCATGGGGCTCTGTCTCTCTCTCTCTATCTTGACATTAAACAAAAAGTGAAGTGACACATGCACAGAGGAGAGAACTGTGCCTTAAATTCGTTTTCTCAGCTGTTGCTAGCGTCCGCTCGAGTCAGGAAAGTATGGGGTTCTAACTGTCTCTCTTTCATGCCATCATTAACAAAAAGTCTAATGTTACACACACAGAGGAGAGAACAGTGCCCAAAGTTTGTTCTTTCTCCCTGTCTCCTCTCTGTATGTCAAAGTCAAGAGTCAGTTTCTGCACTCAAAACAGCTGCTGCTAGTGTCTGCTTGAATCAGAAATGTATGGGGTTCTCACTCTCCTGTGTGCCTGCATCTGCTAATGTCCATGACTTTGAAAATGTACTGTTCAATCATTAAAAACAAAATTAAACAATGCTTAGAGTACCAAGTGGGTAGAAGGCAGGCAAGCAGGGAGGGAATGTGATGTCCGGGAAAACAGCAATTAACACCTATTCAGGTGCGGTAAAGGTGCTAAAGGATTAACACAAAGAATGTTCCCAGGGATTAGCATGAGGAGAAAAGTCAAGGCATGTATGTCAGGACAAAATTGTCCTGATAAAATGGCAGTGATGTCCCATTTAACCAGTGGCAGCTTCCATGGGATAACATAGCCACTTAATTGGTGCCCAGTGGGAAGCCCCAATAAAGCAGACATCTCTTTTATCTGCATCCCAATTAAGTGGCTTCTACTATATTAATTATGAATTGCTGTAAAACTTTTCTCATCGCTCATATATACAATTGCATTTTGTACAACCCAGCAGCAAAACCCAACACCTTAAACACATACTTTTTGTACACAACTTGATATGAATGACTGAACTTAACAAGCATTTGTCAATGCCGAATGTTTGCTTGCTGGTATTAGCATTAGAAATGCAGGAGTTAGACAGATGCAGAATAGGAATGGCAGTGAAGTACTGAACTTCATGCCAACCCCACCTCCATTCTGTAGAGACGGACAGGCATTAGGGTAAGTGTTTGAGTTGTCGCCCATGACAGTCATGCCATGTCACCTCACCCTATTCTGCAGACACTGACATGTGTTGAGGTGTGCCTTGGGGTGTTTGGCTTTACAGTCACCCCATTCCATAAGGACATATACTGAAATGGGTGCAGCATAGGAGAATGGGGTGAAGTCTGGGGCCAAAGAGTCCAAGGTACACCTTGATGCCTGTCAGTGGCTGGGGGGTGGGGGTGGGATAGCATGAGCAGTACAGTCAGCAATCCAAAGGCACAGCCCAATGCCTGTCAATCTGTACAGGTGGGACGTTATGGTAAGAAACCCTAACACCTCGGGCATTTGTTGGTATTTGCACTACAAATTTTCAACATGGTCTTTTTATGACCCCACCTCATTAAAGCATTTGGGACCTCTTCTCATGAAGAGTGGCAGTGTGATTTTGTCAATGTGTCCCAAACTTTGAGTTCCAACAGTGACTGTGCCATTCTGCGCCTCATGTATGAAAACATTTATTGGGCAGGATGTGAAGAATGACAGCTGTACTATCCATAGGGAGGTGCGAAGAGATGGCAATGTTGAAAATCTGTAGAGGGACTATTAAAAATGCTTGCACTTCAGAGCATACTTGGAAACTGTGCAATGCATGCACATAACACAGTCATTTTATGAACTTTCATCACCAAATGTTCAAGATAGGCATCTTAGGACCTCTGCTCATGAAGAGCATCACTGTGATTTTCTTAATGTGTCCTGAACACTGATTTCCCACAGCGGCCGCGCTATTCTGCGCCATAAGTGCAAAAACACTTTTCGGCCAGGATATGAAAATGACAGCTGTACTTCTCTTAAGGAGGTGTGGAAAAATGGCAATGTTGAAAATCTGGAGTGAAAATATTACAAATGTGCAAAGTTACAAGCGTGCGTGGAAACTGCACAATGCACGCTTGTAACACAGTCATCTTATGGACTTTCATCACAAAATTTTCAACATAGGCATTTTAAGACCTCTGCTAAGGAACAGTGTCACTGTGATTTTCTTAATGTGTCCCAAACACTGATTTCCCACAGCAACAGTGCTATTCTGCAGCTGAAGTGTGAAAACACATGTCGGCCAGGATGAGAAAAATGACAGCTGTACTGTTCATAAGAAGGTGTGAAAAAATGTCCATGTTGAAAATCTGGAGTAAAAATATTGTAAATTCATGAAGTAATGAGCGTGCGTAGCAACTGCACAACACATGCTCATAAAACAGTAATTACATTGATTTTTTTGACCAAATTTGCAACACAATCTTTTTGAGAGGTCACCTCATGAACACTAGCACTGTCATTTTGTTAATCGGTCCTGAAAGGTGATTCCACGCAGTGACCACAAAATCACCTTTCAGGACTGAATAACCACCATGACAGTGGCTGAATTCATGAAAAGGGGTCCCAATAATCCCAGATGAAAATCTGGTGCCAAAATTCACAAAAATGCCTGAAATATGCACCAAAGTTGAAAAAACTTATTTATGCCATTATACAGCTTACCGGCATTTCTTCAGTTCGATAATGGCTTTGAAGAGTGCAGAAGTGTTCCTGGTCCACTGAAGATCATCACACTGGGCTCCAGAGGTAAGGATGGGGTGAGGGGGATATGGGGAGGCAGGGTGTGCAGAGAGTGGGCACGGGTTGGGAGTGGGGCCACCGGACTCAACGAGGGATCGTTTTCTGATTTACGGAGGGGACATCACAGGAAATTTTTTTTTATTTAACAGGGACATTTGGCACACTGGAGTGGGCTCCCAGTGTGCCACCCATGTTTTTTTGGGGGGGCAGCTGTAGCCAATGGGGGGTTTGGCACCCCCATCAGCACATATGGGGGGCACAAGAGCAGAGGGGGATTATGCACCCCATCAGCACAAACCAGCTTTTTTTGGAGGGGACATTATGCCGACAGGGAGTGGGCTCCCTTGTCAGCAAATTTAACTGGAATGGGGGACTGAAGCCTACAGGGATTGGGCCCCCCATCCACAAACAAAGACTGTTTTGGGGGGGTTGCATGCTGCCGAGGAGGACTGGGCACCCCCTCAGCAGTGGTGTCTGTATAATATTGTCTGTGAATGGCTTGCCGCCATGTTCACAAACAATATTACACTAGGTAACGTTCCATCCTGCAATGACGGGTCGCTCCCTCATTGCAGCAGAATGGCTGATGCTGCAGTGATGAAGTAGCCCGTGACTGCTGCAGTGAAAACGTTACAACTTTGTGGCACTTTTGGAAGCTAGTGACATCAGCACACTATGCCTCCATTGGTTCACCAGTGCCAAGCTCCCAAATGCAATACGTCCATTGGCTGTCACAGTGCAGCGCCTCCACAACCAGCTTCTCTCCTAAGCTGCCACATAATGTTTCTGCGCACAAGCATGCTAAGCACAAAAATAACAAATATGGTCTTACTTGATGGACTTGTCATCATTTGTGCTAGAGGGCTGGGTTATGTGAGGTACAGAAGGAAACAAACCAGACATACTGTAATCATTTAATTGATACTGACAATCACATTAAAGCTGCTAATGCAGTAATTAAACAGTTCAGAGTTGCCCAGTTCCAGCAACAGAGAACACTTTCTACCACCTGGAATACTTAATTATATATAATTACCTTCTTTGTCAAAAAGCCATATGCCCAAGTGTGCCTGCAGGTTGCAGAGACATCCCATCTCTTAAGGCATCATGCAGCACACATTGTGGCACTTCTTAGGTGGAATGAATGGGGATGAGGAGCCTTTGCAAGTGCCCGAACAATTGGATGATGGGGAGGGGTAGGGGGTGCACACACAAATAAAAATGATATAGCCAAGTTGGGGTATGTATACATAACAAAAATAATATGAACTACTTGTCACTTCTCCAGGCTTTGGTAAATATAGTAACAGCATGATGGATCCATACGTCAAGTTTGCATTTTACAGAGAAAGCTGCGAAGGCTGAAATCATGCATTGTACACCTCAAGCACTAATCTACCCAGTTGGCCTGCAGACAATAAATGGTCAGATGTTAAAAAAATTGGCTAAAGGTAACCCAAATTCACAACTGTGATACTTTTATCCCCTATTTTGAGCAGATTGATTAAATGAATCATGCAGTGTCCAAATTCTGGAAAAGTGTGGTTCATAAAGGAAAACAGCTCTGCAGCATGATATGTGAGACATGCCAGTTTGTGCAGGAATTCCATATGTCCTTAGTCACTGTATTTGCTATATATAAGTCCTTTTTTCTCTCCATCCTCTTGAATCCAAGTCTACTCTGCATTTACAAAATGATATACAGATTTGTTATTGGTGCACTTAGGAAAATACTGCTGTTCCACTGTTTGGCTCAGCATGAACTGATATCACCACGCACATTACTGGTGCAGTCATTACACATGACATCAGCTTCTGCAACATGCAAAATCTTTTTGTTTCATCTGATTCATACAAGAGCTGCAAGTATGGCATTCACGCAAGCAACAGTGAATCAAATGCAGTACTGGTATGTTCATGTTTTATTTATGACCAGATTGGTTAAAAAAAGCCTGCAGAGTCCAAATGCAGATCATCTGAGGCTCAACAGAAGAAAAATATCTGCATCCTGACATGTGAGATGTGACACTCGTGGCAAGACTTCCATAACTCATTGGCTACTCCATTTAATAGTCATGAGCTCTCTGCACCCCTCCCCAAGGCAACACTACTGTCTTCCACCCTGTCATTCACTTGCCATGGTAGGAAAAGTACTAATCTGAATCCTGTGGAGAATCACATTACACAGTCTTTCTGTCTCATGGTCATCTCTTTTTCTTATGGAATTGGGAAAAAAAGTGCACTAAATGCATAGTGAAATATTCCCATACACATTAACTGCATGCAGGCTGTCTAATGGTGCTGGTAAAAAAGCAACAAGTGAGATAAAAACAGACATAAGCACTTCTTAAACCTTTATCATGTGATGGAGCATCATTCCTCTGAAGACAAAAGTACTGCTACCATCTACTCATACTACATAAACCTGAACCAGTAAAGTGTCCCAGATTACAAGGATCAGGATCATTGTTTCTGTAATCCTTTATTTGGGAGGAGGCTGGGTGTGTAATTCATTCCAGGTCCTGTCACAAACATTACTGCCAGCAGGCAGTAGCAGATTGACTGCAGTGCAATCTGTTTGCATCCAGCTCCAGCCCCCCTTCCCCCTTATGTTTCAATCTGTCAAACATAAACAGAAAAATGAGGATCTACCAACCCTTTACAATGTGCAGGAATGTCACCGATTTCATCAGAAACCTACATAGAAGTAAAGGCCTCCACCGAGATACCAGTTGTCAGGAAAACACCTGAGTAATGACCTTCCGATGGTGTGCAAGCTCAGCAATGTGTCAAAGCAGGATACCACGGAAAATGAAACATTGCATCTCATCTGCTCTATTCTTGATACATATATAGTTAAAATGTGCACAAGCAAGACCCAGTACAACAGCAATACCAGTGGCAAATATTCAGCATTGACAAATGCATGTTCTATTTGATCGTGTCTTCACCAGCCTTTGACCTAGAGATGTAATAATTTGTATGATTTCTTGCTGATGTGTGCCCTAAAGGCATTCCAACTATTGCGACATTTAAATAAATTCTTTCTATATCATAGAGGCTCAAAGTCTGTCATTTTATTTTTGGGCACATTTCATGAACATTTTATCTGCTTATAACTCAGACACCTTTGAAGCTAGATATGCAAAATTAGGATACATAACATTTTTGTAGGAATTATACAGTTGACTAAATATGGAGGGATTTGTTTTAGACATGTTGAAGTTACAGGGGTTCAAAATTTCACTATAAAATTACAGTATTTGAGAAATTATTGTGTGAAAAGTTGCTAAAACTGTGGAAGTTTGTAACTTCTATGCTGTGCAGGTATAGATATGTTGGGCAGACCAGATGGGCCGAGGGACCTTTCTCTGCTGTCACATTTCTGTGCATCTGTGTATCTGTGTATTTCTCATGCATATCCAGTGCCACTCTATCCTAGTATATAACAAAACTGAGAAGAATGGTTTCACCATTTTAAATTTACAGTAGAAATGAGAAAAAGTATTATTGGCAACATTTTCTGAAATATTTGTAGTAGAACAATACTCTCCATAATGGAGTTTGCCCTTTAAGGGGCAGACCAAGTTGTCCTGGTGGACCCCTCCCCTGGTGACAGAGTGGCATTGCTCAGAAATGGGATGGGGTGGAGCCACAGGGACAATAGTCAGGTAACAGGAAGAGGAGGGGCACAAGGATGAACAGGAGAAGCATAAGGAGGAAAAAGGAAGTGGGAAGGGAAAATACAAGGTACATAACAGGCAGCACAGAGGTATTCAGCCTCTTTTGCTCTATAATTTTGTTGGAGTTAGTTTGACAGAAGCAGCACATCAGATTGGCTATCAACTGGGTTGGCGAATTTGTTAAGAACCAGCCTGAGGAAAAGGTTTGTGGACAAGGAATTTGTGTAAGGCAAGTAAAAAAAAAATTGTTTTAAAACAAAGAGATTCTGTGTTTTCTAATGAAAACAATAAAGCAATTGTTTTCATGAGACATAAGCCACCTTATGGTGTGGTATTACCAAGTATGTGGCATTTTGTTTAACACAATAAGGGTGAGATATTGTTTTTTTTCCCCATATATGGAAAAGTATATCATGAAGGAATCAAGAGGCTTTAGAGAAGCGCCTGAATTCAGGTGGCACTGGGTCTGTGGTTGTTCTACAGGGGCAAAGATTTTGGTACTACAACCACGCAGGACAGGGGGAGAGTTGCTGGGGATTTATTTCTTTAAAAATGGAGTAAAGAAATGCAGCAAGGAAGCATTAGGACCAGAAGCTGGCAGGTGGGGCGGCATAGCCTGCGGGAGGCAGGGATGTGGTGTTTACAGCCTGTGAACAAAAGAAGGCAGCATAGAAGGGTGTGAGAGGTCTGCTGATGCAGACAAAAAATGATTTAATTTTCTGATTCAAGTTGCATAGGGAGAGCTCTGTTTCAGTGCCACGCCAGTGGTAAGGCCTAGTAGGAAGCCATGTAGTTGGCAGTTTTGGCGTCTGATGTCACACTGCATGGTGAGGGGGATATTGAAGAGGCTCCAGTGAAGGTTTACATGGGGAGTAGCATTGGAAGCCCTGGAAGCAGACAACAGGGCAAGAGTATTCTATCAAAAGTGTTTAAAGTGTTTTTTTTCTAGACGTTATCCTGGAATTTGGTTATTGTTGTTCACTTGGGATTTGGACTGCAGGGGGGATAGGGGGAGGAGTTTCCAGTGGTTTCTAGACATACAGTAATCCTAGTGGTTGCACCCATGAATAGAGAAAGCTGATTTGTATGGATTTTTTTCACTCTAGGGGGCTCCCGAAAGGAGCAATAAAAGAGGAGATTTGCGGGCTGCCCTGCAAAGAGTGAGTGGAACTGGAAGGCTTGTGGGACAAGTGCAGAGGTGCAAGGAGACGGGTGGGGGACATTGATGCCAGCTGAAAAGCATTGGGAATCTACAGGCAGAGAACACTACACCCTGCGCAGGTGCGCCGAGAGAAGGGGGGCATGGGGGAATGACGCTGATTCCCGGAGCGAACCAGGCACATGTGGTGGTTGGATGACATCTGACATCAAGGGGTGGGATGCCCATTTATCACAGGTGCTGGTTTTCTTTTAAGGGAGTATTTGAGTAGCAAAAAAAAAAAA
Organism: Neoceratodus forsteri; assembly: GCA_016271365.2. Classification (NCBI taxonomy): domain Eukaryota; kingdom Metazoa; phylum Chordata; order Ceratodontiformes; family Ceratodontidae; genus Neoceratodus; species Neoceratodus forsteri. Next base: position 106,688,869 of record CM057457.1, read on the forward strand.
AGCCAATATAAAACATGAGCAAAGATGAACTGGAGTATGGGGGTCAGCCTCCTGGGGGGGGAGTTTGCAAAAAAGGCAGGGCCAGACGACAGGAAGTAAATTTGGCATGTTGATAACAAGCTATACTTTTCAGTTTTCTTTACAGCTTTTGTGCAGGAATGATTAGGAAAAAGGATGGCACCAAAGAAGAATAAGCCATCAAGAGTGGAGGCGTATAAGGCAATTGTACAGTTAGCGGAGAAGGCCAACATGATGTGGCAGCTGGTGGAAGGGGATCAGCCAGGGAGGTTGGGGGAGAAGTGGAAAGCAGAGATGGGAAAAGGGGGCAATGGGAAAAGACCGACAGGGAGAACACGTAGTCCAAAAAGGCCACAATGGCAGCCGGCGTTGGTGGTCCCTCCCATATCGGTCAGCCCAGTACCACCACCTCCTTGTGTCCTGGAGCCATTAGTACCTCCCCCGGAACCAGTAGGAGTGCTCCCAGAGGAACCTAGGATGGAGCCCCAGGTCACAGTTGCCCTGTTGCCCCGATGCCCCAGACAGCACTACCACCACAAGAAAATGGGCCAATGCAGCTCAGTGACAGCAGGCCTCATGGAGCGGACAGGACAACAGGTAGTGTATCAGGTTCCATAGGTGAGACTATCAAATTAATAGTATATTGGTCAAATTAAGCAGCTCTTGGGGTAGGGGGGCTAGGGCAGATGGAGACTGTGTTAGCAGAGATTAGATCAGATAAGGAATCCACCGAGGGAGTAAAAAAGGGAACGGAGGGCACAGGAAAAGGTACAAGGGAAATAGGATCCCTGGGCATGAGGATAGGGTAACATGTGCCTTTGGCCACAAAGGAAAAAATATGGAAGGGGAAGTATGTGGACATATTTGCTGTGGTAAGTAGGGAAGAGGCTGGCAAGTATGAGGAGTCAGAGAGTATAGGGAAGAGTGAGATGGCAGCTGCCTTAAGTGTTATTGGGTAAGAAAGAGGAAGACAAATTTACAAAAGGTAAGACATAGGATAGGTGGTTTGTGGGTTTTGCCACATATTCTGCCATAGTGATGGAAAAGAAGTCAGAGCTGGGTATCCCACTGATCACATATTCCCTGATCATACGGTGGGCAAAATCGAAGGGTGGGTTGGGGTGGATATACTATGATGAATTTTTTCGCCAAAGGATGACCACATATGGGGACGTATGATGGGACACAAAACAGCTTGATTTATGGATGGACTATGTTACCGACCAATCCACCCCGGAGGGAGAAATGGGAAAGAAGGGGGAGATGCTTCATAAATGTTTCTGGGGGTACAATAGAACATTTTGTTCATGGCCCCAGTGTCAATTCAGACATGCATGCTCAAGATGTGGGGGTTGCCATCTGGCGACAAGATGCAGGACCTTGTGGTCCCAGGGGACAGAAGCGGGAGGCACACAAGGGACATACCACCAGACCTTTTGTGAGGGGCAGGTTTATAGGTAGCAGGCATGGAACAGAGGGATGAGAGGTGGGGGGTACAGGAGTAGGGGAGCCCATTCTTACTGAAGAAAGTGGAGGAAGAGAAATGCCTGGGGAGGGTGGCAAGGGGTGGGGAGCGGAGAACAGGGTGGGAAGGGAACAATTTTAGGATGCCATAACCCCCATTAACAGAGAGGCCTGGGAGAAGTGGCTCACAGAGTACCTGGACAAAGAAGTAGTGGAAACCATAAAGAAGGGTTTTAGATCAGGTTTTTCCTTACAGTGCTAAGTACTAAGACAAGCGAAGGAGGCGAATAACTTTGCACCAGTCAGGGGAAACGAAGACATTTTGAGACAGAAGATAGAAAAGGAGAGGGCAGCAGGGAGAGTGGAAGGCCCTTATCCTTTTCCCCTGATAGACAACTTTAGGATCTCCCCTTGGATTTGGTCCCTAAGAAACAGGAGGGGGAATACACAGTGATCCACCACCTGTCGTTTCTGGAGGGAGATTCTGTTAACTATTTTATATGGGAAGAGCACAGCTGGGTGACTTATGCCACAGTGGAAAAGGCAGTGCAGATCATCCGCGCGACCCCTGATGCATGGTTAGCGAAGACAGACATTGAGTCGTCTTTCCATTTGCTCCCTGTTAGAAAGGAGGATTGGGACTTGTTGGAGTTTAAAACAGGAGACCAGTATTATTTTGATAAGGCAATGCCTATTGGTTGTTCTATAGCCTGTGCTACATTTGAAACATTCAGCACCTGCCTGCAGTGGATCTTCCAGAAAAAACACGGGTACAGGACTGTTATACATTACTTGGATGATTCCCTGTTGATATGTATTGGACGCTCTGAGACAGAAAATATGCTAGCTACTTTTCAAAAATTATGTGGTGAGCTCGGCATCCCACTGGCACCAGAAAAAAAAATGAAGGCCCTAGCAAGGTGCTGGAGTTTTTAGAAATTGAGGTGGATGCACTGGGGGAAGTATTTAGGTTGCCAGACAAAAAAGTTCTGAAGCTGAGTGTTTCAACAACACACGAGCAGGAGGCGAGTACAATTAAGGCAGGTACAGCAAGTACTGGGGCATTTGAATTTTGCCTGCCGGGCAATTGGGGCAGGGAGGACATTCACAAGGCATCTAGCAAGAGCAACAGCAGTGGTGACAAGGCCACACCACTGGGTGGATATAACACAGGGGGTAAAAGATGACTTCAAGGTATGGGAGGAATTTCTAAGTAGCTACAATGGCTTATCCTTTTGGCAGGAAGAGTGGGTCTATAACACTGATTTAGATTTATATACGGACGCGACGGGGGGAAGGGGATGGAGGGGTACTTGAGAGGAAAATGGTTTGCAGAACCATGGCCAGCTGACTAGATAAGAGATGGCAGGGTGAAGGACATCACACTGTTGGAAATAATGCCAATTTGGGCCTGCACCCTGGTATGGGGGGAGGAATTGCAGAATCAGAAGGTTATATTCCGGTGTGATAATAGGCAGTGGTGGATGTCCTGAATAACAGGGGAGGCAGGTCAGCACCAGTAATGCAGGTTTTGAGGCAGTTAGTGTTAAGAGGGTTACAGTTGAATATGTCATTCAGGGCTAAACATATGGATGGGGTGAGGAATATCCTAGCTGACAGCCTTTCCCGTCTGCAGCTGGACAATTTCCAGGCACTGGTACCAACAGCAGAGGAACAGAAAATACCTATTCCAGTGAACATGTGGGACATTGGCAGGAGGGAGCTGAAATGCTGCTTCACAACTCATGGGCACCACTGAACTTGAAAGCCTATGAAGGGGCATGGCGGGCGTTGCAAGCTTTCAGGGCATTGCACCACATAGAAATTAGTGGTCCAGTTATGGAGGAGCAGCTAGGAAAGTTTACAGTAGATCAATGGCAAAAGGGGGTGGCATACATCACAATAGGGGTATACCTAGTGGGGATCAGTGTAGTATGTAGCCTGAAGAGATGACAGGATCCCATGAAATCAATGTTGATATGGAGGATGATGCAAGGGTGGAGCAGGTTGAAACAAAGGGACAGGGACAGACGGCAACCAATAGCAGAGCATTGGTTAGCCAGATTACAGGGCATATTGCCAAAAATTTGTAAATCCAAGGATGAAGCACAGCTATTCTTTACAATTTATGTGGTAATGTTAGCAGGGGCATTGAAAGTGAGTGAGGCAGTGGTCATGGCAAAAAGGACGAAGATGGGGGGTTGGAATGGGGAGATATAGTCTGGGGTCAGGAAACAATGCAACTCATAATCAGGAGGTCCAAAACAGATCAGGTGGGAAAAGGGTGTGTTATAAGCATAAAACCTCACATCGATGGGTCCTTGTCTCCAGTAAAGGCTCTGTGGGCTTATGCCACAGAGCGATACAAAAAAGAAGGGAGATTATTTGTACACAAGGTTGGGAGGAAGGTTACCAGTTATCAGGTAACAGCCATACTTTAGAAAGGCATAGGATAGGAGCCGCATCAAAATGGGCGGCAGAAGGAGAGTCAGTGAAAATATGTTGGAAATGGGATGCTGGGGATGTGCCAGTTACAAGAGATACATTTGTGCTTTTAAGGTTTAAAGACTAACATGCCATCTATGTTTATTTTGCAGAAACAGATCAAACAAGGGGAAGGGGCATATTGGGTGTGAGGTGTGTGTGTGTGTGTGTGTGTGTGTGTGTGTGTGTGAGGGGGGCCAGGGAAGTAAAAACAGAGATGGGGAAAAAGAGGGACCAGGTCACAAAGGTTAAGGTATTAAAAAATTGTTTTGTCTAATTCAATAGGTAGAGGGAAGATCACAGAGGTATGGATCTGCGGGCATTCCTACATTTACTGAGCGGAAAAGAAGGCCAGGGGAAAGCAGCTCTACCAGGATGTCAGACACTGTAGGTTGATATGGTGTGGCATCCGCGGGATGAAATGGGCACAATTACTTCCGACGCTGATAGAGGTGAAGCAACGGAGACCCATACCAGATTTAATTATTATACACCTGGGAGGGAATGACATAAGGAAAAAAACTTGGGTGGACACTTATCTAAGTATCAAAAGGGATCTGGAGAAGGTAAAACAATGGTGGCCGGATGTGAGCTTGGTGTGGTCTGATATGATACCATGGAGAGTATGGAGACATGCACGAAGACAGATAGTGGTAGACAGAGCCAGGAGAAAGAAGACCAGGAGGGTGGGCACTCTGGTAAGAAACATGGGAGGGCATGTAATACTGAAGGGGGTGGAAGAGTGGGTAGAAGATTTTTGCAGATCCGATGGAGTACATCTATTGGACTTCACCATAGATATGTTCAACAGAGATGATGGGGTTTATAGAGGCCTGGAGGAGACAAAAAGCAAATAAATGGGAGGGGCAAAGAAGGGTATGGCTAGTCATCCAACGCAAGCTGGAGACAGGCTATGGGGAAAATGGGGGAGGGAGGGAGAGGAAAGAAAAGGAAAAGGAGGAGAAGGAGAAGCAACAGAAGGAGAAGAAAGTGATCACCGTTACCTATAAGAAAAGAGAAGAAGAAGACAGCTCCCTGGTTTTAACCTGGGGAGGCAAGAAGAAGCTGAAGAAGAGGAGGATTTTACTGATATTGATATGTAATACAATATAATCAAAGAGGTGTAATAAGACAATAGTAAAGATGGTGATGGTAATTTAAACCAAATGTAAATATGGATTATAATAAAATGATTGCTGATCTGAGCACAACAACACACAGGTGGTCTGTATTTTTGTGGGAGAAAGGGGTGAATCCGGGACAATGCTGCCAGAAATTCTATTGTGAAATGTAACAATTACAGAGCACATATTGCTGCTTCATCTGATGAGCTGAGCTGAGCTGCTTGAAGTCCTGTTTTTCTTTCTTGGTGAGTATTTTGCCCCCGCCTCTTATTCTTTACCACATAGACTCAGTGGAACTGCTCATCCCCTGATATCCTCTTTGAACTTTACAGTGATTAATTCCCCTTAAATCTGTTACTTCCTCCTTTCCCTATCAGACCTGTCCAACTGGAGTAGCCAGAATTTCTCCTTCTTGGTGTATCAGCCATTTTCTTCCCCTGTTGCATCTTTCTGAGTACCTGTAAGTCCTAGACTTATAGTTTCACCCAGCTCTCTGGATAGTCAGTTTACTGAATGTCATTCTTAATTATACGACAGGTATCTGTACTCAGCCAATCAGCATTCAGAACTCTGGTCAGTTATTTCCCCACAAACTTCAAAACAATGGCTCAGAGTAGTATATTCACCTAAAACCCCACCCACCGTGGTTTAATCACCCCCCACAGTAGTTTAATCACCCCTGACACACATCAAAAAACACAAGCAGTAGAAAATGCTGTTGCACCAGCAGTTTTCCCCGACAGTAAAATACTTGTTTTGCAACACACTCCAACTCTATGTATATTAATAACATTCAGTGAGCTTGGGTATACTACAAAGGCTTGGCTTCTGTGTTGATTAAATGCCACGCGCTAATCCCCACAGAAGCTGGTTATTGATTCGTGATACTCCAACTCACTGAATGTTATCACTTAAATAACCTGTATTCATGTTGGAATTCTTAACATTCTTTTCTTTTTTTGCTCCAAGAGTGGAAGGGGCTGCTATTCTTGTGCTACCTAGATCAGCTTTCCATTTCTTGGTGAAACCATATACCTAAGTCCTGCAACTGGAGTCAGGTTACCACCTGCACCAGTTGTCTGTCCACCCCGTATCATTTATTTTCAATCCCAAAACTAGAGATGCAGTGAAGTTTAATACATGGGTGAAGTTGGCATAAATTCACCAAAATTCGCACGTTGTGAATTTCAAAAATTTTCTGGTGGCTGTACCAAATTTATCACACAAATGTATAAAAATAAAACCTCAAACTGCAGTAGAAAACCTTCTACCTCAACTGTGCTGTAATACAGCTACCCTTCCACAGCACACAAACTTTGTAGTAATACAGCCCTCCCAACTCCTGCTGGTACCCTCCTCCCTCTTCCTGCTTGCCCTGGTGAATTTCAACTAAAAGTCAGACAAGCAATGGGGGACTGAATAAGGGCTGATTTTGTCCTGCTCCACAAGGGGAGAAGTAGGAAGTAGCCAGGAAATTACAGGCCAGTCAGCCTGACTTTGGTAGTTGGTAATGTAAAGGAATTACTCCTAAAGGAAAAAATCGGAGAATACCTCAAGGCCAGTGGATTGCAGGACCAGAGACAGCATGGGTTCACAGGGGGGAGGTCATGCCAGATCAGCATGATAGAGTTCTTCAACAGGGTAACCAGAGAGTGGACCGGAGTGGGACAGTGGATGAGACCCATCTAGATTTTAGCAAGACCTTCAACACCATCCTGCATAAAAGGCCGGTAATGAAACTGAACAGCATGGGGGTGGGACCTAAAATTGTCAAATGGGTAGAAAACTGGCTTAGGGATACAAGCCAAACAGTGGTGGTAAATGGTGTACACACACCAGGGAGGGGAGGGTGACTAGAGGGGTACCAGGGCCCTGTATATTTCAATATCTGTGTTAGTGACATGGTGGAGTTACTAGGAGGTAGGTATGCCTGCTTGCAGATGACACAAAGATCTGCAACAGGGTGTACAGAAGGGGAAGGGGATGGAAAGGATGAGAGAGGACCTAGAAAAATTAGAAAAGTGGTCAAGAAGGTGGCAGCTGTAATTCAACTCAAAGAAGTGCAAGGTTATGCACTTGGCACACAAGAACCTGGGGGCAGAGTACACACTTGGGGGAGAGGTACTAGAGGTCACAAGACAAGAGGGAGATCTGGGGATTATCATTACCAATGACTGAAAGGTGGCAAAGCAGTGTAGGAATGCACTGGGAAAGGCAAACTAAGTGCTTGGATGCATAGGGAGGGGTGTCATCAGCAGAAGGATGGGGGTAAAACTTCCCCTGTGTGCTTCACTTGTGAGGCCACACCTTGAGTACTGTCTGCAGTTCTGGAGGCCCCATCTTTGTAAGGACAGGGACAGGCTGGAGACAGTGCAGGGGAGAGAAAACAAAATGGTGCAGGGCCTGCATTAGAAGATGTATGAGGAGAGGCTTAGGGAATTAAACTTGTGCTGCCTGGAGGACAAGAGGAGATGGGGGGGGTATATGATAGAGACATTTAAATATCTCAAGGGAATAAACAGGGTCCAGGAGAGGATTTCCCAGAGAAAAGGATGTTCCAAGACTGGGGCTCACAATAAGAAGTTGGAGGGGTGGGGTAGGGTCTGGGGTAACATGAGGAAGTTCTTCACAGAAAGGGTGATGGATGACTGGAACGGCCTCCAAGCGGAAGTGGTGGGAGCAAATACGGTCAAAGGTTTTAAGTATGCATGGGATAAGCACATGAGTATCTTCGATTATGGAGGGGAGTGGGCAGCAGCTCCTCAGTAGTGGCTTGGGTAACACTATTAGGGGGATGTCTCTGGCAGACTAGGAGGGCCAAGCGGTCCTTATCTGCTGATAGAATCTATGAATATGAATGTATGACAAAGTCAGCAGAATAAGGCCATTAGGTCTATCTTGACTGCCCTCAGCATAAGCTACTATCTCTGCCCCTCCTCAATCCACCCTTCCCCTCTGTTGGCCCTTATTTTCCCATTGACACTTTTCCAGCCTCTCTTGAAGCTGTTAACCAGTTTTGATGCAATTACCTCCTCTGGAAGTACACTCCAGCCTGCCATTACTCTCTTACTGAAGAAATGCTTCCTAGCCTCTGTTCTAACCCCCGCCCAAACATCCTTCTCCTCCTCTGATGCAGATACCTGGACCCCTCTAAGGATGTACTCAGTACTCAGGTTCTTTGCTCCAATGTGCATAACTTTGCATTGAAGCGAAGTTGCCAAATTCCAGATCATCTCTAGTTTTGTCAGATCCCCCTTTAGGTATTGTGTCCCTTCCGCTGTGTCCACCCTCCCACAGAGCCTGGCATCATCTGTGACTAAAGAGATTTTGCCACTAATGCCATCTTGAATATCATTGATGTAGACATTGAAAAACATGGTCTGAGCACAAAGCTCAGTGGGGCACCACTGGTGACCTCCCTGGTACTGAAGAGCTTTTCTCCCACCATCAGACTCTAGGTCCTGTCCCTCAGCCAGATTTCTACCCATCTGGTCAACTTCTCAACAGATGCTAGATTTGCCAATTTCCTGATCCACCTCTTGTGTGGTACAGAGTCAAATGCCTTGCTGAAGTCCAAGTAAAGTATATTCATCACTTGACCCCTGTCCACTGTTTTAGTAATCCAGTCAAAGAAAGCAATCAGGTTTGTTTGACACAATCTCCCTCCCATAAACCCATGTTGCCTCTCATCCTGGAGACCCCTCTCCTCCATAAACTGTGCCAGCATAGAAACATAGACTTTGATGGCAGATAAGGACCGCTTGGCCCACTTGGTCTGCCCATTTCCCTATCTACTGGATAAGCAGCAGATCCTAGTTAGCCAACATCCTATTTCTTCTTACCCCCCACACAAGAATTGCCTTATGTCTGTCCCATACATTCTTGAAGTCCCCCACTGTTTTAGACCCCACAACCTCCTCAGGAAGGCAGTTCCATGCATCCATCACCCTCTCTGTGAAAAAATACTTCCTCACATTACCCCTGAGCTGTCCCCCCTCTATCTTCAAATTGTATCCCCTTGTTCTTGCACATCTCTTTTTCTGAAAGATGCTACCCTCTTGGACTTTGTTGATTCCCTTGAGGTACTTAAAAGTTTCTATCATGTCCCCCCTCTTTCTTCTTTCCTCAAGGGTATACATATTAAGCTCCTTTAGTCTCTCCTCATGTGGCTTCTGTTGTAGACTCTGCACAATTTTAGTTGCCCTCCCCTGGACTGTCTCCATCCTGTCTATGTCCTTGGAAAGATGGGGTCTCCAAAACTGGACACAGTACTCCAGATGGGATCTCACCAACTGTCTGTACAGAGGGATAACAACTTCCTGTTTTCTACTGGTGATGCCTGTCCTGATACATCCCAGTATCCCCCCAGCCATCCCTACTGCCTTCTCACATTGCTTGCTAACCTTTAGGTCATCTGATATGATTACCCCCAGGTCCCTTTCCATTTTTGTTTTTGTTACTACACCCCCTCCCATTCTGTACCCCTTCCCTGGATTTTTGTTTCCCAGGTACATTACGTTGACTTCTTTTCATTGAATCCAAGCTGCCATACTTCTGACCATTCCTCCCATCTTGCCAAGTCTCTTTTCAACCTTTCCACCCCCCTTGTGTATCAACCCTGTTGCAGATCTTTGTGTTGTCTGCAAAGAGGTATACTTTTCCTTCCAGTCCCTCTACAATGTCACCTATAAAGACATTAAAAAGGACCAGACACAGTATTGAACCCTGTGGTACCCCACTAGTAACCCCCCTTTCTTCAGAGTGGACTCCGTTTACTATTACCTTCTGTGTCCTCTTGTCCAGCCAATGTTTTACCCAGGCTACCACCATGGGACTCACTCCCAGGCTGTCTAATTTGTTTATTAATCTTTTGTGTTGGACTGTATCAATGCCTTGCTATAGTCTAGGTAGGCCACGTCCACAGCCCCTCCCTAGTCTACTACTTTGGTTACCCAGTCTAAGAAACCAATTATATTCATCTGACATGACCTTCCCACTGTGAATCCATGCTGCCTTTCCATAAATATGGTCTATATGAGCTTACACATGATTTAGGTTAGACTGACAGGTCTGTAGTTCCCTGGGTCATCCTTAGAACCACTCTTATGGAGCGGCATTATATGTGCTTTTCTCTAGTCCTGCAGTATCACACCCAATTCCAGTGAACTATTGAACAGGTCAGCTAAGGGATATGCAAACTCGATGACCAGCTCCCTCAGCACCCTTGAGTGTGTCATCTGGGCCTGGGGGTTTATCTACCCTCAAAAGATAGCAACCCTGTCCTCAACCTATCCACCCTTATCAAAACATCTCTTGCTATTGTCCCTGTATCACATTCCCTCTAGAGGCACTAATCCATCTCTCTCTGGTAAAGATGGAACAGAAGTACTTATTTAGTACCTATGCTTTGCCCCATTCTTCTTCACCCACCCATTCCCTTTCCTGGGCCTAACAATCCAGTCTTTCTTATATAGTGAAAAGGGCATTTTTCCTCATTTTTAATTCATCAGCAAGCTGCAGTTCTTTCTAAACTTTAGCCCACTGGACTACCTTACCTGTTTTTTAGCAATTTTAAGGTAATCCTCCCTATCTTCCTTCCTCTGGCTCCTCTTCAATTTCTTGAAGGCTGACCACTTTTTCCTTTCTGCCTGGGCAACCCCACTACTAAGCCAGCTGGGTGCTTTAGCCCTCAAGTTCTTCCATTTAAACCTATCACACACTCCTGTTAGGAAACCATTATTCTCTCTATGATGATGGTCCACTTTTGTTCCACCCCCATATCAACCTGGATGGTAGCCAGATGACTCCGTAGCAGCTTGCTCATCATTCTGAAATTCACCTTTCTAAAATCTCAGATTTTAATCTTAGTGGGGACCTTTTCTTTCCCCATATCCATCCTGAACCACATCGTGCAATGGTCACTCCCACCAAGGGGTTCCTCAACCTTTATATCCTGGACATGGTTCCTGTTCATCAGGACCAGATCAAGGAATGCCCCTTTCTGGTGGGTTCTGTGATGCCCTGAAACAGGAGCACATTTGAAGCACATCTACAATCACCTGACTCCTAGTTCAGGTCATGGCTGGTACACTGCAATCTAACTTGGGCAGGTTGAAGTCTTCCACTATTACCAAATCTCTCTTCCCAGCAGCAGTCAAAAGCTGCAAGTTCAAGTCCCTGTCTCTATCCTCGTCCTGGTTGGGTGGTCTATAAAATATCCCCAACCTCACCTTCCTCTCTGTATTACATAATAACTGCATCGATACTGCTTCAGTCCTCCCCCTTTTCCAACTCTTCCCTCAAACAAGTTATAACCTCCCTGATGTAAACTGCCACCCTGCCTACTTTTCCTACCTCTCTATCCCTCCTGCATAATTTATACCCAGGGATCAAGACAGCCCAGTCATGGTTAGATGTGGCCCATGTCCCTGTGTCAGCTTTAATATCCACTCCCCTCTCCGCTATCAATGCCTGCAGGTCATCCATCTTGTTTCTTAGAATTTGTGCATTGAGGGACACCATCTTCCACCAAGAGTCTGAGCCCTCTTTCCTTTCTTCCATTCTGACATTCTTATTTCTCCCCATTACCTGTGATGCTAGCCTCTTTGCTCTCCTACCACCTCCACCTTCATTTCCATCCCTACTGTCACAGGTGGGAGATCTTCTGTCCTCCTCCCCCTGAAGGCTCAGGGCCCAGAGTCCCATTCCCTCACTAGTTTGAATTGGGTTTTTGGTCAATCTAACCCCACACAGCTTGTCCCAGAGGACCCTTGACCCCCCACTACTGAGGTGCAGTCTGTCTGTTGCAAACAATGTTTTATTTAACCATGTCTCCCCAGTCCCCAATACAGTCAAACCCTTCCTTCTTGCACCACTCCCTCAACCAGTCACTAAAATCCTGCACTCTTTTCTTTATGGCTGTGCTAGCTCTCAGAACTGGTAACACCTACAACAATGCTAGTAATTTGACAGCCTCTCTATAGGTCTTCCATACCACCTTGAGTCTTTCCTGTACTACCTCATCTCCAGCTATGTTGCTGGTACCTAGAAGTATGACTACAATTGGTCACCAACAGCTTCACTTACCAACCCCCCAATGTTTGAAGACACACTCTCTGCTGTCATCTCTGGCATGCAAATGCAAATGAACTTTTTTACCCATGATTGGGCTCTTCCTCTTTCCCCAGTGATTACCCTTAATTATGTACTCCCTCTCAATTCCTGCCTTCCTCTTTTTCTTCAGGTTCTGGTGTATGAGCTACTCCCCTGCTTAACTGCTCTCCTTCTAGCTTGGTTACCAATCCAACCTTAAACTCCCCAATCCCTGCCTGACTGACAACAGCACAGCCTCTTGTTGATTTTCCATCTGTCTTCCCACCACCCTAACTCTCCTTTCCCTTCTGGCCACCAACTCACACAACCTCTCCTTTTCCCCTCCTCCTGTCACCATGATCCCTTCTTCCCCCCCCCTCCTTCATTCCTCTCCATGAACTCTCTTCCCCACCCACTGTGACTACTTTGCATTGTCCTGCCCCATATCCTTTCCTATTTTCTCAAACCTATTGTCGTAACCTGATCTCTTTCCCCACTACCTTTTACCTACTTCTCACTTACAGACAGTGGATGAAATCTATTCTTTAAGGGAACCTCTTTGAATGTTCTCTCTCCTGTTACATCTCCTGCAGTCCCACCCTTCCTCCTTACTACTTGCCATTCCACCTCCCTGGGTTCCTTCGCTCTTTGAGACAGTGGCACCCCTGGAACTTGGTTAATTCCATCCACCCTATTCCACTACCTACAGACCTCTCATTCTTAAGCATCATCCATCTTCCTCCCCCCTGCACTGCTTCTTCTACACTTCATGCTAGCCTCCCCTATTCCCATCTAAGCTGCTTTACGTCCACCACTAATTGCTCCTGGCTCCTGCACAAAGGACATCTCCCTTTTATCTAGATTGTCCCCAGGAATATTGAAGCCCCACAGCCACTACAGCACACCACACTATTCCAAATATCCTGACTCCTGTAAATGTTCCTATTCCCCTGTATGCTCCCAAACCATGGTCCATTTAACCAATAAACCACGACAGGGTGTGGGTTATGCTTGAATTTGCCCATGCCTGGTGTGGTTCAGTCACAAGGCTGCAGGCTGAGTGACTAAACCACACCAGCAGTGGGTAAATCACAGCATAACCCACACCCTGGAGTGGTTAATTATGATTATACAATGCCACCTTTATTTTTTGTGACAAACAATGAAAAAGGTTTTTTTTTTGGCATTTTAAATGATTTTAATTAAATGTATTGCTGCACACCAAAAAAATAGTCTTTGTCTGCTAGGGCTCCAGTCTTCCTGCACATGCGCAGTACTGTTGTTTTATTCCCAGCCCCGATACTTCCCTAATTCCAGAAAACCTTTCTCAGTGTGTCCAATGTTGTGAGCTCACTGTGTCCCAGCTCCTTTTTAGGGCTGCAGGTGGGTGGAGCTCTACAGACCTCTTGCTTTCAGAAAAGGACTTGAGAATGAACAACTTAATGAGGTGATAAAAGTTGCCTCTGCAGTCGCATCTCTGGATCACTGTAAGCTCATTTGCATTTTTTTTGCCTCATCATGACTATTTCTGCTCTCTCCTCACCCAGCCTCTGCTGATGCCCAGCCCGGTTACATCAAAAAGCAAGAAGTTTTCCTGAGAGCTTGGAGGAAAGTAGAGATATTCTACAAAAACAGCAGCATCTTTTTTGATAAATCCTCATCCCACCCACCCTCCACTATGGTGCATGGCCAGTCATTTCCTTCTACTATAAGGGATGCTTAATAGCAAATGTAAAAGACTTAGCCATTGTTTGCCTATATCTGCTTTTGGTGTTTTGTTTTTTCCCCTTCAGCTCATTTGTTTTGCCGGTTGAATTGATTTGCCACTAAGGGAATACAGCTAAAAGTTAAAATTAGCCTACCTCCACCTTCCACAGCTGAACATGTAGGAGGCAAGCAATCCTCGCTCTGGCAATCATATCACTTCTCTTTTATTATAAGTCAAAAAGAACAGCGATAAGATATAAAATGAGTCTATGCACAGCTGCTGCCCCAGTCTTGCTGATCCCTGACTAACTGACCCAGTGTGACCTTTGCATTCCCATCGGATTCCCTCGTCTGCTCCAGCAGCTCCAGGCAGCCTCTGTCCTCCCAATTCCAACACTACTTGCCAGTGTCTACTTTTATCTGGGCACATCTGCCGATGCATTCTTATGCTATTATGTTCTTATGTTTGCCAGTGCTATTGATCCCACCCATTACCTACTTGCTAGCCTGCCCTCATTATCACACTGCCGCATCCAGTCGATTGTTTCCTCCACTAATAAATATCTTCTTAAGATATTTACAAAAGGAGGAAGCAAATAATCCTCACTTTGGCAATCTTATCACTTCTCTTTTGTCATAAGTAAAAAAGAGCAGTGTTAAGATATAAAATGGATCTATGCACAGCTGCTGAACGTCTTGGATAGCCTTCCCTCATGAATTGAGTACAAACAGCTCTCACTACTACCATTTTGGTGACAGCTGTCCCTGTTTTTGCAGTAAAGTTCTGCTGAATAAGTAAAGCATTTTTTTTCTTATATGCAATGAAATTCGTGTTCCCAAACTGTTTTCCTAAAACCTGAGCCTGTCCTTTTCCTGTCACCATTTGTGAAATATTAGGGATCCATAAGGCTATTTTGTGCAGTCGTGTGTAAAAATAAATGAATGAATAAATAAATAAATAAATAAATAAATAAATAGTGCACTTTCTCAACCCAGTGTTGAAATGCCTTCTGGGATTTTCAAGTATCATGATCTACACTACATCATTGCAGTGACATCCACAGCTAGCCGGCTTATTTCTGGCTGGTGAAGTTAAAAAAAAAAAAAACTTAAAAAAGCCAGGTCTGATGCAGAGATCACAGTTTTACTGGGGCTGCTATTATGAACTCTTCCACCATTCTATAACCTTTTTAACCACTCAGTGCTGCATCAATGTTTTAGTATGTATTACTTGCTAATCTCCTCTCTATCCTCTCTGTCTCCACTCTCTAACCTATCTCCTCTCAATGTATCTCCTGTTTTTCCACACTCCAAACTTTTTACTTGTTTTCACTCAGGACCATTACTTGCATTTTTGCTTTTATCATTACTGTACTGCTGTCATGTGCTGTGTCACATGTATATTATTCTTTTGTCAAAGTATCTGTATCAAATCTCTTAACACTGTTGTTTCTTTCACTTTGATTGTAAGATTATCCATATGCTGTGACACATGTGTATTGTTTTATCTGTAAACTGTCCTCTCCCGGGTCGTGCCTGAAAATAGGCATTGTTTTTGCCTAGTGCACTCACCCGGTTACCAAAAGCAAAATAAATAAAATAGTCACCGCAGTTCACAACTGGGAGCTTACAGTGAAAAGAATGTATTTGGCAAGCATGCATATGATAGGGAAAAGGTCAACGTATTATACAAAGCAATGAACAAAAACAATAGAAAAGCAATTAAGTAGGGGTAAAAAAATATCCCTGTTAGAACAAATCACTAAGTAAGACTATGCATTGAATAGACAAATACAACGTAGAAACAAGAGGGATCAAATGAAGTGGAATCATGGGGAAAAAAGTAAACTTATGATAATGCAGAATACAGCATTAAAAAATAGAAAGAAAGGAATCAAATCACAAAACAGGCACAGGCTGTAACATTTTTTCAAGGAACTGAACAGCCAACATTTTTTTTAATGAGAGGGTAGGCTAATTCAAAAACCCTTTGTCTTTGAGAAGTGTAAAATGTTATACTGTACCTTTAATTTTTTAACCCAGTATTGTTTTAAAGTCTTTTCTTCTGACATTTGCAGTGAAATATGCTACAGGAATCATATCTTTAAATTATGAGGTGCCATTTTATTTCTGTACCCCCATTATACTTTTGAAATATAGACATTTAAAAAAGTCTTCCGCAATGTGCTGGATAAATGTTGGATCCCTTTTACAGTTTATATATATTATAGGGGAACATAATGGAAGATTGATATAACAGTAGTTAAATACACTAAACGGATCATTCATTTCAAATGTAATTTGTAAGCTATAGCTATGAACAGTTCTTCTCCCATCCACTGTCCGCTACATTATAGTTCCAAAATTTGTGAACTGGCATCAGAATGTCTAATGCCCCTCCTGAATTTTGAGATGTTAATTTTGGGAGTTGTCCTGAATTTTATGTGCTGTAGAATGGTCTGTTCACCTTTCTTGGAAGCTGGAAGGCTTGTTATTTCAAAGCACATCTCTGGTTTGCATCCCCCCTCTCACTTTGTAATGAGTTCCTTTTTACAAGCTTCAATTTTGTATGTGTTCCCTCTCAATTCATTTAATTCCTTCTTCCACTCCTTACATGGCAGTTTCAAATGACATGCAATCAAAACACACATTTTCTTCTCACTGGCATGGATTATTTTTAAATTTATTTTTGGTGACCATGTAGACATCCTGGAATGCAAGAGCCATCTCATAGCCGCAATCTGGAATTAAAGAATTTTTTTCTTATTTAGGGCATCACAGACCGCACAAACCTGTGATAGGTAAAAATTCAGTAGTTCACATCCCAGCCAGCTGAGCCTACTGGTTAACTATGTGACCGTAAGCAAGTCTCTACACCCTCCTGCATGCTTAGTCCCTCACACTGCTGAAAAATTATGGAGAAGTAATGCCCCAACCACACTTGTAAAACAATGTATCGCATCTCAGTTGATCAAACTGTTGAAAACTATACATGTGGCTTCTAATTAGTGTTTCCTAAAATACATACTAGTTATGAACATTAGTGGTCAACTAAAACCCACACAAAATTGTAACTACTACTTGTGATTGGATACAGTTATAATGAACACTAGTAATAAAAAAAAAACAATATGCTCATAAAGGAGGAATGTTTTTATATAGTCCAAACATACCCTTGTAACTCTGAACACAAAATTTTAAAAATTTCAAGCATTAGTATCACCAGAATACTTAACGGGGCACAGTCCTTTGTGCGTGGGTGTGTTTGTTATGATCTCTGTTATCTGGGGAACTTGCACTACTGCTTCATAATGTAGACCGTTAGTATGGTTAGTGTCTGTAATGGGCAATTTGATTAACTGACAGCTGTGATGGATTTGAACATCAATCGTTAAATGACAGTGGGGCTGTCAGAAACATTGTTTGAAACTAAAAAATGATATCTCAGACTCATCCTGTTGAAAACTATCATGCAACACAGCACTCTCTCAACACACACACACACACACACACACACACACACACACACACACACACACAAGAACACCTGCTTACCAGACTGCAAGTCTGCAACATTCTCGAGCAAACAATGTGGATAGATTATAATTTTACTGTTTGCATTCTGCAAAGGGTATGTTTACTAATTTTTCCATTGACAGTCTACCTTGAAACCTCCCACACAGCCTGATTGCATGACTGCCAAAAGCAGCATTCCCCATAAGTTATTTTACATCAGGTATTTTTCCTGGTAGAATAACCCAATTAAGTTTTCTCAGGAATGCTGCAAACTGGCAGTCTGGTGAGAAGCCACTCCTAAATGTATGTGGAACCGAGGGGGAGAGGGAGGTGGTGTTGTGTTGCATGATAGCTTTTCAATGGGAGGGGTTTGAGATATCATTTTTAATTTTTTCAACAATTTTCCTGACAGTTGGATTGTCATTTAGTGACATGATTCGTTGCCTCGATATTCTAGTATGTGCTCCCTTTGTGTTCTGGTCACTTGCGACTGCATGTAGTGACAGTACCACTTGCTCACAATCAGAAGCACTTGAGTTGAGTCCCCCCTCACAGTACTATTAAACATCTAAGAAATAACTGCATAAAAGGACTGCAATTTTCTGTATTTGTTTTATTTTATTGCATGAAGTATATTGCAATTCAATGGGTGTTACTGTCCTAGGAGCTTTTGAAATAATGCAAATGGTGGCCACACCTAAGTCCTGCTGTTTTTTAGTGGGACTGTCTTTGTGGAAAATGCATCCATATGGTACCATGCGCTTACATGGCACATTCAGGCATAACATCAGTATGCAATCTTTTATCCGGGGGGGGGGTGACTCAGACAAAATGAGTGCAGTATTAGTTTACTTTTTATATGATTATGTGTCTAACAACATGAAAATATGCATAATTATAGGTCAATAAACTCAACTGGTCATCAGTTTGACTACCGTACCACCCTGAGAATGAAAGACTGCATAGTGACATTACATCTAAATATGTCAACTGTGCGTGGTGGCACACATCTGCTTTTTTTCCTTTTCTTTTTTGGTTAACACAATGTCAGACATTGCTACTAAAGAAATGTCAAAAATAAATCACTCATTTTTTTCTCCTAACACCAGTGACAAGGTTTTAACAAACTACATATGTACCAAAACAAAATTAACAAAATTACCACTTACAAGTAGCATAGATGTGCAAACAGAAAATCAAATGATAAAAAGTCATCCAAAAGCAAGAACTAAAATCGACTGATGAGCTGAAAATAGACTGTCAATGGAGGGACAAAGGCAGACATGCCTGAATAACAGAGGAGATTCGCTCCAGGAGCTAATATTTTGTTGTATATAGTGACCTTCCATCCTCACCTTCTCATATCAATCTTGAAACTCCCTCTCATGTTCTTTTTTTTTTGCTGTTGTTCACCTGTTTAGATGTGAACTGGCATCAGAATGTGTAATACAGCTCCTGAATTTTGAGGAGTCGTCCTGAATTTTATGTGCTGTAATGTGGTCTGTTCATCTTTCTTGGTAGCTGAAAAACCTGCAGTTTCACAGCATATCTCTTTCATTTGCTTTCTCTCTTCTTGCTTTGTAACAAGTTCCTTTTTACAAGCCTAAATTTTGCATGTGCACCCTCTCCATTGATTTATTTCCTTCTTCCACTCCTTGCATGGCATGTAATCAAAATGCATATTTTGTTTTCATTAGAGTGATTTCTTTTTAAATTTATTTTCAGTGACCATGAAGACTTACTGGAATGCTAAGGCCATCTCATAGCAGTAATCTGGAATTACAATTTTATTTTCTTATTATTTAGGGCATCATAGACCACACACACACCTGTGAGAGGTAAGAATTATACAGTTCATGTCCCAGCCAGCTGAGCCTACTGGTTCACTATATGACCCTGAGCAAGTCTCTAAATCCTCCTGTGAGCTTAGTCCCTCATGGTGCTGAAAAACTGTGGAAAAGTAAAGCCCCAACCACACTTGTAAAACAATGTATTGCATCTCAGTTGAGCTAACCTTTGTAAACTATACATGCAACTTCTAATTAGTGTTTCTTAAAATACATACTAGTTACGAACATTAGTGGTCAAGGGGAGAGGGAGGTGATGTTGTGTTGCACAATAGTGTTTCAATGGGATGGGTTTGAGATATCATTTTTGATTTTTCAACTATTTTCCTGACAGTCAGATTAACATTTAGTGACAGATGATCAAATCCATCACAGTTGTCAGTTAATCAAATTGCCCATAAAGTAAAAAGTAACAGCCACCCAACCTCCTCCCCAGCTCAAATCCAATTAAATATAACCCACAGTCCCCCCACCCTCTTTAATGAAGTGCCATACCATCCCACCCTTTTCTACCTCACCAGCTCCCACAATATGTTTAATATTGGAAGAAATATCCCTCAATAGGCAACTGGCAGAGCCTGCCCTTCTGTAATTTATTTTAATTTATTTATTGTTTCTTCCCCACCACCTCACCTTCCCTTTTAGCACCCACCACCCCATTCCCCCCAGAAATGTAACAGTGGCACTGGGGGGTGCCCAGTCCCCCAGTGCAGAGATCCTCATTTTTTATCCTTTAAGAAAACAAAGTCCATTGACATCTTTTGTGGCCATTGCATTCCAGCCCACACAACCCTCCCACTCAGAACTCACCCACCCCCGCACCCCCCCATAGCAAGGCTATGTTGAAACTTTGCTGTACAGATATTGCAAAATAACAAATTTATGAGCCTACATTACATTTTCCTAACACAGGCTCAGAACTTTGGTAATTTTTGATATTTTTACCCCATATTTCTCCCATGCAGCCCTATTGGCTCTTGCCAGATTTTGTTTGTCATAGGAGCCAGGACAAGCTTACGAAGTTGGTGCACAGCCCTCTTTGAATTATGGAGCACTGGCTCCATTTTTGCTCAGTCTGCACACGTGCAGCAGCCTGCTGAGTGGCAAGCAAGTGAGTACCAGTGTCTGGTACCAGTTTTTCTGCAGCTCAACTGGATGCTGAGTTTTTTTTTTTTTTTATGATTTTAATTTTTTCCTAATGGGTTTGGAAATTGCGGAGCATGGGAGTCCTATACTTAGACTAGGGAGCTAGCAGCACCACTATGGAGGTTGGAGGGAGTGAGTGTTACTGGAGCGAGCATTAACTGCAATGGAGGCTGGAGGGAGGGAGTGAGTGTCAGAGGAGCTACTCATCACCAGAACTGAGGCAGGAGAGAGAGCAACTGTCATCTGTGAAAGTATTGTTAATTTTATGCTTTTCTTTCATCGAGTTGTTTCAGGAGGTCAGTGTCTATTACTTCAAAAGAGCAGTCCATGTTTGAATTTCTCTCTTTACTGTCATGGTTTAGAGGCAAGCCAATATAGCTTTTTTTCAGCTGTGATATTTCAAGGGTCAGAGTGATTTTAAAAAGGGGCTATTGCAGATGTAGCTGACTGGCACCTTTTGCATTGGTAAAGCTATGATTTACAATGCCTGAAAGATACCAGTCAGCCAATAAGATTTTAGGATTGCTGTGCCCATTGTATAATCATCCTCACACTATGATGTTTCTAGTTCCCTCCATTTTGTTAATCATTATGTCCCTTATACACTTGCCCTATAAAGGTTGTTGCTTCTATTCTAAATTTTGGGTTTGCCTTATACCTCTCTCTTCTGTAAACTTACCCTTTATATAAATGATTGTCCAAAAATGTTTACAATACACTCTAACAAATTAAAAGAACAACATTTCAGTATTGATACTGTAAGTCACATCCATCAGATTAGCAACCCTTATAATAATAATGATGTGAAGTATTTTAAATTACAATACAGATTACCCACCCTTTTTTGTATACCACTTTACAACCTTAAACCATAAGTCCACATTTATACTTATTTTTTGGATGTCTTGATGCTGGGTTCTGTCTCTTCACAGGAAGTTACATGTGGTTGCAATATACAAATAGACATAGCATCTAGTGTTTTATACTTGGGGTTCAGCATCTCCTGCAGACTGCTGCCCCACAATGTTGCTCCAAGTATGATGCCCTTAAGCTTGGCCCTCTAGCTTGAGGCCTGCAGCAGTTGACCTCTAGGCCAAAGTCAATAAATACTCCAAAATTACACTCCCCTTCTTCCAAATGGCTCCTAACTGGAGCCCTGCTCACATTGCTCACATAAGTTCGATATACACTTCCTCCCACCGATGCACCAAATGCAGTCCCCTGCCTCTGCCCACCTGACCCAAGTCCCACCACCAGGTCTGTTAGTGATAACATCCTCCACACACACACACACACACACACACACACACACACACACACACCCCACACACACACACACACACACTCTGGCACCTACCACCATCCCCCCTCCCCCATCACCCAGGAGAAAATTCAACCTGTAAGAAAGAAAACAATTCCCCAGTGCAGAGCATTTGCTCTGTTCAGTGTCCATCTCAGTAATGGTGCTGGCATACAAATTAATGGTGACATCTTTGCTTTCAGCCAGTCACATTTCACTAGGAGCAAACTACATCACCTATCATTCATGCAGGGGCCCATTACCAAGATGGGCACTGAACAGAGCAGATGCTCTGTATCAGGGCCCGTTTTCTTTTTTACAGGTTACATGTGTGGTGGGGGAGTTTTTATTACAGGTATATGATTAGGATTCAAAATAATATCCTTTCTGATTCTGAATGCTAATATTAAAGATTTAGCATTTTGGCAACTTCACCCCAAAATTCTACATATTGACTGAAATCAAAAATATTCATTTTTCAAAATGACATTCAAGAAACTCTACTCAGGAGTAGTGCAACCAGTGGTGGTGGGTGGTAGGGTGGAATGGGATGGAGCAGAGATTAGACAGAAAGCCTGTGACTGGTGAGTAGGAACAAGGAGAAAGGATTAGTGTTGCAAATGTGCAGGTAGGGGTAACCCCCCAATGCATATGGTCATTTTTTTATTAAAGAATATCCCATCTTTCATGCAGACTTCTCAGCAGTTTCACGCATACTTTCATAAAATAATGCAATAATACCCTCCTTTGCCAACCCAGGCCAAAGTCCCTGTTGCACACATGCAGCCCCTCCCTTACATACCATTATCCCATTTCAATTGAACCCTTTTATATTACTCCTACTTTTAATTATCTGGCGACATCTTACTTTCTTGTAAATATGGAATTTTTTTTTTAAATGACAATAGGATAATATTAGGGCCACAGACAAACTGCAAAATGTCAGGTGGTAGCATTAGTGTCAACAACGACCCCAACTTAGACACTAACTCTACATGTTTTGTATAAATAAGAATGCAGATGAAACCACTCAATGTGGTCCCCTGGACTGTGATTTGTCCCTATTAAGCACCCATCTTTATTGTCAGAAAGTGATGGCTTGCTATGGGGAAAAGAAATTAATCATGTTATAAGCTTCACAAAACACGTTTCTTTATGATGCCAGAATATCAGAACGTTATACTGTACTGTATAAATCTTTTATTGTAAGCATTTTTTAAGCTATAAGGTTCAACACAAATGTAGTGTACCAAACATAACTCAAAGAGCTCACCCCGAATAGCAAATAGCATCAGGTGCAGCCTGCAGTTCCACAGCCACCTTTTTTAAAGCAACTGGTGATTGCTGTGTCTTTAATTTTCCATACTTTGGTAACCATATAAATTGTATCCAGATGATTGACAGCTTTAGCAATTGCTGATAACTGTGAGGAGAACCCTCACGTCAAATATGCTGATGAACTTGGTGGACATACATACATATGAACATACGAAAATACCAGTGGATAAAGACCTCATGGTCTATCTAGTCTGCTCAGTTGTTCAGCTCACAGGTCATATTGTGCCCTCAAGCTGAGTTCCTGACTTCAGCCAACATCTTCCATCTTGTATTTTGCCTTTGACCATATCCCACCCACTTTTAAAACACCCCACTGATTTCAGAGAAATCACCTCCTCCAGCAGTGTGTCCCTTGCCACACCACCATCTCTGTGAAGTAGTGCCTCCTCATCCCTCTCTGGAACCTACCCCACTCCAGTTTCAGACTATGCCCTCTCATGATCCCCTCCCTCTTCAATCTAAAGATACCCTCAGTACTAACTCTGTTTATGCCCTTCAAGTACCTAAAGATTTCAATCATATTGCCTCTGTCCCTTCTATCCTCCAGGGAGTACATGTTACGCTCCCTCAACCTATCCTTATCAGAGAACAATAATGTTCCTTGAGGTTTCTGATTACATCCATATCCAGGGGTTGTATGAGACTGGCTGTGTTTGGCGGCAGAAACACTATTTTTCATATGGGGATACATTCCAATTATCCCAGATGGGTGTGCTGAGCAGTTGTCCAGAAGTAAGAGAACATGCCTAGATTTTATTTTGAGCTTGTGCTCCCATGCACTGAGCAAGTCCATAAAGATTCAACTAGTGATCCAGGCATTAGTGGAACTGTAGTAGGCTACTGGGTGGGTAGTTGAGTCCTCTGAGAGGTACATGAGGCATTTGCTTTTCCCAGTCAGCAACGACTTTCTTTGTCTGTGCCATCCATGTTAGCACAGCACTGGATCAACACCCTGTCCTTTACTTTTCCACCCCCAAGAAGATCAGTCTCTTTATGAACATGGTTACGGTCTGGATACCTACAGAAATAGAGACCCGTCTCATCGGCATTATAGACATTTTTGGTAGTGTAGTCTTTTAAGACTTTTGAAGAACAGTGCTTGTCCAACCTGTTGCTGCTACACTGTCTGCACTGGAGCAGTCACCCTGCTCTTTTTTACAGATAATCCCTTGCTGCAGTTTCAATCATGACAGCCATCCATCAGTGGACTCAAAGACATGATGTCCAACCTGGGCTACCAACTCACTGGCTTTCTTCTTTGTTATGGGATCTTCTAACCTCAAACCTCTGCTGACAGCAGAGTTGAACCAAAAAAGCAGAGCATCCTCAACCTCAAATTTCTTCCTCTCACATTTCCTTTTTCAGCCATTTCCCAACTTAGATGAGCAGATCAGTAGAGCAGAGTCACACAGTTGCACAAACTGAAGTACTAGAGCATCCCCAAATGTCCCAATTAACTGGCATTGGCATTATGTCTCTCCATTTACTGGTGTCATTGACTTCAAACAAAAAATTGGTTACAAAGGAAATGTCCCGCTTAAGCGAACGTCCCTACTAATGGTGTCCCATTTAGTGGCTTGGTCTGTAGTAGGATTTCCTATGTCTGGTATATGGATCACTAACACATTCGATACATATATACATCAACTATTATGGCAGAAAAAGACCATTGACCTATCCAGTCTTCCCACCCTAAGTACTCTACAATAGCTCTCATGGCCACCCCCCCTTATTTCTGCAATGATTCTAATTAAACCCATATGCCTATCCCATCCCTGCTTGATGCTGATCACTGATTTGATCTGTACCACTGCCTCTGGCAGCTTGCTCCACTTGTCCACCACTGTTTCTGTGAAAAGTGCTTGCAGATGTCCCTCTTGAATCTTCCCCCTGTGAGTCTGAATGAGTTTCCCCTTGTCCCAGAATTTGAACTCAAATACAAAAGTAGCTTGAAGTCTACCCTATGTATCCTGTGCAGGCACTGTATCATGTCTCTCCTTTCCCTCTTTTTCTGAAGGGTGTGAATGTTCATGTCCTGCAGACTCTCCTCATATGTCTTGCCTCCCCCCCAGTCCCTGGACCTTATTAGTTGCCCTAAACTGTACTTCTTCCACTTTGTCAAAGTCTTTCCTCAGATTTCAAGTTCTGAACTTTGTGGAGTAGCCCAGATATGGTTGCTTAAGTGACCCGTACAATGGAGGCTCACCTCCCTGCTTCTACTACTTATCCCCCATCCCTATGCCTCCCAGCATCCTGTTTGACTTAATCACAGCTCTGTTCCAGCATGCTGTTGTTTTAAGGTCATCTGATATCATAGCCGCTAGGTCCTTTTCCACCATGGTGATTTCCAGTACTACTCCCCCCCCCCCCAATTTAATACTGCAGTCTTGAATTTCTTTTATCAGTCTGCATCTCCTTACATTTTTAGTGTTGAAACCCAGCTGCCAGATCTTTGACCAGATCTCCAACCTGGAAAGTGAAGATACAAGGATTGACTCCTATATCACTATTTCTCGTGTTCTTATTTCCACCAACATACACTTTGATATTCTGTGGTATGTTTATGCCACTACTTCAGAACCCACGGTGCTCTCTGTGGCATAGAACATAAAATATATATTAGTACATTCTTAATAATAAGCTTCAAAACTAAAAAGGGCCAAACCACATCATATTAAAACAATTTTCATTATCCTCACTTTACCTCCCATGGACAGATGTGGATTCACCACAGTGAGGCACAGGCAATAAAAGCTACACATCTCAAACTATAAGGTTGATCAAAATTACTTTTTTCAGTTTTTTTCCATTTTTAAAAGGTGAGAATACTCATTTTATGTACTGTCTGTATATTGTGGTACTGATAGAGACAGCCTACTGTAACCCCAATACATGTTTACCTGTTAATAATTATAATGTTTCTCTTTTATAATATAGATCTGTTTCTCATCTTCATTTCTGTAAAAAGGCAACATGGGAGAGAGGTATCGACTGCTGACTCACATTCAAAGTCTCAGTCTTAAAACCAGTTTAGTACATAATATTCTGATTATGCAGTCTTTATAGTTATATAAACAGTGGTACCTAGCTTGCTTTTTGAACTTTTTTTTTAATTTTATTTAGACAATTGGATATACACCTTAGAGGAACATGCTCATTTACAAAGGTTCCTCATCAATATCATGTACAACATGGTTTACAACAAAAGATGTTTATAGTTCACAGGTAAACAGTGAAATGCAGAAGGATCCAGCCACACTAAATAGATACATTTAGAGCACATGCACTCTGCATGTCAGTAACTCCGGAAAAATATTATTTTCAAAATTAAAAAAAATGCACTGCAGCCTGCTACAGAAGTTGGGGTGGATAGTATACATAACTTTAGCCATGCAGGAATAAGCATTAAAATGTAATTTAACAATTTCCACATTTGTCCCATTTTTTCAGTGTCTTGGTGGGACATTTCATAGCATGCATAATTGAAGGCTTTGCTGCTCACTGCCCCAGTGCACTGCTGATTCTAATTAGGTCTGCATGTCTTCTTAATAAACCTTTTTTTGAAACTCATGTGTCTGTGTTTGTTTATTTCATGACATTTTCTTTCCATGAAATGAGTTTTAAAACGTCAATCCCATATGTAACCATCTCGGTCCCCATAGGTTACAAATAGGAAACTGTGTTCTAAATCATGAGCCTTGCAATGCTGGGTGAATTCTACCTCCTGAAATGAAAGACTCAGCTGCCTGTTGCTTTAAGGGCTGATTAGCCCATTTCAGAATGTCAGAATCCTTTCCCTGTCTCCTAGAGATGAACCAGTCTCACTCTCCCTGTCCTGCCCCATCTACATTTGTAACCCACTATTTCACAATGTCCTTGTGTGATCTTTGGTCTTGTTGGGCTAAATGGCTTATTTTTAGCCAATCAATAGCCTCCTTGCCTCCTTTGAGCTACTTTATTGAGCGAATCTGCTCAGTTGAGCCTGAAGTCAGAACGAGTACATCCTCTGTCTCCATGGTCTTAAAAGTTACAAACAGGATGACCCAATATGAACAAGAAAGTAAACTGTCAGATTTTAGTGAGTCAGATCCTAAATGGGGCACTATCTGCTGATGAAGCTGCAGCAAGGTGTATTTCCTAACAATTTAATATAAATGTGCTTGCATGTGGAAACCAGTTTAGCATGTGCATGCAATGGCAGTCTGCCGAACAGTTTTGGGATAGAGCAAAGGTCAATCCTGTTTGTAATGGGGACAGAGTTAAGATATCGGTCCCTGTTAGAAAAGTACTGCAGTACTGTGCTTAGCAATAATTTAAATTAAATCAACTTTTAAATGTATATACCCAAGTGTGTTTCATGTCAGGCATTAAAAGCAACATTCTGATGGTGAATAATGGTATGAAATGGTAAGATAATAATATGGCAAGTTTATTAACTGCAGAGGTTCGTGTACTTTACTTCCATCTTTGTGTGAAAAAGTACTTTAACATGATATTTTGCATTGTGTTAAACAGGGGTCTAAAGCCTGTGTAATTTCTGGTGTGTGTGTCTTATTGGAGCATTGCAAAAATATGTTTTTAGTTGTTTATATGTTGAGTCTTGTTTGTAACAGGGGACCTTCTGAAAATCACTGTCCCTGTTACAAACAAGATTTTTGCTGGTACCTTATTTATTTATTGTGATTATTAATAGATGAATATTTTATGTAAGTGTGCATTTGTCTGGGTGCTATAACCAAGGCTTTTATACGTTCTGAAGAGAAATCAGATGGCGTGTGAATGGCCTTCCACATGGTTTGGGGGAGGGGTGAGGGCTGACAGCTTACCCAAAAATTGCTTTTAAATGAGACATTTTCTTTGAAGTATGAGGATAATAGAAAATGTGGTGTGATACAGTGATGTACTAATACAGTTTAAGTTAAAAAAGCCTTATATCCATGTTATTGTTTCCAAAAGTTGTCCAATAACCCCCTTTCAAGTTCAATCCTGTTTGTAACAG
The DNA here is from genome assembly GCA_016271365.2 of Neoceratodus forsteri. NCBI lineage: Eukaryota > Metazoa > Chordata > Ceratodontiformes > Ceratodontidae > Neoceratodus > Neoceratodus forsteri. The sequence continues at coordinate 106,716,904 of CM057457.1, forward strand.
GGACCACCTGGAAACAGCGGTCCCTGCTACAAACAAGCCTTTTGATGGTAAACTGTTTTTAAATTGAGATTATTAATAGATGTTTGTTTTATTTGAGTGTGCATTTGTTTGGGTGATATAACAAATGTTTTTGGTGTGAAAATTGTCTTCCACATGGTTTGGGGGAGGTGGCAGGGGCTGCCAGCTTACCAGAAAAGTACTTTTAAATGTGATAATTGCTTTAAAGTTTGAGAAAAAAAATAAAACATGGTGTGCTCTGGTGATGTAGTGTGCATTTTAAGTTAAAAGAGCCTTATATCCATGTTATTGTTTCCAAAAGTTGTCTGACAAGCCCCCTTTCAAGTTCAATCCTGTTTGTAACAGGAACCTTCTGGAAATAGTGGTCCCTGTTACAAACAAGCCCCCAGTTTCCTATTGATGTTGCAGATGATTTGATCCACATGCAGGGCAAAGGTCAGAGTCTGATCAATGGTTATGTCTAGGTATTTAAATGAGTCTACCTGATCTAGAGCAATTCTATTTACTTTGTGGATGGTGAGTGGCTCTACCTTATTTCTCTTCTGTGTGCTAGAGAATAGCATTATCTTTGTCTTTTTGTAGTTAAGTTCAATTTTTTTTCTGTCTAAACCAATTTCCAAGATGCAAAGCTGAGTTGGAGATTACTAGTGAGCACTCTCTGGCAGGGGCTATTTGTACTGATTGCTGTGTATTCTATGTAAAGTATTACCCTTGTGTTTGGGCAGGCTTCAGGGAGGGTGTTTTACTTGGCCACATACTCGAATTCTATTTTTTGTATTATGCTTTAATAAAGTGTGTGTGTGTGTGTGTGTGTGTGTGTGTGTGTGTGTGTGTGTGTACGTGTATGCGTGTGTGTGTAATGTGTTTGCATATCATGGGTCTTAAGTTATTTCCTTTATATTTTACTTCCTACAGAAACTTTTCATTCAGGTACTGCTTTCTATTTACTATAATGGTTACTGTTACCACGTTCATACAGACAAATTGTATCAACTCACACTCTGTGCCTCATACATTTCCTCTCTAAAAAACTTTAAAAAAATTAAATTGTCATACATCAAATTGTCTAAGCTGTTTGAGTGTGCTTACTATTTCTGCTTTCCTGTGATCTATGTTTCTGTAGTCAAGAATGCACCATCATTTCTATCCTATGCAATTTAATAAAATGCAACTAGTGTCCTGTTACAGTTTCTACTTCACCCTGCAGGCATACTTAGCCATTTAATTGTAAATCCCTGATTTTCTTATTAGTATATGTGGGCAGACATTTGGTGTATACCTGTTCTAGATACCCTTACTTTGTTATTTGTCTATGCCATTTGATTTCTGCTTGATTTCATTTTGAAAAGATACACATCAATGAACTGCTAACTGCTCTTACCGCTAGTGATCATGATAACCATTCATAATTTTACACTAACTTAGTATTTTATAATCCCATATATAAACTAGCTGCAGTATGTACTGTGCCCACCTTTCTCCTAATACCCTCCTGTCCTCCTCATTGAGATGCAAGCCTTTCATTTTGAACAGACTCCAGTACATCTGGGCCAGGCCCCAGTAACTTAAAAACTAAAATCGCTGTTCCTTGCTCCAACCCTTTAGCTATGCATTATGTTGGGACACATGGAACTGTTCCCTTTGATTCATGCATGACTGCAGTAGCACCTCAGAGAAGGTTACCGCCACTTTTCTCTCCTTCGCTAACATCTCCAGAGCACAGAAGTGTATCTTCACCTGTTTCATGCTCTGCCTGCTCAGATCATTCATGCCAGTGTTCACAATTACATCTGGTCTTTCCAACCCCTCTCAAGATTTCCACCACCCTAGTTATAAGTCTGTCTGTTGTTGCTCAGAGAAACAGTAGATCGCATTTTTACCATCAGGCATGAGACCAAAATACCTCTCTGTGCCCCTCACAACTGAATCCCCCATTATACGTAACTTTACCTTGCCCAATTTGGGGTTCAGCCCACCCCCTTCCATGTTCTCTTGCAGTGCCTGGTTGCTAGATATGCTGGTTCCCTCTTCCCTGGTGGGGGTAGATTAAAGTAACTTTTGTTGTATATGGTGACTCTATTGCTGGTGCATGCCTCTGGTTCATCAGACTTGTACTTCCTTCATCCTTCTTCCCTTCCTTCCCCACTGCTGTCCAGCCTACTTCTCTGACTTATGTTGGCCTTCAGGGTGGCTGTGCCAGTAATGCCCTAAGGTGCCTGGTGGCTGCAACTCTCACATGATATATTCCAGCCCTTGCAGCTATGAACTCTGTCCTCATGGCCTGAAAACCTCTGCAGTTGAGAATGGCAGAAACCCCAGAGCACCCCTTGGTTTAGCACTATCCCACACCCTTTTTACTCCCCCCACATGTGACCATCACTTTTCCTCTGCATCATTACATGTTTGTACTGACTGTAACTTTGTTTTAAGTTTAGTATGTTACTGAAAGCACCAAACAGAAATGCAGTAGCACTCACTCTCCTGCTTGCAGACTCCCAGTGTTTAAATGTGTAAATGTTCAAACCATACTCTTCTTGGTGCAATATCAAAAAGTGTTTATTTAAAAAGCCATGCAAATTCATACAGAATGAAGAGTTGGCACAATAGACAAGAAAAATAATTACCAACATTTTTTTCACCTGCACTTGATGCTTTTTCAAGGGATCCCACCTCTACTCACAATACAGATTTTATACTCTTCTCCAGCTGACCAATAATACCTAATAGTCACAAATGAGGTTGCAGGAGGCAGTGATCAAAGACCATAACAAGCCGTCAACAGAGACTGCCTACTGTGCTCTTGAAGGCAGAGGGTAAGTGACAGCCTGGCTACTGGAAGGCTGCTTCTTGGTTCTATTGAAGGTGTTTTAAGTGGTGCAAAGCCATAGGAGGTGTAAGCCTATTGAATCATTAAGCCAAAGGCAGAGGAGGCCTGACCAATGGAGGGCTGAAACCTATTGTTAGTGCAGGGTGTTGCTAATAGTATGAAGCTACAACAAGCAAAAGTATATGGTATCCTTGATGAGCAAAGCATAGGTGAGGCAAGACAGATATGAAGACTAATGTCAGCTCTTGTCATACAGTGTGCTTGAGGGGAGAACAAAGAAAGCCCAACTGATAGAGGATTGAAGTTGTTGTTGGCACTGGATGTTACCAGCAGTAAAAATTCAAGGGTGTGAAAGCATACTGTGCCTTTGGGAAAAGTGGGCAAGTCCAACTGAAGGGAGGCTGCTGTTTCATCATGATTGATGGGAGTACTTGATTGTTTAGAGTAGGTCTATGGTTGACAAGTGTGAAGTAGTGCTTGTGAAGGTCAGATATAGCCAGGAGGCCTGGTGGACTGGCCACAGCCAGAGGTATAGATGTGTGATGGCACTGGGTGCAGGGAACATAGCCAGAGGTCAGATGGATGACAGCACTGGTTGAAGGGGTCACAGTCAGAGGTCAGGAGCAAAAGAAGAATCCAGAAGCAGGAGTAGAAGCTGCAGTAAGTGTGGTTCCAGTTTGGGCTTTGTGACAGTGAGGGTGAACGTACAGCAGGCGGCAGCCAAAGGAAGGAGAAAGTCTTATTGTTATCAGTTCAGACAGGGTGGGGGTATGATGAGTACCTGTTAGGAAAAGAACAGCTACCTTGCTGGATGATAGCAGTGAGTGGAGGTACAACAGCCAGAGGTTGGATAATGACAGCATTGGGTGGAGGAGCCACAACCAAAGGTCAGATGATGACAGCATTTGGCAAAGGGGCCATATCCAGAGGATAGATGATGACAGCACTGGGTGGAGGCACTGCCCGAGGTCAAACCAAGAAGTGACAATGGGGAAGGGGCCACAGCCAGCATGTAGAGTAGGTGCCAGAAGTCAGGAATGGAGGTACATGAGATCAGCTGAATCTGATGAGAGTTCTTGGCATGGTAGTAAGGCAAGAGCTCCTGTGGTGCCTGAAAGGGCTTAGTTGCAATAAGACTATAGATTTAGCAGGTGGTGACTGAAGCAGGGATACACAAAAAATGAAGGAAGTGGCTGAAGGAAGTATTAGTGTTTGTCTGCTACTTTGCTGTTTGTCTCCTGGCATAGGGCACAGAGGGTAATAGTAAATAGAGTCCACTCTGAAGAAAGGGGGTTACTAGTTGGGTGCCGTCGAGGGTAGTATTAGACTGGTCTCTCAATGTCTTCTCGTTAAGCGACATTGCAGAGGGACTGGAAGGAAAAGTATGGCTCTTTGCAGATGACACAAAGATCTGAAACAGAGTTGATGCACAAGGTGGGATGGAAAGGATGAGAAGGGACTTGTCAAGGTTAGAGGAATGGTCAAATGTATGGCAGCTTAGATTTAATGCTAAGAAGTGTAAGGTAATGCACCTGGGAAACAAAAACCCAGGGGGAGAGTACACAACGTTAGGTGAGATACTAACAACAACAAAAATGGAAAGGGACCCAGGGGTAGTCATATCAGATGACTTAAAGGTGGGCAAGCAATGTGAGAGGGCAGTAAGGAGGGCTGGGGGATACTGGGATGCATAGGGAGAGGCATCACCAGTAGAAAACAGGAAATTGTTATCCCTCTGTACAGACAGCTGGTGAGACCCCATCTAGGGTACTGTGTGCAGTTCTGGAGACCCAATCTTTGCAAAGACATAGACAGGATGGAAGCTGTCCAGAGGAGGGCAACTAAAATGGTGCAGGATCAACACCGGAAGACATATGAAGAGAGACGAAAGGAGCTTAATATGTATAGCCTCGAGGAAAGGAGGGAGAGGGGGGACATGATAGAAACTTTCAAGTACTTCAAGGGAATCAACAAAGTCCAAGAGGGTAGCATCTTTCAAAAAAAGAGGTGTGCAAGAACAAGGGGTCACAATTTGAAGATGGGGGGCAGCTCAGATGTAATGTAAGGAAGTATTTTTTCACAGAGAAGGTTGTGGATGCATAGAACAGTCTTCCAGAGGAGGTTGTGGAGTCAAAAACAGTGGTTGAATTCAAGCATGCATGGGACAGCCATAAGGCGATTCTAGGGGTTGGGGGTAGAAAGAAGTAGGCTGCTGGTTAACTAGGATCTGCAGCTTATCCATTAGATAGGGGAAATGGGCAGACTGGGTGGGCCAAGTGGTCCTTATCTGCTGTAAAATTCTATGTTTCTATGTTTCTGGCAATGCCAGGGCCCCCAACATGTTCAATCTTCAGCCATTTGCTTGCCGCAACTATCAACTCCAGTAGTCCAGTCACAGTTCTACGTGCAGGAAGCTTCAGAGATGTTCCTTTTAACTGCCTGAACATGTTATTTACCAAATTTAAAAGCAGTGGTTTGTGTTCCTTTTTGGTAGATAGTACCCCTGTACATGCAGCATAGAGAGGTCAGATAGGGAACTCATTTCTTGCATGTCCACAAGACTGTTCTGAGCATAGCACTGCTGAAGAATGCTAGGGAAACTCTTGCTGGTAGACTTTATCATAGTAAAATTAAGTCATGAGCAGGAGAGCTGGAAGCTGCATTAGTAATGTGACTGTGGTGCAGATTATATGGCAGTGGACACAGTCTAGCCAATCAGCAATTTGAACAACTGTACCTCTTATTCCATGCACAGCCATCTCCCCAAGCTGCACATGACAGAGCATCTGACATCGGCACAACCAATTTCACAGAGTGGGATGAGAGTGGCTCAGCATGAAAAATAACTTTCATACAGTAAATGTGAAGAAAGTACAAGTTTTTAGCAACCAGTAATAATATTAATAATGATTCGCTGCCATATATGATTATGGGTATAATGAGTTGTGTTTCTTACTATTTTACATACTAACATACTAAAATGCCAGCAGAATAGGCCTAACAGTCTTTCGTGTCTGCTCGTTTGGTCAGCCCCCACCCTGGGTGCTGACCTTGCTGTCCCCCTCGCCTTCTCTGGCTTCTCCCTTCCCAGTTCCGGATATTCTTGCTGCATTGGATTTTGCTTCCAGAACCCTTCCACTGTACCTGTCCCACCCCCTCTTGAACCCCTCCACTGTCTCTGCCTCCTCCAGCCCCCTAGGTAGTGCATTCCATGGCTCCACCACCCTCTCAATGAAGTAGCACCTCCTCCTTTCTCCCCTGAATCTTCCCCGTCCAGCTTCCACCCATGCCCTCTAGTGGCCCCTTCCTCCTTCCTTCGAAGCACCCTGACTGTTCCTCCCCATTTACCCTCTTCATGTACCTGAAGACCCTATCATGTCCCCCGTCCCTTCTTTCTTCCAATGTGTGCACATTTAGCTCTTCAGCCTCTCCTCATAGGTCCTGTCCCTAAGCCCCAAATCATTTTGGTTGCCCTCCTCTGGATCCTCTCCAGGAGGTTAATGTCCCTCTTTAAGTGTGGCCTCCCAAACTGCACACAGTACTCCAGGTGCGGCCTCACCAAGCAGTTATACAGAGGAGTATCCTTCCCTCCTTCTGGAGGTGATCCTCAGCGATGCATCCCAGCATCCTGTTGGCCTTGGCTGCTGCCTCCTACAAGTCTCAGAGTTGTTCATCTTGACATCCACCACCACCCCAGGTCCCTCTCAGCCATTGAGACTTGTAGTATTCCCCCAGGGTGTACACTTGGCCTGGGTTTCTGGCCCCCAGGTGGAGTACCTTGCATTTCCCTGCATTGAACCTCAGCTTCCACTTTCTAGACCATCTTTCCAGAGCCTCCAGGTCCCCCTGCAGGGCCACCCTCCCCTCCTCCCCATCCACCACCGCCCCCAGTTTCGAGTCATCTGCAAAGAGACTCATCTCACTCCTGATTCCTGTCCTTATGTCAGATAGGTAGGCGTTGAACAGAAGGGGCCCAAGGACTGATCCCTGTGGGACCCCACTAATGACCCTCCTTGGGGATGAGACTATCCCACCAACTACGACCCTCTGGGTCCAGTCCTGGAGCCAATTGCCTATCCATCTGATCATCTGGTTTCCCACCCCCATTTCTCCTAGCTTATCCAACAGGCCCACATGAGGAACAGAGTCAAATGCCTTGCTGAAGTCTAGAAAGAGGACATCCACTGGTCTACCCAGGTCCAAGGCACTTGTCACCCAGTCATAGAACTCCACCAGGTTTGTCTGACACGATTTCTCCATGATGAATCCATGCTGTCTATCGTCCAGGCACCCTGATTTATCCAGGTCCCCCCCTAGCCTCTCCTTGACAATGCCCTCCATCACCCTGCCCACCACCGATGTCAGGCTGACAGGCCTGTAGTTCCCTGCCACCTCCCTTGATCCCCCCTTGTGGATAGGCACTACATGCGCCACCTTCCAGTCTTTGGGGCACCCACCCTGTCCGCAGAGAGATGGTGAAAAGCTCTGCCAGGGGTTTCGCCAGGACATCTGCAAGTTCCTTCAGCACTCTAGGATGTAATTTATCCGGCCCTGGTGCTTTCTCCGTCTTAAGGGAGCTGAGGGCTTCCCTCACTCTCTCTGCTGTGATTTCCACTTCTGGTACCTCTTCTCCCTGCTTAGCCCTTTTTACAAGTGTCTTTTGCACTGGTTCAGCAGACAGACCTGCTCAGCTTTGCTTCGCTGTCCTGTAGCCCAACCAGCATTAGAGACACCTATGAAACAGTAAGAAACACCAATTGCTATACCTATAATCATATATTACAGATTGAGGGAGCACTTCTGGCCAATTGGAGAGCTCCTTGCCACTGCACAAAGGACAGTCTTATTTTTTGAAGAGTATCTAATACAGCTTCCTCCGGAAACAGGCATGTTTTTGGCATTTTTTTTAAACTGTAATATTTTATTGATCATTCTCAATTGATACTATATTATAATGAATTGGGAGCCCTTATTATTATCTGAATTTAGACAGTTTACCACATTGTGGTGGTATCGATGTGACGTCAAAAGGTTGTTAACCCCTCTTGGCTATGTCACGTCAATACCTTAACAACTCGATTCTTAGTGCGCATGCTTGGAGTAATGGCCATGGTGGCAAGTGTTAAGACCGAGGAAGCCTGGAGTGAGAAAAAACAGTCAGATTGTTTAGCCCCTGTCATGGGGCTTCTGATCAGTGGCTGTGGCATCATCCATTATCTTTTATAGCAATTTTAGCCCCATACACTATAAAAGCTAATGGATGGGAAACCGACAATAACCGTGTTGAAATCGCATCTCGTGGTTTCAGTGACAACTATAAACCTCTTGAGCTGCGCTCTGGAGGTTTACCTAGTTGTCATAGAAACTGCTCAATGTGATTACACCTTGGTTATTGTCAGTTTCCCATCCATTATCCTCTATATTATTGCCACTGAGACCACTTTTACTGTTGTTAAGTGTGGTCTCACTTACATCCTTAGGGTATCAGAACTGCTCACCTGCAGTTTGTAGTTCTCATACCCTAAGAATGTGTGTGAGACCACTCTAACAACCATAAGAGTGGTCTCGGAAGAAGTATTAATGTACATACTGAAACAGATTGACAAAAGCTGGTTGAATGAGTGACTTAAATTCAGCTGTCTGCCTGAGCCAGGTGAAGGTAATGAAACAGAGAACCAAAGTAAACATTACCAAGTTGCTTAGTATGAACAGCAGGTAGACAGGCTGAAAAACATAAGTGAATTACAACTGAAGGACTTAGGCAGTACATACGATATGAGGCACCGCACCTAAAACAAAACTGAAGGGAAACACAGGAGTTAAATGAGGACATGGAAGCAGCATGAGTGACTGCCCTAGTGAAACAAGAAAGCAAGTTGCTTCAGCCAGGGAGGCAGAAGACAAAATACATGCAAAACAGCAGCTGGAGGCACAAACCAAAGAAGCACAAAGAAACAAAACTGCAGCAGGTGAGATGGAAGGGAAAGGTAAGAGGCAAAAACTAAAAAGAAAACAAGAAGTAACAAGCAAGCCTGCACAGCCACAGCAACCAAAAAAGAAACCAGTTGGAGCCCTGAGGTATGGCTCCAGCCAGTTTAAATAGTGGCAGGGGGAATGGTCGATCAGCTGACTGCTGAATCTCAGCAACCTTCTAAGTAATGTCTTGGTAATGTCTTTCTCCCAGACACCGATATAAATGTTGTTATAACTGGGAGAAAGGATGCCCCCATGGGCATCCCTGAATCTAGGGGTAATGCCTAACTAAAAAGTGAAAGTATGGTAAGATATTACCTTTTTCTGTAAGATAGTGAATCAATTCCACCAAATTAGGGTGGTAATAACCAGACAGGTAAAGCCTGTTTGAGTACATAAAGCCACCATCATGAGGGATATTTGTGTAAACCCAATCCATATACGAGGAAATGAGCAGCAAATTATTCTGTATATGGAGATCATATAGGACTTGCGAAATGTCAGTGGCATCCTTAGCATTTAAATGGAGACTCTGTGGAACATTTATTTATTTAGTTTCTTTTGACTGGGTAAGTGCACTAGACAAATCCTGCCTATTTTCAGGCACGACCCGGGGAAGGGGGATACAGATGAATGCCAACTGACATTGAACCAGATTAAGCTGTTGGTGGTATTTTTAGTGAATGAGGGAAATTTGGCCAGGACACCAGGGAAATTCCCTTACTCTTGCCAGTAGGGGGACAGGCTGTCTGAATGATGGCCACTCTATGTGAGACACCGGAGGGAGAGAATGTTGGAGCAGTGGGGGTGCTTGCCTTGGCTCCTACTGTTACCATTTCTGCAACTGAGGCTGAATTTCAATGTCAAGCTGAGTTTGATTCAGACGAGGAGTTTCATGAGGCTCCTCTTTCTAATGAGTTTTCCGATGAAGTCACCAAACAACCCTTTGCTGTGGAAGATACTGCTATTTCAAAAGAAATTCCTAGGTCACAAGAAGCTGCTAAGGCAATTCTGCAGACCTCGCTATCTCAGGAGGAGCTCATGGATTTTAAAACTTCTAATTTGGCTGTGCATGTGGCTACTGGAGGTTCTTACGATAAACAAATTGGATCTGGTGAGTCCTATTCGCTTAATTCTACTGTTATAAATTCTACTCCTATGCTCCAGGGAATGCAACAGGCTGGCAGTATGTTCATTGTTTTAAACGAGTGCCTAGAGCCTAATTCATCATTGCGCTGCCCTTTGGGTCCACAGATTTCTGCTCAAATACAGCATGTTTCAGCTATGACTACAGATACAGCTAATTTTGAGGTTGGGAAACCTAATGTGGAAGCTCATAAGGGTGCAGACAACCTCGGGATATTCAAGGAGCTTAGTTCAGTAGCTAAAGTAAGTGCTCAGCTGCCGTCCGCTTCAGAGACACTCCCTGTCATAATTACTGCAAACGCTGTCAGAGGAACAGCTGCTGGAATTGTTGCAAGCGCTTCTGCAAAACGAGGTATGTTGGAACTAGCATCTCCTGCTATGCTCTGTAATCACACTAATTCTTTCAATGCACAACAGGCTGGCAGTTTTAATGTTGGTTTAAATAAGTGCCTACAGCCTTTATCATCACAGCAGCTTAAAGGAAAGGATTTAAGTGCTATTGCTAAACAGACATTGCGGGAGGAAAATGGAAGCTACAAATCTGTAGAGGTCTTGCATCCTAAATCCATCCCGCTTAGTAAATCAGCAGGATTTGTGTTTCGGCAACCAGTTACTGGGACATTTACTGCACCCCTTATAAAGGAAGTTATTTCCTCCCCTAATATTACATATCAATCCACTCCAGAATCTCAAGCAGGGGTTACGGATTTCACCTTTCCTGCTAGACCTTCTCTTAAACAAGGGAACTGAATCCTATGTGGCTAAAACCCCTTCTCAAATGTTTGAATCTGAGACTGTTTCTTCCCACTCAATATCAATAGTCCTGAACACCAGGGAAAGCCTTATCTAGAGCAGGATGGAAACAGGCCTCTTCAAGTACCTGGGTTCCTGACCCAACATGGGATGCTGATTTAACTTTTACTCAAAATTCACCAGTATGGAAACCTGGAGTTCAGGTGAATACCTCTATTAACCCTGCAGAACTTAGGATACAGCCAGGAGCTCTGGAGCTTCCCTTTATTAATAGGCCTATGGATCAACAAACCCCACGGCCTGAGACTCTTGAAGGAACTAAGCCTGCTTCTAGAGTTATTCCACCACAAGAAGAGAGCACTCCACCACCATCTCAAAAGCCTCTTATGTCAGAACTTTTCTCTACAGCTAAAAGGGAGGCTGCTCCAAGAAGGAATGCTGTTCGCATTTGGTATAAAGGGGGTTTGGAGAATAGGCCTTATAGGTATTATGTAGGGAAAACCCTGTTAAAAGATTCACTTCATTTCTCCCCAAAGGATGTTTTTGCCTTTATAAATATATCAGGGGAAGATAATCTTGATGTGAGGTTCAGGTCTGCACACGCTCTTGATCTTTTTTGGGATAGATATGGGCAAATAAAGTTTTCACCAGTATGGGCCCCCTTCATGGTGATTCCTTTAACAAAACCTTTAATAAAATTTGTGACAGTTATGTTCCACAATGAGGGGGTGCATGTGGAAGATATTACCTTTTGGCTTTCACAGAAATGTGAAGTATTGAGTGCTCCAGATCCTATCCTAGATTCAGAACAATTTTGGACAGGGGGAGGAGTATAAAATTAAACTACTTAAGAGGCAGTATGGCACAGTGGTTTAAGGCTCTGAGCTGCAAATCTGGAGACCTGGGTTTGAATCCCACAGCCCCCACTTGCATACTGTGTGACCCTGAGCAAGTCACTTAACTTCCTCGTGCTCCCAGGCTGCATCTGCAAACAAACTTTCAGCTTAGTGTGTCTCACCTGGTAAAATAATTGGTAAAAAAAACAAACTCAGACAATCGGATTCAGTTATTGAACACATCCCTAATTCTTTCCTATTAGGAAGTGATAGAGGGGTTTGCTTTTATGGGGGCCGGCCTAGAGCATGCTATAAGTGTGGCTCTAGGACTCATCTCTCTAGTGTGTGCGATCAACCCCGATATGACAACTGTGAGGAAGTGGGGCATGTCACAATGCAATGTGCAAATCATTCCAGATGTGACTTATGCGAAGAATATGGACATGTGTTTCGTGAATGCCCCTGGGCAGTTAAAAACAAGGACACTTGTATCAGTCCAGATTTACTGATTCAAAAAGCCCAGGATGCTGCAGGTTCTCCTCCCCCCCTCACCACCACCGCCCCCTGCATCTCCTTCACCCCTTCCCTTACCCCTAAGGAAGAATTGTGGAGGCCTAAGGCACAATCATTATGTTCCTAACCACAAATGCCTGAACAGGCAATAGTGGTAGCCCCTTTGGAGGCTGAATCTAGAATAGGTATCCCGTTAGTTTTACAGTTGGCGCCGGTTTGTTATACTGAGCCTGAAGCTTATAAACAGGAGCAGGACACTGTTGCTTCTGTTTCTCCCCTACCTCAGCAGAGGTCCTCATGGAACTTGCCACTTAAATCTCCTCCCCTTACGGTTACTCTTGAAACAAGTAATTCTTCTGCAGCATTATTTGCCCCATGGGGGGGAGACAGATATGGATTTGGGAGACTTGGATTCACAAAAATCCTCAGTTTCTGCCATCTCAAATTGTAGATAATTATAAAGAGAAAAAAAGGAAAAAAGAAATAAATAAATGATGGAATACTTTTTTTTTAGATTAGCAACATGCAGTTAGTCTGGGGATCTTTGAACACCCACAGTTTGTTAAATGTTAACAAAAGGCAAGCACTGTTTCAATTAATGTATGATTTAAAAATTTCTGCTGTGTTTGTACAAGAAACTTGGATGCAGTCTATTGAACAGTTATTAGCCTTTAAATGGGAATGGCCCTGGGGACCCTCTTATTGCTCGTTTGGGACTGACTGTGTGGATGGTATTGGCATTTTATGTAATTCTTTTCAGTTTTCTCTTCTTAATTTAATTGATCTTATTCCAGGTAGGGTGATGATCCTGGAAGGTAAATGACTGAATACTACCTACAGGTTGATTAATATCTATAGCCCTCAGATTAAAGCGGATAGAGTGGCATGCATGAAATCAGTTCAACCTTTTTTAGTCACCTCTGTAAAAGTATTATGGGGAGGCGATTTTAATTGTGGTTTGCATGGAACCTCTCAGCTGTATAAAAAAATGTATTGTGATTCCCATGCTCTTGCTTCCATCATAAGGTTGACAGGATTGGTGAATTGTTTTTCATACTGCACACAGGGGCCCAGGGTGTCTTTTATGAAGGGAAAACTGCATACACTTATTGATCATATGCTAGTATCTCCATCCGTACCGGTAAAGACTTTTAGAATGAAACCATGTAAATTTTCAGACCATCTATTTTTAATTTGTTCTTTATCCTCAGACAATTTATCAGATGGTCATAAACGGAGATGGAAATTAAATACATCTATTCTACATTCTTTACCTATAAAGATAGGAATACAGGCTTTATTACAGGCCTGTTTGTCTGTAGATTTTTATATACTAATGTAGGAGCTTGGTGGGCAGATACCAAATTAGACCTAAGTGAGTGGTTTAAAAAACAAAGGGTTTTAACTAAAGGCCACACTTTTTTAAAGTATTTGTCTCTCAGACAACAGCTGCAGAGGTTGATTACCTTTACCAATAAAACTAAATTTGATTATTCAGAACAGATTAAGCAACTGAAAAATTATATGAGATTATATCAATATGATAGGGCCAAGACTTTACAAGCAATTCTAGTAAATGCTACAAGTAAGACCCCTATTGGGGATCCCTTTGAAGTTTGCAAATCTTTAAGGGATTCATCCACTATTGATTATCTGCATAATACAGATGGTTCGCATGCCACCACAATAAAGCAGTTAAAGGACTTAATAGAACTGCATTATCAGTCTTTGGAACCAGATTCCTTCATAATGGAGGATTCCATAGTCAACTATTTAAGTTCGGTTAGCATTTTGGGTTCTACTGATGTGTCTCAGTTAACTAGGCCTGTTACTAAACAGGAAATTTTAGAGGTTGTTAAAAAATTAAAGCCTAATATTTCCCCAGGGATAGATGGGGTTCCTAATCAGCTTTATAAAAATTTCTCGGTAGAATTTAGTGATTGCTTACTGCATTTATTTAATTATTTTTTAGAGACTAATTCTATTTTTTCTTCTTTCACTGAGGGCCTTTTGATACACCTGTTTAAGTCTGGAGATAAGGCTAATATTAAAAACTGGAGGCCTATTACTTTATTGAATACGGATTATAAAATGTTTTCAAGTACTCTTAATAATAGATTGAAGGCTTATGCTGAAGGTATAATTTCTTCTTATCAATTATGTAGTGTTCCCAATAGATGGATTCAATCGGCTTTAATGATTTTAAGGGATGTTATTGAGTATTTATCTTTGGCTGGAAGATTTGGGTATATTTTGATCACTGACTTTGAGAAAGCTTTTGACAGAGTGTATTTATACTTTCTGTTTTTAGTTCTCCAAACATATGGGGTTCCAGCAAAGATGGTGGATATAATCAAAGTATTATATAAAAATAATACAGTCTTTCTATTTTTAAAAGGTTGTATTGCCAACAGTTTTAGGATAAAAACAGGGGTACATCAGGGTTGCCCCCTAAGTCCACTTTCATGTGTTTTTTCATTGGATCCCTTATTGCAGGCCTTAGTTAAAACCCCAAAATGGACAGGGATAATAGGGGATTCCTTTACTGACCAGCTTTATCTGCAGGCTTATGCGGATTATTTAAATTTATATTTTTCAGATACATCTCAAATTTCTGCATTTTTGGAAGAATTCCATTCCTTTTTATTAGTTTCAAATGCAAAAATAAATCTGCAGAAAACTAAAGGTTTATTGATTGGGGCAATTGGTCCTGTTGAGATGATACAAAATGATATCTGTATTTCTTGAACTCCACAAAAAATTTTAGGAATATTATTTGGCCCTCAAAACTTGCCTGTAGAGAATTGGACTTTGGCACTTGAGAAAGTGGAAACAAAAGTTAAGAGGTGGAAACAGCGGAAATTCTCTAAATTAAAACATATACATATTTTGAAACAGTTTATTTTACCCTGTTTGCAATATGTAATGATGATTTTTCCTCTTCCACCTCAGTTAGAAACAAACACCTATAGCATTTTCTTTCAAATGCTATGGGGGAATCATCTGAATCCAGTAAAACGGCATTATACTTACCTAGAGAAAACATTAGAGGGTTTAGGGATGATAGATCCTATTACATTATTGCATTCTTTATTCTTTATAACCACGGTTAAGAGGGGACTTTCTTCAGTAGTGGGTTAAGAAAAGGGGTGGATGGATAAGGTCTTGGGAAGATATTTTCAAGCTTGGAAGGTCTTAGCCCCCAAATTAAATTCACATGTCTGCATTCCTACCTACTTTAGACCTGCAGCACAAAAATTATATAAGTGGCAAATCACTAGAGACATGATTAAGACCCATAATACCCAGTCTCTGTATTCCTTAGTGATGGAAGTAATTCATCCGCAAGTTACTTGTTTTAAAAAGTGTCCTTCTTCATTTAATACTAAAATATTGGCACAGCTTAATAACCCTAGAATACCTCCAGGTCAATGTGAAACACAATGGTTGCTTGTGTATGGTAGATTAAATGTCTGGGGAATGCGAAATATAAGGCCAAAGAAGAAAGAAATTGTCCTTATATGGACTGTATAAATGTAGAAGAAACTATGGAACATTTTCTTTTGCAGTGTTCATATTCTATAGGTTTATGGAAATATTTAGCCAAGCTGTGGAAGTTTTCTTGGTTACAGTTTATTACGTATGATATCTTGGTTTTAGGAATTTATCCAGTATCTTTAGAGGGTTTACATGAGGGTACTTTATCTTTATTTTATTGTTGTATTCATTATTTTTTATGGCAAGCTAGATGTCAATGGGTGATTTATCAGGGGAAAATGTCATATGAATGTTATACCATTTTGGTTGCAAATGAACTTTCAAAGATTTATTCACAAGATATGAAAGTGGTTTCTTCACGTAAAGTTACTAAGTGGTGGTAGGGTTTTACTCACTTTATTAATTATAAATAATTTACTGTCAGTATTAAGCTTTTCAGATTAGGTATATTGTGTTAATTTAAGGTATCTTCCTTTTCATTTTTTTTTTTGCTGTGTTACAGTGTAATTCTGTGTTGTTTGATTATTTTGAGTTGTATTATATGTTTATTATTGCAATAAAAACTCCCCCTACACTTTTCGATAAGTGCCATGGTATCTTTAACATCCACCTGAATTACCACCAATCCAGGCAGATGGGAACTCAGTTTGACATCGCATCCAAAAGACAGCACCTCAGAAGTGCAGCACCCTTCTCATGCTGCACTACAGTGTCAGTACTAGGATATTAACCCAAGTGCCAGATGTGGGAACTGAACCCACAGCCCTCTGATTTCCCAGCCTCAGAGTCAGGTGTGCTACCTACTGAGCCACTGACACTGTCAAACATTGTTTTATTTGGATGTACACAAACTTAGCTAATGGTTCTGTCAAGAACCCAATACTTGCCACAACTGTCTGAGCTTTACCCTGGTTTGTTTTTCTGCCCCCCTTCCTTTAGATTTGCTTTGTAAACTTTGTGCATATTGTATATACAGGTGGTAAATTATGGTTGCTGTACATAAGCCGCCCTTTCCTTTTTCAATGTATAAAATTGCCTTTCACTGTATATGATTTGCCCTGTGCTTATGCCTAATTTTACTGTTCTTTACGTTATTGTCTCGCTTTGTATACTTATAACCTTGTTTTGTTACAAAGTGTATGTATCCAAACTCTGTTATAACTGGACAACTCGATGGTTGTGAAAATGGATAATTTGACCATATGCCTTTCCAGTACAAAACAGAAATGAAACAAAATTAAATGAATCAAGTGTCCTAATGGGTTCTGCAAAGATGTGTGGATTTTTGGTAAGGCATGAAGAGGGGCACTCATGAAAAAATCCCTAATCAAGAAGTTCCACACTTGCTGGGAAATAATAGTATCATTACCATATTGATCAATGAGCTTTCAACACACCTAGTTAGAGTCACTTTCAGTGACCTGAATTAACTTTAATTGGCCAACTGGCGTAACTCGTCCTGTTCATAATTCACTCTTTCCATAATTACAACCAACCCCTATTTATCAACTGACTAGATAGTGATGCCTCTATTGTTTTTTTTGAAGTACTGATCACTTTAAATTCTAGTGTTTAGCAACTGACATACTTTACTTTCTCTTATATAGAAAAAGGGCTTCCAATTAAGACTTGTAAGTTGTTTCCAAGACAGCTACAGCTGGATTGTACGGTGGTAGTGCTCTCTCTTCAAAAGGAAACACAGAAACATAGAATTTGATGGCAGATAAGGACCACTTGACCCACCCAGTCTGCCCATTTCCCTACCTACTGGATAAGCTGCAGATCCTAGTTAACCAGCAGCCTACTTCTTCCTACCCCCACCCCCTAGAATGGTCTTATGACTGTCCCATGCATGCTTGAATTCCACCACTGATTTTGACTCCACAAAATCCTCCGAAGCCGTTCCATGCATCCACAACCCTCTCTGTGAAAAAATACTTCCTTAAATTACCTCTGAGCCCCCCCCCTATCTTCAAATTGTGCCCCCTTGTTCTTGCACATTCTTTTTTGAAAGATGCTACCCTCTTGGACTTTGTTGATTCCCTTGAGGTACTTGAAAGTTTCTATCATGTCCTCTCTCCTCCTTTCCTCGAGGCTATACATATTAAGCTCCTTTAGTCTCTCTTCATATGTCTTCCGGAGCAGACCCTGCACCATTTTAGTTGCCCTCCTCTGGACAGCTTCCATCCTGTCTATGTCTTTTCGGAGATTGGGTCTCCAGAACTGCACACAGTACTCCAGATGGGGTCTCACCAGCTGTCTGTACAGAGGGATAATAACTTCCTGTTTTCTACTGGTGATGCCTCTCCCTATGCATCCCAGTATCCCCCCAGCCCTCCTTGCTGCCCTCTCACATTGCTTGCCCACCTTTAGGTCATCTGATATGACTACCCCCAGGTCCCTTTCCATTTTTGTTGTTGTTAGTATCTCACCCCCCATTGTGTACTCTTCCCCTGGGTTTTTGTTTCCCAGGTGCATTACCTTGCACTTCTTAGCATTGAATCTAAGCTGCCATACATTTGACCATTCCTCTAACCTTGCCAAGTCCCTTCTCATCCTTTCCACCCCACCCTGTGCATCAACTCTGTTGCAGATCTTTGTGTCATCTGCAAAGAGACATACTTTTCCTTCCAGTCCTTCTGCAATGTCGCTTATAAAGACATTGAAGAGGACCGGTCCTAATACTGAACTCTGCGGTACCCCACTAGTAACCCTCCTTTCTTCTGAGTGGACTCCATTTACTATTACTCTCTGTGTCCTATTCTCCAGCCAATTCTTTACCCAGGCTGTCATCTTGGGACCCACTCCCAGGCTGGCTAACTTGTATATTAATCTTTTGTGTGGGACTGTGTCAAATGCCTTGCTAAAGTCTAGGTAGGCCATGTCCACAGCCCCTCCCTGATCTACTACTTTGGTCACCCAGTCAAAGAAATCTATCAGATTCATCTGGCATGACCTTCCCGCTGTGAATCCATGCTGCCTAGGGTCCTGTGCCCCTCTGGCCTCTAGATACTTGATAATTCTTTCCTTCAGAAGTGATTCCATCATTTTCCCTATCACTGAGGTTAAACTAACAGGTCTGTAGTTTCCTGCTTCTGCCTTGCTCCCACTTTTGTGAAGGGGAATCACATCTGCCCTCCTCCAGTCCTCGGGTACCACCCCATCCTCCCATGATTTGTTAAAAGGGTAGTCAGTGGTGTCACTAGTTCTACCCTTAGTTCTTTTAGAATTCTGGGATGAATCCCATCAGGCCCCATTGCTTTGTCACCTTCAGTTTTAAGAGTTCTTTCAGAACCCTTTCTTCTGTAAATGGGCTGTATCAACTTCTGTATCCAGAGTGTTTCTACTGTTTGTTTTAGGTACCTCCCCTCTTCATTTGTAAATACTGAGCAAAAATATTTGTTTAGTATCTCTGACTTTTCACAGTCACCTCTGCCCACCCTCCTCCCTTTATTAAGCCTCACTATCCTTCCTTGGTCTTCCTTCATTCCCTGATGTACCTATAAAAGGTTTTATCCCCCTTCTTAACTGAGTTGGCTATCTTTTCCTCAGTTTGGGCCTTTGCTGTTCTGACTGCATTCCCAGCCTCCTTTTGCTTTAACTGATACTGTTCTCTGTCCTGCTCCTTCTGCGATTCCTTGTACTTCCTGAATGCTTTCTTTTTCTCTTGAACCTTCACTGCCACTTCCTTTGAGAACCATAGTGGTTTCTTACATCGTTTTGTTTTGTTTATTTGCTTCACACAAGGCTGCTCATTACCTCTGTGATGGCAGTTTTATTATTCCCCATTGTTCTTCCACCCTCCTTCCTGCACATTTGCTAGTGCATTCTTAGGCACTCACCCATTTTGGCAAAGTCAACCCTCCTAAAGTCCAGTACTTTTGCCTTTGTATGGGCTTGACTCTATTGCTCTGTTTATTATGAACCATACTGTTGATGGTCGCTAGTTCTCAGATGGCTACCCACTTCTACATCTGTGATCCTCTCTCCATCTCCATTTGAGAGAACCAGGTCTAAGATTGCTCCCTCTTGAGTGGGCTCCAATACTAGTTGTCTAAGGCATGCCCCCTGTAGGGCATCTAGAATAACCTCACTCTTCAAGTGGCAGCTGCAGCTGCACTCAGTTAACATCTGGCATATTCAGATCACCCATCAGCAATATCTCCCCTTTTCTGCCATTCTAAGTATACTTTCTATCATTTCCTTGTCCATTTCCTCCCCTGAGAGAGGTCTGTATCTAACCCTGTGAGGATTGTGGTGCCATTGCCTGTCTCCAAATTTACCCACAGTGCTTCTTCTCCTCCCTGTTTACCCTTTTGTTCTGTTGCTTTTATTTCTTCCCTTATGTAAAGAGCTACTCCTCCTCCTCTTTACCATCCCTGTCCCTCCTGTAGATAGTGTATCCTGGTATGTTTATGTCCCAGTCATGGTTTTGTGTGTACCATGTTTCTGTGACTGCCATGATATCAGATGTTCCTCCTCCATCAAGGCCACTAATTCAGGAAGCTTGTTACCCAGACTACAGGCATTGGTACTCATTGCTCTCCATTTTTGATGGCTTTACCTTCTGTTGCAGCATCCCCCACTGACCTTTCTACCTCAGTCTTTTTCTCATTTAGTACCCTGTTTTGTAGGGAGAGGCTGGGATTTTTCTGCTGCTTATCAGTGCCTCCCGCTTTGACTAGTTTAAAAGCTTGCCAATGAAGCATTTAAACTGATTGCTCAAAAGACTTGTTCCCTTCCTGGACAGATGCAGACCTAAACTGTGCCCTCACAAAACAATCAGCTAAAAGCTCTCACCCACCACTGCGATGAGTGCCTTCCTGTCAGCAAGATGCCCTACACAACAATTTGACAGAGAAAATACCCTGCTAATCAAACAGAGAAAACTCCAGACATCCAAGTCAGACACAGGTAAACCTCTCCAGCCCAAAAACAGCCTGGTGGTTTGTTAGCCACAAAGGAAAATCAAATATGCAGTTATTTCAGCCCTTCTGAAGATGCTGACAAGATAAGCAGTTTTGAAAACCCCCTTCCTGAATTAAAAACTAAAATAATTAAACACAAAGCAATACCAATATAAAAGGAAAACTTCTCTCAGATGTAAGCAAGAGAGAGAGAGAGAGATTAGTTACAGATATCTAGTCCAATATAATATATCTCATGCAGCTTCTCAGTTGTTTCAAAGCACACCCAGTACACTTGGAAGAAGATGGACTTGGAAGAAGATGGAACTAGTGGACAATTCTTAACTGATGACATGTGTTGTCCCCCATCCATAAATTGATATTAGGGATACACATATTGCTATTTTTCAAAAGAAAATACCTAAAGTTTAACAGTCTTGTAAAAGTGTTGTCAATGACTGTGTCAAAATGGATAGTACTTCTGGTACAGACAAAGGACAGACCATTTTGGAGCACTACCATTTCACTTGCTGTCATCTAGAAAGTGGAGATACTCACTATAGAGTGGTAGCCAGTGTCATGATGTAGAATATCTAGATATATCTTATCAAGTCCCAAGTGTCTGGAACTCTCTCCCATTAGATATCTGCTGTGCTCAGTCCCCTTGCTCCCTATTCCTCCTTCTTCGTCATCACATAGCTCACTCTTGTAACTGTGCCTAACCCTCTCCCTCCTCTAGTTCTACTATCCCCCTCTTGTTCGACTCTCTGCCCTTCAACAATGCCCACCCAGTTTCCTCTGTCCACCCCCTGTGGGGCTTTGTTTGCATCCTGAAGGACTAAAGGCCTTTGGTTGCCCTATTTCTCCCTTCCACCCCTTGATCCAACTACAGTAACTGACCTATACTCGAACCCTAGTGACTGTACAGTTTATGTAATAACTTGTTGGTTCTAACACTTTCCCTGCTATGTTTCCATCATAGAAATGTATAGTTTAGCACTTCATGTGTATTGTTTTTGCCTCTTTGTAAAATAATTGTTTTTGATAAAGCGTAAATCTGCATTGCAACTGCATATCTGGAAATGTATAGCCTGCTCTGTGTGTGTATATGTGATTTGGTTCTCTATAAAATATTGTATATGTATTTAGCCTCAGTCTTGCTATGTGAATTGTATATTATTACCTGTTTCCCAAGCTGGCTAGCATGTACTGTATTCTTTTTGTATTCACTATGTAATGTATGTTTCCTGCATTCCTTCTCCTACAGTATGTATCCCCCTCCCAGGATGCAGCTGGAAATGAGCTATTGCAACTCAGTATGTCCTTCCTGGTGAAACTTTTCAAATAAATAAATATATATTAAGATAACTCATCCCTGTTAATTACAATTGGATTTCTATAATATTTTCAGTATATCTAGATATATAGTGCATGTTGTCACTGGCTACTGGCTCACATTCTACTTAGTAACAAAGCAGAAACAAAAACACAACAGGTAATGGGGTACACTGAGTAAAAAGTGAGTATTTCAAAAGCAAAAGACTGCACTCACCACCACTGATGCTGCCAACACAGTGGATTACTCTCTGAAAATATAGTAAGTGGTTTATTGTGTATGGAAATCATTGGCAACTCAAAAGTTGTTGTGAACATTTTAAAAGTTGTTCTGCACATTCAGAAAGTTGTTGTGCATGTTCAATTATTAAATGCAGGTGTGATGCCCTCATGCTCACTTCCACTTAGAGATGTTGTAAAAATTAAATTTTGCAGTCGAAACTCCTGTAAAACAGGCGATTTTAAAATATTTTGTGGGGTGCGAAGTTGCAAAATTTCACATGAGAAATTCAGAAACAATTTATACCTTTTATTGAACCAACATGGATGTTACAGAAAAGAACAAAGTGCTCTAGCTTTTGAACCAACCAGGTCCTTCTTCAGAAGCTTAGGACCTGGTTGGTTCAGCTAAACATATTCTTTCTATTTATCAATGATCAATAAAAATATCAAATCATTTGTTTCTGGATCTGTTTTTAAAAGGACCGTTACGGCACCTACAACATTTTTTTGCAACATGATAAATTCTAAATTTTGCCCGATAATGGTGAATCTTTTCCTGCAAGTGGTGAATTTCCCCATTTCATGGGCAAAATGTTCACTCCATCAGAGAAATTCTGCATTTCGCTTCCTTGAAAAATTTCACTAAACAGCTAAATTATGCGAAATATTTCACGTAATGAAATTCGGCAATTTTGTGCATCTCTACTTCTGCTGGGCACCCTCATTTTCTAAATAATACCTTAGCATGGAACAGGGCTGTTCAAAAGTAAATCTACTGTCAGTAGCAGGCAATGAAACAAACAAACAAAAAAGCACTTTCCAACTTCCATTTTTTATTTGCTGGTCTCCAAAATGATGTAGTGATCTGATGCTAAATCTTACAAGTGAAATAGATACCTGTCTTGCAGGTAGCAGGATCTTCATTTTTTAAACCATAAACTGTAACAAAAAAATTTTGAGGGACCACAGACAACTCATCTTGTGTTTCCATTTCGGGGTGAAGACAGCAGCTTCGCTCTTCAGGTTCATACACTGTAATCTCTACCCTTCTTTGCAAACACAGGCTTGTTATATATGGTCACCCATACATTGTTCATTAATATATTAAGATGTCAGATACAATATAATATTAAAACTCCTCAGAAAACATATAAGCCAGGTGTGTTTTGCACAGAATGTACTTTTTCAAAGCTTTTGAAAAAGCACATTTTGTGCAAGATGTGATAGGCCTAAGTGTTCTCTGTGGGTCTTTTATTTTTATAATTTACCTGGCACCTTAATAACATTTTTGTCAGTTTTATTTTTACACAGTAATGCCCTGTGTCTGCAGCTACATTGGTGCTGAGTGCATAATCTTTTGTGTTTTCTACTGTAACTAATGTACCCCACCCCTCCCCATTGCCTAGGTGTATGATGATGGCAAATGTCCATGGGAAGGCGTGGCCACAGCAGAAACTGTGCCAGATAACTTAATATACATTTTCCAGGTCCCTCAATGCTGAGGTGTGGCTGGCCTCCAAGTGCTGGACTAGAAGAAAAGTTGTGGTTAGAGGCAGTAACAGTCATTGCAAAGAACTGAAATGACACTGCAGGTGCAAAGAAATCACTGCTCCTGTTTCTTCCGCATTCCTATTCTCTCTCTCTCAAGACTTGACTCCATCACTACCTCCTGCCACTCGGCCTCTCACTTCTCCCACATGGTGGTGGTATGTCTCCCTCAGCATAGCCCAGGGAGCCCTTCCACTGACCACCCCATCCTGAGAAGGGTTGAGTTTGTTCCCTTCAGTCACCCTGAGAAGAAATACCAAATGGCGCCTCGAGCAGACAGTCGGTCCCACTATCCCTGTGCCAACCTCCCTTCTTCTCTTTGTGTGATCTCTTAAAAAGCCAGGCCCACCCCCAGGGTACTCTCATACTGCCAGCAGTCCCCCCAGGATGGCAAAAATATTAACTGCTTAGGGCCTGGGATGAAATAACTCAAAATAATTGTCCCAAAATGTGCATGTCCTAATGCACTATAAATGATGCCCCCTATCCCTGTGTGGGTTACAACTTTCCCATTGTTAGAAGCTTGATGCCCTCAGTGAGCTCCATAGTGCCACCAGCCACCACTACTGGGCCTGAGCAGGCAGGGTATGTGCACTCCCCTATGCCAAACCTGGGAAAGCTTCAGACTGCTTCATCATGAAGGTGGACATAAAGAACTACATATTGGGGCCACCACATACCAGCTCAGCTCCCTCACATGCCCAAGCTATATACCCTGGCAATCCACCTACTTGGCTCCTTTGGATGGATTGCCTACATCCCAAAGGGTGGCACCCCAGACCTAACACTCTTGTAAACTAAACAAACTGCTGCCCAAATTGCTGCTGCCTAATTAGCATGGACTCTCAAAATTCATGCCCCCACCCACAGATTGTTACCTAAACACAGTAGAAATTGTCATGGCAGTAATAGTCCAATGGGGCCAGTACACAGTGGCACAACTTGTCCTAAACATTTAACATACGGCAACGCTGATGCATTTACTACAACAGCAACAGATTAACAAGAATAATACTATCAATCAATCAATCAATCAATCAATTTTTATTTATTAAAAAAGGCACCTTTCCAAAACCAAGGTGCCTGTACAACAAAATAAAACAAAGTAAAATTGCATACATTATATAAATTCCAATAAATATAAAACCACATAAAAAACACTTAAATTACCAAACGCCAGATCAAAATGATAGGTTTTTAATGCAGTTTTAAAACTCTGGATGGTTAGGCAATCTCGTACCCGATGAGGTAGAGAATTCCACAGGGACGGAGCAACAAAGCTAAATGCCCTTGCTCCCGATGTCTACAAACGTACCTTGGGAACCTCTAGCAATCCCCCCTCGGTGGATCGGAGAGGACGGGAGGGACAGTACGGACAAAGGAGATTTTTCAGGTAGCTTGGTCCCTGGTCATGTAGGGCCTTATAGGTTAACAAAGAAACCTTAAAGGTGATCCGCCACTTAATCGGGAGCCAGTGCAAATCGCGGAGCACAGGGGTTATATGACTGGCTCTTGAAGCACCAGTCAACAGCCTGGCAGCTGCATTCTGCACCAGCTGCAAGTGGCGGATATCAACCCCTGACAGCCCTAGGTAAAGGGCATTGCAGTAGTCAAGGCAGGAGGTAACGAAGGCATGAACCAATGTTGGAAGATCATCGTGAGGAACCAGATATTTCACCCCGTGATATTTCTCAACTGATAAAAAGAGGTTTTAGCAACTGCTGACGCCCGTGATTTCAAAGTCAGACAGTTATCAAACATAACACCCAGGTTCCATACCAGGTCTGTGGTAGCTAGCTGGACACCTCTGAGCTACAAGCCCAAAGATGAGCCTGCCAACACACCTGCCTCATGACAGCCCAGGTTCATAACCAACACCTCGGTTTTTTCAGGGTTGAACCTTAGCCAGCTCATGTTCATCCAGGCCTGGATTTCAGCCAGACAGCTGTTGAGCACCGAAATGGCATCATCCTGTTCAGGGACAAAAGACATGTATAACTGAGTATCATCTGCATAGCAGTGAAAACTCAAGCCATACCATCTAATAATCACTCCTAATGGCAGCATATACACTGCAAACAACATGGGCGCTAAAATGGATCCCTGCAGAACCCCACAGGGCAGGAAGAATGGAGCTGAGGCACAAACCTCAGACACCACTCTCTGAGTCCTACCCGTGACGTAGGATTGAAATCAACTGAGGACAACCCCTGATAGTCCACAGATAAACCGCAGGCGATCCAGCAGCACACCATGGTCCACAGTATCAAATGCTGCAGAGAAATCAAGAAGGACCAAGATGGAATGAGTCTTTCGATCTCTCGCTATCAGGAGGTCATTTAGTACTGAACAAGGGCCGTCTCAGTGCTATGTCTCTTCCTGAAACCGGACTGGAGAGAATCATAGATATTGTGGCTGGCCAAATGGTCATCCAATTGTGAAGCCACCACCTTCTCAATGACCTTACCCAAAAATGGAAGGTTAGAGACAGGCCTGTAGTTTCTAAGACAGTCAGGATCCAAGGAGGGCTTCTTAAGAAGAGGCCGAACCATGGCCTCCTTAAGAGAAGCTGGAAAAATTTCCCTCTCCAAGGATAACCTGACAATCTCAGCAAGGACCGGGCTGATAGCATCAATGCAGCCAACAAGCAAACGCATAGGGCCCAGATCCAAACTACAGTTGGTAGGATGTATAGTCTGGATAACCATCACAATATCACTGATTGTAGGCTGATCAAAGTCACACCACTCCAACCGAGGGTCCGACATCTCCTGCCAACCACTGCTACTCCCTAAAGAAAGCGTCATGTGGACCTCAGACCTGATCGTGGCAACCTTATCTGTGAAGAATCGAGCAATCTCCTCACACTGCTGTTGTGAAAAAGCATTACTAAACATTATGAACAAAAACCTTGACATGATAGCTTGCAACAAGATGGCAGTAATCATACTAGCAAGCTGTTAAAGACAGTTCTAACAATCTTTGATTCAAATCATAACAGAAAATGTCACAAAAGGTTAGCCTCACAAATGTTAAATGTCCTCCCTGGGAGTGTCTGGCATCACAGCTCAGCAGAGAACCAAACATGATCACCTCAACATCTGCCAAAATAGTAGTGGGGGTGTGGTTTAGTGCAAGGCCAACCATAAGAATTGGTTGTCCCCACACAGTACTTCATTCAGTTACTGTCCAGATCTTGCAGCAAAGCATGATTCTTAAACAAAGTGAAACCCTCTTAAGCATTTCTTGTTCAAATACACTTGACAACATGCATGCTTCTTGCAGAGAAACAGTGGGGCTGCACAAACTCAAAATATGCTTCCGATAGAGATTCCTTAGAATGGAATGGAATACCTAGTCCTTCCTTTTCTGCTTGATGACATCTCTGACCCACTCAGGCAGATAAGAGTAGTCATATTGGGGATACTCCTGATGAATATGCCTCTGCACAATCCTCAAAGCTTGCAAACACTCAGGCAGGCTATGGATGGTCATTCTTGGAGCCTGTCCCTCCAGGACCCACACAACATCCTGATACTTCCATTCTTGCTGCTGTCACTCTTCAGTCTGACTAAAGCAATCCAGAAGCCAAGGCCGGGGTGCACCAGATGATGAGGGGTCCTGGAGTGGTGACATGGCCATACTCACATAGGGGTATAAAGGATCCTTCTCTAACTTGACCTCCCACTCATCTTCCCCCTCTCTTTCCATCTGTCCTTCTGCTCCTCCAATCTCTTGGTCACCCAGGTAGGTGATCTCAGACTGTTTCTTCAGTGGATTCTGCTAAGCACACAAACTTGATGGCTGGTGACTTGGTGATATCTCAGCTGTCTCACCCATGGGCACAGGCAACAGGGCTGTAACAGTCTCTGGAAATTCTGCCCAAGGCACCTCATACTTTGATCCAACTATCCAAAAGTCTGCAGGGGTCAACAACCTGGGCTGAGGATCTTTTTCAGAGTCAAATGGCTACATGCTTGACCAATGCTTAGAGCTTTGCTGATCCCAGAACTCTCCTGGGGGGGGGTTGACTACTTTTCTCCAGGCACCATGGGTTTGAGCTCACCTTTGGGGTCTACAAGAGCAGCAAGCTCCTCCTATCCTCCCAAACTTGTAGCCTCCAAGGTTAGGGAGGTGGCTGACTGTTGGGACCAAAATCAGACCATCAGGGCAACAAATGTCCTCGGGCTGGTGGACAAGTACCACAGCAGGTAGCACATACAGGGAGCAGCTCCACTCCAGGGCCCTTACAGTGGTAAAGGGCACTGTGGACACAGCTGATTTTCCAGCCAAATCTCACATCCACTAGAACATCTCTGATGGCATGGAAACATCTGACGTTGAGGGTACTTGTGCCATTTTCCCAACTGGACAAAGTCACACAGTTCAAAATGCAAAACTAATGCAGTGGTAGCCAAAACGAATACAATCACCCTCTCTAGCTGTGGTCTACTGTTCAATGCTCATGTACTAGGCACCTCGAAATCATAAACTCCTTCAAACCAAGTCAAATCAGCCCAATCTACAGGGTTTGCACCAGTCCATTTGCATAGGTCTCACATGGGCCAGGCATGAGACTGTTCAGCAGACCCTCAGGCACCCACACCCCACCGAAAGGCAAACATTCTCTCAGTCCTCCAGTGCCATATTGATTGCAATATTGTCCAAAGCAAAAACATCGAAAACATCAAACAGCTTCACCCAGCACCATTCTTGGGGTCCAGCCATGTCACTGGCATCCCCAAAACATCCTAGTTGAGCCCTTACTTGTCGCCCACCCCTCCTCATTATCTGGGAGTATGATGATGGTAAATGTCCATGGGGAGGGGTGGCCACAGCAGAAACTGCAACAGATAGTTTACATTTTCCAGGACCCTTAAGAAGTGAGGTGCTGCTGGCTTCCGGGTGCTGGGCTACAAGAAAATCTGTTTCTATTTTAAAAGAGGATTGAATACATTTTTATTCTTACTAGCCTTTTGGGAGTGAATAGAATAAAGATAGTTCATTCCTTGTTCTTGTATCAGTTAAAATGAACCTAAATATAGAGGAGATCATTTATTGATATATAATGTTAAATATTTTGTGTATGCTGTTTTAGGATATTTTCTTGCTGTAAGTGTGCCCTGAACCTTTGGGGAAGGGTGCCCCAAACAAATGAAATCTACTACTACTATTACTACTTAGTGGCAGTAACAGTCATTGCAAAGAACTGAAATGACAATGCAGGTACAAGGAAAACAGTGGGGCCCCATCTAACAGCATGTAAAAGTCAACTCCATGGAGCAGTAAATTAATCATAGTTCAGGGGGAGAACATATCAAACTGGACCAACATGGTCACATAAGTGCAAGAGTCCATAATGTCCCAGTCACACACTGTCCATTCCGTGGGGCGTGATCCGGATGACCATGTTAAATTAGGTAGCTCAGTTTATCCAAAAACAGCAATAATGATCCTGTGGGGCTACATCTTCTCACAATCCCACAAGATCAGCACTATTCCTTGAAGCACGGAACAGGCTAGCCTCTAACCTCAGGCCACTTTTCCCTTATCACAGCAGCTATCATGACATTTAGAGCTAGGAACTTCTTAGCTTTCCACCTCATGGCAACTATTCCCTCTTCCCAATGGCTACAGATTCATATATTCCCTCCTGGGGGACTGTCCCCATGGATATCCAGGTGGCACGTCCCCTTGGATGTCCTAGCCTTGGCACTCACTCTCAAATGTAGTCCCATATTTTTGACATTCCCCTTCATTCTGCCTCAAGTCTAGGCTCCCCTGCTCCCTCCTGCCACTCAGTCTCTCTCTTCTCCCATGGGGTGATGGTCTTTCTCCCTCCCCATAGCCTGGGGAGCCCTTCCAATGACCACCGCCATGTCCAGAGCAGGGTTCATTTTTTTCCATCCACTCTTCCCAAGAAAAACTACCAAACAGCACCTTGAGCAGCAATCAGTCTCACTCACCCGCCCCAATCTCACCAACCTCCCTTATTCTCTTCACACACTGCCTTAAAAAGACAGACCCACCCCCAGGGTACTACCATGCTGCCAGAAGTCCACCCAGAGTAGTGAAAATATTAAATTTCGGGGTCTGGGTCAAAATAACTCAAAACAATTGTTCCAAAATATGCATGTCCTAATGCACTATAAATGATGCCCCCAGTCCTGGGGGGGGAGGGGGTTACATTAATAGTTCTTCATCCAATATCTCTTTAGTGCTTGTGTCCCCTTAGTCTCTGAGGTCTACTGCCACAGTAGTAGTGGAGAAAGAAGGGGAGGCTTGAGACTCTATGTTCACTTTAGAGAAAAGGAGTCTGGGACTGTACATCATATTCAGTGTTGGCAAGATCAGAAAGATTGAGATGTTTGATCTTGTGTGCTTTAGTAGGATGCAAGGCCACAACTGAATGTCAGAGATGGTAAATACAGGGTTAATATTAGAAAACACTTACTGTATAATCACAGGTGATGGTGAACCTATGGAACTGACTATCAGTGGACACAACTGAAATAAAGACTGCACAGACCTTACATATACTCTAAGTTTGGAGATATGTCTGCTTACCAAGGAAAATACAGAATACTCAAGTAGAAGGACGGGGTGAGAAGAATCCCTCTAAACTAGTACATGTCTGTGCAGCATACTTACTACTACCTGCTTTTGAAATGTTAGTGTGCTCTGGGGTACCCAATTGACCTAGGGTCTGTTCCAACCTAAGATTACTATACATTTTATCTATTATTGTCACAAAGATTGACTTTTAACCTCATTAAACAAATGTTTTCAGGGTATTTACCATATCTTAAACACAGAATACAAGTAACCTGTGCAATGTTATTAATTTTTTTTATAAAATACAAAACTTGCATTTCATGTCTAAAGCAATGTTAACCACTCAGTGTAGTACAAAAATATTAGAACTGGCCACAAGGTTGGGGTTGGGATTGTCATTGTTGCTTTGACAACCATTTCCCTTTAAAATGCTTTGCTCAGATAGAGCTTATGTTTGCACCTAACTTACCAATCAATCTATGGAAAAATCAACTGCTACCTCATCCTCGACCTCAGGTTAACTCAATTGCTTTATCCCAGCTGTGTGAAAAACCTGATTAGAGAATGTCACATCAAGAGATGTGACTGCCAGGAAAATCCCTTGTGTAAACAGAGTTGAAGAAGAACTGCAAGAATAAGACTGTTTCCCTTTGGCATCGGAGTGAGATGTAGGTGTGTGGAAGCATTCATGCTCATTTCAAACTGACCACAGATAGATTCCAGTGATTGTTTCATTACCACAATCAATATTAGTTACACAGATTATCTCTGCTGCAAAAGACAAAATAATTAAAGAGATTACAAAGTGTCTGCATCAATCAGGATGTCAGCTGGTTAAATCACTAGTAACCTCCTAAGAATACTACATGGGACAGCATTTGAAATAAAAAAAAAAAACTTTGTTTTCACTATATTCACAAAAAATATTCTCTCTAAGAATGTCTCTTAATAACAGTTCCTGACACTGGAGCACTTATAATCATCAAGGTGACAGACATGAGTGCATTTTAATACGCTGTAATTTGAATCCATTAGTTTTCAAAAAACAATATGTCAAAACTGACAAATTCTTACATTCAAAGCAATTTCCTAAACTGATCTTCAGCATGAGTGTTAGTCTCCATTGAAAAATACCAGCAGACCAACATTAGTGACACCTATCCCCCTATTAGTGCCATACTAATGGATGGACACTATATTCGCTTTTTCTCAGTGTGAACGGCAGATCTTAAAGGGAAACATACATGTACTGTGGCTGATGTCATTTGAAAGGCGAAAAGTTCTTTCAAATAAGTGCTAACCTGCAGCTGTAAACATTCCAAAAATATGGATGACTGAGTCTGTTTAAGATTAGTACTACACTGAAGCCATTTGTAGAACAGTGTGAAGTCATCAAGGAACACGTTGTGCTTTACTCAGTGTAGTTAGCGCAACTTGTTCTTCAATGACATGTGTTCTAAAAATGTAGTATTAATAACATTAGCATCAAACAGAATCCATCATCTATCTCTCTAGAGTGCTTCCAGCTACAGATGTCCCCAATACCTTGGTTGAAAGAGCTGTCCATGGGCATTCAGATTATGATGGCCACTGTACATGACTGAATCAGTTTAACATTCAGTTAAGGCATTGCATCCCTTATGTTTTTTATTCATCTCACACAAGGATAATGACTGCCTGTTTAACTGCAAAAAAAAACAAAAAACAATAATAATCTGAGTTGAACAGTAAACATTGCATATGTTCTCTGCCAGGGATGGAAGCCCAGTGAGGCATTACAGAGCCACACAGGGAAAGTCATGTACAACTGCTGTCTGGTGTCATAATGTCAGCCTGGTGCACAGAATACGTGAGGTTGTGGGCTATGGGCCAAAAGTGTCAATTAAAAAAAAATATCAAGCAGATGGCATATAGTAACTGATGTTTACTGAGGTTATATAGGCATAAGCATATTTATTTTATTTATTTATTTATTTATAGCAATCATCGGAAACAACCTTTGAACAAGCTGCTCTTTTACAAAGGTTCATTGTCATACAAGCAAGTCAAGTACTAGTATACAGAGACAAATAACAGAAGGTTCATTGTCCTTATAGAGGGCTGGGTTACAATATAGTTACTACCGCAGTTTTTAAGGATCAACTTCAGGTAAAAAGGAAATTAGTAAGCATCCCAAAACACGGGACTTATTCCTTGACAAAAACAACGCTCCAGCTGTTAAGAAAAGAGACATGGGGAGAGATGGGGGGGGGGTGAATAGCACAGAGGGCAGCAGGTGTGGAGAGTTGGCCAAAATAATGATCTAGTTGTAGTTGTGCTGGGCAATTACAACTGAAGTTGTAGATGTGTGCAGTTGAGGGGGGATAGACAATGAGAAAGGAGAAGACAGACTCAGAGTGTTCGGGTCAATGCAAAATTCAGGAGAGGGATGCAGGGTAGTGGTGGGGAGCATGGAGGTTGGAGGCAAAGTGGTAGAGGGGAGTAATGTACTTCACTGATTTTGTGTAGAACAGATTGAAAATAATTTAAGGTAAGAGTGCATCTTAAAGGGATGGACTAGGTCCAATGGAGAAGGAGTTTAGGGTAGGAGAGGGGAGGCCATGAACCTACAAACATGGACACATACTAGTGCTGACAAGGTACTGTCTCAGTTCTTTGTTAAAGGCCCACACATTTGCTGTATTGTGAATATCAGCTGAACTATCATTCAACCAATGGGGGGCCCTGAATGAGAATGAGCATTGGCCAAGAGCTGTTCTATGGAAAGGGATGCTAATTGAAAACTGTGCTTTCCCTCTAGTTGCATTTGGATAGTGCGCTGCTAATAGTATTTCAGAGATGCAGGGGGGAGTTTGGCCTTGCAGAGCTATTTTCCCTAGGAGGCAAGTTTGAAACTTTGTTCTGTTGATCAGGTTTAGCCAGTTGGTTTGTTCATACAACACACATGTATGAGTTAGTGTAGGCGAAGTGGGCGAGATTCGCTCCCCGAAGTGATAAGCGGAGTAATGCTGAATCTGCGAAGTGCTCCACAACACGAAATACTTCGCGTTATAATGGGGAACGCAAAGTCCATTGAAAAAAATGACTTTGCATTACTCCGCCTTCCCCAAACTACTTCTCCACTAATTTTAAGGCGAAGTAACACTAAAATCAATGTACTTCGCAACACTTCGCCTTGTTATTGAGTTCCAAAGCGAATTTGCAGTGCTTCTTGGGATTGCAGGTCACATGGGCTCTAGATTGTTCTGCACAGCCTCAGTTCTGTGTAGTGTGTGTGTAGTGGAAGATGGGAGACAGTTTCCTCTCAGAGCTCTGCCATTCAAATCCTCTAAAAGCTGTGCAAGAAGCTTTTTTGAGCCTTTTTTTTTTTGCTCAAAATTTAGTACATAGATTGTAGGAAACCCTGCTGTGCTCATGTCATCGAGTGTTTATTGTTTGTGTGTGGATTTTTAATGTTAATTTAGAACAGACAGTCCGTGTACTGTGAAATGTGCTTTGGGGGAGGGGCGTATCTGTGGTGTACGTAGAGTAACTGGGAGAAAAAGGCAGTCTTTCTGTTTTGGTTATATTTTTCTTGTATAACTGTGTTAATGTACGCACAGTAATATATTCAGTAATTCTTGGCATTGTTGTGGTGCAACAGTGTATAATTTCAGTTTGTTTAAAACATTTCGTTGTATTACTAAAGGTTTTCAATTTGCTATGCATTGCTTGTAGTGTGTGTGAGTGTGTGTGCGATGCATGCGTGCTATTAAATAAGATACCATTTATTGTGCCACAGAGTGATTGCAGCAGTGTGAACCTGCTATCTACTGCACCTGCATGAATTTTTTGTACTGCTCGTGGTATCTTTACTGGTAGTAGTAGACTGTTACTGCCGAGCACCCCCCCCCTCCAAATGACAAAAGGTATTCTTTCCAAATTTGGATTTCTGATGGTGAGCACTGGTTAGGTGTTGTTGTTGTGCCTTTGTGTCTGTATCTCTTTAGTGTGCATGCAATCTTAATCTGTCTGTGCATTTGCATCTCTTTAGGGCCCAATCTCCATCTGTTACTTAAGTCACAGTTGTTTCTTTGATTTCCCTTCAGAATACTGCTGTGGTGCACACAATTCACAGTCACGTCTCGAATCACAAAATTAATGTTTTGTAGTATCTCTCTAGGCTTCATCACTGTACCCATTGATATGAGTTTTCAATCTGGTGAGTTTTGTGAACAGCTAGGTCATCAGGGAAGTACAGCCATAGGCATTCACATTCCCAATATGCATGTCAGCTCCAAGTCTGAGAAAAATAAATTCATATTTCATGGTCACGAATGCAGTCACGATTCCCGATTACATCATGAATCACAAAATTATTTTTTTACTAGTTACTTGCATCTTGTAAGCCTGTTTTGTAGTATCTCTCCAGACTTCACCACCAGGTTAAGGCAGAATGACAAGAAGAAGTCACAATCACAATAACAAGGCGAAGTGGGCATTTCATGCTGGCCACTCTACGTAGCAGAGTGACAACGCAAAGTGCCCACTTTACAGGCACTTCACTGGTGGAATTTTAATTTGCTGCATCTCTAAGATGGGAGACTTTGCATGTCTTGTTACACTCTCATTTCACTTCTTCAGCAGTGGGAAATTTTCTGGACATGAGACAATAGCATTTTGGGATGAACATTAATTCTGGTGACTTTGTCTGACAACTGCCCTGATGACTGAGTGTGCCATTAATTCTGAGACACTTTGCATTTCTTGTTACTCTCTCATTTCACTTCGTCGGCACTGGAGAATTTTCTGGAGACAAGACGACAGTAGCATTTTGGGGATGCACAGTAATTCTAGTGACTGTGTGTGTGGGGGGGGCTGCCAATATTGTTGTCACTCCTCCTTACTTCGCATTAAGGCGGAATGACAACACGAAGTAATAATAACAAGGTGAAGTGGGCATTTCATGCTGGCCACTCAGCAAAGTGGAGTGACAACGCGAAGTGCCCACTTCACATCCAGTTCGCCGGCGAAATTTAAATTCACTGCATCTCTAGTATGAGTGTATTTATCGGCACCAAGGGCAAGTCTGCATGCCTTGTTAAGGGCTATCCATACTCGCTTAAGTGCCATGACAGTTGCAGACCCATAATCTACTAATCCATAATCCACAACAGACAGGACCTGAACTGGAGACAGAAAGTCAGAGAGTGGTTGATGTCAGATATTGCCTGTGCCTGCATAGAATTCCTAGTTTGATGTTAACTGACTTCATCACCATGTCTATGTGCTGCATGAAGGAGAGGGTGTCATCTATAATAACCCCAAGGTACTTGAATGAATTCACCTGCTCAAGTGGGACAGCCTTGTTGTTGTAAATTGACAACGTCAGGTTGTTCTTCTTGAGTTGTTTGCTACAGATGAGCATAGTTTTAGTTTCTTTATAATTGAGTACCAGCTTTTGTGTGCTGAACCAATCCTCTAGCATATGGAAGGTAGACTGCAGTTCATTCTGGAGTGTTTCAATGCAAAAGTTGCTGCTGAAGATGACAGCGTCATCTGTGTATAGAATTATTTTGCTGTTGCACACCTCGGGAACAGGATTCAGGAACAAACTGAAGAGCAGTGGTCCCAGGATCAACCCCTGGGGGACCCCAAGTGTAACTTCTTTTGAACCTGACACAGCTGAACCAACCTTGAGTCTCTGTGTCCTGTGTGACAAGTAGTCTTGGAACTAGTTTACCAGGCTGGAGGCCACTCCTAGTATCTGTAATTGCTCCGGGGGGGGTGCTTGACCGTGTCAAAGACCTTCATGAGGTCAATGAAGATTGATCCCACCATATTACCACCATCCAGTGCTTTGGGGACGAAATCAGTGAAATCCACCAAGCCGTGGCAGTGCTGTGGTTCTTCCTGAAACCATGCTGTTAGGAAAATTGTAGGTTGTATTTCTGGAGGTAGTCAGTTAATTCTACTCCTTCTTTTCCTATTTTAGATTCTGCCCTTGACTGGGCAAGCCGAGTCCTCTGTTGGCACAGCCGAGGCTTGGTAAGCCAGTACCCAGCCATCACCTTCTGCTGCCTTGGGATCCAGCAAGCCAGGTAAGACCTCAAGCCCTGGCTGGGGAAGCCGTGAGTTGCTGCCATTGGTCCTCCTCTCACTGCTGTGCACCCTGATTGGACCCCTGCATTACCTCCTGCTCACTAATTGGCTAACTCTGCATGCTGTATCTTCTTTGTTTCAGGGCCGTTGCCCCCAATGAATTTAAGTGTAAGCGGCTGAAATTTTATGCCTGCCCCCTTCCCCCACCTTGCACCTTAATTAAATAGGCCTTAGCCACCCCTCCTTGGGAGGCCCCTCCCTGCTTGTACACCACTGGGTCTGTCGCTAGGTCCTCCTCCTTCTGCCCACTTCCTCTCTCCCTCCCTCCCACTACTGCTCTCTGTTTACCCTGGCTGCTAAACTGCCCGGCTCTTATACCCCCCATTTTGCAACTGCCTCCTCTCCTGCCCATTTTTCTCCTCTCCGGCCCCTTTCCTGTGTTATGTACATGCCCTACTACTATCCCCTTCACCTGCCTATCTGTTATCTTCCTGACAATCACAACATGTTCTCCCCCCTTGCACTGTTTACTGTTTTCCTTTTTCTCACTCCTTTCTTTCCCCTTTTCCACCTTACCAGATCCTGCTACCTCTCTCCCCCTCCCTGCAACCAATTAGATACCACCTTCCGCCACTTAGGTACACTCCACCATGAGCTTGGCCCTCCCCCCTTGGTGCACCCCTCCATTAATGAATGACTGCCCTCATCTTCTCCTGTACATGGGCCTTGGGCCCTCTCATCTCTCTCTCACATACCATTGATCTTGGACCTTCGCCATCACCAATGTACGTTCCTGCAAGAAATGGGCACACCCACTCTCCCTCAGAGAATTATGTTTGTGCACACTGAAACTCGTGCTCCTCCTCCTGCTGCTGCCAGGAGATATTCATCCAAACCCAAGCCCAAACTCTGCCAGCCCTATCTACCAGAACAAGCCCTCAGGTGCCCTCTCAACCATAACTCTCAACATCTGCAGTTTACTCCCCAAGCTTGATGCACTGCAAATTTTTACTAACCAACATAACCCGGATAGCTTGGCAGTTGTAGAAACCTGGCTTACGCCCTCTGTCCCTGACCTGGCAATCACCCTTCCTGGCTACAATATCTTCAGGCTGGACCAGATGACTAAAAGAGGAGGTGGATGTGCAATTTAACTTAAAGGCACTCTCCTGGGACACACCACTGACACTGCTCTCCTGGCTACTGCTGCTCAGATTCTCACCATCAGAATCTTATTGGGGAGCCCACAACAAAGCCCTCACAGTTGTCACTGTATATGTCCCCCCAAAAGAAAAAGGGAATGGCCTAACTGCTGTCATGAATTTTGCCAGGTCATGACCCCCTGACTCTGAAACTATCCTTTTAGGTGATTTTAATATAAACTGTCTTGCGCCTGAGGCAGGGGCCCATAGGGATGCCATCACATCGACTAACCTCACCCAGATGGTTGACTCCCCAACCAGAAAAAACTACAAAACTTTCACCAGCACCCTCCTGGATTGGATTCTTGCCAGCCACCTTACTCGGATCACAAACACCTCAGTCCTCCCTGACTGCCTTAGTGACCATTCCCCTACCAGCTGTGTATGGTCTAACAAATTCCATAAGCCCCCTCCTAAAATCATCACTAGTAGAGTCTTACTTCATGGGCAGTTGACTCACCTTAAGTCACACCTAATTCTGCATGACTGGTCACCTATTTTTAATGCAACAGATGTTAATACTGCACTGGACTATTTTAACATCTTCAATGCCTCCTGCGACTCGTACGCTCCTTTTAAAAAGTGCAAAGTTAAAGTACTCTGCTATCCATGGCTCTTGGCCACCT
Source organism: Neoceratodus forsteri (assembly GCA_016271365.2). Lineage (NCBI taxonomy): Eukaryota > Metazoa > Chordata > Ceratodontiformes > Ceratodontidae > Neoceratodus > Neoceratodus forsteri. The sequence continues at coordinate 106,754,944 of CM057457.1, forward strand.
CCCTGGTCAACTAAAATCAAGGGACCACCTCTGGGAAATGGCTAGAACCACCGGTAAGCAAGATGACATCCAAAACTACAAACGTGCCCGGAATGACTGCACCAAATCTATCCACCAAAGGAAGTCGGCTTACTTCAAGACTGTTCTCACCGACACCTGGGGTAATGGGAGAGATTTCTGGAACATTATTAAAGAGGTCACTGGGAAGCAGTCCAAATCCTCCACTACCTTGCTAAACATAAATGGGAGTACTATGCTTGACCCTAAAATCATAGCGAATACCTTCAATACCGCGTTCACGGATCTCAGCAGTGTTCTCCCTTCTGATTTTTTCAATGAACATGACACTCCCACTTCTCCCTGCTTCTCAGCCTCTGCTAGCCACCCACCTTTCTACTTCAAAGCAGTCAAGATGCATGAAATTCACCAATATGTTACCAAAGCAATCAGCAAATCCAGATCTAGCAATGAAACACTTGACCTTAAGCTGCTATCCTTCACCTTGAAGAGGTGCTTGGGCCGCTGACCAGTATTTTCAACCTCTCTCTTAGCCTCAGCCAGTTCCCTGACAAATGGAAATCTTTCACTATTACTCCGATCCACAAAAGTGGTGACAGAGCCACCCATGGGAACCTCTGCCCAATCTCCATATTACCTCCACTCTCCAAGGCCCTTGAACGTATTGTAGCAGACCAGCTCACTGACTTTCTGGATAAATATAATATTTTGTGTACAAAGTAACATGGCTTCAGAAAAGGACATAGAACCTCTTCGGCCCTACTGGAATTCACTGGTGCCATTCATAGCTCACTAGACAAAGGTCAGCTAACTGGGTTTATCTTAATTGATTTGACCAAGGCGTTTGATACTGTCCACCACTGCCTCCTGCTTGTACAGCTTCAGAATGTAGGGCTCTCCACTGACTCAGCAGCCTGGTTCAAAAGTTACTTGGAAAACTAGACACAAAGAGTGAAAATACGGATGTCCTGTCTGATGCCAGAACTGTCAGTTCAGGAGTCCCCCAGGGATCCATTCTGGGCCCCTTGCTTTTCAGTTTGTTCCTGAATACCCTTCCCGACTCCTGCCCAGAACAAATCATCCTTTAAGCTGATGATGCTGTAATCCTTGCCTCACACCAGGATCCCAAATTGCTACAAGACAATCTCCAGCTTGGTTTTACTATGGTTGAAAACTGGTTTACAAAGCACAAACTGATCCTAAATCATAAATAAACAAAGTCAATGATTTTCAGCAGCTCCCATAACAAACATAAGCAGCACCCCATCTCCATCAAAACCAGCCAAGGAGTCGATCTGGAACAGGTACAAGCCTTTAAGTACAGTACCTTGGGATCACCCTAGACCCTCATCTCTCCTATGGTGCCCACATTGACTATGTAGCCAAAGCTGCTAATACCTGTCTTGGCCTACTTTACCGGCACAGGCAACAGCTTACCCCCAAAGCCCTGTCAGTTGCTGTCCAAAGCTCTATCATCTCCATTATTGACTATGGACTTATTATCTATGGCTCTGCCACTTCTATCACTCTCAGATGTGTATCCACCTCCCTCAATAAGGCATGTCTGCTCATCACTGGATCCCACCATCTCATTCATACGTGTGACCTCTATGTTCAAACTGGGTGGTTGCAACTCACCAATCAGATAAAGTACCAAACCTGCACCATAGCGAAGAAAATAACTATGGGTCTAGCACCCCCTGGAGTCTGTGCTCTTTTATGCCCTAGAAACAACCCCCGCAACAACAGGGGTCTAAACCACATCTCCTGCAAGTTCCCCACTGTCGCACAACACAAGTTCAAAGAACTTTTTCTTATAGGGCACCTAGCTGGCTAAATAAACTCTGCAGTGACATCTCCTCCACTCCCTCACTTGGTGCTTTTAAATGAAGGCTCTGCCTCTCTCTCGTTGCCCCCAGCTCCTGTGACTGCCTTGACTAGCAGACCCCCCCTTGAATATTTGCCCTAGCTGCATTCATTTCACATTCCTATTTAGCACTTGGCCTCCCTACTTGCCCTCTCCCTCCTGCATGCACTTCCACTGTCTGTCTTGACAAAGCCCTTGGCTGCTCTTACTCCCCATTTGTCCCCCACCACCACTCTCTTCCCCTTTACTCTTTATCCCTCCATGTTCCCACCTCCCTCTCCTCCTACCTTTTCCCTGTGTGCTACCTTACCTCTTCACACCTCTTTCACTACCCCCTGTTTACTACCCTCTAAATTTACTTGTTTTTCATTATCCTTGTAACGTCATGTTTTCAGATTATTGTCCCTGTTTTGCTCATACTGTTGTCATGTTCTCTTGCTGTATTGGAAATGTTAACTGACATGGAACCTTTGTAAAAGAGCCCTGGCTCAAAGGTATTTGTAATCCTAGACGTAAATAAATAAAAATAAAAAAATTGATCAGTTACTATCCTCTCAAGTGCTTTGGATAAGGGGGAGAGGATGGAGATGGCTCTGTAGTTGGCAACGCAGATCTTATCTCCACTTCTGAGTACAGGGGTCATAAGGGTTTGTTTCCAGACTGTGGGAAATTTGATGAGAAGCAGAGCTAGTGATTTGTTGAAGATTTTCAAGATTGGTACAATAAGTTCATCAAGTGCAGGGCAACCAGTTTCATGTCTACATTATCACCTCCTAACCTAGTTTTACCAAGGGCCTTTTTTACATATGTCCTAGCCTCTTTTACTGTAACACATTTAAAATGAAAGAATGGGTTTTTGTTCTTGAGTGCTTGGTCAGACTGGTTAGGGTTGGTGACCTTGAGGTAGGCGGGTGGATGTACAGAACTGAGGTCCATGAAAGCTGCATTAAAGGAACCTGCAACGGTGCATGGGTCCAGGGTGTTGGTACCATTGATGGTGAGCATTATCGGGTGTTTCTTGTCCTCTTTCCCAAAGAGATCCTTAATGTTCTCCCAGAATTTCCTCCCATTGCTCCAATTCCTTTCCATCTGTTCCTTGTAGAATTTGACTTTAGCAAGTCTAATGAGTTGCCTGCATTTATTCCTTGCTGCCCTGTGATTCTGGTAATCATTCTTACTACTCGAGGTCTTGGCCCTGCACCAGAGATTGTCACTACCCTTCATATGTTCCAAGAGGTCCCCAGCACTCCACCAATTTGTGCAACTACGCACTTTCCATTTTCTAACTGGGGCAAACTTGTCACAAACCATATTGAACTTGTCTATGAAGTAGTTAACTGCAAGGTCGATTTCCTGCTGCATATCCAGGGGAGACTGCAGCTTTAAAAGAACTTAGCAGAAGCAGACTATAGGAGCCATCATGACTACCCACTATTCAGTGGTAGTTCATTGTTTTGTCCCATGTAAAATTAACTATTTACAGCAGTCCTGCTAGACTCTTTAAAGGTTGCAGTGTGTGTTTATAATGATGATCTGTACAGTGCATGTTCTTCAGTAAAATTAGAATGTTTTATATCCTGTATGTGGTAAACAAACATACCATCTCAGTTCTGATATATCCATTGATGCAGTAATACACAATGGGAAAAAAAGTGAAGTGAGCAGGTCAGCCTAATGGTGCAACAGATAGATCACTTGGTTGCTGACATTCTTTTTTCACCCTCCAATCTCTGAACATGGTTGTGGACCAGCACAAAGAGAAATTGTCACCCCATTGGATGCCCTCCTCCTCATCCTGGTAGGGAAAGTTTCAGTTACCATTGCACTATAACCACATGGGTGACTACAGGGGATGGTGCAGAAATGGAAAGTGCATCAGGTGGGGAGATCAGTTTGTGGTGCTCCTGGAATTCTGGCACCTTACTTCCCATCTCACTGGGTTGGGGGGGGGGATTATAAAATGTGTAAACAAGATTCAGACACAGTAACTTTTTCCCTTCAAGAAGGGTAGCAGAACTAGGGAACATGACCTGAAACTAACAGAAGGGCGGTTCAAAACTAACATCAGAAAGTTGTTCTTCACAGAGAGTTTCCGTGCCAAATTTCCCCAGTTCACTAAAAACACCACCAACAGCTTAATCTGGTTCAAGGTCAGTCAGCATTCATCTGTGTGTGGGGTAATTGGGAAGGGGGGAGGCACATCTGCAGAAAATGGGATGCTAGCTGCATACTCGAGCAGACTTGATAGACCATGTGACCTGTTTCTGCTGGCAAGTAGTAATTAAGTAAGTAACAGAGTGTGGTGGATGCATGGAACAACCTGCCACTGGGGGGTGATAGGGGCAAAGACTGTGGGGAATTCAAAAATATGTGGGATAGACATAAGGTAACCCTCATTAGAAAAGGCAGCTAAGGGTGTAGGTTAAGACAAACTCCAGTGCTAGATGAACCTAGCGGTATCCTTCTGCCATCACTTTCTATGTTTCTATTATGAAGCTGGACAATCACCATTAGGAGGATGACATTTCACTTGTCCCCATGTCCAGCAGGACATTACTCCTTGTCTCCTGGACATAGTGTCTGCTTCCCTCATTGTTGTTGACTCTGTCCAGGAGGTCAACCTCGGGGTAGGGGGAGGTGGTAGCACTTTAACACTCTTGTTGAATGGTGTCCTGGTATCACTAGGAATCAATCAGGGAAAGCTCATAAAATGGAGAGAAGGAACTGGCAGTGAGCTGAAGGAAGTCCTAGCTGGTAAGGACCACTCAAACAAAACTAGAGTTCTAAAATGTGAAATAAACATATTAGCCAGGGGAAAGAAAAAACACTGTGCTATGTGATAAGCTTGTTGTCCTTAATCAAATGTCAGAGGTTGCAGTGGGAATTGTGTGGAATCAATTTAAGCAGAACTAGGAAATGGGCTGTAGCAAAGGAAAAGAAGACTTCACTGAACATCTGATCTCAGTTTTAGCACGGAGAGTCAGTGACTACAGGATCCAAGATATAAAAGTCACATAACATGCATTAACTTTTCTGAAAATGCTCAGTTTGATATTTCAAACTGATATGCAGTATCAATCTGCATTTCAGTAAATGTAATAGGAAGAGTAAACATGAGTTCTGTTTCAGGACATCATATCAGGTTAGCCTCAGATTTCTTTGAAGAGGTTTACTGGGATGGTGGACACAAGGGAAGCAGTTGACATTGTATGTAGAGAGTGCATGCATAAATGGATAGTCATCTGGTAAAAAGAGTACTAAGGGCAGTACAGTGGTTCTCAGTAACAAGTTCTATCAAGTGGTGATAAGTTAATCACCAACTCTTGGTACTGTAACTCCAGGTAACAATGGTTTATCCTATCAGCTAGATGAATTTTTAACATACCGTGATTCCTGCTGCTATAACTCGTTAAGACTAAGGACATTGTCATGATCATATTATGATGTTAACAGTTGTAACAGAATGAATAACTGAGCATAACGATAACACATGAAGTTTTTCACATTAAAGGCAAGTGGCTATAGTGGTGTACTTCAGAAATCAGTAAATACTCTGAGTCAGGCAAAGTAAGCCAATAGATACAACAGGGTGTGGGTATGACAAAGGCACATCAAGATGCATTGTGAGGCGTGAGGCAATTATGCTGAGTGCCTTCAGCCATGGAAGTGCAGTTATTCATATAAATATCCACATCCTGATGTGTCTTATTGTGCTTATAAAATGAGTAGTCTAAGAACTCTTAAAAAAATACTAAAGTTTGTTATTAAAAACATGTTTTTTCTTTTGCAAAAAGTGATTAGGTAAGCAATAGAGACAACAGGGTGTGTGGTTAGTGGGTAATTACTGCATGCTCCCTTACTCAGTGGGTTGTCATGCTGCATTTGTTTATTGGGTGCTCTACCTGCACTTTAAATAATAGTCTTGTTTTTGATTAAAATTGTTCCTTGACTCTCTTTTTGCTGCCTATGAGTGTCCAGCTCCCTTGGTAAGTAGATCAGCATGAGTCGTTAGCCAAGTGCCCTTCAGCCATGCAGTAAGGGGAAGTGCAGTAATTCCCTAGTAACCACAATGGCACCAAAATAATAATAAAAAAAAGACTAAATGAAGTTTTTCAGTCAAGAATAAATAAATCATCAATGGTAAATCAGTTCTCACACTGAACATCTGGGTTTGCCCCATAAAAGTGATCAGATTGAGTTGAAAACAAGTCATTCATGTTTTTGTCAAACCTTTCTTATAGAAACATAGAAACATAGACTTTGACGGCAGATAAGGACCACTTGGCCAACCCAGTCTGCCCATTTCCCTACCTACTGGATAAGCTGCAGATTCTAGTTAACCAACAGCCTTCTTCCTGCAACCCCCCACTATAGTTGCCTTGTGTCTATCCCATGCATGTTTGAATTCCCCCACTGTTTTAGATCCAATGACCTCCTCAGGAAGGCTGTTCCATGTATCCACCACTCTCTCCGTGAAAAATTTCCTCACATTACCCCTGAGCCGTCCCTCTCTATCTTTAAATTGTGCCCCCTTGTTCTTACACATCTCTTTTTCTGAAAGATGCTGCCCTCCTGGACTTTGTTGATTCCCTTGAGGTACTTCAACGTTTCTATCATGTCCCCCTGTCCCTCCTTTCATCAAGAGTATATATATTAAGCTCTCTCAGTCTCTCTTCATATGGTTTCTGCTGCAGACCCTGCACCATTTTAGTTGCCCTCCTCTGGACTGCTTCCATCCTGTCTATGTCCTTGTGTAGATAAGGTCTCCAAAACTGCACATAGTACTCCAGATGGGGTCTCACCAACTGTCTGTATAGAGGGATAACCACTTCCTTTTCCTACTTGTGATGCCCTTCCTAAGCATCCCAGTATCCCCTAGCTCTCCTTACCAACTTTTCACATTGCTTACCCACCTTTAGGTCATCTGATATGACTACCCCCAGGTTCCTTTCCATTTTTTTTGTTGTTAGTACCTCTCCTGCTATTGTGTACGCTTCTCCTGGGTTTTTGTTTCCTAGGTGCATTACTTTGCACTTCTTTGCATTGAATCTAAGTTGCCATATGTCTGACTGTTCCTCCAACCTTGCCAAGTCCCTTCTCATCTTTTCTACACCCTCTTGTGTATCAACTCTGTTACAGATCTTTGTCATCTGCAAAGAGGCATACCTTTTCCTCCAGACCCTCTGCAATGTCACCTATAAAGATGTTAAAGAGGACTGGACCCTGTACAGAGCCCTGAGGTACTCCACTATGAACCCCCCTTTCTTTGGAATGTATTCCATTCACTATTACCTTCTGTGTCCTGTTGTGCAGCCAGTTTGTTACTTCCAGGCTACCACCCTTGGACCCACTCCCAGGCTGGCTAATTTGATTATTAATCTTTTGTGCGGAACTGTGTCAAATGCCTTACTAAAGTCTAGGTAGGCCATATCCACAGCCCCTCCCTGGTCTATTACTTTGGTCACCCAGTCAAAGAAATCAATTAGATTCATCTGACATGACCTTCCTGCTGTAAATCCATGCTGCTTTGGGTCCTGTGTCCCACTGGCCTCTAGGTACTCAACAATTCTTTCTTTCAGAAGTGATTCCAACATTTTCCCTACCACTGAGGTCAAACATACAGGTCTGTAGTTTCCTACTTCTGCCTTGCTCCCACTTTTGTGAAGGGGAATTACATCTGCCCTCCTCCAGTCCTCAAGTACCACCCCATCCTGCTATGATCTGTTAAAAAGTGTGGTCAGTGGTGTCACTAGGTCCTCCCTTAGTTCTTTTAGGATTCTGGGGTGAATCCCATCAGGCCCCATTGCTTTGTCCACCTTGAGTTTTAGGAGTTCTTTCAGGACCCTTTCTTCCGTGAATGGACTGGTGTCAACCCCCCCTACCCAGAGTGCTTCTATTGTCTGGTTTAGGTAACTCCTCCTCATCTTCTTTTGTGAATACTGAGCAAAGGTATTCATTCAGGTGCAGTTACTGATAATTCTGAAGCTGTGTATTGATATTTATATGCAGTTAGGTCAACCTAGAAACCAAGTTCCAAGACTTACAAGGCCCTTTCCAGAATCAGGTGGTTATTCGGTCAATTACTGCACAGGCCTGAGCAGCTACTGACCAGTTAGATAACTGGATTTGTGTTGCCCATGTTATAAGAAAAATTATGAACAGGGTCATGAATATCCAGCAGTCTGATTTGCTGAGCTCTCTTCTTACTTGTGATTAAAATCCACAACATAATCATCATTAAGAAAAAGTCCCAGCAGGTTGTTTTATATGTTCTGAATCTCTCTGCCCTTAGATTTTGGTACCCAGCCAGTGACGCTGAAGTTGCAATTTCAGAAGCAGCACACTGTGGCAGCAGTACATGAGCCAGTAGCATTACGCCTGATGAAATGTCTTTTTTTTCAAATTAGCCGGTGGCAGCTGGACAGGCAGTTTTGTGTGCACCAAAATGTCTGTTTTTTTCCCCCAACAGCTTGGTGTCTGGCATTGGCTCAGTGACAGAAGAGATTGGCAACTCCAGTGTCTAAAAGACTAGCAGCTTAAGCACTACTAGTATGATTTAAAGCAAAGAAAAAGCCACTCACAGCTACTCGAAACATTAATACTTCTCTACCAGGCCAGCTGCTGTATAGTTTTAAAAAAAGTATAAACTAACCTATTGGCTGCACCACTGACCAGCCTGTTCCTCACACTGTGACCACTACTTCAGCTACTCGGATGTGCTAGTCTCTGACACAGACACTGTCAATTCCACCAACCAACGTCATGATCTAATTACAAAACAATTAAAACAGTGCCACCTGTTGTCCACAGCAGAACAGTACAAGGACTAACATTAAAATGTATTACTACACAATAAAAAATCATTACCAAAACATTTTAAAATATTTTTCTTTTTTCAGTAACACACCTATGGAGCCAGTTTATAATAGCAATAATACACTCCAGGGTGTGATATATCATGGGATATTGTGACTTCTCATGTGCATGAGACACTCGCCTTGTGGCCCCGTGCCTCACAACACACCCAACGCATGACAAAATCCAGTGATATGCAAAAATCTACAAAGTATTTTCAAAATCCTGATTATTTATTCTGATTATTTTGTTAAACAGATTTCCCAATAAAAGGATCTATGGTTGAATACATAAAATATAATCATTTAGTAAACCAAAACTTAACATATGCAAATACATCTTATGGGTGTTTGAATATATGTTACTGGCTCCTTAAATAATCCTGGCATCTGTTATTCTGTTATTCCTAAATAGTCATGGCATGCATCCTTTTCTAGCTTTTAAATACATAGACGTTATAATACAAGAAAAGCAGCAGGAGAGGTTGCACTGGGTCAGGGTGCCAGGATAAAAATAGAAGTACAGCAAAAGAGAAACCCTGCACTCACCACCCAACAAACTAATGCAGACTGCTCACACAATATGAAGGTGCTTCATTTTCTTTTCAAAAGTGCCATGTACAGTAAGTTCCAGACGTGTTTCGGAATGCTCCTGATTCCTTTATCAGTGGATCTGTTCACATACATAGGGGCACCTAATTTATACATACATGTACTGTATGCGACTTCATGATGACATCAACCCCCACTTACATAGTGTGACCTTGAGCAAGTCATTTAATTTCCTCTGTGCTCCCATATTTGCACCTCTAGACAAGCTTTCAACAGTGTGTCTCACCTGGTTAAACAATTGGAAAAAAAAGCATATCAACACAGTACAAGAAGCAAAGTACATGAAAACATGAGGTATCTGTGTTTGTTAAAAATATGTATAAAGAGGAAAGTTTTTGCAGTTTAAAAGCTAAAAAGGCTGAGAGGTTATTCATCCTTGTAGCTTTCTTCATCTCCTTGTTTGATTAGCTCTATAAAAGATCTATAAAGGAAACAAGGGTATTATAAATGCCATTACTGTATCCAGTCATTCAGAGGTTTATGTATCATGAGACAATAAATAAGTGTCTATTAACGTAAATGATTAGGACAATAAATAACATAGATAAATAAATTCAAATTATCTTTTCTTTCTCAGAAAGGAGATAAGATCAAATCTATTATTTGAACCTGGGCTCTTATAGGCACCAGGAGTATAGATCCAGTAGCCTTCTCTTTCCAGAATAAAGTTCTGAAAGTCACAACCCCTTGGGTTCTGGAACACTTTTTCAATTGCCCTGATTGAGCAAACATGTTCTGTTTTGTTAGGGTTCTGTGTCACATGCTGGGCAGTTGCATAAGCTATGTCACTCTTATTAATAGCCATACAATGTTCCCCAACTCTGAATTAAAAATTAATTTTTGTTTTTCCTACATAAAAAGCACCACAGGTGCATTTAACCATGTATTTAACTCCACTGGTGTTACATGTAATAAGTTATTTAATCGTGTAGATCCTGTTGGAGTGTGGGCTAGTGAAGTCCTTGCATGTGGCTTCCCTGGGCAGTAGGTGCATTTCTGGCATCTGAAACAGCCTGTGCTTGGTTTCAGCCATGTCTGCGTGATGGGAAGTGCCTGCCTGCTATGTGCCAAAAAATCTCTAAGGGTCTCAGCTCATATATCGGCCATCCCGGGTTGGGGGGGTATCATGATAAACTCGAAAGTGTGGATCCCCTTTCAGGTTGTTCTAATTTCTTTTCAAAATGTCAGCCACCTTTGAAGAATGAACCGAGTATGTGGTCACAAAATTAAGGGCTGGATTGCTGTCTTCTCTGAGATGTGTAGATATCAATGTATCAATGTATCCATGACCCTTCCATTCCCTTAGATCAACTGACTCTCGTACCCTGGTTGTCCCCTACAGATCCACCCAAATTGGCCAATCCAGTTACTCTCACCACCTCCCAAAAATTTGAATTCCCCCCAAAAAATCTAACACTCATTCTCCACCTACTTCAACAGTTCTGCCCTCAATAATTACCTTGCACCTACCTGCTCCTGCCATGTCCCTCCCTAATTCCTTCCTCTAAACCCTAAACACACCTTACCCCCTACCCTCACCTTCATATTACCCTGTGCACACCTACCTCCTCTAGCCTTTCTCCCTTTCCCCCTAATTTCTCCCCCTTACTAGACTCCCTTGATCTCTCACAGAATGTAAAGGACCCTGAATGCTCTCCATGAGTCCCTCTCCTGCCCCCCAAGGGGCTTGTATCTCTCATCTACTCCCTTCCCCCACCATCTTAAAGGGGTCTTTCTGCAACACAGCCATCCCCTTCTCTCTGGTCCCCCCAGTCCCCTTGCAGGGTTCCTCTGCATCCTGAAGGGGTCTCCAGGGGCATGACACTTCCTCCCCACCCTCACCCCTCCCTCCCTTTTCTCCTTTCTTTAATGGACTAATTGTTTACTTATTAACCTGGCACTTATTATTGTCCACTCTTTCTACATGTTATACGCAACACTGTTGTAACACTGTAACACCTGCCTTACAACTCTATGTTAATGTTGATCTTGTAGCCTGAATGTATAATGTCTCATTCCAGTTGTACCCCTTCCCCAGGTCACACTGGGAGACGAGAGTGACTTGTTGCTCAGTGTGCCTTCCTGGTGAAACATTTCAATAAATAAATAAATGTATCTTGTCTAGGTGTATCTTCTATGTAACTTCAAAAAGAACCTAAAGAACCATTTAATACAGGAATCTCAATGTGTCTACCATCACTAAAACCTAGCGAAGGCATCTCCTACCACCTGCCTTTCTGCCAAACAGATCTGTCTCTCTTTCTCTCCCTCGCACACCCTGTACTTGGGGCTCAACCCCCCCACCCCATCTCTCCAGCACTTCTATGCACTAACCCCCTTGTCTTGCTGACAACTAACAGGCTCCCTGTTGGGCACAGTTATTTAGTCACTTCCTGTATGTATCTGACTATGTTTACTTATTCCAGTTTTAGTTTTTGCTGTATTTTTTGCATTCCTTTGTTTAAAGACCAAATGTACCTAAATGTTCTCATTCTAATTCTATTGCCTTGTTTGTCTCAAGCCTCTGTATAATCACCTACTTGTTCTAAATGTACTAATGTAGAACCTATGTAAAGAGCTCTGAGCTCCAGTGGTTAATCTGAGATCAGAAATAAATAAATAAATAAATAAATAAATAAATAAATAAATAAGCATTTGTCAATGCCGAATGTTGCTTGCTTGTATGTGCTGTTTAGGTATTTGGAAGTGATAGTTCCATGCCTTCCTCCCAAGACATGCACTGTGTCTTTCCTGAGGACATCATATCAGACAAATCTGGCTGATTTCTTTGACTGGATGACAAAGGAAGTGAATCAGGGTGGGTGAGTGGACAACGCTTACCTTGATTTCAGCAAAGCCTTTGATACCATCCCACTTAGGAGGCTGATAAACTAGCTGGGTAGGCTGGGCATGAGGGAAAGGGTGGTAAACTGGGTTGAAACTGGCTAACAGACAAGAGGCAGAGAGTGGTGGTAAATGGGGTGCAGTCTAGGGAGAGGGGTGACCAGTGGGTGTTGCAGGATCGGTACTGGGGCCAGTCCTGTTCAATGTCTTCATTAGTAACATTGCAGAATGGCTGAAGGGAATTTTTTCACCACATTTTCAACATAGCCATTTTAAGACCTCTGCTCATGAACAGTGTCACTGTGATTTTCTTACTTTGTCCTAAACATTGATTGCGCACACCGACTGTGCCATTGTGCGCTACATGTACAGAAACACATTTTGGGCAACATGTAAGAAATGACAGCTGTACTGCTCATAAAGAGGTGTGGTAAAATGGCAATGTTGAAAATCTGGAGTGAAAATATTGAACATTTGTGAACTTATGAGCGTGCGTAGGAACAGAATGCATGCTCATAAAACAGTCATTTTTGGTAATTTTTCACCAAATTTTTAACATAGCCATTTTAACACCTCTGCTCATGAACAGTGTCACTGTAATTTTCTTAATCTGTCCCGAACATTGATTTTGCACACCGACTGTGCCATTGTGCGCTACATGCACGGAAACACATTTTGGTCGAGATGTGAGAAATGACAGCTGTACTGCTCATAAAGAGGTGTGGTAAAATGACAGTGTTGAAAATCTGGAGTGAACATATTGAAAATTTGCGAACTTACGAGTGTGCATAGGAACAGTGCAATGCATGCTCGTAAAACAGTCATTTTGGGGAATTTTTTCACCAAATTTTCAACATAGGGTTTTTGGGGGCCTACCTCATTAACTGTGACACTGTCATTTCATAAATCAGTCCCAAAAGGTGGTGCTGCACAGTGACAGCGAAATCCCTTTCTGGGCCGATTAATGCCTTGACAGTGACAGAATTCATGAGGTGGGGTCCCAAAACGCCATGTTAATTTGGTGGCATCCTCAAAATGACGAGAATCTCTAGTAAAGTTGAAAAAACCTTGTTTATTCCATAATACAGCTTACTGGCATTTCCTCAGATTGCGGTTGACTTTGAAGAGTGCAGACATGCTCCCAGTCTACCGAAGATCATCGTGCCAGATTCCAGAGGTAAGTATGGGGTGGTGGGGGTGTGGGAGGTAGATGCACAGAGGGTGGGCGTGGGTGGGGATGGGGGTCAGAACAGTCTGCGAGGAAGGTTTTCTTTTAGTATTTTTTTATATTTAGACGATGCGGGACTGTGATGCTGTATTTGTGCCCACGATGGGGTGGACTCCCAGTGTGGCAGCTGGAAAGCTGTTTGGGGGTGGGGGTAGTGGAACCAAAGGGGGATTGGGCACCCCCGTCGACCATAGGACCTGTTGCCACACTGGGGTGGGCTCCCAGCATGACACCCGATAGTCTTGAGGGGGAAACAGTAGAGCTGACAGGGGATTGGGCACCCCTGTTGGCCATACAGACTGCTGCCATGATGCGGTGGGCTCCCATCATGGCACCTGGAACTCTGGGGGGGGGAGCGCAGCACAGCCGACAGAGGATTGTGCACCCCCATCATCAATATGGTGTGTGCGTGGGGGAAAGCACGAGTATGCAGTATGTGTGTGTGTGTGTGTGTGTGTGTATGTGGAGGGAGCACGAATGAGCACGCGATCTTATCGCTGCTCGCTGAAGCATAGCTCTCCCTTTCAACTGTCAGGCACTGCATTTTCAACTGATGTCATAGACAGCTGCAGCATTGATTGGAGAACTGCAGCAGTGCCTGAAAACACACTGACTGAATTGGTAGAGGGCTGCCACACCCCCAAAAACTCGAATGATGGCACTATGTTTTTTGCACATACATGCAAGCAACATAATAAATCTCTTACTTGCTGGTAAGCTAGTTCTATATGTGCTTCAGAATATCCTATCTCAATTAAGCTGTCTGCTAATTCAGTTGCTGCTGCCTCAAAATTTTTTCTCTCACTGCAGTTCCTTTTGAGCTTAAAGAACTGGCCTTTGGGGATATCATGTGTCAAGTGTCTTGGATGACAACTTGAGGATAATAACAGTATAATTACTGGTGACCCCCTTTAGCAACCTGATTTCAGATACTCTACAAATGCTGTAATAACCCAAAATCGGGTTATTACAGCATTTGACTAGCTCTGAGTCACTTCTCCCTTACACTGTCCTATGATCACTTTCACTTTTCTCGGACCTGGTAGCGTGGTCGAGCGGTGTTCGTTTCAGTAAATTATACTCCCCAAAATACACACAGAGGAGTTCATATAAAAAAATGTCACCAGAGTGCTACACTAATTTTTCTTAGTTTTGAGATACAGAAGCTGCTGGTGTAGACTGATGAGAGACGAATCGATTCAGCGGCTTCAGAGGCAAGACTGAAGCATGAATGAGTGTTATCAGCAACACTCATTCCCCTTGAATCTCGCCTTCTGAAGCCACTGAGTCACTCATTCTCATCAGTCTACTCAGGCAGCTCTGTATCTCAAAACAAGACAAAATTAGCGAGTAACCTACAGGTGACAATTTTATACAAGGCACTTTCTGTGTGTGTATTTTGGGGAATATAATATTGAAATGAACACTGCTCGACCAAGCTCTCTCTCTCTCACCCAAGTTCGTTTTACATACAAAGTCCATGCCAGTAATTATAAAAATAACAGATAGGCAGAGTGGTCTATGAATAGTTTTCTCACACTCGGTGCATGATGTCACGTAAACCTCTTGAGCTTTGCTCTCGAGGTTTATGGGTCATCACACACCTTGGGTGTGAAAAAAATATTCATAACACACACTTGCCTATCCATTATTCTCTATGTAGTTCTCTCACAAGGTTTCCTGTAAATATTGATAGTGATGCTCACTTCCCCATTGATACTAATACATAGGTCAAGAAAACATACGCTTTCTTTGCTCATTTCATATGAGAAATGCAAGTTAGGATTTGATGCATGTAAGTGCTCCATAAAAGCCTCAAATTCAGCTACATTTCCATTCCAGATAATAAAAATATTGTCAATAAAATGCTTATACAATCTTATTTTCCAAATATAGGGATTTTTATCTGGATCTCTCACAAACGTGTTCTTCCATTACACCATGTAAAGGTTTGCATGGCTAGGGCCAGAAGTTGCACCCATAGCAGTGCCTTTCGTTTACAAATAGTAATTATCCAAAAAAGAGAAAACTTTACATTTTAGCACAAATTCTGGCAGTTTCAGCAGCAGTTCTATACAGGGTTGTTCATCACCGGCCCCCCCGAGTTTAAAAAATCAGCTAAATTGTCCAGGGAATCTTTTTTTATTTATCTGTGTTATTTATTGCCCTATTCATTTATGTTAATATATACTTATTTATTGTTTCATGATATACTGTATAACCTCTGAATTACTGAATACAAAAATGATATTTATAATAAACTTGTTTCTTTTATAGTTCTTTTATAGATCTAATCAAACAAGGAACTGAAGAAAGTTAAAAGGATTAATAGTCTCTCAACATTGTTAGCTTTTAACCTGTAAAAAACTTTATTTATACATATTTTTAACAAACACAAATACCGGATGTTTTAATGTACTTTGCTACTCCTATATAGATATTTTTAAACTTTCTATCTTTCATCACTGCACTCTATGATTGTTTACACTGTGTTGAGACTCTTTTTGATTATGTCATCGTGGTGTGACATACAGTGCATGTACAGTATGTATAAATTAGGTGCCCCAATGTATGTGAACAGATCCATTTATAAAGGAATCAGGAGCATTCTGAAATGTGTCTGGAACTTACTGCACATGGCACATTTGAAAATAAAGTGAAGCACCTTCATATTTTGTGGCTAGTCCTCATTATTTTGTTGGGTGTTGAGTGCAGGATTTCTCTTTTGCTATAGACATTACAATCTTGATACATTCAACAAATATATAATAACAGCATCCACAAATCCTATTCCTCAAAGATCATCAGTGTATTCTACACTTTAAATTATCTTAATTTAGAGCATTGCCATCAAAATTTTTGCCTATCAACCTGTGATCATTACAAAAGGCTAAAAAAGTTCATGTAGGCTTTCTCAACATTTACAGGAGTTCCTTTCACATTTAGAAACAGTTGCTAATGTTAGGATTATAAGGTCTATGTATTTAAAAACTAGAAAAAGACAAATGCCATGAATGTTTAGGGCCTTGGCAGGATAAATGAATATTCTTTATATGGATTCTGTTTAGGAACCTAAATTTGAAAGTGCAGCTTTTTTTGTACCAGTAGAGATTAACAGATTGAATTGGAAGACAGGTATGCATTTGATTTTGCTATATTATACTGATTGCACATAATTAGTATACATTAATTTGCCCCATTATGGAGTCATGCAACTATATTTTTAAGATATAAAATTTGATTTAAAAGTGCAAAATATTTGAAGTATCTGTTTGAAGGGGAACTGTAATAATGGAATAGCAGATGACAGGATTACTTAAAGAGACAGTAACCTCTTCAGAAACACCCATAAGATTTGTATGCATATATTAATTTTTGGTTTATTAAATGACTATATTTTATGCATTTAACCATAGATCCTTGCCCCTGAGGAAGCCCATGTGGTGAAATTGTAGATGTTTTGGGGGGATCTGTTTTACAAAATAATCAGAAAAAATTATCAAGATTTTGAAAAAACTTCTGGAGTGTGGTTGGTTCCTTATACATTTTTGCATCTATATGACTCTTTCACTAGCCCAGGTTGACACTCACTTGAACCTTTGAAGGGAATCCACCCAATGTTCGATGTACTTTGTTGAATATCCCATGATATGACATGCCCTGTTGTGTATTATTGCTTAAAGAGCTGGTGACATGTTCAGAAGAACTTTAACAAAACCTCACATTTCAACACAATCCTGCTTGTATTTCCCATTAGTGCTATATTCCACCGCCCCATTACTTATTACTAAGGTCATCTGTATGAAAACAGGATCTTTGCTCTGAAGAGTTTGTCTATTGCTGTTGCTTTCTCCCTACTGGAATTCACAGAGCACTGCTTGTGACATCACAGTTACTCCAATGGCAACATATTATGATGTCACAACAGAGGATTATGACTTGAAGCAGGGAGTAAGCTGTGGAGGCAGATGGACTCTATAAGAACTCTAAGGGATACAAATCAAATATGCATGCAAATTTCCTTTGTAATAAACAATGAGGAAGATAAATATATAAAATATAAATGGAATGCAGGCAGAATTGTACCAAATTATTATGTTTTTTAAAGTTTTCTTTGAGGACTCAGTAGCTCTTTCAGTAGTCCCATTTCAGCTTTCAACCACGTGTCTTTCCTGACATTGAATAGGTGGAATGTTTGATTATCATGGAATACAGGAATTCAGACTTCCTCAGAAGACTATTAGCAGAATGTTACCTCTCCATAAGCAAACATTTACAATGTATGACCTTAGTAAAGCTAAGGATTCAATTTAATCTGGGCAGGCGTGATAACAAAAAGTTCCACGGTAGGCAGGCAAGGATAGAAAGAGAGTTTTTGATGGTCAAAAAAGAAGCTCAAGCAAGTAAATCTATGAGTAACACTTAATTTTTTGAATTAGTGTAGATGTGTAAGACGGGGATTATAAAAGGAAAAAATATATTTTTTAAATTATTTTGAAGAGGTTTCATTCTTAGGGCCTTGTTAACTTTTTCAGTGAGAGTGAAGGTGGTGGCCATGTTTGTAATGGCATTCAGGACTTTGTTTTCTAAAAAGACATTTGTTAGTATGCTGTGTCCTGTCAGAATTTTAACCATTAGTAGTGGTTCAGCAGTGCACGGCTGTTGACCAGTCAAGACATAGCAATTTCCCTGACTATTTTGTAATGTTATTTAGTATGTTTATTAATAATTATGAGTGGGTGCTATACCAAATTGACATACAGAGGTAGCCAGTGACAAAATGCACTACTGCATATACAATGGAGCCCACCAGAATACAACACAAGCCCCTTTTACTTGGCATCCTACTCCTATTGTCACTGCTCCCCGATGCTCGTTCTGCTCCCTCTGCGTAGCTACCTCCTGGTTGTACACTGCAGAGGTGTACACAGATCTCATGGCTCTTTCAGCGGTTCTTCCATATTTTCCATTGGCTGAGAGACCAAGACTTCCATGGTGGTTGGGTGGGGTGGGGGCTTGCCATACATATTTGGTACCTGAGTTCAGCTAAATATGAGAACAGCTAGCAGAAAGAAAGCTTTACTCGGGTAAGCTGTTAGTTTTCATAAACAGGGGCTGAAAAGAACTTCTACAGGGCTCTGAAAGTATAGCCACAATACTGGGCATGCACTTATGCATATATGAATATGCATAAACTGTCTCTAATTATGAGGGACGTCCTTCATTTTACCCTTCAATAAACTGTTCGGTCCCTCATCCATCCTACATGGAAAAGGTGCTGACCACTCAAAGAATTTGCTGTAAATGTTGTCTTTAAGGCAGAGATTTATGCATTCTAAAATGCTAAATCAAAAATAAACTTTTTACAAATAACCATAATGGTCTCCACAGTGTTCTGAGCTTGTATCTCCTTGTTTGAGGAGGCGTCCATCATTATGAGGGATAGTGTCCCTCATTGTTCCTCCTTCTGAGTGTCTGTATCCCTCATTTTAGTGACAAAAGGTTGAAAGCTATGATTGTTTCTTTCAGTTTATTAGAAACCATGTGTGTAATAAAATGCTTTAAACTAAAGGTTTTAAATAAATTTGACTGTGGATGTGTATGATTTGGAATATTTCTGGATATTTTTAACAAAAACTTGATCATAAGTCACCCATGAATTTCTTTATTTTGTTTTTGGATGTTAATGTTTTTATCCTGTATATGTTGAGTGTTTTCAATGCAGGTTTTCATTCACTGCTGTGGTAAAGACAGTGTCTCTGATGATGTAAAAGTATTAGCCAGTTTATTTGGATTGTGAGAATACTGTACCCTACAAATGGTTCAGTTTTGTATCATGTCAAATGTAATAATAATTTCTGATGCTAGAGAGAGAGAATCAAACGTGTGATATATGGAAACATTAGGTAGTGTTTTAGTTACAGTAGTTAGCTAATTATCTAGCTAGTTAGTAATCTGTAGCCCCTCCCCATTTTGGAATGTACTGTAATGGTCCAGCATTCCCTTGAACAGGAGTGCTCTGCAGTTATAGAGTCTGGTAGAAGACAGATGGGGTTAATGTTTTGCAGAGAGCAGAAGAGTACAGAGTGGGCCCCAAGAAATGAAGAAGGTGGGTGGAGTGAGTTAGAAGCTTGAGAGCAGAGTTTCCAAATGGAGAGAGTACAAGAGTGAGTGAGGAGTTCTCCTTGCTGAGGCTATTGCTTTCCTCAGCCAGGAAAGGCCTGACTTCTCCAACCTGAGAAGTGGTGGTGGCCATTTCAACTAGAAAGGTTCCTGGAAGAATTCAAATCCCAAGCTTATAAGGCAAAAAAGAAGTGACTGGGTGCCCAGTCTGTGGAGGGAGTCCATTTTAAAGGGATTGCAGTCATACTGAGAGAGGGTTTCCCTTTTGACAGAGGATACATGAGTGAATTCTAACCCAAATCTGAAGTGTCCAATGATTAGAACATGTCCAGGGATCAAAAAGAGTTCAGGTCTGAGAAGTTTCCATTGTCTGCCTGAGTTAGTTTATTCACAGTAAGACCTTCAGAGCACCTGAGTCAGTTCATTAGCAGCAAGGCCTTCACAGCTGAGATTATTGCTGCATGTGCACTAGGGTGGCTCATCTCTTTTTTAAAATTCAGAATTTTGATATTGAAGGCCAAAAATCTAAACAAAAAAAAATTTGGAATCAGAAAGGAATTATGATTAATTCTACATGCAAAACATCCCCTGACCTGGCACACTAAAGTTTGAAAAGGTAATTGGACCCTGCCTGACGTTCCCTTTCCTCCACACTCATGCCTGTCCAATCCTCCTACCTTAAGGAGGCAGCTACTGCTTGAAAGCCAGGGGGAGGCCCTACTCCTGGCATCTGGTCTGGTGGTATTTAAGTTCAGCTCCACCATGCATCCTTCGATCCAAAAAATCAGTTTCAATATTCCATACCTCAGAAACATAAATCCAAAGTGAGAGAGCCTTCTCTCCTTCCCACCAGCTCCCTACAATTGCTCACTCCTTGCATCATCAAGTTACAGTTAGCATATCAGTATCCCAGTTTACCAAGTTTTGTAAATATGCATGACGCACACACTGTGTACTGGGTGGCGGGGTGTTTTACGTGAGTTAGTCTTAGCATGTGGAATAAGAAAGTCTGATTCCATCTCTAATAAGTTTCAGATTCCTAAATCAGAATGGAATCAAACTCAGAAGGGACTTTCACGAATTCTGACACATGAAACTGAAATGAATTCCAGAGAATACAAGCACCACTACTGTGCATGTTCTAAAAAATACAAAAAACAGTAAGGTAAAGGTAGTCCTGCATGTCGAGAGTGGAATGTTCTCCTGAAGTGTGTACAAACTGATATGGATTTACCAGAACACATGCTGTATTTTAAATAGGATTGTACATCTGATCCAGTGTAGGCCATGAATGACAAATAAACCAATTTTTTGACCTCTTGTGACTCCGCGATATATTGCAGTTATTGTATCAAGCAGACACTATGTCAAACGTCCTTGTGCTCCCAGATCGCACCCGTAAATAAGCTTCAGCTTATTGTGTCTCTCCTGGTTAAAAAAAAGAAAAGAAAAGAAAATATACATTATGAACACTCAGACTGAGTATACCACAGAGGGGATTTGTAAAACAAGCAGTATATAGGATCCACTTTCCCCCTTCTTATTCATTATAAACTCACCTATCATTTACTCTACACTCTGAAAAAATCCCCGGTACCTAACCTAACCCTATCCACCTCCTACATCTGTCTCAAACTCCTGCACATGTTTCATCTAACCCTGATGTTAGCTGGGTATATTGAGAAAAATCATGTGCCTCCAATTAACTTATCATGTAAGGCTACAAACTGGCATGACACCAAGGGCATCCGTCCACCTAAATATCAGGAGCCTGCTTCGCAACAAGGCTGAACTTGAGGCGTGGGTTGCTCAGCACAACCCAGATATCCTCTGCTTATCCGAAACCTGGCTAAAACGCTCCACCCCTGATCATCTCTGCTCACTGCCTAACTACAACATCATGAGGCAGGATAGGCCATCAACTAAGTGAGGGGGAGGGTTGCCATTTTCTTCAAACCTCATCTTCTAATATCCCACAATGCCCACCTACCCTATCTTACTGTGAAGCAATCTATGCTACCTTAGAGCTTGGCTCAAAGAAACTTCACTTGGTTTGCATCTATAACCCTCCAGCTGGTAGTAGAGCTGGACTGGAGGAACTTCTATCTCAGGTGGATAAGGCCATTGGCCGAAACGAAGTCCTCATACTCGGGGACCTGAACCTAAACTGGACTAGTAAATTAAACCAGTCCTCTCATACCATGGTCCAAGGATGAAACCTCCACCAACTAATTACGGACCCTACCAGGATCATGCCCCCCCCGGGCTAGTACTCTTATAGAATGGGTCCTTACAAACCGCCCGGATAGTATAGCATGTGCTGGGACCCTAGCTGACTCAATTAGTGATCACTCCCCAATCTACTGCACCTGGCATGCTACTAGTAAACCTTCTCCACCTCCTAAACTCATCACCTTCCGAAACCTGGCTAACTTTAACCAAGAATATTTCTTACATGATCTCACATTGATTGACTGGTCTCCCATTCACACCTCTAATAATGCACAACTGACGTTAGACCATTTCCTTGCCTACTTTTTTGTGCTCCAAGACACCCATGCTCCCTGTGTCACTTTTCGAATCCGTGGATCACAGAAAAAATGGCTCTCAAAAGACCTACTTGCAAAGATTAGGGCCAGGGATAAAACATGGCGTTGTTTCAAATTTACTGGGCTCCTGGCCGATTATAATAATTACCGAGCCCAGAGAAATATATGCAAAAGGCAAATTCGATTAGCTAAAAGCTCCTTCTGTAAAAATTTGCTAACTAAAGCAGCGGGGGACTCAAAAAAAATTCTGGGCTACCATAAAAACCCTCCTTGGAGCAAATCAAAAAGCACATACAAATGACATGCTGATTAATGGTATACACTGCAATAATCCAGCTACTATAGCCAACTCTTTTAACCCCCTTTTTTCTGACCTCACCAGCTACCAGGCCTCATTCCCTAATACTCACGCCTTTTCACCCAACGGCAATAATAAACCTCAATCCACACATCCCCACTTTCAGGTTCTGGAGTATTACAAAAACTGAAGTTCTGAGACTACTCCTCTCAGCTGCAGATAATACCAGTTCAGGGTCCGATGGGCTGGAACCCAGGTTTCTAAAAATCGCCGCCCCGCTTATAGCCTCTCCCCTAACCAAAATCTTCAATCTATCTCTACGTCACGGCTCAGCCGCCAGCATCTAGAAAAGAGCCAAGGTCACACCCATTCCTAAAAAGGGTGATCCCAAATTAATCATGAACTACCATCCTATAGCAATCCTCTCCCTCCTTAACAAAATCCTGGAAAAACTTGTAGCAACACAAACCCTAGACTACCTGCAGAAGTATAACCTTTTGAGGCCGGCCCGTCAGCGCAGCGGTTGGCTTTCAGCTTGCGGCAGCTGGTGACCCGGGTTGAGAATGGACCAGGGTCACGGAGGAGCCAAGCAGGGGAAGAAGGATTGAGCATTCTTTGGACAGCTCTCCTTCTCTGGGGAGGCAGGGCAGCACTTCGGCATATGGCGGCACCTAGCGGAGGCTGGGTAGCAGCATACATCAGCCTCAGCAGAATGTCAGGATGGGGGACACAAGTCGTCATTGCGTCCCCATCCTGCTTAAGGGGGTCAAAATCCTGAACCTCTATGTCTACATGGCGCTCTGCCCCCGTGTGCCTCAATTAGCCTCCAGAGCCAATCCCCTGACCAGATACAAGTACCGCGGCTCCGATATAGGGGGTAGATGCTGTGGCCCCGCTCTATTGGGGGAAGCCAGGGATAACTGAGGGGATGCAGTCATAATCTAGAGGTGGAGGCAATGGGGGTCTGTGACCAGGGCAGAAAAATACCGAAGGGAGGAGAAGGGCCAAAAAGAGATAAAATAAAAAAAAAAAAAAAAAGTATAACCTTTTGTCTAGCTCCCAACACGGTTTCAGCAAGGGACACAGTACGTCTACAGCCCTCCTCAAACTCACTAATGATATATTTTCTGTTATGGACTCTGGCCTCCTGACAGGTGCTATCTTCATCGACTTAACAAAAGCTTTTGACCTGGTAAACCATTCCCTCCTTCTTTCAAAACTTCACTTCCTTGGTTTCTCTACTGATGTAGTGGCCTGGTTTAACAGCTACCTGTCCGGTAAGAAGCAGGCTGTTGTTTTCAATTCAGCCATATTCAATCCCTCATCTATCCTTGTTGGAGTGCCCCAGGGCTCCATACTCAGCCCCTTGCTCTTCTCTATCTTCATAAATGACATCCTATTGCTTGCTTCAACCTGCTCAACCCTGCTTTATGCAGACAACCTAGTGATTTATCACAGTGCAAGGAACACACCTGACCTCAACCAACCTCTTGCCTCTGACTTGTCTGCTATTCAGTCTTGGCTAACAGAGAACAAACTCATTCTTAACATTAGCAAGACTCACTCTATGCTCTTTGGATCGCTCGGCAAACTTAAAATAAACACAGATGCCCTAAAAATCACCTGTGCTGATGGCTCCACACTGATTAGCACGAAATCCTTCAAATATCTGGCCATTACTCTGGATGAATCCCTTACTTTTGACTTACACATAACTAACACCTGTAAATCTGTTAACACAAAATTAGGTGGTGCCTACCGTGTAACCCCTAGATGGCGCTATCCCAGGAGCTACTACCCCTGCCTGATTTGCCACTAACAGGTTGAGGGGCCTGGATCCAATGGTGGGTGCCTCCACCCAGAGGTCAGGGTTTGCAATAGTTAAACTTACTGGGTCACAGCCCTCTGGGACACTGCAACCCCCCTTTCTTCCCACTAGTGGCCCACACTATATATCAGAATTACCTTCACAGTATACACTTACCCCCAGGTCTGGTTCCGGCACTGGGACCTCCTGGAAATATGATACAGTGCAACAATCACAGTACAGTACCTTAACATAGACAAATACCTCAGGCAGTATAACTTTGCAGAAATAAGCAGCTCTGATTTATTTAGGGGATATAACAAGGACAGGGGAAATCAGGTTAATTAGCTTATCACTCTACTCATCTACCTATGGCTCTGTGCAGAGCCTATCCTTACCAGTTACTGTCCCTGGGTACCCAAGCCCTAGTGGCTAGTCCAAACCGTGGCAGCTGGTAGGGGCCCTTTCCCACAGAGAAAGAAAATTTAGTTTAAACAGTCAGCAGTACAGTGATTCCATTTGGATTTATTGGGCAATTCAGAGGAACGACCCTGAATTAGTACTCACGACCTCAAACAAGATAGGGTCCTTCAATGTCAGCAGGGCTACTCTTGAGCTCCACGAGTCTCCTCACACATTTATATGGCAAAAGAAAGTACTATACCAGGCAGGCTGCTTCTCTATCCCGATCGCAATTACTGCACAATACCGGGAGAACACACAGCAGATTCAGTTCCTGACAGACCGAGTGCAATTCAACAATTTCTCCAGTCTTCTACAGGGTGAGCCTGGTTTCTACTCTTCAGAGATCCTTTGATTCTTTTCACAGGACAGATTCAGTCCTAACAAGCAGTTACACAAGCTGCAGACCAGAACTCTGGGCCTTACACGTTTTTGACTGAAACTGTGCACTGAAGGAGCACAGGGTTTCTTTCTCCTTCACTGCCAAAGCTAAACTGAAACTCCAACAGACAAAACCGGGCACTTCCTTTGAGTTCCTCCCAGTTCTTGACTGGATTGGCTGTCACTCACAATAGACTGCTGCTGTTGGTCCAAAAAGGCGCCGAAGTCTAAACTACATCTCCCAGAGTCACTGCCCATACAATCCTCTTGTGGCTGGCTCAGATTATGAGTCAAGTTCTGATTCGTCAAGGCACCATTTAGAGCTAGCTTACCCCACACTGATTGGTCCAGTTCAGCAGTTCAAAACCAGAATGGGAACTAGGCAAACACAGTTCTGACTGTAAAAAGCAGGTTAGACAAACTGTATTTTCATTATTACTCTAAATTATTTCTGGCAAACAGTTACATCTTTCAGATAGGTTCCCTTTGTACTCCTAGTGACTGCAAAATGGAGTGAATTGGCAGCAGCTCGAGTGGTACTCAAACAGAGAAGCACACAGTCCCCCCATACAAACTAATTATGTCTGCAAGAAGACAGCTCTTAAAGAGACAGTACCAGAGGCTCTAAAAACACTCACTGATAAATGGCTTAAATGCCAAACACCATTCAGGCTTGGAGCATTCAAGCAAGCTCCTGGAAGTCTTTTGGGAACCCCCATTTGCAGGGGGGTTACAACCGCACTAGCTATGCCCTTACCCCTTCAGCTAGACTAGCTGTGGCTCAAGGCTTTCTGCTCCCTGCCCTGGCTTATGGATCAGTCACTTATCTATCTTCCTCTAAATCCTCCCTCCACAAGTGGGACACCACCTATAACAATTTCTGCCATTATGCCTCTGCAGCCCCTCGTTTCACACACCATTGCCAACTCTATTCTGACCTAAACAGGCCCTGCCCCTCTGCCCATCGGCTCCAGTCCCTTGGGTCACTTATAGATAACACTGTCCGCACTGGCATCCCATCATCACTCGCCTGTCTGCTCCACTCTCACCCTCTCTCCTATGGGCTCTGATCTGCTGACCCTGGCCCCATACATTCCAGATGCAAAACTAATATGGGTACATGCTTTTGCACATATATCTCCAAAATACTGGAACTCGTTACCTCCAAATGTTCATGGAGCACCTACCCATACTAGCTTTAAACACGTCACCAGGAACATCTGCAAACAATCAGCCTATGCACCTGCTTTAATCCACCTTAGACTACTTCATCTCCCTACCCTCTCTTTCATTAAACTACCTTCCTCCTGTAGGCCACTTCCCTACCTCTCCAACTTCCTATCTCTCATGTTCTGTTTCTCTCATCCCCACCTTTTTCTCCCCTCCCCCCTCTCTCTCTCTCTCTCTCTCTCTCTCTTCCTCTCCCTCTCTCATCTCATCCTCCGTTTTGGCACTTACTGTACTTTGCTGTGTGTTAACCTTTATTTGCAAATGCCTGTTTCACTTATGGTTTTAACTTTAGTTGTGTATTTTACCTAAATGTTTTTCCGGTTTCTGCCTCTTACTGTAACATTATCTCTTATATTCAAATGTTGCTTAGTCTTTGAATTAACTGTTCAGTTGACTTGTTGCTGCTCACATCCACACCGTGTTCACCAATCTCATGTGCTGCATCACATGTATTTTCATTTTTGTATGCTCAACTGTCTCTCTCCCTGGTCGTGCCTGAAAATAGGCATTGCTATGCCCAGTGCACTCACCCGGTTACCAAAAGCAAATAAATAAATAATAAAAAGGATGCTAGGAGAAAAGAAACATCAAAAGTGTTATATTGTGCATATCTCTCTAAACCATAAGCATACTCATAAGCCTTATTTCTAATGAAATGCATCATGTGTATACAAATCTTTGTGCAACTTAGACTAACAAGGCTTCGTCAGAACATACACTGCCTTTTAAACAAGCTTGTAAATCTGACCCCAGTATTGGCCAAGAATGACAAAATACAGATACAGTATGTGTCTTGTCCTCTTGGGACTCCTCTGTGTACTGCTGCCATTATCTCAACTAGGCACCATGTCAGAACCCTGTTGCCTTGGTAACTGTATACCTTTTTGCTTAGACCATATGGTGGTTCCATATGTGTGTTATTCTTTTTTTCTCCATTATTAGTTACAGGTAGCACTGTGGTTTGCCAGAGAAGCAGCTCCTCTTGTGTTTTCAAATTTTATGAATTATGTTTGGGACAGTGCAGGTTCAATCTAAAAACTGCATTTTAACAAATGCTATATTTAAGTTTGCAGACACCTTCAACCCATTATTAAATAGCAACCCTTTGCACATCTGGAACACTGCTCAGTTCTGGAGACTGCACCTAGGAAAAGACAAAGATAGGCTAAAAATGGTACTGCTTAGGATAACCAAACTGATGCAGGGTCAACAAGGTAGATCCCTTGAGGACCGGGTAAAGATTTTGAATATATTCTTGCTAGAAAACCGAAGGGAGAGAGGCAATAAGATCGAGACCTTGAAACATAGAAACATAGAAACATAGAATCTGACGGCAGATAAGGTCCACCCAGTCTGCAAATTTCCCTACCTAATGGATAAGCTGCAGATTCTAGCTAACCAAAAGCTTACTTCTTCCTACCCCCACCACCTAGAATTGCCTTATAACTGTCCCATGCATTCTTGAATTCCACCACTGTTTTTGACTCCACAACCTCCTCAGGAAGGCTGTTCCATGCATTCTCAACCTTCTCCATGAAAAAATAATTCCTCACGTTACTTCTGAGCTGTCCCCCCTCTAGCTTCAAATTGTGCCCCCTTGTTCTTGCACACCTCTTTTTCTTAAAGATGCTATCCTCTTGGACTTTGTTGATTCCATTGCGGTGCTTGAAAGTTTGTATCATGCCCCCCCTCCTCTCCTCGAGGCTATACATATTAAGCTCCTTAAGTATCTCTTGATATGTCTTCCGGTTCAGACCCTGCACCATTTTAGTTGTCCTCCTCTGGACTGCCTCCATCGTTTCTATGTCTTTGCGGAGACTGGGTCTCCAGAACTGCACACAATACTCCAGATGGAGTCTCACCAGCTGTCTGTACAGAGGGATAACATCTTCTTGTTTTCTACTGGTGATGCCACTCCCTATGCATCCCAGTATCCCCCAGCCCTCCTTACTGCCCTCTCACATTACTTGCTCACCTTTAGATCATCTCATATGACCACCCCCAGGTCCCTTTCCATTTTTGTTGTTGTTAGTATCTCACCCCCCATTGTGTACTCTTGCCCTGGGCTTTTGTTTCCCAGGTGCATTATTTTGCACTTCCTAGCATTGAATCTAAGCTGCCATACATTTGACCATTCCTCCAACTTTGCCAAGTCCCTTATCATCCTTTCCACCCCACCTTGTGTATCAACTCTGTTGCAGATCTGTGTGTCATCTGCAAAGAGCCATACTTTTCCTTCCAGTCCCTCTGCAATGTCACTTATAAAGACATTAAAGAGGACCAGTTCTAGTACTGAACCCTGCGGTACCCCACTATTAAGCCCCCTTTCTTCAGAGTGGACTCCATTTACTATTACCCTCTGTGTCCAGTTCTCCAGCCAATTCTTTACCCAGGCTATGATCTTGGGACTCGGTCCCAGGCTGGCCAACTTGTATATTAATCTTTAGTTTGGGACTGTGTCAGATGCCTTGCTAAAGTCTACGTAGGCCATGTCAACAGCCCCTCCCTGGTCTACTACTTTTTTCACCCAGTCAATGAAATCTATTAGATTCATCTGACATGACCTTCCCGCTCTGAATCCATGTTCCCTTGGGTCCTCTGCCCCTCTGGTCTCTAGGTACTCAACAATTCTTTCCTTCAGAAGTGATTCCATCATTTTCCCAATCACTGAGGTTAAACTAACAGGTCTGTAGTTTCCTGCTTCTGCCCTGCTCCCACTTTTGTGAAGTGGAATATCATCTGCCCTCCTCCAGTCCTCAGGTACCACCCCATCCTCCCATGATTTATTAAAGAGGGTAGTCAGTGGTGTTACTAGTTCTACCATTACTTCTTTTAGAATTCTAGGATGAATCTCATCAAGCCCCATTGCTTTGTCCACCTTCAGTTTTAAGAGTTCTTTCAGAACCCTTTCTTCTGTGAATGGGCTGGTATTAATCCCCATATCCAGTGTATTTCTATTGTTTGGGTTAGGTAACTCCCCCTCTTCAAGCAGTTGAAGTTCCTGAAAGGAATGAACAATGTAGACTGTGAAAAAAAACTCAGCAGGAATAGCACATCAACAATACAGGAACATGAGTGGAAGCTGGCGAGGGATGGGGGGATATTCAGGAGGGAAGGAGACAATATTATTTTACAGACATAGTGGCTGAGGTGTGGACTAACCTTCCAACAGAGCTGGTGGGTGCAAGAACCATTAATGGTTTCAAATACAGCAGGGACCAAGTAGGCTTAATAGTCACAGAGGGTAAAGCAGTATGCTGGGGCAAAGGGGAAGTGAGGGATGTAACCCCAACTAAACAATAGGTCTCGGGGTAGGACAGGCTAAAATAAGGCAGACTGGATGGAGCAATAGTCTTTTTCTGCTGACCTTATCAATGTTTCCATGTTATAATAGACTGACAATAGCCAGAGAAGAAAAACTGCATGCTAGCAATTGAAGAAGGTGGGTCTAAAAAGGAGGAAGATATCTCACCATACAAATAATTTAGAGGCATACTCGGTGGTGGGCCCAATCCCAATGGGTTAGTGAATTTTTAATGACAATTGTTTTGGAATGTTTAAGGCACTTTTTATGAGCAAACGGCATGCCATTATGAAGGAAGTGGCCATCAAATCCGTTATGCTTTTATTAGATGACTCAACTATTATTTGAAAATTCCTTTTTATCTCTTGCCACTCCTGATGAACTTGAACATGTTAGACAGAGTCAAATGGAGAAGATCTCTAAATATGATACTCATGTAAGAAGTGCAAACACAGAAAATGTGATAATTATTCCAATAATTACAAATTAAATCAAGTCTAAAAGTGGAGTGACAAGGAAAATCATGAGCAGTCCCCTATGTTTTTTTTTAATTTGATTGTACTCCACTTTACTAAACCATGGGCCTGAGTGACATAGAAAGCTCATATTTTAGTTTTGTAAAGCCTCTCTCCCTGCAACACATGGGGAACTTCAACTCATGGCACAGCAACTGGAAACTATAGTTTAACTCCCTTTTAGGTAAGGAAAAGAGGAACATGGGGGATGGGGGGTCCGTGGCAAAATAAACAGTGGGCAGGAAGTTCAAGACAGAGCTAATGCAACAATTAACATCTCCAGTGATAATCTAAATATGGATGAAGAGTCAATCCTAAACAATAGGCTTTTACAGAACCATAGAAACATATTAAACTGCCCACCGAAGAAGGCCTGATGGATTGTCCAGTATGCCCTGTGAGGTGTAAAATTCTTCTAAGGGTCCATAATAATATTCTCCTCTCTAGCCCAGCTCCCCAGGACCATTGACCAGCTCTTTGTGTCTGTTCCATCCTCTCTTGACTCCATTCATTATTTTTGCTCTGACCAGATCCATGGTGATCCACCACCCACTTTGTGAAAAGGTGCTTCCTACTGTTCTCATTAAACCTAACCCCTGCCAGTTTTCTTTTACTCCCCCTGTTAATAATGTTGCCACTCTTTCTGAACAGCTTGCTTGTGTCCACTTTGTTAATACTCTGCAAGTATTTAAATCTTTTGACCATGTCACCCTCTCTCCTCTTCTTTCCAATGCGCATATGTTGTGACTCACCAGTCTCTGCTTATATGTCTCCACTTCCTGACCATTTATCATCTTATTCTCACTTCTCTGCACTGTCTCCAGCCTGTTTACTTCCTTCCTTTAGTGGGGGTTTCAACATTTCACACAGTAATCCAGGTGGGGTCTGTACAGAGGTAAGATTACCCCTTTTCTGCTGCTGTTGCTGCTGCTGCTGCTGCTGAGCCATCTCCCAAAGCATCCCAGCATTTTGTTTGCCTTCTTTATCACTTTGGTACACTGTGCTGATGAGCTGAGGTTGTTAGATAATACCACTCCCAGATCCTTATCCTCCTCAGTCAGAGTAACTGTTACCCCACTCAACCTTTACTCAACCCCAGAGTTTCTTCTGCCTATGTGCAATGACTGCACTTATTGGACATGGACTCCAGCTGCTAGACCTGTGACCATTTCTAAAATCTTTCTGGGTCTTCCTTCAATTCCCAGATGCTCTCCTCATTGTCCACCCTACCACAGATCTCAGTGTTATCCACAGTGAAGTAGATTTGCCCTATGATATCCTCCCCTATGTCACTGATAAAGATGTTAAAGAGTACTGCCTCAAGAATCAACCCACGGGGGACCCTGCTAGTGATCTCCATAACTCCCCACTGCTCCCCATTTATCACTACGCTATATGTTCTCCAATAAGCCAGTTCCCCACACACTGTGTCAGACTTTCCTCCACCCCTAGGTCCCATAGCTTCTTGACCATTTACCTGAGGAGGGAAGAGAGAGCGTGCTCATTTGAAGATAACCATTTAATGTGAAAGGGCACTGCATCAGTCACTGCTACAGACTATACTGATATGAATGAAATTACAACAAACCCAGGCAAGAACTTTTAACCAGTTAGTGCTGCGCTAACCAGATTAGTTATGCAGTAACAAGATTAGCACTATGTAAACTGTGATTTCTATTTTAAGCAGCACAGTTAATGCGGTGCTAATCTGTTGGCACAAGAGTGATATCAGTATCAGTGGCTCAACAGGTTGTACACTCTCTGAGGCCAGAAGATCAGCAGGTTGTGAATTCTAGACCCACAACAGAAACATGAGGTAAAATCCCAATACTGACATTGTAATGCAGCATGAGGGGGGTGCTACAGTTCTGAGGTGCCTTCTTACAGAGGTAATATTAAACCAAGGTCCAACTTGCCTGGTCCGATGGTTGATCAGGTGGACATTAAACATCCCATGGCACTTCCCGAAAAGAGTAGGGGAATTTCCCTGTGCCTTGGTCAAAATTCCCCTACCCACTAAAAATACCACCAGCAACTTAACTTGGTCTAATTTCAGTTGCTTTACTTCTATAACTCACCCCTTCTCAGGGACAAGGCTGAAAATAGGCAAAATTGCCTGGCCCCCCCTTCCCAGTAAACAAATGCTAAATAAATAAATCTGGAACCAGGCACCCATGTAGATGGGGCTGTCTCCATCCATAAAGGGCACACTAGTATTTTAATTGGATCCCTGAAGTGCTGACTGCTATCAAAGCACTAGTTAATGCTTCCAGGAAGTATGTTTAACTAGGCCCTAACACAATGTGTGCCCCCCCTTCCCAGTCCTGGTATGAAACAGGCAGTCCAGTGGCACTACATCCAAACCCAATGCCCTGTAATAATACAAATATTATCCCTAGTATTATCATCTCCTCAACCCCCCCAGTAGCCTGATAATAAAATAAATAACTAACAAGTACATTCACTTTTGCTATCCAAGTCATTATATTAATATGGTACTTGTGTGAGAACTACAGTATATTGATACCTGACTTGAAAAGCAACAGTAAATGTACTTCTTTGACTTAGACAGTAACTGGAAGTAGAGGTGAGCAGAGGTTACGTGCAGGTGAGCATCTAAAAGCCATGAGGGAGAGCTGGGAGAGGGACATTTGGAACCAGAAGACAGATGGAACATTAAACTACCATGGAAACAATAATTTCATTTATTCATTGGGCTACACCAGATGAAGGAGGGGGAGGACTATCCAGATTATCAGGGAAATAATTAACTTTATTATCGGACTACCAGGTGAGGCAAGGGACCCTGGACTACCAGGGATACAGTTCTACCTTTACAGTGTACCATCTGATGGTGGGGGGAAGGGACTATGGGATAACAAGGATATGAATGACTTCAGCCACCATCAAAGTCATATTTTCATTGTGTGGCCTTGAGCATGCCACTTAACCTCTCAATTCTCCTGTCTATCCAACTGTGCAAATGGCAAGAAGCAGAACACCACTGGAAATGGAATGTTGATCTCAGCTGAACTGAACTGGGCAAACACTTTGTATATTTGCAATATGAACATTATACATCTATCTATTTATATGTTATAGGGGTGCAGTAGTTCCCCTATAGTTAGGATTGTACTGGCAGTTCTATGTAAAACCTGAATTTTTGCACTTTAATAACCTCGCAGCCTTTCAAATGATTTGCCCAAACTTTTCCATGCACAGTCTTGTGGGGCAGCTCTCTACATGTGCCAAGTTTCATTTTGGTCGACTCTGCGGTTTCTGAGTTGAGGATAGTGCAAAAATTTAATTTTCATCACTGTTTTCCCATTGGTTATAATGGGTATTTGTTTGTTACATGTAGAGCCCCGATGGCTGGTCTGGAATTTTGGGGTAGATAGGGGCTGACTCACAGATGTGCCTTTTGCTGTTTTGATGAAAAAATATTAATCCAGTCCAAAGTTATTCAAATTAAAATTTTCATGAATTGTTTCAGAGCATGCTCAGTAAGCACCTCAAGATAGCTGTATGAGATGAAAAAGGAATTCTTTCGTCGCACTGACATCATCCTTTTTCATTTCAGGAAAAACCTTTTCCATCTGGCCACCATCTTGTTTTCAGTTTTGCCTCAAAATTCAAATTTGGAAACTCCTGAAAATAATATTCTGGGGGGAACCAACACATGTAGTTTTGTTATCAGGATCCCCTTAGTTGGATTCTGCACTTTACTGCTCAAGAAATGCCCTCAAAATGTATTTTTTTAACACTGAAATACCGTTTTCCTATCACCTTACATGAAAAAAAGATCTTGTTTTGTATCCCAAATCATAAAAAAATATCTTTTATTATATGAGAAATAAATGTATTTCAATTGAGTTTTCAACTCTGGGTCACAACTTTGCCATTTTTGCATATTTTGACACCAAATTTTCAACATATCCTTTTTGAGACACCTCTTCAGAAACAAGTTGGTGTCATTTTGCAAATACTGCCTGAAAGGCGATTTCATGGTCCTTTGGTGAAATCACCTTTCGGGTGTGATTTCAAAATGTTTAGCACACTTGTTCATCAGGTGGGGGACATAAGAAGGCTATGTTGAGATTTTGGGGTCCAGATATGTAAACATACCAAAATTATGAGCATACATTAAAATTTTGCTACATTTCCTCGTTAACTGTTGCAAATTTAAATGTTTTGACTCAAAATTTTCACCATAAACATCTTATGACACAACCTCATGAACATGATAGCTGTCATTTTTCAAACCCTGGCTAAACTGTGTTTTTGCACCTGTAGTGCACAATGGCTATGCAGTGCCACAGAATCACATTTTGGCAGGGATTTCAACATTTTCATTATTGGGTTCATGAAGTGGGGTAATAAGAAGGCTATACTTACAGTTTCATCCCTGTTTTACTACAAATGGAAGCTCATGGTGCCTTCAGACCATGTGCATCCACAGCAACAGATATGTATGCATATAAGGAGGGATGGGAGAGAAGGGGCCAGAAGGCCCTGTGCTCACACATACTCAGGATCCTGCTCTCCCAAAGAAAAAATGAGGATACCATTATACTATCTCAAAAAGTAAGGAATTCTTTGCAAAAACTTTGTTAATGTTGCAGTTAATGTTGAAGTGACAAAAGTAGGGAAATGTCGCATTAGGGCTTTTAATCCTAACTCCCAACAAAATCAAGAAGGGTGGTTGGTGTATAGGGAAGTGGTTAAACAGCTTAAAAAAGAAATAAGGAAAGCTAAGGCTGAGTATCAGTTGTCTTTGGTTGTAAGGGTAAAGGATAATCATAAATCATTCTTTACATGCATAAATAGAAAAAGGAAGGTGCAAAATAACATTGGTCCCTATATTGATACACTGGGAGTACCTGTACCTGTAACTGATAATAAATGTTTGACAGATATGCGGAACTCATATTTTAGCTAAGTATTTAATAAAATTACTTCTATAAACAACAGGACCAAGCAGTGTTCACAAGCAGGGCAAATCTTGATTGATCCTGATGAAGTATTAAAAAGACTAAGGGAAGTTAATGTTAACAAATCCCCAGGGCCAGATGGTGTACACCCCAGAGTTCTTAGTGAATTAGCAGTCAGTCTGTCCCAGCCTTTAACTTACATATTCCAAAAATCCTTGGATCAGACTGTAGTGGTATAGGGTTGGAGAGATACATTAGTGGTACCCTTATTAGAAAAGGGTCCTACCACAAACCCGGCAAACTTTAGACCAATTAGCCTGACTTCTATAGTGGGTAAAATATTTGAAGGTATTCTAAAATAACACATCTCAGCCCATTTGAAACTGCATGGACTAACGGATGAAGCCCAACATGGATTTACAAAAACAAGATCATGTCAGACTAATTTGTTAACCTTTTATGAAAAAGTGAATAAAGCCTTGGAAATGGGGAATGCAGTTGATGTTGTCTTACTGGACTTTTCAAAGGCATTTGATAAACTACCACACAACGAATCAATTGAGGTACTGCTTGGTATGAATTTACCTGCAAACATAGTAAATTGGGTAGAGACATGACTGAGAAATAGGAGGCAGAGGGTTGTTATCAGAGGGGTAATGTCAGATTGGGAGCAGGTCACAAGCGGAGTGCCATAGGGATCAGTGTTGGGCCCATGTTTATTTAATATATATGTATCCTCTATTAAATGCAGATTCCTAAATATGTGGCTGAGCAAATTAGCAGGCTACTGCAGGATTGGGGTTATTGTAAGCACTGCAAGCGAAATTCAAAATGTGCAAAAAAGCCTAGATATGATAGTGTAGTGGACAGGGCAATACAAACTGGAACCGAACTTAGATAAATGTGTGGTGATGCATCTAGGGAAAAGTAATATCAACTATAACTACATTCTGGGTGGTAGTTTACTTGGTAAAACAGTGGTGGAAAGATATCTGGGTGTGAGGGTGACAAAAGACTTAACATTTAGTACACATTGTAGCTTGGTTGTCACAAAGGCAAACCAGGCATTAAATTGTATTTTTAGGCACATAGGTAGCAGAAACAGCAGAGTAATCTTACCCCTTTATTGGGCATTGGTGAGGCAACACCTTGAGTATTGTGCACAGGTATAATCCCCATACAGTAAAGTTGATGTTAGAAGGTTGGAAGGGGTGTAAAGAAGAGCAACAAAAAGAATTACAGGATATGAGAAATTACCATACCAGGAGAGAATGTTTTCTTTACAATACAGAATACTAAGAGGATATATGTGCATGATTTTTAGGACTTTTCAGGATAAACAATTAATGGAGAACTTGGGACTCAAAATAAGATCTATCTGTTTGAACCTAGAGGCCATATGATGCAATTAGAACAAGAAAAGTGGAACACCCTAAAAAGGAAAAATTGGTTTAGCCAGAGGGGGGTTCAGCTCTGGAATAAAATTACCACGTGAAGTGGTATTGAGTAAAACTATGGACTCATTCAAAATTGGCCTGGATAGATTTTATTTAAATAAGGATAAGCTAATTTAAACAAGCCAGGCAAGCCCTAAGGATGCAAGTCTATGAAGCTTATGAAACTTATGAAACCCCATCCCCACCCTTCAAGCTGCAACATATGTGAGGTGTGCCTTAGGGTTGTCATCACTAATGCTCACCCCATTCTCATACACTGTACCCATCTCAGCTTATTTGCCCACAGAATGAGGTGAGAGTTAGGGAGGACAACCCCAAGGCACCCCCCACTGCATGTTGTGACCCGCAGAGTGGGGTGGGGGTGTTAGGGTTGGATGCCCTAATGCCACGTTTCCCTACTTTTGTAGGTTCAACCCTAACTACCGCATTAACTCAGTTTGTGCAATGAATATCTATATCTATCTAGCTATAGCTATCTATCTATCTATACTATATTTTTATATAATATATATATATATATGTGTAGTATATATATTCATTGCAAAAAAACTCCATTAATGCATCAGTTAGGGTTGATTCCATACCAACAAAAGTCTGGAAATTCAATGTTATGGTTACCAACCATACCCCACACACCCACCCCACCATACACTGACCAACAGGCATCAGGTTGTGCCTTGGGTTCGTCTGTCCTAACTCTCACACCATTTCATAAGTAAGGAAGCAGAGATGGTACAGTATGGGAGAATGAGGTGAGAGTTAGGTACAGACAACAAGGCACACTGTTTACATGTTGGTCTGTGTATAGTGGGGTGGGGTGCTCGAGAAACAAGGTTAGTAACCTAACTCGAATTTTCAGACTTTTGTTGGTGTGGGAATCAACCTAACTGATCCATTAACTGAGTTTTTTTGTAATGGATTTTCCTTCTCTTTGAGAAAGTGAAATGTCACTCATATGTAATCCATAGGTGGGAGCACAGGCCCTCTGGTCCCTGCACTCCCACCCACCCATAACTGTGTCCTCAGGTTTGCAAAATGCTATCCATAGGTGGGAGCACAGCCCCTTTGGGCCCTGTGCTCCCACCCATAGGTTAGCAAAATGGTAGCCATAGCCCACCCATAACTATGCCCTCAGGTTTGCAAAATGGTATCCATAGATGGGAGCGTGGACCCTCCAGACCCTGCACTCCCACCCACCCATAACTATGTACGCAGGTTTAAAAAATGGTATCCAGAAGTGGGAGCATGGGCCTACCAGGCCCTACACTCCCACCCACCCATAACTATGTCCTCAGGTTTGCAAAATGGTAGCCATAGCCCAACCATAACTATGTCCTCAGGTCTGCAAAATGGTAGCCATAGCCCAACCATAACTATGTCCTCAGGTCTGCAAAGTGGTATCCATAGATGGTAGTGAGGGCCCTCTGGGCCCTGCACTCCCACCCACTCATAACTATGTCCTGATGTTTGCAAAATGGTATCTATAGGTGGGAGTGTGGGCCCTACATGCCCTGCACTCCTACCCACTGATCAGTGTAGTGACATAGTGCAGGAGAGCCCTGTGCATCCAGTTTTGCATAATGGGATGTATCTTTTGGAGTGCAGGTCCTCTGGGCCCTGCACGCCCACCCACCTGTAAGTGTAGAGACATAGCACATGAGAGCCCTGTGCTCAAAGCATTGCAAGATGGTATCTATGGGCACCTTCCTATAGGTATAGAAACACAGTGCAGGAGGGCCCTGTGCTTTTAATTTGCATACTCGAATCCACAGGTGGGAGCACAGGCTGTCTGGGCCCTGCTCTCCCACCCACCCATGACTGTAGAGGCATAGTGTAGGAGGGCCCAGTTCTCCATGTTTAGCATAAATAGTATGCATAGGTATGAGCCCTCTGGGTCCTGCACTGCCACCTACCCACGAGTGCAAAAAAATAGCACAAGCCTAGCAGCATTCCAAGTAACCCTTGTAATGCTTATTTGGCAATATCTCAGTAACCATAGTAACTTCAGAAAAAATTATTTCATAATAGTATTCATGACTTAGCCACATCCACATGTGCTTAATACACCTAAAGGTGTACTAACTGTGGTTAGTGAAAAATCCGTATCTCAAACCAACAGCTTAATCTGGTTCAAGGTCAGTTGGCATTCATCTGTATCCCCTTCCCCCGGGTTGTGCCTGAAAATAGGCAGCATTTGTCTAGTGCACTTACCCGGTCAATAAAAACTAAATAAATAAATACAAATTTTCAAGATATAGGCACTGAAAGGTGCCATGGCCAAACAATGTTATCCTATGGGAAAATTTACAACTTCAGAATGCTTTAACTCTGGAACCAGTGCACATTTTTGCACCAAACCAGCAAAAGTCACATCTGTGGGGCAAGGGCTTGCCACCCCACAAATTGAAGCCCAAAAGTCCTAACCATTGTCTTGCTATAAAGTGCAAAGAAA
The DNA here is from genome assembly GCA_016271365.2 of Neoceratodus forsteri. Lineage (NCBI taxonomy): Eukaryota > Metazoa > Chordata > Ceratodontiformes > Ceratodontidae > Neoceratodus > Neoceratodus forsteri. Next base: position 106,793,876 of record CM057457.1, read on the forward strand.
CTGGGCTTTTGAGTCAGTTTACCTGTGGTATGGTTGTGAAATTATATGGACTTTCACAAAAGTACCATTGGTTTACATGGGAGAACTTTTGCGGAAGTACTATAGTACTTTTGTGAAAGTCCTACCATTATAGAAGCAGGACTTTCCTGAAAGTGCCCGCGGCACTTTCACGAAAGTCTGCAGATGTTTCGTGAAAGTTCTGCTACTAAGATGGCAGAAAATTAAAAAAAAAACATTTCTGGACATCCTGGTGAAAAACTAATGGCCAAGGGTCGTTCCTAGGGCCCCGATTAGGTAAACCCAACTGTTGGTGTTTTCCTAGGGGCAATATTTTTTGAACTTCAACATTTTTTCCATTTTTCACCTCGCTAACTGAAAACAAGATGGCAGCAGCACGAAAGTACCAAACACATTTGCAAAAGTAAAAAGTACTTTCTCAAAAGTAAAAAGTACTTTCGAGACTGACATATATATTTTTCCCCATATGCTATAATGGGAAACTTTAAACTTTAATAACTTTTGAACAGATTAATATTTTTTCACCAAACCTTCAAAAGGCACTTTTCTGAACCAGTTCCCATATACCCAGAACATTTCAGACTAGACAGACAAACCAATCAGGCTATAGAGACGAGCAAAGAATTTGCCAAAAATGGCTAAAAAACTGTTGTTTTTCACTTTTTTTTTTGCACACTTCAGCTCTGCAACCACACTTCCAACCAGAACAAAACTTGACAGATCCAGAGAACTATGGTAGCAGACAGCATGTGCAAACTTTCTGGCAAATCGGTCAAACAGTTGCAAAGTTATTAAAGTGCAAACATTTGGGCTTAACATAGAAGTGATTATTCAACCCTAACTATACTGTAGCTGCACTATTGTGCAGCTATATAAGTGTGTGTGTGTGTGCGTGTATATATATATATATATATATATATATATATATATACATATTATATATACATACACACACACACACAACACACACACACACATATATATATATATATATATATATATATATATATATATATATATATCGAAAGAATTGGTGTCTGCATGGCTCTATCACAGCAGAGTGAAGAGCCTGCATTCAATCTAATTAGTAAAGTACTGCACCTCGCATGACATGGGCCCATAAATCATAAATTATTTGGATTCGCATTCAGGTAAGCAGAGGATATTCCTTTTTCATGGCTTCGAACTTTGGCCTACGTCTATTTTTTTTGTTTGTTTGTTTAATAAGAAATGTCAAGCCTTGCCAAAATGAATGCTCACAGAAGGGACTTTGCATGTTCAAACCATTCCATAGAAACAGAAACACAGAATGTGTATGCAGAGGATGACCACTTGGCCTCCCAGTCTGCTCATGTGGTCCCTGCCTTGTCTGTCTCTGCAAACCCTAGCTGGTTCTCCAGAGATCCTCCCCTTCCCTGCCTGTTTTCTAAAACTCTCCTATGTCTATCTCACACATGCTTAAAGTCCCCTACTCTGTCCACCTCCAACACTTCTTTTTTTTTCCAATATCTTTTTATGTGCCCCATTCTCTTCAGATACTCATGCTTCAGACACCATGGGTAGCACTCCTCAAGCCTCAACAGTCGTGGTCACCCTCCTCCATGGAGCCTTCGCTATGCCCCCCCAGGTGGGGTCAGCCATGCCCCCTGATGAAGAGTTTCAGCTTGAACACTGGGGCTTAGTGTGGTGTGTGGCTTTGTCTGTGCACATTCTCAATTTATAGGTAATAAAGCCTTTTAAAACTTTATTTCAGTTTGTAGAGTGTTTTCTGGTTCCTGGGTGCAGTTGAACTGTGGACTTATGGGGTCAGGGTGGGGAAGTGTCCCCTGAAATTCAACCTTTCATCAGGTGGGTGCAGCAAACTGTTGAGCTATAGATGTCTGGGGAGTACCTGTGAGCTGTCATACCAGTGATGTCCTTGTCGTTGTCCAGACAAAGAAGGATAAGGAGTTAGTTAGTATTATACAGTGGAATTGCAGAAGGGGCAGCACAGTGGTGGTTGGAGACTTCAACCGTCCAGGGGCAAATTGGGCCACCATTTTATCTAATAGCAGTAGGGAATATGTTATTCTGGATGCATTTCAAGATGTGTTCCTATATCTGCTGGTAATGGATCCTATGAGAAAGGGAAATATATTGGACCTTATATTGTCAAATGGCAATCAAGTACAGAAAGTAATGGTGGATTCTCCCATACCGGGGAGTGTTCATAGTACTGTATGGTTTGCACTTGAGTTAGACAGTCAGGAGACAAATACAGCCACAAAGGTTATTGATTTTAAGAGGGATGATTACAGTAGGATGGCAGAAGTACTAGGGGAAACACGTGGGTAGTATAAAACCTGACATGGATACCACCCAAACATGGGATATCATAAGGTTGGGACTGGTGGAGACCACTAACTCTTGTACTGTGTGGAGTAGTAAGAAGGCAAGGTATAATAAACTAAGCTGGTGGACCAGGGAAGTACAGGTGAGAGTGAGGAGAAAAAAGGGAGGTTTTTAAAAAAATATAAGAGGACTGGTAAGGAAGCAGTTAAGGAGGATTATATTAGTAGTTCCAGGGTGGTGAGAAGGGTAGTAAGGGCTGCCAAGGCTGAGAAGAAAATAAGGCTTGCTCAAGGGATTAAGCAGGGTGAAAAGGAGTTCTTCAAGTACATCAGGGAGAGAGGGAAGTGCAGGGAGAAGATCTCTAGAATTAAGACATGTGAGGGATGGATGGATAAGGTGGATGAACAGGCAGAGATATTAAATGAATACTTCTGTTTAGTTTTTTACAAGGGAGAGAGATTACCTAGTCATCATGGGCAGAGAAATGAGTGAAATGTTAAGGGAGCAAGGATGGTGGATGAGAAGATCAATAGGCAGAGGGCAATGGTGGGTCTCGGGACTCTGAGAATAGATAAAGCACCGGGACCAGATGGGATACACCCGAGTGTTCTGAGAAAATTTGCGGATGTGCTGGCGGAGACTCTGACAGACATTTTCAACATGTGTATTCAATCAGGTTGTTTGCTCCACGATTGGAGGAAAGTGTATGTGGTGCCCATACACTAAAGAGGCTCTTGGGATGATTCAGGGAGCTACAGACCAGTTAGTCTCACATCAATTGTGGGTAAACTATTGGAGACTATCCAGAGGGAAAAAACAATGGCATTTCTGGAGGAGAATTGTCTCTTAGACAAAAGGCAACATGAGTTCTCACAGGTAAGGTCTTGTCAGACTAACCTTGTGGAATTTTGTGTCTGGGTCACTAAGGCTCTGGATGGAGGTAAAGCAGTGGATGTTCTGTACTTGGATTTCAGTGAGGCCTTCAACTTCGTACCACACAGGGGATTGATAGGCAAGCTGAAGGACCTGGGTGATAGTGATAGGGTGGTCAGCTGGATGGGTAACTAACTGGAAAAGAGGCAGCAGAGGGTGGTGGTAAGGGGGAATTATCAACACCACAAGAGGTCATCAGTGGGGTTCCACAGGGCTTGGTGCTGGGACCTATGTTATTCAACATCTACAGTATGTAGCTGATATGTCAGTCAGGATTCAAAGTTGGATTGTATGTTTGCTGATGATACTAAATTGGGTGCAGTGGTGGATGGGGTGTATGGGGGGTGGATGCTGCAGAGGGACGTAGAAGCCTTGGAGAGGTGGTCAAGTACCTGGCACTTGGGCTTCAATGCTAAGAAGTGCAGGATTATGCACTTTGGAAAAATGAATCTCGGATTTAGCTATAAGCTGGGCGGTGTGCAGTTATTGGTATCCATTGAGGAGAAATGTCTGGGTGTGGTAGTCATAGGCCATATGAATCACTATGCACAGTGCAGGAAAGCAGCAGTGAAGGCTAATAGGATGTTACGGTGTATAGCAAGGGGAATCACCTCAAGAAGTGAGGATGTGAATGTGATCCTGATGCTGTACAGGGCATTGGTGCAGTCTCACTTGGAGTACTGTGTGCAGTTCTGATGCCCATACTGAAAAACAGACATCAGACTGTTGGAAGGGGTACAGAGGAGAACAACCAAGATGTTGAGTTGCATGAGGGAAAAACCCCCATGGGTAGAGGCGACAGATGCTCAATATGTACTCTCTTGAGGACAGAAAGGATGGGGGGGATATGACTGAGATATCTAAATACTTGAAGGGCATTAATAGGGTAAGTCATGAGGGTTTGTTTAAAATTAAAAATGAAGGAATTACAAGAGGGCATAGTCTAAAGTTGGAGGTGGGGAGATTCAGAAGGGAGATGAGGAAACACTTTTTCCCCTGAGAGTGTGGTGACAGCATGCAGAGGAACTGGATTTGAGGGCATCAGTGGAGGGATTTAAGGGGGTGGGATAAAATTAATGGCAAAATCAAAATGGGAAGGGAAAAGGGTAAAACAGTGGGATCAGTTGATGGGGAGAAGGGGTGAGGGGAGGGGGGGCAGCAACAGTGCACAGCACTGAGAGCTGCACACTCAAGCAGACTTGATAGGCCATTAAGCCTTTATCTGCTGGCTTCATAGTATGTTCGTATGTCCTCCCATCTGTCTGTCAAACTTCCTCCCATGGTCACAAGGTGGCAGTGTTGCTGCGGAGGACAGAATCATCCCTTCCCGGAGGAGGTGAGCATCCATTGGGATGCTCAAACCTCCTCCCCCTGTCCGGCCCCTGATGACAATGAGCTCATTCCCAAACTTGGGTCACTGTTGTCATGAGTGTGTAGAGCTATTGCTATGTCAACTGGCCAGCCCTCCACCACTTCTGATGGTAGTCTGTTACAGGCTAATACCACTGTTTCAGTGAAGTAGTCCTTCCACACATCCCAACTCTATACTGAGACCAGCCACAGTAGCCCACATTTAAGGGACATAATAAAGAGCTGTGTCTTGCCTTGTAGTTTGGGGGCTATACAAGAATTGTTTGGCCTGGGGCCTCAGCTACTTGATAGTTTGGATGAGGGGCTGAGTGAGTCTGATTTCTGACTGCAGGTTCATTTTGGATTGCTGTATAAAGACTCAGTCCTGCAGGTTAGTGCCTTAAAACAGAGTCTGTGTTTTGCTCACAGACATAAATTGAAGAGGGTTTTTGAGACAACATAAATGGGGTAAGTTGTGGGGAAACTTGTTGAAACAGTGTCTTTATTATTGTCTGTATGGCTGTGTCTTGTTCTGTAGTTTGGGGGCTGGGTTAGAATTATTTGGCCGGTAGCATGAGCTTGGTGATAACTGGAGGAGGGACTGAGAAAGTCACATTTCTGATTGCAGGTTGGTTTTAGATTGCTATATAAAGACTCATTCACAACAGCCAGTCGGGGCTGTCCTCAAGTTAGCCAATCAGCCATTGCCTGATGTATAAGGAAGTATTCATCAAGTGAACCTCCATGCTGCAGACCTCCATGCAAAGGACCACAGTGCAAAGGACAACCCAAGGGATGCTGCCAGCAGGGAGGCAGACAGGGGAGGCAGCCGACAGCTGTACAATCTGACCTGCAAACTGAAAGTAGGTAAAAGGGGCAAGCAGGTGTCTACTGCCACAAGGCATCAGGTAGGAAAAAAGATGTAGCACCCCATACAGGGCTACACTACACTAGAGGTTCAAAACATAAAGAAACCAAAAGGGGTCATTGACACTTTCTTTATAGCGTAGGGAAATGAAGGCAATTTAAAGCAGTAGAATAACAGAGAAAGCAGGTAGGATATGATGATGGGAGTGGTACAGTGCAGTGGCTATGGGGCAGCAGTCTTCAGGGAGACTTTCTGGGGGCTGTTTTGCTGCCCTATCTGCATACACCTCTCTGGGCTGAGTGAGGAGGTTAACAGACTCAAGACTGAGTTAACTTGAGTTTGGAGTACCTAATCCCCAACTCAGGGCCCACCTAGTCCACTGCTGTTACCTTAGAGCTGCCCAGAAGGAGGAGCAACTGGACAACAGTGTGCTCAGGGAGGGTTAGGGTGGTGAAGGGTTCTATGTGATAATCATGAAAATATGTAAGCAACAGTAAAAACAGCTACTGCAAAATGTCACCTACACATACAGTGACCACACATCACAGCAATCGTTACAAATAACTGCAACAGTTCTACACTGAGTCTTTGTGTCTGTCCCCCACACCACCCTTACCTTTTATAATCAACTCCAGGTCAGACGCAATTCTGGAAAGGGGGCACAACACAACATAACAAAAATAAAAAAGTAAAAACAGAAAAGGCCACAGAAACCCCAAGGTTGATTGCACCTAACAGGGACACATCCAAGGCCTCTAGCTGTGATGCCAAACCGGCAGCTCAACAGCTCACCCCACAGCATCATATTTCACTGCTCCCAAGTCACTTCACCAGTCCTTTTCTGCCATTACCATCTCACTCAAACAACCACTCAATATAAAACCATATCACCCAAAATGAATTTCTACTCCACTTGCTGTTTTGTACTCTCCCAAATTACTTCACTTTTATCACAGGATACTGTGGTAGAGCATAGGCACATCCCACACCTGGTTCCACTGCAAAACTCCTACAGCACATTGGCAGATCAGGAATGTCCCACAGAGGCACCCAAAGTAGTGACCGGGCTGGATGTGGGGGTCCTCCATAGTGAAGACCCCAATGCGGGTGGCAGAAGACCCCAGAGGAGGAGGAATTGAATCCTTGTGGGGGACTCCATAGTGATGGGGGTAGAGTTGAGGACAGGTAAGGATGAGGAGAGGGAGGCTTGGTGCCTTCCCAGCATCACGGCTCACAGGAATGGAAAGAATATCCAAAGGATCACTGGGGCAGCAGGAAGTAGGGAGAACTAAATGCCATTGTCCATCAGGGAGCTATTGAACTGACTAGAAATGAGCCAGCAATAGTTCAGGAGGAGTTTAGGGAATTAGGGAAGGGTCTTAGGCAGGTGGCATGATCTGCGACCTTCTTGGAAATGCTACCTGTCTATGACTGGGAGGGAGGACAGGATTCTCTGCAACAGGAAATTCAATGAATGGTTGAAGGAACGGTGCAGAGAGAAGGGTTTCAGCTTCATTGTAGATTGGGGCCCCACCTGTAGGGATAAAGGCCTGTACAAGAGCAACAGCCTGCATCAGTACAGGAGGGGAACCATGGTCCTTAGTGGATGGTTTAAATGCTACATTGGCCAGCATTTAAGATAGCCAAGGGGGTGAGGCAGAAAGGCAAAGGGAGACATAAACTGTCCCCCAACCCACAGGCAAATGAGGTCAGCAAGGGGAATCCTGAGGGGATGAAAACCCAAAGAGAACCATATAACAAAGCAATCCTGGGGTATAGAAGGCAAGAGTGATAAAGAGATTGATAGTGGATGAAACAAAGGGGGGGATGGGAAACAAGGGGGTGGCAGCACAATCTGCAGAGAAATGTGAGCAAATCGCTCAAAGTCTATGCATCATGATTGTAGACCTAGAGGCCACCATGGCAGTAGCAGACCTGAATATGGTTACTGAGTCCTGGTGCAATGAAAACCAGAATTGTTATGTGGCCATACCAGGGTGTACTCTGTTCAGAAAATACAGGGTAGATAAAAAAGGGGGAGTAGTAGCTCTTTATGTTAGGGACAAAATAAAAGCCATGGAAATGCAGGGAGAACAGGGAGGAGCTGAGGTAATGTGAGTCACCCTGAAAACATGTAAAGTGGCCACTGTTTGCATAGGAGTGATGTACAGACCTTCAGCACAGGGAGAGAAGTAGATAAGAATATGATGGAAGCCATCCAAAGGATGGCACACAAGAGGGAGATGTTGCTGGTGTGGGACTTTAATCTATCAGACATGGATTGGAGTCTACCAGCTGTTGCAACATTTAGAAGTAGGGACATCCTAGATTTCCTGCAAGGGGCATTCCTCTGGCAAGTAGTTAAGAAATCTACTTGTGGGGGATGATACTGGACCTGGTACTGACAAATGGGGTCAGTGTCATTGACATTACGGTGGGTGACAACCTGGGGTCTAGCAATCATCATACAGTGTAGTTCAATGTAGTGACTATGTCAGAACTGAGACATACTAAGATGAGGGTCCTGGACTTCAGGAGGACCTATTTCAGGAAAATGGGAGCATACTTCAGGGATACCATGTCAGGGATAGAGGATCTGAGGAGAACTGAGGATCTATGGGCAAAAATAAAGGGGGGCATTGAAAAAGCAACAAATCTCGGTATCAAGTAGATTAACAACGGCAAGAGAAAAAAGAGACCGCTTTGGTTCTCTAAAGATGTACCAGAAAAAGTAAGAGCAAAATAATTAGCATTTAGAAAGTTCAAAAAACATGGAAGGAGGAGGATAGGGAAAACTACCAAGAGAAACAAAGGTAATCAGGGAAAGCAGCTAGACGCACAAAGTCACAAACAGAGGATAATATTGCCCAATCAGTAAATGAAGGGGATAAAACTTTCTTTAGTTATATGTGCAAAAAGATGAAGACCAAAAGGGGAATAGTAAGGATAAAAATGGGAAGAAGGGGTCTGCGAGGAGGAGGACCAAAAGAAAGCAGACATACTGAACCAATAAATTTGTTCAATATTTACAGAAGAAAGGGTAGGAGGCCAGCCAAAGAAAATGACAAGGGCATAAATGGCAGCAAGGTGGATATCAGTCCTTTTACAGAGGAGAAAGTCCTCAAGGTACTAACACCATTAAAAGTAGACAAAGCAATGGGGCTTGATGGGGTGTACCCCAGGGTACTGAAGGAACTCAAAGATGTGCTGGCTGCACCTCTGACAAGTCTGTTCAAGTTATCATTAGAAACAGGGGAGGTTTAAAGGGACTGGAGAAGGGCAGATGTGGTCCCACTTCACGAAAGTGGGAACAAGGAGAAGGCAGGAAATTACAGACCTGTCAGCCTGACCTCAGTAGTGGGCAAAGTAATAGAAACACTACTAAAGGAAAGGATAGTGGAATACCTTGTAACCAGTGGATTACAGGATCCAGGGCAACATGGTCTCACAGGAGGGAGGTGTTGCCAGATAATCCTGATTGAGTTCTTCAACTAGGTGACCAGGTTAGTAGATCAGGGAGGAGTGGTAGATGTGGCCTACCTGGCTTTCAAAAAGGCCTTCAACACCATTCCACATAGAGGACTGGTGAACAAGTTGTCCTGTCTGGGAGTGGATGAAGAAGTTATAAACTCGGCAAGAAGCTGGTTAAGCTACAAGGAGTCAGAGGGTGGTGGTAAATGGTGTCCACTCTGGAGAAGGCAAGGTGACCAGTGGGGTGCCATAGGGCTCAGTACCAGGCCCGGTCCTCTTCAATGTCTTTATTAGTGAAATTGTGGACAGGCTAGAAGGGAAAGTATACCTGTTTGTGGAGGACACCAAAATCTGCAACAGAGTAGACACATGGTGGGGGGATGATGAATGATTTGAAAAAGTTGGAAGAATGGTAAAGGTTTGGCATCTGGGTTGCACAAAAGTGCAAAATCATGCACTTGGGGCACAGAAACCAAGGGGCTATGTATCAATTGGGAGGAGAAGTACTGGCAACCACCAAACAGGAAAGGAATCTGGGGGTAATCATTTCTGATGACCTGAAGGAAGTCAAGCAGTGTGATAAGGCAGTGGGGAAAGCTAGCAGGATGTTCACATGCATAGGAAGGGGTATCACCAGTAGGAATAAGGAGGTAATATTACCCTTGTACAGATCACTGGTAAGACCCCGCCTCGAGTACTGTGTCCATTTCTGGAGACCCCACTTCTGGAATGACATTAATAAGGTGGAGGCAGTACAAAAGAGGGCTTCCAAAATGGTACAGTGCCTGCATCAAAAGCCTTGTGAAGAGAAACTAAAGGAACTGAATATGTACTCTCTGGAGGAGATGAAGGAAATAGTGATGGGTTAAAATTATCTTCTGCCAGCAGAATTCTGGCAAAATGCTCATTTAGCTTCCACAAAATTTCACTAGCGTGATCGATACTACTGGAAAAATTAAAATCATGTGCTCATTCACACTGAGACACTGCTAGATGACTTGCTGGCACTTAGAGGTCCCCCGCAGTGCAGTTCATCAGCCATGTCATCACAGGGCTGGCTGCAGGGACAGTGGGACACCTAGTTAGTAAGCATGGTGGATGGAGAGTCGCATGATCAACCAAATAAAAAAATATATTACAGACTAGTAAGTATATATTAAAATGTACTTTCATTGTGTTTATCTTAATCAGTCCTGCAGCATTCTTGCATGGTTGGTGAGGAGTCCCCTTTAGTTGCTGCACCAAGACAGGAGGTCTCACAGTTCTGACAACTTTATCAATAAAATAACTCAAGGCAAGGTACAATAGTTCCCTGAGGACAACCATTCTACATTATTATAGAGTTCACAGTGATGTGTAAGATAAGTAGCGAAGAGGGCAAATCAACATACTTTGTTATAAGCTACATCCCACTTAGATAAAGTGGGCTTAGCAACATGAGTAAAAGAAAGGAACCCATAACTAAGGGTGGCAAGGAGCACCCCTCTCACAGGGGCAAGACACACAGCCAATATGAGGATGTGTCTGGCCCTAAAAGCCAAGCCCAGCTTTCAATTAACTGCCTTACATAAATTATGGATGTGGAAGAAGAGATCTAGCTGGGAATAAAGGGTAACTCTCAGATATTTGAAAGACTCTGTAATAATAACAGAAGATTTGTCAGCACTAGTAATATCAAGGGGTTCAGAACAAGCTCTGATTTTGGCCCAAGAACAAAAAAGCATAGCTTGTGTTTTCTTAAGATTAAAGACTAACCTATTCAACATAAGCCAAGACTAGATTCATCAGAGGCAAGCCTTTAGTTGTGAGTTGATGACTTTGATATCCTTGGAACTAGTTAGTAACACCAAGTCATCAGCATAAAGGGTGGACCTACAAAGGGCAGGCACCTGGGGTAAGCCATTAATAAACAAGGAAAATAAGATGGGTCCCAAGACAGCACCCTGAGGGACACCAACCATGACAGGAGTAAGCTCAGAGTGTCCTGTTGTACTCGACTAGTTGCTGCCTACCCTGCAGGTAATTTGCAAACCAGGCTATTGCAGGAACTGATAGTGCAGCATAACATAACTTAGTACAGAGGAGTTTATAGTCTACCAGGTCAACGGCCTTGGAGATATCTATAGAGATTGCTCCAGTAAGCTTACTGTGATCCATGCAATCTTTACCTCTGAGATAAGTTTAGCAAGGGTGGTATCCCTTTCAGAAGCTATGCTGTACCAAAGAGAGCTGATCATATTTATGGATGTACTCCGTTAACTGGGATGCCACACATTTCTCTAGTACTTTGCTGACAACAGGCAGTATAGTTATTGGACAAAAATGTTCAAGACATTTCAGGTCCCCTTGCTTGAACACTGGATCAACTCTGGCAATCTTCCATAGATCAGGGATAACTCCAGTAAGTAGGGATTTATTGAAGATGTGGAGGATGGGCAATGCAAGGAAAGGGACACTCAAATGGATAACCTTTGGTTCCATATTATCATGATCAGCACTAGTAAAGGAGGGGAGACTGGTCAAAAGTCTGCTGGTTTCACCCACTGACAGTCTTAAGGTAAAAGGGGTGATGAGATGTGGGGGCAGATGTGTGGGCACAAACTCATCCTGTTGGTTGGGAGCAGCAAACAATGAGGTGAGAGCTGACAGTTCAGAGAACTGATTATTACATGCATTTGTAATTATTTTAGCACTATTATAGAGTACTCCACATTTAAGCATGTCAACAGTTTGATATTTAAGGGAGCCACCCACTACACTTTTAATATTATGCCAAAAGCACCTAGGATCCCTAGCAGAGGCTAGTAAGGTAGATTTGCAAAATTCACTCTTGGCTATGCATAGAGTTGTTCATACTTATGAAAGTCAGACAATGCTTGGGTAGCCTTGAGCCATGCCCATCATTTATCTGTAGACTTCATGAGTAATGGCAGGGCACCGTGGAGCCATTTGGTGACAGCACTCCTACCTCTTCTCTTTATAATCCAAATTTTGACTATAAGTGGGACATGCTTATCTTGGAGGGTGGAGAAGATAATTAGGCAGTTATTTACAGCAACAGAGGCATTCATAGCAGAAAAGACAGAGGTCCAATCAAAGAGTTAACAGTCTCTGTGAAAGGACTCCTGGTCTATTTTGGATAAATCTCTCAGAAAGGATAATCTTATGTGGTATTTTAGACAATGAGATCTTCCTAATACAATATGTGAAGTATCAGATATAGAGACAAGGAAAGTACCATCCTCTGGGATCCTCTCAGCCCTATTTTTCAGGATTCAGTTAAGGAGAGTACTTTGGCCACAGGACATGGAGGGCTGGATATTCAAAAGAGTTGCGCCATGCGCAATAGGGTTGCGTCAGCGCAAGTCTGAAAGTGCACCATTCCGTGATATTCAGCAGGAGGCAGTTGCACCACTGAAAACATGCTGAGCAACAACGCAATGCTAATTAAAGCATGCGCAACCGAAGGGGGTGGAACCATGCATAAAGTGCTCAATGCGATATTCAAAGGCTTGTGCAATGTGCAACAGTGGATCAGGCGGAAGTTGCGCCATAGCGGAAATGAGCTAAAATAAAAAGGCTCAAGGAAGAGGCACAAGAACGCTACAGGGAAGCCACATGAGGCAGAGAGACAGACTAGGCCAGAGGGAGAAAGAGTGCAGGCCAGGGAGAGCACAGGACAGAATAGGGGCAAGGGAAGGTGTGTGGGGCCACAGAGTGCAGAGGCCAGTAGGTGTACCCGGTGCAGTGGAGGTAGCAGCCAGGACAGTGGGGGGAACAGAGGAACAACAGCTGGGGGGGACACAAGCCGGGGACATGGACAGTGCCAGCTTCCACATGGAAGCTGTAATGAGGGGGGTGAGAAGGCATGCTGCAGGGGGACATGGCCGTGGAAGGGCCCGTCGGCGGTACGCCCCCAACAGGCAGTACCGGGCCCACACCAGCTTTGAGCTCTACTTAGATGTCAAGATTGTGGGCCAGTACCACCTGAACAGGGCAACACTGAGGCGGCTCTGTGAGCTGTGCAGTGATGTGATGCAGGCACCCTCACGATGGAGTCACGCTCTGTCAGGGGAGACAAAAGTAACAGCCTGCATGTGCTTGCTCACCACGGGTACCTTCCAGAGACCAACAGGGGACACCACAGGCATAACACAGTTGGCCACATCATGCATCCTCACCCAATTCCTCAGTGCATTGCTGCCACATGCTGCGGAGTACGTCCATTTCCCCAGCACCGCGGCACTGCGGCGGAGCGCACAGCAAACATACAGGAGTTCCACAGGGTAGCACGTATGCCTGGCATGCTAGGGGCACTAGACTGCACCCATGTGGCCATTCGCACTCCACCTGGCCCTGATGGGGCCGCTTATATGAATCAGAAGAGTTATGCCAGTGTCAACTGCCAGGTGGTGTGTGATGCCAGTGGGCACATCATCAATGTCTGTGCCACGCACCCTGGTGGAGCACATGATTCATTTATATGGTACCAATCAGCACTGTGCCATCGATTCGAGAGTGGGGACATCCCCACGGGACATCCCAACGGAGTATGCATGCAGGATTGGCAAATTGGGGGCAAGGGTGGGTAAGCCACAGGTGCCATGGGTGTGGCGCACAGGGCACTATGAGCCTGAACAAGACACTAACCTCCACTATCTCCACACAGGTGACAGTGGATACCCACTCCGTCCCTGACTGCTCACACCCTACCGGCGGCCCACGGCCCCATCGCAGCAATGCTTCAATGAGGCACATGCCACCACACGCAACATCATTGAGCGGGTGTTTGAGATGCTGAAGGTGCACTTCCAATGCCTAGACACCTCCGGCGGTGCCCTACAGTATAGTCCCTCAAAGGCCTGTGGGATATTCCTGGCCTGTTGTATCCTGCACAACATGGCCAAAGACTGTGGGATAGCCATACAGGTCGAGGAGGGGGACAGCAATGGGGACGCTGGTGACGCCGGTGATGATGGGGATGAGCAGCCCCCCCTTGGATGGTGTGACCCCCGACTGATCCGGCTGGCCCAGCTGCACTGGGACACCATCACAGAGGAACACTTCACCCAACACAGGTAAGTCATGGGGTCATGTGCAACCAACAGTGGCTAGGGTACAACCCACATACACACAGGGAAACACACCAGGGGTGCATGACGGCAAGGGAAGTGGCAGGTCACAGAAGCACACACATACAACCAGGGAGGGGTGAACAGTAACACGCCACATGGACAGACACACACACACACACACACAACAGGCACAAAGTGCACAGGGGTCAGGTGCACAACAGAGCAGTAACACAGACACTAAAAACACACACGTCCACAGGCCACCACCACCACCTTTACTGTCCATGTATGTGTGTCAGATGCTGGGCACCTTTGCACTTTGGTGTACAGCGCAATGCAGGCATCATAATGCACACACGCCTGTGGACAGCAGTTCGGAGGGTGTGCAGGTGGACCATGTGTCTGCGTGTAGGGCAGGGCACTCACTGGTGCACTGCCCACCGAAACACACATTGCACACAGGGCAGCACCAGACAGGGCCCACACTGGGAGACAGCTCAGTCATGCGGCACAGTGCCACGGCCACCTCAGATGCGTGGGCTGCTCCACGAGACCCAGCAGCACTGGCAGGCTGAGCACGGGCCACATGGGGTGGCACCGATGGACCACCAGGGGTCCCACTGCGTGAACGCGACCTTGCCCGCACAGGGGTCTGCAGCATACCGAACATACCTGCACCAGGGGTGCTCGGGATGCCCACAGCTGAACCCGGCGTCGACAGGGTGGATGTCGCATGATGCCGGGAATGGGGAGTGGATAGCGTACTGCACAGTGTGAGTGGCACAGGGGCACCTGACTGTCTGCCCAATGTGGCCACGACACCGGCCACTGCCTGTGTCAGCCTGTCAATGGCGGCAGTCACATCCACCCACAAATGGTCAATCTGGGACAGGATCCTCTTGGTGTCCCTGCTGTGCTGCTCCAGAGCCACACACAGTGCCTCCACAGATGTTGCAACCCGCATCTGCTGCTGTACTGATGCCTGCAGCAGGCGGGTGTGCTCATCAAAGAGGTTGTCTGCCACATCGGCAACCTGTACCTCAGGGTACGGAAGGGCCTGATGTACAGCACCCCTTGAGGGTGGGCGCTGCTCACCAGGACCAGATATGAGCATGTCCACAGGTGGTGCACCTACATCACCGCTGAGCCCTGCACCCCCAGTCCCGGTGGGTGACTGCTGCTGCTGCCCCTCCACCTGCTGTGCCCACAGGATCAGTGGTTCCACTGTTTTGGCTGCAACAGCACCAGTGACCTGCACAGCCACCGGTGCTGCCCCACCAGTGCTGACAGGCACAGTCTGGGACTGTGCTGACATGCTGGCACACACGTCAGAACCAGATAGGTCCATGGGCATGAGCTGTCCTGCTGTGTGTCCATTCTGTGACACACACATGTCAATGCCCATAGTGGTCAGTGCATCTTTGATGGTGCAGGTCTGTGCCACAGCCACAGCCGCAGCGTGCTGGCATGCTTGCATGCCAGACCACTGAGACACAGGAAGGGCACTCCCCACACCTGTCTCAACATCAGTGAAGGTAGCCAGGCGTGCACACTGGCGCAGTGCACGCCGGCAATCTGCGGAGGTGGATGGTCCCTCCTCCAACTCCGGATGGCTGTCCGCAGTGGACAGGCCCTCCACTGCTGACCCCTGCAGATGCACAGTATCTGTAACAGAAAAGAAGGACACGTTAGTGCATGTGAACTACCTTCCCCCCCGACCATGACATACCATGCAGTGATGGGCTACCACCTGTCTGGAAGCCACCTCCAGGAATGCCCTCAATGGCACTGCGCTGCATGCTTGCAGTGAACCGGTCCTCTGCAGGAGTCAGCTGCACCACCTCTGGCTGGCCCCCGCCTGTCGCAGCACGTGCCGCCCTGATGGCTGCCACCTTCTCCTTCACCCTCCTCCTGTCGGTCTCCATCTTACTTTTTACATTCCTGCACAGAGCGCTGGTGGCTGCTGTGCAGGTTGACGGCACGTGCCACCCCCTCCTATGCAGCAGCATGGGCCTGAGGGGTGCCCCGCCGTCCACTGAGAAGTGGCTCTTCATCCAGGTAGGCCTCGAAGAGTGCCTCTGTCTCAGCTTTTGTAAAATTGGGCCTCCTCTTCCACCCACCATCATCCTCCTCACTCATTCCTTGCTCGGTCATATCACAGCCTGTATGGGTGAGAATGGTCACCTGTGACTGTGCAGTACACAGCAATTCCCAAAGACCATAGTCCAGAACATCACACAGCATGCAACTCACCTATCCACTGCAGTAACCGAATATGGCCACTGCAGAACAGCGTCGCATTTTTATAGCGCATTCCATGCAAATGAGGTGTGGAGCAACTTTAATGAGATGCAAATCGCGCTGCTGAGCCTTTGAATGGCTGATCGGATGATTTGCATATGATGGCTGAATATCGCTCTGTTGCGCTTTGCGCAATACGGTTGAATGGCCTGAGCCAATGGCACAGTTCTGTGACTCCATAGTACACCACACTGTGCATGCCCAGGTAGCTTATGCAGGCGTCTGCCGCACTGATGACATGCTGTGCACGGTAGGCAATTCAGGGCACGGCCACCATTATGCCAGTGGCACTACAGCGATGGTCATTACATGGCGCTATGGCACAACTGTGCAATAGTCCACTGTGGCAATGGCACACAGGCGACCAATCGCGCTGGACACATAGACGTCCAATGGCGCTGTGCATGGCCATGCTCCAGAGACCCATGACCCTGTGCCCGACCTTTGCTCCCTTGGCGCTGTACATGTGGCATGTCTGCAGCTCTATCGCGCTGTTTGGTAACAGCACAATAGGGACTGGCGGCGCTGTACCAACAGCGTGATAGGGAATGGCGGCGTTGTATTGTGCGAAAATTCCACGTGGGGTTGCTGCGCTGCAGAGCACCATATTGCCTACTATTCATGCAGGAATGGCACGCAGAAGAGCCCCCCAGTGGAGTTCACTCAAGCTCGCCAACATGGTGGCCATAGTGGAGCCTCACTATGGCCCACTATTTGAGGATGAACCCTTTAACATGGCCAGGACCCATGTGTGGCAGCAGGTGGCCACTGAGCTTGAGGAGGCCACTGGCCGGTGGAGGTCTGCAGAGCAGTGCAGGTACTGGTACAGGGGACCTGCGGAGGAGGGAGCCGGCACTACTGGCACGTCTTCGGTCATGTGCCAGGAGAGGCATGGTGCCTCGGCCAGGTGGGTGAGCCGTCTATACACATGTATGGTCCATATGGGTAACACTGTCTATCATGTCCAGCACATGGGGAAGGGTTGGTCTATGGGTGGCTGTGGCGGTGTTTACAGGATATGTGATGTATAGGTCTGGCTGGGTGGGCAGGCACACTCATTGGGGCAGGGGGATCTCTGCTTTGGGATTTCACTGATGTGTTTCTCACCTTTTGTTTCCCACAGGTGTGGTGGAGTGGAGGAGGGCCAGGGCTGAGGTGCAGGGAGTCGTAGCAGCGGTGGCTGAGCATGGCGGTGGTGGTGAACCACAACAGCAGCAGCAGCAGCATGATGAGAGTGAGTGCAATGACATCATGAATGCTATTGCATGCTGTGTGCCGGGAGTGGCAGGGCATGGCCACCATCCATGGACAACACTGCCATGCACACGACATGTGACAGTCAGCACTGTCCAGTGGCACTGCATGTCTGGGAGTGCATCAATGGTGGTCCATGCGTGCGCTGGGCACATGGCTATGGCACTGCCTGCCCACCGCGTAGCCACATTACTGTACAGCCTTGGTTGTGCTGTGCTGGACATGGTTGGTGTGTGTGTGTGCAGTGGTACACATGGCTGTTGCTGCCTGGTTGGGCATGTCTTGTGCACGGTCACTGTGGGTGGGTGCAGTCCATCACAGGAGTGGGGCACTTGGATGTATGCCATGCATGATGGGTAGGCTTCAGGGATATGGACAGTCACATCCATTGACTCTGATCCCTTGTCCTAGGTGTCCGGATCCTGCACCGCATTGACCGTTTGATGCAGCGGCTGATACAGGTGGCGATGGATTTGCTTGCCATCCTGCTGAACCTACAGCAACATGGTCTGAGGCACAGGAGGAGGTCCCAGGACCAGCACCAGGTGGCAGGAGAACAGGCTGGCAGGCAGTAGCTGCCCATCACCTCCCCCCTTTACCTATCCCTCACACCCTACTTTCCCTCTCCCAGTTGTTCACCCCTGCCCCTTACCCACCCCTACCTTGTACCTGTACCCCCACCCCTGTTTTGTATATTTGTACATAGTTATAGTTGTTGTTGTTTTTATTCTTGTTATATTTGAAATATATATTTTGATATGAATACTGTGGTGGTCTCTGATTTGCAGCTGGCTATAGGTGCTCAGTTGCTGTGGTGTGCATGGCATCTGGGGTGGTATAGTCATGGGTATGTGTGTGTGTGTGCGGATGGAGGTGTCTCTGGTGTGGGAGTGGCTTTCAGTCGGTATTGTCGTGTGCTGCCACCCACTGCTGGGTGCTCATGGTGGGTCTGGCTTGTATGGTTATGTGGTACACGAGGTTGCAGTGTGATGGGGGGGATGCATGGGGATTCCTGCAGTGATGGTCACTGCTCATAGGTGGTGTCTTGGGGTCACAGTGCAGGGTGTGCTGTGCACAAGGGGGAGGACTGATGTACACTGGGGTGGTCTTCCCCCTTTGTGTGGCAGTCTCAGCTTGCCAGTGGGTGTGCTGGGGCAACATGGCCTGGCTGTGCTTTGTTTGCTAGCCCCCATGGGCCAGTGGATATTCCGTCCTTCCCCCAATTATGCTGTGCTTGGGGTGTGGGGGTGCATTGTTAGTTCTGCAGTGTGTTCCTGTGCCCATCTGTGGCATGGGTGGTGGGCCCCTGCCTACCTCCCTGGTTGTGCAGTTCCATTGCTCTGCTGCTAGGGGGCTCCCTGCTTGCGCTATGGCACCTTTGGACTGCTCAGCTGGGCTGCCCTTGTTGCGCTATAGCGCATCGTATCTGCTCAGCTTCCCCTTCCTGGTTGCGCTATGGCACAGGTTGTGTGATATTCAGACGTTGGCTGGTTGCGCAATTTGCCTTGCTCCATGTTTGAATATCGCGTCTATTGCGCATGTGCGCAATGGACTTGTCCTTGCTCCTGCTATTGCGCACATTTTGGGTGCAGTTTGAATATCCAGCCCCGAGACTCTAATAGAATCAGGAATAAGCTTCTTAAAGTGAAGACCAGCCAGCAGGGGTTCATATTGCTTAGCATTTCTCCTATCCAGTTTCACCAGGTATCAGCGATTCAGCAGCTCGTTGGAGCCCACCTTTTTACTAATGTTATCAAGAAGATATTTAGGCCATTTTCTCCACCAGTGTAAGGTTTATAGACACAGACTAGAAGAATTTTCTTAGTATTACTCAGAAGGTGTAGTGCATAAAGGAACTGAAAAACTGAGGAGGGAGGGTACATATGGGGTATAAATTCAAGATCACTGAGCTTTTCTTCTCATACTTTAGACCGATACTGGTAAATATTTGAATGAAAATGAGTTGGATTGTAGCACATAAAACAACATTTTTAAGAGAAATTTAAGGGAGTTTATGATGATGCTATCAACCTGCAATTGTTTTGATGTTTCCTGAAGAACTTTGTCATAAGGAAATTAACCTGTACCGTAATTTAAATGTATGAAAAACTATGTACATATGGTGTTATATAGTTTTAATTATTTTATGTTCCATAACTGTCAATGTATTGTTAAACTATTGTTATCCCCCATTTCCCCAAGTGTGGCTGGAAATGGATCTTTGATCTAGTCCTCTTTCTTGGTAAAATGCTATAAGTACATACATGGATAAGTAAAATAAATAAATCCACTCAATCAGGGAGATAGTAAGGTGGCTTTTATAGTATAACAGCTGGCCTCCTGCTCATTTCTGGCTGGTGCAATCAAGCCTAATTAAATTAAATCTATGAAGGGAGTACAAAGAATCAGGAGTTGAAGGTTTTAATCATGTTTCACATAAACCTAGTGTCAGTATTATAATGAGTTACCCATGCAGTAAGTTCAGCATGTTAGGCAGGAGACTTCAGACATTCAAGTGATCAATCTTAAGGCCTTTTGCATTAAGCCAGATAGGGGACACACAATGCTGGGAAGCAGCAGATCCAGGGTTTGGTTCTATGTCACCACCAGAACAATTTGCAGAGAGGAGGGCCAGTAGAGACATGACAGAGCTAATCGTTTTACAGAGATTTGGGGGGCAATTTGGGTACCAAGACTATCTGATATTTAAGAAGCCTGATTGAATGTAGGCACCTCTCTGCAGCAATAAGGTTAGAAAAGGTGTAGTCTTTTTTTTTTTTTTTCTCGTACCACCCACCTTGTTGTGATCCAATGTGACCTACTCTGTAAAAGTTTCCTGTTATTGGTGGGGGTTGTAATTGGTTATTGTATGTTTGTGTTTGTTATAAAATAAAGTTATTTGCAAAAAAAAAAAAAGGTGTAGTCTGCTAGGAGGAGATTATGTAGTGAAATCGTGAATAGGGAAAAGGCCCTCACTGATCTAACCCCATTCATCAGAAAAGATTTCGTATATGTGTCTGTTCTAGCCATCGGTATATGCCATTTTCCTAGCTTTTTCAAACAATACCCAACATTTTCTTTTGGTGGTAGTAAGAAAAATAATCTGTGATTAGGCTCACAAATTTTCAGAAATACTTATAGGTCTCTGTCCTGTACCCTCTCACTCTCCCAGGGTGTACATTGTAAAGGTGTGAGAAATAACAGATGGACACAAATACAAGATGTTTGGTACAACCCACTTTTTCTAAGTAGGGTATTTATTTTGTAATCATAAACAACAACAGCTTTTGCACAATATAAAGTAAAAATAAAACAATCAAAACAATTCAAAAGAAAAGACTTGTAACTACTTTTCACAATTTTCTCCTTAGTGCAGCACAGGACTCTTCTAGTCCTTCACCTATACTCAGTCAGAAGACACTGACCCTATCTAACATCTGTTTGCTCAGGCAGTACTATTTATACCCATCCACCTAGGTCAGGTGACCAAGCATCATCATGGCCCTTCATTTAATTAAATTACAGACTAAAAGGACTTAGTTACCATTCTACAATGAGGAGCAGCTTTAGATAATAAAAGGGACTTTCCCAGAAGGATTTTCCCCTTTTTAAAGGTGGAAAACTTTCCACTGGGACTTGAGTGACAGACAGCTTATTATAAAACGGGGCCACAAGGGGCCGCTGTTCCCCTATACTCAGTATTTTATTATTTTGCCTGCTTCAGGTAAGGACATACTTAATTTATTCCTTCTCCTTCAAGAAATACATTTGTTCAAAGCATATTGTGTTGCCAGAAGAAGGTTTGTGTTTACTTTACCCGCTTTCTGTATTCTTGTCTGTAGGTTTTCACTAGCTATGTTTATGCCAGGTTTATTAATATACTAGAGTTTCCCATGCTGTAATCTTTATTATGCAGTACAATATCCCTTAGCATTTCATATTTATCCTAGGGTAGCAAGAAAACTCTTTATCCTACATCTCTTGCTCATGTAGCACAAAGCTAGCCATGTATTTCAGGGCATTTTCTCCTAATTTGGGGCAAGACAATGTTCTTTTGGCTGAAATGTCAAGCTGATGGCAGAAATGTCAAGCCATCGGTTGACACTTTCACTTTTCTCCATGTAGGCTTCTACGTATTGTTGTATAGCTCTCTCTCTCTCTGTCTTAGAAAGCATGCCAAATACTCAATCTGTACCTTTTTGTGTATCTCTGGTTCAGCTAAGTAAAGTGTTTGCTAAGCAAAGGGTGATCACTGCTTCTTACAATTAGGCTCTGGAACCTAGTATGGCATAACTACAACAGGGTTCCTTTCAATTTCTACCTATGCAACTACACTTTAACAGCAGCATAATACATCCAATAGATAAACTGCAGCATTCAGTACCGGTTCTAACATTTCCACAGTGGCAACAGGGTTACAGAAAATAAAAGGGAAAGGGGTTTGCTGCTTTGCAATAAATACTAATGTACAGGCTAGTCATGTAGGTCTTTCTCTGACTACACACTAAATAGCCACTGTATCCTTTTTGATTAGGGTGCTTTACTGTATATAATACATGTCTTTCATTCAAGCTAAAATAGTCAGCCTTTCTATAGAGCTATTCCTATAACTATTCTATTTTATTGTCCCATTCTCTCTGGGAGCTCGAGGTCACTGAAAGTTGACCTCCATATATATGGACCCATGGAAGGAAGAGAAAAGAAAGTTAAAGAGAAGCACAGAGGGTTTTCTGGAGGTGGCCTGCCTCCAAACAGGAGATACAAAAGGATAGCATTACTAGATAAGAGTATAGAAAGAGAGGTTGCAACCTAAAATGCTCAAGAGGTCCTACTACAGTGACAGGGATGCACCCTGTCACATACATGTTGAGATTCAGCAATCATTCCTTGTAAGGCTTCTCATGCAACCCATGAACCATTCAAGTTGCCCTTTTCTGAACAGCCACCACCCTGCCTATGTCCTTTCAAAGATGTGGCCTCCATAACTGGACACAGTGCTCCAGGTGGGGTCTCACATCATCAGCGAGTGATATAGTGGTAACACAACTCCCTCCCTCCCTCATGCTGGAGATACCTCTCTGTATGCACTCCAGCATCTCGCTGGCCCTACCCACTGCTTTGCCTTCTGACTGTCTCATCTGAGCCCTCCCTCCTGCTTAGGACCCTCTTTTAATTTAGGCTAATTGTGACTATGCCTGCAGTCTGATTCTGTACCCAATAGAACTGTCACTTTCTCCAACAGGCATTGCACACTTTATTGTATTCTTGCACACTTGTTCACATATCATTGCGAAGAACCATGCTGCTGTTTATCTACTTGTTCACCACCTTCCTCTTGCACCTGTAATGTTGTCTATGTAACCACACTCTGATGGTGTGTAATCTTATTCTTTCTGTACTCCCCTTCCCCTCTACCATAGGGTGCACCTGGAAATGAGTTCAGCTCAGTGCAGCTTTCCCAGTTACCAATTTTTAAACAAACATACATACATAAATAAATAAATAAATTGTAATAGTCTCCTGCCACTTTGAGGTTATCAGATTCAATAACCCCAAGGCCACTTTACTGCTTAGTGACTGTTAGTACCCCCCTTCCTTTTTTTTTTTTATTAAACAAAGCTTTATTAATTTTAGGCACCAAGTTAGGTACATAAGTTAATCCAGAAAATGAAACATCAGGTGCAAACCCATCAATACAAAACAATCCCTCCCCTACCACCGCCCCCTGACTACACACAATTATTGGTCATTTAGATGTAACCTCGGTGGAATCTCTTATCAATTGGGATTACAAATTGTCAGGATAGTCTCTAAGCTGCCCCATAGTGAGGTAAAAGCTTTGACTCTATCTCGCATAAGTGCAATATGCCTTTCCAGTTGTAGTGCCAAGACACTCTCCCTGTACCATTCCAGTATCATAGGAGATTTCTCATCTGTCCAGTGTCTCATTATTATAAGTTTAGCAATTGCAGTAACAAGTGTCATGTGTGCTCTCCTGCATTTGGGGGTGTCGACTGGAAAATAATTTATCAAACAAACTTCAGGCATGAATAATTCTCTTAAGCCAAGGATAGGGTCCAAAGTACTATTAATAGACTGCCAGAATGTCTTTACATAGGGACACTGCCATAACATATGATAAAGGGAACCAGTGTCATTCTTACATTTATTACACGTTGATGCAGTTAATGTCCCATATCTAAAGAGCTTAACTGGTGCCAAATAAATATCATGCATACTATTATAATGGACTAATCTAAGTCTACCTTGCTTAATAAATTTATACATTGATATCCAAAGTTTTTTCCATAAATTAGTATCTTCAGGGATACCTAGCTCTCTTATACAGTAGGGACAAGTTCCAGATGGTAATCTATGGTCCCAATCCTGTAGAGTTTTATATAGGTTAGACACTGCGTGTGGTTGGGAAGCAACCTGCATAAGTGTAGTTAGATTTCTCTCACCTGAGTCCCTTAATGGGACCAGCAGGGAGAACGAGGTGAGGGCCTTGCTAACTTGAAGATATTTAAAGGCTTCATTGCCAGATGCACCAATAGAGATTTGTAATTGAGCAAAGGGAATCCGTTTCCCACTCATCCGCATTTCTGAGACTTTACATTGATTCAGCCAAGGCCAAAAGGTAAAGGGTATTGGAGTGCCACCAATCTTGAAGTGTGGGTTATCAATAATTGGCTGGTCAGAGGACTGGTACCAGTTTACTGCGAAGTATTTTTGGGCCTGGTGAGAAGCCTTTATTGACCAACCCATGGGATTATTTCTAAGAGGCTTGGGAATGTAGGATGGGGAAACATATAAAAGGGCCTACAATGAGCACTTTACTCGGGTTGCCAAATATCTTTCAATAGGTAACCAAAGAGGGGAATATGCTGTATGTTCTATCTCTTTGTGCCAGAAGGACAATTTACTCATGTGTTGTGCAATATAATATAGAAAAAAAGAGGGGGCTGCAAGGCCTCCCCTTAATTTCGGGGCTGTCAGTTTTAGGTAAGACCTACGGATACTCTTCTTGTTCCACAGAAAGGAGTTTAGCATGCTTTGCAGCCCGGAAAACCATATTTTTGGAAGGTATGTGCCCAGCATTCCCAAAGGATATAATATCCTCGGTAGTAGATTCATTTTAATTATGCTTAGTCTACCCCATACAGAGATAGGGAGTAGTCGCCATCTCTCCAGGTCCATAGTTATTGTTTTAATTAGATTATCAATATTGTTTCGCATTATAGTCCCAAGTTCCCTAAAGATCTTGATTCCTAGATAAACTATGGACTTCGTTTCCCAAGCAAGGCCCAAACGGGATAGCACCGCTTTATTCACTCTATAATTCAGGGGTATTATCTTTGTCTTTGCTCGATTTAGCTTGTAATAGGATATTTTAGAATATTCCTCAATTTCCTCTAGGACAGCAGGGACTGAAATATCTGGCCTCTTTAAATGCAATAAAATGTCATCTGCATGTACTGAAAAAGCATACCTTATTTCTCCTACTTGGATACCTTCAATATTAATATTACCAGCCATTCTAAGAAGCAAGGGCTCTAGGTATATATTGAACAGTAGTGGGGACAGGGGACATCCTTGCCTAGTACCCCGAGATAATTTAAAGGGGGGGGGGACAATAGCTCATTACATTTAACTCTGGCTGAGGGACAGGAGTATAAAACATTAATCCACTTTATAAATTCTTTCGGAAAACCAAAAGAAGTTAAAGTGGCGAACAGAAAATCACAGGAGACTCTATCGAACGCCTTTTCGGCGTCCAATGAGACCAGCACCATTGGTACTTTAGAGTCTCTAGCAGTCGCAATGAGGTGTAACAGCTTTCTGACATGGTCTTGAGATGACCTTCCGGCCATGAATCTGACCTGCTCATGTCCTATTAAATTACCTACAATTTTAGTGAGTCTATTAGCCAGTACTTTGGCCAATATTTTTGTGTCAGTATTTAATAAGGATATAGGGCGGTAACTACTAACGTTTTGTGGATCCTTCCTGGGCTTTAAAATTAAGGATATCACAGCCTCTTGAAAGCTGGGATCTGATATCCCATTATTAAACCAATAAGTAAAAAGGTCCTTTAGCACAGGTGCTATAGCAGCTTGACAAGTTTTATAAAAATTACTTGGCAAACCATCCGGTCCGGGGGATTTATCCAATGGTAGTTGTTGGATGGCCTTCTGAATTTCTCCTAGGGTAGTACCCCCCCCCGCCAATACTCAAGTACACTCTTGGGTTCCTATGTTCCAGGTGCATGATTTTGTACTTTTTGTCACTGAAACCCAACTTCCATGCTCTTGATAAACTACTAGAGTCCTGTGCACAACCACCCTTATGGTAAATCTGATGTTACACTTTTTTCTGCATAAATTGACTACTTTCTTTATTTTATCTCAATGGAAAAGGGGTTTTCTTAGTCTTCAGACTGTAATTCCAATGTGGACAAGCTAAACCACCAGATGCTAAGTTGGAATCCCACAGTTTGTTCCTTAACTATAAAATGTCTCCAATGGCTACTATTAAATAGAGTACATTACATAAACTGGATCTTTTAAATTAAAGTTCTTCCACCTACCATAGGTAATTCATAGGTGGTGAAAGAGAGCATGCTAAAAGGAGTATCACAAAGTTTCCAAACTATAAACACATTCCAAGACTAGCACACTGTAGCCTTGAATTATTCACATGGTTAAAATCATATTTTTGATGCTGGTGCTACTGGTTTTGTGGCATGTAACAAACAAACAAACAGATTTCAACACACAACCACCACCACCCCATTGTAAATTTGAGAATTTAACATTTCTTCTACCTAAATTATCTGTTTTCTTGCTTTTTTCTCCATGGAAAAGGGATTCACTTAGTTTTCCGACTGAAATTCCAATATGAAGAAGCCAGACCACCAGATGCCTAGGTGGAGCCCCACAGTTTGATCCCAACTATGAAATGCCAGCAGTGGTTCCTCTTATATAAAGTACAGTTTCCTAAATTGGCTCCTTTAAAGATCAACTGCAAATATATTAACATTTTCTCTCCATTTTTTATTTCTTAGCTGCCTGTGAAATACAAACTGTATACTGATAACACAATAAGGTCTCTAGTGTGTATGTTTAACTTTGCTCTCAGTACAATAAGTAAAAGCCAGCCGAATCCTAGACTGTAATATTTATTTTTTCACATTGTCAGCACTGTTTAAGTCAGTTCATGACATCAAACAAAGAGTGCCATCTATTATGAATGCTTATCTTGTGAAGTGATAGTGCTGCATGAGAGAGAGAGAGAGAGAGAGAGAAAGAATATTGTTTCATTTCCTGGTTAGAGGCAGGCTGGCTATCTTAAAAAGAGATGTCAGACACAGGTCCCAGGTAAATTTTGATAAAAAAAAGTCAGAAAAAAATGGCAACAAAAACTAACAGCGCTACAGAGTGCGTTGATTATATTGTAAACTTATTTGCAAAAAAATGTGTTAATGCACCAGTCAGGGTTCAAGTTAATGCCACAAAAGTAGGGAAATTAGGCATTAGGATTTTCAACCCTAACTCTCCACCCCACTCAAGCAGCAAAAGGAAGGAACATTAGGGTTTGGGGTCTCTGAAGCCTTGTCGGATCAGTGGTGGGTTCTTTCTTGGTTTGTCAACCCTAATGTTCACCCCTACCCCCAAACCCATAGACTCATGTCTGAAGTACAAAGTACATTTCCAACCTACTGCCACATACTGAGACAATCCTCAAAGTAGAGAAGCATGAGTCCCCATATCTTGCCAATACAATGTGCTTTAGGTTTCTTTATGCTTGAAGAAAGGAGATCACATCTGACCTTGTTTGCTAAGAGAACAGGGTGGGCATTACGGTTGACAACCCCAAGGAAGACCCCACCACAGATTTGTCAACACTCCAGAGACCCAAAACCCTATTTTTTTTTTCCTTTTGCTTCTTAGGAGTTGGGGGAGGGAGTTATGGTTGGAAACCCCAATGACACATTTCCCTACTTCTGTGGTATTAACTTGAACCCTAACTGGTGAATTAACACAGTTCTTTTCAAAGAATGTCCTTTATTTTTGAGATAGTGGAATCATATCCTAATTCATGCAGATCCCTTTGGGACCTGCATGAAGACATGGAGCTGTACAAGGGTCAAGGGAAGAAAAGGAAGACTCTGTCTGCCTATGGAAGTGTAGGGTCCTTGCTTGCCCTGCAGTTCTGTGCAATGATGGATGCCAAAAATTCATAAGGCTGTCAGGTGGGCTATGGAAGCACAGGGATGTATGTTCTCTGGGATTCCATGTAGTTTCACATACAGATTCACAGGAGAAATATTCCATCTGTCAGCCAATGCACAGAGCCCTCTGTCACCCACAGGTGCAGATGCGCCGGGACCTATCCCAAGAGAAGAGTTGTCTTCACTATATGCATAATCAAATTTCATGGAGAGAAATCAACTTAAGAAGCAAAACCAAAAATTATGATAGGCCATCAAATTTCAAGTTGAGCAACCAGTTTTTGCCATGAAATACAAACTCATGGTGTGCATTCAGATTTCATGCTGAGAAACAATTTTTCTACTGTGAAATAAAAAATTCTGATGTGCAATCAAAATGTCATGCTGAATAACCAGTTTTCTGTTGTGAAATGAAAATACATGGTGTAGAATTAAATTTCATGCTGAGAAATCAATGTACTTCAGCAAAACAAAAAAATTATGCTGTGCAATTAAATTTCATACTGAGAAACCAGTTTTCTGCTGTGAAATGAAAAATTATGGTGTTCAAATATCATGCTGAGAAATCAATTTCCTTCTGCAAAACAAAAAATTGTGATGTACAATCAGATTTCATGCTGAGAAACAATTTTTCTACTGTGAAATGAAAATCATGGTGAGCAATAAAATGTCATACTGAGAAACCAATTCTTCTGGGAAAAAAAACTCCCTTACAGAAATATATGTGTGCTACCTACATGCAGAATGCATACCACATGCTTAATTGTGCAATGTTTGCATACAGTTCGCGTACACAAAGCGAACCTAAGTGAACCAGGTCTAGAAAGAAAATCAGGTTTGCAGACTGCAAGCTTGACATGTACACAGCCAGTAAGCTGGAGTGAACATCTAAAACTGATATCAGGTTTGCATGTTGCATGCTTGACATGAATGCAACAGTTAAGCTGGTGTGAACATTGTTTAAACATTACATCAGGTTCAAATGCTGCACACTTGCCATGTATGCAGCAGCTAAGCTGGTGCAAATCTCATCTAAAAAACACATTGGTTTCTATTTCTAATGCTACTGCTAGCAATTAGAGTCATTAAAATACATTTTTATTTGAATTCCCATAAAAATTATGTAAACTCATTGGGCCCGATTCTCAAATGGTTATGCCTGGCATAACTCAAATGTTGCAAGTTGCAAGTTACACCAGCATTTGGGACATACGGTATTCTGTAAAGCAGCCTGTGACATGTCACAGGCTGCTTGTGCCAAAGTGGACATATGCCACCAGTTACACCCTAAACCCCCTGCGACATGGTGCTAGGAGGTTTATGTCAGCAGTTGCACCCTATTCTGGAAGGGCATAAACTAAGTAATGCAGGGCACTATTCTCAAACAGCCCCTGGAGGACATCCACCAAAGTACACTTACACCAGCTTTTAGATGGTGTAAGTGTTAGAGGTCACGTAAATGTGCCACCGGCCCATCTATGATGACATGTCACTCTCGCCTCCAAAGCCCTGATTCCCAGATTGTGACAATTAAAGCCCCACAAGGCTAATTATGCTCACACCAAGCCCTGATCCCCATATCATGTAATCACAGCCCCACAGGGCTAATAGTCTCCCCCCAGCCTTGATCCCCAGATTGGGAAAATTAAAGCCATGAAGGGCTAAGTGCATCCCCCAATGCCCCAATCCCCAAATTGTGATAATTAAAACCCTACAGGGCTAAGTATGCTCCCCAAGCCCCAATTCCCATATCGTGTAAGCACAGACCCACAGGGCTAATAATGTCCCCCAGCCCTGATCCCCAAATTACAATAATTAAAGCCCAGCAGGACTAAGCATGCCACCCCAAGCCATGATCCCTATATCATGTAAGCACAGCCCCACAGGGCTAATCATGCCGTCCCAGCCCTGATCCCCAAATTGTGATATGTAACGCCCCACAGGGCTACTTGTGCCCCTTCAGGTCCCAATCACCAGTTGACCACAATTGGCATATCCTGTGAAATAAAATATCCTAACCTGTTATCCCTGGTAGGCTAGTGGACCCCCACCTCCCTACCTGGCAGTGCCAGACCACCCTGTACCTCCACCCCTACCCAGTCAGTGACTGGCACAGCCCACCTCTCACCACCATGGCCAGCCACTGATTGAGCTCTGTCTGAGTGCATACTGTATATAGTACATGCTCAATGAATGAATGACAGTTCATTCATTGAGTGCATACTAGATACAGAGTCGCTCAGATGGAGCTCAGTCAGTAGCAGGCCAAGGTGATGAGGAGGGTTGTGCCAGTCACTGGCTGGAAAGTGGAAGGAAGTGCAGGTAGTCCAGAGCTGTAGTGAGGGGTTGAGTATTACCAGCCTACCAGAATAATGGAGTAAGGTATTTTATTCTCACAGAATATGAATCAGGGCAGCAGTGATCAGGACCTGGATAGGCACAAGTAGCACTGTGGAGCTTTACATATCACAATTTGGGGTTCAGGGCATGGGGGCACTTGCACCCATCACATCTGGGTTGCAGCTCATGACAAGCCCTTCAGGTACACCCTTCATTTGGCATACCTGTGGGATTGTCGCAAGTTGCAGGACTTAGCCGTAGGTCTCCTGCCCCTTACAGAATGAGGTGCAGGGTCCTTGTTACAGCTGCACCCCTCGCATGTCGCAATTTGCAACATGCGTTGGTGTTCTTCTAGAATAAGGCCCATTAATTCTGATCCTTTTTTTTCCCTACTTATTCTTTACCCACTCCTACTGTCCCTTCCAACCACCACTCCTTTCATCCTACAAGAAGTGATGACCTCCCAACCTCTACTGACCAGCTTGGTCTGCCCCTAGAGTGCCATACTGCCATTGGGGCCCTTGACAGCCCAGATTACCCCCCGGGTGGGGCAAGGAGAGAACCCCCCTTTACCTCCTCTTTCCCCTGTGGCGAGCTGCACATTATGGTCTGCCCCTGGTTGGTGGGTGGTGAGACCGGTTCTGGAGGACTTCATCTAGGCAACTGGAGGACATTTTCCTTCAAGTAGTGTTCATTTTTCCCCTTTAACCCCACCTCCTGAGACACCAGCACAGAGAGTCTGCATACTGATGCACACTCCTCTCAAGTGCCTAACGATGTCCCCCCCCTCCCCAGCTCTGGTAGATGAAGCCACCGAGCCCCTCAAGAGTCGGTGCATACACCGACCCTCTCAGGATGTTGTGCACTCCAAAGTGCCCCTGGCATCCCACCCCAAGGGAGGAGGAGAGCATCCATTGGGACACTCAATCCTCCTTCCCCCAGCCAACCCCCGCTGACCTGAGTCCATTCCAGAACCCGGGTCACTGGCGTAGTGCAAGGTGTGGCATCCAGTGCCTCTACCCTCAGCGCCACCAGGCCGTGCAATTCTAATCATTTTGCAAGCTGTTTAAAGGCTTTTGATTTTTGTCATTAAATTGCCATTAATTTGTAAATTATTGTTTGCTTATTGCATTAAATGCCCAGGATATAGCCAGTCAACATCCCCCATTCCAGATGTATGAAGAGGGGGCTCTGTATTGTGAAGCTTATCCTTTTTGTTTTGGACCATGCAAATCCCTTCTGCGTATTTAGTGCTACAAATGTGTTTCTCCATGCCTGTTTCATCTAACTTACTTTCCCTTTGTCATTCTGTATTGAGAATATACACTACGGTCATGCTCAGCATTATTTGTGCTGAGAAGGGTCTTAGAAGCATGCATCATGCCTCACATTTTGTCACTGAAATGAGGGATATGGACACTCAAAATGAGGGACAATGAGGGACACTAGTCCACATGATGATCAGGACACATCATGAAACATGGAGATACAGTACCTCAGAACACAGTGGAAACCATTGCATTAGTACCTGAAAATGAATTTCTAACATTTAGCAGGGGTGCCATTTAGATAGGACAGAGGGAGGCACCTGGGGGCCAGTGACCATCACATGGTATGGTTCAATTTGGCTACTACATCTAAATCATCCCATTCCAAGGCAAAAATATGGGACTTCAGAGGAGCTGACTTTGATAAGATGGCCAACAGAGTTAAGCTGGCCCTGGCAAAAAGAAACACAGGTGAGGGGGTACAGGCAAAGTGGGCAAGCATTAAGGATACAATACTTGAAGCAACATCCCATTGTGTTAGACAGAAAAGGAAGTGCAAAAGAAGAAGGAAACCACTTTGGTTCTCAAATATAGTAGCAGAAAAGGTCAGAGCCAAAAGGCTGGCCTTCAGAAAATATAAGGGAACACAGCGGGATGAAGATAGGGAGGCATACCAAACTGCCCTAAGGGAAGCAGGTAAGGCAGTAAGGCAGGCAAAGTCCCAAACTGAGGAAACACTAGCACGAACAGTAAAAGAAGGTGACAAGACTTTCTATAGATACATTAGTGAAAGGAGAAAGTCCAGAGGGGTATTGCTAATTTAATGGAGAAAAGGGAGCATGTGAGGAGGAGGAGGACCCTGTAAAGGCATCTATCCTAAATAGATAGTTTTGCTCAGTATTTACTGAAGAGAAGGTAGGGCAGGGCCCACAGCTCAACATCATGGACACAGGGGAGGGAGGTGAGCACTACTCCTCCTCACAAAAGAAAGGGTCCTACAAGAGCTTGCCAAGCCTCAGGGTGGATAAGGCACTGGGACCTGATGGCACACATCCCAGGGTACTCTAAGGAGCTAAAGGAGGAACTAGCAGAGCCATTAGCAGAATTGTTTAGTGAGTCTCTGAGCACAGGAGAGGTCCCAGAAGACTGGAGAAAGGCTCATGTGATCCCACTCCACAAGAGTGGTAGCAGGGAGGAGGCGGAACTACAGACCGGTCAGTCTCTACCTCAGTAGTGGGCAAGATTATGGAGGCACCCTTAAGGAAAGGATAGTGCAACACCTGGAATCCATAGGCACAGGATCCAAGACAGCATGGGTTTACAAAAGGAAGGTCCTGTCAAACTAATCTCATAGATTTCTTTGACTGGGTAACCAAGAGTGGTGGACCAAGGGGGAGCAGTTGATGTCGCCTACCTTGACTTCAGCAAAGCTTTTGACACTGTTCCACATAGAAGATTGATAAATAAGCTAGGTAGGCTCAGGGTGGGTCAGAAGTTGGTCAACTGGGTGGCAAACTGGTTGACTGGCAGAAAACAGAGAGTGGTGGTAAATGGTATACAGTCAGAAGAGATGCAAGTCACAAGTGGGTACCTCAGGATCAGTCCTGGGGCCAGTCCTATTCAACATCTTCATTAGTGACCTCGCAGATGGACTAGAGGGTAAGGCTTGTCTGTTTGCAGATGACACCAAGATCTGCAACAGAGTAGATGATCCAGATGGGGTGGGCAGAATGAGAAGAGATCTGGATAAACTAGCAGAATGGTCAGAAGAGTGGCAACTGGGATTTAATGCAAAGAAGTGCAAAATCATGCACATAGGGAAGAAAACCTGAAGCCACTTATAGGCTGGGAGGAGTTGCTAGCAGTCACAAAGGAAGAAGAGACTTGGGCATCATCATCACTGATGACCTAAAATCATCCAAGCAGACCTCTAAAGCAGTAGGTAAGGCTAGGGGGTGTTAGGGTGTATTAGTAGAGGTATCACAAGTCGTAAGAGGAGGTAATAATCCCTCTGTACAAGACATTAGTTAGGCCCCATCTGGAGTACTCTTGCAGTATTGGAGCCACACCTTCACAAGGACATTAACCAAATTGAGGCAGTCAGAGAAGGGCAACCAAAAATGGTGCAGAGACTGCATCAGAAGACATATAAGGACAGATTAACGGAGCTCAATATGTATACCCTTGAGCAAAGGAGGGAGAGGTGATATGATCGAGACATTTAAACACCTTAAGGGCATAAACAAGGTGAAAGAGTCTAACATGTTTAAATATAAGAAAATAGCAGGACAAGAGGACACAGCATGAGATTAGAGGAGGCCAATTAAGGGGAATGTGAGAAATTCTTTTTCACAGAAGGGTGGTAGATGCATGGAATGGCTTACCACAAGAAGTGGTGGCTATGAATACAGTGCAGGGCTTCAAACAGGCATGGGATAGGCATAAGGGAGCAATACAAATGACTATGAATAGATAGGTCACTGATAGAGCAAAGGCCGATGGCACATTTATAAGGTAGAAAAAGAAATGGGCAGACTGGATGGGCCTTGCGGTCCTTATCTGCCGTCAACTTCTATGTTTCTATGTTACGTCAACTTCTAGGCAGTCCCCCCATATTTGTGCCTCAGTTGTTCTTACGGTGTGACAATAATGGCATTACATTTAGATTTGATCTTTTGCACAATAAGTGCCCACCTGGACTGTGTGTGTTCACGCAGCAGGTACGCTCCAGATTTGATTGTGTCTGTATTATGTTGTTCACTCTCCACCTATTAGCAGTGGCACAATCACATATGATGTGGATGAGCCCCAGCCAAGAAAGAGTGCATGAGCCTGGCAAGTGTGACACTGTCTTTCCCACCAGAGTAGACAGACTGCACACTACAGCTTGGAGAAGTCATTGAGCACTGAACTCTCAATAACAGTGTTGTGGCAGCATATTTTTGATGTTCCACTCTTAGTGAGTCTCCATATCCCCTGGTGGCTGAAGGGGCAGAGGGTGAGCTAGAAGCTGACTCAAGACTAGGCTACTTATTTACTCTACTATGCTTGCCTTGGAAAAACAAAACAGCACAGACCCCCATGGCAGCAAGCTAGACTTAGCAGCAGTGGTGATGGTGGTGTAGGTGGCTTTTATGGGCCTTGATCAGTTCAGTGTGGCAGCAGCCACAGTAGCAACCAAGCAAGAAGAAGCAACCCAGATTCGGTGGGTTCGGATGGTGAGGTGACTTGCCCGCGGACCACGTTGAGGACATATGATAGTCTGTTCTAGCATCCAGCTTCTGGCAGAAGGATAGAGGGGGAGTGGACTGAAAACTGGGCTGGTGGCACACTATGCAGTGCTGCAGGTTCTGGCCATATGACCAGGTAGGTAAAAGTAAATAATTTTTTTACAGGGGATTGGGCAGGAGGAAGGACTGAACTATTGATGTGTTTTTCATGTTTCTTCACCATTGGGCAGCTTCATGACCTATGGAGGACTGGTACTGAATGGAATGAAGTCAGGGAGAGAAAGGTGGAACTAGCAGAGCCATTAGCAGAACTGTTTAGTGAGTCTCTGAGCACAGGAGAGGTCCCAGAAGACTGGAGAAGGGCTCATGTGATCCCGCTCCACAAGAGTGGTAGCAGGGAGGAGGCAGGGAACTACAGACCAGTCAGTCTTACCTCAGTAGTGGGCAAGATTATGGAGGCACTCTTTAAGGAAAGGATAGTGCAACACCTGGAATCCATAGGGGCACAAGATCCAAGACAGCATGGGTTTACAAAAGGAAGGTCCTGTCAAACTAATCTCATAGATTTCTTTGACTGGGTAACCAGAGTGGTGGACCAAGGGGGAGCAGTTGATGTTGCCTACCTTGACTTCAGCAAAGCTTTTGACACTGTTCCACATAGAAGATTGATAAATAAGCTGGGCAGGCTCGGGCTGGGTCAGAAGTTGGTCAACTGGGTGGCAAACTGGTTAACGGGCAGAAAACAGAGAGTGGTGGTAAATGGTATACAGTCAGAAGAGATGCAAGTCACAAGTGGGGTACCTCTGGGATCAGTCCTGGGGCCAGTCCTCTTCAACATCATTAGTGACCTTGCAGATGGACTAGAGAGTAAGGCTTGTCTGTTTGCAGATGACACCAAGATCTGCAACAGAGTAGATGATCCAGATGGGGTGGGCAGAATGAGAAGAGATCTGGATAAACTAGCAAAATGGTCAGAAGAGTGGCAACTGGGATTTAATGCAAAGAAGTGCAAGATCATGCACATAGGGAAGAGAAACCCTGAAGCCACCTATAGGCTGGGAGGAGTTGCTAGCAGTCACAAAGGAAGAAGAGACTTGGGCATCATCATCACTGATGACCTGAAATCATCAAGCAGACCTCTAAAGCAGTAGGTAAGGCTAGAGGTGTTAGGGTGTATTAGTAGGGGTATCACAAGTCATAGAGGTAATAATCCCTCTTACAAGACACTAGTTAGGCTCCATCGGAGTACTCATGCAGTATTGGAGGCCACACCTCACAAGGACATTAACCAAATTGAAGCAGTCCAGAGAAGGGCAACCAAAATGGTGCAGGGACTGCATCAGAAGACATATGAGGACAGATTAACAGAGCTCAATATGTATACCCTTGAGCAAAGGAGGGAGAGAGGTGATATGATCGAGGCATTCAAATACCTTAAGGGCATTAACAAGGTGAAAGAGTCTAACATGTTTTCATATAAGAAAAATAGCATGACAAGTGGACACAGCATGAGATTAGAGGCTGGCCGATTAAGGGGGAATGTGAGGAAATTCTTCCTCACAGAAAGGGTGGTGGATGCATGGAATGGCCTACCTCAAAAAGTGGTGGCTATGAATACAGTGCAGGGCTTCAAACAGGCATGGGATAGGCATAAGGGAGCAATACAAATGAGTATGAATAGATAGGCCACTGACAGAGCAAAGGCCGATGGCACATTTATAAGGTAGAAAAAGAAATGGGCAGACTGGATGGGCCTTGCAGTCCTTAGCTGCCATCAACTTCTATGTTTCTATGTTTCCAAATTGGGACAAAGTTATTTTTTTGGTGTAGGGGACAGAACTTCAACCTGGAAAAAAATTGGTTAGTAACTGTGTGGGTTTAAGCCCAAATCTAATATACTGCTCTGGGATATATACAGGCGAATCTTATACATTTAAATTTTTCCTGAATTCCATATCATGTTACAGTCAAACTAAATAAGTTGTGCCTTTTAGAGATGCTACAGACATTCTAGAGCTCTTCCTTGCATTCACAGACAGTTGAGAAGTATGGTATGCACAGACTATTGGAGCCCCACTATAGTCAGGCTTATGCCCACCCCCCCAATGAAGCTGACCTCCAAATCCCCATACTCAGGCACATTATGACAAAGGACAACGGAGACTACAGGGGTGTGCACCATTGAAGTGAATGGGGATATTTTTTATTACTATTTTATACATTATTGATGTAGACTTGGAGATTAATGAAGGCCATGGCTCAACTAACAAGGGACTTGTTAGTAGAACAGTGACCTTCATTATTCTTCAACTCACCATCATAATGTGTAAAATAGTAATTGAAAATAATTCCATTCATTTCAAGGGGTTACACCCTAGCACGCTGATCAATAGATGCCATCTCTTAAGGACTCCTGCCTCTGGCTCCCTAGTACTCAAGTAAGAGACTTTTTACTTATATCTATACTTGGTGGGTGGTTTGCAGCAGTATGGCCATACCCGCTACAGTGTGTGTGCATAGGTGGGCAGGGACTGGCCATGTGGGCGTGTGTGGGTGTCGAATTTATTGCAACTTTTGTGTTTGCACCTTAAAGTCTGTTTG
Organism: Neoceratodus forsteri; assembly: GCA_016271365.2. NCBI lineage: Eukaryota > Metazoa > Chordata > Ceratodontiformes > Ceratodontidae > Neoceratodus > Neoceratodus forsteri. The sequence continues at coordinate 106,831,150 of CM057457.1, forward strand.
CAAGGAAGCACTCAAAACTATGGAGAGAAAATAGTAGGAGGATAGGCCAGACAGAAGTAATTAAGTGGTTTTGTGGGTAAGTTTGTGTATTGGGGGTGGGAAAAACCACATGTGTTTCCACTGGCATGTGTGCTACAGTTCAACTTTGAAACTGAGAAGAGGGAGAGAAAAAAACTTAAAAGCATAACAGTGACAAGCATGCAGCATGCATGCAGATGTATTTAGATACAATATGTATTAAAGTACAAATGAGCCGTATGTGTGCAGACAGCATGGCTTAGTGATTAAAGGCACTGAACTACAAGCCAAGCGATTTGGAAGCATGAAGACCTGGGTTTGAATCTCATTAATCCCCACTTGTGTATGGTGTGATCTTGAGCAAGTCACTTAACTTCTACTTCTGCAGTTATCAGTGACCACTTGATTTTTTGCACACATGCCACATGCATGCAGTCTTTCCCAATTTAACATAAAAATCATGGTTTCCATACTTGCTTGCTGCATGCACGCTATATGCATGCAATCAGTTCCAATTTAATATTTAAATCATTCTTGAAGTGTGCATATCACTTGGGTAGTTTTATGTGTGCAGCATGGAAACATTTCATATAATTACTTCTGTAAGGGCTGTGATGTGCAATCAAATGTCATGCTGAGAAACCAATTTTCTGCTGAAAAATTAAAAATTATGCTGTGAAATGAAAAATTATGCTGTGCAATCAAATTTGATACTGAGAAACACATTTTCTGCTGCAAAACTAGCAATTATACCGGGTAAGCAAAATGTGTTTCCAACAGACTTTTTGTGAACAGGAATTATAAAACAGTTTTTCAAGTCAAATTTAGTTTTGCACCTCCTTAATAGTAGGACACAAAAAAGTGAATCACGATTCGGGGGAGTCATGTGATGCAGAGCACTAGGTAGGATTCTCCTACATGAGCTCCAGCCACCCGCCCTCCTAAATGCCTTCTAATCTCGTTTTGCTGTGTGGCATACTACTGGGCAAGTAATAGAAATCTCACCTGCAGTCGGTGCTCTCCCGGCAAAGGTTTTGATGGATGAGAAGATGCAAAAAATAATGCCCAAGCATACTCCGCCTGCAACTCCTGAGAAGGCCCCGAAGAAATCCAGGGCCTCTCCTCCACAACAGCCACAGACCACAAGCACTCGGAGTACCTATTCGGACCCTCTCACATTCACTAGATTTCTGGAGGAATTTCAGCCTTTCAAGGCTGAAATGCAGGTCATGGTGGGAGAAATCAAAAGCATTTTGAATGTTTTGGATGACCTCTCCCAGAGAACTTTGGACAGCAAAGTTCGCATACATTCTGTGGAACGGAAACAAGACAAATTCAGTTTAGACCTGGTGGCCATCAGACAATGACTGGCAAAAATGGAAAATAAGGTGGAGGACCTAGAGGGTCATAGCCGCTGCAATAATGCAGTAATTATTGGGCTGCCCGAGAAGGAGGAAGGTACTGACCCAATCAAGTTCGCAAAGAAATTTGTAGGAAAGGTGGCAGGTCCCTCTCCTTTTGGCTCTGGCTTCATTATTGAAAGAGTCCACCATGCATTATGCCCACCACCACCTCAAGGTGCTGCCCCCTGAACTTTCATATTTTGCTTCTTGAACTTCTAGGAATGGCAGCACTTTTTTATATAAAGTCTGTGATAGACAAGAGCATGTGTGGGAAGGAGCAAAGCTGAGGGTGGCGCAAGACCTACCACTGTCGGTACACCAGAAGCAAGCCACTTTTCTCACGTTGGTTACAAAATTAATTGCGTGAGGGATCAAATTTGGGATGGGCTACCCTGCTAGACTGCAAGAATCCCTAGATGGCTCTTGGGTTACATATGAAGATGCGGAGACTGCAGCATCTGGCCTCAAAACAGCACTCCCTGAGTTGTTCAGAATCCCCTGAGATATGTGCCTGACTAATATGGTTTGATGGCTCCTGTTAAAATGAGAATGGCATGCTTTCAATTTATTTGACAACCCTCTATGTTGGCGTGGGCTCTGTTCATTGCATCCAGGTGTTCATTCTGATGCCCCCTTTTACATGGCCAGATCCACAAAGAATGAAGATTCAGTGAGCCCTGTTTATTGGGACAGGTATTACACCCATCATAAATGGGGGGTACTTGCTTCTTCAGAATGCTCAGTGCCCTGACATGCTAGCACCATCCCCTGATTCACAGTTTGGATGGAGAAGCCAGTGAATTTACTGTGGTATAGAAAGAGAAGTACTCTGATTTTGATTTATGCAATTTTTGGCTTTAAGGTCCGATGCTTCACTGCTAGATGGCGCTAGAGACTATAATTAATAATAAGCATTTGCGCCCAATTCTGTTTTCCAAAGATATTTACCTGTGTAAGGGCTGAGGTAATCAGTCATTATAATCCCTTTTATTTTTATTGCTACACTGACAAAATATGAGGGGGTTTTAGTTTTAATCTGCTTAATGCCTTAAGGAGAGGCTCCTTTTTCTTTCAACATAAACACTGCAAAGGTCCTTCTTTTATGGACAGTGATTATTTTTATGGACTTTTACTGGTAAAGTATAGTTTGTTTGCTGCATAAATCTGGTAGGTTTGGACACTGGTACAATTAACATGTTAGTTGTTTAAATGTTGCCTTGTAGTAGTTTTGTTTAGAAATTAAATGTGTAGTATTATAATGACCAAACTAATTGTTAAGGGGCAGGGGGGTTGGGCGGAGGTGGGTTGACTGGGTTGGCTGTTCATCATGGACCATGAAAAAATAGGGTGGGAGTGGGAGAAGGGGGGATTTGGGGTATTGGGGGAGTTTGTAGTGTTTAATATTAGGTGGGTTACTTTAGTGGATGATTGGAGCACCCAGAGGGGAGGGAGAGGGTTAGAAAAGCACAGCACATGCTATGATTGGGATAGGAAAAACTTGTATAAATATATATGGTACTATACATGCCCCCAGCTGATAGAAAGGGTAACAGCTAGATTTAGATTTATCAGTTGGAATGTGAAAGGGGTAAGACGTAAGACCAAACAATATAAAATACTGAAATATTTAAGCCATCTAAAAACAGAGATTATGTTCCTTCAGGAAACACACCTGCTTACTTCTGAAGCTGAAAAAATGAGACATCAACAAGTGGGACAGATTCTTGCTGTGGAAGGCACTACTCAGAGTAGAGGGGTAATGACCCTAATACATAGATCTGTTCCCTTTAAACCTCTCCAAACTGTCCATGACTACTTAGGCAGATTTCTATTTGTAAAAGGTAGACTACATACCCTGGATATCATGTTGGGTAGTGTTTATGGCCTAAATATAGATACCTCTGGATTTTTAGTACAGATACTGGAAGCCATAACAGCATTTTTAAACATCCCAATAATTATAGGAGGCGATTTAAACATCACCTTTGATCAGTTCTTAGACAAGTGGGGCCTATCCCACAAAGGTCTTTCCCCTGCCCAAAGGGCTTTCAGAGATCTTTTAGACTGTGCGGGTCTCTGCGATATATGGTGAATCCTCCACCCTAATGTAAGGGACTACACTTTTACCTCGCAGGTACACGGGACCTCTTCATGGATTGATTACATCCTAATTTCCCAAGTTCTGATACCAGGGGTACTAGATTCCAGCATTGCTGCAGGATCACCGTCTGATCATTCGGCGGTCACCTGTTTAGTATCCTTTTTATTTCTTCCTAAAAAGGGTAGTAGACGGAAATTTAATCATCAATTATTGAAGGTTCCAGAAATGGTTAAATACATCTCAACCCAAATAGAACAGTTTATTTCTATTAATCGCAATTCTACCATGCGGCTTGATATTGAATGGGGAGTACTTAAAGCATATTTGAGAGGGGTTGTGATTAGTTTAACTTCCAGGAGAAAGAAGGAGAGAGAAAATCATATCTCTTCCCTTCTGTCTCAAATTCGGGAGCATGGAGTCCAATCTCACTCCACTCTCAACTGAGGTATATAGGCAGGACCTAGTTAAACTGAAAGACACCTTTCTAAGTTTGTTAGGAGAGCAAGCAGAGTTTGCAATCCTTAAAACGAAAGCAACTTATACCGACCAAGGAGAAAAGGCAGGTTGGATGCTCGCAATGCATATCAAACAACAGGAATCTGCTAGATTAATTGCTGCAGTCCATTCTATCTAATATAATTCCCTTAAAACTTCACCGTCAGAAATAGCGGATGAATTTATTAGTTATTTTTGTCAATTATATGGCCCCATGGAAGATCCTCCATGTAAGAAGGATTTACACAGTACCTAATGGAGTCTCAGCTACCCTCCCTTGCAGAATTTCAGCAGGAAACACTAGTATCTGGTATTTCTGACTTTGAGATAGAAAGAGTTATTAAGTCCCTCCCATAAGATAAAACCTCTGGCCCAGATGAGTTTTCCTCTAATTTTTATAAAGTGTTCTCCAAGCAGTTAATTACTATTCTATTACCACTTTTTCAATATATTCTCACTGTCCAGGCGTCTGATACATCTTTGTTTGAGGCATTAATTGTATTATTGCCCAAACCAGATAAGTCTCCTGACTAGGTCTCAAATTACATTCCAATTTCACTGCTTAACCATGATATCAAAATTCTTGCTAAACTCCTGGCTGATCGAGTGAATGTAGTTATTCCCTCATTAATAGGGGCAGAACAGGTGGGTTTTATGAAGGGAAGAACTTCTGTAGACCTCCTGTGGATGCTGGCTCATGTTTTCTCGGCCTCCAAGGATGCTGAATTCCCCATGGTTTTGGTCTCCTGGATCCACAGGAAACACCTGTTGCCACCATGAAGGCATTTGGTGTTCCCTTGGAATTCCAGAAATGGGTCAGTTCTCTATGAATCCCCCTCTGCTAGAATCTCCTGCAATGGGGTAATTTCGAATTCTTTTAAATTACACATGGGGACTAGACAGGGTTGTCCCCTGTCTCCATTGCTTTTTAATATATACCTAGAACTCCTCATTTGGAGGTTAACAGTAGCTCATGATATTCACGGTATTCCTCTCCAAGGGCAGACAGCTAAAGTTTCAGCATACGCAGATGATCTTTTGCTTCAAATAATGCACCCAGCAATATCTATTCCCTCCATCTTCAAAATAATATAATGTTTCAGTAAAGTCTCTAATTACAAACTCAATGTTGGGAAAACTTTGGTCTTTCCTCTCAATTATAGAACTCATAGGCATGAAGTTACTGCTTTTAGGCTCTCTTGGAAACCTGATTCAATCAAATATCTTGGACTTACCCTAGCAAAGAGTTCAGCATATACTCAATAGCTTAATTTAGACTCTCTGGTTCATACACTCAGCCAGGACTTAAATAGATGGACTTTGCTTCCCCTTTCCCTTTGGGGAATGATTAATCTAATTAAAGGGAACATTTTTCCCTGTCTTTTTTACCCTTTTAATCTATTGAATGTCGGGCTTCCATTATCTTGGTTCAAAAAAATTCACAGTATGATCACTACTTTTATCTGGGGACACAAAAAGTTCCGAATGGCATTTCATAAATTAGTGGCACCCAAGGTAAAAGGAGGGTTAAGACTTCCTCACATTGGTTTGTACTACTGGGACAGTCAGGCCAACAAGTTTCTTAGATGGTTGACTGCAGAGGATCCCTTAGGTCACTCTACATATACCCCGATCTGGTTAAAGGTGAAACTAGCAAGTATAAAAGAGCATGTTTACTCTCCTTAGGTGATGATATATGCAAATTCAGGATCCCTCCCAGTATCTGTACATAGCTCCCCTATAGAAATCTCGGTCAGGGCCCACTCCCAGTTGTGTGCATTTTAAAATATAGCAACACTAAAGATTTATGCCAACCATTAGAGGCAATCCCAAATTTCAATTAGAAGGTAAGCTCCTTCCAGCCAGTTGACTTCCCCAGATAGGGGACTGTCAGCTTAAAGATCATATCACAGTAGACGGGCAATGGTGTTCTTCAATTGAAATCATGCATAAATTTCAAATTCCCCGTACAAATATTTCTAAGATTTTCCAGCTTCACCATCTTCTAATAAAGGCAATAGGAGTAGTCCCCCCAAAAGTTACCAAAGTCAGCTTCCTGGATACTTTAAGCTTGTTGGCTGGCTCACCACATGCTGTTTCCAAAATATACAATACTCTATACAGTTGGGCCTACCCTGACAATTTTGCTCCTGTCATCTTCTGGTCCTGTCTTTTCACTGGCAAGGAGTTTGATTGGTCTCTTCTCTGGCAAAATTGTCATAAATTCTTGCTTCAAGATAGACTTAGGCTGATGCAATTTAAAATGTTGCATGACATATACCATTCTCCTCAAAAATTGGCCAGGATGGGTATTGTACCCTCTCACATCTGCACAAGATGCCAACAGGAAAGAGGGGATCTTCTTCACATTTTCTGGAATTGTCCCAAAGTACCTCCAATTTGTACCACCATTAAACAAAGGGCTGATCCTTTATTAGGGTTGACTGACCTATTCACAGTCGAAATATGTCTTCTGGGTGATTTTTCCTGTATCTCACTGAACAGGAAATACACATGGCATTAATTTCATTATCATTTAAAAAACTGGTCCTTAAACACTGGAAAGATTTCTCTGAAATTACTTATGTGGAATGGCTTCAGGAACTACTCACTAATCTTAGAATGGAGAGGACCATTTCTAGTCTTCAGAATAAATTAAAAAAGTTCAACAGGGTATGGGGCCCACTACAAACCCTATACTCCCTAACAAGTTATGGGGTCTTTTCCTACCGTATCATGTGTTGTAGTTTTTGCGATACAATGCTGTGCTTGGAAATGGGGGGGAGGGTATAAGGGGGGGTGGCGAGGTGGGGGATAGGTAAGGGAGAGAATGAATCATCACAATAGTTGTACTCAAGTTGGTTGTACTATGTATATTATTTTGTGGATTTATTCTCTGTATTGGAAAAACTTTAATAACATTTGAATGGAAAAATAAGTGAATCAAGATTCAAAAAACTGGAAACATGTTAACATGGCCAAGAGAAATACATAAAATATATTTATAATCACGATTAACTGAAATAAGCCTCAGAATCTGAACGAACATGTTCTATTTATTTATTTATTTGAAATGTTTCACCAGGAAAGGCAAACTGAGCTATAACAGATCATTTCCAGGTGTGCCCTGGGGGAAGGGGGAAGTGAGTAAGTACACCAGGATTAAAACAACAATATAATACAATATTTGAGGTAGCATCATAATACAGAGGTTCAAAGTGCAAAAAGAGAGCAGTCATAAACAGTTATAGATTGAGCAGTCTATCAGCACATTTAAATTTCAACAGAGACTCAATACTAGATAGCGTACAAAATTAAGATAATCTTAGGCATAGGGGACAACATCTCATGGAGCAGGAGTAGAATAGTTGAGGAGGAAAGGGGGAAGGTGAGAGGCAAAAGGAGGGGATATGGTAGAGGATAAGGAAGGACATTTGACCCTACTAAAGGTGAATACCACACAAGGGATTTTCTTGGAATGCAAAAAGAGGCACTGTACCATGAACCAGGCAAACAGAGTAAGTGAGAGGGAAGGAGGGGGGAGGAGTTAGGTACACACTGAGATGACGATCCCACTAGAGCAAGCTTAACAGCTGATGTGACCCAGTCCATGAGTTAGAGTTATTAGCCATGAGGCATCAGTGTACAGGCAGGGTTGAAGAGGTATAAATTATTTGGGGGGAGGTAAAAACAAAGGAGAAAGGAAGTGCTTAGGTGTTGGGGGGTAGGGAGTTAGGGGTAGGAGGTAGGGGAAAATAAAAGGTAGTATATTTGGTAAGATGTAGGGGAAAATAGAGAAGAATAAGTTAGATGGAGGGCAGAGGGAGAGAGGGGCCGAGAAGTATGGGCGTCAAAGGGGTGAATCAGGCACAGTTACAGGAGAGTGTAGTGATGGTATGCAAGAGAGAGGAGAATGATTGAGGGAAGGGGGCTGATTGGATAGTTAGCAGGAGGGAGTTCAACAGTTTAGGGAAGCAGTAAGAGAAGGAAGACTGACCAGCAATGGAGAATCTTGCAGGAAGAACTAGAGTACAACCATCAGCATTATGGAGAGAGTAGGAGGGGAGAGGGAGTAAAGAACAAAGGAATGGAAGGAAGGGAGAGAACAAAACCAGAACCTCCGATGAGGAAGGAGCAGTGGGCAAGATGTCTGGATTCAAGAAAAGGATGGGAAAGGGAGGTATAGAGGTCACGGTGGTGGGTACGGTGTGAACAGTCAAGAGTAAACCTGCAGAAGGAGTGAAAAGAGGATATCTAGTATGGTCAGGGTATTCTTTAGAGAAGAGCTATAGACTATGTAACCATAGTCAAATATTGGGTGAATCATTTTCTGGACTATTTTGTGATGGGCTAGTAGGGGGATGCATTCACGGTGCCTGTATTGGCCAACCTAGTTTGGGATAGAAATTTTTGTGGATAGCATCTGCAGTATATGGCCAGAGAAGTCTAAGTGATGGTCATGCCAGAGTCCTAGATATTTGAAAGAGGTGGCATCCTGTAGCGTGACACCTTCAAGGGTATGGAACATTGAAATAGCAATTAGCCTTGAGAGTCTTTTCTGATGCCAAAGGTCATAGAGACCATCTTCTTGGCATTAAGGGAGGGTTGGTTTGTGTGAAACCAGTGCTTAACTTTGTCGAACTCCAGCTGAAGACTGGATGAAACAGAAGAGGGTGAGGCACCTGATTCAGAGAGAGTAATGTTGTCCACAAACATATTAATGGATGCGGAAGAGCAGGCAGCAGGAAGATCATTTAAGCAGACCAAAAATAGAGCTGGACCAAGGACTGACCCTTGGGGAACACTGGTATTTATGGGGAAGGGAGGGGGGGAGGGGAGGGGAAAAGTAGTTAATTATTTTTTATTTATTTATTTTTCTTTTTCTCCTAGTTTCATCCAGTGGCCCCCTTCAGACCAATCCCCCCCAGCCCCATCACTCAGCTCCCCTAGGACTTACCTTCACCATGATCTTCTGTCACTAGACCCGCAGCTGTGCTCGGCCATCAGTGCAGTGCCTGCAAGGGGTCAGTCTCTCATCCTGCCACACAGAGGGTTTTTTCCCCAACCTGTTGATCCCACATCCAATGGACATGCAATGGGCACAGCATCCAAGCTCTGCCTCCATGCAGATGACTTCAGTGTCCTGTATGTGGGATTCCCCCCTTCCATTTGCAGCAAGCTAGTGCTACCACCCACCGACCAGTGGGCAGCAGGCAAGCAGTGCACCACAGCATCCCCCTCCCCGAGGAAGGAGAGCTGTCCTGGGATGCTCCATCCTTCCTCTCCTCGCTGGCCCTCGAGCATCCTGAATCCATTCCCGACCCTGGGTCAATGGCACAGTGCATGATGTGGCATCCATAGAAACATAAAAATGTAGAAGTTGACAGCAGATTACACTGCAAGGCCATCCAGTCTGCTCATTTCTTTTTTACCTTAGGAATGTGCCATTGGCCTTTGCTCTGCCAATGACCTATCTATTCATACTCATCTGTATTGCTCCCTTATGCCTATCCCATGACTGTTTGAAGCCCTGCACTGTATTCATATCCACCACTTCCTGAGGTAGGCCATTCCATGCATCCACCACTGTTTCTGAGAAAAATAACTTCCTTACATTACCCATTAATCAGCTTCCCTCTAATCTCATGCTGTGTCCTCTAGTCCTACTATTTTTCTTATATTGAAACATGTTAGACTCTTTTACCTTGTTAATGCCCTTAAGGTGTTTGAATGTTTTGATCATATCACCTCTCTCCCTCCTTCGATCTAGAGTATACGTATTGAGCTCTGTTAATCTGTCCTCATATGTTTTCTGATGCAGTCCCTTCACCAATTTTGTTGCCCTTCCCTGGACTGCCTCAATTTGGTTAATGTCCTTGTGAATATGTGGCCCCCGGTACTGCATGCAGTACTCCAGATGGGGCCTAACAAGTGTCTTGTAAAGAGGGATTATTACCTCCCTCTTATGACTTGTGATGTCCCTACTAATGCACCCTGACATCCCCCTAGCCTTACATACTGCTTTAGTGGTCGGCTTGAATGATTTCAGGTCATCTGTGATGATGATGCCCAAGTCTCTTTCTTCCCTTGTTACTGTCAGCAACTCTCCTCCCAGGCTATAGATGGCTTCAGGGTTTATCTTTCCTATGTGCATAATCTTGCACTTCTTTGCATTAAACTCCAGTTGCCACTCTTCTGACCATTTTGTCAGTTTATTCAGATCTCTTCTCATTCTCATTCTGACCACCCCATCAGTGCCTCAACCCTCAGCACCACTGGGCAGACCTGGAGTTACTTATTTTAACTGACCGAGTCCTGCCCACAGGATAGGATCAGAACCAGTTTGTGATGGGGGCAGAAAGCCCAGCTGCAGCAAGCTTATCTAGAAGGAAGGAAGGAATGGGAAACAGTGTCAAAGGCTTTGGCCAGATCAACAAAGACAATGTTCTAATGAGGTAGATTATTTTTTTTTACTATGGCTGCTATAATAAAAGTTTGAACTAATAGTTTGTTAGTGAGGTGACAAACAAGATGGCAGCTATCACAAAAAGAAAACAACAAATTTGGTATTGTGACTACATCTCACAAAATCAAAAATCGCCCCACAACACCAACTTTTTGGTGTATCAGAATGTTATCCCAAAACACTACTGAGCATGCTCAGAAAAGAAAAACACATAACATTAAATCCCTATAACTCTGGAACCATTTAATATGTTTTCACAAAACCTTTGACAGGCACTATCTTGCCACCACATGCTTGTACCTTGAAAGTTTCAGGAAAAAAATATTTTCCATGTAGGCTGTAAGTGAGAGCAAAAAAAATCCAATTTTAAGCATAGGAAAACATGATATGTCTACAGGAAAATGACATATGCAGATCTCAGAACCTGCTTAAGCTGCTACCACAAAACTTTCCATAGATCTACATCATATGTACAAGACAACCCATGCAAAATTTCAGCTAATTTCATCAAATGCTGCATGGGACTGAAGCTATTAAGGTGCAAAGTTAGGGGCTTAACATTGAACACCTTGCTCAACCCTAATTATAGTGGTGCTCAGAAACCAATTTTCTGCTGTGAAATGAAAAATCATTGTGTGCAATCAAATGTCATGCCGACAAATCAATTTTCTGTGGCAAAATGAATAAACTCTGGCCAGAGATAATAGGGCTGCAGCGGTGGAATTTGGGGTAAAAATGGAGAAAAATTTGCTTTGTAATATTTTTACACTAGATTTTCAACATAAACTTAGAAACATAGACTTTGATGGCAGATAAGGACCACTTGGCCCACCTAGTCTGCCCATTTCCCTAGCTATTGAATAAGCTGCAGATCCTAGTTAACTAACAACCTACTTCTTCCTGCCCCCCAGTAGAATTGCTTTATGTCTGTCCCATGCATTCTTGAAATCCCCTACTGTTTTTTGACCCCACAACCTCCACAGGAAGGCCGTTCCATGCGTTCACCACCCTCTCTGTGAAAAAATACTTCCTCACATTGCCCCAGAGCCATCCCCCCTCTATCTTCAAATTGTATCCCCTTGTTCTTGCACATCTCTTTTTCTGTAAAATGCTACCCTCTTGGACTTTATTGATTCCCTTGAGGTACTTGAAAGTTTCCTATTATGTTCCCCCTCTCTCTCCTTTCCTCACGGGTATACATAGTAAGCTCCTTTAGTGTCTCTTCATATGGCATCTGTTGCAGACCTTGCACCATTTTAGTTACCCTCCTCTGGACTGCCTCCATACTGTCTATGACCTTGTGGAGATGGGGTCTCCAGAACTGAATACAGTACTCCAGGTGGGGTCTCACCAACTGTCTGTACAGAAGGATAACAGGTTCCTGTTTTCTACTGGTGATGCCTCTCCCTATACATCCCAGTATCCCCCCCAGCCATCCTTACTGCCTTCTCACATTACTTGCTGACCTTTAGGTCATCTGATATGACTACCCCAGGTCACTTTCCATTTTTGTTGTTGTTAATACCCCCCCCATTGTGCACTCTTCCCCTGGGTTTTTGTTTCCCAGGTGCGTTACATTGCACTTCTTTGCTTTAAATCTAAGCTGCAATACTTTTGACCATTCCTCCAACATTGCCAAATCCCTTCTCATCCTTTCCATCCCCCCTTGTGTATCAACCCTGTTGCAGATCCTTATGTCATCTGCAAAGAGGCATACTTTTTCTTCCAGTCCCTCTGCAATGTCACTTATAAAGACAATAAAAAAAGGACCAGAACCAGTCCTGAACCCCGTGGTACCACGCTAGTAACTCTCCTTTCTTTGGAGTGGACTTGGTTTACTATTGCTGTCTGTGTCCTGTTGTCCAGTCAATTCTTTACCCAGACTACCACCCTGGGACTCATTCCCAGGCTTGCTAATTTGTTTTTTAATCTTTTGTGTGGGACTGTGTCAAATGCCTTGCAAAAGTCTAAGTAGGCCATTTCTATAGCCCCTCCCTGGTCTACTACTTTGGTCACCCAGTAGAAGAAATCTATTAGATTCATCTGATAAGACCTTTCTACTGTGAATTCATGCTGCCTTGGGTCCTGTGCCCTGCTGGCCTCTAGGTACTCAACAATTCTTTCTTTCAGAAGTGATTCCGTCATTTTCCCTACCACTGAGATCAAGCTAACAGGGCTGTAGTTTCCTGACTTTGGTTTGCTCCCACTTTTGTGAAGAGGAATCACATCTGCCCTTCTCTAGTCCTTAGGTACCACACCATCCTCCTATGATTTGTTATAAAGGATGGTCAGTTCTGTCACTAGTTCTCCCCTCAGTTATTTCAGAATTCTGGGGTGAATCCCGACAGGCCCCATAGCTTTGTCCACCTTCAGTTTTAGGAGTTCTTTCAGAACCCTTTCTTCTGTGAAAGGACTGGTATTGACCCCACTGTCCAGAGAGCTTCTATTGATTGGATTAGGTACCTCCCCCTCCTCTTCTTTTGTGAATACTGAGCAGAAATATTTATTATGGCTCATGAAGAAGGATGTAAAAATGTGCAACTCCCGGACTAAAGGAGATTTTGCACAGAGACTGTGAAATCAACTTTTAGGATGCACAAACACATTTTGGGAAGGAGTTGAAAAATGACAACTGCCACATTCATGAGGTGCTGTAAAGAAATGGCTATGTTGAAAAGCTGGAATAATATTTTTACATTAAATATAAAACATAGCTTTCTTGTAATACCACCTCATGAAGAAGGGGAGAACATTTTCAACTCCTGTTTAAGAGGTGATTTCTTGCAAGGACCATGAAATCATCTTTTGGGATGCAAAGAAAAAAAATACTTTGGACAGGATTTGAAAAATGACAGCTGTCACATTCATGAGGCGCTGTGTAGATATAGTGTGGATGTATTAGTAGGGTGCTAGAACACATTCCTTGTTTTTATTCATTCTATTATTTCCTTCCCTGCCATCCTATCAAGGGTATGCCCTGTAATCAATTAAATACCCTGTTCAGGCTTTCAGGCTCTTTGAGCCATAACTGAGTTAGTGGAAATATTTTTGCCCCATTGTCTCCCAATGTCTCTCTCTACCCCTGCAACCTAAGTGTTTTCATTGCCTTTGACCCCAGAATCCCCATAGTAAGTGGTGCAGTTGGGGGTCAATATGGCACTGAAACTCACTGTCACCTCTCTCCAACAGACTGCACTGTTGGGCAACTGCTAGTTCATTCAAGCCAATCCTGACACATCAACCAACTCCATTCTGGAATCTAGATCACCTGTGAGGCAATGCCATGAACTGCCACTGGGCCATCAGGGTGGACTATTAGAGTATATTTCTGATGGTAACAGCACATCCACACCACAATGTTTAGTTGTTCCTAGTGATCCTGGTCTGACAACAGGAATGTTCTAAGAATTCAGAAACCCCATATATTAGTCCAGGAGGGACATACAATGAAGAGAAGAATAGAGCTATTGATGATTTTAACAGAAATGCATAATTACAAAAAAAAAATAAAATATACGATTATTCTGTATGCTAACAATGCTGCTTTAAGAAATGTAATAGATCTGGTAGTGCATGGTGCTTTAAGGTGGAAAAGATGGGAAATTGCAAGTGTGATAGTCATCCAAGTGCAGAGTAGCCAGTCCAGTGGCCTTACCTCTTCTGATGCCAGCAATTCTGGTTTGAGAATGGACTTAGATTATTTTGGGTTGGCCAGGGAGAAAGAGGACTATTCTCCTCCCCTAGGATTGGCTTCCCCCAGGTGGAGGCCTGTGGGTAGAGCAGGTCAAAGAAGCAAAGTGCAGGAGGGTACTGTAGGGAACGTTGGATGGGTGCACCTCCACACACAAGTCTGGTTTTATGCAGTAGATCTTGGACTAGAAAATGCCAAAAATTACACATTGGAGACTTCATGAAGCCTTGCCCAGCCATCTCCATGCCCACACCTCCACTCGGTGTGAGACACAATCTGCCAAAGATTTCTTGGACTAGGGTGAGGGATGGCCATTCCCCTCTGACCATGCCACAAGAGAGGAACTCATGGGGAAAACCTAATTGAGCATATAGCTGAGGGAGGTGGAGAGCTGGCCCAGAGCGGCTGGAGAGCTGGCTAATGCAGCAGCCCCCTGGACAAAGGAGTAAGAAAAACCTGTGTAAGAAAAAAAAGAAATAAGAAATTGCAAGTGTGCTGTTATTTCAAAGTTTTCATCCCAAAATCCACAACTGTGGGCATTGGTCAACAAGTCCCTCTAAGCAATTCCAGTAAAAATTTAACTGTATCTGTTTTTGAAAGCGTGAAGTGCACTGCCTCAGAATGCTGCAACCTGGGACTGTGTGTGTGTGTGTGTTTTCTCTAATGTGGACATATAATGGACATTTTCAGTCTACAATGTTGCTTGTGATCTTTCTGTGTAATAACAAAGCAACCTGATAAGTATGGACAAATGAGACTTCATTTAAACTGTCACAGCAGCCTAAGTGTGTGTTATGCTAAAGAGGGATGTGAGGAAGTTCTGTTTTAGAGAAAGGGTGAAGCAGCCCAGGAACAGTCTGCCAGGGGATGTGGTGGGTACCAAGGCCATAAATGGCCTCCTGCATGGTTGGGACACAATGAAATGTTTGGTGGTTACTCAGGTCTGAAGCAGTAGGCAGGGGAGCATGGGTGTGGACAGAATGAGGTAGAATCCCCTATGGACAACAGGTCCACGAACAGACTGGATGGACCCTCTGGCTTCTTCTGCCTTCATTGTCTGTTTTCTATGTTACTCTAAGTCTTAATTTATTAATTTTTTTGTGTTATGTTTATGGAGGGTGGGATTAATGGTGTTGTTTGGGTATTTAAGGACTTAACGTGGATTGAATAGGTGTGGGTGTGAATGTTTGAGTGAGTTGAGTGATTATTTTTAGCTACTGCTGGGTGTAGAATTTACAGGATGTGTTGGCAGAGGGCTTCGATGGGCGGGTATCACTCTCCCTCTGTGCTCCGGGCCCTTCCCCCCTTCAATTTCCCTCTGCTACCAGTTGAGGTTTATAGGTGCTGTCACACCTTGGGGATTGTGAGGAGGCATCAGAGGGGTGGGGGTGGGAGCTCAGGCAGGATAGAGGAGTGAGGGGGATGAACTAGGGTGGTAAGGTCAAGAAGACACCCTGGGGCAAAATGAGCCCAGGAAAGGAGTCCACCCTGCTTGTTGACCATACCCAAGGGCTCCACTTTCAGTGGGAAGGTAGCTCAGTCAACCTCAACTACTCATCCAACCCAGATTGTGCTATGCAATCCCAGGTAATTTGAAACAATACAGCAGTAATTACTGACCTGATTGGGTCATCCGAACTGGCTTGCATCACCGAGTCCTGGCTAGACAAGAATGCTGGCCCCATTTTGGAGTTAGCTGTTCTGGATGGGTACTTGGTGATACACCACCCGAGGTTGGATCGTAGGGGCAGGGGGGGTAGCCATCTGTTTCAAGAGGGAGCTGGGCCTGGTAGATGTGCCAGTTGGGTTCTGATCCTTTGAATATATCGTGGGTGCAGGAGCAGGTTGTAGGATACTTCTTGTTTACCATCCACCCAGGAGTGAGAAGGAGTTCCTGCAGGAGGTTGTGGACTTCATCATTGAGATGGTATTGGAGACCACAATGTGGTTGATACTGGGGGACTTTAAAGGCTGGGTTGATGATGAACTCTCACAGTTTGGTCAACACTTTCTCCGATGATGGTTGCATTGGGGTTCACACAGGTGATTACCTCTGCGACCCACATACCAGGTCATTCATTAGATCTGGTGTTCCTGCTGGGGATGGAGATCTTGAATTTGGTCGTGGAACCCATCAGATGGTCTGATCACAACACTATTGAGTTCAGCTTTGCAACCCCCCCAACAGATCTGCCCTTATGGAGCTGGTCTGCTATTGCCCTTTATGGGGAGTAACCCCAGATGGTCTGATGGCAGTTCTGGACCTATCGGGCAGTGTGAGCATTAGTAGGGATCCAGAGAGTCTGCTACAAGCCTGTAATAAGACAGTGGGAGAAGCCCTGAATGCCATTGCTCCAGCCCATGTTCACCCACATACCTTGCAACCTCGATCCCCATGGTTTGATGGGACCTTGAGGGAGCTGAGGAAAGTGGTTAGAAGGTTGGAGCAGTTGTGGTGGAAATCAGGCCTGAATGAGGACAAACTTAGATAGAGGGAGGGGCTGTGGACATGGCCTACCTAGACTTTAGCAAGGCATTTGACTCAGTCCCACACAAAAGATTAATATACAGGTTAGCCAGCCTGGAAGTGAGTCCCAAGATGATTGCCTGGGTAAAGAATTGGCTGGAGAATAGCACACAGAGAGTAATAATAAATGGAGTCCACTCTGAAGAAAGGGGGGTTACTAGTGGGGTGCCGCAGGGTTCAGTATTAGGACCTGTCTTCTTCAATGTCTTTGTAAGTACATTGCAGAGGGACTGGAAGGAAAAGTATGTCTCTTTGCAGAAGACACAAAGATCTGCAACAGAGTTGATGCACAAGGTGGGGTGGAAAGGATGAGAAGGGACTTGGCAAGGTTAGAGGAATGGTCAAATGTATGGCAGATTAGATTTAATGCTAAGAAGTGCAAGATAATGCACCGGGGAAACAAAAACCCAGGGGAAGAGTACACAATGCGTGGTGAGATACTAACAACAACAAAAATGGAAAGGGACCTGGGGGTGGTCATATCAGATGACTTAAAGGTGGGCAAGCAATGTGAGAGGGCAGTAAGGAGGGCTGGGGGGATACTGGGATGCATAGGGAGAGGCACCACCAGTAGAAAACAAGAAGTTGTTATTCCTCTGTACAGATAGCTGGTGAGACCCCATCTGGAGTACCATGTGCAGTTCTGGAGACCCAATCTCCATAAGGACATAGACACGATGGATGCTGTCCAGAAGAGGACTAAAATGGTGCAGGGTCTGCACCGGAAGACCTATGAAGAGACTAAAGGAGCTAATAGCCTCGAGGAAAGGAGGAAGGGGGATATGATGGAAACTTTCAAGTACCTCAAAGGAATCAACAAAGTCCAAGAGGGCAGCATCTTTCAAAAAGAGGTGTGCAAGAACAAGGGGCGCAATTTGAAGATAGAGGGGTGACTCAGAGGTAATGTAAGGAAGTATTTTTTCACAGAGAGGGTTGTGGATGCATGGAACAGCCTTCCAGAGGAGGTTGTGGCGTCAAAAACAGTGGTTGAATTCAAGCATGCATGGGACAGCCATAAGGCAATTCTAGGGGGTGGGGCAGAAAGAAGTAGGCTGCTGGTTAACTAGGATCTGCAGCTTATCCATTAGGTAGGGAAATGGGCAGACTGGGTGGGCCAAGCGGTCCTTATCTGCTGTCAAATTCTATGTTTCTATGATATCCCATTATAAGGTATATCAATCTGCGGTCTCACGTAAGAAGGCAGAATTCCTGTTTGGAGAGATTGCAGCTGCGCAAAATCGATCAGCCCAGCTCTTTCATACTGTAAACAGGCTGTGCAATCCAGCCTGTCTCCAGAACTGGAGAGCATTTTCACAGCAGTGTGAGGAGTTTGCTCGATTTTTTGTGGATAAGATTTTGACCATCAGATCGGAGATCCTTTGCAGCTCACTCCAGTGGGCTGAGCAGAGATCGGTGCAAGACCACTACCATCCAGTTTGTCTGGTTGGACTTTGTTCAGTTGGTGGTCGATGATGTCGTGGAGATGGTCCAGGGCTTGAAACCAACTTACTGTAGTTTGGATCCTGGTCCAAAGCACCTCCTAGTAAGGTGTGTGGAGGCAATAGGGCCAGTCCTTGCTGAGATAGTTAGGTGTTCATCAGAGACTGGGGTGTTTTCAGACACCCTGAAGGAGGCGGTGGTTTACTCCCTCCAGAAAAAACCCTCCCTGGACCCTGATTGTCTCGCAACTACAGGCCTGTCTCTAACCTGCCTTTTGTAGGTAAGGTTATTGAGAAGGCAGTCGTGTTACAGCTCGAGGGTCATCTGACCACCCATGACATCTACGATCCTCTCCAGTCCAGTTTCAGGAAGAGACAAAGTACTGAGGCAGCGCTTGTCCGGGTACTTAATGATCTCCTGATAGTAAGGGATCAGAGGAGCTGTTCCATTTTGGTTCTCCTTGATCTCTCTGCAGCATTTGACACCATGGACCATGGGATGTTGCTAGAGCACCTGTGGCTTTTCTGTAGGCTGAGTGGCACAGTCCTCAGATGATTCCATTCATTTCTCACTGGCAGGACAAAGAGAGAGGAGTCCAGGGTATTTTCCTAGGCCACTCTCTCCTTGCCATGTGAGGTGCTGCAGGGCTCTGTGCTTTCCATCATGTTGATCACAGTGTATATGCTGCCATTGGGAGAAATTATTAGGCAGTACAGGTTGAGTTTTCACTGTTATGCAGATGATACTCAACTGTACCTTTCTTTTGTGCTCAGACAATGTGATGCTGTTACAGTATTTAACAACTGTCTCTCTCTGAGATGCAGGATTGAACGAGTGCCAGCTGGCTTAGGCTAAATCCAGATAAGACTGAGGTATTGGTTTTGGACCCAGGTCATTGGGTGGAGGGATTATCAGCTGGGCAGCCATCTGGGCTTTGGCTTGGGGGACAACCAGCTGATGACCTCTAACCAGGTGCAAAATTCTGGCATCATGTTGAGTAGTGGACTTACACTTAAGATTCATGTGTCAGCCATTGTCAAGTCCTCATTTTATCATCTGAGGAAAATCACCTGGATAAAGCATCTGGTACCACCTGATGACCTGCTGATGTTAGTCCATGCCATGGTGACCTCCACCTTGATTACTTTAATGCTCTATATCTAAAGCTAATGTGGGTGGACCTCTGCTGCCTACAGTTGGTGCAGAATGTGGCTACCAGGTTGTTGACAGGTTTATGTAGATGAGAACATGTCACACTTGTGCTCTGTGCTTTGCACTGAATGCCAGTGTGGTGGAGGTCCACCTTCAAGGTCAGATTACTGACCTATAAGGCCCTGCACGGAAAGGGACCGTGGTACCTGCAAGATCTCCTTTACCCCTACCACTCCTTCACCCTCTTCGCTCTGCCAATGAGGGATTGCTAGAGATTCCCAAGGTCTCTTTGACAACATCGGGAGCTGAGTCGTCTGCTTATGCTGCTCCAACCCTGTGGAATTCTCTACCTCATCAGGTAAGAGAATGGCCATCCATTGAGGCCTTCAAATCTGCTTGAAAACTTATTTATTTAAGTTAGCATATATTGATATCTAAACTCCTGCTATGTTTTTAGAAATGTGGTTCTGTTTTTAAATTGATGTTTGTATTATATAAAACACTGTGATCTTCTGTTGAATAGCATTCTAGAAATAAAGTTGGGAATGGATTGTATTAAAAGATCCCCACTCTGTTCATTTGAAAGGAATTAAAGTGTAACTGCACACTCCATATGTATTAATTCCAGCTGTTTATAGGAATCCCCACTTGCTTAGAAAGGTGTGAAGCATTAAAGCCCTATATTTGAGAACACATGCTTCATGAAAACATTGCATAAGATTACAAGGCACACTTATGTGAGGTTTTCACCTGCGTGATATCATACAGACAAACATAATAAATGCCTTGTATTGTCTGTGTAGGGAAGCTTGCATGGCCTCTCTTAATGAAATGAATATAATCTCCATATCATTAATAACTTCTACAGCATTTTATGTTGGAATGATCTACCTGGATATGTCAGTGTACTGCAGTAAATAAGAGAAATTACTGCACTCAGTACCAAAGGTGTTATCCAGTGACCCTATCCCAGGACCCTGGACGAAGCATAAGGAAACCATACCATTAAATACAATATAAAAGTTTTGTTGTTTCCATTTATTGTTTTTATCCAGTCTCCTTAAACTGTGTGTTTGCATTACCACTGAAGGTAAAAGTCTTTTGACCACAGTAGCACTTCTTGCATCAATGTCTCCACTATACTTTCTAAAACACACAGACTGTAGTCAATTCTGATTTCTGAACATTTCTGGTATGTGTGGTTACATGTGAATAGTGAATGAGAAGGCCCCAGTCCACAACCAATCAATTTGTTAAAGAGAAAAGGTCTACCAGTTGAAGTTCTAGTGTAAATTACCCTTGATGATGAGTCTGTATAGCGAGAATTTAAATACAAGATTAAAATAAAAAAACTATATTTGATAAAAGTGACAGTTAAAACAACTAGATTATATTTCTGTTTTGCTTTTAACTTCATCTTCTGGCATGTACACAGGAACGTCACCCTGCCAGCTCTTTTATTAAAGGCAGCTGATTTGCAATAATGTCCCGAAAACTGATTTCCATTCAGACTGACAGGAACACTGCAAAGCTGCTGAGTTTGGAAAATGATTTTATTAGTATGAACCTTGAAACACTAAGAATGTCTTTATTTAGATGAGATTTTGTTCACATAGGCAATTGTAATAATATTTTATTTTGTATTGTAGAAAATGTGTCTTATCCTTACAGTATGCGAGTTAAATGGTTAATTGATATGACAGTGTCTCATCTATTTCACGATTCCACTAGGAAGTAAATTTGCATGAAAACTAACTGTGCAGCTCTTGGTTTTCTTGAGCCACTTCTAATTTTAAAATGGGTCTGAGCTATATCTGTGGGCCCTGGGACTGCCTGGGGCTAAGACGACAAAGGATTTGGGGTCATAGTTTATCATAGGTTGAAATAGGAGAGTAGAAACTACTATTGCTTCTTCCATATTTCTGCAGACACTTTGTGTGAGACAGAGGGTTCAAGTTGGTTGCAGACACAAAGCCAGATGTGGCGCTGCAATGGTCCCTTTCTGTAAGCAAAAGTGTAGTATGCTTGGTCAGGGGATGGGCCTGATATCAAAGAAAGATGTACCCAAGGATAGAAAAGGAGTCTGAGACGGTATGTGTGTTTAATTTTTTTCTGAGGGAAAACCTACCAAGATGGGGGTGGGTGGAAAATGGATTGGAACCTGTGTTGGGGTAACACAATAGAGTGTCTATTCTCAGGTGTCTGTATCAGTAGCAAGTGAAATGAATGAATCAAGAGACTCAGTGGGTTTAAGTAGAGGGGCTGAACCTAGGACTGGGCCCCTTTTTAAAACTGACATGTCTGGTGTGGTTGGAGCAGGTAATTACTCACCCCAGAGCAAGTCTTTCTATGGTACTGGACTTTACAGTTGTCTAGATTTTTGATTAAGAAATAAGACGGACTTTCCTTAAAAGGAGATGGGACAGTATCATTAATCTCTGTTGAGAAATGTGTTAATGCCCCAGGGCAAAGAATGATGATATCCACTATGTTTATGATGGAATGTTTATCATTATTAGGGACCCTGAGACATAGCTTCTGAAGATGGATGGGTGGAAGCTCCATCCCTTCCTGGGACAGGAAAGTGGTAAGCAGTCTGCAATGACTGCTTCCCTCCTAAGGTGGGGTATATGTGACAGGGAGCTCCTGCCACTCTTGAGGACCAATCTTTTTTAAATCTGTTGCAACAGTTCTTCTATTTCTTAGCCTAATCTATTCTTTACAATTTCTAGTCCATAAGGTTGGCCACCTATTCCCTTCCCTTTTTGGACTATGCTATAGTGTCCTCTTTAATTTTCCTTTTCCTTCTCCGGTCCTCATACAGGGAGGCTATTGTTTTGACCTCCAAGGTGATATAAAACAACAGGCCGTGTTCCTCATTGTTGGATTTAGTATGCAATGGCACTATGTCATAAAATACATTGATGTATATACCTTATGTGTATAAAACTCTAAATGTTGAAATTACCATGGCAGTAGGTGTTTTTGATAAAAGTAAAAGGGTTGCTAGGGGATGAGTGTATGATAAAAATTAAGTTAGTTGTGTTATTTAAAATGCATGTAAATTGCTGTAAACTGAACATGTCTGAAATTTTATGGTGATTTGCATATATCCCATGATGCTTTGCATTATGAAAGTATGTGTGATGTTGAGTTTCTTGGCTTATTGTCAATGCCCTTTGGGGTAACCCTTGTTTCAGTGCTTCTGCACTGAGCTTCTTTATCTTTAGCTTTTTTTTTCATTTGAGCCCCCACTGCCCAAGCAAACAAGGCCTGCATAGGGGAGGCTAGATCTCAATAGATAAGTTAGATCAGCGATCAGTGAGTCAGCAGGTGCTGGCTAAGTGTAGAGGAAAGACTTGATAGTCTGTTGCTACAAACTGATGTATTGAAGAAGGGATATGCCATTGCCGAAGGTTATCCTCTGCATTTTGAATAAACATCACACAGAGATTGTGTATTGAACTTGAAGTTCAGTGTCTGGTCCATCTGCTATCCCACAACCCCTCCACAGGCATGCGAAGAAAGGTGTTGGAGAGACATTCAAGTCACCTCTTATTGTGTTTTTACTTTTTGATTTTCATAGTATGCTGTATCAAACCAAGGTTTGGTCTTTCTAACTAACAAGATATATATGGCAATTTCAGTGTAAGACCACAAGTTATACCTAGTGCCATTTTGATTATTCTAAAAGGTGTTACTTTTACTTAAGAGATTTTTCTTATAAACCTCTATTAAAGAGGTACTTCCATTATATGGCAGTTCAAGATATTTAACTTAGATTTGAAAAACTAATAATATGTTATAGCTATACCTAGGTGAAATAATTGTATCTTAGTGAATGTGGTTTTGATAGCAGGAAAACACACAGATATGGGTCTGCTTGGAGATTGTAGCCTTAAAATGTTATTTAGAAACAACCTGCAAAGGGAAAATGAATGGGAACTAACTCAAAGTTACCTTGAATCAATTTTTATCTGATATAAAAAAGCCTGGGAATGTCAAGCAGAGAAAGTGCAACTCTTCCTTCCTCATCTTGAGTGACTGTCTCATCAGTGTTAAAAGGTCGGTCATGATGACTCACACTGGAACTGGGGAAGGCTGGAGAACAGTGTGCATGGGATGGTATTTTATCTCATCACTACTTTTTTGTTTTAACTTACAACAAAAAGAGAAGTGAGGAGATAGTTTGCAAACAGAGGGAGCAGCAGAGTTCAAAGCTCTGCTGAAGGACCAGCTGGTATTCCAAGGTGTGACATTCCTGAGAGGGGTGGGGGGGGGGTTCTGTTGCCAGGGAGGTACATTGAAGTTAATAAATAATTCTGGAGACAGTCAGATAACCAGAAGTACGTTCTATTGTGCACAGATGGTCTGGCTGTCTACAATATAATTATTCAGTTCAATGTACAAATGACACAACCATGGGGGGGTGACCAATTGAACAGTTTTAAAGTATCCTACGCTAATAATACTACCAAAACCTAAACATTATTCAAGTTTCCACTACAGTACAAGCCTAGACTTCTTACCAATAAATCTCTTACACTTACAAATTTACAATTGTCAAATGTGTCCTAAATAAGCAACTACAAGAATATATTAACATAAAGTAAGCAATGAACAAAACTTACATCAGTAAGGCCAAGGCCTTTAAATATGAATCATTGTACAGGTGCTTGAGAGCAATAACCTTGAAATAAAAACATATGGGAATGGATACATTTGGGAGGGGAAGGGGAAACAAAAATTAATTCAGTGGAGGGAAGGGAAAAGGAAAGGAATCAACAGGTTACTTTCTTAAATATGTACAGGTGAGTCTAAGTAAAGTTAGCATACATTATAGACTGCCCAGTATGAAAGATATAAGACCTGTGTTCGACCTGTCTACAACTACCTTTATATTTACATAAAGCAAGCAGTGACATTTTTTTAATAGCCTCCTGGCGGCCTCCCTCAGGTGGACTCACACAGGGTCAACTTGCTTTTTGAAGCTGTTGACAGCCCTGCCTCCTGACCCTCTTGCATTACTCAGCACTGACCAAGGTGATGTTGCTGTTTCTTGGAGAACAGAGTTTAGCACCAGTTAGTTCAACGGTAGCCCACTTACAGGATATCACCAGACAGAATGAGAAACATCCTAAATTAAATTTTAAATCTTATATACAACTCTTAAATAAAAGTAAACAAAATATCAATTAAAATGACTAAATGCTGTCCTATATAAAATGTCCTTCAGTTGAGAAGCCACGAATAAGAATCTGCAGAATACTTAACTCTAGACTCTGCAAGCTATAGGCTATATTTCACTGTAGAAAAAAAGTCAATGCAGAGCTTTTTAAGACCTGCGAAAACACCTTTTAAAGGATAACAAAAGCTTACAAGGGGTGTAAATTTACTAAATAAATTCGAACGCGTTAACAAATCTTAGACTTCATGAACCTATCAAAGCCTTTTACTGTAGTTTGCTACTTAAATTACGATAAACTGACAGTACAAATCAGTCCTGTAACTTGCCAAATCTTCTATAGCTGAAAAGGGAGTTTACCAAGGCTGCCTATTACTAAGTAATTTAGAATGAATTCTCACAGTACAGTACTTCATGAGACTTGCCGAAACTGTGCCACCAGAGAGGCTTTACACTGTGTTTCTTTCTATCTCTCTGTCTCTCTCTCTCTCTCTCTGTCTGTCTCTACCTCTCTCTGTCTCTGTCTCTCTCTCTCTTCCCTTGTTTGTCTCCTCTACCACTCCCCCACTGAGCAAAGTGTGACTCCCAGATAAAAGTTTTTTTGTCCATGGGTCAGCACACGCTTTTAAAATACCTGAGAGCCTGGTCCACTTGTTCCGCCACCTAACCCTGAGCCCACCATGAAGCTTTACCAAATCCTCTTCTAACAACCAAATAGAACTCATAGGAGCTTACAGGAGCTCTATCTTGCACAAGTTAAAATGTTAAAAACAGCTTCCAAAACAGAAGCATGCGGGTATTGTAGTTTGCTAGTTACATTATGATAAACTAATGGTATAAATCAGTCCTGTAACTTGCCAAATCTTCTATAGCTGCAAAGAGAGTTGCCACAGCTGCCTCTTATTAAATGATTTAAAATAAATCCAATTTCACTGTACAGTACTTCATGACACTTGCCGAATAGCTGCCACCAGAGAGGCTTTGTACTGTGTTTCTCTCTCTCTCTCTCTCTCTCTCTCTCTCTCTCTCTCTCTCTCTCTCTCTCTCATTTTGTCTCCTCTACCACTCCCACACTGAGTAAAGTATAACTCCCAGATGAACAGTCTTTTTTTGTCCATGGGGCAGCACAGGCTTTAAAAATACCTGAGATCCTGGCCCCTTTATTCTGCTAGCCAGCCACCAGCCCACTGCCGAGCTCTACCAAAACCTCTTCTAGCAACCAGTATCATCTAACTACTCCTAGGTAGAGTTTAGATACATTCCAGGAGTAGTGTGAAAAAACTGGCATTGTATTTAGTCCTAGTGTACCTGGCCTGTAAATATCAAAGCACTTCAGTCTCCAGTGCTCTCATTGACAGCTGTTTGAGCATTACTGCACAAATTCATTAAAAAGTGTCAGATTTGCTATTCTATTCAAATTAATGTCATTTTTTCACAAAATAGCTTTTTGATTACTTATTGGGGTCTGTTTTCTTATTTTTGTTAACATCTAATGTAAGAAAATGCTGAATAATTTTGTCTGAAATAGAGTATTGTAAAAACAAGGCACAGCAATATGTATTGTATTTTAAAAGTGCAGACATAAATTACCCAAAGGAAACATTCAATCTGATGCTGAAAGTGTAGTTTCATTCTGAGAGCCTGGTACTGGCCAGATTTTCTCAACATAGGCAATTAACAGGGAAGGTCCTATAATATGGGCATGGTTTTGGAAAGAGAATGGTTGCTCAAGCAGAATCTGTGGGCATGAGGGCAAACTCATCACATATAGTTAAAGCTGGATGATGAGGGGGTTAGATTTTTTCCAGGTTCTGCAGAATTCAGAAAAAAGCATGAAGCAGGCAAGACAAAGAATGGAGAAGGTGCTATAATATGGGCTTGGTTTTAGAAAAAAGAACAGATGCTCAAATTGAATCTCTGGGCATGAGGAAAAACATAGCAAATAGCTGAAGCTGGCTATTAAGTGAGTTAGATGTTTAGTTCTGCAGAATTCAGAAAAAAAAGCATGAGGCAGGGCATGTTGAAGTCTAAAGACTCCTGTTTGACAATAGAAACAGCTCCAGCCACATCTGTTCTCTCTGGTCTGAAGAGGAACAGGGTACTCTGTGGTATAATATTTATTCCAAATATAGGAATTGCTGAATTGAATAATTTGATGCTTATATTTCTTGAAAATACATTTACAAATATTCTGATATTCAGTATTGAATATTGTAAAAAAACAGGGTAGAACAATATGTATTTCAAAAACATGGGTAACCGCAAACAGAACTAGAGTTATGTGTCTCTAACTCTTTGGGGGGGGGGGGTCCAGAGGATCGATTACCTTGAAAACTGTCAGCCATCTGAACAGCATTCAGCCTGTAAAAAAAGTTGCATTCTTTTTCTTATCTGTAGTTAAACAGGTAATGTTCTGTTCTGGATGTGATGGTAAACAGAATACAAAAAGAGAAAATGTTGCTGGAGACATGCAATGTTTGAAAAGTTAGGAATCCTGGTCCCTTTTCAGTTACTAAATTGTGAAGGTTTTCTGGCATGGATCACATTTGATTAAACAAAATAAAACATGGAACTGCCACACACACCATTTCAGTAACTACCTGCTCTTTAAATATTTTGTTTTGGGTATTATAAACTGCTATCATAGCCCAAGTATGTGATCAGAATTAAAAGGAAGGACAGTCCCAACTGTTGGAGTTGCACTGATATGGCATACATAATGATTTTATTTTTAATCCATGGGAAATGAGACTCCTGCAATGGCAGACCCAGATTTCTACACTCCCAGACCGGGAGGTCTGCCCTTTAGTGGTGCTTCCATTTTTCTGCTGCTGCCTGCTCCAGTAAACCACAGACCCAGGTACAGCCCCTCTGTTGAGCCAGAGTTTTCAATTCTTGGTGCCCCCTCTTGATTGCTGCCTGATTGACCACTCTTCCTTACAGGTGCCCACCGATTGGCCTCAGGCAGACTGCTGCTGAAGCCGCTGCTGACTCTAGCTCTGCCATCTCTCAGCTCTTCCTGTCTGCTGCCCTCTCGCAAATTTTAAATGTTTAACTGCAATATTTTTTAGATGTTTTATCTGTCTATACATATTGTTTAAAGCAGCAGTGAAACAAAAAAAGTTATTTCAAAAAGCTAATTTTCTGCTATGGTTATAAAAAATATTGGCAGAACTGTTCATTTGGGTTTTCTGGATGGTTCCTATGCTGTGTACTGTACATTTGCATTTTTGTCTGGACTCTTATCCTCATTGGCTCGTCAGTATTATTTTGATGCAAAAATGAGGTGGCCATCTTTTTTTCTTGAGAAATAATTACTTTAAAATGTTAACAAAATTCTTAAATGATAATGAAAACTGAAAATGTCACCACCAAAGTAAACTGGAAGACATCAAGCATCAATTAAGAAGAAAAAAGGTGGAGTCAGATTTTAACCCATTTTCATTGCACTGCTGCTTTTAAACTATCTGAAATACCAAGGAATTATCGAATGGACTATTGGATCTAATTGCTCAATGTTTTACCAAATGCTAGGCTACAACTAATCTGTATTTTAGCCTGCTACCAGTTTATACAACTAGAAGCTAATTATTTAATTCTGCTTTTCTACTGAGTTTATCTTGCCTTTTCCCTATCCTGCATTACTTTATTAACTTTATTATAGGTGTCAGTGGCTCAGCAGGTAGCACACTTTCCTCTAAGGCCAGGAGATCAGAAGGCTGTGGGTTCTATCCCCACATCAGGCACTTGGGTTAAATCCCAATACTGATACTGTAGCACAGCATGAGGTGCTGTCTTTCGGATGAGACGTTAAACTGAGGTCCCATCTGCCTATTCCAGTGGTAGTTCAGATAGATGTTAATGATCCCATTACACTTCTCGAAAAGAGTAGGTGTATTTAGTTTTTATTAGAACCATACAATAGTCAACAGGTCATACATATATAAAAAGAAAACAAGGCAAGTAACTTGAGGAAAAACCAAAAAAATTTAAAAGAAAAACACACGGGATTCATAAAAAAATACAGTGAGAAATGACTTTTTGAGGTCTGTTAAATATTGTACACATATGCAAGGAAAATAAAATAAAAATAAAAGGATAGATCTCTGTTAAGAAGATAGAAAATAAAGTTCATTTAAACTAATATTTAGTTGTGTCATGATTGTAGACCACAAATACTGCTCCTTTTTTTTCTCAAGTAATAGGAACATCTGAATCAGTAATCCAGGGTAAATTTCTCCACATCTGCATTAAATAAGCTCGGTTGTTGATTTGGATTCTGATAGACAGATAAATTTCAATTCTAAAGTAATTTTCTGTAAAAGTTCAATGTGTGGAATATCTTTTTGTTGTAGAGTGTGTAGACATCTAGAATTCCAAGTGAACCATTTAATAACTACAAACAACAGATTCAGGGTATTTTTATCCCCTTGTCTCCAAGAGTTATTGAAGTGACTGCCCATATAAAAGTATGTCAACGATGACCTTTTCAAAACATTTAACCTTCCTTTGTTGGGCGTAAACTTCCAAAATTCAGAAATATAAGTGCATGTAAAATACAAAGGTTCCATAGTTTCTAACTGTTGCTGACACAGGGGCCTAGAGCACATTCTTTCTTGCATCTGTTTGTGCTTCTGGTTTGCTTTAACATTAAGCTTGTTGTGGCAACAAAGCCAGTGCATATCAAGCATCTTATCTGGGACTCTTGGATTATTAGGTAACTCCAGGAGTGAAGGGAGAGAAAGTGCAGGGCATTTGGAGAAATCCACGGGTTTGAAAAAGCTATTCCAGATTATGTGTTTGGAAAGGAGTTTCCTTTTCCTGGTAGAAACCATGTGACCAGAAATCTTCCAGCTTTTAAGTTTCACAAAAACTTCTCCAAGATACAAGGGGGCTGAGTCCTTGACTATGCGAAGGGAGGTATTGCTCTATTGTGTGAACCAGGTTTAACAGAATGAGCTGCATAAAGGGAGCCAGGCCTTTCTGGTTTGTAAAAAAAGTGGCCTTAGATTTGTTACAATATATGTGCTATAAAAAATGAAAGAGGGTTCACCGTGTTCAGACCTCCTTGTTTCAATGGAAGATGTAGAACAGTACATTTTAGGGTGTTAACCTGCTTCCCCAAATTGCTTGGAAAAATACACTATTGAGTGTTATTTCCAAAGCTTTAGGGGGAGGGAATAGGTAACTGATTGATAAAAATATAGGTAATAGAAATGTCTTGATTAAATATATCCTTTTGTTCTTATTCATTTTTCACTTGTTTCAGTTCTCTACCATCCTACAGCCCTGCTCAATCTTAGGTGTCCAGTTAAGTAAATCAAGATTACTGGAACCAAAATGGATTCCAAGAATAGTGCTTGGGTCGGTTGTAAGTTTTATTCCTGGTATTTCAGTCAGGGGTTATCTGAATTCCCAAGCTGTCTACCTATACATTTTTGCAAATTCAGTGCTGTTCCTGACATTGCACCAAATTGTGCACACATATCAATGGCTCTAACTACTGATGTTGTGTCTCTTGTTATAATGGTGATATCATCTCCATAAGCTACTGCAGAGTGTGGGATACTGTGGGCAGGATTCACAAAGAAAGCTAAAATTCTGCAGTTGAGGGAAAAAAGCCTGCAACACTGCAGAAATGCAGTTGCATGATATTCATGCAGAAATTTTGAGCAGGTGTGAAATTTTGTAAAAGCCCCGCAGCTGCGGAAATTGTGCACGTGCTGAAAATCCACAACTGCGGATCTGGAGCTGCAGAAATAGCTTAGGAGGCACAGCAACAGTGAACTTAATTAGCTGGAACAGCAGACTTTAACAGGGCTGCCATAAAATGAAGCTGAAAGCACCCACAAAGAGACTATCAACCAGTCCCTCAACTGGGACCACTGCAGCACCACAGGTAACAGCAATACCATGGCACCACAGTAGCCAACTGTCACTGCTGGTCCTCCCTCCCTGGGGTGTTCCTGTTGCCTGCAGGGGGAGCACTCATTGCAGGCTGGACAGGCTCTACTGCCTGTGGGGTTTCGTCATGGGCTGCACTGTGTCTGGTGGTTGTTGCCTGTTGCCATATCATGTCAATGTGTGCTTTTGTTGCAGTTACAGCAGCCACTGTTATACTATCTGGGATGCTATTACCTGTGCCTCACCTCCATCTTAAATTATTCCAATTGCTGGGGCACTACTGCAGTTTGCTAAGGGGGAGTTTCACCTCATTCCACTGTGTGTAACATTTTTTACGCAACTGTGGAAAAAATATGGTTGTGAATAACCTTTCATGGGCTGTGCCTTACTTATCTCACACCTTTTTTTCCTCGGGGACTTCCTCAGCTGCACTTTTTTCCACAGTCCTTAGTGTTGTTTTCCACAGCTGTGGAGGGTTTTGTGAATAGCACTCAGTGCAAGTTCCCTTTTGTTTCCATAGCTACAGCAGTTTTGGGGTCTTAGGGAAGGTTTTGCACCTTCAGAAAGCTTTGTGAATCCAGCCCTCTATGCATCCACTTGTATATGTGATATTTGAGATGAGGACTCCAACGCTCTAAGTAAAAGATCTATAGAAAACACATATAGTAAGGGGCTAAGAGGGCATCCCTGTCTCACCCCCCCTCTGAACTTTTATTTTATTTATTTGTTTTTGGTAACTGGGTGAGTGCACTAGGCATAGAGATACCTATTTTCAGGCACGACCTGGGAGGATACAAGTCAAATACAAGAACAACAACAATGTGATGCAGCACATAAAATAGGACATAAAATGCCAGGTGGTAAGAAAATCCAAACATTTTACAAGAACAGTGAAATACAGGGTTATACAGGTAAATAGTATGAAACAGATACAAGGAAATATTCAGAAAAAACAAGTGCAACACAAGGACAGAAATTGGCACTAGTCATGTGTTATGAAACAGTATACAGCAAGCGCCATTAACAAGGCCAATGCAGATAGAAGAATAGAGGTGAGGAGGGGTAGGGATGGGAGAGAGAAAGTATGGGTAGGTAAGAATGTATGGAGGAATGGAGGAAGAAGAGTAAGACAAAGCATACAGTAGGTGAAGAGACAGTGGGAAAAGTGTGAGCTTAGGGAGGATGGAAGCAGGTGCAAGGACTTGCTGCAAGTAGATATTCACAGTGGAGTTTCCTAAAGCTAGCATGTGTAGAGGCTAGGCGAATGTTAAGAGGGATAGAGTTCCAATACTTAGGGGCAGCATAGGAGAAAGCATGAGCACCCATAGAGGTTTTATGGATAGGAATGTAAAGAGGGGTTAGGTCATTGGAGTGGAGCCTGTAGGAGGGGGTTTGGGAGTGAAGTAACAAGGCAAGGGATGGTGGGAGGCCAGATCTTGTTATAGAATCAATAACAGTGCCATAGGATTAGGCCATTTTAGGTCAGCATAGAGCTGACAGTGATGTTAGTACCACGGAGAGGCAGATGCGAAATGGCATATGTTAATAAGTGGTGTCCCATTTATGGAGGGTAGTCTTTGTCACACCTAGGTAGGTGACACAGCCATAAGCCAAAGATGGGAGCAGAAGGCCTTGCACCACAGCAAGTCTAGCCGATGAAGTGAGGGCAAATCTAGTACAGTAGGCTCCCCCAAATTTTGCATTAATGGATTTGCAAGTAGCGGTGATGTGGAGATCAAACTCCAGGGATTCATCTAGCAGAATGCCCAGGTATTTGAAGGAACTAATGCTAACCTACAAGGAACCATCAGCACAGGATAATTTGAAGGAGTGTCGGTTCATTTTTAGTCTAGTTAGAGAGCCAAAGAGCATTGAGTGAGTTTTACTTACATTGAGAACAAGGTGATTTTCACTTAGCCAGGACTGTATATTTAGGAAGTCTGAAGCTAGGGAGTTGTTTATGTCCAATACACTACTGGCACTGTGGTAGATAACAAGGTTGTCCATGTAAAGCAAGGAGGAACATGTAGATGCCAGGGATGGAAGCTCATTAATGAAAATTGTGACAAGCAGTGGGCTAAGTATGGATCCCTGTGGGACACCGATATGTATGGACAAAAGATCTGACAATGCTGCGTTGAAAGCTACATTTTGCTGCCGATTGGACAGCTAGCTGTAGAACCAGTCACCGATTCTGCTGCAAAACCAAGGAAGAGGAGCTTTGTAAGGAGAAAGGTGTGGTTAACGAGGTCAAATGCCTTGTTAGATCGATACAGTTAGCACATTTCAGGGAACCAGATTCCATTGCAGCATAAATGTCATTAGTAAGTTTTTGGAGGGCAGTAGAAGTGCTATGGCCTTTACGGAAGCCATGTTGGGAACCAGAGAGGAGGTTGTGTTTCTATAGATACTCTATAGTTTGGGTTGCCACTAATTTTTCCAAGATTTTACTAAGTACAGAAAGAACAGTGATGGGTCAATAATTAGACATGTCTTTGGGAACACCTTTTTTAAGGATGGGAGTTATTCTAGCTATCTTCCATATGTTGGGAACTACACCATGGCAAAGCGACAGATTTAAGATTTTGGTTAAGGGGAGGCTATAAGAGGGGCAGCCACTTTCGGGAGTCTGGGTTCCAAACCATCAGCACCAGAGCTGGTGGAGTCAGAGATAGTGAGTAGCAGCATTAGGACTTCAGCTCTAGTGATGGTCCGAAACCAGAATAGTGGTCGAGAGAGCGGAGGTTCAGTAACCACAGGGGTAGAAGTGGGGTGCCCAGTAGGGAAAGAGGATGAGTATCTTGATAGGTCCAAGAAGTGACAGTTAAAAGAGTTAGCAATGGTCACAGGATTGTTACAATGTATGCCATTTAGTAGCATATAATTTGTGGTGGTCGATTGATTGGATCCAAGGAGAGTTTTTAAGATGGACCAGGAATTCTTTGAGTTACCAGCAGCTTTTGTTAACAGATCTTTATAGAAGGATCTTTTAGCTAGGCAAGTATTCCTTTTACAGAAGTTTCTCAGGGCTCTGTAATGATCATAATCAGCCTGGAGCCCTGAGGCCTTGAAACGCTGCCAGCTTTTGTCCCTAGCCCAGAGTTGGGTAAGAAGATCTTTGGTAAGCCACTTAGTTTGAGTTCCTCATATGCGGTGCATGACATGAGGAGCATGAAGGTCCTAGGGACATCCAAACTTAGCAAGGAAGTAGCCCAGGGCAGACTGAACATCAGAGCAGGCAAAGATTGGTGACCAGTCAATCATAGAGAGATCCTGCATGAACTGTGCTTGATTAAAATTGGCCAGATTTCAGAAGGTGATGAGTCTGGGAAGAGGAGTAGGTTGTCTAGCCACATGCCAGATGCAGAAAATTGGGGAGTGGTCATTTATTGCATCTGCAATGGTACCAGCTGAGACTATGCAGTCAAGACAGTTTGTGAGGGCCTAATCAATTAGAGAGCTAGATCTAGTAGGGGCCATGACCCTAGTTGGGTCTACGATAAGTTGGTGGAGGTCATAGCCTTGTACTGTGTAACATGTATCAATGGCCCTTTCCAGCCATTCATA
The DNA here is from genome assembly GCA_016271365.2 of Neoceratodus forsteri. Lineage (NCBI taxonomy): Eukaryota > Metazoa > Chordata > Ceratodontiformes > Ceratodontidae > Neoceratodus > Neoceratodus forsteri. Next base: position 106,865,099 of record CM057457.1, read on the forward strand.
TGTGGGGTAACAGTAGCCATACGATACAGAGTCTGAATTCAGTTAATACTCTTGTCAGGGACGCAATAATGATGTAAGATTACCCATAAATATTGGTGACTGACTGCATCGAAAGCCTGTTTTTGATCCAAGGAAAGAATGAAACCTTCTGTACCTATGCTGTTATCTCTTTCTATGATTTCTCTTCAAAGAATGAGGTGATCTATCATTTTCCTTTCTGGTATGGTGCAAGACTGGGTTGGTGAGATTAGATGAATGGCTGCCTGCAATAATCTAGTAGTAAGGATTTTGGTCAATATTTTAAAATCTATATTTAGAAAGCTTATAGGCCTCCAATTGGCTAAAAATTGTTTATTTCCCTTTTTAAAGAGATATATCAACATGCCTTATGACATGTCCAAAGAGATGGAATCGTTTTGCAACATTTAAGTAAAAACCAATGCTAATTTGTTAGAAATTTCCTTTCCAATAACTTTGTACAACTCCAGAGTTAGTCCAACTATGCCAGGGGCCTTATTACTGTGTAAAGATTTACTAGCTAATTCCACTTCAAAATGGGAACTATTTCTACTTAAATCCTCTAGTATAGGACTAGGACATGTAGGCATGGGAGAAGCTGATAGAAACTCCAGAAGTATGTTAGTGTTGGTCTGTGTTTTCTGAAATAATGTAGTAGTATGTTGTGTTACTATGCATAATATATTATCATTATCCAAGTAAATCTTTCCATCCTGATCCATTAAGTGAGTAATAGATTTATTTTTAACTCTATCCTTTCAATAAAGAAAAGGACAAAACTTCTGCCCATCTTTGAGTAGAGATGCAGCGAAATTTTAATCTGCCGGCGAAGTGGATGCGAAGTGACCACTTTGTGTTAGCGGAGCACAACACGAAGTGGACACTGCAAAATGCTCACTTGGTGTTATTATTATTACTACTTCGTGTTGCCATTATGCCTTAACGCGAAGTAAGGTGAAGTGAGAAGAGAACAGGCGGCCCCCCACACATCACATGGCTTACTGTACTGTAAGTCACATGCTTTAGCCAAGCAGGAAGGAAGTGAGTCAGAGAAGCAGTTTCACTTTCTCCTTTGCATTTGTAGAGGGAGAAAGCTTTGTGAGAAGAGACTAGGAGTGAAAGTGCTTGATTGTTGCTTGTGTTTCAGTACTGAAGAAAAGCAAAAGCTTTTTTAAAAGCTGTATCTTTATTTAGTTTTTGTGTTGTATTTGTGTTTTTTTGTTAGTGAATTTTTTTTATAAGTTTTGTTTTGTTTTGTGTGTGTGTGTGTGTGTGACTGACTGTGTGTGTCAGTGTGAGTGTCTGTGTGTGTGTGTCAGCCCGGGGACTTGTTGTGTCAGGATGGACCCAGGAGAAGGCGAGTCGCTGGCCCGTGGGAGCAGTTGGAGAGGAGTGCAGACACATGGGGAGCAGGGCGGTTGTGTCATGCTGGACCGCTTCCAACTCCTGGGTATTGCTTCCCCCCACATTGAAGCAACAGGAGCAGCAGCAGCAGCAGCACCAGTACCACTGGGGGCTGCTGTGCATCCACCTTCTCTGCCACTACCACCACCAGCACAGGCAGCAGCTGTAGGGGCTCCAGCAGCATCCCCTTCACCACCTCCACAGCCACAGGAGGTGGCCCTGGAAAATGTAGGTGGTGGGACTCATGCGAGGACTGTGTCTGGTCCCCCCCCCGCAGCTTCCCAGTGAGGACATTTTTTAACTATGTGGGGGGAGACAGCATAGTGGTGGTGTGCAGTCTGTGTGGTGTGCTGGTGCACCGTGGCCCCCATGGGACACATTTGGGGACCAGTGGCCAGCACACCCACATGTTCAACCACCACAGGGCAGAGTGGCAGGCTGCCACTGAAGGGGCCAGGTGTCCACCTGCAGGCCCTTCTGTGGCAGTGGCTGAGGTTGCTGCTGGGGTGGGAGTTGTGCCTTGCAGTCACCACCACAGCAGAAGGAGGGCCAGTACAGCAGCTGCTCCACCACCACCACCACCAGCACCACCACAGCCACCAGCACCACCCTCTCCACCACCACCTCCCCCACTACCTGGATTCCCTGCTGCAGTGGACCCCACCACAGTCCCTGCAACACAGGCTGACATTGCCGTGGTGTGGGCAGCTCTGGAAGAAAACAATCAGTGGGTCAGTGCTTTGCAACAGCAGGTCAACACAATAGAACAACAGCAGCAGCAAATACTGCAATGCTGCACCTGCTTTGACCACCATGGCATCCCACGGCCACAGTAACTTACAGGACTGTTTTCTGGCCCCCACCCACCCCACTACTGTGTTGCACTGTTTTGTGTGCTTTTCTTTGTTGTTGTTTAATCATACATATTTTCCCTTCCAGGGGAATCTTTCTTGCACCACATAGTGCAATACATTTCTGTGAAAACCTCCTGTAATTTCATTACAGTGTGTCACGTGACAGAGGAATTCCCATTCTGAAAATCTGCCCACATTCTGCCTCCCTTCTTAGCAATGATAGGATGTGATGCCAGGGAGAGCACATGTGCATGCTCCTTACAGTGAATATCTGATTGCCCAGCAGCTTTCCAAATGTTTCTTTATGTTATAATGGTCAGTTTGTGGTGAAACGTGTGGCATGTTTTCAGTAAGAAGAGCCTTGTTAGTGAAAACATTCCCACATTTCACCACAAAGTCAACCTTATAACATAAGGAAATATTGGGATAGCTGCCGGACATTCACTGTAGTGGAGCATGCATCTGCGCTCCCCCTTGCATCATGTCCTGACATTGCTGAGAAAGGGGGTCAGAATGTGAGCAGCTTTTCTGAACGGTAATTCCTCCATCACGTGACACATTGTAATGAAATTATGGGCAGTTTTCACAGAAAAACATTGCACTCTGTGGAGCAAGAAATATTTGAGTGGGAGTAAGGCCCCCACATATTAGGTTATGTGCATCACCATAACTATGTAATGTGGTGAATCTATGTAAAGCAGCAGCGCACCAATCTGTTGAGAACTCAGAGCTATATTTTTTTAATGCTATGTTACAACTTCCTTTACTTACATCCTGACTGACTGGAATGATACGAGAATTTGCAGTAGTTGAGTCTGCTATACTACCTTTTTTCATGTGTGAAATAATGAAAGGAGCATTCCTTTTAAATTGGTGCTGACCAGATCTTTGTCATTGTTTTCTTCTGCTTTTCTCCATCAAATCAGTTAGTTGTTATATATCACTTCTGTTGTTAATTAACAGTTATGCAGCAGGCAGTGTTTTATGACATCACAGAACAATAGTTATTGGAAAGCAGCTGCAAATAAATACAAACCTGGTCAGAACAATATTGGAAGGCGTGCTCATTTTTTTTTCATACATGAAAAAAAGTAGTCAACTAAGTAAAGCAGACATAAATTGTGAAAAGAAGCGTATCATTCAAATCACGACTCGGAGGTAACTAGTAGTGGCTGTGGCAATGTAAAGTAGCATAAAAAAAGTACAGTTCAAAATTGTCAGGACATTCTTGCAATGCTGCTTTAATTGTAATGTCAGTATGACATCATGAGCTCACAACAATCAAAGAACACACAAAAGTGGCACAGAGTCCCCAGATTTTTTCTGCAGTCCCAAAATGCATCCTCCTTGTGTGCAGAAAATTGACAAGTGGTAACACAGTGAAATGAGAGTGTTTCAGCACATATAAAGTCCCCCAGAATTAATGACGCATTCAGTCATGAGCACAATGATGGCACAGAGTCCCAGATTTTTTTCTGCAGGCCCAAAATGCATCCTCATTGTGTGCAGAAAATTGACAAGTGGTAACACAGTGAAATGAGAGTGCTTCAGCACATACAATGTCTCCCAGAATTAATGACACACTCAGTCATGTGCACAGTGGTGACACAGAGTCCCAGATTTTTTCTGCAGGCCCAAAATTCATCCTCCTTATGTGCAGAAAATTGACATGTGGTAACACAGTGAAATGAGACTGTTTCAGCACATGCAGAGTCCCACAGTATAAAATGATGACCATGAGCATCCTGTTGCTGGTCCAATGTGTTCTGCGAGGCAATTCGGGCAAATGCAATGTGATCATCTCAACTGGATTGAAGGTTGCCCTTTGGCTGTACACTAATAGTAGCCTTGGTGAGTATATATATATATATATATATATATATAGTTGTGTATTTTGTAGGTGAGGAGAGGGTTGACATGGACATGTACTCATGGTATTGTTCTGCATCACAGGCCACACAGAAACTGTTGGTGTGCACATTCCAGTGCTCAATGAGAATTTTTTGTGCTGAAATTGGAAACGGGTAACTCTCAAGCACAAGAAGGTAAGTATGTTTTTTTGTGGGGGGGGCATATTTGCTGGTTTGTCTGTAATGGTTTCTTATTTTGTTACTTCTTCACAGATTTCATATGCATCCTTCTGGAGTCCGGTTGTTGTTAATGATGTTCATGGTCATCAAATGAAACGACTTCTACATACTGCATGTGTGCCCAAGCCCAGGGAAGGGGGGTGCCTGATGTTGAAGAACTTTTTTCGATAAGGCCAGTTTGACAGAACAACAAAGCATCTGGAAGTTTTGCAAAAAAAGCAATGAATGACTTCTTACAACTTCATTTCCCTCCCTGTTTCTGAATCTCTTCTCAAATCAAGTTACACTGAAACCCACATCTTGTCAACTAACACAACCTGTGTGTAAAATATTTGCAGCAGTCTTTCCAAAACAATGAAATGGATGAAATTAAATCTCCATACTTACCAGAATAGATTTCACATGGATATTCCATCGGTTCCGAATCCTCTCTGTACAGTACAGCTGCAGTACCATTCCAACCGAGTTTTAGTGATGGAGACTTTTTTTGTTAACCTGTAAAAGAAATACAATAAGTGTACCATATGTGTTTTACCACTGTGGCTCTGAAAAGCTACAGAAAACAAAACATGTAACTAAAGGAAGTAAAGCAGCATAACAAACATGAGTACACATACTCACTTTATGGTTTAAATATTAAGAAGCTTTCTGTCTCTGGCTGATGGATGTGGTGGTCCAAACAGACTCAGGCTCAATGGTGGCAATGGCTAACAGCAGTCCCGGTGGTGGTGGTCTGGGGGGTGGACAGATTCAGGTTCAGTGGTGGCAGTGGGCTGGCTAACAGTAGTCCCAGTGGTGGTGGTCTGGGGGGGTGGGCAGACTCAGGCTCAGTGGTGGCAGTGGCTAACATCAGTCCCAGTGGTGGTGGTCTGGGGGTGGACAGACTCAGGCTCAGTGGTGGCAGTGGCTAAGAGCAGTCCCGGTGGTGGTGGTCTGGCGGGCAGACAGACTCAGGCTCAGTGGTGGCAGTGGCTAACAGCAGTCCTGGTGGTGATGGTCCGGGGAAAGGACAGACTAAGGCTCAGTGGTGGCAGTGGCTAACAGCAGTCCCGGTGGTGGTCTGGGGGGACACACCGCCATTTAAAAACTTCTGTTAAAACCTGTCAACATTAATCACATAATCATCCTCATACAGAAAGCTGCTCTCACAGTCATTGATATCTGAAGTCTAACCACTGGGAAATTCTTTCTCCATTGTGTCATCATCTACATCAGTGGTGTGCCATTTCAGGCAGCCACTGCCAATGCCACCAGGATGGTCCATTTCCACATCAGCAAGACTACCATGACTAGGCTGGGGTACGAATACCGAGGTTGCAGTCTGTGCTGGTATGTGCCTCTCATTCATTTTAATGAATGTTAGCAAACTAACATTTGCAGGAGGCAGGTTTGTCCAATGATCCCTGACTATTGCACCTGCTGAGCTGAATACCCTCTCAACACTTACACTGGAGGGTGGGCATGTGAGGTACTTAAGTGCCACTGCAATCAGCTCTGGCCATTCACTGACCTTTCCACTCCAGTACAAAACAGGATGTTCAGTTATTGTCAGATGCCTGTTTTCAGACAAATATGACTCAACCATTCTCTGTGCCGCACTAAGTCCAGTTGTTGATGCATCATCCTGTTCTCCCGAATCATTTATTTCACAACTACCCACTTGGGACAAAGCTTCCCAAAGCAGGTTGACGTCAGCCACTTTGGATGACAGACCACATGGAACTGCAATCCCCTTTCCCTTGCAGGATATGCTTGATGGTCCTTCAGGTACACCTTCAGCTGGATTATGCTGCTGAGGTTTACTGACCTTGGCACATGACTTCTGTGCCCCAGGAACCAAGTGCACCAGTTGACCACCGATATTTTTTACCTGTTCAGGCCCTCCCTCCAGTACTGATGCAATTTCATGTTTGTATCGTGGGTCCAGCATTGTTGCTATGGCAAAGTTGTAACTACCCTGAATGTTCGCAATGTGACGATTCTGGTTGAATTCTATCAGCATGTGTTGCAGCAACATACTACTTCCACCATCTCTGGCAACATCAAGGCTATGCTGTACATTCACCAATGTCTGCCTCAGCACATGCAGCAGTGGAATTAATTGGCTAATGGAGGCAGACTCGCCACTCACTGCCTGTGTGCATGTTTGAAAGGCTGCAAAATTGTTATTACAGAATCTATGAGGTGTCACTGTTCAGTCATCATAGTCATGGAGGCCCCAGGACTGTCACAGCTAGTGTGTATCACAAGATATTCTGAGATGGCTTTGTATTGTTCATACAACCTCTCTGCCATGTATAAAGTGAAGTTCCATCAGGTGACAACTTCCAGCTTCAAGCGGTGCTGAGGCAGGCTGTTTTGTATCTGCAACTGCTGCAGTTGGTCACGGGCCTTTCCAGATCTTGAAAAGTGAGAGCAGATATGTTGTGCAATGGTCAGCATTTCCTTTATATCAGGGTGCTGCAGAAACTTTTGAACCACAAAATTTAAACAGTGGGCCATGTATGGAACATGAAAAAAAACACCATTCGTGATGCATTTCACCACATTTGACCCATTGTCACTTGCTATGAACCCAGCTCTCACGGACAGAGGGTTTAGCCATCTGTCAGTTTCAGTCAGTACCACATCCAACATGTTCTCACCAGTGTATGAACAGGTCAGATTGTGCATATCAATCTTTGCATGCTGTCAAATTCCTGGAAGATTGCTACTGCGACAATCCACCTTACTACACTGATTATTCACACTACCAACAGCACAAACAACCCCTGGCACCTGCGCCCAGTGTGCAGTTATACACAAATATGAACCCCCCACTGTTTTGCCACTTCTCCACATATCCACACTTAAATGGATGAATGGAGAGATGGAATCTTGAAGGGCATGTCTTACTGAGTCGGACACAGTGCAGAACAACTCGGGGACAGCACGGTTAGAAAAGTATGTTCTGGATGGGACTTTCCATTTTGGACAGGCACATGCAGCAAACGACCAGAACCCAGAATTCTCCACAAAGGAGAAGGGCAAAAGATCAATTGCCAGTATTTCCACTACAGCAGCATTGAGTTCACATGACACTGTATGATTTGGGGGGGTACTTCAGCTTATGTGCAAAAACACTCTGTAACGTGGGCTGACATAAACGTTTTACACGGGTTGTGATCAAAAATGGTTGTGCTCTGTGATGAATGGCATTGGCAGGGGGTGGAGTGTGGACATTCAATGAAGAGAGCTGCACAGGTGATGATGACAAACCCAGAAATGTTGTTATTGTGCCAGATTTATAACCGGGGTTGATGTACCACTTGCACTAGACATACTGCATTCACCACCACCACCACCACAAAACCTGCTACTCTCACCAGCACTGGACAACATTTCAAAGTCATTATGGTCCTCCACCTCATCATGTCTGTAGTAATCCTTTGCTCTTATTACCTCACTACCGGACACGTTTAATTTACTATTGGACTTAACAGCCATGGAAGGGGATAACATATTGGCTATGGTTGCCGGTGATGAAAGTGAATGCCACACTTGTGGTATTAGCTGCCAGCTTGTGCTGGATCCACAGTGCCAAATGCCTATTTTTAAGATATGTATGCTGTCCTTCTGTGCCCAGATGGCTTTCCTTTTTACCTCGACTCACATGCACATGGCAAACCTGGCAGATTGCAACTGACTCATCATTTGCATCTTGAACAAAAAAATCCCAAATAAGGGAGTGTGAAGCTCTGCTTTTAACATGTCCATGATTTGGCTTATTTAAGTCCATTATTTTAAGCACTGAAGTGGGGGGGCACATGATGTTTCAGGCACTGCACACCTGGACTGCAAATGACCACCACGACTACCTATCATATTGATTACTGGGTCATCGTTATCAACTAAAACCGGTAGATCACAAGTTCTTACGGGGGGGGGATTCCTGCAAACAGATTCAGACACAGCCACTTTGAATTTCTTTTTCTCCATTTCCCAACTGGGGTCAATTACTTCATCATCATATTCATCAATGTCACACACATCCACATCTTCTGCTTGGATGCTAGCATGTGGGCTGCATGTTGCAACAACAGCAACATCATCGTCATCATCACATTCATCATCAGCATTTACATCACCATCACCTGATATTTTTTCACCACACTGTGAATCACTACATGGAAAGTGTGTGATGTTAACTGCCACGGTGGATGGAATATCATATTGTATGCTATAGTTGACATGATTATCAGAATCCTCAGGTTCAGTTACTGAGATGTTACTGGAAAGTATGACATCATCTATGCTGCCACTCACTTGCACTGCTTCACACTCAATATTTTTGGATACGGTACACTGGTCGGAATTAGAACTTGACACAACAATACTAATACTACCACCACCACCACTAACACCAGTAACACTAACACCACCGGCTGGGAAAACATCATCTCCTCCTACTCTGAGTGAAGCTACAATTGGGCTGTAAAAAACACTGCAGGAGAAATACCTTTCCTCACATCAGCAATGCACTTCTGCATCTGCGTACTACTACCACACCCACAGACTATGTTACTGGCAACATTGCCATGGCGAGAATCACCTTTGCTTGCACGTCTCTTTGCAGGCATTTTGGGGGATCAACCACAATATTATAACCAAATTCAGATTTTAATATGTTCACTCTCTGATTGGGGGATGCTGGATGTGAAGCCAAAAAAACAACTGTAGCTTCAGCAACAGATAAAAGATTAGTCTGAGACTGTCACACAATTAAAACAATTTTAGTAACCAGTGGTGCTGAAGAGGTCTCAATAACAATCCAATCTGGTAAAAAATTCCTTTTGAACATGGGGATGGGGGGCACTGAATGCAGACAGTGCAGATTTTTACGGCACTACAATCAGCAAAACAAAGAACAGATACCACAATCGCAGTACAAAATCAGGCAGCTGCAGTGGATAGCAGGTTCACACTGCTGCGCCTGCAATTTCACTAGTCTGTGGCACAATAAAGTTGTATTATTTGTTGTACGCAACACAGCACACACACTCACACACAGAACAGTTTGTCTGCAATGCTGAATGAGTAATGCGTAGCAAATGCAAAAGTTCAGTACTATGCTATGTTACGTATTGTATGTAAACAACCTGAAATTATGAACTGCTGCACCATATCCACACACAAACAGCAAGAAATTTCAACTATTATTGACAATATTACTGTGTGTACATTAACACAGTCGGTTATATAACAAAAATATAACCAAAACACAAATCACTATTTCTCCAACGTAAATCTACCTACACCACAGATACACCCCTCCCCCAAAGCACACTTTCATTGTCTTTCACCACACACACTCAATGTTTTAAATTAACATTAAAAATCCACACAAAAACAAAAGTGCTCGATGATAAGAGCACAGGAGGGTTGCCTACAATCAATGAACTAAAGTTGGAGCCCCCCAAAAAACACAAAAATGCTTGTTTAACAACTTTTACAAGATTTCTATCACAGACAGCTATCACAGCACATTGTCTTCTACTCCTTCCTACACATACCACCCTGAACTGAAGCTGTGCAGATCAATATAGAGCCCATGTGACCTGAGAGCAGAGAACAGACAGAACACCAGGAGCAGAGAACAGACAGAACACCAGGAGGAAGGAGTTACTGGTATAACTAAAACTTCTCTACTGGGACTAAGAACTAGATCTCTTGTACTGGGACCTTCAATTTAGGGTAAAAAAAAGGAGTTAGTGAGTTTGTCAGAGGTAGTTGAAGTAAATTGTTATCTGTGTTATCTGTGTACTTATCTAGGTGCTTGTCACAGGTGTCAGAAGGGAATTGTTATCTGTGAAATTAACTAAGTGTAGAAAGATTTGCAAAGTAGGGGGAGTGGCTTAGCTAGAAGGAGCCAGGTTAAGACCAGATATAAACACTGCCCTAGATAGCTTCTGCCAGAGAACAGACAGAACACCAGGAGGAAGGAGCTACTGGTATAACTAAAACTTCTCTACTGGGACTAAGAACTAGATCTCTTGTACTGGGACCTTCAATTTAGGGTAAAAAGGAGTTAGTGTGTTTGTCAGAGGTAGTTGAAGTAAATTGTTATCTGTGTTATCTGTGTACTTATCTAGGTGCTTGTCACAGGTGTCAGAAGAGAATTGTTATCTGTGAAATTAACTAAGTGTAGAAAAATTTGCAAAGTAGGGGAAGTGGCTTAGCTAGAAGGAGCCAGGTTAAGACCAGATATAAACACTGCCCTAGAAAGCTTCTGCCAGAGAACAGACAGAACACCAGGAGGAAGGAGCTACTGGTATAACTAAAACTTCCCTACTGGGACTAAGAACTAGATCTCTTGTACTGGGATATTTAATTTAGGGTAAAAAGCAACAAAAAAAGGAGTTAGTGTGTTTGTCAGAGGTAGTTGAAGTAAATTGTTATCTGTTATCTGTGTTCTTATCAAGATGCTTGTCACAGGTGTCAGAAGGGAATTGTTATCTGTGAAATTAACTAAGTGTAGAAAGATTTGCAAAGTAGGGGGAGTGGCTTAGCTAGAAGGTGCCAGGTTAAACCCAGATTTAAGCACTGCCCTAGATAGCTTCTGCCAGAGAATAGACAGAACACTAGGAGGAAGGAGTTACTGGTATAACTAAAACTTCTCTACTGGGACTAAGAACTAGATCTCTTGTACTGGGACCTTCAATTTAGGGTAAAAAAAAGGAGTTAGTGTTTTTGTCAGAGGTAGTTGAAGTAAATTGTTATCTGTTATCTGTGTTATCTGTGTACTTATCTAGGTGCTTGTCACAGGTGTCAGATGGGAATTGTTATCTGTGAAATTAACTAAGTGTAGAAAGATTTGCAAAGTAGGGGGAATGGCTTAGCTAGAAGGAGCCAGGTTAAGACCAGATATAAGCACTGCCCTAGATAGCTTCTGCCAGAGAACAGACAGAACACCAAGAGGAAGGAGCTACTGGTATAACTAAAACTTCTCTACTAGGGCTATATTCCTCTCCTTCCTTCCCCTCCAACCCCCCACCCTAAACCAGTTCTACTTTTATAGGCACAGGATTTAACTGACAACAGGAACTTCCTGTTTGGGAGCAGGAAGTGAGTGATCACAGAGCCACAAAAGACTCTCCATCCTGGAAGGGCAAAAGTAGCTCTCCATCCCCCCTAGCTGCTGGAGGGCTGACTCTAAGCAAGTAAGGAGACATCTGAGAAATATAGGAACTTCTTGTCTCAGAACAGGAAGATCAGGAGCTAAAAGGGTGCAGAGACAGTAAGTAAGTAGGGAGAGAAGAAAAAAAGAAATAAACAAACAGAGGAAAGAGTAAGTATTCCAAATAACAGTTAGGGGGCCAGAAAAAAGACATGTTGGGGTGGTGCAGTGCAGTGGCTGTGGGCAGCAGTCTTCTGGGAGATGTTCTGGAGGATGCAGTGTTATCCCATCTGCAGGCACCTCTCTCAGGCGGAGGAGGAAGTTGCTCATCTCCAGGCTGAGTTGGCCAGAATTTGTGGGACCTCCTCTTCCATCCAGGGACCACCAGGGTCACTGCTGTTGCCTCAGAGGTTGCCAAGAAAGAGGAGTGGTTGGACCACAGTGGGCTCAGGGAGGATGAGGGTGGTGGAATGGAGGCGCATCCCTCCAGTTGTACCTCTCCTCAATTTCTATGCTGTTCTGGAAAAGTGTGGTTCCTCTATGGAGGCACCCACAGTGGAGACCAAGGAGGATGCTGGGAACCTCAACAAAGGAGACCCACAGGAGGGTGGCATGGGACCCCATAGGGGAAGGAAACAACTCCTGGTGGGGGACTTCATTGTTAGGAAGGTAGAACTGGGGGAGGAAGGGGAGAGGGAGGTAAGATGCCTGCCTGGCACTATGGTTTGGAGGGACAGGGAGTGAATCCTGAGGATCGCAGGAGCAGCTGCACAGGGGAGGGAGCTGGATGTCATTGTCCAGCTAGGGACAAATGACCTGGCTAAGAAAGGGATCAGATCAGTGCAAGAAGCATTTGTGGAGATGGGGGGCCTAGACAAATAGCACACACGGTAACCTTCTAGGAGGTGCTGCCTGTCTATGGCATGGGTGAGGCTAGGGTGCTCCACACCATGGGATTCAATCAGTGGTTGAAAAACTGGTGCAGAGCTCAGGGATTTGGCTTAATTGGGGACTGGAGTTCCACCTGGAGGGATGCAGGCCTATACTGACATGATAATCTGCATCTGTCCAGGAGGGGAACCAGGATCCTAGGTGATAGGTTTAAATACTTCATTTACAAGCATTTAAACTAGGCAAGGGGGGAGGCATTGGAAAGGAGCAGGGAAATCCTAGCCCCCCCCCCAAAATATCAGGGTACTAAATGAGGTAGACACCAACATAGAGATGTTGATAGGGAGAAGTGCTGGGGTAAATGGAGAAAGTGACAAATGCAATAAGGACAAGGATGGGGCAAAAAGGGGTAAGGCCATCAAGAAATGGAGAGTAATGAGTACCAATGCCCATAGTCTGGGCAACAATCTCCCTGAACCGGTGGCCTTGATGGAAGAGGAATGCCTGGATATCGTAGCAGTCACAGAAACATGGTACACAGAGAACCATGACTGGGATGTTAACATACTAGGGTACACAACCTACAGGAGAGACAGGGAGGGCAGAAGAGGGAGGAAGTAGCTCTCTATGTAAGGGAAGGGATAAAGCAACTGAACAAAAGAGTAAACAGGGAGGAGAGGAGGCACTATGGGTCACCTTAGAGACTGGAAATGGCACCACAATCCACACAGGGGTTGTATATAGACCCCAATGTCAGGGGAAGGGAATGGACAAGGATATGATAGAAGGCATACTTAGGATGGCAGAGAAAGGGGAGATACTGTTGATGGGGGACCTCAATATGCCAGATGTTAACTGGAGCACCTCTGCGGCAGTCACATCCAAAAGCAGGGCCATTCATGATGCCCTTCAGGTGGCATGCCTCAGACAGCTAGTTTTGGAACCTACTCATGAGGGAGCAATCTTAGACCTAGTACTATCAAATGGGGACAGTGAGAGGATCTCAGATATAGAAGTGGGTAGCCATTTGGGAACAAGTGACCACCAAACAGTGTGGTTCATGATAAACTCAGCTACAGAGTCAAGCCATACAAAAGTGAGGGTTCTGGACTTCAGGAGAGCTGACTTTGGCAAGATGGGAGAGTGCCTTAGAAAAGCACTAGCAAACAAGCTAGAAAGAGGGGTGGAGCAACAATGAGGAAATATCAAAACTGCCATCACAGAGGCAACAAGCCTTTGCGTGAAGCAAATAAACAAATCAAAATGAAAGAAAAAGCCACTATGGTTCTCAAAAAGGGTGGCTGGGAAAGTCAGGAGAAAAGATAGCATTCCGGAAGTATAAGGAAACACAGAAGGAGCAGGACAGAGAGCTGTACCAGTTAAGGCAGAAGGAAGCAGGAGGGTAGTCAGAATAGCAAAGGCACAAACTGAGGAAAAGATAGCTAACTTGGTTAAGAAGGGATAAAAACTTTTATAGGTATATCAGGAACGAAAAGACAAAGGGAGGGATAGTGAGGCTGAATAGCATGGATGGTGGGTGGGCAAAGAGTGACAGTGAAAAAGCAGGGATACTGAATGAATAATTCTGTTCAGTATTCACAAAAGAGGAAGTGGGGGAGGTGCCTAATCCAATTAACAGAAGCACTCTGGAGAGGGGTCGATCCCAGTACTTTCACAGAAGAAAGGGTTCTGAAAGAACTCCTAAAACTGAAGGTGGACAAAGCAATGGGGCCAGATGGAATTCACCCCAGAATTCTAAAAGAATTAAGCAGAGAACTAGTGACACCACTGACCACTCTTTTTAACAAATCATGGAAGGAAGGTGTGGTACCTGAGGATTGGAAGAAGGCAGATGTGATTCCCCTTCACAAAACTGGGACCAAGACAGAGGCAGGAAACTACAGACCTGTCAGTTTGACCTCTGTGGTAGGGAAAGTGATGGAATCACTTCTGAAGGAAAGAATTGTTGAGTACCTAGAGGCCAGTGGAGCACAGGACCCAAGGCAGCATGGGTTCACAGTGGAAAGGTCATGTCAGATGAATCTAATTGATTTCTTTGACTGGGTGACCAAAGTAGTAAACCAGGGAGGAGCTGTGAACATGGCCTACCTAGACTTTAGCAAGGCATTTGACACAGTCCCACACAAAAGATTAGTAGTCAAATTAACTAGCCTGGGTGTGGGTCCCAGGGTGGTAGCCTGGGTAAAACATTGGCTGAACAACTGGACACAGAAGATAATTGTAAATGGAGTCCACTCTGAAGAAAGAGGGGTTACTAGTGGGGTACCGCATGGTTCAGTACTGGGTCCAGTCCTTTTTAATGTCTTTATAAGTGACATTGCAGAGGGACTGGAAGGAAAAGTATGCCTCTTTGAAGATGACACAAAGATTTGCAACAGGGTTGATACACAAGGAGGCATGGAAAGGATGAGAAGGGACTTGGCAAGGTTGGAGGAATGGTCAGAAGTATGGCAGCTTGGATTCAATGCAAAGAAGTGCAAAGTAATGCACCTGGGAAACAAAAACCCAGGGGAAGATTACACAATGGGGGGGGGTAGTAACAACAACGAAAATGGAAAGGTACCTGGGGGTAATCATATCAGATGACCTTAAGGTTGGCAAGCAATTTGAGAAGGTGGTAGGAAGGGCTGGGAGGATACTGGGATGTATAGGGAGAGGTATCACCAGCAGAAAACAGGAAGTTGTTATCCCTCTGTACAGACAGTTGGTGAAACCCCATCTGAAGTACTGCATCCAGTTCTGGAGACCCCATCTCTGCAAGGACATAGACAGGATGGAGGCAGTTCAGAGGAGGGCAACTAAAATGGTGCAGGGTCTGCAAGAGAAGCCATATGAGGAGAGACTAAAGGAGCTTAATATGTATGCCCTTGAGGAAAGGAGGGAGAAGGGGGACATGATAGAAACATTTAAGTACCTCAGTGGAATCAACAATGTCCAAGAGGGTAGCATCTTTCAGAAAAAGAGATTTGCAAGAACAAGGGGACACAATTTGAAGATAGAGGGGGGGATGACTCAGGGGAAATGTGAGGAAGTATTTTTTCTTAGAGAGGGTGGTGGATGCATGGAACAGCCTTCCTGAGGAGGTTGTGGGGTCTAAAACTGTTGGAGAATTCAAGAATGTATGGGACAGACATAAGGCAATTTTTGTGGGGGGTAGGAAGAAATAGGCTGTTGGTTAAATAAGATCTGCAGCATATCCTCTAGGTAGGGAAATGGACAGACTAGGTGGGCCAAGCAGTCCTTATCAGCCGTCAAAGTCTATGTTTCTATGTTTTTAAATCCCATGGATCACTGGAGCTCAAAAATAAGGTGAAGTGAGGCAAAGTACATTGTCTGCAATGCACTTCGCCTTAAATTTGGTGGAGTAGGGCCTGGGGAGGCAGAGCCACGTGAAGTCATTGTTTCCAATGGACTTTTCATCCTCATAATAATGCAAAGTACTTTGCTTCACGTTGCAGAGCACTCCTCAAATCCGCCTTTGCTCCGCGAATCACTTTGCGGAGCAGATTGAGCCCACTTTGCCCATCACTATCCATGAGTGCCCAAGGCCTGTTGTTTCTGTAAGTTCTCTTGTTTTATGTGAAATGTCTGTGAAATGTCTGCATATCATGTTTCAGTACCTGAATCTGAATAGTGAAGTTGTGGGTGGTGGTTCTGGCTAAAGTTTGCAGTTTTTGCAACTGTTGCCAGTTACTCAAATATTTTAAATAGTCAGTATTTTTACTGGATTTACTTATAGACTGTAACAAGTGTCTCAAGTCTTTTTTTTTTTGTGTATTCCCACCAAATAGCAGGATTGTCATACATGTCTATTACTGATTTTTTTTGTAGTCAAGAAGTACATTATGCTTTGTAGCACCTCATGTCTATTTAACAGGGAAGAATTAAATTTCCAAGAGCCTGGGCCATCGGTGTGGGTCGGTGATGGACCAATCTGCAAT
Organism: Neoceratodus forsteri; assembly: GCA_016271365.2. NCBI lineage: Eukaryota > Metazoa > Chordata > Ceratodontiformes > Ceratodontidae > Neoceratodus > Neoceratodus forsteri. Next base: position 106,881,474 of record CM057457.1, read on the forward strand.
GTGAGGATTTTGTGGTCAGAGAACTCTACGACTTCCACAGAAGTGGAAGAGATGTGTAGGGATGGTGAAATGAAGAAAAAATCTATCCCTGTGGCTAGTATTCCTTTTTGGAAAGTAGATTGAGGTGCAGAGTTCTGGGCCACATATGCATCTATTAAGTTTAAGTCTGCAATAATATTTTTTGGGGTAGACAGATCACAAAATATTTTCCTAGTTGTGGTGTTCTTTCCCATGTCCTGAATATCCATCCCACAATTAAAATCTACTACCAGGATCACATAATGAGAAGATAATAAATATGGTTGAATTGTATGGAATAAAGGAATTCTATCTGCCTTTGTCTGCAGAGCATATATATTTATGAATCTGTATTATGCATTGTTAATTTTTGTATCTAAAACCAAAGCTCTTCCAGGCAAAAGATCAACCAATTTAACTAAATGAACTTGCAAATGTTTTTTGAAAAGGATTACCACCCCTAAAGAAGTATCTCTCCCTATGGACCAATAGGATGGGCCCGCATACCATGTTTTTAGACCTGACCTGATTTCTGCAATAGTGTGAAATCTGGTGTCCTGCAGGAATATAACATCAAAGGTGCTAGAGTGTAGATAAGACATAATTATTTGTCTTTTTCTACAGCTCTTCATGCTGTTACCATTAATAGTGCACATAGCCAAAGATGTTGCTGCCATAGGAGTGTGGAAAAAAGGAAGGCAGCACTAATCTGACTAGTCCTCTCAGGAAAGTTTCTTATTCATTTTTTGAGGTTTACTTTGTTTTTTCACAGGATTTGCTGAAAGTATAGGCACTTGTCTCTTGGTCAATGAGGAGGTCCTGCTGAGAGGACCAGAGGGCAGAGGGAATAGTCTTCAGAATCATCATCAGAGGCTTCAGCAGTATTCTGAAAGGGTTCAAACCTGTTGGACAAAGGCAGTTCAGTAGTTTTTAAGATTTTGGAAGCAGGTTGATTTTGCATCTGACTACACCTGGTAATCCTTTTACTTTTTGTTGCAGTCTTCTGGGGGGGTGGCATAGCTGTGGGGTCAGTGTAAGTGGATCCTATAGGTGAAGAGGGGGGTGTCTTCTTCCATATTCACTACACTTTCCTGACAAGTTGACATAGTCGGTACTGGAAGATCACTAACCATGGGTTGTTGATCCCGTGCTGGGGGGAGGCCTCCAGAGATACTACCGGGTGAGCTCTAGGAAAGGTTGCTCGTTGTGAAATGGCAATCAACAGATGTTGCTCATAATCATCAGAAGGATCTGCCTAATTATGGGCTGCCCAATAGCAACTTTGATATGTGTGATCTAGACTGTCACAGAAGTTACATTTAGGTTCATTAAGACATTGACCACTAATATGCCCTAGTACCTGTCACAAAAGCACACTTTACTTGGTTGCAAATAGTACTTAAGTGTGCTGTTGAGCCACATTTGTAGCAGGCTTTAGGTTGGCCTGGGTAAAATAAAACACCTCTGTCTCTGCCGAGAAAAAAGCAGTTAGGTAAATAACACAAACCTACATCAGAAGAACATAACATGACTTTTACCCTCCATCCCCCTGTCCAGATATGCTCAGTGTCAAGAATTGCCTCTGGGGACTCTAACACTGTACAGCGTTATTTTAACCAGTAGATTAAGTCAGTGACACTAACCCCTTTACTTCTAAGCAACACAGTTATTGTTTTATAGGCTGATTTTGTTAAGAGGATAGTGTCAAAAGGGGCCCACGATGGAGTTTGTTTTAAAATGTGAAATTGCATCCAAAACCTTTGGAGCCCTACATTAAGATTAAAACTAACATCAAAGGTAGTTTCTCTTGATACATGGATTAAGGCATGAATTTCATTAGAAAAAAATTTCATAGAGACTTTCAACAAAGTTTTTGCCACAAATATTCAGTCAGGAAGTGTGTCCATACCCCCTTTGTACAAAAGTCTGATGGCATTATGCCCTTTGGCAGGGTATATGGGTTGATGGAACAAAGATGCATAAGGTCTAGAAGAAGTTCTATTAATTCTATGGAGAGGTGCTTCTGGAGGCCCCATTGTTGCAGCTGTTTGCATAGGTTCTGTAGATGTAGACGCAATCGTTGATGTAGAAATATTTGTGTCCACACTAGGGGTATTGTGCACATGTGCTTCAGTAGTAAAGGGAAGCACTGGATTATCAGTCAGTTGAAGTTCTTTCAGTAAGATTAAGGGAGAATCTGTGATGCAGTAGAAGCATGTGAAGGGTGTATATAAGGTTTTTCAGAAAGCACAACAGTTCTTTCAATGAGTACAAGGTGCTTTACAGGAGATGTAACAATAGGTGATGGACCAGAGATCCACTTACCCAACTCAGTTTGCACCCAGCCAGCTTCTCTTGATGCTGTGTCCACAGTCCAGGTATCCATTTCTGTTGTTATCACTGCAGAGGTCAGGGAGCATCTTAGGCCAGACACATTGTCTGTAATTGCCATTCCCAATGCTTTCCTGGCAGGTCCAGTCACAGAAACAGCTGTGTGTATCACGTGTGATCCAAAAGTGCTCTTTCTGCCTCAGATTGGCTATCAAGCACAGCAGGTTTTCTTAGAGCTATACAGCCATCAGCAGCTGTTCCTGATGCTGGCACAGCTGTTGGCAGCTGCTATGCTGAGTCGGGTGTGGTCACTGTAGCAGTAGCTCTTGACACAGAGATTGCGAGTGCAAGTTCCTGGCACCAACACGCAAAGTACTTTTCTTCTCTGAGTAACAAAGGTTGTAGCTGGTCCGAGGAAAATATACTGTGTTGTTGATGTTGTGGTCCATCTGTAGGCACCTCAGGTCTTAAAATCTGATCACTGTTCATGTCAATTAAAGGTATTTGCTGTCTCTCAGTCCTCACAGGTATGATATTACCATTGTTCTCAGAAGCATCGTAGAAGAGGTCAGTCTTAGGTAAATGTGAGACAGGGGAGGAGACCCTCTCCCCAGCCTCCAGAATATCCATTTGCTCCATCATCTCCAAAAAGGCAGCCATCTTGACAGAATGCCAGGAAGACAAAGAGTCCCCTAGAGGTGAGTAGGGGAAGATTTTAATGGAAAATCATACAAAGCAAAACAAAGGAACAAAAATAAGAACATGAACAAAGAAAACAAAACAAAAATCTTCAGGTAACAGGTACATCAGAATCCGTAATCCACGGCAAGTTCCTCCAAAGTTGCAACAAATGAGGCTGAGGGAAAACTGACAACTCAGAAACATAAAAGTGATGTAAATCTGACACAATTTTACCATACAATTCAATGTGAGAGAAATGAATCTGTTGCAAGGTAAAAAGGCACCTGGAGTTCAAAATATACCACTTAATAAAAACAATGTTCAAGGTGCTACTATCCCATTTCCTCCAGGCAAAATGATAATCCCCATACAAAAGCCTGGAATAGGTAACCTGGCGAAAAAAAGGCAAGTTGGTCATGGTAAATAAATAATGCCAAAAAAACTGAAATATAAGAACACGAAAAAAACAAATGATCTAGAGTTTCTGGTTGAAGGATACAGTGAGGCCTGGAACAATTTCTGTCCGAGACCTGCTTATGCTTTTGGTTAGCCTTAACATTCAAATGTTCATGACATGTCAACCAGTGAAAATCTTTAAGCTTGTCAGGCAGGCGTTTATCTAAAAGAGAATGGAGCAGTGATGCCTGAGAAGAAAGTGGGCATTTAGAAAAAGGGACAGTGTCCCAAAAATGGGACTGAAGGATCAAAGCATAAAGCTATTTCTTGGAAAGAAGGTGAATAGAATCTGAGGATACTCTCCATAAACGAAACTTAACAAAAACATCCCATAGAAAGGAAAGCGGTGGGCCCAATTGGGCAAGTCGGTCCAAATGCCCAAGCTTCCAAGCGTCATACCAGTGGGAAATCTAATGATGGAAACATGCACCCCGAAAACCAGGAGTGGCAAGCAATAATGGATGAAAATTGACAAAAAGAAACTGGCTAAAGAAAAAAAAGAATAGGATTGACCATATTCTGACCACTTTAGGTAAGGGCAAATAAAGAACCATACAACTAATAGGATTAAGCCTACTGCCCCAAAAGGACTGAAAATAAAGAGGCTATATACTGCAGCCTCTCAAGATTTAGGTACAGGAAAAAGGGCACTGAGATACAAAAAAAGCAGCAATAAAAAGGATTTAATCAAGTAGACCTTTTTCCGAAAGGACATTTTCTGTTTCGACCAAGAAAGCAACAGAGATTTCCTCTGTTGAAATTTAACATCCCAGTTAATGACATCCATCTGTAGGCTGCCAAAAAGAATCCCTAAGATCCGTAAATCTGAAGTGGTTATCGGGACCCCAGCCACCAAGGACTGTTCAGGGTCATGGGTCCCAAAAAATCTACCCCTAATCTTAAGGACATTAAGTTGCATCCCAGAAAAGATACCAAACTCATGATAACAGTCCAGAGCCGCTTCAGCCAAAGCAACATCTACAGTCAAGATGTCAAGGTCATCAGCATAGGCCAAAGCAGAGTAAGAGACCACTTGATCAGGCAAACATAACGGACGTACCAGAGGAGAAGAATGAAATTAGCGCAAAAGCGGATCGAGAGAAAAAATATATATTAATGGGTTAAGAGGACAACCTTGCTGGACACCCTTATGAATAGGGACATATGGTCCCAGAAAACCATTCACACAAGTTTTGATTGTGGCTGTCGTGTATAACAACTGTAACCAACAAAGAAAAGAATCAGGAATACCATACTGAGCCAAAGTATACCAGAGAAAAGAATGATTAACATTATCAAAGGCCTGTTTCTGGTCTAATGAAAGAAGTACCCCAGACAGGGATGAGAGGGCATGACTAGTAAACACTTCACACAAAAAAAACAAGGGCTCAGTGATAGACCTCCTGGGTACTGTACAAAATTGAGCAGGAGAAATAAGATAAGGAGCCACAGTAAGAAGCCTAACATTCAAAAGCTTAGCCAATAACTTAAAATCGGTGTTGAGGAGACTGATTGGTCTCCAATTGGAAATATCTGACCTGTCTCCTTTCTTGAATAAGAAAATCAGAACTCCTGATGCCATATCCAAAGGAAGCTCAGAATGACAGAGAAGGAAATTAAAAACTGAAGTTAATTCCTCAAGGAGTTCCTGACCCAAAATTTTAAACAGTTCAGAGGGAAAACCATCCAGACCAGGGGATTTCTTTGGGGCCAAAGAGTAGAGCACCAAGGAAAGCTCTGAAGCCGTAAAGGGAGAAGAAAGAGCCTGTAATAAATCGGGGGGGCCTGCGGGAAGGGAAAGGCTTGAAAAAGGGGAGCAAAATCTTTATCCCCACGAGAAGGTTGCCCAATCAAGGAGGTAACATGGGCAGTAACTATTCATAAAAGATCCTGAGGGGAAGAAAGAAGGAGGCCATCAGAATCATGAAGAGAAGTCATTAAGCAGTGACTGAGATGTGTCCGGTTATGAAGCAATGGGCACACCTCAGGGAGAGAACCAGTCATGCAAAACCATTGTTTAAGGTGCAAACCCTCACATTGTGTCAAGTGGTACACCATCATCTGAGATTTAGTGAGGGAGATTTGGGATGAAAAGTCATGTGTGGTAGAAAAAGAGAGGGAAAGAAGGTGTAAATACTTCCGATCATTCAGATAAGCCAGATAGGCGGAAGAGCGGATACGTCTAGAAGAGCTTAACAGGAAAGCCCAGAGATCAGATTTGGTGTCCTGCCACCAAACCAGAGGAGAGTCATAAAGGCCAACTGTTGACTTCCTACAATGAAAAAAATAAACAAGCTGTTGGAGAAAAAAAGATTGAGATAAAAGGGAAGAGTTAAATTTCCAGTAACTGGGTCCAAAGGCGGCAGTAGGTTCACCTAAAAACAAAGACAAAGAACAATGATCAGACTATTCCACCACTTGAACAGTAGCTTCAGCAATATGCAAAGAATTAGAAATAAACATAAAATCAATATGAGTGGACAGAACCACCTTAGAAAAAGTACGGTCCCATGTCCCAGAATAAGTAAAAAAATCATCCTTCGACCCAGCCAAATGGGTAACAGAATTTAAAGCTGTCATATCCCCCAAAATTTGATCAGTCGTTGTACAAGAACCCTTGTCCAGTTTACTAAGACCACAATTAAAATCCCCCCCAAACAACATTATGAGCAACATGAAAGTAAAGGCTGATCAGAAAAAACAGAAATGTGCATTCTGCTTTGGTCTGAGGGGCATAAAGTGAAATAACACAAAAGGAGACCCCATGGACAAGAAAGTCCAAGAGCAGGGCACGTCCAGGTACTAGATCCAAGAGTTGTAAGACAGTGGGCTGAAGATGGTGGAACAAAATGCCCACACCAGAACAGCTTTCAGTACCAAGGGACCAAAAGGAGACCCCAGAAGTCCATTCTTGAGTGGCCAAAGCCACCACAGAAAGAGAGTGGAGCCAGGTATCCTGCTAAAGAAAAATGCCCAGAGGACAAGAAACCAGGAGGTGGAAAAAAAACTTTTCTTAGTCTGTTGAATACTGTTTACATTAGAAGAAAGAAACAGCAGGGAAGGAATAAGGGACATAAAGAGAAAAGGAAGAGAACTCAACTTTTGTTTTCTTCTTGACTCGACCCCATCTGTGCTGGGGAGTAGAATAAGACAAAGGGACAGTTAAGGCCAGATCAGCAGCGGACTGATCAATGGATTGGGAATCAACCGAGGAAACATCTGACAGCCTCAGAAACAACATCATCATCTAATACCTGATAACGGTTAGAAAGCAAAGTAGGGTGTGACCTAGTGACTTTAGGCGAAGGCTGAGAACCAGACTGATGTTTTCTAGTCGACATCCTCCCACCCCTAGGGTCTGGAACGGGGATAGAGGGGCATGACAGGCATAGAGGGAGCAGACAAAGCTGTAGAGGGGAGGGGATCAACTAGGATCTGATCCACTTAAGGCACTCCTAAAGAAACAGGAGACAGGATGACATCCTGGGGGGGGAGCAGACACAGAGTCATGAGAGGTTACAGGAGGAGGGGGATCCATTTCTAAAACCAGATGCTCCACAGGAACAGGCTGAGAGGGCAAGGGATGGTGAGGCAAGGGGTCAGGACGGGTATCCAAAACCAAGCGTTTGGAAAAATTCCATTGAGCAGAAGCCATCAACAGCTGTTGTTCCTCAGAATCAACTGAAGCTGGCTGTCTGTGGGCTGCTGCAGGGCAGGAAGCATAAGCGTGACCAGTGTCACCACATAAGTTACAACGTACCAAATTCTGGCACTGAGAGCTGGAATGAACCATCTCATGGCACAAAGAATGCCTCTGAAAGTCAAAAACACTACTAATATGACCACTCTGCCCACACTTATAACAGGTATGAGGTTGGCCAGGATAAAACAAAACCCCTCTATCCCTACCCAAAAAAAAACTATTGGGCAGGTGTTGGAAGCCCGTATCATCCCAGTGTAACATTACCTTAATAAGCCAACCCCCCATCCAAATCCCCTCAGAATCAAAAATGGCCTCAGGATTGCCAGTAACCATTCAGCATTGTTTCAGCCAGTACAAGAGGTCAGTAACACTGACCCCTTCATTACAAAACAGCACCGTAATGGTTTTATTAGCAGGCCAGGTCAAAGGAATAACATCAAAAGGTGACCAAAGAGGAGTATGCTTTTTGTGATGGTATCAGGCCCAAAACTTTTCCAATCCACTACTAAGCTTAAAGCTGATGTCAAAGACAGTTTTCCCCAAGACATGAATCAAAGCATATAACTCAGTAATTGAAAACTGCAACTCATCTTTCAAAAGAGTTTTACCAACATATACCCTGTCCAGAAAAACGTCAAGGCCACCCTTGTACAAAAGCCTGACTGCATTATGACGTTTTGCCAGATAAACATTTTGCTGAAAAAAAAGAAGCAAAGTCTTTTTGGGAGGAGGGGGAGCAGGGAAAGGCTGGGGTAAAGCAGTAGGGAGAGGTCCATTCCGAATGTCCACAGGGATATTCCTAGGAATGTCAGTAAAATGAGAAACAACACTGAGTCTGTCATCATTGGACACATCAGGAAGCATGTCCTCTGAGTCAGGAACAGGTGGAATAGGAAGGACCGGATTCTGAGTCAGGTCTAAGTCTGAAGGTAAATGCAAAGGAGAGGAGCTCGGGTCTGGAAGGTCAGCCACGGGAACAGATGCAGCAGGGGTCGAGGATGGAACAGGAATGTCATAAACAACAGGCAAAGCAGGAACAGTAGAAGTACTCACACCTGGCGGTGTAGAAGAGGGTGCCAGAGACACCCCAGTTATCCTTATTGGGGTAAAGCCAGAAATCCAATGGGGAGAGTCAGGAGGATGAACCCAACCTGCTACCTGAAGGGAATGTTCCACCAACCAAGATTCATCCCCAGGGAGAGGTGTATCAGACCAGTAAAACTTTCCGGAAGAAACTTTCTTCAGTGTCCGTCCAGGAAACATGGGAGAGGGGGCAGCCTTAAAAGAAAAGACCATGGCTGTATTTTGATCGTGTCCCATAGAATAGACCAGAGGCAGAGTAGCATGAGCAGTGTCTGACCCTAATTCCATAGCAACCACTGAATCAGCCGGGCGATCAGCTGGAGTAGGCCTTTCAGCAGAATCCTCACCCGACACACCAAAATGAGCTAAGAGAGCCCATTTGTTTTGAAGATGTGCTTCCTCCTCGAGAACTAGAAGCTGGGCAAGAGTAGGAGCAGTTACAGTCCAATCCCCAGGAAAAGCAGCAGATGGGACAGAGCAGGGAGGTAAGCCATCGGGAAATGCAGTAGAAACAGTAGAAGCAGGCGAGGTCACAGCCAAGTCAGAATCCACAGGAAATGCAGCCGTCGAACTCACAGAAGCATCATTAGCTTCACTAGGAACAGTCGAGTCAAGCAACACAGGGGCTGAGGAGGAGGCAGGTTCCAGTACCAGCTGTCCCTCCTGCACCTTGCTCATCCGACCAGCTACTGAGTCGGCCATCCTTCGATAGCCAAAGGCTCCCCCTACTGAGGAGTAGGGGAGTTTATTGAAGAAAGAAAATGATACAAAAATACAAATCATATATCAAACAAAAAGTACATCACAGATCAGTCAATGCATAACAAGGAGAAATAAATAAGGAAATACTAGGCAATCATTGAATAGCATGATCATGTCTGGTGGAACCTGAACAGGAACCCTAAAAAGAAATCAAGTAGAGATATCTACCATAATAAAGGAAAATAAGGGGAAAAAAAGGAAAAAAACAAAAGAAAATACATCAGTGCAGAACAAGACATATAACACAATCATTGAATAGAGACATCACACAGGCCATACTAAAGTAAACAGCAAGAAGCATTACTTGCATCCCACAATATATCAAGTCACAGGCACATCAGAATCAGTCACCCAGGGCATGTTCCTCCATATCCTAAGTAAAGCTTTGGAGCGTAAGAACCGAACATCCTCATTATATTGGGCCTGTAATTCCCCCGTAATTGTACATATAATTTCTTCATGAGACAATAATTTCTGTTGCAAAGCAAACAAACATCTACTGTTCCAGATAAACCACTTAATAACAAATAATACCTTGTGTAAGGTTTCAACATGCCAGTGACTCCCCACCCTTGGGTATATACCCCACATTAGAGCTTCCATGGTAATGAACTGAAACCACGAGGTACACCAGGAGGTTGCCAACATGGACCAAAAGGGTTTAATATATATGCAGGTAAAAAGATGTTCTGTTGTTTCCAGCTGTTGGTTGCATCCAGGTCTGATGCAAAAACGATCATCAATTTGTTTATGTTTTTGATTAGCCTTTATGTTAATCCTATCATGACAGCTCAACCAATGAAAGTCTTTTAATTTATCTGGTATCCTGGCGGTATTTAACAAGGCTAGAAGTGCCCCTCTATGCTGACTTGGACATCTCAGAAAAGTTTCAGGTTCCTTAAACTGAGTCAACAACACCCAGTTATAGAAATTTTTCCTCTGTTTAGACATTAAAATGTGACTAGTTATTTTCCAACGTTTAAAATATGCAAAAGTTTCCCTTTTATAAGGTGGCACATTTAAAGATCTATGTAGTATAGTTAATTCTCCCCTATCCCACTGCATAAACCAAGTTCCACAGGTCTGCAAAAACATGGGCACCCAGTTCTGATAAAAAAAATTAACAAGGGCCTAACATTTGTATACATAAAGATGCTATAAAAAAATAAAATGGGGTTCACCATCCCCAACCCACCCTGTTCTGTGGAGAGATACACAATATTCCTTTTAAGCGGGTTTAATCTGCTGCCCCAGACAGCTTGAAAAAAAAGACTATAAATGGCAGTTTCCAGTTGATGAGGTGGAGGAAAAATATAACTGATATAAAGAAACACTGGAATAAGAAAAGTTTTAATCAAGTGTATCCTTTTTACTTTGCTTGACTTCCATTTATTCCATTGAGCAACTAAAGCTCTACCGTGAAGTAGGCGGGGCTCCTAAATTAAGAAACACATGTCCCCCTGACCATAAATAACCCCAAGAACTTTCAATCAGGTAGCCACAAAACTAATACCAGCCACTTTGAGATCAGGATGAGCAACTGAGCCAAGCTGGATACCTATGCATTTAGCCAGATTCAAACTTGTGCCTGAATAGGAACTAAACGTGTTACAAATACATAAAACCTCACTGATAGAGGCCTCATCTGCCACCAGAATACAAAGATCATCTGCATAAGCCAATGCCTTATATCTGAGAGGGACCAAAGTTACATCAATAGACTTCAAAATAGCAGAACTGTTAAGAAGCCTTAACAAAGGGTCTATGCAAAAGGCGTATAACAAGGGACTTAAGGGGCAACCCTGACGCACCCCCCTCCGTACTGACAACATAGGCCCCTTCCAACCTCTAACTAAAGGGGTAATTGTGGCTGTCTTATAAAGGCATTGAATCCAACTGATAAATTGGAGAGGTATACCATATATCTCTAAAACTTTCCATAAGAAAATGCGACTGACAGAATCAAAAGCCTGTTTTTGATCGAAGGAGAGCACAAAGCCTTCAGCTTTATGCCTAGTACCTTGTTCAAAAATTTCTCCCAAAAGTATTAGGTGATCCGCAATGCTTCTACCTGGAATGGCACGCATCTGTGCTTGTGAAATAATATGTGTTGCTACCAGTAATAACCGACTGTTCAGAATCTTAGCCAAAATCTTGAAGTCCATGTTAACAAAGATATAGGCCTCCAGTGGTCCATATACCGCCTATCCCCTTTTTGTTTAAAAATATGGATCAGTATACCCCCTGTCAAGTGTAAGGAAGGAGACCCAGATTGCAGAATTGCTGTGAAAGCCATGGCTGGTTCTGACAAAATGTGTGGTTCTATAAATTTAAATAATTCCTTGGTCAACCCATCCCCGCATGGTGCCTTATTATTTCCCAAGGCCTTGATTGCCCTCTCTACCTCTTGAGATGAAATATCAGCTATTAAGGGTGCAGCCACATTACTAGGAAGCTTTATGGAAGGAACTGAATCAACATATGCCTCCAAGGCGTCAAACTGCACATGGGTGGGGGGGGAGGATGATTGATTTGTATATTGAGACACAATATCAAGTAATTGTCTAGGGTCAGTACATAATTCACCATCCTTATCAAACAAGCTGTCCATAGTTTTATTAAGATTCCTGGAATTATTCCCTTCATAAGGGCAGATTAAGCCCTTCCTACCCTGAGTACAAAAGGACTGTTGATAGTGAAAATGCTTCTCTTGTTGCAAGTGGAATTCCACCATTTGTTGTTTCACACTTTGAATGTGTGCAGTAAAATCATGCTTCACCACAGCTGACAAAGATGACAATTTTTGTAGCTGCAACCTATGCATAAGATAAACCCCATATTCACTATCTCGGCTCGCCTTACCATGTGATTTTAAAAAACAGAAAAATCCCGTACTGTATCTTTTCACCAACAACTAGGGTCCTCATACATATCAAACACCGATTTTCTAACTTAGATAAAATACAACAAGCTCTGATGGGTATCATCCCTATCTAAAAGCAAAACATTCAACTTCCAATAACCAGGGCCATTAGGGGGCGCACAAGTCCTACCCAGTAACAAGTGTAACATTTTATGGTCAGAGAATTCCGAAACTAAAGTCTGTGCCCTGGAAATCTATAGAAACATAGAAACAGAGAATTTGACGGCAGATAAGGACCGCTTGGCCCACCCAGTCTGCCCATTTCCTTACCTACTGGATAAGCTGCAGATCCTAGTTAACCAGCAGCCTACTTCTTCCTACCCCCACCCCCTAGAATGACCTTATGACTGTCCCATGCATGCTTGAATTCCACCACTGATTTTGACTCCACAACCTCCTCTGGAAGGCCGTTCCATGCATCCACAACCCTCTCTGTGAAAAAATACTTCCTTAAATTACCTCTGAGCTGCCCCCCCTCTATCTTCAAATTGTGCCCTCTTGTTCTTGCACACCTCTTTTTTTGAAAGATGCTACCCTCTTGGACTTTGTTGATTCCCTTGAGGTACTTGAATGTTTCTATCATGTCCCCCCTCTCCCTCCTTTCCTCGAGGCTATACATATTAAGCTCCTTTCGTCACTCTTCATATGTCTTCCGGTGCAGACCCTGCATCATTTTAGTTGCCCTCTTCTGGACAGCTTCCATCCTGTCTATGTCTTTGTGGAGATTGGGTCTCCAGAACTGCACACAGTACTCCAGATGGGGTCTCACCAGCTGTCTGTACAGAGGGATAATAGCTTCCTGTTTTCTACTGGTGATGCCTCTCCCTATGCATCCCAGTATCCCCCCAGCCCTCCTTGCTGCCCTCTCACATTGCTTGCCCACCTTTAGGTCATCTGATATGACTACCCCCAGGTCCCTTTCCATTTTTGTTGTTAGTATCTCACCCCCCATTGTGTACTCTTCCCCTGGGTTTTTGTTTCCCAGGTGCATTACCTTGCACTTCTTATCATTGAATCTAAGCTGCCATACATTTGACCATTCCTCTAACCTTGCCAAGTCCTTTCTCATCCTTTCCACCTCACCCTGTGCATCAACTCTGTTGCAGATCTTTGTGTCACCTGCAAAGAGACATCTTTTCCTTACAGTCCCTCTGCAATGTAAACACAAAGACATTGAAGAGGACAGATCTAATCATGAACCCTGCGGTACCCACTAGTGACCCTCCTTTCTTCTGAGTGGACTCCATTTACTATTACTCTCTGTGTCCTATTCTCCAGCCAATTCTTTACCCAGGCTGTCATCTTGGGACCCACTCCCAGGCTGGCTAACTTGTATAATAATCTTTTGTGTGGGACTGTGTCAAATGCCTTGCTAAAGTCTAGGTAGACCATGTCCAGAGCCCCTCCCTGATCTACTACTTTGGTCACCCAGTCAAAGAAATCTATCAGATTCATCTGGCATGACCTTCCCGCTGTGAATTCATGCTGCTTAAGGTCCTGCGCCCCTCCTGCCTCTAGATACTCGACAATTATTTCCTTCAGAAGTGATTCCATCATTTTCCCTATCACTGAGGTTAAACTAACAGGTCTGTAGTTTCCTGCTTCTGCCTTGCTCCCACTTTTGTGAAGGGGAATCACATCTGCCCTCCCCCAGTCCTCGGATACCACCCCATCCTCCCATGATTTGTTAAAAGGGTAGTCAGTGGTGTCACTAGTTCTACCTTAGTTCTTTTAGAATTCTGGGATGAATCCCATCAGCCCCATTGCTTTGTCCACCTTCAGTTTTAAGAGTTCTTTCAGAACCCTTTCTTCTGTAAATGGGCTGATATCAACTTCTGTATCCAGAGTGTTTCTACTGTTTGTTTTAGGTACCTCCCTCTTCATTTGTAAATACCAAGCAAAAATATTTGTTTAGTATCTCTGCCTTTTCACAGTCTCCCTCTGCCCACCCTCCCTCCCTTTATTAAGCCTCACTATCCCTCCCTTGGTCTTCCCTGGCTCCTGATGTACCTATAAAGGTTTTATCCCCTTCTTAACTGAGTTGGCTATCTTTTCCTCGGTTTGGGCCTTTGCTGTTCTGACTGCCTTCCCAGCCTCCTTTTGCTTTAACTGATACAGTTCCTGTCTTGCTCCTTCTGCGATTCCTTGTACTTCCGAATGCTTTCTTTTTCTCTTGAACCTTCACTGCCACTTCCTTTGAGAACCATAGTGGTTTCTTACATCGTTTTGTTTTGTTTATTTGCTTCACACAAAGGCTCGTTACCTCTGTGATGGCAGTTTTTATTATTCCCCATTGTTCTTCCACCCCTCCTTCCTGCCCATTTGCTAGTGCATTCCTTAGGCACTCACCCATTTTGGAAATGTCAGCCCTCCTAAAGTCCAGTACTTTTGCCTTTGTATGGCTTGACTCTATTGCTGTGTTTATTGTGAACCATACTGTTCGATGTTACGCTAGTTCCCAGATGGCTACCCACTTCTACATCTGTATCCTCTCTCCATCTTCATTTCGAGAACCAGGTCTAAGATTGCTCCCTCTTGAGTGGGCTCCAATACTAGTTGTCTAAGGCATGCCCCCTGTAGGGCATCTAGAATAACCCCACTCTTCGAAGTGGCTGCTGCAACTGCACTCCAGTTAGCATCTGGCATATTCAGATCACCCATCAGCAATATCTCCCCTTTTTCTGCCATTCTAAGTATACTTTCTATCATTTCCTTGTCCATTTCCTCCCCCTTAGAAGGGGGTCTGTATACAACCCCTGTGCGGATTGTGGTGCCATTGCCTGTCTCCAAATTTACCCACAGTGCTTCTTCTCCTCCCTGTTTACCCTTTTGTTCTGTTGCTTTTATTCCTTCCCTTATGTAAAGAGCTACTCCTCCTCCTCCTCTTTTACCCTCCCTGACCCTCCTGTAGATAGTGTATCCTGCTATGTTTACGTCCCAGTCATGGTTTTGTGTGTACCATGTTTCTGTGACTGCCACGATATCCAGATGTTCCTCCTCCATCAAGGCCACTAATTCAGGAAGCTTGTTACCCAGACTATGGGCATTGGTACTCATTGCTCTCCATTTGTTGATGGCTTTACCTTCTGTTGCAGCATCCCCCACTGACCTTTCTACCTCGGTCTTTTTCTCATTTAGTACCCTGTTTTGTAGGGAGAGGCTGGGATTTTCCTGTTGCTTATCAGTGTCTCCCCCTTTGACTAGTTTAAAAGCTTGCCAATGAAGCATTTAAACCGATTGCTCAAAAGACTTGTTCCCTTCCTGGACAGATGCAGACCATCCTATAAAGGTGGTGAAATGAAAAAATAATCAATTCTGGTGGCAGAGGTACCCCTGTGAAAAGTGGGGTCAGCTTTCCCAACTGTCTCAAAATAGGCATCCCTCAGGTTAGCATTCTGAATCATGGTGGACAGAAAGGTCATATCACAAAATATTTTTATTGGTAACAGTATGTCTGTCCCCGTCCCGAAGTTCAACCTACAGTTAAAATCACCACCCAAAACAATGTGATGTGCAGAGTATAGATAGGGCCGTATGGCCTGGAACAACTCAGTCCTTGTCACCTTTGTTTGACCTGCATAGACACTGATGAAACAAAAAAATACATTATGTATTCTCACATCAAGAATCAAAGCCCGACCAGGAACTAAATCCATCAATTTAATGATATGACCCTCAACCCCTTTAAAAAATACAGCTGCCCCAGAACAAGTATCATCCCCAAGTGACCAAAAAGAGGTGCACGAATACCAAAATTTAATGGCCTGTTTCAGTTCAGGTACAGTGTGCAACCTGGTGTCCTGTAAAAAAAAACTACCTGATGAAAAAGATTGTAAGTGTGAATATACAGCTTGTCTCTTCCGTAAGCTCTTAATGCTATTAACATTAATAGAAAACACAGAAAGAAGAGACATCAGGAATACAAAGAAGTTAACAAAAGTACCCTAACAAAGAATTTCTCTTTCAAGGGGGTTTCTTAGAAGAAGCTCTTGTGATTCTAGCACGTTTAAGTTTCCCAGGTTTTTTTCCTGGAGCTGGGGAGGATGTACTTTGTCCTGTAGAGGCTCCTCTAATTCTGAACCAAGGTCCAGTAAGAAGTAGACCACTGAAGAACCATCCGACTCATCCCCAGAGCCTCTCCCCTCCAGAGGCAAAGGAGCAAACCTGTTTTTAATGGGAGTTTCAGATGTTTTAGGTGTTTTTG
This sequence comes from Neoceratodus forsteri, assembly GCA_016271365.2. Classification (NCBI taxonomy): domain Eukaryota; kingdom Metazoa; phylum Chordata; order Ceratodontiformes; family Ceratodontidae; genus Neoceratodus; species Neoceratodus forsteri. The sequence goes on from CM057457.1 coordinate 106,897,635, forward strand.
CATCAGGTTGGATCCAGTTTTGTCGACGTCCAGAAGACCTGACCAGGTCCTTAGAGGGTTGACAAAATGATTCTGGAGTGTGCTCTGGATGGGACAAACCCACTTCAACAACAGGAGGCTCTACTGAATCCTGGGCTTCTGTAGCCTGCTGAAGGGCTACTGAAAGGGGGTCTATAATAGGTAATTCAGGTTGTGATGTAGCTGCTAACTGCACCACTGCAGGATCTGCAGGTGCAGGAACAGCAACTTCTGGCCTATCAGAAGGTGTATCCTGAGGCCTAGAGTCCACACGCTGAGAATTAGCACTCTATGCCAGAGCAATCGTGACCATTTGCTCATCCCAATCAGCTTGTTCTCCCTGATTATGTGCAGCTAAGGGACAGGAGTGATATGCATGACCTTTTTCCTCACATAAATTACAAACCTGGTCATTTCTACACAGTCCTGCACTGTGGCCCAGCTCATTACAGTTAGTGCACTTTAATCTAACACACATGCTGCTCAGGTGCCTTGTGGCCCCACAATTGTAACATGCTTTAGGCTGACCAACGTAAAACAAAACACCTCTATCTTTACCCAAAAAAAAAACTGTTAGGTAAATGAATCAGCCCAGTATCAGATGTGTTCAAAATCACCTGAATTCTCCATCCCACAGTCCAAATATGGTCATCATCAAAGATGGGTTCTGGATTACCCTGAACCATGCATCTTTCTTTGAGCCAGTACTCCAAGTCAGTGACATTCACCCCCTCATTCCTGAATAAAACAGTAATCATGCGATGTGCTAATTTGGTCATGGGAACTACCTCAAAGGGAGACCATAATGGAGAAGATTTTTACTGGCGAAATAGAGACCAGAATTTCTGTAAACCACTCCCCTGCTTAAAACTGACATCAAATACTGGTTCTGTTGATACATGAATTAGTGCATAAATTTTTACTGGGGTAAAATGCATGGAACCCTTAAGTAGAGCCCTTGCCACATGCTTACCCCCTTATAAACTAATCTGATAGCATTATGACATTTAGCTGGAAAAACTGGAGCTCTAAATAAGGAAGTAAGAGATTTTAGAGGTTCAGAGTGTCTATCCACAATCTTGTCTGGTGGGTTCCCAGAGGGTATGGCAATAGGAACATCTGAATGAACAGACCCACTGGGTCGAGTCTCCAAAGTGTGCAGCAAGGACAGGACCGGGATCTGCGTTAACTCCAAACCCTCTGGGTAAAGAATTGGCTGGAGAATAGGACACAGAGAGTAATAGTAAATGGAGTCCACTCTGAAGAAAGGGGTGTTACTAGTGGGGTACCGCAGTGTTCGGTATTAGGATCAGTCCTCTTCAATGTCTTTATAAGCGACATTGCAGAGGGACTGAAAGGAAAAGTATGTCTCTTTGCAGATGATACAAAGATCTGCAACAGAGTTGATGCACAGGTGTGGTGGAAAGGATGAGAAGGGACTTGGCAAGGTTAGAGGAATGGTCAAATGTATGGCAGCTTAGATTCAATGCTAAGAAGTGCAGGGTAATGCACCTGGGAAACAAAACCCAGGAGAAGAGTACACAATGGGGGTGAGATACTAACAACAACAAAATGGAAAGGGACCTGGGGGTAGTCTTATCAGATGACCTAAAGGTGGGCAAGTAATGTGAGAGGGCAGCAGGAGGGCTGGGGGATACTGGGATGCATGGGAGGCATCACCAGTAGAAAACAGGAAGTTATTATCCCTCTGTACAGACAGCTGGTGAGGCCCCATCTGGAGTACTGTGTACAGTTCTGGAGACCCAATCTCTGCAAAGACATAGACAGGATGGAAGCTGTCCAGAGGAGGGCAACTAAAATGGTACAGGTTCTGCACCGGAAGACATATGACGAGAAACTTAAGGAGCTTAATATGTATAGCCTCAAGGAAAGGAGGGAGAGGGGGGACATGATAGAAACTTTCAAGTACCTCAAGGGAATCAACAAAGTCCAAGAGGTAGCATCTTTCAAAAAAAGAAGCATGCAAGAACAAAGAACTAATTTGAAGATGGGGGGTGGCTCAGAAGTAATGTAAGGAAGTATTTTTTCACAAAGAGGGTTGTGGATGCATGGAACGGCCTTCCGGAGGTGGTTATGGAGTCAAAAACAGTGGTGGAATTCAAGCATGCATGGGACAGTCATAAGGCAATTCTAGGGGTTGGGGGGTAGGAAGAAGTAGGCTGCTGGTTAACTAGGATCAGCAGCTTATCCATTAGGTAGGGAAATGGACAGACTGGGTGGGCCAAGCGGTCCTTATCTGCCGTCAAACTCTATGTTTCTATGTTTCTCCAGTACATGCAGTGGAGAAGAAATATACATTCCAAAACCCTAATACTTCGATCTATTAATATCTGTTAACAGACATTTCTGAGCTTCAGAGTTAGTTTTACCGAATGTAGGCATGGAAAGTTTCGAGGATCCAGAAACCCAGGAGCCAGAATTAGATTATTTCCAACCAGTCACAATCAGAGCCTGATCCACCGACCACTTTGTTGTGTCTGTAGGCGAGTCCCGAGTTTCTACTGGCACCTCAGTCACGGAGCCTCATCTTAGTCCAGGTAACGTAGCACCTGAAACTGCCGTTCCCAGCGAGGCTTCCTCCATGATTATAAACAAATTCCCTGCAAATACAAACAAGGGCGACTATCGTGTACCTGGAGAGAAGGAGAACAGGCACTGGGAACCATCCTGATGCACTTGTTTGATGTTCTGTCCTGCAATCACAGTTGACCACAGAGGCACTGACTGAGGAGCTGCCACATCAGCATCTGGACAAACAGCTATCACCTCTGGTGTTTCAGTCTGCGCAGGGAGAGAACACTGATGTGCTGCCACAATTGCAGCCTTTAATTCACACTGTCTCACCTTAAATCAGGCTTCTTCCTCCAAAAGTTGCATCTGTAAGGCAACCGACGCTTCCGTATCATTCGTCTGTGCAGAAGGTACTGCACTTTCACTCAGGGTTGGAAGATTACCATCCTGTTTTTGTAGCAAACCGGAGGACTCAGGTAAACTCGCAATCTTATGGTCGTCATGCGCTAACTCAGTTTCCACACTTGGTGCATCAAAAAAGACTTCAGAATCCAGCATCCAAGTCTGCATAGGAGCAGCCTTCTCTGCCACTTCAGGCACATCCATCCCCACTGCTTGCACAGCACAAGTGGCCATCATACAGGCCAACAGTTCCCCCACAAGAGAGTAGGGGAATTTCCCCAGTGCCCTGGCCAAATTTCCCCCATTCACTAAAAATACCACCAACAGCTTAATCTGGTTCAAGGTCAGTTTGCATTCATCTGTATCCCCCTCCCTCGGGTCATGCCTGAAAATAATCAGCATTTGTCTAGTGCACTTACCCGGTCAACAAAAACTAAATACATAAATAAAATAAAAAACTTAAACTAATTTTCAGCTTCTCTCTCTGATTCTCTCACTGATTCTCCCTGCTACCCCTTCCCCCCGGCGTTAACCTGCCCTGCCCCCTGCTAATCCTCTTCTCCCTCTAAATTGTTCCAGCCCCATTTTAACTTAATCTGTTCCTGGCTCCAACCCTACTGCTCGTCTGTCTATGTTTTACCCGCCCCCTACTCAGCTCCTTTCCCTTCTCTGTCCCCTGCTGTACCTTATATTTCCCTCCCCCCCACCATGTTCTCTATTTAACTGCTTGGTTTTGTTTTGTCTCCTGCAGATTTCTACACTCCCTGACTGGGAGCTTTGCCCTTTAGTGTTGCATCTGTTTTTCTGCCGCTACCTGCTCCAGCAAGCCACAGACCCAGGATCGGCCCCTCCATTGAGCCAGAGTTTTCAATTCTTATGCCTTCTCTCAGCCACAGCCTTATTGACCACTGTCCCTCGCGAGCGCCAACCGATTGGCCGCAGACAGACTGCTGCTGAATCCGCTGTTCACTCTAGCTCTACCACATCTCGGCTCTTCCTGCCTGCTGCCCTCTTTCAAATTTTCTCCATACCCTCCCACATCCCCAGCAGTCTTTAAATCTGCTTTGCATGCACACCAACCCGCCTCCTGCTCTTCAATTTCCAGTTGTTACACTGATTCTACACCACTCCTAAACTGCCACTGATTGTCTAGCAGTAGCACACTGCACACCCTTGCTAGCTCTAAAAACACATTAAGGTCCCAAAAGCATAGTATCTTATTCACACTGACACTAAGCTGCTACTGACACTCTGGCAGCGCATAGATCAAATAACTCCTCAGCTGTGCTAATCTAACTATTTTCTTCTCAGGGAGTACTCTCTGCAAACATCCAAACAGCCTTCATTTAATTCCCTTGCTCTTTACTCCTCCCTTCGCCATCTAATAATAAACTGCCCTGTCCCTCTCCTGTCACAAGGCTAAGCTACTGTCATGACTCCTTGTGCCATGCATCTGGCCCCCTTTAGGGCACTTTTCACTATCCTTCTTGCTCTCTGCCTTCCCCCCTCACCACTACCCCTGTGCTCTCACCTATGCCGACTGACCTTACTTACCCCTCCCTACACCCTCCACCTCTATACATCCTGGCATCTACCTCTTCACCCTTCCATATTAATTGGACGCACTACCCCTTTTGACCCTGCACGACACTCCTACTTATGCCAACCCTCTTCTCCTTGCTACACATAATACGATTTTGACCTCCCCCATCTCATCTCCCCTTACCCACCTTTTCCCAAACTAAAACCTCACCCTGTTATAAGAGTGCAAAACTCCACTTTTTGGTCATTGTGCTACTACTCTTATTCTCAGGTGACACAAATCCTAATCCTGGGCCTTAGCCAGTAGGTACCCCCCCAACAACATCTGCATCTGTGGCCACAACTTTAAAAAAAACCACTGCCCTGCCACATAGCTTAAAAATCCTGCATTTAAACATTTGCAGCCTGATCCCAAAAATTAATCTACTTCAACCTCTAGCTGCCTTACTTACCCCTGATATCCTCATCTTTACTGAGGCATGGTTAAATCACAAAGTAGGGGACCATGACATTTCAATTCCTGGCTACACTATCTCACATCACGGTCGTCTCACTAGTGGTGGCGGAATGACAATAAATATCTCCTCCTCCATTCAGTTCACCTGTGTTCTCACTTCCGAAGTCCCTAAAGAATATGAGGCTCTAGCTCTTAAACTTTATCTCCCTTTCTCAATACCTATGTTGTGGGTGCATACTGCTGCCCTGGACCCCCCCACCGTCACTGAACTCCTCAGTATCATAACCTCGCTCACTCATGGAGGTGAAACTTATATAATGGAGGATTTGAACCAAATCTGGTTAACAGCCTTGCTCACTAAAACATATAATGATATCTCTGCCCTCATCCTGTTTCATCTCATTTCCAAACCAATCCGCATGAGCCATAAGTACGGTAACCATTACCTCATAGACTGGGCCCTTACTTCCCACCCCCATAGTGTGATCAGATCTGGTATTCTACCAGATGCAATTAGTGATCATCACATTGTCTTTATGGTGTGTAAAATACACAGAGCAAAAGCCCTCCCAAATAATCTTATTCCACTCATATAAGTCGCTAAGTCTTGCTCCCCTCTTCCAGGATGTGGCCCACTACAACTGAGAGCTGATAGACTTGTCAAACTCCATAGATGCTGCATATAACTACTTTCATACTAAATTTCTTGAAGTCTGGAACAACCATGCTCCCTTAAGGCATGCAAAAAAAAGAGGTAACCTCAGAACTTCTAGCCTGTCATAGGCCAGGGATCAAGCCTGGGAAACATATAAATCCACCATGCTCCCTCACACTCATGACATCTACCGGTCACTCTGCAACAAGTGCACAAAAGCCACTCAGCCAAATCTGACTACTTCTGCTCGACTTTCAACTCCAACATAAATACTACATCCAAATTCTGGAAGGTAATTCAATCCCTTTTCTCCCCTCCCTCCTCTTCTCCTGCTCCTGTTCTTAAAATAAACAATACCCAAGTTACCAACAACATTAACGTTGCCACTGAATTTAATACTTATTTCACCACAGTTGTGCTTCAGCTCTTCTATTCTCCTTACCGTCTCCCTCTCACATCAGCCCCTCACCCTCCCCACCCTCCACTCCTAGCATGCCCTTGGGATCCCCCCTCTTTCTCCTGCTCAAACATTACACCTGCTGTCATCTGGGAAGCACTTTATGTCCTCAGTCCCCTCAAACGTAGTTCACCTGATGGCTTGGACCCCAAATTGCTGTACCTATAGGTGCCTGCCATCTCTGTTCCGCTATCTGACCTACTCAACTGCTCTTTCGCCATGGCTACTATTCCTTTGATCTTGAAACATGCCACTGTCCATCTGTTTCCCAAGGGTGGTGACCCCTCCACTCCTGCCAGATATTGCCCCATTTCTCTCCTCTCCACCCTTGCCAAACTCCAGAAGCATTTAGTTCTCTTGTAACTAATTTCTTGTCTTTCTGATTCTAACTTTTTCACTACTTTCCAATCTGGTTTTTGGAAGAACCACTCCACTATCACCTCCCTGATTAGGCTCACTGATTCAATCCTCACAGGGATGGACAGTGGTCAAATCACATCTGCCATTTTTGTTGACCTTGCTAAAGCTTTTGACACTGTTTCCCACACCCTTCTCCTAGCCTCCCTCTCAATGGCCAGCCTCTATGATTCTGCCACTGATTGATTCAAAGGGTTCCACATGATAACGGTGACTGCATAATAGCGATCACCATTTGGGCGAGTCTACATTCTGAAAATGAATTTTGGTGATGTAGACTCACAGCGAACAGCAAGATGGTGCCGGAGACTTACATTTTATTGTTTTATGTGGGGAGCTGCACCCACTGCACCCCCTACTAAAGGATTCTCAACTCTGGGGGGGGGTGCATGTCAGGGAGGGTGCAAAATAAAAAACAGAAAACCCACAACCCAGCGCAAAAAGCAAGCATGCCCAGAACCGAATCCAGCACTTTTTCAACCCCAGCCTACCACCAATCCACCACACCACACGACCAGCTTGGTAGCCCACTGCTGCACTATGCCCCACAAACGTTCCCTCACTTTCTGCCTGTCGCATGGAGTGGTCCCTCCCCAACCCCACCGCACGCATATATACGTAGCGACATCCTGTCACTATAGTCACCAAACCCCCTATCCGGTCTCCCTCCCTGCCCAGTAGCCCTGTGTAAAAGTGCCATGATTGAGTTGCCCTTTTTTAAAGTGCTCACTCACGATCTCCTAATACATGGGATACTGGTTCAAAGCCTATCTTGTGGGTAGGACCCACTCTGTTAGAATAGCAGAAGCTGTATCTCCTCCTCTCCCTATCAATACTGGCGTACCTCAGGGTTCTGTGCTGGGCCCTATCCTATTTTCCATTATCCTAAATGATCTTACCTCAGTCTGTTCATCCACCTCCACCCACATGTACACTGATGATACAGTTCTCTTCACCTCCAGCTACTCGCCCATGGATGTTGAATCCAGACTTCAGTATGACTTCAATCAAGTTCATCTCTGGTTCCGCTCCCACCAACTCTCACTCAATGCCAAGGAGACAGTATCAATGACCTTTGGCACTAGGCAGAGACTCTCTTGGCTCCCCTCCCTTCCCTCCTTCCACACCTTTGATGGGACAGTCCTCAAGGATACCTCCTCCTTCAGGTATTTGGGGGTTTGATTTGACCAGCACCTTAACTTCTCTGATTATGTTGACGCCATTCTGAAGAAACTTCACCCCAAGCTCGGTGCATTATTCAGGAACCATAGCTGCCTCCCACTACCAGTTAGGTGTGAACTAGTCTAGAAGATGATGCTACCCATTTTTGACTACTGTGATGTAGCCTACAGTGCTGCTCCCAGGTCCTCCCTAACCAAATTGGATTCTGTTTTTAACTCCTTTTGTCACTTCACTCTTGACACCTCCCCTCCCACTCACCACAGCTCTCTTTAACACTCCTTAGCAATGTTCTTCCTCAAAAATCACTGACATCTCCACTGCACAATTTTCTCCTCTAAATTATGGTTTGGTTCACTCCTCCCATCTCACCTCCTCCCTATCTGTTCTCGCCCCACTGGACCATTCCCTTAGGTCTTATGACTCTTGACTACTAGCAGTTCCTTGTCGTTCTACTATGGTAGGGCAGATGGCCTTCTCACATCATTTTCCAAAGTTATGGAATGCCCTCCCTCCCTCACCAAATTTGCCACTCATCCTCCCCCACTCCAATGCAATGGCCCTAAATAACTTTCTGGCTGTAAATTGCACCTGTGACTGAGTCAATACTTCCTCCTCCCTCCTGTTTCAGCTGGCTCATTGCATTCAGTCTCCTTGTTCCAACTAGTGATCCAGTTTTTTAATGCAGCACTTCTTTTCATTAGAATACCTACATTCTAATATCAGCACTTCCATGTTTAGTCTTGTTTTACATTGTGCTACACTGATCCTTCTATGTATTACACTGTATATTTGAACCTTCGCTCCTTATGCTGCACAATGCTTGTGCTGTAAATTGAATGGTTTATACTGTTTGACTCTGTGCATATCTCACGTTGTATAGAACCTAATGTCCAATGCTGTTTGATATACGTTTATTATGTATAATGCTCATCCCTCCCCACAGGATACACCGTGAGATAAGCAACTTGTTGATCAGTGTGCTAGTCCTGCTGAAACATTTCAATAAATTTGCTGGACTGGGTGAACCAAGGGCATGTAAGGGGGGTGCATGTGATGCTACGGCACCCCCACCTACTCAGGACATAAACAGATGCCCTTTTGAAGCTTTCATCTTTTTGCAGAACCTCCACTTAAGAACTAAACGCCTGTTAGAAGCTGCAAACATGAGCACAAGTTTACACACAATCAGCTCTCCTCCTCCCCCACCTCAGAGTGCTTACTTCAGCCTGGAAACAAAATTGAACTTTAACTCTTTGAATTTGGGTGACTGGTGGAGAGCTGATAAACACTCTTTTGAAGCTGCCATAGCCAGCAGTAGTTAACACAGGCAATCAACTCTCCTCCCCCACCTCAGAGTGCTTCCTTCAGCCTAGAAACAAAGATGCTCTTCAACTCTTTGCAGTGGGCTAACTGGAGGAGAGCTGAATATCAGCAATTAGTCTGCACTTTTTATTTTAAATGAGCAGTACCATTGGTGATGGCAAATATTGTCCAGTCCAGTAGTGGGTCTGTCATAATACAAAATTCAAGCTGCATCAAGGCACAACTGTACATCATGTACCTGTATAATTACTGCGAAACAGCTTGTTTAGACACACAGCACTTTGGAATAATGATGTCAGTTTGGAAGTGACCAAAGTAATACTTTATTTTTTGGATGTCTTCTTATTTGAGCAGTCAGACATTTTTCAGCAGTCTGGTGTGTTGTCAGGTATTGGCAAGTTAACTCAGATACAATTCATTGCCAATGTGTATAGTGTCGGGCTCCTTCGCATGAGACCTGTTGATCACCCAGTCTGCCAGTCAGAGTCACTTTGTTACAGTAATATCTGGTTCTGTCAGCTACTTCTTAACCTTTATTGACATCTTTGGGCCTTACACAAGTGGTTACTTCTGCCATTCATAAGAGTGATCACTCCTTGGACTTAGTTTTCCTCCTGAGGATCGAGGCCTCCAACGTGGGGGTGGAACCTGTACCTCTACACTGTGGGGTTCAGTTTTTATACTCCCCCTTGTAGGCCTACCCCTGTGGAGATGGTCAGGTACCACTCTTTGCTAGATATTAGCTCTACAGGCCTGGCAGCGGTCCTTGACCTATCGGAATTCTCTGGACTGAGCAATGATCCTGATGCCTTGGTGCTGGCCTATAATAGGGCCATCTCCTCGGCTCTGGATCTTATTGCTCCTGTCCATGTTCATCCTCTCTCCTTTTGACCTCAGTCCCCTTGGTTTTATGGGACTTTGAGGGAGATGCGGCAACAAGGATGAAGATTAGAGTGTTGTTGGCAGAGAACTGCCCTTGATGCCGCCCATCTTAGACTGATGGAACATTATCAACTCTATCAGTCTGCAATCTCTCGTAAGAAGGCAGAGTTCCTGTCCAGGGAGACTGTGGCTGCTCAGAACTGACCTGCTCATTTTTTTTGAACTGTTGACAGACTGTGCAACCCAGCCTGTCTGCATGTTCAGAAAGCATTTTCACAAGTGAAGTTTGATGAGCTTGCTCGCTTCTTTGCAGATAAGGTGGCTGACATCAGGGCAGCACTCCAGCCTGCTCCCTCTATGGGAGAAGCTATTGATTGGTGTTTGGTCACAGCCTCTAGCCTCTCCTGGAGTTCCTTTGACCGGCCTGAGTTCATTGATGTCATGAGGATTATCCACAGTATGCACCCTACTTGCTGTAGTTTGGATCCATGCCCTACTTCCCTGATAAAGGGTTGCTATGACATTACTGGCCCAATCCTAGTATGGATAGTCTGTTGCTCCTTGAATACAGGTGAGTTTCCTAGCTCTCTGAAGGAGGCTGTGGTGATGTCCCTCCTGAAGAAGGCTTCCTTGGACCCTGATTGCCATGCTAACTACAGGCCAATCTCTAATCTTCCCTTTGTAGGGAAGATTATTGAGAAAGTAGTGGCTGCACAATTGGAAAACAATTTAACCATCCATGACATCTATGAACCTCTCCAGTCTGGTTTTCAAAAGAAGCACAGTACTGAGACACTGCTAGTTCGGGTGCTCAATGATCTCCTGATGGCTAGAGATCAGAAGAGCTGTTCCATCTTGGTTCTTCTTGATCTCTCCTCAGCTTATGACACTGTGGACCATGGTGTACTTCTCGAGCTCCTGGAATTCATCTGTGGCCTGTCAGGTAAAGTCCTCAGCTGGTTCAGATCTTTCCTCACTGACAGAACTCAGAAAGTGGTGTCAGGGGCAAATTCCTCCCGCCCAGTCTCTCTGTCATGTGGAGTTCCCCAGGGCTCAGTGTTGTCCCCCATGTTGTTTGCAGTGTATATGCTGCCCCTCAGAGACATTGTAAGAAGGTATGGACTAAGGTTTCATTGCTATGCAGATGATACCCAGCTCTACCTATCTTTCGCACCCGACCAGGCTAGAGCTCTCTCAGTCTTTAATAATTGCCTAACTGAAATCCAGTGCTATATGAATTAAAGCTGTCTGAAGTTGAATTTGGAGAAGACTGAGGTAATGGTTGTGGACTCGGGTCATAGGGTAGAGGGGATGGGAGCTGGTTTACCCTCAGGTTTATTTCTGGGGGGTGTCCAGCTCCCTACCTCTGAACAGGTGTGGAACTTGGGGGTGATTTTTGACAATGAACTGACTCTGCATTTCCAAGTGTCAGCAGTTGTCAAACTTTCCTTTTATCATCTTAAGAACATCACCAAGATTAAGCACCTTGTTCCGCCCTCCGATCTGCCTACTTTGATCCACGCTTCTGTGACCTCCCACCTTTATAAATTGCTAATCCCTTTATCTAGGGCTTCCTGGGGTTGATATCCACCGCTTGCAGCTGGTGTAGAATGCTGCGGCCTGGTTATTGATGGGTACATCCCATGCCTGTCATATTCATTGGTCCTGCGTGATTTGCACTGGCTGCCAATTCAGTGGTGGATCACCTTTAAAGTTGGTCTTTTGACTTACAAAGCCCTACATGGACAGGGTCTGGACTACTTGAAAGAGCTTCTGGTTCCCTACTGCCCTAAGCGATCTCTCCGCTCTGTGGACGAGGGGTTGTTACAGATTCTGAGGGTATCTTTGAAATCTTCAGGTGCTCATGCTTTTATGTATGTTGCCCCTGCTCTCTGGAATTCTCTACCCTCTCCACTTCGTTAGTGTCTGTCTGTGGAGAAATTTAAAAAGGCCTTAAAGACCTACTTATGGTCTAAGATTTTTTAAATTATTAAAGGAATTTTATGAGCTCAGATCACTGGTAGACTGAGGTTTTACTTATTATATTTATATTTATTGTAATGCGCCTTGAATTTGTGAAAGGCGCAGTATAAATAAAGTTTTATTATTATTATTATTTTTTTTGTATTTATTAAATTATTTACTATTTTTGAGGGGAGAAGGGTGTGCGGGATTCAGACTTGTATACTGGTGGTCATTGCTTCCGGTGTGGGAGAGTGTGGCTCTGACAGGTGCCCCATAATACTACCAAGTAATATAACCTAGCCTTGGACAACGTGTGTGTGTGTATGTGTGTGTGTGTGTGTTGGGGGGGCTGTGTGATGCTTGCAATTTGTTTTTTTGCAGGATCAACAGCATTATATTGAAACTTGTTACCATCACTAACCAGACAGCAAGACTGATGGTATTCAGGTAAGTACATGCGACTGACAGCTGCAAACGTCAATAAGAGTTTCTTCTTTTTTTTTGAAATCCCATTTCTAAATCCATCCCAGAACAAGCTGCTTACTGTTCTTTTGTATAACTTATCAGCCCAGTCAGAGAAGTCACTCGATTGCAAGCGCAGAACCTTAGGCTTCTTAGCCAATTATCTGGTAAACAGAAAAGCAGTGCCAGTACAAAAGTAAAAAAAATGAACTGCCATACATGACAGTCGATGGGGGGGAGGTCAACAAATTCATCATTGGGACACTGGTAGATCAGCACCTCCAGTGTCACTATTGTGTTTCTTTGGCTGAGGGAGTGGGGTGGTGAGTGCTGAGAGGTGGGCTGGATGTGGGTTTTGTATGAGTTTTCTACAAAATAAGTCAGTAGTCATGGCAGACTGCTGAAAATAAAAAAAAGTGCAGTGCAGAGTGCTTCTGGTTCTCAGGCTCAGAGGCCACTATTGACATCTTATCAAGTTGTACAGTCAGAAGGAATGACGTAGTCATTTTCTCAATGCAATAAGTCTGCAGGGCTATGCCCACTGCAGCCCTAAAATTCATGGTGCACAATTAAATTTCATGCTGAGAACCAAATGTTCTGCTGTGAAACTAAAAATTATTCTGGACAAGCAAAATGTGTTTCTAATGGACTTTTTTTTTTAAATCGCAGTTAAAAAACAACTTCACAAGTCAAATTTAGCATCACACCACCTTAATGCTGTGACAGAAAAAAAATTGGTCATGATTCAGAAAATAGGAAAGACATTAACATGGCCAGGAGAAATGCATGACATATATAATCATGATTGACTGAAACAAGCCTCAGAAAGTAGATCTCAGAAACTGCACAACCTGCCATCACAAAACTTTCCACAGGTCTAGACCTCATGTACTACATACAACACTTCAGCTAATTTAGACAAATGCTGCCAAAGCTGTTAAGATGGAAATTTAGGGGTTTCATACCCTACTGAACCCTAACTATAGGGGTGGTACCATGCCCCTATAATACCAATATGTCTGCCCTTTTCCTACATTCTTCTAATGAAAATATACTTAACCTTCCAAGTCCTCCAGCATACGATATCTCCTTAATGCTGAATATTATTTTGCTCATCCTGCACTGGACTTTTTCTACTCTGTGTCCTTCCTACTGTATATGGACACCATAGTTGGGTGCTGTAGTTTAGAAAGAATCTTATATAAGATCATTTGGGGCATTATGACTTCTGCCTTATGACTTTTAATGTTTCACTTGATGGCACCCAATACCTCATTTGCTTTTGACACAGTGACTGTACAGTGGTCTTTAAAGTCCATTGTGCTCTTTACGAGCATTCCCAGGTCTTTTTTTTGCCACTGACTTTCAAAATCATGCTACTTATTATAAAATGTTTTTTTTAAATCATGAACTCTAGTTGGCTGACAGCCCACATTACCAGTGATGTAATCTCAGCACATCACCTCTGAGTAAAGATCCAGCAGCCTCTTTACACTAAAATAAGTACTAACCACACATTCCTGAGTGCCATCACAAACATGGCTGTCACCTTTACTCACCAAAAACATTCATCTAGATTGTAAAAATAAAATTGCCTTAAATTTAAAAAACAATTATTAAATGTTTGTTTTGCCCTCATAATTTTCTTGTTACCCACACATACATAAATTTAATAAACAAAGTACCACAGTACTTACTATTTTAATTTCTGGTGTTTCTTTGCTGCCCATGAAAAAAAACCTCCTATCATAGCCTGCTCACCAGGAAAATATCTGCTGTTAAACCTGCTACAGATAAACAAAATCTCTGGTGCCATCAGAGGCCTTCTGTTGTGTGATTGTGGTGGTGAACATTCTGCCAGTAGAACTAAGCAGATATCTGAATTTGTGCATTCCATCCATAATAAACATTCCAACTATTGAATGTAGGAAAAGCAGAAAAGAAATAAGCTGGCAGAAGGGAATAATGTAAAGAAGAAGAAAGAAAAGGGAGAATACAGGTAAATGGTGGTGGATTGGGGGAAAAGAGGGTTTAAGGGATAATTAAAAATAAATGTATTTGTGTGTGTATAATATTTGAACCTGAGATGGCTGAACCCTCCTAGCCAGTACATTTCAAACTTTTTCATAAAAAACATATGAGATTTGTAGTGCATGAGCCTTCTGTAGTAAAACCATATTGATCCCAGTCCTGATTTGTATTCATTTTAATGTATTTCATGAGCCTATCATTTATGATAGATTCTAGGATTTTTCCTGGGATACTGAACTTAAAAAGTGGTAATTACAGACATTTTGTCTGTCTCCCTTTTTATGGCTGCAGTGGGTGAAGCTCAGCATATGTCTTGCTTCCAGAAAAAGGACTCACTGGATTCCAACCACAGAAAAAAAATTGGTGTTGCAGCATGATCCATTAGCAGTCTGTGCATCACTCTCCCATCTCCCATTGACTGCAGCAGTTCTAGGGTTCTATTTTCCCTCCTCTCCGTACTGTAGCACTGATTTGTGTGTATGGTGGCCATGGAAACTGACAGCTTTGCAACTGTATTCTGGGAAATGAAGTTCTGCAACTCAAAGCCACTGCTTAACATCTGCCTGTGTTTTCAACCATCTGGATGGGCTGTGACCAGGTTTGTCAGGGGCCTCATGTAAAGTGTATTTTTTTAATTGTCAACCATGACCCTCTAGTACACACACTGGCTATTCTCTACAGGGGTTTCAAGGTAAACTCTGTATTGTAGTGAATCAACCATTTCAAGTTCTTGTTTGGATATCACCTACAAATTTAGTCCCTCTTGCTCACCGTCCTTCTAGTCAGCTAATGGTTACTGTCCAGGTTGGAAACAACAGGTATAGGAAAAGTGTGACTCAAATGGTATAGCCCTGAATGTACGGATTTTTAGCACTACAAGACTTGATTTAATGAAAGGATATTTAGGCTTGTTTTAATTGGTGTGCTTTCATGTGGCCATTGAAAATGTCTGAAATAAAATATGAGGTGCAATCAAGATTGTGTGCACTCTTAAAGCCGAGTTTGTTCCTCGTCATGGGTGTAAGTAAATTAAACCTGGAGCAAAGATTAATATTATATCAAGCTGCTGAGAGCCTCTCAGCCAATCAGATTCCTTATTTACAGAGCATTATGACAATGCCCTTTAAATATGGGAAAAACACAAAAAGGCCAATCCAATATGTCAATGATTTCAAAAGGGCACTTGGAATGAGCACATTTGTTAAAAAGGCACTCAGAGTATGCAAACGTGGCACTTTAAGTATGTAAATGAGTTTCTGAAAGAGGGAAATGGAAACTCAGTTGAGACAAAAAATGACATCAGCTTTGTGATTCCTAATGCTGTCAGAAACTGAATGCAAGTTGACCGAAAATACCTACCTTTTTTACATACATACATACATTACATACATAAACTACTTCTTTATACAGTCCTTCTCCCTGTCAACTTTGTAACATCTCTCTTGCATCTCCTTATACATAAACAGATGGATATAAAGGTACTGTGCATCATAAAGACCTCAAACTTTGCCTTCCATTTTTATCTACAGTGCCCATGCCATTATTCCCTAGCAAGTACCATAATCTCTACAACACCTCACGATATCACTATCTAATTACTGGTTGCAGTGTTTATCAACCTGCAAATCAGCTCTTCCAAATCCCGCAACAACCAGCTGATGGGATATCAACTGGGAACCATGTTATAAGGCTGTCTGTAATAACTGGGATCCCGGTTGATATGGATCAAACTAACTTTCTCTTCCATCTCCCATTTCTGTAGTGAAAGATCTCTTTAGACTGTGTAACAAAAAAAATGCCAGCGCTAAAGAAAAGATGTCTGTCAGAAAAACTGTCAGGGTGCACACAGTAAATGTACTGCACTTTGCCTGGGACCTACAGCTGCTCATGGTACACCAGCTTCTTCCGCTTCAGCAGGCATTCTTCAGTCCTCTCAGACATGTTAATTCTCAGTGTCAACTGACTCTGGAAATTATTTATCTCTTCCTTGAGTTGCTTATGGGAGAGATGCCAGGAATTCACCAAGTCAAATAGAAAGTACCACATCCATTCCACAACACCCTCCCAAATAACATACTATACCTACAGTACCTTCCTTTCTCCTATGCGAGACACGCATATGCAGAATAAGTGCACAGTACTCCAATGGGTTGGGTGTATTTTAAATGAAATGTTTAAACCTGCATTATACAAAAGAATGTTGGCCTCTGATTGATCTGTCTGGGGAAGAACCCGTGATGCTATCCCAGCATAAAATCAAGGATCTAGTCCCAGCACACACATGACTGAATGGCATGAAATAAAATCACTAAACATACACATGCCTGTCACCACCCCTATTCCTGTCACATCTGTCTTTTCCACCAAGGCACAGTGCACCTCCACACACGAACACACAAAATGTTTCTTTTCACACAGCAAAAGTTTTAACTTGTGGACAAAAAGCTGTAGCATCTCAAGTTCACAATTTTTTCCCCAGGAGCTGAGCAGTTTCAGTGAACTGCAGAAACTGAAACTGCTGATCATGTGACTGGAGATCGCAACTCCAGTTCACAACTGCCACTCTAGTTTAAAAGAACAGGGTGCTTCAGTATAAACATTTTTTTCCTTAAAACCTGGCTCCTACAGCACAAATTAAACATTTAATAAACCCCTTAATCTGATTACCTTCAGTATCCCCTTCCAGTCTCAGTGCACTCCTCCCTCACAAACACATATGAATGGCATGTGTAAAATCATGCTTCAATGTGTCTTACCTGGTCACCATTCCCGGTTACTGTTTACCTACTCCATTCAGTTCTCCTGGTACAATCTGTGCCAGAACAAGCCACAGAGCACCAATTGCAGTTGGTGGTCTCCAACTCCTGCCATTATGACAGCAACATCAATGACAGGGGGAGTGAGGACCTAGTCATATTACAAGTGGTGCCACCATAAAGACTAAGGGAGCAAGGGATGGGAAACAGAAAAAGCAAAAAAAAAAAAAAAAACAAATTAAAAGGTGAAAAAAAAACACACCAAAAGAATGCTCTTAACAGTACAGAAAAGGAATGACACAAAAAACAACAGACAGAAACACTAGTATGGAGACTGGGGACTGCAGAGCCACAGATACAAAAAAGCAGCTCCACCTACTGGCCAAAACAAGAAATAAGCACTATTTTGTTAAACAGTAAACCTACTCATTTAAAAAACAAACAGCAAAAAAACTACTTTTCTTCTTTTTGACTCATGAGCCATTTCTGTTTTTTGTGGACCTAACTAAAGCTTTCAATCTAGTAGACCACGATATGCTTCTTAACACACTATCTGACCTCCATTTCTCTTATAACATGGTTAAATGGGTTGGGAACTATCTCTCCCACATAACCCAGATTACCTCTATTGATGATCAGCACTCCTCTGAATACCCTATCAAATATGTGGTTCCCCAGGGCTCTACCCTGGGCCCCCTCCTCTTCACCCATTTCATCAATAAGTTCCCAGAAGTCTGTACCAACACCAACATGGTCCTCTATGCAGGTGATGCTGTACTATACTGCAGCAATAGTAAGCCAGACAAGATGCTTGCATGCCTACAATCTGATTTCCAGAACCTGCACTCTTGGTTCTCCAATAATGTTATTAATAAGGTTCACATGAGGCTGGGACTCCTTTACAGGCTACGTAAGTTTCTTATCCCTGAATCTAGCCTGCACCTAGCTAGTTCCATTCTCTTACCCCTGGACTATGGATCCATCATTTATGCCCCCTGCCACCTCTCAACTCTTCCTCAAACTTAGATCTAGCTACAACAATATCATTCGCTTTATCACTGTTCTTCCCTGGAGAATGCACCACTCCACCCTTTACAAAACTATTGATTGGCTTCCTCCTGAGGGTCATTTTGCCCTCAAAAATCTTTCTTTCCTTCATAATATTCATCTGAATAAGATACCATAGAGCGTGACATTGCTGTTCCCCAAAGCTGCTCCTGCCCACCAATCTAAAGGAGCCTCTAGAAATATTTTCAACATCCCATTCTTCCACACCACACTTGCACAAAATGTTATTGCATTTCAGGGCATGCAACAGTACAACATTCTCCCTTCAGACTACGATGCCTGCAGCATTATATACGCCTTTCAAAGGTCTCTTAAGAGTCACCTCCAAGTCAAACTCGCTTGTACTTGTTCCACCCCCACTGGCTTAACCCAACTCTGCTCTCCCCTTTTTCTATCAGTGCCCCTACTCCCCCCTACTGCCTCCCCGTCAACCCCCCTTTTCTTCTGCCTTTCACTTACCCCCCTTCCAGATACTCTCCAACTATACTCCCTTGGGTCATCCAGTGTTTGCAAGACTCTCAATTGTTCATGCAAATTAGGTTTTGTACTCAATTCTTGTTTTCTAGCACTTCTGTTCCCCTATGCCTGAAAATAAGTTACTGTGTATATGATGTTACCACAGCCTGTAAATAAGTTACTGTTTATATGTTATTACTACAGCCATTTTGTATGATGTACACCTTCATTCTCCCATGCCTGTAAATAAGCTATTGTTGGCTCAGCTTTTATGTACAATGTACACTGTAAACAGTTTCTCTCATATTTTTGTAATTTCTTTCTACAACTGGACATTTGAGTAAACGAGCAATTTTGCTCACATAGGGCCAGATATTCAAAGCATAGCGCAGTGCACAAACCAATAGTGCGGGAATAGTGGAGGAATAGTGTGGAGCAGCCATATTCAAAGGACCAGTTAGCGCACGCTAACAGCAGTAGTGCGGGGCAAACCAATAATGTATGCAAGGGGCAAATTGGGGGGGTGGCCAGCAGACACGCGCAAAGGGATATTCAAAGGCCCAGCATGCGCTAGAACAAATATTGTGACACCTAGTGCGGTGCTACTTACCACCTATAAAAGGCTGGTCTTAACCCAGGGCAAAACACCTAGGAGGAGGGACCACAACAGGAAGTGGGAATGTGTGCAGTGCCAGTAGTAGTGATGCTGCCATTGATGGCAACTGTAGTGGAGGAGGAGGAGGAGGAGAGGGAGCAGGCACAACATGGGCCACAGCACAGGCCAAGGAGATGGTATGCTGCAAACAGGTGGTACCGGCCCAGGGTCTCCTTCGAGACCCTGCCTGATGACCACATCACAGGCCAGTACAGGATGAACAGGGGAATGTTGAGGCAGCTCTGTGAACTCCTACATGAACAGCTGCACCCAAACACCAGATGCAGCCATGCCATGACAGTGGAGGAGAAGGTGACAGCAGCGATGTGCTTCCTTGCCACAGGGACGTTCCAACGACCAACAGGGGACACCATCGGGATAACGCAGTCTGCCACCTCCTGCCTCCTGACCCAGTTCCTAGAGGCTTTCCTGCCACATGCTGGGGAGTTCATAGTATTCCCCAGCATAGCAGCGGAGCACAGAGAAACAATGCAGCAGTTCCATCGAGTTGCGCACCTACCATCTGTACTGGGTGCCATTGACTGCACCCATGTCTCCATCCGTGCACCACCTGGTGATGGCAGTGACGTGTACATAAACAGGAAGAGGTACCACTCCATCAACTGCCAGGTGGTGTGTGATGTGACTGGGTGCATCAGCAATGTCTATGCACAGTACCCCGGCAATGCCCATGACACCTTCATCTGGCACCAGTCCCAGCTGTGCCAGGCATTTGAGGAGGGCAGGATACCCAGTGGGCTACTAGTTGGTGAGTAGCAGCATACAAGGCATACACACGACAGCATGGATGGTGGCAGGCAGTGGAGGCCAGGGAAGGGGTGTGGGAGGGCTACACAGAGGTGTAGGACAGCAATGGACAGACTGCAGTATGGCACTAACAGGTACACATCTCTTGACAGGGAACAGTGCCTATCCCCTGCGACCCTGGCTGCTGACACCGGTACTCTGACCGGCCACAGTGGCCAAGGAGATGTACAACGAGGCACATGCCAGCACAAGGAACATCATAGAGAAGGTGTTTGGCATCCTGAAGATGCGATTCAGATGCCTAGACACATCAGGCGGTGCCCTACAGTATACACCTCAGAAGGTATGCCGTATCTTTCTAGCCTGTTGTATGCTGCACAACATGGCAATGAACCATGGGATACAGGCACCTGAACCTGAGGGACAGTCCGATAGTGAGCCAGAGCCAGTGGTCAGGGGGATAGTGGAGCAACTCGAG
This sequence comes from Neoceratodus forsteri, assembly GCA_016271365.2. Classification (NCBI taxonomy): domain Eukaryota; kingdom Metazoa; phylum Chordata; order Ceratodontiformes; family Ceratodontidae; genus Neoceratodus; species Neoceratodus forsteri. The sequence continues at coordinate 106,918,141 of CM057457.1, forward strand.
AGGAGGGACCCTCGCATGGCATGCAGGGCCATACAGCACAAGGACAACATCATCAGAACACTGTCACAGACAAGAGGGTAAGCACAGACTGCACAACAACTTGAAACAGTACAATGATGAATCTATTTAATGTGCACAAAGAAACAGAACAGTGACAGCAACAATCACAACAGTAACACAACAGAGTGGAACAGACAACATGTGTGCTTGTGGTGTGATGTTGGGGGTATGCAGGACACACAGGGGGGCACACAGCCACGGTGTACTGTCACTGGAGAAGCATGATGTGTGCTGTGAGTGTAAGGAGGGCAGCTGTGGCAGTGGAAGTGTGAATGTGCATGTGATGGAGTGCGAGGCTGTTTGTTAGTGTGTGTGTGTGTGTGTGTGTGTGTTGGTGCATGTGTGCATGCGCATGTGGGTGTGCCAGTGTTGAAAAGGGGGGCGATGACTGCGCAGTGATGCAGTGTGACTGTGACCATCACCGCCGACTATCACCACGCACACGACGTGCTCCACTACTGTGGGTCACAGACCCTGGTGTGCTCTGGGCCGAGGACAAGGTGAGGCAGGCAGGGCTGCCCTCCTGTGCCCCCGTTGAATGGCGGAGCATGACAGGGCTGGTGGATGGCCACAGCGGCACTGTGTTCCTGATGTGGTGCATGACGCAGTGGAGCTGGACCCACAGCCAGCCCTGCGGCCACGGGTTGCCCACCTGTGTGCCCCTGTGCCTTCTGCACACAGACCAATCAGCTCATGTTGGCGACCCCCATGCACCCCACAAAGTACATTAGCGATGTTGACCATTGCAGCCATCAGACCAGCAAAGCCGTGGTCGATCACATCCACTATGCGGCCCAACCTGTCCTCCGCCCGCTGTTCTGCATGGGCAAAGCCCACTGAGATGGACTCCCTCATCAGTGCCAGCTCATGCCTCAGCTCCCTCCGTAGGCCATGCAGGTCCATACGAGCCTCCTGCTGGGAAGTGACAGCAGCCTGCAAGAGTGGGCGGGCACCATGGGCATCCTGCCCCAGGGGCACAGACCCCTCATTTGCAGCTGGCACCAGTGCCTGCTGCACAGGAGGAACAGGACACTGTTGCACATCTGGCATGGCCTGCTGCTGCTGCTGACCACTGGTGGTGGTCTGTTGCACTGGATGGCCCGGGACCACAATATGTGTGGGACACCGCATGTCCAGCGGTGCAGAAATGTTCCCCACACTGCCTACCACCGAATGCACAGGGACAGCCACACCAGCAATGCTGAACACACCACTGGCACCTGTTCCACGGCCTGCTACCAGCCCCACCCCTGCATCCCCCTCCACAGGCACGTCCAGGTGGTGGGGATCCTCTGACACATCAGTGTCATTGCCACTGATCACAGTCACTAGGAGTACCTTCCCTACACCCATATCCTCCATTTGTGCATCCTCCAGGTACTCAGTGGATCCCACCTCCCCTACTGAAGTGTGTCCCCCCTTCCCAGGCAGATGCAGCCCCTGTCTATTGGATTGCCACACATGCAGTGTCTCTGTGCGTCCATGACTGGCACACAGGCTGGATGTTGATGGCCGTTCACCATCATCCTCCACAACCTCTGGACTATGGTCATACATCCTGTGCTGCTCCTGTTGTTCTGCAGGCCTTGTAGACACCGCTGTGGAGAAAATAGGGACAGGGTCAGTCACCTGTACAGGGACACTGTGCCCTAACACCATCACCACCACCACCACCACACCATGCAGACCCCAGGACATGTACCTCCTTCACACCAGCCTGTGACCACATGCACCCACCCAACCCACAGTGCACATGCCGTTGCCATGCAGCTGTTCAGCAGCCAACAGTGCACCCTGTGCAGGACACCAACAGCACCAATGCCATCACAACATGCAGGGTATACACATGCGAATACAGACCTGTCCTGGGCAGTGCGAGAGGTGTCTCACATCCACCACCCAGCACACCTGCGACTGCCACTGTCCTCAGTGTTGACACCGCCACAGCCATGAGTGGCTCCTCCACCTGCTGCTGTTGGTCTTGTGGTCCTCCACCGGTCAGCATCCATTCCTGCAGTCGCTGTGCCTCCTCTTCCTTGGCACGGCGCAGCAGGTCATTCCAATGCTTTCACACCACCTCGGTCATCCTGCCATATCCGACAACATCATTGACTGCAGCTGTCACCTCCTCCCAGGCTTGGCGCACCAGCGCATCCATGGCCCTGTGCATGCGGAGCACATGCTCGCTCTCCTTCACAGCATGCACCAGTGTTGTCAGCTCATCCTGTGAGAACTTATGTGCACGTATGCGCTCTTTTCATGATGCACTACCTATGGGACAGTTGAAAGAGGACATGTGTCATCAGCCATGTCAGGACTGCATTGCATTATGCATAGACATCACCATGCCACCCCCTAGAATGACACAGGCCACATGGACATGTCACTGTGCATCAAGTACATGTACGGTGCACATGGCCACATAGTCACTGGCCACCCTGTGTCTGGGCAGCAAGCCCTGTACCCACATGTGTACTGCTGTCACCTGTGGCTGGCATGTGCACCCATGAATGGGGCCACCCCTATGCCCACCACCTGGCACTGTACTGTGCCCTGCGTGATCACTACACTGAGTGCGTGAACAAGTGCACTGGCACGTAGACAATGTCAGGACACCAGGCACAGGCCACATGGTGTATGGAACAGCATAGCACCGGGACCCTGTGTACTCCCTGCAGAGTGGCCACAGCCTACCATGCCCCACATGCAGGGAGTCATGTTAGTGATCCAGTGTTGCAGGACACACCTCGGTAGTGCACTAGGGCCCCTGCCTGGTGCCCACAGTGTACAGGCAGTGCCACACGGCACAGTGCACTGCAGAGGGACATGCACAGTGCACTGGACGGTATGCTGCCCAGGCGGACGTATATAGCTGTGCACCATCACGCAGCACAGTGCTTGCCTGTGGTCCAACATGTGTCTGACTGTTCACCAGCAGGTACATCTGTCTGCTGCAGTCCGTGCTGACCCTGTTCTGAGCTCTTGCCATTCCGAGAGTCCAACGGCAGTCGTACGTACCTGCATCTCGCTGCTCATCCCCCGTTGCATCTCTCCACCCGTCCCTTGTAGTTATGCAGTATCTGTAGTATGCTGCATTACCACAACACAACACTGGTGGTGCACCGCTTGCCCTTTTATAGCCCATCCAGGCAATCAAGCCTGTTATGCATGCAAATCAGCACATAATGATATGCTAATCACACAGTTTGCCCCATGCATACACAAGTACCCCCATTTGCATATTCCTGTTGAATATGTCCCTGAGTAGCACTGGGCTATTACCTTAGCACTGTGAAAATGTCAGGGCAGGGCTATTGAAGGGACAGTGCTGCACTATCCCATTAGCACAGCACTCTGTGTTATAGCACGACCAACACACATGCTTATGAGGCCCCATGTCTGCGCTATCATCCTGGCATAGAGCGTTGTAGCGCTGTGCTAGCCAACACAGTGCGGCGCTATGTGCATGCATGGTATACAACCTCAGGGTCATGCTGGGGGTCATGCATGCGCAGTGTGAACACTTCCAGGTAGCACTGCGCTACATCATGTGATAGCACGGTGCTACAGTGATTGTTGCAGTAGAGTCCTGTGTGTGCCAACCGCTTGCTATCTGAGAGGTGTTGAGGAATACGGGCTGTGTGGGCAATGCCAGGACATGCAAGACAGCATGCAGTGGTGCACAGGGACAGGTGCTGGGGGGAGGTTGAGACAGCAAACCTGGTGGAGCTGGTACAGAAGAGGCACTGGAGGCTCTTTGGGGAGGTCAGGAAGGGGGACCTCCCATGTATGCAGGTGTGGGACATGGTCGCACGCATGCTTACTGCCCACACTGGGATACCCCGTAATGCGGAGAAGTGCAGACACAGGTATACAGACCTGCAACAGAGGCAGTGTCAGCAGCTGGAGTGCTACAAGCGCATGGTGTGTGAGGGCACTGTGCCTGTGCCAGGTAAGTGGTGTTGCATGTTGATAGCACCATCGTGTCGGGCTGCGTGTGTGTGTGTGTGTGTGAGCATGTGTGTGCCACACTGCATGGTGCTGTGGCACATGTGGAACATGTGGGGTGGCACAGTTTGGCTCCCTAGGGGCATGGTACATGCTGTGCCCATTGGTGTGGGAGGTGGGTTGGGTCATGCTGTTTGGTGTGTCCTGGTGCATCACCAGCCTGCGGTAAGCAACCCTATGGTGCAGGAATCCCACTCCTGGGGGACTGTTGACATACACACACGGGTATGCGGATGTTCGCAGGAGAGCTGAAACAGGCACTATCGCAGTACTGCAGCACCGTTGATTACTGCCGTGTGTGCCTGACGAATGTGCCATGGGCCCTGCCACCCTCTGTGTGGGTGTCCTCCATGTTCACTCCCTGTGTGTGCATTGTTGTTAGGGTTCCATGTGCATCTTGCTGTGCTGCATGTGGTGTATGCTGTGTCATGCTCTAACACCACTTTCTGACCTGTCCACTGTAGATTGGATGGAGCAGCCCATGGCTGGAGGAGGCAGACAGGGCAGGACCCAGGAGCAGAGGAGAGGCAGCCCAAGGGTGCCATCCATGCCACAGCAGGAGCAGGAGATCAGCCCTGAGAGTGGTGGCATGTTGCGTGAGTACCTATTTCATTGCTCTGTGATCTGTACCCTTTCACTAGGCTGTGTGTCACATCTGGGTGTCCTGCCACTGACTGGTCTGGTGGCACGTCTGCAACAGGCAGTGGGCTAGTGGCAGTGTGGCACTGTGCTGTGCAACACACCTGTGTTGCACACCACAGTTGGGTGCTGTCAGTCTGGTCCGGGGGGGAAGTGGGGTACTGTCAGCTTGCATTGCTGTGCAGGTGACTGATGGTGGTGGTTGCTCTGGTGGCGAGTGTTCTGTGGGGACCACATGCTGTCGGCTGCCATGCCCACATCTGGGGTCCATCCATACCCCCCCCACAGGGTGTCCACATTTGCACTGGTGGAGGTGCCTTGCTGTGCATGCGAAACAACATGCACCATGCCTTACGGGCATACCTCTCATCCTTCTGTCCACCAGCTGTGGAACATTGCCTGTCAAACTGTGCTACATCCTGGCACTGTATCATACGCACTGTGGAGTCCTTACCTGGGAATCTCATGGCGATGTTACTGTGTTGCAGTTTAGTTACAGGGTACTGTTATCACTGTGCTATTACATTATGTGCATCGTTGCCTGAAAATGTTGACCTTGGCTGTGGAACTTGTCCTCACAGGCTGGGACAGGGGGCTCCTGACACGTGGGTTGGGGACCCTTCCTTGTACCATGTCACAGTTGAGTGGTATGCATTCAGTGGCATTGCCTGGTGGCATGTGTCGGCCCTTCACTGACAGCATCTGTGCCCTGGCTAACTGTTATCCCCTGGCCTCGGTCAGTCATTGGCAGGCCACTGTCATGGTTCATTGATGCTCCTGCATGCCTGTCGTTGTTGTTGGTGCTGTGCTCTGCATTACGGTACATTTCCATCTTTTGGTGGGCAGCATGTCCCAACGTGTGGATGCCCTTGTGCATGTTGTGGTGTGGCCCTTGTACTCAACTCTCCGGGGATCTGGCTGTGTGTCTGCCGTGTCTTGCTGTGTGCTGTATCAGGGTGGGTGGTGTTACATGTACCCTGGTGCTGTCGGGATCATTGTCATCATGTGTGTTGGGTTTTGTGTTGGCACCTGTGTCGCCCTGTGCTGCTTTGTGGGTACCTTCCATGTTGGCCTACCAGTGCGGCACTCACCTCCACCCGGGATTGCCCATTGGGACATGCTGTCCATCCCTGTATAGCCACCTTTGGCTGCTGTCTGCCTCCTGTCTGGTGTACCATCCTCATGATCTCACCCTTCTTCTTGTAGGTCCACCCCGGGCATCGCTGTGGGTGACCAGGCCAGAGGAGTCAGAGGAGACTGAGGACCTACTGCGTTGCATCATCAGACAGCAAAAGACTCTGATTGAGCAGCAGGCCATACTCATAACAGAGACAAGGAAAGTGGCAAATGTGTTAGAGGCTCGGCTCCCAGATCCAGGGGGCAGCTAGATATGCCCTACTTCCCATGCTGTGTTTCCTTCCCACACCCCCTCACTGGACTTGTTTCCTCTGTCCTTATGTGCATCCACCTCCCCTTTGCACCCTTGCCCTGTGCCTTTCAGTCCATCCAGTTATTATCTTCACATATGTTTTTCTTGTGAATCCTTGTTTTGCCTATAGTGCATTCCTTTTGTTGTTCTCGTAGTGGGCTTTTTCTTGCATGGGTTGTGTGTTGGGGGAGGGTCTTGGTATGTTGCTTGGTGGAAATGGTCTTGTTATGTTTCTTTGTTGTGGGGAGGGTCGTCCAGTGGTAGGTGGGGCATTTTTGATTCTGTTTGTTTTGTTCTTTGGTTTTGTATGGGTTTGCATCACTGTAATGTTTCCGTTGCCTTTCCTTTTGCATATTTGTCATTACAGTGCATTTACTACATTTTACTGTGTCCTGTGTCATTCTTGGGTGCTGGGGTTATGCATGCTTTGTACTGTTACTTGTGTTCTCCACATGGGTTTGGATTATTGCTAGACATCCCCGTGCATGTGTAGCATCCTCCGGGATGTGCATTGTGGTGTGCTCCTGATATCTCATTCCAGCATGTTTCCTTGCATGTGTCCCAGGGTCAGGCTGTCTCACCTCTCCACTGTGTTCCATTGTGTGTTTGCACTGCCTGCCTGGGGCTATATTCAATGCTGTCTTGTGTGCTATATTCAGTGCTGTCTTATTCCCGGGCTGTTTTTGCCCTGCACTCCTGTCCCTGTTTGCCTGGCTTCCTTTGCTTGCTATATTCACCTGGTTTTGCACTGCGCTTTTACTTTTGAATATTGCTAGCATTTTGCTCCGGGCTATGTTTGCACGCTGGGCAGTGCTACCTTGGCCATGGGGCAATTTTCTGAATATCTGGCCCATACTCTCCAGCATAAAAATAAATTGATTAATTGGTTTGATTGATTGATTGGTATAACAGAAATAATGCACTCCAGGGTTTGTGTGGTGCTGGGATAACATCAGTTCTTGAGTGTTGGATGCACTTGGCCTGTGGCCTCGTGCCCAACCATCTGAAGCATGATGTTATCTCAGCATGAGACACACCTTGTTGTGCATTATTTCTTTATTTAATCCAACCAACATTAGCTGGAACATGCTGAGCTGAAGCCTCAGACAGTTCCACAGGCAAGTGATCTTGTAAAACACATCTAACCCCTCTCTTCGCAGCTGCTCAAAGACAGGATGGCACAAATTAGGAATTTTCATTTCCTCTCCGAAGTAACTTATTATGTGGGTGACAATTTATATATCTTACCATGTGGGCTAATGAAGAAAAGAAAACTCTGTTCACTCTTATATTGAGACCGGGGTCTGTATTTTGTTGTCAAATGAAGAAAACCAGATTAAGATTGTGTGTGCGTGCATGTGTGTGTGCACGTGTGCATGAGTGCATGTATGTGCAGGGCTGAGTTTATTCCTCATTGTGGGTGTAAGTAAATGAAACCTGGGAGCAAAGATTAATATTATATCAAGGTGCTGAGACCATCTCAGCGAATCAGAGTCTGTATTTACAGGGCATTAGGACAATGTCCTGTAAATACGTGAACAACACAAAAGGGCAGATCTAATATGTCAACGATTGCAAAAGGAGTGTGCACATCTGTAAAAAAGGCACTCAGAATTTGCAAAAGTGGTGCTTCAAGTATGTAAATGAATTTCTGAAAGAATGAATCAGAAACTCAGCTGAGACAAAAATGACATCAGCTTTGTGGTTCCTAGTGCTGTCAGAAACTGAATGCAAGTTAACCAAAAATACCTATCTTATATATATACATACATAAACATAGAAACATAGTAACATAGAATTTGACGGCAGATAAGGACCGCTTGGCCCACCCAGTCTGCCCATTTCCCTACCTACTGGATAAGCTGCAGATCCTACTTAACCAGCAGCCTACTTCTTCCTACCCCCACCCCCCAGAATTGCCTTATGACTATCCCATGCATGCTTGAATTCCACCACTGATTTTGACTCCACAACCTCCTCCCGAAGGCCGCTCCATGCATCCACAACCCTCTCTGTGAAAAAATACTTCCTTAAATTATCTCTGAGCTGCCCCTCGATCTTCAAATTGTGCCCTCTTGTTCTTGCACACCTTTTTTGAAAGATGTTACCTCTTGGACTTTGTTGATTCCCCTGAGGTACTTGAAAGTTTCTATCATGTCCCCCCTCTCCCTCATTTCCTCGAGGCTATTCATATTAAGCTCCTTAAGTCTCTCTTCATATGTCTTCCGGTGCAGACTCTGCACCATTTTAGTTGCCCTCCTCTGGACAGCTTCCATCCTGTCTATGTCTTTGTGGAGATTGGGTCTCCAGAACTGCACACAGTACTCCAGATGGGGTCTCACCAGCTGTCTGTACAGAGGGATAATAACTCCCTGTTTTCTACTGGTGATGCCTCTCCCTATGCATCCCAGTATCCCCCAAGCCCTCCTTGCTGCCCTCTCACATTGCTTGCCCACCTTTAGGTCATCTGATATGACTACCCCCAGGTCCCTTTCCATTTTTGTTGTTCTTAGTATCTCACCCCCCATTGTGTACTCTTCCCTTGGGTTTTTGTTTCCCAGGTGCATTACCTTGCACTTCTTTGCATTGAATCTAAGCTGCCATACATTTGACCATTCCTCTAACCTTGCCAAGTCCCTTCTCATCCTTTCCATCCCACCCTGTGCATCAACTCTGTTGCAGATCTTAGTGTCATCTGCAAAGAGACATACTTTTCCTTCCAGTCCTTCTGCAATGTAGTTTATAAAGACATTGAAGAGGACCGGTCCTAATACTGAATCCTGCAGTACCCAACTAGTAAGCCTCCTTTCTTCTGAGTGGACTCCATTTACTATTACTTTCTGTGTCCTATTCTCCAGCCATCTTTACCCAGGCTGTCATCTTGGGACCCACTCCCAGGCTGGCTAACTTGTATATTAACTTTTGTGGGACTGTGTCAAATGCCTTGCTAAAGTCTAGGTAGGCCATGTCCACAGCCCCTCCCTGATCTACTACTTTGTTACCCAGTCAAAGAAATCATCAGATTCATCTGGCATGACCTTTCCGCTGTGAATCCATGCTGCCTAGGGTCCTGTGCCCCCGGCCTCTAGATACCGACAATTCTTTTCTTCAGAAGTGATTCCATCATTTTCCCTATCACTGAGGTTAAACTAACAGGTCTGTAGTTTCCTGCTTCTGCCTTGCTCCCACTTTTGTGAAGGGGAATCACATCTGCCCTCCTCCAGTCCTCAGGTACCACCCCATCCTCCCATGATTTGTTAAAAAGGGAAGTCAGTGGTGTCACTAGTTCTACGCTTAGCTCTTTTAGAATTCTGGGATGAATCCCATCAGGCCCCATTGCTTTGTCCACCTTCAGTTTTAAGAGTTCTTTCAGAACCCTTTCTTCTGTAAATGGTTTGGTTATCAACTTCTGTATCCAGAGTGTTACTACTGTTTGTTTTATGTACCTCCCCTTCTTCATTTGTAAATACTGAGCAAAAATATTTGTTTAGTATCTCTGCCTTTTCACAGTCTCTCTCTGCCCACCCTCCCTCCCCTTTATTAAGCCTCACTATCCCTCCCTTGGTCTTCCTTTGCTCCCTGATGTACCTATAAAGGTTTTATCCCCCTTCTTAACTGAGTTGGCTAAACTGCTTCTTTATATAGTCCTGCTTCCTGTCAACTTTGTAAAACCTCTATCATATCTCCTTATACACAAACAGAAGGGAATAATGGTACTGTGCACCATAAAGACCTTGGCCTTCACTTTCCATTTTTACGTTTGCTGTGCTTGTGCAACAAACATCTTGGGACAAGTACCATGGGACTTGAGAGGTGCGTTGCTGCTGAGCCCATTACCATTACAAGTGCAAGGGGCTTGACAGTCTGCACCAGTAGTCACACACTGTGGTCCTAACATCACTCGGGCTGCAACTTCTTGTACTTCAAAGGACCAAAGTCACTCCAATCAGAGAGGGTTTTGGTCTTTCATGTGCAAGAAGCCGCATCAGCAAACAGCTGATCAGCATTTACCTAGAGAAGCTGAGATCTCTCTCAACCCCTGCCCCCGTAAATTGTTTCAACTAAAGCATGAAGCCACAACAGCAAACAGCTGATCGTCTTTCAAAACAGTTGCAGCTGCACACCAGAAGTTTGCTAAGGACCTGACAGGTGTACCTCTGCTATTTCAAGCCCTGCAACAACATCTGTTGCTGGCAGCTCTGTAACTCTATCCCCACCTGACCCTCCTTCTTAGCACCCACCTCCACAAGCATAGCTCTGACACTGGAGGTGACCAATCCCCCAGTGTCCACTGCTGGCACCCCTGTAACTGTCACCTACATCTGACCCTTCAACTCATCATCCATCACCCCATACCCTCCGCAAACATAACACTGACACATGGGGGGTACTCATTCCCCCAGTGTGGAAACCTAAAATAAAGCAAACCTTCCCTCTGTGTTTTTTTTAATACCCTTTAAAAAAAGAAAATGGTCCATTGATGTCTGTTCCAGCTGTAACTGCACCCCCCCACCATTTAATATCATTGACACTGGGGGTTCCCAATCCCCCAGTGTCCACTGCTGGCACCCCTATAACTGTTACCCCACCCAAACATAACACTGACACTCAGGGTGCCCAGTCACCCAGTATCCAAACCTGAAAAAAAGAAAACCTTCTCTCAGTGTTTTTTTTCTGACACCCCTGTAACTGTCATCCCCACCTGACCCTCCCACTCAGCACCCCACAAAACATAACACTGACACCCCAGTGTCAAAATCTAAAATAAAGAAAACCTTCCCTCTGTGCTTTTTTTTTTTAATACCCTTTGAAAATGTAAATAGTCCATCAATGTCTGTTGTGGCTGCCACCATGACTGCAACTTCCCCACCTCCTATTTTATGTAAAATACTCTGTAAAAAAGAAAATGCTAAAACAATGTCTGTTGCAGCCATAACTGCACCTGCACCCCCTCCACCATTTAATAACACTGACACTGGGGTGTCCAATTCCCCAGTGTCCACTGCTGGTGCCCCTATAACTGTTACCCCCAATCAAACTTCCTACTCAGCACCCACCACCCCACACCCCCTCAAACATAACACTAACATGGGGGGTGCCCAATCACTTAGTGTCCAAACCTGAAATAGAGAAAACCTTCCCTCTGCATTTTTTTTATTTATTTTTTATACCCTGTAAAAAAGAAAATGGTCCTTTGATGTCTGTTACGTAATTAGCTCCCAGTCACGACCCAACCCTCCCACTGAGCACCCACCACTCCACCTCACCCTCAAGCCTTTGCTTATCCACCAGTTGTCCAACTCAGTAATCTTCTCTGGATCACAGACATGTCTTCACTCTTCAATGCCAGACTGTGAACTGAGAAAATGAGGTATACAGTTCAATGTATTTCAATGAGTGTTTGAACTTAGTGGCTTAACTTGGCCATTTTTCAACATACCCTTTCTGGGACACCACCTCATGAATAATGCAAGTAATGTTAGATAAATCTGTCCCAAAAGATGATTTTTGCAGCTGCTGTGCAAGATCACCTTTCAGGCAAGAGTTGAAAATGTTCTCTGTCCTTGTTCATGACGTGGGGTCATAAGAAGGCTATGTTGAAAATTTGGTGTAAATATATATAAAAAAAAAAAAGTTACGAGCCTACGTAGAAATTTGCATATGTGGGCTGGTAACTTTGGTAATTTTCAATATGTTTACCCCAACTTTTCAACATAGAGATTTCTTTATAGCACCTTATGAATGTCACAACTACCATTTTTCAAATCCTGGCCAAAATGTTTTCACATCCTAAAAGGAGATTTCACAGCTACTGCACAAAATCACCTTTCAGGCAGGACTTGAATATTTTCTCTGCACTTGTTCATGAGGTAGGAACATAAGATGGCTATATTGAAAATTTGTGGCAAAAATATTAAAAAGTAACAAAGTTATGAATGATCCTACTAATTTTCAATATTTTGACCCCAAATTTTAAATATAGCCATTTCTTCACAGCACCTCATGAATGTGGCAACTGTCATTTTTCATATCCTGGCTGAAAAGTGTTTTCTGTCGGCATGGAATGCCATTCTGGTGGTGTGGAATGATGTTTTGGTGAGGATTTGAACATCTTCGCCTGTCGGGGTCCATTAGGTGAGGTAATAAGAAGGCTATGCTGAAAATTTGGTGTACAAATACAGTAAAATGCCCAGGTTATGACTGAACTTTGCACTATTTCAGCATTAACTCATAGCTAATTTTGAAAGTTTTGACTCCAAACTTTCAACATAGCCATTTTTCCACAAAACCTCATAAATGTATCATGTGTCATTTTTGGATTTGCTGCACTTGCATGAAAACATTTTGGGACGAGTACATTGGGATTTGGGAGGTGTGTCACTGCCGAATCAATTGCAGTTGTAACTGCAAGGGGCTTGTCAGTCTAGACCAATGACCATGCATTGTGGTTATGATGCAACTCTCAGTTCGGTGGGTGGAAACTTCATGTGCGTTAAAGGACTGAAGCTGCTCCAGTCAGAGTGGGTTTCATTTCTGTGACATGCATGAAGCTGCATCGGCAAACAACTGATCAACTTTCAAAACAGTTGCAGCTGCACACCGGAAGTTTGCTATGGACCTTACCAGTGTGCAGCTGCTACTTCAAGCCCTGTAACAAAAAAAAAACATCCATCAATGTCTGTTGCTGGCACCCCTGTAACTCATTCCCCACCAGACCCTCCCTCTCAACACCCACCATGTCACACTTCCTCCCCCAAACATAAACGCTGATGCTGAGGATGCCCAATCCCCCAGTGTCTGCCTCGTAGTTTTAGTTTTTTTAAGGCTAAGCCAGCAACTAAGAAAACCATCCATCGATGTCTATTGCTCCACTGTAACTGCACCCCTCTACTGTTTATAACACTAACATTGGGGGTGCCTAATCCCCCAGTATCCACTGCTGGAATCATTGTAACTGTCACTCCCTCCTGACCTCACCACTCAGCACCCACCACCCCACCCGCCACCCCAAACATAACACTGACACGAGGGGTGTCCAATCCCCCAGTGTCAAAACTTAAAATAAAGGAAACCTTCCCTCAGAGTTTGTTTGTTTTTAAACCTATAACTAGGAAAACCATCCATTGATGCACTGTATATTGCACCACCGTAACTGCACCCCTCTCCACTGTTTATAGCACTGACAATGGGGGTGGTCAATCACCCAGTGTCCACTGCTGATGCCCCTGTAACTGTTACCACCACCCAACACTCCCACTCAGCACCCACCACCCCACACGCACCACAAACATAATGCTGACACTGCGGAACTCAAACCCCCAGTGTTGAAACCTGAAACAAAGAAAACCTTCCCTCTGCAATTTTATTTATACCCAGTAAAAAAGAAAATGGTCCATTGATGTCTGTTGCAGCTGCCGCTGTAACTGCAACCCCTTCGGCCTCCTATTTTTATTTTTTTTAACTACCCTGTAAGAAAGAAAATGGTTCATCAATGTCTATTGCAGTCCATTGTAACTGCACACATGCCCCACCCTGCCATTTATAACACTGACAATGGGGGTGCCCAATCCCCCAGTGTCCACTGCTGGCACCCTATAACTGTCACCCCCATCAAACCCACCCACTCAGCACCCACCATCTTACACCCCTCCCAAACATAACACTGAAACTGGGGGTGCCCAATCCCCCAGTATCAAAACCTGAAATAAAGAAAACCTTCTGTCAATTTCTTTTTTAAATATTCTGTAAAAAAGAAAACAGTCCATAGATATCTGTTACAGCCACTACTGTCACTGCAACCACTGGCCCCCTACTTTATTTTTTTTAATACCCTGTAAAAAAGGAAATGGTGCATTGGTGTTTATTGCAGCCCATAGTATCTGCACCCCCTTGCCATTCATAACACTCAAGCTGGGGGTGTCTAATTCCCCAATGTCCTTTTCTGGTGCCCCAGTAACTTTCACCCCAACCGGACCCTCCCACTCAGCACTCACCACCCCACCCCACCCCCTTCCAAACATAACAGTGACACTGGGAGGGCCCAAACCTCTAATTTCTCAAACATGAAATGAAGAAAACTTTCTCTGCATTTTTTAAAGTTTGTAAAAAGAAAACCATCCATTGATGCCTGTTGAGCCACTACTTCCTCCCCACCCACCCCAGCCATTCAGCACCCACCACCCCACACCCACCCAAGCCCTTACTTACCCAGTGGGGGTCTGACACCATAATCTTCTCTGGACCACAGATATGTCTTCACTATTCAAAGCTGGACTGCGAACTGAGGGAATCATGTATACGATTCAGTGTATTTCAATGGGGGTTTGAACTTAGTGGCATAACTTGGGCATTTTTCAATATTTTTGCCCCACATTTTCAATATACCTTTTCTGGGACACAACCTCATGAAAAATGCAAGTGACATTAGATAAATTTGACCTGAAAGGTGATTTTGCAGTCACTGCATGAAATCACTTTTTGGGCAGGAATTGAAAATTTTCTGTGCCATAGTTCATGAGATGGGATCAAAAGAAAGCTATGTTTACGAGCTGGTGTAAACATATTTAAAAAAAACACACAATTATGAGCCTACATTGAAATGTGTCAATGTAGGCTCATAACTGTGGTAATATTCCATATTTTTACTCCAACTTTTCAACATAGCCATTTCTTTACAGCACCTCATGAATGTGACAGCTGTCATTTTTGCAAATCCTCCCTAAAATGTGTTTTTGTGCCCAGAAAGGTGATTTCACAGTTGTTGTGTGAAATCACCTTTCGGGCAGGAGTTGACTATTTTCTCTTCACTTGTTCATGAGGTGGGATCATAAGAAGGCTATGTTGAAAATTTGGGACAAAATATTAAAAAACAACAAAGTTATGAACATACAGGGAAACTTCAGTAATTTTCAAAATGTTGACTCCAGGTAGATATTTCTTCATAGCTCCTCGTGAATGTGGCTGCTGTCATTTTTTTAAAATCCTGGCCAAAATGTGTTTTTGTACCTGTGGCATGGAATGACATTTTGCTAGAGCAGAATGATGTTTTATCGAAGATTTGAAAATCTTTACCAGCTGGGTCCATTAGGTGGGGTAATAAGAAGGCTATGCCGAAAATTTGATGTATAAATACAGTAAAATGCTTAGATTATGGCTGAACATTACACTATTTCAGCATTCACTCATAGCTTCGCTAATTTTCAATGTTTTAGAAACATGGAAACATAGAAATTGATGGCAGATAAGGACTGCTAGGCCCATCCAGTCTACCCATTTTCCCTGCCTACTGTAAAAGTCGCAGACCCAACTTGATCTCCAGCTTTATCTCCTCATTCTCATTGCTAGGGTTCCCTTATGCCTGTCCCATGCATGCTTGAATTCCCCCACTGTGTTTGCCCTCATGCCTCTGCTGGGAGTCTATTTCATGCATCTACCATCCTTTTAATGAAGAAATACTTCCTCACACTACCCTTTGGTCTAGCTACTTCCAACCTCTTGTCATGTCCCCCTCATACCTGGACATATTTTCTGAATGATGCTACCCTCCAGTACCTTATTTGTGCCTTTTAGATATTTGTAGATTTCTATCATATCCCCCCTGTCTCTCCTCTCTTCTAGTTTTGACTCCAAACTTTCAACATAGCCATTTCTCCACAAAACCTCATAAATGTGATGTGTCATTTTTTAAATCCTGGAAGAGATGTGTTTTCACACCTCTGGTGCAAAATGGCATTTTGGCCAATATACCATAAATGGTACATGTCATGTTTATAAGAGGAATTATAAAACAAGTATCTTCAAAAGTTGAGGTCAAAATTTGAAGAACAAAAATAGATGCATACCACTAGCAAATGTTCAGCATTGACAAATGCTTGTAATGGCTTGAAAGTGGCTGAAATGGATACATTTGATAGGCTTTTCCCACACTGCTACTAATACCAAACTGCCACAAGTGTGGCACATGATGTAAAATGTGTCAGTGTTGGTTTACTATATTAGTGTTTCACAGTATGTTTTAGCATAGCGGGTCTCAAGCTCCAAATTCTGGTGGCCTGAAAAGGCCATAAAATGCAGTCACCAGAACCTTCTGGGCCTCATTCCTTATTTTGTACCCCAGATCCCTTGATACACACCAAAGTTCCTATATCACATTTCTTTTCACAGAGCATACATGAAATCAAGTCCCTGGTGTATTTTTACTTGGAGTGAATCTCCTAAGTTTACATAAAGATAATCTTTGTGACCGGGGCTCCCAAGAGCTCTGTGGCAGTACAGTATTGTATTAGTGGCTGCATGCAGCCATGGTGGCATCATTTGAGAAATATTGGGCCTGATTTTTAAAATGTCGGGACTGGCACATGAGGTTTGCAGCATGGAGAGATGCCACAAAGGGCTCCTTCCTCCAATGTAAATTATGTAAGGAAATGTGTGCCACTGGAGGGACTGCCTGCATCAACCTGGCTTGCATCTTCTTTGAGACATCTGCACTGGTGTGCCATGGCAGAAGAGGAATTTTCAGGGGCAGGGATACAATATCCCTTATATTGGAATTTTGCAAGCCCCTCCAAGGGGCAGACAGACCCTGCAGTTAGACCAGCTTGGAACTGGTCTAAGCAGCCATGGATCACTGCTGCAATTCTCAATGGTAGGGGGTGACCCTGTGCCCCGGGGGCAAGGCACCCAGACAGCTCTTGCCACCTGCCTGATCACCACTGGAGTGGCTGGTAATCCATGGCAGATGACAGGCTACAAGCCCTCCCACCCTGTGGTGATGCTAATGCATCCATCCTCCATAGACCTGCACTGTCCATGCTGTCCCCCAGCTAGACCTCTCCCACCCCACAATGAGCCAGGACATCCTCCACATGACCACTGGTGGGTTGCCATCACTGGCCACCGATGCTGCAAGCCTGTACCACAGCCTATAGCACTCCCATTCTGTGCAATGTTTGGTCACTGCACAGGTGGGCTTACTGCCTATTTGGGACCTTGGTGCTGGCACCCTGTTCTTGTAAAATCTGGTGCAGGGACCACGGGGCAACCGAGTTTGCGCAGACAATGGTTTTCTGCACAATGTATTGATCTAAACTGGCTTTTAAAATCAAGCCTACTGTTCTAGAGTCAGGCCTCTGAAAACATGTTGTAGTTCTAAATATCAGCTTGAGTGGCAGTGCTGAGAATTAAACCTATAGCTACATATGACAGTCTCAAAAGCATTAGAGCTTGGTACATTAAGTACTTACTGTGACAACAATTAATATACTCAGTCCAATTTTTAAATGCCAAAATTATACACAAGGGGTGGGATATTCAGAGCAGTTGCACCACGCGCAATAGGACTGCACCCACGCAAGAGCGGATATGCACCAAAGTGCGATATTCAGTGGGAGCGGATGCACAGTACAAAACCCAGTGCACCACAGCACAACAGAAATGAATGCATGCACAAGTCCAGGGCGTAACCAGGAATAATGTGTGCAATGCGATATTCAACAGTAGGCAACGTGCAGAACAAGCGGATGTTGCACGAAAGCGAAAATGAGCGAATATAAAAGAGAGCAAGTAAGAGGAGGATGATTGCGCTACAGAGGAGCCATAGCAGGGGAGCATGGAGACAGAGTGACAGGGAGGCAAGCCAAGAAGCAGGGGGCAGTTGTGGTCAGAAGGTGGACAGGGGGGCCACTGTAGGTGTGTGTGAGTGAGTGACAGTGTGTGTGTGTGTGTGTGTGTGTGTGTGAGAGGCTTGAGCATGCCACAGAGGAAGGAGGGCAGTGGGTCGGGGGCAGGTCACACAGTGGTGAAGAGCAAGGGGTGTACCCAGTGCAAGGGCAGCACCAGCAGCACACAGCCGGGGGGGGACCAAGTAGACAGCCACCCGGGGGGGGACACCAACCAGGGATATGGCCAATGCCACCTTCCAGATGGAGACTGTAATGAGGGGTGTGAGAAGGCAGGCAGCAGGGAGGCGTGGCCGCGGAAGGGCCTGGCGGTGGTATGCCCAGAACAGTCTGTACCATGCCCATGTTAGCTTCGAGCTGTACAGTAACATCGAGATTGTGGGCCGGTACCACCAGAACTGGGCTATTCTGAGGTGGCTCTGTGAGCTGTGCAGTGAGGAGATGCAGGCACCCACATGACGGAGCCATGCACTATCCATGGAGACTAAGATCACAGCTGTCATGTGCCTGCTCAGCACGAGCACCTTCCAGAGACCAACAGGGGACACAAAAGGCATAACCCAGTTGGCTGCATCATGCCTACTCACACAATTCCTCAGCGCACTGCTGCCACATGCTGTGGAGTGCATCCATTTCCCCAGCACACAGGAGGAGCTCACAGCAAATGTGCAGGAGTTCCATAAGGTAGCACGGTTGCCTGGCATGCTCGGGGCCATAGAGTGCACCCATGTTGGCATACGCATGCCACCTGGCCTGGAGGGGGTGGCATACATCAACCATAAGGGTTACCCGAGTGTCATCTGCCAGGCAGCGTGCGATGCCAGGGGGATCATAATCAATGTCTGTGCCAAGCACCCTGGGGGAGCACACAATTCCTTCATCTGGCACCAGTCTGCACTGTGCCATAGGTTCGAGAGTGGGGACATCCCCACTAGCCATCTGGTAGGTGAGTATGCATTGAATGCCGGATGATGGGTGCAGATGGGTGTGTGTGTGGGATATGGGCAGGGGTGCCATGGGGAATGGCCAAGAAGGCCAGTGGCACAGTGTCGCAGACCACCATGCTAACGATACCTCTCTACACACAGGTGACAGTGGGTACCAGCTACAGCCCTGGCTGTTCACACCATACCAGCGCCCTTTGACCCCAGCGCAGCAACAGTACAATGAGGCACACGCCACAACATGGAATGTTATCGAGCTGGTGTTCGGGCTGCTGAATGCACAGTTCTGTTGCCTGCACATGTCAGGCAGTGCCCTACAGTACAGCCCCTCAAAGGTCTGTGGGCTATTCTTGACCTGCTGTATCCTTCACAACATGGCCACCAACTGTGGGATAGCTGTTGAGGTCAAGGAGGGGGACAGCGGTGGGGACGATGAGGACGCTGGTCCAGCTGGTGTTGGGCAGCCACCCCCTGTGCGAAGGGATCCCCGGCTGGCCCGGATGTCCCAGCAGGACCAGGACAACATTGCAGAGGAGCTCTTTAGACCACACAGGTAGGTCAACAGGGCCACATGCAAGCACCAGGGGCAAGGGCACAGCCCACAGACTGGCAGGGGTGGACACCATGGAAGGTCAGCAGCAGGGGCATAGGAATGGGCGGGGGACTGCACACAAAAGCAGGGTACAGCAGGGCTGCATGTGGCACACACACACACACACTCAGGCACTCACCCCCCCTACCCATGCCCACAGGGCCACATGCACACCCACCCTACAGGCCCCGTCACAGCCACACAGGACCCAACACAACCACACCCAGTGGCTGGCACTGTGCGTGCCTCAGACGCTGAGCACCATTGCACAGTGGTGTACAGTGCTACTCTGGCATCATTATGCACATGCCACAGTGGCCAGCAGCCGGGAGGGTGTGCACAAGGACCGTGTGAGTGCAGGACAGGGCACTACACCCATGCGATGCACACAGAACACCACAGAGCACACTGGGCAGTGGCAGACAGTGGTTGTGGAGGGGAAGGGGTCAGTCATGCAGCACAGTAGCACGGCCACCACGGATGCATGTGTGGCCCCGCAGAGACCTGTCAGCCATACCAGGCTGACCAGTGGCCTCATGGGGTGGCACCGAAGGGCCCTCCATGGGTGACGCTGTGTGGACGTGACTGTGTCTGCGCAGGAGTCTGCAGGCCACCGAACATGCCCATACCAGACATGCTTGGTATGCCCACAGCCGAACCCGGCGTTGGCATGGCAGGGGTCACCTGATGCCGAGAATGGGGGGTGGACAATGCACTCTGCGGGGTGTGTGGCAGCTGGGCACACAGCCAGTCGGCCAGTGCAGCCACAACAGTCACCATCACAGTGGTGTGACTGTCAATGGCTGTGGTCACATCCTCCCGCTGTTGAGCCAACTCTGCAGGAGCAGGGCATGGTCCCTGCTTCGCCACTCCTCTGCCTGGCACAGCTCCACACAGAGTGCATCCACCGCCACCATGAGCTGCACCTGCTGATCCACAGAGGCCTGGAGAAGATGGCTGTGGTTGTCCAATGGGTCATCTGCAAGGCCAGCATGCTGGCCCCCACGATGTTCCTGGCCCTGCTGCACAGCGCCCCTTGATGGTGGGCACTGCACAGTGGTGCCTTCCTGGGCTACGCCCTCATGTGGTGCACTGCTGCTGCCCCCCGCCCCCATCCCCATGTCAACACTGTCCAGCTGCTGCTGCTGCTGCCCCTCTGGCTACCAATCCCAGACTCTGCCAGCGTGGCCGCAGCGGTGACAACAGCCCCACTACCATGGCCACACACCAGTGCTGCTCCACTGGATCACACAGCCGCAGTCTGGACAAGGGCTGTTGGGCAGGCAACCATGCCAGCACCACCCTCAATGCCCCCTAGGTGGATGCCATCCATGGGAGCCCCCTGTGTCCCACCAACATCACTGTCCAGGACATGCATCACGTCATCATCGAGAGTGGAGTTGGCCCCAATCTGTGTCTCAACACACAGGATACTGTGTGCAGCATCACGCTGGAACACAGCCAAGGCCACATCCACACCAGCACCACAGGCATCAGTCCAGACAGCTGTGCAGGGCTGTAGGTTGTCGGTCCCTTGCACACCTGTGGAGGTGGATGGGCACTCCACTGGTTTCAGGGCCACCCCATCGGTGGACACACCCACTGCTGCTGCCCCATGCAGATGCTCAGGAGCTGTAAAGGAACACAGTACCATTAGTGGTTCCGCCTGGCCCTGGGACCTGACACCCCTGCCTCCCACACACTGCCATCACCGGTCCTACCATGTAGTGATGGGCTACTACCCATCTGGAAGCCTCCACCGGGAACACCCTCAATGGGACATCGCCGCATGCTGCCGGCCACCTGCTCCTCCAATGGAATCAGGTGGGGCATGTCCTGCTGTCCCCCACCAGTGGCAGCATGCGCTGCCCTGATGACAGCCACCTTATCATTAATCCACCTCCTGTCCATGCCAACCTTCTTCTTGCACTCCTGCACGGAATGCTGGTGGCTGCCCTGCTGGTTGATGGCACATGCCACCTCACCCCACGCCACCACATGGGCCTATGGTGTGCCCCTCTGTCCACTGAGCAGTGGCTTCCTGTTGAGGTAGGCCTCAAACAGGGCATCCAATTCCTCCCTTGTGAAGTTGGGCCTCCGCTTCCACACCCTACCCTGCTCCTCATCATCCTCATGTTCGGTCATTCTTGTGCCTGGGGGGACGGACAGGTGTTACCATGGACTGTGCAGTCTCATACAGTCCTCCCAGACCACTGTCCCCATGTCTTCAGAGCATGGCACCTACCTCCAAAGGCTGCAATACCAATCCATGGCGTGTGCCTTTCCAGGTTGCTTTTAGAGTGCATTGCATGCAAATGAGGGCATGCGCAACTGTGATGGGATGCAAATGCAGTGGATGCACCGTGGATTGGCTCATGAGCTGATTAGCATAACCTGGCTAAATATCGCACTGATGCGCCTTGTGCAATGGTGTTGAGCATGCTCAGGTTATGGCACACCACTGTGATGTGCGCAATCCACACCACACCACTCATGCGCGCGGTGCTGATGCCTATGCTAGCGGCACAGCAGATGCACTGTGTGCAGGAGGCAGTACAGTGCACTGCCATTATTGTGCCTGTGGTGCTCATGCACAATATGTCCGAAGGGGCACATGTGCCATAGTGCCTCTGCATGGTAGACCACTGCATGGTTTGACACACAGGCACCCTACCATGCTCCATGCAGGGGTCTCCCAATAGCACTGTAGTGCTCCGTGCACAGACAGACCACTGACCCTGCAGCTGCCCTTTGCCCTCTAGGCACCACGCACCCACATAGCTGACCCCCTATTGTGCATTCTGGTGCCAGCGTGATTGTGACTGGCAGAGTAGTACCACGCTCCCTCCACACGTGGGACACGTGTGCTACCGGGTGCCATTTTGAGCTCAGCAGAGGGTGCATGATACTACGCACCAGAGCCCCTTTTTGGAATGCTATTGAGCTGGTGAACCTGGGGGCTTTTGTGGAGCCCCATCCAGGTGCCCTGTTTGGGTAGGTTCCCCTCCTGAGGCCACACACAGAGGTGTGGCAGGAGGTAGCAGAAGGCCTTGAGGAGGCTACGGGGAGCTGTAGGACCCTGCTATGGGGACCTCCAGTGGTGTGATACCAACTATCTAGGGAGACTGCAGGCATGTGCCCGGTGGGGAGCCATGCCATGGCAAGGTAGGTGCTCCTTCACCATCACTAGTCATATCCGTCTGTCCTGGTGGCACAGTCTTCAGCAGGCCATGCCGCTGGGGTCCAGAACCTGTGTTGTCAGTTGTGGGGGTGCATCGAGTACACCCTGTGCCACCGCGGCACTGACGGGCTTTGCGAGCACGTGCACTAGTGGGGGGACTATGGGTCAGAGGTGTACTGATGAGACTCTCTCCATGTTTCCCCACTAGGCCCGGAGGACTGCCGTAGGGCCTGGATTGCCCAAGAGCGTAGAGGGCAGGACAACACCAGAGTTGTGGCCATGCAGTCAGGGCATAGTGGTGGTTCCAGGGGTCAGCAGCACCCTGCTGACTCGGACACAGGTAAGTATCATGATTCCCTTTACACCTGTGCATGGTGGGTTGCAGGGGTGGTGGTGAGGCATGGCCCCTCTGCACATGGCCCCTACAGCCATGCATGTCCCACAGTGCCCTCTGCACCATCCTGTGGGTCTGCACATGTGGGTGGGTGTTGCAAGTGGGCTGTGGGTGCAATCAGCACCTGGCTGTGCCACTGCCTTCCCACTGCATTGCCATGACACCGGATGGCCACAATGATGCTGTGCGGTGCATGGGCGGTGGTAGTGTGCAGCGGTTCACATGGCTGCAGGTGTCCAGATAGGTGGATCCTGTGAGTGCACCCACTGTGGGTGGTCGCATGCCATTCCAGGGGTGCAGGCCACTGATGTATGCCATGCACATTGGGTGGGCTGCGTTGGCCTGGCCAGTCACTCATACTGATTCTGCTCCCTTGTCCTAGGTGGAACGTGCTGGTCGGCCATGGAGTGGATCCTACAGGAGAACCTGCAGGTCACACAGACCACGCTGGAGCTGCTGGAGAGAATGGACAGGGGTGACCGTCGGCGGCACAGAAGGTGCCACAGGGAGGACAGAGAGGATTGGGGCCACCAGTAGGGCCTGCAGCACATGCCCATGATCATTCCCTCCCTGGACTGTACCCCACACCCCCTGTCCACCACCTTTACCTTTCCCATTGTCCCCTGCCCTTTCCCCACTCCCCCTTGTTGCAGCCTTGCAACTCCCTTCCCCCATTGTATATATATGTACATAGTTTATGTTGATGTTGTGTTTTTTCTTAATATATGCTTTTACAACTATGTCCATGTTGGTCTCTAATTTGCAGCAGGTGCATGGAGCCTTGCTGCAGTGGTGTGCATGGCTACTGTGTGGTGGTGTTGGCCTGGCCATGGGTGTGTCTGGTGGGGCTCCTCCACTGGTGTGGGTAGCAGCCATGGGCTCTGTCCAGGGAATGTGTGGTGTGCCTGTGTGCAGTGGGCTGTGGTGCATGTGCTATGTTCCAGCCACCCCTGTCAGTGTGTGCCATGCCTGTGCGGCAGTGCCCCTTGCGTATCTGTGGTATGCATGGCCATGCCAACCCCACCACTGCATGCATGGATGCTGATGTGACTTCAGGGGCAGTCCATGCCTGCCACCTTCCAGGCATGGTGCCCTGGCAGCTGGCATCCTGACCCCTGGTCTATTGCATGTCTGCCCCTGTTGCCACTGTGGGCGGTGCTGTTGTAGGCCCCTTCCATGCAGTCTATGGTGACTGGGGTGGTGCCTGTGGTTTGGTGTTTGTCACATGGGGTCCTGCTGCATGCAGGCAGTGGCACGGTTTATGTTGCGAACGCCATATGGCAGGCTCACTGGCACCATGGTGGTGTGCAGGCCACAGGTACACGGCACCATGGGCCTAACGACAGCAATGTCTGTTGCACCGCTATGTGTGGCTGTTTGACGGGGTACCCACAGGACTGTGTTGGGGGGAATTGTGTGTGCCCTGTGTTGCCTCCTGTGTGGCGCATGCCTCCATGTGCCACAGGAGGGTGCTGTGCTGTCTGGTGGGGCCAGTGCTGGGTAGGGGTGTGTGTATGGGTGGCAGACCATGCACAGGTCCTGTGTTCGGTGTGCGTTCCTGCTGGTGGCGGCACCAAGGGTGGACCTTGTCATGTGCATGGTCCCTCGGGTACTGGTGCCAGGTCAACCACCTCGCTGTGCCTCTGTGGGAGCCATGCAGGAGGGCCTTGTGTTGGTTGTGGTGGCATCAGTGGATGGTGTCACCACATGCAGGGGGAGGTCACTGTGGGGATGTGGTGCATATGCATGGCACCATGGGACACCAGGATGCATTGTCACAGTGGTGGTGGACTGCCTTTGGTGCCAGGCACTGTTTGGTCATGCTTCTGTGCTGGGTGTCGCAAGCTCACTGTACTGGGGGTGGTCGGCATTGGTGTGGTGCCGTGGCATGGGTGGGTCCTGGTCATCCTTGTGTTCCGGTCTCTGTTGGACAGGGGATGGTGCAGGGACACCTTGCCCAGCGGGTGGGGTACACTGGCCCACATCTGCTGTTGGTTCAGCACCGGGGTTCATGGGCCGGTGGTCCGTCCTGCTCACGTTTGGTTGTGCAGCTCATGGAGGCCTTGCCCTGGTGGGGTGACGGGGGGGTCTGTCTGTCCTGGTGCATGTTCCTTGGCGCATGGCGCATCCATGGATGCTGCACTGCTGCTTCCTGTCTTTGTCCCTGCGCATCCCTAGGGGTGCTATTGCGCATCGACCCTGCTCCATTGCACATCCCTCATTGCACTATGGTGCATTGGGCATGATATTCAGCCACATTGTGCAGGCACACCTTGACCTGCGCATGGCTTGAATATCACACCCGTTGCACCATGGTGCACTGGACTTGCGCCGGCTCCCTCTATTGTGCATCTTTTTGGTGCAG
The DNA here is from genome assembly GCA_016271365.2 of Neoceratodus forsteri. Classification (NCBI taxonomy): domain Eukaryota; kingdom Metazoa; phylum Chordata; order Ceratodontiformes; family Ceratodontidae; genus Neoceratodus; species Neoceratodus forsteri. The sequence goes on from CM057457.1 coordinate 106,943,431, forward strand.
CCTGAATATCCCACCTCAAGTGCCTGGGCCAAAAGGGTTTGATGCAAGTGGCACTTTGTGCCAAATATTGCAACAATCCTGATTTTCGAATGCAGGCTGCATTGATATCTGGATGACAAGCATCAAAACAACTCTGCACCACTCTTGCGCCAGAGCAGGTAGTGCACCAGGTCATAATGGGGCTTGCACCACAGTGAGGCTGCAGTGTATACTGCAATACCACAGATCCTACTTGATCTCTGGCTTTTACCCTCTCTTTCCTACTGCTAGGGTTCCCATGTGCCTAACCCACGTATTCTTAAATTCCCCTACCGGTTTTACCCCCACCACCTCTGCTGTGAGGCTGGTCCATGCATCCACCACTGCTTCCATTAAAAAATACTTCCTCATGTTACCCCGAGTCTAACCTGCCCTCCAGCCTCATATCATGAATCTTTCTTCATGAACATCTTTTTTTCTGAAATATGCTACCCTCTTGTACCTTATTTATGCCCTTGAAGTATTTGAATGTCTCTTATCATATCCCACTCTCTCTCCTCTATTCCAGAGTATACATATTGAGGTCCTCTAGTCTCTCCTCATATGAAAACAAAGAAAAAGAGGTGCCTACCAGCAGTAGAGGTGGGTGAAGTGACCAAAATCTGCTAAGCAGAGCAATTTGCATATTAAGGTGGAATCCATGGAGTAATCCGCAACATGAAGCGGAGTACTTCGCCTTCTAATTATGGTCACAAAATCCATTGAAAGCATTGACTTTGAGTTACTCCGCCTTGCCCCAACCACTTCTACACCACTTTTAATGTGAAGCACATTGATTTCAATGTACTTCGCATTACTTCACCTTGTTTGTGAGCTCTAAGGCGAATTTTGCAGTGATTTGTGGGATTGCAGGTCACATGGGCTCTAGATTATTCTGCACTGCCTTAGTTCTGTACAGTGTGTGTAGTGGTAGCTGGAGACAGTTTGCTGTCAGAGATCTGAGATTCAAATCCTCTAAAAACCATTCCAAAAGCCTTTTTGAGCCATTTTGTTGCTAAAGTTTTAGTACATTAATTGTAGGAAACCCTCCTGTGTGCATATCATCAAGTGTTTATTGTTTTTGTGTGGATTGTGAGTGTTAATTTAGAACATTCAGTCTGTGTACTTTTGAAGTGTGCTTGGGGGGAGTGGTGTATCTGTGGTGGAGGTAGACTAACTGGGAGAAAAACAGTGCTTTTAACTGTTTTGGTTATATTTTTGTTGTATAACTGTGTTCATGTACACACAGCAAATCAGTAATTTTTGACATTTTTTGCTGATTGTTTTGGTGTGGTGCATAATTTCAGTTTGTTTAAAAGATTTGGTTATACTGTATTACTGAAGTTTTCAATTTGATGTGCATTACCTGTAGTGTGTGTGTGTGTGAGTGTGTGAGTTGCATGCCATCAAGTCAGACACATTTTATTGTGCCACACAGCAATTGCAGCACTGTGAGCCTGTCACCCATCTGCGTTATTTTGTACTGCTTTGTGGTATCTTGTTAGTGGACTGTTACTGCAGTGCACTGCCCCCCAACCTGCAAAAGGTATAATTTATTTTTCCAGTTTGGGATTTGTGTGACCACTGGTTAAAGTGTTTTTGTGCCTGTGCGGCTGCATCTCTTTATAGTGTGCAATCTGCGTCTGTGTGTTTGCACCTGTTTAGTGCCCCAATCTGCATCTGTAAGCCACAGTTGTTGTTTTTGGCTTCCCATCCACCCAAAATTTCAGAAATCTCAATTTGTTGTGAATTTTCTGTGTAATCCCAAAAAATGCCTGCAAAGAGATGTGCATGCAGAGATGCTTCTGGCCATGACACTGCTGCCAGTGGCAAGAGTGGCCATGGGCATGGTAGCATGCAGCAGAAGTGCATAGTTGATGCCAGTAAAGGGATTTCTCAGACTATGTTTTTCACAGTGCAATCAGTCGCTTCAACGATGGTTGGAGATGTGGTTGTCCCCTGCTGGTGGTGGTGCTGGTATTGAAGTTAGTGACAACATGAGTATTGCTCCAAGTTAAATCCGAGCAAACTTATCATTTTGCCAAAATGTTATGGAGTCCGAAGATATGATTCAGAGTGCAGTTGATGTCACAAATCCCCACAATAGTTGAACATGACTCTGATCATGAGTCTGACAATGACTCACAAATTAATCTAATTTTCCAGTGATGTTGAGGTTATGTATGAAGTGCTATCCAAAGATTTATATGTTGATGAAAAAATTATGGATGATCATACTGCAGCCATGGTTGGAAGGAACATGTTCACTACAGGACAGCATCCAAACTGAATTTGTGGATGCAGATAATGATTATTATGATGATCCTAGTGACCCCAGTTGTGAACAGAAAACCTGAAAAAAAAAAAAAACATTTGTAACCCCCCCCCCCACAAATGGGAGTTCCTGAAAAGTCTTCCCTGAGTTTGCCTAAATGCTCACTGCCAGGCTGGTGTTCTGTGTTTTAGTAGATTAAATGTATTGCCAGAGAGTGCCTGTATAGCCTCTGTGTGCTGTCTCTTTAAGAGCTGCCTGGATTGCAGTCTTAATTACTCTAAAAGGGAGCTCTGTTAGAAGATGTGCTTGTTTGCTGATCATTTGTTAGAGTAGTAATAATATTGCAGTTTGCTCTAACCTACCTTCTTTGCAGCAAGGACTGTTCTGTTTATCTCCACCAACTTGCACCGGGACTGTCAGAATGGGCCAATCAGTACTGTTGGGACTCTAAAATGGAGCCTACCTACAGGGGCTTGGTGGGGGTCAAAACTTGTAGGAATTGTAGTTTTTGGCATTTTGGCACCTAAAATAACCGGGAGGGGGAGCCCTTGTTGTGACTGACAGACAGATCAGACAACCGAACCTTTTGGATCTTGGGGAAATTCCCGAGCTGCTTGCAGCTAGTTTCAGTTCTGAGTTGGGAATTGAAGAGATAACAGCTTGAATGATTCAAGCAGCAGCACCGGCATAGATTTGCATGGGAGAACTGTGGAAAAGCCTGAGTTTTGGCCTGCATGCCTGTCTGCTGTTCCTGAGGGGGAACTTGTGCCTTTTTCGGACTGAATCCGAACTTGGAGAGTGAAGTGGACCACTGAACTGTGACCAGGCTCCTACCTGAAGAAGACCGAAGATTTCCTGAATGCGATCGGCCTGTCTGGACTTCCAGCCACCTCTGAACTCCTGGTTTGTGCAGACGCTCTGTAGTTGTGACCGGAGAGCCTTTTGCCTGGTGCAGTGGAATTTCCTTACATGTGAATGTGTCGTGTGCTTATAGTGGGTCGTGATTTGGTTCCCCACTGTGGTTTGAACTGTATTCTGCTTGCTGGAAGCTTCATCCAGCCCCATGGACTGAATCTAAAATCATCTGCATTGGGCCTGGGCCTTGCCACACTGGCCCAGCCCTACTACCCACTTCACAGAGAAAGCCATTGACAAGAGACCTGCCTGGGGATCAGCCCCCTGCTCAACACTTGAACAGGAACAGCGCCTTGGCGATTCGTGTGGCCCTGCTTCTCCAGGCACTCCAGTTCAACAACCTGCAGTCTTGATTTCATCCTGCCTGTGTCCATTATTGAGTGTCATGAAGAAATATCAGGGTAGCTCCCTGCAACAACAGCTAAATCTAAAATGTTGTAATTTGACTGTCTGGTTGTTTTTTTTTTTTCACAAACTGAGTCCTCCGGCTCCAGATTACAGCTAATGTGTGTTGTGTATGTTGCTTTCTTCCATCACAGGGCCCCAACCAGCTGCAATGTTCCTGGCTAGCCCATCATCTCCCTACCTGGGTGCCCAGAGGTGTGACTATGTGGGGACTTAAAGCATGTGCATAACTATTTGATTAATATAGTTTTTAAGCCAATCAACCTGATTATGCCCCTTCCTTGTTCAAGTCCCCTGAATAAATCAGATCTGACTTTTTCTGCATTTAGCCTGACTGTGGTTCCAGTTTGTGCCAAGAGTACTGTACCGTTGCTATTTGTTCTGCATAACCTTGTTTTACAGGGGGTCCCCAGGGTTGAGCCAGAGGAACCAGCCTTGGTGGTAAGTGCAAACAGTGTGGGTACTGGTATGGTGTACAAGGGGTACTACGAAAGTGATTACCGTATATTGCTCAGGCCACTAGAAGGGAAAGAGGGAGTTACCGTGTCCTGGAGGGCTGTGCCCAGGTTAGTTTGACCACTGCCAACCCTGACCTCTGGGTGGAGGCACCCATTTCAGAACTCAGGCCCCTTAACCTGCTACAAGCCACGCAGGCAGGGTTATTAGCCCTTGGGATAGTGCCACCAAGGGGTTACACATTAATGAAGCTTTTTTGAAATGATGACCCTCTCCCCACCCCCCCACAAAAAAAAAACTTATCTTTCATTGCTTGATCATTTAGCAAGTAGCTAGCTAGTAGAGAGTTGACACACTGTACATCAACAGCAACAGTAAACAGCAGGACAACAGCAGCAGAAGGTGCCAGCACATCATTTTCTCACTTGGGACACTTATGGAGAGTTGAGGCTGGAGGTGCACGTTTGAATCACCGCATCCTGAAATACTTGTGACTTTTATGAACAGTTTCTCTTGTGATTATTCTTCCTCTGGACTGGAGTCCTGACTTTTCATGACATTTAAACAGCAGGCATTTTCTCACTTGGAATCTTCTGGAATTCTCTTCTTACTTGCAAACTAGTGCAGCAGCAACTTTACTTTGCAGCATGTGAGCATTTCTGTAATGGGCCACTACTTGACATTAATGGTTAGCAGGAGGAGACATCAACACGAACAGACTTATGTTTCAATACTCACACAAAAGATGTTCATTTTCTATTATTCTGGAATTTTCTTGTTACTTGCACATCACCAGTGCAGCAGCACAGCAGCAGCAGCAGCAGTATGAGCGGCATGTAAGTCTTTCTATAATAGGACCAGTACTTGACATTTGTGGATAGATGAAGGAAAGTAAGAAAATGAGCATACAGCAGGAGAAACAGATAAGGTGAGGAAAGCTCAAGGAAGGATAGTATAGATTTTATGTATCATAATTGTTAAAGAATTTTATATTTTTTCGTGTTGTTTTTTTTGGGGGGGTGCCATAGGTGTTAAAGAAAGACAAGATGATAAAGGGGTACAGATACAGAGCGGAGTATAAAGTTTGAACTGTGCAACATATTTACTCAGTGGCACCTCTGTCACCATCACCACCAAAAAGATGGTCCTGGATCACTGTTAAAATTGCAATCTCACGGTCCTGATTGTCACTGACCTGAGCAACAGTCTGCTAGAGCTCTATCACCATGCATTGCAGCTGTACAATTTCCTGACGCATTGACTCCTGCTGCTCATTACCTGCAGCAAGTGGTGCTGCTGCTTCTTCTATTGGCAGTGGTGCCATGGAAGCAAGTACTGATGGTGGTATTTGTATATCGGGGGCAACTGCCAATTGCAGTTTTTGTTTTCTGCTTGATGCTGCTGTTTTTCTGCACTGTGGTGCCAGGCTAGGTGTGTCCACTGCCCCCCGTTGCCAATATACCTGTCACTGCACCTCCTACAGACCACCTGGTGGCATATGGTGCACTTAGCCACACTTCAATCATTGGTGTCACAATGAAAATAAGCCCACATAGGGAAGGTCTTCTTCCCAGGGCCCTGAGGCAGGAAATGCTTTAGCACAACTGGCGATGCCTCTTCTGCAACTTGTTTTAGTGGAGCAGATGGATCATGTTCTGGGCATGGAACTATGGGGGGAGGGCTCCTGCATGCTGATGCTCCTGCTGATGCTGCTCCACCAGCTGCAGCTGCTTCTGTTCATCTTCCTGCTGCACCTCCACCTCCTTTGGTTGCTGGTGGACCTGCACCCCAAAAACTGCCCTATTCAGGATTACCATGTGTGAACCACCATATGTCCTTGGGCCACGATGTCCAGCCGGATGATCCATAACAGTCAGAGAAAAGAGGATCTGACAAAGAAAAAAAAACAGAAACAGAGAGAGAGAGAGAGACAGTAAAGTACACAAGTTTAAAAAAAAAACAGAGGTAGTACAGTTAGCAAACTACAGTAGGAAAAACTAAAAGATGTATTGGTACTAAAAAGTATGACACTATGAGAACTATTCAATGAATGATGTCTGTATTAGCTGCCTGCAGTCCTCCACACACCACAACCTGACTCAAACTGGCTCAACAAGTGGAAACAATAATTTTCTGTAGAGGAAAATGGTCATGTGACCTGCAGAGAGGCAAACATGTGACCAGACTGCTGGTTTCCTGGCCACTTCACATTGTGCACCAAAGTAAGGTGGAGTGAGCACGTGAAGTCAAGGCAAAGTCAGATCTCAAGCGGGAAAATTACGCAAACTGTAAACTGTTGAGAAGTGGACAACTTTGCGTTCAAATTTAAACTTCGCTGCATCTCTAATCAGCAGCAAACATTTGCCGTTTACAAATGCTTGTTATCTACAGTACCCATGCCATTATTCCCTAGTAAGTCCCATAAGCTCTACAATACCTCATGTTATTGCTATAATAATTACTAGCTGCAGAGTTTATCAGCCTGCAAACCAGCTCTTACAAATACAATAACAACTGGATGATGGCATATCAGCCGGGAACACGGTTATTAGGGCGTTCTGTAATAACTGGGTTCCATATGGGTCAAACTAACTTTCTCTGCCATCTCCCATTTCTGTAGTGAAAGATCTCTTTAGACTGTGTAACAAAATAAAATGCCAGCTTTAATGAAAAGACATCTGTCTGCAAATTTGTCAATGTGCACATAGTAAATGCACTGCACTTTACCTGTGACCAATAGCTGCTCGTGGTTCACCAGCCTCTCCCGCTTCTGCAGACATTCTTTAGTCCTGTTAGACATGTTAATTCTCAGTGCTGACTGGCTCTGGATATTGTTTATCTCTTCCTTGAGTTCCTTGTGGGAGAGAAGCCAGGAATTTATCAAATCAACCAGAAACTACCTCATCCATTCCAGTGTAAAACACCCTCCCAAATAGTATACTACACCTACAATACTGCCCTCTTTCCTGTGTGAGACATGTTTGTGCAGAAAAAGTGCACAGCACTCAAATGGGTTGGATGTGTTTTAAATACAAATAATTACTGGTGACCCCCTTTACCAAACTGTTTTCAAGGCTCTTCAAAACACCATAATAACTCGAAAACGAGTTATTACGGCATTTGCGAAACCACCTATCTCCTTTGTGTGTCACTCATCTGTATTCTTCCTTTTCATTGGCTCGTGCTCTGTGTGTGGGCGGGCTGAATAGCTTGAAAAAATGGCGGCTTGTTTTTCCACTTGCCGACGAGCCGTTTTTATTTACCACCCTCCCCATCTTTATTTGATTTTGTATTGTTTTATCTGGTTGATCCCGCCTTCCAAATACAAAATGACTATCTGGTTGATCCTGGAGTGTCTCCGGATTGGGAGATGCAGTCGCCAACTCCAGGCTGAATGCTGGATGGACCCCAGTACCAGTCCACAGCTGACAGTTTAAAAAAAAAAAGGTTAGTCTGACAGAGCAAGGGAGAAAGAGAAAGTGTGTGAGTGTGTGTGTGTGTGTGTGTGTGAAAGACAGTGTATGTGAGTGAGACTGTGTGTGTGTGTGTGTGAAAGAGACAGACAGTGTATGTGAGACAGAGTGTGTGTGTGTGTGTGTGTTTATAAATAGCAGAAATACTGAGAGACTAAGCAAACTCTACACCAGTAATTATAAAAAATAAAAAATAAGCAACTGTGTGTATATGGATTTTTTTTCACACACCCTCGGTGTGTGTGATGACCTCATAAACCTCTCAAGCTTCGCTCTCAAGGTTTATGGGTCATCACACACCTCGGGTGTGTAAAAAAAATCCATAACACACAGTTGCCTATCTATTATTCTCTATTTATCTCGCATTTAATCTAACCAACATTAGCTGGAATATGCTGAGCTGAAGCTTCAGACGGTTCCACAGGTAAACAATTGTGTAAAATGTAACTCCCATTTTCCCAGCTGCTCAAAGACAGGATGACAGAAACTAGGAATTTTCATGTCCTCCTTGATGTAACTTTTTATGTTTTTATGGCTGCAGTGGGTGGAGCCTGCAGACGTTTGCATGTACAAAAGGGCTGATATCATGTTTTCTGTCTATTGAACTAGCTGAAGGTGTAAATAGTCTCCTCAGCCTTACCCTCCTTCAAGAAATGCTTTTCACCCTCAAATAAATACACTTTCATGTTAGTCAATGGTTACAGGGCACTATTTTCTTTCTTAAATGGGAGGTGCAAGAACTGAAACCTGAGTAGTGGGAGGCAGCATTAGTTTTTTGGGGGGGTAATATCCACCCCACCTCCACATGAGAAGCTCCTAAAGATCCACACCCTCCTTTTTTGGGGGAGGGGATTCATATGGGAAGGGCATGAGGTGGATCTATCATGTTGGAACAACTGACTATCAGAGCTGCCTAGGGCATCAGAGCTTAAGGCTCAGAAGTAAAGAAAAAGTAATTAAGGAGTGCCTGAAACTGCATCCTTATACAGCACTTGTGAAACTGCATCCTGAAATTATAGCACATGAGGAAAGCAAGCACTTGCAACACAAGAATGACAATTAAGGTATAAGCCCACAAAGGAGTAAAATATGTCACCCAAAGAAGACTATCCCATATTGGATACTAGAGTGTCTGTTTCTTAAAAGCTTTTTATACCCCCCCCAACACACACACACACAAACAACTGAAGCACCCACACAAATAGCTAGGGGAATCTTTATATTGTTATCTCTCTGGGACCTGAAGTTTAGCAGTAATGTATGAAGAGAATAAAGTCTTGTGTTTTGTGCATTTGAATAGGTTTAGTGCTTTCAAGTTATATAAATATATATTTTTTTGTTTTATTGAAATCTAGGATTACAAATACCTTTGAGCAGGAACTACTCGTTTACAAAGGTTCCACATCAAAGGAATGGGGGGTATACATACATACAAAGGTCAACATAATAATACATAGTTACACAATAACAAGAAGTAAGAGACTGAGGCTTAGGAAATTCCAGTAATATAAATACATAATGTCATGCGCATCTGAAAAGGAAGGAGATACTACTGAAATATATGCTATTTTGATGATTTATTTATTTATGTGTAAGATTTTAAGTGTAGTTCTGCCTAGGTCACAGACACATAAGCTATAAAAAGTACATTGAAGGATGCATGTATTAGTCAAAGCTTGCAGTAGCAAAATAAAGCAAGAATAATATAATAATAATATAATAAGAACAATTATATATTGTGTTTTTTTTCTTTCAATTGTTTAACCAGGCATGGCACACTAAGTTGAGAACTTGTTTACAGGGGCAACCTGGGAGCACATGGAAGTTAAGTGACTTGCTCAGGGTCACCCAGTATGCAAGTGGGGGCTGTGAGATTCAAACCCAGATCTCCAGATTTGCAACTCAGAGCCTTAAACCACTGTGCTATACTGCCTCCCTAGTTATGGCAGTCATATGTTTTATGGTTCATGATGTTGGTGTAGTAAGCAACAGTACATTGCACAACAGGTGTAAAATGTCAATAAGTAGGTCATGCAATAGATGTGCTGAGCAGTTACTGAAGCAAGAAATGTATTTAGGATAGTACAATATTCCTGTTAGAAAACTGAAAATTTTTGTGACATTTGAATTTCAATTTCAAACTTATGGGGTGTCAATGTACAATATAAAGTAGTTACAGTTTTCAAGTTGACTGGGTAATTGCTTTGTACTACTACTGTTAGTAAATTTAAATTATTCTATGAAGAAAATTAAGTTTATGTAACTGTCTGTAAATGTATAAAAAATATTTACTTGTCCTTATAATGTAATGCATTAAATGCTGTTGCTAGGTTAAGAAGTCGCATAACAATGCCTAGGGCATTAGGGTTTCTGACCATAACACCCTGCCCTGTAGGGGCTGACAGGCATCAGGGGTGTGACTTGGGACTGTCAACAGTAAAGCTCACGAGATTCCACCCCCATCCCCACCCTGCAGCCAGTGACAGGTATCGAGGTGTGCCTTTGACTCATCAGCCCCAAAGTTCACTTCATTTTCTTATACAGTACTGTATACATTTCAGCATATTTCCTTATGGAATGGGGTGAGTGTAAAGCTTGAACACTCCAAGGCACAACTCAACACTTGTCTGTGTCTGCAGGGTAGGGTGAGGTGAAATGGCATGAGCGTTATGGGCAATGACCCAAAGGCACACCCCAATGCCTGTCCATCTCTGAATGTTGGGGGTGGGGTTGGCATCGCTACAATACTTCACTGCCATTACTATTCTGCCTGACTGTCTGTCTGTGTTCCTTTCTCTATATATCTCTATGTCTATGTAATTATCTGTCTTTTTATCAGTTGCATGTATTGCTATTTTTACCTATTTCTAAAACAAACCTGCATATCACATTTGCCTGCACTCTAAGCACATACTTATGAAACTGTATATGTGTACTCCACTTCTGCATAAACCTCATACTTTCCTAATGTTCTCATTATCACAAGCATAACTGCCTTACCCTTATCAAAAGTGACCCCCTCTGAAAGTTACTATCACATTTTCTCTGTTAAAAGTCCACTAACAGTCCATCATTACACCTGACTTCCTGACATCAACACATTGCTTAAATATAACTTATTTCACCTCATGGACAAAAACCCTGTTTCTCTAAAAAATAAAAAAAAAACTGTGTAAATAATCCCAAGGCTGAACATATGCCAGCCATTACTTTTTCATGTACTGCCACCTTCTGTACCATCATGGGGATTTGCATGTGTTTCCCATGATGCTTTGCATTATTGGTGTATGTATAATTGTGTTTTCTTTAAAATGTGGCTCTCTGGCCAATGTGATCTGGGATAACACATGCTTCAGTAGCATTTGCTCTGGGGTTCTTTTGTAAACCTATATTGCTTCCTATTCCTTCCATTAAAATGTACACCTCCATATATTTTTCTAATAATGTGTATGCCTTCCTTAGAACAGAAACTAAAAAAAAATCTTACTACTTACAAATCATTGTGTTATTTCTCCATACCTCCTTAACAATTCCACACAACTTCAATAACTTCATTATGCAACCGTGGTGGATCTGACTAGAATTTGTTATATCTGAATAGATGGTGCTGAACCTTGAGATGTTTTTAATGAGTTTCCCTGACACTATTTTTAGCTCATGGGGTCTGATACAGGGATTGCTAATCTATCACTCTAGGAATATACCAGTGCATGTTTTTTATTTGAAGTAGATAGACATCATGAACATATTGGCTGCTTTTTTGATGCAGCCCCATGTTTGATACAAGAAGAAACAGACCCATTTATTAGGTAGAAAGGTTGGCCAAGTCTGAGTGGCTCCATGTTTTAATGTCAATTATTTATTTCTGTTACAGGCAATAACCAATTCTGTTGTTCCTTGTGTTCAAGACTGGGATGTAGTGACGGCAACAGCATGTCACCCTGCAAAACAACACATCAAATACCACCGAAAACAGAAAAGCATTACACTAAAGTGTGTGTAGACAGCATGTGATATCTCAAATTAAAGCAGCACCCCCCCCCCACAAAAAAATTACAACTGGGGTTTTACCACATGGGATGTGGCACCTACACTAGCACAGCACACATACAAAACTTTATACCAGGGTGTCAGCAGATAATTACATACATAGAAAATACATGTTCAGGTGCTCGATGCTTCTATGGCACCACACTCCAGTCCCGTTTTAATGTTAAAATAAGATAGGAAGTAACATCTCTTACAGCCACATCCATTGCAGTTATGAATTTAATACTGGAATGTCAGTGGCTCTGGTGAGAGTCACACAGTAATACAGTGCAATTTGCAGTAAACATTATCCACATGTCTCACCAGCTAGTGGATATGATAAGAAGGATACCCCAATACATACAATAGGCATAGCAATTAAAAAAATCCTCAAAAACACATACTGTATGCATAAAAAAGCCATTTGCTATATATGGAGTGTTTTGTCAATGTGAGCTTCAAAACCAAATGCTTCACACAAACATGCTTTCAGTCATATAACACTCCAAATGGATTTTTTTTCTTTAGTTTTTGTGTTTTTGGTAATTCTTTTTTTTAAGTGAAGAATTCCTATATTTTTTCTGCAACTTTGCATGTATGCATGTAACATTGAATGGGTTAATGTGCGGTTTTACCACTGTGCATCTACAATGCCAGAAAAGTTGCACTGTATGTTTAAGTTCAGCCTGCAGATATTAGGGCATGTGCACCTAAACTCATATCCCAGCCTCATGATGATTTGTAGATGATTCTTTCTATCTTGTTTTTAACACTAAAAATGGGGCTGGAGTGAGGTGCCTGGGAATCATTGAGCACCTGAAGATTTATTTATTTATTTATTTATTTATTTAGTTAGTTAGTTAAACATCAGTTTAGAAACCTTTGAGCCAGAGGCTCATTTACAAAGGTACCTCGTCACAAAGAGGACATCAGAACAGTAGTACAACGGACACAGTACTTACAAACAAAAAAGTTACAGTTCAATTACAATTTTGTTTCAACAGAATACAATCTCCAACGAAGCAAAAGATAACAAAAGGTGCAAAACTTATGGTCGGGGAGAGCTGGTGGGAGTAGAAGGAGGAGATAGGGAGGAGGAATTAGTAGGAAAGGAAGGGGGCCGCTCAGTGAGCATTGTCAGAGTATATATATATTTTTTTTTACACTAGGCTAGCGGCAGTTGCATTTGCGAGAGCTAAGCAGGAAGTTTCTGAGCCTTGGCTTAAAGCAAGCTAAGGTTAGTGAGTTTGAGACACTGGCAGGGAGGGAGTTATACCAGTGGGGCACACGGTAGGGGGAATGCCCTCTGACCTTGAGAGGTCCTGGCTCTCGGAATAACTAGGGTAGCTCTTGACGAGCTGCATGTGATCAGGGTTGGTGCAGTACGGCGAATGGAGTTGGATAGGCCTATGGGGGATAGGCCACGCAGGGCTTTAAAGGTGAGCTGTCATGTCTGATACATGAGTCGCTCTTCCAGGTTGAGTAGGGTAGCCCAGGGTGTACAGCTCACATGTGTGAGTGAGTCTGGGAGCACCAGTGATAAGTCTGCAGGCCTTATTAACTGTGAGGCGAACCTTGTTGAGGGCAGTCTGATCTGCTGAGCCATAGACCGGAAGGCCATAGTCAATGAGAGACATGACAGAGGAGGTGACAGCCAGGCGGAGGGCATCAGGAGGGAGGCATTTCTTGTGCGGTAAAGAATGCCTAGCCGTGAGTTGGCTAAAGAATTTAGGGCAGATATATGTCCATGGAATGAAAGTGCAGGGTCAAAGGTTATACCAAGATATTTATAGTACTGCACCTGGTCAATGACGAGATTGGGTGTGGAGTGGACAGCTAAGGGAAACTTGCTGTACTTATTTTGGGGGTGGGAGAAGAGCATCGTTTTTGTTTTCTTAAGGTTGATAACAAGCCGGTGCTCAGTGAACCAGGTAGCTACAGAGTCAAAGACTAATGGGAGGGAGTTCTGTAGCAGCATGGGGTCATTGTGGGAGGCAACGAGAACAGCATCATCAGCATAGAGAAGCATCTTACCCATTACAACTGCTGGGTAGGGAGTTAAGAAGAGTGAGAATAGTAGGGGTCCAAGAATTGAGCCCTGCACGGCCAAGTGAATGGGGCATGTTTCAGAGAGTACCGTTGACTTTCACACATTGGGACTGGGAGAGATAGCTGGTGCACCAGGAACAGGTCCTGAGGCAAAGCCTATTAGGTCGAGGTGGAGAGCAAAGAGGATGTAAACGGTATCAATGCTTTAGACAGGTCAATGAATATAGCACCAGCCAGGGCACCAGAGTCCAGGGAGGCATGGAGGAAGTTGGAAAATTCCAGGAGTGCTGTATTGGTACTATGACCTGCTCTGAACCCGTGTTGTTCAGGGCAGAGAACATTGTACTTACAGAGGTAGTTAGAGACTTGGGACGCCACAATTTTCTCTAACGCCTTAGAGAGGGGGGAGAGGATTGAGATGGGTCGGTAGTTACCCGGAAGAGTCCTGTCACCACCTTTATGGACAGGGGTAACTGTGGCAATCTTCCAGGCAGAGGGGAATTGTCCGAGACAAGATTGATTTGTTGATGTCTGTAATCCTCTGGTGTGTGAAGTTTTGTACAGGTGCTGCTTTAGTGTAGGTGCCACATCTCATATGCTAACATGCTAACACTCAGCTGTTATTATTTTTGTGGGGGTTCCGGTTTCCTTTGAGGTGTCACAACCAATTTGCACACACTTTGGAGAGACACTTTTCTTGATTCTGTGGTGTCTGATGCACCACATCCTATCAAACAATGCCTTGACGGGATGTTTTTTGGGGTGCCATGCTGTTGCAGTTGTTAGATCCTATTCAGCAATACAAAAGGAGTGAATGAAATGAGGAAGTCATAGAAACATAGAAACATAGAAGTTGACGGCAGATAAGGACCACAAGGCCCATCCAGTCTGCCCGTTTCTTTTTCTATCTTATAAATGTGCCATCAGCCTTTGCTCTATCAGTGACCTATCTATTCATACTCATTTGTATTGCTCCCTTATGCCTATCCCATGCCTGTTTGAAGCCCTGCACTGTATTCATAGCCACCACTTCTTGAGGTAAGCCATTCCATGCATCCACCACCCTTTCTGTGAAAAATAATTTCCTCACATTTCCCCCTAATCGGCCCCCTCTAATCTCATGCTGTGTCCTCTTGTCCTGCTATTTTTCTTATATTTAAACATGTTAGACTCTTTCACCTTGTTAAAGCCCTTAAGGAGTTTGAATGCCTCGATCATATCACCTCTCTCCCTCCTTTGCTCAAAGGTATACATATTGAGCTCTGTTAATCTGTCCTCATATGTCTTCTGATGCAGTCCCTGCACCATTTTGGTTGCCCTTTTCTGGACTGCCTCAATTTGGTCAATGTCCTTGTGAAGGTGTGGCCTCCAATACTGCATGCAGTACTCCAGATGGGGCCTAACCAGTGTCTTGTAAAAAGGGATTATTACCTCCCTCTTACGACTTGTGATACCCCTACTAATACACTCTAACACCCCCTAGCCTTACCTACTGCTTTAGAGGTCTGCTTGGATGATTTCAGGTCATCAGTGATGATGATGCCCAAGTCTCTTTCTTCCTTTGTGACTGCTAGCAACTCCCCTCCCAGCCTATAGGTGGCTTCAGGGTTTCTCTTCCCTATGTGCATGATCTTGCACTTCTTTGCATTAAATCCCAGTTGCCACTCTTCTGACCATTTTGCTAGTTTATCCAGATCTCTTCTCATTCTGCCTACCCCATCTGGATCATCTACTCTGTTGCAGATCTTGGTGTAATCTGCAAACAGACAAGCCTTACCCTCTAGTCCATCTGCAAGGTCACTAATGAAGATTTTGAAGAAGACTGGCCCCAGGACTGATCCCTGAGGTACCCTACTTGTGACTTGCATCTTTTCTGACTGTATACCATTTACCACCATTCTCTGTTTTCTGCCCGTCAACCAATTTGCCACCCAGTTGACCAACTTCTGACCCACCCCGAGCCTACCCAGCTTATTTATCAATCTTCTATGTGGAACAGTGTCAAAGCTTTGCTGAAGTCAAGGTAGGCGACATCAACTGCTCTCCCTTGGTCCACCACTCTGGTTACCCAGTCAAAGAAATCTATGAGATTAGTTTGACAGGACCTTCCTTTTGTAAACCCATGCTGTCTTGGATCCTGTGCCCTTAGGATTCCAGGTGTTGCACTATCCTTTCCTTAAGGAGTGCCTCCATAATCTTGCCCACTACTGAGGTAAGACTGACTGGTCTGTAGTTCCCTGCCTCCTCCCTGCTACCACTCTTGTGGAGCGGGATCACATGAGCCCTTTTCCAGTCTTCTGGGACCTCTCCTGTGCTCAGAGACTCACTAAACAGTTCTCCTAATGGCTCTGCTAGTTCCACCTTTAGCTCCTTAAGTACCCTGGGATGTATGCCATCAGGTCCCATTGCCTTATCCACCCTGAGCTTAGCAAGCTTTGTAGGACCCTTTCTTTTGTGAAGGAGTAGTGCTCCCTCCCTCCCCTGTGTCCATGATGCTGAGCTGTGGGCCCTGCCCTTCCCTCTCTTCAGTAAATACTGAGCAAAAGTATCTATTTAGGATAGATGCCTTTACAGGGTCCTCCTCCTCACATGCTCCTTTTCTCCATTAAGCTCACAGTCCCCTTTGGACTTTCTCCTTTCACTAATGTATCTATAGAAAGTCTTGTCACCTTCTTTTACTGTTCGTGCTAGTGTTTCCTCAGTTTGGGACTTTGCCTGCCTTACTGCCTTCCCTGCTTCCCTTAGGGCAGTTTGGTATGCCTCCCTATCTTCATCCCGCTGTGTTCCTTTATATTTCCTGAAGGCCAGCCTTTGGCTCTGACCTTTTCTGCTACTGTATTTGAGAACCAAAGTGGTTTCCTTCTTCTTTGCACTTCCTTTTCTGTCTAACACAATGGGATGTTGCTTCAAGTATTGCATCCTTAATGCTTGCCCACTTTGCCTGTACCCCTCACCTGTTTTCTTTTTGCCAGGGCTAGCTTAACTCTGTTGGCCATCTTATCAAAGTCAGCTCCTCTGAAGTCCCATATTTTCACCTTGGAATGGGATGATTTAGATGTAGTAGCCAAATTGAACCATACCATGTGATGGTCACTGGCCCCCAGGTGACTTTCTACCTGGAGATCTGTGATCCCTTCCCTGTTAGTCAGTACTAGATCTAGGATAGCCCTGTCTCTTGTGGGTTGCTGTACCAGTTGTTTGAGGCCCTCCCCCTGCAGGGAATCCACTATGTGTCTAGTTCTGGAAGATGTTCCTGCTGGTATTGACCAATCTGTATCCGGCATGTTGAAGTCTCCCATTATCAGAACCTCCCCTTTAGCTGTCATGTTTTGTATATCTACTAACAGTAATGTGTTTATGTCTTCCCCCTGGTCTGGGGGCCTGTAGACAACCCCAGTTCTTATGGCTGTCCCATTTCCTGTTTCCAGGGTGACCCACAGTTCTTCTGGCACTTTATGTGTATTCTGAATTTCTGTAGATTTGATATTTTCATTGACATACAGGGACACTCCCCCCCCCCTTTTTGCACCTCGGTCTCTTCTGAACAATGCATAGCCAGGTACTGAAGTCTTCCAAGTGTGGTTACTGGTAAACCACATCTCACTAATTGCTACTATGTCCAGTTTAGCCTCTGACATTATTGCCTGCAGGTCTGGGATCTTATTTCCCAGGCTGTGAGCATTTGTGTACATGATTTTCCATTGGCCAGATTTCGGTGTGTTAGTTGTTGGGTGAGGTTTGGCATTAGCCCTGTGCATCGTATGGGAGACAAACCTTTTTTCTTACCTGGTGATGCAAATGAACTGCAAACATGCTGAATCCCTGTTTGACCACTAGCTGAGGGGGGAGGGGTGTTCTTCCCATTCGACTTATGGGGTGCTGCACCCCTCTCCCAATTTGCTAGTTTAAATATTCTGCAAAGACGTCAAACTTCTGCCCCAATGCACTGACTCCCTCCTTAGTCAGATGCAGTCCATCAAATTTAAAGAACTTTCTCTCCCAGAACTGTTGCCAGTTCCCTACAAATCTGTGTCCTTTTTCCTGGCACCAGCCCTTGAGTCCTCTTGAAGAAGTCCTCCTGTATTATCGCCTGACTGTAAGCTTGTTAACCAGTCAGGTGGTACTATAGTAAGAAGCAATGATTAAATTGAGGGGGAACTAGTCCCGCCACCCCCCTTCCTGGTACCCATTAGGGGAATAGTAGTAGTAGGGGTAGAGTTTCCCCTGTTATAAATGTCTGCTTTAACCATTGGTAATGAGGCTTCATTTCATTTATACTTTTTATGACTAACGAAGAGGGAGCAGATCCACTGCTGGACTGTCTTTGCTCCTGTCAAGAAAGGGATATTCTTTTACCGTTGTGGGTTGTTGAATTGGGGGGGGGGTGGAGTTGGTACTAGTGGGTGTGTTGGGTTAGGGGCTGACTACTAAAGTGTGCACTTTTTTGTTTGTTTGTTTCTTTTTCTGCCTTACCTCCTTGGCTGGGGGTGGTCCTATGGTTCCCCTCTTCAGATCTCTCCCTGGTGGTTCCTGCACCGGGTACCATATCCAAGCTTCTACCTACTCACCTTCACCGTCTCTGAGGTCACATCGTGCACCCCCACAGTGCTGAAGACCGAGGGGTCAGGACCAGAAGGAGCTCCTGAGGGCATCCTGTGTAATGTAGCAGGGGCAGATCTTCATGCACGCCAGAGAATTGGGGCTATTTTGTTTTTTACTTTGGATCCCCACACCCACATGGCACAGGCATGCAAGGATGTCAGTGATGCTGCAGGACACACTTCCACACACTGCACATTGGATATCTGCCCATGCTGACCCCTCCATTTACACCTCAGCTTGTACCAACCCCCAGCAACTGCCAGGAGCCAGCACATTCACAGGTGTCCCTCCCCACCGTCCCCAGAGGAGGAGAGCAGTCCTTGGGATGCTCAGTCCTTCTCCCCCCCTGGCCAACCCACTAATATCTGAGTTCGCTCCCGACCCTGGGTCATCGGCATGATGCGAGGTGTGGCGTCCAGCACCTCCACCCTCAGTGCCACCGGGATGGCCTATGTGGGTGAGTTTTGACTTAATTGAGGGTGGATGGTGGGTTATTGGGTGGCTAATAATTTATTGAAGGATGGGGGGGTTGCATTCTTATTCAAATAATGCCCTATTTTTTTAATAAATGTTTCTCATTTTCTGACATTTACAGATTTTCCCATTCAAAATATATTTGATGTGAGTTTAGATAGTGCAAAACAGTTTGTAAGTTAGATTGTAGAAGGGAGAGCTTTGTACAGTGAAGAACCAATGAATTTGGACAAATACACTAACCAAAAAAATACTATCGTGCTAGACTTTACCAAAATAATCATCACTCTCCAGTCAATGGATTCAGCCTCAGAGAGCAAGCATGATACCACTAGTCACGCAGCAAGATGGAATCACTTCTGAAAGAAAGAATTGTTCAGTACCTAGAGGTCAGTGGGGCACAGGACCCAAAGCAGCATGGATTCACAGCAGGAAGGTCATATCAGATGAATCTAATCGATTTCTTTGACTGGGTGACCAAAGTAATAGACCAGGGAGGGGCTGTGGATATGGCCTACCTAGACTTTAGCAAGGCATTTGACACAGTCCTGCACAAAAGATTAATAATCAAGTTAGCCAGCCTGGGAGTGGGTCCCAGGGTGGAAGCCTGCCTAGCAAACTGGCTGCACAACAGGACACAGAAGGTAATAGTGAATGGAACACATTCTGAAGAAAGGGGGGTTACTAGTGGAGTACCTCAGGGCTCAGTACTGGGTCCAGTCCTCTTTAACGTCTTTATAGGTGACATTGCAGAAGGTCTGGAAGGAAAGGTATGCCTCTTTGCAGATGACACAAAGATCTGTAACAGAGTTGATACACAAGAGGGGGTAGAAAGGATGAGAAGGGACTTGGCAAGGTTGGAGGAATGGTCAGATATATGGCAACTTATATTCAATGCAAATAAGTGCAAAGTAATGCACCTGGGAAATAAAAATCCAGGAGAAGAGTACACAATAGCAGGGGAGGTGCTAACAACAACAATAATGGAAAGGGATCTGGGTGTAGTCATATCAGATGACCTAAAGGTGGGTAAGCAATGTGACAAGTCAGTAAGGAGAGTCAGGGGGATACTGGGATGCATAGGGAGGGGCATCACATGTAGAAAAAGGGAAGTGGTTATCCCTCTGTACAGACAGTTGGTGAGACCCCATCTGGAGTAATGCATGCAGTTTTGGAGACCTCATCTACGCAAGGACATAGACAGGATGGAAGCAGTCCAGAGGAGGGCAACTAAAGTGGTGCAGGGTCTACATCAGAAACCATATGAAGAGAGACTGAGAGAGCTTAATATGTATACCCTTGATGAAAGGAGGGATGGGGGGACATGATAGAAACCTTTAAGTACCTCAAGGGAATCAACAAAGTCCAGGAGGGTAGCATCTTTCAGAAAAAGAGATGTGTAAGAACAAGGGGGCACAATTTAAAGTTAGAGGGGGGACAGCTCAGGGGTAATGTGAGGAAATTCTTTTTCTCTGAGAGACTGGTGGATGCAGTGAACCACCTTCCTGGAGAGGTTGTGGGGTCTAAAACAGTGGGGGAATTCAAACATGCATTGGACATACATAAGGTAATTATAGTGGGGGGTTGCAGGAAGTAGGCTGTTGGTTAACTAGAATCTGCAGCTTATCCAGTAGGTAGGGAAATAGGCAGACTGTGTGGGCCAAGTGGTCCTTATCTGCCATCAAAGTCTATGTTTCTAGGTTTCTAAGAGAGAAAATAAAGCTTTTGACACTGGACCCCCACTGAATTCAGAAAAAAAAAATACATTTAGCATTGTGGTATGTGAAAAAAAAATGTTTATATGCCAATACCACCCCCAACCCTCAATTCAGAGACCACTCTCAGTCCTGTAGACTAAACAAGTTGTGCTGTAATTTATTTATGTAATGCTCCTCTTGTGAGGTTGCGGTTATGTGACTCACTTTGTTTGTGTGTGTGTGTGTGTGTGTGTGTGTGTGTGTATATAGCATGCTGTATACAAGGTGGCCCTCTACTAAGTCATAATGATCACCTTGTTTTACCCCTCTTCCCAACTTGCATATACTGCTGAGATATAAAACATTAGGATGGTGCCTGTGATCCTAAATCGCAAGCAGGGATGCTGGCGATCAATTTTCACACAGCATTGAGAGGCCATGTAGCATCAGTGCTCAGAAAATGTTCTTGTCTTATTAACCTACTGTGAGGATGGACATGAAATTCGAGATAAACTCTCATGTACAACACAGATGAAATCCTGACACAAAGCATAAAATCATACAAGTTCAATAAGCAATTTGAAAGTAAGACAGGTGAGTCACTGCACAAAGGTTGTGAAAATATTATGTGCTCAACCACTTTATCCCTTATCCCCAATTCATTTCAAATGCAGGCATTCCCTAGGCAAAAATATGGATTCTTTTCAAAATTATTCCTCTGGTAGGGATGGAAAATATACTGCTAGTCCTGTAATCCTGTAGTCTTTGCACCCCAAACCCTCCACCAGTGAGATACTAGCAGCTGTCTACCCTCTGTACCCTGTTCCCTACCCCACCCCTTGAAGAGTGACTATCAGTCCTGTATCCTCTGTAACTTATCCCCCCACTGAGGTACTCTCAGTCCTTCACTCTGTACAACTCTCTTCCCACAGAGCTGCTCTGTGCTGCTGCTACTGTTCACTATATGTATTAATGTTGTAACTGAAAATACCAATCTCAGAGTTGTAGCAAAAATGAAACATGCAAGTTAGGTTTCAAATACAGTTTCAGATTAAATATGAATGCAATACAAGTATCTGTAAAATTTATGAAGAGGTTAATAAATGGTTTGGATATATATATATATATATATATATATATATATATATATATATATATATATATATATATGCTTTATTTATCTGATTATTGTGCTTGACCCACATACATTGATGGCCTTTAAAGCATGTTCTTTGTCTTTGTATTAAATTTATTCACAGCTAATAATTGCTGTGGCTACAGATATGGTGATATAAACACAACTGTGGCACTAGACACCAGTCAATAGAAAATGTCTTTGCATGTCTTCTGAATGGACAGAGTGATTGCAACTGTCTTTTCATACTGCAAACACAAGATCTGTGCTATAGAAAGACAGGCATTATTTCAGACAAAATAAAACCAACAATAACATGGTATAGGAGTTAATTTCCTTATTATTTGTACACCGATTTTTTTTTTAATTCTGTCAAAAGTAATTTTTTCTTCAGTTTTTTAATTGTTGGCAAAAGAGGGGCTTGAACTGTATGATCTGAAGGAAATCAGTTTTGCTGCAAACTAATCAATTAAAATACAGTACAAGGAGCTCAAGGATTTTGGAATTATTCTCTCCAGCCACATCAGAAATGTTTTCCAGAGGCAAGTTCATTTTCTGATATAAAGGAGGGAATGCTATGCCATTTTTGATGCTGTAAAGGAGACTCTCAGCACTTTATATATACAGTTAAAACTGAAGCAACACTACTCATCATTAATCACAAACAGAAATCCAGTAACAACAGAGGCAAGATTTGAAATATCATTTTTTTCATATATATTTAGATTCAGATATAAGATTCTGTACTAAAATCTCAACTACATGCTGCTTTATTAGTTAGCTTAGTAGATGCATTACTGCACATCATGCAGTTTTAGAAAATGGGCTTGAAAAACATATGCTGATTGGCTGAGAGCCCTGTCTCAGCATATATTTATTTTTCAGCAAAGCCCTCTAAAAAATTAGTGCCAGCTGGCAGTACATCCTTATCAAAAGATATCACTGTGCCCACCTTTAATTTAAAAATGAAAGGACTGCCATTTTTTTCAACTTGATAGAGGCCCTGCTCCCTTTCAATTTTCTATAGCGAGTGCTTCCACACACACACACACACACACACACACACACACACCACAGAGGCAACCTGTACACAATGACACAGCTTCATGGCAATTCTCTATCAAAAAAGCATTTGTAGTTCAAGGTAGTAGCACTAGCATGTCATGTGCTCAGTGCCTCACTGAGACACTCTTGCTCGCCTTGCCTCCACCCTCGCTCGACAGAGAAGAAACAAGCATGTGTACTTGTTTCTTTTTTCATTTTCCTTTTTAAGAAAATACACCATGCTTTTACATCCCTCACCTGGTTCATGAGGGAAATCCCTGAGCCATGATTCCTCACCTGAATGTGCTTCATCTCTGAGCCGTGATAACTCCATCCCAATTTTATTATTGAGTTCCAGACCACGAACTCCTGAAAAACAAATGAGCACCATGAATGTTCAGGAGACAGGACTGAGTACTGTAGAATCAGGGTAGAGCAATGAAAGAAACAAGGCAGTGAAGAAAACATCACAGTAAACTCATTAAATAGTATAAGAAGTGTCTAACACTGCACTGCCCTCTACTGGCAAGCGTACAAATACAGGGATTACTTTACCAACAAAATTCACTTTCAATTCATTTGTAGTAATTTTTTATGTATTTTTTTTTATTTTGCCAATTGCACATAAACATGTGACATGTGGGCCATTTTCTAAGCATAATAACACCTTGCCTGCAGAGTTAGGCCTCATTACGTCTCCTGGTTGGTCTGGTATAGTCCAATACCTGTAGTGTACCAATGTACTGTCGTTGCTGAAAATTTTGTATAAGTGTATTATGTCTGACTTCTACTTGTTCCCATGATGTTTTCTTGTATCTACTATTGTCTATATACCCTTTATTGTAATCTCCCAGGTTGTACCTGAACATAGGCAGCTATGTTGTCTAGTGTACCTACCCAGTTAACAAAAACTAAACAAATAAACAAATAAATAAATACTGCCTAACCTATCAGGTATTATTGCTTACTTAGAAAATGGGCTTGAAAAATTCTGTGTACTGATTGGTTGATTTCAACAATGACTGCTGAAAAACAGGTGCCAGCTGGCAGTGCCCACTTACCAAAAGATATCCTTGTGCCCACATTCGATTTGGAAATGATCTGACCACCATTTTTTCCACTTGCTTAGAAAGAGAGGTCCCCTGTTTTGAATTCTCTATAATGAGCCCTTGCACAACAGACACAAAACACAGAGACAACCTGTATACTTTGACACAGCTTCATGGCATTTTTCCTCCCATTTTTCTTAAAAACCCACAAACAGCTTTCTAGTTCAAGGTAGTAGCACTAGCATGTTGTGTGCTCAGTGCTACTCTGAGACAACCTGGTTCACCTTGCCTCAACCCTCACTCCATAGAGAAGAAACATGCATGTATAATTGCTTTTTTTTTTTTTAAGAAAAACTACCAAGCTTTTACATACCTCACCTGATTGCGAGAGAAATCTCTGAGCCACAATCCCTCACTTGAATGTGCTCCATCCATGATATAACATCAGAGTCCTGCTGACATATTGCTCACTTATTGCTTAAAGGGGGCTCTGGGGGTCGCTTTGTCCCCCCCCCCCGTGTTTCTCAGAACCGCCACACTGCATTGCAAAATAAAGTAATGTAAAGCCAATATACAATGTAAGGCAATCTTATAGTGACTTCTGTGTACTCCAATAGCAAGCAGTAAGGCTCAATAAGCAATCTTATGGTGTTGGGGTGTGGCTGTCATTTGGGGTGTGGTAGTGGCCGGATACTGAATGTGCATCATTTTCTTTGCTCCACATTTCCAGCCAGTGGAGCTGAATCACAAATAGTTCTGTAGCCCCCTTGCATTTCTTAGAACTACACTTCTGATTCAACTCCACTCGGTGGGTAAAAGCAGGACCCCACTGAAACTGAGATACTGCCTCTCAGCTGAGCTATCCTAGTTAAATGCATTGTAAAACTGGGTAAAAGCAGAACCCCACTAAAAAAAGAGCTGTTGCATCTCAGTTGGTCTGTCCTGGGAAAATACTTTGCAAAAGCGACACCCAATGAAAAATGAGATATTACATTGCAGGTGGACTATCCAGGGCAAACACATTGTAAAAATAAATTCAACCCACACTTTAATTCTATATCTCTTCCCAGGGTAATGCATTAGCAGCTGTTTTGGCTCTGACCAGAGTTTGTTATGGATGGGCATGACTTTTGCCATTCTTCAGTACTCCGGAACACTGCATCCATTTAATGAGTTCTCAAATAATAACTTCAGTGGGATTGGGATACTATCTTTCATTAATTTAAGCATCTGTGGTATAATATATCTGGACCGGGTGCACTGTATTGTTTGAGCTCATGTATGTTTTTTTTTCTTCTTCCTTTATTCTAATACTGTGATTTTTGCTGAATTTATGATAATGAATTTCTTTGTCTTTTGAATAAACTTAGCAGACGTGTTTATTGAATGAATTGGCTATGTCCAGTGGTTCAGAAATAACATTGTTTTCTATGATTGTGGTTAGTTTAGTGTCTGATATTTTTTTTAAAGAATTAATATAACTATAGAATATACGAACATATGAACATATGAAGAAGCCTCCAGAAGAAGGCCAGTTGGTCTATCAAGTCTGCTCATGTTGCAGGGTCCACAGCTTGATCTACTGTCCCTGTACCTTCTCCCCACTCCTCCCATCCTCCCTACCCATGAACCTTACCCTCCCCCTATACCTGTCCCACCCTCTTTTAAAGCAGCCCACTGTATTCAATGAGATTACCTCTTCTGGCAGTGCATTCATAGTGACCACCACCCTCTCTGTGAAGAAATGCTTCCTAACCTCCCTCCTAAACCTCCCAGCCTCCAGCTTAAGACTGTGCCCCCTTGTGTTATGGTTGCCACTTAGCTTAAAGAGACTCTCCTTATCAACCTTATTTATCCCTTTCAAGTACTTGAAGGTCCCAGTCATGTCCCGTCTCTCTCTCTCTTCTGTCTTCCAGGGAGTACATGTTCAGTGCCCTCCACCTCTCCTCATATGCATTACCCTGCTGACCAACTATCATCTTTGTAGCCCTCTTCTGGACCTTCTCCAGCAGATTAATGTCCTTTTTGAGGTGTGGGCACAAGTACCTAACTCCATACTCTAGATGTGGCTTTATCAGTGACCTGTGCAAGGGCAGTATAACCTCCTCTTCCCTACTACTGATCCCACTAGATATGCATCCCTGCATCTTGTCTGCCTTTGCTGCTGCTTTCTTGCACTGCATGAAGTGCTTCAGGTCACTAGTGATCAACACTCCCAGGTTCTTCTCCTCCTCTGACGCAAATACTTGGACTCCACCCAGGTAGTACTCTATCCTAGGATTATTTGCTCCAATATGTATAACTTTGCATTTCTTGGCATTGAAGCCAAGCTGCCAGATCCTGGACCACCTCCCTAGCTTTCCAAATCTTCCTGTAGATCCTGTATCCCTTCAGCTGTGTCCACTCTCCCACAGAGTTTGGTGTCATCAGCAGGTAGGCACATTTTGCCCTTAATACCATCCCCAATGTCACTGATGAAGACATTGAACAACACCTACTATTAGTCCAAGTGCAAAGTTCTCATAGCTTGCCATGAAATGAACTTAGTAAAACATGTTCAGCAACCTATCCAACTTGCTATTCTGTTTGCACTTTTTGCTAATTAACTTCCATTTTGTTTTTACTTTATTGATGGCATTTTTTACATTCTTCTTGTGTTTTTCTAAGCCTTTCCTATGTATCTGCTGTGTTTTCTTTGTTTATGTTTTGCTTCTATTTTATTTTTTAAATTAGTTTTAGTATTTTATTTAGCCATTTTGGTTTTATTCCTTTACTGTTGTATTTTTTTATGTGTTTATTACTAATGTCCATTATACTTTGTTTAATACAGTTCAAATTCTCCTTTGCAGTTTTATCTTTGGTTAAGGTGTCCCAGTCTATACTGTAGATGGTATTATTGTTGACTTCCTTGTTTGCTGTTTTAAATACAGTACATATATTTCTGTACAGCCTTTTAGTTTACTGTATTTGCCTCAAGTATTAAAAACTATGTATAAGTGGTCACTGTTACCAAATGGCTGGATGACTTGGTAGTCTGTTATATTAATGGATTATGTGATTAGAATTAGCACTAATGTGCTACTGCCCTGGGTAGGTTGCTGAACATGTTGTACTAAGTTCATTTCATGGCAAGCTATGAGAATTTTGCACGTTGACTATTAGTAGCTATCTTCTTTGACCAGTCTAAGTCTCTATAGTTCAGGCCTCCTACAAAGGCTATCCATCGCAAATCACATGCAGTTTCCAATTCT
Source organism: Neoceratodus forsteri (assembly GCA_016271365.2). Taxonomy (NCBI): domain Eukaryota; kingdom Metazoa; phylum Chordata; order Ceratodontiformes; family Ceratodontidae; genus Neoceratodus; species Neoceratodus forsteri. Next base: position 106,970,303 of record CM057457.1, read on the forward strand.
TGTATTGTTTCTTGATTACATGCTTCAATTGTATTGGGAGGTCTGTAGCACAGACCAATAATATTATATTCAGAGGTCTGTGTTTAACCTTAAGTCAAATGGTTTCTGTGTTTTTATTTCTAGTCTCTATTTTCCCAGAAATATCTGTTGCTGTGAAGTTATTTGCAGTGTATACTGCTATACCCCACCCTTTTTTCTTTTTCGATCCAGTCTTATCAAATATTAACCTTAAATGTTCTTTCCACATTCATCTTATGCCATCCACCAAGTTTCAATTATCAAAACTATGTCAGTATTTGGTCGTGTACTTAATATAGTTTGCAAATCCCACAATTTTGTATTCAGACATCTTGTGTTACATAACAGACTCTTAATTATATTGTTTTGATTTGTACCCCAAGCAGTTTTAATATCTGTATTCCTACAACTGTATTGTGTCTGCTTTCCATAAAGTCTGTCCCACTTTCTCCTTCTTTCAGCATATTTATGCAGGTTTTAATCTAATTGCAGTTCATGGTTTAATGTACTGTTTTCCATACTTTTATACCACTTTTGCATATTTGCTGTGTTTATTTATATAGGGTTAGTTTACAAGTATTCATGTGTTATTTTGTTACACTGTTTTCTACACTTTGCTATACCATTTTTGCATATTTTTTTAAAAACTTTATTGTTATTTGTTTTAAATGTTGTTACACGTATAACATTACCATGTGCAAGTCAGTACAATATATATATTCCATCTGGTGAGGTACAACTCAACCTTAATCAAAGGATACAATAGCATCTTGAACTTTGTGATACCTCAATGGGGGAATTTCTTAATACAAATAGTGCTAAATGTACTTTTCATTAGGCTGTGCGTTGAGCCCAGGAGCAGTGTGATTAATTTAAATAAAAAGGATCAAGTCCATTTAGTTTAGAGTCCCAAAGCCTGAATCCCATAACAATGGGGTAGATGACATCACACTATATAGCTTAAAATCTAAAAGTCCCTTTACAATATAGAACTTCAAAAGTAAGAGCTCACTAACTGCTTCAACAAATTATTTAAATTGAGTAGAGGCTGAAACACAGTATTTTGTTAGTATAAGAACAATATGAACAATATGGCACCATCAGGAATTAAAGCCATCAAAGAAAAAAACGGTGAAAACAGACCCCCTACGGAACTAGCTTTCTAAAAGACATATAGAAAGGGCAGCAATGGGAGGTAAACAGCAATGGTAATTACTGTCCCTTAAAGATTTTAATCGCTGTCTCACGTCCAGAAATGGATCATTTTTGTTCAGTGAAATGTTACCTGAACCTAGATAGTGGGATCGATATTTCAGCCTGCTGTAGAGTCTTCAGCTTCTCCCTCATCCAATTCCGAAGCTCTTCTATGATGATCAGCAGAAGCAACAAATGTGTAGCCCATTTCCCAGCTTCTGTGGGGTCAGAGAACATCCAGACTTTCCCCTTGCACATTATATGCAGTCTAGAGGGGAAAATCACTGAATGTGGGATAGACGCTTCTCGAAGCACTCGCCGGGATCCATCAAATTTCATATGCCTCATTCTAGTGGCATAGCTGATATCATGAAAAAGGTAGATGTTATTTTCATCCTGAGTCAGTGGGTCTGCTTGTTGTGCCATGCACAAAATTTTGTCCCGAGTCCCGACTCCATTAGTGACTATCAACAATATGCATGGAGCCTCTGCTTCCCCACGATGTCCCCTTGGTGTGATCCTATATACCTTCTGAAAGTTAAAGGAGGTACCATTCTTTAATGCTGAGCAGGGGGTGGTCCCCTTCAATCCCCTCTGGGAGGCTCCAAATTCTCACATTGGAGGTACATGCCTGATTTTCTAATGTTTCCAGTCGGGCTCGAAGGTGGAAATTTTCTTTTATGATCATGGCTGTAGCTGCAGTGGAGGAGTCTGATGCCTTTTTGACGTCATGCCATTTTTGCATATTTTGATGTATTTATGTAAGTTTTAGTTTAGTTGCATTATATGGTTATTGTGCACTGTTCCACATTTGTTACACCACTTTTACACATTTTACTGCATATTTATAGGATTTAGTTTAGTTGAACTTCATTGTTTATTTTTTTGCACTGTTTTGCACTGTTGTCCACATGTTTAAATCAGCTTTTTTTTTTTTTTTGTTTTGGCACATCTCTGTTATAAATGCTACCTTTACTTACTTACAATATCACAGTTCATTATTTAATTGAAGTGTAGGTGTAGGCTGCAGGATCATTCTCATTTACCGTCCCCTGGGGAATGAGAAGGAATTCCTGCAGAAAGTCATGGACTTCATTGTTGAGTTGGCATTGGAGTTGCCCAGATGGATTATTCTGAGTGATTCCATGCCTGGATCGATGATGAACTCTCACAGTTTGGACTAGACTTCCTCCAATTGATGTATTCATTGGGCCTGACACAGGTGGCTACCTCTGTAACCCATGTACATGGCCACTCCGTGGACTTTGCCTTCTTGCTGAGATTGGAGGTCACCAATCTCATGGTGGAACCAGTTGCTTGGTATGACCACCATACCATGAGATCTCATTTGAAGACCCCCAATAGACCTTCTCCTACGTAGATGGTGCAGTACCACCCATTACGGGACTTGACCCTGGATGGTCTTATGGCAATGCTTGACCTATCAGGTGTGATGAGTGCTTGTGATAAGCTGGAGTAGTTGTTTTCAGCCTATAATAGGGTTGTTGCTGATGCCCTCAACTGTATTGTACTGGTCCATGTTCAGCTCCTCACTTCACACTGGAGAGCCCTCTGATTTGATGGGTCTCTCAAGGAGCTGAAGATGAGGGTTCAAAGATTTGAATGGTGCTGCTGGAGATCCCAGTCTCATGAAGAAAAACTTATTTTGATGTCTCACTGTAGAGACTATAAATCAGTAATCTCCTGTAAAATGGCAGAGTTTCTGTCCAAGGAGATTGTTGCTGCAGCAGCTAACAGATCAGCTCAGCACCTTCGGACTATCAACAGACTGTATAATCTGGCCTGTCTTCAGCCCATTGGAGCTTTTTCACAGTCTAAGTGTGATGAGTTTGCTCTGTTTTTTCCTGATAAGATTGCCTCTATCAGATCAGGGATCCAGTCAATGTCATCTGGTGGGGCATGCAGTGACAAATCTGGGGTTCATGGGCATTTCACCTGTCTGGCTTGACTTTGACCAGTTAGAGGTCATGAATGTCATGAAGATCATCCAGGAGTTGAAGCCTACCTACTGTCATCTTGACCTGGGCCCAACGTGCCTTCTTTTAGGGTGTGTTTATTTCATCAGCCCAGTCTTTTCTGAGATAGTCTGGTGTTCATGTTAGATGGATCTTCCCTGAGCCACTGAAGGAGGTGATGTTGAGACCACTTTTGAAGAAATCATCACTAGACCCAGATGGCCTAGCTAACTTCAGCCCTGTCTCTAACCTTCTGTTTGTGGTGTAGGTTATATAGAAGGTGGTGGCTCTTCAACTGGAGGCCCATTTATCAACTGACAACATCTATGACCCTCACCTGTCAGGATTTAGGAAGAAGAATAATATGAAGACTGCCCTAGTTTGGGTGCTTAATGATCTTCTGGTGGCGAGGGATAGAGGTAAGCATTCCATCCTAGTCTTCCATGATCTCTCAGCTATATTTGACACCGAGGATCATGGGGTACTTCTGGAGCACCTGTAGGTTTGTTACAGACTGGCTGGTACAGTTCTCAAGTGGTTCCACTCTTTGCTCACTGGCAGGAAGCAAAGGGTTGTGTTGAGGGCTTTTTCCTCTGCATCACTACCCGAGCCATGTGGGGTTCCGCAAGGCTCCATTTTATCCCCTATGCTGTTGGCAGTGTATATGCTGCCACTAGGGGATATTATAAGATGTTATGGACTGATCTTTCATTGTTATGCTCTTTTGCACCAGAAGACATACGAAGAAAGACTAAAGGAACTTAATATGTATACCCTTGAGGAAAGAAGGGAGAGAGGGGACATGATAGAAACTTTCAAGTACCTCAAGGGAACTAACAAAGTCCAAGAGGGTAGCATCTTCCAGAAAACGAGATGTGCAAGAACAAGGGGGCACAATTTGAAGTTAGAGGGGGGACAGCTCAGAGGTAATGTGAGGTAGTATTTTTTCACTGAGAGGGTTGTGGATGCATGGAACAGCCTCCCTGAGGAGGTCGTGGAGTCAAGAACAGTGGGGGACTTCAAGAATGCATGGGACAGGCATAAGGCAGTCCTAGTGGGGGGTAGGAGGAAGTAAGCTGTTGGTTAACTAGGATCTGCAGCTTATCAGTTAGGTAGGAAAATGGGCAGACTAGGTGGGCTAAGCGGTCCTTATCTGCTGTCAAATTCTATGTTTCTGTGTTTCTTGTGCCCAAACAACAGGATGCAGTCTTGGTATTCAATTGGTGCCTTACCAAGATCCAAGGCTGGATGAGTGTCAACTGGTTGAGGTTAAATCCGGACAAGACAGAACTACTGGTGGTGGAATCTCTTTGTCTGAGGTTTGGTGGGCAACCTGGCTGAGTTTCTGGGCTTAGGCTCAGAGACTCCCAGATGCTCACCTCTGTCAAGGTGAGGAATCTAGGTGTTGTGCCGGACTGCAGCCTAATGCTTGACTCTCGGTGTCAGTTGTGGTCCAGAATGCAGTTTACCATCTTAGAAACATCACCAGGATTAAGCACCTGATTTGCTGAGTGATCTGTCATCACTAGCCCATGCTTTTGTGACCTCATGGATTGATTACTATAATGTCCTTACCTAGAGCCATCGGGGGGCTGATCTTTTCTGCCTATAGCTGGTGCATAATGTGGCAGCCAGGTTGCCTGACTGGCCTCTTGAGGTCATGTCACATAACACATGTGCTATGCTGTCTGTACTGGTGTCCATTTAGGTGGTGGATCACCTTCAAGGTTGGTTTGCTGACCTATAAAGCCCTGCATGGACTGGGGCCTGGATACCTGCAAGACCTCCTGCAGTTTTACCACTCATTTTGTTCCCTCTGGTTGGTTGATGAGGGCATCTTGGTGATTCACAGGGCTTATCTTAAATCATCAGGTGCCCAGGCATTTTCGTTTGTGGCACCGTCCCTGTGGAATTCTCTGCCTCATGCGATTAGGGAGGCCCCAGTGGTAAATGCCTTTAAATGGGAGCTAAAAAAATTCTTATTTAGTTCCGTCTAGTTGATCTAAATTTATTTAAATCAAGTAATTTAAATGTGCTATACAGTATTATGTGTTTTAGTGTTGATATGTAGCTTGCTCACTTGTACAGTGCCTTGAATCGAAATGAAATTGAGCACTATATTAAATGAATGAATGAATGAAGTCAGTATGGTCAGGTCACCGATAAAGGCACAGTGAGCCAAGGCCAGTTTCCACTTGCGATCGGGGGGGTGAGATTGGGGTACACTGGAAATTACTAAGGAGGCAAAAACAGAGAGAGAGAGATGCACACACACGTACAAGATTTCCACACTTGGCTCACTGAGGTGTATAGGAATGGATAATAGTGGTAGGACTCTATACATTCTGTATGAGTCAAAGCAAATAGTGGTACTAGCCGGCCCGGTGGTGCTGAGGGTTTAGGCGCTGGTGAGTCACACACCTCATGCGCCCGGCGACCCATCCGAGGCAGGCATTGGTTGCCATGGGTCCACGAGGGAGATGGATTGAGCGTCCAAGGGACTGCTCTCCATCTCCAGGGAGGGGGGATTTGGGTGGCTGGGGCTTGCCTGACCCCTAGCAGAGGCTGGGGGGTCAACAGTACGTAGCTGCAAGCTTGGGGGGGCGGGTCGTGGCAGAAGCTTGACTGGGGCATGCACAGAGCATGCGTGCACCCAGTCACTGGCGTCATTGCATGCCATGACCTGCCGGGAGGAAAACAGTGGAAAAGCAAGCCCGGCAGCATGAAGTTGTTCCCCCACGGTGCCATTCCTGGAAGGGCGCCTCCCTGGCATGGATCCATTGGGGTGGGTTGAGTCGCTCCCCATCACCCTGCCATGAAGGGTAAGTCGCGGGGTGCACAAGGGAGGGGGTCTGATGTCCGGGGATGGTGCTGGGGGGAACAATGGAGGGCGGGGGTCGTAGCCGGAGCTCTGAGGAGAGAAAAAATAATTAAAAAAAAAAAAAAAAATTAGTGGTACTAGTTGAGTTCATCATATGACATATTATAAAAAAGTTTAATAAATAGAATGATAGATGCACTATAGTAGAAGTCAAAATTGCTAAAATGCCCACTAGCAGAGACAAAAATGTTAAACAAAGTTCACAAAACACAGGTAAGGACTTCAGCTTTGCAGATATTTGTGACAATACTAGGATACTGCTAAGGGTACAAAGGTCACTTAGTACAATGAAAACAGATCTGTTATGGTCCTTTTTGCCACTTCCAACACTCACAGTGAATTTGTCTAACTTTTTGTTCATGTATTTTTCCAGTTGAATTTTAAAACCACTTGTGTCCTTTGCCATTACTACCTCCTATGGCAATTTGTTCCAAGGTCTCACCACCCTCTGTGGGTAGTATGATCCCTCTAATATTGGTGTTGTATTTTTTCCCTGGAGCTTTAAACTGTTGCCCCTGGAGCCTTAAACTATTGCCCCTAATATTAAAGTTGTATTTCTTTTGTAGTAGACGCACTGCTGCTCACATATGTTTATCATTTATGTTATGCATTAATATTAGGTCTCTCCTATTTCTCCTCTTCAAGCTATGCAGTCCTGGAGTTTGTAGTCTGGAATTATAGAATTATAATTAAATCCTTCCTGTCTCCTTTATGCATTTGGCAAATCTTTTCTTCCTCTTAATGTTGGAGACCAAAATTGCGAGCAATAGTCCTTACAAGGCCTAGCTAGTACCATTTTTTGCATTTTGCAAAATGGATTTTGCCTTTTTCAATCATTGTAAACCAATGACCCAAACTGTTTGGAGTCCCTTCCTAAGGAAGGATGTAAACCAACTCGAGGCAGTACAGACGTGGGTGACAAAGCTGACTCAGGGCCAGCTGCATAGTATGTACTGTATGAAAACAGACTGGAAAACCTCAGTGTGTACTCATTCAAGGAGAGAAGAACAAGGGGACATGATTAAAATCTTAAGAGTATCCTAAAGGTATAAACAAGGCGGATATTGAGAACCTCTTTTGCCTGAGTGAAAACAAGATATACCATTACGTGCTTGTTTTACACTGTTTATGTTTACCTGCCTTACTGTAAAATTATATGCAGTTGATCTAGCCTATATGTTTAGTACTTGTTCAACTATATTGCACTTGTTTAACTTCATTCCACTGGAATTCACTTATTGTATTTGTAATGTTGCCTTGAAATCTCTGTTAGTGACATGGAACCATTGTAAAGTTCAGTTGTGTGCAAAGGTATTCTTTGAAATTTCAATAAATAAAAAAAGAAAGAAAGAACATAACGGGGCACTGTTACAAACTGGCAGCGGAAAGGTTCAAGAAGGAGGTCAGGAGACATGTCATTATGGAGCAGGTGTATGTCAGAGTGGAATGAACTCCCAACTGAGGTCGTCATCTGAAAGACAGTGGGTGGGTTCAAGAGGGGTTGGGGCAGGGTGAAGGGGAGGGTCAGGGTTGTTGAGAGGTGGGGCCCACTGTAAATCATTTAAATTGGGGGGTCTGCATTTAGCAGACTAGGCAGACCTCATGGTCATCTTCTAATGGTTAATTTGTATGTTCCTGTGTTATGGTGCAGCAATGGTCTCTTGCTAGTTCGTCAGACAGAACCTCTCAGCTTCACTTCATGGTCCCTGTCCCCAACCAGTGTGACAGACACCATTACTACACCATAAGAGACACAGATTACAACACCCATAAACATATAAAACAAACAGCTTCAATAGTTTGGAGAGTTCAGCCAATAATAGCATCATAATTGTTTCTGAAGTCAGGTGAGATGTGCTAAGATTAGCTGTTTAGCTAGTAAAAAAGTTTTACCATTTTTTAAACCATCGTCTTGTTTGTTGCCCCAGTTAGATAAATAACCTGTTTGTTGCCCATCATATACATAACCATGTGTGTTGCCCCAGTCACATGTACAATTCTGTTTGTTGCCACAGTCAAATACTGTATGTAATCCTGTTTGCTGCCCACAGTAATATACCTAACCCTGTGTGTTGCCCCAAGTCATATATATCCTTGACTGTTGCCCCAGTCATATACACAATCCTCATTGTTGCCCACAGTCATATACTGTATATATAACCCTGTTTGTTGCCCAGTCTGATACTATACATAGCCCTGTGTGTTACCCTCAGTCATGTCCTGGCCAAATTTCCCTCATTCACTAAAAATACCACCAACAGCTTAATCTGGTTCAAGGTCAGTTGGCATTCATCTGTATCCCCCTCCCCCGGGTCGTGGCTAAAAATAGGCAGGATTTGTCTAGTGCACTTACCTGGTCAACAAAAACTAAATAAATAAATAAATATACATAAACCTTATGTTTATCCCCAGTCATGTACATAACCCTATTTGCTGCCTACAGTCATATACATATCCTTCTCTGTTGTCCAGTCTCATACTGTACATAACCATGTTTGTTGCCCACAGTCATATACAAAACCCTGATTTTTACCCCCAGTCATATACTAAGCCCTGTTTGTTGTCCATAGTCATATGCATATCCCTGACTGTTGTACACTGCCATGTGCTGTATATAACCCTGTCTATTCCCCCATCCAATAAATAACTCTGATTGTTGCCCACAGTCATATACTCTACATACCCCTGTTTGCCACACAGTCATATACATAATCACGGCCATTGCACAGGATACATACTTAACCCTGATTGTTACCCCAATCATATACATAACCCTGATTGTTGCCCACAGTCATATACTGTACATAACCTTGTTTGCCATACACAGTCATATACATAACCATGAATGATCATTGCCCAGGTTACATACATAACCCTGATTGTTGTGCCAGTCATATACATAACCCTGTTTGTTCCCCCAGTCATATACATAATCCTGATTTTGACCAGTCATATACATGACCCTGTTTGTTGCCCCCATCATATACATAACTCTGTTTGTTGCTCCAGTCATATACTGTACATACAATGTTTGTTGCCCCCAGTCATGTAGATAACCCTGTTGCTCTACAGTTGTATACTAAAATGCTGTGATTTTTACAAAATGGCTGGCTTACATACTGCACAAAAATCATATCATATTATATCAAATCATATCATCAGAAGGTGTGGCAAATGGTGACCCTGTGGTAAGTCCAAATGTACACCATGGCTTACATGGTGTATGCAGCCTTATACCCTTGGCCAACAGCTCTATCTGACAATGAAACCTTCAGCCCATGTATGAGATGATAGCAGCAGACAAGATGATACCATTCCGTTCTCAGTCTTGCCTTGATCTGGGTGATGTTTTGGTGGAGCAATTAAAGCAGTGGAGCTATATGTAAGGATTCAGAGGATGGAGGTATCAATTGCATTCTAGTGCAGCTATACTGGGGACCTGCCATGACAGGACTCTGAAGCCTTATCAGAGATGGGCCAGTGAAAATTCATCTGGTAGTTTAGGATGGCAGCTACAATATGTGCTGATGACATGTCCAAGGAATAAGTGAGCTGTAAGACCAGAAAAGATGATAATTTCACTGGACACCCTACTCAGAAGTTTTTAAAAAGTCATTTACAGTGTCTGCTGTAGGTGATAGTTCAACCATGAAGGTGAGTGTCAGTCATTAAGTTGGGTGGGCAGCCATCATGAGCTGACCACCTGTAGTAGCACCCATTTTCCTTTAGTATATATTAAGCAAGCAATAATACCATACACGGTAGGTGGCATTGGGCTACACCCACCCACCCAGGGGTGTAATGAGGCCTAATGTCACAGATGGAGAGCAATATAGCCCCTGGAATGGTGGGTATAGTCCAAGTGACCCACCACAGAGGGTATTATTGCTCTTAGAAAATGGTTGTTAGGTTAAATATAAGAACAAAAATGTTTAAACAACTAAAAAAACCTGTAAACAGTTCATTTTAATAAATAAAAATATTTAATATAAAGCAGTTCCTCCATGAACTGCTATCATTATCACTGGAAGGCTACATCTCTGTGCCACTGTGTTGAAGGTTTGTGTTGTTGACCCCACCCCACAGACAGACACATTCTCTTGCCATCATTGTTGTAAAGTTCTCAGCAGTTGCTGCAAGACTATTTCTTTCTTTCTTTCTTTATTGATTTATTTTTTGTATCAGAAGATGTGGCTGTCAGATGAATGACCCAGCTACGTTAAACCCAGAAGTGGGGAAAAAAGAAATGGTGAGAGAGATGGCAGCACTATAACTTTACATTTGTCTTAAATTTACTGTAACTATGGTAATGAGCTAGAAACCTGAGCAGTAAGCTGCGATGTGCAGAAGTGCAGAAGAATGACTGAGGAGTGGGAGAATGAGGTGTGTACAGTCAGCATGCCAGTGCTTTACTGTGGATGGCAGACTGGCTGCTGTGATATCAAGAGCAATGGCACTGTGAGAGAACAGCATATGTGATATTCATTTAAAAGGAAATACATATTAAGTTAGATTTTCTGTACTTGGAAGTGAAGTGCTGATTGGGGAGGTTGTTGTTATGGCTGTGGGTTAAATTTTTAATGGGTTGGGGGGGAATTAACTTGCTAAGTAAGGAAGAAATGATTATTGTTCAGTTTGAATTTTTAAACCATGGCAGTGATATTACAAAGTAACGGGGAACTTGGCAAAGGGAATTGTAGGTGGACATTGTTGTCTTACAAATGCCCACCTAGACAAGTCTCTTTGTCAATCAGGAAGGTAAAAATCTTAAACTCATTTTCTAATCTGTTTTATTGGGCTTTCTGATTGGCACAGAATACAGTAGTAGTAGTTTAATCAGGGATTAAATAGTGAGGTAGTTAGTTTAATTTGTTATTTTTATCACCCCCTATATAATTCCCACCCCTCCCCAGAAGGTTGTGTGTTACTGGCCAATTGCATTCCTGAGCTTCCTGAGATGTCACGGCTGAACAGTGCCTAATCAGCATTTCCATGCCTGGCTGCAACTCTTGGGTGTGAGTACCTGGGCCTTTTTTTCCTTGCGTTTTGGCAGTCTGAGGAGCTGAATGTGTAGCTCTTAAAAGAAACAAACTCTGGCAGAGCCACTACGGCTTCAATTGCATTAACTAGGTAAGGGTGTTTCATGGGCTTAAACATAAACATGAATTGCATTTAGTAAGACTGATGATACCATTCCACATATGACTTGTGAACAAGCTGGGCAGCCTAGGAGTGGGTCACAAGGTGGTAAACTGGGTTAGGAACTGGTTGAATAATAGAATATAGAGAGTGATGGTAAATGGTGCTCAATCTAGGGAAAGGAGTGTGACCAACAGGATGCCACAAGGATCAGTCCTGGGCCAAGTTCTGTTTAATGTCTTCATAAATGAAATTGCGGAGGGGCTGGAGGGAAAAGTGTGCCTTTTTTGTGAATGACACTAAGATCTACAACTGGGTGGACACTCCAGGAAATATGGAAAAAATGAGGAGGGACCTAGGTAAACTGGAGGAATGATCTGAAGTGTAGCAGCTGAGATTTAATGCAAAAAAGTGCAAAATCAAGCATTTTGGTTGCAGGAACCCGGAGAGGATTATGGCGGGGGGGATTGATGGTCACCAAACAGGAAAGGGATTTGGGGGTAATCATATTGGATGACCTAAAGGTGGCTAACCAATGTACCAAGGCCGTGGGGAGAGCCAGTGGGACTCTGGGGTACATAGGGAGAGGTATCACCAGCAGAAGGAAGTAGGTGGTGATGCCACTGTGCAGATCACTGATGAGGCCTCATTTGGAATATGGTGTCCAGTTCTGGAGGCTGCATTTCCGTAATGTAACTTTAAATCACAAATTGGTTAAACAGTTCTATTTTAGATCTGTATCCATCTCCCCTTCTGCTCCCACTGGTTAGGCTAACTGAATGCAACCTGGAAATATCTAGACTAGCATGATGATTCACATGCATAAGCTGCTTCTCAGTCCACATCACTGTCTTTTTAAAATGTTAAATTCTTGTTGAAAATAGCAGCTTGCCACAGTAATACATAAACTAAAGTGATGTCACCTATCAGGAGCTGTAGGACATACTGCAGCTAGCTTGGCTTGAGGAAAAGTAAACATGGTCAGAACCCCATAGCAATTGAGATGCATATGCAGTAAATAAGTCCAGGTGCACTAACTTACCCTACAATGTTAAGTATCACAGTCTACATAATAAACAAGGTTTACAGTGATGAATCTTCATGTGGTTTGGCTGGTTTGGGTTCTACTGTTCATAATACAGGGATGAATAGCTAAGGAACACATTTTTTTCAATGACTGTCAAATGTGGTACAGTGACAGATGTTTTGCAAAGGTATAACAGAAATGATATCTATGAGGTATTGTTGTCCAAGAATTTGGTCACGTTGTCATAGAGACAGATTACATTTGTGGTACAGGTACATGATTGTCCCTTTGTGAATCCCTGCTGCTGTCATTCACTAAAATCACTGTTAGACATGTGGCTAACTTGTATCTTTAAGTAGTGATTCTAGAATTTACCACGAATATGTATTTATTAATTTAAAAAAATATTTTGAGGGGATGCCTGGTTATGGATTATCTTAATATTAAATTTCAGCATTTTAGTGGAAACTTTGCACTCTGAATTTTTTATTCTGAATTTTTTACAGTATGCTTCTGTATTTATATTAATTATGTTGGCATTCCTGGTAATATACAAGAGCAGGGGATTGAGTTGTGACTGGGTTTGAATAAAGAACACAAATATTCATTGCATTGGTTTGCAGTCTCCACTGGATGTTTTACTGTTTCCCCTTTAATATTAATATTACTTGTATTATTTTTTTGTATGTTTAGGCTATTGGTGTAACTGTACAATTGTTTGCTGTTGCGTTTGCCTGCATCTATTGCATGTTTGACCTCTGTTTTCTTTTTGAAATGGTTACTTTTGCTTTTATGTTTCTTTTAAAATATTTAATATTCTGACCATTTGGTTATGTCATGGCTTTTATTTTCAGATATTTTATTGCATATTTTTCTTTTTTTTTGTTGAGTAACTTTCTTCACATCCTCAATTAGCTTCCTGGCTTGTCATCATTTGTTGTTATATTCCTTGATCCTTTTAATGTAACTATTGCAAATGATAATTTGTTGCCCTCTATAATCTGACAAATGTCAGCCACTGTTTCATTGTTTCAAATGTTATGCCTTTCAGTTTATTTGATATGTTGGTTGTTTTGTTCTTTTCTACTGCATCTAGGACCCTTTACTTTCCTGTTTATCCTTTTTCAACTGTTTTCTATATTTAGGACCTATATTTTACTTAAGCTTTTATCCTTTCACAAGTATAACAAATATGCATTTCTGGTCTGCTCACTTGCTTTATACATATCCCCAATGTGGCTTATTTTTTATTCACACTTTTTCTTTTGTGTTTGTTTCCTTTTTTCTCTCTTTTTCTGTATGGTCCTGACTTCTTTAGAAATACATATTATCGATATAAATTGACAATAGGTTGAGTCCATGGATTTTGAATATTTGAGTAGTACTTGTTAATAGTATTGTGTTACTGGTACCATAGGCTTTATATTTGACATCCTAAAATTGATGTCAACATGAATACATAATTCTCATGTACCAGCTATTTACTAAGAGAAAGCCAAAAAGATTGCATTCAGGCAATACAAAAAGACACAGGCAGAAGGGGATAGGGAGAAGTACCAGGAGAAGCAAAGGGAGGCAGGGAGGTCACTAAGGGAAGCCAAAGCTCAGACAGAAGAGCACATTGCAAAATCAGTGGGTAGAGGGGACAAAACCTTTTAGAGGTACATAAGTAAAAAAAAAGAAAGGCAAAAGGAGGGATAGTGAGACTGAAGGGGGAGGATGGGGCCACGTGGATGATGACAACAGTAAAGCTGACATATTGAACAGGTATTTCTACTCAGTCTTTACTGAGGAAGAGGAGGGTAATGGGACTGTAGGGAGTACAAGGGGTGGGAATGGTGCAGAAATGGACACAAGTCTCTTTACACGAGAAAGGGTCCTGAAGGAACTGGAAGTAATAAGAGTTGATAAAGCAATGGGGCTAGATGGGGTGTACCCCAGGGTCCTTAAAGAACTAAGAGAGGTGGTGGCTGAACCTCTGGCAATCCTGTTTCGCCAATCACTGGAAACAGGGGAGGTACCAAAACACTGGAGGACAACAGATGTAGTCCCCCTATACAAAAGATAGAACAAAGAGGAAGAGGGGAACTACAGGCCAGTCAGCCTCACCTCAGTAGTGGGGAGATCATGGAAGCACTACTGAAGGAGAGATTGGTGGAACATCTGGTTGTCAGTGTACTACAGGACCTAAGGCAGCATGGTTTCACCAGGGCGAGGTCACATCAGACCAACCTCATTGAATTTTTTGACTGGGTAACTAGGGAGGTGGATCAGGGGAGGGCAGTGGACATGGCATATCTGGACTTCAGCAAGGCCTTTGACACTGTACCACATAGAAGACTATTACACAAACTGGGGAATATGGGTGCAGGCAGGACAGTAGTGCAGTGGGTAGGTAACTGGCTGGGCAGCAGGACACAGAGGGTGGTGATAAATAGCTGCCACTCCACAGAGGGAAGAGTGACCAGTGGAGTACCACAGGGATCAGTGCTGAGACCGGTCCTATTAAACATCTTCATCAGTGACATTGCGCAGGACCTAGAAGGCAGAATTTCCCTGTATGCTGATGACACAAAGCTCTGTAACAGAGTAGACACACCAGAGGGTGTAGACAGAATGAGAAGGGACCTGCAGAAACTTGAAGAATGGTCAGGGGTTTGGCAGTTGAAGTTCAATGCAAAGAAGTACAAGATAATATATATGGGGCACAAAAACCCAGGCACAATATATCAGTTGAGGGGTGAGGATATAGCATGCATTAAGCAGGAAAGCGATCTTGGGGTTATCATCTCTGAATACCTCAAGGTAGGGAAACAGTGTGACAAGACTGCAGGTAAAGCAAATAGAATGCTGGGATGCATAGTCAGGGGCATCACCAGCAGGAAAAGGGAGGTCATAATTCCACTATATAAGACACTAGTGAGGCCCCACCTGGAGTACAGTGTACAGTTCTGGAGACCTTACTTACGTAAGGACATAGACATGGTAGAGAAGGTTCAGAGGAGGGCAACAAAGATGTTACATGGATTGCATCACAAGTCCTATGAGGACAGGTTGAAGGAATTGAATATGTACTCCCTGGAGGAAAGGTAGAGAAAGGGATATGATAGAGACATACAAGCATCTTACAGGGAGGAACAGAGTACAGGAATACACTATTTTTAAGCAAAAAAGAAGTTCCAGGACTAGAGGGCATGGGATGAAGTTGGTGGGATGATGATTCAGAGGAAACATGAGGAAGAATTTCTTCACAGAATGGGTGGTGAACAAGTGGAACACCCTGCCAGAGGAAGTGGTGGGGGCTGAAACAATCACAGGATTTAAGAATGCATGGGATAGACATAAAGGAATTCTGGAGGTCAGGGATAAGGGGCAACAGATGTCTAGGAAAACATAAAGTAAACTTACAAGCTCAAATGGGCAGACTGGGTGGGCCGTAGGCCCTTATCTGCCAACACTGTCTATGTATTTATGTAACATAAAAATATAGAAGCTGTTGGCAGAAAAAGACATCATGGCCCACCTAGTCTGTCCTAAGGTCCCTACATACTGTGCTGCCATGTACCATAACTGATTACCAGCCTTAACCCACCCCCACCCCCACCAGCCCTGTTACCAAGGTCCCCTTATGGGTATCCCATGCATGTTTGAAACCTGTTACTGTTTTGGAACCCATTACCTCTGCTGGCAGGCTGTTTAAGGTATCCATTGCCCTCTCTCTAAAGAAGTATTTCTTTGCATCCCCTCTACGTCTCCCCCCTTCCAGCTACATATCATGCCCCCTTGCTATTGAGCATCTCTTTGTCAGCAGAATTGAAACTTCCTGTACCTTATCAATACCTTTGAAGTATTTGAATGCTTCTATCATGTCTTCTCTTTCCCTCCTTTCCTCTAGAGAGTACATATTTAACTCCCAGAGTCTTTCCCCATAGTGCTTCTGGTGCAGGCTATGCACCATTTTGGTTGCCCTGTTCTGTACTGGCTTTACTAATCTATATCTTTTCTGAGATGGCTGGGGCCTCCAGAACAAATGTTTGCAACAGCAACAGCAAATAGGGATCATAGTAACATCAAGAAAAGAGGAGCATAAAGAATATAAAGTCAATTAGTTTAATGCTGAACATACAGTGGAAGCAGTTGGCAGAAAATGACCTCCTGGCCCACCTAGTCTGCCCTGAGGTCCCTACCTACTATGCTGCCATGAATCATAACTGATCTCCACTCTTAACCCCCCCCACACACCAGCCCTGTTACCAAGGTCCCCTTATGTGCATCCCATGCATGTTTAAAACCTGTTACCATTTTGGTACCCATTACCTCTGATGGCAGGCTGTTCCAGGTGTCCACTGCCCTCTCTGTAAAGAAGTATTTCCTCACATACCCTCTAAGTCTCCCCCATCCAGCTACATATCATGCCCCCTTGTCCTTGAGCAACTCTTTCTCAGCAGAATTGATACTTCCTATACCTTATTCATACCTTTGACATTTTTGAATGCTTCTATCATGTCTCCCCTTTCCCTTCTTTACTCTAAAGGGTACATATTTAACTCCCTGAGTCTTTCCCTATAGTACTTCTGTGCAGGCCATGCACCATTTTGGATGCCCTCCTCTGTACTGCTTTCACCCAATCGATATCTTTTCTGAGATGGCTGGGATCTCCAGAACAAATGTTTGCAATAGCAACAGCAAATAGGGATCATAGTAACATCAAGAAAAGAGAAACATAAAGAATATAAACTCAATTAGTTTAACACTGAATCAGTTCATGAGAACTTTGTATCACGGTCTGCATTTGAAGTCTAATGCAGTTGTAGCCGTTAAAGTGTTGTATTCCCTTCTCTCTATAGATATCTTGTGACTTTTTATACATCCCTGGCAGTAGAAATTTCTTCCTGTGGCTTACCCAGGCACTTTAAACAAGCAAGAAAAAAACCCTCCTGGTTTATAAGAAAAAAAACCAGCTTTGTTTGTTTAGACAGCTGTGTTGTCCAGCAGTAGGTATCACAGAGAGCGAGAGAGAGAGAGAGAGAGAGAGTGAGAGATAAGCGGTTGGATTTGTGTGGCTGCAGAGGTAGGGAAGAGAAACAAATTTAACTGTTTTTCAGATAATGTAATTCGATTTCATATATCACCTTACATGCATGATGTATCTTACAGCTGCGGTCTTAAGAGTTAGTGGCAAGTGATTACTCCATACAGGTAAAGGGATACAACTTCATCCCCAAGAGATGCAAACTGGACAAGTCACTTTATAATGTTACTTTAAAATAACACAAGTTTAATTTCACTTTCTTACTATGAGGGAAGCAAGTAAAATCAACCAGTATGGTTAGGAAACAAAGGATTTCTCACCTCTGGATGAGTGGGGAAGGGGATACCAGCCAGACACATTTCTCAGTTTGCAAATAGTAGTAAATTAAGCACTGAAACTTAGCAAAGAAAGAAAAGGCCCACAAAACACTATGGAGGAGGTTTCAACTTGCAACAAAAGGCAGTACTGGGGAGGGCTCAGTTAACTTCTCTCAAGCCAGAGAAAAGGCCCGTAAAACACTATGGAGGAGGTTTCAACTTGCAAAAAAAGGCAGTACTGGGGAGGGCTCATCTTAAGCACTGAGACTTAATAAACAAAGAAAAGGCCCACAAAACACTATGGAAGAGGTTTCAACTTGCAAAAAAAGGCAGTACTGGGGAGGGATCAATTAACTTCTCAAGCCAGAGGAAAAATAGTGTTCTCCAGCTGCCATACACACACAGGCAGCGTAGTAATGAGGCTTCAACAGAGGACACTATTTTTAACACTCTATCATGTTATTTGGTAGATAATTTATGCAGGGAGTCCTTTTCTCAAAGCAAAATGTCTGAAGGGCTATGCCCACTGCAGCTGTAAAAAGAGCTCCCATCTCTCACTGATGGGTGATGTGTTCCACTTTGCGAGACGTGAAGACAAAGTTGGAGTAATATCAGCTTGTGTTTTGGAGGCACTGTGTTACTACAGTATCTGCCCTGGATTTTTTTTTCTGTCAGTTGAACAGACTGGTTCAGATGATATTCTGGAAGGCCCTACTTGGGGAAACTGATTTCTATTTCCCAGCTGTAATACCAGCCCTTGCTTTGATTTGACTTCTTTTAGAAGATTTGGGGCCAGATTCACAAAGCTACCCTAAATGGCACAAGGGGATCGCACCGCAAGGAATGGAGCAAGGTGTGGCTTGTGCCAAAAGATGCACCAAGAGCACTTCACAAAAGCAGCCTGCATCAAACTCAGTCTGCTTGTGCAGAGGGGGCCTGCACCACAAAATGGACTTCGGCATTGTGCTAGGGGGTTTGCAGCAGACACAAGCTACCATATCCCCTATATCAGGATTCAATAAACTCTCATAAAGGGCAAAATTCTAAGTACACTTAGTCCAGCCAGGGCTAGTCTAAGAGAACTTAGAAGAGTGTCCTTTGGGAGGGTTAGTGAACTTGTGCCACGTGCATCAGTCCCACTCCCCAGCCCTGATTCCCTGTTTATTAAAAAAAAAAATCACATCTCTGATGGCTAGTGGTCTCCCTAGCTCTGATCCCCTTGTAATAATAAAATCACATTCATGGTGGCTAGCAGCCCTCCATCAAAAGCCCTGATCCCCTTTTAATATAAAACAATTCACATCCCTGGTGGCTAGTGGTCCTGCTCAGCCCTGATCCCTTGTGATAAAAAAAAATCACATCCATGGTGGCTAGCAGGCCCCTGCCTTGATCACCTTATTATTACAGTAATCACATCCCTGGTGGTCCAGTGGACCTTCCAGATGTGCCATCTGTTTGGCGCAGGCCTACGGTTGACACAAGTCATGGGACATTGCCACTGGGATCTGTCCGATAGTGAATTGGGCACAGGGTCACTGGTACGCTGGCAATCAGAGAAAGCTGCCTTCAGTGCAGCTTGTGCTAACATTTGTGGATTGGGCCACTTGTATCCAAAGAAGGCTTAGGCTGAGAGAGGTCCTGGCCTTGTGGGTTGCGCATAGTCAGAGTGTGCAAGAAAGAGGACAGAAATTTTTAACCTAACCCAGGCCTCAAGATTGAGCTGAAGAGAGGCCAGACTTGAAAACAGCTGTACTGTTTTGACCTTTCTGATGTAATCTTTTACTGGTTCTTGGGCTATTGGAACAATTGGGACTGTGTGGTATTAAAATTGTTTATCATATTTATATAACTTTAGTTTAGGATTTAATGCGTTTGGCATAAATGGGGATGGGTAGAAGTGTATTAGGTGTCTGACTGTGTCAAGAGAGAGCTTAGTGTGGCGGACTGGGTGTTGCTGGGGTAGTTTGTCAGGCTTTTGAGAAATTGTTTTCTGTGGGGGGTGTTTGCAATGTTTGGATTTTTAGTTGGTTCTATTTGTCAGGATATGTTCAGGGATAGCCAGTACAACCCACACCTCCTATTCTCCAGAGCAGCTTTGTTAACTACACCTGTTCAGCTGCCCCACAGTCATTGCTGTAGCTCCCTGCCAGTACAGGGGAGGTGGGGATAGCAAGAAGGCAGATTACTGGTGCAGGTTAGCTTTTGGAGTGGGAGAAGGGGGCGGGTATTGGACAGGAGTAGGATAAGGAGCTGTTCTGGGTTAAAATTAAACCAGGATAATAATAAATAATAATATTCTTTATTTATAATGCGCTTTTCAAAAAATCAAAGTGCAATACAAGTTATGGAATCACAGCGTAATAAAACATTAATATAAAATACAATAAATAATTAGTACAATACAACAAACTTCATAAAACAATAATAAAATCGAACCCAAATCAGTCAGTCGCTTCCCCATATGCCTTAATCCATAAAAAGGATTTTAAGGCTTGTTTGAACCCCCCCCCACTGTCGTGCACTCTCTAATCCGACGTGGTAGAGAATTCCAGAGGGTCGGAGCCACAAACGCAAAGGCCCAGGCACCAGAAGATTTCAAAATGACCCTCGGAATCTCCAGCAACCCCTCGCTGGCCGAGCGGAGCGGCCGCTCTGGGAGATAGGGAACCAGGAGCACTTTCAGGTAGTCAGGGCCCAATCCATGCAGGGCTTTGTAGGTCAACAGACCCACTTTAAAGTGATCCGCCACTGAACGGGCAGCCAGTGCAGTCTCTGCAGCACCGGAGTAACATGGGAAAACCGAGAAGTCCCAGTTAACAACCGGGCTGCAGAATTCTGCACCAGCTGCAAGTGGTGGATATCAACCCCAGGAAGCCCAAAGTAAAGGGAGCTGCAGCAGTCGAGACGTGAGGGCACAAAAGGCGTGGATCAACATAGGTAGGTCCCCGGACAGAACAAGGTGTTTAATCCTAGCGATGTTCCTAAGATGGTAAAAGGAAACTTTAACGACGGCTGACACTTGATCACATAGTGTCAGCCGATCGTCAAGAATCACCCCTAGGTTCTGCACCCATTCAGAGGTGGGGAGCTCCACACCTCCCAGGAATAAACCTGAGGGATGGTTTATCCCCCACCCCCCTGTCCGGCGACCGGGATCCAGAACCAACACCTCCGTCTTCCCAGGGTTTAACTTGAACCAGCTGGACCTCATCCAATCTTGGATTTCCCCAAGGCAGCTATTAAACACCAACAGTGCTCTGTTCTGGTCAGGTGCAAAAGACAGGCAGAGCTGAGTATCATCGGCATAACACTGAAACTCCAGCTCATACCGTCTTACAATGTCTCCGAGGGGAAGCATGTACACCGCAAACAACATGGGAGACAGCACTGAGCCCTGGGGGCACCCCACATGACAGAGAGGCAGGATCAGAAGAAAACACTCCAGATACTACCCTCTGAGTTCTACCAGTGAGGAAAGATGTAAACCATCTGAGGACCAACCCAGAAAGCCCACAGATGATTCTCAGGCACTCAAGCAGAACCCCATAGTCTACAGTTTCAAATGCTGATGACAAGTCCAAAAGGACCAAAATGGACCGTTTTTTCTGGTCTCTCGCCATCAGGAGATCATTGAGCACCTGAAGCAGCGCAGTTTCAGTGCTGTGCCTCTTCTGAAAACCTGATTGAAGGGGATCGTAGATGTTATGGATGGTCAAATGGTTATCTAACTGGGTAGCCACTACTTTCTCAATTACCTTCCCAACAAAGGGAAGGTTTGAGATAGGCCGGTAGTTACCGAGGCAGTCAGGGTCCAAAGAAGCCTTCTTCAACACTGGTGTCACCACTGCTTCCTTCAGGGAGCAAGGATATTCACCAGAGTCTAAGGAGCACCGGACTATCCTTGTCAGAACCGGGAAGATAATCTCCCCACAGCCCATAACCAAGGCTCTGGGGCCCGGATCTAAACTACAGGACGTAGTGTGCATACCCCGGACAATCCTCATAACATCCTCAATTTCCGGCCTCTTGAAGAAACCCCAGGGAGTAGGAGGGCATGTGACCGCAGCTGGGTCTCTGGCAATTCCATAGAGAGTGTTGTGCAGGTCTCCGCCTGATGTCTTCCACCTTATCTGCAAGAACAGGCAGGCTCCTGCACTGATATTGCGAAAAAGCTCTACGAACCTGCAGACAGGCTGAGTTGCACAGTCTGTCTACAGTTCGAAAGAGCTGAGCCAGTCAGTTCTGAGCAGCAGCAATTTCCCAGGACAGGAATACTGCCTTCTTACGGGCAATTGCTGACTAGTAGAGTTGATAATGTTCTAGCAGTCTAAGGTGGTCAGCATCTGAGCCTGATTTCCGCCAACACCTCTCTAACCTGCGTCCAAGTCGACGCATCTCCCTCAAGTCCCCATCAAACCATGGGGACCAAGGGCGAAGGGAGAGAGGACGCATATGGATGAGAGCAATAGAATCCAGGGCATCAGTGATGGCCCTATTATAGGCCAGAACCAAGGCCTCAGGATCCATGCTCATCATCGGAAATTCTGATAGGTCAAGCACCGCCGATAGACCATCGGAAGTCACATCCCGTAAAGGGCGGTACTTGACCATCTCCACAGGGGTATGTCTATGCAAGGGGGTGCTAAAATTGAATCTCATAGTGTGATGATCAGACCATCCGACAGGTTCCACCCCCACGCCGGAGGCTTCCATCCCCAGGAAGAAGACCAGGTCAAGAGAATGACCACATTTATGAGTGGTAGAGGTAACAACCTGTGAGAGGCCCAATGAATTCATCAATTGGAGGAAGTTCTGTCCAAAATGTGAGAGTTCGTCGTCGATCCAGGCATTGAAGTTGCCCAGCACCATCAACCTGGGAGACTCCAATACCAGGTCAACGACAAAGTTCGCCACTTCCTTAAGGAATGGCTTCTTATCCCGGGTGGACGGTAAATGAGATCCACTCTATAGCCCCCACCTGCCACTACAACACATTCAAAAGATCTAGTCTCCTCTACTGGAACACTAGTGAGACCCAATTCTGTCTTAAAACAGATGGCAACTCCCCCCCCTGCGATCCAATCTCAGGCGGTGTATCACTGAATACCCAGCCGGAACAGCCACCTCAAGAACGGGGCCAGCATTACCATCCAGCCAGCCAGGTTTCGGTGATGCAAGCCAGATCCACCGTTCCCACCAAGTCCGCCACAACGGCCGTCTTGTTGACAATGGATCTGGCATTGCACAGAACTGCCCGAGTTGGACAGAGTTCCGAGGATCCCCCAACCACCAGACTGCCGTTATTAACGGTGGTGCCCTTGGATATGGGGATCAGACAAGAATACCCACGTTCTAGAAACATAGAAACATAGAAACATAGAATTTGACGGCAGATAAGGACCGCTTGGCCCACCCAGTCTGCCCATTTCCCTACCTACTGGATAAGCTGCAGATCCTAGTTAACCAGCAGCCTGTAGATGTCTTGAATTTTGGGGGTCTTATTTTTCTGACCTCCATTTCACCCCAGGGCATCTTCTGGACCTAACAATCCCGATTTGAGAGCTCCCCTCGTCCATCCTCCACTGTTCAGGCCCCCGGCCCCGACCCCTCCTCCTTCGTACAATTCCCAAAGCCCTACAACGTTGATAAATGGAAAACAGTAAAGGCGGAGGAGAAAAAGGGCGGAGGGCCAGAAGAGCGGAGGATGAATAGCATCGATGGGGGGAACATAATAACACATACCTACAACCTACAGTGAAAACTAATAAAGTCCTTACTCTAACAAATCAAAACAAAAAAATAAGACCCCCAAAATTCAAGACATCTACTAAATAACATAAACAGAAATTAAAATTAATCCCATTTACCCCCTCTTTCTCAGAAACAAAAACCCACTTTCCGGGACCCAAAAATAAAAATAACTAAAAATAAACTACAGAAAATAATAATAATAAATAGAAATACAAATACAAATGGAAGACCCTCCTCTCACAAGGATGTCCCGTCATAAACTCAAAAACCAAAAAACAAAAAGAACAAAAAATAAAAATAAAAGCGCCCCAAAATAAATATTAAATTTGCCAAGAAAACATGTACTCACACTACACATTTAATTGGTACCAGGTACTCTCACTACCTGAAAATAAAATAAAATAACATACAATACATCAAAATAAAAATTGTGAGTGGGCAGGGACTCACACTCCCCACGAACGCACAGTAACCAAGCACTCTCACTGCTCGAACAAAGAATTTAGGTCCAGGAAAAAAGGTTTCAGTTCAGAAAAGCATCCAAAAATGATAGTCACCAAAATCAATTCACAGTCACATAAGTCTTCAAAACAGGCAGGTACTCGAGACAGATTAAGCCCCCTAGAACGCGCTGGTCGGGGGGGAGCCCAACAGACCGTACCCCTCGGGTCAGGACCCCAGAGACAGGGCGGTATCGCAACCACCCCGGCACCGCAGGCCCCTCGGAGCAGCCAAAGGCTCAACCCTCCAGTTGGTCGATGACTAGCCCCCTCACCCTCTGGTAGCAAGGACCGAGGGATCCCACCCACCACAGCCATCTCAGGGCAAGGCCCGGCTGCAGAACTTTCCTTCCACAATATCAGGAAAAGTTGCACTCGTTGAGAATATCAAATTCCCCAAACACCAGCCAAAGGGGAACCAAGTAGCAAAATCTAGAAGTATCCAAACAGCCAGGCAAACTTCCTCTCACATTAAGGGAAAAAACTAAATAATCGCCTGAAAGATGCTGGAAAGCATTCCCATCGAGTCCAAAAACCAATAAGATCCAGTGAGGTCCCGCTCCAGAAGCTTAATAATCACATATGCATAGATTAGAAAGACTGTGAGCTTCAAAACAACCACACATGTTTGTGGAACGAAAAACAAAACCAGTCTTGTATTTCCTCACATCCAAAGACAAATGGTTTGTCTAAGCTTTGAGTTATTGTCAATACCGGTAATAACAACTCAGCCAGGTTGTACTCACGAAAGCATCCATACTCCACTTAATTCAGCATTCGGTGTTCAGATGCAGCTCGGTTAAGCGTCAAGCTGCCTGATACGCAGTCGATTACCGGAGGCGTAACTCAAGCGGACTCCAAGCGGACTCCACAACCAGGATAAAAACTGCCGAAACTACCGATCCGATCCACAAGACCAAGACCCGTAGCCGAGTACTCCAAGTAATAATAAAACGATAATGCAAATAAACCAAAACTAATAAAACAAAATAAAAACAAGAGTAGGACTTCAATATAGGAAGCGTGATTCAGTGATTCAGTGCAGACCCACACCAGTCGCCATATAAGGATATAAGGGGATAAGGATGTGCCCTTCCTGTTTCTTATCCTGAGAGCTCCTGAAATGCCATTGGGTACAGTAACCGTTGAGCCTGCCAGCACAGCTTCTCCCTTTAGAGCAATTCTTTCTAATACCAGACCCATCAGGAATAAGACAACAATAATAGTGGATTTTGTTGCAGATTCTTCAGCAGACCTGGTGTACATAACTGAGAACTGACTGGTGGAAGACTCTGGCCATGTGCTGGAGACAGCAATCCCACAGGGCTATACTGTTGTACACTGCCCTAGGTGGTCGCACAAGGGTGGCTGGCCATCCGCTTAGATCTGGCCTGAGACTTGTAGCCTATCTAGTGGGCCAAACCAAGTTGTTCGAATGTGTGGCCATAAAGAGTGATGCAGGTGTGGGGGGCAGAATTATTCTCATTTACTATCCTCCTTGTTGAAAGAGTGGACTCCTGCAGGAATCTGGGGAGTCTGTTGCCGGTCTGACATTGGAACACCCCAGGTGGCCTGTGATGGATGATTTCAATGTCTGGATTTTGTTGCAGATTCCTCAGCAGATCTGGGGTTAGATTCATAAATAATTGCAAAATGCAGTGCAAAAGTTTGCACTGCATCTTGTGGTTGCACAGGTTCCAAATGTTGATATTCACAGTTAGCCAATGAGCGTGTAATGTATGCTGTACTAGTTCATTCACAGTTCAGCCAGCATTTGGCCATGGTGGTGATAGGAAGGCTGTGCCGGTCATTAACTGGGTTTAGGGATGTGGGGAGCAGAGTGGTAGGTCACTGTCTGCCAGGGTGGGAGGAAGGGGGTCCGCTAGACCACCAAGGACATGGAACACTTTTGTTGTTTCTTAGGGAGCTACATGGGTTGGAGGGTATGCTGGACACCAATGTAAATTATATAAATTTATTGGGTGGGTGTTCAGGTGGGGGAAGAGACCACTGGACTGTTAGACAGGGACTGTTTTCTGTTACTCAGTACTGCGATCAGTGACCAGGGGAAGGGCAAGGGACAACTGGACTACCAGGAAATATTATTTTTTTTACTATCAGGGTGGTAATCAGAGTACGGGGGGAAGGGACCACTAGACTACCAGAGAATTCTTTTCATATTGGGACAGGGATTGGACATCATGGAAGGGGAAGGGACCACTAGACTACCAGGGCATATCATTTTTTAATAAGGGGACAGCAATCAGAGAGGAGAGAGGGACCACTGGACTACCAGGAACATAGTATTGTGGGTAGGGGACCAGCCTTGCACTACCTAAGACAACCACTAGGTTTGTGTGGAGTTAAGAGGAGCTTTTCCACAGTGGTATTTTCTCCATGCAAGGGAATCCTGCAAAAGGCCTTTGAATAGAGAAAATGCTTTGTAAATGGAACTGCAACGATATGCAGGTCCCCTCCGCCTCATTTGCATTGCAGACCCCTCAAACCTGTAATCCATCACAAACCCAGTTTGCAGGTGCAAACTGGGCTTTAGTAAATACCACATTGGGGCAAAACCCAGTTTGGATGGCACAAACTGGATTTGTAACTGGACAATGTTTTGTGACTCTAGCCCTTCGTGTACATCAACAAGACCTGGGTGGGGGAAGACACTAGCCCTGTGCTGGAGCAGCCATCTCACAGGACTGTACTGTGGTGCATTGCCCTAGGCAGGAGCACAAGGGGGGCTGGCAATCTGTTTTAGATCTGGCCTGAGACTTGTAGACTATCTAGTGGGAAAAACCAAGTTGTTTGAATATGTGGCTATAAAGAGTGTTGCAGGTCTGATGGACAAAATCCTTTTCATTTACCATCCTTCTTGTTGCAAAAGAATGGATTCCTGCAGGTATTTTGGGGAGTTTGTTGCCCTTCTGACATTGGAGTGCCTCAGGTGGCTTGTGCTGGATGACTTCCATATCTGCAATGAGGACGAATCCCTTTCACCTGGTCAGCAATTCCTCCAACAGATGGAAATGTTAGGCTTCACTCAGGTTGTTACCTCTGTAGCTCACTAATTTGGTCACTCCTTGAACCTAGTTTTCTCACTGGAGCTAGAGCTGTTTAATTTCAAGGTAGATATGATCAGTTGGTGGAATCAGATCAGGATCCCCCTCCTCCTCAAGATGTGTCAAACCCCCCAGTGGAGTTTGTTCAGTATTGAGCTTTAAGGAATATGGAGTCCTTTTGTCGGTACTGAGCTATTGGAGCCTGCTGCAGGTGTGTGCTAATGTGGTTAAGAGTGCCATGGAAACTTGTAACAGGGCAATCATGGTGGCTCTTGACTCACATGCATTGTTTTGTGTATGCCCCAGAGCATTTCAAAAGAGCTCCCCTTGGTTAAGTGAGGAGCTCAGATGGTTGAAGGCCAAAGGGCAAAGATTGGAGCATTCCTGGATAAATCATGACTGCTGGAGTATAAACTAACCCTGAGAGCTCAGCATAAGAAGTATCAGGGCAATTACTCTGAGAAAGATAGAGTTTCTGTCATGTGTAATCACTGCAGGGGTTAACAGACCAGCTCAGCTCTTCCGCACTGCAATATTACAATAATAAACTAACCAAACTCCTTGCATTGCTTGGTCCTTGGACTCCTCAAATTGATTGCCAGGCAAAGTTTGCTCAGTTTGTCATTAATTGAGGGCATCAGTCTGTTTGGAAGGAATTTCCCTCTGTCCCTGCTGAGGACATTTTCCAGCTAATTATGAAGTTGACTCTCACCTTCTGTTTACTGGATCCTAGACATACTCAGCTATTGTTAGACTGTTGAGAGTCTACTGGACCCATGATTGCTGAGATTGTTCATTTTTCTCTTGGAGAGCGTGTGAGTCTAACAGCCTTAAAAAGGGTAGTTTGGAAGCCCCTTCTCAAAACTTTCACCTGACCAGCATAGCTTAACAAATTACAAGTCCATCTCAAACCAGATCTTCTTGAAGAAGATGAATGAGAGGGTGGAAGCAACTTAGCTGCAGATGCATACGGAGGCTTTCTTTATGAGCAATTTCAGTCTCAGTTCAGAGGGCATCACAGTATAGAGAATGTACTTATCAAGTTGCAAAATTATCTTCTCCTAGCTAGAGATTGGGGTCTCCTGGGTAACACCCCCGTTAGGGGTTTAATAGAATTGCCTCCTTTCACCTGGTCCCACCAGTTCTGGGTCCCAGTACTTTTAAGAAGCTCCTGCCAGCCCTTTTGTGCTTGCTGCTATGGGGCATGGAGGAGTTGTGTGAGTACATGAAGATGCACCACCTAGTGGTACAGTGCAGCTTGTGCTGACAGAGCACTGTGAAGAGAAGTACAGTTCAGTGTATGCAACATTGAGCTGTGTTTTGCTCGAATATTCAAGCTGGCATTCCGCTCACCATGCCAGGTGAGTGCTGTGGCACCTCTTTTACTCTGCAGTAGCAGCCCAAGATTAGCAGTCCTTTGAGTTCTGACTCCTGGGTTCCTATAACCACATGGGGGAATGGACACACAAACACACTTTGGGTGAAAAGAAATGTGAACTGTGTAAATAAATATTTATGTGTACCCTGCTGCTTTAAGATTGTACAGTGAATGTGTTTTTGCCTGCTGCAGAGGGATTTAGTGCTGTAGCACTAGTGACCTGCAGAAAAGGACTTTGTCAAGCCGGTCAATCATCTGATAATAGTATGAAGAAGCAGTTATTGAACTGTGAGGCTGTGTTTTTTTTTTTTTAGCTATTACCTTCTGCTCCTTGCTCTCATGGCCCTAGATCAGAAGGGCCCCCCCCCCGAGTCACGTGACGGCTGCCTGAGGAACGGCTGCTCTCCTACTCTGCTCCTCACCTCTCCCACTTACAAACATCATTTCTGCTCTACTTATTTCAGAGAAAAGTGACTAAATTACCTCTGGAGTGATTGAAGGAGCTACTTCACCAAAGTTTGGCTTCAGATGATGGAGGTCGAGATGAAAAAAGCCACGCCTTGTCACTCGCCACCTCCAGCGCCCGAGAAGGACAAGGCCGCTAAGAGGCCTAAAGCATAGCCTGCCGCCTCAAGCAAAATCAGCTGAATGCCCTTGCACTAACCGAGGATCACTTCATTGAGCTGATGAAGCCTTTTCAGGAGACAATCTCTGCAATGTCTGCAGATCTCCACTAGATCTGCACCTCAGTAGATTCCCTCTCAGTTAGAGTCAGTGACTCGGAAGTTCCATTGTCCTCGATAGAAAAATGGAGAGACAAAGACAAGCTAGATACCATGACTACTAGGCACAGAATGAAAAAAGTTGGAAGAAAAACTGGAGGACTTGGAGGGGTGCAGCAGGTGCAACAATCTGCTAGTCCTCGGATTACCAGAAAAGGATGAAGCCTTCTGTTTATTCAAAAGCTGTGTGAGAGGATCGCAGGCCCTTATCCCAATAATGGTTCCTATGTAATTGAGCAAGCCCATCACTCTCTGTGTGCCCCCCCCCAACCTGAATCTCCTCCTCAGCCACTAATTTTCCAACTTCTGAATTTCCAAGACAAGGTTCGTATTCTCTCCAAAGTAAAAGACCTTAGGGAGATACAATGGTGGGGGGCAACTTGCGAATAATTCAAGATGTGCCACAATTGGTGAGAGTCAGAAGGCAGGAGCCACACCCCAAGGTTGCAAAACAAATTGCAGTAGGGAAGCCTTTCAAAGTCCACTACCCTGCCATACTGCAAGTTAAACTCGTGGACAAGTGGCACACTTTAGAAACCCTGGAGCAGGCTGCAGCAGAGCTGAAGATTCTTCTTGCCGAACTTTTTAAGTGAAGCTAGTCTAAGTGGTGAGAAATGGGGTTTAAAATTCTGATTAAGTAGCATAATTTGATTTAAGAGGTTGTGGTTAATTGCCTTGAACTGTCTTAAAAGGAAATAACTCCTATTTTCCAAGAGAGCCAGTGTTTGTACCCTTAGGACTTCCCTACCTTGTGATTGCATCTTTGCCCTCCATCAGGCCCTCCCTCACCAAAATAGAGCTTCTCTGGGCCAGCCTCACATACTATGCAGCTCAACTCCTCCTGCACTGCTACCCATCTAACTGTGTGGCCTGCGATCCCTGGGTTTTTTCTCCAGAGAAACTGAAAGCGGACACCTAGTACAACTGGCTGACCTGAGGTTTGAATCTCCTTGATTGACTGGAGAGGAAGGGCTAAAGGGGGACGAGGGATGATCTGACCATTTATGCAGGTTCTCTTTATTGTGCGCTGTGCATTTGGATGGCCAGTGTAGTCCAATGCCCAGGCAACCCTTGGACACTAGTTATGGGCATTTGTCTCTTAGGGTCTATACAGTTTTAACACTGAAAAGTGAATGTGTTAGCCAAGAAGATCGGATTGCACCTCTAACTAATTCTCCCTTCCGAGGGAGAATGTCACACGCACTGACTCATTACTCAATTGATTGAAATTATCTGTTCATGCATAACTGTTTCTTGTTATATGTTTATTCATACCAGTTATAGTTAGACTCCAGTTTGATATTTAAGATCCATCTTCTTAATGTTTGAAATAATGTTTGTGACTTTTCTGGGGGTTATAATGCATTATTCAAAGGGCAGGAGAATTAACATCATCTGCCAGTAAAATTGTAGGTGGCTTGGTTATCAGAATAGGGGTAGTGTTAGTGTGTTCTTTAAATGTTCTTGGTAATGTTTTTGTATGTTGTTAAGGGGAGAGGGTGGGGGGAAGTTTGTGGGTGGGATTATTGTGGGCCAGGATTAGGATTCTGTTCATCAAGACAAGCCAACACTCAGGCTCCCAAGGGGAGACTAGTTCTAGGGCATGTCCCCTCAAGTTACTTAACATTCAGGGTGGAACATTTAAATTCAACACAAGTAGGTCCAGATTTACCTCCTTGACACTTTCCTTGTACCCCATAAATATGGAGTAAATGGGAAGTATGTATAATATTGTTTCCTGGAATATAAAAGATGCCCAAGACAAGCATAAGCGAGCAATGGTGCATCGTCATCTCCACCATATAGGAGTGAAATTAGTTTGTCTCAAAGAAACCCACCTACGAAGGGATAACATCCCCCTCCTTCTGAAAACCTGGGTAGGGCAAGTATTTGGAACTGGGATATCCTCAAAAAGTGGAGGAACAGCGATGTTAATTGCCAGATCCGTCCCCTTCATTATGACGCAGGAATGATGGGACCCCTTGGGTCGATATATTATAATCCAGGGCAGGCTGGAATCTTTTCCCATAACCATTGGAGCAATATATGGCCCAGACTTGGACTCCCCAGAGTTTTTCACCAACTTAACGTCCCTTCTGGTCAATGATCTCCCATTCTAACTATTCTGGGAGGGGACTGGAACCTTGTACCTCAGTCAAACATTGACCGGTCAGACAGTAGAAGAATAGGCCTCTCTCCAGCTCAAAGAGCATTGAGGGACCTTATGGCAAGTACAGGGCTTATTGATGTTTGGAGTTCACTGCACCACTCCGACTGCCAATATACATATAACTCCCCCACCCCAAAAAATCCTGTCATGCACTGATTACTTTCTAATCAGTTCCTTTTGCTTACTGGGAGTAATAGATACTTCTATACTCCCCAGGGTCTTGTCAGACCACTCCCCAGTTAGCCTGACATATTTACTGGGCCTGGGAGTAAGGCTGGGTTCAGTCTGGTGACTTAGCACTCAACTTTTAAGATCGCCACCTCTGCTCACCCACATCCGTGGTTTCATCTCTGCTTTTCTGCAGACTAATAGATGTACCTTAAGTAGAACTGAAATAGTCTGGACTGCACTTAAGTGTGTGCTGCAAGGCAACCTTATATGAATTGCAGCCACCCGGACTCATAAAATTAAAGAAAAATTAGAACCCCTCCTTGGGGAAATCCAACACCTGGAGCATACACTGAGCCATTTTTCCCCAGATTCAGATTGGGCCAAACTACACCAGCTTCAATCCCAATATACTGAAGTTATAGCTCAACAAGCTGAATTAGCCCTCCACCATACTAAACTAAATTATTTAGAGTCATGGGAAAAAGCAGGCAAATTGCTTGCCCTCAGGCTCGGGCAAGCAGAGGCAAACAAATTCATACCATGCTTGTGTTCCACCCCTAGGGAAAAGTAGTTTCAGATCCCAAAGAAATAGTAGGTATATTTGCAAACTATTTTCAAGGCTTGTATGAGAGAGGGACTGTCCCCACTCGCTTAGATTCCCCTCCCAAGCTTCCACATCACCGTGTCACTCACTTAGGCTCAAGAGTTACAATAAGCGAAGTAGAAAATGCTATCAAACAATTACCCCTGGACAAAGCCCCTAGCCTGGATGGTCTCCCTAGTGATCTTTATAAGGCATTTATCCCACAACTTGCCCCACTTTTAGCAGAGGTGTTTAATTCATGGCTGGAAGAAGGTATGGAGGACCATTTCTTTTTGAAAGCTTTGATTACCCTAATCCCCCAAACCTGGTAAAGACCCGTTACTCCCTGAATGCTACTGGCCTATTTCACTTCTTAACATGGATGTGAAAATTCTGGCCAAAATCCTGGCCACCCATCTTGCTTAGGTTATGGGTGAGGTCATTGATCCAGAGCAAGTCAGCTTTATGCAAGGACGTACCTCGAGGGACCAAATAAGGAAGCTCATCCATCTGCTCTTGGCTTCAAGGGAGTCTGGAGTTTCAGCAGCCCTGGTCTCCCTCACAGCTGAAAAACCTTTTGATATGGCATCCTGGGACTTCCTATTCGCATCCAGGTCTGTTCATGAAAAGGGGTTACCAAAGTGTGACATGAGGGTCAAATTTTCAGATTATTTCTAGATTACATTTGTGATGCATTTCAAGATATTATGACCCAAGTATGAAAAAATAAACATATTGGGAGATAAAAGCCCCACAGGTTCCTCAGATAAAATAACTGTATTGTGGTGAGTGTAACAAGTGACACCACACACCATGGTGAATGTAGCACCTGACACAAAACATTTGCTTTAGTAGTAAAAACTTTAATAAACATGTAATGAGTTGTATTAAAACACGAGAAACAAATATTTATAAGAATTATATTACATTAATTGCAAATGTGATGTTTTGTACCACGTACCGTGGTGAATGTAACAAGTGACACCACACTTATGTTTCACTTACTAAAACTATACTAAACATGCCCAACAACTAACATACTACTGCTACTGACTGACATACTACTATAGAATATGAAAAAATTTGACAATTACATTACTGACAAGTGTGATGCTTAACACCACATACCGTGGTGAATGTAATGAGTGACACCTCACATTTGTTTCAGTTTTACAAAGTTTAGTGAACATGCCTAATGGCTAACATGCTACTAATAATAACTGACACAGTGCTACAAAACCTGGAGAAGTCTGACAATAATAACAGTAGTGACAGGTATGATGTTTGATACCACATACCGTGGTGAATGTAACAAGTGACACCACATTTATGTTTGACTTACTAAAACTGTACTAAACTTGCCTAACAACTAACATACTACTATTACTGACTGACATACTGTTATAAAACATGAAAAAAATCAACAATTACATTACTGGCAAGTGTGATGCTTAACACCATATAACATGGTGAATGTAACAAGTGACACCACACATTTATTTCAAGTTATAAAAAATTTACTGAATATGCCTCATGGCTATCACACCGCTACTAATAACTGACATAGTGTTACAAAACCTGGAGCAATTTGACAATAATAACAGCACTAGCAGGTATGATGGCTGACGTTACATATTGTGGTGAATGTAACGAGTGACACCACAAAGAAAATCCATTTTAACTCTCCACTCCATATACACTGAATAGTCCCTATTACAATTTATGCCCAGCACTTTCCTTAGGCATGCAGTTATCACTGAAATATGCTGTCTGAAAATTTGGCCAACAATCAGTGAATAATGGTAATCAAAGTCTACCTGTGGTGAATGTAACTGCAACCCTCGTTGTTGCATGCAGTGCTTATCTTCATGGAATGTAGCTCTACAAATGGAGGAGCCATGTGTAAACAATGGGTTTTAAACCACAACTCAGCTCCTCCCTCTATGGTTGCTCCTTGGTTCTGATGGGTAGGTTATGACTTTGTAACTGTCACAGACTGACGGGTAAACATTGGGCCTGATGTGACCCCAAGTACAGTGAGGGTCAAAGGTTGCTGTCCTTTTTGTGGAAAAAATAGATCAGGCAGTAACACAGTCAGTTATCACAAGGAGGCAAACTAGGAGAGAAGCCAGAAAATGTTTTAGAGTGCTAATAGTACAATTACAGATTTGGGGGCCATGTGGGTGAATGTAACGTGTTGTGACACCAACTGTTACATTCACCACACTAAATACAAAGCTGCATAAATTAAAAATGGAGCATTACAATGGGCTAAAGAGTACAGATAATAATAAAAAAACACAACTCCATATTAGTAAATGGACTTACTTTAATAATGGAAAACAGTAAATAAAGCTTGCAAAAACAATTAGTAAAACATGTGTTTTTGCATGTCACACTTTTTCAGGTAAAAAAAGCAGCAAAATGGAGTTGGATACCCCATCAAAAAAAAAAATATGGATACCCTAGAATTCTATAGTTATGTTATCTATCTGCCCATATAGCCAGCATTCAGATTTAGTCAAAAACATGTGTCTGACAGTTCTTGATTTTTAAAAATGTGGTATGCACTGTATGGTGGGCCTTGGTAACCCCTTTTCATGAACAGACCCACCCATGAGTAGTTTTGGAATTCCAGAGGATTTTATTAGATGGGTAAAGATACTCTACACCTCCCCCTCTGCCAGGATTTGGTGTAATGGTTCTCTATTAGCCCCGTTCCATCTTCACCATGGCACACGTCAAGGGTGCCCACTTTCTCCCCTTCTTTTTAATTTTCACCTTGAGCCCCTAATCCATAGGATAGTTAGTTCACCCTCTATTGTGGGTATACAACTTGAAGGAATGTGATACACCCTATCGGTTTATGCTGATGATCTTCTCCTGTGTATTGAGGAGCCTGCCCGATCTATCCCAGCCCTATTAGAGGAATTAGACAAATTTTCCTCAGTTTCCATATACAAACTAAACCTCTCCAAGATGAAGATTTTTCCCCTTAACAATCGCCTCTCACAGGTGGCTGTCAGCCACCTGGGTTTGACTTGGGAGCCTAAATTCCTGACTTACTTAGGCATTAAAATCTCTTGGGATATTCCTACAGTAGTTAAAGAAAACTTGTCCAGTCTGCAGAAAAGCCTGAAGACTGTCCTGGACAGATGGGGAATATTGCCACTTTTATTATGGGGTTGAATAAGTATTATAAAAATGAATATATTGCCAAGACTCCTATACCCTTTAGGTATGTTAGGCCTTTCCTTCCCCAAGATCTGGTTCACCTGCCTCCAAAAAATGCTTAATGCCTTCCTGTAGGAAAACAAGATAGTGCGAAGGGCATACAGTAAACTGACTGACCCTAAACACCAAAGAGGTTTAGCCCTCCCTTCCTTTTTCCACTGTTATGGTGCAGAACACATTAGCAAGCTTGCCTACTGGACTAGTGATCCAGGTCTGCATCTCCCGTCTGCATACACCCCTATATGGGTTGAAATGGAAAAGGTTCTAGCAAAGAGATCCTATATTTCCCTCTCTGTACTCTTTCACCTTTCTCCTAGCTCCTTGCCCCAGCAAATGAAAAATACCCTAATCGGCTGGTCTCTGAGAGTCTTGCACCAAATTCAAATTCACTTATTAAAAAATTGGCATAGGTCCCTTTCCCAACCAATTCTAAAGAACCCCAGTTTCTAAATAGATCATAGACCTATTCCAATCACCTTTTTCCCACAGCTTAGGGACTGCACCCTTGACATCTTTTTCCAAGACGCTGATATGGTCCCTTTCCCTGTCCTCCAAACTTCTTTATGCCTTGAAGGCAAGGATATGTTTAAATACCTGAAAATTAAAAATGTGATCCTCTCCTTTATGGGGCCTAAACCTTGATCTCCTTTCCCGACAGAGGATCTCTCTTCTTTACTTCAGGTGGTAAGGCAAGGGCATGCAGTCTCTAATGCTGATAAATTCCTACATTAGACATGTCCCTTCCCTCTGGCACCTGTTATTATTGGGCGCAAGAATTATCCCTCCCACGGAACCTACCTTCTGGAAGAAAGCTTGGGGCACAGTCTAAAAACACCTTGAACAGGACAGGATCCATTTAGTTCATTTCAGCATCATACATAACCTGTACTACACCCCTGTTCGGTTATTTAAAATAGGCAAGTTTGATTCATCCCTCTGTAAGCATTGCAATGAAGCCCCAGGTTCTTTGTTTCATCTGCTATGGAGCTGTCCTAAAACACATGCTTTTTGGAACTCTATAAGGCAAACCCTAGACCCTTTACTGGGTCTAGAACCCCTGTTTACCCCAGAATGCTGCCTTTCATCTGTGTTTCTGAAGGGACCCCCAGAGTTAGAAAAGCTGATATCACACTTGTTGCCACTATAGCTGAACTGGTTATGCTCAGGCACTGGAAAAAAGACTTTCTGCCTGCCTTGCTTGAATGGTACCATGAAGTTCTTCTTGCAATTCAGCTGGAGAAGTATATTTCCAATATGAGCCACAGACCTCAGCATTTCCAATCCACTTGGGAGCCCCTTTCAACACTGCTCTCTCTTTGGAAACCCTGAAGTCTAAGATCTTTCAGCTGGATGCATGAAAGTTCTGCCCAACTCATCAAAATGTAGCACAGAATGCTTAGGGGAGGGGTGTTGGGGACACAGGGGGAGGGGGATTTTTCTTTTTTAGTTTTTTTGGGGGGGTATCTGTCATTTATGTTTTTTGCTTTGTTTATTGTTTTTGAATGTCTTATTGCAGCATCTTGTCAAAATATGCATAATCATGTAACATCCAGGCTGTACAAAACTTAATAAAATATATTGAATTAAAAAAAAAAAAAGGGAGACCCCAGTTCCATCCCCCAACGTCCACCAGCTGATGGCAACCAATACCCCCAAGGCTTAACCCCCCTCATGGGGCCAACGGGGTTTCCCCAAACACTGCCGAAGACTGGATCCAGTTTTGCCTGCACTGTGGCTATTTGGGTGCGGGACCTGAGAAGTGTCCTCCATCATCCAGCAGGGAGCTTCTTTTTTTCCCATTGTTCACCCCCTCAGAGGTGGAACGTGCAATGGTGCCGGCGTTGGTAGCATGCATGCTCCTGTGCACATCCCATCAGGCATGTGCCCTGCCTCTGACCCCAAATTGGCAGCATCGGTGTGCCACCACCAGCCTCCACTAGGGGCCAGGCATGCACCGACCACTGATGGCCCCCCTTCCCATAGAAGGAAAGCAGTTCTTAGGATGTGCTATCCTTCTCCTTCCCTGCCAACCCTTGGCGGCCTGTGCGTGCTCCCGAACATGGGTCACAG
This sequence comes from Neoceratodus forsteri, assembly GCA_016271365.2. Taxonomy (NCBI): domain Eukaryota; kingdom Metazoa; phylum Chordata; order Ceratodontiformes; family Ceratodontidae; genus Neoceratodus; species Neoceratodus forsteri. Next base: position 107,007,591 of record CM057457.1, read on the forward strand.
GCATGGCGCGGGGTGTGGCATCCAGTGCCTCAACCCTCAGTGCCACCGGGCCGACTGTGAGGCAGTTTGTTAGAACTGCATAGTTCACCTGTATTAAGACATTAAACTTGAGACAAATATAAACTGTTTACATCAGATGTCATTTTCATGACCCCTGACCCTGTTTCACCCAATAAGGAATCATGAAGCTCCATGGACTGCAGCTATAGCTCCTGGGTAGTGGGACTAAATAATGTTCTTGGCACCTTTACTGTTAACCAATTGATTATAAAGAGAACCTAATGCATATCAGTTTTCCTGATGTATAGCTGTGATGATCAATGAGAGCTGCTTAGGAGTGGAGTCAGACGTTGAGACATAATGCAACTCATGGGCAGTTCTGGCTAAAGCTCTCCATGTGAGGAGTGTAGCGATGAAGAGAGAAAGAAATAGTTTGAAAGAGGCCAAAGGTTTTTGTAGCCACTAGTGGAGACTTGCTTGTTTTCTCCTCAGTGGGGGACCACAAAAATAAAGTGTGCATCATGTTAAGAGTAGAGAGAGAGAGAGAGAGAGAGAGAGAGAGAGAGAGAGAGTTCCTGTGGCACCTGAGAAGACTTGTTTAGGTGGTAACCTGAGCTAAGCACTTGGACAAGAGACTGACTATTGTTGGAGGGTGGAAATTGAACCAGGAGAAGCCTGCTGAATTCCCTGTGTCTGGGAAGCCACAGAGTGTGAGGCCTGAAGCCTGAAAGCTGAACCAGTATCTGAGAGACTGTTTGCACCCTCAGTCTGGGGACGAAGCAGAATTGCTGCCAAGGTGTTTGTGTCTGATGCCAGTTGAAAATGAGAAATTGTACAAGCCTGAAGCCTGAGAAGGACTCCATAGCTGATTGGACAGTCTGGAGAATCAGCCAGGTAATGCTATCACTAGGCATTACAGGAGTGTGTCAGGATTGAAATGACAGCCTGGCTGATTGCAGGATAAAGTTTATGTTGATCTTCATTCGGGCAGCATTATGGAGCTTAGATAGTCAGTGCATTTCAGAGCTTGAAACAATAGTAAACAGTAGTAGTGACACTCTGTCAAAACCAAGTGCTACTTTTTGCATGGTTCCCCTTCCCCTCAAGTCGCACATCAGTAAAGCATTATGGAGCTTGAAAATCTTAACAGGACTCAGCAATTGCAATGGCATTTTACCTGAGCTGACAGATCTGTGACGTGAGACAGTAGTAAACATTAGCTATTATGATCAGTCAGCTCAGGTAAATACTTGTTTTTAGTAGCTCGAAAAGCAACAACTGGGTAAGCAGAGGTATATTTGTGAGCACTGGTATAAGCTACGCTCTGCTATTATTTGTTGTTTTTAGTAGCTAAGTTAAGCATTTTCCAAGCACTGGTATTTTGCGTTGGGCAAATGAACGTCAGGATTGTATGTGTTGATGAACTGTGTGTTGGACTTTCAATGGTGTTGGGATGTTGGCATTGGGAATTTCCATGTTGGGCAAATTTATGTCGGGCAGTAGTAGTACGGATCCTGTGCCAGGGTTACATCTTTGGAGGCACTGCTGGGATCTCCTGTTTGCTAGCCATGCCCCACATGGAAGCTGCCACTATAGAGGGCAGTGAAGTGGCTCACAAATCTAGAACTGTAAGTGATATATAGGCTTCTCACCAACTGATTGATGTGAGGGTGAGGATCTGGACCCTCAAAAGGCCCTGCTGATATTAGATGTCACTCCTGGGATGGACAGGGAGAAAATTAAGAAGGCCCTTTCTGCCATTAAGTGCCTAGGAGTTTTGACTGTTCAAGAGTGAGTAATGAACCCCGCTACCAAAACTTTGACTGTATTGTTCAGTGCTGCAGTGCTGTTAATGCAGCTCAAGTACATGCTGTCTTGAACCCTGAGGGTTTTAGCAATGCACGGACTTTGGTGACTCAAAGCAATGTGAACCCAAGAAGAGAAACCTCGCCTAAGCAGCAGGGTTTCAAATCTAAGTTCACAAGTGGTTGTAGGACAAAGGGAATACCGGAGAGTTGGCCCAAAAGGAACTGGATGTGACAGGGGGTGCCCTGCCTCAAAACCCTTAGGGGGATCTGCCTATATGCCTTCAGTTGTGCCCAACTCTTATCGAAGGTTATGCATGTTCTCAGAGACACAGCCTACTCCATCAGGTGAGGATGACTTGGAGTCCTGGATGGATAATGCTACCCCCTTAGTGGAGGATTGGCAATATGTAGAAGAGGAGAAGTGGAAACGCTTGGTCAAAAGTCTCAGAGACCTAGGCTTGGACATGATTCGATCTTTGAGTGCTATGGACCCTGAAGACACTGCACAAGACTATTTGAGTACCCTAGAAGATGTGTCTGGAAGCACTGAGACTGGGGAGAACCTCATGTGGAGGTTTAAGGCCACTACACAGAGGAAGGGAAAGCCTTTGACTATGTATTTGACCCACCTGGAGAGGGCATTGCAGAAGGTTTTCTGGAAGGGGGCAGTAGCTTTTTCTGACCTGAATCACTCTTGTCTAGATCAAGTACTAAAGTGTGCTCCACATTCTAGTGTGTTACTGCTCAAGTTGTGACTACAGGAGATGAGGGATAGTCCCCCATCTTATAGTATGTAAACGAAACTGGTGAGAGAGGCAGAGGAGAAGGAGCAAGAGTCATGGGACCCTTATGCTTGGACTGCTGCAGCCATTTTCCATTGTGAAAGAGGGTCTGCCTGTGAGAGTGATAAGATCCTAGGACTTTTAAAAGAGCTCATAGAATTAAGGGTGTGTGCAGCTGGCATGGCACCCATCAACAAATCCAGTGAAACCTCACTGAGCCAAAATGGCATGGTTCCTGACCAGAACTTGAATGTGATGGGTGCTGCTGTCTAGGTTCTCAATTCACTAACCACTACTGAACTCCAGAATCAAATGAGAGAGCTTAAGTCATTGGTAAATGAGTTGAAGTAATTGAGCACTCAGACTGTGGTGCAAAGGAAGGAGGGACCTAGTGAGAAAGGACCAGACCCCTATAGGGAAGTTAAGGAGAGCTCCCCAAAAAGGAAATGTCCTGGGTGGAAACCATCCATGGTCCTCAAAGCCCCCAGCCCAGACAACCAGACTTATTTTGTTACAATTGTGCAGAGGATGAACACATCAAGCGAGAGTGTCAATCTCCTGAGGACTTGCAAAGAGTGAATGCTAAGCTGCTTGACCAAATGAGGAAGCCAGGAAATTTCATTGTGGCCCCTTTTAAATAAGAAACTACTCAATCTGTCATCAGTTAAGACTTCTAGGACTGCATCCATGTACTTAGACAAACTTGTAGGGCTGTCCACTGAAACAACTGTCACAATTGAGGGAGTGTCCACTCGAGCTGTGTTATACAGTGGGTTTCAAGTGACTATTATCTTTAAGAATTTGTATGACCAGCATTTATCTTACCATAAACTACTGCCTCTGTAACATCTGAATGTGTGGGGTCTAAGTGACAAGACATAGTCACACCTGGGGTGCTTGAAAGTGTGGACTGCCTTTCCATCTTCAGTAACTTGATTTGGAGACCCTATGGAAACCCTGGCATTGGTGTGCTTGTGTCCAGAATCTGTATCTGTATCTGTATCTGCATGCATGATGAGGGGCCAATCCTCATTGGCACCAATGGACACATGGGTGCCTGGCTCAGTTGTGTCAGGAAAGGGAGGCCACCCAGAAGAGGAAAATATTGCATGTACACCCCCTTGTCCAGAGAGCCTATCAGCAACAAACACAGACTGCAAATGAAACTCAAGATGATCCGTTGGGAATAGTTTAGTGTAAAGACTCTGATGCCCTTGTGTTACCTCTTAACATGGAGTGCAACTTTAGTGGTGTGGTCCACCTCCAGAGAGATGTGACAAATCAAATTTTAATGCCTGATGCTCCTGAGGAAGATGCCTTACCTGATGGATTATTAGTGAAGCCGTGTGTTGCCTGTGGGGGCACATGCCTATGCTAAATGAGTCACTGTACATGCAAAATCTATCACTGACTGGGATGTTATTGTCAAGACGGGATGCACTTTTGCCTGAGTATACTGTTCTGATATGACTGTGCAGCCAACTCCAATCCAGGACAGTCTTCTACCTGGCCTTGCTCTAGACATGTTTGATTTTAGTGATTCCCCCATTGCTGAGCAGTGGAAAGTCCATGACAATCGCAAGCTAGTTGAGAGGACAAACATATTTTCACTCCATGAATGGGACATTGCTGTGTGGTTAGGGAACAGCACCACATCCGACTGACTGATGAACATCCCTTCTGAGAATAATCCCACAGACTGGCACCTGCAGAGATTGATGACATGAGAAGGCACTTACAGGAACTGCTGGCTACAGGTATCATCCAAGAGTCTCGAAGCCTATATGCTTCCCCCATTTTGGTGGTACGTAAAAGAACAGATATATTAGCATGTGTGTTGATTACCAGACCCTTAACAAATTAACTGTCCCTGACCATTACACCATGCCTTGAATTCAGGATGCACGCAACTACCTAAATGGAAGCTCCCCACAATATCCCCCACAAGAAATGTCATTGGTGACATTAGCGATTGGCACCCTAATTGCCCGATGTTGGATAGCGGGTGCGTTCCAATGGTGGAACTGAAGCGAGCAACTGTGAAATCTGATGAAGCAAAACAGTACTTCAAATCTTCTGAACCATTTGGAACACGATGGACTTCAGAATGTGATAAAGCGAGTGAAGAAATTATACACAGATCGACTCATGTCCCATTTCTAGCCAACGCTAATCCTGAAAAACCTTACATCCTCCATACTAATGCTAGCTTCAGTGGTTTGGGAGCATTGCTCTATCAAAGCTATCCAGAGGGGTTGCACCGAGTTGCTTTTGCCAGCCAAAGTCTAATTGGTGCTGAGAAGAGATATTCTGTACATAAGCTCATATTTCTTGCTTTGAAATGGGTTATCGTGGACAAGTTCCATGAGTACTTATATGGGGCACATATCATGGTGAAAACCAACAACAATCCTCTAACTTATGTTCAAATCTCTGCCAGGCTTGATGCTGCTGGTCATAGGTGGATATCCACCCTGTCCACCTATGATTATTGTGTAGAATATTGTCCAGGACTCAACCACATTGATGCAGACACCTTATCTCATCGCCACACTGCCAGTAACCCTACTAAAACACATTGGGTGTATATACCGGAATAGACAGTTAAGGATTTATGTAAAAAATGTGATACAGATGAGTAGTTTCCCACTGAAGCATCCAAAAGATTAGTGGATAACTTTGGTCCCTCTGGTGATTGTCTGTCTGCTGCATACTGCAACTTTGCTACACTAGACATAAGCTCACTACCCCTACTAACCTCTCAAGACTTTCAAAGAGAGTAGAGGCATGATCCCACCATCAAAGACATTCTGCACACCTTTCAGAAGAAGGGTAGTGCCAGCCAAGCTATTATCCCTGATTATGATGCAAAGTTGCTTCTGAGAGAATGATCATGGCTTAAAGTACGAGACTGCCTGCTTTACCGGGACAGCTGGGGTATGAAAGGACACCCTCGGCTACAACTGGTCTTTCCAGCCAAATTTAAAAGGAATGTATTACCTGCCTTACATGACAACATGGGGCATTTAGGAAGTGAATGCACCCTGGATTTTGCTTGTGCACATTTCTATTGGCTTTACATGTGGCTGACATAAAGAAGTACAGTCCCCACCACTTATAGCAGGCTAGTTTGTGTAACAGGTGTCAGCCCGCTTTAGCATTTGGAAGCTATAACCTAAAATAACCTAAAATAATGAGAGCAGTTTTATTCAGTCTCCCATTAAGACATCAAATTGGACCGCTACTCCATAGCTCAGTGCATTACGAGCAGTGTTAACATAACTCAAGACATGATTCCAAGCAACTAAGAATACTCACAAGTTATTTTTTAATTGTGACTTTTTTTACTGTTTGGCTGAAAAGGAAGGCGTTTGAAGAACTGGTGAGAGAAGGGAACCAAGAATGCGAATGGGAAATGGGAGCATGATTTACTGCAGTAAGTGAGCTGAGTCTCATTGTATTAGTACAGAACATCTGTAGCCCGCCATCCCACTACGTCTAGGGGTATCGCAGGTGTTGTGGGGAGGGGCACAACTTATAGAGCAGCAAACTCTTTCTAAAAGTCTTTCCTGGAGCAGCAATAAAATAGAAAGAGAACATGAAGGCTTACCTTGTGACGTCTTTAACAATAAAACAGCTCACCTTGTTCCCAGACACACTAGCAGGACCCAGCCGATGGATGGACTCCTGAACAGATCATCACTTCTGGACACCTCAGATGCTATGCCCCTTGAGGATAAAATAAGGGGAAGGGGGGGTTCGAACCTTGAAACACCAAAAGAGAACCCACTGCCACATTGAAGCATCTAAAAAAAGAATTCATTAGAAGACATAATTCTGTGTTTTCCAAAATTAGTACAGAATTCACACACACCCATAAAAACCCCAAACCATGAAACTTTATTCTGGGCCCTTAAATGATTAGGCCAAGAGGCTCAATCAAGAATTAACTAGGAGCAGCTCCACTGAGATAAGAGGCAGGCAGAGACAACCACTGACATTGGTGTCAGTGGCTCAGCAGGTAGCACACTCACCTCTGAGGCTGGGAGATCAGAAGGCTGTGGGTTCTATCCCCACACCAGGCACTTGGGTTAATATCCCAATACTGACACTGTAGTGCAGCATGAGGGGGGTGCTGCACTCCTGAGGTGCTATCTTTCAGATGAGACATTAAACCGAGGTCCCATCTGCCTGTTCTGGTGGTAGTTCAGGTTGATGTTAAAGATCCCATGACACTTCTCGAAAAGAGTTGGGGGGGGATATTTTATTCAAGATCTCACAAACAACAAATAAAAAGGAAGCTACAAGCATTCAAATATAGCACAGAAAATCACATGTCATGATACAACAATATCCAATGATGCCATTTCAACAGAAAGGGAGAAAGACTTCCTGGCCATATAAAGAACTAGGTACAGTAGAACATCCTGTCTATAATAAAAAAAAACATGAGTGAATGATCTTGAACAGTAATTCAAAGAACGATTGAAGAAGCATCTGTTAATTGGCCAATGAATAATTCATATTACTAAAGGAACTCTAAAACCCCTTATTTCATCCCTAATCAATAACTAAACCTATATACCACCACAACAGGAGAAATATACAAACATGTAACATTGGAAAATAAAGAACCGTAAGCCAAATCATCCGTAGACTTTCAAAGCCGACCTGTCCTTCCTCTCCTTATTTAGAAAATCTCAACATTTGCCCATTTTCTTTCATTCACAGTATTCTTTTTACACTCCTGATATTTAATGGTGCTAATATTGTCTCGAATTACATTAATCAATTGTACTGTGGACCACTCTATCTGTTGCAAAGTTAGTTTGCATCTTGCCTGCCAAATCCAATATTTGATACAGGTAATAATAATTCTTAAGGTACCCACCTCAAATTGGATATCATGTTCTGGAAATATCCCAAAATACAAAGCCTCAGGAGTGCTTAACAATCGTGGGAACCATAATCATGTTTGATAAACTAAAGTCCAAAAAGATTGGACAAATTGGCATTTAAAGAAAAGATGATCCAGTGTCTCCGGCAAATCTATACATCCCAATCTTGGGCATCCCCTCTCCGATATCTCTTTATGTTTTTGATTATTCTTTATAGGAAGTTTTCCATGTATACACAACCAGGTGATGTCCCACATCTGAGGAGCTATCCTATCCTCCAATAACAAAGCAGTAATGCACTGAACCTCCCTTTCAGATCTATTCATATAGTCTGGTACTTGTATGAAAAAATTCTTCTGAATATCAGAATAAAACTGCTTCCTATTCATTCATTTTATTAGTCCCGAACTCACCTTCCACAATTTCAATTTACCTATACATTCTTTAAATTACATTGGAATCCCAATGTATTGACCTTGTCTAGAGAGCACTCCATGCTTCTCCCATGCATGAAAAACTGGTTGCACGCTATCTCTAACCCATGGGCCCCATATATGTAGCCGTCCATGTATTAATGGCATAATATTTGCATATAAAAATATGCTATGATAAAATGTAATAGGGTTAATTAATTTTAATCCTCCAGCCTTGATTTCTAAGTATAAAATCTCACGTTTAATGGAGTTTAACCTACTACCCCAGATCCCTTGAAGGAAACAACTATATAACCTTGTTTCAATTTGTTTTGGTGGTGGAAATACTCAAGTAAAGAAACATTGGGAACAAAAATGTGTGGATCATGTACACTCTCTTTTTTTTTACTCATCCTCCATCTGTTCCACTGAGCTACTCTATCTAAAGCTATATTCAGTAAATACTCCCAATTATACAATGCAACATTAGGAACCCCAAAAAAGATCCCCAACATTTTGTGCCCTGTAGAAATTTTTGGTATGTTATATACGTGAGTGTCTTGTGACAAATCCCTACCTATAACAATGCAGGTACTTTTCTGAAAATTAACTAGTGATCCAGAAATTGCAGAGAATTCCTCCAACAAATTACCCATTGATACTGATGAATACATAGCTGCTAGTAAAATACAGAGATCATCAGCATACCCCAGAGTCTTTATTTCTGTATCTTGACTTGATACAAATAATCCCTGTATCCTTGGGTGTAAATGAATCTTCCTAATCAATGGATCCAGTCAGAATATACAGGAGTGGGCTCAAAGGACACCTTTGACATACTCCTAGTTTAACATGACAAGCCTTCCCCATCCTTCTGTTCACATAGAACCTAACCTGGGCATGGGTATAACACAGTTTAATCCAGCCAATAAATTCTACTGGGAATCCATATTGTTCCAGGCAAGTCCATAAATACTGATGCGAAACCCAATCAAAGACCTTGGATTGGTCAAGGTTAACTATATATCCTGACAACTCTCCATTCTCCCCTTTCTCTATCAATTCCCTTATCAGGATTAAAAGGTCAGAAATATTTCTTCCTAGAAGAGAACACATCTATAAGTAATGTATTATAGAAGCTAATGTTAAAGACAGTCGATTACTGAGCAATTTTGTCAGTATTTTAAAATCAGAATTTAGTAGGGAAAGGGGTCTCCAATTATCTAAGCTGTCTTTAGTTCCTTTTTTGTGAATCAATAGAAGAAGACCTTGGTACATGGAGTTTGGCATCTCTGTATGATGCAAAATTGTATTAAAAACCTCTGTGATCTCAGGTCCTATGTATTCCAGTAGTACCTTATAAAAGGCGTTAGATAAACCATCGGGTCCTGGCACCTTTCCTACCTGTAATTGACCTATAACTGTGCTGAGTTCCTGTATCGTGATCTCTCTAGTAAGCATCCTACTATCAATTTGAGAGACCTGTGGCAAGTTGCACTCATGCAACCAAGCTACAGCAGTCCCTGGCATGTCATGGGCCTTCCCAAACAACTCCTGTACATAAGTTTCAACTTCTGTCATAATGTTCATATTACCAGAAACAACCCAGTCCCCTGATTTTAATAATGAAATATATTTCTTATTACTATGTGAGATGCAGTTTTCATAAGGGTTAACTTGTTCACGTTTACCCTTGGTCCCAAACCGTTGTTCGAATACTATAGACTTATTTCTGTCATACTGTAGTTCATTCATTTCCTATTTTACGTGTTGTATTTGATCTGAGAAATCATATCTACCATCTAATTGTAGAGAAAACAGCTGATAGAGCTGTGCTTGAAATTGACTATACCTGGTAATCCTAAACACCCCCATCAATTGACTCATACATCGACAGTACTTGGACAGATCTACCTTAGTTTGTTCCCACCAATCCACCATATTGTCATATAGACATTTAACCGAAAGTCTTGCTTGAATCATATCAAGAAATCCCTGTCTTATACAGTATCTAGTATTTCTAATAATGAAGTGTTACACCTCCAATAACCTTTCCTGAATGTAAGTTCTGGGGAATAGGACAAAGTAACGTCTAACAGTAGGTGGTCTGATGTTGCCATTGGATGCATCTTAGAAATCTGAATAGGTAGGTACGGTGAAATAAACCAGTAATCAATCCTAGTCTAAGGCGGCCCCTGAAATATGTATACTGCGTAGTAGGGTGAGTGGTGTGAAACACGTCTATCAAATGTGTCTGAGAAAAGATACTATTTAACAATGCAGAGTCACAAAATATTTTCCCAGTTTTGCTGACACAATCCTTTCTAAGTCTGCTGCAATTAAAATCCCCACCCCATAAAACTGCCCGTGACGTCAGTAACAGAGGTTGTAAAAGGGTAAACATTCTAGTCTGGTTAGTCTTCTCCTGTGGAGCATAAACATTTAAAAACGAAAGACCTGTTGTTGAATCACAAAATCCATTAACATAGCCGTACCAGGGATAAGGTCTTGAGTTCTAGTAACCTCCAGCCTAGTATTCATAAGGCGAATCCCAATCCCACTACATGTATCATCTCCCACTGACCAATAGGATGGACCCACTATCCAGTCATCTTTTGCCTTTTGGATCTCAAGACTCATTAAAAGTTGTGTATCCTGAAATAAAATGATGTCAAAAGTTTGGGAATAGAAATGTTGAAAAGTGGATTTGCGTCTCTTATCAGACTTCAGGCAGTTTGCATTAAGCAAGGCCAACCATAAAGTATAACCCTTCAGGAATTACCCATATCAGTAGCTTTTTTCTTTCTTAAATTATATTGCGTCCTCAAATGATGTTTTTTCTTAACTTTCCCCGCCAATTGCGAGTCCTGTCCATCGCAATCAGAGGTACCCCCTACACAGGATGAAGTGTCAGACACTCCGTCAGAATCATCTCCCATCTCCGTGTCCCCCACTGTAGAACCTCAAACTTATTTTGCAAAGGAATCTCCATGACCGGTTGGTCTTGCAAGATACGGGATTTGGAGACCATCATAGTGAAAGGAGTGGTCGAAGAGGATGGAGCTAGGGGTGGTGGCATGTCTGGGTCGGGATCTACCATCTGCACCGACTGACCTGAGAGGTCTAAAACCTCCTCCCTTTCAACTCGAGTTACCACTTCTTGTTCTTGTGCCTGTGTCAGAGAAGATGACTGAACAGCTATCTCCCTATGAAATGGTAATATGGGTGTCTCCCTCATTTGTGGAAGTGGGGGGGCTCTACACCATCTATCCCGGGGGTTGCTGACTCGACCTGTCCGGGGGGGTGAGCAGTACCTGCACCTCTGGTCGGGGGGGCATGCCGCAACTTCCTGTCTAGTCACTTGATTAATATAAAATTCCGGTTCTGCAAAATCCCCATTCCCAGTATTATGGGAAGCTCATTGACAAGAAAAAATAGAATGACCTTCCTCGTCACATAAATGGCAAACAGGGGGAACCGTGCACCCTGCACTGGTATGCCTCTGACTACCACAGTGCAAACATCTCTGAACTTCACAAGTAGTGCTGAGGTATCTGGGAAGTCACATTTGCAACATTGTCTGGGTTGTCCCTGGTAAAACAAAATCCCTTTGTCTTTCCCCAAATAAAAGCAATTTGGCAAATGCTTGATCCCAAAATCATCCTGACGGAGTTGAATTTTAACCTTCCAGATCCCCATCCAAAAACCCTCCTCATCCTCTATAGGTTCTGGCATATCTTTCACATCACACTTAGTCCCTAACCAGTACAGAATGTCAGTGATATTTACTCCTTCATTTCTAAAAAGGATTGTAATTATCTTAAATGTGGGTTTGGTAAGAGGGATAGCTTGAAAAGGGGCCCATGTAGAAGTATGCTTATGAGCATTAAATAAAAGCCAAAATCTATCCAACAAGGACGCAGATCGAAAGCTTAAATCAAAGGATGCTTCCCCTCAGGCATGTAACAAAGTGTACACCTCTGAAGGTGTAAAACCCATATCCCATTTAATCAAATGCTTCCCTACATAAGCCCCATCTGGAGGTAATTCTAAACCTCCCACATACCATAATCTAACAGCAAAACATCTTTTGGCTTGTTCTAGTGGTTTTTTAAACAAACTGTAATACGTAACCCTAGTAGGCCCCAGTTCCTGCCCCTCAACAACAGTATCCCCTCCTGTCAATAAGTCATTAGAAACAACGCCTGAAACAATGTCTGTGGTGGGTGGCTCTATTTCAGACAAAGCCTCAGAAAGTACTTCATTAGAAGACAGTACCGGGGAGTATGAGATACCTCGAGAGTCCTGGGCCTCTATGAATGGATCATCTCCTGGTGACCCTGCAACACTCGTCGAAGCACCAGATACAGTCTCCTTCCGTGCTGACCGCATATCAGCTGTTTGGGAAAGTGTTTGAACATCATCTGGTAAACCACACCGGTTCCCAGCAATTGAAGGACCAAGTTCTACTCCCTGAACCCCAATGGGCGTAGAACTGGGATGCAACTC